>CM057459.1:1208040000-1212840000 GCA_016271365.2 Neoceratodus forsteri
TTTCTAACTGTAGGGCAAGCAACATTTCTTTATGCCACTCCCTTATGGTAGGCGTAGTATCTGAGGCCCAATGCCTCAAAATTATAAGCTTGGCCACTGCAGAGATGAGGTCCATGTGATATTTCCTTTGCTTCAAGATTCCTTTTGGGAAAATGTTGAGTAGCCATGTATTTGGGGAAAACAGTGGGGTTAATACAAGGGTTGGACTCAAAGAGGCCTGTATGTTTTTCCATAAGGTTTGGATTTTAGTGCATGCCCACAGCATATGGTAAAGATCCCCTCTCTTACAAGAGCAGCAGAGGCAAGAAGGGGTAGATATTTGACCCATTTGATAAAGCTTTAGAGGGGTATAATATGTATTTTGCATTATATTAAACTGTACGAGTCTCAGGCGGTCCTGTTTGACAAATCTGTATAGGTTGTTCCAAAGTTGTTGCCAAAAATCGGGTGTGAGTGGGAGAGACAACGTTTCCGCCCAATATTGATTTATACCAGATGGCAATCTTGTGTCCAGAGATTGTATTTCTTTGTACACTGCTGATATCGGGTGTGGTTGTCTAGCAACATCTAAAAGTGATGCTAAGGCCATCCTAGGGGAGTCAGGTCCCTTATTTTCTTAATAAATGGAGATATTGCATGCATAATTTGTCAGTATTTAAAAGGGTGTCTATTAGCTTCCGGGAATTTCTGTAGGAATCGGTTGTATGGTATTAGGTTACTATTGTCCATGACATCTTTAAGTTTGACATTTTTTAGGACAGACCAGAAGTTTAACGTCATAGGTTTTTTTTGAATCATAAAGTGAGGGTTGTTTAAGAGTGGTTGTTCCCCATCTGTATGCCAGTTTATCTTAACATGATGCTACAGTTGGTTTAAAGCTCTCAGAGACCATCCTATTGGGGAGTCTTTAACCGCAGGGGGAGTATGTTTACCTGGTGAGTATAATAAAGACTGCAGCGAGTAAGGGGTTGGGGACATGAGGGTCTCCTCTATGTTTAACCATGCTGGGGTGTAAGACCCCAATTCTCTATCATCCGAGCTGTGTTGCCAGATAGTCAGTTTGGTTATATGGATTGCTTCATAATAATGGAAAAAGGATGGGAGGGAGAGACCTCCATGGGGCTTTGGGGCTGTCAGCTTGTGGTACGCACGTCTTATTGGTGTACTTTTCCAGAGGAATTTATTGATTATTCTCTTTAGATCAGTAAACTATTTCTTGGGGAGGTAGGGGGCTAACTTGCTAAGGGGATATAAAATTCTAGGAAGGACATTCATTTTTATAGTATTGATTCTTCCCCATAGTGATATCCTCAGGCTATTCCACCTTTCTTTATTTATTTAGTTGTTTAACCAGGTATAGCACACTAAGCTGAAAGCTTTTTTACAGGAGCGACCTGGGAGCACAAGGAGGTTAAGTGACTTGCTCAGGGTCACACAGTATGCAAGTGGAAGCTGTGGGATTCAAACCCAGGTCTGACCTGCTGGATGTCACCAAATTTGCAGCTCATAGCCTTAGACCACTGCACTATACTGCCTCCTTCTATATCTACCTGGATTACTTTTATTAATTTAGTGAGGTTTTCTTTGATCATAGTGGAGAGGGATTTGAAAATTTTTATGCCCAAATATGTTAGGCTTTTATTTTCCCATTGCGGTCCGAATTGTTGCACATCCTTTTTGAATAGCCTGTGATTCAGTGGGTAGATAATAGATTTGGTCAAATTTAGCTTATAATGTGACACTTTGGCAAACGTCTCAATTTCTTGTAATAGAATAGGGATGGTAGTACAGGGGTTTGTTATGTGTATTAAAAGATCATTCACATAGGCTGATATAAGGTGTTGTTTATTCCCAATCAAAAAAAACCCCAGACCTTGGTTCGCAAGCAACTTACGGATCAGGGGGTCTATGTAAAGATTAAATAGGAGAGGGGATAGGGGACAGCCCTGCCTGGTACCCCGGTTTAGTGGGAAGGTTTCTGAGAGGTAGCCATTGCACCAGATTCGAGCCATGGGGTTCGAGTATAACAGCTTAACCCAATTGATGAATATTTGTGGGATTCCATACCGGGAAAGTGCTGCAAAAAGGAAGGACCAGGAGACCAGGTCAAAGGCCTTTTCTGCATCCAGAGCTATTAAGGCGGCAGGTAGGTGTAAATCTCTAGCCATGGAAATAAGGTGTAGCAACCGCCTCATATGGTCACCTGCAGACCTTCCCGGCATGGATCCCACCTGTTCATCATGGATTAGACCATTCATAAAGGGTTTCAAGCGGTTGGTGAGTATCTTAGCTAATATCTTAACATCAGTGTTAAGGAGCGAGATAGGACGGTAGTTTTCTACATGGTGAGGATCCCTACCCAGCTTAGGAATAATGGTAACCAGAGCTTCAAGGTATGTATCTTCTGAGAAGCCTGATTCATACCATGAGTTAAAGACTCTTGCTAGTAAAGGGGTAAGTTCCCCAGTGTATAACTTGTGTAGATTAGTGGGAAGACCATCCGGCCCTGGCGACTTATCTGGTGCTAGCTGTTTGATTGCTGACATTACCTCCCAATCCATAACTGGGGAGATCAGGGGTTGCTGTTTATCCTTGGGTATTGTTGGGAGCGTTATTTGGTCCAAATAGACTTGTATTTGGTCCATTGGGGTTTTCTCACTATTACAGTGGTATAACTCTTTATAGTATTTGGCAACGCTTGACACAATCTCCCTCTGTTCTGTGATAAGGGGGCCTCCATCCCTTGGGAGGAGCCCAGGTACAAAGCGGGTTGTCTCCATCTGCTTAAGTCTGTATGCCAGTAATTTTCTAGCCCGTTCACCCGCCTCCAGATATTTTATCTGGACTCGTTTTAAAGATAATTCAGCTTTATGATAAACTAGGCCTGTGAATTGAGCATGTAAAGCATGAAGTTTGGCCCACTCAGATTCTGTGGATTTTTTGCTAACACTGGATTCCACTTTTTTAATTTCCTGAAGGAGGGTTTTAACCTGGGTGTCACTTCTTTTCTTTTGGGTAGTTGCTATACGATACATTCCCCACGAGGGGCGAATTTCAGGGCTGACCAGACTATGTCTATTTTGGGGATAGAACCTCATTGACTTCCAAAAGGAGGTGATGAAATTTTTAAAATGATTCTGATTATAGGATGTCTGCAGTAGTTGTGTATTCATTCTCCATAGAAAGTCCCTTTTAGATTCACGTCCCAATAGTCCAACTATGGAGACAGGGGAATGGTCTGATATTACTCGTGGGTGGATTTCGGCTTCTACAATATTTGGTACCATGTGCGAGCTTACCAGTAAATAATCTATACGCTAGCATGTGTTGTGGGGGTGGGAAAAGAAAGTGTATTGTTGCTCATTGAGATTTAATATCCTCCAGATATCTAGGATACCCAATCCGCCCATTAGGTCCTGCAATGCTCTCTGAGCCGGGGTAAGGCCAGCCTTCTTAGGGTCTGATTTATCCATTAAGGGTTGGGGTGTGATGTTCCAGTCACCTCCTAACACCAGAGTTCGGGGGGATAAGGCAGACACAGTGCCCATTAGTTCAGTGAAAAAGGCCGGGGAGTCTCGGTTTGGACCATAAATTGATCCTATAGTTAGTTGATGTACCCCTAGACTGCCATGTAAAATTATATATCACCCCTGGTTATCCCATACTTCATGTTCAAGCTTAAAGGGGATTCTCTATGGAATAAATGGCAACCTCCCATTTTTATTGGTAGAGTTTCTCACCCGTAGGATTGTCCCACCCATCCTTTACACCACAACAGGGTATCTTCCCTCTTAAGGTGTGTTTCTTGTAGGCATATGATATCAGCTTTAAGAAGTTTGAGGTGCGTAAGTATTACCTGTCGTTTGGTCCGATCCTTGGCCCCTTTAACATTCCAGCTAATAGTCTTGATAGGACCTTCCATATTTAGTCAGAAAAATCAGTCAGTTGGTGTTCACGGAGAGTGATGGAGTTTGAGCTAATTGCTTGATGTCTCCATTACCTTGCCAAAAACATAAAAGGAGGTAGAGTGATTCAGTAAAAAGTCCCCCCCCCTTATTTTCGTACACATTCCCCACATCAACACTCAGTTCCAACGATCTAACTCCTAATCACAACGTCAGGTGATGTTAAACTGCAAACAACCCAGAGAACCCCCCCTCCCTCCGCTTCCATCCCATCTCGCCAGGTTGTATCGCATTCACCTATGTTAATAACTCTGGCGGTATTTTTAGAGAACCGACCCTGAAGAACACTAAAATGAGAACATATCTGCAGATTCAGTTAGTAGCCTTCTGGTCTGCAGTGCACAAGAGAAGGCAATCAAAAGTCCTCCAGGTCACCAGGCTTAAATATAGTTACATTAGAGCTTAAGTAATAAAAGGTCTCCTTAGAAAAGTGTTAAAATTAAAACATAATCCCCATGTGACCGCTCAGCTTCTGTCCAAGCAGCATTCCGCCATATATCTCCTGGAAACATAATCGTGCGGTTGATCTTTCGTTCTTCCCTCATAGTAGTCCCCATGTATCAGGTATACCCTGCCATGTTGGGTCCAGACTTTCTGGTTGTGGCCATATCAAAGCTCTGTCTTGCCTTAGGACTTAATACAGGAGTGCCGTGTTTATTTCACCTCTGGTACAATGCATCTATGTAATTTGCAAAAGTAAAGTAGAGAAGGAAGAGAATAAGATGTACCACTGTAGCACAACACTAACAGAATGATCTCCTGGGGGGGTATATTTCAACCGAAGGTTTATAACGGGGGGCCATGTGCAGGTGTAACCAGGGTTCCTTAAGATTCATTATGTAACCAAAAGATCTGCCAGAAGTGGTTCTCAGATCCCTTAAACTGCAATCATGGTAGTTTTGGCACAGAAAAGCTGCCACTACCTGTTTATTTGTAATAGTATTGCAGGCGTTAGTTCCAGTCAAACGAGTTATGAAGGATGCACCTTGTCTTTTTATATTTCTACCTATAACAGCGTGATTCTGTACATGGCTGGGGTTTTAGGACTGGCATTAATGGCATAGGCACAAATCACTGCCGCTATTCGTAAAGGGAGGCAACCTGTAACAGCTTGGTTGTTCATTTAAACAGATCTGGAAGCGCAGTTTTAAGTTCATTTTTAGCTTGCTGAAAAGTTTCAAAGGATTGCCACTGGTCACTAAGTTTCACTTGAAGAGTCGCTGGGTATTTAACTCGGAAGGGTGTACTGGCTGCAATAAGCTTTGTAATTAGTGGATGGAGTTCCTGCCGCTTAACACGGACCGCATATGGTAGGTCCTGGGTTATTCTGATTTTTTTCCCCTCCCAGCAGATCTCCTGTAGTGTTTTAATCTTAGCAATAATGTGCTGTTTGACTTGGAAGTTAAGTAGTTTGAAAATGATAGGCCTGGGCGCTGAGCCCAGGGGTTGAAGTGGCCGAAGTGCTCGGTGGGCCCTTTCGATGATGTAAGTCGAGCCATTGGGGGAAGGCCCCACGAGTCTTTCACAAAGTCTCTGGACAAAAAGGATGGGGTTTGTACCTTCTTTCTCCAGTATGCCCATAATTATGTCGGCGACTCCTCCTTTCTAAATCAGTAAGTTTGTCTTCTAACTGTTTAACTTTTTGGTTTGTTAGTGTGTGATCAAGCATAAGTTTGTCTATCTTTTTCTCCACTGATGTAAGACATGCTTCAGAGTCAGAGATTCTGGTAGCCAGTGAGTCGGTTGTTGATTTTATTTGCCTGATTTCTTCAACTACGCTATTCAGGGATTCCTGCATTGGCCTCATGAATTCTAGGAACCTGTCCTCCGTTAGCGGTGTTGCTCCTACCAGAGTAGAGGATGATTGAGCCTTAGGCCTCCTAGAGGCCTTGTCCTTCTTGGGAGACTGCGGTGGTGAGTGTCGCGTAGGTGCCTTCCGCATGTAAACTTCCATCGCTGCTGCTGTTGATGTTATTATTGTCCTTTTAAGTCTTTCCCCGGTTGTTGGAAGGTTTAAGGTTACCTTTTCAGGTGGAATGTGCTGCGGTTTTGCGTATTTTTGGCGAGTGGGATGCGGAGCTCTCGGGAGTTGCCACTGCTCTCTTAGGCTGCCATCACATGACCATAGTTTGATTTTTTTTAAACTGGCCATCTAGTCGCGCCCTTGCAATCTAAGATCGCAGTCAAAGAATCTCGTGATCAAAGAATTTGCAGGCTCATGATCAAAGATCGTTACCAAGCCATGATCAAAGAATTAAAAACTTTAAAACTCTATTTTTTGACTAAATTACAAGAAACCACAGGCATGGTTCGAAAAAGGGAAGATCCCTGAGTAAAACCTATTATAGTTTTACTTCAGAAGTCACCCCTGAGCCGAGATATTTGATTTTTTCCGACCGCAAAATCAAAACAAGATGGGGGCTATCACGATCAAAGAATTCCTCACAGTCAAAGACTCTTTGATCACAAGCCTGCAAATTCTTTGATCGTGAGGCGGAACCAGATGGCCAAAACCCCATTCTTCCTTCACAAAATAACCATATAAATGTTCACATAGACTTATAATGGGAATTTAAAACTTTAATAACTTTTGAATGGATTAATATTTTTTCACCAAACTAAAAGCAACAGGTTCCTTTACTCAAGCTCTTCCAACGCTCCAAGATGAAAAGTGACATGCCACACAACGGCCGCACAGCACCATGGACAAAATCCAAAAAACTGCCCACATAACTGGCAAAATGTGCATTTTTCAGGGTTTTGGTGCACAAAAACTGTAAGTCCAACCAAAATGAAATTTGCTAAATCAAGTTTCCAAATTTCATGCAAATCCATTGAACGAGTCCAAAGTTATTAATGTAAAAAAAATGTGAGTTTAACATAGAAGTGGCTTCATAACCCTAATGTGCCCCTAGAATATATATATATATATATATATATATATATGTATATCATTTTTTCCTATGGGAAAAGTTAGATGTTCTGCATGAAAATGTTTTGTTTTTCACAGGAGCTACTGTGTTTTCACAGATAGGGCCTGATATTTACGCAGAGCTCTCCTGTGTCCGTCATCTTGTTTTTAAGGAAGCGAGAGAAAGAAATAAAAAAAGCACATAAAAATGAGTGGATTTTAAGAAAGAAACATCAGAACCTAGCTAAATAGGACCCATTTAGTTGCACGCTGATGTTTTTTTTTTATTTTGCCAAGAAATACCTTTTCTGGGCACCCAAAATCCCGGGTGCTGAGCATTGCAAGAGGACTGCTTCTTCCTCATTCTCTGTATGAGAACAGTTGGATTTTCTTGACTTCTGCAGCCACAGCTGGGACACGTGCTGCCAGCTGCAGTTTCAGCTGCGAGGCACCCTTTTCCCTGGTGTCTCATGACACCCCCCACCCACCAATTACTGTCCTTAGTGGCACACCCATATCTTTCCCTGCCGTGTAGTGACACCCCCACCCTCTGATTCCCATAGTGTGTTTATTTATTTATTTACTTATTGATATAATCTGACACCAGGATGCCCACCCCGGTGACAGATGCCCCCCACCCTGCAGGCTGTTCTGTTAGTAATATTTACTGACATTGGAGGCCCCAATCCCCATGTCGGCATTACAAGCCCCCTCCACCCCAGCAGTGTGGGACACTGGGGGGACCACTTCCAGTGTCCCCAAATACTTATTTAGTTGTACCTGTAAAAAGAAAACAGTCTCCCAACATTTTTTCTTATTTTAACCTGAAAAAAAAACAGAAAATGTACTTTCATCATCCCTGCCATGCCCCTCCCCATCCCACCCCTCACACTGAACATCCATCACCCCACATTCACCCTTACCCTATACTTACCTGTGAAGGTCATAGGCTGCCATCTTCTGTTGACTAAGACACATCTGCACTCTTCAAAACTGAACCTTGAGCTGAGGAATCAATGTAAGTGCCGTATTGTGATTTTTTGGAATTTTTTCACTACATTTTCAATGTGGTCTTTTAGGGACCCCAACTCAAGAACACTGCAACTGTTGTTTCGTTAATCATGCCTGGAAGATGATTTAGCAGTGGCTGCATGAAATGACCTTTCAGGACCAAATAATTAAACTTCCCCACCAGTGTTCATGAGTTGGGTCCCAAAAAGGTGATGTTGGACATTTGGTGAAAACAATCTTAAAAATGGCAGAGTTACATGTGTTCATCATTGAAATTTTTAAATGCACACACATAATTTGGGTAATTTTCAATATTTTTAATCCACATTTTTAACATAGCCATTTTTTCACACCACCTCATGAACAGTGCAGCAGTCATTTTTTTTTTTTGTTAGTCTTTGGTAACCAGGTAAGGCCCACTAGGCACAAGTGACTGTTTTCAGGGGTGATTTGGGAGCACTGGGCAGTTAAATGACTTGCTCAGAGTCACACAGTATGCAAGTGGAGGCTGTGAGAATCAAACTCAGGTCTGGTCTGCTAGATGTACCAAGCTTGTTTATGCCTCATTCCTCTAACCTCTAGGCTATACTGCCAGACCATCACATCACATTTTGCACATCCTGTCCAAAATGTGTTTTCACACCTGTGGGGCAGAATGGTGTTTTGGCACAGATTTGAAAATTTCCCCTATGGGGGTTATGAGATGGGGTCATAAGAAGTCTATGTTGAAAATTCGGGGTTAAAATATAGATAAATGCCAATGTTATGACCATCTCTTGCAATTTCCCTATGCCTGCTCTTAGAGATATTGCAAAATTATATTTCACTGGTGAAATTCCTGCAGAATTGACAATTTTGCGGAGTAAAATATTTTGTGAAATTTGCCCATTATGAAGAACATTTCACTGGGTGCGAAATGCAAAATTTTGCCAGTGGAATGTTAATGTCACTATTTCATGGGCAACATTTCACATTCCATGGGCAAAATTCCAAATGTCACTTACATGAAAAATTTTGCAAAACAGGTGAATTTCACAAAATATTTTGCGAAACAAAATTTTCCAATTTCACACATCTCTACCCACTCATAACTTTGGAAATGTTAAATATTTTTACCCCAGGTTTTCAACATAGCCTTCTTATTAACCCACCTCATGTATGTCATAGGAGTTATTTTTCAAATCCTGGGCAAAATGTGTTTCTGCACTTGTGGCATGGAATGGTATTGTAGTCAAACGGAGTTATGTTTTGGTGGGAATTCAAAAATGTTCTGTACTGGGTACATGAGGTGGGGTAATAAGATGGCTATGCTAACAATTTGGTCACTGTTGCCCTATAAATTGAAGCACAATGCTCAGAGGTCCCTGTGTTTCCACAGCTACATACATATACACATGTATAGAAGGATGGGAGCACAGGGCCTGGAGGGCCCTGCACTTCTATAGACAAATAAGGATATGATTATACTATGTGAAAAAGTAAGGAAATTCATTGCAAAAAACTTAATGCATCAGTTAGGGTTGTTACTAAGCCTACAAAAGTAGGGAAATATGGAGTTAGGGTTTCCAATCCTAACAACCCACCCCCACCCTGCAGACACTGACAGGCATCTGGGGTGTACCTTGGGGTCATCAGCCCTAACACTCACCCCATTCTCCTAAACTGTACTTATGTCTGCTTATTTACTTATGGAATGTAGTGAGAATTAGGTTTGACAACTCCAATGCACACCCCTGGTGCCTATCAGTATCTGCAAGGCAAGGGTGGGGTGTTAGGGTTGGAAACCCTAATATCACATTTCACTACTTTTGTTGCTTTAGTAACAACCCTAATTTATGCATTAATAAAGTTTTTGCAATGAAGCTAGACAGATAAAAAGATAGATAGATTAATTGCAAAAAGCATCATTAATGCATCAGTTAGAGTTCTTACTAAAGCAATAAAAGCAAAGAAATGTGATGTTAGGGTTTCCAACCCTAATACCACACCCCTCACCTGCAGACACTAACAGGTGTCAGGGGTATGCCTTGAGTTCATTAGCCCTAACACTCACCCCATTCCATCAGTAAATAAGCTGACATGGGAACAGTATAGGAGAATGGATGAGCATTAGGGCTGATGACCTCATGGCATATCACTGATGCCTGTCAGTGTCTGCAGGGTGCAGGTAAGGTGTTAGAGCTGGAAACCCAATCACCACATTTCCCTGCTTTTGTCACTTCAGTAAGAACCCTAACTGATGCATTAACACAGATTTTTTGAAATGTATTTACTTACTTTTTCAGATAGTATAATCATATCCTTATTTGTCTGTAGGAGCACAGACCTCTGGGCCTTGCACTCCCATCCCTTCATAGACGCATATATGTATGTAGCTGTGGAAGCACAGGGCCATGTATAGGAAAACAGTTACCAAACTGTCAGCATAGCCATCTTATTACCCCATCTCATGACCCTGGTACATAAACATTTTCAAACCCATGCCAAAATGTAATTCTGCACAACTGAAACACCATTAAATGCCACAGATGTGAAAACACATTTTTGGGCAGGATTTGAAAAAAGACAGCTGTAACATACATTAGGTGGGGTAATAGATGGCTATGTTGAAAATCTGGGTAAAACTATTTAACAGTCACGAAGTTGTGAACAGGCGTAGTGATATTGCAATGAAATGCCAAAACTCTGGCATTTTTTCATATTTTGACCCCACATTTTCAAAATAGTCTTCTTATGACCCCATCTCATAAACACCGTAGATGAGTATAGTCAAATTAATGCCAAAATACCATCCTGCACCACAGGTGTGAAAACATGTTTTGAGCAAGATGAGAAAAATGACAGCTGTACTGTTCATAAGGTGGTGTGAAAAAATGACTATGTTGAAACTTTTGAGTCAAAATATTAAAAATTACCAAAGTTATGCACGTACATAGAAACATTTCAACAATTGCTTGTAACCCAGACATTTTTAGGAATTTTTTCACCAAATTTTCAACATGGGCTTTTTGGGACCCCACCTCATGAACACTGGAACTGGCATTTCATTAATTGGTCCAGAAAGGTGATTTCATGCAGTGATCCTGAAATCACCTTCTCAGCCCTATTAACAAAATGACAGTCCCAGTGTTCATGTGGTGGGGTTCCAAAAAGCCCGTGTGGAACATTTGGTGGAAAAATACCCAAAAATTCCAGTTATGAACCTAAGTTCAAAACATTATTGAACTACATTATGCAGTCCTTACCTTGATTTCTCAGTTTGTGGTTCAGCTTTGAAGAGTTCAGACGTGTCCTAGTCTGCAAAAGATGACAGTGGATGACCTCCGGAGGTTAGTATAGAGTAAGGGGGGTCTGGGGTGGTGGGTGCTCAGTGGGAGAGTCAAGATGGTGGATGGGGCAGTGGAGATGATGAGGCACCATTTCCTTTTTTTCAGGAGGAGAAAAAAAGATGATGGGGGACTGTTTTCTTCTTTACAGGTAGTACATTATTATATATTTCAGGTAACGGGGAGGGGGCTCCCAGTGTCCCAGACTGCTGGAGAGGGGAGACATCTCAGGACACTGGGAGAGGGCTTCTCAGTGTCCCACACTGGTGGAGGGTCTTCTAGTGCTGACAAGAGGATTGCAAATCCCACTATTGGAAAATTAATTATACATCATGGGACTGTTATCTTTTTTTAGGTTAAAATTATGACATAATTCAGGACACTGGGAGTGGGCTTCCTAATGTTCTACACTGCTAGGGGATACGTATCTTGGGACACTGGGAGTGGGCTCCCCAGTGTTCCACACTGTTGGGTGGGGCTTCAACTGCTGAAATGAGATTGGGCACCCTGATGTTGGTAACTACATATTTAATATTACCATGCCTTGGCCCCCTTTGAAGCAGTAAAAGGATATAAAAATTCTTGATTTAGGTAAACACCAATAGGTGTTTACCTAAACGGGGGCCAAGAAATTGGATTCTGAGAACAGTTTGGCCAAAAAATGGTGAGAGATGTTTATTTTTTCCAGCGGCCGATGCTATTTTTATTTCAGAAGTACTGTAGCAAATTGCAGCAATTTTTGTGAAATATTACCACAATTTGCAGCATTACTCCCATTGTTTCACAAAATAGTGCCACAATTTGCAATTATTTTTGCAAAAGTGCTTTCTCAAATTGCAGCAGTAGTGACACAGTTTGTGACAGCAAAAAGGGGGTGATTAAAAAAACATATCTCTGGGCACTTTTTTCAAAAAATAACCACAGAATTGTGTTCCCCAGACAAGTGTTGGTGTTTTCCTTGGGACAGTATTTTTAAACTGTTTAATATTTTCTGCCTTGTTAACTGAAAACAAGATGGCAGAATCCTGACACTACATTCCACATTTGCAAAAGCAACTACTGCTTTCATGGCAGCAAAAAGTGCTTTCGCACGGTACATCTAATTTTTCCCATTGGATGTAATGGGAACATTGAAAGTTTAATAGCATTTGTACAGATTAGTATTTTTTCACCAAATCTTCAAAAGGCACATCTGTGACCCAAACCCCCACATACCCTATAAAGTTCAGACCTAATCCCGAAGCAGTTTCAGAGAAACGGTGTGACAAAGGATTTGCACCACAATGGTAATTTTCACAGATTGTGACCCTTTGCATCTGCACAACCTCATATCCAACTTGAACTAAACTTGCCATATCAAGAGATCTATTGTCCCCGACAGTGCATGCAAAAATTTGTGCAAATCAGATGTACGGTTGCAAAGTTGGTAAAGTGCAAAATTGGGGGGTTAACATAGAAGTGACCATTGAACCCTAGCTATAGTGGAACTACCATGCCACTAAGATAGACAGACAGACAGAGAGACAGATATATAGATAAATAGATAGATACATAGATAGGTTTGAATAGTACAAGCAGGTGGAGGAACTATTTTATGAAAATTAAGCCAAATATTTAACTTTTCAAATATTGTATCCTATATCCTTATCCTTTTCTTTCATGTAAAATACAGGGACCAATTTTTAAGCACAATAAGACATGCCTAGGATGTGTATTAGACAATTCTAATGCATGGTCAAGGGCTGAAGGCATGTGGCCTGTGACTTCATGCCTTACTTTTCTCCTGGCTGTGCATTAGAACTATCTAATGCACACCTGGTCAAGTCTTATTGCTTACTTATTTGCACGTTTATTCAGTTTTAAAGTAACAAAACAGTGACCCTACAATATCTAAGAAAGGCACTAGGTCAGGACAGTGACTGCAACAATAGCATCAGCTACAAGCGTAAAGCAAGAACAGCAACAGCATCTACAGCGACAGTACAGAAGCGCGACCTGCAAAAAACATGCACACCCCAGCAAAAAAATTTAACGGAGCACTTTATTCACTATTGCCAGCACAACACCCATAAACACTACACAAACATGCACAAATAACATAATGCTCCAGCAGGACCAACACAATCACATATATCCACAGAGCTGCTTCATTGCCACACACAGGATTTGAACCAAGAACCACAACCTCTTACATACACTGCAACACTACCTACACAACATGCCACACACCCTAATCACTAGACCAACCAGCCAGCACAGCTCACCACTGGCAATCTCCTCCACTTGACATCCCAGGAGTCCCGTCTCTCACACATTCCCACATTATATCTTAATTCACTAATCTATCATACCTTTACTTTATATGCCACACTACTTTATATGCCACTCAACTTCACGTGCTTATGCCTATGCAGGGGACTTCACCCCTACATCCCCCAATCTTTATTATGCATCCTCCAGGTCGCAATACAGCTGGGAGGGCGGTATTGTTGTCAGACGGCATTTTGGACCATGTGTCATTTTGTCCTGCACCATTCTTGCCACGCTATTCTGCCATTGCACTTCTTGCTTCTCTGTTTTCACCCGGTAGGTATAAGAAATACTCACCTTTGGTATTCGTCTCTCTTGGTGTCCCCCCAAATGCACTATACGTACTTTCAATCTTCTTGTCTTCTTTCTTTCTGCTGTCCTTGACTGTCTTTTTCCTGGGACTTGGTAAAATCCAGACCACAGACCTGTACTGTACTGAAATGTTAAAACCTACACCAGCTGGTCTGGCCAGACTAGATACAACTTCAGCCATTTAACTGTTCCAGCTGGACCAGTCAGTCCCATTTGTAGTGTTTTGGTCTGTTTATTCTAGCGGGTCCCTATTTAATCTGGTGTGAAGGTATGGAAGAAATTCAGACCACCACACTGCAAACCACACCTTTTATCATTTTGATTCAGCCTAAGTCTGGAGGTCCAGCTTTTATCCATATCACACTCTAAGTGCAATCTGAATCATCCAGAATGGACAGACCTACAACGGATGAAAACTCAGACTGCACAAGTTCTTCCCATTCAGTTTTTACCATTTGGTCAGATCCAGCAATCTAGATTCCACCCATATCCTTCTTCCTGTATTCTTCCTTCTGCCTCTTTTACATCAAATAACAAAACAGCACACACATCATTGGCATCTTTTTAGTAAGTGGTTTATTGGCTCATACTGTGTCAACCACCCTAGCTAGCTCCACTTAAAGGACTGCTGGCTCAGCAGTTGGTGCTTGTGATCCAAAGGAGATTACAAGATACAGAGATATGGCATTCAGCTCACACAAGCAGGCACAAACTTCACTTGTTCCATGCTCAATAAATATTTTGCACCTGCAGCTGCCCACTGGGGGGCTCCTGTGAGTCCTCCCGTTGGCTCATTGTTTACACTTTTTCTGTACTGTTATCTGCGCTTTTAATAAAGAATTTATTGAGCATGAAAGAAGTGAAGTTTGTGTCTGCTGTGTTAGCTGAGTGCTGTATCTCTATGTCTTGCACCCTAGGTAGCACCTACCAACTAGGCTTCATCAGTGGGCCTCTTTTACATACTTGGGTGGTCACTCCAAATCAACTATCTCACAATACATTACCTAGCAGTTAGCCCTGTGTTCTTCAAGTTGGAATTTGCTGAAGAATTAGAAAAGGTACTGTTTTGTAATATCTTGCTGTGTAAATCTTGTGATTTTAAAAAAGTGTCCCTGAGGGTGGGGGAGGAGGCAGAGCCGATGAGGGACTGGATACATGAGGAGGTGACAGTGTTCTCTTTAAAGCTGCCACACAGTGTAGTTGAATACCGCTTGGTGCTCTCCTTCTTAGGGATACTCTGCCATGGAACTGGGCAGCCTGGAAGGGGAGAGACATATTATTGTCCCTGGACTGTGGGTACTAGAGAATGGGGATACCTTCCTTGCTCTGACCTGACCACTGGACCCTACAGCAATGGACTGGATGGCTACCATTGACAGAAGAAAGAGAAAGCATTGAATCAAGGGCTAGTAGCTTTTATCCATGTGTTAGTCTGTAGAATCATAATCATTTTAAAGATCAACAGCGAATGTGTTAATTATGTGTTCACTGCTATTAATTGAGTCACTTTACTGTTATTAAAATATGCTTCTTTTAACAATTATGAATGTCTAATGTTGTTTTCTATTGTCTTTTGGGTCTTTCAGTGTTTTTTTGTGGTTGTCCAACCCAAGTCAAATATTTGTGCCTCTCAGTCATGCCGACTCTGACTCTATTTGTGATGTCAGACAAGGAGTGTCAACTGTTGCTGTTCATGCTGGCTGCCATCATGTGTGCAGAACAGATGCCTCACTATAGTGCTTGTATTTTCTTGGCATAAAAAAAAAGTCTGTTCTACATTCAGTATAGTCTACCCTCTCTATATATCATCACATCTTCTTCTAACTAAAAAGTAATACGTTTCATTGACTACTGTTCTCTGCAAGTGGTTTTCCTATTTTTAACTAACATTTTCCTGACTCAACAACATTGTATCTAGTGAGGTGAAGGTACTGCATTAAAGCTTTTTGTGTCTAAGGTTTGTGTATGCCTTATTTTGTTATACTTTTTTTCTGTTCTTTTTATGTTGGCTCACGCTTGCGTAGCCAACATATTGCAGTAGTAGCAGATTTGGAGGAGCGGTCACTGTGGGCGAATGCAGTGCACACATCAGTAGGTGCGTCCCTCATTCTCCAATGAGGCAGCTGCATACACTGACACCAGGAACATGTAACGTGGCCATCAGATCAAAGAAAAGGTCCGCTGCAATGAGAGCCAAGCTTGTCATGCTGCGGCACCTTCCGACATGCTATTGCTGGTGAAGCAAACATGGCAGCAGTGACTGCCGCCACTGCCTGCCACAATGCCAAAGTTTGGGGGTGCCCAATCCCCCTGTCAGCATGCCCTAACCCATTTCATGTGCCAATGGGGGAGCTCCAATCCCTGTCGGCATAATGCCCTCCCATTTGTTGTGTGCTGAGGGGGTTGCCCAACCCCCCTCGGCACTGGCCCCCCCTTTGGTATGTGCCAGCGTGGGTGCCCAATCCTTCATTGGCTGGTCTACCCAGACACTCAGGTGGCATGCTGGGAGCCCACTCCAGTGTGCCAAATGCCCTTGTAAAACAAAAACCAGCTTTTTATTTTTTTTTTAAACCTGTAAAAGAAGAAAACGGTCCCTTGCAGTCCCCCCCACTTTGGTATGTGCCAGCGGGGGTGCTCAATCCCCCATCATCTAGCCCCCCCAAAGAGTCAGATGGCATACTGGGAGCCCACATCAGTGTACTGAAATGCCCTGTAAAAAAAAAAAAGTCCCGCTGATGTTTAAAAACCTATAAAGAAGAAAATGGTCCTCGCAGTCTGTCCTGCTCCCTTCCCAGCCCGTTCCCATCCTCTACGCACCCTGCCTCCCCACTCTCCCCTTTACCCCATACTTACCTCCAGAATCCAGCGCGATGATCTTCGGTGGACCGGGAACACGTCTGCGCTCTTCAAAGTCGACCGAGAACTGAAGAAATGCCAATAAGCAGTATGATGGCATAAATAGGGAGTTTTTTCAGCTTAGGTGCATATCTTGGGCATTTTTAAGAATTGTGGCACTGAATTTTCAACATGTGGTTACTGGGTCCCCTCCTCATGAACTCAGTCACTGTCATGGCGTTATTCGGTCCCGAAAGGTGATTTTGCGGTCACTGCATGGAATCACCTTTCGGACTGATTAACAAAATAACAATGTCACAGTTCATGAGGTGGGCTCTCAAAAAGCCTATGTTGCAAATTTGGTGAAAAAATTAAAAAATTACTGTTTTACGAGCGTGTGTTGTGCAGTTTCCGTGTACGCTCATAACTTCATGAATTTGTAATATTTTCACTCCAGATTTTCAACATTGGCATTTTTCCACACTTTCATATTAACAGTACAGCTGTCATTTTACATATCCTGGCTGAAATGTGTTTTCACACTTCCAGTGCAGAATAGCGCAGTCGCTGTGTGTAATCAGTTTTTGGGACAGTTTGACAAAATGACAGTGACACTCTTCATGAGCAGAGGTCCTAAAATGCATATGTTGAAAATGTGGTGATGAAAGTCAATAAAATGACTGTGTTACAAGCATGCATTGCTCAGTTTCCATGCACCCTTTTAACTTCGCGAATGTGCAATATTTTCAAGCCAGATTTTCAACACTGGCATTTTTTCACACCTCATTATGAACAGTATAGCTGTCATTTTTCACATCCTGCCCAAAATGTGTTTTTGCACCTGTGGGCAGAATGGCTGGTCGTTGTGGGAAATCAACTTTTGGGACAGATTAACAAAATCACAGTGCCACTGTTCATGAGGGGAGGTCCCAAAATGCCTATGTTGCAAATGTGTCTCTTCAGGGTGGGGGTGAGGTTGGCATCAGTTTAATACTTCACTGCCATTCCTATTATGCATCTCTAACTCCTGCACTACCAATGCCAATGCAAGCGAGACAACATTCGACATTGACAAATGCTTGTTTAATTATATAAGAAAGACACAAACAGCTGAATCGGGTCTGACAGTCACAACAAACATTGCTAGCTCCAAATAAGGGGTACAAAACAACAGTAAACATTCAGAAATGTTAAAAAAGTACAGTATATAGTAATAGCAGAAAAGTAGAATTAAACTAAACATAATGAGCTCAATTTTCAAAAATTATAGAATGGTGCAAGGTGTTTGCATCAGAAAGAAATGTTGCAAGGAGCAGGCTGCATCAAAAATTGCATCAGTTTTCTAATGCTGCTTGCATCAAAAGCAGAACTGCCTGTGCCAAAGTGGCTTGCAATAGGCTTACATCACAAAAATGGGTGCCATGTCGTAATGGGGCTTGCATCAAAAAAATGATGCACCATCCCCCCCCTTTTATATATATTTTCTAAGTTAGAAACTGTCAACACTGAGTCAAAGAAGCATGCCACTGTTAGACCTGCCAGAGCTGGTATAACTGACACTAGAACATATCCAGAGTCCCACAGCAGGTGGGTAGACCTGACTATGGTACTATGAAAAGCATTCTGCTGTAAGAGTCTTGCGTTATAGACATCATAATGCAGCATGTGAAATATTGCTTCCAGAGACCATTTCATATGCAGTTAATTTTGACTAAACTTGCATAATTGTTTGCTCCATCTCACTCCAGGAATTGTATTTTTGACTCTGCTTAGATAATTTTTGCTCCACCTCACTCAGGCATTGTATTTTGACTCAAATGGTATAGTTTCTGCTCCATCTTACTCATGCATCATGTTTTTGACTCATCATGTGTCATTCTCACTTTGCATCATTCTCACCCTATGCATCTTATTTTTGACACAGTAGTCCTCTTGCATCATTTGGGGGGACTTTGCCACAGAGAGTTTTTTTCTTACAAAATACAGCACACAGTATATGGCACATCTTGGATTTGATGTAAGGTGGTTGTTTGATGCACCTTGCATTGGTCTAAGGGCCCTTTGAAAATCTGGCCCCACATTCCTTATCTGGCTGTTAAGAAAAATATATTAATATCCAAGGCAGCAGTTCGTATGTTGAATTACTGATTCAGACCATAATGAAAGTGTTGTAATATGCACTAAAGCACATTACTTATGTGAACCCAGCACATCAGTAGGCAAAGAAGTGTTGTCTGACAATGGGGTCACTCCTGCTGATTCTGAACCACGCCTTTGTGACCTCATGCCTTAACTATTGTAAATCCCTTTACTTAGGGCTACTGGGGGTTGATATCCGCTGCTTGCAGTTGGTGCAGAATGCTGCAGCCTGACTCTTGACAGGGACTCCCTGGTCATGTCGTATCACTCCGGTGCTACGCGAACTGCACTGGCTGCCAATTTGTGGTCAATCACCTTTAAGGTCAGATTACTGACATATAAAGCCCTACACGGACTTGGCCCAGACTACCTAAAAGAGCTTCTGTCCCCCTACTGCTCCGAGTGACAGCTCCACTCGGCTGATGAGAGGTTGCTAGAGATCCCAAGGGTATCGTTAAAATCTTCAAGACCCGTGCACTTATGTACATGGCCCCAGCCCTTTAAAATTCTCTACCCCGTTAGCTATGGGAGTGCACGACCCTGAGGGCTTCAAACAGGCACTTAAAACTTATTTATGGGGCCAAGCATTTGTTACTTAAGTATATACAATAACTGATTTTACTGACTATTTTATATCATTGTTTTAAGTTAATGATTTGTAATCTTTTTTAAAGTGCTTTGGTAATATTGGAAGGCGCTTAATCAAATAAAGATTTATTATTATTATGTTTGTAGGTGTTTGCTCAGGTGACTTTTCACATATAGTGGGGATTGCAGAGGTATTTGGAAAGAACCAGTCATCTGTGCCTATATTAGTGTCCTGGGGAAGAAGAGAAACAGCCACTGAGTGGCAAGTAGCTTAACCAGCAGCTCCATTATTTTTAAAAGGAAAGGGGACTGTTAACTGGATGTGCAGGTGTTTTCAGGTGGGTGAGTGAATGGCTGCAAACCAGTGCTGCTGGTAATCTTATTCTTGGGTGGCTGGACAGGGGCACATTCCACAGGGAACACCTGAAGCTCACTTGCTTTACCCCTATTTTCATTTGAGGAAGGTAGTTCAGTTGTATTGTGATGCCTTATAGACAACATTAGATTCACAGAGCAAATGGGAGCACTCTCATGTATCATCATACTGCAGGCAAACTACTGATGCAAAGGGTATCCTTATACTTGGCTGAATGTAAAAAAGAGTACACATGACCGCAGTAGGTACTTAAAAGCTATGCTTTTCCACTTCAAGAGCATCCCCTTGACTGACTCTTAATTTGTGGTACTTTCCTTGTGTGCACACTATCCATGATGCAACTGTGGCCTCATTGCCATTACTTGGCATGTCCTGATAGGCTGCAGCATCCTGGGCTACCTATGTATTCCAGGTCAATTGTGAGGTCAGAGGGTATCAACATTTGCATTGCTGCTGGTCAGGGCTTAGCCCAAAAATGTATTGGTAGATGCAGGCCACTTTTTTGTCCCCTGCCAGGCAAAGAAATAAATGTGGCTCCTTGTCTATCTTTCTACATTTCCTTCCTGCACTCTACTAGTTCTGTGATTATGTTTAATGCTCACTGAATGGGGGGCTGCTGAACTCAATTCCGCCACATGTAGCTCATGTTGGGCATATTTGCACCTTTTGTAAGGTTCAACCCCCGCTGAAATGTCTATGGGGACAGGAGAAATAGGGTACCAGTAGGGCTGAAAATGAGGCAGTCATAGTCATAAAGAAATTGATTGATTCATTGTTTGATGTTTTTGTTTACCAAGTAAGTGTATTAGATTGACATAGCCCATTATAGGCATAACCTGGACAAAGCAATATAAAAAACTAAAATGCATTTGGTACATTACAGCCAGTCAGTGACAAGAAATGAGTAGTACAGTACAATGTTTACAGAATAGTTAGTTACATACTGTATGTGAACATTAAATAAATATATATTTTTTTAATACAGTTTTATACTAAGAATGACTCACAGTGTTATTGAGTGATACTAGTATAGTGTCCTATAAGCGGGGTGCATGGTATAAAAAAGCCTTATGGGTATAGATTATGGCACCAGAGGATAGGGGATCAATTTTCAGAGCTCCATTAGAACAACACACATTGTGCCAAAACTCCACTTGTGGCAAAGCCGGGTGCACCAGGGACTCTGCACTGGATTTTGGTATAGGATGGGTCCTGGTGCCTATGTACCCACAGCTGCAGCAAGCAGAGCACTGACCCATCCATCAGAGGAGTTTGAAAGAGTCATTGCTCAGCCCTTGTCCCATTCAACTGGCCCCAAGTAGGGTACTATTGATGAGAGCAATCATCCCCCACGTTATTGCAGACCACAGACTGGTGCTATAGGATGCCAATGGAGCAGTACAAAAAGGGTATATACACTGCCAAGTGTGTGACAATGTCCTGTTGTGTAACTAGTAATTAGATGAGACACACAGTGCCATAGTAACCAAAGTGATCATGCAGGTTTGTCCTACTGCTCATGTGCCCAGCAGTGCAGCCATGAAAGCTAGTAGCAACTCAGATCTGTGTACTATAGCCATCCCTTTTTTTATTTATTCTATTTTCTTTTTCCCCCTGAGCCACTAGCTGCCCGGCATTTCAACCCAATCATGGAGCCACAGACTTTCACCCCTCATATCGGCCACAATCCCTCCGAAGCCCCGTGGCTTTCCCACCATGGCAGGGCTGCGGCACTCTCCTTACATGCTGCAGACTTCAGGATAGGTCAGAGGGCTTGGCCTGAGGGGCTAATTGAAGCTGTAGTGGGCTTCATTGAGGGTGGCCAGCAGCTGTCCTGTTTTTTCCAATTTTCTGGGATGGCGGGGAAATGCAATGACGTCTGGTGTCCACCCCGCCTCCTGTACATGTTTTGAGTGCCAGTAGATTTGCGACTCCCTGCCTCCACCAGAGGTCCCTCACATGCCGGGCACTTCCCCATCCTCCCCCCAGAGAAGAAGAGTAGTCCATGGGATGCTCTATGCTTCTCCCCCTGCCAGCCCTTCAGCGACCCTGGTCCATTTCCGAACCTGAGTGATTGGTGTTGTAAGTGGAAATCCAACTGCTGTACCGAAGGGCCGGCTTACTATAGCCATTCCTATCTTTGTGTTGCCACAGGACTGTCTGCTGCACAATAATGGTCAGCAGAACAGATACAATACCAGCACATCTATATGTGCTGTGAAGATATGGGTAGGTAGTTAGCAACAGCAGAGGCCACCTACAGTGCAGGGGTGTAGCCAGGAATCTGAAACTTGTACTCAAAACTGATGTTACTTGTCCCCCTCTACCCAGAAGGCAATGTAGCCCCTGCTGTTATGTTAACATCGACAGAAATATGCAGTGTCACACCGCACTTGCAATGGCCCAAACAACTTCTCAGTCAAATATGCATTAAGTCAAAATTAGTAACAGATTACTATTGTTTTTTGGAGATTAAAAATATTTTATTATAACTCATATCTCACACATAAGTTGGTTGACTTTTAGTAACAATGTTTTTGAAACATTGCAACAAGCCTCTGTACAATATTAAAGTAGCCAGCCTCACAGAGGTCCACTCACACCAGCACTCATGCATGCATTCTGATCGGGTCACTATGACCTCTAAATCGCGCGCGCGTGCGCACACACACACTCACTCTACGTTCACTCCCCTCCCCACCCCACACAAAACCACTACCCGACCACACACATGCCTGCACATCCAGGAAACACACACAGACACATACACAAACACACACACACACACAATCCCCCCCCCACACAGAGCCACAAACCAACCACACAGATACACACACACACACACACTCACATCCTCACTCATGCACACACAACCAACCCAAAGTGGGATAAATTTGGTGTCCAGGTGGCCAATTGTCACTTGTAAAATTAGTTCATCGACCAAATTTTGAAGTTACCAGTCATCTGGCTATTTGCCCACAAAGTGCTGTCTGAGACCTTAAAGAAGGAAGGCCACAGAAGAAATTCATTAGCTACAAAATATCGAGAATTATTAGTGAAAACTGTTCACCAACTCACAAACTTGAGTTGTCCCACCCTTAGCTACCCCCCCTCCTAACTTACACACACAGCCAGCAATCACACACACACTGATTACCAGTCCCCCACAACACACACAGTCAGCTCTCACAAACACACACACACACACCCACACACACACACACACATTGCTGTTCTCCCCCCACCTCACACACAGTCAGCTCTCCCCGAGCACATTAACAGCTTGATTTAGGCTAAATGGTGTTTAGGTTTTAGCATGGTTAGAGTGTGATCTGATAAACCCCTTGCAACAAATAATCCAAAGCTAACCAAACTTAAGGACTAAGTGGTGAGTTATTACAGCATATTCTGCTCAAGTACATTAGATGAGCATAGATAGTGATGGAGTTGACTAAATGGTGCACAGGTTTTGATATGGTTATAACATATCCACCTAACCACTGTATTGTACTAAAAAGCTGAAAACAAACAAATACATTAAAATTTGGAGTCTATCTTTGCACAAAGTGCAGTCTGCGATCTCCACATGGATCAAAGTCTGATATAACCTGCTCAGTGTCAACTGGAATGTCATCATGAATGGTGAGTAGTGCCAATGCAGTAAGTCTGTTCTCTCCCATACTGTTCCGCAGCCAGGTCTTCAGTCTTCTTAAAACACTAAATGAACATTCTGCTGTGGCAACACTAACTGGCATGGTCACCAAGATCTACAATACAGCATTTATATTTGGAAACAGCAAGGGATTCAAATGCTGAAGAACACTCAAAATTGTATCTGGGCATCTCTCAGCTGGGTTCTTCACCCATTTTTCACACCATCTTGCAATTTCTCTCTGTAAGTCTTCAATACTGGATATGTCAGTCTTGTGAGCTGAATAAATATCCAGCACCTTCTCTTCCTCACTAACAAAAGATGGCAGGTTAAGTGGAATTAAGCACTGAACCTCAAAACGGGGACGACAGTCCAGAAGCTAACTTTTTAATTAGGATAGTACGTGGTCTATGAATGGAACAAAATATTCCTCCTCAAGTGCTCTTCTGGATTTGTGGCCTCAGTTTTTGCTGCGCTGAATCTGGCATCCACATGTTCGTGGGATATCCTACTCAAATCCAACTGAATCTGCAAGGCATTTAGCTTCCATGTATAGTCCTTGGAAGGCTGACTCCACATTTTCCCTTGTTCTTGTCAAGGTACAAACTACTACACTGGCCTCATCTGCTGCTTAAATCAAATCAATGTTGATACTCTGTAGGTGCATGTGTAGTGGTTTTGTGAATGACAGAATGTATTATATAGCTACTAGTGTCACAATGAATTCAAATCTGGTGATGGCTATCAGGCATCAGTGTGTTTCACCATCAAATTCAGCAATTTTCTCCAGGGTACTTGTGGCAACTACAAACTTATTCTTGAGCCATGACATTGAGTCTGCCTGATTCATTCATCGAGTAGTTCCTGACACAGGAATCATTGTAGTTCTGTCCTGCAAGCTATCGTCGTCGTCATCATAATCATAGTAGCTTGGTAAGTTTCTGAACTCATTGAGCTCTGCTAGGAAGATGTTCTTCCATTTTGCTGAATTTTTCAGGATAGTGATCACCTTCCGTGCGGTGTCAAACATTTTGGCAACAGGTCTCAGAGCACAGGAATGAACGATGGCAGTGTTTAGGCTGTGTGCCATGCAAATACTGTAGAGAGCATCTGGGACAACTTCCTGAATGAGTGCCTGCACCCCATTGAAACGGCCACTCATATTGCTTCCCTGATCATATCCTTGTCCTCGCATCAATTGTTTATCAAGTCCCCAAGAGGTCAAATGGTGTAGAAACATTTCTGTGAGTCCTTTGCCAGTTGTATCTGCAGCCTCTACAAATTCAACAAAATCTTCACAAATCTCTACTTCTCTATCTATCCCACAATGTACATACTGCACAGTCAATGTTACCTGTTCTTTTGTGGAAATATTTGTAGTTCCATTGGCTATCAGACTGAACCATCTGGCATTCTTAACTTGATGTAGAATTTTCCACTGGATCTGCTGCCCCATGAGATTGATCAGTTCATTCTGAATTTGTACAAATGTATACTGAACATTTCTTGGTGCCTCATTCAGGTGTTCTTGTAGCAATGGATCAAGTGCTGCAAAGTGCTGTAGAATTACATTAAAGTTAGCTTTTTTTGCTTGACTGGCCTCTTAATGCAATGTCTTGTCTTCTGCACATCAAGATGACAGTAATAATTTGTTTCAAATCAGCTGGGGCTTTCATGTTTGCTGCCCCTTCCCTTTGGAATTCTCTACCATGTTGGATAAGGGAGTGTACGACCATGGGGAGTTTTAAACAGGCTCTTAAATCTTTTCTATGGGAAATGGCATATGGTTTTTGATTGATCATTAATTGTTGTGTGTGTTTTATATTTCTTTTGTATCTTTGTTTTTTGTATTCTGTATTTTATCTCATTTTATTGGCCTGCACCTTGATATTTGAAAGGCACAATATAAATAAAAATATTATTATTATTATATTATTCATGGCTTGGCATGCTTGATCTCATACCTTTCTGTCTGAGTCAAATAGTGTCTGATATGCTGTCTTCACCTTACCCTCACAAATCCCAATGAAAGCTTCTCCTTTGGTCACAGCATCAGTATGTTCCTTTGAGTTAGAATGTCTCTTAAGAATTTCATGGCAGTTGGACCAATCAGTCAGCAGAGCAGACACCAATATAGAGGACTTGTTTGAAGTGTTGAATATGAAGCAAGGTCCACAGAACACAGCATCCATACTTTTAGAATATCTCACAAATTTGTAGTCAGTCATTAGCATTGGATTGAACTGGCATGCTACCAGCCTTCCTCCAGCTAGCATATTTCTTTTTGGAAATGCAAATCCATGTGATGGTGTCCATTGTTTGAAAGTATGTCCGTCATTTCCTTGTCAGTGAAGCTGTGGCAATTGTAAAGGCCGATGTCTGTGTCATCCAGTAAACATGACTCTTTTCTATCAGGTCTTGTGTCTGACACATCTTCTCAGCTGCTGGACTGCACCACCGCATCCTCCATGTTTGTCTGCGTCGACACAGCTACCTTGCTTGTCTGCGTCTGTGTTGCAGCATCCTGCTTGCTACTCACCATCAGTAATGATGTTTCAGAAACTGGAATCTCTTCATGTTCTGCTGAATCCTCTCTCATTTCTGTCTCCAAAGCAGATGGAATATCCATATGTACATCAAGAATGGCATCTACATTCAGCCTAGCCATCTCCACACTGCTAAGCATTATTGCCTGTGTTGCCACATCCTTTCTCACCATGTCATGGATCTCCACAGCCTGCCTAGGTGCTTCAAATGGTGTTGCTGTTTCTGCTTCTTTGTCCACATTATCTCTCCTATGGGAAACATAAAAAATAAATAATGTCTCCACAGCATGTACATTGTTTGTGTTAGTATGAAAAGCATTTACTAGATCAAAAAAGGAACTCACGTTAAGTAACCTAACATGACTTTGGACATTTTTTGCATCTCCTCCACTCAAGCTCTCTTGATCTTTCTGAGCTGTGCACTGGACATCTGTTTACGCTTGACACCTCTACTCTCCATTGTGTTACTATGAAGTGATGTGGTCTGAGCCAAATTTCTGTTCTTGCTATATCTGCACCTTGATGCGCTGTGACCTGCTATATGCATCTTAATGCGCTGTCACTGACTTGCTATCTGCACCTTCATGCACTGTCAATAACTTGTTATCTGTACCTTCATCTGCTGTCACCTGCTATCTGCACCACAAAAAGTTACAGTCTAGGATGAATACACAGAATAACCTGCGCTTGCCAACATAGATTGAAAGTTAAGGAGGCACTGTAATTTTTCATGCCCATTTTTAAAGTCTATGTAAAAAATTGCATAGAACATGCAAAATGAGTGCTGTAACCAATTCTGTGTATAAAAGATGAAGCAGTGAATCCCAGTATTTTCATTATTTCATGACTCTAACTTTTGAAAGGGAGTATCTTTGCCTAAATCCATGGCATGCCTATTGGCATATTGATGCCCTGGATACATTGTTTTTATAGTGCTAGTGGTGTTTGGTCAAACTACAAGCAATTTCAAAAAAAAAGTTAAAAATGGGCTACAAATATAACAGTGTCCCTTTAGAGGATTTCTGTCCCATTAAGTACTTGTGTTTTTAAAACTGCCAGATGATGATCACTATTGTCATACTGGTTCATAAAACAGATAGCCAAGCAACCAGACATGTTTTCCCTAATCACCAAAATACAAGAAATATGAGATTCAGTTCACGTTACTTGCTTTTGAACTCTATTCTGGTTTATAAGTCACTTCTAACCAGGTGAGGTACAGTGCAGTTTGGGTTCCTTAGCCACCCCCCCAACACACACACATACACACACACACACACACTAACACACACACATAGACACAAGGCCTGAGAACACAAAGACACAGAAAAGTCGTATTAGAAAACAAGAATATTTATGTTTTTTTTGGGGGGTTGTTTTGCTTTGGCAGGGATACACAGCCAAGAGTATCACTAGGCACAGAAAGAGTAGTACTAAGAAGAGAGAAGAGAAAACAGAAGACCAGATTCAGGCCAGAAAGCCAGGCAGAGAGCAGAACATGTAGCAGTAAAGTGAGCAAAGAACAACAGTTCCTCAGAAATGCTGCTTGGAAGACTATAAACTTCACAAAGACAGACAGACTCTCACAAAATAAAGATTATTCCGACTATGTGGTGTCATTTTTTTGCATATATTGTATTTTACACATTTTGTGTAATGTAAGTCATGTTGGGGGGGGAGTCCAATTGTTTAAAAATGGAAAGAATCACAAGCAGCTAAAATTCCCCACGTTCTTAAGAGTTCCACTAGCATACACACACAGACACTCATACAGGCCTCGAGTGGAGCCAGAACATCAGTTACATCTGTTACCATGTCAGGATCAAAGAGTTCTGTATCATAGCATTGTGGACAGGAAGGGGATTATTCATGATCATCTAAGGAACACCAGCAATGAAAACTATGTAACGTACTTGCTTTTTCAAATTTGTATCCATCATACACCATATTTAATTATTTGCTTATTTTATTTAAACTGTTTTTTTTATTGCGGACTATTTGAAGTTCTTCTAAATATGAGTAAATGTTGCAGCCATGTTTACGATATAATTTAGGAAGTAAGGACCATGTGAATTCTGTGAATTCCCATGGTTGGCAGGGACTGGTTTTTAGTTAAGGGGAGTGCGCTTTATCTGCCATGGTTAGAACCAAATCCTAGCCAAGCATGTAACTGGGATTTCATTGCCCATTTTATATATAAATACATATACACCAAGCAGAACCCTAATGAGTAATACAGCACCCATTTATACACAGAATACACATAAATGTAATGGCAAAGAAAGGCCCCTCAGCCCATCTAGTCTGCCCAACACCCTACCCCCCATCTGTTATGTTTCCACCCTCCTTTCCCAACCCCCTTAAATCCATCCCAAGCCCTCTTCAACCCCTCCACTATTTCAGCTGCCACCACCTCCTCCGGCAGCCTGTTCCAATCTTCCACCACCCTCTTTGTGAAAAACTGCCCCCTGACAGTACCTCTATATTGTCCACCTTCCAGTTTGAGGCTATGTCCCCTCGTGTTCACTCCCTTCTTCAATTTGAACAAACTATCATCCTCCACCTTGTTTATTCCCTTCAGATATTTAAAGGACTCAGTCATGTCCCCCCTCTCCATCCTAGTCTCCAGTGGTATGAATTTAGCCTTCTCAATCTTTCCTCATAGGGTACATCCTGCATCCCTCGTACCATTTTGGTTGACCTTCTCTGCACCCTCTCCATCAGCTCAACATGATCAGCTCCCTCTCTCGCTATATCTTTCTTGGACCTGGGAACACCCAAACACAGACTAGACAGTCATTATTCTGTGGGAGTAGGGCAGACTAATGCATCATGGGGGGCTACACTGCTCAGGGGGTGTTTCTATTGTTCAAGAAGTATGCAGCAGTAATAGATCCAGCATTCCAAACAAAAAAAGGTGAGTAAGGGTCATTAATGAACTGGCAGATACCCTAGTCGCTCTACTAGCAGACCTTTTTAACTCCTTCATGCAGTCAGGGGAAGTACCTCAGGACTGGAGGATGGCCCATGTCATGCTTATTCACAAAGGTGGCTTGTGTGAGGAGCTGAGTAACTATAGGCTGGTTAGCCTGATCTTCAGTAATCGGCAAAGTGATGGAGGTTATCCTGAGGGAGAAGATGGAGGTGGTTCTGAGGGCACTGTGCAACCCATATGATCACCAGCATGGCTTTGTTCAGGGTAGATCATGTCAGACCAATCTCGTGGAGTTCTGGGAAGGGATGATAAGGGCTCTGGATCAGGGCAGGTCAGTTGATGTTCTCTTACTGGACTTCAGCATGGTATTTGACTCTGTGCCACATCATGGGCTACTGTGGAAGCTGGAGAATATGGGGGAGTGGAGGGACAGATAGTCATGTACATAGGAAACTGGCTAATGGGGTGGGTACAGAGGGTGAGGGTGGGGGGGTCTCATCTTCCATATTAGTCATAAGCGTGGTCCCACAGGGGTCAATGGTGAGCCCACACCTGTTTACAGCCTATATCTCTGACTTCAGAAGTGGTATCAGGAGCAGGATGAACCTATTTGCAGATGACTCAACACTGTGGGTGGTGGTGGATGGGGAAGAGGGAAAGATGTATCTCTGGGAAGACCTGAAGATGCTAGGAAGATGGTCATGAACCTGGAAACAAAAGTTTATTGCTGGGAAATGCAGTGCTCTGCACCCAGGGGCCAAAAATTTGACTCATGTATACACCTTGGGGGAGAGATATTGCAGGTATGTAGTGGGGAGACAGACCTCAGGGTGGTGGTGGATGCCAAAATGAATAATTCAGAGCAGTGTAGAAGGGCAGTGGCACAAGCAAATGCAGTGCTGGCTTGCATAGCCAGGGGGATAACCTCAAGGAGTCATAAGGTGGTCCTTCCAATGTAAAATTGTCTGGTTAGGCCACATCTTCAATACTGTGTACAATTTTGGCATTTCTACCTAAAGAGTGACATTGCATTACTGGAGAGGGTATAGATGAGAGTGACCAGTATGCCTTGAGGGGGTCTTTCAGTTGAAGGAGCTGGGGCCACCAAGGGACACTCAATGAAGCTGGATAAGAGGAGGCTGAGGGGGGAACCAATGAGGTGCTATGTCACAGAGAGGGTAGTGTATCCATGAAATGTGCTGCAGCTGGTGGCTGCTACTACTGTTGTGGAGTTCAGGAAGAGTTGGGAAATGTATAGGCGGAGGATGCATCCAGGAGCCCTGCTGGGAAATGGGATACATTGTAGGGAGGATTTGAATATGTACTCCCTGAAGGAGAGGAGAGTTAGAGGGGATATGAGAGAGACATACAAGGACCTTACAGGGTGGAACAGGGTGCAGGAATACACTATTTTCCAGTAAAAAAGATGTTCCAGGACAAAGAGGGCAGAGGATGAAATTGGAGGGAGAGTAATTCAGAGGAAACGTGAGGAAGCATTTCTTCATGGAATGGTTGGTGGACAAGCGGAACACCCTGCCAGAGTATTTAAAGGTTTAAATCATATATCCCCTATCCCTTCTCTCCTCCAGGGAGCACATGTTCAGCTCACCCAGCCTATCCTCTTAGGATATTCTCCCCAATCTCTGGATAATCTTTGTTGCCCTGCACTGCCTCCCTCCCAACAATCTATCATTCTTCAAGAATGGGCGACAGTACTGCATGCAGTATTGCAGTTGTGGCCTGACCAGCAACATTTTTGCCTTGCATATATGCTTGCTTGAATTCACACAAAGTTCCTGTCCAAAATGTCCCCAATCCTTTTAAATACACCCCTTTGGATTCCATCACCCTGGTTCCCGTACCCCATGCTACCCTGTAAAGGGGGCATGGGAGTGCTGTGGGGCTGATCCTGCCATATCTATCAAGGGTGGGACTAGCCTTTGACCCCACAAAAGAGGGCTGGACAGAGCCTTAGGGTAGGCCGGTGGGTGGTCATATGTAAGGTCTGGGATGGATATGGGAAAAGGGGGTAGGGACAAGGGTTGGAGGGTGGTACTAGTAAATGCCAGGGGCCTGGGTAATAAAATGCCTCCCAACCCCCACCACACTGTATGTTCATCCAGACTACTGCCTCACATCCATTAGACCCCACTACCCTACTCATGATACTGGTACTATATACAAGTACAGTACTATCTGTAAGTTTCTGTCCTGTCAAACTACTACTTAACACTTACAATACCAACTCCACTTGCAGAGATGTATAAACACACTAACTACGATACTGTACTGACCATACATTTCCTTCCAATGCAGCTTATGATGTTAAAACCAATTGCAAAACACAGTGCACTCTATTAGTTTATAACCAGCCCAATACATCTTAACTACAATAAAACAACATTAGCCATCATTTTTTAACCAGGCCACAACATCCAACTACAAAACTAACAGCACTATGTGTGAGTTTTCAACCAGACTACATACCCCTCATGTAACCAATATATCAATAGACTTATCGTCTACACCCAGCCTGAGTAATCCAGGAAGTCACCAGCTCCTTCTTGATCCTCTCCTGTGCAGTGTTCCTCCCCCTTGAGGCTGACACCTTTTTCTACTCACCAGTTCCTGCCACTCCTTGTCTCCTTATCTGCCACCACCACCAGCAGTGACTCCCACTGACCACTTCTCTTCTAACACTGCTCCAAGTAGCGGCTGTGTCAAGATCTTTATATCCCAGCTAAAACTTTTAAATCGGGTGCCTCCCTTCCCAATTAGCATGTGCCAAAAATGTGTTTCTTAATATTGTACCACCAAATAGATGGGATAAAACAAACAATGCAAAACAACACTAAATGTAATTGATACCATCAAAGAACATTTATCTTCATCATAGTGATATACAGGATGTACTTGTTATTCCTTGGTGTTATGATGGTATAAGAAGAGCTAAGGGAAGAAGCAAGAATATGATAAGAGAAGCATTGTAATATTCAACAAGGAAAGGACTGGCCTGGTGGTGCTGAGTGTTGAGGTGTTGGACGCCACACCTCACGCCATGCAGGCGACCTGGGTTCGGAGACAGAATCGGGGAGCCGGGGGTTGGCAGGGGACTGCACTGCAAATAATGCAGGCCTCACTCCTTTAAATGTCATGTCACAGAGCACATTGTGACTTCAAAGCAATGTCAAATTTCAGTCAATCATTTCAGAAATTGTGCACATATTGACACCGTATCAGTGTCAGAAATAGCATGTCTGCATAACAAATGACTGCTTGACCACTATATTCATATGTTCACAGCATCACATACTGTAGCTAGCCCACATAAAGATTACAGCACTCCCTCAGACAGCTATTGTTTACATACTGGGGAGAAACAAAGATTACTGCAATACCTGCAATGGAAAAACAGCAATGACACATAGAGGTTTACAATTACAAATGCATATAACAAAACATCCACTGATAGACACCTGCCATGGACGGAGCACTGGTCTCCATTTTCAGAGTAACAGTAACATACTGTGACTGTCATACAGATTGCAGAAGCTTATACAATATGTATGTAACTGAACATCAGTCTCTGCGATGGAGTTCCCTGCTGAAACTGTGGCAATTCACTCAAATAATTGAAGATATAAATTAAGGAAAGAAATTAATAAATACTAAATACTTATACAGATTACAGGACTGGCAGGTTCTGTAAGTGAACTTGATTTACTAAGTCAATGGCTTGGAGAATTTATCCTTTAGGTTTGTATGATATGTTAGGGCTCTGTCATCTCCTATTGTAATTATGAACCTGTATGTGTCAGTGCCATTTTCCAGTTACTGGTCTAGTACTGTTGGAATTTATTTTTCTTTCCTCACGATGCAGTCAACCACTTCTGAACTGGGACACACACTGACACTGTATTAGTGTCAGAAATAGTGGGTTGGCATAATACAATGACAGTTTGACCCCTATATTCATCCACAGTACCACACTGCTAGCCCACATACAGACTGCAGCTCTCCCTGAGACCGCCGGTTTCACATCATGAGTGAAACAAAATATTTTAACAATATCAATGATGGAAAAACCAACTGTACAAGAAGTTTGCAATTTCAAATGCAAATCAAAACACGCATTTGTCAATGTCGAACATTCGCTTGCAGTTATTTTCATTGGAGTTTGGCATTTATGCGAGCCACCCCCAGTTGTATCCATGTCCCTGTAGCATCCATATCACAACAGAGTACCTCTGTGCAACTCCTCTTGCATCTGATCAACATTTCACCTCATACTTCTTAACTAACTGTCTTAGGAACCCTAACACCCTGGGCGTGCTCAAGGGAACGAGCCTGTGTGAAAACTGCGCAACCCGCAATTGTAACACAGGCATTCAGTGGAAATATTTCAGAAAATTTTCAACATAGGCATTTTGTCACCTCTGGTCATGAACACTGTTATTATAATTTTCTTACTGTGAACCATACACTGATTTCCTACAGTGACCACGCTATTCTGCATCAGAAGTATGAAAACACATTTTAGCTAGAATGTGAAAAATGACAGCAGAACTGTTCATAAGGAGGTGCGGGAAAATGAAAATATTGGAAATCTGGAGTGGAAATATTAAAAATTCACAAACTTACGAGTGTGCATAGAAAATGTGTAATGCATGCTCATAATACAGCCATTTTATGGTCTTTTACCACTGAATTTTCAAGATAGGCATATAGGACCTCTGCTCATGAACAGTGTCACTGTGATTGTCTTACTCTTTAGTGAGCACTGATTTCCAACAGTGACCATGCTATTTTGCATGAAAACACATTTTGGCCAGTATGTGAAAAATGACAGCTGCGCTGTTCATAAGGAGGTGTGGAAATATGCCTATGTTGAAAATCTGGAGTGAAAATATTGCAGATTTGTGAACTTTCACGTGTGCGTGGAAACTGCACAACACATGCTCATAAAACAGTGATTTTTTGGAATTTTTTCACCAAATTTGCAACATAGGCTTTTTGAGAGTCCACCTCATGAACACTGCCACTGTTGTTTCGTTAATCAGTCCCGAACGGTGATTCCACGCAGTAACCTGAAAATCACCTTTCTGGACTGAATAATGCCATGACAGTGCCTGAATTCATGAGGAGGGTTCCCAATAACCCCATGTTGAAAATTTGGTGTAAAAATTCCAAAAAATGGCTGAGATATGCACCAAAGTAGAAAAAAACCTATTTATGCCATTATACAGTTTAAATTAATTTCAGAGCGCGAGTGTGCAGTAGCGCTAATACTGTACTCAGTCAGTGGCTGGCCATGGAGGTGAGAGGTGGGCTGTGCCAGTCGCTGGCTCAGGACAGATGGGGAGGTGCTGGGTGGGCTGGTATGGCTGGGTGGGGAGGTGGGGCCCACTAGACTACCATGGAAACAGAGATTCTCTTTTTTATTTATGTACAGTTCAGGGGGCACTAGACTACCAGGGAAATGGGGATCATTTATTGTTGTATGGTTGGGGGGGCACTGGACTACCAGGGCAGATGACTTCTGCATTTGCGGAGGGTGACCCAGGGGTCAGGCATGGGTGGGGGGTGCACTTGTGACCTGCTGCAGTGGGTTGTGACATGCTAGCCAGGTACACCCACTGGGTGGCATACCTTGCTGCATGTTGCAGAGTCGCAGGACTTTGCTGCGGCGACCCTGCCCCGTCTAGAATAGGGCGCAGGGTCAATGTCGCTGTTGTGGGTGGTGCAAGTTGCATTCGACGGCAACTTGCACCACCCTTCTAGAATCGGGCCCATAAAATGCAGAGTGCTAGTGCAAATGAGCTCAAAGTTCAAATCACCATGGACGTGGGGAGCAGCAGATCACCTGACATTTCACCATTTGCTGGCTTTATCATCTAACTTCCTGACTGGACAGTGTATTTTGAACACTTAGGAGGGTGAGTGCCATGACTGTATAATCCTGTGTAGTTTGTATATCACTGAGCACCCAGTCCAACCTAAGCGTCTCTTTCCATTTCTGAAATCTACAAGGAATGAAATCATCCTGTCAGTACCTGTCAGCAATATATCAGCACAGAGAAATACAATATTTTGTGTTGTTTGTATAAGACAAGCTTACTTTACAGTTGGATGCTCAGTGGTACAGCTCCCACTTGCCTGGCTTTTTCAGATCCCATTAGGCAGTCATTTTGTCTCTGCTGTAATCTCTCAAAGCTAGCCACAAGCCATTGGGCATGTTTTACTTTAATGGTGGTCATTCTTAAGTCCACATTAATTTTGGTTGGGCAAACTGCTATCAGCTCAGCATGCCAGTTAGTGAATTATTTTTTTTAATTCAGTATACTTTATTGTCATTTTCTTTTAAACAAAAACCACGTGTGTACAGATAAACAAGTAGGTGTCCATGGGGTTTCACCCCTCAAAACAAAACTAAACAAAACAGCCTACTCTAATACAAATCATAAGCTACTATACTAAGACACAGCAAAAAAACACTCCCCCCACGTACACTTATCCCACCCTAAGCCAGGTGCCTTCTTGAAATCTGGAATTTATCTAGATATATAACAGTTCACATGAGGGATTCTATAGTTTCCATATAGCAAGCAAGGCCTATAAGGGCCCCCATCTGTTCTTGTAAGCAGTAGGCCTGTTATGCATAGAGGTGATATGCCTCTCACAGTTGCAGGGCCAACAGTATTGCTTTATAACACTCTATTACAGAGTGGAGGGAGTTCTCCTTCCACTGTCTCATTATAACTAGTTTGGCCTTGGCTGAAATCAGGGCCATATATGCTTCCCTGATTTGGGGAGTTCCATGAGGAAAACTGTTCAGCAAGCAGACTTCTAGAGTGAATAGGTGGTCAAGCCCAAGGATAAGATCTAATGTCCACCTGATGGCTTGCCAGAAAAATCTGTGCCTTAAGGCAGGTCCACAACATGTGGTATAAAATCCCATATGGACCAGCACATTGTGGGTAGTTAGGGGAAGGAAGCATACCCATTATGTGGAGCTTTACCAGGGTAAAATATAAATTAAGCATGATATTAAATTGAATGAGGTGCAGTCTATCCTGCTTAACAAACTTGTAAGTGTTCTGCCATAGCTTCATCCAGAAGTCTACCTCTGGCACCAGAGGCAGCTCCTGTGCTCAGTAGTAACAGACACCCCAAGGCAGGTGGGGTTCCAAAGATTGCAATTCTTTATGTACTTTAGAAATAGCATGGGGCTGGTCTGCTAACATAGAAGCAAGGACAAATCAATTATGGGAGCAGGTGCTATTAATTCTGTCCCTTTAAAGCCAATTATTACTTCTTTGAGTTGCATATACTTAAAAACAAATCTGTCCTGCACTTGAAATTAAGACTGGAAACTAGAGAAGGAGATTATTTGCCCACCAGGATAGAGATCAGAGAGTTTATTCCCTACCAAGAGGGGCCAATACAAGGCTGAAATGGGCTTATGCCCAATTTTAAAGTGGGGATTGTTCAAAATTGGTTGGTTCAAAGATGTGTGCCATTTAAAGGAGAGATACATTTGCAACTGATGCAATGTCCTGAGGGACCAACCAATGGGAGTGTTTCTCAAAGAATGGGGGAGCATTGTAGGGGTCGTGTAGAGCAAAGATGGAACAGCACAATGGTGTTGTGCTGCCAGGAACCTCTCTATCACTATCCAAAGTGTTGTATAAACTTGCAGATCCACCACTCGTGCTTCATGTACCCAATGAGCTAGCCTGCTAATATGATGTGCACAATAATATGTGAAACAGGAGGGAGTTGCAAGCCCACCCTGAGACTTTGGAGCCGTGAGTTTAAAATAGGCATGTCTGACCCCCTTACCCTTCCACATAAAGACATTAAGCAAATTCTGAAATTTGGAGAACCAGGTTTTAGGAAAGTAAAAACCCTGCATGCCCATTGGGTACAGGAGCCTTGAAAGTATATTCATCTTTACAATATTAACTCTCCCCCATAGTGACAGGGAAGACCAGTCCATCTATCCAAATCTGCTTTGAGCATGCTCAATAGGTCTGTAAAGTTTACCCTAACCATTGTGGGGATATTTCTGGCCACTTTAATACCTTAATATGTCAGAGACTTTACTTCCCAGGTGAGATTATACTCAGCTAAGTCCGCCTGTGAAATTCTGTTGTTCATTGGAAATATTTTTGTTTTAGAAAGATTAAGTTCATAATAGGATACTTTAGAAAAGGCATTTATTTCCTACAGGAGGAGGGCGATGGACATCAATGGTTCCTCTAGATGTAAAAGTAAATCATCAGCATACGTCGAGAGGGCATAGTGATGTTGTCCCATCCTAATTCCCTTCAACCCTGGAGAGGAAACTAACTTTCTAATCAGGAGCTCTAAGTATAAGTTAAAGAGGAAGGGGGACAGTGGGCAACCTTGTTTGGTGCCACGACAAAGGGGGAAGGGTCGAAGAGGAAGTCATTGCACCACATCTGAGTGGATGGGGAGAAGTACAGTATTTGGACCCACTTTAGGAAGTCCTCAGGGAAACCAAAACTAGCCATGACAGCAAAAAGAAAGTCCCAGAAGACTCTATCAAAAGCCTTCTCGACATCAAGGGACACAAGGACAGCGGGAAAGTTGGAGTCACTAGATGCCACGAGGAGATGTAGTAATTTGTGCATATGGTCACCTGAGGATCATCCTGCCATGAATCCCACTTGCTCCCTACTAATTAAGCTACCCATGAGGGGCTCTAACCTGTTGGCAATAATTTTGGAAAGGATTTTCACATCTGAATTAAGAAATGAAATAGGTCTGTAATTCTCCAGGAATTGAGGATCCTTGCCCTGTTTAGGGAGAATGGTAATGAGCACCTTCAGAAAATGGGATTCCAACTGTCCATTCTTAAACCAGAAGTTGTACACCTCTGTCAAGAAGGAGGGCTAGTTCAGGGAGACATGTCTTGTACAGATTATTAGCAAAGCCATCCGGTCCAGGTGACTTATCAAGAGGAAGTTGTTCAACGGCCTGTTCCACTTCCCAGTATTGGATGTGCCATCCTAGGGTCATGGCTGCACTGGGGGACAATTTGGAGATGTCAGCTAGATTGAGATACTCTATGATGTCCCTCCCAGAGGGGTACCCAGAGCACTCTACAGAGTAAAGAGTTTCATAGTATCGCCCCAAGCCAGTGGCTATATTTCAAGGATCAGTGACCACCAGACCATTTGCATCAAATCAAAGACCCAGAATAAACCAGGTGGCTTCAGCTTGCCTAATTCAAATAGCCAGTAGCTTCCCAGCCTTATCCCCTGTATCAAAATATTTAAGCTTGGTGCATTTCAGGGTGAGCTCAGCCTTTTGAAACATCAGAGCAGAGTATTGGGCTTGTAAGGTAAGTAACCTATCCCAGTCCCCATCCAGAAACTTTTGACTGAGGGTACGATCCAGTTTTCAAATTGAGCTGAGTAATGATTCTGCCTGTCTTTTAGATTGTCAGTATCTTGTAGCAGACATTCTCCCCATAAGGCACATTTCAGAGACACCCAGACAATGTCAGCTCTTGACACTGATCCTTCATTAGTCTCCAGGAAATGGGAAATAAAGTCTTTGACTTGGTAGAAGGAGTCCAGTTTCAGGAGTAACTGGATATTCAAACGCCATTAGGCATCTCTTCTGATTCCTGGTCCCAAAATATAAGTAATGAAAATAGGCGAGTGGTCGGATATGACCTTTGAGTGTATGTCTGTCTATTATTATGCTCAGCATGATAAGGGAGTGTAGTAGAATACAATCAATTCTAGAGTAGGTCTTATGGGAAGGGGAGAAAAAGGTGTACTGGCATTCATCAGGGTGCAACACCCACCAAACATCAATTAGGTCTGCTCCCAACATAAGATCTTTCAGGGCTCTTTGGGTCAGCGACAGGCCACATCTTTTGAGGTCTGACCTATTTAATATGGTCTGCAGGGTAACATTCCAATCCCCCCCAAAATGTTTCATTTAGATGAGTTAGTAACCACAATACTTAGGAGATGGGTGAATAAATGTGGAGAGTGCATGTCTGGGACATAGATCGCCCCAAAGAGTACAGGCTGCGATTCCAACATCCCATGAAAGAAAATGTAGTAAACAATTGGGGTCCCAGATTTCCTGCTCCAGTTTAAAGGGTACTCTCTTAGCTATCCATGTAGCTACTCCCCCTCAGCTCATAGAAATCCCCAAACCGAAAGCTTGCCCCACACAACAGAGGGACATCTTTTCTCCAAAGATGGGTCTCTTGTAATCAGGCAGTCCCCACTTTTAAATGTGAAAGGTGCCAAAGTATTACTTGTCTCTTACATCTATCCTGTGCCCCCTCACATTAAAACTGACTACTATATAAGGACCACCCATGAGCAGATTTGTAAGGGCAAAATCAGTGGTCTGTTGCCAGCTATGTGAGTACTTACTGACAAAACATCTTGAAGCCCTCCCAGTAATCTGTGTTGATTACGGTTTCCAATACTTGTGCTCCTATTTTGAACTGTGGCCTTTTCTTTTGTAATTCAGTTTATTTTTTCCATTTGAAATAGGCAGTACAAACTGTAGGATATCAGGCTATACTGAGAACATACATCCACATGGTCAACATACATTGTTTACAGTATAATGGAAACAGGAAAGGGAAGGGGAAGGAAAAGGAAAAGGGAAGGGGAGAACATACTAAACAAATAACATACAAACCTTGACCCCCCCCCACCTCCCCACCCACAACCTCCCAACCTAATATGGTATCAAACTACTTGAGGTGGCAGGCACTGGGTTTATCAACATAAGAAGTGGGGCAATTCCTAGGAATTGACGTTATGATTGCTATTGCTGAAACTGATAAAAAAGACATCAAATGGAAGTAGACGGTGGGGGGAAGAAATGTTGGGAAGTTGTTTTAGTACCCAAATTTGTCCCGAAGAGTGGAGAAAAATGGACTCCAACATTTCTTGAATGTCTTCCATGAATGGGTGGCACTGGCTACACACCTTTCTACATTCAGAGCAGGGAAGAACTCTGCCCACCATTCACTGAAGGTCGGTTTCCATTCCTCCTTCCAGTGTTTAAGAATTAGTAACTTAGTGACCAGGGAAACTGTAGCTATCTGCACTTTTTGAGGATATGTGGGGACAGAAGCATAATAACCTAAGGTACAGGTATCCTCCAAAAAGAAGGGAGTTATTTTTAAAAGGGGTGCAATATTACTTTTCACTAAATTCCAGAATTGAAGGATTTTAGGGCATGACCATAACTTATGATGCAGCGTAGCAATGGTAGTTCCACAGTCTCTGCAACTTGGGGAGGACACCCTACCTATCCTGTACAGTTTGCTAGGAGTGTAATAAATGTTATGGAGCATATTAAACTGAACATTCCTGAGTCTGTCCTGTTTTGTAAAAGTGTAAATGCCTGGCCAAATTAACTTCCAGGCTATATCAGGGAGATTTTTCAAAAGAGCATGTTTCCAATAGTAGGCCACTGAAGAAATGCTGTTCCAGGGTCGACAAATAATTTCATGATATAACTTAGAAACTGGTCAGTGCTTTTTAGCCAAAGCCAACAATGATGTCAGGAAAGAACCTGCTCTATCAGACTATGGAGGATTGCCCAGGAAACCTCTTAAACAACAAATAATTTGAACTAGTCTAAAAAAGTGCTTAGGAGGAATAATACATTTTGCTTGCACTGCATCTAGGGGGAGGAGTTACTGACCTTGTATGAAATCTTTAAAACTGGAGAAGGGGACACCAGCTCCCCAGTTTGGTCATTTTATTATCTATTTTCAGATTGGAGTTCATAAATAATGGCTGTGTAGGGTCTTTCCTAGTTTGAATTTTGGGCTAAATGGCAAAATTGCTGAAAACCCTTCTTGTCCCATCCTATTGAGGAATTCAGCAATTCTGGTGGAACTGTTGACCAGGGGTTATATATAATTGCTGGGAGGGAAAGTTTCAATCATTTTGCTTGGCTGTGGTCCAACTGCATCCAAGCAGGGAGAGAAGTAAGGGCAGGATTAGGGTCCAACCAGAACAGGAATCTGGCTGTGTGGACGACTAAATAATAGAGGTAAAGATCAGGGAGTAGTAGCCCTCCAAGAGTATTAGGTAAAGTAAGTTTCCCATATGCCCACCTAGGGGCTTTTCCACTCCAAAGAAAGTCTAATCAAATTCTTTGGAGTGTTAAGAAATACGATTTAGGGAGATACAAGTTGAGGTTATAAAGGGGGCCAAAAAATTTGGATAAGATAATCATTTTTAAAATATTAGCTCTCCTCCAAAAGGAAAGGGGCAGTTTATGCCATCAAACCAGATCCTCTTTGGTTGACTTTAAGAGGGGGTCAAAATTGAGTTCCTTAGGCTTACTTGTGTCTTTAGTAATTTTGATGCTAAAGTAATTTATAGCCGTTTTCTCCCATAGTAGGCCCAGTTCAATTATTGTCTCTTTTTTCACTACAGCTGATAAAGGATATACGGTGGTTTTACTTTTGTTGAGTTTATAACCAGAAAATTCCACAAATTGGGATATAATTTGAAGTGCCCTGGGGAGAGATAGACTATAATTAGAAAGGTGTAGAGCAGGTCATCCACAAAAAGTGATAGCTTAAAGTCTTGCTCAGCTACCCGTATCGGCTTTAGATCTTTTTCCTGGTTAGGTACCCTTGCCAGAGGTTTCATATACAGGTTAAACAAATATGGGGAAAGGGGACAACCCTGTCGGGTGCCGCTACATAGTGGGAAGGGGTCCAATAAACAACTATTTCACATAATCCAAGCTGGGGGACACTGATAAAGCATACAAATGCGATTAACAAAGCTGTCAGGTAAATCACAGCTAGCAAGGGCCTTAAACTTTTAAGGCCAGGCAACTCTGTCAAATGCCTTCTCTGCATCCAGGGACATCAAGACTGCTTCTAGGTTGGGGTCCCTGGATTCAGAGAGGAGATGAAATGGCTTGTGAAAGTGGTCAGCAGAGGAAAGGTTTGCTACAAAGCCAACCTGTTCTGGTCCCTATGAGCCCGACTAGACCTTTGCCAATCTGTTAGCTAAAATTTTTACATATAATTTAGCATCCACATTGAGTAGATAATGGTCTATAATTGTCAATTATAGCGGAGTCCTTCCCAGGTTTGGGCAGAAAAATTATCCTTGCCTCAAATAAGGAGTGGTCTGTAACTGGGGAGGTCTCCCAGTAGTGGAATAGCTGCAGAAGCAGTGGGCAGAGCTGATCCTTAAAAACTTTATAGAAAATGGTAGAAAATCCATCTGGGCCAGGTGCCTTGCCAGGTTTTAGTGAATCAATGGTCTGGGAGATTTCCTTTATGGTGATGGGTTCAGTTAAAATGGACTGATATTTCTGTGAGAGACAGGAAGGTTTGCTCTTGCCAAAAAATATTGCAGCATTTGGTTCTGGGCGGTCAACAATGGAGCAGACAAAGAAATTGGTAAAATTTCTTTATGGAAGAACTGTAATATCTCCTTAGGGTCAGTGAGAGGGTTTGCTGAATGAGGGTTTTTAATAGAAGAGATTAATTTTGCTGCTGCCCACTGCTTCATCGCCAAGCCAGAATTTACCTGCTTTGTTTAACCTTGTCCTATGTAAGTAGCTTTGATAAGGGACACTGTTTGTTCTACTTTCTCTAGTAACACCCCTGAATAGTGGCCCTCAGATAAGCCAGTTCTTGTTGCTCAGTATTCGTTAACTTGTCTAGACCCTTCTTTTCCAGAACCCTAATCCTGTCTAAACATAAATTCAAGTGGAATAACTTTTTTTTTTGATTACAGTAGCAATGCGGATGAGTTTCCCCCACTCCAGGTAGATTTTAAGGATGCCTACACCTTGTCAGTCAAGGGAATAGAATTTATATTTTGTAGGATGGAGTTCTGGAGAAAAAGATTAAATCTTGAAATAACTTGAGGGTTCCTAAGCAAAGAGTTATTAAGAGATCAGGTGTGTAACCTTAGTGGGGTAGTAGGGAGATCTAAAGTAACAGCTATCATAGAATGGTGAGACTTGACCCGAGCATAAATGTAGGAGTCTACTATTGAAGAACTTAGGTGTTGACTTACCAAAAAGAAATCTAAGTGGGAAAAGCATTTGTGCACTGGAGAGAAAAAGGTAAAATCTTTAGTCATAGGGATTGTAAGTCGCCAGGGGTCTATCCAGGGCCAGATTAATGGATGCGGGGGCCCTATTCCATCATATTTTGGGACCCGGAGGGGCCTAAATGCCAGCATCCTACTCTTCCGTGGTGCCGGGCATGCAGAAACCTTGTAAACTCCAGCAATTCATCAATTTAACGATTAACCTCTAACTTGGTGGTGAAGCTAAGTAGAATGCTTTCAGAGCAATGTGGTTTTGCTCCCAGATTTCTGATAAATGATGCATCAAATAATTCAAATTCAAGCAGTGAATATAGTTGGTAGCCCCCCACCCCATGGCTATAGAATCTTGTAGCATCCTGAGCCCAGGCTAGTAGCAGTAGCAACCAATCCTCACCTCCATGTAAATGCAATTATTTTCTTTTTTGCTTCAATTCAATTAACTGCTGTTAAGTGTTCCCTTCCCGCCATTTCCAATCCAACCAAATCCAAAAATCATTGAAGTCAAGACAAAATAAGGAAGTCAACATGACAGTGTAAGTAACAACATACCTGGTGGTGTGGCCTGCCCTGACAGACTGGTTGATCATCGGACTTGGCCCGGGACTCCTCACAGGACCAGAGGCCCAGCAGCAGCACTGACTGACTACAGTCACCAGCACACGATGAGCAGTACGCCATCTCTCCAACTCTTGAAGTCAGAGTCGTCATCAACATCCAATGAAAAGAAGCACTGGATGGTGGCAAATCAGATGACTCTGGCCCGGCCAGCTCTCTCTACTAGTAGTCTGTAGTCTTCTTCGAGCGAGACGATCTCTGACCGACCATTATCCACTCGTCCTCCTCCATCCTCAACTCCTCATTACGCGGCCACACGTCCTGACACCACTCACACACACGCAGGTTCCCACTACCCAGTAGCCACACCTCCAGGAGGACCTCTGAGACATGGTTGGTTGTGGTGGTGGTGGGGTCAGGGTGGACCAGTCATAGACTACTCTGTCTGTGCTGTGCAGTTGTCACCACCCCCCTGAGAGGCGGAGCCAGAGAGACTCGCTTGGAGTGGGGGGGTGCTTTTCTTTTTTGGCAATGCTGTGAATGTGATGATCCCACAGCCACTCAACAGTACAGCAAGTATGACCAGTCCAAGGTCAGTGGCTGTGGTCTGCCGGGTAGGGAAAAAGGAAATAAATTAAGTTAAATTAAACAGTGAGAGGGCCCTGCTGAACCATGGGGCCCTACGCCATGGCGTAATCTGCATACAGGTTAATCCGGCCATGGGTCTATCAATCTTAAGGATGAAATAAGCTCACACAAGGCTCCCTGCCCGAGTTATACCTCCACACCAGTGCGATATGTACATTCTAAACTGCTAGATTGTACTATGTTCCAATCATATAATATAATGGGGTATTGCGAGAAGAGAGCCAAAACCACAGCCAGCTAGGTGAAAAAGGATGGGGTTTCTATGTTCAGGCCATAAATAGAACCCAAACCCACATCTAGGTTGCCTAATTTACCATGTACAATCACAAACCTTCCCTTTGGATCACTGATCATGGAGGAAGCAAAAAAAAAGTAGGCCCTTAGCTACCAAAATAGCCACTCCTCCTCTGCGTTGGCTAAGGCCTGCTCCAAAAACCTGGCCAACCCAGCATTTTCAGAGTAAGCCCAGTTGATCAGAGGAGATGTGAGTTTCTTGGAGAAATGTTATTTGGGGTCATATCTTGCAAGGTGGTTAAGTATTATAAATTTTTTATTATTATCCCTCCCTCCTTTTATGTTCCATGAAGTGAAAGTAACCTTATTTATTATATATAAGAAAAGCTATATGAATATTTTGCCCACACTCTGAAAAAAAAAGACATGTTAGGACCCACCCCCCTCCCTTACCCCAACCCCCTGAAACATCCCCAAAACCCCCCTTACAGAAACAAAGTATAACTTCCACAAACAACTATTTACAAAACTCTTATCCCTTGCCCTAGGTCTACTCCCAGCATTATGGTCCATAATACTCCTCTGGGTGAGGTGGGGAGAAGACTATCGTCAGCCAATCAGGCTACCTATAAAAGTAAGTAAAATGCAACACCAACAGAGCTGCTTTCATATATAGTTAGCAAGCCTAAATAAATGGTATAAAAACCCTGAAAGGGGCTTCTTCCATGAAACACTCTCTCATATGGAGTTCTGTCATTCCCCGGCAATACCCATGCTGCCAAACCAGGTTAAATCTAAAAATTATAATGCCAACCAAGATTGTATTAAGCTATACATTAGCTGATATGGTTAACTAATTTTGTAACCACGACATGATATTAACTGCCTGGGGATGGAAATAAAGGAATACAATGAGCATTGAAATAACTGGTAAAAAGTTAGGTAAACTGAATGCCAGGACTAACAGTACCTTAATGGATATAATCGTTGAGCCAAATTCTTCTGCTGAGCCCTCTAGTGGCAGTTGTAACCCAAGGCATGTATGCGCTGAGGACAGTCAACAAAATAACTGTAGTCCAACCTAAAATATAATGACATATAAAAGGAAAGGGAGAAAGAGATACACCTAGGCCTGACTTAAACTCAAAGGTCCCCGTTTCAACAGTCATCCATCATTAAGAATGCAATACTTGAAGCAACATCCCATTGTGCTAGACAGAAAAGGAAGTACAAAAGAAGAAGGGAATCACTTTGGTTCTCAAATACAGTAGCAGAAAAGGTCAGAGCCAAAAGGCTGGCCTTCAGGAAATATAAGGGAACACAGTGGAATGAAGATAGGGAGGCATACCAAACTGCCCTAAGGGGAACAGGGAAGGCAGTAAGGCAGGCAAAGTCCCAAACTGAGAAAACACTGGCACAAACAGTAAAAGAAGGTGACAAGACTTTCTATAGATACATTAGTGAAAGGAGAAAGTCCAGAGGGGGTATTGCTAAGCTCAAAGGAGAAAAGGGGGCATGTGAGGAGGAGGACTCTGTAAAAGCATATATACTAAATAGATACTTTTGCTCAGTATTTACTGAAGAGAAGGTAGGGCAGGGCCCACAGCTCAGCACCATGTACACAGGGGGGAGGGAGGTAAGCACTACTACCTTCACAAAAGAAAGGGTCCTGTAGGAGCTCACTAAGCTCAGGGTGGACAAGGCAATGGGACCTGATGGCATACATCCAAGTGTACTTAAGGAGCTAAGGGTGGAACTAGCACAGCCATTAGCAGAACTGTTTAGTGAGTCTCTGAGCACAGGAGAGGTCCCAGAAGACTGGAGAAGGGCTCATGTGATCCCGCTCCACAAGAGTGGTAGCAGGGAGGAGGCAGGGAACTACAGACCAGTTAGTCTTACCTCAGTAGTGGGCAAGATTATGGAGGCACTCCTTAAAGTGATTTACCAAGTTTACCTTAGTGAAGTCATCTAGTGCTTGCTGACTGCATATAAAACTGAATTGCTATGTATATTTTTACATGCGCTGCTAATTTTAGCAAAATAAAACAGTTTTTCTTGATCGCAAACCAGGAAGTGTATTTTTGTGTATTGGAGCCTGTATCCGTTGACCTTTGCACTCATTTGCTTTGCAACATCACCTCAGGGAATCTGAGCTCCACTTCTGTTATTCCTGTCTTGGGCACAGTGGTCTCTGTCCCAGGACTCAGGTACAGAGTTCAGTCGGGTGATGTCTACTTCAAACAGTTCCTTTGCTGGATCCGATTATGACAGTGATATGCTGTCCTGCACAGACAGTGATTTTTTGGACAGTGATAGTGTCCGAATTTGACTTTAGCTACATAATGGACCCATATAGGGATGATCCGTTTGCCTGCACTGAGGCGACTGGGCAGCACATCAGGCAGCAGCAGTCCTGATCCATTCCAATACAGCAGCGATGGCAGAATCGGCAGCACCATTTGGTAATTCACAATTCTTCTGTTTGGTGGTGCCATGATTTGGCCATCTGTGCAGTATTTCATTCAAACACCTGTATGATATCGATGGAGTCTATGTTAATAGGTCACAGTTGGTCCATCTAGATGCAGGTGACTCCTGTATGTCTCTTGCATACCTATGATGAAAAGTATAGTTAGACGATACATACATAGTACGGGATCACTATACAGTGAGGCGGAACAGTCGGTTGAGGACCGAATTATGTTCCAGTTCCGAAGCCTCACCTGGCTTGTTTTGTCTTGGCTTTTCTGCGCTAGGTACTAGTGGCCACCCGCCCCTTCATTTTGTGGTCGCTCACTATGGACCGCATGATGTGATTTGTAGCAGGCACCAGTTGTCTACCATCCATGCACTGGCAGTGGTCCATCAATGATTGATGTATGCCGTTCCAGGCTATCATTTTCCTGTTGCCAACGGTCACGCTCATAAATGCTTATAAATTGGCTAAAGTTATGATGAGAATCTGCACTGCAGTGGATAAGGCAGCACTTGCCAATATTTTCACAGCATAGTGAACTGTTTGCCTGGGACTGGTCTGTTCAATGTAATAATAAAGCAGACTAATAAACTGTCTACTAAACAACCCAGTTCTGAACTGCTGAAAAATGCATGCGTGTAAAAGACACCTCAACTTCACACTGCAAAATGTCTAAGTGCAATATGTGGTGCTGCAAGACATAGATAATACTAATTTAGCCAATTAATATTACCAGCATCCAGAGATTACAGCTGCACACAGTTCACAAAACGAACTTGCGATCATGTACCTGCAGCACTTACTACAGTACATCGCGTTGTAGCAATGAACAAAGCAACAGGGACATGGAGCATAGAGCAAGCCAACAAAATGACTGAAGTCAGGAAAAATGACATGTCTGCAATATACAAGTACTTCCCTTAGCCTCCACAACTCGCCAATTGAAGTCTGCAGCGCCTCCTGTTGGATGCGGTCTATTTTCGGGTCTGTACTGAACTAAATGCAGATGCCCCCTTCTGGCTGGGTCCCAAAACAATGAATGAATGGGACGAAAAGAGCTGAGAGTCAGGCGCAGTGGGAACGGATTCCCTGAGCTGACGTCACTCATGCATGTGGATGCATAGCACATGAGCAAGATTCGAACAAAGAAAAAAAAGTGTCCAAGACAACTGCGGCATGGAAAAACAAAATAAAATTGCATATCCAGACTATAAATGTTTGTCTCTATGGCAGAAAGGAATGTATGCACTCAATGGAGAGATGGTGACTGAAACACATCTAATGGGGAAAAGTTGATAATTCGCTTTAAGGAAAGGATAGTGCAACACCTGAAATCCATAGGGGCACAGGATCCAAGACAGCATGGGTATACAAAAGGAAAGTCCTGTCAAACTAATTTCATAGATTTCTTTGACTGGGTAACCAGAGTGGTGGACCAAGGAGGAGCAGTTGATGTTGCCTACCTTGACTTCAGCAAAGCTTTCGACACTGTTTCACATAGAAGATTGATAAATAAGCTGGGTAGGCTTGGGGTGGGTCAGAAGTTGGTCAACTGGGTGGCAAACTGGTTGACGGGCAGAAAACAGAGAGTGGTGGTAAATGGTATTCAGTCAGAAGAGATGCAGGTCACAAGTGGGGTACCTCAGTGATCAGTCCTGGGGCCAGTCCTCTTTAATATCTTCATTAGTGACATTGCAGATGGACTAGAGGGTAAGGCTTGTCTTTTGCAGTTGACACCAAGATCTGCAACAGAGTAGATGATCCAGATGGGGTGGGCAGAATGAGAAGAGATCCGGATAAACTAGCAAAATGGTCAGAAGAGTGGCAACTGGGATTTAATGCAAAGAAGTGCAAGATCATGCACATAGGGAAGAGAAACCCTAAAGCCACCGATAGGCTGGGAGGGGAGTTGCTGGCAGTCACAAAGGAAGAAAGAGACTTGGGCATCATCATCACCGATGACCTGAAATCATCCAAGCAGACCTCTAAAGCAGTAGGTAAGGCTAGGGGGATGTTAGGGTGTATTAGTAGGGGTATCACAAGTCGTAAGAGGGAGGTAATAATCCCTCTTTACAAGACACTGGTTAGGCCCTATCTGGAGTACTGCATGCAGCACTGGAGGCCACACCTTCACAAGGACATCAACCAAATTGAGTCAGTCCAGAGAAGGGCAACCAAAATGTTGCAGGGACTGCATCAGAAGACATATGAGGACAGATTAATGGAGCTCAATCTGCATACCCTTGAGCAAAGGAGGGAGAGAGGTGATATGAACGAAACATTCAAACACCTTAAGGGCATTAACAAGGTGAAAGAGTCTAACATGTTTAAATATAAGAAAAATAGCAGGACAAGAGGACACAGCATGAGATTAGTGGGAGGCCGATTAAGGGGGAATGTGAGGAAATTCTTTTTCACAGAAAGAATGGTGGATGCATGGAATGGCCTACCTCAAGAAGTGGTGGCTATGAATACAGTGCAGGGCTTCAAACAGGCATGGGATAGGCATAAGGGAGCAATAGAGATGAGTATGAATAGATAGGCCACTGACAGAGCAAAGGCCGATGGCACATTTATAAGGTAGAAAAAGAAATGGGCAGACTTGATGGGCCTTGCGGTCCTTATCTGCCATCAACCTCTATGTTTCTATGTTTCTATCATCTAACCATTACCCAAGTTCAGCATCTATTGAGCACTTTTCATTTTAATCAGTTAAGCAGTAAAACAGTAAACTGCTGGAAACCCCAACTAAAGTAAACTGCACATCTCACAGTCACCTCGTGAAGAGATTCAGAAAGGATTTCTGGAGGGCTTACTGAGATTCTTCTGTACAGTCAAAATGCTTGGTTCCCTCTGGAAGCAAAATTTCCAGCCACGCTGGATAAAGCATGTGATGTTTAATGCCAGCCACCCATAGTTTGCAGGTGATGGGGCAGAAAGCTGACCACAGTTGCCTGGTCTTGAAAGTAAGGTCAGGAACTAACCTCAACTTTTTCTCCTCCCACAGGATCGCTTTCAATTTCCTAGCTTCCTTTAAGATAAATTCTTGATCCAAGTAGTTAAGGAGTTTGAAAATAATCAGCCTAGGTGGCTCAGATGGGAGAGGCTTAGCTCTGAGTGAACGGTGCACCCGCTCAATTATATACTCTGGGCCGTTGGGGCAAGACCCCACTGACTTTTTAAAGGAAACATTGCATAAATTGTATATTGTTGAGGCTGTTTTCACCTTCTGGGATCCCCAACAAGATGAGGTTATTCCTTCTGTTATGACCCTCAAGGTCATCTAGATGCTTCTCTAATTTAACTATATTTCTCTTCAGTGTGACCACCTCAGGCTCCATTTTATCTTGTCTCCATTCCACTGTGCCTACTCTAGCTTTGGAGTTTGCTACTCGCCAGGAAAGCTGAGTAAAGGTGGATTTTATTTCACCCACATCCTCTACCAATTTAAGTATAGCTTCTTTAATAGTAGTCAACTCTAGGTAGATTTGGGTTGATGATACCTCTTTTGTCTCGGGTGAGGGTGATGAGCTACGGTGCAGGTGCTTGGTCTCTGACTCCTGCGGCGTTCCTGATTCAAGCTGCATATTTTGAGTCTCTTGAGGTAAAGATGAGTCCATTTAGTAATCACTGGAGACTGGAAACATTAAGCTACGTGGTTTAGTGTTTGACTGGAAATGTTAGTAAATAGGTGAAGTATTTTAGATGGGCCCGACAGAAAGACTTACCCTGATTAGAGCATCACGTGACTCTCCGAACTGTGGTCTTTTCTTTGGGGTTTCTATATGACACACTTGGCGTTCCTTCCCTCTGAAATGAAGCTGTGATACTATAGAATTGAGAGGTATCTCCCTTACCCCCTAACCCCCCCCCCAGTCCTACCCAAAATATCATATCAAACCAAATAAAGTGTCCCTTTCCTCCAAAAGGAAGAGGAACCCCATTTCTGATCAATCGCACCCACTCAAACACATCATCAGGTGATGTCTTTGCGCTAGCCTGAGACCAGTAAACCCCTTCTCCCCACACACACCCTCCTGCTATCTGAATAACACTAAATCAAAGTAAACTATTAACAAGAACAGTAGCAGGAGCAATCTAAAGTCCAATAAACAGGATAGCTAAACAAAATTCTGAACATGTAGTATAGTCTTTCCACATGGCTACCTGCTGGAGACCCAGAGGGATATTAGGTCCCACAGTTGCCCACCTAATCCTGCTGAGCAAGGGATAAAAGAAAACTTAATTACACCCTGGAATTCTCCGAGGTGCATACACTGAACACCGGGTATTCGACTAGGGAAGGGTGGGCAAAGTCATCAAAGTCTCCTCTCAAGCACGGCATATAAACAGGGGAACTTCAGGACCATTTTTTCAGATATTAAGGCTGATGTGAAAATAAAAAGTCCATCCTGCAGTGAAATGGTAAACACATAAAAAATTAAATGGAGAAAAAAGAAATCGGGGAACAAACACAGGACAGTCATAGATGTGCAACCCGTGATATATCCTCAGGGTCACTAGAAATGCATGCCTTTCAAGTATAGTCTCTACCAATTTGCAGCCACCATGAAAATTTCTGTCTATAACTGGGGCTGCAGCAGGAGACCCAGAATTTGACACAGTTCAGTCGGGCTGGTATCAACAACAAAGCAGGCTCTCTAATCTTTTGCCATATCTTCTCCAGCAGGCCTAAGTCCATCTAATGAAAAGATGATCAATCGATCTCCAATCAAAATTTTAAAGTACTAAGCCGAGCCACTCAGTAAGGTCACAGTTCTAAGGCATCTGCTCAGCTTATTGCATTCAGTGAGTGCACAATTCACTGGCTCAGAGTAAATTAAGCCCAATGAGAAAGTCTCTTTCCCAGTGACAGAGCTGACTTGATATCACATTTGCTTACAATACACCAAACAGGACAGATACCTCCAACCATGCAGGACAGTCTCATTTAAACAAATCCGGGAATAAAGTCTTGAGCTCTTGAAGTGCTTGTTCTTTAGATTCAAATTAGAGCCACTGGTCTCCCTGCTTGACCTGAAGCACCGCTGGGTATTTCATCCGAAATGGCTTCCCGAGGGCAATCAACTTCAACACCGTCGGGTGCAGTTCTTGCAGTTTCAGATGGACAGACTAGGGGAAGGTCTTGCATGATACGGATTCTGCGTGCCTCCCATTGCACTTCTTGGAGCTCCTTAACTTTAGCTAATATATGTTGCTTGTTGAGAAAATTAAGAAGCTTGAAAATCAAAGGCCTGGATGGAGAACCTGGTTGGGGGGGGGGGGGGCGGAGGACCCAATGTGCTGTCTCTATGACATATGTCGTACCATTCAGAGACGGGCCTGCAATTTTCTCACAAAACTTCTGGAGGAACAATATGGGGGCAGTGCCCTCCTCCTTTTCTGGCACTCCAATAATCAGAAGGTTGTTCCTCCTACTCCTCCCCTCTAAGTCCTCTAAGGGAGGCAGCATAGTGCAGTGGTTTAAGGCTCTGAGCTGCAAATCTAGAGACCTGGGTTTGAATCCCACAGCCCCACTTGCATACTGTGTGATCCTGAGCAAGTCACTTAACTTCCCTGAGCTCCCAGGTCGCACCTGTAAATAAGCTTTCAGCTTAGTGTGCCACTCCTGGTTAAACAATTGGATAAAGAAAAAAAAGTCTTCTAGCTTCTCTTCAAGTCTCTTAATTCTCCAGCTGGTGTCGTAGCATCCAGTTCAGCTTTGATCTGCTTTTTCTCCAGGGAAACCAACCTGGCTTCCGAGTCACCCACTTGTATGGTAAGTGACTCAACAGTCGATTTAATTTCATGTAGGTCATACGACATGCTTGCAAGTGTGGCTTGTAAGGGCTGCATGATTTCAAGAAATCTCTCCTGAGAGAGAGCAGATGACACAGCTGTAGTTTTTGAGGAGCCTGTGGTTTGTTGTTTGGGCTGCTTCGCAACCTTGTGTTTCTCTGGCGTTGGAGGAGGAGAGTGCTGCGGAGGCACTTTCTTCATATAAACCTCCATTCTTTATGGCTCATTAGGATCTAGAAGGTATCTGATGCAGGTTGCTGCTACTGTTGATCTAGTTTGAGATGGAAAACCATAGTTTAGCAGTGGGTTTTAGCAGGAGAGGTGCGGAGCTGCAGAAGTTCACCACCGATCTTCAGACCGCCGTCACATGACCTCCAGTTAGTGAATTAAATTTATATCATCTTTCAGTAGTTTTTTAATTCTGACATCAAGTAGCTGTAATAAATCTGTGCATGCTGTAATAGCCGGTACAATATTGTGTTTTTCAAAATGTTTTATCACTGCTTCTGTTGTGCGGGCATGAAACAAATCAAGAATGAGAAAAGCCCATTGTTCTTTAAGTAGTCCATTTTTCTGAATAACAAATTCAATAACTGGAACAGAAACTTTCTCTGTATATCTTATACAGACATACTGTGTAAAATTGCCAGCAGAAACAAGCCATAACAGCCTATCTAGTCTGCTAAATTGTGCAGCTCAGTTTAGATCCCTGAAGCTGCCCCTCCCCACTCCTCCTGGAGTCATCCATCCCCCCCCATACCCTCTCCCCTTCCCTTCTAAGTATCGATTCCCCCATTTTGATTTCCTTTTTCACCCTTTCCCCTTTGAAGCTGTCTACTGTATTTGCCATTACCACCTCCTCTGGCAACTGCTTCCACCCCATTACCACCCTTTCCATGAAAAAGTGTCTCCTCATTTCCTTCCTAAATCTACCCTTTTCCAGCTTCAGGCTATGCCCCCTTGTAGTACCCTCCTTTCTTCGACTGAATATACCCTCTGATCAAACCTTGTTTATGCCTTTGAGGTACTTGAAGGTCTCAATCATCAATCATGTTCCCCCTCTCTCTTCTTCCTCCAGGGAGTACATGTTGAGCCCCCTCCAGCTTCTCCTCATATGTTTTTTCCCCAATGCTCTGATCATTTTAGTTGCCCTCCACTGGACCCCTTCCAGTAAACGGACATCCTTCTTTAGATAATGACACCAGAACTGTACACAGTACTCCAGGTATGGTCTCACCAGGGACATGTACAGTGGCAGAATAACTTCTTCCCTCCAAGAGGTAATTCCTCTGGCAATGCAGCCCAGCATTATATTAGGTTTGGCTGTTGCCTTATGGTATTGGGCAAAGTGCTTCATATCACCCCGAACAACAAACCAAGTTTCTTTTTCTTCTCTGAGATAGTCACCGGTACCTCCCCCCAGCCAGTAGCTGGCCCCTGGGTTCCTGGCTCCCAGGTGCATGACCTTGCACTTCTTGGTATTCATTCCTAACTGCCAGATGCCAGACCATTCCTCAAGCCTAGTCAGATCTTCCTTTAATTATTGTCTCCACTCCACTGTGTCCACCCTCTCACAGAGCTTGGTATCATCTTCAAAGAGGAAAATCTTACTTTTGATGCCCTCTGCAATGTCACCAAGAAAGATGTTGAACAGTACTGTTCAAGTACTGAGCCCTGTGGGACCCCGCTGATCAGGCCTAGGTTTGGATAGCCCCCCACCCCCACCGCTCTCTGGTTCCTGTCCTGCAGCCAGCTCTCAACCCACCCTACAGTTTGTCTCCTATACCCAGGTCCTTCATCTTAGTGATCAGCCTGCCATGTGGCACTGAATCGAATGCCTTGCTGAACTACAGGTACAGGATGTCTACTACCTGCTCCCCTGACCAGTGACCTTGTAACCCAGTCAAAGAAGTCTATCATGTTTGTATGACAGGATCTCTCCCTGACAAACCCATGCTGTCTGTCATCCTGGTTACCATTTACCTCAAGGAAGAACATCAGCCTTTCCTTAAGAATGTTCTCCATCAACTTGCCCACTATATAGGTTAGCCTGCCTGGTCTGTAGTTACCCGGCTTGTCCCTGGGACCACTTTTGTGGAGTGGTACCACATATGCTGTCCTCCAGTCCTGCTGTACACTTCCCTTTTCCAGCGAGGTGTTAAACAGGTCCATCAGGGGACAGCTAGTACCTCTGCCAGCTCTCTCAGGACCCTCAAATGCACTCCATCTGGACCAGGAGCCTTGTCCACCTTCTGTTCCCTGAGTCCTCTTACAACCCTCTAAAGACCAGTCTCTACATTATATTCATCCCCACCCCTATGACAACCCCCCTTTCATTCCCTGTGGCATGGGCCTATTCTTTTCCCTATTGAAGACAGAGCAGAGGTACTCATTTAGTGCCACTGCCTGATCCGTTCCATTTTCTGCCCACCCCTTCCCTCTTTATCCTTACAATCCCATCCATTCTGGATCTTCTCTCCTTAATGTAATGGAAGTCCTTTTCCCCATCCTGAATCCCTGTGCCAGTCTCAGTTCTTTCACAGCCCTGGCTGCCTGGACCTATTTCCCTGCCTCCCAAGCTTTCACAGTGTAAACCTCTCTATTTTCTTCCTTCAAGGTATGCTTGTACCTCAGGAAGGCAGCCCTCTTTTCCTTCACTTTACCTACCACCATCCTGGTAAACTAGCTAGGTCTCTTGATTGTAGTGTTCTATTTATGAGCCTTCATGCACATGTCTGTGGCATCAGTTAATCCCTTTTTAATGAACGACCATTTCTGATCTGCATCCATCTCCAGTCTGAGCTAGGCCAAGTGTCCCTCTAGTATGTTTCCCATTTTATTGAAGTTCGTCTTCTTGAAGCCCACTACTCTCATTTTGGACTTGGCTACTTCACAAAAGTGGGAGCAAGGCAGAAGCAGGAAACTACAGACCTGTTAGTTTAACCTCAGTGATAGGGAAAATGATGGAATCACTTCTGAAGGAAAGAATTGTTGAGTACCTAGAGGCCCGAGGGGGCACAGGACCCAAGGCAGCATGGATTCTCAGTGGGAAGGTCATGCCAGACGAATCTGATAGATTTCTTTGACTGGGTGACCAAAGTAGTAGATCAGGGAGGGGCTGTGGACATGTTCTACCAAGACTTTAGCAAGGCATTTGACACAGTCCCACACAAAAGATTAATATACAAGTTAGCCAGCCTGGGAGTGGGTCCCAAGATGACAGCCTGGGTAAAGAATTGGCTGGAGAACAGGACACAGAGAGTAATAGTAAATGGAGTCCACTCTGAAGAAAGGGGGGTTACTAGTGGGGTACCGCAGGGTTCAGTATTAGGACCGGTCCTCTTCAATGTCTTTATAAGCGACATTGCAGAGGGACTGGAAGGAAAAGTATGTCTCTTTGCAGATGACACAAAGATCTGCAACAGAGTTGATGCACAAGGTGGGGTGGAAAGGATGAGAAGGGACTTGGCAAGGTTAGAGGAATGGTCAAATGTATGGCAGCTTAGATTCAATGCTAAGAAGTGTAAGGTAATGCACCTGGGAAACAAAAACCCAGGGGAAGAGTACACAATGGGGGGTGAGATACTAACAACAACAAAAATGGAAAGGGACCTGGGGGTAGTCATATCAGATGACCTAAAGGTGGGCAAGCAATGTGAGAGGGCAGCAAGGAGGGTTGGGGGATACTGGGACGCATAGGGAGAGGCATCACCAGTAGAAAACAGGAAGTTATTATCCCTCTGTACAGAAAGCTGGTGAGACCCCATCTGGAGTACTGCATGCAGTTCTGTAGACCCAATCTCCAAAAGACATAGACAGGATGGAAGCTGTCCAGAGGAGGGCAACTAAAATGGTGCAGGGTCTGCACCGGAAGACATATGAAGAGAGACTTAAGGAGCTTAATATGTATAGCCTCGAGGAAAGGAGGGAGAGGGGGACATGATAGAAACTTTCAAGTACCTCAAGGGACTCAACAAAGTCCAAGAGGGTAGCATGTTTCAAAAAAAGATGTGTGCAAGAAGAAGAGGGCACAATTTGAAGATGGGGGTGCGGCTCAGAGGTAATTTAAGGAAGTATTTTTTCACAGAGAGGGTTGTAGATGCATGGAACAGCTCTCCGGAGGAGGTTGTGGAGTCAAAAACAGTGGTGGAATTCAAGCATGCATGGGACAGTCATAAGGCAATTCTAGGGGGTGGGGGTAGAAAGAAGTAGGATGCTGGTTAACTAGGATCTGCAGCTTATCCAGTAGGTAGGGAAATGGGCAGTCTGGGTGGGCCAAGCGGTCCTTATCTGCCATCAAATTCTATGTTTCTATGTTTCTATACTTATTTCTCCATGTTGATGAAAAACCACACTGTGCTGTGGTCACTGCCTGCAAGGGGATCTATCACTTCCACGTCCTGGACCTGCTCCCCATCTGATAGCACTAGGTCTAGTATGGCCTCTTCCCTAGTTGGTTCTGTTACTCCCTGTGCAAGGCAACACTTCTGGATAGCATCCAGGAGGAGCTGCTCCCTGCAACAGGAAGTAGCTGGGGTGCTCCAGTCTACATTAGGTAGACTGAAGTCTCCAACTATTACAGTGTTCCCTTTCCCTCCTACCTTCCTGATCTGATCCCCTAGTTCCCTGACCAATTCTATGCCCTGTGTGGCTGGTCTGTAAACCACCCCCAAACAAATCCTTCCCCCACTAGAGTTCTGTAGCATTACCCATAGAGCTTTTGCCGAGCCCTCCTCCCCCTCCGCCCTGGTGCACAGTATCTCTTCCCTTATGTACAATGCAACTCCACCTCCCCTGCCCTTTTCTCTGTCCTTCCTGAGCAGAGGTACCTCAGAATCTCAAGATCCCAGTCACGGTACTGGGTTGCCCATGTCTCTATGATGGCAGCTATGTCCACCTCCCCTTCTGCCATCACCGTCTGCAGGTCTGCTGCAATGTTGGCCAGACTCCTTGCATTTAAGGGCACTACCGTCCAGGGAGACCCCTTTCTCTCTTTGTTTCTCATTACCCCAAGGTGTCCCTCTTCCTCCCTTGCCCCTACTATCCCCTGTCTGAGCTCCTCCCTCCTCCCTATGAATTCCTACTAGGTAGGAGGCCCTGAGGCCCCTTTCTCTTCTTGCGGAGTGCCTGGCCCTCTGCTGCTCCAAGTCTTGTTTAAATCCAGCTCTCCTAACAGGTATCTCTACATTTTGTCTTTCAGTACTCATTTGTCTTCCTTACTAAGATGTAGCCTGCCCAGTGCATATTGGTCCTTGCGCTCCCGAGTCCTTCTCCACTATCCCACTAGCCCATACCCATTTGCCTTACACCACTGCCCCAGCCATAAGTTAAATTCTGCAATCATCGTGTCCATCGTTCCATTATTGTCACGATTGGCCCAGTGACTATTGAAATGAGTAGTGTCCAAATCTGAAGGGAAAGTAAAATCAGGGTGACAGGCACTTGTGCGGCCCTTGTACATGACCTGAAGGGCTAAATAAATCACTGGCAGCAGTACATTACAGCACCATGGATAGCTGCTGTTTATCTCCTAACCCTGCTACACTGACCTGCTTGGCTCCTGTTTCTGCTATAGTCAACTCTGACACTGGGACTAAACTGATTCCAGTTTCATCTAGTGATAATAAATTCAGGGGGCATCAACTCCTGAGAAACTGCATTTTGAACATTTTCAAGAAACTTTGATTTTAGTTCATCGAAGTTTGTTGGTATCTTTTGGGCAGGTTTAATCCCCTTTCTATTTGAAAAGCCCATGTAGTTTAACAACAACCCTGCCCACTGATGTGAAAAACTTATAGTGCCCCCATTCTCACTTAGCAGCTATGAATTGTTGGCTTACATTATGTAGTTTGCTATGGCCCCCACCACCCTGGCATTTAATACTGCCCTCTCCAGTCTCAGACTTTGGATCTTTTTTTTTAATTGTTTCTTAACATCCTGCATTAGTAATAGAGATCTACTCCTTGGTTTTCTTGCCAGTTTGGGAATCTGGTCACTAGGATCTAGAATAAGTTTGAGGCACTCGAAAGTAACATTTTTTTAAATCACAAACAGTGCTTTCATTTACGTCATTTTGGTACTTGCCCTGATAGTAACGGACACATTTCATGACACCATTGTCTGCTGCATACTGTCCTAACTCATAACATACAGTACCTTGGGTGAGTATGTAGTATATTCACCCTGTCTCTTCTTGAAGAGAGCGGGGGAGTCGCTAACTGCAACTCAGAAACAATATTCTCTGCTACAGCAATGTTAACACCAGCACTCTCTGATAAATCAGTAGGGCTTACTTCATTTAAAAAAGCAAAGTCACAGTTTTGCTTGCCTTGACATTGCCTGAGCCACTTGAAAATGGACATTTTTGGGAGAAGCATGTGATGCTTGAGGCATGCTAGTTCACAGCAGGCAGCACTTCTAATGTCTCTCACTGGCAATGCCTTAAGTAGCTATTCTAATGAGCAACTAACTACTTGTAATTACTTGTAATTGCTTACATCAGGCATGCTAATCAACCTCCTATGCAAACCACTAAAATTAATTTGTGTGCAAGCAGCTGAATCTGGTAACCTGCTAAATAAAGTTTACGTGGCACTTACTAGAGTTACAGTATATGCCCATCACTGTATGTATAATGCAGATGATCTGACCGTAGTCTGGTGGAAAGAGACACATGCAACAGACTGCAATGTACAAAACAGTAACATACCAGACTCTGTTGTTTTGTACCTCCAGCCCTTGATCACCTACCATACAGAACATGCCACATATCTTGCACAAAACAATATAGAAGATGTATTGAAACACATCTGTGGTGTGGAAGCCAATGCCCCATGCAGCTGGTTGCTTCTTTATGTGCCAGCAGTCTATGACATGTGGCAGCAGCTATACAATCCCTGCTGCTGAATGTGGCTGGGAAGTGCAAGTTGTGGCTGCCTGTGGGAGCACTGCCACAGGGTGCCTGGAAAACTACACAGAGCCCTATCATACCCATACCATCCTGGCCCACATCATTGATACTCCTTTGCTCTATATGAATAGATTGGGATGGAGGAAGAGGTGGTTGTGGCCATACAGGCCAGACTACTCATGGGAACACCCAAGTGATATCGCAATACCCTGCAGTGCTGTGACATGTGGCAGTGGAAGAGGAGGGAGGGACATGATAGCATACAGCCCTGTCCTGTGCCACATACCAGGTGGCAGATGGAGTAGCCTGGGCCACACTGGAAATGGATCACATTGCACAGTCTGCCTACAAGACATGAACACAGTTATACCAGGGTGTGTGGAATGGTGACTAAGGAGGGATAAAGGAGGGGACTGCCAACCTGTGGAGGTAGGTCCAATAACCGAGCCAGTGGTGTGTGGCGGTCTGTTGGTTCTGGGTCAGATCTCTGGGGTACTGCATAGGTCAGCATGCCCACAGACAGTGCATGGCTTAGGGATGCCACTGTTTCCCATTCTCCCATGCAACACCATGCTGGGTGGTGCCCCGGTGTCTACGAGCATCCAGTCATTGGTGTTGGGTATGGTGCACAGCTTCTTAGACCACCATTGGATTGTCTAAGCACTAGCACCACCTGTAGCATTTGTGGGGGTTCCAAAATCCTGAGGTGTGGGATGCTGCAGCCAGATTATGTTGAAAGCCCTCTATCACCATGGCACACCCCTGTCTCTGGCACAGGACTGGCATAGGGCCAGTCTGGTGCAAGAAGACCTGGTTTCGCCGCAGTCAGCATCTGAAAATCAGGAGTGCCACACAGTGCCCCATGTGTCAGTTCTGTGTGACATAAGCACTGTGCACCATTCTCAGGGCTTTGCAAATAAGCCCTAGGAGTTAGGAGTGAGTTACTGCAGCAGGGAACCTGGTATTTCCTCAGCACCCCCATAACCATGCTTCTTTTTAGCAATAAAGGGATCACCTCTGATATGTAATAGTGAAACTTCTTTTTATTGAACTATGTGCTTTACGTGTGTACAAAGTTTGAACAAATCTCGCAGACCTTACAGCCATATGGCTATGGCCACTATTAGACTATAACTTCCTTCACCTGTTTGTACTGCTGGTACATTCTCATAAAAAAACTAAATGCTGCTTGTGTGCTGTCTTAGCAAACCAGTCCGGCACTCTACCTGTATGTAGTATGTTGTGAAACTCTTCAGTTATTCCTTTTGCATTGTCAAAACCCTTATTTTCACAAAACCTAAATACCTCTTAGGTATTGTGGTAAATCAGTCCTGAACTCTGCCTATAGTATAGTACAGCATATGGCTAAACACATCAATTGTGCCTTTGCCATGGCCCTTCTTCTGATACTATCTGTGTTACTTTTACATAGTTCTCATGACTATATGACCCATCTTAAGTGCAATTCCTCATCCTCCTCGCTCGTCATGGGCAAAGGTGACACGGGCATAGCTAAGGCTGCACCGGAGGCTAGATATAGTGTGGAGACATCCTGTAAATAATACCTCTGTCTCTCACTCTCACTCTCAAAATTAAAAGGAAAAAAGAATAGAATCCCTATCTGTATTCCTATCTATTGCACGTGGAGTTGCAGCAAACAGCAACAGGAAGTGCTATACTTAAAGTAGGCTGTGTTCAGCATTACAGATGCAGCAAATTTAAAATCCGCAGGCAAAGTGAACGAGAAGTGGCCACTTCGCATTAGTGTAATGCTACATGAAGTGGCCATTGAGGAGTGTTCACTTCGCCTTGTGATTATGACTTGACTTTGCATTCTTATTCCGCCTTAATGAGAAGTAAGGCGGAATGACAACAATAGGCACTTTAGGCAGCCCCCCCACACACACATCACATGGCTTACAGTACTGTAAGTCACATGCTTTAGCCAGGCAGGAAGGAAGTGAGTCATACCAGCAGATACTTTCACTTTCTCCTTTGCAGAGGTAGAAGGAGGAAGGATAGTGTAGGAGAGGAGTGTTTATTTGTTGCTTTCTTAAACTTCATAAAAACCAACAGCTTTTTTAAAAAGCTAATTCTTTAGTTTCTGTTGTACTGTTTTGTGAGTTCTTTTTTGTGATTGATTTATTTGTTTTAAAAGTTTTATTTTGTGTAAGTGTGTGTGTGACTGTGTGTGTGCACGTGTGTGAGACTGTCAGTAACTGTGTGTGAAGTCGGTCATCGTCATCGGATGACGCGTCGGAGTGGAGAGGGAAGGAGAGTTTTGTTGGGTTATGGACCAGGGACAGTCTGTAGCCCGTGGTGGCCAGAGGGGAGTGCGGACACATGGGGGTCAGCGTAGATGGGTGTCGCTGGACTGCTCCCGATTATTTGGTCCTGCCCCGCCCGGAAGCAGCAGCACCACCACCAGTGCCAGCGCCACATCCAGTAAGTCCGCTGCTGCCACCACCACCAGTACCAACTGCAGGAGCTCCAGCAGCACCACCTCCCACTCCACAGCAGCAGGTGGAGCCCCTCTAGGTGTGTGACAGTGCTGCCGGCAATACATCTGCCCCTGTTGTGCCTGGTCCCTCCTGCAGCTCGATAGTCTTGCAGTTTTTCAGCTGTGTCGGGGGGCAGGAGCATTGTGGTGTGCCTGCTTTGTGGTGTGCAGGTGCACCATGGCCCCTGGGGGACACTTCTGGGGACTGGGGGCCAGAGGGCACACATGCTTAACCACCACAAGGTGGAGTGGCAGGCTGCCACAGAATGGGCCAGGCCTCCACCTGCTGGCCCTTCTGTGGCAGTGGCAGTGGCAGTGGCAGCGGGTGCTGCTGCTGTGCATTGCCAGAGTAGGAGGAGGGCCACAGCAGTAGCTGCTGCTGCTCCACCACTAACCCCACCACTGCCACCAGCACCACCCTCACCACAACCACTGCCTGACTTTCCTCCCACTGCAGTGGACCCCGCCACAATGCCTGCAATGCATGCAGATATAGCACTGCTGTGGGCTGCGGTGGAGGAAAGCAATCAGAAGATGGGTGCTGTCCACCAGCAGATGGAGCAGATCGAGCAAGAGCAGATGCAAATAGTATCCATGCTTCATCTGCTGCTGGAACATCATGGGATCGAGCATTAGGTTTTGTTTTCTGCACACCCCCCACTGCTGTACTGTTTTGTGTTTTGTTTGTTTAGTAATAAACAGATGGAAGGCCACAGTATTAGTTTAAAGGGAAGCAGTCAGCAACAGGAGTGCCTGCATCCTGCCCCCTGCAAGGCTTACCCTCCGGTTAAGCCTTTTAAGAATATTGTGGCACTTTTCTCACGTCGCAACATACTTTATTGTACTAAAGAAATGTCAGCAACCTGGAAGTATGGCAGATGCTATGGGGGCTCTATTATGTGTAAAGGTGCAACGGCAATGCACCATGTGCTTCAATACAAAAGTATTTGAAGCGCATGGTGCGTTTCTGTTGCACCTTTCCTTTACACATAATGGGGCCCCCATAGTGTCCACCATTTTTCTGGGTCGCTGACCTTTCTTTATTAAAATAAAGTATGTTGCAGCATGAGAAAAATGCTGCAACATACTTAAAAGGCTTAACCGGTGGGTAAGGCTTGCATTGGGCAGGACGCAGGAACTCCTGTTGCTGACTGCTTCCCTTTAAATATATACATGCACATACAGTCATAAATGCTCCTTGTATGGGTGCCTTACCTCCAGGGTAATCTATCTTGTTCCACATGTCCTTATATTCCATAGTGCAATACTTTTCTGGCAAAAACACTTGTAATTTCGCTAACCTGGGTCCCGGAGGGCTTCCCATTCTGAAGAGCCTCCCAAGTTCCACCACCGCGCTCAGCAATATTATGATGTGATGCCAGGGAGAGCATGGGGGTGTGCTCCATTATAGTGAATAGCTGGCAGTTTTCTGAATGCTTCTTTATGTTATAATGGTCAGTTTGTGGTGAAACGTGGACGTTTCACTAACAAGGCTCTTGTTAGTCGAAACGTGCCCACGTTTCACCACAACGTTGCTGAGCATTGGGGGGGGTGGATCTTGGGCAGCTCTTCAGAATGGGAAGTCCTCCAGGACCCGGTTTACTGAAATTATGAATGTTTTTGCCAGAAAAGTGTTGCACTATTTAACGACATGTGGAGCAACATAAATTCGTCTGGAGGTTAGGTACCAATATATTGGGTGCAATACCATCCATAACTATGTAATTTGGTGAATCTCTTTAAAGCAGCAGTGCAACAATCTATTGAAAATTTTGACCTATACTTTTTTAGGTTATTTTACATTGCCACTTTACTTACATCCTGACTTGTATGATACTATTCTTTCCAGTATTTGAATCTGCTTTAGTACTTTTTTTCATGTCTACGATAATAAAAGGAGCACTCCTTTTAATATGGTGCAGAACAGGTCTTTGTCAGTATTTTGCACTGTTTTTCTCCATCAGTTGTTATATATTACTTCTGTTGTCAAATTAATAATTATGCAGCAGACAGTGTTTTATGACCTCACAGAACAATAGTTGTTCAAAAACAACCACAAATAGTGATAAGAACCTGGTCAGAACAATATTAAATGGAGTGCTCCTTTTTTATTTTCAGACATGAGAAAAAGTAGTAAAGCAGACACAAATTGTGAAAAGAAGGGTATCACACAAGTCAGGAGGTAACTAGTGGCCAGCAATGTAAAATAGCATAAAAAAGTATAAATCAAAATTGTCAGCACATTGTTGCGATGCTGCTTTAATTTATAATTTAAGTATGACATTATGTGCTTACAATCACAACACACAAAATGCATCTGTCTTCTGTCCATAAAATTGACAAGTGCTAAGGAAGTGAAATGGGATCATCACAAAACATGCAAAGCCACCAGAATTTATTGCGCAGTCACTCATGCGCACAGTGGTCACACAGAGTCCCCAGATTTTTTCTGCATGCCCAAAATACATCCGCCTTGTGTCCAGAAAATTGACAAGTGTAATGAAGTGAAATGAGATTGTTCCGCCACATGCAAAGTCCCCCAGAATTTATTGTGCAGTCACTCATGTGCGCATTGCCACAGAATAAAATGATGACCATGAGCGAACTGTTGCTGGTCCAATGTGTGCTGCGATTCAAGCAAATGCAATGTGATCATATCAACTGGATGGAAGGGTGCCCTTTGTCTGTACACTAATAGTAGCCTTGGTGAGTTGATATATATAGATATATATTTCTGTATTTTGTAGGTGAGAGGGGTTGACATGGACATATACTCATGGTATTGTTCTGTATCACAGATCACAGATACTGTTGGTGTGCACATTCCAGTGCTCGATGAGAACTTTTTGGGTAGAAATTTGCAATGGATAACTCTGAAGCACATGAAGGTAAGTATTTATTTTTTTGGGTGGGGGAAGCATATTTGCAGGTTTGTCTGTAATGGTTTCTTATTTTGTTACTACTTCACAGATTTCATCTGCATCCTTCTCGAGTCTGGTTGCTAATGATGGTCATGGTCATCTAATGAAACAACTTCTGCATGTTGCATGTGCGCCCCAGCATGGGGGGGGGGTGCCTGATGTTGAAGAACTTGTTTGGATAAGGCCACTTTGACAGCACAACAAAGCATCTGGAAGTTTCCTAAAAAAATAAATGAATGACTTCTTACAAGTTAATTTTTATGTGTCCCTCCCTGGTTCTCAAATCTCAATCCCTAAAGTCAGGTTACATTTCAAACCCACATCTTGCCAACTAACACAACCTGTGTGCAATATTTGCTGCAATCTTTAGAAAACAATGAAATGGATGAAATAAAATCTTCATACTTAACAGAATGGATTTCACATGGATATTACATCGCTTCCTCTGTACGGTACAGCTACAGTACCAATCCCAATGCGTTTTAGCGATGGAGCCTTTTTTTGTTTCCCTGTAAAAGAAACAAATGAAGTGTACTGTATGTGTTTTACCATTGCAGCTCTGAAAAGCTACAGAAAACAAAATATACAACTAAAGGAAGTGAAGCAGCAAACAAACACGAGTACACATACTCACTTTATGATTTAAATATTAAGAAGCTTTCTGTCTCTGGCCGATGGATGTGGTGGTCTGGACAGACTCAGGCTCAGTGGTGGCAGTGGCTAACATCAGTCCCAGTGGTGGTGTGCCGGGGATCAGACAGACTCATAGTGGCAGTGGCTAACATCAGTCCTTGTGCTGGTAGTGGTTCAGGGGCAGACAGACTCATGGTGGCAGTGGTGGCAGTGGCTAACACCAGTCCCAGTGGTGGTGGTCCAGGGGACAGACAGACTCATGGTGGTAGTGGTGGCAGTGGATAACATCAGTCCTGGTGGTGGTGGTCCGGGAGTCAGACAGACTCATAGTGGCAGTGGCTAACATCAGTCCCGATGGTGGTGGTCCAGGGGTCAGACCGATTCATGGTGGCAGTGGCTAACATCAGTCCTGGTGGTGGTGGTCCAGGGGTCAGATAGACTCATTGTGGCAGTGGCTAACGTCAGACCTGGAGGTGGTGGTCAGGGGACAGACAGACTCATGGGGCAGTGGCTAACATCAGTCCTGGTGGTGGTGGTGGTGGTTCAGAGTGCAGATAGACTTATGGTGGCAGTGGTGGCAGTGGCTAACATCAGTTCCAGTGGTGGTGGTTTGGTGGGCAGACAGACTCATGGTGGCAGTGGCTAACATCAGTCCCAGTGGTGGTGGTCCAAGGGGCAGACAGACTCATGGTGGCAGTGGCTAACATCAGTCCTGGTGGTGGTGGTCTCATGGTCAGACAGACTCATGGTGGCAGTGGCTAACATCAGTCCTGGTGGTGGTGGTCCGGGGGTCAGACAAACTCATGGTGGCAGTGGCTACTAACATAAGTCCTGGTCATGGTGGTGGTTTGGGGGGGCAGACAGACTCATGGTGGCAGTGGTGGCAGTGGCTAACATCAGTCCCAGTGGTGGTGGTCCAGGGGGGCAGACAGACTCATGGTGGCAGTGGCTAACATCAGGCCCGGTGGTGGTGGTCCGGGGGGGCAGACAGACTTATGGTGGCAGTGGCTGACATCAGTCCCAGTGGTGGAGGTCTGGGGGGCAGACAGACTCATGGTAGCAGTGGCTAACATCAGTCCTGGTGGTGGTGGTGGTTCGGGGTGCAGATAGACCGATGGTGGCAGTGGTGGCAGTGGCTAACATCAATTCCAGTGGTGGTGGTCTGGGGGGGCAGACAGACTCATGGTGGCAGTGGCTAATATCAGTCCCGGTGGTGGTGGTCCAGGGGTCAGACAGACTCATCGTGGCATTAGCTAACATCAGTCCCGGTAGTGCTGGTCTTGGGGGGCACACCACCTTTTAAAAACTTCAGTTAAAACGCGTGCGAACATTAACTACATTATCATCCTCATAAAGAAATCTGCCCTCACAGTCATCGATGTCTGAAGTCTGACCACTAGGAAATTCTTTCTCCATTGTGTCATCATCTACGTCAGTGGTGGGCTGTTTCAGGCAGCCACTGCCAGTGCCACCAGGATGCTTCATTTCCACATCAGCAAGACCACCATGACTAGGCTGGGGTATGAATACCGAGGTTGCAGTCTCTGCTGGTATGTACTTCTCAATCAATTTAATGAATGGTAACAAACTAACATTTGCAGGAGACTGGTTTGTCTGACGAACCCTGACTATTGCACCTGCTGAGCTGAATACCCTCTCAACACTTACACTGGAGGGCATGTGAGGTACTTCAGTGCTACGGCAGTCAGCTCTGGCCATTCACTGACCTTTCCACTCCAGTACAAAAGAGGATCTTCAGTTATTGTCAATGCCTGTTTTCAGACAAATATGACTCAACCATTCTCTGTGCCACACTAAGTCCAATTGTTGATGCATCATCCAGTTCTCCCGAATCATTTGTTTCACAAATACCCACTTGGGACAAAGCCTCCCAAAGCAGGTTGACGCCAGCCACTTTGGATGACAGACCACCTGGAACTGCAGTCCCCTTCCCCTTGCAGGATATGCTTGATGGTCCTCCAGGTACACCTTGAGCTGGATTATGCTGCTGAGGTTTGCTCACCTTGGCACGTAACTTCTGTGCCCCATGAACCAAGCGCACCAGTTGACCACTGATATTTTTTACCTGCTCAGGCCCTCCCTCCAGTACTGATGCAATTCCATGTTTGTACCGTGGGTCCAGCATTGTTGCTATGCAAAGTTGTCACTACGCTGAATGCTCACAATGTGACGATTCTGGTTGAATACTGTCAGCATGTGTTGCAGCAACATACTGCTACCACTGTCTCCAGCAACATCAAGGCTATGCTGTACATTTACCAATGTCTGCCTCAACACCTGCAGCAGTGGAATTGACTGGCTAATGGAGGCAGACTCGCCACTCACTGCCTGTGTGGCATGTTCAACAGGCCACAAAATTGTTATTACAGAGTCCATGAGGCGCTACTGTTCAGTCGTCACAGACATGGAGGCCCCGGAACTGTCACTGCTAGTGTGTATAACAAGATTTTCTGAGATGGCTTTGTATTGTTCATGCAACCTCTCTGCCATGTATAAAGTGGAGTTCCATCGGGTGACAAATTCCAGCTTCAATTGGTGCTGAGACAGGCTATTTTGTATCTGCAACTTCCGCAGCTTGTCACGGGCCTTTCCAGATCTCGAAAAGTGAGAGCAGATATGTCGTGCAACGGTCAGCATTTCCTTTATATCAGGGTGCTGCAGAAACTCCTGTACCACATGATTTAAACAGTGGGCCATGCATGAAACACGAAAAAAACCCACCATCCGTGATGCATTTCACCACATTTGACCCATTGTCACTTGCTATGAACCCAGCTCTCAGGGACAGAGGGTTTAGCCATCTGTCAATTTCAGTCAGTACCACGTCCAACATGTTCTCACCAGTGTGTGAACAGGTCACACTGCACATAGCAATCATTGCATGCTGTCGAATTCCTGGAAGATTCCTACCATGACAATCTACCTTACTGCACTGATTATTCACACTACCAACATCACAAACAACCCCTGGCACCTGCACCTAGTGTGCAGTTACACACTAATATGAACTCCCCGCTGTTTTGCCTCTTGTCCACATATCCATACTTAAATTGATGAATGGAGAGGAGGAATGTTGAAGGGCATGTCTTACTGAGTCAGACACAGTGCAGAACAACTCGGGGACAGCACGGGTAGAAAAGTATGTCCTGGATGGGACTTTCCATTTTTGACAGGCACATGCAGCAAACCACCGGAACCCAGAATTCTCCACAAATGAGATGAGCAAAAGATCAATTGCCAACATTTCCGCTACAGCAGGATTGAGTTCACATGACACTATATGATTCAATGGGTACTTCAGCTTATGCGTAAAAACACGCTGTAACGTGGGCTGACTTAAACGTTTTACATGGGGCGTGTTGATCACAAATGATTGTGCGCTGTGATGAATGGCATTGGCAGGGCATGGAGTGTGGATATTTGATGAAGACGGTTGCACAGGTGATGATGACAAACCCAGAAATGCTGCTATTTTGCCAGATTTTCCAACCGGGGTTGATGTACCACTTGCACTAGACATACTGCATTTACCACCACCACCATCACCATAAAAACTGCTACTCTCACCACCACTGGACAACATTTCAAAGTCATTATGGTCCTCCACCTCATCATGCCTGTAGTAATCCACTGCTCTTATTACCGCACTACTGCACACGTTTAATTTCCTCCTGGGCTTAACAGTCATGGAAGGGGATAACATGCTGGCAATGGTTGCCAGTGATGCGTGTGAATGCCCCACTGTGGTATTAGCTGCCAGCTTGTGCTGGGTCCACAGTGCCAAGTGCCTATTCTTAAGATGCGTATGCTGTCCTCCTTTGCCCAGATGGCTCCCCTTTTTACCTCGACTCACATGCACTTGGCAAACCTGGCAGATTGTAACTGAATCATTATTTGAATCTTGAACAAAAAAATCCAGAAAAAGGGATTATGATGCTCTGCTTTTAACATGTCCATGATGATGTGGCTTATTTAAGTCCGTTATTTTAAGCACTGAAGTGGGGGAAGGCACGTGATGTTTCGGGCACTGCACACCTGGACTGCAACTGACCACCACGACTACCTACCATAATGATTAATAGGTCATCATCATCATCATCAACTAAAACTGGTAGATTGCAAGTTTTTACGGAGGGGGGGGATTCCTGCAAACAGACTCAGACACAGCCACTTTTAATTTCTTTTTCTCCAGTTCCCAACTGGGGTCAATTACATCAGCATCATATTCATCAACGTCACACACATCCACATCTTCTGCTTGGATGCTAGCATGTGGACTGCAGGTTGCAACAACAGCAACATCATCATCATCACATTCATCATCAGCATCTACACCACCATCACCTGATATTTTTTCACCATGCTGTGAATCACTGCATGGAAAATAGGTGACGTTAAGTGCCATGATGGATGGAATATCACATTGTATGCTATCGTTGATATGATCATCAGAATCCTCAGGTTCAGTTACTGGGAAGTATGACATCATCTACGCTGCCACTCATTTGCAGTGCTTCACACTCAATATTTGTGGATACAGTACACTGGTCAGAATTAGAACTTGATGCAACAATATTAATACTACCTCCACCACCTCTAACACCAGTAACACTAACACCACCGGCTGGGAAAACATCATCTCCTCCAACTATGAGTGAAGCTACTGATTGGGCTGTAAAAAACATTGCAGGAGAAATACCTTTCCTCCCATCAGCAATGCACTTCTGTGTCTGCGTACTACTACCATGCCCACAGACCATCTTACTGCCAACATTGCCATGGCGAGAAACAGCTTTGTTTGCACGTCTCTTTGCAGGCATTTTGGGGGATCAACCACAAATATCATAACCAGATTCAGATTTTGATACGTTCACTTTCTGATTGGAGGTATGCTGGACGTGAAACCAAACAAACAACTGTGGCTTCAGCAATAGATAAGAGACTACTCTGAGACTGTCAGGGAATTAAAACAACTTCAGTAACCAGTGGTGCTGATGAGGTCACAAAAACAATCCAATCTGGTAAAAAATATCTTTTGAACGTGGGGGTAGGGGCAGGGGTTCAGTTAATTTATTTTCAGTGGAAGTCTAAAACTTCCAGGAGCTCACTCTGGAAGTCATTTCAGTTTTTTGGAAGTCAAAATACTTCCAGGATCCCACTTTTGGAAGTTAGTATTCTAGGATGGACAAATTTATGGATGTTAACATATTAAATTAGTGGTAAAATACAATTTATTTCATTAAAATACATAATTTCTGATTTCCATGCCTGCAATTTTGGAAGTCATCTAATTTTTGGTTTTACATCTGGAAGTCTATGACTTCCTCACTCTTTATTTTGAAAGTTTTTGTCTTGTTTTTGAAGTCAAATACTCCCAAAATGAATATGAATAGATAGACCACTGACAGAACAAAGGCCGATGGCACATTTATAAGGTAGAAAAAGAAATGGGCAGACTGGATGGGCCTTGCGGTCCTTATCTGCCGTCAACTTCTATGATTCTATGTTAAAATGGAGTTAACTGAAGTCCTGGGTGGGGGGGTAGCACTGAATATAGACAGTGCTGATTTTTACGGCACTACAAGCAGCAAAACTAAGAACAGATACCACGATTGCAGTACAAAATCAGGCAGCTGCAGTGGATAGCAGGTTCACACTGCTGTGCTTGCAATTACTCTAGTCTGTGGCACAATAAAAGGTGTATTATTTGATGCATGCAGCACTGCACTGCACGCACACTCACACACTGAACAGTTTGTGTACAATGCTGAACGAGGAATGTGTTGCAAATGCAAAAGTTCAGTACTATGCCACGTTACATATTGTAAATTTGCAATGTAAACAACCTGAACGTATGAACTGCTGCACCACATCCACACAACAAACAACAAGAACATTTCTACTATTACTGACAATATTACTGTATGTACATTAACACAGTCAGTTATATAACAAAAATATAACCAAAAAACAAAGAAATCACTATTTCTCCAACTTAAATCTACCTACACCACAGATACCCTCCTTCCCCAAAGCACACTTTCACTGTCTTTCACCACACACACTCAATGTTGTAAATTAACATTCAAAATCCACACAAAAACAAAAACACTCGATGATATGAGAACAGGAGGGTTTCCTACAATAGATGAACTAAAGTTGGATCCAAACAAAAAGCAAAAATGCTTTTTGAACAGTTTTTACAAGATGCCTATCACAGACAGCTATCAGAGCACACTGTCTCCTACTCCTTCCTACTCTTAATACCCCGAACTGAGGCTGTGCAGATCAACATAGAGCCCATGAGACCTGAAATCCCATGAATCACTGCAGAATTTGCATTTGGAGCTCAAAAACAAGGTGAAGTGCACTGCCTGCAATGCACTTCACCTTAAATTTGGCAGATTAGTGGCCTGGGGAGGCAGAGTAACGAGAAGTCATTGCTTCTAATGGACTTCACGTTCCTCATTATAACGCACAGTACTCCGCTTCGCATTGCAGAGAACTCCGCGAATCAGCCTTTGCTCCGTGAATCGCTTCACAGAGTGGATTGAGCCCACTTCACCCACCACTACTCAGCATGAACAAAACCATACTTGTTAAACAAAAACAGACTGCACCAGACCACAAATGGTAGTGAAAACACTTGCTATATATTTAAAGTGCTGACTCAAAATTTAGACACGGTGCACATTCAGTGTGGCTTAATACACACCACTAACAAACACTTGACTGGTTTCGCTGCCCCAGCATCATCATCAGGAGTCCAAGACAGCTTATTTATGCAAAGTGATTTAAAGCGACAGTAGTGCAATACCCACAACACTAAATTGTGTTAAACGTTCACATGAAGGATATATTTGCACAGTATCAAAAACATTCATTCTGTTATTAGGAAATTTTTCTTTCTTAGGAATATTTCTACTGAAAATTATTTCTTTCTTATGAACAATGAGGTTCTGGAATAAGTTATCACTATTGATCAGTCCTAGCACATTGATCCCAGATACTCCAGTTTGGTTTCCTTCATGACCATTTTCACCTTTCTACTAGGACAAAGCTAAAAAAAAGAAAAGGCAAGGAACACAAAGTTTATTTATAATGCACCCATTCCAATAGGCTCTGAGCACTGCACAGAGCAGAGAAATCAGTAACAATATTAAAGCACAATAAAATATATATGAGCAAAGTTTAATCAGGAAATGCTTTCTGAAATAAATAGGTTTTCAGTGAGGCTGTAAAGGCCTCCAACAAGTTGACTGTTCAGATATTCAATGAAAGTCCATTTCAAAGTTGTGGAGCTGCCACTCCAAAAGCTCTCTCACCAGATAATTTCAGTCTAGAAAGAAGACAATGAGCAAGCCTGTATCGCTGGAGCAGAGAGGGTGCACTTGGTGGTAGAGAAAGAGGACCTCTTTCAAACAGTCAAGACCCAGACTGCATAGGGCTTTGTACTGTCTGAACAGAAAACAAATGAACATTTGTTAAATGACATGTTGTCAATAAAAAGGGCATATTCAAAGTGTTCATTCAGTTTTGGAGGGTATAAGGCCTCCAGCTGTACTGTCCCAAATCCTTTCCTTTGCAGAAATCTATTTTCCAGATCCCTCCTCTCCTACCTATGGAATTTGTTTGCAAGCCACAAAATGTTAAAGTGTGGCCTGTGGGATCTTGATGGATAGCCACATGTGCTACTGCATTATTAGGCTCATGCCTCACAATATTCCTTAAATGTTATCCAATTATCACTTAAAAATTTCTCTCAGTCTCACACATTTAAAATGAGCTTCACTTGTTGTCTTTGGCCAGATACACTACATTTGTCATGTCACAATTAAATGCTCTGATGTCATATGTCTTTCTGGTATTAACACTGATAAAGCTGGTTGTTTTTACCATTGAGGTATAGAACTTGAACCTCCCTCATGCAAAGTTACCTTTGGGGATGGAGGCAACCAAGTGCTGGTGTTTTCTCTAGTAGCTCGCTTGAAACTGTGGACTAGAATATCTGATAGATTTAAACATTGACTGGAATCTGTGGACTAGAATATCTGATAGAGTTAAACCTTCCTTGTACACAATTTTTGGAAGCTATGTGACATAATTGCAGAGCAGAGGATCTGACCTGAGCACATGCCAGTTTTTTTCTACAATTTTTTCTTATTGCCTGCAACTGCCTACAATAGGCAGTAACAAAATGCACTGGTCTCTGCTCATTATGTTGTGGTGTTGGCTTAACCATCAAAAGATCCTTCCTGTTAGTTACTGTAGCACAAATAACTGCTGCCTATGTGCTGGCTTCACTATAGCCTCTTTTTCTAAATCTCTTAACCATCTCTTCACTCATGAGTTCATAATTGCACCTTTACTATGAGTTCTATGAATACATAGAAACTGGGATTTTTGCGGTATTCTGAACTGTGTGCCTGGTGTGGCAGCTTGATGCTCACAGGATCATCTTCCTATCTGTGCTCTTCCACAGCTAATCTGTGCATACAATATGATCACTGCTTTTGGTTATAGCAAGAGCCAAGAAGATGGCGACTGTTTCATTAACTTGGACTGTGACTCTCAAGTGTGGGTTTGAGCTCTCCAAATAGCAAACAAATTGGTCCAGCTCATCTCTGCCCCCCTTCCACACCATCAGTATGTCATCTATAAATCTTCTCCATATAGCTATCCTACTATAGAAAGGATTAGTCTGATGATTACAGCCATTTTATTTTTCCCATAAATCCAAGTACAAATTAACATAATTGGGTGCCAAAGTTGCACTCATAGTTGTATCTTGAATTTTCAGATAACACTGTTTCTGAACATAAAGTTATCACACATGAGGACATATTTGTCACATTCAGTAAGGAAGGAAATAAAATCAGATGCCAATTCAGTATTATTTCACAACCAGTATTGCAATGCACCCAGTCCTCATTATGAGGAATGTTCATGTAAAGAGCTTCTACATCTGTAGACACAAGAAGCAAACTCTCTTGTACATGTATGGCCTCCAAGATGCCCAAGATGGCAGCTGAATTCCAAACATATGAGGGTAATGTTTGTGCTATTGGCTTGTTATACAGTACATATTCACCAATTGCAAAAGAGGCTCTATCAGACAGCCTATGCAAGCTACAATTGGGCAACCTGTGGGATTAATCAAACTTTTGTGTACCTTCAGGAGAACATATAATCATGTCCTTATTGAATTATTAGCCATCATGTAGTCAGACACATGAGCAGGTAGAATATTGTTTTGGCAAGGATGTAACAACACTTCATCAGTCTCCTTCTTGAACTTCAGGGTAGGGTCAGATGGTAATTTCCTATAGAAAGCAACATTATTAAGTTGTCTTCCCAACCCCATTATGTATTTAGAGGTGTCCATAACACCCACTGACTCACCATTAATCCACAGGTTTGATTGCTATAATTTTGTCCTGCTCCATAGTGGTCAAGGTTCCTGTTCCTCTTTTGCCACATTTGTATATTACTGTGTACAGGATGTTTCCATTAGCTTCCAAAAGTCCTCCTCATAGTGTTTTTCAAACAATGCCACTGCAGAATTGTATGATAGACAAAACCTTGAGCATAGGTGTAGAGTGTCTGTTGATGCCCCCCACAGTCCCAGAGTGACTTGTGGTGGCCATGTATAACTCAGTTTGAGATGGTTGAATGTGTTTTGGTTCAGTTGTCATATTTACATCTTGATTTATGCCTATCAATAGAATAAGGCTTGCCATAGCTTCAGTCGTGTTCCTCAGATGAGTGCCCCCCATCTTTTGCTTCTCAAAATGGGATTTTAAATTAACAGTCCTAAAGAGTCTTTATGAATTCAAGCATAGATCAAATGGCTTAATGTCAAGTTTCAGAATAAATGAAAGTCCTTTATTAAAAGGATATGTCTCAGACAGAGATAACCCTCTTTTTGATAAATTGATTACACTTTCTTCTGATTAGTGGTGTTGTACATTTTTAATTCGCCAGTGAAATTGCTGCAAATCCCCATATTCACAGTTATGAAAAAATTCACAAATTAAGAGGAAGAACTGCCAACTTTGCTGGCAGATGTTTCTTTTTAATTAAAAGTGTCCCCCCACCCACTGTGTTGCAAAATCAGCCCCTTCCCTCACTCAAGAACACAGATATAGTTATTTTAAACCTCCAACCATCATGCTGCTGCACCTGGCAGGCTTGCAGATGAAGTTAAGTTAATCCCTTCCCCACCTCCACATGAAATGCATTTCACCCACCTCACCCCACCCAGATCTCATTGTTGTTTGTAGAAACATGTAGAGTCCCAGATCCCCATGCAACCTCTTTCTGGTCCACACCACCCTCCTTCCCCAACCAGTACCCACAAAATCAATAACCAAAACACTCCCCCAGTGCAGATCATCTGCTCTGTTCAGAGTTGACTCCTTATGTGGTAATGGCATGAATGAATCACTAGTGACTCCTTTGCTTCTGGTAAAACCTAATTGGTTGAATTTTCAATCAGTCATGTTTTGCTAGTAGCGAAGACGTCACCGTTCATTCATTAAAGCCTTTACAAGATGTGAGTCAGCACTGAACAGAGCAGATGCTCTGCACCATGGGACTGTTTTTGTTATTTGAAGGTTGATTTTGTGAGTGCTGTTTGGAGGAGGAGGATAGTGGGAAACATGGAGAGGGGTTTGGGTAGTGTGATTTTCTACATAAACAGTAAGATTAGGGTGGAGGGAGGTTGATGGAGTGTATTTGGTGTATGGGTGGAGGGAAGAGATTAATTTTCTCAGCAGCACCATGATGTTCACCAGGACAGAAGGGAGGAAGGTACCAACTGGAGATTAAGGAGTGTGGCATCCTCAGTTCATACACAGTTCACCTTGTTTTTCACCAGGCAAATTGGCCATTCACTACGCACATTTGTCCAGTTTGTCTGGTGAGTAACAAAGCAACTTATAGTCCACAGCTCGGCAAATTTGCTGAAAATCATGGATTTTTTTATGGACTAAATTTCAATAAACTTCCACATCTCTGCTTCTGAATGGATTAACTGTTCTGTCTCTTCTCTTGGTTTTGGGGCCTTACTGGTGGTCCTGCTTCTACCACCAATCTGCTGCACCTCTTGACATGAATGATACTGTGCACAGGTTTCTTTGGGGGGGGGTCTGTTTCCTGAAGACCTTTCTCTAAAAAAGAAATCCTCCTCTCTCTCTCTGATTCCTCTGTGGAGGAATAATACACTGGAGAATGGTTAAATTGTGATACTGCATGCAAAATGGTCTGCTCTGGCTCCTCTTCCTCTCACTCTGTTTTTGCCAAGAAAAGGCCTGGTCATTAAAATAATCATTCTTGTCCCTTTCAAACTAATGTGGTTTGACTTCTTTCTAGGGCTGGGTGAATTTTATGTACTTCCAATGTAATTTTGGCAAAATTAAAATTTTAGTTCCACAAAATTTTGCAAAATTTCCACAAATATTTTGTAAAATTTCACCAAAATTGTAAGTTGGAAACAATTGTTTTCCCCATCATTTCCAATGAGTGTAGCAGAAATGCCCCTTCCCATTCTTGAGGAAGAAGGCATTTGTATAAATCAAACTTTTTCATACTCATACACCTAGATTTCAATATATAAACTCAGAGTGGTGTTTTCCCTTATCTCACTCCTGCTTCCCTACAGTTGCTTACAGTAGAGTTAAGTGAAACCCATAGTGTGCTATACTGATTATTAAAAGTCAACATCTTGATATGTTGTAATAGATTAGCACTGATATCATGCAAGTGCTTTACAGACTAATATATGTTGGGACAATGTAGTGGTTTTGTTCCATTTTACTTATTTTTTGTGTTAAAATACAGAACAACAGCATCAGGATGCTTTAAATATGAAGGACCACAGTCTGTGTGTGTCTAGAGGACAAGTTGTGAACACTTTGGAAATTTCTGAATTGTTATGAATTCTGATTGTTGTATGTGGTTTTTGTAAAAACCTTCTTTTTGAATACATTAGTTCTGGCATTGTTTGAACCGATTAGCATTTTGAAATTTTGAATATGTTAAGTGATGATATTGAAAAGCTTGCTGCTGATTGGCTTTTGACATCTCTGGCAAAGCCCTAAGGGTGGGCAAAACAGTACTTCAACATAAACTTCAGCATCCCTTGCTCTGTGTTTTCCTGATTTTTAAACCTTTAAATGCCCACTTGACACTAAATAAATGGAATAGGAGGTATGCAGCTGTACGTGTCACCCATTAGTTGAGAATCTGAATGTTGAGTGAAGTTCTTCTGTGTTTCAATTGAGTAACTTTTATGGACTGACACCACTATACTTATACTTACCCTTACCTGTTTCTGGATTTCTAAGAAAACATTTGGTTCAGTGAGCACTTAGAAATGGGTTAGGTACTAAATCCTGTGTTGCAATTTCCCACATGCTATTACACCATCGGCGATATCCCGATTCAGTTTCATCCCAACATTCAGTAATGCCGCAGAGTAGAGATACCGACAATGCTAGTACAAAGCTTGGTACCAGCAAACAGTGCTCATCCTTTCTTAAGCTTGGTACCTGTTTCTCCTGTTTGTCCTTACCTGTGCAGGTGAGCAGATGTTACTGAGCAACTGCAGGATTAAATCTGGGGTTACATGAAATCTGGTATACATAAAGTTACCTGGTTACAGCACCCAGCTTTCACCCAGATCTCCCTGCTACACAATGGCTGAGGCAGCAATAACTGTTTGTAGTGTTGTGTCTTCTCAGAAAGGATGTGACAAGCTTTGTGTCAGTGGTTACTTGTTGGTCAAGTACTGCTAGTCTAAATACTGTCACAAATGAGCGATTACTGTTCTGCAGGGTGGACAACATCTCTTGGTGAGTGAAGCAGCTCATAAAGCATTCACCCGATGCAGCCGACACTCCCATGGCAGAGGCAATGGCTACTTTGAAGAGGCAGGCAGTGGACACCCATGATAACCCCACACAGTTAGTTCAGAAAACAATGTCCAGTGTCCCACAAGAGTTGTGCCAAAGCATGCCATGTAAACAGGCACTGCTGCAGGTTGTCAAGCATGCACACACAGCTAATCAGACCTTAGAACCATGCAATATTGCAGAGCTGTGTGTTCCGCAGGTGCTGACAGTGTTAAATGGCAACCATGGCTGTTGAAGGACTCTACAGTGGGGGATGACCGGTTTCTTCTATTGACAACCAAGGCCAACATCGAGCGTTTATCACAAGCTAAGTACTGGATAATGGGCAGAACATTCCATGCAGTCCCATGCCTTTTCAGGCAGCTTTATTCAATTCACACCCCTGTTGGCCCAGAAGAAACTTCCTGCATTGTCCCTTTAATTTTTGTTCTGATGACATCTAAATCACGAAACAGCTATGTCAGGTTGTTTCAGGACATGCAAGATCTGGCTGATGAAGAGGCAATGTCAATAGCTCCACAATACATTATAACTGATTTTGAGCAAACTGTGATTATTGCATCCAAGCAGGAATTCCCAGACACTATCAATAAGGGGTGCCTTTTCCATTTAGGCCAGATAGTGTGGCACTGAATATGAGCACTGGGCTTGGCTCCTCAATATGGGTCAGATTTAGAGTTCAGCCTCCTTTTGCGGCATGTTGTTGCACTTGCCTTCTTGCCAGAAGGAGAATTAAAAACAGCATATGTTAAACTAAAATGAATAATGCCACCAAATGCCAAGCCACTGCTATCATGGTTCGAAGAAAATTACATTTTAGGAAGAGTGAGGAGGCAAATGAGAAACAGACCCACTGTCAGAAGCCCACCCATTTTTCCACCAGAGTTCTGGTCAGTCAATGATCAAATGGCAAGTGGCATTCCCAGAACCCAAAACAAGGTGGAAGCTTGGCCCGATGACTCAGTGCATTAGTAGGTTCTTCACATGTAGACACCTATCGTTTCATTGAACACTTGCAGAAGGAGGCATTACTCGCAGAAACAACTTGTGAAAAAATATTGAGAGGCTTGCCCAGGTCACCAGTGAAGAAGAGGTACTATAAGAGGGAGAAAAAGATTGTGACAGTACTAAACAATAAATAGCAGCATTTAAACTTGGATTTCTTGCATGGAATTGCACACAATCTAAATATCTGAGTTCTCTGCAGAGATTTTTTAACACTTGTAACAAAGTATTTGGGATTTGTGGATTTTATGACTGCTGAAAGCTTATGGATTACAGGAATATATTTATGAATGCTGCTACCTGACCGAACGCCATATGGTGAGTACAAGTCATGATTTCTCTATTCTGGATTCTGGTTATTCTGTCATAAGTAATTTCAGGAATTTTTTTGTCAGGATTTTTTAACGTGGAATTTCGTATGGAGGAATTTAGGATGGAACCCCTAAGAAACAAGTTCAGACAGCAGCAGCAGGAGACACTCTGCTGAAAATGGGCTGTGCTCAACCTTAACAAAACTGTACTTGCGAAACAAAAAGACATAGCAACATGCATTCAATAGTAACGAAAACCCCTGATATTTGTTTAAAGTGCTTACTTAAAGTGCAGACATAGTGCACATTCAGCGTAGCTTGATGCACACAAGCAACAAACACTGAACTGGTTTCACTGCCTCAGCAGCTTTGGGAGTCCTGGATGCATGGCAAGCCAGCTTATTTATGCAGTGTGATTAAAAGTTACAATAGTGCAATTCCCACAACACGTACAGCATCTCAAGCCACGGAAACCAAAGTGCATTAAAGGCTCACATCAAACGTGTTTACATAGAAGCAAAACTCATTTCTGTTCTTCGGAATTTTTTGCTTACAATTGTTTCTTATGAATTTTTCTGTTGCTGTAGAGGGAAGGGCTGTGGACAGTACAGCTAGGGGTCCTTATACTCCCGTGGATTGAATGAACACTTGGAATATGCCCTTCTTAATGACAGCATGTATTTGTAACTATTATGTTTTTGATTTAACATGTTCATTTGATTTTTTTTTCAGCTTTGCCCTAGTAACAAGGTGAACATGTTCAGTAAGCAAACCAAACTGGAGCATTTGGGATCCATGTGCTAAGAATGAGCAGTGGATGGCAACTTATTCCAGAAACATATTGTCCCAGATTCCCCCCTTTTCCCTCACAAAAGACAGAGACCATTGTTTGTTGTTGTGCTCAGATTGGCAATTAATTTATTTATACATCATAATTCCATCTGCCATTTATCATTTTCTTATTATCATATTTCTCAGAATTTCATTTATTTCCATCCATATATCAATCTACTGTCATCCCTCTTTCTTTCTCTTTTCCTCGACAGGTGAAAACCTGGGTGCCTTCTTCTTCTCCTTTTCCGTTAGGTAACGGTGAAAACTGAGACCGCTTTCTCCTTCATCTTATTCCTCTTTTTGTGTTATTCCTTTTCCTTTCCCCACCCCTCCCCTCTTTTCCCCTTTTCTCCTGACATCCACCTTTGGCAGTCCATACCCATGCTATCATCTGCCATCCACCTTTGGCAGTCCAAACTGTCCAACCAGACGCGTCTGTCATCCACCTTTGACAGACTCACCATACAGTCCCATCTTGACTGTCTTCCCCTCTTGCTCTGCCTTGTAGGGTGGGTGAGAGGGATCAAAGCTCCAGCAAAAAGTGGCTGAATCCCCTCTGTGCTGTCCATTATGTACCTTCACTTGCCCCTCCCCTTCCAGTTGTCTGCCCATTGTTCTAACCCTTAGCCCCTCCCCTTCCTTACCCCCTTCCCTCCTGAGCACAACCATCCTAATGAAAAAGGGAAGGGGTGCACCAGGACAGCATGGTCTGCCCCTTAAAGGGCAAACTCTATTGTCCCAGATTCCTCCCTTTTCCCCTCAGAAAAGACAGAGACCATTGTTTGTAGTTGTGCTCAGATTGGCAATTTATTTATACATCGTAATTCCATATTCCATTTATCATTTTCTTATTATCATATTTCTCAGAATTTCATTTATTTCCATCCATATATCAATCTCCGGTCATCCCTCTTTCTTCCTCTTTTCTCCCCCAGGTGAAAACCTGGGTGCCTTCTTCTTCTCCTTTTCTGTTAGGTAACAGTGAAAATTGAGACCGCTTTCTCCTTCATCTTCTTCCTCTTTTTGTGTTATTCTTTTTTCTTTCCCCTCACTTCTCCCCCCTTTTCCCCACTAGCCAGTCTCAGCTTGCGTTAGATGATTAGCTTTCCCAACACTAAGTGTATATTCTCCCTTACTTCAGGGAAGATCATTCTTACTCCTTCTCTTTTCTCTTTTTCTTTTTTATCTTTTTTTTATTTTCCGCTTCTTGCATGTCCCCTCCATGCTTCTATAAAGCCCATCGTTTCTGTATTGAACATTCTATGGCTAGGTCCAACAGGTGCACCCCATCCAACCTGTAGAAATCTTCTACCCATTCTTCTACACCCCGCAGTATTACCTGTCCTCCCATCTGCCTTACCAATGTCCCAACCCTTCTGTTCATCTTTCTCCTGGCCCTCTCCACAGCTCTATGGCTGTGCTCCTGCCTCCACTCCCTCCTTGGTATCATATCCAACCAGGCAAGGCATACCTGTGGCCACCACTGTCGTATTTGCTCCTAGGTCCCTTTTTATCTGCAAGTATGGGTCTACCCATGGCTTGCCCGCAAGGTTGTTGCCCCCAAATGTATAATAATTAAGTCTGGACTGGGTCGCTGCCCCTTGAGTTCCTTCAAGGTGGGATGCAGTTGTGCCCATCTCATCCCCTGGATGCCATGCCAGACCAATCTACACTGTTTCACATCCTGGTACAGCTGCTTTCCCCCAGCCTTCTTCTCTGCTCTCTTTTCAGCCCAATAAATATAGGAATGGCCGCAGATCCAGACTTCCATGATCCTCCTTCTTCCTATGGGGTTCAAGCAAAATGAATTATCTTATAGATTCTCTTAGTGTCAACACTGTAGTATCCCCCCACCCTCCCGTCCCCATTTTGCCCCAGATCTGTAAATGAAAACAAAGAGCAATCACGTTAATTTCTTACTTCAGTGCTCGAATGTATCTCTTATAACTGGCAGACCGCCAGCGTCCTTTTTCCAAAATATCATTCACAGTTTTTCCCGCCACTGCCCACTGTGAGGCAGCCCCAATCCGCAAGGAATGGGATGAATAATTAGCCGGGTCCTCCCCCATGAATTGCATGCCCTTTTTGAGTAATGCTGTGACTTGATAGCTGGTGACCCTTCTCCCATCACCATGCACAAATAATCTCCCTGTCCTGGTGCCATGCTCTGCGGCAAAAGCCAGCAGAGCCTGCACTGGGCATACTGCACCCTCTTCCTGCCCCTTCAGTGTCACTATGCAACCCTGTCCCCTTTGATCTGTTTTTGACCTCTTAATCTTGATCCATATCTCTTTCAACCCCCAGCTTATATCTTCCCAATCCAATCCCCCTTCCTTGTCTTCTTTCCCATGGCCTACCACCTCACTCACTCTCATGGCCCCTACAAACATTACAACATAAATTGTGTGACATAGCTGGGCCTCGGACTTTGAACTGCATATTGCCGGGAGCACGTCCTTTAGTTTTGCTATCCACTGCTCCCCTATTGGCCTCCTATTGTCTACTGGCCCTTGTTTCAACCTGCCCCATCCCTGCATCATTCTCCTGATGAACAATGATTTTGTCAGGTCCTTCCACCCTTTTAGACTGCAGATAAAGCCTAATCCCTGCCAAGTAGACTCCCATTGTGGTGTGGGCTGTTCCTTTTTGCCACTGCTCCACAGTGAACATTTCCAACTGTTCCTCTGTGAGTGACTTACTTACCTCCATCTGGTGTGCTGCCCTGAATGTTTGAAACACTCGCCAGGCCCCATCGTGGCCCTCAGAGTCTGAGGCACCCAAGAGCTGCAAAACAACAGTTCTGCTCCTTCTTGCCAACATCCCAGATGTTCATTGGTATGGGCATTTTTTGCTCCTCCGCTGCTGGTGCCAGCCTCCGAAAATGGTCCGGCTGGAGACGGGAAAGGCTGTCAGGCAGGGTATTGTGCACCCCTTCTATGTGTTTTGCTCTGAATGACATGTTCAGCTGCAAAGCCCTTTAAACTAAATGTCGCAATACTTGCATGACCATTTCTGACCTGGCTCCCCTGTTGTTTAGGACCTCCACCACTGCTCTATTGTCACACCAAAATGTCACTTTCTGATCCTGTAATTCCTCCCCCAAGACCAGGGTACATGCCCATATGGGCATGATCTCCAACAATGCTATATCTCTTACTTTGCCGTCCTTCACCCAGCTAGCAGGCCATGGTTCTGCAAACCACCTGCCCCTCAGGTAACCCCCCATGCCTAGCCCCCCCGGCAGTGTCTATGTAAAGGTCAAGGTCTAGAAAGAGCAGCCGCTATACTCCCTAAGGAATTCCTCCCATATTTTAAAATCCTCCCTGACACCTTTTGTCAGGTCTACCCAGTGATGTGGTCTGGTGACCCCCGCTGTAGCCCTAGCAAACCTCTTTGTGAATGCTCTCCCTGGTCCAATGGCCCTGCAGGTGAAGTTCAGGTGCCCCAGTACTTGCTGCACTTACTTTAGTTGTACCCTTCTCCTGCTGGTGTGTACTTGGAGCAATTCTTTCAGTTTTTTCACTTTTGTGTCCGGCAGCCTGAATATTTCTTTCAGGGCATCTATCTCAATCCCCAGGAACTCCATCACCCTGCTGGGCCCTTCTGATTTTTCTGTTGCCAGTGGAACCCCTAGTTCCCTGCACAATTCCTGAAACTTGACCAGAATACACTGTGTCTCTCTTCTTCCCCTCCCAATGAAAAGAAAATCATCCAGATAATGAATGACCATTCTATAACCAGTTTTCTCCTGAAAGATCCACTGCAAGCAGGTGCTGAATGCTTCGAATGTTGCACATGCTATGGAACATCCCATCGGCATGGCTTTGTCGAAATAATACTGCCCCCCAATTTCAAAACCCAATAGATCCCAGTCTTCTCTCCTAACTGGCAGCAGTCGGAAAGTGGATTCAATATCCATTTTTGCCATCCATGCGTCCTCAGTAGCCCGGATTATCTGGACTGCATCCTCTAGTGTCACATCTGTCACCTTACTATGCTCCTCCATGATGAAATCATTCACTGAATCCCCTTCTGGATAGGACAGGTGATGAATCACCCTGTACTCCCCCTCTTGTTTCTTGGGTACCAAACCCAATGGTGAAATTCACGTGTTCCGCAATGGGGGGTGTCAAATGGGCCCTCTACTCTCCCCGCTGCCTTTTCTTTCTCTATCTTCTGTCTTAACATTTCTTCCCTTCCTTTGACCGACCCCAGGTTGTTCGCCTCTCTCGCTTGTCTGGGCCCCCTACACTTCAGTGAAAACCCTGTGCTAAAACCTTTTATAATCATATCCCCCACTCTTTTGTTTGGATATCTGCCCAAACAGGCTGTCCATGCCTCTAGGTTGATGGGGGTTCTGGCCACCCCAAACTGCTCTCTGTCATTCCTCCCACTACTTCTCTCTGGCCCCTCCCTCTCGCATTGTGCATGTTTTTTTCGGTCAGTGATTCTGACCCCCCTACTCGTATTCTCCCTACCCTTCCCTCCCCTGTTCCATGTCTGCTCTCTAAACCCCTGCCCCTCTCGAAAAAACTGTTGACCTGACATTTGACCCCTGTGCCCCTGTGCCCCTTGGGCCCATGTCGTTCTGCATCTGCTTGCCGGGTGCCCTCCCCCACATTTTGAACAAGCATGCCAAAAATGACACTGAGGCCATGAGCAAAAAGCCCTGTTGTAAGCCCAGCAGCATCTCTGGGGCGTAGCTCCCTTTCTCCCCCATTCCCCTTTGGGTGTGAACTGATCTGTTACATAATCTATCCATAAGTCTAGCTGCTTCGTGCCCCATCTTACATCCCCGAATGTTGCCATTCTCTGTCGAAAAAATTCGTCATAGTATAACCACCCCAGCCCCTCTTTGCTTTTGCCCTCCTTGTTATCAAGGAATAAGTGATGAGCGGGATGCCCAGCTCCAGCCTGTTTTCCAGGACAATGGCGGAGAAAGTGGCAAAACCTATGAACCACCCGTCCCAATTCTTCCCTTTTGTGAACTTGTCCTCCTCCTTATTCCCTAAAAGCACTATCGCTGCTGCCATTTCACTCTTATCTATGTTCTCAGCTTCCTCATACTTTGCTGCCGCTTCCCGGCTCACCAAGGCGAATATATCCACATACTCCCCTTTCCATATTTTTTCTTTTGTGGCCAGTGGAACACGCTCGACTATCCTCATCCTGGGCGTGCCTGTCTCCCTTGTACCTTTTCCTTCCTTCTCTGTACCCTCTTCATTTCTTTCTGGAACCTCTTTCTCCATCCTAATCTCTGCCAGAGCTGATTCCATCTGCCCTAAACCTCCTGTTCCCAGCTCCAACACAATTTGACCTATATATTCTTTTACACTGTCCCCCACTGCGCTGGGTGTGTTACCTGTAACCTTGTCAGGGCCGTGCTGCCTGGCGTCTTCCAAGTGTCCCCTTTTTTCTCCCTGCAGTTGAGGAGGAGGGTGAACCACTAGGGTTTGTGGAGGGAACACTACATTCTGGGGATCTGGTCCGGATTCACCAAGGGAGATCCCACCTTGATTGAGGGGAGGTACTGGCATTACCGGGTCTATAGGCTACAGAGGTACTGGATCAGCCAACTTGGTGGGTTCCACAGCCAGTGGTGGTACCCTAGTGGGACTGTGTGGCCCTTCAGCTGGTCGTTTCCCTCTGCCCCCTTTTCCCGGGCCCACTTTCCTTTTCTCCCCAGGTCTCCCTGGTTCCTCCCCTTCCACCAGTTCCCACATTCTGTTGTCTTTTTCTGAGATTTGATTATAGCCCTGTAAGCGTCTTCTTTTGATGGCCTGCTCTTCTTTGGTGCCATGTCCTTTGCTCCTTCTCACTGTGAAGACAACTACGGGAAGAGAATGAGATTTAATATATATATATATATATATATATATTTTTTTTTACAATGCCTTCCCTCTGTCCCTTCTGCCATGTGCCAGCATGCCCGGTTGGGCCCCCAGTAACAGGCCTCCATCCTGCTGCTTTTACCCCTTGGTGTCCAGGTGCCTCCCTCCTTTTGCCTTCCTTAACACAACCCCCCCATCCGGTATCCTTGAACAACCAAAGTTTGTAATTAATATATAAAAAAAATTTTTTTTTTTAAGACTTCGACTTCAAACAGGCAAAACGGCCAAGTTGCCTGCTCCCTGCTATGCCCTTGGTGTGTGGTACCACACCACATGGGTGGCTCATTGCCCCCAGAGCCTCTTCACTGGCCCATTCAAATTTTCCCTTTACCCCTTTTTTTAAACCACCACTCTCAGTATTACCCCCTTTTTATGCCCCGCCCCATTCCTCTCCCTATCTGCATGCCCCTCCCTCCCTCCCTGCTTCTCCAGTGCCATCCAATGGGGCCCAGAAATTTGCTGCTGGCCCCCCCACCGAGTTACCTCCCTCGTGGGTGATGCCAGTGCTAGAAGAAAAATTTTGAGGGGTTTTGCTCTCCCCCTGTGAAAACAAACAAAACAGGAAGCAGCCACAAAGTTCTTTGGGGTGGGAGAGTGTCCGCTTATTGACCTGTGGCCCAGCTGGCATGTGAGCGCATTCATGCTCCCATTGTCCCTCGCAAGCCAGGCTCCCCCTGTAAGACATACCTGCCTCACTCACCTTTAGCCCTCTCCTACCCCCCACTGCTCCTTTCCTTCGAATCCTCCTGTCCTCGCAACCATCATGTGGTGTGTGACGTCACACTGTGTGGTCACCTTAATGTGCTTCTGTTCTCTCTGATTCAGGGCCTCTTCCTGCTGGCCACCAACCGCACTGCTTCCTTTGTAGCTAACAGAACAGGAACTCCTCAAAAAGGCTTAGCACTCTTTAGCCTGTACTGAGGTAAAACCAGGTCCAAACGCAGTTGATAGTAGAAACAGAGAAGGGGGTTTGATTGCAACTGCCACGTGGCGTGTGACGTCATGCCACATGGTTGCAGGAACGTGCTCCTGCTCCCTCTGATTCAGGGCCACTTCCAGGCCTACTGCATCTTATGACCATAGCAAAACCTGTCGCCCATACACCCAGGCTTCCTATTTGGCCTCCACTGCTACCGCTTTCATCCTCTGGTGCGGTTACAAATAATTGGATTTCAAAACTCCACTTCTTCGCCTCAGCATCCTGCCACATCATAACCTCTCAGGAAAACCTCCCTACCCACGCCTATTGCCACACCTTACCTGTGGCTAAGCCCCCACCATCGGGGGGAAGGTGTGGTCTACTGCAAACTTTTAACTGGCCCCAGAACCAATCACTTTTTCCAGCTGCACAGCGCCTCGTGATTCTATCACGACTATCCATCTCCATAAACCTTGCCAAGATACTTATAACCCCAACATGCCTGTCTTGAACCAAATGCTACTATCACTTTTCCAGCTGCACTGTGCCTCGCGATTCTATCGCAACTATCCATCTCCATAAACCTTGCCAAGATACTTATAACCCCAACATGCCTGGCTTGAACCAAACGCTACTACCACTACCCCCAAACCAAACCAGATGAATTGGACATTTTAAAACAGCCATAAACCTCCCTATCACCTCTATAGAACCTGAACCATTAGCTCAACCCTTCATCCAGGCCAGCCATGTTAAAGACCTCTTCTCTATTTTATATATATATATATATATATATATATATATATATATATATATATATATATTTTTTAACATTCCATTCCTTGAAGCTATCTTACCTGCTGTACCTGGTGCACAAACCTCTCCAACTTGTTCCACCAATCTGATGTGCTGCAGTTCCAAAAAGATCAAAACTCCAGCAAAAAGTGTCTGAAGCCCCTCTGTGCTGTCCATTATGTATTTCCACTTGCCCCTTCCCTTCCTGTTGCCTGCCCATTGTTCTAACCCCTAGCCCCTTCCCTTCCTTCCCCTTCCCCTTCCCTCCTGAGCACAACCATCCTAATGAAAAAGGGAAGGGACAACATGGTCTGCCCCTTAAAGGGCAAACTCCATTGTTCATGAGAAAGGAAGTATTTCCACTAGAAACATTCATAAGAAAACATTATAAAGAACAAATTCCTAAGAAAATAAATATTTTTTTTCTCCTCTGCAAATACATCTTTGATGTAAACTACTAATGCACTTTGGCTGCCACAGTTTGAGATATGTGTTGGGGGTATTGCTATACTGTCACTTTTAATCCCTTTGCATAAATAAGTTAGCTTGCCATGCATCTGGGACTCATGATGATGCTGCTGGGACAATGAAACTGGTTGAGTGTTTGCTGTTGGTGTGTATCAAGCCTCACTGTATGTGCACTGTGTCTGTTCTTTGGGTAAGCACTTTAAATAAATAGTTTTCAAAACAATGGAGGTCTGGTGCTGTCTCCTTTTGTTTCACAAGGTTAATAAAGACTGCTGGTTTGTCATTCTCTTTTGCTTGACAGAACAGCAAAAAATGAGGAACCAAGTCATGCTATTGTTTTACTGCCTCACAACAGTACTATATGTTATATAGGACCAAGAGTTTGAACTAGGATTCAAGCTAATCACTTTTATAATTTTTTTTAGAAATTGGACTGTTGTGTAGTGGTTAGGATCATGACCTTGGACAAGCAACTTTGGGTTCACATCCAATAACTGAACCTGCCCTGTGAACACTGACTGGCAAGGGCAAGGCAGACAAAGCTGAGGACAGACCTGAAGCTTGATGAATTGTGGAGCCATCCTATAAATACTATCTCTATCTCTTACTCTGTCATAAAATGAAATAAAATAAAAAACATAAACTGAATCCCTATTTCTGTTTCTATCTACCACCTGTGGAGCCGTAGCAAAGGCTGTTGAAAGCTATAGTTCTCTAGAGCTAGAGAGGTATGCAGAAAAAACAGGGGGACAAGTTAGGCGCTGTTGCTTTAGTGACTCACAACATTACTGCATTTTATATGGGACCAAGAATCTGAAATAGGACTCAGGCTGAGCACTTGTATTGTTTTTTTTAGAAACTGAACTGTTGTGTTTCAGTCTTAGTTTCAGTTTTTGATATTTATAATGTACAAAACAGCAGTTTCTCAGATACAATACATATTGATAGATAAAGCCATAATATAGGATTTAACACTATTATAAATAAACCATAAATACTGCACACATTTTAAAACACTAAAAGCAACATTTGTGGCAGCATAAATATGACTGTCACAAAAATAAATACATTCCATCAAACCCCATGTTGACTCAATATCAGCTACAGATGTAATAGTTGTCTATATAGAAGAAACCATTTAACCCTCAATTTTTCTGATAAACTACAGTCAAAAGTTAAATGAATAACATTTTGTACATAGTATACATTTTTATTCCATGTACAAAACTTCAAACTACAGGTGTTTGCAAGCCAAAGCCCTGTAGTAACCCTTTTTTATCAAGCAAGAACCCAAACCTAAACTTGAAGTATGCATTTCTATTGCTGTACCTTTCTTTTCACAAAACAATAGATATTTCTCACTTTTTTTTTGGAACTTTCAATTTGTGATACATTTTAGCCATTGAAATACCAGTAATCTTGAAAATTCGTCTTAAAAAAAGCAATCTGATATCCTTCAGATGGCCACAGAAACAACATTTTTACTATTGGCCACTGCATAGAGATCCCATATAATATATCATACCCATTCTTTTGAGCATACTATTCAGTTTACAGAACCAGGAGATGGATGCTCTGTTATTATAACTATACAACAAGTACTTGTCCTCTGTTAGCAAAACAATTTACCTCACAAAATAACAGTTATTTGGGCCAATATTTTGATGGATTGAAGTGTAATACTTATTTGTAAAACATGCTTTGTATTCTTTCTAAATTTTTACCAATGTTAGTAAAAGACAACAGTTCTGCTCCATACATGATACTGCTCATAACCTTTGCATCAAATGTCTGTTTTAGTGCTGCAAAGGAGTAACCTCTAAAATGGTGTCAGCATCTTATAATGGCTTTTGATGCTTAAATACCTTGTTTTTAATAGCAGATGCATTGCATTTCCAAGAATTAAAAGTATGAAAATGCAAACCTACGTATTTATAGCAGGACACAAATTCTAAACAGGTATCTGAAAAAGTCTTTTTAAAGTTTCTTCTTTTTTTTACAAACGATTAATATCTTAGAATTTCTTACATTTAGTGAAAGATCCAGCTTCTACAATTGTAACTGGGTAGTATTAATGGCCCTTTTTAGGCAGAATGGTGTAAGTGAACACAATAAGATGTCATCTGCATGCATTAACAAATGAACCTCTCTATCATAAATTTTAGGTAGAAAAGTGTCAACTAGCTCCAGTACCTCAGCTACAGTGTTGCTATAAGAATTCAGTTTTAGTTTATTACTTATACTGGAGGGCATGTGAGCAAGTCTGCCCATTATCATAAGCATCCAGTCACATGACAGACAGACATGCAATAGTATGTACAATATACATGTGTAGATACAGGAGTGGCACAGAGACTAATATATAGTTTACAAGGCTGAAGGGTCCATGAGTGCAAACTAACCACTAGGAGGCTGAAAACAGCTGTACAATGATTGATAATATGAGTGAACTGGATAAAGATGCAGTTAGAGAGGTGGGTGTTGTGAAGGGCAGGAACAGATAGAATTAGCCATTATATGATGTTTGAAGTGGCTTTTGAAACTTCTGAGAGAAGAGGACTGTGAGAGTGAGGAAGGGAGGCTGTTAAAGAGCCTGGTACCCCTGGCAGCAAGGGAGTGAAGTCCTTGGGCAGTGTTGCACAAAGGAACTGAGAAGGGATTGTGGGGGTGTATGGATCTGGTGGTGTGAGACCTGATGGACCTTTTGAAGTTAAAAGTGATGGAGTTAGTGAGCAGTCCTTGGTGGATTTTAAAGAAAAAAGTCAGGATGTTGTCGATAAATCTGTCTTCAAGACAGAGCCAATTAGCAGCCTTATTGAGATCACAGTGATGAGCATATTGGGGGAGGCCTATGACGTAACTGATGATGTTATGGTAGGTGGCTGTTGAAATGAGGAGGGTCTTTTGGCATGTAGAGGAAGAGTAAATGATAGATCCATACTCAAGGAGATGGAGCAAGAAGCTATTAGTGACCAGTGCCCTAGTACTGGGAATGAGGAATTAGTTTATTCCATACAACACCCCAAGTCTTTGGATGTTGTTGCCATCATTCTCAGTGAGTGAGAAGTTGAATTTGGTATTTTTCCTAGATCCAGAGAAAACTATGGATTTTTTTTTTGGCAACAAGTGCAAGTCCTCGAGAGGAGAACCAGCAGTGAAGCTAAGTGAAATCGTGCTGGAGTTTGTTGAGGACAATTTTGAGAATTAAACAGTGCTGACAGCAAAAGGCAACCTTTTTTAACTCTATTAGTTACAAGGACTGGATTTGTCATTATACTGCTTTCAGCAATCCTTACCATGCTGGCATTTTTGGTGTGTACTAATTTCAGTAGTGGAAGGGTGTTGCTATCTATCCATGAAGACAACATTTCAGAATGCTAGCACTTGCCTCACCTCCTGTTCATTAACCTTTGACTGTAGCATGTATCAATGAGCAGAGGAGAGCATACCTGAATTCCATAAATTGCTTTATTTCATTATAAAGTGCACACAAAACAGGATCAGAACTTCAATCACTTTTCACTGCTGGCTTGCTCACATCCTCAGTCCCCTCCCTCCAAGACAGGTGGTCCATGTTCCCTGATGCATTTCACACAACAAGCATTTTCTCAAAAGTGGCGTGGACCCACCACAATGAATGGTAAATAGTACAGGTTCATAAAGGAACAGTGATGTATTTGTAAGCTTGTAGCTTAAAAAAACACACACAAAAACTATTAACACATAATTAAAGTGACTAAGTGCATACACCTTTTAGCTCACCTTACTACTAACCTAAAAATATCAGTTTCCTATCTACATGAAACATGCTTAATAGTTTTAGAACATGCATCATACTATCCAAAAACACCCCTTTTGGTTATATTGGAACCAAAAATTACCTCAAACAGACCATATTTACAGTTGGTCTATACCAAAAATCTGGACTCAAAAACAATCTGATTATTAAATGGCAGTTCATGAATGTTCTGACGTGGTGGAGGAGCTCCGAGTTGGACTCAAGGCCCAAGTTAGGATCCTTATCTAAAATAAAAGAAACATGGAAATTAGTCCCATTATATAAAAAACATGCAAAGAAGTTTACACACAACATGAGAATAACAGATTGTGAGTCTACAAAAAGGTACTTCAAATCAAAACATTGTGTATACAGAATCCCTCAATATAGCAAGGTCTATTATCATATTTATCTATACTATATGATATTCTTCGTAACATCAAGAGAGTATTTAAAATATTCAGAGGGAGCAGTTAAACTCCTGGGCAGCAAGGAGTCCTCTCTCTCTTAATACCATCTAACTCCTGTCTGGTTGTTTTTACGATAGTTTCTGAATAACCTCTTTCAACCAATCTCTGTTCCAGTTCATCAGCTCTAACCTTATAGTTATTGTTTCCAGTGCAGTTCTGTTTCATTCTCATGAACTGGCCCTTTGGCACACCCTGTATTGTATGTCTTGGGTGGCTGCTACTGGCATGTAACTGTGTGTTACAATCTGTGGGTTTCCAGAAAACATCTGTTATCACACCCTCATTACCATCTTTTTTAATTATATGATCCAAAAAATTAATTTGGACATAACAAAATGAGACAGAAAACCTTAAGTTCTGATTACTACTTTCCAGCATCTTAACAAACTCAAAAGGTACCCCCTCAGTCCCCTTCCAGACCAGTAACACTATCGTCATTGTACCTTCTCCTGAGGTCCATATTATACAAATATATTTTGACCTCTGGATTGCTAATAACATTTGCCTCCCACTTGCCAAGGTATAAGTTGGTATAATTTGGGGTGAAACTCGCCCCATCACTGTGCCCTTCCTCCATCTATAAAATTATCCTAAAAGGAGAAACCAAAGCATGTCAATACAAATTCAAACAGTTGTAACAGGACATCAGTAGCAGGTATCAGTGTATCTCTAGTATACAAATAAAAAGCCAGTGCTTCCAGCTCTACTTCATGGGGTATGGTAGAATACAATGATTCCACATCTAAAGTTACTAGGAGGGTACTATCAGGTATTGCCAACTCTTCTAAAGTACATCTGAATATGAGAGGTGGTGACATTGAAGTGAAGTTGGCTGATAGTGAGGCTTACTGGATATTTACTATGGGTGCCCTTTATCCACCAGGTCTCAATAATAAGATAGATTTGCTTCCATACCTGAAAAATCAAAAATAGGTAGCAATGCAGTTATGAAGATGTATATAAAAGTAAATGGTCTTAGTAGGGGAAGTAGTAAGCAGCAGAATACAAATAGGAAAATGAAAGTTTAGTCATCTACATATGGTCACTACATGCATAATATTACCTACGTGTTTATTGGTGTGCGCTGAATAATATACATATTTCTTAATCTATTATCCAAGATTATGAAGAATGGGCCTGTGGTTACCAGATAATGGACCTAAAGAAAAAACAGGAAATAATAAGTAAACTGTAATAATGACAGGTTCCAAATCTCCATTGCAGTTGTAATGAATGTTTGTGTTAATGCACATTGTATGGTATTAGTATTTAAATGTTTTTGCAATGTGAAACTTTATGTATTATATATACAGCTGCTATAATATGGCTATCTATTATATTTATTTGTGCAGAGCACTTTTAGATTAACATGTTGTCACATAATGAAGGCACTGCCCCTTCCAGAGCTTGTCTTTTTTAAGGAGATGATGTATGTGCATTGGTACTTCCTTCTGATGACGTGCTAGTGCATGAAACCAGTCAGAGATCCTTCCAGCCGGGGTGTCATATGTTGGCGGCATTTTTTAATGTATGAATAAACCAAGGTTTTTTATCCAGCAGTGATGAGTGCAGTTGATTGTGGATTTTTTTGCAAATATGATAATAGGCCTTGCTGTATTGAGAGATTCTGTGTCAACAATGTTTTGATTTGAAGTACCTTTTTGTAGTCTCACAATATGTCATTTTAATGTACTGTGTAAACTTATTTGCATGTTTTTATATAATGGGACTTATTTCCATTTTTCTTTTATTCTAGATAAGGATCCTAACTTGGGCCTTGAGTCCAACTAGGAGCTCCTCCACCACTTCTGGACATTCATAAACTGCTATTTAATAATCAGACTGTTTTTGAGTCAATATTTTTTATCTCGAGCAACTGTTTGTAAATATGGTCTGTTGAGGGTAATTTTTGGTTCTAATATAACCAAAAGGGGTGTTTTTGAATAGCATGATGTATGTTCTAAAACTATAAAGTATGTTTCATATACATAGGAAACTGATATTTTTAGGTTTGTAGTAAGGTGAGCTAAAAGATGTATGGACTTAGTCACTTTAATTAAGTGGTAATAGTTTTTTTTTAAGCTACAAGCTTACATATACATTACTTTTCCTTTAAGAACCCTTACTATTTATGATTCATTGTGGTGGGTCCACACCACCTTTGAGAAACACTTGTTGCCTGAAATGCATTAGGGAACGTAGACCACCAGACTTGGATGGAGGGGACTGAGGATGCGAGCAAGCCAAAAGTGAAAAGTAATGGAAGTTCCTATCCTGTTTTGTGTGCACTTTATAAATAAAATAAAGCACTTTATGGAATTTGGGTATGATCTCCTCAACTTATTGGTACATGCTACAGTTAAAGGTTAATGAACAGGAGGTGAGGCGTCTGCCGGCATTCTGAACTGTTGTCTTCACTAATTATTTTCTGGCCAGGCACCACCGTTTCCCAGGTGGAGCCTATTTCTTATGACTTAATAATAATAAAATATTAATAATAATTTTATTTATATAGCGCCTTTCAATGTATCAAGGTGCTGAACAAATTAAAATCATAGATTCAAATTCCAATACAAAACTTCAAAACATATAAAAATACATCACAATAGCATAATAAATTATGATAAAATTCCAATTATATTAAAATTAACTTAGCTATCCCAGAAGGCCATCTTCCATAAATATGATTTCAAGTCTTTCTTAAATATCTCCACGGAGGTGCACTCCCGTAACCAGCATGGTAGAGAATTCCAAAGAGTGGGTGCAGCATGAGAAAATGCTCTGCTGCCCGAGGATTTTAAACTCACTCTTGGAATCTCCAACAACCCCATGTCGGCCAAGCGGAGCGATCGGCCAGGGCAGTAAGGTACTTGTTGCTATCTATCCCTGATTTTTAATATATTCCACAAAATTCTCCAATTAACATTACCAAAAGCAGAATTTAAATCTTGACATGAGATGTGTAGAACATTGTTTTTTTTTTTTACTAAAGCATACTTTTCTATCAGATAACTGTGGGCAAACATATTACCCATAGTACTGTGACCCTTCAGAAACCCTGTCTGAACACTGGAAATCAACTTCTGATTCATAACACAGGAATCTGTGTATCTTAAAACAATCTGAGTATACATTTTTAAACCATTGTATAAAAGTGTAATTGTACAATAAATATTTGAATCATTTAAATTATTTTTTTTAAAGAGATATGATCAGGCCTTTATTCCAATTATTTGGGATCCTCAAATAATAATTTATTGAATTAAATAATTAATATGTTTGCCCACCGATGCGAATGTGCCAGAAATTGTTCAGCAGAGACACCAACTGTTCTTGGGGCCTTATTTCTGTTTTGTGAATTAATTGTTTCATAGACTTCCTTCACTGTGAATTTCAAGGGGGTATATGTAACCTCACTATGCAATAGAGAGAAATCTAAATTATCTTCACTAAACCTCCAATAATATTTGTCTTTCAAAAATGTCTCCCATACTTCACTACTGATCACTGATATTGTATTAAACTTTTCATTACTAGTACTGAGAGATATTAGATCCCAGAAGCCCCTATTGTCTTTCCTGTGGATTAGCTCCTGTAATTGCTTCCAGAGAGATTGTTTATAGAAATCTTTTTTGTTTCTAATCATGGTGGCGTGTTCCCTTTTTACATTCGCTAGCGCGCATGTGCAAGAAACGTTTTGGGAGAGTAGCACACTTGGAGGTGTGCCTCTCCCATCCAATGCACTGCTCCCTTGAGCAGGCGTGGCGGTCCTGCACCAATGGGTGCAGGAGCTCTGTATGACAGCAGTGTTCCTCTGCTTCAAAGGAAAGCACTGCTGCCATACAGAGCACCGCCGTCACGCCGTCCCCCCTCGCGTCATGCACTGCCCCCCCACGCTTGTCACGCTGCCCCACCCAAAGCTTTGGTGCCACGCTGGGAGCCCACCCCAGTGTGGCAAATGTTGTTTGCCGACAGGGGTGCCCAATCCCCCGTTGGCTCCACAGCCCCCCATGCCATCCTGCTGCCATGCTGGGAGCCCACCCCAGCGTGGCAAACATTCGGTTTGTTTTGCCGACGGGGGTGCCCAATCTCCTGTCGGTTCCTTGGCCCCCCAGCCATCTTCTGCCATGCTGGGAGCCCACCCCAGCATGGCAAATGTTCCACGTCATCATTTTTTTTAAACCTGTAAAATAAAAACGGTCCTATGGTGCGTCTCCCAGCCCCCCTCCCACAACCCGCACCCACCCACTGTGCACCCAGCCTCCCCACACCCCCCTCACCCCATACTTACCCCCAGACTCTGGCGCGACGGTCTTCGGTGGACCGGGAACACGCCTGCACTCTGCAAAGGCGACCGCGAACTGAGGAAATGCCAGTAAGCTGTATAATGGGCTAGATGGGGGTTCAACTTTATTAGATATTCATGTCATTTTTTTTACATCTTTGCAATCAGTATTTTCAACATTAAGCGAATCGATGTCACCGTCATGGCGTTATTCTGGCCTGAAGGGTGATTTCACAGGCACTGTGCAGTCACTGCATGAAATCACCCTTTGGGCTTGAATAGCACCATGACAGTGACATCATTCATGAGAAGGGGTCCCAAAAATCCCATGTTGAAAATTTGGTGCCAAAATTCCAAAATATGACTGTTTTACGAACGTGCGTTGCACAGTTCCTACGCAGGCTCGTAAGTTCGCGAATTTTCAATATTTTCACTCCAGATTTTCAACATTGCCATTTTATCACACCTTCTTATGAGTTGTACAGCTGTCATTTTTCACATCTCACCCAAAACGTGTTTCCGCCCATGTAGCGCACAATGGCACAGTCGGTGTGCAAAATCAATGTATGGAACACATTAAGAAAATCACAGTGACACTGTTCATGAGCAGAGGTCTTAAAATGGCTGTGTTGAAAATTTGGTGAAAAAATTCCTAAAAATGACTGTTTTACTAACGCATTGCACAGCTCCTACGCACGCCAGACGCTTGCGAATTTTCAATATTTGCACTCCAGATTTTCAACATTGCCATTTTACCACACCTCCTCATGAGCAGTACAGCTGTCATTTTTCACATCCTGCCCAAAATGTGTTTCTGCCCATGTGGTGCACAATGGCGCAGTCGGTGTGCGAACTCAATGTATGGGACACATTAAGAAAATCACAGTGACACTGATCATGAGCAGAGGTCTTAAAATGGCTGTGCTGAAAATTTTGAGAAAAATTCCTAAAAATGACTGTTTTACGAGTCTGCATTGCGCAGTTCCTACGCACGCTCGTAAGTTTGCGAATTTTCAATATTTTCACTCCAGATTTTCAACATTGCCATTTTACCACACCTTCTCATGAGCAGTACAGCTGTCATTTTTCACATCCTGCCCAAAACGTGTTTCCGCCCATGTAGCGCACAATGGCGCAGTCGCTGTGTGAACTCAGTGTATGGGACACATTAAGAAAATCACAGTGGCACTGTTCATGAGCAGAGATCTTAAAATGGCTATGTTGAAAATTTGGTGAACAAATTCCTAAAAATAACTGTTTTACGAGCGTGCATTGTGCAGTTCCTACGACGCTCTGTAAGTTTGCTAATTTTCAATATTTTCACTCCAGATTTTCAACATTGCCATTTTATCACACCTCCTTATGAGCAGTACAGCTGTCATTTTTCACATCCTGCCCAAAACATGTTTCCGCCCATGTACGCACAATGGCGCAGTCGGTGTGCAAAATCAATGTATGGCACACAGTAAGACAATCACAGTGACACAGTTCATTAGCAGAGGTTTTAAAATGCCAATGTTGACAATTTGGTGAAAAAATTCCTAACAATCACTGTTTTACGAGCTGCATTGCACAGTTCCACGCTATCAATTCTAGGTTTGATGAATTTTCAATATTTCCACTCCAGATTTTCAACATTGCCATTTTACCACACTTCCTTATGAGCAGTACAGCTGTCATTTTTCACATCCTGCCCAAAACGTGTTTCCGTCTGTGTAGCGCACAATGGGGGTAACAAAAAGGTCATGCTGGCAATTTATTGTGCAAATACCAGCAATCGCACAGGACATTAGGGTAAAGCACCATACATGCCAAATACCACTGCAAATACCTGCAAGCGAACGTTCGGCATTGACAAATGCTTGTTACATTTGCTAGGGTTATTTTGGAACAAGCGCAACAGACTTTTTTTTCTGTTCTATCCACATTAAGTGTAGTTTTGTTGTGATGTTTACATTCAATATCATACCATGATTGATAATTAAGGCTATGATTATCACCATATATTTGATCTTCATACTTCAATTTCTCTCTAAGAACTTCTATGACCAAATTATAAACATCATAAACAGAGAGACAGACAGACCATGTTTCCAGCATAGTTATCAGACTGGAACAGGGCATTGCAGTCTGCAACAGACATCTCTATGTCTTGTAAATTCTGACAGATTTTAAATTCTGAGAATGGTGCCCACTTAATCACCTTTTTATTTTTAATAAGCAAATTTATGTCAGCATCCAAGGCATCAATTTCCTTATGAGGCAAAATAACACAATTGACAAGATCCAGTCTTAATGCCATCTGTAAGTGGATGCTCTCCCAAACATTTAGCACCTCAAAACTGATCTAATTGTTGAAGGAAAATATGTAAATAATAAAAAGATCCAAAACACTGCCACCAGCTTTTATAGGAAATGTGATTTCACCCACTCTGGCTCCAAAGGCTCTTCCATGTACTACATGAAGAAGATGATCAGCCAATAAATCTAGAAAGAATGCACCTCTTTTAAAGTCTGTTTTATCTTTGGAAGACTTAATTGGGATATTATAACAGTCATTAATCAATAAATCACGACTACAGATTTCCATTGTATTCCCAATTCTTGCATTGACCATTGTGTAGTGGCTAGGAACATAACCTCAAACAAGCAACTTTTGTGTCATGTCCTATAGCTGAAGGTGTCCTTTGAGCATCTTTGTGCACAGGCATGGCAGAAATGGCAAAGGTGTGTGACTGCCATGTCAGCTAGGACAAGCAGAAGAACAGCCCACGACTCTTTTAGTTTCATAAAGGGAATCAAAAAGAGCTAGATAAATGAAAATTGGGGGTAGTGTGGTGCAATGCATTAAATTTAACATGTAAAAGTAGGGATTCTATTGAGGAGTTTATTTGTAAAAACTGAACATATATTAGTAAACTCAAGGATGACATATAAAGCTTAGAAAAAACAGAATTTCAAATCAAAAAGTGCAAACTAGAGCAGTTCATTTATGGTTATGGTATGGCTATGCTGCTTCAAGAGAGTGAGCAGGCAGTGTCTAGTCATGATAAAAGCAAATAACAGGAAGAAAATAAAGTGATGGGGATGAAAGAAAATGAAACATTTGTGCATGACTTGGAGTGAAGGAATTAAAGAGGAAAATGATGCATAGTAAAAGGGGAAGCAAAAACAATGAGATATGTAGAAGGAAATGCCACAACTAATGACAAATAACAACTTTGACATTCTTCACTTTGAGCCAGAAAACAGTCAGAGAACTCCAAGAAGAAGGAGCTGCTGTTATACCTATACTTCTCTACTGGGACTATTGGGACAAAATAACTAAAACTTTACTACTGGGACCTTCAATTTAGGGTAAAAACCAAAAACAAATAAAAAAAGTTAGTGTGTTTGTCTGAGTTAGCTGAAGTGAACAGTTATCTGTGCAGTTATCTAGGTGTTTGTCTCAGGTGGCTGAAGGGAACTGTAATCTGCGCAATTAACTTGTGTCGAAAGAGCTGTGAAGTAGGGGGAGTGGATTAGCTTGAAGGAAGTCAGGTTAAAGCCAGATTTAAAAACTGCCCTAGATAGCTTCTGCCAGAAAACAGGCAGAGAACTCCAAGAAGAAGGAGCTGCTGTTATAACTATACTTCTCTACTGGGACTATATTGCCCTCCTTCCCTTCCCTCCACCCCACCACCCTAAGCCAGTTCTATTTTTATAGGCACAGGATTTGACTGACAACAGGAACTTCCTGTTTGGGAGCAGGAAGTGAATGATCACAAAGCCACAAAAGACTCACCATTCTAAAAGAAGAAGAGTAGCTCTCCATCCCCCCAGCTGCTGGAGGTCTGACTCTGAGCAAGTAAGAGGACTACTGAGAAATATAGTAACTTCTTGTCTCAGAACAGGAAGATCAGGAACTTAAAGGGCACAGTAAGTAAGTAGGGAGAAAATAAAAAAAAAAATGAATAGAGGAAAGAGTAAGTATTCCAAACAACAGTTAAGAGGCCAGAAATAAGACATGATGGGAGTGGTGCAATGCAGTGGCTGTGGAGCAGCATTCTTCCAGGAGATGTTCTGGAGGATGCGGTGTTGTCTCATCTGCAGGCACCTCTCTGTGCTGAGGGAGGAGGTTGCTTATCTCCAGGCTGAGTTGGCCAGGATTTGGGGGACCTCCTCTTCCACCCAGGAACCACCAGGGCCACTGCTGTTGCCTCAGAGTTTGCCAAGAAAGAGGAATGGTTGGACCACAGTGGGCTCATGGAGGATGATGGTGGTGGAACAGAGGCACATCCTTCCAGTTGTACCTCTCCACAATTCATATGCCATTCTGGAAAAGTGTGGTTCCTCTAGGGAGGCACCCACAGTGGAGACCAAAGAGGATGCTGGGAACCTCCACAAAGGAGACCCACAAGAGGGTGGCATGGGACCCCACAGGGGAAGGAAACAACTCCTGGTGGGGGACTCCATTGTTAGAAGGGTAGAACTGGGGAAGGAAGGGGAGAGGGAGGTAAGGTGCCTGCCTGGCCCTATGGCTTGGAGCGACAGGGCGGGAATCCTCAGGATTGATGGAGCAGCTGCACGGGGAAGGGAACTGGATGTCATTGTCCACCTAGGGACAAATTACCTGGCTGAGAAAGGGATCAGAACAGTGCAGGAAGAGTTTGTGGGGTTGGGGAGGTGCCTTAGACAAAATAGCACACACGGTAACCTTCTCGGAGGTACTGCCTGTCTATGGCATGGATGAGGCTAGGGTGCTCCACAGCATGGGATTCAATCAGTGGTTGAAAAACTGGCACAGAGCTCAGGGATTTGGCTTCATTGGGGACTGGGGGTCCAGCTGGAGTGATGCAGGCCTATACTGGTGTGATGGCCAGCATCTGTCCAGGAGGGGAATCAGGATCCTAGGTGATAGGTTTAATTGCTTCATTGGCAAGCATTTAAATTAGCCAATGGGGGAGGCACTGGAAAGGAGCAGGAAAATCCTAGGCCCCCCCAAAAAATCAGGGTAGTAAGTGAGGTAAACACCAAGACAGAAATGTCGTTAGGGAGAAGGGCATGAGTAAATGGAGAAAATGGCAGAAAGGGGTAAGGCCATCATGAAATGGACGGTAATGGGGGTCACGTGATGGCAGCCTGAGCTGAAGCAGCTTTTCCCCGTTGCTCTGGCTTCCACCTACTAATTTCTCGTGAATAATCTTGTTTAAACTTCAAACCTGTTCCCTTTTGACGATGACTGGTGCTACAGTGTGTTTAAGAATCTGCATTCTGATTTTAGTATGGAGGTTTACATGAAAAAGGCTCCTCCTAGAAATTCACTGCCCCTCACGCTGGAGAAGGACAAGGCTGCTAAATGGGCCAAGCAGCAGGCCTCTAGCCTTCCGAAGATGTCCGCGGCTTCAACAGCTCTCTCGGAAGAGAGATTCCTGGATATCATGCAGCTGCTGCAAGCGGCTGTAGCTGCGATCTCAGAAGATCTCCAGATGATTAAAAACTCAGTGGTAACCTTAACAACGAGAGTTGGGGACTCTGAAGCAAGGATTGTTTCCCTCAAAAAAAAAAACAAGAGAAAACCAGCCAGGAAAGCTTGAGCTTAGCATGGAGGCTTAAGAAGTTAGAAGACAAATTAGAAGATCTGGAAGGGCGCAGCAGGCGCAATAACCTGCTGATTATTGGAATGCTGGAGCGGGAGGAAGGTAATGCCCCAATTCAGTTCCTGCAAAAGCTATGTGCAAAAATAGCAGGTCAGTTCCCTAACCGTGGGGATTATGTCATCGAAAGGGCTCACCGCGCCCTGCGCCCCATGCCACCGACAAGTCAGCCTTCCAGACCGATCATTTTTAAACTACTAAATTTTTTAGATAAACAGCATATCCATGCAAAAGTTAGAGAGACCCGAGAGGTGATCTGGGAGGGTCAGGAGATCCGCATTACGCAAGACCTCCAGCATTCGGTTTGACTGAGGTGACAGGAGTTACACCTGTTAGTGTCAAAACTGGTGGCAGCTGGCAAACCTTTCCGAGTTAAATACCCGGTGCTTCTTCTCATTAAACATGATGACAAGTGGCTTTCCTTTGACTCCCCTGCTCAGGCACTGCAAGGATTAAAAGAGCTTTTCCCTGATTTGTATAAGTGAACAGGGGAACAGAGTGACAAGGTGGCTATGCTCAGTTGAGAGATGTGACTGCATTCTGATTGATCTGCTCTGATCTCCTCTCCTGTAACAGCTCCAGATAGGAGGATTGAGCAGGTTGGATTCAATCCCTCATACTGCAGATCTGGTTTTCATAAAGGAGGATGATGCAATTATAGACGCCCTTATTTATTCCCCAGGAGCTTCATGGTTTATGAAGGAAGTGCTGAGAATGTCCATTTTAGTGCTCCGGATATTTTATTTACTTGGCGGATCTAACGGTTAATTATGTGCCATGATGTTATTGTAACGCTGTTTGCGGCGATGATATGCATAGTCCGAATGGGTAATGAGGGTTTCGTTTTTTCCTGAATGCCGAAAGGAGTTGCCTCGAAGACAGATTGTTTTACTCCATCAGGACCAATGGTGACATACTCTTTTGTTCTTTTGCGTTAGAGTACTGGCTACATTTGGAGCTGCAAGTGGTCCTCCGATCCCTTCCTTGTGAGACCATTATTTGGCCATATAGCTTGAAGACACTGCAAGGCTTGTGCATTGGGGTTTACCCCCTCCCTTCCTTTTATGGGGTTATAATCTTTTTGCTTCATCGAAGGGACACATGCCTCAGAAGGCAATTGATTTTGGAGGTTTTTGCATTCAAGATTAGTAAGACGTAATTATGCTTTGAATATGGGAATGCTGGTTTCTTCTTTTGATGCTAGAGAGTAGCTTAATTTGGGATAAGGGGACTGCTTTTATCTATTATCAGTGTTAGCAAACAGTTATGAGATTAATATAGTTGTCCAGCGTAGTTTAACACTGGATCTCAGTCAGGTACTAATTTGTTAGCGGTCGAAGCTACTGAATTGAAATGACAGTGAAATACTGAATAATTTTTTATAGATACCAAACTAGCTTATTTTCTAAATTACTATGCTACATGGTTGATAGTAGGACACTGTGCTATAGTTTACATGGATAAATATAGGGCAGGATTTAAATTAAGCCATTATTTCTTTTTTAGATTCACAATGATTGGTATCGAGAATGTGGGGGGGGGCATATGGGGCTAGAATGTTATGTTTGGGCTTGCTTTTTAACATCATGTGCAGTTAGATAGTGGGAGCGCAGTTAACTTGAACTGTGGGTGGTTTTTAATGTTGGGGACTTGGTGTTTTAAGAGCTTTAGTTTTTTGGGGGGGTAGTGTTGTTTTTCTAAGGGGGGTGTTGTATTAGTAATGGGGGGATGACCACACACTGCCATGCTTTGTTACTAATGACCATTTCAATGACCATCAAGGCCTTTCTACTGGGACTGACGTGTTTCTCCAAAACAACATTTTGTTTTGAACATGAACAGTCAATACTGCTTTGTAAGCTGGAATATTAAAGGGGCCAAAGATAGGGTCAAAAGGCAAATGATACTGAAGCATCTATTGCATCTTCGAGTAGGAATAGCTTTCCTTCAAAACTCATCTGAGGCGGGAGGATAGCTCCCTTTTCCAAAAGCAGTGGTGGGACAAGCTTTTGGGTCAGGGAAATCAACTAATAAAGGTGGGGTATTGATCTTAATAGCAAAAAATGTCCCTTTCAGATTAACCCAAGAGGTCTGGGATCCAGAGGGTTGTTACATTTTGGTACATGGTATGCTAGAATCTCAGCCGGTGTTGCTTGGTTCAATTTACGGCCTGAATACTGATTCCCCTTCATTTTTTGTTCAATTACTGATCCTTGCGGTGACCAACCCCCAAAGCTAATGGTACTAGGTGGGGACTGGAATCTTGTTCCTCAAACAGAGTTGGATAGGTCTAACTGTAAGAAGTGTGGCCTATCCCCAGCTCAATGAGCTCTGAAAGACTTGATCAGAGGCGCTGGCCTGATTGATGCGTGGAGAGCTCTAAATCCTACAGAGAGGCAATATACCTTTTTTCCTCTCCCCATGGGACCTATTCCCGAATTGATTATTTTCTTATAAGTTCTTTTGCCCTGTCTCGGGTACTAGATGTGGGGATTTATGCTAGAGTTCTGTCAGATCATGCGCCCGTTAGCATAACCTATTGGTTAGGGTCAGGTTGTAAACAATCCCCCCAGTGGGGGCTGAACACTCAGCTGCTTCGTAACAAGGTTTCCCTGACACACATCATGAAATTTATTATATTTTTTCTCAATTGTAATCAGGGATCAGTTGACAAGTATGATCTGATCTGGGCAGCCTTAAAATGCTCCCTGCGGGGAGAATTCATTAGAATGATGACAAGAAGGACTCGTCAACAGAGGGCTCAGATGGACGCCCTCCTTGCATCGATCAAAAGCCTGGAGCATACCCTCTCTCAGCATTCCTCGGCCGATGTCTGGGCTAGGCTGTATCAGTTGCAGGCTCAGTATGTAGGTCTGATCTCGCAGAAGGTGGAGTTGTCTCTCCATCGAACTAAATTAAAATATCTAGAGACGGGAGAAAGAGCTGGAAAACTACTTGCCCTACGTATTCGGCAATTGGAAGCCTCACAATTTATTGCCGGAATTAGTTTTGCACAAGATGGACAAGTATGTACTGACCCTAATGAAATAGTGAAGGGGTTTGGACGGTACTTCCAGGAACTTTATGCAGTTAACTCATCTTCATGTCCCTCCAAAGCTGATATAAGTCATTATCTTAACTCAATAATCTTGCCTAAAATCACTAATGCGGAGGCAGCCTCCCTGAGTGCCCATATCTCCACCGCAGAAATCCAACTGGCCATAGAACAATTGCCTGCTGATAAATCTCCTGGCCCTGATGGGTTACCAAATAATTTATATAAGGCTTGTCAATCTGTTCTAATCCCAGTATTGAGTGAGGTATTCAATTATTGGTATGATAATGGTATATCAGATCCTAGTTTTCAGGAGGCCTTGATAACCTTAATTTAAAACCTGGGAAGGACCCATTGAGTCTTGGAAGCTACCGTCCCATCTCTTTGCTCAAATCCGATATAAAAATATTAGCTAAAATCTTGGCTAATAGGCTCTCGAAGGTAATGGGCAACCTTATAGGTCACGAGCAGGTTGGGTTTATGACAGGGAGATTGTCTGGGGATCATATGTGGAAACTCTTACATCTTATTTCCATGACCAGGGACTCCAGTATACCAATGGTGCTGGTGTCTCTGGACACAGAAAAAGCATTTGACAGGGTCTCCTGGGACTTTCTTTTCGCCACCCTAACCTGCTTTGGTATACCTGAAGCCTTTCTTAAGTGGGTACAGCTCTTGTACACCTTCCCGTCGGCTAGAATTAGATGCAGCGGTGTACTCTCCGCCCCCTTTCAGCTCTCTTAGGGCACAAGGCAGGGATGCCCCATGTCCCCTTTACTTTTCAACTTTTATTTAGAGCCCCTGATTCGTAGGTTGTCAGTCAACCCAAGTATTATAGGTATTCAGGTACGTAGAGCGAGGTATGCACTCTCAGCATATGCAGATGATATATTGCTGCATGTTGAGAACCTACAACTGACCATTCTGGCTTTACTCTCTGAAATTGAGGATCTTTCCAAGGTATCATTCTATAAATTGAATTGCTCTAAAAGCAAAGTCTTTCCTTTAAATGGCAGAGTGATGAAGGCGGAATTAGCACCCTATGGCCTCTCTTGGGATACAAAGTCCCTAACATATTTGGGCATTAGAGTTTCTAGGGATATAGGATCCATGAGTAAAGATAACCTTTCTAATCTGTCTAAAACTTTAGCTGGGGACATGGAGAGGTGGGGACTGCTTCCTCTTTCCTTATGGGGAAGATTAAACATTATTAAAATGAATGTGCTGCTGAGGATTTTATATCCAATGGGGATGTTGGGTTGCTTCTTACCTAAAATATGGTTCACCAGGCTTCAAAGATTGGTCAGTGGCGTCCTATGGAGAGGGAAAGGTATCCACAGAGCCTATTTTAAGTTAACTGCTCCAAAGCATCAGGGAGGCCTTGTGGCCCCCTCTTTCTTTTTATATTATGCTGCTCACCATTTTAGTAAACTGGCATCTTGGAATAAAAATTACGGGCCATTGGAATACTCCCCTTTGTGGTTGAGTATAGAGAAACATTTGGCAGCTAAATCCTACTGTACGTTATCTGCTCTTTTGTACGTCACTCCCTCTTATATACCCTTAGGAATATGCCGATAGGTTGGTCACTCAAGGCCTCTCATCAACTCCAGAAGCATCTTGGAGTGAGATGGTATCAGTCATTGGAGTAACCTATTATAGGTAATCTGCATTTCAAGATTGGATACTACCCAATATCCTCCGCCTTTTGGCCTCAGATTAATAGTTATAGGGTCTCTGACCTATTTTTGAATGGGAGACTGCTCCCTTTTGATCACCTTCAAAGGTGCACTAGAGTACCAGACACTTTTGTATTCAAGTAGGCTCAAATCAGTAAGGCCCTTACCTCCTTCTTCTGTGGTATTCCTGTGATGGATTCAGCGGCTGTGGATGTGTCTACAGTCCTCCAGGTGGCTTCCCAATCCCACCCCGTTTCTAACATTTACAAGGCTCTCCAAGTCTTGGACTCCAAATTACCAACTGGGATTTGTTATTATTGGACGAAGGAATTGGGAATCCCTGAGGATACTGATTTGTGGGGGAAACTTTGGCAGACATCGTATAAATACATAAAGCAGGACAGACTTCGATTAGTTCATTTTAATACTATGCATAATCTTTATCTCACACCAGTGAAACTTTTTAGAATGGGCAAATTGACTTCACCAGTTTGTGGTAGATGTAAGAGTGATATCGGTTCTCTTTACCATATGTTATGGACTTGTACCAAAGTGCAGAGCTTTTGGTAATCTATCTGTAAAACCTTGGATCCTTTCCAGGGTTTGGAGGCTTTGTTTACCCCTGAAGTCTGTCTGTTAAATTACTACCCTCCCGGGACCCCAAGAGTCAGAAGAACGCACATGGCACTTATTGCTGCAGTGGCTAAATTGACTATTATGAGGCATTGGGCAGAAGATATACTCCCTCCTGTAGCAGAATGGTATAGGGAGGTCTTATTAGCATTGCAGTTGGAAATGCACATTGCCTCCATGAAGATAGGCTGAATGCCTGTCTGGCAACTTGGGGAACCTTGGAGACCCTCCTTGCTTTATGGAAGTCTTAATGGTCTCGCATATACAGTATCTTGATGTTATGGTCTAAGCTTGCTTGACAGTGTTTGGCATAAGGAATGGGGGGGAGGGAGGAGGGGAGGTCTTTTATTGTGCTTTATGGGGGGGGGGTTGGGTTTTAGTTGATTGTACTTGATTTAAGATATGGTTGTATTATGATTTGTTTGGTTTGGCCTGTTATAATGTTTTGTTTGTTGGATCGTTGAAATTTAATAAAGCATACTTAATTAAAAAAAAAAAAGAAATGGATGGTAATGACCATAGTCTGGGCAACAAGCTCCCTGAACTTATGGGCTTGATGGAAGAGGGATGTCTGGATATTGTAGCAGTTACAGAAACATGGTACAGAGAACCATGACTGGGATATTAACGTACCATGGTACACAATATAGAGGAGAGACAGGGAGGGTAGAAGATGGGGAGGAGTAGCTCTTTATGTAAGGGAAGGGATAAAAGCAATGGAATAAAAGAGTAAACAGGGAGGAAAGGAGGCACAGTGGGTCATCTTAGAGACTGGAAATGGCACCACAATCTGCACAGGGGTTGTATACAGACTCCCATGTCAGGGAGAGGGAATGTACAAGGATATGACAGAAAGCATCCTCAGGGTGGCAGAGAAAGGAGAGATACTGTTGATGGGGGCCTGAATATGCCAGATGTTAACTGGAGCATACTTGCTGCAGCCACATCCAAGAGCAGGGCCATTCTTGATGCCCTACAGGTGGCATGCCTCAGACAGCTAGTTTTGGAACCGAGTCGTAAGGGAGCAATCTTAGACCTCATACTCTCAAATGGGAACAGCAAGAGGATCTCGGATCTAGAAGTGGGTAGCCATCTGGGAACAAGTGACCACCAAACAGTGTGGTTCACAATAAACTCAGCTACAGAGTCAAGCCATACAAAAGTTAAGGTACTGGACTTCAGGAGGGCTGACTTTGGCAAGATGGGAGAGTGCCGTAGAAAAGCACTAGCAAACAGACTAGAATGAGGGGTGGAGCAACAATGGGGAAACATCAAATCTTCCATCACAGAGGGAAAAAACCCTTGTGTGAAGCAAATAAACAAATCAAAATGAAAGAAAAAGGTACTGTGGTTCTCAAAAGAGGTGGTGGAGAAGGTTAAAGAGAACAAGATAGCATTTAGGAAGTATAAGAAAACAGAGAAGAAGCAGGACAGAGAACTGTACCAGTTAAGGCAGAAGGAAGCAGGGAGGGTAGTCAGAATAGCAAAGGCCCAAACTTAGGAAAAGATAGCCAACTCAGTAAAGAAGGGGGCTAAAACCATTTATAGGTACATCGGGGAGTGTAGAAAGATAAACAGAGGGATAGTGAGGCTGAATAGAAAGGACGGTGGGTGGGCAAAGAGGGACAGTGAAAAAGCAGGGATGCTGAATGAATGCCTCTGCTAAGTATTCACAATAGAGGAGGAGGGGGAGGTCCCTAATCCAATTTACAGAAGCACTCTGGATACGGGGTCGATCCCAGTGCTTTCACAGAAGAAAGGGTTCTGAAAGAACTCCTAAAACCGAAGATGGACAAAGCAATGGGGCCTGATGGAATTCACCCCAGAATTCTAAAAGAATTAAGGGGAGAACTAGTGACACCACTGACTACCCTTTTTAACAAATCATGGGAGGATGGTGTGGTATCTGAGGACTGGAGGAAGGCAGATGTGATTCCCCTTCCCAAAAGTGGGAGCAAGAAAGAGGCAGGAAACTACAGACCTGTCAGTTTGACCTCTGTGGTAGGGAAAGTGATGGAATCACTTCTGAAGGAAGGAATTGTTGAGTACCTAGAGGAAAGTGGGGCACAGGACCCAAGGCTGCATGGGTTCACAGCAGGAAGGTCATGCCAGACTAATCTAATTGATTTCTTTGACAGGGTGACCAAAGTAGTAGACCGGAGAGGGGCTGTGGACATGGCCTACCTAGACTTTAGCAAGGCATTTGACACAGTCCCATGCAAAAGATTAATAATCAAACTAACCAGCCTGGGAGTGGGTCCCAGGGTGGTAGACTGGGTAAAACATTGGCTGGACAACAGGACACAGAAGGTAATTGTAAATGGACTCCACTCTGAAGAAAGAGGTGTTACTAGTTGGGTACCGCAGGGTTCAATTCTTATAATGTCTTTATAAGTAACATTGCAGAGGGACTGGAAGGAAAAGTATGCTTCTTTGTAGATGATACAAAGATCTGCAACAGGGTTGACATCCAAAGAGGCATGGAAAGGTTGAGAAGGGACTTGGCAAGGTTGGAGGAATGGTCAGAAATATGGCAGCTTGGATTCAATGCAAAGAAGTGCAAAGTAATGCACCTGGGAGACAAAAACCCTGGAGAAGTTTACACAATGGGGGGAGGGTAGTAACAACAACAAAATTGGAAAGGGACCTGGGGGTAATCATATCAGATGACCTTAAGATTAGCAAGCAATATGAGAAGGCAATAGGTAGGGCTGGGGGGATACTGGGATGTATTGGGAGAGGCATCAGCAGCAGAAAACAGGAAGTTATTATCCCTCTGTACAGGCAGTTGGTGAGACCACATCTGGAGTACTGCATCCAGTTCTGGAGACCCCATCTCCACAATGACATAGACAGGATGGAGGCAGTCCAGAAGAAGGCAACTGAAATGGTGCAGAGGGTCTGCAAGAGAAGCGATACGAGGAGAGACTAAAGGAGCATAATATGTATACCTTTGAGGAAAGGAGGGAGAGGGGGGACATGACAGAATATTTTAAGTACCTTAGTGGAATCAACAAAGTCCAAGAGGGTAGCATCTTTCAGAAAAAGAGATGTGCAAGAACAAGGGTCACAATTTGAAGGTAAATAGGGGGCAGCTCAAGGGCAATGTGAGGAAGTATTTTTTCACAGAGAGGGTGGTGGATGCATGGAACAGCCTTCCTGAGGAGGTTGTGGGGTCTAAAACTGGGATAATTCAAGAATGCATGGGACAGACATGAGGCAATTATTGTGGGTATAGGAAGAAATAGGCTGTTGGTTAACTAGGATCTGCAGCTTATCCTGTAGATAGGGAAATGGGGAGACTAGGTGGGCCAAGCAGTCCTTATCTGCCATCAAAGTCTATGTTTCCATGTTTCTAAGAAATAAAGAAAGTGGCAAATGAAGTGAATGATGTGGATAAAACTGTAGAATTGTCCAAAACTACTCCCCACCCCCAGGATAATAGCTGCATATGAGCATCCACCTACATGGATTATACCCCATAATATAAACTCTGGCCTTACATAAACATAGGACAACAAGACAGAGATAAGACCTGACATAGAAATATAGAACATGGAGAAACAAACATTGTGGCATAGGAGAGAAGGGAAATAGCAGTTATCAGAGACTCACTTCTAAAATATACAGACAAAAACATCTGTAGGGGCAGAAAATAATGCAATGGTGAGTTGCTCTCTGGGATCCAAGTTTCTGGATATTAAAAATAATCTAGAAGGGTTGTTAAACAGTACAATCAGACCTATAGTGGTATTTAACATTGGAATTAATGCTGTTGGGAGAAGAAGAGAGAGACTGAAATACAGACTTTTTTTGAGTCTCATGATGCAAAGCTAGGAGCAGCAGTGTCGGATTGGAGCTCCACCAAAACCCACAGAAAATACTGATAAAAACCCTCTCTACTTTGCTAATATCAGTTACTTCTTTTGCTATGTTGCTTTTGTTCCTCTCCAGCCTGCTGACGATGGAATCAAAAATGATGGAACACTTACCTTGTGAAAAGGATCAGCAAATATTAGGTGTTGACTCAGACAACATACAGGGCCTATCCCTGAAACCCAAGCAACCTCATCAGAGCACTTCACCTCCCTCCCTAGCCGAGGGATCCCCAGAAGCGATCACTGCAGAGCAGTTACATAAAGAATTAACATCAATTAAAGAAGCAGTTTCTTCCCTGCTCTCAGACTTTAAATATCTCAAATCTGCTGTGCAAGAGCTGATCTTGTGAGTTTCTGACACAGAGATATGGATGTCATCTATTTAAGATTGGCAAACTTGACTTGAGCCTGAGGCGGTTACCTTGCACCACAATTTGCTGAAACTTGAAGACAAGTTCAAGTTCAAGTTTATTGCAGGAAAACTTCATTGAGCAAGCTCATTCACAAGGAGGTCTTGTGACATAAACACTTAAAATACAAACATAGATAGGTAATAACAGTATATACATGAAATGCACGTTACATGATACAGGCTGGATATACATACAAGGGTACCACATAGGGTGACTGCAGGTGGTAAACACTAATATGACACAGGGAAGCGACTTACAGGTTGCATACTGATAAATGAAACATGATGACTGGTCTGTGCAATACATATATTTTGGCAGCTAGAACAAACAACAGACAAAGTTGATGAACTTAAGGGCCATAACAGAAGCAATAACGTAGTGCTGCTGGGGCTACCAGAAGGTGAAGAAGGACCCAATTCCATAACATTTCTTCAAACATTTTACACAAAGGTCACTGGTCCCTCACCTAACGGCCCATCATATACTGTAGAGAGGGCACATTGGGTATTGTGTTCGAAGACTGATCCTGGTGACTCATCTTGCCTGATAATTTTCAAGCTGCTGAACTACTTAGACAGGGATCATATTCTCTGATAAACTTGAAAATTGGATGTCCTTCAATGGGAAGGTAAGAAATTAAGATTAGTCCAGGGTCTGAACTTCAAAGTGCAGCAGGCCAGAGCAGAATACTGGACTTTCCAATCTAAACTCTGGGCTGCCCAAATCAGGAATCGGATGTTATATTTCACACTCCTGGAGGTGCATATCTCAATGGGAATACAGTGTTTTGACTCAGCGACTGTAGCAATTGCAGTTACCCCAATTCTTTCCAGAACTATATGGTAAAAAAGGGTGGGCACCTGGTATCATTTTATGTCATTTGTTATGGCCTTTTCCCTACTGGATTGGTTTTGTCAACTCTATCCTTGTTACTGGTATCTGCAACTGCGACCGATGACTTCACCATCTAAGTAACAGATTTTTGCCTGCTGCAGTTTGTATAGATTTAAAGTTTTCAGACGTCCTACTGGTAATCTGTGGAATAAGCAAATTCTTGCCCTGATATTAACTAGAAGACTGTTGCACTGACAATCTTTTTTCCTACCCAATTGCTTACTTGCCCCATTATGTTTTAAAACTCTACATGACCTTGTAAGGGATCTTTCTTTTTTTGGGTGGGGCTTGGCATCATCAGAGAGTGCTGAATAATCTTGTTCTTATTTAGAGAAATGAATTGGATGGTATATAAGTTGCTTTTGCCATTCCAATCTTTATGTCAATGGTAGGTTTTCTATTGCATAAATTATTGCAAGCAGCACCTGCTGCAGTACTGCTTTATTTTAGCACAGAAAACGTATTGCAAGCAGCTCCTGCTGCAGTACTGTGGGCCTATTGGTGAGCTGGTCTCAGCTAGTCTGTAGTTTACTGATTGCAGTTGGGAGGGTCAGGGAACTGAAATGATCTTGCCTCAATGAGATGTGGAGCTGCTGTGTATTTTATGATGGACAGACAAGATAGAGTGAAAAAGCTGCAGTTATAAAGAAAAAAAGTGTTTTTTTATTTGATAAAAGAACACCTATTTTAGAGTGTTCAAATAAATACTTTCAATTTTTGAACCCTTAAAAGGGTTCTCTATTTAATATTCCCAATATCACTTATACCAGTTATCTTCCCTATCACACACCAGCATAAAACAATAACTAATTTATCAAAGGTAGCCTAGTTGAGATGTAACATCTTGTTTCCAGTGTGATCCTATTTATACCCATTTGTTTAGCTGAGTGGAATGGCACACAGGGAGGTCAAGGCACTTGCTGAAGGTTACACTTTTGGTATTTGGCTCTACTGAGGTCTGAATCTGTGATATTCCAGGTGCAATTCTGGTGTTCAAACTAATGGACCACACTGCCTCTTATTACATGAAATGATGCTAGTAAAACAAAAATAATACACAACTGTTTCAGTACAAAGAAATGTAGAACAGCACTGGTGCAAACATTGTTTAGAGCTGTACTAGCAGAAATGCAAACCACAGAGATGCAAAACATTTCACTCAACTGAAATGTCACAAAACATTGTACAAATCAACACAATCCTAGAGAAGCTCGGAAACTGTTGGCACTGGCAGCACATGACTTTTTTTTGCAACAGGGCAATATACTTGGAAATGTGGTATTGTTAAACCCATATTTAAATCTGGTAGTTTGTTAAATGTAAATAACTATAGACCGATACCATTCTTAGCTCCATTATCTAAATTGTTAGAGAGGGTTGTTTCAGATTAGATCAAGGAGCACTTGGATAAGTTTCAGCTTTGGTCCCCATCTCTGCATGGTTTTCGACTTGGACATAGCACGGAGACTGCCTTGGTGAGGTTCACAAGCCAGGTATATAAAGCCTTTGATGAGGGTAAAACAGTGGCTGCTGGGTTTGTGGACCTTACCAAGGCATTCAACCTTGTTGACCATAGGAAACTATTGTTGAGTTTACTTAAGGTGAATTTTTCTAATGAAGTGATATATTGGTTTGATAATTTTTTATCTGAAAGGGTGCAGAAAACTTTTATTAATAGTGTAATGTCAGATGAGGGTAATTTGATGTATGGTGTCCCACAAGGGTCCATATTGGGCCCTGTGTTATTTTCTCTTTTTTTAAATTCTTTGCATAACTTATGTAATTACACTGAGCTTATTTTATTTGCAGATGATGCAGTTTTATTACGTATTGGAGATTCTTGTCAATCTGTACAACAACATTTGCAAAAGGATTTTAGCCTACTGCATAATTGGTTTATTGGGCATAATTTAGTGTTGAATCTTGTTAAAACAAGATGCATGGTTTTCAAAAATCCCAGATCTAAAGTAAATTTTGAGCTGACCTTGAATGATAATAAAATTGAAAGGGTTTCTGAAATATGTTATTTGGGTTTAACTATAGACTGTTACTTATCTTTTAAATTACACATACAGCAATTAATTAGTAAGTTACATCAAAGATTAGGAATGCTGTATCGATTAAAAAGATATCTAACATATGAGACTAGGGAATATTGGCATATAGTTGGTTGTTTTCAGTTATTGATTATGGGTTATTAATATATATTTTTTCTTCAGATAGGATGCAAACTAAGCTTACAACAACTTATCATAATGTCATTTGATTTGTTACTGGTCATAGTAAAAAAACTCATCATTGTTTTCGTTATAGTACTTTAAGGTGTCTGTCCTTTGTTGATAGATTTAGAATGTGTGCTGCAGTATTTCTCTGCATAAAATACATCTAGGATTTTTACCAGGAATTATTTGTAAGATGTTTCCAAGATTGTTAAATTATGTTAGGACAAGGTCACAGGTTAGCTATAAATTTCAAATTCCTTTTTATAAGAGTACAGTGGCTCAAAATTCACTTCAATATTATGCAGTTCAACTATACAATGATTTTCCTTGTAATATTACAAAGTCTGTTACCATTTCATTATTTAAGAGTGTTCTAGCAAAACTTATGACAAATGAAGCAAAATGCCATTGTTTTAATTGATACATTTATTGTATGATTTTGTATGTTTTTGTATTATATATGGTGTTGTAATTATGTTGTGACTGGGCACCAGTGGAAATGAGCATTTTATGCTCACTGGTCATACAGTATAAAAATGAAGAAACAAACAAACTTGTAGCTCCATAACACAGTGGTTTACAAATTTGTATGATGGCAGGGATGCTGATGCCTGAAAATGGCATCAGCACAATTTACCATAAATGTCACTGAGAGTTGAGGGGATTAAAAACTATTCATTGTAAATTACTGACAGCACTGTATTTTCTCTCTATTTTCCCCTGATGTTATGTCATTTCCTGTGCCTGTGATTTAGAAAATGGATGCTGGCTACTAATAAGGAAAGGGCAACTAAATGGGTTACAGTTCTGACCCTAAGTTTTACAGACTCAGCTAATAGCTTCTGTAAAGCAGAGTAACAATACTAATACATTTTATAATTCATGTTATTTTTCCTTTAAATCAGTTCTGCTGGTTCTGTTTTTGAATGATGACCTCCTGATTTGAACTGAAGTTTTAATGGCACTGGACTTTTCTGAAGATTCCTAGTCATAAGTGATTATGTTGTCTTGGAGCTGCTTATTAAGACTCATATAGTGCTGTTTGCACCTATGTTCTTTTGTATTACATTCCTTTGTTTCACTGGTGAATGAGCTATAATTTTATAATCTGGTGCCTAACTTTCATAGGCTCCTATGCACATGGGGTGGGTATTACATGCCAGAGGTGCGTATCCTGCCCGCAGAGCTCCACACCTGCAGACAGGTGCAAACCAGTGGCATTCACGACTGCTGACCACCTGTCCATGGCCCCAACCCCCAGCAGGCAGGACAGCGCAGGGTGGCTGGGTTGGAGTCAAGGACCCAGCCAGGCATCCAATCAGATGCCTGGACTGGGTCACAGAGTGGATTCCTTGCACATCGGGGCATGCATTGCCAATGTGCCACACAGATGTCTGAGGGCCGGTGGTTGTGGAGGTGAGTGGAGGGCACTACCACTGGCCCACACCGCGATGTGGCAACAGAGTGGAGCACCAGTACAGGGGTGGGCTTGGGATCCTGAGGCAGTGGTGGGGGAATGTAGCCCACCATATGCCCAGAAGGGCTGGTGCCTATTGGGGGACACTTCCCTGGCCCTGTGCCCCACTGTGGGTTGGGGACACCAGGTGGGGGCTGCCCACCAGTGTGTGTGGGGGTGGGTGGTACTGGGTGGCCATGGGGGGTACAGTAGCAGTGGTTCCAGTGGATGAGTGGACTATCTGCCTTGTCTATGCATGCAGGTCTCTGCTGTGTGCATGGGGTGCATGGGGGCTCATGACAGGATTCTCCCTGGTGTGTCCTGTGCCCACCTCCAACCCCCCCATTGCCAGCACTACACACCTTAGTGCAGGGCGCATATTGTTGGCATGTCCCCTGACTGCCCCAAAGCAGTGCAGTCTGCATGGCCAGGGGTTCAGGTGTGTTGCAGCTGTGTGCCCCCCTTTGGAGCATCCCATGAGGGGGGTGCAATGTGTGCAGAGTGGCTACACACCCCATAAATGCAGCGTGTAGTCACACCACCCCTTTATGCATAGGGGCTATTGTAAGAGTCCATAGTTTTTTGCTGTGGTGGGGCTCCCTCCAGTGGCAAAGTTAAATAATGAAATTTATTTTTGCAGGAACATCCCTTGGGAGGTTAGGGATATTTTGACTACCTCCCATTTTCTAGACCCATCTCTGTTTCTTTGATAAAAAATAAGGGTGACTTTACTACCTAATAGACAGAGGGGACTACTTTATTTTTATTACTGTTCTGCTGAAAAGTGCCTTATCAACTTTTCAGTTGGGTGACTTTTTTTGAAGAGCAAATTTTCGGCAGTAGTCTTGTTTCTTTTTAAACTGTTAAAACTCATTCCTGCAGTTTGCTGTTAAGCTGCTATCTCCAGTTCTAATTTGGTTTAATTTATTATAGTCTGGAGTTGGAGCCACTTGCCACACTCACTTAGGTGATGGTTAATACTGTTGTTTGGGATACTTGTTGCATGTGTTTTATTGAAAGTAGATGGATTTTTATTCCAAACTGCTTTTTACTTTGTGGGAGGGCAGAGTGGGTGGTGGGGTGTTCTCCAAGTTAGTCCATCATGGGCCATACATAGAGGAAGGGGTGTTTGACCCTAGGTAGTATAGTTGCTTAATAGAGAGGGGTTACTTTATTTTTTGTAGTTAGTAATTTTTTACTTTATGGGTGAATTGAATTGTCTGGGGGGTATATCTGTGTATTGGGAGGGGATGAGAGTCCCTGCAGTCTGTCTCGGTCAAATTTGAATATCATTGGAGCTATCTCCTAAATGCTTGCTATTGTTTTCCCTGTATAATAGTGACCCTGTGGAATATTCTCACATGGAATATAAAAGGTGATCAATGCTGGATAAAATGAGTTACTACTTTAAAGCACCTGAAGGCTTTGCAAACACATATCGCTTTTCTGCAGGAGTCTCACATTATAACCAGTCACGTTTCTGTCTTCAGGTGGGCTTGGGTAGGTCCAGACATTCAGTGCTGGTAATAGGAGTCATCAGAGAGGAGTAATTATTTAAGAGTATAGATCTATCCCCTTCTCTCTTTTGTCTGAGGTAAGCGACAAAGAGGGACAATATATTTTTGCACATGACCATCTAAGACCCACATAACTCCTTTTAGGTTTGATTTATTGGCCTAATAGCAACTCCCCCTCTTTCTGAACCACCTGTTATCTTAGTTCCCTATTTGCACAAACCCTGAATTCTAGGGGGAGACTGGAATCTTGATATATGTAATGATCTGGATAGAACCTATCAACTAGGTTCAGGCCTACCACTGGCTCAATAGGGCATCAGAGATTTCATGCATAGCTCAAGTCTGGTTGACCCCTGGTGTGTGTTGCACCCCATTGATTGAGAAAATACTTTGTATTCCAATCCTCACAATTCTTATTCCAGATTGGATTAATTTTTAATGTCCAGTTTGCTGCTCACCATGGTTTATGGATGTCAAATAGAACCCATGGTCCTTTTGGAACAAGTCCAGTTAAACTTCTATTAGATATTACATTTCAATCTGACCGTGACTGTATGTGGTCATTGAACACCCATTTCCTGTCTGATCCCCAAATAATTACTCATTTAAGTGACTATATTTGGACCTCTATTGAAACTAATTGGCTTTCTAGACCTGCCCTGGATCAGGCGTGGAGAGCCCTAAAATGTCAATGGTGTGGTGAACTCATATGCCTCACCACTAAGTGTACGGACAAAGTCTCCTCCTTAACCAATTTGTTACTTACTTCCATCAGAGAAATTGAAAAACAAATCTTTCACCGGAAACCCCTGAGGATATCTGCACTTGCTTCCTTCAACTCAGAGCACAATATTCAGCCCTTTAGTTAGAATGAGCACAACAACTTTTGCAAATTCTAAAAGCCACATATGTGAGTCAAGAGGAAAAGGCTAGCAAATTATTGGCTATCAGACTGAGACAGAGAGCAGCAGTTTGCCTAATTAAACTTCTTTATGATCCCATAACTCTTTCCCTCATAGTCAAAGCAAGGGAAGTGGTCCATATTTTTAAAGATTACTGTTTGAAGTTATATTCTACAGACTTAGTGTAGGGGATAAATATGGTGACATGTCTCATTTTGTGAAAGACATTCCACCACCATGTCTGTCTGAATCACATGCACTTAATCTAAGTCATCCCATCTTGGAGGCAGAGGTCATAGCTGCTATAATTTCCCTTGCTTTAGACAAAGCTCCAGGCCAGATTGATTTGTCCTGAACTTTTATAAACTTTTCATCAATGACCTTGCTGAGCGTTTGAATTTGCTCTAAAATTACTTGCACAATTTTGACCTATTGGAGACCTTACTGTTGGAAGCCCATATTGCTGTATTACCCAAAATCGGTAAAGATGAATCACAATCTGAACATTATAGACCTAGTTCCCTTATTAATGTAGAGGTTAAAATTTTAGCCAAAATTCTAGCCTTCCACCTTGACCAGGTCTGGGATGATTTGATTGGTCAGAACAGGTAAGCTTTATGAAGGGGAGGCTTTCCACTGACCACTTTCATAAATTGTTTAATTTAATTTCGGCATCCAGGGAGGAAGGTTTACACTTGGTCTTGGTATCCCTGAATGTGGAAAAGCCTCTGATAGAGTCACTTGGCCCTGTCTGTTCTGGATCTTGCAACAACATGGCTTTCCAGATTCCTTTCTTCGATGGGTGTGAACTCTCTATTCCCACCCACTACCAGAGTTCTGTTTAATGGGGTGCTTTTTGACTTTTTTCCCATCTCACAGGGCACCCGTCAAGGCTGCCCCCATAAGCCTATTTTTTTTAATTTATACCTTGTGCCCTGAACTAGAAAAATGAATGCCCTTTCTGGCATTTCTGTTATTTCTGTGGGCACTCAAGAACTAAAGATTTCTACCTGCAGACGGTATCTTACTGCACTTATCAAACTCAGTTATTTCTCTCCAAACTGTATCTATCGGTTATTCAACAATTTGGGGTATTCTCTGGCTATAAATTTAATTTCACTAACACCACTGTTTTTCCCCTTTCTACTCATGTTTACAAATCAGAATTCAACATATTTGGCCTGCAATAGGAAACAAGACACTTAACATATTTGGGTATTCAAATACTGTATCCACTGACAAATCCTTGCTAAAATCATTGAATTTAGACCCCTTAATAAAGCAAGTTGCCCAAGATCTGGACAAGTGGAAATCTCTGCATCTTACATTATGGGGAAGGTCTAACATCATAAAAATGAATATTCTCCCTCCACTTTAATACCCCTTAAGTATGCTGAATATCATTTGCCGATTAATTGGTTTAAGAGCTCACAGAGGATGATTTCCACCTTTCTGTGTGCACATAAACCACCACACCATTTGTACGATAAACTGGCACATCCAAGAAAGCTTGGTGGGCTTCAATGACTTCATTTTGTAAGATATTATTTCATTTCCCATGGAGCCAAATTTTTTTTGGGGGGAGGGGCATTTCGGATAGCCTGATATCACCCACCTACCTTCCATCTTGGCTTAAAATTGAAAAAGACTTATGCTCTCAATATCAAATTGACCTACAATCCTTATTATTCTTACCCCCACATAAACTTTCTTTGCCTGTTACTCTGCTATTCTGATCCCTCCAAGCACACGCTCAACTGTGCAAACATCTTAAACTGTCTTATGTCAAAGACTCTATTCAACCACTCCTCAATAACCTTATGTCACTATTGATAAAAAACTCTTGTGTGGCCATCGTTTGTCACATTTATGTACCTCATTACTCTCTGACTTTGTAGTGGATAGGACGTTAATCTCCTTTGATCAATACTGGGCAAAGTTTGGGGCTCCTGCATCTCAGTTTTTCAGTTCTGGCAACCCCACCATTGCCTTGGTAATTTTTTAGGCACTTCCCCATGGTCTACTAGTTCTGGCTCTTTCTTTACAAGCCTAGTGAATACAGTACTACAAAACCACCCAATTTCCAATTTCTATACATAGGTCAAGCACTCTGGGACTCAGTATCCCTGGTAGCCTTTTATTGGGTTTATGTGCTTCGTATCGAGTGTAATAATGAGTATTGGTTTTGCATTTGGAAAAACTCATATAAGTATGTTTAACATGTCAGATTTCAGTTGCAGCAAGTTAACATTTTGCATGTATTATATTTTTCTCCTACTAAATTATATAGAATGGGCAGAGCTGCGACACCTACTTGCTGTCATTGTAATGAAGCTGAAGGTTACCTATATGATATGTTGTGGTCTTGCCTGCACATTGCTGCATTTTGGCATCTTATTCAGTCTAAATTAGATCCCATTTTAGGTCTCCAAGATAGAAACATAGAAATTGACGGCTTACAAGGACCGCAAGGCCCATCCAATCTGCCCATTTCTTTTTCTACCTTATGAACGTGCCATAGGCCTTTGCTCTGTCAATGGCCTATCTATTCATACTCATCTGTATTGCCTATCCCATGCCTGTTTGAAGCCATGCACTGTATTCATATCCACCACTTCCTGATGTAGGCCATTCCATGCATCCACCACCCTTTCTGTGAAAAATAACTTCCTCACATTACCCCTTATTCGGCCTCCCTCTAATCTCATGCTGTGTCCTCTTGTCCTGCTATTTTTCTTATATTGAAACATGTTAGACTCTTTCACCTTGTTAATGCCCTTAAGGTGTTTGAATGTTTCAATCATATCACCTCTCTCCCTCCTTTGCTCTAGGGTATACATATTGAGTTCAGTTAATCTGTCCTCATATGTTTTCTGATGCAGTTCCTGATCCATTTTGGTTGCCTTTCTCTGGACTGCTTCAATTTGGTTAATGTCACTGTGAAGGTGTGTCCTCCAGTACTGCACACAGTACTCCAGATGGGGTCTAACCAGTGTCTTGTAAAGAGGGATTATCACTTCCCTCTTCCAATTTATGATACCCCTACTAATACACCCCAACATCCCTCTAGCCTTACCTACTGCTTTAGAGGTCTGCTTGGATGATTTCAGGTCATCGGTAATGATGACGCCCAAGTCTCTTTCTTCCATTGTGACTGCCAGCATCTCCCCTCCCAGACAATAGATGGCTTCAGGGTTTCTCTTCCCTATGTGCATGATCTTGCACTTCTTCACATTAAACCCCATTTGCCACTCTTCTGACCATTTTGCTAGTTTATCCAGATCCTTTCTCATTCTACCCACACAATCTGGATCATCTACTCTGTTGTAGATCTTAGTGTCATCTGTAAACAGATAAACCTTACCCTCCAGTCCATCTGCAATGTCACTGATGAAGATATTGACGAGGACTGGCCCCAGGACTGATCCCTGAGGTACCCCGCTTGTGACTTGCATCTCTTCTGACTGTCTACCATTTACCACCACTCTCTGTTTTTTGGCCGTCAACCAGTTTGCCACCCAGTTGACCAATGTCTGACCCACCCCAAGCCTACCCAGCTTATTAATCAATCTTCTATGTGGAACAGTATCGAAAGATGCTTTTACTCTTGAAATTTGTATTTTGGGGGCTAACACTTCAGTCATGTGGACCTCTCATAAAGCTCATATGGCTTTAATATCTGCCGTTACTAAGTTATTAATCTTGAGGTACTGACCAGACTTCACTCTCCCCACTTGGACTGAATGGTTGCAGAAATAATTTCATCCTTAAATATTGAGAAATCTATGGCCTATTTTTTTTTTCAAATCACTGCATGTGTATAATTCCAAATGGGAAACCTTATATATTCTGCTTTCCTTACCATCCAGTGAGTTGGCTCCACTTGCACCAACAGGACTGCAGGGATGGGGGGATTGTGGGGATGGGGTGGGTGGATGTGTTCATATTGTCCTTTTGTGATTGGGGTTGGAGGGTGGTGGGGTCTCTTTTATTTTAGTTATATTAGTTTATTTTTATTATTGTGTTTTTGTTGTGTCATGATTATTTGTCCTATGTATGGTCTTGGTACGTATGTATTGTAAATTTTAATAAAGTATAGTGAATTTAAAAAAAAAAAAAGAAATGCAGACTTATAAGCTGCAGGAAATGCCCTGAAAAGTATAACTCACTGATATCAGAAATACTGACAGTCCCAAAAGGAGGTACAAAGAAATCACTTGAAATTAAACAAATGAGTGGGTGGCTGAGGAGATGGTGTGCAAGGGAAGGTTTTTCAATTCCAGAGAAACTGGAAGAGATTTGAAAGAGATGTAAGTCTATGTGGCTCTGATGATCTGTATCTGAACAGGGACGGCACTAGGGTTTTTAGAGACACAATTAATTATAGTATCTAAACATTTTTAAACTAAAAATTAGGGGTATCGGAGGGATGCAAAAATCAACAAAATGCTAAGGAAGCAAAAACCTCCAAAAATGGGGGTGGGGAGGCTCTCTAAACCACACAGGACAGGCAAAGTTCACTGTACCTCAGAGCCAAACATAGACCAAAAAAACTAAAAGGAACTCATAACTGAATTGCAAGTTGAGGTCAGCACTTAGCTGTTTGTGTAAATAGTTCCAAAAAATCCAGGAAAAAATATTCACAAAACATTTTTAATAAGAATTACACAGACAAACACATGGTCAATTAAAAGTACACATGCATGGCATGGATTAAAGCTAATCTCACTGGTAAATGCAGTCTGTAGCCAGCAAATATTGTGCAAAACAAAGCATAGTAAAGTGCAGAAAATTTTTGTTCAACACAGTTACTGCTTTCTCTTAAATTTCTGTATTGGCTTGCTTCTATTACTTGTATTCCTCATAGTTACACTTTAAAGTGCAATGTCAGTGCAAAGTAAAGTGCCAAGACAACCAACTTGTTTTACACAATTGCTGCTTGTTGTAATTTGTTTGCAAGCTTACTGCTGTTGTGAGTGTTGCATTGTTCCTTGTTGTTCTCTCTCTCTCTCTTCGGTTCGTGTTCCACTCTCCCATGCTTGTAACTGTGGTCGTTAGTGTGAGCTAAAGTAAACTGATGAATTTACCGAACAACAATAGAGGAATGTGCTTGTAAGCTAAACATTAAACATCATGTCACAGTAGCAAAATTCAGTCCTCCATGTGGGCTAAATGGGGCCAGATTCCAGAATGCATGGCGCAACTCACGGGCGTATGTGAGTTGTGCCATGTGCCACTATGCCAGGGACTCTGTGCCCTATTCCAGGACAGGCAGAGTCCCCAGCACCTATGTCCCATGACTTGAGGCAGCCACAGGGTTGCACCACGGGAATGGAGTAATGTACCTGGGTGCCACAAGCAGAAGACCATGGGGGACAACGCCCTCAAGCCCCCCAGCCCAAAACATTCCCACAGTCCCCTGTGGGCCATGGGGGGGTCAGCTGGGTGGCACAGGCCCAGAGGGGAGCATGGCAGAACATTGACCCAGATAGCACGAAATGTTGGGGGTTGGGGTCATCACTGTGCTGGGGGGTTGTCCATGGGGTGTGGCAAAGTGTGATTTGTGGCACTGCAGGGTGGGCATCCATTGTTTTTCTAGAACAGATGCCCCTTAGACCACCTCCATGCTGGTCTAACCCACAGTACCATAGTGGGTCATGGAATGGCATAACTAGGTTATGGCAGTCACCCTTTTGGAATAGGGTGTAGGTGCTGCCATAATCCACCCTTGTGCCATGCTGCAGCAGGTTGTGGGCATAGTGGGTGGCATAGCCCACCTTTGTCAAAACCCATATGCAGTGTGGCGCACGCCACAATTTGGAATAGCAGCTTGCATATCGCATGGTGCAAGGTGCGATTTGGGCCATAGAGTTTGGTGTTAATTGCCTTGTACCATGCGTAAGATGGAATTGGGCCCCATGGTATTCCACAGTGCACTTACATATTGACTTCCTTCAGTCATCCTCAGAGTGCGGTGCACCATTCAAAAGTGCTGTGTAAATAGCAGATAGGTTTTAAAGTGACAGTGCTTACATTACAAAACTGCCTACTATTGATTCAAACTGATCAAATGGATCAGGACATAGACATAAATCCTACATACTAAATATCAAAGTGTTAAAGTACATTTTACTAATTAAAATATTAAATCATTAAAACCCATGGTGCCTGATATAATTACCACAAAATACAAATACCATAACCATTATGTGCAAAATTGTGTGTAAACAGTGAAATATATACTAGGTTGTAAAAACAAGATTTGGAACAATTTGACCACATTAAATGTTATGGTAGATCTGGAAAGTCTTGCCATAAAAAAAGTAGGACAGCGCACGACAAGTCATGCCCTGCTTTAACACAAATACCAGAAATATATACATAATAAAGCAGAGCCGGCATGTCATGCTTTAAATAAGGGGAGAGCCGACAAGTCATCCCCATGTTAACCAACACTTATATTGAATTACAATTAATGGCAGAAAAAACAGGGATCCATGACAGGAGTCAGATAGAAGTTCTGTTGAACGCCCCGTCAGCGACACCGGCAGGTTGACCGCATTCTGCAGTCGGCTGCCGGTTCGCTATGCTGTCTTTGTTTTCTTTGGAGGGCTTTGCCCCTCGAACCCCCCACATAGGGGGCTGCAACCCCTCACCCCCTCACTTAAGGATTTTCAACTCCAGTCGGAGCTGATTGGGGGGGGTGCAGGATCCCCCGACAGACAGTGTCGGGTTCCAGTGGGTCTCCCACCGTGGCTAGGAACTGTAGTTGCTGTGGGGGACCTCGCTGGTGAAATGTCGTTGCGAGGGGGCTAAACAAAAAAACAGCATCTCCATATTAAAAAAACAGTTTTGTAAGTATAGGGACACATAGTAGACACAGTCTAAGGATTCATATAACTGTATAGGGGAATTTCTTCATTCAGTCCATTAGGCACCATGCTATCCAGTTTAAAAATCCAATAGGCTTTTCTTTGTAACAGTTTAAGCCCTAGATCTCCTCCCCTTAAACCCAGCCTCTACTTTTTCACATCCTATGAACCACAGAGTTGCTGGTGAACCATGTTTCCTTTCATCATAATGTCTGGGCATGTCATATTCTAAATTGAGATTTCTAATTGCTTCTTTATGTTCATCTATATGTTGTTTCAATACTCTTTTTGTCTGGCTCACATATGCTAGCCCACATGGGCATGTTAACATGTAAATAACCCCTGTGGTGCTGCAGAGAATGAATGTATTTATTTCACATTTTTTTGCCGGACTTAGGGTGATTAAGCGATTTTGTGTTCATTGTATTAGAGCAACTAGCACAGTGGCCATATCTGTAGTTTCCCTTTGGTGGAAGTGATAGCCAGTTATTTGGGGTCTCTTGTTCTACTGGAATATATGCATGAACTAATCTGTCTTTCAGGTTCTTACACCTTTTGTGTGTTATTCTTGGTGGAACAGAAGCAATTTGTTGACATCTACTGTCTGATTCCAAGACTCCCCAGTGTTTTTTAATGATGTTTCCTGTTTGTGGGGCCATTGGATTGAATTCAGTTATGAAAGACATCCCAAATTCAGTCTCTCATTGAGTCTTTTCACCCAATAAAATGTTTCTGTCCATATTTTCGACCTCTGTAAGGGTGTTACAAAGCAGATCAGGTTTGTACCCTCTCTCCGGAAATTGATATGTCAAATCTTTCTTAGCTTTTTTGAAGCCTTCTTCTGTCAAACATACCCTTTGTGCCCTAATTAGTTGCCCCTTAGGAATGTTTTTTGTTACAGATATAGGGTGGCAGCTATTACCTCACAACAGGGTATTTTTTGCTAGGAGTTTTCTATATAGACTTGTTTCTAGCTGGTTTCCTTTCTTTTCAATAAGAATATCCAAAAAAGTTAGCGATTCTTTAATATATTCATAAGAAAATCTCAGATTTGGATTTGTTTGGTTGATATGGGACATAAAGTTATCGAACTCAACCTCAGGCCCTTCCAGATTAACAGGCAGTCATCAATATAACATTTCCACAGTTTCACATATCCAAAAAAGGTTTTTTAATCTATTATAGATAGCTTGTTCCTCCCATTCACCCATATATGTGTTTGCAAAATTTGGGGTGAATGTTGTTCCCATTGTTGTCCCTCTTTTTTGTATATAGAAACTGCCTTTGAATCAAAAATAATTTGTCTCCAAAAGAAAACCTAGGTAGTTCCAGTATGAACTATGTTGGTGGCTTTATTTTATCTCTTCCTTGTAAACTTCTTTCCAATGCTAACAGTTCTCCATCATGGGTGATGCTGGAATACAGGCTTTCTACATGTATTGTGACTGTTCAGTCTTGTTCCTCTATCTGCATATTCCTTAATAATTTTAATGTCTCATTTGTGTCTTTCAAATATGATATTTAAAGATGGTACCTTTTTTTGTTATAAAATTATCCACACATTTAGACATGTTTTCTTGCATTTATTTATTTATTTCAATCTAGGATTACAATACCTTCATACAATACCTGTATAGATCCAATGGTAGAGACAACAGGCATTCCTGGCACAGAATTTATACTTTTAAGTATTTTCAGGAATAGGTGTAGAACAGTTTTTTTTTTTGGGATGGGGAAAGACAAAAAATCTGCTTCTTCTTTTTTTTTTACACTTTATTTTTATCCCACCTTACTACCCACTCCCCCCCCCACTCCTTCAGACTTGACCATTCCTGGTGACCCTCCCATGGAGTCTGCCCCTAGAGTGTCAGGTATACTCCTGTGTCCCCCTTACCTTCCCTCTGGAGTGCCTACACATTGGGGTCTGCCCATGGTGGGTGATCCAGGAGATTAGGTTAGTCGTCATCTTGGCGGCGACCGGGGTATTTTCCCGTTTACTCCCTTAGGTCCCACAACCCCTGAGGATGTCGGCATAAAGGATTGATGTCCAGGCAGACGGTGTGCTTATGCACATCGTTGCCATGTGCCCACAACATCCTCCCCTCTCTGGTTCCGAAGAACCACCTGCTCCACGATATCCATGCTTCCACAGTCACTGGTGCGTCGGGTGCTCAAAGCACCCCAGGAACCCACCCCTGGGGGAGGAGAGCATCTGTTGGGATGCTCGATCCTCCTCCACCCCTCCAACCCCTGGTGACACAGGTCCGTTCCCAAACCTGGGTCGTCGGCATGGTGCGAAGTGTGGCGTCCAGCATCTCATCCATCAGCGCCACCGGGCTGGCTCAAATCTGCTTATTTTTTAGTTATGTACCCCATTTCTTCACCACTTTTTATTAAGCAGTGTGCCTTCATTTTGATCTCAGCAGTGGGGGTCACAACATAGTTTCTCATAGAATGTGTTATTTACTAGCTGACGAGCTGCTTCTGCACAATAGTCATCCATACTCCAGACCACTGCATCTCCCCCCTTGTTAGCTTGTTTTATCACTGACTTTTTCATTGCTTCCAGTTCTTTCAGAGCTTGTCTTTGTTTGCTTGTTATATTTTAATGATTTAACGTGCATTTATTATATGTAATCATTTATTTGACATCTTTTGTGACCAGGTTACAAAATGTAATGATGGTGTGATTGGTCTGTGGTGGGTTAAATGCAGATGGTCTCTTAAAGTCTGTATATTCTCTATTCAGGTCTGCTGGAAGGGGTGGAGGCATGGGGTTATTTAGAAAGAATTTTTGAAGACAGATTTTTCAAAACAACAATACAAATGTTTTTCTACTTGACAGGCATCTATTTGGTTTGTTGGTACAAAACATAGACATTTACATGATACCTTAATTTGATGTTCTGTTATTTTGACATCTGATAAATTGATGACCTCCAATTCTCATTCCTCGGGTGGGGGGCCTCCTCACCCCCTTCAGTTGTGCCTTTCTCTTGAGTTCTGATGCCATCTGCCTCCTCTCCTCCATCTTCCTCTTACCCTTTCCTCTTCTTGTTCTTCATTGTCCCTTACACCCATCATTATATTGTCCATTCCATGTCCTACAAATTATCTATTTTCATTTGTCTGTCTTGTTGGGTCTTCAAAATTACTGTCAGGGCCTGAGGGAATGCCTATTCTTTCCAGATGAGAATTCTGTCTGCCCTGTATATCTTCTCTCTTTTTAGTGCCCTGCCAAGTATACACAGTACCATTTTTATAATAATTTTCAACTTGTACATATTTCCTTTGTTTACAATCTATCAGTTATTTTTGAAACATAGATATCATGTTTTCAGTTCTTATTTTTAGACTTCCATATTCTAATTCTGAAAACTTTTGTTTTAGTTTTGGTTCTAAAATGGTTATTTCATTTGCTGCCTTGTTTGCTTCTTTCTTAGCTTTTTTAATAGTTAATAACATTAAGTCATAACTACATCTGTTCAATATTTTTTCCCAATTCTGAAGGTACTCAGCAGGTAGAACTGGAGGAGGAAGGGGAGAGGGAGGTAAGGTGCCTGCCTGGTGCCATGGCTTGGAGGGACAGGGAGCAAATCCTCAGGATTGCCGGAGCAGCTGCACAAGGGAGGGAGCTGGATGTCATGGTCCACCTAGGGACAAATGACCTGGCTAAGAAAGGGATCAGAGCAGTGCAGGAAGAGTTTGTGGAATTGGGGAGGGGTTTTAAACAAGTAGCACTCACATTAATCTTCTCGTTGGTGCTGCCTGTCTATGGCATATGAGAGGCTAGGGTGCTCCACACCATGGGATTCAATCAGTGGTTGAAAAACTGGTGCAGAGCTCAGGGATTTGGCTTCGCTGGGGACTGGGGGTCCACCTGGAGTGATGCAAGCCTATACTGGCATGATGGGCTGCATCTGTTCAGAAGGGGAACCAGGATCCTAGGTGACAGGTTTAAATGCTTAATTGGCAAGTATTTAAACTAGCTAAGGGGGGAGGCACTGGAAAGGAGCAGGAAAATCCAGGCCCCCCCAAAAAAGTCATGGTAGTAAGTGAAGTAAACACCAACATAGAGATGTCGATAGGGAGAAGGGCAGGGTTAAATGGAGAAAGTGACAAAGGCAAGAAGGACAGGGATGGGGCAAAAAGGAGTAAGGCCATCAGGAAATGGAGGATAATGAGTACCAATGCCTGTAGCCTGGGCAACAAGCTCCCTGAACTGGTGGCCTTGATGGAAGAGGGATGCCTGGATATCGTAGCAGTCACAGAAACATGGTACACAGAGAACCATGACTGGGATGTTAACATACCAGGGTACTTAACCTACAGGAGAGACAGGGAAGGGAGAAGAGGGGTAGGAGTAGCTCTCTATGTAAAGGAAGGGATAAAAGCAACTGAACAGAAGATTAAACAGGGAGGAGAGGAGGCACTGTGGGTCAACCTGGAGACTGGAAGTGGCACCACAATCCTCACAGGGGTTGTATACAGACCCCCAGCTCAGGGGGAGGAAATAGACAAGAATATGATAGAAGGCATTCTTAGGATGGCAGAGAAAGGGGAGATACTGTTGATGGAAGACCTGAATATGCCAGATGTTAACTGGAGCACACTTGCTGCAGCCACATCCAAAAGCAGGGCCATTCTTGATGCCCTACAGGTGGCATGCCTCAGACAGCTAGTTTCAGAACCCACTCATGAGGGAGCAATCTGAGACCTCGTACTCTCAAATGAGGACAGTGAGAGGATCTCAGATCTAGAAGTGGGCTGCCATCTGGGAACAAGTGACCATCAAACAGTGTGGTTCATGTTAAACTCAGCTACAGAGTCAAACCATACAAAAGTGAGGGTACTGGACTTCAGGAGGGCTAACTTTGGCAAGATGGGAGAGTGCCTCAGAAAAGCACTAGCAAACAGGCTAGAAGGATGGGTGGAGCAACAATGGGGAATCATCAAAACTGCCATCACAGAGGCAACAAGCCTTTGTGTGAAGCAAATAAACAAATCAAAATGAAAGAAAAAGCTACTATCGTTCTCAAAAGAGGTGGCGGGGAAAGTCAGGGAGAAAAAGATAGTATTCAGGAAGTATAAGGAAACACAGAAGGAGAAGGACAGAGAGCTGTACCAGTTAAGGAAGAAGAAAGCAGGGAGGGAAGTCAGAATAGCAAATGCCCAAACTGAGGAAAGGATAGCCAACTCAGTTAAGAAGGGGGATAAAACCTTTTATAGGTACATCAGGGAGCGTAGAAAGACAAAGGGAAGGAGAGTGAAGCTGAATAGAATGAATGGTGGGTAGGCAGAGGGGGATAGTGAAAAAGCAGGGATACTGAATGAATATTTCTGTTCAGTATTCACAAAAGAGGAGGGGGAAGTGCCTAATCCAATTAACAGAAGCACTCTGGATAGGGAGGTTGATCCCAGTCCTTTCACAGAAGAAAGGTTTCTGCAAGAACTCCTAAAGCTGAAGGCGGACAACGTAATGGGGCCTGATGGAATTCACCCCAGAATTCTAAAAGAATTAAGGGGAGAACTAGTGAAACCACTGACTTCCCTTTTTAACAAATCATGGGAGGATGGTGTGGTACCTGAGGACTGGAGGAAGGCAGATGTGATTCCCCTTCACAAAAGTGGGAGCAAGACAGAGGCAGGAAACTACAGACCTGTCAGTTTGACTTCTGTGGTAGGGAAAATGATGGAATCACTTCCGAAGGAAAGAATTGTTGAGTACCTAGAGGTCAGTGGGGCACAGGACCTAAGGCAGCATGGGTTCACAGCGGGAAGGTCATGTAAGACAAATCTAATTGATTTCTTTGACTGGGTGACCAAAGTAGTAGACCAGGGAGGGGCTGTGAACATGGCCTACCTAGACTTTAGCAAGGCATTTGACACAGTCCCACACAAAAGATTAATAGTCAAATTAACCAGCCTGGGAGTGGGTCCCAGGGTGGTAGCCAGGGTAAAACATTGGCCGGACAACAGGACACAGAAGGTAATTGTAAATGGAGTCCACTCTGAAGAAAGAGGTGTTACTAGTGGGGTACCACAGGGTTCAGTACTGGTTCGTAATTTTTAATGTCTTTATAAGTGACATTGCAGAGGGACTGGAAGGAAAAGTATGCCTTTTGCAGATGACACAAAGATCTGCAACAGGGTTGATACACAAGGAGGCATGGAAAGGATGAGAAGGGACTTGGCAAGGTTGGAGGAATGGTCGGAAGTATGGCAGCTAGAATTCAGTGCAAAGAAGTGCAAAATAATGCACCTGGGAAACAAAAACCCAGGGGAAGATTACACAATGGGGGGGGGAGAATAACAAAAACAAAAAAGGAAAGGGACCTGGGGGTAATCATTTCAGATGACCATAAGGTTAGCAAGCAATGTGAGAAGGCAGTACGGAGAGCTAGGGGTATACTCTGATGCATAGGGAGAGACATCACCAGCAGAAAACAGGAAGTTGTTATCCCTCTGTATAGACAGTAGGTGAGACCCTATCTGGAGTACTGCGTCCAGTTCTGAGACCCCATCTCCTCAAGGACATAGACAGGATAGAGGCAGTCCAGAGGGGGGCAACTAGAGTGGTGCAGGGTCTGCAAGAGAAGCCATATCAGGAGAGACTAAAAGAGTTTAATATGTATACCCTTGAGGAAAGGAGGGAGAGGGGGGACATGATAGAAACGTTTAAGTACCTAAGTGGAATCAACAAAGTCCAAGAGGGTAGCATCTTTCAGAAAAAGAGACATGCAAGAACAAGGGGACACAATTTAAAGATGGGGGGCGGTTCAGGGGCAATGCTAGGAAGTATTTTTTCACAGAGAGGGTAGTGGATGCATGGAACAGCCTTCCTGAGGAGGTTGTGGGGTCTAAAACTGTGGGACAATTCAAGAATACATGGGATAGACATAAGGCAATTCTTGTGGGGGGTAGGAAGAAATAGGCTGTTGATTGACTAGGATCTGAGGCTTATCCTGTAGGTAGGGAAATGGGCAGACTAGGTGGGCCAAGTGGTCCTTATCTGCCATCAAAGTTTATGTTTCTATGTTTCTATCATCTGTCCCAAAAGAAGGTGGTTTTTGTATTCTCATTCCTTGAGGAATGCATTTGTCCCTCCAGTATTGGGACAGATAGGAAACATGAAGGTTAAACCTTATTTGTTTTTTTGTGATATTTTCCAGGCTTCTAAAATCTATCAAGTCTTTTCATTCTTGAATAGAAGTACCTGTATTTCGGTTGCTGGTAGTAAACAATCCTGTCCTGCTTCATCTCAAAACGACAGAGTGTCAGATGTCAGTGTACTTTCAGCTATGTTTTTTATAGTCTGTGGAGCTCTACCCCCATACAGATTTAGCTCCTTGAATCTGTATCTCACAATAGCAAAAGAAACAAAAACCTCCAAAAATAGAGGTGGGGTGCTCTCTAAACCACACAGGAGAGGCAAAGTGCACTATATCTCAGGGCCAAACATAGACCAAAAAAACTAAAAGGAAAACAAAACTGAATTCCAAGCTGAGGTCAGCACTTAGTTGTTTGTGTAAATAGTTCCCAAAAATCCAGGAAAAATATTCCAAAACTATTTTTTAATATGAACTACACAAACAAACACATGGTCAGTAAAAAGTACAAATATGTGGTATGGATTAAAGCTAATCTCACCAGCAAATACAGTCTGTAGCCAGCAAATATGCAAAACAAGTATAGTAAAGTGCAGAAAACTTTTGTTTAACAGTTACTGTTTTTTTCTTAAAGTTCTTTATTGGCTTGTTCCTATTACTTGTATTCTTCATAGTTACACTACACTTTAAAGTGCAAAGTCAGTGCATAGTAAAGTGCCAAGATAACCAACTTGTTTTACACAATTACTGCTTGTTGTAATTTGTTTGCAAGCTTACTGCTATTGCAAGTGTTACATTGTTCCTTATTGTTCTCTCTCATCAGTTAACTCTCCTCTCTCCCAGGCTGGTAACTGTGGTCGTTAGTGTGAGTTAAAGTAAACTGACAAATTTATTGAACAACAATAGAGGAATGTATTTGTGAGCTAAATTCTAAACGCTATGTTGCAGCAGCAAAATTCAATCCTCCATGCTGGCTACATGGTGTTCCACGGTGCACTTACATGTTGACTTCCTTCAGTCATCCTCAGAGTATGGTGCACCATTCAAAAGTGTCATATAAATACCAAATAGAATTTCAAGTGACAGTGCTTACAATACAAAACTGCCTATGATTGTTTCAAACTAACCAAATCGATCAGGACATAGACATAAATATTACATACTAAATATGAAAGTGCTAAAGTACATCTTACCAATTAAATCATTAAATCATTAAAACCCAGTGCCCAGACACTGAACTTTAAGAAAAAAGCAGTAACTGTGCTGAAGAAAAGTTTTCTGCACTTTAATATGCATTTTTTTGCACAATCTTTGCTGACTACATAATATATTTGCTGGCAAGATAAGCTTTAATCTATGCCACATATTTTTACTTTTTATTGACCATGTGTTTGTTTGTGTAGTTCCTATTAAAAAATATTTTCAGAATATTTTTCCTGGATTTTGGGGAAATATTTCAACAAACAGCTAAGTGCTGACCTGAATCTAGAATTCAGTTCTCTTTTCCTTTTAGTTTTTTTAATCAATAAAGTGCCTCACAAGAACAGAACAAGAGTACAGGTGGAAACAGCAGAGGCTGTTGCCTAGTTATGGCATGTGAGGGTGCTGTGTAAAAGAACAGTATCGAGTTTGTAGCTTGTATGAATCAAACTGTTTTTCCCAAATTTCCCTCTGTGTGATTGCAGTGTGTTCTTTCTATAAGATAAAAAAGATGTCTGTCTGTCTCTCTATCTATCTATCTATCTATCTATCTATCTATCTATCTATCTATCTATCTATCTATCTCATCCATAGTGCTAAGTGCTGGAGCTGAGGATACAACTAGAGGCTGCTGGGCATTGTAGTTCCTTCTCAGTACTGAGGGAACTGCAGCTAACATTGGGAGGCATTTTTTTTAATACTTTTATTGCTAAATTGCACATAGCACATTAGTCTAAGTGCATCCAGGTCCTCAGGGGATAAAAGCTAGCTGTAAGTGTGGCATGGCTAGGCAAATGACTTTGGTAAGCACTTAAAATTGAGAACAGCTATGATAGCCACTGTTAATGTTACCATGGAGGATTGGAAGAAGTGTTATACTGGTAAGGTGTAGTACAAGTGATAAGATTATAGAAGACCACTCTGTAAAGTGATAGCTAATCAAACAACTTGAGCCCAAAATAAAAATTCTCAATAAGAAAACTGAAAGTAGCAATCAAACTAATGAGATGAAGGATTTTATTGTTAACACCAGGCTATTACTGGAAGACAGGCAAGCAAAGCTGGCAGTGGAAAGAGATGGCTGTGCTGAAAAACAAATAGCACATATAACTGTCAGGGACAAACATAAGAGAAACACAAGCACAAATTCTGATGATGGGGGAAAGTGGGTGAAGAAGAGTGGTGTACAGTGAAGGCATTGAAAAGTTGAGGAACAAAGAGACAGAGGTGGGAGAATCCACTAGAAATATCAAAATGGTTTGAAGTCCAGCCTGATGAGAACTTCACTGTCAAGGAGAGACAGATAACTTATTAATAAGGAAATGCTATCCAACCCAAAGGCCAATACCAGGGTATACCAAGTGGGACTGAAAGTAGCAATGGCAAAGAAAATAAGGGTAAATATCACTGGAGAGCCCAATAAATCTGGAGAGCAAGTTAAAACAAACACGACACCTCAGGTAGGAGAAGAGACAGGACAAATGAGTGTAAGGAGATTCAAAGAAATAATTGTAGTGGGGGACTCGATCATTCAATTCACAGACAAACAAATATGCAGTAGCAGGAAGGATTTAGCAACTGTTAGCAGCCTGCCAGCTGCAAGAACCAAAGATATATGCATCAACATGGAGAGACTACTTAAGAGTGATAATGAAATGATAGTAGCACTGCATGTCGGTAGCAACATGCTGAACAGAAGCAACAGTAGAGATATAGTCCCTGACTCTGAAAGCATCAGAAATGATGCAAGGTGCTTGTGTCAATGAAAAATGACACAAGGGGCCTGCTGTACTGTGCCTTGCATTATTCCTGATTCTGGATGGCCTCCTACTCCAGTTGGGGGACCACCTGTGCCAGCAGGGCTTGAGCCATCCTTTTGACAGATGCACCAGTGTGCCAAGCCTATATGGGGCTTGCACCAAGGCAGCTCTGCAGCATCCCCTTCAGTGGGATTTTGTAAGCCCCTCAAAGGGCACAGGGTCCACTTAAGTTAGACCAGCCAGAGCTGATCTAATGGCCTCTGCACTGCCACCACTACACAGAGAACCCTAAGGTGGGGTGATTGAGTGTCAGCAGCTGGCACAGGGAACACAGGAATATGGCAGGTACAACTAGTACCGTATCAGTACTAGTGCTGGGAAGGGGACATTGCCCTGCTGCCTGATGTGGGATGGTACAGTCAAACATACAGCACAGCACTGTTAGGACAATGGTTGTACCAATGTTGCCATAGTGTTCCTGTTATCCACTACATCCTGTAGCAGCCCATCTGCCAGCATTGGAACAGCACCTTGTCCTGCCAGCTATAAGCACACCTGTCATGCTCCCACTCCATGGCCTCCTGGCACCTGTTACATAGCTGCCTGCCCCTCATGGACTGTCCATGAAGCAGTGTGGGCACTGCACTGTCCCTGGCCACCCATCCTCTGAACGAGCCCTCCCTGTGCCATACATTCTGCCCTGACCTTCCGTACACACAGATGATGGGTCCTGACATCAGTTGGGGTGTCACAGAGCCATCCTACAGCTTATGGCATTCACCTCCCACGCACCTTGACTTTAGTGCACACCTGCAGTTGCTGCAAGCTGCAAGAGTTTGGTGCCAGGATCCCTCCCATTAGAGAATTAGGTGCAGGGTTCTTGCTGCATTGGAGATCAATGCAAGCTGCTATTTACCACAACTTGCAGTGATCTAAAGGCTTTTTTCAGAATTGGGCCACTAAAGGGTACTTTATTGGGGCATGAAGTCATAATGTCACAACAAAAACAGCACATGGAACTATGCCACATTAACAATCTTGTGTGCTGCAAACAGAGTCGGTGAAAACACTGACCAAAAGTAAAATAGCACACACCATAGATTAAAATGGCACACATCACCCCCTACTCCCCCCAGAACTAAAATATCTAATCTCGAGGGGGTGTGGACCAAGGGAAAAGGGGAAACTTGGGAGGAAGGAAACAAAAAAAAACATCTATCGGGGGATGGGGAATCAAACCCCCATTCCCAGGTCCACACTGCCTCAGATGCCTATGTCTTAGCCACTCCACCATGGGAGTGGCTTGACCAGGCACAGCAACTGAGGCTTCTTCAGCCTTTCCTTCAGTCTGTAGTCAGTAACAGTGGTAGCAGTATTTCCCTACTGCTATTATACCTCTGTAGCTCTAATTCATGCTGGGCTTTACAGCACACCGTTCTTGCTGTGCTTTTTCAGCAGTGCTATATTGACATGGTACCCTTTTTTGGAGGTGGGGAAAATGTTGAAAAAAGTGCAAAGTAATTATATCTGAAATGTTACCAAGTCCAAAGGCAGAGGTTGCCAGAAACAATTAAATTAAATGATGTAATGGGTGGCTAAGAAGATGGTGTAGACAGGAGGGTTTCATGTTTCAAAGAAACTAGGGGGAGGTCTGTGGATGATGTCTTACTTAATGCTATGGATGGAGTACATCTCAGACCAAATGAGGCCAAAATTTTGGGTAAGATTAAGCTACAATATTGGCCAGCATTTAAACTAGACACCAAGGGGGGGAGGAGATACATCTACAACAGAGGGGATACTGATCATAAGCAAGAATTTGAAAGCAAGGAGCAAAATAAATATTGGAAATAGTTGTAACTGCCTACTTATAAATACAAGAAGTCTGTGTAATATGAGAGAGGAGTTAGAAGCAATAATTCTAAAAGACAGTATAGATATATGTGCAATCATGGTAACCTACTGGGATGAGGAGGACAACTGAGGTAAAACAATAAGTGGTTATAACTTCTTTACGAGAGACAAGAAAGGTAGGAGGGGTGGCAAAAATGCCCTATTCATCAGGCAGGGCGTTGATGCAGTGGAATCTAAGAGTGATAAATGTGAAGAGCTAGAAATGCTGTGTGTTTATTATTTATTTATTTATTTAGTTTTTGTTGACCTGGTAAGTGCACTAGACAAATTCTGCCTATTTTCCATCACAACTCGGGGAAGGGGATACAGATGAATGGCAACTGACCTTGAACCAGATTAAGCTGTTGGTGGTATTTTTAGTGAATGAGGGAAATTTGGCCAGGACACCGGGGAAATTCCCCTACTCTCTGTAGGGGGAGCCTTTGCTACTGGCTGCGAGATGGCCAGTGTGCAAGAACCTTCGGAGGAGATGGATGTCGGGAGTACAGGAGAGAGGGCCTCCTCTCCTGTGCTTGCACCTTCTGAGGCCATGGAGGAGGAAATTGCTGTGGCTGCTGTCAGTGCAGCAACGATCATTGAATCGGTTGTTCCATGTATTGTGGCTTCTGCTGGGCGGCAGGGTGTTACCTGTTCTGCTGCTGGGGATCCTTCTCGTTCTGCTTTGCTGGGTAAGCATTCTGCTTTGCTCCACGAAATGCTGCTGTTGGACACGGAAATTGCGGCACTCCCTCAGGCATCTCCGGGGAGTACTATGACAGGAGACATACAGTTGTCTAAGCCCCCTGATGACGCCGAAGGTTTGGCGTATTTCTCTGCTACTTCCGCATCAGCGGCTGTTCTTGATGGGGCTGGCAGTCCTCCGAGGTCTGTCTCGGTGTGCCCACAGCCCCTGCCTGTTCTCCTTGATGATCGGTTGCTTCCCTCAGGAAAACAAAAACAGAAGCAAGGTCCTGGTAAATCCTGAGGTAAGCCACTCCAGAATTGGACTGAGACGTCAGGACCTTTGCCTTTCCCTACCTTTGTGTTTCTTTTCTCGGCTAATAAAGCCCCTGGTTGGAGCAAACGTGGTGGGATTTTGGCCCCTGTTGAGCAGCCTTCTTCCATGAGACTGGCCAAATCTAGTTGCCAAGGGGCTTCCTGGTCCCTCGAACTGGCTTTGAAAAGTGCTGGTTGGGAACAGGGGGATGGGGGTGATTGGACTCCGGACTCTCAGGATCCTACCTATTTAAAGATGTTACAAAAAGCGGCTGCATCTGAGGCCACTGACACTAACTTGAGCTCCAACGAACCCCGGGATGTTGCTTCTGACTGTGGGCTACTGGAGGGTAGTGGTTTACATGTTCAGCCTAATGACTCATGTCCTTGTTCTGATATAAGGGAAGTTTCTATTGTTTCAGGGTCTCCTGTTGTTCATGATGCATCTGCTTCACCTACAGTTATTTTGTCTCCTATTCCTTCCCTTTCTATACCCCCTGGGCCTACAGTCCCTTTACGACTAGGGCCTGCACCGTTGTTACAGGATCCTGTGGAGTCTGACCAGAGTCGTTCAGTTGGCTTTAAACTAGCGGACTTATTTTCCACTAAGGGGGAACCGGCACCTAGACGTAATGCCGTCCGATTGCTATACAAGGGAGGGTTAGAGGAACCCCCTAATTGTGTTTATATTGCTAAGACTTTACTTAAGGGTTCTATGAAGTTTTTTTCCTCAGAGATTTTTGCCCTGATTAGTTTGGGTAATTACAATTACGACATTAGTGTTAAACAGGTTTCAGGTTTGGATAGGTTTTGGGCACAGTATGCGACTTGTCAGACTTCTCCCATTTGGTCTCCCTTTCAGGCTATTCCATTGACCAAACCTGCTGTTCAAAATATTACGATTATGTTTAAGAACGAAGGGGTGAATGTGGAGGATATTTTATTTTGGTTAAAGCAGAGATGTGAGGTGCTTAATAGGCCCAACCCCACATTGGATAGTGAACAAACTGGGATGGTGGCTGGAGAGTTCGTGTCAAATTGTATTCTACCAATACTGGGCCTAGACATTTACCTAGTTTTTTTTACTTGGGAAAAGATAAAGGGTTCATTTTTTACGTAGGGTAGCCTAAGTCATGTTTTAAGTGTGGCTCCCGTACTCACCTTAGTTCTGCTTGTGACACTGGGAAATGTAGTCATTGTTTTGACTTTGGCCATACTTCCAGTGCCTGCTTAAATCTTTTTAAGTGCAACCTTTGTGAACGTACAGGTCATGCCTATGGGCGTTGTCCCTGGGCATCCCATAATAGGGAGGATTGTCCTTCACATGAAGGTTTAATTACGTAGCACAGCAAATGCAGGCTAAAAGGTTGCTTCCAGGATTTAAAAGTCAATTTAACCTCCTCTACATCGGTGGAGTTGCACGAGGGGCCTGAGGAGGTTATTGTTCAGGACACTTCAGTTACCCTGTCTCCCCTATTACCAGTTCCACTTTCTGATGTTGTTCCTCCATCTGTCCCTGTAGCTCCCTTGAGGGTTGACGACATGGTTGTGGCTGATGGTGTGATGCCCCCCCCCCACAGTCTGCTTCTGATCTGGATGCTTCTGGTTTCATACAAGTTCCTCATAAGAGGACCAGGAAAGGTCTGGCAGTTGTCAGTCGGGGCAAGGAGGCTGGGGTTCATACTTGGCAATCTAGTAACAAATTTGCAGTGTTAGCCACGGACCTGTCTGATAAGGACTCAGGAGGGGATGACACTGATACCTCCTCCATTCATTCTTCTACGGATATGGAAGGAGGTAGGGATTTGGATCCTATAGACAAACGAACCCGTCAGAGTCGAAGGAGTAAATCACCCATTGGTATTTAAATGGCTTCTTTTTCGGTTTGTTCTTTAAATGTGAATAGTATTAAAGGCCAGAGGAAACTGGGGGGGTGTATTCTTGACAGTGCAAGATTTTCAGTGTGATATTGTCTGTCTTGTAGATACTAGGTTCAAATCCCATCAAGAACTACAACAGGCTTCCAGGGCTTGGACCTGTGGTCCTTCCTTTTGGTCATCTGGTTCAGATAGATGTGATGGTATTGGTATTTTGTTTTCCAATTTGGATATACTGTACATGTCTCCAGATTGGTAGATATACTACCAGGGAGAGCATTGTTATTAGATTTTACATACTCCTTGGAGAGATTTCGGATAATCGTGGTTTATGCTCCCCAGACTAAAGCACAGCGAGTTTCTCTTTTTCATTTGGTGAGGCCCTTTTTGCATACCTCTCGGTTACTCCTATGGGTTGGTGATTTTAACTGTGGTTTGCACCAAACAGATAGAGGGTTACAAACCCCCAAACTATTTTGTGACTCTATTGCTTTGAAGGACATTATAACCACGGCTCAGCTTGTGGATGCATACAGGTGTTGTCATGTGACTGGAGGATTTACTTTTTTTAAGGGATCTTTGTGGACATGCATTGATTTTATGTTATTGTCTAAAGTCTTGCAGATTCATTCTTGTCAGACAGTAGGTGTTGAATTTTCAGATCATGCTGCCCTCCGGGTATCTTTCTCTTGGGATACTGCTTCCCATTGTAAGAAAAACCGCTGGTGGTTTAATGACTCCCTCTTGGAGGTTCCCTCTATTTTGAAATTATGGCGGAGGGAATGGGCTGCATGGCTGTCTGTGGCTGATCTTTACGAGGATGTGGTGGACTGGTGGGAAGACTCTAAATTACGATGGAAGCATGTCTTCCAGGAGAAGGCTGCTGCTTCTCAGACTGCTCAATACTTGCAGTATTTGGTACTACGGCAGCAGTTACAACATTTGATTTCCCTATCTGATACCACCCAGCATGACTATAGTGATCAAATTGCGGTTGTTTGCACACAGATGAAAACACTACAATATGATCGTACTAGCTCTTTAGGACAAGAGGCTCGATTTGGGACTCGGATGACTAAAGGGAGATTGGACCCTTTTAAGGCTTGTAAGGGACATGTAGACTCTAAATTTATTCGATGTCTACGGTCCCCCTCTGGTGACTTGGTTACGGCTCCAGAGGCTTTGGTTACTGTTGTTGAACAGCATGTATTGAACATGTTGGGTAATATACCGGACTGTGAGTCTGCTGAGCCATTTTTGGATTCTCTACATCTCCCTAAGCTCTCTTCTGTGGAGCAGGATATGTTGACTGCTGATATTGTTGATTGGGAAGTGGCTCAAGCCATAGGTAGTTTACGTTTGCATTCAGCACCTGGATCGGATGGCCTTACTGCACAATTTTTTAAAACTTTCATGACTGATTTGGTTCCGGCCCTAACGTTGTTGTTCAATGATATGTTGGCCTCAGCCTCTTTGACCAAGATGACTCTGTTATCCAAATTACTTAAAATTGCTGTTCATATAAGTCCTGCTCAGACGTGTGGCATTCCTGGCGGATGCCACCATGACAATTTGGTTTTGTTGCGCAAATTATTTGCCCTGGGTGACAGGGGGGCAGTTACTGGATGGGTTTTGGGTTTGGACCAGGAGAAGGCCTTTGATAGGGTTTCTCAGGATTTTTTGTTTTCTGTATTACGGGCCTTTGGACTTCCTGTTAAGTTTCTTTCTTGGCTTCAGACTTTGTATAAGGGGGCCACGATCACTCCTAATGTGAATGGTTGGTTAGGGAATCCTGTGACAATTGTTTGTGGAGTTCAGCAGGGGTGCCCCTTAAGTCCTATACTTTATAATTTTTATATTGATACTTTGATACGGGCAATCTTTCTTTGCCCTCAAATCATAGGACTTGAGGGGGTCCCTTTTTCAGCACCTATCAAACTGTTAGCTTATGTGGATGATTTGGTTTTGGTTGTGGACGTACATACTGAGGAAGCAGCCTTGGTCCAGGTTCTTCGAACCTATTCCTCAGTTTCTGGATCTAGCATTAACTTTGGGAAAAGTGTTGGGGTTCCCATTGGTCACACCACTCTCCCGCCAGCTGGTACCTTTGCTGGGATTCCTAATTCTATAGCTCCATTTAAATATTTAGGTATTTTTTTTGGGACCGGCGATATGCTTTCTCATAATTGGCACATTGCCTTGGAGAGGGCGGAAGGTCTGATTTCTGGGTGGAAACAGTTTTTGATAGGTAAGAAAAAGAGGGTGGTGTTGCTTAAAACATTGGTAATTCCATTTTTGTATCTTTGTGTATGTTTCCCCACCTATGGCTCTTTTCACTAGATTATATGGGATATTTTTTTATGGGTTTTGGGGGTCTCGCCTTAACCCAATAAAGCGTAGTCTAACATATAGACCAATAAGAGAGGGAGGGGTAGGTATGATTCATCCAGTCGCCTTTTTTATAGTTTATTTTTTAGTTATACTTTTGGGAAAGCTTTGAAGCCTGGGGAGGTGGTTTGGAAACCTTATTTGATGTGGTGGTTGTCACCCTGTCTTTCACGCTGGGATTCTGGACAGAAGGGTACTATATCTCGTTCTCAGGAGATCCCATTATATGGGAAAGAAGCTTTTAAGATGGCATTATCTTGGGGTTTTTTCCCACAGGATTTTTGTGTTTTATCTAGACGTATGCTTTATGACAAGGTTTGGAGGAGGGAGGCCCAGGAAGAGGTTGTTTTCCCCCTCTGTCTCTCAGATCATTTTACTTGGATTCTTCAACAATTTAATAATCCCCGCTTACCCCCTTATGCTTGAGATATGGTATGGTTAAGTAATTATGGCAGGTTAAGTGTCAAGGGTAATCATAAGCATAAAGCTTTGACTGCTCGATATTGCCCCCGGGATCTTTGTCACGAGATTCTGGAAACTCAACAGCACTTATTTCTTGAATGCCCTTTTACTTTTGCTTTTTGGTCCTGTTTGGCTGGTTTGTGGTCTGAACCTTTATTTCTCCAATTATCATATGAACAGATTATGTTTTGTACAAATGTTGATTTATGTTATAAATATCATGCTGATACCCTGTATATTGTTTTCATTATAATTAGATATTACCTATGGCAGGCTAGATGCATGTTAGTTTTACATCAGAAATTGATTTCTTTACAAGAAATAATTGACAATATTTGCACAGCTCTCCGTTTAGTTAAATTGCATGATTTTCAGGTTCTTACAGGACCTCAATTTCTTCTTTTTTGGCGTAATTATGACCTTTGGTCTATTGATTGATTATATGTTCTTTCCTTTTTGTTTCATATTTGTTTTGTAATTCACTATGTTACTGATGTTTCTGAATTTAGTTTTCTGTGTACAGGATGCTGTCATTTTTTTCTGTAATGAAGTCCAACCTTTTTCAATAAAATTCCCCTACTCTTTTCGATAGTGCCATGGAATCTTTAACATCCACGTGAACTACCACCAATCCAGGGAGATGGGACCTCGGTTTAACGTCTTATCCGAAAGACAGCACCTCAGAAGTGCAGCACCCCTCTCATTCTGCACTACTGTGTCAGTACTGGGATATTAACCCAAGTGCCAGATGTGGGAACTGAACCCACAGCCCTCTGATCTCCCGGCCTCAGAGGTGAGTGTGCTATCTACTGAGCCACTGACACTGCACTGGGTTAGAATATTCACCAAAGGAGCCTGAAAATGATTCTTTGGCATGGTCTGCATGTCCCTCTCTCTGCATAGTGAATGGGTGGATAATCTGAAGGTATCCCTTAGATCTCTTAATACAGCAAACAGAGTGTACCTAGTGGGAGAGTTTAGTTATGCCAAGCATAAACCAGGAAAAAATGTCAGGTACAACTGGCCAGGAGACAGTTAATAGATATTAGTAATGAACTAAATTTGGATCAGCATGTGCATGACTATACCAGGGATGGCAGAACATTAGACCTAGTCCTCAGTAACATACAGTAGATGGATGCATGACAGGCTGCATGGTGGTGGCATCACTTAGAGTGAGCAACCATACTGTAACATGATCAAATTTGTGATTAAAAACGATGAAAGACTGGTGGGTAGGATAACTAAAATTAAATGTTTGTCAAATGCAGACTTTACTAATATGAGGGAAGACCTCCAAAATCAGTACTGGGAACATGAACTACAGTATTTGGACTTAAATTGTGGATACCTGGAGGATAACAGTACATAAAATTAAAGAACTGTTTAAAAACATGGTCCCTGAGAGAGTAAAGTATGGTAATAAAGAAAAAATTCCACCATGGTTCATGAATACAATCAAAAGGTATCTAAGAAAATAGAGGAGGGCTTACAACAAGGCTCAAAGTTGTGGCAAAATGCCACACAGGAATAGTTATGGAAAACTGGTCAGGAAATATAAAAAGGAAATTAAATGGAGCAAAGCAGTTCTGGAATTTAAGAGTGCTGTATTGGTCACGGATAACCGTAAATCGTTCTACAGATATATTAATAGTATAAAAGGCTTTAATTAGAGTGTGGGTGTACTGGCTGTGGAGGAAGAAGCAATATCAAGAGAGATACAATAGACATGGTTAATGTATTTAACCAGCATTTCTGCTCTATCTTCCACAAGGGTGTGGGTGAAGGTGAAGTGATCAGGGTTCCCCAGGAAACACCAATGTTACATATTGCTATGGACATACTAATATCCCCTACTGAATGGTCTGAATGCAAACAAGGCCCAGGTACCTGATAAGATGCATTCTCCAGTAATTAACAGTTTGGCTATTGAACTAGCAGGCCCACTTAAATGACTGTTTTGAACATCCATAAATGCTGGGCAGGCAGTGAATTGCTGGACGGATGGACTAGTGGTGTCAATTTTCAAAAAAGGGTTGAGGGCTAATTTCCAAAATTATAGACTGGTTAGCCTGATATCAGTGCTGGGGAAGATGATGGAATCATTCCTTTATGGAGTAGACAGAAAATTACAACAGTAGCAACCAGCTGATGGACAACACCCAACATGATTCCAAGGGGGAAGGTCTTGTCAAATTAATCTCATAAGATTCTTTGAACCAATGAAAAAAGCACTTGACAAGAGTTTACCAATGGATATTGCATTCTTAAACTATTTTTATTTATTTTATTTCGTTTTTGTTGACCGGGTAAGTGCACTAGACAAATCCTGCCTATTTTCAGGCACGACCCGGGGGAGGGGGATACAGATGAATGCCAACTGACCTTGAACCAGATTAAGCTGTTGGTGGTATTTTGAGTGAACGAGGGAAATTTGGCCAGGACACCGGGGAAATTCCCCTACTCTTTTCGATAAGTGCCATGGGATCTTTAACATCCACCTGAACTACCACCAATCCAGGCAGATGGGACCTCGGTTTAACGTCTCATCCGAAAGACTATAGCAAAGTGTTTAACACTGCCACTTCACAAACTTATTGTAGAGTTAATGAGATTGGGTTTAAATGCATAACTGGTTAGATTGGTCCAAGAATGGCTAACAGATAGGGAACAAATAGTGTATATCAGGGGATATGTACTGAACAAGGGAGCAGTTATGATTGGGGTCCTTCAGGGCTCAGTCCTGGGTCCTATAATCCTTAACATGGTAAATCTGCTTTCTCATGCTATTTCCCCTTCCTCTGGAACCAGCTACCCTCCTCCATCCATCTCTCCCCCTCCCTTCCCTCCATTAGACACCATCTAAAACTCCTCCACCCTCCTCTGTTCTTGCCAACTCTTTTTTTGAACCCTTTCTTACCCTTGTCTGGCTTTTGACCACCCTTTTCTCCCTCTCCACTTAACCTCATAGTTGTGGCAACCTTGTTGAAGTTTATTAGCCAGTTTTCACTCCTACTTTCAGCACCAGCTCAGCCTCCCTTCACTCTAGCACTATTCACTTTCAGTTTGCCAATTTACACACGATTTGTATACTAATTAATTTGTCCTCCATATGTAATATTTTAATATTTTGTCTGCAGTGTACTCAATTTATGCTCTTTTTGCCATCCTCATTGTAACCACATCACTTGACTGGCTGTTTTTATTATTTATTTATTTATTTTTTTGCAATTGTGCAGCTCCTTTTCCCATTTTCCAAGACTGCACCTTGAAATGAGGCTCGGCTCAGTGTGCCTCTCCTGGTTATCAATTTAAAATAAACAGATAAACACCTATGTTGCCAGTATGCAATCCATAGATGGGGCCTGGATGTGCAAGTTTGCTGATGACACCAAGATTGATATGGTAGTTGACACTGTAGGAGGGTTAGGACATTGAGAAAAAAACTTAAAATCCATTGAAGCCTTGGCTAGTGGATCAAAATTTGTGTCTAACATAAACAAATGTGGCCAGCCCACCAGCACAATAATATAGGTGCTGACAATCCATGTTTGAAAATAAGCATGGTGAGCCAGAGGGTCGACTGGAGGGAGTTAGGATGAGCATCCTATGGACAACACTCCTTCTCTGGGGTGGAGGGTTGTGCCTTCCCAGCATGCCAGTGACACCTAGTGGAGATTTTATGTGCAACAGCCTGGACCAGTCTTCAGTGGATGGAGCAGATGGTGGACATCTGAAGATCAGGTGCGAGGGCACGCCCAACATGTACAGACATTATTGCATGTCTGCGCCTCCAAGGGGAAAACTAATGGAATAACCCTTGGGCCAGCTGCTCCGTGAAGCCCCTGGACTTCCACCCAAATGATGCTCCAGGCATAAACCTCAGCTGGGGACTCAGGTGAATCTCAATCTCTCCCTTTGGGGAGCCCCACTGCAGGAGGCAAGCTGCAGGCCTCACAGTAAGGACAGCCTGTGAGGATGCTGGATGTGAGGTCCAGGCACTGAAGAGGTGATACATCCCCCACCTGGATCCAGGAGATAAACAAAGTGAAAAAAATACTCAAAGGTATAGTTATACACCTAGGCACCAGGACTAGTAAGAACAAGTATAAACTTTATGACTTAGACTTAAGAAGACAACTGAAGAAAAGGACCTTGGAGTCCGAGTCACCAAAAATCTTACTGTAAATTTGGAAACCTGTGTAGACTGATCACTAATAAGGGTATAGAATCCTGAGTTGCATTGATAGAAACATCACCAGTATGATTAGGGAGGGTCTATTGCCCTTTTACAGCACCCTGGTCAGTTCTCATACCAAGTACTGCAGCCAGTTCTGGGCTATTCAATGTACAAGACACAGAACTAGTGGATGGGGTGCAGAGAAGGATAACTAGAATGTTAAGAATAAGAGATAAGAGCTATAATGAGCAGTTTAGAGGGTTCTACATGTACAGCCTGGAAATGAGAAGACTAAGAGTTGACATGTCTGCCTAGTTTTCAAAGCCTTCCAAAGTAGATATCTATGGGACATGTTAGGCCTGGAAACAAGAGACTGTATTATGAGGGTAGATGACATGCAAGGCAGCTTAAGGGTGATCATTACAAAACTACCAAATGAGGGACTTGGTTTACTTGAAGGGTGATTGCTATGTGGACTTCAATACCAGAATATTTAGTGAATGTCAGAGAATAGAAAGTTATAAAACATACTTGGACTTGCTCTCAAAAGCAAACTGTATCACAGGTTATTTCCACTGAGGAATAGCAAGCTATATAAAGGCTCTAGTAATCTGCATGTATACTTTCCTTATGACTGCTAAGGCTGCAAATAAGCATAAAAGCAAAGCAGCAGCAAAGGTTTAGAGAATGCTACTCTTAAACATTAGAAGCCTTGGAAACAAGAAAAAACAAAACAAAACAAGCTAGAATTCATCATTAACATGAAAGTGATGCACATTAGTAGAATCACAGAGACATGGTGGCAGAAAGATGTTAGATGAGGAAAACAAAAGATTTTAACGTGTTTCATAAAGACAGAAAGGATAAAAGATAGAAAGAATGAAAGGGAGTGGGACTTGCCATACATTTAAGAAATTATATAGAAGCAGCAGAATATAACAGTATGGAAAATAACCCCATGAATCATAGAAGAGTTAATCTTGCTCCAAGTTAGGGCAAGAAGAAACTTCTGGTTGTGATAAATGGCCACCATCACAGTCAAGTGATATAAATTATAATGATAATACCATAACTTTCTGGGTTTACGCAGTAATAATTGGAACAGGGGCAAAAAAAACTGAGGCTGAAGGTAGACATATTTATTAACCCCCTGGTCTGGCTATTACTGAGGAAATGCAGACCACTATTAGTTATATTGTTATTAAACTAAAAAAAAATTAAAACCACAGACTCTGTGCATGGTTTAATGGTGTGTCTGTGAGAAAACAGGAACTGTTTCTCATAGAAGCACTATAATGTTACTGTGGCCTTTGATTGGTTGTTGCATGTTGAAGTGGGAGGGAAAACTGGGCTTGCTCTCTTATTGACTAAGTACACATCCGTCAATCAGAATGCAGAGCCACTGTCCCAGTATTCAGCCTACTCTATGGTTAGTGCAGAACAACCAGGCACTAACTCTGCATTCTGATTTGCTAAGAGGGATCATTCAAGTATAATAAAAATGAATTACATCTTTTAAAAAATCTGTTGATGGAGGAAAACATAGTTTTGCTAGGGGATTTTATATTGCCAGGGATAAACTGGACACACAGAGAGGGCAAAATGCCCACTGATAAAGAGTTCCTAGGCATCATTGCTGTATTAAACCTGGAACAGTATGCTAACCAGTGTATGAGGGGAGCACATACTAAATCTGGTTTTAAGCTGCATGGAGGAGGAAATAAGCACATTTTAAATTATTGAACCCTTATGTGGGAGCAACCACATCATGGCTACTTTTAAAAAACACAGAAATAAGGGTGGGGTTTCAGTATGTACCAAAATTAGATGTGTCAGCAAAGCAACATTTGGTGAAAAGCAAAATAGCTTTAAATCCTGGAAATTTGAGAGGTAATTTGAAGAAAAAATCTGGAAGAAATGTGGGACCTTTTAAGTCTCATTGTCACATGTGGCAGAAAAGTTTGTTCTGAAAGAATAAAATTTACCCTCCTATTTCCTCTTGGCTTTCTTTGTTTCTTTTTTTGCATTCCTTTAATGCCAGGCTATAAGATTCCCATAACTCATGTATATTACCTTTAATAACTATTGTGGCACCCTTTTTCCTTATCTGTAATCTTTTTTTAGTCATACTATTAAGCCAAACAGTTATTTTACCCTACTTATTATTTTAGCTGCCAAAGTTAAAGAAAATTACAAATCATTCTACAGCCACATAAATGAAAAGAGGAATACAAATTCACAGGTGGGACCACTAATGGTAGAAGGTGAAATAGCTACTGCTGAAAAAAGTATAATATTATTAAATACAGAAAATATAAAGGAAACACTACAGAAAATAAATCCAAATAAAGTACTAGGCCTGGGTGGTATTCACTCAAGAATAGTCAAGGAGCTTGTGGGAGAACTGTCTGGGCTAATTACTGCCATTTATTATTTAAGTTCACTGGATAAGGCAGAGGTAGTCGAGTGCTCGAGGGAAACAGCAGGGATCCCTTTATTTAAGAAAGGAAATAGATCAGACCATAAACATTACAGACCAGTGAATATGATGTCAGTGATTGGTAAAATATTGGGAGGAATAGTAAAAGAGTAATTGGAAAATTATATCACCACGTCTCATCAATGGGACCAAACACAGCATGGATTTAGTTTTACTAGATTACAGCAAGGCCTTTGATACCATGCCACATTTAATAATGATTACGAAATCAAAACAACATACAACTAAACAATAGATTAGTAAGTTGTGTTGAACTGTGGCTTAAAGATTGGAAACAACAAGTTTCTAATTTATTAAGAGCCATAAGTCAGGCTTGAGCTAGCTGACAAGTAAGGTTTCTCAGTGGTCCATTTTGGGACTCACTATTTAATATTTATGTGTCATCAATGAATTGTAGGTAAGGGAGTATGGTTATTTAACCCTTAGGCTGCTGACAGAATTAGAATATATAGGAATTCTGGACTGATAATTCAGTCTGTGGCTCAGCAAGGGTTAAATTGGCAGATGACACTAAAGTAGAATCAGTAGATTGACAATGAAGTGACTCTATACAGATTAAGACAGGATCTGAGTAAACTGGAAAGTTGCACATTTGAACAGAAATTGGAATTTAATGTAGGAAAATGTGTCGTAATGTACTTGAGAAGTAAGAACAGAATGGCATAGCACATTCTAGTGGCCAAAGAAATTAGAGAAACTAAGGCTGAAAAGGATGTAGGATTATGTGTATCACCAAATCTGAACTTTGATATGCATTACAGGGAAGTAGTACAAAAATGCGACATAACCAAGGGCTGTGTATGAAGAAACATTGCCAGTAGGCATAAAGCTGTATTAATGCAATTGCATGTAGAGATGTTCCAAAGTTTTACTTTACCAATGAAGTTCTGGTGAAGGTTCAAAATTTGCCTTTACAAATTACTTAACAAATTTCCACTTTACAGCTTTGCCTAACTTTACTTGTAAAGGTGGTGAAGTTAGGCAAAGTTAGGTGAAGTTAGGAAAATTTAATTAAATTCACCTAGAAAAAGGGCAACTTCACCTTGCAAAAACTTCACAAAGTCAACACTTCACACTTCGCAAATTTCACCAACTTTGCATACTAATTCACAAAGCAAATTTTATCCACTGTGCACTTATATGACACACTGGTACGGTCACACATGGAGTATTGCAGCCTTTTATGTGCATTAAGCACTAAGAAGAGGATAAAACTACTTGGGGGGGGAGGTGCAGAGAAGGGGCTACCCAGATGGAAGTAGGGTTGAAAGATCTATCGTACAATGAGAAACTTGAAAACCTGGGAATGTTTTCTTTTTAGTACAGAAAGCTTAGAGGGGTCTATGCTTAATTTTCAGAGCATTCCATGAAAGGAATCTATGGGGTTCCTTATGATTAAAGTGGACACCAGTGACCAAATAGGTCCATGATTTTATAATAGTCAGGGAAAATAGGGCAGATTAAATGGATATTGCAGTTGTTTTCTGCCTACAATTCTATGTTTCTATTTTTCTCCTCCTTGCTGCTGACTGTGTGCTGCAATCTCTGTGGTCAGAGTCATTCCCTGCTCGATTAAAATGAAATTACTGTATATGCGGAGGAGAGGACAGGCTGTTTAAATTTTCTTCAAAGTTCAAATCTACTTGGCCAGTGAAGTTAATCTGAAAAATCAGTCAGTCAGTCAGTAACTTCGCAAAGTTTCTCTAAGTGTGAAGGGAAGAATGTCACTTATGAATTTTGTATTCACTGCATCTCTAGACATTGTAAAAACTATAGTAGAAAAATACAAGAAGAACAAGTCATTCAGTAAATTATACAGTGCAGTAACGCTTAAACAGTGATATAAATTATAAGCATGTGTTAGTTACTTAGTATACAAAAATTGCAATCATGTGATGCCTTTACAGAACAAGTTGACTATACGGCAATTTCTAAATTGAGCTTTAATTTGCAAATTAGATAAGGAGAATGCAAGACACAAAGAAGACTATGGAAGAAGTTAAGGTAGCAACTTCAAAAGTCCTATAATGTATGACAGTAGAAATGCAAGGCTCTGTAAGAAACTGCTGGACAGGTTACCAAGACACCACTTGAATTTAGCTACTTTAGTTCAGTAGGCCCTTCCTGTTAAAACTCTTTCAATAAACAAATAAAAAACACTTAATTTCAAAGGACAGCATTTTGGCCTTGGAGGATCTAGTAAAAGAGTAAAGTTAGATCCACACAAGAACTTTCCTATTAAGCAGTCATAATAATAATCATTACAGGCTTAGTAGAAAAACTGCTGAGGTTTAGTAATGAAATGTGAAAGCAGCTAACAATGCAAACTAACACATATTGTTATAACTCTTAAAATAGCTTGTCAGAGCATGTGGTATATAAAGGATAATGTATGGTCCTCTATCAGTAGCCGGTCTGTTAACTGTCGAGAGGTTGCCAGGGTGAACGTGTAAACCTCGAGAGTGAAGCTCGAGAGGTTTATATCACCATGGCAACCTCGAGATGGTTAACAATGACCAGTTGCCGATAGAGGGACCATACATTACTTTTTATAGTGTATGGTCCCACGTAAAAAGGAAAACGACTGCTTACTTTTTCAAATATAGTCACCGCCACGGCCGTTCAGTCCTTCCCTAACCACTGCGTTCATCCGTCGGTTCCCAGTGTAAAAAAAGGCATGCACATGCGCAGTCCCATCGCCGTTGTTAACCTATCGATGTGACGTAGCATCGATAGGTTAACAACATTTCTATGTCACATCGATAGGTTAACAACCTTAGGAAATGATGATTTCCTAAGGTTAACAGAGTTCTACCATACATTATAAACAAATATGTAATGGTCTTTAAGATGAGACTTGATGAGTATCTTGAAGATAACAGGGAAATAGCTAATTCATACTGAACTGATGGGAAGAAGAAATTCAATAAACTAATGGTCTTCTCCTCCCCCTCCAGATATGTATATATGAACATTGACTTGTAATCAGCCTGCCTATTACTCCTCTGTAATCACTATGTCTCCCACAACACTCTTGTGTAACAGTGTCTAATGTATTGGGTACTTGTTTAACATACAGTGAGCTTGTTGTTTCACTCTGTAATTTGCTCCATTCCCATTCCAATATATGTATGTGCTGTAAACTACTGAAAAAGGGCTTTCATTGCATGCATCCACTATAAACTATTGTAAATAGCTTCCAATGTATTTATTCTTCTGTTGTAACTAATCCTTGGTCACCCCTGAAAAAGGGACCTCTGGTCTCAGTGGGTTTACCCAGTTACCAAAATCTAAATAAATAAATAAATGTACTTATGTACTGTAGGTATGCGTGTATTGTACTTACTGCATTCTCAATATATTTTATGTTTTTCACTTATCGTCTTAAAAGAAATCCAGTTTAAGTCTCAAAAATAGGGAAATAATTGCAAAGAATGAACTCGCCCTCAAAAATTTGTAAAGGTCATCTGAAATCCTAATCTATTGTTAGGCAACAAGGCCTGGACATTCAAACTGCGCCAGGCTGTGGCACAAACCTGGGCGCAGCTCAACTTTGTTGCGCAGGGGTGTGGCCTGGGCAATATTCAACGGAGCTGCACTATGGCGCAGCAGCTTTGAATATCACACCCTGGCCACCCCCACTGTGCATGATGCAGTGGCACTGTGCCAGCGCAAGTGGCCAAAGTGGAGCATGGAGATGCGCTAGCGCAAGTGCCATTGTGCCATGCACAGCACCTGCGATATTCAAAAGGGGACATGCAAATGGGGCCATAATTTATGCAAGGCACACATGGGGCCATTTGCATGTCATTATGGCCCAATTGCATCCCATTAGCATGCAGGTGCGCCAATCCCTGACGACTTGTGCCTGGCGCCGTGCCAGGCAGCAGCCATCGGGGACCAATGCCCCCTGCAGTCCAATCACGGGCATTCTTCTAAAAGAAACCCCACTCTAATATCCCTGGTGGTCCAGTGGACCCCTATGTGCCCGATCATGGGCATCGGTATAACCCCCCGTCCAATATCCCTGGTGGTCCAGTGGACCGCACTCTGCCAAATCGCGGGCATCTGTAAAACATAGAACATTCCTATTACCCTGGTGGTCTAGTGTACCCCCTCCCCACCCGCCCACTGAGGCCCCACCACCGCTCCCCCCCAGTCAGCCGGCGGGCAGCAGCACCCCACCCACCTGCTGCCCCGCCGCCCACCGACTGACAGCTTGGTAGGGCTGCACGCCCATTGGCCCACTGGACCACCAGGGATATTGGACAGGGGGTTATACTGATGCCCACGATCAGGCACATAGGGGTCCACTGGACCACCAGGGATAATAGAGGGGGGTCTCTTTACCCAGATGCCTATGATGGGGCATGGGGTGGTGCCACCAGGTGTGGCAGGAACTCGGGTGGCCACCCACAGGTGGCAACTGCCATGTTGCACCCTGCAGTGCGGCAGCTCACCTGTGGGTGGCCATCATTTGTTCCTTTTTTGGGGGCTTAACTTTGTGCAGGCACAGGTAAGGGTTGCACATGCATGACTCTGCACATCCTGGGCTGAATATCGGGCTGTGCAGGTTATGCATGGGCACGCCACCCCTACCTGTGCCTGCATACATTACTGATGCGCTCTGGCACATCGGGATTTGTGCGGTGCACTTTTCCCTTTTGAATATCGTGCAGGGGCGCATCAGTGAGTTGTGCATGGTGCAACACTGTTGCGCCATGCGCATCCCTTTTGAATATCTGGGCCTCAGTGTTTTTGGCAAGGAATTTGAGTGTTATTTGCAGCAGGTCCAGTATTTAGTGGGAAAGCATTAGAAGAACAACATTGTATGCATTTATAGCACTCTTCAAAAACAAGCACCCCAGAGCATAAAAAACTGCTACTTGTTCAGTTCATAAACGGTTACAGATAAAATGCAAATAAATAAGAGTTGGTACCTAAATGGCCTGTTGTAGGGAAAAGACCAACTAAGCATACTGTAAATGTATTCAGTCTAGGTTTAAAGCAAAGAACAGACTCAGCATATACAATTGTGGCTGGTAAGACATAACATAACTAACAGAAACAAAGAGTTGCAAGTCAGTCTTTGGTTCCAGAAAAACTATAAAATATATGAGAGTAAGGGGGGACCCAGCATATAGGCTGAGAATATTTTAAAATTAGGAGAAGGAGTACAGTCTATGGAGTCATGTGTAACTGGAGGAGACATTGGTTTAAAAAATATTTTAAGTAAGTTATAATGGTTCCTATGGGTACAGAGACAATTTCAAATTTGAAATGGGTATCATGAGTTAAAATCAAAATGCGGAATTATAAGTACTGCACTACATTTGATGAGATATTTGAGTAATTAGTGCAACAAGACATCACATGAATTAATAAATAAAAGAATCATAAGTTCAAGCTTATCAAATGTAACATCAGCAGTACCAGTATATACTGTACAGTAGCTAGTTACATGGAATACCTGATTCTTAAAGCTTGGTCAATTCATTATGTACTGTGAAATTCCTCTGTTTGCCACTTCAGCAGCCATTTTTTCTCACAGCAGTCAATAAGGGCCCCAGACTCAAGGGTGTGTGTGTTACATTATTCATTTATGGCATGCTTGGTGAAGAGGGCAGGCACAGGGTCTGAACCACATATGAACCCTGATTGTACACTATTTCTATGAGTTGAAAATGGTGCTCAGGGGATATGGATGATATAGACACCAGGAGGCAGATACAACTGCTTAACACTTCTTCTCCTTTCTAGAAAATGGTTTCTTGTAACCCATAAATTAATAGGTAAGTTTGTTTAATTTATTTATTTATTACATTCTTGGATTCAATACCTTTGAGCAGGAAGCTCATTTACAAAGATTCCTCATCAGATATATACAGTAGAATTTTCATTTCTAAAGTTAGCTAAATGAACAATATACATATAAGGCAGCCTTTCACATTTTGGCTGGTGTACACTTGAACAAATAATTTCAATATGGAGGACAAGCAATTCGGACAAGTAGATAAATAAGTTTAGTAGACATAGTAGAAATGTCATGGTGGTTCAAACTGAGCATGTCAGGAGGGGGGGTAGGTGGGGAAGGTAGGATAGGAATGTGGGCTAGTGATGGTAGGGGCAAAAATGGGGTGGGTGGGGGTACATGGACAAGGGGGAGAAGAAAGACAGGGGCAGTAACTGCTGTTAGTGTGGTGGGTAGACAGAGCTTGCTGAGAATGACCAGTGGGACCCTGTTTAGAGCTACCAGTTGCAACTACTAAGTGCGATGAGGTAATGTCATAACTTACTCTTGAAAGGACCCAGAGAAGGGCATTTATCCAGTAAGGGGTGTGGTATGCAAAGGACCATTGTCCTTGTGTTCTGCAGCTGAAAGGGACCTGGTAGGACTGTCTGTTTGTGATACAAGTCTGGTGTGGGTTAGTAGTTTGGTTTAGGAGGTCTTGGATGGCCGGAGGGGTGAGGCCAAGGCAGGTTTCTTGGCTAGGAGACAGGTCTGATATTTTGTTCTGCCCTCCAGGTTCAGTCAGTTTGTTATGGCATACAAGTCACATGTATGGGTCAGTTGGTTAGCCCCAGTTATTAATCTGCAGGCTTTGTTCAGTGCTGTGCTTATCCTTTCTAGTGTAGTATCAGACGCAGCACTGTACACTGTTAATCCATAATCTATAATGGAGAGTACAGAACTGTTTAATGCAAGTTAGAGCACCTCAGAGGTCATGCAGTACCTGTGCCTAAAGAGGAGGTTACATCTAGTATTTACCACCTTTGTGACTAGGTCTATGTGGCTGGTGTATGATAGGGTGCTGTTCAGGGTACCCCAAGGTATTTAAATGTGGGCACCATTTTAAGTGCAGTGTTTTGGCTATTCTGGATAGTCAATTGATATGACTTGTGCTTGTTCTGCGTGTTTGCAAACAACATTACTTTCATCTTTTTGTAGTCCATGATCAATTTGTGTTCCAAGAGCCAGGCCTTAACATTAGAGAATTATTGCTGGAGTTGGGACCCAAGACAGTGTGGGTCAGTGTTGCTGGTGAAAATAACTGCATTGTTCAAACACAGAAGAATTATTTCTGAATAGTTAAGGGGGAGATGGTTTCAAAAGAGGCTGAAGAGAAAGGGGCCCAGAATTGAGCCTTGGGGGATGCCTGAGAGCACTTGCCAGCTGTCAGCTTGGACTCCATTTATCTTAACCTGCTGTGATCTGCTCCCAAGATGAATTTTAAACCACCTCACTGTGTCAGCTGAGAGCCCGGTAGTGGAGAGTTCATTAAGCAGTATGGTGTGGTTGACCATGTCAGAAGCATTGGTGAGGTCAATATAGGTCGACCCCAGCAGCTGACCATGGTCAAGAGCACTTTGGACATAGCCAGTGTACTCAAGCAATGCTGTTGTTGTGCTATGAGCCTTGTAAAAGCCATGCTACTGTGGACATTGTGTCTGGTATTTCACAAAGTAGTCAACTAATTGATCAGATAAAATGATCTCAAGTACTTTGGAGAGTGGAGTAGAACTGATATGGGAGAATAGTTTGTATGCAGGGCCTGATCTCCACTTTGGTGAACAGGTGTTATCACCACAGCTTTCCATTTCTAGGGGAATTGAGCATGACATAGGGAGATATTCAGTATTTTGGTCAGAGGGGTTAATACTTCATCCAGGGTGAGGGCAATAAACCTAAGGTCTAGAGTATCACTACTATACTGCGATTTATCTAGCACCCATTGTAGGTATTTCCTGGCTTCGGCCTTATTAACTAATTTGAAATAGAAAGGAGGGGAGCCTGGGGAGGAGATGCTATTGCTGACATTGATTTTGTTACTGTCAGCTTCAAAGAAATCAGGTGTAAGTACACTGCTGAGATCAGAGAATGCATTATTAAAAGTATCAGGTGTGACCTTAGGGTCCAGGGTGATTGTTCCATTTATGTCTAACATAGAGGGTGAGGCTTTAGTGGTTTTTCCCATCAGTTCTTATATGTTTTCCCAGAACTTTCAGCTGTCAGCCATGAGTCTGCTAGTTCCCCCTTGAAATGATTAATGTTTGACAGATGGATTGCATAAGTGCATTGATTCCTGGCCTTTTTATATTGCTGGGTGTCAGCCTGCTTACCAGTGGTTTGTGCATGGTGCAAAAGGTAGTCTCTGTTGGCCATTTGGGCAAGGAGGGTTGGGTTAATCTAGGAGTTGCTTATATCCTTAACCTTCCATTTTCTAATAGGGGCATGGATGTCGCAGGCTGAGTTGAGCATGGTGATAAAATGTTCAAGTGCTTGATCCACATTCTGGGCAGAGTCAACAGGGTGACCAGTCAATCTGTTTAAGGTGAGATTTCAGTAGTTCAAGCTGCCTTTTTCTCAGTACTCACCCTACAATGGTCTTAGCAGGGTGTTTTGGGGCTTTATTAGACCAGTGGCTAATAATAGGGGAGTGGTCACTTATAGTGTCCGGGGTGATGGTTGTGCTACATATTCTATCCGGGCAATTTGTTAGCACCCAGTCTAGTAGTGTACAATAGTTAGCTCTGGTAGGTGACTCAACTAGTTGTGATAATTGATGGTAGATAGGGCATCTTTAAATGGGGCTGCCTCTGGGGCCAGTAAGTTTACATTAAAATATCCTAGCAATACCACTTTGGAGTTTTGGCATAAGCTAGTCATGTAGTCAGTGATTACATTAATGCCAGAAGTCTCCTCTCTAGGGGGGATGTAGATGAATACAACCATGAGCATCTTAATGTGGGAACCTACTAGTAACTTGACCACCAGTGCTTGCACATTGCTCCCTGAGTTAATTTTAGCAAGGCAGTGACCTTGAAAGTTCTCCTTCAGACAGATTGCTGTGCCTCCACCTCTCTTGCTAATCCTATCCTGCCTGAATAAGGAGTATCCATTTAAGGTGATTGCTGAGTCAGAGATCTTAGGTGTAAGCCATGTCTCCCCTACTGATAGTTTGTCTGGCTTGTGCTGTATGACCCAAGTTTGGAGGGTGTCACGTTTGGACAACAGCCTGCAAACATTGATAGACTCCGGCTTTATAGAAGCATGGCTGTTACCCATGCTTGGCATGTGCTGTATGGGGCCGGGGTTGGGGTGGATGTTACCCAACAGCAGGAGGAGCAGCAAGGCGATTCGAGTCAGCAAGTGTTTAATTAATGTGAGGTCAGCTGAGTGCTTCCACCTCATAATCATCTGAGCTTTTGTGATCTGTTGCATTAAGGTTAATCTGGGAAGGAGACAGAAGTGGGGTAGGGTTTTCAAATCTTGACAGATATATTTGGGGGGCTGGCAGCTCTGTGAGGCACTTCAATAGTGTGACTAGAAGTATCTCGATTAGTGTTAACATCGGGGTCTAGGATCGGGTGGTTGTTAGTGTTCTGGTTAGTGTTAGTATCCTGGTTTATTATATCCATGCTATTTAAGGATAATAAGGCTAGCAATATGCTTAGGAGGAGCACCTTGCTATAGGTACCCTTACTTGAATGAGACCTGCCCTAAATAGGTAGGGGCTCCTTGCGATACAGCACAGAATGTGCATGATCTGCTGATTTCACTTTGTACCTAGTAGTGGGAGGTGGATACCTGCTGTAGAGAGGTAGGAGCTCCTTGCGGTAAAACACAGAATGTGAATGGTCTGCTGATTTCAGTTTGTGCCTAGTAGTGGGAGGTGGCGTAGACCAGGACTGTGTCACTGCAGAGAGGATTTAGGAGCAACCATTGACACTTGTGCTGCAGTTGGAAAAAGTGTGCTGTTTCTGGGGGACCTAAATAAGTGACGGATCACCTTTTGGTGGGGGGGTGGTTAAGCGGCAAGAAGAGTAAGTGAGGTTCACTAAGTGAGGAAACTTAGCAAGTGGCTAAGAGAGTGATCAAGGCAGTGTTGCAAGGGAGGCACCTGGGGCCAACCAGGGGAGAACCAGTGAGGTTAGTGGGAGAATAAACCTAAGGCAAACTGGTACCACTGTGATAGCCTAGTGGTTAGGGTTACTGATTTTGGTGAGGAAGGTTGGGTGGTTCAAAACCCAGGGCGTATGTTAGATAGGAGGGGTGCCTAAATTGCAGGACATTTGTTTGAAAATGGAGAGGGCTGTGATAGGTTAGGAATGTTAGGTAGCACTGTAGAGGTACTTTAAGTTAGAGGTGTGTGGTGGAAATGGTTGGTGCAACAGTGACTCCTAGTGGTCAGGGAATATAAGTTGCAGAGGAAAAATTGGGGAGATAGTATTAGAGGCAAGGAGACACGTGATTAGTCATGTGACCAAGATTAGCATAGTATTAGAGGTATGGAGACATGTGATTGGTCACATGACTAAGTTTACCAATAAAAGAAAGGACCACCCAGGTTGGGGGGTAGTCGCTGCGGCAGATGTGATGGGCTAGCAGAGTACAGGTATGCTGAAAGACGGGGTCCCTGTACCTTTAGTGCAGGTCTGGTCTTCCACGGTCTCTCACTGTTACTGTGGTGGGGAGGAGGGCTGGGACTAGGAGAGTGCAGCCTGCAGAGACAAAGATAACGTGTAATCAGACAGACCAGAGGATTAAGGGATCCTGGCACACAATAGAGCCAGTGTCAGGGTGGCAAAGGACACATAAGGGAGGGGAGCCGAACTCATACTGAGCCATGCATGTGCAATCAGGCCAGGTCCAATGTCGGGGTAGGAGCAGCTCCTCCACTGAATGGACTCTGGAGGTAAGGAAATGGGACAATAGCAAATCAGGGGCAAGTTCCTTAAAGTAGCAACAATAAATCCATAGCAGCACAGTGCAGAGTAGGGAGGCAGGCTACAAGGAATAAAGCAAAAAGAAATCTGTTACAAACACAATTAAGGCAGCAGTAGTAAATGGCAGTTAAACTGAGCTTAATGGCAAAGACATTCACAAAATGACAATTACTACAGGTATGCTGACAGGAGGGGGTTCCTGTACCTTTAGTGCTGCTCCGGTCTTCCGTGGTCTCCTACTGTTGCTGTGGTGGGGATGGAGAGGAGGGCTGAAACTGGGAGAATGCAACCTTTTGTGCAGCTCCAGTCTTTCACTGTCTCCCTCTGTTGCTGTGAAGGTGAGGAGGGCTGGAACTGGGAGAATGCAACCTTTAGTGATGCTCCCGTCTTCTGCAGTCTCTCGCTGTTGCTGTGTTGGGGAGGAGGGCTGGAGTGCAGCCGTTAGTGCTGCTCAGGTCTTCCGTGGTCTCCTGTTATTGCTGTGTTGGGGAGGAGGGCTGGAACTGGGAGAATGCAGCCCGCAGAGACAAAGATAACATGTAATCAGAGAGCCCAGATGATTAAGTTTTAAACTTGTGAGACAGTAAAAGAAAGGGAGGCAGTAATTGCCCCTACTGGATTACAGCAAGCAGGAAGGGAGGGCCCGGGGTGAGAAAGGCAGGGATGGAGACAAGAGAAAGGAAAAGGGGGTTAAAGTCAGATAAGTATGGGTAGGGGACTGAGAAGAGGAAGTTAAAGAGCCTGACATTGGTTGTGGGAAAAGTAATGGAAACACTGCTAAAGGAAAGCAAAGTAAAATATCTGAAATCAAATGGATTGCAAGATTGGAGGCAGCATGGAGTCACAGGGAGGAGGTCATGCCAAACAGATCTGATAACTTTTTTGACTGGATGTCCAAGGTACTATATTAGGGAGGAGTGGTGGATGTGGCCTACCTAGATTTCAGAAAGGCTTTCAACACAATTCCTCACAGCAGAATAGTAATCAAGCTGGGTCGCATAGGGATGGATAACAAAATGGTAAACTGGATAGGAATTGATTAGGGGATATGGGCAGAGGGTAGTGGTAAAATGAGTTTGCTCTGAAGAAGGGAGGGTGATAAGTGAAATATCGTAAGGTTCAGTGCTGGGACCAGTCCTCTTCAATGTCTTTATAAGTAACATTGCAGAGGAGCTGAAAGAGAAGGTCTGCTTCTTTGCAGATGACACCATGATATGCAACGTGGGGGGGAGGGGGAATAAGCAGACACCTGAGAAAACTGAAGCACTGAAGCAGTGGTCAAGGGTATGGTAGCTGGGTTTTAATGCAAAAAAGTGAAAAATATTGCACTTGGGAAAGAGAAATCCAGAGGTGGAGTACAAAATCGGTGGAATGTTATTAACAATGACCAAGCAGGAAAAAAACCTGGTGGAAATCATATTGGATGACATAAAGGTGAACAGGCAGTGTGACAAGGGAGTCAGGAGGGCTAGTGGGATATTGGGTGCATAGGAAAGGGTATTATCAGCAGAAAGGTGAAGGTGGTGTTGCCCATGTATAGATCACTGGTAAGACCCCACCTTGAGTACAGTGACCAGTTTTGGAGACCACATCTTCAGAAGGATGCAGACAGGGGCTGGCCATCTGGTGCAGAGGGCTGAGGTGCTGGATGCCTTACCTCACATAATGACAGCAACCCGAGTTCTGGAATGGATTAGGGTTGTCGGGGAGCTGGCAGAGGTGGGGGAGGGTGAGAGTCGGATTGAGCAGTCAAAAGGCAGCTCTCCTCTCTTGGGGTGGTTGTCATCCCCCTGTAGTTCTGCTGCCACTGGGTGGAGGTCCAGTGGCTAGCATAGGTGGGAAAGGGAGTGGCAAGTCATGGGAGGGCACCTCGAGCAGTGACGTGTGCATGCATCCACATGCATGTGCATGGTCGAGGTACAGGGAATGGGTGAGAAATAGGGAACAAAATGGGGCATAAAATACATATAGAAAAAAGAAGGTTGTAGACAGGATGGAGGTGGTCCAGAGGAGGGCAACTAAAATGTTGCAGGCTGTGCATCAAAAGCTGTATGAGAAGAGGCTTATGGGCCTCAATATGTACACCCTGGAAGGTAGGAGGGTGAGGGGTATATGATATAGACCTTTAAATACCTCACAGTGGTAAATAAGGTACAGGAGGGGAGTATTTTCCAGACAAACTGTGCTCTAGAACAAGGGGGAATGCTATGAAGCTGGAGGTGGTAGATTCAGAAGGGTTGCAAGGAAGTATATATTCACAGAAAAAGTGGTAGTTTCTTGGAACAGCATTCTAGTAGAGTTGGTAGGGCCAAAACCAGTGTGGGGTGGGGTTCAAAAATGCCTGGGATAGGCACAAGGGAATAATGGAGGTAAAGAATTGGGGATAAGAAAGAGCTGTAGATCAAACAGGGTCTGTGGAAAGAAAGAAGGCAGGGAAAGAAAATGGTCAGATTGGGTGGGCCAAGTGACCTTTATATGCCATCTGAGTCTATGTTTCTATGTAAGAGATAAGTCAGGGGTAGCTTCAGAGAGAAACACAGGAATGAATGGGAGGGAGAGGCAAGGCAACAGGCAGGGAGCAAAGAATGAGTGGAGAGTCATGTGCATCAATGTAAGGAGTCCTGGAAAAATATCAGACCTTGAAGCCATCATGGTGGAGCCTGACCTTGATTTAGTGAACAAAACTGAGATGTGGTGCACTGAGCACCATGGCGGGGACAAGGCCATGCTAGGCTACTCTATGTTCAGGAGAGCCAGGGCATGGAGCAGGGTTGTTTATACATGAGTGAGTGAATGAAGGCCACAGAGATACAAAGGCTCTGTGAGGACAATGAATGGCTGAAGATGCTGTGGGTCATACAGGAAACAGGCTCTGGGGCCATTATCCATACCGGGCAGTGTACAGACCTACAGCACAGTGACAGAGGTGGAATATGGAACTTTGGGAAGACATTATCAGATTGATGAGTAAAGGAGAGGTGCTGCTAGTTTATGACTCCAGTTTGCCAAATCTGGAGTGGAGCCTTCCATCTGCAGCTTCAGTAGAAGTAGGGTCATCCTCAACTCCTTTCAAGAGTCTTTACTCAGGCAGCTAGTCAATGAACCCATAAGGGATGGGACAGTGCTGGACCTGGTGCTTCAAAACAAGGACAGCATTGCAGACATCATGCTGTGAAGCCGCCTGGGTACTAGTGATCACCGTACAGTGTGGTTTAACATTAGGACAAGAACATGTACTAAACACATGAGGACAAAGGTCCTGCACTTCAGGAGGGAGGATTATAAAGAAATGGAGTACTGACTCAGAAACTGCTTTAAAAAGGAATGGATTGCCAGGCAGGGGGGAAGGCCCAGAGGAGAACAATGGGGAAGGATACAATGAAAGCACCCAACCCGCATGTGAAGGAAGTGAGTAAAAACTGAAGGAAAATTTGACCTCTATGGATCTTTAAAGAAGTGGCAAAAGTGGTGAATGAAAAAGGGTGACATTTAGTTTGCATAAAGAAAACACAGATAGAGGAGGACAGGGAGGTATACATAGTAGGGCAGAGGGAAGCAGGCAGGGAAGTGAGGGGTGCTAAGGTGCAGACAGAGGAAAAATTGCAAAAGGGGTCATTAAGCAGGATGAGACTTTCTTCAAATACAAAAGTTGGAACAGAAAAGCATGGGGAGCTATAGTGAGGATTAGAGAGGTGCTGGGGCAGACCGTACAGAAGTGGACAAAGAAAAGGTAGACATCCTAAGCAGATACTTCTGCTCCATCTCCAGAGTGAAGAGATGAGTGATGAACAACCATGGAGGAGGAGCAGGAAGGAGGTGGACACAAGTCCATTTTCAGAAGAAAGAATACAGGGGCAGTATTGACAATCTCAAAACAGGAAAGGGACCTTGGAGTTATCATATGTGATGAACTCAATATGGCAAGGCTGCATAACAAAGCAGCGGATAAGGGTAGTGGGATGCTGGTGTGCATTTGGGGGTATCTTCAGCAGAAAGAGGGAGGTAGTGTTTCCTGTATATCACTTGCTGATAAGACTCCATTTTTAGTGTTGTGTCCAGTTTTAGAGGCCGCACCTCAGAAAGGATATAGATAAGTTGGAGGCAGTTCATAGGAGGGCAAATAAAATGGTGCAGGGGCTGCATTAAAAGCCTTTTGAGAAGAAACTGAGGGATCTCAACATGTACACCTTGGAAGAGAGGTGAGCAAGAGGTGATATGATAGAGACATTCAAGTATCTCACTGGGGTAAACAGGGTGCAGGGGGTTAGTCTCCTTCACATGAAAAAGAGCACCAGCACAAGGGGGCAATCAATGAAGCTGAGGGGAGTTTAAAAGAAATATAAGGAAATATTTATTCACTAAAAGGGTGGTTTATATCAGTAGTGGAGGGAAAAATTGTGGTGGGCTCCAAGCATCTAAGGGGTAGACATTGGGGTGTATTAGGAAACAGGCAGGGATGAGGGAGGGTTACCAGAAACCAGTTAGGGTCTGCAGAAACAGATTAGGAAGGAAACATCTGGGCAGACTGGGAGGGTCAACTGGCCCTTTTTTGCTAACAAATTCTATGTTTTTCTAATGCTGCAGTCTTGTTTAAAAGATCAATTTCAGTTTCTGATTCTGAATTTATCCCCCCCCCCCAACAGTGTTGGAATTGTTTACCTTTGTAAACAACTTTTCAGTGTTATATTCCTATTTTGCAGAGAGAATAAGATTCTTTGCTAGTCTTTTGTTACAACATTGATTCTCAAAGCTATGCTGCACATTAGAAAATGCAATAAATTCCTTCCTATATAAGCAATAAGACATGACAAGTGTGCACTAGAAGTGTCTAAAGCAAACCCTTGGGAGTGTCTTATTGTACTTATGAAATGGGCCACTATCAATTCAACGAAGAAAACAGTGAGATAAAATGTTATATTTGGAATAAATATTAATTTATTCTAATAAATATTACTACGCATGGAAAAATAGTCCCCCTATTTGTTGTAGGAAATGGCCAGAAAATTAACAGGTTAACTAAACATTTGTTGCACATTCTGTAGTTCAGCAGAAAATTCAAAAATTCATTTGCCAAAGTAGACATTCCCATTAAAATTCAATGTGCAGTTCTGCATGTTTCAGTGTCCTACTGAGAAGAATTAATTGGCTGCACTGGGAGGAGGTGTTCATTTTTGCTCTTCTGTGGTGGACTTGGTTGCTGGTGATATGGTGGCATCATTCTGATGAGATGCCAGGGCATTACTCTGTCTCTTCCTGTCTTGCATGCTTGGTCTCCAGTAACTCATCAGACTTGCCTCATTTCTATGACCTGTCACAGTCCTGATTTCATGGCTCTACAACCCAGGTTTTGACAACTTCACTGCCATGGCATAGACAGAATGATTAGTATAGTGCTGGCTGAGATGCAATTCTTGTCTTAGGTGGCTCATCATGCTACTCATGAAATTCAAACCCATGGGCTCTTGGGAATACCAGATAGACATCTTGTCCCATGCTTCTTGTGGTAGATGCTTTGGATGCACATAGAGAGCTTTGGGATTTGGTGGCAGCTTTGAGATGCACTTTTTAAAACTTGAAACTGAGCACAGAGGGTCTCCTGAGAAAGAATAGATACAGCCACTTAATGTCTGCTTGTTAGTTCAAGAGGGCTGTAGTGATTTTTTGTCTCTTCATTAAAACGCAGTGATAAATATTCTTGACCATTTTAATCAGATTGTACCTCAGAACTGTCTGTCGTTAGTTGTCTTATGCTCTCCCTTCCTCTTCTGGCCATATATAACTGGACATCCAGTCAGACATTTCTAACTAGACCTGTGGATATATTAGTGGACAGTGCTTGAAATGACATGTTTGTGTAGGTCTGCTGCACTTATGGTTTCATGGTGTTTGGCAACAGCTTTTTTTCCCCCTCCTATACTGTTTTATCCATGAGGTGAATACATGGTTATATGTCACAAACTCAGGGTCAGTCATCATACTGATATTCCTTCCTCTGGCTGAACAGTTTAAGTGTCTGTTTAATGCTGCTCTCAAGGAGCAGAATGAGCTGACAGCATACTCTGAACCAATGGCTCTACATGCTTCTGCATAGAAGCATCTAAATGTGTCATTTACAGTAGATCTTACTTGGTGGCTGTTTTCCTGTTTAAGGACACATTCTTACTCCTGCACCATTCTTTAAAAACATTCAGTGCCCACTCAGTTGATCTGAAAGTGTTCACTCATTATGAGCATCTTCTATGGTATCTAGCTGCTGCTCTGTCAGGGATGGGAACCTGTTACTTAGAAGTTGCTGTCGTGCCTCAGGAACAGTTTCAGGAAGGATTTTCAGTGTAGTGGTTTTGTCTCGACTCTCAGAGGCCTCACTTTCAGTCTGTGGCTTTGCTGGTGCAACTACAGTGAAGCCCGCCAGGATGAAGTGCAGCATCACAGGTTTCCTGCATGACAAAAGGTATTAATTCCAATTGAAACTGTACTGTTTACTGCATTAATTCTACTGCAGAATTCTGCAGAGTTGGGCTTCATCCTGGTTGGCTTCACTGTATGCCTACAATGTCCTTCATATCCTCATTTACAGGGAAAGCGGACATCTGCTCATCCTCAAAATCTATCCCAAAATTCATGGTGTGTACATCCATTTTGTTGTTGGTGCTAAGTTGCTGTTTGAAATTGAGATGCCATTGGTACTGTCAATGTCTGCTGTGAGGCTTATAACCATTCTAATAGAGTGTTCATTTGAATAATCTTGCTGTCCTTGCTGTTGTCAGGGATGGTTGCTAGCTGCCCCCCCCACACACAGAAGCTCAATAATTTATTTGCTGTGGATGCAATTTGAAAAATGTTGGTGTATTTAATTTTGTAATGCCTCCATTTATTTACACTTTCACATTCAGCAGCTTAGGTGAGGAGATGCTGCCAATATATGCAGTACACCACAAATCAAAATGGGACTGGGGATGTACTTCTGTGGCTAGCGGTGTCCTGGAGCCCCAACTTTGTCACTATCTACAAGCTTGATGGTCACTGCTAGTGCTGTTTACTCCTATAATTCACCACCACCTTTACTTATGGCTAGGATGGTCAGTGAAGGAGCAGCTGGGAGACACAATTCTAGAATATAGGAGAAGCTGATAAGAGGTCTGGTTTTGGAAAAAAATAATTAAGGTCAGTAGAGACTCTATAGTCCAGGATCTACTGAGGAGAAGAATGGGCTGATGGATGGCAGCTCAGCCATTGGGTGGGAGGGCGGAAAGGATGTTAGTCAGGGGACAAATCTTGTAAAGACTAGAATTACAGTATACAAAGATTTCTAGAAACCACAGATCCCACTTTTTTTTTCATTTGATAGAAATAGTGAGTTACATTTTGGAGTCATTTGTGTTTTCTTTTAGGTTGAGTTTAAGCCAGTACTTGATAAAAAAAAATTGCTGTTGCCAACATTCTATTTATTTTAAACAGTTTGGTGAAATTTTTGTATTATGGGGGGAGGTTCTTGGAATGTAATGTGTTCACAATTAATTAATTTTGCACTATGTAGACTGTCTCAACTTAGGCTGAAAAAGAAAATTTGCTGTGTGTATTCAAATTCATGCTAATTTTGACAATCTTGCAAAGTGGGGACATCCACCCTAATCCTTGTCCAGCTAACTAAAGCAAACTTCTACATCTCCACTCAGGAGCAGGCCAAAGGGAACTCCTAAAAAATCTGGAAGACACTGAGATCCTTTGAAGGCCATCCTGCTGCTTCCTCCCTTCCCACCAAGATTCTGGCCAAGGACGGGATGGTTGAAAATAAACTGTGAATCCTCGAAGAACTTAACCTTTACTTTGCCACTGCCGGGTTGGCATTCGACTCCTCCTCATTCACTAGCTGAGTGAATAGCAACACTAACCCAGATTCTACACATGCTACTCCACCTCATCCCTTCCAGTTGTGACTGTTTAGCTACAAAGAAATCGAAGACATAATTCTTAGCCTTGACACCAAGAAAAGTGCAGGGGACGATGGCCTTGAATCATTTTTCTTGTGGTTAGGCTATGCCCAGCTCACAGCCCCCATCCTTCACATCTTCAACCTCTCTATTACCACAGCCACTGTTCCATCCGGCTGGAAATCTGCCCATGTTCTTCCTCTCTTCAAATCAGGAGATCATTGTGACTTAAACAACTACCATCCTATCTCTATCTTGCCCATTCTCTCCAAAATGCTGGAAAAACTTATATACAAGCAACTAAAAAATCACCTTGAAGTGCACTCACTCCTAAACCCGGCCCAATCTGGCTTCAGGTCGAAGCACAGTACCATCTCAGCCTTGACTAAAGTCTCTAATGACTGGATCCATGCTATGGACATCAAGAAGGTTACTGGTGCAGTCTTTCTAGACCTCAGTAAGGCCTTCGACCCTGTAGACCATCACCTCCTAATCACCTGTCTTGCCTACATAAGTGCCACTCCACTTACCTTACAGTAGTTTAACAGTTATCTCATGGGAAGGATACAAAAAGTCAAAGCTGATGGCCTACTATCTGCCCCCCTTCCAATTGCCAGAGGAGTCCCTCAAGGCTCCATCCTAGGACCAGTCCTTTTTTCCCTGTACATCAACAACCTTGACTCCCACAGAAAGAACTCTAGCATACATTTCTTTGCAGACGATATGGTTTTGTACACATCAGGCTCGTCCTTAACTGAAGTCAGGAAAGCACTCCAAGCTGACTTTATCCAGTTAGAAAGCAACCTTATCAATGCCAAGCTTCTTTTAAATGCCATAAAAAAGTCAATGATTTTCTCGAGACTTGCCTTGTCTGGTGCCCTACCTACCCCACCTAAAAACTTCATAGTTACCTCCCTAGGTGAACCCTTGGAAGTCGTACCTAAATTTAAATATCTAGGTATGTGGATAGACAACAAGCTTTCCTTCAATGACCACATCGAGGATCTATCAAAGAGGCTTAAAGCACGCTTGGGTTTCTTCTTTAGAAATAGGACCCTCTTTTCTCTCGCGACCCACAAAAGACTTGTCCAAGCAACATTCCTTCCCTTGCTTGACTACGGAGACATTATCTTTATCTCCTCCCCAGCCTTAAGCCTATCTAAACTGGATGTACTCTATCACCGTGCTCTTCACTTCATTACTAACTCTGCGTACAGGACCCACCACTGTGATCTTTATGCAGCAGTTGGGTGGATCTCTCTTGCCACCAGACGCCTCCTGCATGCTGGCATTTGGACCCTCAAATTACTACTCCACAAACTGCCTGTCTATTTAACGTCCCTCATACACATCTCGCATAGTGCCTACTCCCTAAGGAAATCTGACCTTATCCTACTAGATGTTCCCAGGACACGTACCACAGCTGGCCAAAGAGCTGTCTCATATGCCCTCCCAAACATTTGGAACCAACTACAAGCCATGCTGAAGCTAACCAGCATCGTATCAATTAACTCCTACAAAACACTAGCTATCTCTAAATTAAAAGACATATGTAGGTGCTACTAGGCCCCCCAATGCCAAGTCAACTTCCTAGGTACCAACTGGCCCTCTACTTATTAAGCTGAAATGTGTTGCATAATTTAGGGCAAGGTTAAAGCTGGAATGTACTGCATATATAGCATAAGGACTTCTGTTGTGTATACCTCTTATGTTATATATTTCTTCTTCGTTGTTCTACATTTTTATATCTCCTGTCTATGTAATTGCGAACTGTATGTGTATGTGCCTCAGGACCTCCTTGTGAATGAGCTTGCTCAACGGAGTCTTTCCTGCAATAAACTTGAAACTTGAACCAACTCTAATAAGTTAAATCCAGAAATATTAAGAGAAGATGCCTTATGTATTGTTCACTTTAATGTCTGCAGTATTTGTAATAAATTGGACTTATTTAAGGCCTGGATAAGGAAATATGATTCTGACATTACTATCTTTTCAGAAACCTGGCTTAATAAAAGAGTCTTGGATGTAAGACTGCAAATAGATTGGTATCAATCTTATAGGAAGGATAGAAACAAAAAAGGTGGAGGGCTTCTGATGTATGTTAATTTGATTCCGGATGCTAGGGAAAATAATTGTAACTCATTTGTCAAGGGTTTGGGGGCAATGTTTGTTGAAGTAAGTATACCATACACCCAGCCTCTGTTAATTTCTGGGGTGTACAAATCCCCTAAATTAGAGAATAGCATATTTTTAAGCTTACAAGATTTCATGGGGAGATTTAAGCAAACTCATGTGTTATATATTACAGGTGACTATAATGTCAATTGGTTCCAGATGGAACCTACTAATAGTCTAATTGAGTTCCACAGATATCTCCAGTTGTCTCAACTGCTGTCAGTTCCCACCAGGATTAATTGTAAAACTGTACACAATTCTTCTTTCTTAGACCTTACTTTTACAAATTGGCCATCTGAATATTCTTATAGTGGTGTCCTACCTGATGCTTCTTCAGATCATCAGGTTATATTTGCCTTATGCAAACATTTAAAATTAGTTCAGCAGGCCCAGACAGTACAATGGAGAAACTTTAAGAACATTAATTATGTAGATTTCATGATGGATATGGATATTGAGACAGCAGATTGGGACAAATTGGAACCAATACCAATACAGCTTCAGATGCATGGAGATGCTTCCAGGAGGAATTCACAGAAATATGCAATAAACACGCTCCATTGCAAATGAGGAAAGTAAAGGCTAATGATTGTAAGTGGTACAATTCTGCCTTACATAAACTAAAAATGAGAGAGAAGCTAGCTGGCATAAAGTCAAAGCTACTCACAATAGTTCTGATTGGGATCTCTATAGGCAAATGAGAAAAATTAATATCTTAAGCTAATCAGAAAAACTAAACATGCATACAGACATACAAATCTGCCAGCAGAAACAGACCACCCAGTCTATCAATGTCTGCCCAGGTGTGCAGCTAGCTCCCTAGATTGCATCTGCCCCAACCCCCTCCCCATCTGTCATTCCCATGATGGCCTCAGCCCCCTCCACCCAGACCGTCCCTCATGTTCTGTCCTACACACTCTTAAAACTTCCTACTGTCTTACATGATACCACCCCTCTGGTAGAGCATTCCATTTAGACCTTTTATGTTTTTTTTTATCAAAATAAAAATCAAAACCCTAGACTTTTTTGGAGCATGATGATTAAATTAATGGGTAACTCAAGTAAGGAGTCAGTTAATAAAATAGATATAAAGGGTGATCTGGTTTCATTAAGTAACCTGGTAGTAAATCAATTCAATACATTTTCTCTGAGGTAGGTACAAAGACTTTAGACAATAACTTGGTTAATACTGACTCAGTATCTGAGTTGCAAAAAAAGAAAACATATTCGAATAGGACTGCAAAGCAGGCATTTAAACTTTAAAAAATATTGAGGTACATGAAACAAGAAAAGCTTTCTTGAATTTAGATGAAAAAAAGGCTATGGGATTAGATAATATAGACACTAGACTACTGAGGTATGCTGCCCCCTTTATTGCTTACCCCTTCACCTATTTTTTAAATTTTTCCATAGCCACAGGTGAATTTCCTGTGGATTGGAAGATAGCTAAAATACTGTCTATTCATAAGGGTGGATCTCAGAATGATATTAGTAGCTATCATAGGCCAGCCTGTCAGTGCAGCAGTTGGATTTTTTGTCTGCGATGCCGGCGACCCAGGTTTGGGAATGGACCCGGGTCACTGGAGGGCCAGCCTGGGGAAGAAGGATGAAGCATCTGGGGACAGCTCTCCTTCTCTGGGGGGAGGGTGGGAATGTGTACTGGCACCTGCTGGCCCCTGGCAGAGGCCAAGGACACAGCAGAACATTGGGCTCAGTGTACAAGGGGAGTGGCAGACATCGGCGTCAGCCTTGACGTCAAGACATCACTCTCCCAAGAAAACCAGAGAAAATGCTCCCTGGCTGGTCAGATGATGATCTTCTGCTCTCTGCTGACGCTGAACCCATGACCGGCACACCTCAGTGACACCCCAGGCCAAGTATAGAGTACGCTGGCCTGCCCCACCAGTGCATTCCCCCTCGGAGGAGGGGGACCCATCCAGCAAAGGGATACACCCGGGTTACCCTGGGGAGCCACAATATGAGGTAAGTGGTGGGTGTGAGGACAGGCAGGCAGTCGGGAAGGGCCTTGGAGACCTGAAGGAGTGGGCAGCCAAGGAGGAGGGGAGGCAAAAAAAAATAACTATCATCCAATTTCTTTATTGTCTATAGTTTCTAAAGTATTTGAGAGCTTGGTGGCCACTCAGTTAACACATTTCTTGGAGGAAAATAGGTCAATAAATTCCTATCAATCAGGGTTTAGATCCCTTCACAGTACACAAATGGCGTTGGCAAAAGTAGTGGGTGACATTCAGGGCAGTATGGACAGGAGAATATCTGTGGGTGCATTATTTGCATTACAGCATTCTCCTGTCCAGATTCCATGATATTGGGGTGTAGGAGAATGAGTTGACTTGGTTTACATCATATTTGTTAGACAGGGAAGTTAGTAGAAGTAGGTCCCTTTAGATCAGAATGGGTTAAAATTAAAACAGGAATCCCCCGAAGGTCAATATCGGGGCCCTCATTTATATTAATAATTTAGAATTTAATGATCAAGGAATACACTATAATGTATACGCAGATGATACAGTTATATACATTGAGGTGAAGGATCCTAAAATTATTCAAACAAAACTTCAAACAGCCTTTAATAGTCTGCAAGTTTTTCCTTTGGACCATAGTTTGTGTTAAAATGTAAAGAACACTAATTGGATTATGTTTACAAACATTATGACTGATTTAAATAACTTTGAAATGAAATCCCTGGATGGCATAGTTATTCAGCAAGTTGACAGATATAACAACCTTGGGGTAATGCTGGCTGGAACGTTAAACTGGAGACCCCATATTGAGGCTCTGATTAAAAACCTGGGTAATAAACTGGAATTATTGTATAAACTCTGGCAGTATCTGTCCTCAGAGATCAGACTAGGTGAACCAAGTCGTCCTTATCTGCCGTCAAAGTGTATGTTTCTATGTTAAGCCCTAACCATATACTATAATAACGTTAATGATTTACATAGACTGATGGCAAGATTTTTTAAGGAATATTGGATATATACCTTCAAGATCCAGGGATGAATTAGGTTTGAGTGCCCATAATACATTGAATACTTCATCATTTGAGAAGCCAGTTATAATCGAGTCATCCAGATTACCTAACACCTATGATTATTTTTAGTGTTAAATACAGTGCTGAAATAGTCATTAAAAGCATTTGCAATTGCTATAGGATCTTTTTGGATGATTCCATTAACAACTAGTGGGTTTATTGAACTACAGCACCTGCTCATAATATTCATGTATGAGAAGAAGGATTTTGGCTTCCTTTTGTAGAAGCTGTTCTAAATTCTAAGTTCTGTCTTTTTTTCTTTATTAGCTGTTTCATTTTTTTAATTCTGTCCTATATCTCAGTTAGGATTATACAGTCAGGTTCTTTTTAAATTAGAATAGGCCCTTTCTTTCCTTTTTATTTGTTTCCTTAGTCTATTTGTCACCCATTGAGGTATTCTTCCCCTTTTGTTGTTAATTAGTTTATTTGGAATGAACCATTCTTCCACTGTCCTAAGTATGTTAAGAAGTGTATTCCAGCATTCAACGACTGTTAGTTCTTGAAATAGTTTCTCCCATTCAATAGAATCCAGTGTATTCTGAATCTTATTATAATCAGCCCTGACATAGTTCTTAATGTATGTCTTGCTGTTGTCTGCAGTCTGTATTGTTGCTTACTGTACTGGACTTTTCTTGTTGCACAGCCAGTTTTCCTTCTACTATAAACGCCAAATCATTTTCCTTTTCAGTTTAATGTAATGCAGACACTGATATTGACACTAATGTAGTACCATTTGTATAAGTCCATTTTATATTATTTTAAAGAGCAATGCATTTCTTTCCTGTGTTTCAGAGAATTGCCATAACAAAACAAAGCAGCTAGATATGATCCATGTTGCACACAAATAGCATAGTAGCAATGGACAAAAGGTCATAGCATTCATTTGACTACCACACTTTAGCAGTAGTAGTAGTAGTAGTTTTATTTATTTCTGGCACCCTCACCTGGAGGCCCAGGGCACCATTACATAGTAACATACGTCAACGATCACCAACTACATAGCCAAATATAGACATAAAAGTCAAAATAAAATTAAAAACCACTAAACGGTTAGTTAGCTGAACTCAATTAAAATATACAATAAAACTGAATATGGACATCCTACACAAACATTCAATACTATTTGTAAATTGATTAACTAATTAACTGAAATCAGTTAAAGTCCCCAGTAGAGCTAAAAGCCTGGACAAAGGAGTAGGTTTTAAGATTTTTTTTAAATATTTCAACTGATGGAGCCTCTCACAGAGCCCTCTGTAGTGAGTTCCAAAATGTTGATCCAGTCACCCCGAAGGCTCTTTTCCTAGATGTTTTTAACCAAAGTTTATGGATTACAATTAGGCCCTCATCAGAAGAAAGGAAGGGGAGAGCAATGCAGTATGGGTGTAAGAGATCATGCAAGTAGCCAGGACCCAGACTGTGCAGGGTCTTATAGTTTATCCCACAGTGCAGGGGTGATATGACTTGATCTAGAAAGACCTGTTAACAATCTGGCAGCTGCATTCTGCACCAGCTGCAGGCATCATAGCGCACCTCCACTGACCACAAGATAGAAAGTGTTGCAGTAGTGGATAGTCGAGGTGTGATTTCACAAAGCTATGCACTTGTGAAGGCAGGTCCTCAGGTGGAATAAGGAAACAAATCCAGCTGATATTTCTGAGATGATAGAAATCACTCCAGATGATAGCCGACAGCTGAGCCTCTAGTGTCAGCCCTTCATCCAGAATGAAGCCTAGATTCTTCACCTGATGGACAGCATCAAGATGAGAAGAACCAAGACAAAGGTTTTGTAACTCCCAAGATGCTGTCCATCCCCCTTTCCTACTCTACAAAAACACCAGCACTTCAATTTGTTCAGGCATGAGCTTCAGCCAACTTGAGGACATCCAGCCCTGGATCTCAGTCAAACAGTTGTTCAGAATATACACTGTCCCTGGTCCTGGGGTGCAAAAATAGACAGAGTTGAATATTGTCTGCATAGCAGTGAAACCCAACTCTATACTGCCTAATGATCTTGCTCAAGGGTAGCATGTACACCGAAAACAGCATGGAAGAAAGGACAAATCCCTGGAGAAACCCCATAGTGCAAGTCCCTTGACTGCGATGAGAAGTTATGCATCACCACCCTTTGAAACTTGCCCTGAAGGAAGGACTCATCATTGCAAAACTATGCCAGTCGGTCCCACGTATTTCCTGAGATGGTCCAGAAGCAGCCCATAATCAAAGGTGTCAAATGCAGAGGAGAGATCAAGAGGTATGAGAATGGATCTTTCCCCTCTATCCCGCGACATAAGTAGATCATTTTGAATCCTGACCAGGACAGATTCAGTGCTGAATATCAGTTGAAACCCCAGCTGGAGAGGCTCACTGATATCAACAGTCTCAAGATGAACCTCAAGCTGCAATGAAACCACCTTCGCATTAACTTTATCTAAATACAGCAGGTGAGAGACAGGTCTATAATTCACTAGGGCATCTGATTCCAATGTTTGTTTTTTCAAAAGGGGTCTCATCAGCGCACTTTTTAATTCATTTGAGAAGAACCCCCTCCAACAAGGAATATCCAACAGTGAATACTAGATCCAGCTGTTCCACACAACTCATTAAGAGCTGTGTTGGACCTGGGTCCAGTTCACAGCAGGTAGGTCGCAGATCTGAGATCTTCCTGATGACCTCTTCCATTGTCACTGGCCAAAACTCCCTCCACAACAACTTAGAGCCAATGATACATCCTGTCCCCCCACTGCTGGTTGGTGACTGTTCATAGAAGGAGATCCCTGGCCTAATGGAGGACACCCTACCTGAGAAAAACTGAACAAACTCTTCGCATTGTGAAAAAGACACACTTTTTATGAGCTCCAGACAGGCTGCATGTAAAAGCCTGACTACAGCCTGAAAAAGTTGAGATGATTGATTTTTCCTTGCTGCAATCTCTTTGGACAGGAAGTGTGCCTTCTTCCAAGAGACTGCCTTTTGATACTCACTATAGTGAGCAATTAAAGCTACTTTGTCCTCCTGAACCCTGGACCTCCTCCAACACCCTTCTAACCTCTGTTCCATAGCCTTCATTGATCATAGCTCACCATCAAACCATGGCAAGGCAAGACATGAATTCAAAGGACAGACATGGACTGGAGCTAACAAGTTCAAGGCCGCAGTGACAGCCATATTATAAGCTGCCATCACTTTCCCCTACCCACAGCAGAAGCCGCTAATATACCTGTGGTGTCAAGTACCGCCAAAAGACCCTCAGGGTTCAGCCCTCTCAAAGGGTGGTATCTGAAAACCACTGCAGGAGGAGGGCTGCAGAGGGGTGCCCTGAACTCAAAGCTGATGGCCCAATAGTCTGACCAACTGATCAAGTTGATCCTGAGGTTCTCAACCTCAAGCCCTGTGTGGAACACCACGTTCAATGCATGTCTGTGTTGGTGGGTACCAGCAGCAACTGATTGTGCTAGGCCCAGAGCTAATATGCTCTGTAAGAACTCCTGTCCAAAATGTGATAGTTCATTATTGACCCATGCGTTGAAATGACTGATGATAATTTACCTTGGTGATTCAAACAGCTGGTCTGTGATGAACTCCACAATCTCCCACAGAAAGTCCCCCTCACACCCAGGTAGATGATAAATGAGGAGGACTCTGCACCCAGCACCTGGACCTCTACAGACAGACAGACAAGCAGTTAAAGGCTGGCATGCCCTCCACTAGGTGCACCACCAATCCCAGTTCAGTTCCAAACAAGATAGCAACCCCTCCCTCCATGATCCTTCCTCGGGCAGTGTACTACAGAGAAACTGGCAGGCACCACCACCTCCAAAACTGGGCAAGTGTCACTGCTGATCCAGGTCTTCGTGAAACATGTCAGACTGACCAAGAAGCAAGAAACAAAATCTGCAGCAATCATGGTCTTGTTCCTCATTGATCTGGCATTGCAAAGCACTGCCCAAAAAGGACGATTACTGGTAGCCGATCCCTTTGCTACCTGTCCACTCGAGTTAGTGAATACCTGGGGGACAGAGAACAAATATATACCACCCCTTTCCAATCCCCATCTCACCCTGGGTCATCTCCTGGTCTGTACTATCCCAATCACCACCCCCACCAGCCACCTCTCATCTCCAAACTTGATCTTTCTGTGATGCCTCCTGGAGATCCCCAACCCTCTGGATTGATTATAAACTTCTGTAAAGATGGGGACATCATAGAAAGGGCACAGAGCATACAGCTGGGAAAAGGAGTAAATAATTCTACCAAGAGGCTCAGGCAAACACATTTAATTAATAATAATATCATAAAGACCACTAGAAACTGAAAAAAAACACCCACTTCCTCTCATTCACCTTAATCCTAAACATACCCACACAAAGCAAACTCACATAAATAACAAAACTGCACTGTAAACATATAACCTAACATAGCCACACATACACCCCAACCATGCTGACCCAAACCACCTACTAACATATACCCCAAACCACTCCACTAAAATAATAATAAAAATTGTATTAACAAAAGAGGAGAACCTAAGCCAAGGAGTCCCAGCTTAATGATATGTTTAGTAAGTCCAGTATCAGCTACACAATAGTAAGTTAATAGAGAAGATCACGTCCAATCCAAAAATACTGGTGACAGTATATGATGAGTAGAATTTAATAGAAGTTGGGTTTTCAAAGGTTAGTGGCTGTCCTTGCTCTCACAAAGGAATCACAAACTCAGAGTCACAAAATGCAAGTACAGGCTCTGCTCTCTTATTGCAGAGCCTGTCTGAAACCAAATTGTTCAGGGTGCATAATTAACAGATACTCTGTGAACATGACAATTAAGAAATAAAATGTTAAAACCCAGATGAAGCAATGTCTGTTCCCCATTCATTACATTTTAAAGCTCAACATTAGATAGGGTGAGTGTAGAGGTCCTACAGGCATCTTGTACACATTAATACCATTAAGGCAGTCCAGGCTTATTTTAAAAGCTTTCACAGCAATACAGCATCATTTTTATTAAAATATGTTTATCCAACCCAGACCCTTATTTTCACACTGGGGTCCTTCACCTACCAACATTTACACCTTGGTGGACAATCTTAGGAAATTCAGTTACCCAGGTCATTGTAGGATCTGAAGCTGTGATCTCCTATTTCACAGTTCAGTGCTCTAACCACTGATCCACCCTATATTGACAATAATGGGGTACAAGATGCTCCACGTGAAAGGCAAGGGTCAGATGCCAATGCTGATTTTGCCCCAAAAAAGTGGTATTTGAAATTGTACACCATTGCTTCGGCCTTGACATCAAAAGTAGTCTGTACAGAATTGTCGTAGACTGGGTCTGCTTATACAGCACCTTGGTTGGATTCCAGTCAGCGCAGCTGATGGACATTTTCCTTCTCACAGGCAGGATTTGCTGTTTAGTCCCACTTGAATCAATCTGTGTGCCAATTTTGTTTACTGTGAATGATACCAAGAATGTTCAATCTAAGTTACCAATTCTTTGCATGAAATTCTCAGATGTACAATGCAGTCCATCAGCAATTATTTTCTTAATTAGTTCAAACTGAATTCAACTAAGACTGAGGAGGTTTTGGTTGGCTAGTGCTTTCAATGCAATTAAATAAGTTGTATCCAGCTCCTGTCATTGAGAAAGGTGCTCTGGAGACGCCAAGGTTGTTTGTAGCCTGGAGAATTCTTGGACCCTTGCCTGATGCTTGGCTGTGATAAAAGATATTTTCTATCACTACTGGACTATTGCTAAGATGCATCCATTACTTCCACTAGAGGACTTGGCAGCAAGCTGTCAAGGGAACTAACTTATTACTTCCTTTACATGCAAACTGCAGTTGCCAGGAAGCTTAAATACGTTGGTAAATTAAAGCATGTTTTTCCAGTTTTGTGTGAATTACATAGGTTACAAATTAAGTGTAAGATTAGCTTCAATATGCTTTTGTTTGATTATAAATTGTGAATAGAAAAGGATCATAAACCTCCTGGAGATATACAGTAGATCCCATTTTGCTCCTTTGCTCAGGACAGTAGGAATATGGAGGTTATAGCATTCAAGGCTTACCTCTTTTAGTGCTTATATAGTTACCATGGTGGCCACCTGTTAATGGAAATCTTGCTTACAATATTTAAATGACCTATTCCATCCTTCTATGTTTTATTGAAACAGTTCATTTGCTAAGGGTTTTAATAACATCTATTATTGTGATCTGAAGTACTGTACTCCACATGAATGTATAATTTTGCACAGATCACTTTGGCAGGCACTCTGCTGTATGTAGATATGCCTAGAATTGTGGGGTATCAATAACATTGGCACTGGCAATAATATTAGGTCCATTTTTATTGAAGAACAAAGCAGATTTTGACCAGTGCCAGTGCTGTAATGATGGGGAGCAGGGTTGCTCTGTACAACAGTTCTGAAATGAACCCAAGCAGCAAATGCTGTACTGCCATATCCAAATAATGGGGATCTCCTTAAATATATGGTTCACATTGGATACACTCCTCTTAAAAGTGATCTTATGCAGTTTCAAAATCCTCCCAAGAAGGAATCCTAAGAGACAGGGTTAAGAGGGAAGATGATGTTCTCCTTTCCAAGTCATGTGTTCACAGGTATTGGAGGTTTCTTCCCTGGAAGAAACTGGATATTATGGTGCTGGCACATATTACTTCATAAAAAGGGGTACTGTGTTTCCACTTTAGCTGTGACTAGCACCCATATTGGTCCAACAAGGGGTATTGAGTATTTTCATGTCACCCACATTAGGTTAACTCATCGGCCCAGATATTCAAAAGGGTTGCACCATGCACAATAAGGTTGCTCCAGCGCAAGTCCGAAAATGCGCCATTCTGCGATATTCAGTGGGAGGCAGATGCACTCCCCAAATCACGCTGAGCAAGAGCGCAATGATAATGAATGCATGCACAACTGAAGGGGGAGGAACCATACATAAATGGCGCAGTGTGATATTCAACAACATGTGCCATGCGCAATAGGGGAGCAAGCAGAAGTTGCGCAATAGCGGAAATGAGCCAAAATAAAAAGGAACAAGGAAGAGGCACAAGACTGCTACAGGGAAGGCACATGTGGCTGACTGCTAGGTAGACACACAGGGCAGGAGGGACATACAGGGCAGGACAGGGAAAGGGCACTCTGAACCCACAGGCACAGGGAAGGTGTGGAGAGCCACAGCCACAGCCAGTGCAGAAGGGGGAAGTGCTACACAGCACTGAGGCCACCACAGGAAGGTGTTCCCAGTGCAGGGGAAGTAGCAGCCAGGACAGTGGGGGGAACACAGAAACAGCTGCCGGGGGGGAACACAAGCCAGGGACATGGCCAGTGCCACCATCCAGATGGAGGCATTAATGAGGGGATGAGAAGGCAGGCAGCAGGGGGGGCACGGCCGACGAAGGGACCGTTGGTGGTAAGCCCCCAACAGGCAGTACCGAGCCTGCACCAGTTTCGAGCTGTACAGTGATACTGACATCGTGGGCCAGTACCACCTGAATTGGACAATTCTGAGGTGGCTTTGTGAGCTGCGAAGTGATGTGATGTAGGCACCCACACGACGGAGCCATGCTCTGTCAGTGGAGAATAAAGTGACAGCTTGCATGTGCTTGCTCACCACGGGTACCTTTCAGAGACCAACAGGGGACACCTCAGGCATAACCCAGTCAGCTGCGTCATGCCACCTCACCCAATTCCTCAGCGCACTGCTGCCGCATGCTTCGGAGTTCATCCATTTCCCCAGCACACTGGCAGAGCACACAGCAAACATACAGGAGTTCCACAGGGTAGCATGTATGCCTGGTGTGCTAGGGGCAATAGACTGCACCCATGTGGCCATCCACACACCACCTGGCCCTAGGGGGCCGCATATATCAATTGGAAGAGCTATGCAAGCATCAACTGCCAGGTGGTGTGCGATGCCAGGGGGCGCATAATCAATGTCTGTGCCACGCACCCTGGGGGAGCACATGATGCCTTCATCTGGCACCAGTCAGCACTGTGCCACAGATTCGAGAGTGGGGATATCCCCACTGGCCACTTAGTCAGTGAGTATGCAAACCATGTGGAAAAACATAGAGCTTGGGAGGGGCATGGTCAGAGGTGACATGGGTAGTGGCCTAGATGGCCCAAGGCAGGGCGATGCTGATCACCAAACTAACCTCCACCCTCTACACACAGGTGACAGTGGATACCCACTACGTCCCTGGCTGCTCACACCATACCGGCGGCCCGTGACCCCATCGCAGCAATGCTACAGTGAGGCACATGCCACCACACGCAATGTCATCGAGCGGGTGTTTGGGATGCTGAAGGCATGTTTCCGTTGCCTGGACACCTCCGGTGGTGCCTTACAGTACAGCCCTTCAAAGGCCTGCGGGCTATTCCTGGCCTGTTGCATCCTGCACAACATGGCCAATGACTGTGGGATAGCCATACAGGTCGAAGAGGGGGACAGTGATGGGGACAATAAGGACTCTGGTGATGATGGTGATGGGCAGCCCCCCCTTGGGCGATGGGACCCCCAACTGCTCTGGGTGGCACAGCTGCACTGGGACACCATCACAGAGGAGCACTTCAGCCAACCCAGGTAAGTCATGGGGCCATGTTCAACCACCAGTGGCAAAGGCACAACCCACAAACACACACATGGACACACACCAGGGGTGCATGCTGTCAAGGGAAGTGGCCGAGCTTGGAACTGCACACACCACCAGGGATGGGCGAGGTCTAACATGGCATGCGGTCATACACACACACACACCTCACAAGACATGCACAAAGGGTAGGAGGCACGCCGAACCAGACTGCCACCCCTAGCCACACACACGTCCACAGACCACCACACCCACTGCCTGTCATTGTGCGTGTGTCAGACACTGGGCACCATTGCACAGTAGCGTACAGCACAACACAGGCATCATCATGCACATGCCACAGCGGACAGCAGCTGGGAGGGTGTGCAGATGGAACGTGTGTGTGCGTGCAGGGCTGGGTACCTCACCCGTGCATTGCCTGCTGAATGACACAATACACACAGGGCAGCATCAGACAGTAGCCATGCTGGGAGACAGGTCAGTCATGTGCCACAGTGCCATGGCCACCACGGATGCGTGGGTGACCCCGCCAAGACCTGCCAGCAGTGACAGGCTGATCACTGGCCTCATGGGGTGGCACCGACAGTCCGCTAGGGGTTCCATGCATGAACGCAACCGTGCTCATGCAGGGGTCTGCAGCACACCGAACATGCCTGCACCAGGCATGCTTGGGATGCCCACAGCTGAACCCGGTGTTGACAAGGATGGTGTCACATGATGCTGGGAATGGGGGGTGAACATTGCACTGCATGGTATCTGCAATGCATGGGCAAATAACTGTGTGCCCATTGTGGTCATGACAGCTGTGAATGCCTGTGTCTGCCTGTTAATGGCAGTGGTCACATCCTCCCACAACCAGTCCATCCCTGCCAGGAGCAGAGTGGTGTCTCTGCTGCACTGCTCCTCTGCCTGGTGCAAAGCCGCACTCAGTGCATCCACTGTCATCACAAGCCGCATCTGCTGATTGACTGATGCTTGCAGTATGCGAGTGTGCTCATCTAAGAGGTCATCTGCCTGATTGGCATGCTGTCCCTCAGGGTGTTTGTGGCCCTGATGCTCATCACCCCTTGAGGGTGGGCGCTGCACACCAGGGCCAGGCCTGGGCATGTCCACAGGCTGTGCACTGATGCCACCCCCTGACACTGTACCCCCATGACCATTGGCCGACTGCTGATACTGCCCCTCTGGCTGCCGCTCTCCAGGGCTCAATGGTGCCACCGCAGTGGCCGCAACAGTCCCACTGTTCTGGACACACAACAGTGCTGCCCCACTGGTGCAGACAGGCATAGGCTGGGACTGTGATGACACGCAGGTCTCCACGGCAGCACGACCCACAGCCATGGCCTCGATGTCACCTGCTGTGTGGCCATCCTGTGGCCCTCACGTGTCACTGCCCATGACATTAGCTCCATCATCATCGGTGATGGATCCAGCACCAGCTCGAGTCTCAACATGCTGGCATCCATGGACGCTGGCATGCTGGGACGCGGGTAGGACCTCCTCCGCACCTGCTCCACCAACATCAGTCCGGATGTCCAGGCGGGCCCACTGTTGCCCCGAACCCCATATTCCTGTGGAGGTGGATGGGCCCTCCTCCATCTCCATGATACTGGCCTCAGTGGAGAAGCCCACCACTGCTGACCCATGTAGATGCTCAGGAGCTGTAAGGGAAAAAAAGTAGCATTACTGCATGTGACCTACCCTCCCCCCAATAGACAGATCATGACCTACTGTGCAGTGACAGGCTACTACCCATCTGGAATCCACCACCCGGAACACCCTCAATGGTGCAACGCTGCATGCTGCCAGCAATCTGCTCTTCCTGTGGTGTCAGGCATTGCACCTCTGGCTGTTCCCCACCAGTCGCAGACTGTGCTGCCCTGATGGCAGCCACCTTCTCTTTAATTCTCCACCTGTCCATGCCCATCTTCTTTTTGCACTCCTGCATGGAGCGCTGGTGGCTGCCATGCAGGTTGACAGCACATGCCACCTCCTCTCATGCAGCAGCATGGGCCTGTGGTGTTCCCTGGCGTCCGCTGAGAAGCGGCTCCTGGTTGAAGTCAGCCTCAAACAGGGCATCTGTCTCAGCCTTTGTAAAGTTTGGCCTCCTCTTCCTCCCACGACTCTGTTCCTCTTCCTCCACCACACGATCGGTCATGATTCATCCTGTGAGAATGACAGGTGTTACCTGTGACAGTGCAGTCCCATGCATGTCCCAAACACCACAGTCCACACTCCCAAACAGCATGCAACTCACCGCAATAGACTGCAGTAACTGACTATGGTCAGTACAGCCCAATGTCGCATTTTTATAGCGCAACCCATGCAAATGAGGCAAGGCGTATCTTTAAGTGGATGCAAATGCAGTGACTGCACCATTGAATGGCTGACTAGATGATTTGCATAGGCCAGCTGAATATCACGCAGTTGTGCTTTGCACAATTGTGTTGAATGTGCTGAGCCAAGGGCGCAGTTCTGTGACATGCGCAGTACATACCTAACTGCGCATGCCCGGGCTGATGACACAGGCACCTGCTGTGCTGCTGATGTGCTGTGCAGGGGAGGCAATGCAGGGCACGGCCACCATTGTGCCAGTGGCGCTACGGCGCTGTTCACATATATGGTGCTGTGGCACTGGGGCGTCGTAGGCGCACTGGGGAAACAGTGCTGAAGACCGCTACAGGAGGTGGCACACAGGCACCCAATCACATTACACGCATTTTTCCAATCGTGCTGTGGCTGTCCGTGCACCAGAGACCCTTGACCCTGTGCCCGACATTTGCCCCCTAGGTGCCATGCATCAGGCATGGGTGCACCACTATCGTGCTATTCGGTAACAGTGTGATAGGGAATGGCAGCGCTGTACCATGCAGCATCTGCATGTGGCAGGACCGCACTGCCGAGTGCCATTTTGATTCAACCAGACAGCTGAGATGGAGCGGAGGTGTGCAGTCATTTGGAGCCAGGTTGCGCTTGCCAACCTGGTGGCTATAGTTGAGCCCCATGTTGGGGCTTTGTATGGACAGGCACCCCTGGACAGGGCCAGGAGTGTGATCTGGCAGGAGGTGGCCAACACCCTGGAGGAGGCCACCAGTATGGGGCAAAAGGCAGAGCAGTGCCGCCATCATTATGGGGACCTGAGGCGCAGGGACCCAGACCTGCTTGCCCGCCTAAGGGAATGTGCCAGGAGGGGTATGGTGCCACAGCCAGGTAGGTGCAACATCCATACACTTTTATCGTCCATACAGGTATCATGGTTGCATGTGTCCGGCACATGGGGGGGGCATCCTGTGTTGGCCGTGGTGGTGGTTTCAGGGTGTGGGGTGGATGGGTATGGCTGTGTGGGATTGCACACACATGGGGGCGTGGGAAATTTGCTACTGGATTGTACTGATGTTCCTCTCTCCATGCTTGCACCTTAGGGCCAGAAGAACGCCGGCAGAACTGGGACCAGAGGCCCCACATGGAGGAGCAGTGGGCCTGGAGGGATGATGGTGGTCTGCGGTGCGTGGCCCAGTCTGATGATGGTGAGTGCCTTACATCCATGATTACTATTGCCTGCTGTATAACTGGGTGGGCAGTGGGGCATGGCCACCATCCATTGATACCACTGCCATGCACGCAACTTGTTATAGTCAGCACTGTCCAGTGGCACTGCATGTCTGGGAGTGTGTCAATGGTAGTCCATGCGTGCACCGGGCACAAAGCTGTGGCACTGCCTTCACTTCGCATAGCCAAGTCACTGTATGCCCATGGTGGTGCTGTGCAGGACATGGGCGGTGGGTGTGTGCAGTGGTCCACATGGCTGTGGCTGCCTGGGTGGGCAGGTCTGGTGGACATGGTCACTGTAGGTGGTCGCACACTGTCACTGGGGCATGGCACATGGCTGTATGCCATGCACAATGGGTGGGCTGCAGGGGGCTGGACAGTCACACTTATTGACTCTGCTCCCTCGTCCTAGGTGGACGGTGACTCCAGAAAATTCAGCGGAGTCTATGCGAGCTGCTCCAGGTGGTGAGGGAGACCTTGCAGCTCCTTCAAAGGATCCACCACCATGGGGTGAGGAGGAGACGGAGAAGCACACATCGGCACCATGAGGAGGAGGACCGGGGCGCCCGTTGATGTCCCCATTCCCCGACTACTACCTTCCCCCCCTTTGACCCACCCTCACACTCCTTCTTCCCTCTCCCATATGTTCACTCTGCCCCTTACCCGCCCCCACCTGTTATGTGGCTCTTCCCCTTGTAAATAATTGTATATAGTTTTTGTTACATCTTTTAAATATATGCATTTTGTTATGACAACTGTGGTGGTCTCTGATTTGCAGTGGGCTACAGGTGCTCAGCTGCAGTGGTGTGCATGGCGTCAGGGGTGGTGCACGCATGGGCGTGTGTGTGTGTGTGTGTGCAGAGGTGAACCACCTATGGTGTGGACAGGGGGATCAGTCACTGTCTGTGGTTTGTGTGTTGTACTCTGTGCACTGGATGCCTGTTTGCAGTGGTCCACGGGGCCTGCACTGTGTGCATGGCACCCCTGTCAGACCGTCCATGGCCTGTGCAGCTGACACCCTTTCATGTCTGTGATATGCACGGTCTGCTGGCATGTCAGTGGTGGCTGTCCATGCTGGATAACAACTGTACCCAGCATAATGCCAGGTTGCCTGCCATCACCAGTATGGTGCATGTCTGCCTCCGGTGGCACTGTGGCCTCCGCTGTTGTTGTCCCCCTCCATGCTGTCGCTTGTGTCTGTTGCAGGGGATGTGCTCCAGTGTCTGTCACTTGTGCTTCGGCAGCATGCTGGTGGCATACAGCTTCATGGTGCCTGCGCAGGGTGGCTGGCACAACTGTGCAATGGAGGGGTGCTGGCCTAGTGTACACATCAGCCGTGGCCACAGGCCAGTGGCTTGGTTGACCCGCTACTGTGTCCCTGTGTTGGTGTGCCCTTGGGTATGGGTGGGTGTTTGTCCATGCACTGTTTTGCATCCTGTGTGGTGCATGCCTCCATGCTACACTGTGCGTGTCTGTGCTGGCTGTTGTGGCCAGTGCTGGGATGGGATGTGTCCTTGGGAGGGTGTTCAGGGTGCTGTACTGCTGGAGGTGGGGTCTGGGGCATGCCCTGTCGCATGAGGGGTACCTCATTTTCTGATGCATGGTCGGTCTCTCAGCTGTACCTCAGGGGGATGTGCAGGGTGGCACTGTGTATGCATCTGTTGCATCGCTGTCTGCTGCCATCCACTGCAGGGTGCTCATGGTGGGGCTGCCTTGCATGGCTCCATGGTGCACAGGGTTGCATTGTCACAGTGGGGGTGGTGGCATGCATGGGGTGTCCTGCACTGTTGGGCACTACTCTTGGGCAGGGAGTATGGGGAGCATGGTGCAGGGTGTACTCTGTATTGGTGGGATGGTGTGCTATGGGGTTGTCAGCCCTTCTTGTGTGCTGGTCACAGCTTGCCAGGGGGTGTGCTGGGGCACCATGGCCCGGCTGTAGGTTGGTTGCTGGTATCCATGGGCCAGTGGTTATTCCAGCTCTCCCCCGGTTGTGCAGTGCATGGGGTGTGGGGGATGATGTCTGTTCTTCTGTGTGTTCCTCTGCCCATCTGTGGCATGGGTGGTGGGCCCCTTCATCCCTGGTTATGCTGTTGCATTGCTGCCCTGCTGCAGGAGGCATCCCTGGTTGCACTATGGCGCATCTGGACTGCTCCGCTGAGCATCCCTTGTTGCGCTATGGCACAGGTGGTGCGATATTCAGTCATCGGCCATAGGCGCATCTTGGCCTGCGCAGTTTTTGAATATCACACTTCTTGCGTATGGGCGCAGTGGACTTGCCCTTGCTCCTGCTGTTGCGCACTTTTTGGGTGCAGTTTGAATATCTGGGCCATTGTCTCCACAGGAGCTTCCTGAAGCTGCTGCACTTGTCTCCTGTATACTGTTAACAGTTAATCCTGGGCCTTTCTAAGCAAAATCAAGCCATAATTGGCATGTCGCAATCAAATGCTAATAGCACAAAAGCCGTAAGTGCTAGACACAAAATATCAGTGGCAAAATTGTTCAGCATAAAATTACCTTTCCAATGGTGGTATGCAAGGAATAGCAGGTAATTTAGTTTTATTTCTCTGCTGGTCCAAACAGCAAAACAAAATATTTTTTTCCACTAAAAAATGCACCATAAACCTCTTTTTTGTTTGGGGATATGCAACATATCAACACCAAATTAAGCATCCAGACATTGGATGTAATTTTAATAATTTGTTTGTAAAAGAAACAGCTATTTCTGTAGTATTAAACATAATTTTTCCCCATTTGAGTCAAGATGTGTTGGTGAGGTTTGAGGGACAAATCTGAACCATACACACCATACCATAAACAAATGCATATAACTCCTAAAGTGTACATGATACACACAACGTATCAGTGGCAAAGTTGTTGCACACAAAATTGCCTTTCCAACGGTTCTATGCAATCAACTGTACTCAATTCGGTTTTTGTTTTATACTGGCTGAGATACCCAGAATGTACGTTTTCTTCAAAGTGCTTAGGTGGTTCTAGATGGACAAAATGTCATAAACAAATTTGAATAACTCCTAAAGTGAACATGATAAACATAAAGTGTCAGTGGCAAATTTGTTCAGCACAACATTACAGTTCTAATGGTACTATGCAGTCAATTCTAATCAATTCTGGCTGGCAAGTAATATTAAAACATGTGAGTGACTTCTCCAGACATTTCTAGAGCACACAGGAAGTCTGTAGGTGACTTCTGTAGGCGTTCTGGGACACACTGCAGTTGGATTTGCTGACGCCTACAGGCATTTCTAGGAAGCAATGAGTTAAGGATGAAACAAACTTTGGAGGTATTTTTAAAAGGAGAAGAAACTGTCTATAAGAAATGCTCGGGTAATATGTGGCATATTTTGGATACCTTGGATAATTTAGTTCTAAGTCCAGACTTTTTGTACAGAGTGGATAATGTGATATCCATCTAATTATCCTGATAAACTATTAGGATTATCTAGGTCATTATCCTGATACATTATTTGGATTACCTGCGTAATTAGGAATAATACGATAGGAATTATATGGCTTTATACAAACAAAGCAGACAAGTAAAGCATATGTTATGCTCACCATTTCTGAAGGGGTGAACCTCTTAACACCACTTGTTTTCAGGTGTAGACAGTATACACTAATGTTATAAAACTATTTAAAATATCCAGATAAATTATCTGGATTATCCAGATCATTATTCTGAAAAAAATGTCTGGATTATTTAGGTCATTATCTTGATAAATTATCAAGATTATCCAGGTCATTACCCTGATACATTATTTGGAGTATCCAAGACTATCCTGCCAGATGTATTTGCTATTCAGGACTAGAAATGCAGTGAATTTAAATTCCGTCGGCGAAGTGAATGCGAAGTGGGCACTTCCTGTTGCCACTCTGCTACGTGGAGTGGGCAATGCAAAGTGCTCTCTCGGCCTTGTCATTGCCACTTCGCATTAAGGCAGAATGGCAATGCGAAGTAAGGTGAAGTCATTGTTTTTAATGGACTTCGCGTTCCTCATTATGATTCTAAGTGACCTACTTGGTGTTTCAGATTTGGCAGCCCCCCCACACATCACATGGCTTACAGTACTGTAAGTCACATGCTCTTCAGCTAGGCAGGAAGAAAGTGAGTCATACATACAGACACTTTTACTTTCTTCTGTGCAGACGGAGAGAGAGTACTGTGTTTTGTGACTGCTGATACTGTGAAATCAGAGTGAGGAGGAGATTTAAACTTTGATTTGGACCCAACAGCTTTTTTAAAAGATACTTTTTTTGTCTTTTCTGTACCCTTTTTTACTTAATTTGCTCTTTCTGTAAATTTCATTTTTCTTACCTTTATAAGCAGTTGTTTGTCTGGGTCTATGTGACACTGTGTGTGTGTGTGTTGTGTGACAGTGTGAGTAGTGACTGCTTAGACTGAGGGAGCTCAGTAGGAGAGATGGACCAGGGTGAGAGAATGTCTGGGACGAGGTCAGTTCTGGGAGAGCATGGTAGTGGTAAGCATCATACCGTGCGCATGTGTGGAGGGCATGGGTGTCCATTCCTGTTGGACCGCTCAAAACTTGTGAGTGCCCCCCCCAGAAGCAGGACCAGCACCGCCTCCTGTCCTGACTCTGAGGCAGTTGAACCACCACCACCACCAAGTCCAGCACCAGGTCCTCTGGAGCAGGATGTGCCTGTTCTCCTGGGCCCAGGTGTGGATCCCATCCCTGTTTAGCGCCGTGACCAGCCAGCTGCCAGTTCATCTGGCCATCCCCTGCCTGTGCCTGGTCCTCCCCACATTTCCATTGTTTGGCAGTTTTTTGACTGTGTCTGGGGGGGACAGCAGTGTGATCAAGTGCTGCCTATGTGAGGTGGAGGTGTGCCGTGGCCCCCGAGGGACTCACCTGGGGACTGGGGGCCAGCACACCCATATGCTCAATCACCAGCAGTTGGAGTGGCAGGCTGCCACAGAACGGACCATGTCTGCACCTGCTGGCCATTCTGTGGCAGAAGGTGCAGCTGTGCATTGCTGTATCCCTAAGAAGAGGAGGGTCACAGCAGCACCTGCTGCTCCACCAGCACCCTCATCCCCCCCACCACCACCATCAGCAGGTCAGCCTGTAGGACGTATGGACCCCAGAGAACTGCATGTAACACAGGCTGACTTGGCAGTTCTCTGGAGTGCTGTCGAGGATAACAATAAGAGGGTCAGTGCTGTGGAGCAGTGACTGGATCACATTGAGGGACATCAGTTGCAACTTATGTCCATGCTGGAACTGCTGCTGGATCACCGTGGCATCCCACATTATTTTTTTTTCCTTACACCATGTGACCCCCCACACCTTCCTTGCTGTGTTATAAAATGTATTCCTCCACCATCCCCGAACCTTGTATGTAATTATGCCCTTTTTTTGTTGTCTTCCGTATGTGTGACACTTTGTATTCTGAACAGTGCAAGTATACTGTACTAAACTGCATGTGTGCAGTTAGTCTTCTTCCAGTCTGTATGTACTGCAGACACTGTCCAACTCCCTGACTTAAAACAAACATTAATGAGTACAATGGTGGGTGGTGAAGCATGGAGAGATACTACAAAACAGGCTTACAATACATCCAAGTAATTATTAAAAAATTAATGTTGTGATTCGTGACGTGATCGTGAATCATGATTTGTGACTGCATTTGTGACCGTGATGATGAAGAAACATGAATGCCTACCACCACGGCTGTACTTCCCCATGAGCTGTAGCTTAAAACTCCCAAACTTAAAAACACGTATCAATGAGTACAATGGTGGGGTGGTGAAGCCTGGAGAGATACTACAAAACAGTCTTACAATACATCCAAGTAACTAGAAAAAAAAAAAATGTGATTTGTAACGTGAATGATCGTGAACCGTGATTTGTGACTGCATTTGTGACAGTGATGATGAAGAATGTGATTTGTATCACAAGTGACTTGTGATGATGGTACTGACTTAAAAACACATATTAATGAGTACAATGTTCATGCAGAATTAAACACCACACCTGTCCAGTACTCTGAAGGGAAGCCAAAGAAACAACTGTGACTTAAGTTACAGATGGAAATTGGGCCCTAAAGAGATGCAAATGCACAGACAGATTAAGATTTTGCTGTGCACTGAAGAGATGTAGACACAAAGGCACAACACCTAACCAGTGCTCACCATCAGAAATTCAAATCTGGAAAAGAATACCTTTGCCGGTTGGGGTGGGCCGTGGGGGGGGGGCAGTGTACTGCACTGCTGCAGTAACAGTCACTAGTACTAGTACCAGTAAAGATACCATAAAGAAGTATAAAAATCACACAGCTGCAGTGGACAGCAGCTTCACATTGCTGAAATTATTATGTGGCACAATAAAAGGTGACTAATTTGATGATACGTGTCACACACATACTCACACACACACTAAGTAATGCATAGCAAATTGAAAACTTCAGTAATATAACCACATATTTTAAACAAACTAAAATTATGCACTGCTGCACCACAACAATCAGCAAAAATATGGCAAGAAATATTACTGTGTGTACATTAACACAGTTATACAAGAAAAATATCAAAACAGAAAGTGCTGTCTTTTTCACCAAGTTAATCTACCTACACCACAGATACGCCCCTCCCCCAAAGCACACTTCCACTGTCTCTCAGTACACAGACTGAATGTTGTACATTAACATTCAAAATCCATACACAAACAATAAATGCTCGATGATATGAGCACAGGAGGGTTTCCTATAATCGATGAACTAAAGTTTCATCAAAAAAAATGACTCAAAAAGAAGGCTTTTTTAACAGCTTTTTGAAGGTTTGAATCACAGAGAGCTCTCAGAGCACATTGTCTCTTACAGCTTCCTACACACACTACCCCAAACTAAGGCTGTGCAGAACAATCTAGAGCCCATGTGACCTGAAATCCCATGAATCACTGCAAAATTCACCTTTGGAGCTTAAAAACAAGGCAAAGTGAGGTGAAGTGCATTGTTTTCAATGTACCTCACCCTAAGAATTTATTTATTTATTTATTTATTTACGAGTTTAACCAGGAAAGCATACTGAGCAACATGCTCGATTCCAGATGTGACCTGGGGGCTGTGACCTACATACATAAATTGGAAGTGCTCTAGACAGTAAAGAAATGAGCAAGGCTTGTGCATAACATATTTGGGGGAAAATTACATATTTAGGGGAGAGTTACATCCAAGGTAGTATACACACAATCAGTATGGAGACACAGAGGGTAGATTACTGTACAGTACATATGAGTTTATGGCAGTGAGACATTTGAGTAAAATTCTTAACTGAAGCAGGAGCAACTGGAGGTGAAATGTGCACTGAGTAATTTGTTTCGTAGGGAGGTATTTGGTGTGTGTCTGATGGTGGCAGGCAGGGCGTTCCAGGTCTGAGGTAAACGGTAATTAAAAGCGGCCTGACCTTTGGATGTACACATAAACGGGACATGAAGCAGTAGAGTAGTGGTTTGTGAAGGCAGAGTAATGCAAAGTCAGTGTTTTCAATGGACTTGGCGTTACCCATAAATAACACGAAGTACTCTGCTTTGCGTTGCGGAGCACTCAGCGAATTCGCCTTAACTCAGTGAATGAATTGTGCCCACTTCACCCATCACTATTCAGGACTATCTATTCAAATATAGATACTTATATTGATCTGGTACAGTTAACCTTTAGACTGCTGAGAGAAGTAGAACGTATTGAAGTTCTGCATGGGTATATCAGTCTGCAGAACATTTTCTAATTATCTCTGCAGTCTACATTGTTCGGCTAATACCTAGATAATCTCCTAAAGTTTTTCAAGTCTGTCCACTGTGTATCAGTGGCAGAGATAAAGGACTATGCACCCAAGCCTTGCCAAAAACAGTGGCATGAAACTTTAAATATCTGTGCATGTGGCTTCCTGTCCCAAGCAGAAAAAAATCAGTATTTTTCTGTCAATATTTTGTGCACAATACTGTATTTAATAATATGTCAAACCCTTCCATGACCATTGTAGCAATCATGGGCAATTTATGCAAGCTATCCTACATGAACCTGATGTTTAACAAGGACATTCACGAGATGTGCTGCAGCACAGTTCTATTTTTTTGGGCCTGCTTTCTATGAATTTCACACCTATTGGAAAAATACCTTTACAACCTTACAAATACATGTTCATTTTTTTCTGTGTATACCACTTATTTGGTTTGTTGTGCCACTAAATTTTTGTTAGACTACTCTCTGTGTTCATTAAGTGTGTCAGGGACAACTCAATGATGTTTGTCTGACATCATCTGTGACTGTGGACCTAATCTGACTGGAAATTTGAGAGAACTTTTTTTTCCATATAACAAGGCCCCACCTCAATAATGTAGGCTACTGCTTCCTTTACTGCATGTGTTGTACAGTACGGCTCCTAAATAAATCATAAAATTAAACACTTGTGTTGTCCCCATAGTGCTTAAACTGCTCACACTAAAAACAAGTGCTGTAACAGCAGATAAATTCAAAAATATTCCTGGCTAAGTCCTATCTAACATTCACCTTTTCACCTGTGGAGCAGGGTCAATGTGTTGGTCTAATTTACTGGATTGGGGCACTATTTACATGTTATCACAATTGCTCCTTTCACTGCCATTTTCACTGCCTTAGTGCACCCTCTTCAGGTAAATAAAATGTGCCTAATTTGCAAAACAATGTTTGACACAAGGTGCCTGTGCCAAATGAATATGATGCAAGTGGCACCTTGCATCAAACTCTGCAGCAGTCCTGATTTTTGAAAGCAGGCTGCATCAAAATCGGGATGCCTTGCACCTAAGCCACCCTACATCACACTTACAAAAGAAGCACCCATAAGCTAGGTTGCAAGAGGGCTAGCACCACAGTGCGGCTACAACATCACCCTTTTTGCTATTTTAGAAGCCCCGCCATGGACACAACAAAGTGCTCAAGTTAGACCATCCAGGAGGAGGTCTGAGGGACTTGCACCACTCTCAGACACGTTGGTGATTGGTGGGACATCAACGAAGGGGGATGGGGCAGAAAGAGTATGGGGTGCCTTTGGGGGCATTGGGGAGACAGCAGGAATAACAGTGTATGATGTGGCACTTGGTGGGGCTGCCATTTGAAGAGCCATACAGCTGATCAGATGGGACCGTTTCATATGGGGATGCAGGGGTGGACAGTTATATGGCCCCAGATGGACACAACCCTGGCACATACCCGATAGGTGTCAACCATTCAGATCCTTGTAGGTAGACAGCTGGAGCTGGCTGAGGACTGCCAGTGATGGGGGAGATGTTCTCTGGGCACCGTAACAGTCTCCTACTACTCACCCTCTCGTTTTGTGGCAGGTTACCTCCCACCTACAGGGTTCTGAATTGTTGCACCTATGGAGAAGCTGTCAGAGCTGTCCTCTCTTAGGCCATGTCTCTGTCCATCCCTGGCAACACCCCACAAAGTGGTTCCATCTGATCAGCTGTATGACTGCAAATGGCACCCCTCTCGGGTGGCACATCACACCCTGGCATTCCTGCTGTCTACCTGATACCCCCTAGGGCACCCTTCATGCTCCTTCTGACCCTGGCCCCCTCCTAGCATGCAGATTCACCTACATACCCTTACGGACCCTCTACTATTGTGCCAGTTGGGGGCAGATCCCTTCAGTGATTCCTACAGATGCACCAAATATTTGGTGCAACCCTGCAACTTTGGCAACTCCTGGGTCTTTGGTGCAGGACTCCCCTTTTATAAAACTGGGCACAGGGTCCCTGATGCACCCAAAGTTTGCCACAGCCCCACAGGAATGCAACTTCTGTTGCTGTAAGGGATCTTTGAAAACTGAGCCAAGTATGGATAGAGCTATTACAATTCAACACTTGGTGTAGTAATGACTTTCAGAACTACTGTCACCGTTGCAATTTTGTACTGTTGGTAAAGATTTGAGAGCTTTTTTCTGTAGTAGACAAAGGCGCTAACACCATCAAAGTCATAGGGGAATAATATCATCACAGTTATCTTTTCAGTTACCCATGCCACTAATCTTCTGGTCATGAGTATCAGCAGGAAAAACCTTTACAATGCAGGTATTGTTGCTATGGCACATAACATCTATGCTCATTTCCACCATTCTTGAGAACAAGACACCAGCAGCACACCAGTGTCATCTCTCTAATGCCAGCAATGTCTAGCACAGCATTGTCTTATCCATGTTGTTAGCATAAGGAGTAGTTTAACATATTATATGCTGGATTGCTTACTTGAAAAGGAGAGGGTTGTGCATGAGATATGAATTGAATATGACAGTAGTGGCACTAGGTACTATGACTGGTTGGTAATGGGCATCATGGTAAAAGGGCTGGTTCCATTTGAATGAAGCTCTGATGATCTCAATATCACATCTGTGTACCTAAGTAAAGTTATTCGTGCAATGCATATTCTGAGGGTAATCATTTGTTTTTTGAAGTTGGCAACAACCAATTCAGTGTTTTTTCTAGAACAGGTCAATGCTCTAACTGGTTATACAAAGATGGAATTGGAGGTAAAGATTGCTAAAACATTCAATAAGAATGAATCCATCTTTGTATTTTTGCTTAACAGATATCTCAAATATGAAACTGTACATCTGTCCCAGATGAACCACCGTTTGACAGATCTCAGCATCAAATGTACAGAGAAATCTGAGATACCATTCATAAATAGGAGACACAGAAGGCAGTATTAAAGGAAGGCTTCAGACGGGGGAGAATACTTTCTGTTGTGCCTTCCCAGCACTAGGTAGAGTGATGATTACTGGACGTAGCTCAACTTCTACCTGCTTGCTGAATAACGCATGATTACTGTAATACTGTCAAGATCTTCTGAGCATTCTTGTATCACATACCTCAAGCCAACTCAACATTTCATAATAGATCCTCTTGCCTAGTGTCTTCAGAAACACACTCAATCCTAGAACTGACATGACTAGACATCAAATACATAATGTGCCACTGTTCTAATGTGCATTTTAAGAAAATGTTCTGAACTGTGGAAAATATTGTTGATTTTCACAATTTTTAGCTTGGCTCACCTCACATACAACACACACTGTAGCTTTTGTTCAGTATTTAAATATCTAGGTTTCAAATATGCATTTCAGAGTCAAACCTAGACAATGATATCAGACATGTTAATATTCTCTCCAGCATAAAAAACTACCACAGTTCTCTGTGACTAAACAAAAACCATTAACTAGACAATGACTTAAAGTATGCTTATAGTGTGTTTTAAAAATACTCAAGATTGCAGGATTGGTAAAAATAAAATGCATAAAGACATATCAAGGCTGAAACAAATCATATCTCCAACACTGCTTTGCTTACCTTGTTTGAAAACCATGTGTATCATTCTCCTAATGCAGTTAAGCCTATCAAGGTTGAAATAAACAATATTGTTCTCCTGTTTCCTGCACTATTATGTTACAACAAATGATTCTGTTGTTTTATTTTCTCCCATGATTGAATCTAACTCTGAAAACTCCTTTGAGTGAATACAACAATGCTATCCTTGTACTGCTTAATATGATGCTTCTATTGTTGGGGCAATGACCTTGTGATGATAATTTATTTGAAACTTTGAAATAAAATTTGAGCTTCATGTGCAGTGCTTGTGATGAACAGTAGTGCTGCCATGATGTAAGATGCTGTTGGCTCTGTGATAACAGTGACCTAACCTGGTCTGATGATTCATGTGAAACTGCAAAATCAATTCCAATTTTCAGTGTGTACCTGTCATCTGCTGCTGTCCTAATAGAAAATGACACTGTGTGATACTGTATGTGTTGCAGATATAACCTGACCTGATGATGATTTTTTTTTATCAAAACATTTCATTGGTAGAAAAAAGTAACTCACATCTCATTTGCAATGGTGTCCTATTGAAGAGCAAAAGTGAAAAGATACAAGCAACTGTTAAACCAAACATGTCAATATTGAGTGCATAATGTTATGTCAGAAATACCAATACAGTTGCACTTTTTTCCACACTGATCTACTGCCATAGCAGTTAAGCACTCACTGTGATGTGATATGATATGATATGATATGACATGATATGATATGATATGATTAGAATGATAATGTCTAGGGTACTGAGAAATCAAACCTATCTTCCAGTGCTTTGCCTGCAATGTGCTTCTTCCCTGCTAAATCATGACCCAATGATGAAGATATGTTGCAGATGTACAATGTCTAGCATTACAGTGACATAGAGTCCATGGCAGAGGCTAAAGGTGGTGATACTCTTTAAGCACCATGATGCATCCTAGAAGCAAAACTGAGTATTGCACAGTATCAGTGAGACTGTTTTTCTTTTCTTCAGGGAGTGCTGTTTATATATATATATATATATATATATATATATATATATATATGTAAAAAATAGGGGCACAGTCACACAGTCACGAGCCTAAAGTTAGGGTTGAGTAGGCACTTTAATGGTAAACCTCACATTTTGTGCATTAATAACTTTGCAACCATTCAACAGATTTGCACAAAATTTGGAATGCTTGGTCTGGTGTGGTAGATCTCTTGATTTACCAAGTTGAGTTTTGGTTGGACATACATTTTTTGAGCAGTGAAACACCAAATATGCACTTTTCGACAGTTTTGACGTGTTTTTTTGCCTGTAGCACTGCAACCACACAGTGTGGTCTTTTGGTCTGAAACCTGGAACATAGAAAGAGTTTGAGTCAAGGAACAATCCAGCATCAGTTTGGTAAAAAAAAATATTAATCTGTTCCATAGTTATTAAATTTTTAATTTTTGAGTTCTGAGCATGCTCAGTTCAGTCAAAAATGTATATTTTTGAGAAAGATAAATGGCCTCACAATCAAAGATTTTGTCAGCTCATGAATAAAAAATCCTAGCTTGTGAGAAAATTCTTTGTGTGTGAGCCGCCATCTTGTTTTTATTTTTCCAGTCAAACAAAATGTCATAACTTTCTCCATGGGTGACTTTTGTGGCAAATCAGGCATGGGTTAGTTTGCTTCATTTCTGTCAAAAAATAGTATTTTGAAAATGTAAAATTCTTCTTTTGTGACTCACTAATGATCTCCGTTTGCGAGCCTGCAAAATCCTGGGTCATGAGAAAATCTTAGTCCGTCAGCTTTGTTCATGAGAGGATGACAAGATAGCTGGAATTACATGACTGGATGGCCCTGGGGATGACCTGGCCCAGACTGGTGTGACCAGATGTCTGCTCACAAACAAGGATTGTGTTAGGTCACGAAATAAGATGTAGCTGGTGGCCAAAAAATTTCGATCTCATGACTGAAAAAGTTTTAAAGGTGTAAAAACTTTAGAACTGCATAGCTCATTAATGGTTTGGTCTTTTTACTTGACATTTTCAGGGTGTTGAGGGGATGCCCTAGAGGTGTGAATTATGGTGTTTAGGTGATGAGGAATTAAGTGGTTGCATACATATGGCATGATGAAGTTGACATTTTTCCCATAGGATTACACTGTTGTGTCTGTCACACTTTTCAGTGCCGTTATGTCCAAAACAAAGCGAGATGCAGAGTTTTCACTACTGGCAGCTTAGCTCATCTTTAGGTGATCTATGCTGCTGGACCAAGATTTTAAACCACAGAGTGAGTCTGCGGTAGAGTTTTTGTCTTATCTTGCACAGTTAATGAGATATTGTCAAATTTGTATTACAAGGGTTCCTTGCCGTATAGGGTTGCTGCATAGCTATGCATAAGTGGAAGCACAAACCTCTCACAGATGGTTATTGTTATGCAGTAATGGGCCCCATGCTCCCACCAATACATGATTTTTACTAGTTATATTACACTGTTATGTAGTCATGGGCAACTTGGTGGTATGTCCTGTGCTCCCATCTATACATGTTTTTACTAGTTATATTACACTTTTTCCAAAAGTAAGAAAATTCATGGCAAAAAATGGCATTTAATGCATCAGTTAGGGTTAAAGTGACAAAAGTGAGGAAATGAGATGTTAGGGTTGAGCACCTAATCCCCCACACCCTTCATCCACAGACTGACAGACACTGGGGTGTGCAATGGGGTCATGTGGCCTAACTGTCACCGCATTCTCCTTTACTGTAGCAAGTCAACCTGCCTACACATGAAATGGGCTGAGAGTTGTACACATGACCCCATGGCTCACTCCAGCATCTATCAGTCTGTGGAGGATGGGTGTGGGGGGGTTAAGTGCTCAACCCTAATGTCTCAGTTCCTCACTTTTATCACTTTAACCCTACTTGAGGCATTAAATGCATTTTTTTTGCCATGAACATATATATGCATATATATTATAGGGGTGTGGTTGCTCACTTATAGTTAGGGTTCAACAATCACTTCAATGTTAAACCCCACATTTCACACTTTAAAATCTTTGCTACTGTTCGACCCATTTGTATGAAATTTTGCAAGCACTGTTGGAGACACAAGATCTCTTAATGTGGTAATTTTTGTTCTGGTCAGATGTGCAGGTGTGGAGATGCAGTGTGTCAAAAAATGTGAAAATTACCATGTTTGAGTAAATTCTTTGACACACTGTTTCAAACAAATGGTTTGAGGTGTGGTCTGAAAATTTTTTGAGTAGTGAAAAAGTATTACTCCATTCAAAAGTTATTAAATATCAAAGTTTTCCATTCTTTCCTATAGGAAAAGTTAGATGTGCCATGTGAAAGAAGATTTCTTGATCAGTACAGTGGTATTCTCTTTTGCAAATACAGAATTCTCTTTCATGCTGCTGCCATCTTGTTTTCATTTAATGCGGCAAATAAACTTAAATATTATAAAAAATACTGGCAGTTAGTAAACACCAGAGTTGTATTTACCTAATTGAGGCCTGAGGAGTCAGAGTCTGGGATTATTTTTCCCCTAACCTGTCCAGAAATCTGTTTATTTTTAGTGACAGACTTTTTTAGCTGCAAATCATGGAAATGTGTTTGCGCAAAACAAGAAGCCTATGCTGCAAATTGCAGGAAAAGGAGTGTATATTTTGTGAAACACCATTCATTTCCCACAATTTTTGAAATGCCATTTCTTTATGTATTTCTTTCTTTGTCAGATCATAGCAAGAATAGGGTTTGGACTTTTGGGCTGACATTTTCAGGGTACAGAGGGATCCCTTCATAGATGTGCCTTTTGCTGATTTTGTGAACATATATTACTTTGTACTAGAATTCTGCTGCTTTACATTGTGCTTACTTTAACAGTGCCACCTGCGGAAAATGCTGGTTGTGGCAAACTATTACAGTGTTGACCCAAACGCAAGTTGTGGTTTCACAAGAAAACTGCAGTGCACATCCCAGCTTCAGCACACTCCAGCCCCAATCCCCCATCGGTATATGTAACCCCCCACCCATCCCCTATGTTGTTTTGTTTTTAATATAAATGTTACTGTTGGTCTAGAGGCCCTCCCACTCCAATCCCTGATATTACTATTAATCTTCATTATTAACATTTCCTGGTGGTCTAGTGGCCCTGTCTCCCTGATCCCCGATGCACATTTGTGCATTTCATTGATGGGTAGTGGCATCCATCCACCCTCCTATGTTCTATGTTTGCTGTAAACAAAAGAAACATCCCTCAATATCTTTTAAATTTTTTTAACCTGTAAAAAAAAAGAAACATCCATTGCAAATCACACCCACACCCCACACCCGACCGCCCACTGTGCACTCACCTACCAACACCCATCTTGACATCCCCACACCATCACTCTCCTGTACAGCTTCCAGGTTTGAGATCTGCTCTCCCAATGAATGGCACATCTTGCTGATGGAACTGGTGACTGCAATATGAGAAACTATGGTAAATGTGGTTCATTGTATTTCAGTGGAGGTTTCAACTTTTATGCATAACTCAGCCATTTTTTTTCACTTTATCTTTTTATTGAAATCTGAGTATATAAGAAAGCACACATCTAATACAATGGAAGACTATCCTCCATGTAATGTATAAAATATCACTTAGAACACAGTATTTAGGGTAAATATATTGGAGAAACCTTATATACATGTACTGATAATAAAACACAAACCTAGACAGGATGTGAGTGGAGAGCAGAGGGGTTATGATCAATAGGGTATTATAGGATCAAAAATAGCAACCATGTACAAAATACATGCTAGGGCAGACAATGGCAAGGCATTCAGTAAATTGCAAAAAGTGATAAATGTGGTTATATGAACAATGTTCAGTAATGGAGAGGTGCAGATAAGAGAAAAGTGTGCAAGGAAAGAAAGAAGAGAGAAAAAAGCAAGGAAGAAGGGAAGGAGAGAGGGAGAAAACAGGGAAGAAGAAAAAAGAAGAGAAATCTGTGCACAAAAGTTTCAAGAAAACCTAATCTGAGAGAAAAATAAGAAGGAGGGCTAAATATCCATAAGAATTAGGGTCTAGAAGAACTAGGTTCAATGTACTTGAAGTAGTCCTGCCAACATCTGTCATATACAGTGAGTCAGTCATGAGTAACATGAGATAATCCATTTTGGGAGGCATACTGAGAGAGGCTTTGAAGAACATCTGAAAGAGAAGGCACCAGAGTTGATTTCCATTTCATAAGAATCAGACGTTTGACCAGAAGAGAAAGTATGGTTAGCTATCCTAAATGTGCATGTGAGAGGAGAGAGCTATTGGGGATAAGGTTGCCTAGAAGGAATAGCTTGGGGTGAAAAGGTTGTTTTTGTTCTGTTACTCTGGAGGCAAGTAAACAGACTTTATGCAAGAGCTTATTAATGGGAGCGCAAGCCCACAAGATATGAAGTAGATCCCCATTGGCCAAATTGCAGCACCAGCAATTATTATTATTTAATAGGCCCATTCATTGAAGCCCAGAGGGGGTTCTATACCAAAGATGTAGGATTTTAGTTTGTATTAAAGAACTATGGGCATCTTTAAAAGTATTATGTGCAATATGCCAACAATTACTCCATTGTGTGTCTGAAATATTGTAGTTAAGAAGAGTATTCCATTTATTTTTGGCCTGTATAGACTGATCAGGTAGATTGTTAATAATGTCTTTGTAAATGAAGCTATTTAATGTTACTGATAAATTAGTCCAGTGTGAGATGTATGGGTTTAGAAGAGTATGCCTATGCACTAAACTAGAGAAAGAGTTATAAGCTGCCTGAATTTGTAAAAACTTCTAGAAGTCCTGTTTAGGAAGTTTTCACGTGACCTGCAAGTCTGAGAATGATTTAAGAGTGAGTGAATTCTGGCCCAAGATATCTTCGAGAAAGAAAATGCCTTTGTTCCTCCATGTACAACTGAAAATTGGATGATCTTCTAGAGTGAGCAGTGGATTGCCTCATAAGGGGGCATAAAACCTGGGTGTTGGATTGGATTTCAGGAATTTGTGGGTTAGTTTCCAATAAAGAACAGAGGATAATATAGTCGGGTGAGATTTTAGTTTAGAGGAAATGGGATTAAAAATGAAGGAAGTGGGAACTCCTCCTGGGCACAATGCAGATTCCATTGCAACCCATAGTGGTGAGTGAGGGGAGGGTTTCTGAAACCATTTAATGGTTTGGGCTTTTGGAAAGCCCAGAGGTAGCCTTTGAACCAGGGGAGTCCGAATCCCCCATTTTTCCAATGTGATTGAAGTCTGTTGTGGTTAAATCTCAGTGGTTTCCCATCCACTCAGCCATTTTTTGACATTTTGACTGAATTTTCATCATAGCATTTTGTGGGACCCACCTCATGAACAATATGATTGTCGTGATGCAACTTCTGCCCAGATTGTGATTTCACTGTTGCTTGGCAAACTCAGCTTTTAGGTGGGATTTCCATAATAACAGTCATACTGTTCATGAGGTGGCATCTTCAAAAGTACGTGTTGAAAATTTAGTGCCAAAATTTCAAAAAATGTCTGAGTTATGACCTTTTGATGCAAGTTTGCTACAGACACTCATAACTTTGTAAATATAAAATATTTTGACACCAAATTTTCAACATAGACTTGTTATTACTCCTCCAAATGTATCTCATGGCTGTCATTCTTCAAATCCTAGCCAAAATGTGTTTTCAAACCTGTGGCATGGAATAGCATTGCTGTTGCATATAAATTATGTTTTGAAGGGGATTCGAAAATCTGCTGTACAGGGTACATCAGGTGGGTTAATAAAATGGTTATGCTGACACTTTTGTCACTCTTGCCATACAAATGTAAGCACAGGGACATGAGAGCCCTGAGCTTACACAGCTACATACATATATGCATGTATGGAGGGATGGGAGTGCAGGGCCCAGAGGATCCTGCGCTCCAAGAAGCAAATAAGGCTATGAAAATACTCTCTCAAAAATTAAGGAAATTATTTGCAAAAAACTTCATTAATGCAGCAGTTAGGGTTCAACCATCAAAAGCCTAGAAATGTGGTGTTAGGGTTTTCAACCCTAACACCCACCCCACCATCCACACACCAAGAGGCACTGGGGGTGTGCATTGGGGTTGCCAGCACTAATTCTCATCCCATTCTCCTATACTGTACCATCTCAGCTTCCATACACATCCTCAAATCACATCCCCAACACCTGTTGGTGGGTGGAGGGTGGGGGTGGGGTGTTAGGGTTGAAAATCCTAACAACACATTTCAAGAGAAGATGGAAGGTTTGATACCTTTTATTGGATTAACAAGTGTATTGTACAAAGATGGAATTATACACAAGCTTTTTGGGGCCACACAGGTCCCTTCTTCATGTGAATAGCAACACTGAGCAACAAGCAGTATGATATCCACTGTGGAGCAATTAAAAATCCAGAAGTAGTAGGAAGGTGACAAAGGGGACTAGGGATGAAAGTCTAAGATGCAAACAATGAAAACATGAGAAGAAATGGGGAGAGGGCATAGTAGGAACAGGTCAGTAGAAGAATGGAAGCTAAAGGGAAGACAAAAGCATGCAGATAGGATCTGAGATCAAAGGCTGGCTGAAAGGGTAGAGTGAACAGGAAATGCCTAATAGATGCAAGAAAATTAAGAAATTAGAGAGAAACAAAAGAACAAAGGCCTAGATAAACAGAGGTGTGAAAACAAAAGGGAGCAGGTGGGACTGAGCTCAGGAGTTAATAGGAGGGGCAGGCAGGATGTGAGGTATAGGTGAAAAAACAGAACTGACAGAACTCAGAGAAAAAAATATAATAGTAAGAGAGATGCAGAACCAAAGTGTGATAAATAGAGCCATGATTTAGTACACAATAAAAAATAATTACAATTTACCATAGTGGGTCATGAAACCGATGTCCCGATTCAGTCCAGAAATGTTAGATTTAAATTGTTTTATATATTTCAATTCCCATGTCCTTCTGTTCTGTGTGTTTCTGAAGTTGCCTCTTAGTATCAAGACAGATAAATCTGAGAGAATGTGATCTGTTTATGAGAAATGGTTCATTTCCAAACTTTTGATGGTGGAACCCTATCTATTGTGGTGGTGGAATCCTATCTACTGCATTAACACAGTTTTTTGCAATATATATATATATATATATATATATATATACACACACACACACACACACACACACACACACACACTCACTGTATATTCATTGCAAAAAACTGCATTGGTGCATCATTAGGGTTGTAACATCAAAAGTAGGGAAATTCAACCTTAGGATTCACAAGCATAAGACTGCACTCCCACTGTGTCTGCAGGGACAGACATGATAGATGTGTTTTGGAATTTTGAACCCAAATGCTCACCCCATTGTCCTATACTATGCCTATCTTACCTTACTCATGGAATGGGGGTGTGGTCATATGCTTGGGAACCCTAATGTTGAATTTCCATACTTTTGATGTTGTAACCCTAATGATGCATTAACACAGTTTTTTTGTAATGAATTTCCCTTCATTTGAGAAAGTGCAATGAAAGTCGTATGTAATTGTGGGAGCACAGGGCCCTTCACGTTGCTATGAATACTTAATGTTCTCCATTTTACAGAGGGCCCTGTGGTACCATATATCCATAAGTGTAGAGACATTTTAATGAACCCTCAGGCCCTGTGCTCCCACCACTGCATAATGGCATACCCACACTCACATGTTTGCATAATGATATTCATATATGGGAGCATGGCCCCACTTACACATAAATACAGAGACATACCACAGGCCTAGAGACACAAAAAGAAACCCCCTGTAACACAAATTTGGCAATATGTCAGTAACCAAATCAAGTATGGGAAAAATTCCACTGCTATTGTAGTCATGACTTGTAAACCTCCAAGCATGCTTAGTCCACCTAACTGATGCAAATTTCAGCCCCAAAGTACTATCCATTGTTTTGCTATGAAGTGGGAAATAAACATGGGTGGGGTAATGTTATCCTATGGGAAATTGCATAACTTTGGGCACTGCATAATGGCATGCCCCCAATCCCATTTTATGTATAATGGTATACATATCCCACCTACACAGAAGTACAGACACATACCGCAGGCCTAGAGACATGAAAAGGAACCCTTATAACACAGATTTAGCAATATCTTAGTAACCATAGCAATTAAGAAAAAAATGTCACTGCTGTGGTAATTATGACTTTGACACCTCCACACGTGTTTAGTCCACCTAAACTGCGAGTTATGAAAAGTCCATATCTCGAACCATTTTCAAGATATGGGCACCAAAAGGCACCGCAGGTGCTGCAATGTTATCCTATGGGAAACTTCACAGTTTTGGAGTGCCGTAACTATGAAACCGGTGTAACTTTTTTCACCCAAACACCAAAAAGGCACATCGGTAGGGCAAGGGCTTGCCGACTTGCAAATTTCAGCCCTAAAGCCCTATCCATTCTTTTGCTATGTGTTCAAAAGTTATTACATTTTGAAATTTTGGGTTCTGAGAATGCTTAGTTCATGATGCACATATATTTTCCCGATAGGCTATAACTGGAAACTTTAACCTTTTTTTAACTTTTGAACAGATTAATATTTTTTCACCAAACCTTCAAAAGGCACTTCCCTTACACAGTTCAGAAATACCCTAAACAATCTGGACCAGATGGACAAACTGTTAGGGCTGTGGAGACGAGCAAAGAATTTCACAAAGTTGAGGATTTTTTGCACTTTTTCATGCTCTGCAGCTCTGCATCCACAAATCTGAGCAGAACAAAACATTATAGATCAAGAGATCTATGGTACCACACTGCGCATGCAAAGCTCAGGCAAATCAGAGTAATGATTGCAAAGTTATTAAAGTGCAAAATTTTGAGTTTAACATAGAAGAGGCTGTGCAGCCCTAATATACTGGCCTCACTGTGCCAGAATAACATATTATAAAGGAGCAATAACTCCCTTATAGTTAAGGTTGGTACAATCTTTCAATGTTAGATCTCAATTTTTGCACCTTAATAACTTTGTTATTTTATAACACAATAACACCAAAATTGATATGTGCTGTCAAATTGTCATTGTCACAATATGTGCAAAGTTTCATGATGGCAGCTTTTACAGTTTTGGATAAATAAAGTGATCAATAATACAAAAAAAATAGAATGCTTTTTTCCCCATAGGATGACATGGGATTTTTTGCTCTCATGTACAGCACACACAGAAGTTTGCCGCTGATATTTTCAGGGATGATGGTGTGTGTGCCAAGGGTGTGCCTTTGGATGGTTTGATGAAAAAACATATTACCAGTTTTGAATTATAATGATTTTTGTGATAGATGCAAGACAGGCAGTGCAAACTGTAATTTGTAAATACAGTACGAATTGTAATTAGAAAAAACATTAGCACTGTATTTGAAAATACAATGCAAATGGTAATTAAAAAAAAATTCACACTGCATTTGAAAATACAGTGCAAATGGTAATTAGAAAAAACATTTGCACTGTAATTTGAAAATACTGTGTGAATGACAATTAGAAAAAAATATTTGAATTGTAGTTTGCAAATACAGTTTGAACGGTATTGTTAATTACCTTTCAGTTTAAAATGTTCTCCTGCTGTACATAAGGCTTGTAATTAGTAGTGTAGACATATGGTAATTGTGGGAAGTTTTATGATAGATGCAGGACAGGCAGTGCAAACTGTACTTTGTAAATACAGTGTGAATGGTAATTAGAAAAAACATCCACACTGTATTTTAAAAATACAGTGTGAACAGTAATCAGAAAAACATTTGCACTGTATTTTGAAAATAGTGTGAACAGTAATTAGAAAAAACATTCAAACTGTATTTTCAAAATACTGTGTGAATGGTTTTTCCAATTTCTGTTCGCACTGTATTTACAAAATTCAGTTCACACTGCCTGTCCTGCATCTATCACAAAACTTTCTTTGCCACCTAATTGCCAGTACATGGTTTTGACTTTTGGACTGACATTTTTGGGGTGGCAAGCCCTTGCACCACAGATCTGTCTTTTGCTGGTTTGCTGAAAAAGAATTACCCTGGTTCTAGAGCTACAACACTCTAAAGTTTCCAATTTTCCCATAGGATAACACTGTGGCAGCTGAGGTGCCTTTTGGTGCCTATATCTCAAAAATGGTTCGAGATATGGATATTTTGCTAAATGCAGCTTAGCTCACATGGAGGTGGCTAGGTCATGATACAACTGCAAAATATTTTTTTATGCACTTGCTATGGTTACTGAGATATTGGCAAATAAATGTCACAAGAGTTGCTTGGAATGTCTCTAGGCCTCTGCTATATGTCTGCACTTACGTGTAGGTGGGAGCGCAGGGCCCAGAGGGCCCAGGTTCCCACCTATGCATACAATTTCTGCTTAACTAGGAGCACTACATTCATGTGTGGCCTGTGCATCCATCTATGGAGACCATTTTGCAAACCTCAGGACATACTGTACTTATGGGTGGGTGAGAGGGCAGGGCTCAGAGGGCCTGGGCTTCCACCTATGCATTTCATATGACTAACATTTCACTTTCTCAAAAAGATGGGAAAATCATTCCCCAAAAACTCCTTTAGTGCATCAGTTATGGTTGATTTCCACACCAACAAAAGAGTGGAAATTCAACATTAGGGTTTCCAACTCTATTACCCCACTCCCCACCATCCCACCCTCCACACACCAACAGGTGTGTGTTGGGGTCATTGGACCTAACATTCACCTCATTCTCCTATACTGTGCCAGCTCAGCTTGTTTACAGATGGAATGGGGTGAGAGTTAGGCAGGAATGACCCCAACACACAACTCAATGCCTGTTGGTGTGTGGAGGGTGGGGGGTGGGTCATGGGGTAGTAGGGTTTGAAACCCTAACATTGAATTTTCACACTTTGTTGGTGTTGGAAATCAACCCTAACTGATGAATTAACTGAATTTTTTGCAATATATATATATATATATATATATTCATGGCAAAAACTCTGTTTAATGCATCAGCTAGGGTTGTTCCACAGTGACAGAAGCAAGGAAATTTGGTGTTAGGGTTGTCTCCCCTTGCACCCAATGCCCACACCGTCCCTACCAACAGGCATCGGGGTGTACGTTGGGGTCGTTGACCCTAACTCTCACCCCATTCCATATGTAAATAAGCTGAGGCAGTGCAGTATAGGAGAATGGGATGAGAGTTAAGACCGGCAACCCCTATGCACACCGATGCCTGTTGATGGGGATGGGGTGAGCATGGGGGAATGCAGGGCATAACCAACACTGAACTGCACTGTCGCATGGAGCAACCTAACTGAAGCATTAAACTGAGTTTTTTGCCAAGAATTTCCTTTCTTTTTGAGAATGTTTAGCACTGCACTACGCAAAAGCAAAAACACAAATGCTAATGTTAATGAAAATGGTGATGGAAACAGTGAGGTAAAAGAAAATAGTAACACTAACGGTACGCAAATGCAAGTGCAAATGGTAATGCACATGGTGATGCAAACATAAATGATAATGGAAATGATAACGCAAACTGTAAGAGAAACGGAAGCACAAGCAGAAATGAAAATAGAAATGGTAACGCAAACACTAATGACAACAGAAACGCAAACGTTAAAAACAGTAACGCAAATGCTATCAGCAATGGAAATGCAAACGGTAATGAAAATGCAGATGGTAACACAAATGTAAACAGAAACACAAATGGTATCAGCAACGGTGAAACAGAAGGAAACAGTAATGCAATTGACAATGGAAACACTACCAAAAATGCAAATGCAAAGGCCAACAGAAACACAAATGGTATTTGAACATGCAAACAGTTATGGTAATGCAACTGGAAATGTAAACGCTTATGGTAACACCAACGATGATGCCAAAGAAAACACAGACGTAAACAGAAATGCAAACAGAAGTGCGTACACAAACACAAATGGTAATGCACATGGTGACGCAAAAGGAAATGCAAACAAAAACAGTAATGGAACACAAATGGTAACAGTAACGCAAACGCAAACATAAAGGGTAATGCACATGGTGACGTAAACGGAAACGCTAACGCAAACGGTTACAAAAATGCAAGTGGAAATGCTAACGGTAACAATAACGCAAATGCACACCCTTTTTAACACAAAAAGGTGCTTTCAAAAGCACAGTGAATACAAAGAATATATGTATAATGGTCCTTGGAGCAGAAAATGAACACTTGGAATACTAAATAGCTTATATCTCAAGAACCATACGACGTAGAACACAAATTTAAATCTCATATTATTTATGACTTTCCTGGCTAGTTTTGTACTTAGCCCCCTAGTGGGAAGCTAAGCATTTTTCTGACAAAAAGCCTGTCTCTCAAAGCATTTTTGAGATACAGGCCCTGAAAGGCGTGGCAGACGCCATAATGTTAGCCTATGGGAAAAATCGTCAAATTTGGAGTGACATAACTTTGCAGCCCTCTAATATTTTGTCACCAAACCACCAAAAGGCACATCTGTGGGATCTTGGCTTTCTTCCTTCCAAATGTCAGTCCAAAAGACCAAACCGTTCTTTTGCAGCAGGGTGGCAAAAATTTCCTATAGTTTTGGGCATAGTGTTGCAAACTAGTGTCATGATTTATGACACTTTCACAAAAAAAAAAAATTCACAAAAGTGTTGAATGTGCGACACTACTTTGTGACACTACTGTTTAAAACAATTTTTAAAATATATTTCTGGGGTGTTTAACCCCCAAAAAAGACATGGCTAGCATCCTCAGGACTCGACTAGGTGAACACAGCAAGAATTGTGTCCCTAGAGGGTCCAAAATTTAAATGCCAAGCATTTCTGTGACCACCAACTGAAAACAAGATAATGGATTTGTGGCACTACAGGGGTCATTTGCGACACTAAAAACTGCATTTGCGACACTTTCGAATATTTTATTTACTTTTCCCATTGACTATAATGGGAAACTTGTTTTTTTGAATAACTTTTGAACCGTTCAGTATGTTTTCACGAAATCTTCGACAGGCATATTGGGGACCCCAGCTGCATGTTCTCTGAAGGTTTTGAACTGGTTGCATAGACCGTACAACCTAGAGGTGCGATCAATGAATGCGCAAAAATGTGAAATTTGTGCTTATTTCAGCACTCTGTAGCTCCGCAACCATACATCCAACCATAACAAAACATGGCAGATCCAGAGATCTATGGTACCAGTCTGTGCATGTCAAATGTCAGGCAAATCTGTCATACATTGGCAAAGTTATTAAGCTTCCAAATTTCAGAGTTAACCTTAAATGGGGTACTCAACCCTAACTATATATATATTTATGCAATGGGGTGAGCATGAAACCTTGAGAATAAAAACACATATTTTCACTGCAGTGGAATGACTGTGTGATGACATAGACACTGTGACTTTATTTTAACATATTCCCACAGTGTCTACGTCATCACAGAATAAACCAACAGTGGTGATGTCACAGTGTAATACTCTAAGAAACTCTTTACCGGAACTTCTTTTCAAACCACAAACCCAGAAGTTAAAACAGCTGTTACACACCTGAGCAGAATAATTGAGTGTTAAATAGCTTGTGCTGCTCAAAATGCCATTCACAACCGGAGAAAAGCATCTGCAAAAACAACTAAAAAATGAGTAACCAAAGTAAAATATCTGACTACGTAACATGTCAGGAACCTGAACGGATAAACAGATTAACATTAAAAAAAAACAAGCAACCGACAAACATAGACGAAGAAATGCTGCTTAGCTGCTCACAGTTCGAAAATGACTACGACCCACTACTCGAACCAGTGCATTTATAAAACAAAGTTATACTACCTAAAACTCAGACTATGGATATTATACCAGCAAAATGTCCACGAATAATCAAAACAGATATTGAACAATTCATTGAAAACAGTAAAAGTGACAACACCAGAAAAAAAACTATATTGGATGTCTCCCACTTCCATAAATACCTACGAGAACACCAAGAAATCTATCAACCGATGGAATACATAGAACCAGAACAACTTGACCCACTCTTACCTGAGTACTTTATGACTCTGCAAAGACCAAACGGAATGAATTATAAACCTCTAATGATAACATCAAAACTTCAAAGTCTAGAAAGATATCTTAAAGAGAAAAATTATAGCAAATCTCTTTCTACTTCTAAAATATTCTATAAAACCAGACAAGTCATAACCTCAAAACAAAAACTCTTAAACGACCAAGGAAAAGGAAACCATCCGCAAGCTGCAGACGAACTAACTGACAACAAAATTAACATACTTTATGAGAAAAATCTACTTGGACCCAGTAATCCACAAGCATTACTAAACAGTATGTGGATTACTGTAACAATGTATTTTGGCCTCCGTGGCCATACGGAAACAAGAAATTTAAAATGGGGAGACGTTCGCTTAAATAAAGATCAAGAAGGACATTTATATATTGAGTACACCACAGAACGACAAACAAAAATGAGGTCGGGAAGCAACCCAAAAGAAGTTCGATTACTGAAACCTCAAGCATACCAATTAAATGACAAAAAACGATGCCAGTAAACAACTACATCATCTATAAAGCTAAAAGACCTGAAACATGCAACATTAAAACAGCACCCTTTTTCCTTGCTCTAAATCAGTGTCAGCGTGCTCAATATCCAACTGCTTGATACAAAACCAACCATTAGGAATAAATTCCTTAAGTAACATTGTTAAGAACATGATAGCAGAAGCAAATATTGAAACAAGCCATCAGCTAACTAACCACTCCATACGAAAACATCTCGTTCAAAAGCTCTGCAAAAACAATGTCCCCTCAACTGAAATTATACAGGTGTCAGGTCATAAAAAGATCGAATCTTTAAATGAATATGCTACCCTACGTGAAGAAAAGTAAAGAAACATTTGCAGCATTCTAAGTAGCACCACAGAACCCACTCCCTCAACTTCTGGTATGGAGTTCCACGGTGAGAACAAATCCTGCACTGAACACATCCTTGAAGACACGATATCTGCCTGTTTCAACCACCCTACTATCCAAGCAAAACATATTACATTCAACATAATACAGGCTACATATAAATAACATTCTCATTACATATTCACAATAGGTTTTGCAAATAAATATTCTCATACTATCTCTCTTTTTTTTTCAGGCAACCAGTATGGAAATGAAGTACGGAGACGAGCTGCCATTTTGGAATCGGACACCGACTCGGACTAAAGACCCACACACCTTAATTGTCATCTACTAAACTGCTGAACAATACCAGAAAAATAAATATACTGATATCACAATGACACACTGAAAAATGTATTACGAAGTGGGTGAAGTTAACCACACTTCAGAACATAATAAAAATAAACGAATCATAAAATACACGAGGTGAATAATGGAATCAAAATAAAATAAAGAAACACAATACCCTAGTAAGCTGAAACACATTTAAATCCCCGCAAAAGAAAAAGAAACATTAATGCTCCCGAACACTGAACGTTACGCATCTCCATGTACCCCTGTACCGTAAACACCATGCCCACTACAAGATTTCAACCAATCACAAGTCACAAATCTCGGAACGGCACACAACCTACCCAGACCAAATGTAATTCAACCACAATTGCTGGAACCGGATCACCCGTGGCTGCACAAAGAAAAAAAAATAACATACTCAAATCAAAACTACTGCACTATAGAAATATAACATTAGAACCCTATTGTATAAATTGCACACATGATGTGTGACTTGTGGAATATGGCAAATATTAGCACTCATGCAGAGTGCCCTGAGATAATATCACTCGTGCCTTCGGCACTCGTGATATTATCACAGGGCACTCTGCACTTGTGCTAATATTTGCCATATTCACAGTCACCCATCATGTATCCCCTATATATATGTATATATATATATATAGGATATGCAGCAGTAATTAGTGTGATAATGCATTTATCTTGTAAGTTTCCAGTGACCTCAAGTAAACCTCACGTGCCTAAGGCAAGAGTGAGAGTTACGAGAGGTCACTGGAAACTGTACAAAATAAATGCATTATCACATACTGAACCGCTGCATATTCCATTTATGCAACAGGTTTAGATGTTGTGTGAACATTTTGATTTTGGTAGGTGTAAATAATTTGTCAAAAAAGGGAAAAGAAAATTGAATTTTATGCTGTTTTTTGCTAATTATAAAAAAACAAAATGGTATCTATAAATGAAACACCACTCATTTTGTAGATATTTTTGAGCTGAACATTTTTCGTGCTCACAGTACCATGCTATCATTTTTTGTTTTAAAGTTATTTATATTTGTTTGTCAAAAGGTGAACAAAAATTACATTTTCTTCTGTTTTCTTGCTAATCATATACAATATACAGGGTTTATATAAATGAAACAGTATTCATTTTGTAGATAATTTTGTGTTGAACAATTTTCGGCTCACAGTACAATGTTATCTTTTTCGTTTTTAAGTTATTGACATTTAAATATGGTTGTACTGCTTCTGAGGCCGAACATTCTAAATGAATTCTGAAGAGAACTGTGTAGATAAATGAGCTAGTGATGTAGTTACTGTGTGAATAAATGGGCGATGATGTAGTTACTATGTGGATAAATAAATTTATTACCATAGTAGCGAAGATAAATGGTTTTATTCTACAGTTTTTATCCTGACCCCTGTTGCATAAATATATATATATATTTAATGGTAGCATGGTAGTGCTACCATAGTTAGGGTTGAGGAGCCATTTACATGGTAAACCTAAAATTTTGTACATTAATAACTTTGCAACCATTCAATGGATTTACCTGAAATTTAGAATACATGATCAAGAACCATACGTCTTGGGATCTGCCAACTTTTGTACAGTTCAGATATACAGCTGTGGAGTTATTAAGCATGATCTGCACTCACGTCTATGCTTCCTTGGAATTCTTTACTCATCCCTACAGGTCGTATGATTTGCATGACCGGCCCTAAAATTTCAGGGAACATGCGGCTGGGATCCCTGATGTGCCTTTTTAAGATTTCATGAAAAAATATTAAACGGTTCAAAAGTTATTCAAAAAACTATTTCCCATTATAAATCAATGGGAAAAGTTAAAAAGTTCGACAGTGTCGCAAATGCACTTTTTAGTGTCGCAAATGGCCCTGGTAGTGTCGCAAATCTGCCATTTTGTTTTCAGTTAGTGGTCAGGAAAATGCTTAGCATTTAAATTTGGGACTCTCTAGCAACACAATTCTTTTTGTGTTTACCTAGTCGGACCCTGAGGATGCTAGGCATGTCATTATTTTGAGGTTAAACACCCTACAAATATGGTTTTTCAATTTCTGGAAAAAGTAGTGCCACAAAGTAGTGTCGCACTCACTAAAGTGTTGCAAATGCTTGCGAAAGCTGTTGCAAATCACGACACTACTTTTTAAGACTATGGCCAAAATGACAGCAGTTCTTTGCCACCCTGCTGCAAATGAACAGTTTGGTCTTGTGGGCTGAAATTTGGAAGGAAGACAGACAACATATCACAGAGATGCCTTTTGGTGGTTTGGTGACAAAATATTGCATGGATGCAAAGTCACGTTACTCCAAAGTTGACACTTTTTCCCATAGATTAACATTGCGGCGTCCGCTGCATGACAGGAATTCTTTGCCACCCTGATGCAAAATAACGGTTTGCTCTTTTACATTGAAATTTGGAGGGAAGAAAGTCAACATCCCACAGATGTGCCTTTTGGTGGTTCGGTGAAAAAATATTACAGGGTGGCAAAGTTATGGCACTCTGAACTTCTCCTTTTTTCCCATAGGATAACATTACGGCGTTTGCCGCGCCTTTCATGGCCCATATCTCGAAACGGTGTGAGATACGGACTTTTCATCAGAAAAATACTTAGCCCCCAAATGAAACTAACCAGGAAAGTCATAGATCATATGACTTTTACATTTTTTTTCTACGTCGTACAGTTCCTGAGATATAAGCAATTTAGTATTCCAACTCCTCATTTTCTGCTCTGAGACCCATTATTATGCTAGGGAGGCAGAGCTGAATCAGGCATGGTGTCTGTTGCTTTGGCTTCTCAGAAGGAACTAGAAGGAGGACAGGATCAGATCTATACAGTACAGTAGCTTCTTGTTGTTTTTACATTGTTTCTTGTGGATTCTACTTGGTAGAAGGTTATTTCTTTTCTTTCTTACTACTTCTAAGGGGTTAGCAGGGTATTGTTTGGGGCTGTTGGAATTTTGAAACCTGTTTTGGTAGCTATAAGTGGGCTCATTTGTTTGATGTTTCTCTGTGTGGCAGGCTGCATTTGTAGAGGCCTATTTCTTCTGATTTAAAAACATAAGTGGAGTGATTTAACTGGGTCTGTTTCTTTGAATTGGAGACCTATATCTTCTAATTTCAAGCCTATTTTGATGTGTTGTTGGTGAAGCTGTTTGGAGTCCTGTTTTCTTGGGTAGCAAACCTATTTTGGGGGCTTTGAGTAGAATTGTGATTCATTGTTGCTGGCTTCACTAGCTGCAAAGCTTAGTGCAGAGTGGGGGAAGGGTGCTAATGGTCTGGCCAGGTCTCACTCAGCTAGGGAGGCAGAGCTGAATCAGGTGTGGTGTCTGTTGCTTTGGCTTCTCAGAAGGAACTAGAAGGGGGACAGGATCAGATCTGTACAGTACAGTAGCTTCTTCTTATTGTTTTTACATTCTTTCTTGTGGATTCTACTTGGTAGAAGGTTATTTCTTTTCTTTCTTACTACTTCTAAGGGGTTAGCAGGGTATTGTTTGGGGCTGTTGGAATTTTGAAACCTGTTTTGGTAGCTATAAGTGGGCTAATTTGTTTGATGTTTCACTGTGTGGCAGGCTACATTTGTAGAGGCCTATTTCTTCTGATTTAAAAATACAAGTGATGTGATTTAACTGGGTCTGTTTCTTTGAATTGGAGACCTATATCTTCTAATTTCAAGCCTGTTTTGATGTGTTGTTAGTGAAGCTGTTTGGAGTCCTGTTTCTTTGGGTAGCAAACCTATTTTGGGGGCTTTGAGTAGAATTGTGATTCATTGTTGCTGGCTTCACTAGCTGCAAACCTTAGTGCAGAGTGGGGAAAGGGTGCTAATGGTCTGACCAGGGGCCTCAGCTACCTGATTGTTTCTGGAAGACTAGGGCTGGTCCTACCCACCCCTGGTCCATTATTTCCTTTATACTAGGGGTTCTGACATCACTTCCTCACACAGGCAAAGGATATGCACTTGTCATAGCAGAAGCAGACATCCAGGAAAGGAACAGCAGCAAGTGAAGAGGTGACTGCTATCTCAGTGGAAGGGAAGTAACTGTAAATCTAGGAGCTTTCATTGTTACTTCTTTGCATTTGCTATTGCATTGGGGAAAGGAGGATTAGGAATTTGAAGAAGGTTGTGCAATAGCTACTTAAAGTCTCTTTTTTGAGTGTGGATAGGAAGGATAGGAATATAAAAAGCAGTTGCGCAATCTATCTAAATGTGTATAACAAAGGGGGTAAGGGAAATAAAAGAATGCTTTACACTGATAAAGGAGGGAGAGGGGAGACTCGAGGTAGTGTTTGGTATCCTGCATCTGGAAGGGTGGGGGGTCGCTGGTGGGCAATGACAGCAATGGGTTGGGTGGTAAGCTGCAACAACTGTGGTGCACCAATCTTTCTAAAAATTGCCTGGAGTGTGGGAGGATGTTTAAATGTGCAACCACATAGAGAAACTTAGAAAGGAGATCGAGGGTCTGCAGGAGGAACTAAGACATGCAAGGCAGATTGGGGTGGGTTTAGCCCAATACTGGAGGGAGGAAGAAGGGGAGATGAGGGAAGGTGATTTAAGCCAACAGTGGTGAGGAGAGGGTCAGAAGAAGGAAAGCAGAGACAAAGGAACCCAGGCCAGGAAGAACGATTGCCAGGGAGACCAGATCAGGAGACAAAAGACAAATGGAAGGAGGAGAAAGGGACTTGTTAGGGGAGGCAAAGAAGTGGCAAAAGTCATGGAGTGGAAAGGAGTGAACAGGTTACTATTCAGAGAGAGGGAGCGGGCATTTGTGAAGGGTCTTCAGAATATAGTTTTGCACTGCTAGAGAGGAAGAAGGTGGAGGAGGGAAATAATGAAATTAGAGGGGTAATTGATAAATGCCCGGACCAAACTGGAGCTGGGGGAAGTTCTGCTGGGAGAATTGCAACGGGGAAAAAGGGGGAAATAATGTGCTGGAGGAAGAAGAGGAGCTGGAAACGAGAGAGGGAGATGAATGGAAGCAAGCAGGGAGTAAGAGTGGTGGAATCTTAGTGCTGGGGGACTCAATACTAATAGGAGTCAGGTGGGGTAGCAAGGGGGAGAGTCAGAGCTGCATTTGGGTGGAGGCCATGCCAGGAATGACAGCGGAAAGGGTGGGACAATCTGTTCTGAAATATGCTAGAAGGGGTAGGGACAAGCCTCATTTAATTAGGCATCTTGGGACAAATGACCTGGCTGACAAGACAGTAGATATACTCCAGAGGAGGTTTGAGGAACTAGCACATTTATGTGAGGGGGCAGGAAGATCAGTAACTTTTTCAGAGATACTTCCAGTGCCCAAGGCAAGCACAACAAGAAAGCTGAGAATAGAGGAATTTAATGGATGGCTAAGAACCTGGTGTTGTGCTAAAGGGTATGGGCTGTTGGGGGTGGGGAGGAACTGGGAGGACAGTAGTCTCTATGCCAAGGACAGACTACACTTGAGTGAGGAGGGAAAGAAAGTGTTGAAACAGAGGATGGAGGAGTACAAAGAGGAAGCTGGGAATTTAAACTAGGAGTGGGGGGTGGCAATTGGGCAAGAGATATGCAGAGACCACAGGTTGGGAAACCATATGAGCTTACACCCCATAACAGTGACAAAGGACAAATGACAAGTACTATTGGTGATGCTAGGAAAGGAGGGAAGGATAGGAGTCGGGGAAGGGTGGAAGGTGGTTACCCTTAATGCTAGGAGCCTTGGGAGGAAAACTGCAGAGTTACAGGTGCTCATGGCAGAGGCAGAGGTGGACATTGCAGCCATCACAGAAACATGGGCCACCCAATACAATGACTGGGACCTGTCTGTACCAGGGTACAGGTTATTTCGTAAGGACAGGGTGATTGGGAAAGGAGGGGATGTTGCACTATATGTGAAGGAAGGACTGAAGTGTGTAGGGGAGGAAGGAGAGGAGGGTAGTACAGAGTCACTTTGGATGCAAATCCAGGATTCCAAGAATAGGATTCTTAGAATGGGAGTGGTGTACAAGCCACCATCTCAGACAGAGGAGTTAGACAGGGAACTAGCAGAACAGATCAGGAGGACCTGTAAGAAGGGTAGTGTGGTGATTGTGGGGGACTTCAACATGCCAGGAGTGGACTGGAGTACCCCAACAACCAGGAACAGAAGGGAGCAGGTACTGCTGGATGCCTTCCAGGACAGCTTCCTGCTGCAAATGGTCAGTGAACCAATCAGCTTAGGAAATATCCTTGACCTTGTGCTGGCAAATGGGGACTTTGTGAGAGAACTTACAGTGGAGAAACCGCTGTCAGGGAGTGACCACCACTCAGTATGGCTCACATTGGATATGGGCAAGGAAGGAGTGGAATCAGGCACAGGAGTGCTGGACTTCAAGAGGGTTGACTTTGGGAGGATGGGGGAAGTGGTAAAAGGGTATCTGGCCAGAATTCAATCTAGTATGAGCACTAACCAGAGGTGGGAACTCATAAAGCTGGGGATAGTGGAATCAACCAAAACCTGCTGCAAGGCCCAGAGCAAGAAGGCTAGGGCTAAGAAGCTGAGCTGGTTGAGCAAGGAGGTCATAGAAAAGGTAAGGAGAAAAAGAGCTGCCTTTAGGAAGTACAAGAAAACAGAGAGTGATTGAGGACAGGGAGGAGTACTTGACAGAATCGAAGGAGGTGACAAGGGCAGTAACGGGAGCCAAAGCATTTACGGAACTCAGGCTGGCACAAGGCATTAAGAATTGGGGGAAAAAGGACTTCTTTAGGTACATCAGGGAGAAAAGGAGCTGTAAGGACCACATAGTAAGGATTAGGAAGGAGGGGGGTTGGGTGGAAGCAGGGTGCGATAAGGCAGAAGCACTAAATGAGTACTTCTGCTCAGTATTTACAAAAAAGAAGAGGGGGGTGACACCCAAGGGGGGAGAAATGGCAGAAACAGGGGGAAGGGGTGACAGATGGGGAAATCATGGAGAGCAGAGTTTGGGAGGGTTTGAAGGCACTGAGGGTGGACAAGGCACCAGGCCCAGATGGCATCCACCCCAGGGTACTGAAGGAGCTGGCAGAGGTCCTTGCAGGACCTTTGGAAGACCTATTTAATGCCTCACTACATTTGGGGTGTGTGCCTCAGGACTGGAGGATGGCTCATGTGGTTCCCCTCCACAAGAGTGGCCCCAAGGATGAACCGGGAAACTATAGACCAGTGAGCCTCACATCCATCATGGGTAAGCTAATGGAGACTATCCTGAAGGAGAGGCTGGTGGCCCTCCTAGAGGCCAAAGGACTACGGGACAGCAGACAGCATGGCTTCATATGGGGCAAATCCTGCCAAACCAATCTGGTGGAGTTTTATGACTGGGTAACTAGGCAACTGGACAGGGGCCATGCCGTGGATGTCCTGTATCTGGACTTCAGCAAGGCATTCAACTTAGTGCTGCATGGAAGGCTGGGAAGTAAGTTAGTAGGCACTGGGCGGGTGCAAAGCTGGTGAGATGGGTAGGAAACTGGCTTCAGGGAAGGCAACAGAGGGTGGTGGTGGGTGGGGAGCTCTCACACCCAAGGGTAGCGATGAGCGGCGTTCCACAGGGCTCAGTGTTGGGACCAGTGTTGTTTGGGATATTCATTGCAGACACATCTGGGGACATCAAGAGCAAGATCAGTCTGTTTGCTGATGATACCAAGGTAGGAGCAGTGGTGGATGACCTAGGGGCATGGCAGGGGTTGCAGGATGATCTGGCAAAGCTTGAAACCTGGTCAGACACCTGGCAACTGGAGTTTAATGCCAAAAAGTTCAAGGTACTGCATTTTGGGATGAAGAACCCAAGGAGTAGTTACCGGGGGGGGGGGTGCAGCTAGCCCAGACAGAGGAGGAGAAGGATCTGGGGGTGCTCATTACAGGGTCAATGAACAACTCAGCATAATGTAGGAAGGCAGCTGCAAAGGCCAACAAAATGCTGGGTTGTATTGCAAGGGGTATATCCTCGAGGAGGGAGGAGGTGATTCTGCTACTGTATAGGTCATTAGTTAGACCACACCTGGAGTACTGGGTGCAGTACTGGCACCCGTATCTGAAGAGGGACATTAAGTTACTGGAGGGGGTGCAGTGCAGGGTGACAAGGATGATCAAGGGGCTGAGGGACTTACACGAGAGGAGGTTGAGGGAGTTGAACATGTACTCACTGGAGGACAGGAGTGATGGGGGACATGATTGAAACCTTTAAATACATAAAAGGAATAAACAAGACAGGTACAGAGGGGCTGTTCAAAGTAAGGGAGGGGAGGGAAACCAGGGGCCATGATATGAGACTGGATGGAGGAAGGTTCAGGAGGGAGATGAGGAGACACTTTTTTACAGAGAGGGTGTTGGCTGGGTGGAATGTGTTACCTGCAGAAGTGGTATCCAGTAGAACAGTGGACTGCTTCAAAAGGGGATGGGACAGGACAAGGGGGAGGGTTAATGAAGGGGAATGGTGGAAGGGAGGGGCAGCTGCAGAATAAGGGGTGCTAGCTGCACATTCAAGCAGACTTGATAGACCTCTAGGCCTTTATCTGCTGGCAAATTTTGTATGTTCGTATTCTTTGTACTCACTGTCTTTCTCTATGCAGCTTTTGGGGAAAACCAGCCTGTGCACTTACATTACTGTTACCATTACCACTTCCGCTTGTGGTTCCGTACCTGTTTCACTTACCATTCCCGTCTACGCCACCATGTGCATTACCCTTTGCGTTTTCATTTGCACTTGTGTTTGCGTTATTTTTACCATTTGTGTCTACAGTACTGTTTCTCTTTCTGTTTCGCTTTGTGTCACCATGTGCATTACCATTTGCGTTTGCAGCCACCGTGCTCCCACCACCGCATTACATTCACTATTTCTCATTATCATTCTCAAAAAGAAAGGAAATTAGAAGCAAAAAACTCCATTTAATGCATCAGTTATGGTTGTTCCACAGCGGATAAAAGCGAGGAAATTCAGTGCTAGGGTTGAAAGCCCCTTGACCCCCAGCCCACCCCCAAATGGCATCGGTGTGCGCATTGGGGTCGTCAGTCCTAACTCTCACCCCATTTTCCTATACCTCTGCTTCTTTACACATGTGATGGGGTGAGAGTTAGGGCTGATGACCCCAATGCTCACCCCAATGCCGGTTGGGGATGGGCTGGGGTCCAAGGGGCCTTCAACCCTAACACAGAATTTCCTCACTTTTGTCACTGTGGAACAACCCTAACATGCATTAAACAGAGTTTTTTGACTCTAATATATATATATATATATATATATATATACTGTATATAGTTAGTGGTGCATGGCCACTTCTATGTTAAACCCCAGATTTTGCATTTTGATATCTTTGTCACCGTCTGACAGATTTGCCTGAAATTTTGCATATGCACTTTGGTACCATAGGTTTCAGGATCTGGCAAGTTGCGTTATGGTTGGATGAGTGGTTGTGGAGCTGAAGAACTCCAAAAAAATGCAAAAAAAAACAGGGTTTGGTGCATTTCTATGCTCATGCCTACAGCCTACACAATTTGTCCAATTGGTCTGAAAATCTCAGCAAATATGCAATCTGGGTCATTGATGTGTCTTTCAAAGATTTGGTGAAAAAATATTAAACCATTCAAATGTTATTCAAAAAACAAATTTCCCATTATAGTCAATGTGTCTCTCGAAAGCTGCTGCCACTACATTTTACTGTCGAAAATGGCCCTTTTACTGTTATATGGTGGCCATCTTTTTTTCAGTTAGCGAGAGAGAAAAATGCCTGGCATTTAAATTTGAGACCCCCTAGGTAAACACTGATTGTTGTGTTTACCTAGTCGGCTCCTGAGGAGGACAGCCCTATCATTTCTGGAGGAAATCCCCCCCCAAAAAAATCCATTTTAAAAATCTGCACCCAGTACTGTTGCAAATTGTGACAGAAACAGCCATGACACTTTTGCAAATCATGAAAGTGTCGTGACATTTCTGTGAAACTATTGCAAATTGCAATAGTATTTTGCCAAAAAACTGCAAATCTTTGCCATCACCCTGCAAAAAACCAGTTGGGGCTTTTGGGCTGAAATTTGCAGGGTGGCAAGCCCTGGTACCACAGATGTTCCTTTTGGTGGTATGGTCCCAAAATGGTTGACAGGCCCATAGGTACAGTGTTCTGAAGTTGAGAAATTTCCCATAGGATAACACTGAGGTGCCCGCAATGCCTTTCGATACCTGTATCTCGAAAATGAAGCCAGATACAGATTTTTCGCTACACATCACATTTCCATACTTTTGAGGTTGTGAACCCTAATGCTCACCCCATTCCATGATTATGTAAGGTTAGATGGATACTGCATAGGAGAATGGTATGAGCATTAGAGATCATAACCCCAAAACACACACCTCATGCCTGTTCCTGCACGCACAGTGGGGGTGTGATCTTAGGTTTGGGAGGCCTAAAGTCATATTTCCCTACTTTTGATGCTTCAACATGAATGATGCACTAACAAAGTTTTTTTTTTTTTTGCAGTAAATGTCCTTACTTTTTGAAATAGTGTAATTCTAGCCTTGTTTGTTTATGGGAGCAGTAGGAGCACATTGCCCTCTGAGTCCTGTGCTCCCATTCATGCTTGTTGTAATTTTCCCTCATTTCCATGTGCAAGCACAGGGACCTCTGGTCCCTGTGCTCCTATCAGCCTATTGTAGGGCCCTGTGCGCTCATACATGCCTATTGTACTTGTCCCTCATTTCCATGTGAGACTGTAGGGCCCTCTGGGCCCTGTACTCCCATCAGTCCATAGTGAGAAGTGGGCACATTGGACCCTCCAGACCCTGTGCTCCCATCCATGCCTACTGTATGTAATTGTCCTTCATGTGGCTGTGGGACTCCTATCAGTGCACAGTGTGTTGTGATACCACAGTGCCCAGCTAAGCAGTACTGCTGCCATGTTGATAATGCATGCCACAGTATAGCTCATATGTGACCCATTCATTACAATTCACCAACAGTTTGAAGCAGAGACTGGTAAAATGCAAAACAACTTAGTACACCCAAAGGTGTACTAAACTACCCATAGCGCTGAAGCTGTATCTCCTAGCATTTTTGAGATACAGCATTTGAAAAGTACCTCAACCATCACAATATTACCCTAAGGGAAATGCTGAAACTTCAAAGTGTTATAACTCTGCCACACAGTAATTTTTTTCCACCAAAGCAGGTAAAGGCACATCTTTGGGACAAGTTCAATGTACCCTGAAAATTTCAGCTCAAAAGCCAAAACTGTTTTTTAGTTATGACTTGACAAAGAAACAGACATATCTGGCAAAGTAGTGTTGCAAATTGCGGCAGTACCCTAGTTCATTTGGCAAACAATGTCACAATTAAGCTCTTCAAACTAAGCCACATCAACAGAACTACCCACAAGATTATGCGTCCACAATTTCATGCACATCCATTGAAGGGTTGCTAACTTATTAAGGTGCAAAATATGCAAAACTGGAAAACTGCAAAAATGGAAAAAAACATGTAACTGTAAGAATAGTCAAGACACAGTATCTCAGAAACCACAAAAGCAATTCAAATAAAATTAGCAACAATAACAGATCTATACCATGAAATTATACATGAGCCCTTTCATGCTATCTGTTGAACAGCTGCAAAGTATGCAAAACTGGATGACTGCAAAAATGAGAAAAACATGTAAACATAAAGATATTTGAGTCACAGTATCTTCAAAACTACGCAAGCGATTCAAATGGAATTAAAGACATCAACAAACCAACCCTACAAAATCATGCATGACAAATATTATACACATATGTTGTAGTACTCCAGAGTTATTAAAGTACAAATTATGCAAAACTGGAAGATTGTTAGTAATGGAAAAAACATGAGTTTAATGATTTTTGAGACACAATATCTCACAAATCACACAAGAGGCTCAAATGAAATGTATCACATTTATAGACATACTCCCTGAGATTATGCATGCAAACTGTCATGCGCATCTTTTTAAGGATTCTACGGTTATAAAGGTGCAAATATGCAACACTGTCTGCGAAATGAGAATAAAACATGCAAGTTTAAGGATGTTTGAGACACCGCATCTCAGAAAACACTAGCTGTGGATTTGCATGAAATTTTCCACATCAAGAGACCTACCTTCAGAGCTTAGGCTTGGCAAATGTCATGCAAATCCTTTGAAAGATTGCAAAGTTTTTAAGGTGCAAAATATGCAAAACTGGATGGCAGTGTGCAAAAAGTACTTTCACTTTCATTGTACGTATACATTTTCCCATTGGAAATAATAGGAAATTAAAATGTAATAACTGTAGAACAAATTAATATTTTTTTCACTAATCGTTCAAAAGGCACATCGGTGACTCAATGGCTTTCCACCCTGAAAATTTCAGGTCACAACATAAAGGCATTTCTGAGATACAGGTGGACAAAGAAACATGAAAAAAACTGGTAAATTTAGGATTGTTTGACAGTTTCCATCTCACAAACCACAAAATGAACTTGCATAATGTTCTGCACATAAGGGAACCTACCCATGGAGATTATGCATGTAAATTTTGTGCAAATCCATTTAGTGGTTCCAGAGTTATTAAGGTTCACACTTTTGTGTTTAACATAGAAGTTTTCACTCAACCCTAATATACTGGCACTACTGTGCCAGTATAATATAATATAATATAATATAATATAATATAATATAATATAATATAATATAATATAATATAATATAATATAATATAATATAATGTAGTAGTATGTGGTCGTGCCACTATATTTAGGGTTGAAGTCAACATTTTGCACATTAATAACTTTGGACCCATTAAACAGATTTGCCTGAAATTTGGCATGCATGGAGGGGCATAGTAGATCTCTTGATGTACCAAATTGTGTTTTGGTTGGACTTATAGTCTTTGAGCATAAAAACACTGAAAAATGCAAAATTATCTGTTTTTGGAGGCAGCTTTTGGGATTCTGTACATTGTCCTGCATGGCCATTGTGTGGCGTGCCACTCTGCAAGATGGCTCATTTGAAAGAGCTTTGGTGGCCTAATATGCTGCTTTTCATGTTGTGAAAAAATATTAAGGCATTCAAAAGTTATGCCACTTTTAATTTCCCATTATAAGTCAATGGGAAAATGTATATGCAGGTCTTGCAAACAAAGAATGGGGTTCTGGCCATCTTGTCCCACCTGGTAGTCAAAGAATTTGGAGCCTTGTGGTTCAAGAATCTTTGTCCCAGAGAATTCTTTGACTGCGAGGTCTGCCATCTTGTTTTTAGATTTCCTATAGTAAAAACACAAATATCTTGGCTCAGGGGTCACTCCTGAAGTAAAACTTGGATGGGTTTTACTCAGGGGGCTCCAGTATATCGAGCCATGCCTTTGGTTTCATCCAAAATGGTCAGAAAATAGAGTTAAAAGCTTTTAAAATCTTTGATCGCAGCTCGCTAATGATCTTTGATCATGAGCATGCAAATTCTTTGATCGCAAGATTCTTTGATCGTGATCTTGCATTGTGACCTAAAAACACAATGATCTCAGCTTAGGGGTTGGCTAGAGACACAAATGAGGATGGGTGTTGCTCAGGGGGCTTCATTCTATCAAGGCATGGTGCTGGTTTCATTCAAATTGGTCAAAAACTTGCATTTCACCATTTTTATTCTTTGGTCATGAGCATGCAATTTCTTTGATTGCGAGCCTGCAAATTCTTTGATAGTTAGATTCTTTGATCACGATTGTGCATCACAAGCGAGGAACGAGATGGCTGAATTAAAAAATCTATTTTCTCTTTCAGAAACATGCAGCCCTAACAGCAGTCCCTCTATCTTGGTCTTGTAAAACCCACAATTGCAGTTTGCAATGAAGTGCTTCTGAATAAAAACCAAAAAATCATAACATTTTTTCCTTACTTCTGAACTGAGTGGATACAGGCAGATTAAGCTAAACAGTTAAATGCTGCAAGACGAACTCAGTATGGAGATTAAGAGCCAGCATATGAGCATTAATACTGAATCAGCACACTGACCACAGCACAGCTGCTGTGCAACTGTTATATGACCTGTTTATACAATTAGTCATTCAGTTGTACACATTCAGGCGTTTTTTTTTTAGTGATTGCAGGGGTCTCTGTCCTGATGCTCAAAAGCCAAACCAGGAAGTAGAGCACTCAGCACAGCAGGACACGGTGCAGGTTTGGGGCTATTATCCACCACAGAAGTGCTAAAAAATAAACAAACAGAGAATAGTACCTGCACCCCAGGACCCAATAGAGTGTTACAGTAAATGGGAGAAATAAACAATATTCAATCCAAAGTGATTCCCCAACACATACTTGTATACTGTGCAACATGAGGCAAGTCACTTACTGTATATCTGGTGAGCCCATGCATTCCCATTAATACGAACACTAGTGCATATTTGGCATTACAGGGTTACCAAAGAATACAAGTAAAAAGCCCATTCCCTATTTCTCTCTTGTTTTTCTAAACAAGGAATAATGATACACATTAATCACAGTTTGTGGGTAAAGTGACAACAACTGGAATAAGCAGTTCCTCAAACACAATGTTGAAAGCAGATAACAAAATTAAGAAACTGTCATCTATAGAATACTTTTGCTAACAGAATACTAAACAAATATTAAAAAAAAAAATGAAACAGGCTACATCACTGAAGCAAGATATCTAACCTCCTTACTAATAAAAATGTTTTGACTATTTTATCTCGGCTCAGGGGTAGGCTAGGGACACAAATGAGGGTGGATTTTGCTCAGGGGGCTTCGTTCTATCGAGGCATGGCATTGGTTTCATTTAAATAGGTAAAAAAAATTGCATTTCACCATTTTTTATTCTTTGGTTGTGAGCATGCAATTTCTTTGATCATGAGGCTGCAAATTCTTTGATCGCGTGATTCTTTTATTGTGATCATGCATCGCAAGCGAGGGACGAGATGGTCAAATTAAAAAATCTATTTTCTCAGCCCAGGGGTGCCCTAGAAAGTCAAGTGAGGGTGGATTTTGCTCAGGGGGCTTCATTCTGTTGAACCATGGTGGTGGTTTACTGTAGTTCCTTGTAATGTTTGAATTACAACATTTTTTATTCTTTGATTGTGAGCCTGCAAATTCTTTGATTGCGAGCCTGCAAATTCTTTGATCGCAAGATTCTTTGATCGCGATCGTGCATCGTGAGTGAGGGACAAGATGGCCAAATTAAAAAAAATCATTTTTCTGAGCCCGAGGCACCCTACTGAAGTCAAATGAGGGTTGGTTTTGCTCAGGGGGCTTCGTTCTGCAGAACCATTCAGTGGTTTACCGCAATTCCTTCAAATTTTTGATTTACAGCATTTTTGATTCTTTGATTGTGAGCCAACAAATTCTTTGATTGCCAGCCTGCAAATTCTTTGATCATGAGATTCTTTGATAGCGATCTTTGATGGCAAAATAGGGACAAGATGGCCAGATTTTTATAATGGAATAGATAGGGCAATTTTGCCAATCTTTAACATTAAATATCTTGGAAACGGTTTGAAGTTTTTACTTGAAATTTGGAGGGTGTTTATGGCATGTCCTGTAGATGTAAATTATGGTGCTTATGTGTTGGAAAATATTTTTGTTGCAGAGATATTGCATGGTGCAGTTTATGTTTTGCAGACAGCGTTTTGCATTATGGTAGTGGGTTGAAATTGATAGGATACCTAGCCTTAGTGTCATGGATGTAGTTTTCAGTCGTTGTGTCTGTTAAATGTCAACAGGTGTGGAACTGTGCCAGTCCGATGAAGGAAAATCTCAAATTTTAACATTTTGTATCTCGGACATGGCTTGGTCTTTTGCATCGAAATTTGGAGGCTGTTCTCAGCATGTCTTCTAGATGTGAATTATGGTGTTTATGTGTCAAAGAAAAATTTTTTGCGGAGCTATTGTGTGATGCAATTTACATGTTGCAGACATTGTTTTGCATTGTGCTGGTGGCTTGAAATTGATAGGGTACATAAACTTAGTGTCATGGATGTAGTTTTCAGTCATTGTAAAACATTAACAGGTACAGAATTCTGCATCTCTGACTACTGAAAATCTCAAACTTTAACATGTTGTATCTCTGACATGGTTTGGTGTTTTACACTAAAATTTGGAGGGTGTTGATGGTACACACACATTTAGAAGTTGATGGGAGCACATGGCCTGAAGGGCCCATGCTCCCACCACCTTCCACATGTTCGTGGGAGTGCAGGACCTGAATGGCCCATGCTCCCACAAAGTTCTGTAGGTTGGTGGGAGGGCAGGGCCCTAAGGGCCCACACTTCCACCAACTTGCGCAAGTTCTTAGTGTTTTATTCTTTCTCAAAAAGTAAGGAAATTCTATCCAAAAAACGTTGTTAATACATCATTTAGGGTTAAAACACAAAAAGACAGGAAATGAAACATTTTTATGGTTGCCCCGCCCCCCAGACCTGCCCATCATCCCAAGATTGACAGCTGATAGGGTGTGTCATTGGGGTTGTGAGGCCTAAATGTCACTCCATTCTTATTTACTGTGGCTTGTGAATGTAATTTCAGATGGAATGGGGTGACATTTAGGCTCACAACCCAATGACACACCCATCAGCTGTCAATCTTGGGATGATGGGGTGAGTCCAGTGGGAGAGGAAACCCTAAAGATTTTTCTATTGCCTGACTTTGTGTTTTAACCCTAAATGATGCATTAACAAAGTTTTTGCATAGAATATATATATATATATATATATATATATATATATAATATATTCCGTTAGAGTTGAAGAGATAAAAGTAGGGAAATGAAGCATTGGAGTTGAGACTCTAACCCCCCCTCCCTGCTACACCTCCCCTACCCTCCACAGACCAACAGGGCATGAGGTGTACCTTGTGGTCATCGGCCCAAACTATCACCCCATTCCATGTCCATGAAAGGTGATATGATATAGAATACGAGAATGGGGTGAGAGTTAGGCCCAGTGATCCCAACATACACCCCATGCCCTGTTGGTCTTTGGAGTGTGGGAGAGGGGTAGGGTGGTAGGGTGGGGGATTAGGGTCTCAATCCTAACACTTAATTTCCCTACTTTCATTTCTTCAACCCTAACGGATGCATTAATGAAATGTTTTCAGTGAATTTCCTTACTTTTTGAGAAAGTGTAATCTTACCCTTATATAATTTTGGGAGCACACAGACATTGTAATGAGCTGTCTTCTCCAGTCCCTGCACTCCCATTATTGCATAAGGGATGTCCCAGCAGTCCCATTACTGCATAATGTTACCCATATGTGGGAGCACAAAGCCCCCATCTACCTGTAATTATAGAGAAGTAGTGCAGGCCAAGGCACATTCCAAGTAACCCCTGTGCTTTAAATGGTGCAATATCTCTGTAACCATAGGAACCATGGAAAAAATTCCACTGCAGTTGTAATCATGAACTGGTAAACTGCACAAATGTTTGTGCTTAGTATGAAGTATTTTCAAGATATAAGCACAGAAAGGCACCTTGTTTGCCTCAGTGTTATCCTATGTGAAAATTCTCATTTTTGGATTGACATAACTATGTAACTCATGCAAATATTTACACCAAACCAGCATAGGTCATATATCTGGGACACCCCCTATGCACCCTACAAATGTCATGCAAAAAGTACTAACCATTTCTTTGCAGTGAACTGGCAAAGAAACAGCAACCTTTAAAAATCCCTTTTCATGAGCTGTCAAAATCCCTGTTCTTGAGCCAAATCCCTTCTCGTGAGGTGTCAAAATACCTGTTCGCAATCCAATCCTTGTTCGTGAGATAGGGCCATCTGGTCCTGATCTCATGAACTAGGATTTTGACAGCTCACTAAAAGGGATGGTCACACAAAAAGGGATTTTGACAGCTTGTGAAAAGGGATTTAAAAAACTAATCCCTTTTCACGAGCTGTCAAAATCCCTTTACATGAGCTGATCCCTTTTTGTGGAGGTGACAAAATCCCTCTTCATGAGCCAATCCTTGTTTGTTATAGAAGGCCATCTGGTCCTGATCTCACGAACAAGGAATCTGACAGCTCACGAAAAGGGATTGACTTGCGAAAAGGGATTTTGACACTTCATGAAAAGGGATTTTGACAACTCATGAACAGGGATTTTGACACTTCACGAACAAGGATCAGAAGCGAGTGATGAACAAGGATTTTTGAAATCAGAAAAACTGCCATTTTTGACCAAAGTAACCCAAACCAAAGCAACTGGTCTGTAGAAGGCATCACACTGAACAAAACACAAACTTTAGTATCCACAGAAGACATCCCTGGGGCAAGTAATAAGGGCTTGTTTGCCCCCAAAATTGAAAACAAGATGGCTCGCAAAGGGATTTTTCCTCACAAAGAGGGATTTTAAAAATCCCTCTTCGTGAGCTGACAAAATCCTTGTTCATGAGGCCAATCCTTTGCAAAATATACACCTATTCCAAAGACTGAACTGAGTATACTCAGAACCTGAAATTTCAAAATTGAATAACTTTGGAATGGAATAATATTTTTTCACCAAACCAATGCTGGATTGTTTTTTGGGGAAACCTCTTTCTACCCTGAAACTTTCAGACATTGTGACCACAGTGCGATGGGTAAAAATCAACAAAAATGGGCAACAATAGGGAAAAACACATTTTTTTCACTATGCTTTGTACAACAAATGCACATCTGATCAAAATGAAACTTGGCATGCCCAGAAAACTATCCAACAGGACGGCACATACAAAATGTTGTGCAAATTTGTTAAATGGTTGCAAAGTTATTAAAGTGCAAAATTTGGATTTAACATTTAACTGTTTTCTCAACCCTAACTATAGAGGTGTGACTGTACCTCTTAAATATATATGAATACAGTATAAATGGTATATGTAAACACAGTAGTGCATTTTAGTTAGGGTTGCCTGGCCACTTCTATGTTAAACCCAAAAGTTTTGCACATTAATAACTTTGCCACGTACAATGGATTTGCCTGAAATTTTGTAAGCGTGGTAGGGTACCATAGATCTCTGGATCTGACCAGTTGTGTTACAGTTGGATGAGTGGTTGCGGATCTGCGGAGCACAAAAAAAGCACCAAAATGGGGTTTTTACACATTTCTTTGCTCGGGGACACAACTTAAATGATTTATCCATCTGGTATGAAATCTTCGGGGAAGATGCAGTCTGGGTCACTGATGTGACCTTTGAAGATTTGGTGAAAAAATATTAAACCATTCAAAAGTGATTCAAATTTAAAAGTTTAACATTGAAGTCAAAGGGAAACAAATATATGTGCTTCTCAAAAAGCACCTGTTACTGTCGTAAAAGCACATTTTACCGTCGCAAATCCACTCAGTAGTGTTGTGCTGCCACCGTCTTGTTTCAGTTAGTGGTGAAGAAAAATGTATGTAATTCAATTTCTACTGCCTTTAGGTAAAGACTGATTGTTGTGTTTAGCTAAACGGGGCCTGAGAAACACAATGGGACCATCAGTTTTTTTCTAGGACTCCTAGAAATACCTTTTTTTTTAAATTGAGTTCCCCATAGTGTCACAAAACTTGACAGTACACTTGTGACACTTTCGCAAATCACGATGCTGCCACATCTGTAGTGTCGCAATTTGCAACACCACTGCAACAAAAAATACCATTTCATTGCCACACCACTGCTCCTAAACAGTTAGTGCTTTTTTGCTGAAATTTGCAGAATGGCAAGACCTGTCCACACAGATGTCCTTTTTGGTGGTTTGGTAAAAAAAATTAAAATGGTTACAAAGTTACAGTGCTCCAAAGTTGATACATGTTCTATAAGCTAACATTGTGGTGGCCTCGGCTCCTTTCAGCACCCATATCACAAAAACAATTTGAGATACAGATTTTTTGCTACCCGCATCTTAGTCCACTTTTAGGTGAGCTAAGTCTGTGTGGAGGTTTTGAAGTCATGATTACAACTACAGTGGACTTTTTTCATAGTTGCTACAGTTAATGAGATATTGCTAAATAAGTGTTATGAGGATTCCTAAGCCGTTGTGTAGACTACGAAGTCCAGACCCCTTCCAACACACACACCTGCTGTCTTGGGAGCTACAAAATGCCACTGCTTAGACTAACAGGTCAGGACCCCCCTCCAACAAACACCTGCTGCCTTGGGAGCTCTGAAATGCTACTGCTTAGACTAGCAGGTCAGGATCCCCTTCAACACACACACCTGCTGCCTTGGGAGCAACGAAATGCCACTGCTTAGACTAGCAGGTCAGGACCCCCTCCAATACACACCTGTTGCTTTCGGAGCTCTGAAACACTACCACTTAGACTAGCAGGTCAGAACCCCCTCCCACACACACATGCTGCTTTGGAAGCTCCAAAATGCCACCGCTCAGACTTTCAGGTTACAACCACCTCCCACACACACCTGCTGCCTTAGGAGATTCAAAACACCACCACTTAGACAAACAGGTCAGGACCCTCTCCAACACCAACCTGCTTCCTTGGGTGGTCCAAAATGTTGCTGCTTAGACTAGCAGGTCAGGCCTCCCTCCAACACACACCTGCTGCCTTGGGAGCTATGAAATGCCACTGCTTAGACTAGCAGGTCAGGACCCCCTGAAACACACATCTGCTGCCTTGGGAGCTCCAAAATTCCACCTGTCAGACTTTCAGGTCGCTACCCCTTCCAACACACCCTTGCTGCCTTGGGAGCTCTGAAACACCACAGCTTAGACTAGCAGGTCAGGAACCCCTCCAACACCCACCTGCTGCCTTGGGTGCTTCTAAATGCCGCTGCTTAGATTAGCAGGTTAAGCCCGCCTCCAACACACACCTGCTGCTTTGGGAGCTCTAAAACACTGCCGCTCAGACTAGCAGGTATAAGTCGACCTTCACTTCCAGCTGAGACCCTTTGTCACAGGAGCTGTGAACAGCAGATTTGAACCTGGCACCTTTCTACCAGCATACCAGTGCTGATTTGTTTTCTTACTCACTGCTGTATGCATTCCATAGCTTCCTTTAGTGGTGCAGTGTACTTACACTAAGAATTTGTGCAGGATTTATAGTTAAAAAAAAATCATAGTTTTAAAAAAACTGTGGTTAAGGCAAGTTTTGCATTTCAGGAATTACATTTTGCTGCTTTTAGGGTATTTAGTTCACAGAGCTCGTATGGCCCTGCTTTCATCAAGCTCAGTCTGCTTTATTTACACTGTGAGCTGGGGGCATAGGTGCTCCACTCAGCATTGAGTGCAATCTATATAATTGTATTCCATGTCTCATGGGCTTGTTTAGTATTAAATGTTGACTACTTAAGTAATTCATGCTTTAAGGGCTTGCATAGTTCTTTTGTAGATTTGTAAATACAGTCACAGTCTGCTTTACAAGCTTTATTGATTGTGGGCTAAAAAGCTCCATTTTTTAATCCATTTTTAATCTGGAGTTTATATAATGAGTTGCGGTATTTGGAGCTTAAGATGCTAAGGGGCTCCCTCCTGCAGTCTGCCAACCCCCTTCTGTCTCTTACCTCCCATTATTTCTCATCCAATTTCTCTCTCTCTCCACCTCCCCCTGCCCCTCCCCATTGTTCTCCTCCAGCCCCCCTGCTGCCTCTTTGTTACATCATACCTCTGTTGCTTTAAGCACTAATTCCCCTTCATTTTGTTCCTTTCAGGTCTGGATCCCCTTCAACACCCACCTGCTGCCTTGGGAGCTCCAAAGTTGTTACTCACGGGGGATATTAAATCTGGCCCTCCATGTCCTAATGTTCCAACTGTGGCACTTTCTATGGCTGCCTGGGCTAATGCCAAAGGTCTGAAACTAGTCCACATGAATATTAACAGCCTCAGACCTAAAATGCATGAACTCAAGGCATGGGTAAATATGCACTCCCATGATGTAATTGCCATTTCTGAAACCTGGCTCAAGTCTAGTATCCTAATGCATGAGGTTAAGCTCCAGGGGATTACGTCCTTTAGACATGATAGATGTGGTAGAAAGGGAGTTATTATATATGTAAAAAAACCCTAAATGTTCCCCTGGTGGCAATGCCAGATCAGACCCAACCAAACAGAGAGGTGGTGCTCATCAAAATACTGCTTGATGAGACAAAGCCCCTGTAAATTGGCTGCATCTACAACTCACCTAAGACTGCAAAAGATGCCTTAAAGAGCCTTCTGGCTCTAATTCTGGTGTTACCTCAGAGGGAGAAAACACTCCTTGGTGGGGGGAAGGAATGGACAAGGATATGATAGAAGGAATCCTTAGGATGGTAGAGAAAGGGGAGATATTGTTGATGGGGGACCTGAGTTTGCCAGATGTTAACTGGAGCACCTTTGCTGCAGCCACATCCAAGAGCAGGGCCATTCTCGATGCCCTACAGGAGCATGCCTCAGACAGCTAGTGTTGGAACCCACTTAGGAGGAAGCAATCTTAGATCTCATACTCTCAAATGGGGAGAGTGAGAGGATCTCAGATTTAGAAGTGGGTAGCCATCTGGGAACAAGTGACCACCAAACAGTGTGGTTCATGATAAACTCAGCTGCAGAGTCAAGCCGTACAAAAGTGAGGGTACAGGACTTCAGGAAGGCTGCTTTTGTCAAAATGGGAGCGTGCCTTAGAAAAGCACTAGGAAGCAGGCAAGAAGGAGGGGTAGTGTAACAAAGGGGAAACATCAAAACTGCCATCACAGAAGCAACAAGCCTTTGTGTGAAGCAAATAAACAAATCAAAATGAAAGAAAAAGCCACTATGGTTCTCAAAAGAGGTGGTGGGGAAGGTTAGGGAGAAAAATATAGCATTTAGGAAGTAAAAAGAAACACAGAAGGATCAGTACAGAGAACTGTCCCAGTTAAGGCAGAAGGAAGCAGGGAAGGCAGTCAGAATAGCAAAGGCCAAAACTGAGGAAAAGATAGCCAACTTGGTTAAGAAGGGGGATAAATCCTTTTATAGGTGCATTAGGGAGTGTAGAAAGACAAAGGGAGGGAAAGTGAGGCTGAATAGAATGGACAGTGGGTGGACAGAGAGGGACAGTGAAAAAGCAGGGATACTGAATGAATACTTCTGTTCAGTATTCACAAAAGAGGAGGAGGGGGAGGTACCTAATCCAATTAATAGAAGCACTAAGGATAGGGGAGGTCGATGTCAGTCCTTTCACAGAAGAAAGGGTTCTGAAAGAACTCCCAAAACTGAAGGTGGACAAAGCACTGGGGCCTGATGTGATTCACCCCAGAATTCTAAAGGAATTAAGGGGAAAACTAGTGACACCGCTGACTACTCTTTTTAACAAATCATGGGAGGATGGTGTGGTACCTGAGGACTGGAGAAGGGTGGATGTGATTCCCCTTCACCAAAGTGGGATCAAGACAGAGGCAGGAAAGTACAGACCTGTCAGTTTGATCTCTGAGGCAGGAAAATGATGGAATCACTTCTGAAGGAAAGAATTGTTGAGTACCTAGAGGCCAGTGGGGCACAAGACCCAAGGCAGCATGGATTCACAGCAGGAAGGTCAAGTCAGATGAATCTAATAAATTTCTTTGATGGGGTGACCAGAGTAGTAGACCAGGGAGGGGCTGTGGACATGGCCTACCTATACTTTAACAATGCATTTGACACAGTCCCAAACAAAAGATTAATAAATAAATTAGCCAGCCTGAGAGTAGGTTCCAGGGTGGTAGCCTGGGTAAAACACTGGCTGGGCAACAGGACACAGAAGGTAATAGTAAATGGAGTACACTCTGAAGAAAGGGGGGTTACTAGTGGGGTACTGCAGGGTTCAGTACTGGGTCCAGTCCTTTTTAATGTCTTTATAAGTGATATTGCAGAGGGACTAGAAGGAAAAATATGCCTCTTTGCAGATGACACAAAGATCTGCAACAAGGATGATACACAAAGGAGCCTGAAAAGGATGAGAAGGGACTTAGCAAGGTTGGAGGAATGGTTAGAAGTATGGCAGCTTGTATTCAGTGCAAAGAAATGCTAAATAATGCACCTGGGAAATAAAAACCCAAGGGAAGAGTACACAATGGGGGAGGGAGTAGTAACAACAACAAAAATGGATAGGGACCTGGGGTAATCATATCAGATGACCTTAAGGTTAGTAAGCAATGTGAGAAGGCAGTAGGGAGGGCTGAGGGATACTGGGATGCATAGGAAAAGGCATCACCAGCAGAAAACAGGAAGTTGTTATCCCTCTGTACAGACAATTGGTGAGACCCCATCTGGATTACTGCATCCAGTTCTGGAGACCCCATCTCTGCAAGGACATAGACAGGATGGAGGCAGTCCAGAGAAGGGCAACTAAAATGGTGCATGGTCTGCAAGAGAAGCCATACAAGGAGAGACTAAAGAGGCTTAATATGTATACCCTTGCAGAAAGGAGGGAGCGGGGGGGAGGGCATGATAGAAACTTGTAAGTGCCTCAATGGAATCAACCAAGTCCAAGAGGGTAGCATATTTCAGAAAAAGAGATGTGCAAGAACAAGGAGACACAATTTGAAGATAGAGGTGGGATGGCTCAGATGCATTGTGAAGAAGTGTTTTTTTTCACAGAGAGGGTGGTGTACACATGGAACCACCTTCCTGAGGAGGTTGTGTGGTCTAAAACTGTGGGAGAATTCAAGAATGCATGAGACAGGCATAAGACAATTTGGAGGCAGTATAGCACAATGGGTTAATGCTCTGAGCTGCAGATCTGTAAATCTGGGTTTGAATCCCACAGGTGCATACTGTGTGATCCTGAGCAAGTCACTTAACTTCCTTGTGCTCCCAGGTCACATCTGGAAACAAGCTTCGGCTTAGTGCGCTACTCCTGGTTAAACAATGCCCCCCCTTTCCTTGTGGGGGGTAGGAAGAAATAGGCTGTTGGTTAATTAGGATCTACAGCTTATCCAGTTGGTAGGAAAATGGGCAGACTAGGTGGGCCAAGAGGTCCTTATCTGCCATCAAAGTCTATGTTTCTATGTTTCTATGACTTTAACCTTCACTGGGGTCAGCACATCATTACTGACGTAAAATCCAGCTTGCTAGATGCCAACTTGACCCAATTGATCCAAGAACCCACTAGATTGAACATTAAGTCAGGAAACCACACCACATTAGATGGGATTCTCACTTCCAGCACCAGTAGTTTCAAACTGGCTGGGACATTTACAGACTCCATAAGTGACCATGCCCCTATATTTGGCATCTGGGAAAACGACCATCCCAACCCTCCACCCAGAATTATTTGGGCTTGGTATTATTCCAATTTTGACACCTGCTCCTTCCTCGCAACCCTAGCAGTCATGGATTGGACTCAAATCAAACTAGCCGCCAGCCTGGACACATAGAAACATAGAACATAGAAACATAGAAGTTGACATCAGATAAGGACCGCAAGGTCCATCCAGTCTGCCCATTTCTTTTTCTACCTTATAAATGTGCCATCGGCCTTTGTTCTGTCAGTGGCCTATCTGTTCATACTCATCTGTATTGCTCTCTTATGCCTATCCCATGCCTGTTTGAATCCCTGCACTGTATTCATGGCCACCACTTCCTGAGGTAGGCCATTTCATGTATCCACCACCCTTTCTGTGAAAAAGAATTTCCTCACACTCCCCCTTAATTGGCCTTCCTCTAGTCTCATGCTGTGTCCTCTTGTCCTGCTATTTTTCTTATATTTAAACATGTTAGACTCTTTCACCTTGTTAATGCCCTTAAGATGTTTGAATGTGTCGATTATATCACCTCTCTCTCTCCTTTGCTCAAGGGTATACATATTGAGCTCTGTTAATCTGTCCTCATAAGTCTTCTGATGCAGTCCCTGCACCATTTTTGTTGCCCTTCTCTGGACTGCCTCAATTTTGTTAATGTCCTTGTGAAGGTGTGGCCTCCAGTACTGCACGTAATACTCCAGATGGGACCTAACCAGTGTCTTGTAAAGAGGGATTATTACCTCCCTCTTATGACTTGTGATACCCCTACTAATACACCCTAACATCTCCCTAGCTTTACCTACTGCTTTAGAGGTCTGCTTGGATGATGTCAGGTCATCAGTGATGATGATGCCCAAGTCTCTTTCTTCCTTTGTGACTGCCAGCAACTGCCCTCCCAGCCTATAGGTGGCTTCAGGGTTTCTCTTCCGTATGTGCATGATCTTGCTCTTCTTTGCATTAAATCCCAGTTGCCACTCTTCTGACCATTTTGCTAGTTTATCCAGACCTCTTCTCATTCTGCCTACCCCATCTGGATCATCTACTCTGTTGCAGCTCTTGGTGTCATCTGCAAACAGACAAGCCTTACCCTCTAATCCATCTGCAATGTCACTAATGAAGATATTGAAGAGGACTGGCCTCAGAACTGATCCCTGAGGTACCCCCACTTGTGACTTGCATCTCTTCTGACTGTATACCATTTACCACCACTCTCTGTTCTTTGCCCGTCAACCAGTTTGCCACCCAGTTGACCAACTTCTGACCCACCCCAAGCCTACCCAGCTTATTTATCAATCTTCTGTGTGGAACAGTGTCGAAAGCTTTGCTGAAATCAAGGTAGGTGACATCAACTGCTCCCCATTGGTCCACCACTCTGGTTACCCAGTCAAAGAAATCTATGAGATTAGTTTGACAGGACCTTCCTTTTGTAAACCCATGCTGTCTTGGATCCTGTGCTCCTGAGGATTCCAGGTGTTGCACTATCCTTTCCTTAAGAGGAGTACCTCCATAATCTTGCCTACTGCTGAGGTAAGACTGACTGGTGTGTAGTTCCCTGCCTCCTCCCTGCTACCACTCTTGCAGAGCGGGATCACATGAGCCCTTCTCCAGTCTTCTGGGACCTCTCCTGTGCTCAGAGACTCACTAAACAGTTCTGCTAATGGCTCTGCTAGTTCCACCCTTAGCTCCTTAAGTACCCTGGGATGTATGCCATCAGGTCCCATTGCCTTGTCCACCCTGAGCTTAGTGAGCTCTTGTAGGGCCCTTTCATTTGTGAAGGGAGTAGTGCTCACTTCCCTCCCCCTGTGTCCATGGTGCTGAGCTGTGGGCCCTGTTCTTCCTTCTCTTCAGTAAACACTGAGCAAAAGTATCTATTTAGGATAGATGCTTTTACAGGGTCCTCCTCCTCACATGCCCCCTTTTCTCCTTTGAGCTTAGCAATACCCCCTCTGGACTTTCTCTTTTCACTAATGTATCTATAGAAAGTCTTGTCACCTTCTTTTACTGTTTGTGCTAGTGTTTCCTCAGTTTGGGACTTTGCCTGCCTTACTGCCTTCCCTGTTTCCCTTAGGGAAGTTTGGTATGCCTCTCTATCTTCATCCCGTTGTGTTCCCTTATATTTCATGAAGGTCAGCCTTTTGGCTCTGACCTTTTCTGCTACTGTATTTGAGAACGAAAGTGGTTTACTTATTCTTTTGCACTTCCTTTTCTGTCTAACACAATGGGATGTTGCTTCAAGTATTGCATCCTTAATGCTTGCTCACTTTGCCTGTACCCTGAACCTGTATTTCTTTTTGCCAGGGCTAGCTTAACTCTGTTGGCCATCTTATCAAAGTCAGCTCCTCTGAAGTCCCATATTTTTGCCTTGGAATGGGATGATTTAAATGTAGTGGCCAAATTGAACCATACCATGTGATGGTCACTGGCCCCCAGGTGACCTTCTACCTGGAGATCTGTGATCCCTTCCCTGTTAGTCAGTACTAGATCTAGGATAGCTCTGTCTCTTGTGGGTTGTTGTACCAGTTGTTTGAGGCCCTCCCTCTGCAGGGAATCCACCATGTGTTTAGTTCTGGCAGATGTTCCTGCTGGTATTGACCAATCTGTATCCAGCATGTTGAAGTCTCCCATTATCAGAACCTCCCCTTTAGCTGTCATGTTTTGTATATCTTCTAACAGTAATGTGTCTATGTCCTCACCCTGGTCTGGGGGCCTGTAGACAACCCCAGTTCTTATGGCTGTCCCATTTCCTGTTTCTAGGGTGACCCACAGTTCTTCTGGCTCCTTATCTGTATTCTGAATTTCTGTAGCTTTAATATTTTCATTGACATACAGGGCCCCTCCACCCCCCTCTTTTTGCACCTTGGTCTCTTCTGAACAGTACATAGCCAGGTACTGAAGTCTCCCAAGTGTGGTTACTGGTAAACCACGTCTCACTTGATTTCTTCATCAATAACTTCCTCTCGGCTGCCAATAAGCATGCCCCCTTAAAAACAAATCAGAGTCAAGGGACAACACTCAAGGTGGCTGCCCAGAGACCTTAAATAACAAATGAGGGTGGGACACAAAGCTTGGGAAAAATTCAAATCTACAAATCTAACTAAGGTTTAGGTAGAACATAGAAAAAATGAGAAACAAGTGTAGAAAGGAACTAAAATCAGCTGAATGACAATACCTCCAGAACCAACAAACTACAAACCTTTCAGACCCTAAACAATTTTGGTCCCAAATTAACTCTCTCCTAAAGGGGAACACCACCGATGAGAAAAGTGACATAGTAGCAAATTGTGTCCACTATACTAATCCGCAAGATTCTGCTAATGCACTAAATGCATTCCTCACTGTCCTAGACACATTTAAAAATAATTCCTCTGGGTCCCCCCTTCCTCCAGGATCATTTACAAGAACACACCCCTTACCCTAATTTTCACTTCAAACTTGCAACTAAATCTAAGGTCCTGAAATTACTAAGAAAAATCAAATCCTATGGCTCTGCTGGGTTTGACAAGCTTGAGCCCAGGCTCCTCAGAATTGCAGCCCATGTCATTGTATCTCTAATCACTTAGCTCCTAAAGAGATCATTGCTTGTAGGCAAAGTTCCCACTGTGTGGAAAGTTGCCTTGTTCACTCCTATCTCTAAAGGTGGGGATATTGAGCTTATTGAGAATTACAGACCCCTATCCATCCTCTGCACTCTAAGTAAAGTGTTAGAGAGGATTGTATTCCAGCAGGTCCAGGAATATGTTGAATGTAACAATTTACTAACTGAACGGCTACATGGTTTTAGAAAAAAATCATGGTAACAACATGGCCCTGATGAGCCTTACTGAGCATATCGTCATAGCTCTAGATGATGACCTTCCAACTGTTGTGGTCTTTATAGACTTCACCAATGCATTTGACTTGGTGAATCATCAGCAGCTTGTCACTAAACTAACATCTCTTGGTCTTGATTGTCTGTCTATTCAATGGTTCATGGACTACCTTGATGGCAGATCATAAATTGTCAGATGGCATGGAGCTAAGTCTGACAAATGCTCTATCACGGATGGTGGCCTGCAGGATTCAATACTGTGACCACTCCTCTTTTCCCTATTTTTTAATGATTTGCCTCAACATTATGGAGGATCCAAAGTGACTTTATATGCAGATGATGCCGTGCTTTATAGGTCCTCCTGAGACACTGTCCAACTAAACAATCTTCTTGGTCAAGACCTCGGTATACTTGGGAATTGGTTTAATTTTCTTTTATGCACCTCCCACATACCCCGACTGACCACTCCTTCAGAGTGCCAACACCTTCCTGCCTCCCTCTGACCTCCTGCCACCTACTCACAGCCCCAATTGCAGCCTACCTTGGGTAGCCTGGCATATCCCTATGCTGGGAGGGGTCCCTCTCTTCCGGGGAATGGCCTTTACTGCCTACCTTTTGCATTCCAGGTGCTGCGGTGCTGGATCCGGGCTGACTCTGGGGCTTTGGGTGGCAGGGGCCCATGTGTTCATCATCTGGTCAGCCGGGGCATAATTTCCATTTTCTGTGCCCCAGCTACCACAGTTCTCGACCTTGTGTAAGTGTGCAGGGTATTCCTGTGGTGGGGGCGTGCCATGGGCGTGTCGAGGCCACACATCCCCAAGCTCACCACCAATCTGCCCACAGGTCCACAGGCAAATCCCACTCCCCCAGGAGGGAAGCATCCAATGGACGCTTATAGAAACCCTCCCTTGCCGGTCTCCGCTCCTGGTACCCAAGCTCGGGGCGCGAACGCGGGTCGCCAGAGTGCCAAGTGAATCCCTTCACTCGGCACCACGGAGCTGGCAGGAATTGGTTTCTTACTAGTAAATTAGTTCTAATTAGTAAAAAGACCAAAGCCATGCTATTTGGCCCTAAAAGCCTGTGCCCAACTCATTCACATTTATTGTCCCCAGCTCTTTCCAATTGCTCAAAAATTGAAGTGATCGATTGTATCAAATATCTAGGTGTATACTTAGACCAAGACTGCTCCTTTAAGGGCCACATTAACCATCTGACCAAGAAACTTAATCAAAAGTTAGGTCTATTATATCACCTGAGCCCTTTCTTCACTCATGAATCCAAACTCAAGGTTTCCACAGGTACACTCCCTCCAACCTTGCTATATGGGGCCCCTTTACCACATTCTGTAAGAAAATCTGAAATGTAAAGCCTAAAAACACTGTATCACATGATGGGCATTTTGCCACAGGGGCACCACCATGGAAGCAATACTGCAAGGTATTATTATCTCTAAAGTGGCCTTCTCTTGAGAGAAGATTATATCCCTCACTGAGCCTTCTTTTAAGCTCCAGAAAAATGGTGCCTCTTCTAACCTAATTAACACATTAGTGCCCAAAAAGAATGGGAGAACACTAAGATCTTCTTGCCATCAGCTTCTCCGAGTCACCAGTGTAAGGACTTCCCTAGGACTCTGGTCCTATGGTGCCTTCATCCCTCCCATCTGGAATGGTCTCCCTACCAGTTTTCAGGAGTGTACCTCCCTTGGGGGATTCAAGAAGCGTCTTAAGGCCCACCTGTTGGAACTGAGCCTCTGCACCTGCTACCTCTGAGAGTCAGTTGACTCCCTACTGCCATTCTAACCTCAATGAGACATCAATCTGACTGTGACTGTCTTGTGTATTATAATACTTCTTCACCTGTTGATGTTAATTGTAATTAACCTGCAACTGTATCCTTTACTAGGTCAGTATGTCTATATTGACTGTTAATTGTGAAATGACATGTATGTATTTTGTTATGTTTACAAATGTATGTAATTAATTATGGGTTGCCGCTGAAATAGGGTCTGTTTCTGTCTCATTCGGCTTACCCAGTCACCAAAATTAAAATAATAAAATAATAATAATAATTTTCAGTACTATGTTGTTGCTGTATTTTTCTGTACTTATGTGTAGGTAGGACAGCAGGTCCCATAGGGCCTGCGTTCCTATGTATACATACCATTATGCAAAAAAATGGGCAACTGGCCCTGCACTCCAACAAACACATACCAGTTACATTACACTTTCTAAAAAAGATGGGACAACCATGGCAAAACACTTTGTTAATGTATCAGTTATGGTTGATAGCACAGTAACAAAAATATGGAAATGTGATGTTAGGGTTACCCCCCTTACCACCCATCCCCCCACCCTCCACATACCAACGGATGTTGGGGTGTATCATGGGATCATCAGGCCCAACTTTCACCCCATTCTCTCATACTGTAGTATGTCAGCTTGTTTACACATAGAATGGGGTGAGAGTTGGGCCTGATGACCCCATGGCACACCCCAATCTCTGTTGTTGTGTAGAGGGTGAGGTGGTGGGGACTAACCCTATCATCACATTTATACTTTTGTCAATTATGCAATCAACCCCAACTGATGTATTAATTACATTTTTTGCAATGAATACACACACACATTAGAGGCAAAAACTCAGTTCAATGCATCAGTTAGGGTTGTTCCACAGTGACAAAAGTGAGGAAATTCAGTGTTAGGGTTGAAAGCCCTCTTGGACACCCAAGCCCACCCCGACCAGCATTCGGGTGTGCGTTGGGTCATTAGCTAACTCTCACCCCATCCGTGTAAATAATAATATAATAATAATAATAAACTTTATTTGTCTATGCCTTTCTTAAAACCAAAGCGCATTACAATAAATTACAGATAAAAACATTCTAAAACCATACAATACTTCATATAACTAAAAATTAACAGCAGGGCAATTAATAGGCATCAGCATTATCTAAAAATGCCTTGTTCCATAAAAATGACTTTAAGCCCTTTTTAAAACCCTCCACCGTCATGCACTCTCAAATCCAACGTGGTAGAGAATTTCAGAGGGTGGGTGCCGCAAACATAAAAGCTCGGGCACCAGAGGATTTTAAAATAACCCTCAGGATCTCTAGCAACCCCTCGTTGGTGGAGTGGAGTGGACGCGTCTGTCGGTATGGCACCAGGAGCTCTTTCAGGTAGTCAGGGCCCAACGTGTGTAGGGCTTTATAAGTCAGAAGACTGACTTTAAAGGTGATCTACCACTGAATTGGCAGCCAGTGCAGATCTTGGAGCACCGGTGTGATATGAGAGGAATGAGAAGTCCCCGCTAACAACCGGGCTGCCGAGTTCTGCACTAGCTGCAAGCAGTGGATATCTACCCCAGGCAGCCCAAAGTAAAGGGAATTGCAGTAGTCCAGACATGAGGTCACAAAGGCTGGATCAGCGTAGGTAGGTCACCAGATGGAACAAGGTGCTTGATCCTGGTGATGTTCCTAAGATGGTAGAAGGATGTCTTAATGACCGCTGACACTTGCGCATGCAATGTCAGCTGATCATCCAGAATCACCCCCAGATCTCACACCTGTTCAGAGGTCGGGAGCTCCGCATCTCCCAAGAACAGACCGGAGGCTAGACATCCACCGAACCCCTCAATCTGGTGACCAGGATCCACAACCAACACCTCCGTCTTCCCAGAGTTCAACTTCAACCAGCTGGACCTCATCCAATCCTGGATCTCCCTGAGACAGCTGTTAAACACTGAGAGAGCTCTATTCTGGTCAGGTACAAAAGATAGATAGAGCTGGGTATCATCAGCATAACAATGAAACTCCAGCCCATATCTTCTTACAATGTCTCCGAGGGGGAAGCATGTACACCACAAAAAACATGGGCGAAAGCACAGAGCCCTGAGGCACCCCACAGATCAGCGCAGTAGGCTCAGAGGAACAAATCCCCGATACCACCCTCTGAGTTCTACCTGTGAGAAAGGAAGTAAACCATCTGAGGACCAAACCCGAAAGCCCACAGATGTATCACAGGCACTCAAGCAACACCCCATGGTCTACGGTGTCAAATGCTGCTGACAGGTCCAAAAGGACCAAAATGGACCATTTTTTCTGGTCTCTCACCATCAAGAGATCATTGAGGACCCGAACCAGTGCAGTATCTGTGCTGTGTCTCTTATGAAAACCTGATTGAAGAGGATTGTAGATATTATGGATGGTAAGATGGTAAGATGGTTGTCTAACTGGGCTGCCACCACTTTCTCGATTACCTTCCCAACAAAGGGAAGGTTCGAGATAGGTCTGTAGTTTGCCAGGGAGTTGGGGTCCAAAGATGTCTTTTTCAACACTGGTGTCACTACTGCCTCCTTCAGGGAGCGGGGATATTCACCAGTGTCCAAGGAGCACCCGACTATCCTGGCAAGAACCGGGAAGATGACCTCCACACAGCCCACAATCAGCTTGTGGGACCTGGGTCTAAACTACAGCTTGTGGTGCACATACCTTGGACAATTCTCATAATATCCTCAATTTCCGGCCTTGTGAAGGAACTCCAAGTAGACAAGGTGCTTGCAACCATAGGCTGGGCCACCGCAACTCCCATGGAGGAGGCGGTGCAAATCTCGGCCCTGATGTCGGCCACCTTATCAGCAAAGAATCGAGAAGCTGAGGTATAGGAGAATGGGGTGAGAGTTAGGACCGATGACCCCAATGTGCACCCCAAGGCTGGTTGCTAGCCTTGCTTATAGAGCAGAAAGCAGCTAACTAAAAGAAGCTACATTTTCTTATTAATTTAAAACGTATATCTCAGCAGGAGTCAGTGTCTGTTAAGATTAAGTAGACAGATAACTTTATTAGAAGTAGAAGGGGTCTTATTTAGAGTTAAAAAAAGAAAGAAAGTCAGTGTATGTTCTGTGCAGTGAAGGGTCCTGTATCAGCTGACTTTGCTAAACCAGTAGGAGGAAATAAAGCTTACCTGGGTGTGTGGTTTAGACATTATAAAAGCAGGTGAGTCAAATTACAACTTTCTTGTGCTAGCCTTATTTCTTACTAATTGCCCTCCATCCCACCCAAAGCCAGTTCTACTTTTATAGCCACTGGATTTGACTGTCAACAGGATCTTCCTGTTTGGCAGTAGGAAGGAAAGGATCATAGAGAGACATTGGTTTTGTCAACCCTAAAGTAAAAAAAGTAGCTCACTCTCCCCCCAGCTGCTGGTGGTCTGATATTGAGCAAGGAAAAAGGAGGCTACTGAAGAAGATAGGAAGTTGCTGTCCCAGAACAGGAAGGGTGAGAGTTGTAAGGAGAGGATAGAATAAGCATCCAGAGAAACAGTAGAGAGGACACAAAATAAGACATGATAGGAGTGGAGCAGTGCAATGGCTGTGGGGCGGCAGTGTTTCGGGAGACATTCTGGAGGCTGCAATGCTGCCCTATTTGCAGGCACCTCTCTGGTCTGAGAGAGGAGGTTGCCCATCTCCAGGCTGACCTGGCTAGGATTCGTGAAACCTCCTCCCCCACCCAGGGACCACCAGGGCCAATGCCACTACCTCAGAGGTTGCCAAGAAAGAGGAGAGGCTGGACCAGGGTGGGCTCAAGGAAGGAGAGGGTGGTGGAACAGAGTTGCATCTCTCCAGCTGTACCTCTCCACAATTCATTCGCTCTTCTGGTGGATAGTGGTTTCTCTATGGAGGCACCTGCAGTGGAGACCAAGGAGGATGCTGGGAACCTTCACAAAGGAGACCCACAGGAGGGTGGCATGGGACCCCACACAGGGGAAGGAAACAACTCCTGGTGGGGGACCCAATCATTAAGGGGTAGAAATGGGGGAGGAAGGGGAGAGGGAGGTAAGGTGCCTTCCTGGTGCCACGACTTGGAGGGACAGGAAGGGAATCCTCAGGATCGTGGGAGGAGCTGCACGAGGGAGGGAGCTGGATGTCATTGTCCACCTTAGGGACAAATGACCTGGCTAGGAATGGGATCAGAGCAGTGCAAGAGGAGTTTGTAGAGTTGGGAAGGGGCCTTAGACAAGTAGCGCATACTGTAACCTTCTCAGAGGTGCTGCCTGTCTATGGCAAGGGAGATGCTAGGGCACTTCTCACCAGGGAATTCAATGAGTGGTTGAAAAACTGGTGTGGAGCTCAGGGTTTTGGCTTCATTGGGGACTGGGGAGCCACCTGGAGGGATGCAGACCTATACTGGTGCGATGGTCTGCATCTGTCCAGGGGGGGACCAGAATCCTAGGTGAGAGGTTTAAATGCTTCATTGGCAAGCATTTAAACTAGCCAAGGGGGGGAGGTACTGAAAAGGAGCAGGGAAAGCTGAGCCTCCCCGACAAAACATGGTGATTAGTGAGGTAAACACCAAGGTACAGAAGTTATTAGGGAGCAGAACAGATTTAAATGTAAAAAAGGCAAAGGCAGCAAGGACAGAAATGGGGCTAAAAGGGGTAAGGCTATCAAAAAGTGGAGGGTGATGTGTACCAATGCCCGTAGTCTGTGTAACAAGCTCCCTGAACTAGCGACCTTGATGGAAGGGGGTTGCCTGGATATTGTGGCAGTCACAGAAACATGGTACACACAGAACCATGACTGGGATGTCAACATACCAGGGTACACAATCTACAGGAGGGACAGGGTGAGTAAAAGAGGAGGAGGAGTAGCTCTCTATGTAAAGGAAGGGATCAAAGCAACAGAACTAAAGAGTAAACAGGGAGCAGATGAGGCACTTTGGGTCACCCTGGAGACAGAAAAGGGCATCACAATCCACATGGGGGTTGTATACAGACCCCCATCTCAGGGGGAAGGAATGGACAAGGAAATGATAGAAGGCTTTCTTAGAATGGCAGAAAAAGGGGAGATATTGTTGATGGGGGACCTGAATATGCCAGATGTTAACTGGAGCACCTTTGCTGCAGGCACATCCAAGAGCAGGGTCATTCTTGATGCCCTACAGGGGGCATGCCTCAGACAGCTAGTATTGGAACCCACTCAGGAGGGAGCAATCTTAGACCTGGTACTTTCAAATGGGGGTGGAGAAAGAATCTCAGATTTAGAAGTGGGTAGCCGACTGGGAACAAGCGACCACCAAACAGTGTGGTTCACGAATAACATAGCCATACAATCAAGCCATACAAAAGCAAGAGTACTAAATTTTAGGAGGGCTGACTTTGGGAAAATGAGAGAGTGCCTCAGAAAAGCATTAGCAAACAGGCAAGAAGGAGGGGTGGAGGAACAATGGGGAGTGATCAAAACAGCCATCACAGAGGTAACAAGCCTTTGTGTAAAGCAAATCAATAAAACACAACGAAGGAAAAAAACGCTATGGTTCACAAAAGAGGTGGCAAGGAAGGTTAAGGAGAAAAGGACAGCATTCAGGAAATATAAGGAAACACAGAAGGAGCAGGACATAGAATTTTATCAGTTAAAGCAGAAAGAGGCTGGGAAGGCAGTCAGAATAGCAAAGGCCCAAACTGAGGAAAGAACAGCCAATTCTGTTAAGAAGGGGGATATTAGGTACATTAGGGAGTGAAGAAAGACCAAAGGATGGATACTGAAGCTTAATAAAGGGGAAGGAATGTGGGTAGAGGGTGACAGTGAAAAAGCAGGGATACTGAACGAATAGTTCTGCTCAGTATTCACAAAGGAAGAGATGGGGGAGTTACCTAAACCAAACAAGAGAAACACTCTGAAGATGGGGGTCGATACCAGTCCATTTACAGAAGAAAGGGTTCTGAAAGAACTAATAAAATTGAAGGTGGACAAAGCAATGGGGCCTGATGGGATTCACCCAAGAATTCTAAAGAACTAAGGGTAGAACTAGTGACACCACTGACTACTCTCTTTAACAAATCATGGGAGGATGGGGTGGTACCCGAGGACTGGAGGAGGGCAGATGTGATTCCTCTTCACAAAAGTGGGAGCAGGACAGAGGCAGTAAACTACAGACCTGTCAGTTTGACCTCTGTGGTAGGGAAAGTGATGGAATCATTTCTGAAGGGAAGAATTGTTGAGTACCTAGAGGCCAGTGGGGCACAGGACCCAAGGCAGCATGGATTCACAATGGGAAGGTCATGTCAGATGAATCTAATAGATTTCTTTGACTGGGTGACCAAAGTAGTAGACCAGGGAGGGGCTGTGGACATGGCCTACCTAGATTTTAGCAAGGCATTTGATACAGTCCGACACAAAAGATTAATACACACGATAGCCAGCCTTGGAGTGGGTCCCAAGGTGGTAGCCTGGATAAAAAATTGGCTAGACAACAGGACACAAAGGGTAGTAGTAAATAGAGTACACAGTGAAGAAAGGAGGGTTACTAGCGGGGTACCGCAGGGTTCAGTACTGGGGCCGGTCCTTTTTAATGTCTTTATAAGTGACATTGCAGAGGAACTGGAAGGAAAAGTATGTCTCTTTGCAGATGACACAAAGATCTGCAACAGGGTTGATACACAAGATGGAGTGGAAAGGATGAGAAGGGACTTGGCAAGGTTGGAGGAATGGTCAAATGTATGGCAGCTCATATTCAATGCAAAGAAGTGCAAGGTAATGCACATGGGAAACAAAAACCCAGGGGAAGTGTACATAATGGGGGGTGAGATACTGACAACAGTAAAAATAGAAATGGACCTGGGGATAATTATATCAGATGACCTAAAGGTAGGCAAGCAGTGTGAGAAGGCAGTAAGGAAGGCTGGGGGGATACTGGCATGCATAGGAAGAGGCATCAGTAGTAGAAAACAGGAAGTTGTTATCCCTCTGTACAGACAGTTGGTGAGACCCCATCTGGAGTACTGTGTGCAGTTCTGGAGACCCCATCTCTGCAAAGACATAGACAGAGTGGAGGTTGTCAGAGGAGGGCAACCAAAATGGTGCAGGGTCTGCACCAGAAGACATATGAAGAAAGACTAAAGGAGCTTAATATGTATACCCTTGAGGAAAGAAGGGAGAGAGGGGACATGATAGAAACTTTCAAGTACCTCAAGGGAATTAACAAAGTCCAAGAGGGTAGCATCTTCCAGAAAAAGAGATGTGCAAGAACAAGGGTGCACAATTTGAAGATAGAGGGGGGGCGGCTCAGGGGTAATGTGAGGAAGTATTTTTTCACTGAGAGAGTTGTGGATGCATGGAACAGCCTCCCTGAGGAGGTCATCGAGTCAAGAACAGTGTGGGACTTCAAGAATGCATTGGACAGGCATAAGGCAGTCCTAGTGGCGGGTAAGAGGAAGTAAGCTGTTGGTTAACTAGGATCTGCAGCTTATCTGTTAGGTAGGAAAATGGGCAGACTAGGTGGGCCAAGCGGTCCTTATCTGCTGTCAAATTCTATGTTTCTATGTTTTGGGGGGTGAGCTGGGGGTCCATAGGGGGCTTTCAACCCTAACACTAAATTTCCTCACTTTTGTCGCTGTGGAACAACCCTAACTGATGCATTAAACAGAGTGTTTTGCCTCTAATTTCCCTTCTTTTTGAGAATGATGATGACAAATAGTGAAAGTAATGCAGTGGTGGGAGTGCAGGGCTCTTTGGGCCCTGCGATCCCACCATGTGATGTCTTGTGAAATAGTAACAGGAACAGCAATGCAAATAGAAGCGCCAACAGTGGCGCACATGGTAATGGAAAACCAACTGGTAATGCGAACAATGATGGCAGTGGTATTTAAAATGGAAATGTTAAGGTGTCACAGCAAAAAGAATGCGAAGGGGAACAGAAATGGAAATGCGAACACAAGTGCACACGTAAATGCAAACTGTAATGCGCACAGGCACGGTACCGGAATTGTAAATGCAAATGGTAAAGATAACAGGAAAAATAATGCCAAAGGAAACAGAAATGGAAACAGAAACAGAAGATCATACAGAAACGCAGACTAAAACATGCATGGGCACAGTACCACAATTGTAAACGCAAATGGTAACAGTAACAGCAACAATAACACCAAAGCAAACAGAAACAGGAGGCAGTATAGTGCAGTGGTCTAAGGCTCTGAGCTGCAAATATGGTGACATCCAGCAGATTAGACCTGGGTTTGAATCCCACAGCTTCCACTTGCATACTGTGTGACCCTGAGCAAGTCACTTAACCTCCTTGTGCTCCCAGGTCGCTCCTGTAAAAAAGCTTTCAGCTTAGTGTGCTATACCTGGTAAAACAACTAAATAAAAAAAAAAAAAAGAAACGCAAAAGGAAATGCAAGCGCATATGGAAACACAAACCGTACTGTGTACAGTAAAGGAATTGCAAATGCAAATGGTAACAGTAACAGCAAGGAAGATGCAAAACGGAAGAGAAATGGAAATGCAAATGAAAGAGCTGCCGTAAACAGAAATGGCAATGCGCACGGTGATGCAAACAAAAATGCAAAGAGAAACAGTAGTGTAAATGCAAATGGTAACAGTAATGAAAACACAAGTGCAAATGACAATGCAATGGGTAATGCATACGGTGGCGTGCAGGGCATAGCACAAACGGGGACAGAAACGCAAGTTGAAACAGTAACTGCAACAGTAATGGAAGCGCCTACCCTGGTTTTGCCGAACAGGTGCATAGAGAAACACAATGTGTACAAAGAATGTATGCATTGTAATGGGCATCAAAACTGAAAACAAGTATTGGAAGTACTTAATTGCTAATATCTCAGCAACAACACGATGTAGAAAAAAAATTTAAATTTCACAAAAATTATGATTTTCCTGGCTAGGATTTGCATCGTTTTTGAGATATGAGCCCTGAAAAGCATGGCGTGTGCCACCATCTTAGTCTATGGGAAAAAATGCCAACTTCAGAGTACCATAACTTTGCTGCCATGCAATATTTTTTCACCAAACCACCAAAAGGCACATCTGTGAGATGTTTTCTGTGTTCTTTCCAAATTTCAGGCCAAAAGACGTAACCGTTCTTTTGCAGCAAGGTGGCAAAGAACTCCAGTCATTTTGGCCATAGTGTTGCAAAGTATTTTTGTGATTTGCGAAAGCTTTCACACAGATTTGCAAAAGTATCATGAGCACGATAGTAATTTGTGAAAGTACTTTTCCTAGAACTTTGAAAAACATATTTCTGGGGTGTTTAACCCCAAAATAAAGACACGGCTAGCATCCTCAGGCTACGACTAGGTGAACACCAAAAGAATTGTGTCCCTAGATGGTCCCAATTTTAAATGCCAAGCATTTTTCTGATCACCAACTGAAAACAAAATGGCAGATTTGTGAAAGTAATAGGGCCATTTGCAACAGTAAAAAGTGCATTTGTGAAAATATCAAACTTTTTGTTAACTTTTCTCAATGACTTATAATGGGAACTTGTTTTTTGAATAACTTTTGAACCGTTCAATATTTTTTCACAAAATCTTCAAAAGGCACATCAGGTACCCCAGCCACATGATCCCTGAAGTTTTTGGACCACTCTCACAAACCATACGACCTGTAGGCACGAGCAAAGAATTCACCATATAGCATAAACATGCACGCAGATCATGCTTAATAATTCCGCAGCCATATATCCGACTGTTACAAAACTTGGCAGATCCCAAGGTGTATGGTTCTTGATCATGCTTTCCAAATTTCAGGCAAATTCATTGAACAGTCATAAAGGTATTAAGGTGTAAAGTTTGACCTTTAGCCTTAAAGGGCTCCTCAACCCATATATATATATATATATATATATATATATATATATATATATATATATATATATATACATATATATATATTCATTGCAAAAACTGTGTTAATACAACAGTTCAGGTTGCTTCCACAGCGACAAAAGTGAGGAAATTCAATGTTAGGGTTTTCAACCCTGACTCCGAATCCCCCCGCTCCCCCACCCCAAAAACACACACACACACACACAAGCACAGGATGGTACAAGGCAACACAACTGATCAGAAACAGACATTATAAGGTAACAGAAACAACATACAACTCTGTAAACATATCACAAGAGGCATCCATCATCATGTTTCAGCAACTGTATCACTTCTGCTGCCATCCCAGTGTCTTGGGGAGTACACCCACATGCTGGGCAACCATGTAAGATGGCCACTGCATGAACTGCATACCTTCATGCAGATAGTACAACAATACCCATAAGTGATGGTAGGACTGCATGGTGAGTAGGACCCTGTTCTTTCATCCCTCCATTGAGATAGAACAACACTGTAATATATATATGTCACAGTGGAACTGCAGGGTCTTATGTATCCTGACCTCCCATCCCTGTATCAGCATAGTACAAGACTATCTATGTGTCACTCTGTCCATATGTTACAGTGTGACCTCATGATTGTTCATATACTGCACTGCCATCACTCCATCAAGATATAAGCACAATACAATCTATATGTCACACTATCCATGTTTCACAGTAAGAGTACAGGGTGCTTTATATCCTACAGCCCCATTCCTCCATCGACATACTGCAACACAATTCATAAGTCAGACAACCTGTATATCACAATAAGAACAGTGCAACATATGGATAGAAGGACACATATATTGTGTCATACTGTTTCAATAGAGGTATGGTAGTGCACGGTCCAAAGGACCCTGTGTTTTTATTGAGTCATATGCACAATGTGACATATGGATACTGTTGTGCTATCTTGATGTTGGACTGGGAGTGCAGGGTCCCACAGTGACATATGAATCGTGTGTTCTAATGATTCTGATGTACTATCTCAATGTACGGATGGGAGTGCATGGTGCAGAAGTCAGTGCACTCCCAGTCCCACATTGACATAATACAACAGTGTCTACATGTAATTTTGGGAACATCATTCCTCCATCTAGATACTACAACTGTTTGCATACATCGGGTTTCAAATGTGGGCTTATTCACCATTTGGTCATGTCACTACATGCAGCTACTAGAAGAGTGTACATACCTTACAACAGAATTATATTATACTTGACATGCTGCACTTCCATACCTCTATCCACACAGAAAACAGTGTCTGTATGTTACAATCATACTGTAGGTCACTTTAGACCCTGCGGGCTAGATTCACAAAGGTCCGCTGCAAGCTGCGACAATGGCAGCTTGTGCCAACCATCCTGTGACCTGGATCTTGCAACCAATTCAGTATCAGAGCGAGTCCAGGGGTCTGCATCCTGTGACTTGTGGTAGCTGTGCAAGGTAGGGAGCAGCTCCTTGGTATGCCGCAGGTCGCAGAACAAGGTAGGTGGCAGATGCATCAGCTGAGGAGGGAGCCATTGCACCCCCATGCCCACCTCTGATCCCCCTAAGGTGTGGGCTTCAGCCCCAAGCCCCCTTGTCATAGACCCTTCCCCAGAATAAACACCTTGAACTGCTCTAGTGGCACAGTGGTCCCCCACCCACCTCCCAGTGGTGCCAGCCCCCAACACACACACACACACACACACCCGGTGGGTGAGTCAGTGACTGGCACAGCCCATCCTCACCACCAGGGCCAGCCACCAACTGAACTGTGCCAAGATCATGTACTGTAATTATATGTGCTTTGTGAATGACAGCCGCTATCATTCACAGAGTGCATATTGTTGCAGTACGTGATCTTGGCACAGTTCAGTCAGTGGCTGGCCCTGGTGGTGAGTGAAGGGCTGTGCCAGTCACCAGCAAGGTATTGGGGGTGTGTGGAGGGCTCACACTGTCTGGTGCAGAGCCACTAGACTACCCAGGGGGGTTACCGGGGTGAAATGGGATCTTGCCCCAGGGCATGTGGGGGGACTCTCAACATGTGTGTATGTGTGTGGGGTCTGGGCATTGGGGGTGTTCCACACACCCATCCTGGCACAGTGTGTGCCATGTCTGGTACCTGAAGCCTATGGGGAGCTGTAACCCACAGGGGATGTGGAGCTGGGGCACAGTGGCAAACCTCCAGTGTATGGCAAAGAGCACTTAGATGAGCTTTTTGTTGGCATAAATGGTCTTTGACAGATGTTCTCTGGTGGTTGTCTTTGAATCCTGATTTGTGGACATAGCAGTCACCCTAACTGAACAGGGTGCAAATGCTGCCATAACCCCCCCCCTTACACCATGTTGCAAGGAGGTTTATGGTGCATTGGTGCTGTTGGGCACAGGCAGCCTGCAGCATGTCGCAGGCTGCCTTTGTGAATCCCACTGGGACACAACTCAGGATGCAAGTGCTACTTGCACCATTTTTGCTGACTCAAGTTGCCTTGCTTCCTGATTTGCCTTTTGTGAATCCGGCCCTGCATTTCTATCCCACCACAGATGTACATATCTATCTATCTGTGTAAATCAAGTAAAGTGTGGACCCTATACTTCAATTCATTAAGTTATGAGTAGGTGTATCAAAATAGTATGAAATAGTAATAACCATCGCATATTAAAGAATTTTCATGAAAAATATTCTATGTAGTCTTTGTAACACCTCACCACATGTTTGCACAGAATGTGGGTGTACCCCCAAGACACTGGGATGGCAGCAGAAGTTATACAGTTTCTAATACATGATGATGGATGCCTCTTGTGGTATGTTTACAGAGTTGTAAGGTATTTCTATTACCTTATGGTGTCTGTTTCTGATTGGTTGTGTTGCCTTGTACCATCCCATGCTTGTATTTGTGTTGTGTGTGTGTGTGTGTGTGTGTGTGGGGAGGGATTCAGAGTTAGGGTTGAAAACCCTAACGTCAAATTTCCTCGCTTTTGTTGCTGTGGAAGAATCCCTAACTGTTGCATTAATGGAGTTTTTTGCAATGAGTTTCTTTACTTTTTGAGAAAGACATATAAAACCTTTGAACCATTTTTTGTGACACCAAGCAAAAGTGTTCTATGATAAAATAAAATATGCGTTCTATTGTTAAGCTACTGTTTTTATAACATTAACACAACAACTCACAGCTGACTGCCACCCCCTCACTGCAATGATTCTCTTTAGAAATATGACATGTTTCATACTGTTCTCAACACGCAGTTATTTGCCTCTGTGTGTTCAAGGAATAAAATCATATTTCCATGACCTTAGAACTGTGTCACAACACCACTTATAAATGCATAGCTCTCTAACTAGACCATTGCTTAGATGTTTACAGTAACAGTCTAATACATATTAAACATAACTTGACTGAGAAAAAATGCACAACACAAAGAGCATAAGTTTAAAATATTTTATTTAAGAAATGCTAATGTAGGTATTGCTCAATTGGGTGTTGTTCCAGGGATGGGTGAAAAACCAGTTCTGTCGTACAACATATAAAAATATCGTTGTGATTGTGGTCTTCAAATTTGTTTTCTGTCAACACACATCACATAGCTTCCATTGCACAATAAAAAAATTTCTTTTTTTTAGCTTTAACACAAAGCATGCTATTAATAATATAATTAGACCAACATCTTTGTTGTGATTATAAAAAAGATACTATAACAATAATAACATTTGCAAACTATTATTTTATATTCAAGAGTTATTTAAGCATATGTAATATATGGATTTGTGAAATAATACTACTGAAAACGATGAAAAAAATCCCTTGTAATCCATCTCACAGGACTCAATAATACCACACTTCACTCTCAATAATACTATCGTTCTAACGAACGATAGTATTATCACTGAAACAGCACAGCGCAAGCGCACCCTTCAACCTCACGCCGAGCACGAGCCAGCTTAATCAGCTCACAACTGTAATACTTTTAAAGTCATTCGCGGGAAAGTAACGCTCGCTTCATTTTCTCAGCATAAATCTCCCATTGCCATCAACATACAGAAGTCTCCTAAACCGAAAAAAAGAAGATACGTAATGTACTCAGACTCAGAGTCTGAGTAACAACACTCAGTTTGCACCTAAATTCATCGTTTTTTTTGCCGCAATCATTGGCTATTTAAAAAAAAAAAGTAGCACCTCAGTTCATCGTTTTTTGCCACAATCATTGGCTATTTAAAAAAGTATGCATTTTCATGTTTTACAAGGAACTTTAAGAAGTTGGCAAATTCTTCTATCAACTTCCGATTCAGCTTTCAAGCCATTACAGGTAAGAACTCGCCAACTTCCTTAATCCATATATTAAAAATAACAAATGGGTTACGTGGTTAATTTCATTCGAGTTTCTGGGGACATAAAACCTCTCGAGCTTCGCTCTCGAGGTTATCTATGTCCCCAGAAACTCTCGATGAAATTACAGCCTTGTAATACACACTAACCCATCTATTATTCTATTTATGTTTGTCTTTACTACATTAGCTATATTAAAGTGCTCTAAACAGATTGTAAAGGTAATAGATAAACTAAGGATACATATTTATAGCTTTTAAAAATATAGTATTGACATTGACCTAATTACAATATTACATTAACATTAGTAGTACATATTTATTTTGTTACAATAGAATCATTTTTGACATATAATTTATGAGACTTTTTTAGTCAAATAAATATTTTCAGTAATGTCAAGCTATTTTTTATGATATAACATTAACATAGTTAAATCTCACTTTTCCTAAAAAATAATAGTTATCTAAATATATATATATATATATATATATATATATATATATATATATATATGTATATATGTTTTTAAGTTAGTCTGCTATGTCTATTTATTATAAAAATACTTTACTGTATGAATGTATTTGATTATACTCAAAAATTTAGAGCTAGACTATAATTTTAAAAAGGACAGGTTTTTGAAACCACAGCTAAGTATAAATTTTGTTGTCATGTTATACATGTTCATAAATGTAGTACACTGCATCCAGGCATGCATAACAAATATCACAGCAAAGTTCTACACATTTCAAAGTGCAACACAAATAGTATCATCACTGTTTGTCTTGTACATATAGCTAGAATGCAGATAGTACGGTATAAACATATTGTTGTAGTCACTCATTATTTACACAAAGTGCTGTGCTGTCACTATATCAGAAACTGTATGAGGTATATGTTGTTAATTGTCAAACTTCAATTATATGTTAAATGTACTGTGCATTAAGCCACATTACAACACACAGTATATATGTAAAATATAGCTGAGGTTTCAAAATTGCATCCTGCATAATTTAAGTAAATACTCATTGAATTGGAAAATTCCTCATCTGACCCCACAATAGAGGCGATCCTATAAAAGAGTGGGAACACACCAATTGTATGCATTATAGTATAGATGCACACATCTATCATTGTATAAAACAAAAAGTAGTAATTGTACAAATCTACATGTATATATACATATATACATCTATATACACCTATACATATATATATATACATATATACACACATTTATAAATAAATAGAGGATACATGATGGGCATGAGTAGAATATAGAAAATATTCTCACTCCTGCAGAGTGAGCCTGGATTTTTCACGAGTGCCAAAGGCATGAGTGAAATATATAGTGCTCATGAGGCAGGAGTGAAAATATTTTTCATATTCCACAATGTGCACATCATGTGTCCTATTTATACAATGGGGCCTCACTGTTGCAAAAAGTACAATTTGCGCTGCTTGTGTGAGGTTAGCGCAGGTTTAGTATGACTTTGCATGGGTTTAACATGGATTTCGGGGTGTAATAAATGGTATTTATTTTAACTCTGCTGACGTCATCAAGATTTAGTTCACTGCAGTGAAAATAACGTGTTTTATTTCACTGGAATATGTCTCACCCCCATTGTATAAATAAATATATATATTTGTGTGTGTGTGTGTGTGTGTGTATATATATATATATATATAGTGCGGATCATATAAAAGTTTGGAAGAACTGAGATATACCTCAAGGTACTTCAAAGTACCACTAAGGCACTCTGGTTCATGTGGTTATCATATAAAAGTTTGGCAGTGCTGAGGAGGTACCTGGTACCTTGAGATATACCTCAGCACTGCCAAACTTTTATACAATTGTCTCATGAACTTGAGTGCCTCAGTGTTACCTTGAGGTACATCAAGGTATACCTCAGCACTTCCAAACTTTTATACGATCACCACGTGAACCAAAGTGCCTCAGTGGTACCTCAAAATCATTCACATATTTGGTACTGTCTAATACAGTATGCCCTGCAAGCCCATACTGTATCTGTCATTCGGAGGGCAGCCGGGCGGTATGCAGGGGGAGCGGGGTGGGCGAAGGGTGCTGTGTGGGTGGGAGGTGGGGGGTCTTACTGGATCACCAGGGAATTATGATATGGCATTGTACTGCGATAATGGCAATGGGTGGGGGATACCACTAGATTACCAGGGACTTAATCAATGGTCTTATTCCGGTGATCAGTGGCACAGGAGGGAAGGGGACCACTAGACTACCAGGGACTTCTAACATTCCATTCATTGGGGAATCGGGAGGGAGGGGGGCCACTAGACTACCAGGGAACATCTACAATTGCAGTTCTGGGGCATTGGGGACTTGGGAGGGGGCCACTGGATTACCAGGGATATGTATGTGCTTGTGGACAGTGTTCTAGGTGGGCGGGTGGCCACCCACGGCTGGCAGTTGCTGTGTTGCACCCTGCAATACAGTGGCCTGCCTGTGGGTGGCCAGGAGTTTTTCCCACCCCTCACGGCCTCAACTTTGAGCCCCCCTTTGCGGTGCACTGCAGGGTTGTGCCAGATTATGCACCGCACATCCTGGGCTGAATATTGGGATGTGCCACATATGCATGGACATGCCCCCTGTATCTGCACTGCATAGAATTACATTGCACTCTGGCGCATCAGGATTTCTGCTGTGCCTGGCTGCACTTTCGATATCCTGCTGAGGCGCAATGCGGGGTTGCACCAGCGCAACTCTGTTGTGCTATGTGCAACCCCTTTGAATATCCTGGCACAAGTGTTTGCTAACAATTACTTGATTTTCCTCTTTTATGTCTCCTTAGGATAAGGGAGCCGATGATTATCCCTAGTAATTATCTCAATGTCTGCCAACAGCAGGTTTCCCAATCCTGGTGTCCGCAGTAGCCCACCCTACCCCTGACAGTGTGAGACACTGGGTAGACCACTCCCAGTGTCCCTAGTTGTGTGGTTATCTGATTTTATTATGGAACACTGGGGAGCCCACTCCCAGTATTCCCAGTATGTCCCCACAGCAGTGTTGCTGTTGTTCCCCCTGATATGTTTGCCAACAGTGGGGTGCCCACTAACTGTGTCATCAGTAGCTCCCCTCCCCCTGACAGTGTGGGACACTGGGTAGCCTACTCCCAGTGTCCTGAAATGATTAATGCCCCTTTAAAAAAAAGGTACCCCAAAGTCTTTTTTTTAATTAAACCTGCAAAAAGAAAACGATCCCTCATCGTCTCCCAACATCCCCTCCCCCATCCTCACCCTTCCTCTGTGCACCGACCTCCCAAACCCCCCTTACCCAATGCTTACATCCAGAGGTCAGCACCTCTGATCTTCTCTGGACCTGGACATGTCTGCACTCTTCAAAGGAGAACCGCGAACTGAAGGAATCAAGGTAAACCGTATTATGGCTATTAAAGAGGTTTTCAGCTTATGTTGATATCTCAGCCATTTTTAAGTATTTTGATCCTAAATTTTCAACATGGGGATCTTGAGACCCCACCTTATAAATACTGTCACTGTCATCTCATTAATCAGCCCCTAAAGGTGATTTCATGGTCACTACGCAGAATCACCTTTCAGGATCGATAAATAAAATGGCAGTGCCAGTGTTCATCAAGTGGGGTCCCAGGAAGCCCATGTTGACAATTTGTTGCAAAAAGTCTCAATAATAACTGTCTCATGAGCATGTGTTACAGTGTTTCTACACACTCTCGTAACTTCACAAATGTTTTATATTTTCACTCCAGATTTTCAACACTGACATATTTTCAGTCCTCCTCATGAACAATATAGCTGTCATTTTTCACATCTGCCTGAAATTATTTTTGCACCCGTGGTGCAGAATGGTGCAGTCACTGTGTGAAATCAACTTTTGGGACAGATTGACAAAATCACAGTGCCATTATTCATGAGGGGAGGCTCAAAAAGTGCATGTTGAAAATTTGGTGAAATAATTCCAAACAAATACTGCATTACTAGTGTGTGTTGCACAGGCTCTATGCACGTGTGTAACTTCAACAATTTTCCATATTTTTACTACAGATTTCCAACATTGCCATTTTTCACACCTCCTCATGAACAGTATGCAGAAGACATTTCTCATATCCTGATTGAAACATGTTTTGGCACCTGTTGGGCAGAATGGCACAGCCGCTTTGTAAAATCAACATTCAGGACAGATTAACAAAATGACAGTGCCAGTGTTCATGATGTAGGGTCCCCAAAAGTCTGTGCTGAACATTTAGTGGAAAAAATACTGAAAATGCCCAAGTTATGTACGCCCATTGAATTTATTCTATGCATGCACATACTATTATACTATCTCAAAAAGAAAGGAAATTCAGAGAAAAAAAAACTATGTTAATGCATCAATTACAGGTTTTATTAAAGAATCAAAAGCTGAATGTACGTTCGTCATCCCCACACTACTACCCTCATTTCATTGACACCAATGCGTTGAGGAGTGTCTTAGTCGCTAACAAACTCTTAACCTTATTCTCCCATACTGTACCATCTCATCTTGTTTACATATGAAATAGTGTGAGAGTTAGGCTGATGACCCAAAGGCACACCCCGACGCCTGTTGGTGTGTGGAGGGTGGGGATTTGTGGGGTGGTGGTAGGGTTGGTAACCCTAACGTCGAATTTCCTAGTTTTTGATGGTTTAATAAAAACCCTGATTCATTAATGTAGTTTTTTGCAATAAAGATATATATATATCTATGAATATACTGCCACGGTAGTGGCACTATAGTTAGGGTTACCTTGCCACTTCTATTGTAGTTAACCTAAAGTTTGCACATTAATAACTTTGTAATCATAAGACATATTTGCCTGAAATTTTGCATGCATGGTTAGGTACCATAGCACTCTGGATAATGCAAGTTTTGTCCCAGTCAGACGTGTGGTTGTGGAGCTGCAGAGTGCCAAAAACATGTAAAAACCCACTTTTTGTGCTATTTCTTTGCTCTGGGCTATAACCCAACTGGTTTGCCTGTCTGTTCTGAACTCTTCAATGAATATGCTGTCTGGGTCACTGATGTACCTTTTAAAGATTTGGTGAAAAAATATTAATCTGTTCTAAAGTTCATTAAATTTAAATTTCCCATTATTGTCAATGGGAAAAAAATACAGTATATGTGCCTCATGAAAGCTGCTGCAAGTACATTTTACTGTCTCAAATGCCCTCAGTAGTGTCATGCTGCCACCATCTTGTTTTCAGTTAGTGGTGGAGTAAAACAGCCAGAATTCAAAAGTTACTGCACTCAAGTAGACACTGGCAGTTGTGTTTACCCAGTTGGGGTATGAGGAACACAATGCTGTTATCAGAATTTTAAAATTCTTCCCAGAAATATGTTTCTAAACATCGGACCCCCCCCGGTACTATCACAAATTGTGAAAGAACAGATGTGCACTTTCGAAATTTGAGACACTTTTGCACCCATTCTTTCGCAACTTTTGTGGAAATGTTACAATTTGTGACAATACTGCACCATAAAACACCATTTCTTTGTCACCTCACTGCAAATAAATGGGTGGGGCTTTTGGGCTGAACTTTACCAGGGTGGCAAGCCCTTGCCAAACAGATGTTCCTTTTGCTACTTTGGTGAAAAAATTTACACTGGTTTCATAGTTATGGCAGTCTGAAATTGAGAAATTTCCCATAGCGTAACATTGCAGAACCTGCAGGTGCCTTTCGGCACCCATATCTTGAAAACGATTTGAGATATGGATTGTTCACTCTGGGCAGCGGACTAAGCATGCGTGGATGTTTCCATGTCATGATTACAACTGCAGTGGAATTTTTATCATAGTTGCTACGGTTACTAAAATATTGCCAAATTACTGTTACTAGGGTTCTTTTCATAACTCTATGGTTGCGGTAAGTATTTGTACCTCTGTGTAAGTGGAAGTACAGGACACAGAAGGTCCACGTTCCCACATATGCATACCATTATGCAAAAATGGGCAGCTCCCACAGTCACATACCAGTTACCAGTTGCATTACACTTTTTCAAAAAAAAGGGGGAATTCATTGAAAAAAACTGCATTAATGCATTAGTTAGGGTTGATAGTACAGAGACAAAAGTTTGGAAATTTGATATTTGGGTTCCCACCCCTACCACCACACCTCCATCACCCCACCCTCCACTCACTAAGAGGGATTGTGGTGTGTCCAAACTCCCACCCCATTCTCCTATACTGTACCATGTCAGCTTGTTTACACATGGAATGGGGTGAGAGTTGGGTCTGATGATCCCATGACACACCCTGAGTCCGTTAGTGTGTGGAGGGTGGGTTGGTGGGGTGGTAGGGGTGGGAAACCTAACATCAAATTTCCAAACTTTTGCCACTGCGCTATTAACTCTAACTGATGTAGTAATGGAGTTTTTTGCAATGAATATATATATATATATATATATATATATATATATATGCAAAAAACTTTGTTAATGCATCATTTAGGATTAAAACACAAAGAAATCAGGAAATGAGACCTTTAGGGTTGCTCCCTCCTCCTCCCCCCCCTTGTGGACCCTCCCATCCTCCTGAGATTGACAGATGATGGGGTGTGCCATTGGGGTTGTGAGGCTTATATGTCACCCCATTCCATATGTAATCATATTCACAAGCCACAGTAAAGAAGAATGGGGTGACATTTAGGCCTCACAACCCCAATGACACACCCCATCATCTGTCAATCTCAGGAGGATGGGAGGGTCAATGGGGGGGAGAGGGCAACCCTAAAGGTCTAATTTCATGACTTTTTGTGTTTTACCCTAAATGTTGCATTGACAAAGTTTTTTGCATAGAATGTCCTTACTTTTTGAGAAAGAATAGAAAAGTAGAATTCCACGCATGTGGGTGGGAGTTCCCACCAATGTGCAAATTTCTGCCTAACATAACAGTATAAGTACTGAATATCATATGTATTGGTGGGAGAGCATATGGATGGGAAACAAAACAAAGTGTCAGTCTTCAGAGTGGCATAATTCCACACCTGTTTACATCTCAGACACCTAACCACTGAAAATTACCTCCATGGCTGTAAGGCTCGGTACCTATAAATGTGAAGCCACTACCACAATGTTAAACACTATATGCAAAACATAAAGTGCATTATGCAATATCTCCACAGCAAATTAATTTTCCAACTCCTAAATACAATAATTTACATGTACAGGACATCCTCTCAACACCCTCCAAATTTCAATTAAAAAAAAAAAAAACATTTCCAAGATATACCATTTTAAAATTTGAGTTTTTCATTTATCGGAGTGGCAGAATTCCACACTTGTTTACATTTTAGACACCTAATGACTGAAAAGTACATCCATGGCAGTAAGGCTAGCCACCGTATAACTGTCAAGCCACTACCAGAATGGAAAATGCTGTCCGCAAACCGTAAACTGCACCACGCAATATCTCTACAGAAAATGTATTGCCCAACACATAAACACTGTATTGCACATGTACAGGACATCCTGTCAACACCCTCTGAATTTCAAGTTAAAAGACCAAACCGTTTCCGAGATATTTAATTTTAAAAATTGTTAAACTTGAGCTATCTGGTCTCTTCAAATCTGGCCATCTAGTCACTCCCTCATGATCAAAGATCATGATCAAAGAATCTCATGATCAAAGAATTTGCAGGCTCATGATCAAAGAATTTGCAGGCTTGCGATCAAAGAATAAAATCTCACAATCAAAGAATTTGCAGGCTTGCGATCAAAGATAGTTAGCAAGCCGTGATCAAAGATTTAAAAAGTTGAAAAGTCAATTTTTTTTACCAAATTATGAAAAACCACAGCCATGGCTCAATAGAGCAAAGCCCCCTGAGCAAAACCGATCCAGGTTTTACTTCAGGAGTCACTCCTGAGCCAAGATATTTTAATTTTTCGGACTGCAAACTGAAAACAAGATGGCGGCCATCACTATCTAAGAATTCCTTAAGATCAAAGATTCTTTGATCGCGAGCCTGCAAATTCTTTCACCATGAGGAGGGACCAGATGGCTAAAACCCCATTCTTCTTTCACAAAATAAGCATATAAATTTTCCCTTGGACTTATAATGGGAACTTAAAAGATTAATAACTTTTGAATGGATTAATATTTTTTCACCTAATGAAAAGTGGCATATTCCTTGACCCAAGCTCCTTCAGACGAGCTAAGTCACAGAGTGGCACACCACATGATGGTTGCACAGCACCATGGACAATATCTGAAAAACTGCCCACGTAACTGGCAAAAAGTGCATTTTTCAGCATTTTGGTGCGCAAACACCGTAAGTCCGACGAAAATAAAATTTGGCAGATTAAGAGATCTACCATACCTTACTGCACAAACCAAATTTCATGCAAATCCATTGAACAGGTCTAAAGTTATTAACGTGCAAAATTTTTACTTTAACATAGAAGTGGCTTTGTAACCCTAAATATAAGGGCACGACCGTGTCCCTACTATAGATATATATATATTTTTTTTATACTGGCACAGTTGTGTCCTTATAGTTAGGGTTGAGTAAGCAGTTTAATGTTAAAGCCCAAATTTTGCATGTTAATAACTTAGCAACCGTTCAACGGATTTGCAAAAAATTTGGAATGCGCTGTCTCATATGGCAGATCTCTTGGTTTGCTAAGCTGTGTTTTGATCTGACTTATGGTTTTTGTGCAGTAAAGCACTGAAAAACACATTTTTTACTTTTTTGGGCACTTTTTTTGCTGATTTCTGCTCTTCGTGTTGCTGCCACATCATTTGGTATTTTGGTCTGAAATATTCAGGGAAGAAAGAGGTTTCTTATCAGAACAATCCAGCACTGGTTTGATGAACAAATATGAATCCCTTCTAAAATTATTAAATTTTTCATTTTGGGGTTCTGAGCATGCTCAGTCCAGTCCAAGATTTATATGTATGTTTTGAGAAAGGGGACTGGGCTCATGGTCAGGGATTTTGTCACCTCATGAAAGGGGATTTATAAAATCCCCATCGGTGAGGAAAAATTCCTCATTCACGAGCCACCATCTTGTTTTCATTTTTTCTCCCAAACAAAATGTTGTAGCTTGCCCCACGGCTGCCTTCTTTTACAAATGAGGCATGGGTTTTGTTCAGGGTGACTCCCTCTACAAAAATCCTAAACCCATGGCTTTGGTTTCCTTCATTTTTGCCAAAAGAGTGTTGTTTTAGATTTTAAAATTCTTTGTTCGTGACTCACTTCTCATCCTCATTTGCGAGGTGAGAAATATCGCTGTTCGTGAGCCAATCCCCTTTCGTGAGGTAGCATAATTTTTGACGATGACTTAGTGACCAGATGGCCCTATGTCACGAGTGAGGATTGGCTCATGAATGGGGACTTTGTCAGCACGCAAAAGCGAATCAGCTCATGAAAGGGGTTTTTGCCAGCTCGCGAAAGGGGATTGAGTTTTTGAATCCCCTTCCATGAGCTGAGAAAATCCTCTTTCGCGAGGTGTCAAAATCCTGTTTCATGAGTCAAACCCCTTTCATGAGCTGACAAAATCCTTGACCATTATTTTACGACCAGAAGTCCCTACTCGCAAAGGAGGATTGACTCATGGACGGGGATTTTGTTAGCTCGCGAAAGGCAATTTTGACACCTCATGAAAGGGGAATGATTTTTTAATTCCTCTTTCACGAGCTGACAAAATCCCCATCCGCAAGGTGTCAAAATCCCCATTCATGAACTGACAAAATCCCCTTTCATGACTTGTGGACCTTATGGTTAAAATCTGACAATCAAGAATTACTTATGAACGGGGATTTTGACAGCTCACAAATGAGGATTGACCTCATGAATGGGGCTTTTGTCAGTACACAAACTAGGATTTTAAAAACTTTGCCACTGCACTGCAAATAAACGGTATGGTCTTTTGGCTTGAAATTTGCTGGGTATAAAGGGGACATCCCAGAGATATGAATTATGCTATTTATGTGTTAAAAAGTTAATCAGCTGCAAAGATATGCCATCACAAAGTTGAGATTTTTTCCATAGGATAACACTGCCGTGCCCTTAGAGACTTAATGTGCACATATCTCGAAAATGAATCGAAATATGGATTTTTCAATACACACAGCTTAGTTCACTTTAAGCATGCAAAAAAAGTTTAAAAGTCATAGATTACACCTGCAGTTGAATTTTTTCATAGGTTTTACTGTTACTGAGATATTGGCAAATTTGCGTAACAAGGGTTTCTTTTTCAGGCCTATAGGGCTATTGTATTGCCCCGTTGTTATGTGTAATTAGGAGCACGTTGCACGCAGTGTCCACACCCCCACACATGAATATTATTATGCAGAAATGGATAGGTTAGAGGAAGCATGGCCCGCAATCCCACCGACATGTACTGGTTAGCCCTATTGATTATTGTGTGACTGTGTTGTTATATGTAAGTGGGAGCACAGGGCTTGAAGGGCCTGCTGTCCCATACACATATACTGTTATGCAGAAATGATAGATTTGTAATAGCGCTGGGCCCTGATGACCTGTGTTGTTGCACACTTATACTGTTATTCAGAAATGGATAGGTTAGGGGGAGCTCAGGACTCAGAGGGCCTGCACTCCCACCAACACGTACTGGTTAACACTATTGGGTGTTGTGTGTTTTGGTTGTTTTGTGTAACTGGGAGCACAGGATTCTGAGGGCCTGAGCTCCCACACACATATACTGTTATGCAGAAATGGGTAGATTTGTGGAAGCATGGGGCTCAGAGGGCGCACACTCCCACCAACATGTAATAGTTAGCCCTAGAGGGTATTGTGTGTCTGTGCTATGTGTAAGTGGAAGTGCTAGGCTTGGAGGCCCCACACTACCACACACATATACTGTTATTCATAAATGGCTAAGTTAGTGGGAGCATGGAGCCCAGAGGGCCTGCAATCCCACCAACATGCACTAGTTGGCTATATAGTGTATTGTGTTGTGTGTAACTGGGAGAGCAGGGCCCAGAGGGCCCATGCTTCCACACCACATACATTGTTATGCTGAAATGGACTGCTTGGTTGGAGTGCAGGGCAAGGATGGCCCCCACTTCCATTGACACATACTTAGTTAGCCCTATAGTGTATTGTGTGTCTGTGTGTCTGTGTTGTCATGTGTAAGTGGGAGCACAGGGCCCAGTGGACTCCTGTTCTGCCAACATGCACTAGTTAACCCTATTGGATATTGTGTGTTTGTGTTATGTGTAACTGTGAGTGAGGACCCATGGTCCAACACACGTATATTGTTTGTGGAAATGGACAGGTTAGTTGGAGCTCAGGGCCCGGCAGACCCACACTCCCACCAACACATACTGGTTATCCCTATAGGGTATTGTGTGTCTGTGTTGTTATGTGTCTGTGGAAGCACAGGGTCCAGAGTGCCTGCTCTCCCACACACATATACTGTTATGCAGAAATGGACAGGTTGGGAGTGCAGTGTCCAGAGGGCCTGCACTCCCACCAACACATACTAATTAACCCTATTGGGTATTGTGTGCTGTGCTGATAAGTGTAACTGTGAGTGCAGGGGCTCGAGGGCCCCCACTCCCACACACATATATTGTTATGTGGAAATGGACAGATTAGTGGGAGTGCTGGGCCAGGAGGGCCCTCGCTCCCAGCAACACATACTTGTTAGCCCTATAGAGTATTGTGTGTATGTGTTGTTATGTGAAAGTGGGAGCACAGGGCCTGGAGGGCCTGCACTCCCACACACATGTATTATTAAGGAGAAATAGGTTGCAATCAGCACATACTAGTTAGCCCTATAGGGGTATGAGTGTGACTGTGGGGCCTGAAGTATGGTAATAGGATGTTATGCTTGTATCAGTGATAGGTGATATTCCTGTCCTGCTTTATTCCCCCCACCCAGTCCCCCTGCTTCGGCTCCTCTCCTGCTGCCACCCTCCCCCATAATCTCCCCACCTTCTTACTACCACCCCTACACAGTCTCCTGAAACCCCTCCCCCACAGAAACCTCCTGAACCCCATCCTACAGCATCCCCCCACAGTCTTTTCACACACACCCTTTCTTCCACCACATACACTACATGTTGCCCCTCCTCAACCACACCTCCTCCTCTCCTCTTCCCCCCAACACACTGCTGCTTTCACCCTTTGGCTGTATCTAGTATGTTTAATTTGTTAAGATTTAGATAGAAGAGACAGGAGACATTTGTTATGCTTAGAAACATAATTCTTATTTTTTTGCAAAAAAATAGACATTTTTAAAGATTTTACAGAAAATAAAATGTTTCTTTTTTATACTATACTACTGATAAAATATAATATTGCTATATAAAAAAACAATAGTTAAATATATGTTAGCTTCACACAGGGATAAAAAAATAGATAGAAATGGGCGTGGCTTATATTTTTATTTTATTTATGTATTTATTTATTTATTTCATCTAGGATTACAATACCTTTGAGCCGAGGCTCTTTAACAAAGATCCCACATCAGCGTGTGCAACAGTCATCATTTTTAGTTACAAACATATAGACATTGACTTACAGACATGTAATAACCAGTACAAAGACATGAGCTATGAGCAAGACAAGAGAAGGAGGGGGGTGGGTGTGGGGAAAGTGAGGGTAGGAGATTGAGGGTAGGATGTGCAGGGATAAGGGGAGTATGGGAGGTGGTTGGGGGCAGGGGCAGGAGTGGAGATACAGAGGGGAGGTGGGTGAGGGTGGGAGACAGTGCAGCTAGGGGGCCTTGTCAAGGGAATATGACAGGTAAGGTGCTAGGGGTGCAAAGACTGATTGTAAGTGCTGGGTGCTGGGGCATGTGCAGCTGGAACAGTGGAAATGTTAAGATGAGCAATTTACAAGCAGTGAAAGGTGCAGCTTGGACTTGAAGAGGCCGAGTGTTGGAGTGGTCACTATGTCGCTGCCAAGAGAGTTGAGCCAGTTGAATGCCCGATAGGCAAATGATCTTTGTCCTTGGGTCATGCGACATTGTGGGATATGTAGTCGATGGGAATTGGAGCTCCTTGTAGTGACGTTCCTATGTCTAGTCTTAAGGAGGGCACAGACACCAGGTGGAGCAAGCCCCATTATAATTTTCTTGGCCATGATGCAGGTTTGGTATTTTATGCGTTTGTCCAGTTGAAGCCATCCAGATTGGGAATAAAAGTCATAAGTGTGGGTACGGTGATGTGAGCCAGTGATGAGACAACAGGTCTTATTCAGGGAGGTCACGATACGTTAGACAGCAGTGGTAGTTGCAGACCCATATATGATAAGACCATAGTCTATGATGCTGATGATGGAGCTTTGGATGGCCACAGACAGTGCTTCTGGGGTTAGATGTTTCCTGTGCTAGAATAATATGCCTAACCTCACATTGGCAGACTTTGCAACATTGCTGATATGGACAGCGTATGAGAGGTGTGGATCAAGGGTGATGCCGAGGTACTTGAATGATTGTGTTTGCTCTAGGATGGCTCCTTGTTCGGTTGCAATGAAGAGGTGCAGTTGTTTGTTTTTGTTGTGGGAGCTGCAGAAGACCATAGACTTGTTTTTTTTTCTGATTGAGAAGCAGTTTATCAGTGATTCTTACTGTTTGGGACCATTCTTCAAGATAGCTCTGAAACCAGCCAATGGAGTCAGTTGACAGCCCAGTGTTCTGAAGCTGGACAAGCAGGAGGCAGAGATTGACGGTGTCGAAGGCTTTAGTTAAGTCAATGTAGATTGAGCCTAGTAGTTCACCGGAGTCAAGTGTGTTGTGGATTGCGCCGGTGAATTCAAGTAGGCCTGTGGAGGTGCTGTGACCTTTGCAGAACCCATGTTGTTGCTTGCACAGGATGTTGTACTTTTCCAGGTATTCTGTGAGCTGGTCCGAGACAATGCGTTCTAGTGCCTTGGAGAGTGGGTGTAGTAGGGAGATGGGTCTGTGGTTATCATGGGCAGTTTTATCACCACTTTTATGGATTGGGGTGACAGTGACAGATTTCCATCTGTCAGGGAACTGGCTAAGGCTGAGGGAGAGGTTGAAAATTCTGGTCAGAGGACTAAGCACTTTATCAAGTGTGAGAGACAGGATTTTGAGATCGAAGGAGTCATTACTGAATCTTGATTTACCAACGGCTTTGGTAACATATTTACGTACTTGGTGAGCCTTGACTGCTTTGAAGTAGAAGCAGGGGGAGCTCGTGGGAGTAATGTTCATTGTGGACAGAGGGGCTTCACCATCTTTGAAGTAGTCCTGGGGTAGGACAGTGCTAAGGTCAGTAAAGGCTTTGTTAAAGGTATCTGCAATGGTTTTTGGGTTGAAGGTTGTGGTTCCGTTGATGTTGAGTATTGATGAGGGGGTTTTGGGTGATTCCTGGTGAATTCCTTTATGGTTCTTCCAGAATTCCTGACCATTGCCCCAGGAGTTTGTGAGGGCATGCTTATAGTAGGCGGACTTCATTTGCCGGATGGTTTTGGTGCAGTCATTGTGGGCACGTTTTTAGTTTTGGATGTTGTTTTGTCTTCCAGAGTTTCTGGCCAGCTCCCATAGGTGGTCTCTTGTTTTTAGCATCCTGAGGAGGTCACCTATGAGCCAAGGGTTACTGAGTGATTTGACTTTGCGTTTCTTAATAGGAGCATATGTGTCACAGGCCACAGTGAAGATGTTTATGAAGTGGTCAAAGGCGGTGTTTACATTGGGTGCATTGAAGATAGGGACCAGTCTTGATGGAGGAGGTAGGATTTGAGTCAAGGAAGGTGACCACTTGGTAGAACCCTGCTGGTGATAGTTTTTGGTGGTTGTTTAATGAATTTATTTGACCAGGTGCAGCTAATAGGGGAGTGGTAGCTGAGAGAGTCAGGGAGGACATTAGTGTTAGATATCCACAATGGGTGACTGGTAAGGATCCAGTCCAAGAGTGTGCTGGTGCTGGTCCTGTAATTTTTCCTTGTTGGTGAGTCAACCATTTGTGTGAGGTTCACCACAGCAACGGTAGCCCTGTGTGCACCAGCATTGGCCGCAGGCCAGTTGATGTTGAAGTCACCTAGGAGGATGGATTTGGTGTCTGGTGGGAGTGACCTTACAAAGTCAAGAACAGCTGTTAGACTGGTACCCTGTTCTTTGGAAGGGTTGTAGATGGTGGCAACAGTGAGGGTTTTGTTTTGAGCTCTGAGGAGGATTCTCACTGGCAGTATCTGAGCAGTTGTGGGTTGGAGTAAGGTAATGATGTGGTGCCCTGTATGGAGTCTTTTAGGTAGATAGTGCAGCCTCTGCCTCTTCTGGAGAGGTGAACCAGCCTAAAGACATTGTAGCCAGGAAGGCTGATTGCATGGTCCAGTACTGATGGCATGAGCCAGGTTTCGACAACTGCCAGGATGTCAGGGCAGAGTTGGCTGGTGAAGGCCTGAAGGGCATCCATTTTAGGAAGAAGGCAGCAGATGTTGATTGATATGAATGAGAGGGCACCCAAAGGCTTGCTCAGATTAGTGGCTTTAGAGCAGAATGGGCCTGGGTTTGGGTGCACATTGCCTGACAGCATTAGGAGGAGGAGGACTAGCCCCAAGGAGCTGCGGCGTAATTATTTAAGGGAATGCTTTCACCTGCTAGCATCTCGGGAAATTGCCTAGCATCGACGATAGTGGGTGAGGGTAAGCATAGCCATGGGGGACCAGAGTGGAGGGCTAGGACCAGTGTGGGTGTAGGACAGTTTCATGGTGGTAGGATGGACCCTGGGCATGGGGTAGTGACCAGTGTGCAGCGAGCCTATGTGGAGGAAGGATGTAGGATTGTGGAAGCTGTGGAGGAGGGAGGGTAAGCAAGCTTTTGGGGTGTGCAATAGGGGAGGAAGACAGGCAAGAAGATATAGAATAGGGGGTATAGAATGGTGGAGGTGCATGATTAAGGTAGGATTTGGGGTAGGTGGAGGGAGAGGGTTAAGACAGGTTGGTGGGGCTAGGAGAAGGGGCAGAAGAGCAGTAGCTGGATCAGTGGGAAGTGAGGATACAGCCAGGAAGGCCAGGCAGCCAGGGAGTGGGAGGTGGTGACTAAAAGATGGGGGGGGGAGTCCCAAAACAGGTATCCAATGGAGCATGAGTGAGGGGAGGAGCTACCAGGGGTGTGGAGGAAAGTCTATAAAGTCAAGGTCGGGGGGGCGGGCATAAAATTTTGTCTGTTTGCCATAGAAATGAATGGGCACAGCAGCCCCGAGCAGAGCAAAGTTTTAGCTTGCTCAAGAGCCAATCCCTGAGCAGGAGGCAAGAGAGCGTCCAATCAGGGTGAGGTACAGATACCATGGGGCCAATGGCATGGCTGTCAGCAGTTTCATGGTTCAGGGAAGTCTTACCCAGCTCGAGAGGATCACGAGGGTGGGAAAGATGGTATATAGCAAGTAAAGCAACTGTGTCTTTCAGAAGGTAGACTTTTTTTTTTTAAATGAAAGAACAAGAATCCCTCTAGTGGCAAGTCTATATAACCTGCTAATGGAAAACTAGATTCTATTAGACACTTGAAATGTGCTTAGTTCTATCTAAAATCTATTTGTAAAAAGTGCCAAGTGGCAGAAGCAGGGGAAAAGTCCTGGACAATCAGAGCGGGTTTTCTGGAAGCACCCACGTTCCAATTGGCTGCGTTGTCCAGTACCTTCCAAGGAGCTGCAGGTGGGCATCCTGGTCTCAGTTGGTGGATGGCTGGGTGCCAGCCAACCGTGGGGGAGCTGAAGCAGCCCCATTCAAGGGCAGGCAGCTGGAGAAAAGAAAAAATAGCAGGGCTTAAATAGCATGGAGGTAGGATAGGTTTAGACTGAGCAGTTTAGCAAGACAAAGGAGAGTTAGACTTTTCGGTGCCAAGGCAGAGTGCTTGGATGGGGGTGGGGTGCAGGAGGAGCAAGGAAACAGAAGAGGTGTAAGCACTTTAAAACACTAGTAGAAATTACAATCCAGCTAATACAGTTGAAAAACTTCTATTAGACACTTGAAATGTGCTTAGTTCTATCTAAAATCAATTTGTAAAAAATGCCAGGTGGCAGAAGCAGGGGAAAAGTCCTGGCCAATCAGAGCGAGTTTGCTGGAAGCACCCATGTTCCGATTGGCCGCACTGTCCCATACCTTCCAAGGAGCTGCAGGCGGGCATCCTGGTCTTGGTCTGTGGCTGGCTGGGTGCTGGCCGACCATGGGGGAGCTGAAGCAGCCCCGTTCAAGGGCAGGCAGCTTCCAAGGAGCTGCAGGCAGGTGTCCTGGTCTCGGTCAGTGGCTGGCTGGGTGCTGGCCGACCATGGGGGAGCTGAAGCAGCCCCGTTCAAGGGCAGGCAGCTTCCAAGGAGCTGCAGGCGGGCATCCTGGTCTTGGTCAGTGGCTGGCTGGGTGCCAGCTGACTGTGGGGGAGCTGAAGCAGCCCTGTTCTAGGGAAGGCAAAATAGAGAAATTAAGGACACTGTCTATGACAGTGATGTGCTAGTCCTTGTTCAGTGATGAGGACACCTTAGGGGAGCTGGAGGAAGTGGAAGAGTCCACAGGAGAGCATTCAGTGGTTAGGCATTGGTGCCCCTCCTCTTCCTCTTCTGCTTTTTTGGGGAAGGGACACTTGATGGAGGTTCCTGCTACTGAGGATGCTGGAGGGCTGAGTCCATCTCCTGGTGCTGCTGCAGGTCCTGGCAGATTAGATGGTGAATCCCTTCAGTGGACTGCAATTGGCTCTTGGCCAGCCACAACATGAGGCCATATGTGGTCTCTTGGACAGCAACATTGGCCTCTTCTTGTTCATGCAATTGACTGATTGTGTGAGAGAGGTCTCAGTTGCTCTCCTTGAGACCACTGACAGCAACCATAGCCATGTGCCCAACATGGCACTGGCATTGCATCGAATCAATTATATCATCTTGTTTTTGTAACATCTTCTCTTGATTTGCTGCAACCTCATGGCTGAGTTGGGCCACAGCATGGATGCCATCTTCAATGGCCTCAAGCAGCCAGCTGAGGTTGTGCTGTGTGTTCTAGAGCTGTTCTAGAGATTCTGAAAGAGAAAAAAGATTATACAAAAGATTTGTGATTTTGAGATATATGGGCACAGATTGGATTTTCTTTCTGTTGTGTGATACAGTTTTTATTGATGCCTGTGGTTGCCAGTATAACAACAGTGAAATTGTGATAAAATAGCAGCAGTCTGCTGTTCTATGTTGCTAGGTATGCCATAGCAATGATATTATGAAATGGGATACTGAGAAGAATTTTTGTTTTGTTAAGGAAATTGAAGACATAAGGTTGCTCATTTTGGCATAATACAGTGTTTGTTGCCATACAGTCTTAAATATTATGTATAGGTATTGGTTACATAGATACACTGATAAATACTTCCAGAGTATTTCTCGTAATCTATAACAATTTTTTTGCTGAGGTTTTGAGATTTAGAATTGTTGCATGCTTGCCTGTTGAAGTGTTTACAGTGTTATTATTGGCCAAAGTCCATGCATATTTTATGTTGTTTTTAATGCACTGTTTACAAGTGATATGCAGAAGCATATAGCTCAGGGTGTGATTTTGGGTGGTTGGCAGGAAGTGTGAGCATATATATGAGTATAACTTCACTTGCAAGCTGTATGGCGCATGTGATGATGCTGGGTCATAGACTGGAAAAGAGGAGAGTAGAAGGTATGAAAAACAGCTATGCATGCAGTTGTGAGTGTCTACTGTTTAGCCCACTATCAAACATTGAAAAGTGCTACAGCACAATAATGCACCCTTTTTCATAGTGTGATACACATAAGGCTTAGTGTTTTTTTGCTTGACAGTGTGTGGCATCATGGGAAGAAAGAGGAAACAAAATGGTTATATTGCTGCACCTATATGCTTTACAGTACAGACAGTCATACTAGGAGATGGAAAAAGGAGCTGCTAAATACTACTGTTTTAGAGCCTGGCCTGGTGGCACTGAGGGTTGAGGCACTGGACGCCATGCCTCACACCACACCAGCCACCTGGGTTCGGGAGTGAGCTTGGGCTCTGGGGGTCAGCAGGGGCAGGAGAGGACTGAGCATCCAGAGGACTGCTTTCCTCTCCTCTTCTCTCCTAAGGGAGAGCTGTGGATTGTCCAGCATCCTAGTGGTCCCTGATGGAGATCGGGGTATTACAGGATGGCAGACTAAATTGGAGGGGTAAGCATGACAGACACCAGCAAGATTGTCATGTGCCATGGCGTCATTGCATGCCACGCTTACAGGAGGGATGGGCACTACTGAGAAAAAATCCCCCACCAGTCGGTGGAGATGAAGAGGGCTCCAGAGGCTTGGCCCACATCCCAACACCTACCCATGCTCACCAGGAAACTCCTCAGGCACCAACCCAACTACCGGGTATGCCCTTTGAGTCTGCTAGGTTGCCAGGGGCAGGCAAGCCCTCCCACGAGTGTACCCAGTTGCCAGGGGACTGGGACTTACTAGGGTAGCTGGGTGGGGAGTGTACTGACAGTGGGGAGTTCTGGCAGGGAATGAGAGGCCACCACTGAGCAGGCTCCTCGGAAGGATGCCCTGACCGAGATGGGTGTATAAATAGAATACAAAATAAATACTCCTGTTTTAGTATTTGTCTTATAACAATATTTTATAGAACAATGTTATCACAACATAACATATTTACAATGTTGCTGGTAGTAATATACCTCTATATTCAGATGTACTGTATAATTAGGCAATAGACCACAAATAGACTGCCTTCAACCTCTTTTATGTGTGTTTTCTAAGCAGTAACATCTACACGTCTCATTGCTTACATAAAAATGTGACATAGTTTACTTTGAAAAAAAGAAATAAAAACGTACATTTTCCCAAGACACAGTAAACAGACTTTGATATTTTTATGATATAGATTATTATGAAAATGGGTAGAAAGGATGTTGTCTCCTGATTGGACAAGAGTGGTTTTCAGCTGGACCATTATCCTATCATGATGATTTAGCTCAAAGTGATATGCTTACAAAAACGCAGCAGTACAACTAAGAATGAACAATTTGATAAGTGCAATAAGGTATGATGGGAGCATAGTGTGATGGGCTAATGGGTCTTCTCAAATGGTGGAAGCACTTACCTATGTCTTGTACTTCAAGGCACCTGAGGTGGCCCATTAGTCCATTATAAGAATGACTCCTGTCATGTGTTGCTGCTTAAGTATGAGCTCAGTTGTTTTTAATCTAAAATGTTTTATCTGTTTGTCATATTCAATTTATTGGGTTGTTTGCTATGTTATACAAGAGTTTGGACATTAACATAAATATATCATTGAAAGCCCCCCTCCCCCCTTCCCAGACACATACCCACTCATATGCAAACATTCACAGTGTTAATATCTTATTTGTGGACACTACATTTGTAGCAGTTAAACAGACATAAACATATACTATGATCAGTGACTGGTCTTGTACAATTACAGTTTCACCTGCTATTCTCCTCATCTGTGCCTTTTTGTTCAGGCTCTACCATGTGGTTCGACACTTCCAGTGTCGACCAGCGTTACAGCAACAGGAATCATGTTGACCACAAATCACAGTCTGCACGATTCCTTGCAGACTCCCGGTTCTGTTTTTCTATTGGTGGGCTTCACCCCCGAACCTCCCATGAGGGGGGCTCTGCCCCCTGCACCCCCTGACTAAAGGATTGTTAACTCCAGTCAGAGTTAACTCAGGGTGGGGGTGCAGGACTGGGAGACAGCATGCCCCTGTCCCTGCACACCATCACTGTTGTCTGTCGGCAAAGGGTCGATTTTGACTACAGGAGTGTAGTTCGCTGTATTGGTGTTGCCATTCGGGGGGCAAACCTTTTGTTCACATTGTGTGCCAGTGTCCCTCTCTTTTACAATGTGTTTACATTCTTCTAATACACTGAGTATCTGTGTACCCTGTACACTTGCTCACTCTGCTAAAATACTCCCTTGTAGTCCTTGAAAGGATGGTGTTCCTTGTGAAGGAGTTAATCTGTCCCTTTGTGACATACCTTCTCAGCATCTTATTACTATGTACTCCTCATACTTACCTTCGAATGGTCTGTATCTACAGCATGAGCTGTGTAAAAAGCCTTCTTACTATACAGATTCTAAAAGATTTCATCATCAAAGTGTGCTAAATTGAATGTGTGAGTGCAATAATAGTCTATGGGCTGGCACCATTGACTATGCAGGACCTTCCAGGAGGTTTGACACCGTGTGTCTGTGCTGATGGCTGTCATTTCACTACTGCATGATAAAGTATAGCCTGATATTGCACACCCTAGATGATATTATGGCTTAACAACACAGAATAATTTGACTATATACTTCTTACATTCTAGAACAGTCAAGGTTTTTGGACACACAGCACAGTGATCTGTTTAAATAAAAGATAAAGGGTCAATGTACCAGTCTGCAAAATACATAATGTTGTGGCTTTGGGGAAAGAGATTTGCTCTGTTATACAAACTTACTGCTTATTATTTGAAAAAAAAAATCTATGATATAGTACTCCTTTTTTCCCTATTGCAACCTCTGCTTTTGAAATTCTCTGTGCTTATTATGTGTTCTTTATGCTGTAGCATTAGCTGTGCCCCCATATGTGCCCTACATGGACAACCTCAGCCACAGACGAATGACACTCACTTCATGCTATAGTGCAGTTGATGATACTGTTATATGTATTTAAAAATATATGGTATGTTTTGGTGGTGTCCTTATCATGTTTTGGTATCAAGTCTTAGCTTGACATCTTTGTTTATTGATTTTTACTACTTGTGGGACACTTGATGTAGGCAGAACAAATCCCTGGCGAAATCTGTCAATCTTTTACAATGAATAAAGTAATACTGATTTGTTAATACAACTACATTTTCCTAATATATCATGCAATCTAAGTAGTTTGTCTTTATAAAGTGGCTCTAAAAAGCAAACTGTAATTGGTTAAAAATAATCATATAGTGTATGATTCAGCATTGTTAGGGTTGGAAATATATCCCTTTTAAAACATTTTTTATGCTGGACTAGCAATGTTTCCAAGTTTATTATGGTACAGTAGTACATAGTTGCTGTAGTATTACAAGTTTGAACGTAAGCTAAAGCACTTTGTTTCTTGGGGAATGGTCATGACACTGAGACATGATGCAGGAGGCAAGCCTTGGCAAAAAAAAAAATTGAGAACAAAAAACATACTTCACCATAAGAATTTACCATACACAATAAAAGATAAAGTTTGATTGCTGATACATGCCAGACCTATTTTCAAACTCTTGAGGTTTCTATGGCAATAGGACCTGCCGAGTTGCACTTTTGAGGTGTCTGGTTAACACGTAAACCTCAAGTGGAAAATATTACTGTTGTGTATGGACACTCATACAGTATCTTCTATGTGACTGTGTGAAATAGTTTTAGCAATAAGCTATGACGGTGTGTGGGTTATTGGGAGATTTATCATGGCTGGAGTGGTTTGCCCACAAGGCGTAGCTGAGTAGTAAATCCTTACCAGCCATGGTAAATCCCCTGATAACCCACATCTTCCAAGTGGCTTATTGCGATTATACCAAGGTTAATCTTCTTTACTATAATAAAATACAAATATTAAAGAAGTTGCTTTGTGTTTTTATTTTTATTGTATTTATTCTTATACTACAGAGGATATAGATGATAAAATCATCAACAGACATTGGTTATCAGAGGATTTACAACGGTGGTAAACTGTCAGTCTGACGATTTCATTGGCTGTTCACTTATGTCCATGGTATAATCAAACATTATACATGGTAATGCTGGTGCTGGAATGGAATGAGTGATGTAGTCTTCCTACTACCAGAACTATGTTCTGTCTATACCCCTGCAAAAATTACTTTTTTGCTATCACAAACATGGGTGTCAGATTTACAATGTATTTAAAATTTTGGTTGGGTTGTGAAAAAAAAAACACTATGCTGTATAGAAGAAAGAGAGGCAATTATTTTGTTGTTGTTACCTGTTCATCACATAGTAGTCACACACATTAGCAAATTAGAAATGTTTTGTGTTCCTTAAAATTTACATCACAGTTGTTTGTTTGTTAACAATTATAAATTAGCCTTCTGACTTTATCTGTTTATCAGAAATATAGAATTTGATGGCAGATAAAGACCGCTTCACCCACTTAGTCTGCCATTTCTCTACCTAATGGATAAGCTGCAGATCCTAGTTAACCAACAGCCTACTTCCTCCTACCCCCCATTAGAATTGCCGTATGTCTGTCCCATGCATTCTTGAATTCCCCACTGTTTTTGACTCTATGACCTCCTCAGGAAGGCTGTTCCATGCATCCATAACCCTCTTCATGAAAAAATACTTCCTCACATTACCTCTGAGCCATCCCCCCCATTATCTTCAAATTGTGCCCCCTTGTTCTTGTGCATCAGAAAAATGTGTACTGTTTTTTCTAACTGTGATGTGCATGGTGTTGATGTATCTAGTGTGTATTTTACCAGTTAATACTGTGCATTCCTACATCTCATGGAGTGCTTTTCAGTCCCTCTTCCCCTTGGCTCTTATGCAGAACTAATTGATGAGCTATGTGGTGAGTTGCGTGAATGAGTGATTGATTGGATACATGTGGGGTGGATTTTTGTGGAGTCAGATTGTACCCTTGGTATAGAAACACAGAAACATAGAAACATAGACTTTGATGGCAGATAACGACCTCTTGGCCCACCTAGTCTGCCCATTTCCCTACCTCGAGGATAAGCTGCAGATCCTATTTAACCAACAGCCTATTTCTTCCTACCCCCACACAAATGGCCTTATGTCTGTCCCATGCATTCTTGAATTGTCCCACAGTTTTAGACCCCATAACCTCCTCAGGAAGGCTGTTCCATGCATCCACCACCCTCTTTGTGAAAAAATACTTCCTCACACTGCCCCTGAGCCACCCCCCTCTCTATCTTCAAATTGTGTCCCCTTGTTCTTGCACATCTCTTTTTCTGAAAGATGCTACCCTCTTGGACTTTGTTGCTTCCATTGAGGTACTTGAACATTTCTATCATGTCCCCCCTCTCCCTCCTTTCCTCCAGGGTACACATATTATGCTCCTTCAGTCTCTCCTCATATGGCTTCTCTTGCAGACCCTGCACCATTTTAGTTGCCCTCCTCTGAACTGCCTCCAACCTGTCTATGTCATTGTGGAGATGGGGCTTCCAGAACTGGATGCAATACTCCAGATGGGGTCTCACCAACTGTCTGTACAGGGGCATAGCAACTTCCAGTTTTCTGCTGGTGATGCCTCTCCCTATACATCCCAGTATCACCCCAGCCCTCCCACTGGCTTCTCACATTGCTTACTAACCTTAAGGTCATCTGATATGATTACCCCCGGTCCCTTTCCATTTTTGCTGTTGCTACTACCTCCCCCCCATTGTGTAATCTTCCCTTGGGTTTTTGTTTCCCAGGTGCATTATTTTGCACTTCTTTGCATTGAATTCAAGCTGCCATACTTCTGACCATTCCTCCAACCTTGCTAAGCCCCTTCTCATCCTTTCCAAGCCTCCTTGTGTATCAACCCTGTTGCAGATCTTTGTGTCATCTGCAAAGAGACATACTTTTCCTTCCAGTCCCTCTGCAATGTCACTTATAAAGACATTAAAAAGGACTGGACCCAATACTGAACCCTGCGGTACCCCACTAGTAACCCCTCTTTGTTCAGAGTGGACTCCATTTACAATTACTTTCAGGCTACCACCCTGGGACCCACTCCCAGGCTGGTTAAATTGACTATTAATCTTTTGTGTGGGACTGTGTCAAATGCCTTTCTAAAGTCTAGGTAGGACATGTCCACAGCCCCTCCCTGGTCTACTACTTTGGTCACCCAGTCAAAGAAGTCAATTAGATTCATCTGACATGACCTTCCAGCTGTGAACCCATGCTGCCTTGGGTCCTGTGCCCCACTGGCCTCTAGGTACTCAACAATTCTTTCCTTCAGAAATGATTCCATCACTTTCCCTACCACAGAGGTCAAACTGACAGGTCTGTAGTTTCCTGCCTCTGTCTTGGTCCCACTTTTGTGAAGGGGAGTCACATCTGCCTTCCTCCAGTCCTCAGGTACCATACCATCCTCCCATGATTTGTTAAAAAGGGTAGTCAGTGGTGTCACTAGTTCTCTGCTCTATTATTTTAGAATTCTGGGGTGAATTTCATCTGGCCCCATTGCTTTGTCCACCTTCAGTTTTCAGAGTTCTTTCAGAACACTTTCTTCTGTGAAAGGACTGGGATTGACCCCCCTATCCAGTGTGCTTCTGTTAATTGGATTAGGCACCTCCCCCACCTCCTGTTTTGTGAATACTGAACAGAAGTATTCATTCAGTATCCCTGCTTTTTCACTGTCCCTCTCTGCCCACCCACTGTCCATTCTATTCAGCCTCACTATGTTTGGACAATAATGTGTATGGGAAGGGGCTGGGGATTTGGGGGACAGAGTGTACCCTGGCATGGAATGAGATATGTAATATATCAATTCAAAGTATATGCAGTGCGTATATCTGCAGGTATTGATGAGTATGTTGATAGGGGAAAAAAGAGGCTTTTAAGTTTGAGAATATTTTTCCCCATTATCAGACTGTGAGTATGACTGGAACTGTGAAAATGTGGTATGTTGCAGTTTGATGAGCTGTGTTATATTAGAAATACTATTTGTAAAAAACTAATATTACAGAAGAAATTCTAGACTATGCTAACAGAATAATGTATGATTTGATATAATGGTACTTATGTTGCTCAATTGGAGGCTTGGCAGGACCTGCAGCATCTTTGGATGGACCCAGGCATGGTACTTCTAATGTCACTGTCTGGCCCTCGGCCACGGTTGGGGCAGATGGTTAGACCACAGAGGGCTCAACCACCATGACCTCGTCTACATCACCCTCTGTTGCCTGTTGTTCACCCCCAACAGCATCCTCCAGTTGATCTTCCTCTTCTGAAAAACAATGGATGATATTTCTTTTGAGAATAGCCTAATCTATAACACTTTTGTTGTTTAAAATATTGCATTGTACAGGTGCTTCTGGCTCACTTAAGGTGCAAGATTTGTCTAAACCAAAAATGTGATAAACCACAGTGATTTTGCTGTTTGTTGTATGCAGTGGTAGAAAGACACTAATTTCAAAGTTAAAAATTGACATATTTTACCTGCACACCCTCTATGGAAATGAGACTAGAATATGAATAGCACTGCTTACATTATTAAACAACTTAATGCTACAATGGTTTGAGAAATAGTGGGTTGTGATTAAGTGGATGATATGACTTGACCATGTGCAAATTCTGCCATCACCTCATGTTTAAAAGGGTGCAGAATTATTTACTGGGCTTAAAAGACTGTGGCTACCATGTTGTTTTTGACAGTACTAGAATGCTTCAGAAATTTCAAAGAAAAAAAAACAACCATTAAAATAAATTAAATTTGTTTGTACTACATTGTTTTCTTGTAATATTGTCCAACAGTTGCTGGGTGATGGCAGAATGTTATCTTCTCTGGTGATGTCTGGTCACTTGTATAGTGCAGCACTGAGTCAATCAAACAGGCATGATCAGAATATTGAGTCTTGTGCAGCATTGGGCTAAGGTAGGCCTGCATGTGTATCTAAGATGTTTAGCCACTTTGTAGGCTACATGCCTTCTGTGTGGGTTACTACAAGGGAGTTGTGTGGTGAGTACATAGGTGGTAGACTTCTTATGCAGAGTGCAAGTCCAGCATAGTATATATTGCACCCCCCAGCCACATTCCACTGACACCTCAAACAAAGATGGACTGTGTGGTGTGTAACTATGTGTGTGGGAATGTCAGCTTTCTGTGTACACTCCCTTACTTGTATGGTGCATAGTACACATTCTAGTTATCACAATGTAAAGAACAACACTAACACTATATAGTGTATGGTGAAATGCTGTCATGAATGGAATTCCATGGCTGGAATATACTTCTTCTACTGTGATACAGTCAGTATTATATTGTTCTGTTGCAGTACTGATGTCTCTATTGCAGCAGAACAACTTGAAATGCTTCCACATATTTGATTGCCCCATCGAATTAATGTAAAGGTGTTTTTTTTGTTACTTTCTAAAAACATGTGCAGTACACAGTGACAGTAAGTTCAGCCTACCATTGACTTTCTGGTCCCCATCCCCCAACTGGCAGTTTACTGAAACAAAGTACAATGTCATACATGAGCATGGATGCACTTACACTATATAGAATAGTGCCTAGGCAACTCAATGCACAAGCAGTGTGTTCTACCTCCTTAGGGATCTGATTTACACAGGCCTATTGAGCCTCACCCTCAAGAAGACATTGAATCAGTATGCCTCTGTGGCACAACACAGTAGTTGTGCATAGTTGCCTAGCCAATCTCTTATTTATAGTGTATTGTGAAAATGCTGTTATGCATGGAATGCTACATCTGGAGTATGGATATTGTGGTGAAATAGTGACATCATTATATTGTTTTGTTGTAGCAGTGATATCACAACTGCAACAGAATAAGTTGGAATGCTGTCACATAGATTCTTATTTGGATGCAATTGTGCTGTAGAGCATCATTGCTGAAGGTCTGGAAACTACACAGTTCATTTCTTTGAATAAGATACACAGAGTGTTTTTATTTAACTTACTGACATACACTATGAAAGATATGTGTTTTTATCACACACTCTCAGTTTTTGTGAAGACCACATAAATGTCCGGAGCTTTGTTCTTGAGGTTTATGGGTCATCATATACCTCTGTTGTGTGAAAAAAATTCATAACACACTTACCTAGCCATTATTTTCTATTTTTCTAAAGCAGTATTTAATGACCGGGTGTGGACAAAGACAAGATTTACCAAATTGTGGTGTGGTTTTCTTAATTGGCTGCATCATGTGAGCAAAGCACAACAGATGTGGGTAAATTCTGTTGTCACCCACACCTGACCATGGTATATTGCTTAATTATTACACATTTTTTATTTTTTTTATTTTAGTCTTTGGTAACTGGGTAAGGCCTACCAGGCACAAGTGACTGTTTTCAGGGGCAACCTGGGAGCACTGGGTGGTTAAGTGACTTACTCAGAGTCACACAGTACGCAAGTGGAGGTTGTTAGAATCAAACTCAGGTCTGGTGTACTGGATGTATGAAGCTTGTTCACTCCTCATTCTTCTAACCTCTAGGCTATACTGCCATGGAGATACAATAAATATTTGAGGGTTTAACATTGTGGGCTAGATATTCAAATACATTGTGCATTGTTCAACTAAGTTGCACAAGTGCAACCACAGAAAATGCACCCTGGGGTGATATTCAGATGGTGGAAATGTGGCGCAGAATTTCAGATGCACTGTGGCACAAAGATAATGTATGTAGCACATCCACAGGGGGAATGCCCATGTTTATGCAGCACATCCCGATATGCAGTCGAGATGCACAGCACATCTGCTGGCACATCTCAGAGATGTGTTGCATACATGGTCACAAAGTTATGCCTGTACAACACATGCATAAATGGAGGCTGCACACAGGTGGGCTGCTGTATTGCATGACACAACAGAGCAGCCACCAGCTGTGGGTGGCAAGCACCCCCCAAACACTGCACAAGCAGCCACTTTGTGCCCTGGTAGTTTAGTGCCCCTCTTCCCTGCCCAGTACCCTAATGCCTGTAAAAAACTGTTTCATGCATCCCTGGTAGTCTAGTGGATTCCTCCTCCCCACCTGATACCCTGATCATGGTCAAGTAAGTTATGTACTTGACCCTGGTAGTCTAGCGGCACTGCTACTCCCCATACAACCCTAACTGGACATGTAGCCACACACCACCCCACCCACCCTCCCCACAGTCACCGGTAAGCAGCAAACCCATACGCACACCTCCATGGCTGCCCACCAAATGACAGCTTACAGTATCTACTGCAAGTGCATTGGTCCACACTGTGGATCAATACAGTTGCGGTGCATACTGTGATAGTCATTCACAACTTTCAGAATGAAGTCATTCATTGACGAAGTTGTGAATAACTATTACAGTATGAACTGCATGCCTATTGGTCCCCAATGTGGACCAATACCATTGCAGCATATACTGTAAGCTCTTATTCGATGGGAACCATCTTCCTGGGGAGGTTGTTGGGTCTAAAACAGTGGGGGAATTCAAACATGATTGGGACAGACATAAGGCAATTGTAGTGGGGGGTGGCAGGAAGTAGGCTGTTGGTTGACTAGAATCTGCAGCTTATCCAGTAGGTAGGGAAATGGGCAGACTGGGTGGGCCAAGTGGTCCTTATCTGCTGTTAAAGTCTATGTTTCTATGGGTACCCATGGTGTTGTGTATGTGAGTTGACTGTTATTCGATGCTTGGGAGGGGGAAGATGGAGCATTGAGGGCTGGCTGTCCTGTGTTTGTGGGGGTGGGGGAATGCCAGTAGACTTCTAATGATAGATACATGACTTATTTGGGCACGATTGAGGTATCGGATGGGGAAGGGGGATCCAGTAAACTACCACAGATACATAAAATGGTGTTTTATGGGGTATCAAGTGGGGGGGGCATCGACTAGAGTGCTGTCAGAGGATGACAAAAACAGTATGCTAATTTTGTTGTTTGTATGATCTTTTATTGAGACAGCTTTGACACACATATGTGTCCATAGCAAATTCATTTACAAACTACTAACAGTTAAATCTGATATGTGTTTTACTGTTATGTTCTACATAAGTGACCTTGATTCATTTATTAACATGACTGCCATAAGTACAGTTCAAGCAGACTTGAGGGGGCTGGGCAGCACTTATGTGACAGCAACTAAGTAACATCTTGACACATGTAGTTAAAATATGCTGATTCATTACATGTCTTTGTCTTTAAGACATATGTGTTTCAGAACAATTTCTGTGACTGTTTCTTATCTATCTTGGTATGGGCAAGGTATCTACAACTCATTAAGTATACAGTGCAATATAGTGCAATTCATGTATCACTGTGACACCTCTTGATAGGAAGTCACATTGTGATGCTGTATTTCATAGTTTGTGTCAATTGTACTGTTACATTCAGAGGAGTGGCAAACAGTGAAACACTTTCATTGCATATCTCAACTGTTATTGAGTGACATGACAGACTGACATCTGTTCATAGCAAATACATTTGCAACTTGCTGACAGGTAAAACTAAAATCCCTTTTCCTGTTATGCTCTACATAAGTGACTTTGATCTATTTACTTATGAGAAAGGCATCAGCACAGACCAAGAAGACTTGAGGGAGCTGGACAGTACTTACATGTCAGTAAGTAAGTTATATCTTGGCACATGTAGTTATATGATTTTGAACTGTTCTATGGCTTTCTCTTTGATGATGCCATCGGTTCATAGCAATATGCAATTCTAACACCATTGATGGATGTGTGATATCTTCCTCAAATGGAAACGTTATTGATTTACCAGACATGACTGAAGAAACCACCAAAATGCGACTCAGTATTGCAGATATGTATATACTCCTGATACTGTTCTAAGACTGGTAGCATACTGATCCTGCATTCATTTTTATTTACTTTATTTGAAAAAAAAAAACTGTTGCTGTTGTGCATGTTTTTATGGATATTGTGTTATGTAAGTATCTATAGAATTTCATGTCTTTGCATTACATTAAATGTTATTTAGCACAATCATCCTACATATTATGGTAGTACGGTAGTGCTGCCATAGTTAGGGTTGAGGAGCCATTTCTATGTTAAACCCCAAAACTTTGCACCTTAATAACTTTGCAACTGTTTGATGGATTTGCCTGAAATATGGAATTTATGATCAAGAACCATAGGCCTTGGGATCTACCAAGTTTTGTACTGGTCGGATATACGGCTGTGGAGGTATTAAGTGTGATCTGTGCGCGCATTTACGCTTTTCTGGAATTCTGTGGTCACGCCTACAGGTCGTACGGTTTGCGTGACCAGACTGAAATCTTCAGGAAATGTGCAGCTAGGGTCCCTGATGTGCCTTTCGAAGATTTCATGAAAAAATATTAAACGGTTCAAAAGTTATTCAAAAAACAGTTTCCCATTATAAGTCAATGGGAAAAGTTAAAAAGTTCAACACTTTCGCAAATGCATTTTTACTTTCGCAAATGGGCCTGTTACTTTCGCAAATCGGCCATTTTGTTTTCAGTTGGTGATCAGAAAAATGGCTGGCATTTAAATTTGGGACCCTCTAGCAACCTAATTTTTTTTGTATTCACCTAGTCGGGCCCTGAGGATGCTTGCCATGTCTTTATTTTGTGGTAAAACACCCCAGAAATATGTTTTTCAAATTTCTGGAAAAAGTACTTCATAGAGTACTTTGTTGCTGCAGAAAGTGTTGCAAATTTTGCGAAAACTTTCATAGAATGCGACAGTAATTTTTCAGTCTGTGGGAAAATGAGCAGCAATTCTTTGGCACTGCACTGCAAAATAACCGTTGGGAGTTTTGGGCTGAAATTTGGAGGGAAAGCAGCCGACATCTCACAGATGTGCCTTTCAGTGTTGTATTGAAAAAATATTACACAGCAGCAAAGTTATGGCACTCCCAAGTTGACAGTTTTTCCCATAGGATAACATTACGGTGCCCAAAGCATTACAGGAATCCTTTGGCACCCTGCTGCAAAATAACGGTTTGGTCTTTTTCCCAAATTTGGAGGAAGACAGCCAACAGTACACAGATGTGCCTTTCAGTAGTTTGGTGAAAAAATATCACATGGCGGCAAAGTTATGGCACTCCAAAATTGATGTTTTCCCATAGGGATAACATTCTGGCAGACCGACTTAACAGAAATCATTTGGAGCCCTGCTGCAAAATAACAGTTTGGTCTTTTTCCTGAAATTTGGAGGGAAGACAGCCAACAGCCACAGATGTGCCTTTCAGTAGTTTGGTGAAAAAAACATTACAGGAGGCAAAGTTATGGTGCTCTGAACTTTTCTTTTTTCCCATAGGATAACATTACGGCAGTTAAGCTCTGCGCCTTCAGGGCCGTATCTCGGAAGCGGTGTCTCACCCCATTCTCCTATACTTCTGCTGCTTTACACATGTCATGGGGTGAGAGTTAGGGCTGACGATCCAATCGCACCCAATGCCAGTTGGGGGTGGGTGAGGGTCCAAGGGGTTTTCAACCCTAACAGCTGAATTTCTCACTTTTTGTCGCTGTGGAACAACCCTAACTAATGCATTAAACAGAGTTTTGCCTCTAATATATATATATGTATGTATATACGTTGCAAAAAACTATGTTAATGCATCAGTTAGGGTTTTATTAAAGTGTAAAATGCTGGAAAATTTGACATTAGGGTTACCAACCCTACCACCACACCCCCATCCTCCATACACCAACAGGTATCGGGTGTTCCTTGGGGTCATCAGCCCTAACTCTCACCCCATTCCATGTGTAAACAAGATGAGATGGTACAGTACAAGAGAATGGGGTGAGAGTTAGGACCAATGACTCCAATTCGCAACCCAATGCCTGTTGGTGTGTGGAGGGGGTGGGGTGGTAGTGTTGGTATTTTGTGTTAGTTTGGAATTTCCCTGCTTTTTACACTTTAATAAAAACCCTAACTGATACATTAATGTCATTTTCTTGCAATGAATTTCCCTTCTTTTTGAGAAAGTGTAATGTAACTGGTATGTGGTTGTGGAATTAAGGACTATCCAGGTCCTGCGCTCCCCTCATGCTACCCATTGTTACATAATGATATGCATAAGTATGGACATGCAGCAGCCCTAAAGTCATGAAAAGTAACTGTTGTAACACTGATTTGGCAATATCTCAGTAACTGTAGCAACTATGGAAGAACCTCCATGGGTGCTTAGTCCACCTAAAGGTAGGCTAAGCCGCGGAAAGCGAAAAATCTGTATTTCAAATCGTTTTCAAGATACAGGCACTAAAAGGCACCACGGGTGCCAGAATTTAATGGATGCACATAACTCGGGCATTTTCAGGATTTTTTTGCCCAATTTTCAACATGGTATTTTGGGGGCCCCACCTCATGAACAATGTCACTGCCATTTTGTTAATCTGTCCATAAAGTTGAGTTCACACAGCAAATCTGCCATTCTGTGTCATGATACAAAATGATGTTTTGGGCAGAATGTGAAAAATGACAGCTGTATACTGTTCATGAGAAGGTATGGAAAAAGGTAATGTTGAAAATCAGGATTCAAATATGAAAAAGTGGCAAAGTTAAGAGCATGCATAGAAACTGCACAACACATGCTCGTAACATGACCATTTATGGGAATTTTGTTACCACATTTTTAACATGGGCTTTTTGGGAAATCACCTCATGAACACTGGCACTGTGAGTTTGTTCATCTACCCCAAAAGTTGATTTCGCACACCAACATGCCATTCTGCATCATGGGTTCAAAAACACATATTGGGGAGGACATAAGAAATGACAGCTGCACTGTTCGTGAGGAGGTGTGAAAAAATGGCAATGTTGAAAATCTGGAGTGAAAATATCAAACATTGGCAAAGTTACGAGTGTGCACAGAAATTGCACAATGCATGCTTGTAACATGGCCATTTTCTGGATGTTTTGCACCAGATTTTCAATATGGGCTATTTGGGACCTCCCCTCATGAACACTGGGACTGTCATTTCATTAACTGGTCCTGAAAGGTGATTCCACACAGTGACTGTGAAATCACCTTTCAGGACTGAGTAACGAGATAACAGTGACATTGTTCATGAGGTGGGGTCCCAAAAAATGCACATTGAAAATGTGGTGCTAAAATGTCAAAAGATGGCTGAGATATGAGCATAAGTTGAAACCCCCCACACTGAGTGACATTATATGGCTTACCTTTGATTCTTCAGTTTGCGGTTCAGCTTTGAAGAGTGCAGACATACCCCGGGCCAGAGAAGATCACTGCTCCTGACCTCTGGGGGTAAGTATGGGTAATGGAAATAAAGTATATTTAATAGTAAAAATGTATGGGTAAGTGGGGTGCAGGGAGGTGAGTACCCAGTGGGAGTGTGGGGATTGGGGAGGGGGGACTTGGGAGACAACGAGGTACCATTTTATTTTTTGCAGGTTTAAAGAAAATGTTAAGACATTGGGGACATTTTTCTTTATTTGCAGGTATGAATAATACATATTTGGGCACAATGGCTTGAGCTCCAAGTATGCCATATTAGTGCGTGTGTGGGGGGTTCATACATGCTGACATGGGGACTGGGCAATCCATGTCGGCAATTGAAAACTACAGGCTTTGGCGGGAAGGGCATCATCTGACACCAGAAGTGGGCATCCCAGTGTTGGAGCATTACTCCCCAACATCTCTCCACAGTGTCTCATACTGGTTGTGGGGGGGGGGCTTCTAGTGCTGACATGGGGATTGGGCACCCCATGTCAGCAAAATTTTTTTTTAATCATTTTATCCTATTTTTGACTCATGACCTAGGATCCCAGGTCGTATCTTCTGCTTATGAACTAGGATCCTAGGTCATATTACATGGATCCAAAGTAGGATTTAAATGATTAAATAAACACATTTTACATGCATATTTCATCCCATAAAGTGCAGAATGCACCAAAGGGGGTCCCAATAAGTAAGATACATGGGTTGGTTCCTCCCAAGAATATCATTTTGGGAGGTTTCAAAAAACTGTTTTCAGCAAAACTGAAAACAATATGCCGGACATACAAACAAGGAATTTTCTCATACAATGCAGGATTCCTCTTTTGTATCATTCAGCTATATTGGATTGCCTACTGAGCATACTCAGAAATTATTTTTTCAAATTTTGAAATTGCAATAACTTAAAAACTACTTAGTCTTTTTACACCAGATTAGCAAAAGGCACATCTGTGGGTTAGTCACTTTCTGCCCTGCAATTTTCATGCCAAACAACCAAACCCTCTGGGCTGTAGGCAAGTTCAAAGAAAAATCCCAGTAAAGTCAATGGGTAAAAACATGTTTTTTCAGCTCTCTGAACTCGGAGACCACACATCCAACCAGAACAAAACTTGCCAAATCAAGAGCTCTGATCCGAAGAAAGTATACCAAATGTTGCACACATCCATTCAATGGTTGCAAAGTTATTAAAGTGCAACATTTTTAGTTTAATATCAAAGTGCCTATTCAACCCTAACTATAGGGGTGCAACTGCACCCCTGTAATATCTATCTATCTATCTATCTATCTATCTATCTATCTATCTATCTATCTATCTATCTATCTATCTATCTATCTGTCTGTATATGTATGGCATATGTGATGGGCAGGAGTGTGATATGGGAAATATTCTCACTCCTGCAGAGTAAGCTCTGTATTCTCATGAGTGCTGAACAAGTGAGAATATTTTCCATAGCACACAATCTGCACATCATGTGTGCTATTTATACAAAGGGATAGGAGCTTAAGTAGTGTTGTTATGTTTTGCTGTGTCTTTTTTTCTGTTTCTGTGTGCTTTTTTTATTATTTGGTAACTAAATGAATTTGTAGGAGTGACGTGGGAACACTGGGCAGTTAACTGACTTATTCAGAGTTACACAGTATGCAAGTGGAGGTTGTGAGAATCAAACCCATGTATAGTCTGCTGAATGTAGCAATCTTGTTCAGAGCTGATTACTTTAACCTCTAGGCTATACTGATTGCACTGTTTGTGTGTGATCTGAAGGTATGGGAGTGTTTCTGAAAGCACTGGGATTGTTAGAAACACAATGGGAAATAGGTGATTGTGATATTATTATTACTGTTTTGTTGATATCATGGTCATTTTTGACATTTTAGCACCACATTTTTAACATGGGGTTTTTGGGACCCCGCCTCATGAACAATGTCACTGTCATCTCGTTACTTGATCTCAAAAGGTGAATTTGTGGCCACTGCATGGAATCACCTTTGGTACCTATTAATGAAATGACAGTCCCAGTGTTAATGAGGGGAGCCCATGTGGAAAATTTGGTGCAACAAATCCATACAATGGCTGTTACATGCATGTGTTGCGCAGTTTCTATACAAGCTCGTAACTTCACCAATTTTTGATATTTTCAGTCCAGATTTTAAGCATTGCCATTTTTGCACACTTCCTCATGAACAGTACAGCTGTCATTTCTCACATCCTGCCCAAAATGTGTTTTTGCACCCGTGGCACAGAATGGCACAGTCACTGTGTGAAATCAACTTTTGGGGTGGATTAACAAAATCACAGTAATGACAAGATTTCTCAAAAAGCCCATGTTGAAAATTTGGTAAACAAATTCTCATAAATGGCCTCATTACAAGAGTGTATTGTGCAGTTTCTACATGCACTTGTAACTTTGCCAATTTTTCATATTTTCACTCCTGATTTTCAACATTACCCTTTTCCACACCTCCTCATGAACAGTATACAGCTGTCATTTTTCACATCCTGCCCAAACATTATTTCACACTTGTGGCTCAGAATGGTGCATTTGCTGTGTGAACTAAATTTTGGGACAGAATAATGAAATGACAGAGACATTGTTCATAGGTGGGATTCCCAAAATGCCATGTTGAAAATTGGGTGAAAAAATCCTGAAAATGCCAGAGTTACGTGCTTCCATTGAACTGTGGCACCCACTGCGTTTTTCAATGCCCATATCTCAAAAACAATTAGAGATACAGATTGTTCACTCTCCACAGCTTAGTCCACCTTTAGGACTAAACACCCATGGAGGTTTCGTAATCATGATTGCAACTGCAGTGAAATGTTTTCCATAGTTGCTATGGTTACTGATATATTGCCAAATTAGTGTTACAAGGCTTACTTTTCATGACTATAGGGCTGCTGTCTGTCTGTACTTATGTGTAAGTGGGAGTGCAGGTCCCAGAGGGCCTGTGCTCCCACTTATGCATATCATTATGCAACAATGGGTAGCGTGAGGGGAGTGCAGGGCCCAGAGGTCCCGTGCTCCCACAACCACATACCAGTTATATTACACTTTCTCAAAAAGAAGAGAAATTCATTGCAACAAAACTATGTTAATGCATCAGTGAGGATTTTATTAAAGTGTAAAAAGCTGTGAAATTCAATGACAGGGCTACCAATCCTACCAACCCACCCTCAGCCCCCCAACCTCCACCCATCAACAGGAGTTGGGGTGTGCTTTGGAGTAATTGGTCCTAACTCTCACCCTATTCTCCTGTACTGTACCATCTCCTCTTGTTTACACATGGAATGGGGTGAGAGTTAGGGATGATTATCCCAAGTCATACCCCAATGCATATTGGTGTGTGGAGGGTGGTAGGGTTGGTTACCCTAATATCAAATTTCCCAGCATTTTACACTTCAGTAAAAACCCTAACTGATGCATTAAAGTAATTTTTGAAATGAACATATATATATATATATATATATATATATATATTATATATATATATATATATATATATATATATATATATATACATATATATATACACATATACATATATGGGATACATTATGGGCATGAGTGTGATATGGCAAATATTGTCACTCCTGCAGAGTGGCTCTGGATATCTCATGAGTGCCGAAGGCATGGTGGAATATCGAAAACTCATAACTAAAGTGACAATATTTACTTATCTTATGATCTGCCATCATGTATTCAATGTATACAATAGGGCCAAGAGTTTTAGAAGTTTTGTTATGCTGTCTTGTGTTCTGTTCCTGTTTATGTGTTTGCTCATTTTGTGTGTGAGCTTTTCTGAATGGACTGGCAGTGTTATTAACTCTAGGAGACACATGAGTGTGTTTTGCAATGCTAAATTAGTTAGTTTTAGGTAGGAGTGAGAAAAATAATTTTGTAAGGCTGTATGGTTTAGAAGTCTGGCTGCAGTGAAGCTGAGAGCATCACAGTAATTGTAATGAGCTGAGAGGCAGAGTGTCAGAACAGCTGATACTGTTTTCAGTGGTAATTAAGTTAGCTGCAGGCAGAGTGTTCTATGAAATTGTGCTCTTTAGGCTGCAGTCAAGCTGAAAGTATCACACTAATTGTAATGGGTGAGAATCAGAGTTTGAGGAACAAGTGAGAGTGTGTTTCAGTGGTAGTTGAGTTAGCTGCAGTCAGTAGTTTAGACTGTTCTGTGAAGCTGTGCTGTTTAGAATTCTGGCTGCAGTCACAGTAATGAGCTGAAAGTTGGTGGGAGGGATAGGTGTGTTTTGTAATGCTCACTGAGTTAGCTGTAGGCAGCAGTGAGACCTCTGAAGTAGTTCTACATTTGTGTCTATGGTAACAGCACAGGTGTTTCTTGCATGCTGAGGGGAAAGCTGCCTAGAGTGATAACCTTTTGTGACCTGTGTGTGTAAATGGCTGATATCATCATAGTAGAGCAGAGGATAAAAATATCACACTGCAGTGGATGATACATTGTTTTATCTAACTCATTTACCACTCACCTATTGTGAGTGTGTGTGTGTATATATGTGTATATATATATATATATATATATATATATATATATATATATTATAGTAGCACAGTAGTGCTACCATAGTTAGGTGAGAGCCATTTCTATGTTAAACCCCAAAACTTTGTACCTTAATAACTTTGCTATTACTGTTACTTTCACAAATCGGCCATTTTGTTTTCAGTTGGTGATCAGAAAAATGGTTGGCATTTAAATTTGGGACCCTCTAGCAACCTAATTATTTTTGTATTCACCTAGTCGGGCCCTGAGGATGCTTGCCATGTCTTTATTTTGTGGTAAAACACCCCAGAAATATGTTTTTCAAATTTCTGGAAAAAGTACTTTCGCAAATTACTTTCATGCTCATGAAAGTGTTGCAAATTTTTGCGAAAGCTTTCGCAAATTGCGACAGTAATTTTCTAGTCTGTGGGAAAATGACAGCAATTCTTTGGCACTGCACTGCAAAGTAACCGTTGGGAGTTTTGGGCTGAAATTTGGAGGGAACGCAACCGACATCTCACAGATGTGCCATTCAGTGTTGTATTGAAAAGATATTACACGGTGGCAAAGTTATGGCACTCCAAAGTTGACAGTTTTTCCCATAGGATAACATTACGGCGCCCGAAGCATTACAGGAATCCTTTGGCACCCTGCTGCAAAATAACGGTTTGGTCTTTTTTCCTGAAATTTGGAGGGAAGACAGCCAACAGTACACAGATGTGCCTTTCAGTAGTTTGGTGAAAAAATATCACATGGCGGCAAAGTTACAGCACTCCAAAATTGATGGTTTTTCCCATAGGATAACATTACGGCGCCCGATACTTAACAGAAATCATTTGGAGCCCTGCTGCAAAATAACGGTTTGGTCTTTTTTCCTGAAATTTGGAGGGAAGACAGCCAACAGCCCACAGATGTGCCTTTCAGTAGTTTGGTGAAAAAACATTACAGGGAGGTAAAGTTATGGCGCTCTGAACTTTTCTTTTTTCCCATAGGATAACATTACGGCGTTCGCTGCGCCTTCCAGGGCCCGTATCTCGGAAACGGTGTGAGATACGGACTTTTCGTCGGAAAAATTCTTAGCCCCCTAACAAGTACAAAACTCTGTACATGGCCTCAGTTTTGCTGTTGATCTCCACTGAGCATGCAGTACCTGGTCAGGTGGGTGGGGATGTCTCATAGTACATTTAGACAATTGTTTGTTATTTCTGTCACCTGCTGCTGGATGTCTGTCATTGGTTGTGTTGACTTGGTCCTCCCCCATACTTGCATATGTGTGTGTGTGTGTGTCTGTGTGTGTGTGGTGCTGGGGGGGGTGAAGTCGGAGTTAGGGTTTTCAACCCTAACAGCGAATTTCCTCACTTTTGTCGCTGTGGAACAACCCTAACTAATGCATTAAACTGAGTTTTTTGCCTCTAATATATATATATATATATATTCTTTGCACAAAACCTGTTAAAGCAACAGTTAGGGTTGCTTCTAGAGTGACAAAAGTGAGGACATTTGATGTTAGGGTTTTCAACCCTAACTCCAAACGTCCACACACACAACATACATACAAGCAGGAGAAGGTACAAGGCAACACAACCAATCAGAAACAGACACCATAAGGTAACAGAAAGAACACACAACTTTGTAAACATACCACAACAGGCATCCATCATCATGTTTCAGCAACTGTATCACTTCTGCTGTCATCCCAGTGTCTTTGGGGTGTGCACCCACATGCTGCGCAAACATGCAGTGAGGTGTTAACATTTTAAATAAAAGTTATTTAATATCGGATGGTTATGACTATGTTGTACTATTTTGCTTGTATGTATGTTGTGTGTGTGGGGGGGGGGATTTGGAGTTAGGGTTGAAAGCCCTAATGTTGAATTTCCTCACTTTTGTCACTGTAGAAGCAACCCTAACTGTTGCATTAACAGAGTTTTTTTGCAAAGAATTTCCTTCCCTTTTTGAGACATTGTAATGAAGTGAACACATACAGTTTTTAAAGCATAACTTTTTACAGTGAGAGCATGAGCCCTCTGCATCCAGCACTGTACAATGCCCTAGAAATGTATCATACATTATTGGTAACTAGTATGCAAACCTTTGTTTTACATATAAAACTATACCTCCTACACATATGTTTGTGTAGTACCTTTTCATTATATTCATTATATTCATTTATACTTCTTTGCAAACCTAAACAATATAACCATCATGTACAGTAAACATGAAACACAAAAGACACAGAAAATAAATTATACAAAAATTATTAATCATTAAATGCCAATTCTGTTCTAAAGAAGGCCCAATTGCACAACTCACTCGATCTCATAACATTATTGTGTAATTCATCACAGAAGTATAATAAACATTTTACAAAAGTGATATGAGACAGACTAATTCAGTGTTCCTGGGGTGGGCAAAAACTAAATGCAGTAAACAACTAACAAGCTACGGACACCAACGCAGCCTGTCTCTAAGATTGCTGCAATAGTGTATTATCATTCTGTAATATTTTAATATTAAATTCATGTGGAAAATTCCTCACCTGACCCCTTAATAAAGGCAATCAAAAAAAGTCAGGACAATATCTTGAACTGAGATTGAGCAGTGTGTGTGATTTAGAATGCTCTTGCATAAATAACAAATCATTTATATCTCATTGTATATAACAAACCTTTAAAATAATTTAATGCAATGACAAAACAAATAATGTAATTATTCAGTTACATTTTTATTAACAATGTTGATTATTCACAATGTTTCCTAAGAATTATTCATACAAAAATATGAATTATAAACAGTAACCATTGAAACGATTTCTAACAACTGTAGATGATTACTAAATATGCTACATATTCATCCTTCTATAAAACATCAGAAGACATGCTATTCAGACAGTGCAGTAATGACATTTAACAAGCTGTAATGTTTAAGCTATGTGCAACACAAAAAGAACAGAGTTATACAAGTAATATATAACTGTCACAATTCAAAAATGTTTAATATTAGTTTTTACAGAAAACAGTACAGAGAGTTTACAGAGGTGCACAGTTATAGCAAATGTTGTAACCTTTTTACCCATACACAATATTAACAGCAACTATTTATTACAAATCTTCTATGTGATAGGCCTACATAGCAATATGCTGTTCTCACTACTAAGTAAAGTTGACAGCAAAAATACCACCCCAAGTGGACACTAGACAGGTGTTAGTGAGAGTCAACCTGTATATATACAATACCAGGTATGTCCTTACTGTACTTGAAAAAGTATTGGGCAACAATATGTGTGCAAACACATGTAAAGTTGCAGTGGCAGCATTCTAGCACAATCTGTCCTCATGCATCACCAGACAGATGTGACACATGTACATAATGCACACAGTGAACAAAAAACATTACTAACCAACAAACATAGTTATGCTTCTCAATGTATTAAATGTACACTGCACTGACATACAATGGTGTGACAACAGTCAGAGCACATTCTATCTGACATAGTGCAGCAATGCAGAAATGAACAGATAGGTTCATAGGTTCATAGAAGTGTACGAGCAACGTAGGCAAATGTAAAAGATGCCCATTATTGTGCTCGCCACCCATATACCCTATGGGTGGAAATCACATTTTTTGTCCCCCATGTACTCATCTAATCTCTGTTTAAATGTAGTTAGATTAGTACTATTAACAACACTTTCAGGTAAGTTATTCCACATTCCCACAACTCTTTGTGTATAGAATAGACTCCTTTTTGTGGATATACATTTCTCACCTATGAGTTTATAACTATGACTCCTGGTCGATTTAAGGTTGGAAGCTGTTGTTAGTCCTATTGTTGTTTTTAAGTAATCATTTTTTAACGTTTGAAATACCAAAACTAAATCTCCCCTTATTTGTCGATATTTAACAGAAAAGAGTTTTAATTTTTTTAATCTTTCTTTATAACTTTAATTATGTAAAACTGTAACTTTCTTAGTAAATTTACGCTGAACACCCTCAGCTAGTTTTAAACTCCCAGTTGAAGTAGGGACACAAAATTGGGAGCAGTATTCCAGATGAGGACGTACTAAATTAGTGTAAAGTGGTATAATGACTTTAGAGTCTCTACTTTTGATATTACCTAAAATTGAGCCAATAATTTTGTTACATTTTTTTAACTTTAATTATGTTATTTCTATCAAAAGTTAAATTTTTAGAAATTGTAACTCCCAAATCCTTTTCTTCAGTAATACTCTTTAATATAATATTGTTTAAAGAATAGTCAAAAGCCATATTGTGTTTGCCCAAATGTAAAACTTTGCATTTATCTACATTGAAAAACATTCCATAAATATTTGCCCAGTTTGATAGGTTATTTAGATGTTTTTGCATTAAGCACTTATCATACATAGAGTTTACCAAACTGCCAATTTTACAATCATCAGCATACTTAGAAACCCACATCTCATCAGTTGTAGGCATTGCGGAGACCAAAATATTAAACAGTATTGGACCCAGAACAGAGCCCTGAGAAACCCCACTAGTCACCATACCCACATTAGATAGGCGACCCTTCACTGATATCTGCTGGGTCCTATTATCCAACCATGATTGTAACCAGTTTATAATATTGGGGTGTAGTTTGATTCTGACCAATTCCTGAAACAACACTTTATGTGATACTTTGTCAAAAGCCTTGGAAAAGTCCAAAAATATCACATCCACCGGTATTCCCCTACCCAAGGCAGCACTCACGGGTTCAAAATACTGTAAAAGGTTAGTCAATACAGATCTCTCAGTCACAAATCCATTTTGAAAGATATCTGCTATATTATTCCTTTCAATATGGTTTACAATGTGGGTTTTAAGCAGTCTTTCCATAATTTTACCTATGATGGAAGTCAGGCTTATTGGGCGATAGTTGTTAGGATCATGTCTAGTTCCTCCCTTATGAATAGGAATAACTATTACTTCTCTCCAGGCCTGAACAACTTTGCCTTCACGGATGGATGCATTAAATAGCATAGCTATTGGACTGGAAATTAAATGACTAATACTCTGTAAAATTCTAGTTGGAATGCCATCAGGACCTGAAGAACTGTTTGGTTTTAAAGATTTAATTATTTTTTCAACCTCCACATTTGTAAAAACAGGGCAACTAGTGTTATTCGCACGATAGGGGCTATTTACAACTTCCTTAGTTTCAAAAACTTTTAAAAATTGTTCATTTTATATTGTAGCAGTGGTGGTTTCATCAATAATAGGAATATTGTTAATACTAAAGGGGCCTATAAATTGATGACTTCCTTTCAAGTGAACCAATATAGTTATAGAATTGTTTTTTATTATCTCTGATCTTTGTAACTAAATTGAGTTCTACTCTTGATTTAGAAGACTTAATCATATATTTTAATTTCTTGGCTGCAGTTTTGTACTTATCCAGGAAACTATTTGATTTATTTTTAATACATTTTCTATATAGTTTCCTTTTTTTAACTAATTGTTTCTTGATATTGAAAGACCACCAGAGAGGCACACGTTTATTTCTACAATACTTAGTTCTATAAGGAACCCAGCTGGAAAGACAGATGTTAATTTTATTATTAATTATTTCCCAAATTTGTGGCAATTTCAGATTATTGAGTTCAGTCACCCAATTCCATTTAGATAGAAAATCATTTATTTTAGTGTAATTTGCCTTGTTAAAATTGTTGATCTTAGTGATACCATTTGTATATGACAAATCAGTTTTATATTGATATTTCACAATACAGTGATTGCTATCCCCTAAAGGTGGAAGTACTTTAATGTTTTCTATTTTCTCTTCAACATTAGTGAGGACAATATCTAAGATATTGTTCCCTCAAGTAGGTTTTTTAACTATTTGTTCCAAATTAGATTGAAGGAAAACATCCATAAACTTATTTTCAGTATTTGAAACAGATGCATAATTGTCCCAATTAACAGTTGTTAGATTAAAATCGCCCATCAATATATAGGGAGTATTAATTTGTACCCCAGTGATTTCTTCAATTAAATCCTGGTTCTCATCATAGGTAAGACTGGGCAATCTATATATTAAACCTATTGTGAGTGGACTTTGAGGCAGATTGATTTTGACCCATAAACTCTCATTAGTACTTATTTTGGTATTTATTATGTTTGCCTTCAAGTTTTCCTCAATATATAATATGATACCTCCACCCTTTTTATTGTCATTTTGGTTTTTTTGAAATTTATTATATCCCATTATATCAGTATTCCAATCACCATCCCTGTTCCTGGTTTCAGTAACTCCACATATTGATATGTTTTGTGATTTTAAGATATATGTAAGTTCTTCTTTTTTATTACGTAAGCTTCTGGCATTAGTCAATATAATATTTAAGTTAGATTTAGGAGTGGAGCCAGTTATATTTGAGGGTTTAGACTGTTGATTACTTATAATTATAGGACTGAGAAGAGGATTTTGTGGTTTAAGTTCTAGAGTTGTATTAAATACATACAACTCCCCCTTTATTGGAAGTTTAAACAACTGGTAATGGAATGGGCTATGCTTTCGCCCAATAGTTTACTACCTCTCCTACTGAGATGTAGGCCATCCCAACAATAGAGATTTGATTCACCATAGAAATCTTCCCAATGGGTGATACACTTTATGTTCTGTTTAAAACACCAAACTCTTAACCAGTTATTTATTTCCCTCAATTTGCATTGCTGTGAAAAATTAGCTCTAGGAATTGGTAAGATTTCAGACAGTAGTACCTCACACCCTAAATCTAATAATTTGTTGGTTAATGCTACATAGTCTTCTTTTAGTTTTTGAGTAGAATCATTTAGTACATTATTAGTTCCTATATGAACTATTACTAAAGGATTAGAGCCAGAATTTTGTAGAATAGTGCTAGACATTCGTGTGATATCAGTAATACCTGCACCCCTGAATGTAGAGAGAGTTCTATTAGCATTATCAGGATTACAAATTATCTTATCAATATGTTTTATAATGGAGTCACCTAAAACTATTACTTGTCTTGTTATGTTGCCAACGTCATCTTGTTTCACCTCGGAATTAGCACAATTTTCTAAATCTAGAGAAATCAAAGGATTATCCTCGTCAAAGTCATGAATGATAGGTTCACTAGCATCAATATTGGGTTGTACTGCACAAGAGGAAGAAAAATCAGAGTTAAACTCTAGCTTTGAGGTATTTAATTTACTTACAGTAAATTTTGTAGTTTCTGAATTATTGGTATTTTCAACAGTGTAGGTTTTTGTTATTTCTGGGGTATTGACTTTATCAGAATTATATGTCAAGGGATCAAAAAAATTAAAAGTTGAAACCATATATTGGTCTGCCCTTCTTCCCTTTTTTACATTTTTCTGACTTTGTAAAATGTACCAGTCTTCATCTGAGTTATCTGGTGCATCTTCTTCCCTAGTTCTTTTAACCCTTTTTTGTAATCTGGGGACTATTTCAGAAGTCACTTCTGGAAGACTGATGGATTCATTGACACTTTGACACTTGGGTAGTGTTTTGAGTTTTTTCCCCTGTTGTTTTGTCATTTTACCAACTGTTCTACACTTAGAAGGTTGAGAAGTGTTGTTATTTTGATTATTAAATCTACTAGACATTTCTTCTTGACTTGTTTCTAAGGACCTCAGTCTATTATTAAACAGCTCTAGTTCAGCTGTTAAATCTTGATTCACCTTGCATTTTATACAAGTAAAGGGCAATATAAACTTGTTAATATTAGATAATAGGTACATAGTACAGGATTGACATCTGCACCCAAAGCATTCTTTATTTATTTTGATGATATCGTCCATGATGACAACTTAAATAAGGAGTAAACCAAAGACCCAATAACTCAAATGCAGAGAAAATAAAATTCCAAAGTCCCTATAAAAACAATTTTAATGCCTAACTATTCTGCCCAGAGTATCAAAAGTCAGATTACATTTATTTACCAGTTAAGGATTAGGTGTTTGTATAAATCACAATACCTTCCAGCCTTCTTCCACCTACGGATGCTGACATATGCCACTGGCCTCTGCCCGCTTCGCCTCCACTCCGCGCTCGACTCCGCTCGCTGGAGCTGACCGCTATATTGCCGTTTCAGCACTGACATCACCAGCTGCTATGGTGATGCTTGTTACAACAGGAGAACAAGGAGTGGGGATGGACAATGTATATAGTTCGCCTTTAAAAAGGCGAACTAGCCAACACCAGAATCAGCTAAAACCAGCTGTCTCTGAGCACCGAGTAGCGATGCCTGCCCAAGTTCCTAACCTCTCGCAAAGTGGGGGGTTAGAAAGCATCACAACACTGATTGCTCCCTTCAAAAGCCTTTGTAAAATAACAGCAATTCCTGCTGAACTGCTGAGATGAAATTAACTAAAAACAACAGAACTGCATAGGCATGAAATGTCAATATACTGTTTATAAGATTGCTCTGCAGCCAAACAAGTATTGTATGTCATGTGACTATGCACACACTCCACACTGATTCAGGCCCACTTAGGCTGTATTTTAGATTCTGAGGTAATCCCTGTTTAAAAGTGCTCATGTAGTCATTGTATTCCATCCAGCCATTGCTGTATCACTTAGACTGTATTTTAGCAAAAATCACAGCAACACCTACATTAACTGTTGGCATCATACAGTAAGTATCTGCATTTACCTAATCTGTTTCTGTTCCTATTCATAAACTGATATGAAAAGAGCTGCACATGTACAGGGAAGGTTGGACAGAACACTGTTATGAGTACTAGAGTGTGTCAAACAGAGTGAAAACACATTTTCATCTACTACTCTTCTGCCCAGTGAAGCTTTTTGTAAGTTTTGAGAACTTTAAGATTCTGAGGCAATCTCTGTTTAAAAGTGCACATGTAGTCATTGCATTCCATCCAGCCATTGCTGTACCTCAGCCATGTTACATAATGTTCTGAATGCACACATGTGCCATGGTGGAATACCACAGCCCGAGTATCAAAGCATGCTACCATAAATTGTAATCTTACTGCCACAAAATCAGTGATCGGTGTGTCAACTCATAGTCCATTTGCATCAAATCTCTGCAAGAGTATAAGAAGATACTGAGAAGAGGTTCTAAGTCATATGTACTAAAGACACTCTCCTCCACACTGAGAACACCTCCAGCCACAGTCTGCATTCCTGAGCAGTTGCCTAAACTTCACACAACATGTCTGTGGAACATACAATCACATCCACAGCATGTTTTCTGTTACTTCTTTGTGTGAATGTCGACAAGACAGGCAAGTGTACTTTGTCACATAGGTGACAGTAAAGTGCTGTCGAATTGAAATGTGATCTGATTCCAAGCTGTTAATGATAGCCATCATAAACTCAGTCACATCATGCTGAATGTTATTGGAGAATGTTTGATGGCCATGATATCCACCAACACAAGTCTTAAGGGTGTCAGAGTCTGTATGCTTTTGTCATGCTTGTCACTATCATTCACAACCTTCTTTAATGACTGAGACAGTGCTGTGTCCTGCGAAGATTTGATAGTGGCAACAAAGTGAGGCATGTGGAGAAATGCTTGCATTGCTGAGTTTGCATAGCAGTTTACTCCAATACCATTGTCAAATGTTTGGACAATAATCACGCCAAGTGAATTCTTTCATGGAGGACAGCTTGTCTGTTTTTTAGTTGTGTGTTCCTTCTTTTTGCTGTCTGAATTCAATGCTGCTCTATTTGTTCAGTACCTCTTTTTCATGCCAGAAACTGTGACTGTAGCATTGCAGTCTGCTACATGCATGGGTAGAGGTATTATAGGCAATGTCAGCTGGTACAAAGTACGCAGTCTGTTGTGCTCAGTGATGCATCGTCTGTCATCACATATTTTATGTGATGCTATGCAGATGATATGCAAGCCAAACAGAGTCCTTACTTGTGAAAGTGCAACATAGCTCATGCAATCTTTAAAGATGTCAGTGCCTATGTTGACCATTACTTATTCCAAACTTAAGCTTTGTGGCTTGTGTACGGATACAGCATATGCAGCACACACAAGAAACTGTTTCCTAGTTACATATATGTCTTTCACAATATGGAAAGTTACAATCATCCTGGAAATAGGCAATTACTGTTCAATGCTGTCAAACTTGACAACTAGTACATCTATTCTCATGAAGAATCCAATGTCACACTGCTTCAGTAACAGCATCATAAGCAGAAAACTGCTGCCTATTCAGCTGGTCTATCAGTACACTATGATCCTTTGTCACATGAGAAGCATGTTCCATGGCACTCTTGACTTCATTCATCAGAACCACAGGACCATTCATTGGGAGAAAAGCTCCAGGAGTGCCCTCTCCCTCAGGATCTATGTTTTCCTGAGAATTTCCTGGGGTATCCTCCTCAAGCTGTTTCTTAGCTTCATCAATCTGCTCCTTCTCTAATTTCAGTCTACAAATGTATATTCCAGACTGTTCACTCTTAAAGGTCTCATATGAAAGGAAGAACTGTTCTTCATATGTTTCACAGTCTCCTTTAAGTGTGGTCATATCCCTCCATGGCTTAAAGAGGAACATTAGAGCAAAGTAGTAATGTTCCTTACTGTCAGTTGTAGAGAGACTGAATATATAGTGGTCAGTCAGCCAGGGCTTGTTAATTTAAGCAAGGCACCCATCAAAGCCTCTGACCTTGTAAATCTCGTTTGTTTCATCAGGTGCTATGTCAGTCTTGTAGTTGTACCACTTTGCAACATGGTACAGGCACCTGTCATCCATCACGCCAGCCCATTTTGAGTAGTACGTGTCAATCAGGTTGTTCTTCAAAATGTTCTTTGATGATGGGTGGCGCACAGCCAATTCTTCAATCTCATCATGAGACTTCAAAACATGCTTTCGTTTCTCTTTGTAGTTAACACTGAGAAATCATACAGCATTAGACTTGCCATACAAGTGTGTCCCAATTAAACAATTACTGGCTTCATATGCTCAACCCTCCATGTGAGACAGTGTCTTTAATCTCAGTAGCCAGATCTGTGAGCTCAATGATAGACTGGAAGTTGCAATATCTTTCCAAAGCTCAAGCAAACTGGTCTTCTCATATTTCGTGATGTGTGATGTGATGTACTAAACAAGAGACAGAGAGTTATCTGCTACAAACTGCACATCAATGTTTGCCTGCCACATCAGAAGAAGGGTAGGGTTGTAGTCATTGATGAACACCTCATTCTCCTGTCTGGGTAACTCATATACCCATTTAGTGGACTTTGCCTTGAGATTGTGACTCAAGGCTGAGAACAAGTCATTCATATGTCCTTGCTGGCAGACACGCCTAGGGAAACCAAATCGACACTTGGTGTACCACTCATTACAACTATTGATTGGTCAGTGACAGTACTTCCCACAAAGATGCTGCTGAAATGTTTGCACTAACTTCCACAGTGTTGGACTGTCATACTTGTCAGGGATGTGGCAAGTGATATAATGCTGAATGAAGTTCAGCACTTCAGCTGCTTCATTTTCACCAATATGAGGAGCATCACTAATCCACAACAACATATGGATGTGTGGTGCACCTTATGCCTGGTATTTTGTCCTCAAAAAATAGTGCTCAACTAATCCAAGAGGAGAATTGTCCTTTGACAATATGAATGTCAATATCTCATGGAAACGGTGGTGAAAATGTTGGGACTCAGAAACTGGATCAAGTGAGCACCTCACCAAGTGTCACTGATGAAATACCATCAACATCAGCATTGGCCCACCTTAACAGTTCAACTAAATCATCCCAGCTGTACTCTGCACAGCTCAGAGTAATGAACCAAGTGGCTGCACCATAATTGCGCAGCATAGTCATGACCTCCGAGTGTCTACGATACCAGTATTCTTTTGTGCCATGAAAACTTGAGAGTGTAGATGGCAAATCCACCTGTAGCGTTTTGTCCTTTTGGCTCAGTTTTTGCAGAAACTCAACTGCTGTGATTCCATCTAGTGGAGTAGTCAACCACAGTGTATGTGCAATGGACACAGAAAGAATACTAATCTCACTGTCCCACAGCAGGTGGAACAAATATTGTATGTTCTTACAGAATCTGCCATCCTTGTTTAAGACTCTTGATGTACAATACTCAGCACCTTAAACACACACCTCACATGCATCCAGATGGCCTCCTGTACCTTGAGGGAATATATCTGGAAAGCAACATTCTTCCATTTTTTTTCTCCCATATGCTAACAGGACTACCTTCAACCTGTTTTGTCTGGCACAGGTCAATGTTATCACCAACTGGATCCCTGCCACATAGAGGGTGCATTGTTTACTGCTCATACACATCTTCCTGAGTTGCAACACTGACCTTCTCAATCATTGGCTTCCTAATGTTCACCAGTCCAAACTAAGTGCTCATATCTGACAGTTCATCTATGTCAAGGTCAGCATAGAAAGGATTATTGCTCTTCAAATAGTGTAGAGCACTTTCCACTTTTTGCACATTGACAACATCTTGCCAAATGACCTTAGACTTTGTTGAGACACTGTTTACTAGTATAACAATGACACTGTTTTCCTTTGAGATAGTCTCCACATTCTCTTTCAGAGGCAGTGGCAAATACATGACAGCCCCTTTCAACAAACTCTTTCTGGGGCACTTTTTATGTTTTTGTATTCAAGAGCAGAATAGTCTGAAACAATTGTATCATTTGTATGAGGATCCGTTCAAACATATTCAGTGCAGCAATCTCAGTAGGTGTAACATCTGCCTTCATATTGTTCAAAACAGACCTTGGTGGCAGAGTGTCATGTTTCACCATTGTTAAACAGTAGTGACACATGGTAACCACTGGGTCCAGGTCAAAGTCATGCTTTACTAATAGGTAGGCCAATGGTTGTGCCCACATGCCATTAAAAGATTTAATCTTTTCCAGATCAACAGTAACAGCCTGTAACCTGTAATGTAGTCTGTGACATGAGGCACACACAGAGTCAAACTACTCTGTCTTTGCCAGTTCAAACTTGGCAATGGGTTTCCCAAACGTCTTTAGTATGTCAGATTCCCGAAGAGTGGGAATACATGATACAGTGGCAGAAGTGTCATCACACGGTGCATCATAAAGTTTACTATTATGTTACACATCCTGCATCACAGTTTTTGCAGCTTCTATATCTCCTGCTTTCAGTGACTCACCAAGCTGTTTGTATACAGACACAGCTTTTCTCAACTGGTATATTTTACATACAAAGCTGACTATCGGAGAGCTTTTTACAGCTAGCATGCGCATAAGATGAAATATACTCTTGCACAAACTGCTATCTAAGCAAGCCAAGGAATGCCCCAGCAATCCTTTATGTTTGTGAATTTCAAAGAGATCAATCTTATATAATAAGTTGTATCTCTGTTTCTTCTTCATGGCAGGAAAATGATTCACGAACTGTGCAAGGATGCTTGCCTGAGATTACAGGTTTCATCTCAGCTCAATGGTGCACAACTTTTTCTCGTTGTCTCAGTGGTTGAGTGTGTGTTTCATCATCTGCTGCACTTACTTCATCACTGTGTGTCACACGCAACACATTTCAAGCCTTACCATCCTTGTCAACAGAAATTACAAGATCCTTAGAAACTGCATGATAAGACTCCTGCCAAAAAAGGCTTCTGAATGCTGTTTATGTAGCCATATACCTTGAAAGACTTCACAAAAGTTGCCTCTGTTCAAAGTCCCAACATTTTGCAGCCTACTATGAACAGATTTCACTGTAGCACTGAACCATTCAATCTCCCTTATCATTTGTGTCTTACAAATGTGATAAGGCAGCAAGTGCCATGTTCACAAATCTAAGAATCCTAAGACGTTTCATCAAGTCAGTTGACTCTTGAGTTGTTTGCCTTGACATTTCATCATGGCAGAAATAATATGATCAACTTTAGCCTTTGAAGCTAATTTTCAGAATAATTTTTACTTGCTAAGATGGCCACTAATTACAGAAGTGTTCTTCTGTTTACAGAATGCATTGGGAATGCTTGCAATCCAACCAGCTCTTGTGTGCTCCATGCTACCAACAGCATGATAAGGAGCCAGGCACTTTGCAGTTGCTACTGGACAAGTAACTGAGCCAGGGGTCTCACAAGCAGCAGGCAACCTTTTCATGCATACAGACCTTATGGTATCCTTAGCTTTTCTTGTGGCATTTTTACTGCCTATATTACTCTTCACCAACTTAACATTACTACTACACTTTTCCCTCCTACATTTTTTCTGTTGTCTATGTCGTGTGGGCATTCTAGCTGATAATATCCACAGGTTTCAGGTAATATAATGATACAGGATCACACATCTATAAAAGAAACAAAGCAATAGTCAGTTTCCTATAACTATTCATTTGCTGTTAAACATTCAGAATAAGCAGCAGTAAAACAAATATTAGTATGCACATCAATTTACAATAGAGATTTGACACAGCAAAAAAACAGTATTATTTTTGTAATCTCTACATTACTTAAAATCATATGGATCAAATAAACCATTGATTTATAAACATATAACCTTGAAATTGCTAAAAATGTTTGTCTCAATAAAAAGTCTTTAAAAATGCACGCACTGGGTAAACAAAAACAATGTTTCTGAGTTAAGTTTTTTTCAGAGACAATTTTCAACACTTGTAAAGATACACAATTGAACAGAATGGTGTTTTCACGAAATAAAAATGTTGCCACCAAAGTTTTCGAGGCACGTCAATGAGACCCATTGAAATACACTATGTTGTCAAGGATGAAAAAAGTTATTGCGAACATTATGAGCCCCATTGTAATACACTATGTTTTCGAGGTTTAAAAAACTAACTGCAAAAGTTTTTGAGGTTCATGAAGAAGATACATTGAAATACATCATTTTGTAAAGGACAAAAAATGTTACCACAAAAATTTTCGAGGTTCGTGAACAAGCCCCATTGAAATACACTATTTTGTTGAGGATGAAAAAAGTTACCATGAAGGTTTTTGAGGTTCATGAACGAACCCCTCTGAAATACACCAATATTGTCGACAATGGAAAAAGTTATCGCAAAAGTTTTTGAGCTTCGTGAACGAGCCCCATTGAAGTATACTATGTTGTTGAGAACAAAAAAAGTACCCACAAAAGTTTTCAAGCTCTGTGAATGAGCCCCATTAAAAATACTATGTTTTTGAGGTTCAGAAAATGAACCACAAAAGTTTTCAAGGTTCGTGAATGAGCCCCATTGAAATACGATATGTTGTTGAGGCGAAAAAAGTTATTGTGAAAGGTTTTGAGGTCCATGAATGAGCCCCATTGGTATACACTATGTTATCAAGGATGAAAAAAGTTATCATGAAAGTTTTTGAGGTGCATGGATGTGACCCATTGAAAGCAATTTTTTTGTTTCCTTGCCACCAGTTAGATGCCCAAGCTCCTCCTATACATACCATTAAAAACTATACACGAACAGAAAATGCTGTCGCGCAAACATATTCTTGTTGAGCTGATATGAACTTTTATCTTTGCTTCTGATGATGCTTTGTGACCAGAAGTGGGTTAAATTGGCTCCCAAAAATGCTAGTGACCACAAAACGATGCACAGGTCATCAATAAAAGTTACACACCTCAATCATATTGTCAAAAGCACTCAAATTAAACATACTCATTAAGAAATAGGTGATAATGTGACTAAATTATCAACTAACTCCACTAAGAGAGGCCACATTTTTTTCTGTAAAAAATACCCACATACCACATCTAACCAATCAGGGAGCAAGAAAAAAGATTGACGGTCCACAACAGCAAATGTCACCACACCACTAATTTATGCAACTTAAAACTATTTAAAGTTATTTTTATGCAGCACAGGACATTCTTTAACCCAGCCAATCATAGTAGAACAAAAGTCAAGAAGAAGAAGGAAATAGCTCCATTTTGAAAGAGAAAAAAAACTTCAAAGATCCAGTGCATTAAAAATAAGTACATCACCTCAAAATCAGTTTTAAAACTTAACTTTTAGATATTGTTTACTGCTTAAAATAGTGCTGTTTAAAAGCTTATTTCTTCCTACACAGCTTAGCATAAGTGTAACCATCTAGAATCAATTATTTAATAACAAATTTTAACAAGTAAAGCCATACTCACAGCAGTACTCACCACCACAAATGTCAGCTGAAAAGGGAGGGAGAAGAGAGCAAGCACGTGTATATCTATCAAGCTAACAGCAAACCAGGATGCTTCTTCTGCTGTGTTCTTTCAAATCGTCCAATCAGAAAATTATTACTTTCCACTAAAATATAGTGGGCGGAATATTCAGACTGCACCAGGCTGTGGCGCAAGCCTGGGCGCAGCGCAACTCGAAAGTGCAGGGGCGTTGACAGGGTGATATTTAACAGAGCTGCGCCATAGCACCGCATCGTTGAATATTGCACCTTGGCCACCCACAGTGCACATGGAGCAGTGGCGCTGTGCCAGCACAGGTGGTCAGAGTGGAGCAGGGGGAAGTGCAAATGCTGTTGCGATAGGCACAACCACTGCGATATTCAAAAGTGCACATGCAAATGGGGCCATAATGTATGCAAGCCACAAATAGGGCTATTTGCATGTCATTATGGCCCCATAGATCCATTCACATATCTGGACTGTGTAGTACAGTATGGGCGGCATGCCCATTGGCTCATGCTGTGGACCAATGGATGTACAGTCCTACCATATGGAGTCAGTCAGTGGGCAGCAGGGCGGCAAGCGGGTGGGGAGCTGCTGACCACCACTGACCAGGGGGGGAGCCGGGCGGTGGGGCTCAGTGGGCGGGTGGAGAGAGGGTACCGCTGGACCACCAGGGTTGGATTGGTGTGTAATTATTCATTACTGATGCCCACGATCGGGCTGCGAGCAGTCCACTGGACCACCAGGGATATAGGACTTTTACTATTACAACATATGCCCATGATCAGGCTGCGAGCAGTCCACTGGACCACCAGGGATATAGGACTTTTACTATTACAACATATGGCCATGATCGGGCTGCGAGCGGTCCACTGGACCACCAGGGATATAGGATTATTGATTTTTCTACATATGCCAGCAATTGGGCATGGGGGGGCACCACCATGAAGGTGCCGCTGGAGCTTGGGTGGCCACCTACAGGTGGCAGCTGCCGTGTTGCGCCCTGCAATACGGCAGCTCACCTGTGGGTAGCCAGCTGTTGCTTCTTTTATTTTTGGCTCACCTGTGTGCAGTGCAGGTAGGGGTTGCACATTCATGGGCTCAGCACATCCCATGCTGAATATCGGGATGTGAGGAGTATGCATGGGCACGCCCCCCCTACCTGCGCTACATACATTACTGATGCGCTCCGGAGCATCGGGATTTGTGCCAGTGCTCAATCCCCCTTTGACTATCGCGCTGCGGTGCATCAGTGGGTTGCGCATTCACAACCCTTCTGAATATCCTGCCCAGTGTGTTTTGTCTGTGACACACCCAGTCAAATAGTTTTTGCTGGCATATATGAAGTGTAATGTTTTTATTGGTATCCAGCAAGTACTATCAGCCAATAAATCATTTTTGAACCCACTGTTGCGCTTTGCTTTTGGAAGAATCAACTATCATAAGAAGAAAGGCTCACCCTGCTTATTAGCTGTCACTAGGCACCAACAGACACAGACTGTCATAATGAGCTCTCTGTCACTCTGTTTTATAAGAAACTGTTAGCATGGCAGAAAACCCCAGAATCACACTGGGGATGGTAGGCAGCAGTTTAATTCACCTAGGTGGTGAATATGCTCAAAGAAGTCACCTTGGGAGTGACTTAAACCTTCCACATAGCAAGGTTTCCTGGTTTGGCAAGGGAAGCATGAAGTAGAAGCAGCAGCTGATACCAACCATGCTGCATCTGCTGAGCAACCACTCTGTGCCAGACATACTGCTGATCCATCTCTGAGAGAATGATTTAGGGGACACAAGGTGGATATATTTAGTTGCTGAAGCTAAACTGGACATAGCTTCGCTTTCAGAGATGTTAGTCACCTTTAAGATTATCTATTCAGACATTACAGAGCACATGGTCTGGCGTGGAGATCAACACATGTATCTGCTTGACAGGGCAAGGAAAAAATAAATACTGTATACACATCTCTGCATTTTTACATGATCTGGTCATGCACACAATCTGTCATCCTGAAATCAAGTATTTTAAAGATTGGCTGTATCTAAGAGATGGTGTGCACTTCTCAGATGCTGGCAATTACCTATTTTTGGAAGAACAAGAAATGCACACAATGAACACAAAATTGAAAAAGAAAACCCAATAATTCACACAGTGCACTCACTACACATATTATTAACAACACAGGGGCCACATACTTCTAACAGTCATACACAATCTTTAAATGGAAAGTATACAAGGTAATATGTGTGTGTGTGTGGGGGGGTTAAGTTAAGAAATAATGCACAACAGGATGGTGTTTATTGAGTATTTACCCACCTTTGCATGGTGTGTCCCTAGGCACAGACAAGTGATGCAACCACACAAAAAGTTGATAAATCACCTAATAACTCACACCCTGTAGTGTGCCTTATTACGATGGTCACATATGTGAAATAAATCTTAACTGTGTCTAATTATGTTTTAAATAAATGGCATTCCTTAGTTGTGGGTTATGCAGAATTTACCCACAATCGTGAGACATGTTTTGCCCAACGAGTTTACAGAATTTTCACATACTATAATATAGTTTTACAGATATATTAGAATAATACTGCATGCATAAAGCTACATATGCTATTACTGATGTATATGGCTTAGCCACCTAGATATACATATGTTATCATAATAAAACCCTTGTTTCCCTTATGTCCGCTTCTCTTACAGAAATGAGTAAATATTGGACTTTTGAACAGCTGCCTCTGCTGCTGGAGGCTGTTATCAAAACTGGTGACCCCAGAATAGGAATGAGGGCCACCAACATGCCTCTAAAGGAGACCTGGATGTAGGTGGCCAAGTACCTCAGACATGAAAAGGGTCTAGAGGACAAGAGTTGGAGAAAGTGCAGGGGGAAGTGGAAGCTGGTCCAACAAAAATTCTATAAGTTGAAGGAGCTGGGGAACATATCAGAGAAGGACCGGGCCTGGTATGACCAAGCATACCAGCTGTGACTCCAGGCAGGGAAGTTGAATTTTGATGAGAGAGTACTTCACCATAAGTAAAATTCCACATTTTCATATAAAATACTGTTATTTTTTAATTAAGCAATATGGCATGACAGCAGGGGGAAAGGGGGGTCTTATGGTGGGATAACAGCCCACCTCAGGTGGTTTGAAGCTCAAGGCATAGCCGAGTGCTTCCACTACCCGAGAAGGGGCATTAACCCAACATAAACCACTCACTGGAGTGCCTTATTGCTATTGTCCCTGGATCCCTACCCAGAAATAACTCAGGCCACTCCCTGTTAAACTTTTTGATGCTCACTGGCAATATTTATTAATAAAAGGCACAGTTGTATTCATACATGTACATCCCAGTTTATGTCTAACAATCCATATTTACATCTTGGACATAACAGTCCCATCTACTCCCTTGTATGGTTCTTCTTCTTCCTCTCTTCCTCTTTTGCCACTGCTTCTTGGGGTCCCGACACTGTGACCCGGCCCCCCCTTTCCATCACCATAAATGGGCACCACCCTTACGCAGACTACTCCCTCCCACTAGGTGTGGACATGACTGATCCACCCCCTAGCTCTATATCCCTCCCCCTTCCCATTACTCCCATGCCTGGGTTCTTTTTGTCCCCAGCCCATGGAACCTACCCCCATCACCCCTCTACCTGCCCCCCTTTTCCTTCTTGCTCCCACCCCTTCTCCTCCCCAAAATCATTCTCCCTTGTCTCAAAGAACTGCCAGGGGGCACCACAAGCCCCCAGATGCTGGCCACCATCTGCAGCCCACCTGGCTTTGCTGAGCCCTGATAGAGGCACCTCACTTGCACCCCTACCTTATCCAGTGCCTTTTTCCACCATTTTCCTCCTCTTTCTTGCTGGGAGGGTGGGTGGGAAAATTACAGCAAGAAAGAAGGCTAACTGAACATTACATGCCCTTAAATAGCCCCTAAGGACCCCTAATCAGGACCCCAACTGGTCCCTCCCTTGACCAATAGCCAGCGAGCCCCCTGGCCTGGTTGTATGACCCCCTCTGAGGTCATCGCCCCTCCTCTTGCCACTGCAGACCCCCTCTCCTCCCCTTCCGGTATTCATTTCTGGCTGGCTACCAGGACAACCCGGCCTGCCTTTTAAGCGCAAGCCTTATTGTCCCTGAATCCCCACCCAGAAATAACTCAGTCCACTCTTTATTAAACTTTTGGATGCTCACTGGCAATATTTATTTATAAAAGGCACAGTTATATTCATTCATTTACATCCCAGTTTATGTCTAACAATCCACATTTACATCTTGCACATAACAGTCCCAAATCTCTTCTAGGATATAACAGTCCCGTCTTACCCCTCATGTGGTTCTTCTTCTTGCTATCTTCCTCGTTCACCACTAATTCGCAGGGTCTGGACACCGTGATCAGGCCCCCCACTTTCCATCACCATAACTGGGTGCCACACTTACCCGGACCACTCCCCCTCCCACTACGTGTGGACACGGCTGATCCACCCCCTAGCTCTATATCCCTCCCCTTCCCCATTTCTCCCACACCTGGGTTCTTTTTGTCCACAGCCCATGGAACCTACCCCCTCTACCGTCTACCTGCCCCCCTTTTCCTTCTTGCTCCCACCTCTTCCACTGACCCATCTCCAGCTTGCAATGGAAGATGGGGCTCACCCATTTGTGGGCTACCCCCTCTGACCTTTTTTGTTAATTTCTCCAACTAACTCCCCAAAAGGGTGGAGGAACAGGTCCATGCCAAACTCAATCAGATGGACCCCTTCACCCGGTACACTGCCTCCTGCTCTTATGAGATGTCCCTATGCTGAATGTGGACCCCCCCATCTCAATCACTGCCCAGGCTACCTTCCTGTTCAAGTGTTTGCAAGCCACCTCTCTCACTTTTGGCCCCTTCGCTCCCCTCCACACCCTCCTGGAGGTGATCTCCAACCAACCTATAACCACCCTGGGCCACCAGCTCTTCATCTTCTCAAAATCTGCAATTATGTCCTTCATCAGGGACCCCCAAGGCAATGTCCCCAAGTCATTGCCCCCAAATGTACAATAACATAATCCGGTTGGCTCCACATATCTCTTGTAACAGTTTGACTTCCATCTCCCTACCCGCTTGACCTCGGCTTCCCCTGCTCCAGCAGCAACTACTTCTGTTTCTGCTCCAATCTGGAAGGAATGCGGGGTAAACTTGGCGGGGTTCTAACCTGCAAATGCCACTGCCTTCTTCAGAACCCCCCCTACCTGGTACCTCATCACTGGGGATCTTTCCCCATGCACAGACCAGCCCCCACTCATTTGGCCCCGCACCCTACTATACTCAGTCATGTCAAATCCAAAAAAGGCAGCACCAGCATCCGTATTATATAAAACAATTATTTATTATACTACATGCCTGTGGCAATGATAGTGGAAAATAGAAACAAACTCACAAGCCCCGACCAGTTTCGCGCATGCGCGCTTCCTCAGGGAGGCTGATACAAGTGCAATGCCTTACTTAAATACCCCCACACCACATGTGTTGATAATCATGCAATTCTAACAATTATTGAAACATGAGTGTGTAAAAACTTTAAAAACATTGTAAACTGGTATCAAAATTACTATCTTCATACATTGTAGGCAGCCACTGTTAAATTTTTTGAAGCAAAATACCCCTATAAATCACTCGAAGGGTACATAAAAATATACATGCTTCTTTATATGTAAATACATATTAATGAATAATTTCTATTATTAGAAGGATACTAAGTTGACCCAATAATATACTCAAAATCGCAAAGCACACCATATTACCCGAACTAGCCAAACTCAAATGTCATAGCTTCGTAGTTCCCAACTTAACATGGAAGGTCACCAAGGTCAACATAATATGCTCACCCTCACAAGACACACAGCGAATCAACACAAACAGTTTTTTCAAATTAACTTGGATCAAAATGTCCCTCTTCATAACTTTCTACAAATTAAAAAAGTAAAAAAATAAAAAAACTGTTTTAAATAGCAACCAGGAGGTCACTAAGGTCAAATACTAATATGCTCATAGAAATTTTTTTTTAATATATATTCACTATTCTTAACATATCCTTTCTAATGTTATATATTAGAATTCATGGGACTGCACCTACACTTTTCAAGAAATATCAAAATACCAACCAAAAAAGGGGGGGGGAGGAAAGGTAAAAAGAAAACTGGAAAAAAGATTTTTTAAAGAATCCATATATCAAACATTTTGTCTCTTCTTTAAAAATGGTAAAATAGAGATTCCATCATTCAATCCTGGTGCGTCAAGACCTTTAAGCGTGAAAATCCAAAAAGCTTCACGCTCTAACAGAAGATTATCTAAATCTCCCCCTCTTTCACCTACTGTCACTTTCTCTATTCCCGAAAATTGAAAAACATGTTCTCCCTTGTTAGAATATAACATTACATGTTTAGCTAGCTCATTTTTCTGTTCTAAATTTCTTATTGCTCCCAAATGCTCCCCAATTCGAACTTTAAAAGACCTACTGGTCTTACCGACATAAAATGCAACACAACTACATGTTGCCAAGTACACAATACCAACTGTGGAACAATTTATAAACTGGTCAATTTTATAATCTTTTGTGGATTTAGGTGATCGAAATGTAACAGTTTTCCTAACCACACTGCAAAATTTGCAATGTCCACATTTAAATCTTCCTTTAGGTAAGGGAGGTGGAAAACCTATTTCCACTTTTGGGGTTGGCTGTAAACTACTAACTAATCTATCACCAAGATTGCCAGCCCGTTTATACACCATACGCAGTGACGTCTGTACCCACGGTGTCAAAAGTGGTTCAGTTTGCAATATACTCCAATTCTTATATATGATGATCTTACTTGTTCTGATTTTTTAGTAAATGTACTTACAAAATTCAGGACATTATTATCATTTGCTTTCTGTTTTGGTTTATATCGCATAAGCTCTTCTCTATCTCTTTCTAATGCCACTCTATTGGCCTGCTGAATATGCTCAACCTTATAACCTCTTTCGTAAAATTGTGCCTCCATTTCAGATGCCCTGATATTGTGATATTCTATCATAGAACAATTTCTCCTAATCCTGAAAAACTGTGCACTTGGTATATTACTAACAATATGTCTAGGGTGACAACTAGATGGTAATAATATCGTATTCCTGTCACTTTCTTTCCGAAATAAGTCTGTTCTAAGAGTGCCATCTAACATAACACTAATATTTAAATCCAAAAAATGTATATTCACCAAACTGCTATCCATTTTAAATTAGAATTCGTATGTTCTAAAAAAATGACAAACTCTTTAAGTTCTTCTAAAGTACCAGACCAAAGCAACAACATATTGTCAATAAAACGCTTCCATAGGATGATCTTATCGAAAAAAGGGTTCGCATTTTGAGATAACACTACATCATGTTCCCAAGTTCCCAAGTAAATATTCGCATAATTAGGGGCAAAAGTAGCCCCCATTGCCGTACCCTTAATTTGCTGATAAAATGTCTGTTGGAATGAAAAAACATTACATTCAAGTACTTTTTTCGCACAGGTAATTATGAATTCTCTCAACTCGATATTCAAGTCATTATTATTACCTAAACACTGCCTTAATGCGTCTAATCGTTCAACATGTGGAATATTTGTATATAAGGAATCAATATCCATAGTGTATAAAATCCAATTTTTTTCCATTTTCACATTTTTTAAGATGTTCAACACATAGAAACATAGAAACATAGACTTTGATGGCAGATAAGGACTGCTTGGCCCATCTAGTCTGCCCATTTCCCTACCTACAGGATAGGCCGCAGATCCTACTTAACCGACAGCCTATTTCTTCCTACCCCCCACAAGAATTGCCTTATGTCTGTCCCATGCATTCTTGAATTCTCCCACAGTTTTAGATCCCACAACCTCCTCAGGAAGGCTGTTCCATGCATCCACTACCCTCTCTGTGAAATAATACTTCCTCACATTGCCCCTGAACCGCCCCCCCTCTATCTTTAAATTGTGTCCCTTTGTTCTTGCATGTCTCTTTTTATGAAAGATGCTACCCTCACGGACTCTGATGATAGAAAGGGCATACCCTCAGTATATAAAATGAGTCATCCGCTGTATTACTGACCAGAAGGACAGGGAGAGTATCAGTAGTATCTTTTATAAAAGATGGTATGCACTTCACAGGTTCCTTAATAAATGTATCCACATATTGAGACAGAGGCTCTATCACTGACCCTATACCAGAGACTATCGGTCTCCCAGGTGGGTCTATCATTATCTTATGTATTTTTGGCAGTATATATATAGTACTATGAATGGGACATTTAACTCTCAAAAAATTTGCAGTTTTAACATCTATAATATTCCTAATGATAGCGTTATCAACAATATCCACAATATCTTTCTATATAATAAGTGTAGGGTCCTTATTTAATTTAACATAAAAATTGTTGTTAGAAAGTTGACGATGGACTTCCTGCACGTATTTTTCAGTGTCCATCACAACAATAGACCCTCTTTTATCTGCTGGTTTAATAGTAATTAAATCATTACTCACCAGCTCATTTACTGCTGTGTGTTCATCCCTAGACATATTAATAAAAAAATTGTCATTTTTAGCATGGAGAATGTCCAAATCCTTCAGGCATGCCCTTTCAAAAACTTGAACAGTAGGGTTATTCGGAGGAATAAATGTAGACGGCATTTTAAATCCAGATGTAGACTGCTGTAACAATGTCTGCGATGTAGAATCAATACTACTGTCTCGAATCGATGTCATTTCTTCACTTTGTGCAAAAAATACCTTCAAATTCAATTTCCTTGTTAGTTTCTTAATGTCCACATACACTTCAAATGGTCCCTGTATTACCGTAGGCACAAATGATAGTCCTTCATTTAATACCTGGATCTGTGCCTGTATCAAGTCCACACTGGATAAATTTACTACATTAATTTCTGGTCCCAGCCTCGACTCCTGCCACGACCTCTCCCTCTGTACCTCCTCATTCCTCGCTGTTGAAATCTGGTTCCTTGTAGATTTATACTTCTTCCACCATCTGTTACCTCCTCGTCATGTTTGTTGTTTTCAAAATGAACCAACCGGTTGCTGCGTCTCTAATATTCTAACAAGGGAGAACATGTTTTTCAATTTTTGAGAACAGAGAAAGTGACAGTAGGTGAAAGAGGGGGAGATTTAGATAATCTTCTGTTAGAGCGTGAAGTTTTTTGGATTTTCACGCTTAAAGGTCTTGACGCACCAGGATTGAATTATGGAATCTCTATTTTACCATTTTTAAAGAAGAGATAAAATGTTTGATATATGGATTCCTTAAAAAATCTTTTTTCCGGTTTTCTTTTTACCTTTCCTTCCCCCCTCCTCCCCCTTTTTGGTTGGTATTTTGATATTTCTTGAAAAGTGTAGGTGCAGTCCCCTGTATACTAATATGTAACATTAGAAAGGATACGTTAAGAATAGTGAATATATATTAAAAACATTTTTATGAGCATATTAGTATTTGACCTTAGTGACCTCCTGGTCGCTATTTAAAACAGTTTTTTTTACTTTTTTTAATTTGTAGAAAGTTATGAAGAGGGACATTTTGATCCAAGTTATTTTGAAAAAACTGTTTGTGTTGATTCGCTGTGTGTCTTGTGAGGATGAGCATATTATGTTGACCTTGGTGACCTTCCATGTTAAGTTGGGAACTATGAAGCTATGACAATTGAGTTTGGCTAGTTTGGGTAATACGGTGTGCTTTGTGATTTTGAGTATATTATTGGGTCTACTTAGTATTCTTCTAATAATAGAAATTATTCATTAATATGTATTTACATATAAAGAAGAATGTATATTTTTATGTACACTTTGAGTGATTTATAGCAGTATTTTGCTTCGAAAATTTAACAATGGATGCCTACAATGTATGAAGATAGTAATTTTGATACCAGTTTACAATGTTTTTAAAGTTTTTATACACTCACGTTTCAATAATTGTTAGAATTGCATGATTATCAACACATGTGGTGTGGAGGTATTTAAGTAAGGTGTTGCACTTGTATCAGCCTCCCTGAGGAAGCGCGCATGCGTGAAACTGGTCAGGGCTCGTGAGTTTGTTTCTATTTTCCACTATAATTGTCACAGGCATCTGGTATAATAAATAATTGTTTTATATAATACAGATGCTGGTGATGCCTTTTTTGGATTTGATGTACTGTGATTGAGGCTTGCACAGCTCCAAAGTGGAGCTGCTTTTTGGACCTTATATACTCAGTCATGGCCTGGACTGCACATGCTCCCTCATCTGTTTGTCTGCATATCTCCATGTTGGTGCCCCTGTCCTGCTGGTTCATTTTGGACCTTGGAAGTTGGATGAGCATACTACCCACCTCCACCCACACATTGTGCTCTTGCTGGCCTGCCACAGCTTCCCCTTTCTTGGGCTCTACCATTTCCCCAACCCAAAATGCACCTCTTGCCGTGACAGCAAATATTGCCCGGAACAACAGCTTAATCTGGTTCAAGGTCAGTTGACATTCATCTGTATCCCCCTCCCCCGGGTCATGCCTGAAAATAGGCAGGATTTGTCTAGTGCACTTACCTGGTCAACAAAAACTAAATAAAAAATAAATAAAAAAAACAAGCACACCTCATTTGCAGAATGACAGACCTGGTCCAGTGTCCCTATCACCCTCATGATTAGGGGGCCATGGATGGGTCTCCTCCCATCCTACCCCCTGCTCTGTCTCCTCTGCCATCCCATGATAATCTGCTTGATGGCCTGGCTGCCCGTTGCATCCAACCAGCCTCGATTCTGGCAAATACAGCTGATCTCGGCCAGCCTGTACCACCATGGTGATGTGGGCCAGCCCTTCCTCCCATTTCTCTATCATGTACCTCATGACTTGTTCATCTCACACTGGTTCCCCTGTCCCCCAACCCATCCTGGCTTGAAATGCCTGGAAGCTCTCCCATGCTCCTTTGTAGGCTTTCAAGGTGTTGGCTGCCCATGAACCCCCTATACAATGCCCTGGCTTTTCTTTTCTAATCTCCCACATCCATGCCGGGACCCTGGTCTGTGTAGGTGTGGCCTGCAGTGCCAACTCCTGGAATTAGTCTATCTGCAAATGAGAAAGACAGTCAGCCACCTCATTCTGTGTCCCCTTAATGTGTTTCACTTTGAAGAACAAGTTCAAGCACAACCCCAACAGCAACAAACTCCTCAGTACCTGGCCCACCGATTCCGTATGGCCATTCTGCCTGTTGATTACCTCCACTACCCTTTTTTTATCCCACCAGAAGGAGATCCACTGCCCTGCCATTCATTCTCCCAGATTTCCAGAGCCACCCTTATGGGGAAAATCTCAAGAAATGTGATATCCTTGGTCCACCCCATTCTCTCCATTGTTCTGGCCATGCCTCCGAGATCCATTCCCCTTGAGAATAGGCCCCCAACATGAGACCCCCAGTTATGACTGTATAGAGCTCAAGGTCCACATTATGGACCCACTCCTTCTGCCAGAATGTCACCCCATTGTAAAATTATAGGAAAGTCCCCCACACTGGGAGGTCCTCCCACACTCCCTTACTGATGTCCACCCAGTGATGAGGCTGCTTGGCCCTGCCCAGAACCCTCCCCAACCACCTTGTAAAGGCCCTGCCTGGGCTTATGGCCTTGCAGGCAAAATTAAGGTGCCCCAGCAGCTGCTGTACCTGTACAAGAGGCACCCTCCTCCTCCCCTTGACTAGCACCAGCAGCCCCCTCAAGCATGACACCTTGTCCCCTGGCAGGCAGAAACACTCCTGTTCAGTATCTACCTTAATCCCCAGGAACTCCAACTTGTGGGCTGGGCCCTCCATCTTACCCACTACCAGGGGGATCCAAATAACCTTGCACATGTCCTGGAAGTCCTTTAACATCTTCTGAGCTTCTTTCTAGCTGTCCCCTATCAAAAGGAAATTGTCCAAATAGTGGACCACCCTCCTGTGCCTGCACCAGAATCCAAACACCCACTGCACCCATGAACTGAACACCTCAAATGTTAAGCATGCCACGGAGCACCCCATGGGAATAGCCTTGTTGATATACAGACCGCCCTCAATTGGAAACCTAGTAGGTCCCAGTCTTCTGGGTGGACTGGTAACAACTGGAATGCAGACTCGATGTCCGTCTTTGCCAGCCAGTCCCCCTCGGCCACCCGATTCAACTCCACTGCCTGATCCAGAGATGAGTAAGAGACCATGCTGAGCTCCTCCAGGATCCCAGCATTCACCGCCCCCTCCCTCTAGATATGACAGGTGATGTATGAGCTGGATCTCCCTCGCTTGCTTCATAGGTACCACCCCCAAGCGTGACACCCTGAACTGTCTGCAGGGTTGCTTATCCAGCGGCCCCTCCAGCTTCCCCTTCCTGACTTCTTTCCCAATTTTACCCATGACTATGTCTTCTTTCCCTTTCACCGAGCCCAAGTTCTTCACCTGCATACTTATCCATGCTCCCTTGAACCCCAAAGGAAAACCTTCTTTGAAACCTGCCCTCAGCAGTTCCACCCCTCTCTTGTCAGGGTACCTGTCTGGCCAGGCCTCCAACACACCCAACTTGATTGGGGTGCAGGCCAGGCCGTAGCCCCACTGCCCTCCATCTGCTCCTGCACTAGCTCCAACAGAAGCTGGAGGCTTATCCCCCCTCCAGGGCCCTCCTTCCTCTTCTGGCCCCCCGGCCACCAAAACAGGACAGCTCCTGTTGCTTCCTACCAGTCTGCCCCCTTCTTTGTCACCCCTTGTCTGCATGCTGTCACCAGGTACGATCCACCACAGCATGAGCAGGCATGCCAAACTTGCAACTAGGCCATGAGCACGAAGCCCTGTTAAAGGCCCAGCATGCCTTGGTCCCCAGGGCCAGAGCTACAGCTTCCCCTGTTCTGATGCATGCCCCACTCCCCGTTGGCCCTGAAAGCTTCCTGACCCACAACTCAGAATGGGTACAATCCCACCTCAGGTCACCTTTCACCACCATTCTCCTCCTGAATGCCTCGTCATATTTGAGCCACCTGAAACCCAGCTTAGCCCGATAGGTGTCCTGGATAATTGCCATGTACGTTAGTAGCAGGATCGCCAGGTCTGGCTGCTTCTCTAAAACCAGTGCACTAAAAACTATGAAACCCGCTTGCCAGGTATCTATGCTCTTCCCCTTAAACCTGGCCTCCTCTGCCTTGTGCCCTACCACTGCCAACGCCACCGCCATCTCTGACTTGCCGACTGACTCCTTCTGTTCATACTTTCTGGCAGTCTCTTCATCTACCAAACCAAAGATATCCACATACTTCCCCTTCCATATCTTTTCTTTTATCACGGGCTCAAACAAGTCTGAACATTTTTATTTACAGTTTCCAAAATATAGCAAACTTTACTATTTGAATCTGTAATCCTTCCACTAAAATTTGACACAGAATAAAGTAGTCCCTGCAATAAGTGTTGTCTTTCCACTTGTCATTTTTTCTTGCTTTCTTTTCAATTTCATATAGTTTTGTTACTTTCATAGCCATTGATTTACTGATTGCATTGTTCCACTAATTCAGAATGTTATTTGGAAACATGTACCTCTTGTTTCTGGGTTTCGATTGATGACAAATGTCCAACTCCTTGCAACTGCTCAACTTTCCTTCTTGGACTTTGTCAATGAAATAATGATGTTTGGATACTTTCTATTGCTACTGAAATACACCCGTTTAAACATTTATTGATGAGCAGTGAACAGGTCGCTCTCCTCAATGCTGCCCTGTTTTCTGGCATGGTGCACTGTGTTCTCTGCTTTTCACCAACACTGTTACCCCTCTCATTCTGTAAATATTCCCTCCTCCACTATCCATGTCTTTGCATCTTGCAGCTCTCCTTCTCTTACCACTCCCTCCTCCATGATCCATCTGGGTGGGTGGGTGAGTAGCACCTCTTTCCTGCCTCCTCCACTATCCACCAGGGTGGGTGGGTTGCACTCTTGCTGGATTGGGCGTACCTCCTCCATGATCCATCTAGGTGCATGGCTGGGTAGTGACATACAAAGTGAGTACACAGTGCCTTCCCCATTACTCTCTTGATGCTCTCCTTGTCTGCCTGCTCCCTTCTCCATGATCCCTCTGGGTGGGTGGGTGGGTAGCACCTCTTCCATCCTCTCCACACTCACCTTCAGGAAGGACTAACCTGGTACTGCTACCACTTGCAGGAGCACCTGCTGCTGTATCCCTGGCCCTCACTGATTCTGCTTTCTGCAGTGATGGCCCGTGTATGCTGCTCTGTTCCCCTGCCCGGTGGAGAAGAGCACTTGATGCCTTCTGCCCTGTTTCCCGGTCTGGTGTTGCTGCTCTCGTTCTGTGACTGCTTCCTACCCATAAGAGTTGCTTCTGACAGGAGCACCCGGTGCCTGCTGCCATGTTGCAGTGATCATGCCAGAATGCTGGAATCCATGGCAGGGAATGCAGCAAACTGTGAATGGGACTCCCCATGCCTGAACAAGTTCTGACTACTGTTTCCATATACCTAACAAATAGACGTGAGTAGGGATTTCACCTAAAACCTACTCACTCTACCTGTTAGCATAGCATACATAAATGTATGGCCACACACAGTCACAATCACCTTGCACGTTTTAAGGTGCCCATGTCATAAATGTGATGAATGACTTTTTAACACTTCTAGGTATTATAAATTTTTTATATTAACTCACCTCTTGCATCAAAAGCTCTTATTAGTTAAAAGTTTTGTCTACACTGGTAACCATACACTGGCACTTCTTTTCATGGTATGGCAGAAGGAAAACAAGACTGCATAATTCCTGTTGTCATGAACAGCAAACTAATCAGAGGCAATGATTGTTTCTTGTCTTATGATAAAACCCTTATTTATTGTTGATATTTTTATGTTGGCTCACATGCTTGCAAGCCAGCCAACATCCTGCGGTGGTAGCACATTTGGAGGCACGGCCAGTGTTGGGCGAATGCAGGGCATGCATCAGAAGTTGCGTCCCTCATTCCCCAATCAGCCAGCAGCAGTCTCTGACCTAATGCATACCAAATGTGGCCACCAGAACAAAGAAAAGGTCAGCTGCAATGAGAGCAAAGTTCTTATGCAGCGTTACCACAACACACCTCTCAAAGTGCAGGCAACGTGGCAGCAGTGACTGCCACCGCTGCCTGTCACAATGCCAATGAGGGAGCCCACTCCCCATCAGCATAATGTGCCCCCTCATGTGTACAACGTATGCCAAGGGGGTTGCCAATCCCCCTTGGCATCATGCGCCCTCCTCAACAGTTTTCCTATGCTGACAGGGGGCTCAATCCCTGTCTATGTTTATCCCCCTGTTCCCTTTTATTTTGCTGATGGGGGAGCCCACTCCCCATCAGCATAATGTGTCCCCCCTTTAGTTGCTTGCCGAAGGGGTGCCAAATCTCCCCCTTGACTTGTGTGTCCCCACCAGTATGTGCTGACAGGGGTTCCCAATCCCCTGTCAGCTACAGAATCCTCCCCAAAAAAGTCTTAGGTGGCATGCTGGAAGCCCACCCCAGCATGCCAAATGCCCTGCAAAAAAAAAAAACTGTCCCACTATGTTTTTTTTTAAAAGCTGTGAAAAAAGAAAATGGTCCCTCGCCATCTCCCTGCCCCCCTTCCACAACCCGCGCCCTCCCTCTGTACACCCTGCCTCCCCACACCTCCCCACCCCATACTTACCTCCGGAGTCTGGCACGACAATCTTCGGTGGACCGGGAACATGTCTGCACTCTTCAAAGCTGACCGCGAACTGACGAAATGCCTGTAAGCTGTACAATGGTATAAATAGGGTTTTTTCAACTTTGATGCATATCTCAGGCATTGTTTGGAATTTTGGCACCACATTTTCAACATGGGGTTTTTGGGACCCCTCCTCATGAATTCTGCCACTGTCATAGCGTTATTCGGCCCTGAAAGGTGATTTCATGGTCACTGCCTGGAATCACCTTTCAGGACTGATTAATGAAATGACAGTGCTAGTGTTCATGAGGAGGACTCTCAAAAAGCCTATGTTGAAAATTTGGAGGAAAAAGTCCAAACAATGGCTGCTTTACGAGCGTGCGTTGCGCAGTTTCTACGCACGCTCGTAACTTCACAAATTTGCAATATTTTCACACCAGATTTTCAACATTGGCATTTTTCCACATCTCCTTGTGAACAGTACAGCTGTCATTTTTCACATCCTGGCCCAAATGTGTTTTGCACTTCCAGCGCAGAATAGCACAGTCACTGTGGGAAACAAGTGTTTGGCACACATTACAAAAATGACAGTGACACTGTTCATGAGCAGAGGTCCTAAAATGCCTATGTTGAAAATTTTGTGACAATACTCCATAAAATGAATGAGTTATGAGCGTGTGTTGCACAGTTTGCACGTACGCTTGTAAATTTGTGAATTTGTAATATTTTCACTCCAGATTTTCAAACTTGTCATTTTTCCATATCTCCTTATAAACAGTACAGCTGTCATTTTACATAGTCTGGCCAAAATGTCTTTTCGCATGTCCGGCGCAGAATAGCGTGGTCACTGTGCAAAATCACTTTTCAGGTCAGGCTGAGGAAATGACAGTGACACTGTACATGAGCAGAGGTCCTAAAATGCCTATGTTGAAAATTTGGTGCAGAACATCCATAAAATGGCTGTGTTACAGGCGTGCGTTGTGCAGCTTCCATGCACCCTTGTAACTTCATAAATTTGCAATATTTCCATGCCAGATTTTCAACACTGGGATTTTTTGACACCTCCTTATGAACAGTACAGCTGCCATTTTTCACATCCTGCCCAAAATGTGTTTCTGCATCTGTGGCACACAATGGCATGGTCGCTGTGGGAGATCAACTTTTGGAACAGATTAACAAAATCACAGCACCATTGTTCAGGAAGGGAGGTCCCAAAATGCCTATGTTAAAAATGTGGGTGACAAACTCCCAAAAGTAATTGGGTTATGGACATGTGCTGCGTACTTTCTATGCATGCTCATGACTTCACTAATTTTTCATATTTTCACTCCACATTTTCGATGTTGCCATTTTTTACTCCTCCTCATGAACAATACAGTTGCCATTCTCCACAGCCTGCCCCAAATATGTTTTCATTCCTGTGTAGCCAAATGGCATAGCTGCTGTGCAAAACCACCTTTCAGCTAACAAATTGATTGTGTGGCTTTTCATGAGGTGGGCTCACAAAAAGGCCATGTTGAAAATTTGGAGTGAAAATACCACTGCATACCTATGGTGTTAGCATTTCCAACTGTAGCACCCCAACCAGTACAGACTGACAGGCACCAGGAGTGTGACTTGGGATCATTGGATGTAATGCTTATGCCATTCCACCCCCACCCCACCCTGCAGCCACTGACTGGCATCGTGGTGTGCCTTGCACTGTTCGGCCACAAAATTCACCCCATTCTCCTATACTGCACCCAGGTCAGCATATTTCCTTATGGAATGGGGGTAACTATAAGGCCCAAAGACCCCAAAGCACACCATGACACTTGTCAGTGTCTACAGGTTAGGGTGAGGTACAATGGCATGAGCATTATAGCTGATGACCCAAAGGCACACCCCAATGCCTGTCGCTCTCTACAGGGTGGGTGTGGGGTTGGCGTCACTTCAGTACTTCACTGCCATTCCTATTATCTCTAGCTCTGGCACTACCAATGCCAATGCCAGTGAGACAACATTCGGCATTGACAAATGCTTGTTTTTCCTTCTTACATAACCACTGGAGACCAGAACCTTGTCTGTAATCAAAGAAGATGACACAGAGCCTGGACCATCTCACTGTATGTACACTGCATATAACATCCACAAAATATCTTAAGCATTTACAAGTTTATAGAGCAATTGAATGTCACCGACAGTCTAACCATTTTTTTCATCCCAAGTGACATACAGTATATAGAGCTGCATTTCTCATCATTGGTAATACTACTTTTGTTGTTAATTCTTTACCCAGTAATAGTACAGTCTTTCCATATTGTTCAGTTGTATACAAAGAACTTGCTTTCTTAATTATGGTGGTCTACAAACAATATTACCATGCAGAAGGGGGGAAGGAGAGTACTCCCACACAATTAGGCAGCATAAAGTTACCTAGAGTGATACCATATTGGGCACCAGCTAAGACATACTCTAAGAGCATTACAGGTAAATCTTAGTGTTGTATTCCACATAGTCAAAACTAGCATGTCTCTTCATTAGTTATCCCAGTTATTTGTTCTATCATTTGCAACAAGGAAAGTTTGAATAGAAATATACTGAAGTAGCACGTTAACTATAAAACCAGCACAACATACAGTAACACTAATCAAGTGTTTCTGTTTCCTTTTTTTTCACAGACCCACAAAGTACCCATACACATGCAATTTGTGAGGTCCTGGACAGTCTGATTCATGCTCAAACAGAATCAAATTAAAATATGCAGATCATTATAAAATTATTAACAATCATAACTAAAAATCAGGAAACTACCCACAGCAAATTAGGCCAAATTGAAAATGCAATTAATTCTACCACATTACAAGTTAAATATCAGAATCAGACTGTCCAGGTGCTCACAAACAGCATCCTGAAGATGGCAGATGGTGAAAAAGTTCCATCAGCGGAGACTGCAGAAAAACAGCAAGGTCCTGGTCTCCAGTAGACACATCTCCTGTCCCCTCCTCTGTCACTCTTGTGCACCTTCCCCAACTGAGAGCCACCTTCCACTTCCTCCTGCACCCTCCTACCTGGCCTTCTCCTTCCAGGTCTCCTCATAGCCTCTAACAGCAGAGGCAGCTTTACCGCCACCCTCTCTTCACCAACATTTCTTTTTGGTATTATTCACGTTATTTAATTTGAATAATAACTATATTTTCGTAGGTGAAGTAGCCTCTTTTTTGTGTCGAAGTTCCAAAATCTGGGTTGGTTGTCTTAAAAATCAAACTTTTTTACAACAGTTTATTTTTTTAATGAAATGACTACATATTTTGCTTTTATTATATCTATATATGTATATTTTTGAAATAAAATGAAAGTATTTATGTAAATTTATAACTTATTTTAATGTAAAATGAATTAGCCTTTTTTCTTTGTATTAAAATGTATTTTTTCTTTTCAAATGCTTGCAATCACATGTATCAGAATTTTAATTTTCAATGAAAACAGCAAGAGCAATTAAAAACATCCACCACAGTGTCTCAACACTCATTTATTATATTTCACAAATACACATCCTATTTAGTGGTTAGCAATGGAATGAGCCCAGGAACAGTGTGTCACTGTGTGTGTCTGTGCTTGTGTGAATGAGCGAGAATGATAGTGCTCAGTAGAGTGGGAGGGGAAGGCTATGGTAGTGGCATAAGCCCAGTAGAGATGTGTGTGTATCCTGTAGAGGGGATGGTAGTAGTGTGTAGCTGAGGGGTGGGTAGGAGTGCTACTGGTGTGTACAGCATATGCTGGGGAAGAGGGGGGGTTACAGCGACAGGTAATAGCACTAATGTGTGTGTTGGGGATGGCCGGGGTAGGGGTTGAGGGTGTATGAAGTGGTAAGAAAGAGGAAGGGGGTCATGCAGAGGAGGAACAGGTAATTGTTCTGGCATGAGCCCAATAGGACTGTGTGTGGAAGGGGTGGAGGATTTTAGTCATGTGTAGGGGAAGGGAAATTGAGAGGGGGTAGAGGTGATGGTACTGGGGTGGGGGCAGGGGAGAGAAAGGTGATGGTAGTGAAATAGTCCCATTAGACATGTATGTGTCTTGTGGAGGGGGGAGGGATGGTAGTGGTGAGTTGCAGGAGGGGGAGGGGCTAAGAGACAATGTTACTACTGTGTGGTGCATGGAGGAGATGGAGGGGTAATTGTGTGTCTGGTGGTTTAGTGTGTGTGTGGTGGATGGGGATGAGAGCAGAGGAACGTGAAGTATGTGGTAGTAGCAGATAGTAGTGGCCGGGGAGAGGAGAAGGAGAAAATATTAGTAGCATCAGCCCTGGAGTGGTGTGGGTGTGAGTGTGCAGAGACATGATACTGCTATGTAGGGGGTGGGAGGGGTAGGAAGGGGGTGGAGGGGAACAGATAATGTTTCTGCTGTCTGGTGTGGGGAGAAGGTGGGGGAACATAGTAGTATGAGAGATTAGGGGAGGGGAAGAGTGGAAAGACTAAATGGTAACGTCATGAGCCCAAGATGGGTGTGTATTTGTGTTTGGTGGTGGTGGGAGGGGGGACATGATACTGGTGTGTGGGGAGAGATAATCGTACTGGTGCTGTGGGATGGGGAATGGGGAAATGAGCAGATGTAGTTGTACAAGAGACAGAGGATAGAGAGGGAATGGTAGTGGAGGGGGATCAGTATGGATGATATGGAGTGTTATGAGAGAAGGAATGGGTGTGGAGGGGGCCGAGGGGATGGTAGCGGTATGGGCACAGGAGGGGTGTGTGTGTGTGTGTGTGTGTGTATGTGTGAGCACATCTCATGGGGAGGGAAGGGGCATGGAATAGTAGTAGAGATAGAATTTAGGGGGAGTGGGGGAAGGGCAGGGAGTGCTAGTGGCATGTGCCCAGTAGGGTTGTGTGTTGGCGTAATGGGGTGTTGGGGAAGAGGTAATGATACTGGTGCATGCAGTGAGGACACAGGGAAGGGGGGTTTATAGAGTGGTAGGAGAGAGACAGGGGTGTGAAAGGGACCATAGGAATGGTAGTGGCATGGGCCCAGGATGGGGTATGTGTGTGTCTGTGTCACTGTGTGTGGCGGAGGTGCTGGGGTGGAGAGGGAGTGCTAATGGTATATACAGCATGTGCTGGAGAGAAGGATGGGGATGGTGACAGATAATGGCACTACTGTGTGGGTTGGGGGAAGGGTGGTGGTGGGGTTTATGGAGTGGTAAGAGATGTTCCCACATTTCTGTCACTGCTATCATCCCAAAACTGATGCAGCAACATATTTTGTCCCAATCAATGCTCTTTCTTCTTTCAGGAACTATGATGTAATTCTTTAGTGGTGTTTGTGGTAGGATGAGCTGTCCAAGCCCTGCATTCCCTTAATGTCAGTGTCAGTCGCTCAGTAGGTAGCACATTCGCCTCTGAGGCTGGGAGATCAGAGGGCTGGGGATTCAGTTCCCACATCTGGCACTTGGGTTAATATCCCAATACTGACACTGTAGTTCAGCATGAGGGGGGTGTTGCACTTCTGAGGTGCTGTCTTTCAGATAAGATGTTAAACCAAGGTCCCATCTGCCTGGATTGGTGGTAGTTCAGGTGGATGTTAAAGATCCCATGGCACTTATCGAAAAGAGTAGGGTATTTCCCCGGTGTCATGGCCAAATTTTCCTCATTCACTAAAAATACCACTAACAGCTTAATATGGTTCAATTTCAGTTGATTACCATCTGTATCCCCCTCTGCCCGGTCACCCCTGAAATAGGGACCTATAGTCCCAGTGGGCCTACTGGGTCAACAAAATTCGGCAAATAAATAAATAAATAAATGTGATCCATTTTTTTATGTAATGGTATGTGTCTATCATTGCACAAGACCTACGGGCCCTGCACTCCCACTTACACATAAAAACAGAGCCATACAGCACCCCCATAGTACTGAAAGGGAACCCTTGTAACATTTGTTTGCTGATATCTCAGTAACCATAGCAAATAAGAAACAAATTCCATGCAGGTGTAATCTATGACTTCCAAACTACTTTTTTCAGCTGAGTTTACCTAAAGGTGAACTAGGCTGTGGTTAGCAAGAAATCTGTTTGTTGCTTCAATTTTGAGATACGGGTACCAAAAGGCAAAACAGGCACCTCAATGTTATCCTATGGGAAATTCCTCAACTTCAGGACACTGTAACTATGAGACCATTGACTGTTTTGTGACCAAACCACCAAAAGGCACATCTGTGAGAAAACAGCTTGCCACCCTGCACATTTCAGCACAAAAGCACAATCCACCTTGCCAAAATGAAGTGACAAAGAAAACAACACATAAGAAAATGTTTTCTAGCAGTGTTTTTCGTGACAACTTCTATTTATTCACAGCACTCCTTTCTCTACAATGGGTATGTTGTCACTCACAAAAAAAATGCAACCACGCAACCTTACTTTCTGTCTGAGGTCATGATGGTGCACACAAAAAATGTGTTTGTGGCAGCAAAATGCCAAAATGGCAAGCCACATTTCAAAACCACATTTTCAGACCCCATGCTGAAAAACTAATATCAGAATCATGTTCCCCAGGTTCTGATTAGGTAAACACAACTGCTGGTGTTTACCAAAGGCCATTATTTTTGGGTTACAATGTTTTTTACCTCCTGTTAACTATAAACAAGATGGCAGCAGCACGAAAACAAATGCAGGGAGCACTACAACAAAAATGTGTGCACAGAAGTTTTCACAATGCACATATAAATTTTCCCATAGACTATAATGGGACATGAAAAACTTGAATAACTTTGGAATGGATTCATATTTTTTCACAAAATCTTCAAAGAGCACCAGTTCAACCCAGGCCACATATAGTCATGCAAATCCACTCAAATGCATTCTTCAGTCCATTATGGCTGACCTAACAAGCATTTGTCAATGCCGAATGTTTGCTTGCTGGCATTGGCAGTGGTAGTGTAGAAGTTACAGAGCTGCATAATAGGAATGACAGTGAAGTATTGAACTGAAGCCAACCCCACCACCACCCTGCAGAGAGTGACAGGCATTGGGGTGTGCGTTTGGGTCGTCAGGCATAACGGCGACGCCATTTCGCCACACCCCACTCTGCAGAGACTGACAAGTGTCACGTGTTCCTTGGGGTCTTTGGCCCTTTCTCTTCCATTTCATTAGGAAATACGGTGAGATGGGTGCGATATAGGAGAATGGGGTGAAGTTTGGGGCGAAGAGTCCAAGGCATACCTTGATGCCTCTCAGTGACTGCAGGGTGTGGAATGGTATGAGCATCACAGGCAAGAATCCCAAGTCACACCCCTGATTCCTGTCATTCTCTATAGGGTTGAGCGATTTAGTTGAAAAGCCTAATACCTCAGGCATTCATTGGTATTTTAACTCCAAATTTTCAACATGTTTGTTTTGTGACCCCACCTCATGAACAGGGGGAATATCAGTTTGGTAGCCGAAAGCTGCTTCTGCACAGTGACTACAAGATTTAGCAGCACAGGTGCAAAAATATTCCGAACAGGATGTAAAAAATGACAGCTGTACTCTTTCATGGGGAGGTGTAAAAATGGCTATGTTGCAAATGTGTAGTAAAAATATTTAAAAAGATGGTGAAGTCACGAGCGTACATAGAAACTGTGCAACGCACACCCGTTATATAATTAGGTTGGGGATATTTTATAGCAGATTGTCAACTCAGGCATTTTGGTGCCTCCGATCATGAACAGTGTCACTGTGATTTTCTTTATCTGTGCCAAACAATGATTTCCCAAAGCGACCACGCATCTCTGCACTGAAAGTGTGAAAACACACTTCGGCCATGTTCTGAAAAATGGCAGCTGTACTGTTCATAAGGAAGTGTTGGAAAATGCCACTAGTGAAAATCTGGACTGAAAATATTACAAAGTCATGAACTAATGAGGATGCATGGAAACTGCACAATGCTCACTCGTAACACAGTCATTTTATGGACTTTTGTCACCAAATTTTCAACATAGCCATTTTAAGACCTCTGCTCATGAACAGTGTAACTTGATTTTCTTAATCTGTCCTAAACATTGCTTCGCACCAACAGCACCATTGTGCGCTACTGCGATAACACATTTTGGTGACATATGAAAAATTGCAGCTGTACTGTACATAAGGAAGTTTAATAAAATGGACATGTTGAAAATCTAGACTGAAAATATTAAATTTGCAAACTTACGAGCATGCATAGGAACTGTGCAATGCACGCTCGTAAAAGTCATTTTTAGGCATTTTTTCACCAAATTTTCAACATAGCCATTTTAAGACCTCTGCTCATGAACAGTGTCACTGTGGTTTTGTTAATGTGTCCCATACATTGAGTTTGCACACCGACTGCGCCATTGTGCGCTACATGGGCAGAAACACGTTTTGGGCAGGATGTGAAAAATGACAGCTGTACTGCTCATAAGGAGGTGTGGAAAAATGGCAATGTTGGAAATCTGGAGTGGAAATATTGAAAATTCGCAAACCTACAAGCATGCGTGGGAACTGTGCAACGCACACTCGTAAAACAGTCATTTTTAGGAATTCTGTCACCAAATTTTCAACATTGCCATTTTAAGATCTCTGCTCATGAACAGTGACTGTGGTTTTCTTAATGTGTCCCATACACTGAGTTCGCACAATGACTGCACCTTTGTGCGCTACATGGGCGGAAATACGTTTTGGGTGAGATGTGAAAAATGACAGCTGTACTACTCATAAGAAGGTGTGGAAAAATGGCAATGTTGAAAATCTGAAGTGGAAATATTGAAAATTCGCAAACCTATGAGCGTGCTTAGGAACTGCACAACGCACGCTCGAAAAACAGTAATTTTTAGGAATTTTTTCACCAAATTTTCAACATAGCCATTTCAAGACCTCTGCTCATGAACAGTGTCACTGTGATTTTCTTAATTTGTACTGTACATTGATTTCGCACACCGACTGCGCCATTCTGCACTACAAGGGTGGAAACACATTTTGGGTGAGATGAAAATGACAGCTGTACTACTCATAAGATGGTGTGGTGAAATGGCAATGTTGAAAATCTGGAGTGAAAATATTGAAATTTCGGGAACTTATGAGCCTGCGTAGGAACTCCGCAATGCATGCTCGTTAAACAGTCATTTTTTGGAATTTTGGCACCAAATTTTCAACATGGGGGTTTTGGGCCCCTTTCTCATGAATGATGTCACTGTCATGGTGGTATTCAGGCCCAATGGGTGATTTTGCAGTCACTGCACTCACTGCACGAAATCACCCTTCGAGCCCAAATAACGCCATGACAGTGACATCATTCATGAGAAGGGGTCCCAAAAACCCCATGTTGAAAATTTGGTGCAAAAATTCCAAAATGCCTGAGATATGCAACAAAGTTGAACCCCTCCTATCTAGCCCATTATACAGCTTACCGGCATTTCCTCAGTTCGCGGTCGGCTTTGAAGAGTGCAGACGTGTTCCCGGTCCACCGAAGATCATCGCGCCAGAGTCCGGAGGTAAGTATGGGGTGAGGGGGGTGTGGGGAGGCTGGGTGCGCAGTGGGTGGGTGTGGGTTGTGGGAGGGGGGTTCGGGAGACGTGCCGAGGGACCATTTTTGTTTTACAGGTTAAAACAAAAAAAAAGACTTCATGGGACCACTTGCCACACTGGGGTGAGCTCCCAGCATGGCACAAGGACTTTGGGGGGGCGTTCAGCCGACGGGGGATTGGGCATCCCCGTCGGCAAAATGACTGATTGCCACGCTGGTGTGGGCTCCCAGCATGGCACCAACTACTGAGAGGGGGGGAAGAGACGATGCAGCTCAGCCGACGGGGATTGGGCACCCTGTCGGCTATACACTGCATGCGGGGGGCACGCATGCCTGTGGCTGGCGGGGCGGGGGAGCTGCGCGTGAGCAGCTTCTTATCGCTGCTCACTCAAGCGTAGCTCCCCCTTTCAACTGTATGCCACTGCATTTTGGAGTGTGTCATAGACAGCTCCAAAATGCATTGGCTTACAGGGGCCACGCCTGCCAGCTCACTGCCTGAATTGGAGGAGGAGGTGACACACCTCCGAAATCTCCGATGATGGCACTATGTTTCTTGCACATGCGTGCAAGCAAACATAAAAATGCACAAAAGTTGACCATTTTTCACATTTTGGATACTTTATGATTCCGCATCCATTAATCTGACCAGAATGAAACTTTCCAGATACAGAGACCTATAGTTGGAGGCCATGCATGCAAAATGTCTGGCAAGTCGAACAAATGGATGCAAAGTTATTAAAGTGCAAACCTTGGGTTTAATATAGAAGTGATCATGCAATCCTAACTATACTTGCCGGTATATATATATATATATATATATATATATATATTATGTAGCACGTAGTGCTACCATGTTAGGATTCAGGAGCCATTTCCATGTTAAACCTAAATTTTGCACCTTAATAACTTTTCAACCGTTTGATGGATTTGCTCAAAATTGAATGTATGATCAAGACCCATAGGCCTTGGATCTGCCAAGTTTTATACTGATCGGATATACGATTGCGGAGTTATTGCGTGATCTGTGCCACGTTTACGCTTTTCTGAATTCTATGGTCGCGCCGACAGGTCGTACGGTTTATGGATCGCCCAAAATCTTCAGGGAACATGCGTAGGGTCCCCAATGTGCCTTTCAAAGATTTTGTGAAAAAATATTAAACGGTTCAAAAGTTATTCAAAAAACAGTTTCCCATTATAAGTCAATGGGAAAAAGTTAACAAAAAGTTCGACAGTGTCGCAAATGCATTTTTACTTTCGCAAAAGGGCCTGTTACTTTCGCAAATCCGCCATTTTGTTTTCAGTTGGTGATCAGAAAAATGGTTGGCATTTAAATTTGAGACCCTCTAGCAACGTAATTTTTTGTATTTAGCTATTCGGGCCCTGAGGATGCTTGCCATGTCTTTATTTTGTGGTAAAACACCCCAGAAATATGTTTTTCAAATTTCTGGAAAAAGTACTTTCGCAAATTACTTTCGTGCTCATGAAAGTGTCGAACTTTTTTGTGAAAGCTTTCACAAATTGCGACAGTAATTTTCTAGCCTGTGGGGAAATGACAGCAATTCTTTGGCACTGTACTGCAAAATAACCGTTGGGAGTTGTGGGCTGAAATTTGGAGGGAACGCAGCTGACATCTCACAGATGTGCCTTTCAGTGTTGTATTGAAAAAATATTACACGGCAGCAAAGTTATGGCACTCCAAAGCTGACAGTTTTTCCCATAGGATAACATTACGGTGCCCGAAGCATTACAGGAATCCTTTGGCACCCTGCTGCAAAATAACGGTTTGGTCTTTTTTCCTGAAATTTGGAGGGAAGACAGCCAACAGTACACAGATGTGCCTTTCAGTAGTTTGGTGAAAAAATATCACATGGCGGCAAAGTTATGGCACTCCAAAATTGACGGTTTTTCCCATAGGATAACATTACGGCGCCTGACACTTAACAGAAATCATTTGGAGCCCTGCTGCAAAATAACGGTTTGGTCTTTTTTCCTGAAATTTGGAGGGAAGACAGCCAACAGCCCACAGATGTGCCTTTCAGTAGTTTGGTGAAAAAACATTACAGGGAGGCAAAGTTATGGTGCTCCGAACTTTTCTTTTTTTCCCATAGGATAACATTACGGCGTTCGCCGCACCTTTCAGGGCCCGTATCTCGGAAACGGTGCGAGATACGGACTTTTCGTCGGAAAATATCTTAGCCTCATAATGGGGCTAAGATTCAAATTAGCCAGGACAGTTGTAAATAATATGACTTTTAAATTTTTTTTCTACGTCGTACGGTTCCTGAGATATAATGTATTTAGTATTCCAAGATCTCATTTTCTGCACCGATACTCATTATTTTGCATACATTATTTGTACTCACTGTCTTTCTCAATGCAGGTTTTGGGGAAAACCAGCCTGTGCGCTTACATTACTGTTATTGTTGCCCTTTCCGCTATGGATCCGTTACTCGTTTCACTTACCATTGGCGTCTGCACCACCATATGCATGTTATCCTCATGTCATTTGCGCGTTTTGTTACTTTTGCCATTTTTGTCTACAGTACTGTTTATCTTACTGTTTCACTTTACATCACCATGCCCATTGACATTTCTGTTTGCAGGCACCATGTTACTATGTGACAACACATTACATGGCAGACCATTCCCGTCTACGCCAGCATGTGCGTTAACCTTTCTGTTCTCATTCGGGCTTGTGTTACCATGTGCGCCACTGTTAGCATTTCTGTTTGCGTTGCTGTCCCTGTTAGTATGTCACAACACATCATGTGGCGGGAGCGTGGGGCCCAAAGTTATGCATCATTGATGTCTGGCGCCACCATGTGCGTATCCTTGCGCTCCTGCCGCTGCAGACATTCACTATTTCTTGTTATCATTCTTAAAGAAGGAAATTAGAGGCAAAAACTGTGTTTAATGCATTAGTTAGGGTTGTTCCACAGCAACAAAAGTGAGAAATTCGCTGTTAGGGTTGAAAACCCCTTGGCCCCTGCCCATCCCTCAAACCGGCAGTTGGGTTCGCATTGGGATTTGGGTCCCAACTCTCACCGCATTGTCTCATACATCTGCTGTTTTACACATGTCATGGGGTGAGAGTTAGGGCTGATGATCCCAATGCAGACCCAATGCCACCATATGCGCCATTGTTTATGCTTTTTTTGTTTTGTTTCTGTTACTTTTTAGCCATTTGTGTGTACTGTACTGTTTTGCTTTCTGTTTCACTTTGTGTCACCATGCCCATTGACATTTCAATTTACAGGCACCGACGTTACTTTGTGACAAGGCATCAAGTGGCATACATTCCTGTGCATCCCACTGTATGCATTCGCCTTCTGTTCTATTCATGGTTGTGAGCGCGGCCCAAAGGGCCCCGTGATCCCACTGCTGCATTACATTTTATAGTTCTTGTTATCTTTCTTAAAAGAAGGGAAATTAGAGGCAAAAAAGTCTGTTAAATGCATTAGTTAGGGTTGTTCCACAGTGAAAAAAGTGAGGAAATGCACTGTTAGGGGTGAACACCCACTTGTACCCTGCTGCCCACCCCAAAGTGGCAATTTTAGCATTAATGTTTGCAGTGCTGTCTGTTTTATTGTGCCATAACACATCATGTGGCGGTGGCGGCATGGGCTGCATACTGCCCTGCCCACTCAACCTGGCATTGGGGTGTGCATTGGGATCGTGGGTCTAACTCTCATCCTCTCCTATACTTCTGCTGCTTTACAGGTCATGGGGTGAGACTTAGGGGTGACAATCCCATCTATGCCACCATGTGTGTTACCCTTTGTGTTGCTGTGTTACTGACTGTATGTCATAGGTAGCAAAAAAATAGATGGAGTTATAGTTGTAGTAGTATTAGTAAACATTGATTTGTATGCTTAAGTAATAGACACTTATTTTCATTTCAGTATGGTATTTAAAGTAATGAGTTGACACAGGTGGTTATGGTTTTAAAAAATTTATTGCCAATTTGTCAAATGGAGAAAAGGTTGAATGAAAAGTTAAATTGTGTTAGCGAAACAGTCTCACAATACAATCTTTGTATTGTGCAATCATTACTTATGAAATTTGTAAATGTGTAAGAATTATAATAAGTGTATGATGTGGATTGGACTAATGTGTGATATTATATGAAACTAATCAGATGTTGTGTGTTTTTAGTTGTGCTTCAGTACTCACTTCTGTTTATATGTGTGGAAGTATTTTCTGGCATTTGACTTGTAATTTTAATAGTTAGGCTGAAGATATTGCTATTGAACATGAATATAGTTTGTAAAAATATAACTTTTTAAAATGGTTGTATGTTGTAACTATGTGTAGTGCATTACTTGTCTGCTATGTTAATAAGGGAATGTCAGTTGTTTGTGAAGTGTGATTAGACACAAGATAGACAAGTGTTTTGTTGTAATTGTGTGACTGCTAATGGATTTTCCTGGGTGGGTGAAAACCATATGCTGATTGTCTCAAGTAGTACAGTTTACACTAATTTGAAGTTTAGTGACATTTGATTCTTACTATTAAATAATATGTCACTGACTAGGTGCAAATGGAAAATTTCCCACTTGTCCCTCAATTGAGGCGATCATAAATATTGTCAGGAACAGGTATGCAGTTTGTTGTGATCAGCAACAGTGCCTGATTTACTATTGTCAATATTGTACATACGGTACAGTTAGTTATGTGACAAGTACAAAAAAAAATACATGTTTTACATGAACAAAAAAATGTTATCAATTTCCATTGGTCTTCTGTAAATTCTTAACTTGTAAATACTAAAACTGTAATGGAATGCATTTTTTCACAAACTTATGCTTGAGTTACATGTTGTTAGTATACTGCAGAGTAATATGTAAGACATTCACTTGTACTGTGTGCTACACTGCTATTTTTAGTTCAATTATTAAATAAGTTATTAATGTACACTTGAAAACAAATGTTTCTATTATGTACTAGTAATTTTAAACAGTTGTAAGAGTCACTGAACTATATTCAGTAATTGGTTATTATTAACAGTTGTGTAAAGTCTGCTTCTTGCATTATCAATAACGGTAGTTGTTTTACATATGTACAATACTAGTACTACATCTGAAAAGTGTGATAGTTCTACACTGTTGCATGGTGATCTAATGATGTTCTCTATATGTGAAGAGTCACTAGAAGTGTTAAAAGACTACTTCTATGACAGTGGAATGTTTGTTGAATGTTATAAGGGTAGAATCTTTCACAGACATGTAATCATGGTTTCTCTAGTGACTGTAAATATTGTTGGTGCCGATTAGCCACTACAACAATTCTTACATGTAGTCACTGATCTACACAAGATGTAACATGTCACAGTCTATGTAATGTCTGTATTTGAATTCCATTTTTTGTTGAAATTGTATTGTTTATTTACAGTTGTAAATTGTAGAACTGTAATGAGTTATGACATTTTTGGGGACAAAGTACTCATGTAAAAATGGTATATTTGTCCTATTCTTCTGAAATATGAAGTTGTCATAATTCTTCAATATTAGAAGATATGCATTTTGAGGTGATGTGGAAGTGTCTATTTAAAAGTTGTTGTAGAGTCATCACACTCTAACCATCCAGCTGTGCAGCTTAGTGACGTTTTTAGATGTATAGTCTTGTATAGACATGTAATCATGGTTTCTCTAGTGACTGTAAATATTGTTGGCACCGATTGAAGCCACTACAACAATTTTCATGTAGTCACTGATCTACACAAGATGTGACATGTCACAGTCTATGTAATATCTATATTTGAATTCAATTTTGTTGAAACTGTATTGTTAATTAACAGTTGTAAATTGTACAACATTGTAACGAGTTATGACATTTTTGGGACAAAGTACTCATGTTAAATGGTGCATGTTTTTTCCTATTCTTCTGAAATATGAAGGTTGTCATTCATTCTTCAATATTAGAAGATATGCATTTTCAGGTGACATGTCTCTGTTTACAAGTTGCTGTAGTCACACTCTAACCATCCAGCTGTGCACCTTAGTAACGTGTGTAATGTCCAGAATGCGGATCGACCATGGTGATAGATAATGCCAAATGTGTCAAACAGTGATTGGTTGAACACTATTCTACTAGCTGTGTAGTCTGTGATAGAGTATCAACTCTGAGCCTATTGCGTCAAATCTGTGCAACATAAGCAATAGATATTGATGAAGTCCTCAGGCGTATGGACTGAGTGCATCTGCTCCACACCTTCCACAGGCATGACTACATATCAGTATTAGTGTAACAGCTGTCGAAATTTGACACTTTTGGCTTTAGGAACAAAGAGATATCCATAACACATGTCTTGTGTGGTTTCACACTGTGAATTGCCACATGAAACATACATGAAGGTTTTTGAACGTATGTTACTATGAAGTACTGGCGGATTGGGGTGCCGCCTTCATCAAGGTTGTTTATCACAGCCATCATGAACTCAGTACTGTCTTGTTGTATGGCTGCAGCAAATGTACTACATCCAGCATATGTAGATAGCACCTTCATAGTGGTGTTAGTGAGTGTACATTGTTAGAGTGGTCAGTCATGTTGAGAATCTGCTTCAAAGCATTTGATAGGGATTGTCTTGTGAAGTAGATATTAAGCTACAAACTGTGGTATGTAGGAAAATTTGCATAGTTGAGTTAGCATAGCAGTTTACTCTACGTTGTTGTCAAACAGTGGTATTAGCAGCTGGCACCAACTGATCTGTGATTTAATTGTTGGTTGTGAAATGTTTACTTGAGGTTGTAGCCTTTGCTGAACTCTTTTTTTGAATCACTTTGTGAAGCTTGCTGCTGTTTGTTGCTTCGTCTAGCTGTGACTGAATTGTGTGAGACCCACATATATGTAGGCAGTGATATTAAAGACATTTGTGGCTGATGTGAGTACGTAATCTGTTGTACTAAAGAATACATCGCTGTCAGCTCGTATTTTCTGGGCTCTACTAATGATGTGCAGTCCAGAAGGCTTCCGCATTGAGTGCATGAGGCTCGTGCCATCTGAAAATGTCTGTCACTTTCTTCATTGCTGGTCAAACTTAATCCCTGAGATGTGAATGGAGACATGCAAATATAATGGAACTGTTCCTGTTACGTAGATATCCTTAAAACCTGGATTTTATGAGTTTCGATCTATGTGTAAGTGTTGTGTTGTCGACTGCACTACAAGTGTCTGAATAAATGTCTTCTGTACATTATAGATGTCAGTGATGTTTCCCATGGCACCATTTACGCTTTGTTCGACATCTAGATTATGTAGCATGATCGTGCATTCTTGCCAAAGTGTGAAAGAGCTTCAGGCCAGCTGTTCGTAGGTATCTGACTTCTGTTCATAGTCGTTCAGTCATCTTGCATTAGCTTGACTGAAATAACACCATCAACTGTATCAATTGCATGGGTGACAATCTCTTGGTTCTCTTTGTAGCATTAGATTGTTGAATTAGCATTTCTTTAGTCGGCATAAGACCTGTGTGTCTACGGTAGAGTATATGTCTGAAGGCTTATATGCTGTTTCTGTGGGTGTACTCTCTGTGATTTTCAGTCATTTAACATACAACATGTTCTGATGATAGAGAACCTGTGCAGCTTCATCTAAAAGGATTTTGTGTAGGTCACCCTTTGTTGCATGTTCTCAGACACCAACATAGGTAACACCCATATGTTATAGCCTGCAATGCAACCCAAGGATATTCTTATTTGTTGCAGTCAGAGTTGTGAATACATGCTCGCATTGACTGGTGTTGTAAAGTCTCCAACACAAGTATATTTTATACAAATGGCACTGCATCGTACCTAAGATCTGCTGTAGATGGATGAATACAGGCTAGCATGATGATGGAACCATGCTGATTTCATCAACATGAGTAGCTGCATCTTGTGAACATGATTGGCTGGTGCAACCTCGAATGACAGTTTTTATACTCTCAGTTCTCCTATTCGACTGGCAACTTAAAGAGATGGTGTAATGCTCCACCAATGTTGTATGCTGCTAGTCCTGTGGGAGGGTCACAGCAACAGACATTGAAGAGCCTGCTCAGTCCGTATTTCAAGTGATAGTTCAATCGGAACTCTTTCCTGTGCCATTGAACCATGACAAACGTAGTAGTGGTTTTAACTGAGTCTGTCATTTTTTTTTTATGTAGTATACCATGTTGACAGCTTCAACCACTTTGGAGTGTACTGTATACTGCAGCTGATTTATCTTTGTCTTCGTCAGCTGGGTTGACTATAGGTGTGTGCCATGTTGTATGGCTGTCTCACTTTAGGATTTTCTGGGGCATTTAGCGGCGGGGTCTAGAACACCTTGTCTCTACGGTTGTGTTGTGAACTAACTGGAGTGTCTTCTAGTTGCTTCTCTGCCTGCTCGAGCTGTTCTTTTCAGCTTTTAGTCTTTGTGTATGTTTGTGAGTAGTTTGGAAATTTATAAGTGAGATTTAACTGTTTTCAATGTCAGAGTCACCTTTAATTCAGACTCACCCTCCAGGGTCTGTATTGGAATAGAGCAGTAGTAATTTTCTGTGCTCTCTGATGTGCCTAGATGCAGTTTGCAGTGATCTATAAGCCATGGCTTGTTCCTCTTCACAAGACAGCCATTAGTCCATTGACCTTGTAAATGTGCTGTGTTGAGTCATGTGCCACCTGTCTGGTCATACCCTTAGCTACCTCAAACAGACACATATCATTCATCTCGTTGTGTCTGTGGTGGTATGTGTCTATCAGTTTATTCTTCAAGATAGTTTGCAGGTGTGTTGACAGCAAGCCCTCAATTCTGCATGAGGAATCGTGCATGCTTCCGTTTCTCTTGTAGTTTACACTGAGAAGTGTTAGTGTCAGACTTCCCATCAGATGTGTACCCATTAAGCGGTCACTGGCCGTAAGTTCACATTCTCTTGTGAAGTCTTCAAACCCAATATCACAGCTGAGATGTCAGGCTTTTGCTTGAACTGACAATATCTTCCCAAAGATCCCAAGCTAGTCTATTCATGTTTGGTTATACGGGTTACATCTTAAACTAGGGCTAGTGAGTTGTCAGCCACAAACTGAACATCTATGTTTGCTTGCCACATTGGAGAAAGTTGGGTTTATGTCATTGATATATTGTTTTTTCATCTCTGGGTAACTCGTATACCTCTTGGTTGTTGCCTTCAGTGGTGTCACATTGCTGAAAAAGGTCATGGCACCATTCTGACAAACTCTTCTAGAAATCCAAGGGACATCGCGTGTACCAATTAATTTGTTCTTTACTGCTCAGGCAATATTTTGCGCAAATGTGGCTGGAACTTTTGACCAACATAGTGTAGGACTGTCATTTGTCTGGAATGTGACAAGTGATATATTTTATGAATGATAGCACTTGCTGCATCATGTTTACTGATTCATTGCATCCTTGATCCATAATAACATATGGATATGAGGGCACCTCGTGTTATGTTCTGTCCTCCAAAAGGTGTGTTCTACAGTGCCTAGAGGATTGTCGCTGATAAGATGAAATTGAGAATGTCATGGAAGTGTTTGTAGTGTCTTGTGACAGACACAGGATCAAGTGAACACATTCTCAATAGTCATTGATGGATGCTTTGATATGAGTTGCCACTCAACAGTTCAGTGAGTTTGTCCCAGGCATATTTTCTGTATAAAATGTATGAAACCATGGCTGCTTGCCTTAGCATTGTCATCACTCGAGTGTCTGATACCAATATTCTTGGTGCCACGTAGGCTTGAAAGTATGGAGACAGATTCATTGCATTTCATCTTTCTGTTTCAATTTCTCCAGAATTGAGCAGCTGTAATTCCATCTAGTGGAGTTGTTGGCTTATGGTATGTGCTATAGGCGCGACAGAATGCTAAGTTTACTTTCCCAGAGCAGATGGAACAGGTACTGTATGTTACGACTGAATTTGCCATCTTTGCTCAGGATGGCTGGTGCGGTGTAGTATTTCATACTCTCCTTTCATCTTAGGCGTCTGCCTGGCCTTTTTGAAATAGGTCTGGGAAGCAGCGTTTTTCAGTGCCTCCCAAATGCTGATAGGCTCCCTTCCACTTATTTGATATAGAGATCAATGTTGTCTCCTATTGGATCTCACCATGTAGTGGAGTTGTTAATGTTCTTTATACATTGTCACTTGTCTGTTGTGGCTTTCTCAGTTGGCTTTTCTAATAGATCATGTTGCGCAGAGAGGCTGGCCATTTGATCTATGTCAAGGTCTATATAAAAGGAATTGTTCTTTTTAAATAAGTTGTATGTTTTACCTTTTGTAGGTTGACAACATCTTGCCATTGTTGGCCTTGTAGGCACACTATTTACTAGAATGACCAAGCTATTTTGTGTTGAGATAGCTGACATTTCCTGTAGAGAAGTGGTAGATACACAGAACCCTTTAAGTCTAACTAGTTTTTCTGTGATTCTTATGTCTTTGTGTTCAGACTAGAATCGTTTGAATGGTTTCATTGTCGAATTCGTCGTTCAAACATATTCAATGTTGAAATTCCGGTTGGTGTAACATCTGTTTCCATGTTGTTTAGCACTGACCTTCTGGAAAGTGTTGCACTTCAGTTTTGAAAACAGTGTTTGCATAGTACAATGGTGTCTTGTGGATGAAAGTCGATTTCAAACAAGAATGCTGTGGTATAATCACATGTCATTGTATGATGACCAGGTTTGTAGGTTGACTGTGATAGTTTGTTTTGTGTAGGCAGTCGCATGACACACATACAAGTCAAACTTCTGATACTTTGCAATTCAAACTTGTGTTTCCTTTCACTGTTTCAGATGTCATTTTCAACACAAACAGCTTGTTGAAGTGTGACACTGAAATTTCCTGGTTTGGCTCAGAAGGAATGTTGCTTTTTCTGAAAGGATGGCACCGTGTATCACCTGACTGCAATAAGTCATTTAAACAAGTGTACTGATGCACAGCTCGCTACTCATATACTTAGACAAAGTTTCATGCTATCTGATGCACTGCGAGCATCCGATGTTGTGAAAACTATCACAAACACCAGTATCGAGACATGCAATTGGTGACGCATAGCCGAGTATATGGCCGATTTCACAATGGTCGATTTCGGTAAATATTATGTCTCTTTGTGATCTGTTGTATGAATAGGTTAACAAACTGTTCTACTTTTGAAATGATGATTGCCTATGGTTGGGTAGCATCACATGACCTGTAAGGCAGTGTCATTATTCAGACTATGGTTGACCACAGTCATCATCAGTATCTAATTGATTGTCATCAGAGATACTGAGGACATTTGTAAGTTGCGGACTCATCGATGTTGAACGTCTGTTGTTTGGTCTTGAAAGACTTTCCCAGAAATAGCTAGGTGCTGTTGCATCCACTGTCCTGTGAAGACATGGCAGAGTTGTCAATAGTCAAACAAGGATGCTTTTAGGCCTTTTTGGTGCTATATATGTTATTGATTGTTATACTGTCTTTGTGCTGGTGTATTGTAATTGAGCTGTGACCTTCACAATATGGTAAAAGAATGTTTTTCATGTGCTGCAAGATGAAGTTCTTGAGAAATAACTGTGTGTAATACAGTCTGTAAATATTGTGTTGCATTTCTGACAGATAACTAATCTAAAATGTGTGTGAAACTTCTAAATATTTTGATTTACAAGCTTGTGCATTGCAGTTCAGGCAGATTGCAAGTTCAAAGGTGTCATACTTTTCAGTTCAGACTTTACTATTTTTTTTGAAAATGGGTCTGGTAATCCTACCTGATTGGCTGATACCAATCTGCGGGTCGGTATTTCAATAGATACCCACAAAAAGAAGTTACTATTCGGGTGCTGCATTACTTGGTCTTGTGCCAACCCAGTCTTCAAGCTTTTCACCTGCGATTTTGTACCACTGGTAAGCAATGAATGAAGACCATGTCCCCCGCACACACACACACAGACAGACAACCCAACAGAAGCACAATACTCATACAAAACTCAAAACAATGACATCTACCAGCAAATAGCTAAAAAATGCTATGTATCGTAGTCTGTCGTGATGGGTAATCCATTACATGTGTCAGCGCAGTCTCCATTCACTGCCACTGTGGGTTAGGAAAGTGCTGTGACTGGCCTGGCCCTATTCAGAAAATCTAAAACAAATGCCACAAGTCCTCTACTGATTTACTAATCTCGCTTTGTGTCCTGAATCACTGTATAGGTACAGAGTACTACAAAAAAAAATCTTCAATGAACTGTCACCCAGTATCTGATTGCAGATTCAGAGCCCTCCCGTGTGGTAGCTTCAGTCACAGTGTGCCAATAAAATCAAACAGCCAGAGGGATTACTTAACTAAAATTGTTTAAGCTCATTTTTTTCTTATATCTATTTTTTAATACTTTTTTCCTCCATTTTTTCCTTGCAGTGCATATTTTCTATGTGCAATAATACCCCTCCATGGTGGCTGATATAGGAAATAGTACATTCTAGATCCTATAAGCACTTCCTCCTGTGTTGTTGGGTCTCATTACACCTCTGTTGGTTTGTTTTTTCCTGCACCACCCACTCTGGAGGGTGTTATTGTTAACTCAGACGACAATGTCTGAATAGTGTAGATTTTAGCTTTCTTGATGATACTGGTTTGTTTATGTGTCATGCTTGCGTGAGTCAATTAAGAAAGACTATTCTGTAAATTTTACATATAAGAGGAAGAATGTTAGAAGTAGCACGGATGATATATGAGTATGCTTGAGTGTAAAACATACAACAAATGGGCAGCTGCGCGCGCTGCACAGTTTGTGGGTACGTGACACATTGTAAACTAAATATCTGTACTTGCGCTGAGATTGAGGCAGTTATGCAGCAGATTATGTGTTTAGAATTATATCAAGCATTTTTCCATAAATGAAACTGCGCCAATATATAATAATTTTGAAAAATTTTCATGAGCCAAAAGTGTTGAAAAAATACTTGCATTTGAAAGAAATGCAAATTGTACTTTCGTAAGCGCTCAACACTATGGCTGTGCAATTGTCGGTTCTATACTTTCGAATTTTACTGGGTATATCGAAAGTGTCGCAATGTACTACAGGCATTCGAAAGTAAAGTTAATGTAATATTGGAGTGCTGAAATATTATTATCGAATCATTGAATGTCTGTTTGAGGACAGATAGCTCTACTTATGAAATTAAAGATTTGTTGGGCCACTTGAGAACCAATTGTGATGGACAACACTGGTTGTTTGTTGAAATAAGATCCATTTTGAAAATTGCAGAGATACCAGTTCAAACTGTAAGTACAGTCTATCTTCACATCATATCAGTATTTAAAGAACTTATTGAACATGTACATATTATTAATCAACATGTTTTGGGTGTTTAATCTTGATGATGTTATTATGTATATGTATTCTTAAGAGAAAATAGTTTAAAGTAAGAAAGAAGTTCAGTACTACTTGTACAGACAGCTGCAAATGGAGGAGATAGGAGGGTGTACGTGAGTTGTTTGACTAAACGCAACCAATCAGACTTCTTTCTGATGTTGTAATTGTTTAAAAGTGCCTATGAAAAGCATGCATTTTGTTTAGTTCTGTGGTTTTAGATTTTGTAGGACATATCTATTACCGAGTGCATGAGTTACATTGTCCATGAAGCCAGAGCAGGAGGGAATGTTTTTTTAATGTGTTTTGACTGAATGCAGTGAAGCTAGTTTGAAATAAGAGGAAAATATTTGATTTTCAGTGCTGTCTGGTTACTGCAGGTGAACAGTCCTTTCTTAGTAGCTTGTGCAGTTGTAAAAACTTAGAATGGCAGAAAATAGAAAGGATTTTGTGGATTATTGGAAGCAGTTACATAAGACGAGCAGCTGAGTTTAGTTCATAGTGATTTTGGAAGGACCCAGCTCCGATTGTTGTTAATGGTTTGCCGGAATGAGATGAACATCTTATGCCAAATCCATGCACAGACTTTGAGAACTCACCTCCTGCGATATACTGCTAATCCATCTTGAGGCAATGATTTGGGTTTAAAACGATGGGAGATTTAGTAATGTGGCTGAAAATTGGACTTGCTTCTATTATGTCTATGTTGCCTGACTGTATTATCATATTTTCAGATATTATAGAGTCAGAGTCTGGCAAGTAGAGCATCATATATCTGATTGACAGAGCTCGAGAAAAGTAAATGTACAGAGCTTTTTACGCATGCATGGAATGCATACTATATCACCCGAAATTAAATTTGTATGATTGGCTATTCACCAGATGGGTATTTCTCGGATGTTGGCATTGCATTTTCTGGGGGAGACCTTCAAGATGGAATCTGAGTCCTTTAAGATGTGAGACTGTTTGAGGAAATATGATAGTATACACAAAGGTTCTTTTCTGAACCATATTAATGTGGTCAAAAATAGATTTCATGATATGGTCTAGCTGCTTTGTGGAAGTGAGGTCTGCCAATTTCGCATGCTTTGTTGTACTAATGCTTTAGTGTTTTCATAGTTTGCAGGTTGTACGAATATATCCTTACTGGTTTACTGTTGGCGGATGTTTGACAGTGATAATTGTTGATAATACTGTAACCTGTCACAGTATGATTCTTTTCATGAATGTTAGCGTGTATGTGGAATAATGTAGTTTTCATTCTGAGAAAACAACTGATGTGGCAGGCTAAGGTAAGGTATTGTATAAATGAACTGTGGTAAAGATCCTAACATAGAGGTGAAGGATATATTTGAATCACACCTATAGCATTTGTGTTTGCTAATCCTTCAAAGTTTATTCCGGGAGTTTGGCTTTCCAGAAGGCAAAATATTTATACCCCTTCTGTCCTGCTTGATGGATTGACTGCCCATATTACATTTTGCTACTGGTTTATTTATTTACTACGAGGACAGACACATGAGGAGCTACTAGAGTGCCTTGCTGCCTTTTTGTGCGGCAGGTGCAATTACTAAACTGAAGTGCATTTTAGTGGCTGTGCCTACTTATTTCGACTCCTGTGGTGCATTTCTATCATGAGGTCCTGACATCCCTTTTTCTATATAGGTCTGTTGTGGCCTAGTAGCCTAATATGTGGGAAAGTTGTAAATCAGAATCATTCTGTCTATGGGACAGGCTAAGAATAAAACGGTCCCAAAGAAAACAGTGTCCGAGCTGGTGGAGAGTATGTTATTTCAAGGCCTGTGTACCAGTATGTATGTTTGGTAGTTCAATAAACACAGTTCTGTGATGTGTGTTCATCTGTGTTTGATATCACATTCAATGTTGTAATATTTCACTATGGTGCAGATGATATGTCATGGTATCCCAAATTGATGTTTGATACAGTTATTCAATACATGAGACTAGAGCATGCATGTTAGTGTACTACAGTTGTTTTATCAATGTGGTGTATCCTTTTTGTTCTATTATGTACTGATCTGTGTTTCTGCTATTTATGACAGGTGGTTTTGATGTAATTTAATACATTATAGAATTTCTTTAAGAAATGATGAATATTGTTACATTACAATGTGCATATTTTGGTTTTGTATCAGAGCTGAACACTCATCTGATGATGAGGCAGTGGACCTTCTAGTGGTGTGTGTAGAATTGCTTGAGGCAGTCCAGGTCTGGGGAATGTCTGCTCGTGAGGAGTATAAACCGAAGTTGATGCATGAGGTGTTAATAGTTATTTATATATTGCACTCAGTTAAGAATATGAGAGCACTTAAAAGAAGGGAAGCTGTTGCGCCAGTGATTCTATGTATGAAGGAACGGAGGTGATACCGACAAATTAACGCTGGTACTACCTTGCTCATGAATTATGGAGGCTGCTGAACCAAGGGCGGGGATGCTTTTAGTCACCGTAGTAAATTGCACAACTTTTAATTATAGTTGTCAATGTTTTCAGAGTTAGTGAAAACGCCTTATAGTGGGCCTATATTGTAAGGGTTCTCCATGTGTGCATCAGGGTTGTATGTGTAAGTCCAACTTTGACTATTGTGCGATATTTACTAGGAGTGTTATGTCATTGACAACAGATTGCAAAAGATCAATGGAAATGAATGCCGGTTGCCAGGACAGAGGAACAATGCATAAGTTGCCCAACACAATCTCTAGTGGGGTTGTAGAAGTTGTGCATGCAACTTCAACATATGGCTGCACAACTTTGAGCCCCAAAATGACATTGATGGTCAATTATTAGGTGAGCTGCTGTATTGCAGGGCAAACAGCAGCTGCCACCCTGGTTGAACGCCTGTTGGTTCTGTGCCCCACCAGCCCCATCTTGTGCATAGTAACATGATTTCACCCACACTCTTTGACGCCTGACTGCAGGAACAGTTACATGCCCCACAGATCTCCCACAGGTGATCAGGCACAACCAACATGACCTCCTGCTCACACATCCTGAAGCCCAATCATCCAGAATGTATCTCTCTCCTGCGTGATCATGGGCAGAATGTAGCTCTTCTCAACTAAAAATATCTCCTGGTGGTTCACTGATTGTACGTCTGATTGTGGGCAGAATGTCAAGTAACTACCACCGTGTCAGCCTGTTTGGTGCGGCCACCCAGTCCTGTATGAAGCCCTCTAGGCTGCTCCCCTTGTAGGCGTGGGCGGTGTATCCCACCCGGTGCGCCCCTGCTGCCGTCAATTACCGTCGCCATAACTGCATGCCCATTGATGCCAAACTATAGCTGACATGCGTAAGCCTTATAATGTACATGACACCCACATTTATGAATGATGTTGCTGTATTGCCCGTGATCGCGTCGGTAGATGTGTGGGTGGGGGGCTGTTACTTATTGGCTGTGATTGGGCCAGGATCTGTCTGGGAGGTAATGTAGAGAGATAGGTGTCATTGGGCCGCAGGGGCATCGTTCCAATGGTTGCGTTTGGGGTCGGGTGTCAGTGCAACTTTAGGATCATGCACTCTATGCAATGGCATGCAATAGCTTACAAGATGTAATGATCCACCTCGTCTTGTATAAAGTGTTTCTCATTGTATGCCGCTTTTGAATATCTGAAATTTGTGCATCGCGCAATGGTATTTGTGCTACTGCAAATTTAATGCTCAACTCTAGCAAGTTTTGGTGGTGTTGCAGTGCGACATGTCCAGTGGCTGTGGCTTGGGGTGAGGTCAAAGAAGGGTCCATAGCACAATTTGATTGAATACCCTGACACATCTGCAAATTATTTTGAGCAGCGAGGTGGCATTGAGAATGGTGTAGTTTCCATTCTGCATGCATAAATAAGCAATGACATCAGGAGTGATTATTCAATGTTGTTAAATGTGTGCTATTAGTGTAATGTGGGATGAGGCACAGCTGAGTACTACATCAGTCACATAGTGATTGGTAACCATTGATATATACAGTCAGAGTGCTTATTTGTATTATTATCATAGTTATTTGAAAATAGTATTGAATATTGTTTTATGGCGTCTAGTCCTGTTATTATCAGTTAATATCGCCTGACAGTGTGTGTGTCGCGCCGCGATAATGTCGCTGTGAGGTGGTTGGGCACGAGGTTTTTAGTCCCGAGTGTGTCCAACAACTGAGGCATGATATCCCAAATATACACACCCTTGAGGGTATTATTGCTATTATGCATGTTTCATTGTTATACAGAAAAAAATTTTTTTAAAGATGTTCTGTGTGGAAAAATTTTTTTTTTAAGAGCAGATGAAATAATCACAATGTTCAGCATGCCTGGCGTTGATCAGCAGGTTCGGTGTTTGATTCAGACCTGATGCTGTACTGATTACATCACACCTGTGATGTTGTACTGATTAACATCACGGGTCCAGCCCAAGACTGACCAATCAGAGTCCAGGATTTTTTTGCCATTGTATAATCAAAGATTGAATATAGTAATAATGTTTGATAGAAATTAGAGTAGTATTTTTTGCAACTGTTGTTCCCGTGTGTTAAAAAATACCTGATTTACATCTAATATCAAATGTTTTTGTTTTTGTATTTATTGAGAATATTGAGTCTGCCCGCTGCGAAAGCGAGGTAGTGCCAGCAGTGTTATCCTGTGATTTGTCTAGTCAGACACTGGATAGTGTCATTATGATTGAGTCTGATGGTAAGACTTTATTATTACAAAGTTCTTAGGTTGTTTTCAAATAAGAAATGAGTTTCCATGCGACAAGTGTGTGATATTGAAATTGTGGCATTGATAGATGGCATTGTGTTGTGTAAATTAGCTGACAGCTGTGTTCTGGGGTATTATTTGAAATGTGACATTGAATGTGTTATTACTACAGGAAGATGCAGTGGGCACATTTGCATGTTGTTATGCTGTGATTTGTATGCATACCATGCAGGTCTGTTGTCCATCAAAAATTGTGTGTGGTGCCCTGACAGGCTGCAGGCATGGGAACAATATCGGTGCAGTTTATGATAGAGAAAGGAATGTAACATATCCTGCAACACCCAGTCCACCAGCCCTATCTTCAGAGGGGTGGGTATACGCTAACACCAACAACAAATATTTCCGTTAGTAGAACAGGATGGATATGTTCAGGTCAAGGGCTGAGTTGTTTTACTACTGGCTGCAATTGGGCGTTTGCCTTGACCTGAAGGATACATTTTGTAGGTTACGAACATGATACAATGGCAAGAAATATCCTGACTGTGATTGGCTGTCTTGTTGACTCGTGATGTTAATCAGTACAACATCACGGTCTAGTCTCAGCCTTACTGTGAACCTGTTGATCAGCATGAGCATGGTATCATTTCTTGATTGTTCGGCCTGGTGTTAAAAACAAAATATTTTCCACACAAAACATTTTAAAATTATTTTTTCTTCTGTATAACATTAGCTATTGTATGATAGCAATAATGCCTCCAGGGTGTGTGTCGTTTGGATAACATCACTTCCGTTGTTGAACGTGGCGCAGTGCCTTGTGCCCAATCACCTGAGGCGTGATGTTGTCCAGATGACGTCATTCTGTCGGGCATATTCTTAATTGTGATGATCGGGCATTTCAAGGCATTGTAGCATCAGGTATCCGCTTGTGAGTCACAGGGTGCACGGTGTTTGGGTCCATCATCTGAATAGCACCCAAAATACTAGGAAGGTGTTAACCAACTCTATGATTGTGCAGTGCCACCATGGCAGAAGATCCTGTATTACCATGATAAATGGTATTACTACAGATGGAGGAATAATATTCTTCTTGAATTTGACAATGGTGGTGCATAGCGGTGGATGGTGTTATGGGGGGCAGGCTTCCTGCTAATTTTGTTGGAGTTCATCGTATAATTACAATATCCTCACAGGGTGTGGGTGCTGGGATAACACGCCGGGTGGTTGCGCATTTGGACGAGGCCAAGTGTGTCCAACAACGAGGCGGATGTTATCCTAAACGGCACACCCTGTTGGGCATTATTACATATACAATGGCTCATTGTTATGCGTGAAAAAATTGTAACATGTTTGTGTGGGAAAATATTTTTGTTTTTAAGAGCTGATGAAACAATCACAAATGATCAGCATGACTTGATGACTGCAGGTTCCAGAGGCTGAGATTTGACCTGATGTTGTACTGATTAATATCCTGGTCCTGTCCAAGAGTGACCAATCAGAGTCCAGGATTTTTTTTGCTATTGTATAATGAGTAATAGATAATAAATTTTAATGTTGTTGTAGTATTGTAGGTGTCTATGGAATTGTGGTGTGTTGCTAACAATGTTGTGAATCATGATATGTCTCTAGGTTATTTAGTTAATATTTATATGTGTCGCTAATGTTTCATTTTTATTATTGCAATAGTTATTAATGTGCATTATAGAATATCTACATGTTTGTTAATGTTTTAATACCCTGTAAGGGTAGTATGGTTAATAACACACCGGTTGCTACATTCAGCTAGAGGTCATTGAGTGAACAGTGACATTGTCGTTGTGTTTGGTTATTATAACTCATTTTTAATATTAAAAGAACAGTGTCATATATTAGGTAGCATGTATGTAATTGAACATACATAATGTTTTTAGATGTTCATGCGGCCCTGTTATGCATATGACAATGTTATAAGTATTGGATCTGTCAGGCACTACTTGTTCTGCACTGCATACAATATATTTGTGAGTAATGTTTTGAAAATACGTTATTGAAGAAATTATGTTTTGTTGAAAACACTTTGATCTTGAAATTTCATCTATTAATGTGATCATTTTTTTCTTGGTTCCTTTATTGATTCTGGGAAGGTTGTCGAACGGTGGTGAAGCAGAAGTTGGTGCCAGTCCACCATGCGGAAAATCTGCTGTTATATTAACTGTATCCTTGAGAAGTACCATAGGTTGTTAACATTCGTGGTACTGTGCTCCTGTTGAGAATTACACGTTGCAGTGCTACTGTATGATAGGGGAGTGCACTGTCTATTGATACCACTAATGTAAATAGTTTTAGTGTAAGAGCTTCGTTGCTGAGGGAGTACTTATTTTGTTTGTTGTGGGCGAATCACTGTTTACATAACTTACTTTACGTGATGACTCATGGGTGGAATGTATTGATCACTACAGATACCCAACCACCTCAAAACACAAACATGGTGGTGGATATTGTAGTTCATAAATGTTGTACCATGAAGTGTGGCATAATGCTTAATTTGTTTTTTCAATCTATGTTTGGGGTGTGTTTTATAGTGTTAATATTTCTTTCCCAGGAAAGTGAACGTGCAGTGTGTGTATTCCTTCAGCCTTGCCAGCCTAATGCTTTTCCCTCGTCGTGGTGCTATGCCGTTCAGTGCTCATATGTGTGTATTTTTTAAAGGTGATTGTGAACTGAGGGAATGTTGATAAAACTAATAATGCAGGTAATGATGGACTGTTTGTGCTCACTCTATGAATATCGACGCTTTAAATAATACTATGGAAGTTGTCTCACCACACTTAGAAAATGGGGTTTTATTTCCTGGCATCTGATTGGCTAGCATCCTTCCCAGGGGTAGATTACTTCAACACATGCCCAGCAAATAAAAGTGGTCAGCCCCAGTACCTCTCACACCTGTATCCCTTGCCCTGCAGGTTTGGTTGTATCAATAAATTTCAGTCACTGCCATTTTTTCTGTCACTAGCAAGAGATATTGGCCATTAATGACAACACACCTCACCTCAACAACTTGTCAGGCAACTATTGGCAGAAGTGTATTGATTTAGATTTCTTAAAGATGTCAGTTTTAAAAGAGCTAGGTCGCCGTGGCGCCAGCGATTTTAACACCTTTTCCATATTACAGCTTTATTGTAGCCATAACTCCACTATTTGACTTTAAATTGCCCCCCATGTCACGTACCACCTGCCAAGACTGTGTCCTGCATTTTAGGATCTCAACCACAGCAGCCACCACTATTCTGACGGCACCCTCAGCACTGATTTGTTCCTAAATGAGACACACTAGCCAAGATTCACTGCTCCTCGCTGCCTTCTATACTCTGCCTCCTACTTTACTGTTTCCTACCAGAAGTCACCTATTTTTGGGGATTGTTTCACCTGACTGGGAAGCTGTAGCCATGAACGGTAGCGGCGCAGCTCGGAAACTCACGACAGCCTCTAGAAGTGAAACCATGTCCAGACGCATCTTGACTGGGAATTTGCATTAAGCTTCCCAGCATCATGTGGTCACAGCTGTGTGAGAGGGGCGGTGCTGTGCTAGTGGTGGACAAGGAACGTACAAATTTATTAAACATATCTTGATCGAAGTCTCATGGTCCTGTGTGCAGTGGGTGGTTATGTTAACATGACAACAGGCTCCAAAACCAACCACAGGACTGGGATCTAGAGACATGCAGAAGAACTATTTTATTACAAAAGAAATAAAATAAAAACAGTTTTCTACATTAAAACATAAAAATATTTTTCTTTAATAAATATACCATGGTACTATTTTATGAGATTAATGCCTCCAGGATGGTGGTATTGATCATCACCAGACTGGCCAGAAGGTATAAGGCCATCCACCTGCGGTGTCGGGCCTCATTATGCCCCTGGCTGGTCCAGTATTCCTAATACTGCCTACACTGTCGGGCATTATTGCTTTAATTAAAATGTAGCATTGTGACAGGTTGCAGTGGTGCAAATCCACCACATTATATGGTCCGTGTTTCTGGTTTGAGTGTTATGAAAGAAGTTGCTGAGTAGTGAAACTGTCCTAAATATTGGCCCACATAGATCAGATTGCTAAATAGTTCAATGATGCATGGGTTAGCAAACACAGTGTCATAGTTTCAACGAGCAACTATTCTTTAAAAACAGTGTTTTAAAACGTGACTATTATGATGGTGTGGCTGTTGTTCAAAATTACTTTTGGGACATTGTAAGAAGATGACTGTGAGAGGTATGTGAGTAAAGGTAGTAATATGTCTACTTTAAAACATTTGTTTTAGATGAACATTATATATCATCATAGGCACAAGCCCTTTCTGCTGTGCAAAACAGTTGTGCAGGGGTGTGTCAAGGGTGATATTCAGTGAGTTGTGGTATTGAGGAAGTACTTTGAATATCACCTCTAAGCACATCCACTGTGCATGGCGCAGTGTAACTTGCAGCAGCGTAAGTTTCAAACTGCAGCATTCTACTTGTGGTACACAAATGCCGATATTCTAAAGGTAATATGCAAACGTGGTTGTAATTCAGGAAGGCACGTGGGGTGGGACATTCTCATCTGATTATGGCGGCTATTTGCATCCCATTAGCATGCAGGTTGGTGATCACCGAGGACTCTGCGCTTGGGTCCTTACCAGGTAGCAGCTGCTAAGCATGCGATGCCCCGTGCAGGCTAATTTCAGGCAAAAGAGAGCATAATCCCCCCACTGGCCTGATTGCGGGCATCTGTAATACCTCCTCCCCAGTAGCCCAGTTGGGGCAGCAATGTGTCTCCATGTTCAACACAGGCGTGGAGGTCCAGTGGACCAATAACAACAATTGCGCTATTAAGTAATGAAACACCTTCCTACCTCCTGAATACATCCCTGGCAATACCAGTGGACTGATAAGCCCAATTGCAGGCTTGAGTGTTGAAACCCCACCCCCCACCTTCCTGATCATATGCAAGAAAATCCCAATTGTGGGATGTAGTTAGCAACCCACCCCAACAAAAGACATGAGTGTTAAAGAGACATTACGTCTGTGATTGCCTTGATGAGGGGTAGACTGCATATCTCTCAAGTACCAAATTGATAAGTAGGAATGTAACCTCATTTAAATTCACTAAAAGCTTCCTGTTGCAGATTGTGAGGATTTGTAAACGTTCAGTGTTAACATGTTTGTTCAAAACTCTATAGTAAATGATGATAAATATATCAATTTTATAAATTGCAGACTTTATGAACTTAAATGCAAACATTTTAACAGTGTTGTGGGCTTCTAATTGTAAAATTAGATTAAGTGTTCCACGCTTTTCCTATTCTTTCCACATTTAGAGAAGCAATGTTACACATTTTGAGAACAAACAGTTCAGATGTATGAGACAGAGTGTTGAGGACACGCTGGGTGGCAGCTGCTGTGTTGCGTCACTGCAATGCAGCAGCTCACTTGTGAGTTGGCCCTGAACTTGATCCTTTTTTTCTTTAGTTCTGCAGGCACAGCTTTGGGGTTTCGCCTGCACAACTCTGCTGTTGCTTGACTCGATATCTGGCATGGTTTTGCATCGCATCTTATATTAGTGACTTATTTATTTAGTACTGATCTGTGCTGAGATCTTGAAACACGGGTCAAAAAGCTGTTCATTTTAAAAGTATCATTAAACTTATCATGATAGTGTATGCATGAAAAGTATTTTATTATACTGCTATTGAAAGGTACTTTAATTTCACTGAATACATGACTACAATTATAGGCAGACATGGTGAAGTAAACATTCTCACACTTGATGAGGATGTATTTCAACTCTATGGCATAATAGTGTAAATAATGCTAAAGTATGCACATATAGAATAGTTCTGAGTAGTGAAAGAAAATCTAAGAGTAGCACTATAAGCACAGCTAACTATACATTTTTTTAGGTTGTGAGCTTATTAGATAATATAGATAGTCAAGTATGACAGAGAGACAAATTAGATACTTAAGCAATTTATCCCTCCAGGGAGTGGGTACACTGGAGGATTTACCACGGCTGGTGTGATTCGGTCACGAGTTGCAGCCAGTGACCGAGATCACACCAGTGGTGTTAAATCCTCCAGTGTACCTACACCCTGGAGGATAAATTGTATTAAACAATGCAGAATGTTGTTTTTATGTTTTTAACTGCGTTCTAACTCACTGAGGTCCCTTCACACTTGAAGGAGAGGTCATTTTAGCTAAAAATTTTCCGTGGTGTTTTAGCGAAGTGCTAACGGGACAAGCCGCGGCAGTTTTGTTTGAAGTGAATTTGACCGGATTATGCACGGTATAAGGTTGGATGGCACGTCTTCCAGTGGGTACACTGGAGGATTTATCACGGTGGTCATTGTGCCAGCCAGCCAATCAGGATGAGGATTCGCATATCAGATTTACCACATTGTATAATAAATAGTTTAGCATCATACTTTAAACTATAATCATTACTTTTAAATGAATGCATTTTGATATTGTATTAGATAAGAAATATTTGAAGTGAAATATTTTACAGTTGTAATTGTTGAATTTTGTGTATATATTCATCATAACTGTTTTTTTTTATCTTTGTAGGTTGGCGACATCGCGGTTGCGCAGGTTATTGCCGTTGCTACAGCCGGCTCACTCCTCGAGGCTCTCAGTCTGCGTGAAGGAGAATGCTTGTCATCCTTAGAGGCTGGACAAAACCAGTCTCTCTTGGATGCACAGCAGCAGACTGTGAACCCTGGCCCTGAGCCGTGGGTCGTAGCAGTGTGGTGATGGTGCTGTTGCACATAGCAGTGCTTCACCTCCACGGCTACCATCTGTTCCTGCAGCTTCCTGGGTGAGACTGACACCTTCATAGAGCTCCAGTATCATCTCCCGAGGGCACAACAGTTTCCACTTCTTTTGCACCTCCACATTGAATCCAGCCTCCAGCCTGGATTGCCTGATGCAGTGCACACACTCGCAAGTCTTTGACCGAAGTAAAAGAACATTAACAATATTTTATATGTTTTTTATTAATATTTCACAAAGATTTTTTATTTAATTTATATATGTTGTGTATGATGTAATACACACCTTATTTTTTTTGTATGTATATATTCTTTTATAAAAATCTATTTTTGTATGTATAAAAATATTTTTGTTTGTCATTTTTATATTGAAAATATTTTTATAGTAAAATAAGTTAAAATATACTCTTGTGTTTGGTGTCTTATTCATATTCAAGAGATAAGTGTGACATTCACGTCAGAACATTTTTTGGGCAATTGTCATAACCATATCATCTAACATTGGATATGTGGCAGTATTGTTATCCCTTAATATGATAGTTAATAGAAAGGTTCATACAAATTTTCAAGGGGTGGAGGAGGCCAGACAGTAAAGAACAGGACATAGCTGTCTCCAGCCAATATCTCTTATGTAGTCATGTTAGCTTCCTTCATAAAAAATTTCTATACAGCTGAGTTTTAAAAAGCATCTTTGATTTAGACAATAAGGTCAAGGGGACCTTTCCAAGGGGCCACCAGTCTCTGTGACAAATGCCTTCCTTCATTAGTATTATACTTTGCGGGCCAGATATTCAGAAGGGTTGCAACATGTGTAAAAGGGTAGTGCCTGCCAAGTCAAGACTTGTCTCATTCTGTGATATTCAGCAGGAGGCAGTTCCACCACAGAAAACATGCTGAGTAACAGTGCAATGCAAATGAATGCATGATGAACTGCAAGGGGACCAACCATGCATTAACTGCACAGCCTGACATTCCTTGTGCGGCGTAGAGGGTGAAGAGCTCAACCTGCAACCTGCGCGCTGCACAACTTTCAGGCCAAAAAATGCTCAGTCAACAATCAAGCACAGGTAAACTGCTGAGTTGCATGGCCGCACACAGCAGCTGACAGCTGTGGCTGGACCCCAACCCACCTATGTCCCATCATGCAGCCTAATCATGGTCAAGAGTGACAATTCCAACACCACCCACCACTGGGCCTATTGTGTGCAACAGCAGAAATGTTCCTCCCTACAAGTCTGACCACGTGTTGCTCTAGTTTAAAACAGCCCTCCTGTGAATACATCCCTGGTGGTCCAGTGTACTGAGAAGCTGATTTCAGGGTCTATCAGTGTGAAACACAACCCCCTCCTGCCGCGAACATAGCCCTGGTGGTGAGTGGACTGAAAGTCCCATTTATGGATGTAAGAGTAAAGCTGACCCCGAACATAACCCTGGTGGTCTAGTGGACCAAAACTCCCGTTCACTGGGATGTAAGCAGTAAACCCCCTCTGAACATACCCTGGTGGTCCAGTGCACGAGAAGTCCCATTCTTGGGATGTGCAATAAACCCCCCAGAATATAGCCCTGGTGGTCCAGTATATGTATTCAGTACAACAAACCTCTTCCACCGATGTTCACATGATTGATGGTACGACCTCAGTTGGTGGTGGAAGTACTTATGAAATCTCAAGTTACTATAGTAGCATATCCATTTGTTCAGTACATGAACCAATAGTAACCATGTGATGTCATATTGTCTTTTATGCACATTTTAAAGTTGTTATATGTGCTCACAAACAAAATGATTAAGACACTTTAACATTAAAACTACTACATGGAACGAGGAATGACAAATGACAATTAATAAAGTAATTAAGACAATGACAGTAAATGCAACCACAACAGTTGAAATATTTCTGACACTGGAACATTGTTTTATATGTATGTGCACTATTCTTAGGAATATTAATCATGTAGCATGCTGAGTGATACCTTAAAAAGACAGGATATTCATGGCAAAACCCGCTTAATGCATCAGTTAGGGTTGTTCCACAGTGACAAAGTGAGGAAATTCGCTGTTAGGGTTCAAAACCCTAACTCCGAATTCACCCCCCCAGCATCACACACACACAGACACACACACATTCGAGTATGGGGGCGGACCAAGTCAACACAACCAATGACAGACATCCAGCAGCAGGTGACAAAAATAAACAATTGTCTAAATGTACTACGAGACATCCCCACCCACCTGACCAGGTACTGCATGCTCAGTGGAGATCAACAGCAAAACTGAGGCCATGTACACCAAATGTACACATCCTTGATTGCAGCTGCACACACCTACTCACACCTAGTGTAGTTGCATGGCCTTACTCCCGATGCCCCACACCACACCACACCACTTGTGGTGGGCCACCTGAGCAATAGAGTTAAGCAAAACCAAGGAGTTGTACAGGTATAATATCTTGATTATAACAAGGGTTTGAAAATACAGCTTTCTAATTGACTGTAAAATATTGTAACAGCCTTATGTTTAGTTTTTATTAACATACACGTGAGAGCCTAACTTAAGTGATGAATATGGTTTAATGTTGTTTAAAAAACAGTTTTATTATGATAGCACAAGCCACTCCCAGGTATTATGTTAATGGTCAGTTTATCACTGTTCAGGCGACATGTGGCACTCAGATATGCCTCTATCAACATTAAACTCACAGGGTGATTAACAGACCATTTAACATAACTGTTGGTCATGCCTTATTGCTTAATTGTCTTTATGAGTAGATGCTCTCCCTCTGCTGGGCACTGCAGCAGCTTTGCAACACAGTGTCCCACCCAGTTACACCATACACTGTCTAGTTGCTGGAGAATGGCGTGAATATGAACTCATGAAGATGAACAGTGTAACTTGATCATTACAGTCATCGAAAACCCTAGTGTGATTATAACTGACAGACTCTGTGATAGAGGATAACCCCTGCATGTCCTAGTACATTTACCCCATTATGAGTTAAATCAATCTAAAGAGACATTCTGTTTATATCTACACCATACCCTTGATTCCTGTTGTAGTGGGAATTAACATAGTTATCACTTTGATAGCATCAGTGACAGAAGTGTGGATAAACCCAAACAGTAGGCATACCGCCTGAGTATGAAACAACTGTTAAAAATCACACTGTGTCCATAAGTGGCATAGATCACTCATTGCAACAATAGCAAATGTATTACTATTTGAATAAGTTAGTCATCACAGATGCAATGAGATTGTCTTATCAGCACAACATACTCAGTAAGTGCCTACAGGAAAATCTATCCTATATACATGTCGATACAGGTACATCATTGTTGGCTCAGTAGTGCTATGATATTTAAAAGTTGCTTGGCCTGATCCATGCAATTACAATCTTCTTACAAAGAATACTTACTGCATTTTTAATATTGAAACACACTGAAGGTTCTTGTATGTACATCAGCAGTACACCTTCATGGTAAGAATGCATGTGATACTGGCAGTACCAATTTCTCATCGTTGAATAGGTAACATGCTTTTCCATACGTTTACATCAGTCTCTATGTTGAGTAAACCATTGCAGTAAATGTACTACTATGAAATCACCTACTAAATGTATCACTACTTTTATCTTGAGCATGCTAGTGTCTTGTGGTTAATTTATGTGCTTTTTTAATTAATGTATACCAGTAGTGTTTAAACCTTTCTACAACTGTCATCATCATCTTCAGCATTTATATTGAATAACGGCAGAGTACCAGTTGTGGTTTGGTTGTGGGGCATCTGCAGGTAAGGCCATGTAACTACTAAGTGTGGTGACGCTGTGCAGCTGCAATCAGGGATGTGTACGTTTGATGTACATGGCCTCAGTTTGCTGTTGATGTCCACTGAGCATGCAGTACCTGGTCAGGTGGGTGGGGATGTCTCGTAGTACATTTAGATAATTGTTTGTTATTTCTGTCACCTGCTGCTGGATGTCTGTCATTGGTTGTGTTGACTTGGTACTCCCCCATACTTGAATGTGTGTGTGTGTCTGTGTGTGTGTGATGCTGAGGGGGGGGTGAATTTGGAGTTAGGTTTGTGAACCCAAGAGCGAATTTCTCACTTTTGTCGTGTGGAACAACCCTAACTGATGCATTAAATGGAGTTTTTACTATGAATATATATATATATATATATATATATATATATATACTGATGCTACCATAGTTAGGGTTGAGGAGCCATTTCTATGTTAAACCCCAAAACTTTGCACCTTAATAACTTTGCAACCGTTTTACAGATTTGGCTGAAATTTGGAATACTTGATCAAGAACCATAGGCCTTGGGATCTGCCAAGTTTTGTAGTGGTCAGATATACAGCTGTGGAGTTATTAAGCATGATCTGTGCCTTGGCGTTCGCTTTTCTGGAATTCTGTAGTCGTGCCTACAGGTCGTACGGTTTGCGCGACCGGTCTGAAATCTTCAGGGAACGTGTGGCCAGGGTCCCCAATGTGCCTTTCAAAGATTTCGTGAAAAAATATTAAACGGTTCAAAAGTTATTCAAAAAACAGTTTCCCATTATAAGTCAATGGGAAAAGTTAACAAAAAGTTCAACACTTTCGCAAATGCATTTTTACTTTCGCAAATGGGCCTGTTACTTTCACAAATCGGCCATTTTGTTTTCAGTTGGTGATCAGAAAAATGGTTGGCATTTAATTTGGGACCCTCTAGCAACCTAATTCTTTTTGTATTCACCTAGTCGGACCCTGAGGATGCTTGCCATGTCTTTATTTTGTAGAAACACCCCAGAAATATGTTTTTCAAATTTCTGAAAAAGTACTTTCGCAAATTACTTTTGTGCTCACGAAAGTATCGAACTTTTTTGCTAAAGCTTTCACAAATTGCGACAGTAGTTTTCCATCTGTGGGACAGTGACAGCGATTCTTTGGCACTGCGCTGAAAAAGAACCGTTGGGAGTTTTGGGCTGAAATTTAGAGGAAACGGAGCCGACATCTCACAGATGTGCCTTTCAGTGTTGTATTGAAAAAATATTACATGGTGGCAAAGTTACGGCACTACAAAGTTGACAGTTTTTCCCGTAGGATAACATTACGGCGCCCAACGCATTACAGAAATCCTTTGGCACCCTGCTGCAAAATAACGGTTTGGTCTTTTTTCCTGAAATTTAGAGGGAAGACAGCCAACAGCCCACAGATGTGCCTTTCAGTAGTTTGGTGAAAATATCACACAGTGGCAAAGTTACGGCACTCCAAAGTTGGACGTTTTTCCCATAGGATAACATTACGTGCTCGACGACACTAGAAAACTTTGATCCCTGCTGCAAAATAACGGTTTGGTCTTTTTTCCTGAAATTTGAGGAAGGCAGCCAACAGCCCACAGATGTGCTTTCAGTGGTTTGGTGAAAAACATTACAGGGAGGCAAAGTTATGGCTCTCAAACTTTCTTTTTCCCATAGGATAACATTCGGCATTCGCCGCACCTTTCAGGGCCCGTATCTCGGAAATGGTGCGAGATACGGACTTTTCGTCAGAAAATTTCTTAGCCCCCAAAGATTTAAATTAGCCAGGACAATTGTAAATAATATGACTTTTAAATTTTTTTTCTACATCGTACGGTTCTTGAGATATAATGTATTTAGTATTCCAAGATCTCATTTTCTGCGCCGATACTCATTATTATGCATACATTATTTGTACTCACTGTCTTTCTCTATGCAGGTTTTGGGGAAAACCAGCCTGTGCGCTTACATTACTGTTACTGTTGCCCTTTCCGCTTGCGGTTCCGCACTGCTTCTCTTACCGTTGACGCCTGCGCCACCATGTGCATTATCCTTTGCTTTCATTTGCACTATGCTTCGTTATTTTTTGCCATTTCTGTCTACAGTACTGTTTATCTTTCTGTTTCACTTTACGTCACCATGCCCATTGACATTTCTGTTTGCAGGCACCATGTTACTATGTGACAACACATCACATGGCAGACCATTCCCGTCTATGCCACCATGTGTGTTACCCTTTCTGTTCTCATTCGCGCTTGTGTTATCATGTGCACCACTGTTAGCATTTCTGTTTGCGTTGCTGTACCTGTTAGTATGCCACAAGACATCATGTGGTGGGAGCACGGGGCCCTCCCGCTGCTGCATTACATTCACTATTTCTCGTTATCATTCTCAGAAAGAAGGGAAATTAGAGGCAAAAAACTCAGTTTAATGCATTAGTTAGGGTTGTTCCACAGCGACAAAAGTGAGGAAATTCGCTGTTAGGGTTGAAAACCCCCCTTGCACCTCACCACCCACCCCCTCAACCGGCATTGGGGTGTGCATTGGGATCGTGGGTCCTAACTCTCACCCCATTCTCCTATACTTCTGCTGCTTTACACATGTCATGGGGTGAGAGTTAGGGCTGATGATCCCAATGCACACCCCAATGCCACCACGTGCGTCATCCTTTGTGTTTTCATTTGTGCTTGCGTTTCTGTTACTTTTTTGCCATTTGTGTGTACCGTACTGTTTCTCTTTCTGTTTCACTTTGCGTCACCATACCCATTGACATTTTCATTTACAGGAACCATGTTACTATGTGACAAGACATCATGTGGCACACTGTTCCCGTCTACGCCACCATGTGCGTTACCCTTTCTGTTCTCATTCGCGCTTGTGTTACCATGTGTGCCACTGTTAGCATTTCTGTTTGTGTTGCTGCTCCTGTTACTATGCCACAAGACATCATGTGGTGGGAGCACGGGGCCCCGTGCTCCTGCCACTGCATTACATTCACTATTTCCATTATTCTCAAAAGAAGGGAATTAGAGGCAAAACTCCTGCTTAATGCATTAGTTAGGTTGTTCCACGCGACAAAGTGAGGAAATTCGCTGTTAGGTTCAAAACCTAACTCCGATTCACCCCAGCACCACACACACACAGAACACACACACATTCAAGTATGGGGAGGACCAAGTCAACACAACCAATGACAGACATCCAGCAGCAGATGACAGAAATAACAAACAATTGTCTAAATGTACTACGAGACATCCCCACCCACCTGACCAGGTACTGCATGCTCAGTGGAGATGAACAGCAAAACTGAGGCCATGTACACCAAACGTACACATCCTTGATTGCAGCTGCACACAACGTACCACACTTAGTAGTTGCATGGCCTTACCTACCGACACCCCACACCGGACCACACCACTTGTGGTGGGCCACCTGAGCAATAGAGTTCAGCAAAACCAAGGAGTTGTACAGGTATAATATCTCTGATTATAACAAGGGTTTGAGAAATGCAGCTTTCTAATTGACTGTAAACATTGTAACAGCCTTATGTTTAGTTTTTATTAACATACACGTGAGAGCCTAACCATATGATGAACATGGTTTAATGTTGTTTAAAAACAGTTTTATTATGATAGCAATAAGCCACTCCCAGGTATTATGTTAATGGTCAGTTTATCACTGTCTAGCGACATGTGGCACTCGGCATGCCTCATTCAACATTAAACCCTACAGGGTGATTAAAAACCATTTAACATAACTGTTGGTCATGCCTTATTGCTTAATTGTCTTTATGAGTAGATGCTCTCCTCCTCTAGGCACTGCAGCAACTTTCAACACAGTGTCCCACCCAGTTACACCATACACTGTCTAGTTGCTGGAGAATGGCTGTGAATATGAACTCATGAAGATGAACAGTGTAACTTGATCATTACAGTCATCGAAACCCTAGTGTGATTATAACTGACAGACTCAGTGATAGAGGATAACCCTGCTGTCCTAGTACACTTACCCCATTGTGAGTTAAATCAATACTAAAAGACATTCTGTTTATATCTACACCATACCTACTTGATTCCTGTTGTACCACAATTAACATAGTTATCACTTTGATAGCATCAGTGACAGAAGTGTGGCAACCCAAACAGTAGGCATACAGCCTGAGTATGAAACAACTGTTAAAAAAATCACACTGTGTCCATAAGTGGCATAGAGCACTCATTGCAACAATAGTAAATGTATTACTATTTGAATAAGTTAGTCATCACAGATGCAATGAGATTGTCTTTATCAGGTACAACATACTCAGTAAGTGCCTACAGGAAAATCTATCCTATATACATGTCCGATACAGGTACATCATTGTTGGCTCAGTAGTGCTATGATATTTAGAAGTTGCTTGGCCTGATCCATGCAATTACAATGTTTCTTACAAAGAATACTTACTGCATCTTTAGTATTGAAACACACTGAAGGTCTATGTATGTACATCAGCAGTACACCTTCATCAGTAAGAATGCATGTGATACTGGCAGTACCAATTTCACAGTGTTAAATAGGCAATGCTTTTCTATACATTTACATCAGCCTCTCTATGTTGAGTAAACCATTGCAGTAAATGTACTACTATGTAAATCACCTACTAAATGTATCACTACTTTTATCTTGAGCATGCTAGTGTCTTGTAGTTAATTTATGTGCTTCTCTTAATTAATGTATACTCACTAGTGTTAAAACCTTTCTACAACTGTCATCATGCACCTTCAGCATTTATATTGAATAACGGCACAGTACCAGTTGTGTGTGGTGTGGGGCATCGGTAGGTAAGGCCATGCAACTACTAAGTGTGGTACGTTGTGTGCATCTACAATCAGGGATGTGTACGTTTGGTGTACATGGCCTCAGTTTTGCTGTTCATCTCCACTGAGCATGCAGTACCTGGTCAGGTGGGTGGGGATGTCTCGTAGTACATTTAGACAATTGTTTGTTATTTCTGTCATCTGCTGCTGGATGTCTGTCATTGGTTGTGTTGACTTGGTCCTCCCCCATACTTGAATGTGTGTGTGTGTCTGTGTGTGTGTGGTGCTGGGGGGGGTGAATTCGGAGTTAGGGTTTTCAATCCTAACAGCGAATTTCCTCACTTTTGTCACTGTGGAACAACCCTAACTAATGCATTAAACGGAGTTTTTTGCCTCTAATCTATCTATCTATCTATCTATCTATATATATATATATATCATACAGGTGCTTCCATTAGGTGTCAGGGGAAGGGGTGGCTACTAACTAAGTAACTAACTAACATAGGTGGTGGGCACCACTAGACATCAGGGCAACAAAAATGGGAGATGCCACTAAACACCAGGAGAAAGATCAGCTAAAACTTGACTCTGCAGTCAGCAGCATGAGTTCCTGCTGTGGCTGCAGAAGTCGTGAAAATACCACTGTTCTCCATACGGAGAATGGGAGACATTAAACTGAGGTCCCATCTGCCTGGATTGGTGGTAGTTGAGGTGGATGTTAAAGATCCCATGGCACTTATCGAAAAGAGTAGAAGAACTTCCCCGGTGTTCTGGCCAAATTTCCCTCATTCACTAAAAATACCACCAACAGCTTAATCTGGTTCAAGGTCAGTTGGCATTCATCTGTATCCCCCTCCCCCGGGTCGTGCCTGAAAATAGGCAGGATTTGTCTAGTGCACTTACCCGGTCAACAAAAGCTAAATAAATAAAAAAATAAATAAATAGGCTGACATGCTACAGTATAGGAGAATGGGGTGAGAGTTAGGCATGATGACCCCCTGACACACTCCAATGTCTGTTGGTGTGTGGAGGGTGGGGGGTGGGAGGTGGTAGGGGGTGGTAACCCTAATATCACATTTCCATACTTTTGTCACTGTGCTATCAACCCTAACTAATGCATTAAGAAAGTTTTCTGCAATTTATTTCCTCACTTTTTCAGATAGTATAATAGCATCTTTATTTTGCTGTGGTAGCACTGGGTCCTTCAGACCTTATGCTTCCATTCCTCTGTCCATATAGTACAACAGTATCCATATGTCACAGTGGCAGTGCAGGGTCATTCAGACCCTGTGCTTCTATCCCTCCACAGATGCACATACATATGTAGCTGTGGAAACACAGGTGTCTCTGGCCCCTGTGCTTCCAGGCACTAAATTATGAGCAGGTGCAGCAAAATTGCAACAAATAGTCATAACTTTGCCATCTTAAATAATTTTCTCCCCAAATGTTCAACATTAGCTTCTTATCACCTCACCGCAGGCACCCAGTACAGAAAACTTTCAAATCCCTGTTGAAATGTAATTCTCCACAACTGTAATGCCATTTTGAGCCACAAGTGTGGAAAAACATTTTTAGAAGGATTTTAAAAATTACAGCTGTACTGTCCATGAGGTGGTGTGAAAAAATGGTAATGCTGAAAATCTCTAGTGAAAACATGAAATATTGGCGAAGTTACGAGCGTACGTAGAAACTGCGCAACACACACTCATAACACAGTCATTTTTTGGAATTTTTTTCACCAAATTTGCAACATGGGCTTTTTGGGACCCCACCTCATGAACAGTGGCACTGTCATTTCATTAATCATCCCTGAAAGGTGATTCCATGCAGTGAATTTGAAATCACCTTTTGGGACTGAGTAATGAAATAACAGTGCTAGTATTCCTGAGTTGGTGTCCCAAGAACCCCATGTTGAAAATTTGGCACCAAAATTCCTAAAAATGGCTAAAATATCAACCTAAGTTGCGACCCCCATTGACTGCCATTATACGGTGCTTACCGTTGCTTCTTCTGTTTGCAGTTTAGCTTTCAAGAGTGCAGATGTGTCCCAGTCCAGAGAAGATGACTGCTCCTGACTTCTGGAGGTAAGTAGGGGTAAGGGGGGTGCTGGGAGGTGTGTGCTTTGTGGGAGGGGGAAGAGGAGGAAGGAGGACTGGGGAGACAACGAGGGACTGATTTCTTTTTTGCAAGTTTAAAAAAAAAATAAAAGACACCGGGGGACAGTTTTCTTTATTTACAGCTAATCTAAAATAGACTTATTTGGTCACACTGTGGTGGGCTCCCAGTGTGCCATATTAGTGGGACTGGTTGGAGGGTGGATACATGCTGACACATGGATTGGGTACCCTGTGTCAGCTATTCAAGACTACTGGCTTTGGTGGTGGGGGGGCATCATCTAACACTGGACATCCTAGTTTAAGAAGCATAAACATTTATTAAAAAAATAAATATCTATTTGGCACACTGGGGTGGGCTCTCAGTGTGCCATATTAGTGGGTGCCGGTGATACATGCTGACACAGGGAATTGGGCACCCCAATGTTGGCATTTAAAGAATAAGTGCTCGGGCCATTTTTTTGTTTGGAGACATCCACAATTTTGGATCTCTGTTCATCAGCCAATCCCCATTTGTGAGGTGGGATGAGGAACAGATGGTCCTATTGGACCATCTGGTCTTCATCTCAAGACCAGAAGGCAATTTGTGACCATCTGGTTTTCATCTCAGGAATAGGAATTTTGACAACTCACGAATGGGGATTTAGTTTGTATAATCCCCATTTGTGAGGTGTCAAAATCCCCGTTCATCAGCCAATCCCCATTCGTGAGATAGGGCCTTGTGGTCCTTATCTTACAAACAGGGATTCTGACAGCTCACGAATGGGGATCAGATCACAAAGGGAATTTGGACACCTCATATACAGGGATTGGAAGCGAGTCACAAATAGGGATTTTCAAATAAAAACACTCATTTTTTTAATAAACCGATGGAAAGCAAACACATTGTTTTGTAGAGGGCATCACCCTGAACAAAACCCATGCATTTGTTTCCACAGTATACACCTGTGGAGCAAGTAACAACATTTTGTTTTGGGCTAAAAGTTCAAACAAGACAGCGGCTCATGAACAAGGATTTTTCTCTCAAAAATGGGGATTTAATGAATCCCTGTTCGTGAACTGTCAAAATCCCCATTTGTGATCCAAAATCCTTGTTTGCAGCTGTGCATCTATCCAAATGACTGAACTGAGCAAGCTCAGAACCCAAATATTCTAAATTAAATAACTTTGGATTGGATTAATATTTGTTCACCAAATCAACACTGGCTCATTCCTTAGGGCAAACTCTTTCTACCATGAAAATTACAGGCTAAAATTCCAAATGGTGTGGGTGCAGGGTGATGAGGAAAATTCAGAACAAATTTGCAAAAAAGGTAAAACACATTTTTTTCACTATGCACTGCAGAAAAACTGCACATCTGATCAAAATGAAACTTGGCAACTTGGGACATCTTCTCCATGGGACAGCGCAAATCAAATTATGTGCAAATCTGTTGAACAGTTGCAAAGTTATTAAGGTGCAAAATTTGGGGTTTAACATTAAACTGCCTACTCAACCCTAACTATAAGGACACGATTGAACCCTGATATATATATATATATATATATATATATATATATATATATATATAGGATATACAATGGTAAGCTCTCAGATAAATGATTTATCTACAAAAGTGCTGTTTGACCTCGGGTAAGCTCACGAGTGGCATAAGCCATGAGTGAGGTGTCCAAGGTCAAACAGCACAAGTGTAGATGAATCATTTATCTGACAGCTCACCATTGTATATTTCATTTATGCAATAAGGATGCTTTCTACCAGTGCAGGAACATTTGGTTTTGACTGTTTATCTTTTCTTTTAAATGATAATTTCTGGGAGTTTTGGTTAACTTTCCTAGAGTATGTCACCAATCATAGTGGTTGATATTAAATGAAACACCACTCATTTTCTAGAAAACTTCTTGCTGAACAAATGTCATGCTCACAGCACCATGCTACCTTTTTTCATTTAAAAGTTATTCACATTTGTTTGTCAATAAACAGAAAATAAAATGGAATGTTATGCTGTTTTTTGCTAATTATAAAAAAAACCTAAAAGGTATCTATGAATGAAACACCACTCATTTTGTAGATATTTTTGTGTTGAACATTTTTGTGCTCACAGTACCATGGTATAATTTTTGGTTTTTAAATTATACACATTTGTTTGTCAAAAAAGTCAACAAAAAACTTAATTTTCTTCTGTTTTTTTGCTAATTATAAAAAATCTATAAGGTATCTATAAATGAAACCACCACTCATTTTGTAGATAATTTTGTGCTGAACAATTTTCATGCTCACAGTACCATGTTATCTTTTTTCACATTAAAGTTATTCCCATTTGAATATGGTTAGTACTGCTTCTGAGGCTGAACATTCTAAATGAATTCCGAAGAGTTTGTGACATTATAAAATGAGCTTTTTGTTTCCTGGCATCTGGTTGGCTGGTACCCTTTCCAAGGGGTACATAAACTTACAATAGATACCCAGGAAATAAAAAGTACCAGCCCAAGTGCCCCTTCACCCAACCAGGAATTCTGTGCCCACCCTGCTTCCTCATTGGCTGAAAGCATCACACAGAAATTCAAATTACCACCATTTTCTTTCTCTTGATTGCCATCCAATTCTCCCTGCTTCAGTGACATCTAGCTGCCCTGACAAAATGCACATCAACCCCCGATGATTTCTTGGCACAGTTTTTTTTTCTTCTTTAGTACCCTCTTGTTCCCATGCCTGGAGCTCCCCTGATAACCAATAGTGTGACACTCAGACAGTGAGCAAGAGCATTCACATAGCCCTCTCTTTCCCTGTCCCCACTCTCAGGCAAAAACACAATTATGGTAGTCACGAAATAGCAAGGAAAACAGTGTGCGCACACATTTAAAATATTGTATTATTTCAACTGTCTTGGATGTCCAGGGCCAGCTGATGTACCCCTTCCTCCTCACAGGCTCTCTGACAGCACCCACCCTCCAGCTCCTGCTCCCATCATTGCCCCCTGCATGCATTCCCTCACAGCTCTATGCAGTCATCAAACCTGTTGGGATTATGCTGCCTGGCATCTGCTCTCAAACTCTTTCATTTACCTCTTCCCATCCCTGTGGCAACTGAAGTGCATTCCCTCGCAGCTCTACCTTTCAAAATGACTGTATTCTGTCAGCCGACCGTGCTCATACTGTCTCATCCTGCCTCTTGCCATCACTATGGCAACACCTGCTAGTCCCCTTCAAAAAAACAAACAAACACAAGTAATAAACTTACATTGACACTGGAAATGGGGAGAGAAGATAATTCCAAAATGAAATAAAGCAAAACTGCAGGGTCAGGGGAGGACACAAGAAAAGCCACCATATTAACAGCTCCAGAAGCGGTATTACCTTTACTCGTGTCCTCTCGTTTCCTCACTCGCTGAAATCCACACAGCATCTCTTGATAGAACTAGTTTCCATGAATGATTGAATAAAATTATACACACTAAAATAAAAGCATTCAATGAGTCAATAAAGTTATGAAACCTGTGTGTGTGTGTGTGTGTATGTGTGTATATGTTGGGGGGGTAACCATGATAACTAGATCCAAAGTCCCTAGCTCAAAAAAAACAACATTGTAATTCAGGTGGAAGAACTATTTTATTAAAAATAAGAGTTTTTACATGAAAACACAATTATTTTTTTCAAACATACTGTACATAACACAGCGGCTCATTTTCTAAGCTCAATAATACCATTCAGGGTGGGTGGTATGGGCTATACCAGACCTTTCTGGGGCTATAAGACCCTCTGCCTGTGGTGTCGGGCCTCATTAAAGTCCTGGGCAGTGTGGTATAGCCCAATACTGCTCACCCTGTCGGTATTATTGCTTTCCTAACTGTGTGTATAAATGAGTAACTGTGTGTATAAATAAATTTATACACACAGTGACTCAGATAAACATATTTATCACTCTCTGTTTATCTCCACACCTATTGCATAAATATACATATATATATATATATATGTTTATTTTATATATTGCAAAAACTTCGTTAATGCATCAGTTAGGGTTGTTGCTGAACTGAGAAAAGCAGGAAATGGGGTGTTAGGGTTTCCAACCCTAGCATCCCACCCCCACCCTGAAGAGACTGACAGGCCTCAGGAGGGTACCTTGACGTCGTCAGCACTAAGGCCCCCGCTCCCACCCTGCAGTCACTGGTTCCAGCAGTGAGACATGTCATTGATTGGGAGAATAGATCTCAAACCTTGAACCTCCTTAGATGCATGAGCAAATTATGCGGTCCCATCAGTCCAGAACCCTAACTGATGCATTAATGGACTTTTTTGCAATTAATTTCCTTACTTTTTGTGACAGTATCACCATAGCTGTACTTGTTATGGAATTGCAGAGCCCTCCTGGCCCTGCTCTCTCATCTATCCATAAATGTAGAGGCATTGTAGTTAACTTTCTGTGACAGGGCTGAATAAGGACCTGTTCTATTTTTTATGCAGAAGGAGTTAAATGCGAGGATCTGTTCTATTCTCTCCTTTTCTGTCTCTTGTCTGACTGATTGCACAACCAACTTTTCCTGTGAGACCTAGGAACTGATCACTCTGTTGGTCTTGTGATTCTCCTCCTCTCGCTATCTCTCCACCTTCCCTTACTATTTCTGTCTTTTCTTCACCTTTGCATATCTGTGGGTATAAAAATATGTGTGAATCTCTGTGTAAAACTGTATGTGATACTGGTATCCCTTTGTTTAAAACTGTATATAGTTATACTGTTGAAATGATTGCAAAAAGCTTTTTGGGACACAAGTGGTTAACCTGAGAAGCTGGTTTGCAAACTCTCTGATGCTGTAAACAAGAGGTCAGTTCAGGGTCATTATGTTCTTTTAGCTGCACTTGCAAGAACATTGGAAACTTACAAGAACATTGCATGAGAAGCATGCTGTTTTCTTAAGGAGTTTCCCAGGGTCAGATTTATCAAAAGAGCAGCAATGCTTGTGCAAAAGAGAGACAGAAACTGAGATTTGAAACTGAGAAGAAAAAAATCAGAAGAAGGACTCTATCTTCTATGTTTGTACTGCCATTGTAAATAGTTATACGGAACATTTTTTCATTTTTTTATTTTGCTCTTAATAAAAATACGCTATTTGTGAATTTTGAAATTGCTCCTGGTTTTCCCATGCATCCTGACCTGTGCCTCAATGACACCTTCATCTCCCTACTGGAGCTTAGGGCCCTTCAGGCTGTGCATATCCATTCTCCATGATTTTCTTATGTAATTGTTGAAGAGCAGGGTCTCTCTTTAGATGCATGAGCAAATTATGAGATCCCATCAGTCCATAATGTTTCCCATACATGCATATTTATAAATGTGACTCATTTCTGTGTAGGCTAAGCACTAAAGATGTAACATTGTGAATGCAGGACATAGTATTATAGTCACAGTATGGTTACTTATAATTTTAATTTTTTTTTTTTACTGGAAACAAGCATAGCTGCTTATACTAAGCTGCCTGATTCAGCAAGTCCATATCTCAAACTTTTTTGAGATATAGCCTCTGGAAGCTACCCAGACCATCACAATGTTATCCTATGGGAAATAACACAACTTCAACATCTCATAAGTAAGTGACCAATTGGTATTTGTTTTGAAAACCAGCAAAAGACACATCTGTGTGGCATGCCCTTTGTACACTGAAAATTTCAGCCAATGAGAGCAAAACATTTGTTTGCTATGCCATGGAAAAGAAACAGGTATTGCTGGAAAGTGTCACTAGTTTGTGACACTTCCACAAATTTTGTGAAAGCTTTCACAAATCCTGTTGCAAATTTGCGACATTACACTTATGAAAGTGCTGCACTTTGTGGCACTTTTGCAAAAGTAGTGTCACAATTTTGAGACCAAATGGTCAAATTAAATTATATATTTTCAAGCATTATTTTTAAAATCTAACACCAGGACCATGTTCCTTGTGCCATGATTAGATAAACACAGCTCTTGGTGTTTACAAAACGGCAGTATTTTTTGAATTACAGTGTATTTTACCCGTCACTTACTGAAAACAAGATGGTGGCTGCATGACACTACTGCTCCCACAGCTAAGTACATTCAAGTTATCCTCATGTCCGTACTAAAGTTCAGCTTCAAGGACAGAACAAATGTCAGCAAGCACCAGTTCCAAGACAATGTGGTAATATTACAAAAGACTCAGTCATTACGTCTTGCTAAAGAACCTCAATGTGGTACTAAGTCTGTGCAAAAAACATGAAATTTTGAAGAAACTTGAAGAATTAAATATGACTTCTAATGCAGCACTTCATTTATTTAAAATGTGGTAACTGGGAATCAATTCAGAGACTGGGGATCAGTGATTTGGGTTTGGAGTTCACTACATCAAGTTCACCATGGATGAATGCTTTTTTTTTTTACAGTACAGGGGATCGGGTTGGGGCGGTTGCACTGTTCAGGTGGGTGATCAGGTGAGGAGAGGGGCCACTAGCCACTAGGGATTTAATAAAAAATATGTGGTGGGTGATCAGGTTGTGGAAGGGACTGCTAGCCACCAGGGAATTCATTTAAAATCAGATGGCGATCAGTGACTGGTGTGGGGGGAGATGCAGTAGACAAAAGCTGGACAGGGCAGAAATTCTCCCATGCACTGTCAGAAGATTTCTCCTCTGCCACAGGCAGAAGTTCAGAAACTTTGAATGAAAGTTGTGATAGCTTGTGGAAGTTCTGCTGAGGCGGAAATCACAATTTTCGCCCACCTCTAAATGTAAAACAGAACAGAAAAGACATTTTTACAGGGTATTTACATATCTTTAATGCATACATTCATACAACACACTGCAGCTGTGATATGGCTCACATTCCAGTTGTGCATCCATCTTGGCAGTTGTGTCTCCTGACATGAGAGGGGACTGGTGTGCTGGGGAAGAGGTTTGACATCTAGTTTAGACAGTTAAACTGACTGTAGGGAGAGTGAGTCTAGGAGAACCACAGCAAAGGGAGTGATGGAAGTGATGGGGGCTAGCTCTCCCCCTATACTGCAAACTGGTAGTAGTAAGGTAGGCAATAATAAGGATGAGCTTCAAAAACGAGTAGTTGAGGAAAAGGGGGAAGGCTCTCAGGGTATGCAAGCAATACAAAAATTAAAAAGATATGGAGACTGGTAAGGAATGCAGATGTAGTATCACAAAACAGCAAAAGAGGATCTAGAGCTAATTGGAAGGGGATCTGCCTCAATGCCAGGAGTCTGGGTAATAAATTGATTGAGCTTCAGACATTGGTGACACACTCAAGTGGACCTCACAGAAATGTGGGGCACAAAAAATTGACCTGGACTTCTCAACCCAAATTAAACAATGTTTACATAGAATAGAGGGAAAAGCAATGGGGGTGGGCACAGCTCTGTATGTCAAGGAAGGCATAGAGGCTGTAGAAGATGTACACATCAGGGAAAGCAAAAGAGAAACAGAGCCACTCTGGATTCACCTCACAGTGCTCTCTGGCAAGTGAATATGAGTGGAAGTGACCTATAGACCACCAGGACAATGTGAAAAGAGAGAGGGAGTTTGAGGAATAGCTGGCAAGGGGAGTGAGGAAGGGGACGTGGAGGTGGTGGAAGGTCTGAACCTGATAGATACTGACTATTGCATTCCTGTGGACAGGTGCACCAGAAGCCAAGGCCTGTTGGATACATTTCAGGACTGCTTGCTGGTGCAATTCGGTAAGTAGCCCACTAGACAGGCAGCCATTCTTGATTTCGTGCTCACTAAATTAGAGTTGATGACTGACGTGGTGGAAGAGAAGCTTGTGGATCTAACTACCATAATTCCTTTCAGTTCAGGCTGGTCCTTGGGGAAAGAATGCCCTATCAAAAACTGAACTCCTGGATTACAGAAGAGCAGGTTTCAACCGGATGGTGTAGTTAGTCAAAGACACATTGATCAGGGTGGACAGCACTGGAGATATAGAGGAAAGATGAGGTAATCAAGGGGCTCATTCTTGAGGCAACAAAGTCTTGCACTAGAATTGCTACAAAATGAACCATGTACTGGAGACCATTATGATTCATCGAAATGGTCAGAGAATCAGTGAGGGCCAACAGAAAGGCTTTTACCAGATACAAGGAAACGCAAGAGGAGGAGGACGAATGAGGAGAGTACTAAATGAAAACTAGGGAAGCAAAGAGGGTGGTCAGGGATGCAAAAACAGATACAGAGCTGTGTATCATGGAAGGGGTCAGGGTATGGAAAAAAATCTTCAGCTACATTAAAGAAAAAATGAAGCAGAGAGGGGGCATTCTTAGGTTACAAGAGAGGGAAGGTACTAGAGGAAGATGAACAAATGCAACAGTCCTTAAGGATCAATTCTGCTCTGTCATCATAAGGGAAGCCAGTGTGCCCAAGCCTAAAAGTGGCATCAAGGCAGCTGTCAGGAGCATTCCTAAAATTAGGCAGCCAGTATTTACCAGAAAAAGGATCCAGAAGGTGCTTGAAGCCCTAAAGTAGATAATGTCCCAGGACCAGATGAGAAGCATCCAATGGAGCTGAAGGAATTGGCTCTGGAACTGTCTGATGCTCTAGTAGGGATATATGATAGCTGAATTCAGATGGGGTAGTTCTAAAAGACTAGACGGTAGTACTGTAGATATAGTCTCATTACACAAGGAGGGACAAGGAGCAACCAGGGAATTACAGACTTCTCAGCCTTACCTCTGTCGTGGGTAAACTAATTTATACTTAGTATTTATACTTGGTGTAGAACAGTAGAAGACCAATAGGTCCATATGACTGTTCCCCAACTTAGTGGGTACACATCAATTATTCCCCAGAATATACTTATCAATTCTTTTTTTAAACTCATTCAATGTTTTACTTTCTACCACTTCTCTTGATAGTGTATGCCACACTCTCCCCGTTCTATTTACAAATGAATAATATATATAATTGTTCCTTACGGTTTTTAATTTAATTTGTTTGTCATGACTTCTCAGCCCTCTTAACCTTTCTTACATTTTTATCCCCATTTCATCCACTAACTCATGGTCATTCATTATTTGAAACATCAACATTGAACCTCCTCTTTCCCTTCTTTGCTCCAACGTGTATAATCCTGTCCTCTGTAATCTCTCATTATATTCATATTTATTTAAATTTCCAATCATCTTGGTATATATCCTCTGCACTCTTTCCACTCTCCCTATTTTGTTCTTTGTATATGGACTCCATAATTGGGACCAATAGTCCAAATATGGTCTAACATAAGACTTGTATATTGGTAACATGCATCCCAATGATTTGTTCATAAAGGTACGTTTTATATTTCTCACCATATTATTTGCTTTTGTATGGCTACCGTCCTTTGTTTATCAAATTTAAATTCTCTGTCAACTATCATGCCACAGTCCTTTTCCTTCACTACTTCTTTTAGTTCTTTTCTATCTAATATATACCCATTTTTCTCCCTATTCCACTTTCCTAGATACATTACCCCGATTTCTCTAGACTAAATTTCATTTTATTCTCTCTAGCCCAGATTTCTACTTTTTGTAAATCCTTTTTTAACCTTTTCTGCTGTTCTATTGTTTTTACTGGTCCTCCCAGTTTGATATCATCTGCAAATTTTACCACTTAATTATTAATCCCTTTATGTAAGTCACTAATATACAAAGAAAACAATATACGGCCCAACACAGATCCTTGTGGGACCCCACTCCTCACATTAATTGACCCAGATAATTCCCCTAGTATTCTTACATTTTGAGTTCTATCACTCAACCTGTTCCTTATCCATAATACAATTTGACTACCTAGTCCTATTTTACTTAATTTCATAATCAGATTATCATGAGGTACCTTATCAAAAGCCTTTTGAAAGTCCAAGAATATTATATCCATTGGTGTATTATTAGCCAATTCCTCCTTAACCTTCTCATAAAAGCATACTGTAAATGGTTTGTACCACATGCTCTATTTTTTTTTAAATCCATGCTGTTTTTTATCCGTATAACCCAATAAATTCACACGTTCCTCTATTTTTAATTTGAATATACTCTCAGCTACTTTCCCCAAGATTGCTGTCAGGCTCACCGGTCTATAATTTGACACTACCGATCTCTTTCCCTTTTTAAATAGGGGCACCACAAAAGCCTGTCTCCAATCCTCTGGCACCTCACCCGTCCTAAAGGACTCATTAAATGTCCACACCAGAATTTCTGATATTAATAGTAACACTTCTTTAATATACCTTGGATTTTACATATCTGGTCCTGCAGATTTTTGTATTTTTGCCTTATTTATTATTCTTTCAACTTCTTCCTTTGTAGTGACTATGTCCAAATTTTGTTGGTTTGTATTCACCACCACATTTTTTACATCATTTTCTTCCTCAAATACTGATCCAAAATACTCAATTAATACATTAGCCATTTCACTAGAATCCTTGATTTCCTTACCATTTATATCTAATGGTCCTATACCCTGTTTATCTTTCCTCTGTTGATTTACATATGCATAAAATCGTTTCCCATTGTCCTTTCTGTAAACCAAATTAACTTCCAATTTCCCTCTTTCATTTTTTATGATCTGTTTTACTTCCTTAACACATTTTCTATAATGTCTTACAGAATCCTCTGTTTCTAATATGTTCATTCTTCTAAATGCACTCTTTTTCTTTAGTCAAGCTTTTATTACCTTACTGGTACACCACAAGGGTTTTCTACCTTTTTTATTGTACAGCCTCTTATCTGGTACAAACTTTTTTCAGATTTAATAACTTCTTTTTCAATTCTTCCCACATGTGTCCTACATTTTTTTCTTATACTTTGTTTCCAATTCCATCTCTTTAAATATTCTTTATTTCTTTTAAAATCTGCTTTAATTTTTTGACACTGTTTTCCCTTTTATACATGTGATTTTATTTTTAATTTTAAAGGCCACTATAGCATGATCGCTATTTCCTAGATGTCCTCTTATCTTTATTCCTTTAACAATATCTGTTCTAGTTGTTAACAATAGTTCCAAGATGTTTCCTCCCCTAGTTGGTTTATATATTAACTGTTCCAACCCTATTGTTTCTACCAACTGAACAAACGTTCCACTATTTACACTCTTACTACTACCATTCTCCCAACAGATATCTGGATAGTTGAAGTCTCCTACTACATCTCCTTCTGTTGCTACATATCCAATTTCATAATTTATTATTTCATCTATTTCCCTATTACAGTTTGGTGGCCTATAGTAGATTCCAAAAAAAATCTTTCTATCCTCCCCTCTCAGTACTTGAATCCATAATGATTCTATACTCTCATTTTCACTTTCCTTGTATAAGCTGCTATTTATTTCCTCTTTTATATAAATAGCCACTCCTCCCCCTTTTCTACTCCTCCTAGATCTAGAATACAATTTGTATCCCTCAATATCTTTATTCCAATGTAATTCAGGGTCCCACCAAGTTTCAGTTATCATACACATATCTATTTTTTCTTGACTCAACATAACTTTCAATTCTGCTTTCTTTTCACTATTTAAACTTCTTGCATTTAGCAACCATATTGATATGTCCTCTTTTTTCTTCTGATTTGTTGTTTCATTTTATCTTTTTCTTCCTTATATCCAATACACCTGTTTCCCATCTCCCCTTCTCCTTTAGTTTAAATTACTATCCACTACTATTTTAATATCCATCCCTCATTTTCCACTGCCTTTCTTACTTAGATGTAACCCATCTCTACAAAAGTAAGATGGTTCACAAATGTACTCCTCCCAATGTTTAATACAACCCAATTTGTTATACAAGGTCCATTGCCTCAGCCAAATATTTAATTTTCTTATTTTAATATTTTCTATACCCATTTCTTTTTGTACTGGTAATATTTCTGAAAAATTATTTTACATTTTAATTCCTCTGCCTCAGTTTTTATTTCATCAGATTTGTTCTGTATATCTTCTAGTCCCTGAGTTTTGATGTTGTTCACCCCAAATGTAAAATCAAAACAGCTGATCCATCCCTTTCTCTAATGATATTCCCTAGCATTCTGTTTACATCTCTTATCTTTGCCTCTGAAAAATAGCTTGTTGTCACAATCTCTTTGTTGTCTTTAGATGTATATCTATCCATGTATTTTAATATTGAGTCTCCCAATATATAAATATTCTTTTTTCCTGCATATGTTCTATTTGCTCATCACATTTGTCAGTCTCAGTATTTTGTTTCCCTATACTGTGATGTTCTTTCCCCAAATATAAGTTTATGTTGCTCTTTTCTCTACTAAGATCACCTTTCCTTACCTCCTTATTAGATCCAACATTAATCTCCTTACCTTCGATTTGATTTTCATTCTTCTGTAACCCTGAATATATATTGTCACCTCTTACCTCTTTATCACATTCTTTCTTTCATCTGATGTATTCTTTACTATTTCAACTCCAACATCTAATATACTCAATGTCTCTATTAAGTCATTCCCATTTATTGTTATTTCATTATAGCTGGTTTCCAAACTACTTTCAAACTGACCTGACCACAATCATTTTCTAATATGATTAATGGGTCAAATCCATTTGAACATTTTACTGAAAAGTTAATTGCCCTTCTTCTTACAGCTTTTTTCTTTTTGGCTTTTCTTTCTACAACCACCCAATCCCCATCCTGCTCCTTTTCTCTCCTCCTTTTTTTTGAATGTCTTTCAATTTCATCATCTTGAATCTGGTCCATTTGTCTTTCTTTATTTTGTGCCTGCAATTGTTATTTACACATTATTAGTTCTTGTTTAAATTTTTCAAATTTTTCTTGTAGTTCTTTAATCTTACTACATTGTTCACAAGTATATATTAACACTTCATTTACTACATCCATATTGATCATTCTACAAACTAAACATCTTAAACCCAGTGTACCACCTTCTATCCTTACAATATTACTATCCATTATTTTTTGCCCTTACCAGGTATCTGTTCTTCCTTAAAAATTATCTACAGTACCAAGATCTTCAACCAACATCTCCCTTACAATGTTTTGCTTATCCCTCTTTATTTTTGGTTTTTGATTATATTATAAAGCTTACCACCAGTCTCTCCTATTTGCTTTATGATCCCTATTCAATACTCACTAACAGGGAGTACCCCCTTCCCCACTTCCCCATCTGAAATGTCAGATGCTGCTGGCCACTGCCCACATCACCTCCTCTCCATGCTCAACTACACTCACTGGAGCTGAGGTTTAAAAGCTCCCAGCTGTTCACATCACCCATTGCTATGGCAGTGCTTGTTGCAGGCTTAAAAATACAGAATTACCTCCCTGCAGGGCCAATTAATGTATATGAGCTGCCTTTAAAAAGCAGCTCAGCCAACACTCAAGAGGGCTTAAACAGCCTTCTCAAAGCACCAAACACTGATGCCTGTTTGTGTTCCTGTCTCTTCATAAAACGGGGGTTCAGGAATGCCTCCACACAGGTACTACGCCTCCTGCTTGGACTAAAAGGGTTTCCCAAAGCACCTATGCCTGTTTGTAACAAGACAGGATGCTTCCCTCTGAATCTCTCTCAAACTGTGCTCTCTGAAGCTGAGGTTTAAAAGCTCCCAGATGTTCACATCACCCATTGCTATGGCAATGCTCATTGCAGGCTTAAAAATACAGAATTACCTCCCTGCAGGGTCAAACAGTGTATATGAGCTACCTTTAAAAAGGCAGCTCAGCCAACACTTGAGAGGGCTTAAACATCCTTCTCAAAGCACCAAACAATGGTGCCTGTTTGTATTCCTGTCCCCTCATAAAACGGGGGTTCGGGAACACCTCCACATAGGTACTTTACCTCCTGCTCAGACTAAAAGAGATTTCCCAAAGCATCTATACCTGTTTCTAAGAAAACAGGCTGCTGCCCTCTGAATCTCACTCCAATGTAGTCCTTGATCCTTGATCATTTCAATGATCAAAGATAATCTTGTGGGCAACCAAGACAGCAATGGTCTACAGGATAGTAAACAGTATGGGTTTGTGTCAAGGAGGTATTGTCAGACCAAATGATAGATTCCTTTTTCATTTTATTTATTTAGTAGTTCTCAGAGATTAAATACCTATGAGCTAGAAGCTCATTTACGTAGGTTCCACATCAGAGACAAAATACAGACGGTAAATTTACATTCAATAAACAACAGAAATTAGCAAGCACAACACTATACAATAAATTTATCTAGACCTATGCATTTTACCTTGGGATCATTTTTTTTTTATGTCGCAACACAGTTCATAAAGTACATTTGGGTAGAAAAGAGATGGGTAATAACAGAGAGGGGTTGGAAGAGAGCAGGAGGTGGAAGACAGTAGGGGGTGGCAGTAGGGAGAAAGCATGGGACATAAGGAGTGCTGTGAGGGGGGCTGGAGAGTGGTAGGGCAGGGGAAGTAAGCGATGCAGGACTTGTCAGGGTAGAAATTGGAGAGGGGAGGTGCAGGAGAGTGAAGCAAGAAGTTGAAGGTGGAGGTAGGGGGAGTAAGCAGCATAGAAGCCCTTGTCTAGGGTGAAATGCAGGCTAATGAGAGGGTCAGATATTGTAGGAGGGAGAGTAGGCAGCTCTAGGCCTTGTCAGAGGTGGAGTAGGGGGAGGAGGAGTGGTGAAGGTAGGAAACATGAGAAGGGGGTTAGGTGCTACTAGAATCTTAATTGATTTCACTGGGGAGATTCATTGGAAGCACCATATAGGCAGTGGGTGGTGAGAGGGATTAGTGCCCGCAATCACACTTTGTATTGTAGGTTGCTAGGTGGGCTCTTAGGTAGGTTTTAAATTGTCTAAGTTTAGTGTTGGACAATTGATCTGAGCATAGGGAGTTCATCCATTTAGTCACTCTATAGGTGAATGATCATTTGACCTTGGGAGGTATGCCAGAAAGGAACTTTTAGTGTCTGATTATTCCCATTTCTAGTATTCTGACTACAAGTGTTGTTTGGAAGAAGACCAAGTTCACCAGGGGTAGCAAGACCTAGGGTGGTCTTCTTGGCTAATAGGCAGACCTGGTAGTGAATCCTGTTATCCAGGTTGAGCCATCCTGTATAAGAGTAGAGCTCACAGGTGTGCATTAGTTTGTTTGCTCCTAGGATGAGCCTGCATGTTTTATGTAGGGCAACCTTGACTCTGTGAAGAGCTGTATCAGAAGCCGCCCCATGGACAACTAGTCCATAGTCAGTTGTCAACAGGACTGAGCTGGTCACAATGAGCCTGAGGGCTGTGTCAGTGAGGCAATGCCTATGTTTGTGCAGCAGCCCTATTCTAGTGTTTACAACCTTCACAACCTGATCAATGTGCTGTGAATAAGAGAGGGAGCAATCAACGGTGATCCTCAGATATTTGAAAGTGTGGACCATTTATAAGTATTTCATTTTGGTTATTGTGGATTTGCAGTTGATGTGATTTGTGTCAATTTTGTGGTGTGGTAAAGAGCATGGTCTTTGTCCTTTTGTAGCTAAGAAGGAGCATGTGGCTTATGAACCAAGACTCGACTGTTGTGAAGCAGATCTGCATTTGTTCTTCTAGGGAAGCTGGGTTGAAGTGACTAGAAAACAACACTGAGTCATCAGTGTACAAGAGAATCTGGTCTGTACAGGCCTGCAGGAGATTATTGAGAAATAAACTGAAAAGAAGGGGGCCCAAGACTGAGCCTTGACTTTGTAAGATTCTAAGAGGGATCAAAGTATTTTGACCTGTTGTGACCAGCCAGTTAGCCACAAAACCATTGCACAGCATCTGGGGTGAGACCAGTGACAAACAGTTGATGCAGAAGGAGTTTATGATTCACTGTATTGAATGCCTTAGATGGGTCAATATAGGGTGCTCCAACCATATGCCCATGGTCTAGGGCATCGTGGATGTGACTAGTGAATTCTACCAGAGCCATGGTGGTACTATGATTTTTTCTAAAGCCATGTTTCTCCTTGTATTGGAGCTGGTACTTATCTAGGTAGTCCACTAGCTGATCACTAACAATCCTCTCAAGAGTTTTGGAAAGGCGGAGAGTATGGAGATAGGTCGATAGTCTGAGTGGTCAAATGTGTCCCAACTTTTGAAAATGGGTGTGACCATTGCCCTTTTCCAAAGCTTGGGGAACTTGGCTGTAATGAATGACAGATTTAGGATGTGGATTAGAGGATCGATAACCATGTCTAGGGTGAGGGCTAAGAGTTTAAGGTCAAGGGACTCACCACTGGTCCTGTTTCTTCCAATAGTCTTCATGAGGTATTTTTTTGCCTCAGGTGCAGAGACTATTTTTATGTAGAATGGGGGAGGAGAGGATGTGCTCAAGTTCTTGTTGCTCTTGGGGTATGGGGCACTGTGAGTAGTTAGGAAGTTGGGAGGGAGCATTCCACTAAGGTCCATGAAGGCCTTGTTGAAGATTTTGGCAATCACTTTGGGGTCTTCAGTGAGGTTCCTGTTGACATTGAGCATAGTGGGAAGTAGTTTGCTTGTTTTCCTGGTAATAGTTTTTATGTTCTCCAAGAACTTCCAGCTATCCCCCAGGAGTTGTTTAACTCTTTCTTGACATACTGCCTCTTGGCAAGCCAAATGGCTTGAGTGCAGTTGTTATGGGTGGTTTTGTAGTTTTGCATGTCTATGATGGATCTTGTACTACCGGCAATGCACCAGATATTATCCCTAGCCTTCATTTGCTTAAGAAGGAAGGAAGAAAATGATCCAGGATTTATTGAGGCCCTTCACTTTATGTTTTTTGAGAGGGGCGTAGTATATTGCAAGAAGCATTAAAGGTACTTACAAAGTGCTCTAGTGCTAAGTCAACATTGATGGTGTTGTAGGTGTCTGACCAGTCTTGCTGGCTGAGAAGGGATTTTAGGGGGCTAAGTTGCCCAGCTCTAAGAGTTCTGGTTGTGATAGTTTTAGGTGGAGTTTGAGGGCTTTGTTTGTCCAGGCAGAGGACAGGGGAATGGTCGCTTATGCTCTCTGGGAGTACTGTTGTTTTTGTTATCATTTCTGGGTGATTGGTGATTAATCAGTTAAGTAAGTAGCTGGTTCTTGTTCGGTAATTCATCCTGGTGGGGGAGTCCACAAGTTATGACATCTCAATAGAGGTGAGGGCATCAATATATGGAGCCACCTCAGGGGACATCCAGTTTACATTGAAATCCCCGAGCATTAGGATCTCAGCATCCTTGCAGTGCCTGGTGAGGTATTCTAAAGTATCTCTGAGTCCCAAGGCCTGGTCTTTTGGGAGGATATAAACTATGACTAATGTGAGGCAATTTCCCCTATGACTCAATTTGGACTTGTAGTGGTAGTATTTGAGAATTTTCACTGGTGCCAGGGGTTGGTAGTACCTGACCATGGAGGGTGTCTCTGAGGTAGACAATGCAACCACCACCCCCATTTGCTGGTTCTGTCCTGTCTAAAAGAGGTACTGTATACCCCTCTATTTGGATGGCTAGGTCAGGAACTCTTGGGGTTAGCCATGTTTCCACTATGGATAAGATTTTGGGATTGTGTTGTGCCATCCAAGCCTGGAGGGAGTCATGTTTAGCCACGAGCTTACAAATGTTCATTGAGGCAATGGTTTGGACCCCTTACTTTGTTGAAGGGGCTGGTTGAGTGGGCCTTGGCCCAGGGTTAGGATGGATGTTCACCTGATAGCATGAGTAATAGCCAAGCAAGTCTTATGGCTTGCCATTTTAGTTGTGTTCAGATCTGTGTACTGGTACAGTTGTTCCATCTGGCTTTTGCAGAGGGGTCCACAACTATAAGCAGACTAGTTTGAGCTGGTGGGATAGGGTGGGAGTGATGCATTGTTAGATAGGGCCAGCTTAGCATGTGTAGTTTCCCAGTTGGGGTCACTGCACTGAGGCCTGGAGGACACAAGGTGACCCAATAATAGGGTGAACATTGGATAGATGGGGAGCTGCATTCAGGGCAGGAACCAGGAGTGGTGGTGGGTAGAACCTAACCAAGTAAGAGAAGGGTGCGTACAAGTGAATACATGATGAAGATGATGTCTTGAATTGGGGCTCCTCCTGGGGGATAGACTGTGGGCACAGGTGACTGTAGGAGATAGTACGCTAGGATGAGGATAACAAAAAGAAGGTGGGAGGTTCAACAGAGAAGTGAGATTGGGGGGCACTAGGACCAAGAGCTCACAGGGTGGTATAAGTTAGGAAGAGAGCAATAAGGTAAGAAAAAGTACAGCGAGAAATGTGGCTGCAGGAATAGTGCTGTGGTAGGGTGTCTGTCTTTGGTGTTAAGGGTTTAAATCTGGCTGAGGCACCATCATATCATAAGATAGTTAGAGGAGTTATTGGAGGGTTACACTAGAGGGCAGAGGTAGGGAAATAGCAAGGTAAGAGTGACAAGCGAGAAGGGATACCAAGGGAAAAGGATAGGATAGAGGGTCTCACTACTGACTCCTAGTGGTAGGATGTTATAATTTGCTATGGGAGAAGTGGATACTTAGACATATTTAGATGCAGTCATGTGACTAATCACATGACCAAGGTGCCCCAATAAGTGTAGGAACAGCCCAAGGTGGGAGAGTGGAGGGGTGGTGGGGCAGTTGATGCATAGTGTCGGTGGGCTAACACCCCTGCCAAACTACAGTCCATTCTCCAGAATGTGGGCCATCTGTTCATCCTCTCCCATACCTGTGTAGCAGCTCCTGAGTGAAGATTGCTCCATCGGTGGAACAGCAGAATGAAGGGTTGGTTTCAGCTGGAGCCTGTGTAGCAGCTCTCGAGTGAAGAATGCTGTCGGTTGAGGAGCAGAATGGGGGTATTAAAGGAAGTAGATAAACACTGTCCATTTACTCTACTTCAATTTCAGCAAGGTTTTTGACTCAGTGCCACACAAAAGATGGCAGAAGAACCTGGAGGAGCTGTGCATAGCTAGAGACATAGTTGGATTGGTAGGAAATTTGTTTAAGAGCAGAGGGTGGTTGTAAACACGGTCAAATCTGAAGAGATGGAGGTCATGAGTGGGGTGCCACAGAGATCTGACGTTTGTTCTGTCCTCTTCAGTACATTCTTTGGTGACATGGGACAGGGCATCCTGGGCAAGCTGTGTTTCTTCACTAATGACACAAAGTTCTGTGGTAGAGTAAATAGGGATAAAGGAATCAGGGAGATGTAGAGAGAAATACAAAGGCTAGGGAAGCTATGTAAGGTTTGGCATAAGAAATGTAATGCTAAAAAGCACAAGTTTATGCAGCTAGGGGAAAATTAGGACAGAGTATTGGAGGAGAGGGGTAAAACTGAGCACTACAGCAGAGGAAACAGACCTGGGGGTCATCACTAATGACTCCTTCAAACAATCAAGCCAATGTAACAAAGCCTATAGTTAGGCTAAAAGGGTACTGGGGTGTATCAGAAGGAGTATTTACAGCCCCCCCAAAATAGATACTACTACCTCTATACAGGTCACTGCGAAGGCCACACCTGGAAGACTGTGCTCCATTATAGAGTCCTCACCTAAGGCTGGACAGGGACAGGTTGGAGATGATGCAATGCAGGGTGACCAAGATGATTCAGGGCTAACACAGCAAATCTTATGAAGATCTTCTCAAGACACTGGACCTGTTTTCACTGGAGACCAGGCAAGAGAGGTGGGATATGATAGAGACCTTCAAGTTCCTAAAGAGAATAAACAAAGTAAACTGTGAGGAACTGTTAAGCAGGAGTACATAGTTGAGAACCTGTGTGTAGAAACGAGTGGAGAAAGATTTAATAGGGATATGATGAAGTTCTATTTTATGGAAAAGGTGGTGGAGCCATGTAACAGTCTACCAGTGGAGGTGGTGGGTGCCAAGACCATAAATGGTTAAAAGTATAGCTGGGGCAGAATGAAGTGTTTTCTCAGGTCAGTAACAATAGGGAGAGGAGCAGAGAAGGGGACTGGAAGAGTTAAAACCCCATATGGATAACAGGTCCTTTGGCAGATATAGAACTCCAGACAAACTAGGTGGACCTTTGGTCTCTTTTTAGCCATCATTGTGTATGTTTCTATTATTATAGCTGCCAAGACTTTTTGCAACTGTGATACCTACCTTCTGCAGTCTCACTTTTTAGCGTATTACAAAACATGTTACACTAGCAATTAGTTCCTGCTTCATCCCTGTTTTGTTTCTTTGTCTGGATGTACTTTTTTGGCATGCTACACTATATCAGTAGGATTCATCTCTGGTGATCATCATGTTAAAAAAAATACACACAGCATCACTGCTGGTCAGCACAGAAATGTTCATAAGATCTAACATGGATATATATTTTTCACCTGGCTAATGTATAGTACTTATTCTGGTGGCATTCTAACCCAATTAATGCCAGCAGCAGCAATGACCAATACTGATGCAACATGTTTTGGATCATTATCCTGAAAGAAGCAATGTTTATCTGGATAATTTTTCTTTAAATGTTTCTTGTTGGCAGCCATGATGCTATGTTCCCTGAAGAATTCTCCATTCATGGTTCCTGTGGGCATAAAGTAAGTTGCACATTACAATAAATTATGTTACAGTAAATGCATTTAGTAAATATTGTGGCTCTCAAAAATAAACATCCCAAAACCTCAAACATTTGCAATGGGCCTTCTCCCCTAATGAATATGGAGCCCCAGATGAGAAATTTATAAGGATGTTTTGGCTTAGGTTTCATGGAGTCTTGCATCTTCTTGAGAAATGACATGGAAACAAACTTTTCCAAAGAAACCATTGTTTCCTCCACAGACATTATGTCATGGAATGTCTCATTTTTCTGTATCCATGTCCTGCCGTGATAGACTCACTTGAGCTTGTTGACATCCCTGATCATGGGGCAAAAACTAATGGGAACAAAAACAGTTTACATATATGTTTGTATTGTACTGTACATAATAACAATGTGAAGATTCTCACAAATTGACAGGATTTTTGTGCCTTTACCGTGCACACCAGTATGTCCACCCCATCTGGTGGAGCATCCTCTTTTCCGAGGAGACAGATGCAGTTGTCCTATATTCAGCTGAAAGTTGTTCCATAGTTTCATTTGTGGTAGTCTATTTTTCCTCCATTAACATGCATTCCACAAGCAGCATGGTTTGTCTGTGTGGAAAAGGCAGGATAATCCCATGTCAAGTAAGCCATACCCCAAGTACTGTATGCCAATTAATCTAGTTTGACATTAACCTAACATAATGTAATGTGGAGAGTAACACTTATCCATGTAAGCGATAATACCCAACAGGGTGGGTGGAACTGGGCAATACCAGACTGCCCAGGGGTGTAATGAGGCCACTGGTGGAGGGTCTTATAGCCCCTGGAAGGTCCAGTATTGCCCATACTGCCCACCTTGGAGAGTATTATTGCTTTTAGAAATGGGCACCATGAAAAAAATTTTTAATCAAAAAATTTCTTTCAAAACTAGATAAAAATTAATGTTTTAATAAAATACTTCCTCCACTTGTTTTGTTCGTGGTTACCTGCAAAATGAATTTTGTAATCAAATAGTTCCTCCACCTGTTTTATTCATGGTTACCTGCACACACACACACACACACACACACTACAGGCTGTGATGCCTATTTTGGTTTTGGCATCAGTTAGTGGCACCAACTCCCCTGCCATGTGTTGGATGTCATTCAGGCGGGCACAACACATTGCTGCTGATCATCAGCTGCCCACCCCCCCAGTCACACTACCAACAGCAGAACAGATACTTGGGCATTTCATTTTTACCTTTCTTTTTTTTCACACTGCAGGCTTGACAGCAGGTGGCTTTGTGGTGGAGGAAGTTGCAAGAGATCCAAGGGCATGTAAGACTTGTGCAGGAGCTGTTACATTATCCAGACATTCAGGATTGTTTTGAGAATGGAGGACGAGAACTAAGAGTTGCCAGCAATCTGAACTTTACTGTCATGCCAGTTTTTATTTATTTTTTTGTGTGTGAGCAAGTGAATCCTGTGGAACTGTTGAAGTACCAGGCAGTGACAGGGGTGGGGTGGAGATGAAAGAGAGCCATGACTGAGCAGGAAGCTTTGAAAAGAAGTGGCCAGTGAAGACTGTTCCTCACAGAAGCTGCAATCTAGGGCTGTATTGCTGCATTAGACAAAAAATAAATATGTTTTGTTGGTGCTGTGCAGCTGAGTCATTTCTGAATACTTGTTTGTGGTGGGGCTCACGCTGTCTCACTAATTTGTAAAAATAAAATGGCAGTTTGAAATGTTGTGCCCAGTGCTTTAGCCAATGAAGATGCAGGCTGGGCACAAGGATACATGCCTTAGCATCTGGCAGGTTTGGACTGGGGCTTTTTATTTCATGGGCATCTATTGAAAGTTAATCTACCCCTGTTGAAGGGGTACCAGTCAATCAGAAGCCTCCAAATAAAAAGCCCATTTTCTAATACATGTTAAATTACCTTGTACACACATTGGGTCAATGGGCCCACAGATTTGAGGATGGATTTTTCAAGTATGCCCTCAACTCCCTATCCAAGATATAATGCCAGTGTTCTTCAGAAACACCAAAATCTTCCTCCTGCTTTCTCCTTCAAGCCTCTTCCTCCTAACAGCTGTGCCAGTATCTGATGGTATCTTTTTTACCATTATCACTGACCTATGTGATTATGGCAGAAAAGTTCCCAGTTGTGCTAGCACATCATTTATTGTAAAATCCCAAAGAATATCATGTCCCTTCATGTGCTGACCAGTGTGATGCCACAATGTGCCTATGCCATGTTGTTGATGCACAGCAGATCACCTGATTCTATCAGCATTCAAGCTAAATAAGGCCCCCCCATCACCTCATGGCCTACTGTTCTGATCACATTCTCCAAAATTGTAAGTGCTATATCATCTGACTTCCACTATGCAGAAAACTGCTTTTTACAGGAGACAATTTGATGTTTTAGTGCAGTATAAGCCACTGCTTTTCTATGGGAGATACTCTAGTAAGTAATCAAGGTAACTCCCAAGAAATTTCAGCCTGGTGAACAGAACATTAACTGTGACCAGCCTGTATGCAGCCACTGGGTAGGACAACTTGCCAGGACCAAATAAAATGTCATATCAAGCCCAGAAAATGAGGCAATCTATACATAGGAGAAGACATCAAAGTACCACTGGACAAAGACACCAAAGGTACAGCATGGTAAGCCATAAATTCTGTTTTTGGTGTTAGGACAATTTCTAGTCACTTTTATACTCACCTGAAACCTTCACTAATTTGATATCCTAGGTAACCCAACACAGCAGGCTCCTTTAATGAGCCTACCTGAATTTGTGGGCTGTGTATGTTTTGTGTGCATGCAAATCCCAGGTTTGATGATTGGTTTTATAATCACCTAGTATAATGTTTCCATTTTTGCATATACTTGTACAGTACTCTGTACCATGCACCAACATTGCAATAATTGTAATGCACTCCTTTTTCTTTTATATTTTACAGTGTAAGCTTGTAGAAAAATATGGACAACTATGGGACATCTAGCAACAGTGAAGAAAATTACCAATAGCATGAGGATCACAATGAGGATGAAACAGACTAACAGCTGGAGGAGCAAATAGAGAACTAACATGAAATTCCTGACATTCTGACAGAAATGTAACAATAGCAGGAGGAGCAAATTTAGAAACATGAAGAAGAAATTCCTGACATCCTGAAGAACTGGACAGACAGCTACAAGAACACACTGAACACCATGTAGAGACACCTGTTGAACAAAAGCTGGGACAAGCACATGAGCTGGAGTTTGAGAGAATAGATTACTCAGTGTCAGAACATGTACAGGAGGAGATTATGCCAGTAACCAGCACTGAACTGTGTAAAATGGATGAAAGGATACTGAGCATTGAGCAAAAGATGGATCTCATGCTCCAACTGTTAAAGATACACAGTGGCAAGTGCAGTCCAGTGATTTCCCATCCATGGGAATCATTGTCATCACCTGTGTCCTGTATACAGCTCCTCAAATTAGGTGGCCCAATTCCAAACAATGGGAGCAGTGAAGACATAGCAGCAATAAGCTCTGACAGTTCACTGCATGTGCCATATGTGCCTTGTAGTGATGAAAATAACTTCAAATCTGGTCTCCAGGAAATGCCTTTTGAGTCTATTAGCAGGGTAAGAGAACTGGACATTGTGACTATGGCCACTGGCAGGCCAGACCATCTAGCAGCTCCCGTATTTCAGATTTTGGTGCTTCAAAATCAATATCAGTCTTTGGGTAAAAATGTAAACTGAGATGGGAGCAGGGGAAAGAGGACCATAATTAATGCAATACGCTATGTGGTGTCAAGGATTGTCAGAAGGCACTTAGAGGTTGGCAGCAGCCACACAAAATTAATAAGGGACAGAATAAATGAACAAATGCAGAACCCAAGAAAGACTGTAAAGTGATGTGGTGTGCTGTGCTGAAATGTGACTTACTGAATTTTTATGGCTGTTGTGCTACTTTATACTGTAACTGTGACTTCTAGGTGTGTATTACTATAAAACAGCAAATAAAATGTCCATGTCTCTCACTGCAGTGCCCATTTGCAGAACATATTATGATTATTTATTTAATTGAAAAGTTTTACCAGGAAATACATACCATGCAGTTCAGTACAGAGCTCCTAACATCTCATTTCCATATGTGTCCTGGGAGGAGGTTGTAGACAATACAACAGGGTGAAATAATTAATAAAATAAAACTAAGGTGCAATAAACTAAATACATTTAATCTGTACATTCCATTACATCTTGTGGGCAGTGAAGTATGTATTTCCCCTTTAAAGACTCTACTATGCCGATTCAACAAATATTTTGTTGACTGAAGTTACAGCGATGGATTTATGTCAACCACAATTATGGTTAGCATAAAACCATCTGAGAATAGTTTGTTTTCTTCAGGGGGGGCTTCACCCCTAGAACCTCCCCATGCAGGGAGCTCTGCCCCTCACACACACACCCACTGTACTTAAATATAATCAAAACTGAGTCAGAGTTGATTCAGGGATGGGGTACAAGACCCTAAGAAAACAGTGCATGTGTCCTGCGGTAAAAGTACAGTGACCGGTCGCCGTGTCGCTGTATTGTCATTCACAGTAGAGGTGTCAATGTTAGATCAGCATACTCCCTTTAAATATTGGATGCGTTTAACCTGCATCCCTGCCTTTGTGGGTACAGTATTTATTCTCTCACAGATCTAAAGAGACATCATTGTCTATGATAGAACAAACAAAATGGATGTGCTCACTGTATCCCTGATTCATATCCATGTGCAGCAGTGTACCACTACCACCAGCCCTACACCTGGAGGGTAGGCGTTACTAAGACCCACTGATGTGGGTCTGCAAGATAGAATTCCCTCCACCTGTAAGTTATTATAATATTTATTCTAAAGTTAACAAAATAACTGAACTACTGTAGATGTTTTTATGACACTGTTTCATAGGTATACAGTACTGAACTGTAACATGCTTGTTTTTACTGTAGTGTAAATGTCAGCTTCAGAGTTTGATTAAACAGTAGAGAACAGCAAAAATGTATGTCAGTAAAGTAATACAGTAGTTAGAATAATTACTGTTACTGCACTGTTTTGTACTGTACATACTGTACATATATCATTATATATCTTACTTGTCTTTATTGTAGTGCAACTGTCAAGTTAAGGATTCAATTAAACAATAGAGAATAGCAGAACAATGTGGAAGTAAAGCATAGTGGTAGCAAATATGACAAATTATAGAGAGACAGGTACACTGAGCTGCTTTTCTTATCATTGCAGGGAGAGACCAGACCAGTGATCAGCATTTTCCTGAGGCAGAAGGAGGCCATGGTCCTGCCTCATGGTTTTGAATGGCTAGTTGGTACCATACTGGTTGCTGTTCAGCAGAATAAGGTGGGCCCCAACATTTACTATGATCTTATTACAGGAGCTGACACAGGCCACATTGCCACAAATGGAACATGCGCCTTAAGTGCTGCATAGGTTATCAAGAAGCACACAGTTGTACCTAGGGCAGTACAGTATGTTAAGAGCTGGACACTGATGTCCCTTTGTCTCTGCATGTTGAAGTGAGAGTGATAACACTGCAGCAGGAGACATCTGAAAAGTGGCAATTTGCACACAGTGGGCCCATGAGCAGGATCCACCCAATAAAGTTCAGAGCCAAAAGAAAGAGGAAGGCAGGTACCTATGCAGACCAAATACACTTGGAGGAGTGACCATGGCAATCACTACAATGGACTGATCCATGGGGCAGACCAATCCTTCCTGGTACCTCAAAAAAAAAATACAGTTTAGTAGTGTAAATAAAAAACATAGATTGTGCTTATTTTTATAATACTATTTTACATCTCAAATTACTGAGTGCAACCAAATCTTTGAAGGTGTTTTATTAGATGCATCTGTGTGCTGTCCTTGAAACCACAGGCTGTCTTTCCCCTGCTTTACAGGGCCTCAGCTTCAAAGACAAGGCATATGTAATAACAATGATATGGCATGTCTTGGTGCATTTACAAGAGAAGCAGAATACTGTACATGTTCCCAAAGAGGTCCCCTGACAACCACCATATGCCCATGCTCAAGTACCGTATTAAGGAGAAAAAGCTTTTTGGGGGGCTGATTTTGTGTGCTATCTCTGAATCTACAGATGGCCATTTCATGTTTTCGAAGTTCCTGAGTTTTAATGACAGGACATATTCATTAAAAACATCCAGAACTATGGCATTTACTTGCTGTTATACTTCGAGTGGGAGAGACAGCAGAAGATATAAACATCCATTTGTAGCTGTCTCTAAAATTAATTATAATATGGTTTCAGTGCCTCAACAACCATAAAAGTATCTTCTTAAAGGCTGTGATGTTGTTACATTGTACCAGGTCAAATTGCAATTTATTCCAGATGCTGACAACATGCTCAGTGAAGAATATTTTTAAATTGTTTGTTCTGAATTTTTCAACTGTTAACTGTTTATTGTGACTTCTCATGTTAAACAGTCAATCATAAATTCCATGTCAAGTGATTTCTTTAAATTGTTATCCTTATGTATATTGAATAGTAATCATGCATCAACCCTAATGGGGGTATCTGTGAAGACTGTGCAAACCTAAATTCATTAACTTGCCTTTATAGGTTTCATTTTTGAGTTTCCATGTCATTTTTTTGACTTTCACTACATTCTCTCCATTTTTCTATTGATTTTTTGTTCCAGTTAGTTCAGCCCCACAGAACTGGGAGCAGCAGTCTGTTAATGGACTAATGTAGGAGTTATAGATTGGTAACAGCACCTCTTTGTGGGAAAAGTGGGGCCCTGTATTATTTAAAAGTTAATCTGGTTGTTATGTTCGCCATAGCACTTCTGCAAAGCAAGCATATTGGTATGATAGTGGAGTCTGAGAGGTGTGTCATTGTAGGTCCAATGCAGGGCAGTCTGCAAGGGGCTGGACAGTATCAGACCAATCATCAGCTAGACTGATCACGACACTCTTCTGATCTTGCTGGGTGAAAACCTTGTGTAGTTCAAAGAAAAGAGCCACTGAGTCATAGGGAAGCTCTATCCCTTGATCTGAGTATCACCATCCAGCAAGCAGAACTGATCAGCATGGCTGCCCAGTGGCACTGAGGGTTGAGGTGCTGGACACCACACCTCACGCCATGCCAGTGACCCAGGTTCAGGAATGGATTCAGGTCATTTGGGGGTTGGCAGGGGTGCAGAAGGATTGAGCATCCATAGACAGCTCTCCTTCCTCAGGGAGGGGGGACAGTGCTGTGTGCTGTAGACTGATACCCAGCTGTGGCAGGGTATCATCACAGGCATGAAAACAGAAGAGGGTGGGACCCACATTCAGGGTGTGAGGCTGTCTCCATGGAGGTGGAGCCCAGCCATTAGCCCATTGCATGTTTGTGGGTCCCAGGGAGAAAACCAGGAGGAAAATGGAGCTGGCAGGCTCCATGATGGTATAGCTGCCCTCGCACCATCCCCCTGGAATCTAGACAATGGCTACCGGGAAGGGGGGAGTCGATGCTCCTTTCCTCAACCCTGTCATGGGGGGGTGGTAACCCATGAGGGATCTACCAGGGAAGGATTGGTGTGGTATGTGGGGCTGGAGAGGTGAGCTTCTCTGAGGGAGGAACCAGAGCTGCCTGCCAGCTATGTGAAAGGCAGATAAATTGTAAATAAATAACTAAAAGAACTGATCAGTGTCATGATCAGCCTGCTGTGGTTCTCCCCCCTCCAATGTATAAACAATCCTTCCCACCTCTTCATCTTAATTGTCTGACACCAGAGTGCCCAATACTTGGTGCTTGCTAGTACCCCACTCCCTTTTCCTTTTCACTGTGCAACACTTACAGTCCACCCCAGTTCTTCCAAACATAACACCGACGCTGAGGTGCCCAATTCCCAGTGATCATATCTGAAATAAAGAAAACTATCCCTCAATCCTTCCCACCCCTTCAATCTAATTTTCTGACACTGGGGTGCGCAATCCCTGGTGCTGGCTAGTAATCCCCCACCCCACCCATTTTTTTTAATATGTGACACTGGGAATTCTGCCACTGGTGCTGCCAAACATAACACTGACATTGGGATGTCCAGTCCCCAGTGTTGGTATCTGAAATAAAGAAAACTGTCCCTCAGTTCCTCCCAACTCTTTCTTCTTAGTTTTCTGACATGGGATGCCCAATCCCTGATGCTGGCTAGTACCCCCACCCATTTTAACTTTGCAATACTGGTGATCCCACCCTAGTGTCCCCAAACATAACACTGACACTGCGGTGCCCAATCCCCAGTGTATGTACCTGAAATATAGAAAACCATCCTTAACAGTTTTTTTTTTATTTTTATACATCCTGTAAAAAAGAAACTTGTCAATAAATGTCTATTGCTGCTGCTGGCTCACTGCTGCTGTTATCCTCCCACACACAACTATAGCACTCAACACCCACCACCCCACCCCAATTTCACTTATGTACCAGGGGTCCAATGCTGTAAGCTTATCTCAACTGGAGTCACACCTTCACTCTACAATGCTGGACTTGGAACTGAGGAAATCAGGTATGCGATTCAATGTATTTCAATGGGGATTGAACTTGGTCCTCATAACGAGGTAATTTTTTTTTTATTTTTTCCCCCAAATTTTCAACATGGCCTTTCTGAGACCCTGCTGAGGAACATAGACAGTGAAACTATGCAAATCCTTCTCAAAAGGTGATTTCATGCTCGCTGCATGACATCACACTTTGATCAGAATTTGAAAGTTTTCTCCACCTTTTTTCATGAGGTGGGATCATAAGAAGGCTATGTTGAAAATTTGGGGTGAAAATATATAAAAATAAAAAAGTTATGACCATATGTTGAAATTTTTTATACACGCTTATAGCTTTGGTAATTTTTAATGTTTTTCCCCCAAATTGTCAGCATAGCAAGTTTTGCACGCCACCTTATTAACATGACAGTTGTCATTTTTCAAATCCTTGCTAAAATGTGTTTTTGCACTTGTGGTGCAAAATCACCTTCCGGCTAGATTTAAAACATTTCTACTCACATGTTCATGAGGTGGGGTCATAAGAAGGCTATGAGAATAATTTAATGTAAAATATTAAAAAAAAAACACAGTTATGAGTATATGTTACATTTTTCAGCTCATGCTCATAACTTTGTTAGTTTCCAATATTTTGACCCCCAATTTTCAACATAGCCATTTTTTTCAAACTACCTAATGAATGTGACAGCTGTCATTTTTCAAATCCTGGCCAAAATGTGTTTTTACACTTGTGGCACAAAATGTCATTTCGGCCAGTGCTTTATACATGATACCTGTCATGTAAAAATACTTTGATGAACATTTGGTGTCAATATGTGAAGAAAACAAACAAACAACTAAGTTATGAGGAAACATTGAAGTGTTCTAACATTTACTCATAGCTTTACTTTTTGCAGATTTTGCCCTTAAATGTTCAACATAACTCTTGTGTTACCTCACCTCCTGAACATGACAGCTGTCATTTTTCAAATCCCCTTCAAAGCCTGTTTTGATCATAACATCAGTTCATAAAAAGACTGTTGGAAATTTGGGGTCAAAATGTGGGAGCCCACTGAAAGTTACATATTGCCTCTTAACTGTCCCATCGTGGGTAAGTACAATCTAAAAATGTGTAAAAGCAGATACCACTGAAAATGCGATATTGCATCTCATCTGGTATATCCTGGGTAAATATATAGTAAATATGTGCACAAGCAAGACCTGGTACAACAGCAATACATAGAGCAAGCATTTGGCATTGACAAAAACTTGTTTCATATTGTATGCCCTTCTTTCAGTAAAGCTTGTAAAGAGACTGAAACAACCCATCTTCATTGGTCGGTTGGAATTTAATGCTACCAAACTACTCTGACTGGCCAGTGTCAATTCTGCATCATCACTGATGTGAAACAAGACACTGTCAGTGTCTCTGATGTAAACCTAAGTGCCTGGTAAGCACCAGATTGTGAACCCAACTATACTTTTTTTTATCCAGGAATCACAAGAGCAATACTCATAGTACATACAAACAGAGAAACATAGAAATATAGAATTTGATGGCAGATAAGGACTGCTTGGCCAGCCTTGTCTTCCCATTTCCCTACCTAATGGATAATCTGCAGATCCTGGTTAACCAGCAGCCTACTTACTCCTACCCCCCCACTAGAATTGCCTCATGTCTGTCCCATGCATACTTGAATTCCCCTATTGTTTTTGACTCCACTACCTCCTCAGGAAGGCTGTTCCATGTATCCACTACCTTCTCCATGAAAAAATACTTCCTCACATTACCTCTGAGCCATCCCCCTCTATCTTCAAATTGTGTCTCCTTGTTCTTGCACATCTCTTTTTCATAAAGATGCTACCTTCTTTGACCTTGTTGATTCCCTTGAGGTACTTGAAAGTTTCTATCATGTCACCCTCTTCCTCCTTTCCTTGAGGGTATACATATTATGCTCCTTTAATCTCTCTGCGTATGTCTTCTGGTGCAGACCCTGCACCATTTTAGTTGCCCTCCTCTGGACAGCCTCCATCCTCATAAGTATTTTCAGACACATGGGGAAATCTTGCAACTGGGGAAGTCTTGCACACTAACAGCTCTGTTATCATAAAAAGTATAATTTAGATAAGCTCATCTATCAGAAACTGTAGTAATGCAATGTGCTAAGTGCTTTACTGAGATACAGGAGCTACATTTAACTGATTTGCCAATAAAACTGTGTGCAGACTGCAAAACACAGGTTGAATCCAGTGGTTGACAGAGGTGTTGTAGCTACTCAAATACTCGTGTTTTACTGTCTGTGGTACAAGTCTGTGCCCTAATTCAATTTCAAAATGTTTAATTTATTCTGTCAGTGGTGACAAAAGTACAGAACACGTTGATTTAGGATGAGAGGGATTTGGAACATTTTCAGAGAAAGTATTTAATTTCAAAAGTTTTACCAGGAAAGACATACTGAGCTGATAACATGCTGGCTTCCCAATGAGTTCTACTGAAAGTGGGTAAGTGAGTGTAGACAATAAAAACTGTGCAATAACTACAATAAAGTAATGGGTCATGTTTTTTCCCCCATACAAATAGCCATGTATTTAATGCCATAATACACAAATGTTAATTATGACATTTAATGCACGGCTCTTTGTGTGAAAGACAGCGTGAAAAAAAGTGACCCTCAATTAAATAAAACAAAGTATGGGGTGCAGTGTGTAAACTCAAATTTTACACACACACACACTCTCATTGTTGGATGGCTGCATAAACCCCTCAGTCTTCGTCCTTGGGGTTTATGTGCCATCCAACAACTCAGGTGTGTGTAAAATTCTCGTTACACACTGCACCCCATACTTTATCCTATATTTAATTAGTAGTTGTGCAAACAAAAAACAAAACATTGTGCAGAATAAAACCGTGCGGTGTAAAACAATGTAATATGGTGTCTGTGGTAGAGAACATCTGCACAAACTCACACCAGAAGCAGAGTGCAAAACTAAATTTGAGAGGGGAGCAGTGGGGGAAGGAATCACCAGAGCAACATTCAGGCTATTGCAGGTCTAGGCTGGGAAGGTGGGTGGATACATTGGAGCTATGGTCAGGAACAGTTGCAGGAGTGAGTTGTAAGGTCATGAAGGAGATACTTATGGGACAAAAGGGAAGAGGCAAATCCGATGGACAGGGAAAGGGAAAACCTAAGCACAGGGAATGATAGGAGAAGGTTGCTTGGCCAGCAGTAGGTATCACTGGGAGGGGGAAGGAATGAGAATCCATTTTATGGAGTGAGTAATACAACATAGGAAGGATGAGAGGAGAGAAGTAAGGTAGGGCAGGGTAGGAGGAAGCTAAACCAGAATTTTGATATGAAGAGGCACAGTGGACAAGGTGCCTGGAATCAAGGGAGGGGAGGGAGAAGAAGGAGTAAAGGTGTGGTGGTGTGTGCAGGGGAGACATTCCTGTGAGAAAGGGCAGAAGGATAGGAATAATGGGTCTAGTCTGACAAGGGTGGACTTGAGAGCTGTTCCATAAATGATGTCTCCAAAGTTGAAAATGGGGAGGACAATCTGCAAGATTATTTTATGATAGCCAAGATGGAGTATAATCACTTTATTCCAGTACAGCGCACAAAGTTTGAAGTGGAATTTATTGTGGATGGTATATACATATGCCGTAAAATCAAGATGATGGTCCAACCAGATCCAAAGGTACTTAAAGGAAGAGACATTCTCGATTGCAGTGCCATCTAGGGTAACACAGAAACATAGAATTTTTCAGCAGATAAGGACCGCTTGATCCACCTTGTCTGCATCTTTTTTTTCCTTCTATACTTTCATCACAGATGCTAACTGATGTCCAGCTACCTCCCTCATTGTTTCTCAGTGAAGACTCCCTTGTGTCTATCCCATGCATGCTTAAAGCCCTCCACTGTGTTTGCCCCCAATACCTCCCTGGAAGACTGTTTCAGGTATCCACCACTCTTTCAGTGAAGTACTTCCTCACATCCTTCCTACATTTTCCTCCTTCCAGCTGCATTGCATGTCCCCTTGTTCTTGTGCATCTTATCCTCTGAAAAATACTCCCCTCCTGTTCTCTGTTCAACCCCATGTTATATTTTAAGGTCTGCAACATATCCTCCCTCTCTCTCCTCTCTTCCTGGGTGTACATACTGAGATCCATCAGCCTCTTTTCATAGGGCTTCAGATGCAGCCCTGCATTATTTTTGTTGGCCTCCTCTGGACAGCTGATATCCTGTCTATGTCCTTCATGGGATGCAGCCTCCAGAACTGGATATAGAGCTCCAGGTAGAGCCTCACCGATGATCTATACAGTAGAAACAAAGCATCTCTTCTGCTGGTGATACACCTCCCTATGCACCACAGCATCCCACTGGCCCTACCAACTGCCTTGTCACACTGCCTTGCCACCTTGAGGTCAACAGATGTGATTACTCCCAGGTCTATTTCCTATTTAATTAACATCAATACCTCTCCATCCCCACCTCATATTATACTCCGTCTCTGGGTTTCTGTACCCTAGGTGCATGATTTTACACGTTGTTACATTGAAACCCAGCTACCATACCCTTTATCATTCCTCCACTTTTCTAAGATCTCTGTACATTTTTTCTACTCCCTCTAGAGTTTCCACCCCATTGCAGATTTTGGTGTCATATGCAAAAAGGCACACTATGCCATCCAGATCTTCTGCAATGTCACTCATAAGGCATTCCTGTGCTGGGAATCAAAGGTCATAGAGACAATTTTCTTGGACTTGAGAACTAGCTGGTTTGACCAGAACCAGTGCTGGATGTTGTCAAAGTCCAATTGAAGCCATGTAGTGACATCAGGAGAAGAGAAACCTGAGTCAAAATGCACTGTGACATCTGCATATATGAGGATGGATGCAAAGGAAAAGGCAGCAGAGGGATAAAGTAAGAATTTGGAGAAAAGAAGAGGTCCAAGGATGGACCCTTGGGGCATTTTTGAGCATATATATGGAGTTGGGTGGATATTGAGTGTGTGATACAGACAGAATGTGACATGCCCTCAATGTCTGAGTGGAACCAAATGACTGAGGAGACAGACAGCCCCACAACCTTAAGCTTTCCCAGGAGAATGGGGTGGGTGACAGTTTCAAAAGCTTTGACAAAGTTGAAAGTGATGTCTGAGATGACCTGGCCATGGTCCATACTAGAAAAGATGGGGTCTGTGAATCAGAGGATGGAGGTGGGCATGTAGTTAGACTTTCTGATATCAGACTTGATGGGAGTGATGAAGGAAAAGGAATGACGTTAGAGGAGAGTATGGGATAGTACAAGGTGCTCCTGGAGCTTAGCCAGGGATGGGAGGAGGGAGACTGGATGGTAGTTACCAAATAAGTAGCATGTTTCCAAGCAGCAAGGGCAGTAGTTAAGGAAACAGAGAGGTCAAGGAGGAGGGCAACAGAGATGGCAATTGCAGGAGCAGAGAGATGATGAAGCTTAGGGTCAAGGCTATTGGGTTTCACACCCTTGTGGGGGTTAAGAGCTAAGAGGGCTTTGAAGGAGGTAGAAGTAGTTGAGGAGAGAGAGAAAGGGTGCATAAAAGGAAGTGGGAGTGAGAGAACAGAGAGAGGGGGTAGAAGAAAGATTGTGCACAGGGGATGAAGAAACAGTTGAAGGAAGTGGCAACCATAGCAGGGACAGAGATGTTTGCGTTACCTACCTTGAGGACTAGAGGGACTGGGTCAGAGGGGAGTAGAGGGAATGGATAACCTCACAGAACGTAGAAGTGTGGTTAAGGTTGTATTGCATGTAAAATGCATGTACACAATAAAGATTCTCCTATATTAACACACTATAAGAACTACAAATTGTCTTGCATTCCTTTTAAATGTTCAACATTTATTCAAGACAATCTGTTTTTAACCAGGCTGTTGATGTTCTGCTGGTTTGTAGTCTTTGGGTCTGGGGTTTTATGCTGGTATTAGGTCAGGCTTATTCTTTTTTTTTCCATTACCTGCTTCTTCTAATGCTTTCAGTAAAAGTACAGAAAATGTATTTTGACAAGGAATGTGGCAGCATCCAACTTCATACATTTTTACCTCCAACTGAGTTAAAGTTAAACAAACTTTGATCATAGCCACTATTGCTGCAAAATTATTGTAGTGATGGCGGTGAGAGGTGTGTAGAGAAAATGCAGTAGATGAATGGTGGATGAAGCAGTTATGTGTTGCTGTAGTTTATTGAAATTATATTGCATCTTGTGGAGATCCTCATAATAGGATGCTAAGTACATGGAAATGTCCTGCAGTTATAAATGTTCAAATTTCAAAGCAGGATCTTAAGTTCATGCAAATGTCCATAATAATTCACAGTGGAGCAGCAGTGACTGAGAGATCGCTGTAGCTAAAGCATGTAAGAAGTAATGTTTCTATTTGATGGACAACATCAGTAATGGCACCCCATGGTTTATTTTGTAAGCACTACCATTATTAATGCATCATTATTTTAAACTGTAATTTCAATTAAGTGCAGTGCAGTGATAGAGGGGAGGAAACAAAGACAGTGGGTGCAGGGGGATATAATCATACTGGGATTAATACATATTTATTATTAATTACCTGTTATCATGGATATTGGCACATATTTTGCATTCTGCTGTACATTTTGATAATTCATTATAGTTGTTTTTTTTTTTTAGTCTTTGGTAACCGGATAAGGCTCACTAGGCACAAGTGCCTGTTTTCAGGGGCAACCTGGGAGAACTGGGCAGTTAAGTGACTCGTTCAGAGCCACACAATATTCAAGTGGAGGTTGTGAGAATCAGACTGAGGTCCGGTCTGCTGAATGTGCCATGCTCATTCACACCTCATTCCTCTAACCTCTAGGCTATACCAGTTGCTGGATATTTGCATGCATTTGGGACATGTAAGCTATTGTTATGGACATTTTCATGAATTTAGGATCCTGCTTTGAAATCTGGACATTTCTAATTATAATACATTTGCATAGCTTTACAAATCTGTTTTGAACATGGGGATATTTATTGGCTTTCTGATCGAATATGACTTTTTGGGACACTAATTTATCAAAATTTTACTATGTGTTCTTTTTGTGCTTCTTGCTACTACTTATGTCATTTTACTATCCTGCTCATTAGACTACCCTGATATGTATCTGTGTATCCTGCATCTTGTGGAGACCCTTAAAGTAGAGTCCTAAATATTTGGAAATGTCCTGCAATTGTAAATGTCCAGATTTCAAAGCAGGATTGTAAAATCATGCAAATGTCCATAATAATGCACGGTGCAGCAGAGAGATCACTGTAGCTAATGCATGTATCATAGAATCATAGAATCCTGCTGGCAGAAAAAGACCATTTGGCCCATCCAGTTTGCCTGAAAGGGATATCCCCCATGCTTTGTTTACTTCCCACCCCCCTGCCATCCCCCACCTCCCCTCCCAAGCCCCATGCATGTAGATATCCCAAGTTCTGTTGAATTTTTATACAGTATTTACTTCCACCACCCATTCAAGCAGCCTGTTCCATGGACCCACAACCCTCTGTGAGAAGTAACTCCCCCTAATTTCCCCCCGAAATCTGCCCCTTCCAGCTTGAGTGAATGACCTCTGGTGGTTATGTTTCCACTAAGCCTTATGATGCTATACCCCTTTACCTTATTTAGTCCATATAAGTATTAAAAGGTCTCATCCATGTCTCCCCTTTCCCTTCTCATCTCCAGTGAATAAAGAAGTGATGTAAGAAGTGATGTTTCCATTTGGTTAACAACATCAGTAATGGCACTCCATAGTTTATAATGTAAGCAAGCACTCCTACTCCAATGAAATATTCCTTTTATGTTGGCTGGGTTCTGTGTTCAAACACTCCAAGGTCACCATATTATAAGGCTTCTGATGACATCTCTCATTACAGTACGGTTGGCACGTGTCTCACAGTTATTTCCCTTTGCTGTGGATCTGGTACATAATAAAATATTACATGTTGTACTTCAGGTACTGAAAAGTCAAAGAGTGATCCCTTCTGCCTTACTCAAAAATTCAGTAACCAGAAATGAGTCAAGGGGTAGTCTCATATCTTTTCATAGCAATATTTTCCTAACTCCTTATGTGTAAGTATTATGTGCCTATTCTGGTTGCCTACAGTCCTATTTCTGTCCAAATCTGGTTTGCAAATAAAAAAAAAATTATAGCCACAAGAAATCATTATTGTGTTTCTCCTCCATTTTTCCATCAAAGATGCTGGAGGATGATAGGATAATGTTATCAGAGCGACAAAAATAGTGATATTACACACTATTCGGTTCCACCAGTCAACTGTTGCCAATAAGGATCTCACAGACATAATTTCTATAAATATGTATATTTGCAATATTTATAATGATGTTGTTTTGCTGTATATGACTATTATTTTGTAGTACTTGTAATTACTATTTAATTTGTTCCTATTGTACTATACTCCATACCTTTCTTGAGGACACATCTGGAAACAAGCTTCTTGTGCATCACTACAAACCCTGGAAAGAACATATCATGGCTGTTTCACAATGTACAATTGTGATTGCAGTTATTATGTAAACTTTGTGTCAGGTTTCTGTGATAGGCCTTTGGTATGTGCCCATCTTGGTAACATGAACACACTTGGTTCTGCCTCATGCCTCAGTGCATACCCAGGAAAATGCATACCATGGCTTATTCAGTATGTATAAATGAGAATATGCTTATTCTACAAACTTGAGACTCACTTTGCGTGATCAGCCTCTAATATACCTTAACCTGTGTTAATGAACACTTGCTTCTGCCTTGTGCCTCAGTGTCGACTCAGATAACTACATACCTTTGCCTCATCACTATGTAGAATTGTGAGTGTAGTTATTCTGAAAAATCTTCTGTCACTTTATGTGATCAGTCTATGATGTACGCCCACATGGGTTACATAAAGACACTTGGCTCTGCCTCATGCCTCACTGCATACAATGGTAAGTGCATACCATAGCTGCATCACAGGGTAAAATTGTTTCTGCAGTTATTCTGCAAACCTTGTGTCACTTTTCTGTGATTGGCCTCTTCGATATGCTCACCTAGGGTGCTTGAACACACTTGGCTCTGCCTCATGCCTCAGTACATATGCAGGAAAGTGCATACCATGGTTCCATCACTATGTACAAATGTAGTTGCAATTATTTTGCAAACCTTGTCTCACTTGTGTGATCGGCCTCTGATATACTATCACCTGGGATACAAGAGCATTCTTGGCTGTTACTCGTGCCTCAGTGCATACCCAGGACAGTGCATGCCATGGCTCTATCACACTGTACAAATGTGACTGCACTTATTCTGCAAATCTTGTCTCTCTCTCTGTGTGATCAGTCTGACATACACTACCCTGTGATCATAGAATACACTTGGCTCTACTTTGTGCATCAATGTCTACCAAGGTGCCTTTTTTCCATCAAAGTGTACAATTGTCTGCAGTTCTGTCACTTTCTGTGATCGGCCTCTGATATATGCCCACCTGGGTTTCATGAACTCACTTGACTCTACCTCATGCCTCACTGGATACACTGGTAAGTGCGTGCAATGGCTCCATCACAGTTTACAATTGTGAGTGCAGTTATTCTGCAAATCTTGTGTCACTTTTGTGTGATCGGCTTATGTTACATGCTCACCTCAATTACATGAAGACACTTGGCTCTACAGTACCCCATGCCACAGTGCATACTCAGAGAACAGCATACCATGATTCCGTCATTATGTACAAATGTGACTGCACTTATTTTTCAAACCTTGTCTCACTTTCTGTGAATGGCCTCAGGTTGCATAAATTCATTTGGCTCAGCATCATGCCTCAGTACATACCCAGGAAAGTGCATACCATGGCTGTATCACTATGTACAAATATGACTGCACTTATTCTGCAAACCTTGTCTCACTTTGTGTAATCAGCCTCTGATATACGCTACTATGTGTCAAATGAACACACTCAGCTCTGCCTCATGCCTCAATGCCTACCCAGGTAACTGCATACCATTGCATGATCACTATATACAATTGTACGTGCACTTATTGTGAAAACCTTCTGTCACTTTGTGTGATCTACCTCTACTGTATGCTCACCTGGGTCATATGAGCAGACTTTGCTCTGCCTTGTGTTCTGCTGCATATCCTTGTAAGCACATACCATAGCTCCATCACTACATGCATTTGTGAGTGGAGTTATTCTGCAAACTTAGTCACTTGGTGTGATCGGCTTCTGATATACACTCATCTTGGTTACATGAACACACTTGGCTCTACACTGTACCTCACTGTCTATCCAGGTTACTGCATACCTTTGCTCAGTCATTATGTACAATTCTGAGAGCAGTTATTCTGCAAACCTTGTGTCACTTTTGCATGGTTGATATGATATATGCTCTCCTTTGTTACATTAACATACTTGCCTCTGCCTAGTGCCTCACTACACACTGAAAGCATAAAATATGGCTCACTCCATGTGCAACAGTGTATACCCAGGTATGTGCATATCACATCACCATTAAACTATGCTAGTCTTGGAGTACACACTTCTTTGCATTGAAAGACACAAACAACACTTATTACAATGTAACAAAGGTTACACACTTTGTCTAATGTTCAGTTCTAGCCATATCAGTAACTCCAGTTCTGATTTATAAACAAGAATATGCTGCAGATGCCGGACCAGCTCGACACATTTTTAAGTCTTCTCAGAAATCACAACAAGACATTAGGGAAATCAGGAGAGCAGACATTTCCCCAGCAAGAAAGTGCTAGCAGGGCTTTTATTTTGTCACATGCTTTTATTTTGACATAAGCATACTAAGTTTCTGTTCACTGGGCATTCCTGTGTGAGTGACAGACCTTTTCTTGATAATCTCCCCTCCCCCACGGAGAGCAAACACACACAGACACACACATACACACACACACACACACACACACACACACACATTGATTACAATGACGGAAATCCTTTGCAGCTTTAAACTATGTTAGGAAGTGCTTGAATGCTACACTCCAGTGAGCAATCCAAAACAAATTAAATATCTGTGCCATATAATACTATGCACTCCATCAAGCCCAGCAGTGATGAACATTGCATACATATTCTTAGGTTACAGACAGTGTTTTCAGAAATACATTTTTTTTAATCCAAGCCATCAGCCTTCATTCTGTGCATATAATAAGCTTTATTTGCAAAAGGCTGGGTATAGGTTGGTCCTGAGAGGGTTAACAAACCCTACAGACAGCAGTAAATCATTGTACATGGACACACACACACACACACACACACACACAGTTGGGAGAGAAATATAATTTGAATATGTGCTGAAGCAGTGAAGTCTCATTACAAACTCGCTTCTGACCTACAGGGAGTTGTTTAGATAAAAATGTGTTAAAACAAGGTTTAGGTGTTCTTTAAGAGTAAAGACAGCATAAAGGAATTTCTCCAGTGATGCTTAGTTTGACAAGCAGCCTGTACTGTTTACATTGAGTGTATCCACTGATAGTAAGTTCAAGTTCAAGTTCAAGTTTATTACAGGAAAACTCCATTGCACAAGCTCATTCACAAGGAGGTCCTGGGGCAAGTTTACAAGCAAATACACAATACATATAGATAATAACATAACAATGCATTAAATGCAGACTAGGTCCTGTAAGATACATAGGTCAACAATCAGTAGATAATGATACTTGCTGAAATTCAAAAGTGGCAGTGTAGTAAGAGGAAGCATAGGGGTGGAGAAGGATGGAGAAGGAGATTATAAGCAGTTACAGGTGTCCTTTATTTTGTAGGCAACTGGTCTTTTGAAAACTTTCACGGAGACTACACCGAATAGTTTCAGAGTAGATTGCAGCTGGTTTCAAATGGTTGGGAGGGCACTTGAGATAGTTTGTCTATCAAAGGAGGTGTGAGTCCCAGGCATGTCAAGGAGGATAAAATCTGATTTTCTGAGTATATATGGACTGTGGGAGGTACAGATGAGAGCTGTTAGATAACTCGGGAGTTTGTTCAGAAGAAGTTTTAGGGTCCAGATGCCAGCATGGAGCGTGCAGCTAATGTTAAGTGATATCCAGCCAACAGCTGCGTACTGCTCACAGTGATGGGTTCGGTGTGGCTAGTTTGTAATAAAGCACAGGGCACAGTGGTAAAGGATGTCCAGTTTGTTTAGGTTAGTAATTGCTGAGGAAGTGTAGATTATGTCCCCATAATCAAGTAGAGGGAGGAAGGTGGTCTGAACAAGCCTGAATCTGGTTTCCAGGGGAAAGAGGGATCTGTTTCAGAAGAAGAAATCTAATCTAGCTTTTAATCTTCTGGACAGATCATCAAGGTGATTGTTAAAGGAGAGCTTGTTGTCTAACCAGATACCAAGATATTTAAATTTAGAGACAACTTCCAGCAGTTCGCCTAGGGAGGTAACAATAAAGTCTTTAGGCAGGTCAAGGAAGGGTGATGGAGGAAGTATTAGGGGAGAGAATCATGGCCATGATTTTCTTGGCATTTAGGAGAGGTTTGGCATTAATAAGATTTGTTTCTAACTGTCCAAAGTCGGCTTGGAGTATGTCTCTGACTTCCACTAATGTGGAGCCTGATGTGTACAAAACTGTGTCATCCGCAATGAAATGCAAGGTTGACTTTGTTATTTGTGAATCGAGGTTGTTGATGTATAGGGAGAAGAGAACATGACCTAAGATGGTGCCTTGTGGGACTCCCCTAGTAATTAGTAAGGAAGCAGAGAACAGACCACCTGCTTTAATTTTCTGCATCCTTCCTGTTAGGTAACTGGAGAACCACTGGGAAGTGGATGGGGTGGCGCCTATATTGGTAAGGCTGTTCACAATTAGGTTGTGGTCAACGGTGTCAAATGCTTTACTTAGGTCTAAGAATACTGCAACCATGTTTTTTTAGATTCCTTAGCAGAGATCCAGTCATTGGTGACTTTGGCCAGTGCTGTAACGGTGCTATGAGTATGGCGAAAGCCAGATTGTGCTGGGTTGAGGAGAGAATAGGTTTCAAGATGGATCTTCAGCTGTTTATAAATCAACTTTTCAAAGACTTTTGAAAGGATAGGCAGGATTGAGATGGGTCTGTAGTTATTTAAGTTGCATAGGTCCCCTGATTTAATTAAGGATATGATATGAGCGGATTTCCAGCATGAAGGAACTGCAGCAGTTGAAATAGAGAGGTTGTATAAGGAGAATGGGGGCAGTAAGACAGCGGTAGCCAAGTTTAAGGAAAAGTGGTTCAAGGCCATCATCTCTGGCACTTTCATGGTATCTAACTTGATAAGTGAATCCTCAACTTCTTTGAAGCTGAGGGGGAGCAGCTGGAAGGGGTGGGTTGCAGATCTCGGAGCGATGATAGAGCTGGCATGGTTGCTGGTATGAGATGCGTACGGTGAGGCATTGAAGGTGAATTGAGCAGGCATGAGTATGATGCATGTTGGGAGGTGGGGCCTAATGGGAGAGACAAGGGAGAGATGATAGGTGAAGGGCAAAGGGGGAGGGTGAAGAAGAAGGGGGAATGGGTGAATATAAGGTGCAGCATGGAGGAAGGCCTCCTCTTTTGCTGGAGATTTTTTTGGGTGTTCATCTCAACTGAACCAGCACTTTGGACTGGCATCTTAGCAGGGGATTTAATTACCTTCCTGCACCACAGCAAAAGAAAAAGAAAAAGTTTGAACTTGGGTGGTTTGGTGGCAGGTGACTACTGCAATGCCCTTTACCTAGGGCTGCCAGGGGTTGATATCTGCCACTTGTAGCTGGTGCAGAACGCAGCAGCCAGGATATTGACTGGTACATCAAGAACCAGTCATATGATGCCTGTGCTCCGCGGTCTGCACTGGCTGCCTGTACAGTGGCGGATCATCTTTAAGGTTGCTTTGCTTACCTATAAGGTCTTACATGAACAGGGACTGGGTTACTTGAACGATCTCCTTTGTCCCTACCATTCAGTCCGTCCTCTCCGATCCTCTGATGAGGGATTGCTAGAGGTTCCCAGGGTACGTCTACAAACATCTGTAGCAAGGGTGTTTAGTTTTACTGCCCCGTCCCTGTGGAACTCTCTACCTCATTGGGTTTGAGACTGCCTAACCATCCAGAGTTTTAAAATAGCTTTGAAAACCTATCTCTTCAGCCTGGCATTTATTGATTGAGGTTTAGTTTGCTTTTCTATGCTGCTATTATATTGTTGTCTGTTGAATTATATGTTTGTTAGAATAATTTATTCTGTTTTATGTATTTATTGTACAGACACCTTGGTTTTAGAAAGGCACCTTTTTATAAATAAAATTGATTTGATTTGATTTGAAGGTAAGAGAAGATCTTGCTTTGCATCCGGGGCATTCATGAGGGACTGAGACCCAAGGGATATGCTGGAGTTTGTGCCTGGTAATAATGGGTCTGGAGGGAACTACCACAGTGTATTCCCAGCTGTTTTGTCCTTAGCTAGGGGGTTGCACAGACAATGATGCTCGAGGCACTGCAGTATGCAGAACAAATGGCATAATTTGGCAAGTTAGAAGGGTGGTCTGCATGGGCCAAATAGTTTTAGGAAAGAGTAGGCGGCATGGATCCAGATGCTGAACAGCGGGCTGAGACAGCCTAGCATCAGATTTAAAAGGAGACTGGTTGGCCTGATCAGAGGGGGTGTTGGGTGGTTTTCCATGTGTGTGAGACAAAGGCAACACACATGGAGGTAGCGTGGAGAGAAGACCCATGCAGGCAGTACAAAGGAGTGCACAGGGGAGGAAGGGGGTAAGTGACCAGCAGGCAGAGGTTGCTTAGCAGCAAGACTCCTGTTTTAAAAAAAGGGGAAACTGGTTTTAAAAGTTTTTAATTAGGCTCTAGTAGAATGAATGCCTGTCCTCGCTCTGGAGAAGAGCAAGATAATTAACTGGGCAAGCAGGGATGGAGGTGGGGAAAGCCTACAACAAGGAAGGTGGGGTGTACAGACAGCAGAGGACCATGCGGTCGGGGAATGGCATCTGATGTCACGGGGTGGGGGGCAATGAGGGCAATGGGGGAGACATTAGTGTAGATTGGAAGTTCAATTCCTGGCAAAAGATGGTGTGATTGAGCAATATGCAGGGTTTTCAAACAAAAAGGAGAAGTTTTCTCTGCACGGTTAGTGATACAGTATCTGGATGCACAGAGCTATTGGGGAGATCAGACGGTTATCTGTTGGTACAGTTTAAAGGCGGGGGTATAGTTACATGCATTTTTACAAGCCCCTGAGTAGCTATCTATGTTTGGTGCACATTTACTGATACTCATGTTGTGGGGCTAAAAAAGGGAACTGCTCGTGGCTGCACGGGGGAAGGGTTTTTTACGGCAATGTGGGTATGGGTTAATCTAGATCTGTGCATGAGTCTCTGCACTGGACATCAATCTATTATTATTTATACTTTTGCTTGCAGATATCTGTAACTATATTCACTCCTCTGTTTCAAGCTGGCAAATGGATGAGGGAACAGGATGAAGGCATATAAAGGAAATGGGCTGTGGCCAGTGGGTGAATACAGCCGTTTCCAGAGGGGAAGAGAGTGGGGGGCATATGTATCACAAGGGTGTAGGGACAGAGGCCTGGTTCCTATAACAAGATGCATAACATGGGCACCATGCAAAAAAAGGAGGGTGTTACAGAAGGAACTAACCAGGACAACATTTTCAGATTTCCCAATTTCTTAGGCACAGGCTCGAGGAATGGCAACAAGGAAGAGCAAGCCGTCAAAGGAAGAGGACTATAAGGTGATTGTGGAGTTGGCAGAGAAGGTAAATAAGATGGTGGAAGATGGTGGAAGGGAAGGAGCATGGGAGGCCGGGGGAAAAGAGGAAAGCAGAAAAGGGTAAAGGGGGTAAAGGGAAGAAGCTGCGGTGGGATCATGTAGCCCAGAAAGGCCACAGCCAGTGCCAGTGTCTCCACCAGGGCTGAACAGCCCAATCCCACCACAACCCTGTCCCATGGAACCACTAATACCTCACACACCAGGACCGGCACCAAGACCGAGCACCAGTATTGCCCCTACCTGTCACCCTGTGGATGGACCCATTATTGGCCAATCCAATGGAGCAGGGGCAGCAAGGGACAGAGAGGCATACAGGTATAGTATTAGGATCAGTGGGAGATAGTATTAAAGAGTATTTAGATCAGATAATATCAATGTTGGGGAAGGGGGATTTAGGGCATATGGAGACAGCATTGTCAGAGCTAAAAGGGGAGAAAGAGGATAAGGGAGATGGGGAGAAGGGGAAAGAGGGGGTTGAAAAGGGGTCCAGGGAGATAGGTTCTCCAGGGATGAGGATAGGGGAACATGTCCCTTTGGCAACTAAAGAGAAAATATGGAAGGGAGAACACGTAGATATAGTTGCCTTGGTCAGCAGGTAGGCCACCACCAAGTACGAGGAGACAAAGAACATAGGCAAGAGTGTGATGGCATCTGTGGTGGTCCTATTAGGGAAATGAGAAGAGGACAAGTTCACAAAGGGAAAGAAGTGGGATGGATGGTCTGTAGGTTTTGCCACATATTTGGCCATTGTGTTGGAGAGAAAACTGGAGTTGGTTATACCTCTCATCACTTACTCATTGATAATTAGGAAGGCAAATGCAAAAGGAGGGGTAGGGTGGATGTACTATGATGAGTCCTTTAGGCAACAGATGGCAACATATAGGGACATAAGATGGGACACAAAGAAGTTGGATTTGTGGATGGACTATGTTACGGATCAATACACGCCAGAGGGGGAGATAGGGAAGAAGGCAGGACTAGTGCAAAAATGTTGTTGGGGGTACAACAGGACATTCTGCTCCTGGCCACAGTGCCGTTTCAAACACGCATGTTCAAAATGTGGGGGGAACCACCCAGCCTCCAGATGTAGGTTGCTGTGGAATCAAGGGAGCCATCTAGGAGGGGCACAGGGGTTAGCCAACCAGCCCTTTTGGTGGAGGGGCAAGGTTATGGGGGAAAGCATGGACAAGGGGGCAATGGGCACAGGATATGGAGCAGGGGTTCACAGATGTACTGAGGGCAATAGTGGAAGGGGAGATAGGAGACAGATGGGGGGAGGGAGGGGGTGTTTTTCCAGTAGCTAAGATCCCTTTTAAGATAACAGCATTTGAGCGATGGCTGAGGCATTCTCCAGACAAGGAGGCAGTGGAGGAGATTAGGATGGAATTTTGGATGGGTTTTTCACTGCAGTCTGTAGGTCCTAGGCAAGCTAAGGAAGCAAAGAACCTGGGGTTGGCGAAAAGGAAGGAAAGCATTTTAAGGAAAAAGATAAAGAAAGAAAAAGAAGTGGGAAGGGTGTAGGGCCCTTTCCGAGTCCTGCCGCTGAAGAACCTCAGGATTTCCCCATTAAGTTTGGTTCCCAAGAAGCAGCTGGGGGAGTTTAGGGTGATTCATGACCTCTCCTATCCGGTGGGGGAGTTGGTCAATGACTTCATGGGGAAGACCACAGCAGGAAAACCTATGCTATGCTCGAGGATGCAGTACAGATTATTAGGGCGACCCCTGATCATGGTTGGCCAAGATGGACATCAAGTCTGCCTTTGGACTACTGCAAGTGCATAGGGAGGACTGGGACTTCCTAGAGTTTAAAATTGAGGACGAGTACTACTTTGACAAGTCCATGCCCAGTGGCTGTTCTACAGCCTGTGCTACATTTGAGAAATTTAGCAAGTGAATCCAGTGGATCTTCCAGCAGAAGACAGGGTACAGGGGTGGTACTCCATTACTTGGATGACTTTCTCTTGATAGGGAGTGGGAAGCAGGAGGCAGAGCACATGTTGACAAGTTTTCAGGAGGTCTGCAAGGAAATGGGGGCGCTGCTAGTAGCAGATAAGACAGAAGGTCCCAGCAGACAGTTAGAGTTCATGGGGATTGAAGTAGATGCGGAAGAGGAGGTGTTCAGACTCCCAGATAGCAAGGTGCAGAAGCTAAAAGATCTTATTAAGGTGCACACCAGCAGAAGGAGGGTGCAGTTGGGGCAAGTACATCACGTCATGGGCCACCTTAACTTCGCCTGTCGGGTGATCGCACCAGGTAGGGTATTCATGAGATGGCTGGCAAGGGTGACAGCAGGAGCCACTAGACTGTACCACTGGGTTGACATAACAAAAGGGATAAAGGACAATTTCCTGGTGTAGGAGGAATTTTTAGAAGGTACAAAAGCAGTTCATTTTGGCAAGAAGAGTGGGTTTACAACACAGATTTGGATTTGTATATGGATTCAGCAGTGGGGTTTGGAATGGGCGGCTACCTGAGAGGGAAATGGTTTTCTGAACCATGGCCAGCAGACTGGAGTAAGAGGAGTTTGATGCAGGGCATTACATTGCTTGAGATTATGCCAATTTGAGAATGTACTCTAGTTTGGGGGAAGAGCTTCGGTACCAGAAGGTCACATTCTGGTGCGACAATAGAGCTGTAGTGAAGGTCCTTAACAATAGGGGGGCAAAATCAGAAGTCATCACAAGGGTGTTGAGGCAGCCGGTGTTAAGGGGATTGCAGTTAAACATGTCATTCAGAGCCAGGCACATAGAAAGGGTGTGTAATATATTGGCTGACAGCCTTTCTCATCTGAAGTTGTTTTGATTCAGGGAGCTGGCAATGAAGGCAGAGGAACAGGGAACACTCATTCCAATGAACATCTGTGATGTTGGCAAGAGGGAGATGAAATGTTGTTTCATAACTCATTTGCACCCAGGACACTAAGAACATATGAAGGGGCATGGAAGGCAATTCAAACATTCAGGGAGGAACACGGCATAGAGGTAAGTGGTCTGGTTATGGAAGAGCAGATGGGAAAGTTTACAGTGGATAAATGGGAAAAGGGGTAGCACGCAGTACTATGGGAGTACACTTGGCTGGGATCAGCATCATTTGTAAACTGAAGGGTTGAGGGGACCCTACTAAATCATTGCTCATTCAGCAAATGGTGCAAGGCTGGAGTCACACCAGGCCAAGATCATTAGATAGTAGAAGGCAGATAGCTGACCAGTTATTGGGCTGACCGGGAGGAATACCTCCCAGAATTTGCAAGTCAATTGATGAAGAGCAGCTGTTCCATGCGATTTACTTTGTAAAGTTTACAGGGGCGCTGAGAGTGAGTGAAGTGGTAGGGCACAGAAAAGGGGGAGAAGATGAGGGGTTAGATTGGAAAGATGTTACATGGGGAAAGGAGACAGTTTACTTAAGGATCAGAAGGTCCAAGATGGATCAGGAAGGAAAGAGGAGCCAGGTTATCATCAGGGCTCACCGGGAGGCCAGTGTATGCCCAATCAGAGCTTTGTGGGCCTACACCTTAAAGAGTCACAACAGAAATGGGCAGTTGTTTTTTCATGGGGATGAGAGATGAGTGACCTGCTATCAGGTCACTGCAGTATTAAAGAAGGGCATGGAATTTATAGGGGAAGATCCATCTAGATACTCATCCCACTCATTCAGAATAGGGGCAGCTTCACAGTTAGCAGAGGATGAAGAGTCAACAGCACGGGTGCAAGAGATGGGGTGGTGGAAATCCACCAGTTATAAGAGGTATATTCAGGCATTACAGGAGTAATTGCAGTTAGGGTTGTTTCCTGCTGTTTCTGTCAAAAAATTGGGGGGGGGAGTTTGTGGGCAGAGAGAGGTAATAAGTATGTTTTGTTTATCCAATCAGGTGGAGGGTGTGCCACAGAAGCATGGATCTGCGGGCACTTTTACATTTACTGGGCCAAAAGGAGAGCCAAAAAGAAGGCTGGGGAAAGCAGCTATACCAGGACATGAGACAATGTAGGCTGGTATGGCAAGGAATTCGAGGAATGAAATGGGCACAATTGCTGGCCACCTTGAGAGAACTGAGAGAGAGGAGACCCACCACAGATTTAATTATCTTACACCTTTTTGGCAATGAAATCAGTGAAAAACCATAGGTGGATGCCTATTTAAGGATAAATCAAGACTTGGAGAAGGTCAAACAATGGTGGTCTGGGGTGAGTCTCATGTGTTCAGACATGATACCAAGGAGAGTTTGGAGGCAGAAACAAAGCCACATAACAGTAGAGAGGTTGAGGCGAAAGATGAATAGAAGGGAAGGGACACTGTTAAGGAGCATGGGGGGGTCATGTAATAGTGAGAGGGGTAGAGGAGTGGGTGGATGATTTTTATAGATCAGATGGAGTACACTTATCAGACTTAGCAATAGACATGTTTAACATGGAAATTATGGGTTTTATTGAAACATGGAGGAGGCAAGAAGTAAGGTGAAAGAGGGAAGGTAGTGAAGACCAGTCATCCAAACACAAGCTGGAGACTGGCTATGGGGAAAGTGGGGTAAAAATGGTGAGGGAAGGAGGGGAAGGTAAGAGAGATAAGAGAATATGAGAAGGAAAGAAGCAGAAGAAGGACAGAAAGCGGTCTCAGTTTTCACTGTTATCTACAAGAGAAGAAAGAAGAAGGCACCCAGGTTTTCACCTGGGGAGATAAGAATGAAGAATAAAAGAGGGTGTGGTGACATGCTGACATGTATTATTAAATGAGTCAAGGAGTAAAATGGATTGTAAATGAATGATGATAATGTGAAATTGTAAATAAGGGTGGAGAATGAATAGATTGATTGTCAATCTGAGCACAACAACACATGACTGGTTTGTCTTATGTTGGCATGGGGGGGCAGGACAATAAGCTTTATTTGTAAAAGGCTGTGTATAGATTGGTCCTGAGAGGGTTAACAAACCCTACAGATAGCAGTAAATCATTGTACATGGACACACACACACATACACACAGTTGGGAGAAAAATATAATTTGAATCTCTGCTGAAGCAGTGCAGTCTCATTACAAACTCAATTTTTACCAACAGGGAGTTGTTTAGATAAAAATGTGTTAAACCTAGGTTTAGGTGTTCTTTCAGAGTAAAGACAGCAGAAAGGAATTTCTCCACTGATGCTTAGTTTGACAAGCTGCCTGTACTGTTTACACTGAGTGTATCTACTGATAGTACATTGAGCAGGCATGAGTATGTTGCATGTAGGAAAGGAACTCTCCCCTCCCAGCATAGTTATTTCAGATAGCAGAGGGATTGTACTCCAACTCCAAAATTGTGCTTTGGTGGGAGTCTGAAGTGCCCTGTTTTCCCAATTGATAGCAAGAAGTCCGCGGTGCTCAACCCGCAGCAACCATTAAAAAGGCAGAAGGCTAATATCAAACCCCTAAAACTTGCTACAAGATTAAGCTTGCATAACATTTGCATTTCCCATCAAGCTGCTATGGCTTTTATATACCCAGTACTTTCATGATGGCTGCAACCTGTAGCTCCAGCAGAGGTGAATGTACCATGACCAAAGAAGATGGATCCTTGTAGGGCAAACTGTCCCTCATGGAGTCAGATGCCAGGATTTCTGGTACTGCAGAATTAGAAACTTGCATATGGTTTCATCAAATTGTGGCTTTTATTTAGCTAGAGCAAGCAACAGAATCCAAGACCTTATGACATTTTTGAAGATACACCACACCCCTTTCAGCTTTCTCAGATGGTCTTTATCACCGAAACTCGGTGGTCTGGAAATAATGTATGGGGATGAGATATCCCAGGATGTGACCTGTATCTTCTGGATAGGAAAGAAAAAAGGGGGGAGGGGGTAGCAGCATATATATCAAATACCCTGAAATCCACTGATGTATCAAAAAATTAAAAAAAGAGAGGACAGGACCTAAGACTATTGGGATCAGGATAGCAACAGACTTAAACTCACATATTATTATTGGTCTATGTTATAGGCCCCCAGCGACCTCTATTGAGACCTCAAAAGAAATAAATAATGAGATAAAAATAGCTTGTGAACTAGGGAAGGAGACCTGAATTATGGGGATATAACTGGAGGGCTCTAGATGAAGGGTGCCCTCAGAGTCTAGAATTTTTAGAACTATGTCTAGAAGTAGATATGACCCAAAATGTTGCCTCCCCCACAAGAGGAAATAAATAAGATCTAGTGCCGACAACAAAAGAAATAAATATTACATCCTACTCTATTACCCCCCACCCTTTTAGGGCACAGTGACTATAAAGGGATATTTTTTACACTTAGACAATATATTCCCATCAATAAAGGATATAGAGAAATCTATAAATTTGGCACCACAGATATTAATAAAATAAATGTTGAACTACAAGAGCTAAACTGGGATAGTAAATTAAGAAACAAAACTATGGAGGATATGTGGAACACATTCAAGCATGAACTGTTTACATTATGTGGCAAGCACTTAATAAAAACCAAAATCTATAATGCAAGGGGAAAAGACTTCAATGGTTAAACAAGCATATTCTAAAACTTTTAAATAAAATACAGAAATTGTACATCTTACACAAAATTAATAAGGGGGACCATCTGGTGTGGAGCAATTATAAAGTAGTGCAGGATAAATGTAAAAGAATGATAAGAAAAAAATAAGTTAAAAATGGAGGTAAACCTGACATTTACAGCCAAAAAAAAGACATTTTGCAACAATTCTATAGTGATGTAAACTCCTTAAGGAAATCTAAACATAATCTATGCTCTATAAAAAAAGGGAAATGACATAGTTACAGATCCAGTTGAAGCTGCAAACATATTTAATGACTATTTTGGCACAGTATTTTCTAGCAAACAGCTAAGTCAAATAGATATTAGGCCTAATGAGAAAAGTTCCATCAAAATCACTACTGAGATAGTATTGAAAAAAATTCAGTCCTTAAATAATACTAATTCTGCAGGACCAGACAACATCTCAAATAGGATGCTTAAGCTTCTTTCCTCTAACATAGCAGTACATCTATGTTATTTAATAAATTGCTTGTAGGTGGAACCATCCTTAGAGACTGGTTAGAGGTGAATGTGGTGCCCATACATAAAAAGGGTGATAGGGCTGACTGCACTAATTATAGGCACATTAGTTTGACCTCAGTGCCAGGTAAACTGATGGAATCCATATTAAAAGATGTCATAGATGTCCACCTTGTGGAGACTGACCAAGTGGACAAAGAACAACACGGTTTTATCATGTGGAGATCATGCGTAACAAATATGCTATGCTTTTATGAAAAAATCTCGGAAGTGCTAGATAGAAGGCAGGATGTGGATTGCATCTATTTGGATCTGGTGAAGGCTTTTGATAAAGTCCTCCACCAACAAGTCCTTCGTTGTCTTGTTGATACAGATATAGACCACAGAGTGGTGCACTGGATCAGGGCCTGGCTGGTTGAGAGGACCCAGAGGTTGTGTATTAATGGATATTACTCAGACAAGGTGGGTGTCACTAGTGGAGCCCCGCAGGGGTCAGTTCTGGGCCCAGTGCTCTTCAGGGTCTTTATGTCCACTATGGATAAGGGGGGAGGTGGCTGGATTAGTAAGTATGCTAATGACACTAAACTGGCTAGGGTATTAACAGACCCTGAGGGGGCTAAAGGCCTATAGGCAGACCTGGATTGCATCTGTGATTGGGCATCATCCATGGGTATAACGTTTAACATACTGTAGATAAGTGATGTGTAATCCATTTGGGGAATCAAAATAGCATGCAAAACTGTTACATAAATGGAAAGGTCCTTCAGAAATCTGAGGAAGAAAAAGATCTAGGAATTCTGATTGATCACAAACTAACTTATCTCTTCCATGCAAATAAACACATTATAAAACCAAACAAGTGTTATGGAACATAAAGAGAAACTTCAGGAGTTGCAATAAGGAGGTGGTTGTGCCTTTGTAAAGGGTGCATGTTAGACCAGTTCTGGATTATGGGGCCCCAGTGTGGGGTCCCACATCAAAGGGAGCTGTGGCAAACATAGAAAGAGTTCAAAGCCAAGCCAAAAAATGATATATAATATTAAAAATATCCCCTATGAAGGGTGTTTGAAACAATTAAATTTTATGTCACTTGAGGCAAGAAGAGTTAGGGGGGATTTGCTACTATGTTATGATATAATTGCGGACGATTATATATTAAATGAACTAAACCTCCAATTTAAAAATGACACTAAAGGGACAAGGGGTCACCCACTTCAGCTTAGACACATAAAATACAACACAAATAGAAGGAAAGTCTTCTTTACACAGAGAGTGGTGGCCCCTTGGAATGGGCTGCCAGAGGCACTTATATGCTCTGAGTCCAAGACTCAATTCAAAAAATGGTTGGGTGACTATATAATGGAAAGAGGATGCATCTCCTATTAATGGTTATTGGATGGGAGTGGTTATGGGCTATTTCTTTTGGCCTTCTTTGCTCCAAAATACCTTTTTACCTTTGTATGAATCTTTCTCATTGATATGTTAGTCCTTGAGCTTGTAAAAAGCAAACATACTGGTAAGATAGTGGATTTTGAGAGGTGTGACCCAAGCACGGCAGTCTGCAAGAGGCTCTACAGTGTCAGATCAATCATCAGCCAGAGTTATCATGACATTCTTGTCTTGCTGGGTGGAAACTCTGTGTAGTTCAAAGAAAATAGGTTCTTTCCTTTGGTCTGCATAATGCTACCCAGCAAGCAGACCTGATCAGCATTATAATTAGCCTGATGTGTTCCTCCCCCCAATATAAAAACAATCTCTCCCATCCTTTCCATCTTAATTTTCCAACACTGGGGTACTTAATCCCTGGTGCCAGCTAGAACCTCCCATTTTCAATGCCACACTGGGGAGCTCACTGCTGGTGCTGCCAAACATAACACTGACACTGGGGTGCCCATCTCCAGTGTTGGTACCTGAAATTAAGAGAACCATCCCTCAGTCCCTCTCATCCATTCCTTCTAAAGTTTCTGACACAATGGTGCCTAATCCTTGCCAGCCCAGTGGCACAGAAGGATGAGGCACTGGACATCTCACCTCACGGCACACCAGCGACCCAGGTTCAGGAGCGAGCCTGGGTTGTCAAAGGTCAGCATGGGGGGTGGGTGGGCAGAGCAGGATGGAGTAGCCGTAGGGCAGCTCTCCTCTCCAGGGAGGTGGGGTGGCATCCCTCACTCACGGCTACCCTCTGGTGGAGGCTGAGGGGTTGCACAAGCGAGGATGCCGGTGATAGGCCAATGGGGTGGGTGGAGGATGACCATTACCTGGGCTGCAAAGCACATGCCTGCCTCCACACGCATGCGTCCTTCTCCTGTGGTCCTTGGGAAAAATAAGGGAGAAAAATGAAAAAAGACAGCCAGTGGCAGGATGACGACTGACTCTCTGCAGGCACCACTCCCAGACCGGGTGTAAGGTAAGCCCCGCTAATTCCGGTGGACGGAGCTGGGGGAGTCAGTCAGATGGGGGCCACACAGAGCAAGGAGAAACAAAATAGTGATAAAAAAAACAAGGGTGCCTAATCCCCAATGCTGGCTAGTACCCCTAGCTCTGCCTGTTTTCACTGTGTGACACTGGATATCCCATCCCCGGTGCCACCAAATATAACAACAACAACACTGGGGTACCCAATTACAATTGTCCGTACCTGAAATAAAGAAACAGTCTTCATAGTCATTTTTTTGTTTTTAACACCTTGTAAAAAGGAAAAACATTCATCAGTGTATGTTGCCACCTCCAGCCCACTGCAGTGATTACCCTCCACCCACCTGACCCTCTCACTTTGCCCCACCACCCCACACCCATCTACACCTTGCAGTACTTACCTACCTATAGATGGCCCAATGCTGTAATCCTTTCTGTGCCAGAGACATGTCTTCACTCTTCAATGCCAGACCAGGAACTGAGGAAATCAAATATGTGGTTCAGTGTTTTTCAATGGGGTTTGAACTTGTCCTCATACTGTAACTTGGTCATTTTTTAATATTTATTCCCCAAAAGTTTCAGTGTGGCCTTTTTGGGACCCCACCTCCTGAACAAGGATTGTGAAATTATGCAACTCCTCCTCAGATGTGATTTTGCAGTTGCTGCACAAAATCAGCTTTCAGGCAGGATTGGAACATTTTTATCTGCTCTTGTTCATGAAGTGGGGTTGCAAGAAGGCTATGTTGAAAATGATGGGTAAAATATTCAAAAAAAACAAGAAAGTTAAGAGCATACATTGAAATGTTTCAATGCATGCTTGTAATTTACGTAATTTCCAGTATTTTGACCCAACATTTTCAATATAGCCATTTTTTCACACCAGTTCATGAATGTGACTGCTATCATTTTTCAGATCCTGGCCAAAATGTGTTTTCACACTTGTGGTACAAAAGCACCTTTCCATCAGGATTTGAACATTTTCTTCACCCTTGTTTATGAGGAGGGGTCATAAGAATGCTATGCTGAAAATTTTGGGTCACAATATTTAAAGATAATAAAGTTATGAGCATACATTGAAATTTTTCAATGCACACTCATGATGTTGCTAATTTTAAATATTTCGATACCAAATTGTCAGCATAGCCATTTTTTCACAGTACTTCATAAGCATGACAGCTGTCATTTTTCAAATCTTGGCCAAAATGCATTTTCACAATTGAGATGTGAAATTAAGAAGGATTTGAAGATTTTCTATGCCCTTGTTGCCAAGGTGGTGTTATAAAAAGGCTATGTTGAAAATTTGAGGTAAAATATTATAGAACAACAATGTAATGAGTGTTCATTGACATTTTTCAATGCACACTCATAACTTAAGTAATTTTAAATATTTTGACCCCAAATTTTCAACATATCCATTTTTTCACATCACCTCATGAACTTGACAGTTGTCAATTTTAAAATCCTGACCAAAATATGTTTTCACACTTGTGGCATGAAATGATGCTTTGGCAACTATTTTATAAATGACAGGTGTCATGTCAGAAGGAGTGGTCATAAAAAGACCATGTTGAAAATGTGAGGTCAGAATGTGAAAAAAATAAGTAAGTTATAAAGAAATATTGAGTTGTTCCAACATTTACTCATAAGTTTATTTTTGCAGATTTTGGCTCCTAATGTTCAACTTACCCTTCATGTTACACCACCTCCTGAACATGACAGCTGTCATTTTTCAAATTCCCTCTAAAACTCATTTTCACAGTCACACTGCAAAATCATTTTCCAGATGGGATTTAAAAAATTCTACCTGTCTTGATCATAAAGTCAGGTCATAAAAAGACTTGAAAATTGGAGGTCTACATGTGGAACCCACTGTACATTAAATATTGCCTCTCAGTTGGCCTGTCCTGGGTAAATACAATCTAAATATGTAAAAAAGCAGGACACCACTGAAATGAGATGTTGTATCTCATCTGCTCTATCCTTGATAAATGAATAGTAAAAATGTGTACCAGCAAGACCCAGTACAACAGCAATGCAAGTGGCAATCAGTTGGCATTGACAAATGCTTGTTTTCTTGTATATTAGCACCAAATGTGGCATACATGTTCCCAACAAGGTCTCAGATGTCCCCCAAATGCCTGGGTTAAAATAAGAAGAGTAATGTATTGTTTTTTTTTTTTGTTTTGTTTGAGGGTTGCATCTGTGTACTGTCTTTCAAAATGCCAATGGCCAATTCATTATTTCAAAGTGCCTGAGTTTTAAAGACAGGACACATTCAGTAAAAATACTCATGACGTGGCATTTATTGGTGTATTTAAATCAAATTTGGGATATGTGTTCTCAGTGGGATCCCCTGATGACCAACAGTTGTCCAAGGTTAAAAAAAGGAAAGTGGTTTTTGAGGAGTAATTTTGTGTGAGGGTTTTGAAACTGCAGGACTACTTTTATCTCCTCTGAGGGCCTGGCTTTGTTTGACAAAAAACATACAAAACACCCATTACTTTTGTATGTTGTGATGTATTAACAGGAAATTTGGGACACTGTACATGTTCTAAAAGTGGTTCCTTGACAACCACTGGAAGTACAGGTTCAAATATTGAGAGAAAGGTACGTTTTTTTTCCGGGGGGGGAGGACTTGCTTTCAAATTGTAGGACAACTTTTTATCTCCTCTGCGGGCCTGGCTTTTTTGACAGCATCACAAAAATGCATTCTTAAGAATGGTATTTTTTTGTTATATTAAAACAATTATGGGAAACATTTTCCCAGAATGGCCCCTTGATGTTCCCAAAATGTCCAGGTTGTATCAAGAAGGATACAGTGCTATTCTAGAGGTGCATATGTGTTGTGTCTTTAAAACTGTTGGCTATCATTTTTCCTTGTTCAAGTGCCTCAGTTTTAACAGCATCACTCCTACAGTAAAGTCATCAATAACTATGGCATTCTGTGGTATATTAATAAGATATATTGGGTACATGTTCCTAATGGGTCTCCTGACAGCCAACAGATGCCCACTTTCAATACTGAGGGGACGGTGTTTTCTTTTTTTGTGGGGTGATTTTGTGTACTTCTTCCCAAATTCCAAATAACTATTTGGGCCCAATTTTCAAAATGGGACACCGAGCTTGTAACCAAACCCTGCATCTCTACAAAGTTCACTGCACCTGTGTCCAAGGTATGTCAGAACTTGCACTGAATTTTATGACTTTGGATGCAAGTTGTGACAGTGCCTTCACTTTATGGCAGCTTGTGCAAAGGTATGGCACAACCCCCATAAAATGGCTCCCCCATGGTGCAAATGTAGACCGGGAAGCTGGTCTAAGTCCTGCAGTCAGTGCAAGGGACTTGTGTCAGGGAGTTGCAGCTCCGATTCTTGCAAAATCAGACTTGTGGCATCACCTAACAGAAATCACCACTTGCATCAAACTCCCTGCCACAAGTCCATTGCAGCAAACACAGCCCATTTGAAAATCAAGCACTTTATCTCAGCTAAGGACCTGTCTTTGTGTGTCAAACATCACAAAAAACATCAATAACCAAGGCATTTTGTTGTGTGATATAAGTAAATTCAGTAAAAATTTTCCAAAAATGAGTCCTCAGAGGATGATCAAATGTCCAAGGCTCAAATACTAAGGGGAAGGTGTTTTTAAGGGGATGATATTGTGTTGTGCTTCTCAAATTGCAGGATGATTTTATCTTCTCCAAGGATTTGGTTTTGTTTGACAAACATCACATAAAATCACCCATAAAAATGGCACTTTTTTTTGTATTAACAAGAAATTTGGAATACATATTCCCAAATGGGTTCCTTGATGATATCCCCAAAAATGCCTAAACTTGAATGTAATTACTTCTAAGCTTCTTTTTTCTCAGTGTATCAATGTAACATTGGAACTGCCTTGTGTTTATTTGTGCTTCACCTGTATCGTTCTCCTCTGTTGTACCTCACTACAAATTGTTGTCTACCCTCCCTACGATGAGATACCTTTGTAAATGAGTCATTGACTCAAAGGTTATGAACCCGAATTATATATAAATAAATAAAAATGGCAAGGATCAAAAAATAAGAGTAAAGTGGTTTTCAACCCTTCCGGCGCTCAGAGTGCTGGCAGTATGGTGTCGGGCAATCAGGGCCCCAAATGTGGGATGTGCACCCCCATCCTCAAAGTCCACCCAGGAGTTGGAATCTATAAGTGGGGGGCTGTGGGGGCATAGCACCCACAAAAAACATTGCCAATTGGTGCCCTAATTGCCCAGCACCGGATTACAGGTGAGTTCCAGTGGAAGAATTGGTTTTCAAGGGTACCTCTCTGTGGTGTCTTTGAAACTGCATGTTGTTTTTTCTCTCAGATTCAAAGACATCACACATAGCTCAAGCTGTGGATCCTGCAAAAGGAGCAGACTTGATAGACCAAATGGCCTTCTTCTGCTGGCTTCTTCGTATGTTTGTATACAGTAAATGCACCAATAACTATTGCATTTCATGGTATATTAACAAGACATCAAGAATACATATTCCCAAAGGGGACCTCTGATGACTGTCAGATGGCTGGGTTCGTGTGTTGAGGGGAAGGATGGTCTCCAGAGGATGCTTTTTTTGTGATGTTATTCAAATAACAGGCCAACTTTTAATCTTCTCAGAAAGTGTGGTTTTGTTTGACAAATGACACACAAAAACACAAATATGTATAGCAGTTTGATGAATAGTAACATAAAATTCAGGATACATGTTCCCAAAAGTGTCCCCTGATGAACCCCAGATGCCCAGGTTCAAATATTGAGGAGAAGATGGTTTAGGAAAGCAATTTTGTGTAGTGCTTTTCAAATTACAGGATGACTTTTAATCTACTCAGAAAGGGAAAGGAAAGGGAAAGGGGAAATTGTTTAACCAGAAAAAGTACATTTAGCCTGAGCTTGTTTCCAAATGTGATCTGGGAGTGCTAGGAAGTTAAGTGACTTGCTCAGAGCCACACAGTATGCAAGTGGGGGCTAATGGGATTAAAACCCAGGTCTTCAGGTGTGCAGGTAAGTGCCCCTCACCACTAGACTGTTCTGCCTCAAAAGCTTGACTTTGTTTGCCAAACCACGCAAACCTGCATAACTATAATGTTTCATGTTTCATTAATAAGAAATTCAGGATACATGTCCCAAAAGTGTTTCCTTATAACCATCGGATGGTCAGGTTCAAATATTGAGGGGATGGTTGTTAGGGGTAGGTGATTTTGTGGGGTGCTTCTCAATTTGCAGGATGACTTTTTATCTACTCTGATGGTCTATCTTTGTCTGATAAACATTACGCAAGAGGACTTCTTGCTATTGCATTTTATTGGTCTATTTACAATTAATTCAGGATACTTGTTCCCGACAGAGTTAACTGACATCCTCCAAATGCCTGGATTCAAAAAGTAAGGGTAAAGTGGTTTTCAAGCAGACCATTTGTGGGGTGTCTTTGAAACAGCAGGCTTTGTTTTCTATGTTTTCAAGTGCATCAGTTTCAAAGACATCATGCACACAGTAAAAGCCTCAATAATAATGGCAATGTTGGTGTATTAGCATAAAATTCATGATATATGTTCCCAAACTCATCTCCTGTCATTCCACAAATAGCTACATTCAAACAAAAAGTGTGAATAGGTGTTGTTATCTTGCAAACAGAACACATACAAGTGTCCCCTATAGTGTCACAGGCACAGTACTGTATTGTAACACTTAGTACTAAATGGGAAAGCAAGCGATATGCTGCTAAACTGACACATGTGCTTAACTGACAGCTGTAAAAGCCACACTCTGGAAGTGAGATACAAACACATGGAAAGCCTCCACCCCAAAAAATAAAGAGTTAGTGCCATGGAGGTGATCCACTGGGAGAGCTAGGAGCTGTGATGCATGAACAATGTGCCACTCTGCTATCATGGGGCAAAAAAAAACAAAACAAAACATGATGCTGGGCACAAATGTAAATTCACCAAAATAAAGACTTTTTTTTTGATCATCAACATGCATGTAATGAGATTGTTAATGGTGACAACTGTCTGTTGTCTTGTCAGCTTATATTTAACAAGCAATGGAACAAACAAAAAAGTTGAAGCCTACTGGCCAATTCAATTGTTCATTAATAAACATAATTACTTAGTAACTTGTTTTAAAGCAAGAAGAAACATTTTCACTAGAAACTGGAATGACTTTTGCTAAACTAAACAGATGACAGTAGTTGATCCATATGGCATTAATAAAAAGCTGCATAGGGAAAATACTTTGTACATCATGCTCCTGACTTTAGGGGAAGACATTGAATTAAACCCAGAACCTCAAGTTGATATTAATTCTAATCTAAAAATATTACAAGATAATGCCTAAAGCATGGCCACAAAAATGGACTTAATGTTGACCATGATCCATGAACAAGAGCCTGGAATATTTTGATTTACTGAAACCTGGCTTACAGTGAGTATAGAAGACAAATAAATACCCATTCCAGGATACCATCACTTTAGATCAGACAGGGAAAAAAAGAGGATGGGGGGGAGTAATACTATATATAAAACAAACTTTGAAACCCTATTGAAAGACAATACGAAAAACATAGATGCTACCCTCAAGCATCCCTCCTCACTGCCTCAGCTCCTCCTCCTCTCCTACCCCCCATTACTGGGTATAGGATGAATCTGTCTCCTTTTCTTTTTCATCCACCCTTTTCCTCCTCCCTTGCTCTTTCCCATCTACCACATACCCAACGCAATGCCCTCCCCATTTCTCCCTTCCTCCCCCTCTCTGTCTCCCATACCACCCCCTCACCACCACTCTTCTTTCTCTTTTCCCACTAACCCACTCCTAACAAAGCTTCACTGAGCCACCTATGACTTGTACTGTATAATTAACTCACAACACAATTCCTTGACAATGCCTTTGGCTGCTATTATTGTAACCTTATTTGTCTTTTTTTTTGTAAGTTCCATTGTAATGATCATGTTATGTTTTGTACCTTGTTGTCCTTATTGCCTTGATGTGGAACCTTTGTAAAAGAGCCCTCGGCTCAAAGGTGTCATCCGAAATACAAATGAATAAAATAAATAAATAAATCAATAGTGGTCAAATTAGTAAACTTCAAGATGGCAGTTGGGGTGGTATATTCCCCATCAAATACTAACAAATAAATTGGAGGTAATAATAAATAAAATCTATTATAGCATGGGGAGAAACTACTAGTCTTAATGGGAGATATGAACTCAGATTGGTATAAATCAAGGTGAAGAAACTTAAAAGAACTAATAACAATACTGGGAGTAAAGCAACACATTTAGCCTTTTCTATGCCACAGACTGCTATATCATTCCAGAAATCCTTAACATTCTAATTCTCTTTCATTGTAATTAGGTCCTCAGCGTGATGGCGGTGGAGTTGTGCTTGCCACTTGCAGCTCCCTAATTTGAAAGCACCTCCTCTGTGTTTCTCCTACACTATTTTTGGAGTTTTAAAGTTTTAAGAAGTTAAGTTGGCCAAGCTTGATCTCTGGTTCACTGTCTGACCAAAGATCCAAAAATACTTTCCCGTTAGTGGTTAGTTTAGGGCTCCTAGTGTGAGGCAGGGCGGGAAAGTGATTTAGTTTTAGGAGCTAGCTTTTTCATTCTTTTTAGCTGTTCTCTCTGGAGCCCTACCTGTTGGAACACTGTTGATGGCATTCCGAAACCTCCGAGCTGCTGCAGGATTTTGGCTCTTGTACCTTGGGCTGTAGTTCCATAGGACGTCTTGGACTTTCATTGGCACCAGCTGAGTGCGAGTGCTCTTCAGTGCAGAGGGGCTGGCATTTGGGATCTGCCCAGGACAGTGCACTGTTCTTGCCATGGCAAAAATTTAGCACAGCTTGTCTCATTGTTCTGTGGTAGTGATCTGCTTACCACCATACGTAGGGGCTGCCTGCAAGCGTGCTGGGCCTTGCTGTGTCATTGACCTGCCCGGGAGAATGTGAATGTGGAGGGTATCCCCATGCTCATTTTACGGGGAAAGACTGATCTTTTGTTTCCATTAGTGGCTCAAACACCCAACGCCAGTTTTCTGGATTGACCAGTGACTGGTACCATCTGTCGTGTAGCATTTTGCCATGTTTCCTTTGCCTCCCCCTCATAAGGGGGATCTGGACTGTGTGGATTGTTGTAGTTCTCTTCAGCTTCCTTTCTGCACCCCTCTGGATTATCGTAAAGGTGAGGATTGGGTGGTGTGGACTAACAAAACTGAGCCTGTAGGAATTCTGAGGATTGCCAGACTGTAGCTGTTTTTTTCCCTTTGTCTATGGGTTTTTCCCCTTTCAGTAAAAACTGCTTTATTTTTGGCTAAGTACTGTTAAGCCAGATGGGATCTAGGGACATACTACTTATTTAAAAAAAAAATTAAGGCCTGCTCCTTACTATTTCCTTCTCTTTGCTGGCTGGGATGGGTGGGATTGGATATTGTGTTTTTTATTTTATGTAGTGTGAATGGTGTGTGAGTGGTTTAGATTGCTATTTGTATCAGTGGTGTGATTGGGCTCAAGTGAGTGGATAAATTAGTTGTTGGGGCCCTCTGTGTCTGGGATGACTGGGGGGCCTGGGGCGGGCCCGGATAGTGCACAGTGTGTCCCAGCTGCTTTATCTGCTGCCTTTCACTGACCTCCCAATCTCCACCACAACAGCACATCACTGTTGAGAGGCTGGGATTAAGAGAAGGCACACTGATCACTTATGGCATGACACCCTGTGCACTAAGAGAGGGGGTAGGATTAGGGTGGTCAGGTGCAGAAGGCACCCTGGATATCAATGAGTCCCAGTGAGAGGTGAATGGTATTTGGTTCCTGTTTCCAGGGCTCCCACAATACTGAGTGGTCAGGTAGCCAGAACGACTACTCTGTCCACCAAGCCCCTGAGGGCAGTGCTATGCTATGACTAGGAACAAGACCGCCATTATCGTAGACTTAATTTTCTCAGTCAATATGGCATGCATTATCAAGACCTGTGTGGGTGACAATGCTGGTCCAGTTTTAGAAGCCGCCGTCCCTCCTGGGTTCTTGGTGATGCACTGCCCCAGAGTGGAATGGAGGGATGGGAGAAGCCATCTGTTTTAGATCTGAGCTTGACTTCTCCGTGCACTCAGTGGGAAGACTGGGTTCATTTGAATGTGTGGCAGTACATGTGGGTCTGGGCACAGGTTGTAGGATTCTCCTGATTTACTGCCCCCCTGGGATGGCAGGTGAATTCCTGCAGAAGGTAGCCAACCTCATCGCTGGTGAGACATTGGAGTCCCCCCGATGTTTGGTTCTGGGGGACTTCAATGTCTGAGCCAGTGATGAGGAATCTATGCTAGGATATAATCTCCTCCAGATTAAGTAATCTCGGGGCACATTGCAGGAAGTTTCCCCTGTAACTGACTGGGATGGTCACATGTTTTTTTTTCCCAATTATTTAACCAGGAGAGACACACTAAACTGAAAGCTTGTTTACAGGTGCAACCTGGGAGCAAGGAGAAGTTAAGTGACTTGGTCAGGGTCACACAGTATGCAAGTGGAAGCTGTGGGATTCAAACCCAGGTCTGGTCTGCTGGATGTCAACAGATTTGCAGCTCAGAGCCTTAAACCACTGTGCTATACTGCCTCCCTGTTGGACCTGGTCTTCTCACTGGGGCTTGAGGTTAGTAACCTCAAAATTAACCAGTTCATCTGGTACAATCACTGCATGGTGGGGTTCATGCTTGGGGCTCCCCCCAAGAGCCCTCTCCCTGCTGAAATGGTCAGCTATCACCCTTTGAGGGGATTGACCCTGAAGGGATTCCTGATGGTAGCTGATCTATCTAGTGTGGACAGTGCATGTGTTGAGGGTTTGGGCATGGCAGTTGCCACCTATAATAGGGTGATTATGGCAGTGCTTGACTCACTCGCACCAGCCCCATGTATGACCAAGATCTTCTCACTTCAGGTCTCCTTGGTTTGATGGAGAGCTCATGGCGATGAAGATTGTGGGTTGGAGGCTGGAGAGCTGCTGGTGGAAGTCTTGCCTGAAGGTGGATAGACTGGCCCTGTGCTCACATTATTGTGAGTATCAGGGGGCAATCACTCATAAGAAGGCAGAGTTCCTGTCCAGAGAGATTGCTGCTGGGAAGAATCAATTGACTGCTTTTTTGGACTGTGGACCGGCTCCTAAACCCAGCCTGTCTCTGGCCGAAAAATACTTTTTCTGATGGCTTGTGCGAAGAGTTTGCTCAAATTTTCTGGACAGGGTGTCCACCATCTGGCAGAGCGTGCCACCAGTGAGCCTTACAGCAACCTATAGTAATCATCTGGATCATCCAGAGAGTGTTCTGCCTTGTTGGGGGGTGTTTAAACCAGTGCAGGTGTTGGAGGTCATTGGGGTTGCTTCCAGGTTGAAGCACACATACTGTGAACTGGACCCTGTGCCAACACGTTTTTTGATGACATGTGTCAACACTGTCGGATTGATGTTCATCTTGATTGACCGGTGCTCTTTGACAGAGGGGATTTTTCCAGAGGCCTTGAAGGAGGAGCTGGTTGGTCTCCTCCTGAAAAAACATCTCTAGACCCTGACGTCAAGGTGAATTACTATCCAATCTCCAACCTCCCATTCTTGTGAAAAGTTGTTGAGAAGGTTGTGGTGCAGCAACTTGAGGAGCACCTCATGGCCTTCAATCTCTATGAGCCATTCCAGTCTGGTTTCCGTGTGAGGCATGGTACAGAAACTGCATTACTTCGGGTGCATAATGACCTCCTCAGGGCTAGAGATTGGAGAGAGGGGACAATACTAATCCACCTCAATCTCTCTTCAGCCTTTGACATGATAGACCATTGTGTGTTGCTTGACCACCTGATGGAATTTTGTGGGCACACCGGCTCTGTCTTCTGCTGGTTTGAGTCATACCTCATGAACAGGAGGCAACAAGTAGTGATGGGGAATGTCTCCTGCTCCTCCAGCATTCTGTCATGTGGAGTACCTCAGGGTTCAGTCTTGTCACCAATGTTGTTTGCTGTGTACATGATGCCCCTGGGTGAGCTCATTAGGAAGTACAGCTTGGGTTTTCATTGCAATGCAGATGATACCCAGCTGTATTTTTCCTTTGCCACGGTGAACTTCTTGTGCAGTGGAAATACTAAACAGCTGCCTTGCGGAGATAAATGACTGGATGTCCTCCAGCTGATTATGACTGAACCTTGTCAAGATGGAGGCACCAGTGGTGGAGTTGAACACAAGATGGAACTGGTTGCCCTCTGGCACTGAAACTGGTTTATTCCTGGGATCTGTGCCATTGAGGACTTCCTCTAGGGTGCAAAACCTTAGCATGATCTTTGACAGTGGATTGTCATTTGATTTTCAGGTGTCATCCATTGTCCGGACAAGCTTTTACCATCTTAGGAATATCACCAGGATTAAGCCCCTAGTTCTGTCTATGGACCTCCCAACCTTAGTGCATGCCTTCATGGGATCCAGACTTAATTACTGTAATGCACTCTACCTTGGAGTCTTGGGGAGTAACCTTCACTGACTACAGCCAGTGCAGAACATGACCACTAGGCTGCTAACTGGGCTGCTGAACTTCTGCCATATCACCCTGGTTTTGCGTGATCTGCACTGGCTGCTAGTGATGTGGAGGATCCTCTTTAAGGTGGGCTTGCTCACCTTTAAGGTCCTATGTGGACAGGGTCCTTGTTACCTGTCAGACCTTCTTACACATGCTGTCTTAGTTTGCTACCTCCGGTCCTCTTCTAGGGGCCTCCTGGTGATTCCCAGGATGAGGCTTAAAACTGCCAGTGACAGAGCATTTAGTGTCACCGGCCCCATCCTGTGGAATTCATTTCCTCCATCAATTAGGGAGGCCCCTTCAGTTGAGGTTCTTAAGGACCACCTCAAGGCCTTCCTGTTTAATCAGGCTTTCCCGGACCTTAGGTATTAGTCTTCCCTGGCTACCCTGCTTTTCTGTTTGAGTTTTGTTTTTCTTAGAGATATTTATTAATTATATTTATTCATGCTGATATTTTAGTGTGGTTTGTGGTATTAAGGTTGTAGATCCAAAACTGAAATAAATAAAAAATAAAATAATTTTTTTTATATTGATTTGTATTACTGTTTTGATAGTGTGCTTTCACTGTTTGGCACCCAGAGCCTCCGGGATTGGGAGCCAGAAAAATAAAATGTGCCTTGCTTTGCCTTGTTGTCAGCTTAAGGGTTAAAATCCTACTAGATTTACCACTGCCTCAACTGAAAGAGCTCTCCTGGATCTTATTTTCTCTTCCCCACAGGTTAAAGTACAAGAAACCGGTATTTTACTACCCTATTTAGGGGATCATAACCCGGTATAAGTACAAATAGCCTGTGAACAATTTTCTCAATGACAACATAACATAAATTGGACCAGGGACATGCAGCATTTCTCAGCTGACAAATTTAAACTTGATATGCAGAAAGAAAAACTGGACTGGTATAAACTAATCCCTGACTTTGAAACAACAGTAGACTATTTCCTGGAGACTTTTACAGAAATATGTCATCTACATGCCACTAGATGTAAAGCCTCCAAAAGAAGAGCCAAAGTCCCTTGGATTAATGAAAAACTAGTAAAAATGATTAGGATAAACATATAGGCGTTGGCGTATAGCCCCAAAAAAACAGGAAAAAGATTAGGAAATCTTTAAACAGAAGAGAAATGCATGCAAAGAACAAATAAAACAAGCCAAAGTCAGCTATTACAAGCACAAAATAGAAAACGATAAAGACCCTATAAGGTTTTGGCAAACTGTGAACCAACTAACCAGTTCTGGTAAAGTGGGATCACAAAAGATTTTGCAGTTGGCTTATGAAGAAAACTTGATGAAAGATCCAAATGAAATATCAAATGTCTTAAATAAATACTTTATCAATTTGCCAGTCTTACAGACTACTGACTGTCCAAACAATCAGAAAACAAATAATGCAGAAAATAATATAACTGGTTTACCCCCCCCCCTTTCATTTTAAGATCCTGGGCATTTCTGAATTTGGGAAGGACCTAAGAAAAATCTACATACATAAAACTCATGGCTTGGATGAAGTGGAGGGTAAATTCTTACAAATGGCACTAGATTATATAGCTCATACAGTTACTTATATATATTATTGGAGCTTACGTTCAGGTTATTTTCCATCTGTTTGGAAGCAAATCAAGGCAGTCCCAATTTTCAAGGGAGGGTATACTCAGGATCCAGTGAACTACCTACCAATAGCACTATTGTCAATGTTGTGCAAATGTCTTGAGAAGCATGTACACTCATAACAGATTACCTGGATAAGCATAGACTTCTGATACCTTTCCATTCAGGGTTCAGAAGAGGACACTACTACTATGGCTTTGGTAGAATTTAATGACGTGGTGTCCTCCTCTCTGGACGCTAGGCTGGAAACTGCAGTTCTCTCTGTAGATCTCTCAAAGACATTCAACCTGGTGGATCTCTCCCTGCTGTTAAAAAAAAATGATGTGCTGGATATAATTGAAGGTACCTGAGGCTGGGTCAAATCTTATTTGTCAGAGTGGTCCCAGAGAGTGTCCTTTTCCCAGACCTTCTCATCAAGAAAAAATATAACTCTTGGAGTTCTGTAGGGGTGCATTTTGGGACCTCTATTGTTTTTATTGTTCAGCAATGATCTTCTTCAGGTGGTGCAACACTTTGCAATAAGGTTATATGCAGACGACATGGCATTAATAACCACTGGGGGAAGCTTGCTGGATTTGGCAAGCAAATTGCAGACAGACTTTGACAGAGTAAGGGAGTTGTTCACCAGGTTGAGGCTTCAGATAAACATAAAGAAAACAAAGGTTCTACATTTTGTAACAAAAAATAAATCCAAATTGCATATTCACACAAACAACAAGGAACAAATCGAACACGTAAAAGAATATTATTATCTGGGCATAACTTTTGATGCATAACTAACTTTTTCAGAACATATTTTCACACTGACCTCTAAGACAAACAGAAAGATAGGCACCTTTAGGCGTACCACAAAGTGTTTAAATAGACAAACACAAAAACAGTAGTGGAACAGATGATATTACCATCATTAGAATATGGAAATTTAATATACAGAGTCAGAAACAAGACATTGTTGGACAAATTGGATAATATACAGTACAAAATGGTCAGATTTGTTTTGAGATGCAGCTTTAAAACACATCATTGAGAACTGCTATCAAGAATAGGATGGCAAACACTTGCAATAAGAAATAAAAAAAACTTGAAAACTCTTGCATAAACTTTTAATTCACAATCCTAAACATTATGTTCCAAGAGTTGCATTTGGCAGAGAAGTGCATTCAGTCTGGGTATTAACCAGATCTGTTCTTATTAACAAAATGAGTCCAGGTATATGTGAGACTAAATAGGTAAAACAACTTTGTGATTCCATGCAACTCAATCTTGGGATAACCTACAATTTAATGTGCACACAACTTTATCTCACAATATGTTTGTCACTGCCTTGAATAATTGTTTTCCACTGGTTTGTAATTGTTAACTATGCCTTGTAGAATAAAGTGTATTTTTACAGTTGCACAGCTGTGCAATGTTAGATGAGTGAAATTTGTATATCTGGGCCCCCATATTCAAAAGAGTTGCGTGGCACAAAGTAGGGAAATGCGCAGAATTGTATTATTGAAACATGAGAGATGTGCCACTCAAATCCAAATGCGTGATTTCACAGAAATAATGCATGTGGTGCAGTAAAAGGGGCAGGCCCATGAATGTGATGTACATCTGCATAGTCAACCATATTCAACCAAAATGAGCAGTGCACATGCCATGCATCCCAAAAATGTGCAGTGCCAAGTTAGGTATATAAGGAGATGGCCTAAACTGCTAAGTCACACAGAGGTTGTCTGCAGCAGTGCAACAACAATGGATGGGTCAGCATTTTACATGGCAGCTGTGCTGGCTGATGTGAGGAGACAGGCACAACAGCAATGTGGCTGAGGAAGGGCCCATAGGCGGTAGGCCCACTATAGATGGTACCAGCCCCGTGTCACATTTGAACAGCTCAGTAACACAGATATCATGGGCCAGTACTGGTTCAACAGGACAATTCTGAGACAGCTCTGTGAGCTGCTCCATAAGGATCTGCAGACAACCACACACAGAAGTCAATGCTATGATGGTGGAGATAAAGGTGACAGCAGCACTTTGCCTGCTCACCATGGGCACTTTCTAGATACCGGTGCGTGACACCATTGATATCATCCAGTTCACCATGTCTTGTCTCCTCACTCAGTTCCTCACCACTCTGTTGCCCTATGCTATTGAGTTCATAGTATTCCCTAGCACAGCAGCAGAGAGTACAGAAACAATGCAGCACTTCCACAGGGATGCACAAATGCCAGGCATTCTAGGGGCCATTCATGGCACCCATGTGGAAATCAGATCACCACCTCATGGTGACAAGGAGGTGTACATCAACAGGAGGAGTATTACTCTGCAAACTGCTAGGTGGTGTGTAATGCCACAGGCTGTGCACGGGGTGGCCAAGCATTAATGTGTCGCTGCAATGGCCCACAGACATGTGGCACACAAGATGTGGGGAGGATGCCAGAGAGGGGCCTGCCAAATGACTGACAGTAGACATAGGGTGGTACCACACCTGGTGGCCATGCATGTGACAGACTGCAACTGGCACAAGGAACAGGAGTGAAAGCAGCCATTGGCTGCCCATGACACTGTGTGAGGGGTAGGGCAGTGTGTTGTATTGGATACTGACAGCATCAGTTGGTATAAACAGGCCCTGCTGTAGCAGTGCAATACAGAGCAAATGCCATACAGGCTGTGATGGATGTGACAGTGGCCACACAACAGCTGGGAGAGTGCCACAGAGGCTTGCGTGGGTGTATGCAAGTGGGAAACATTGTCCAGTGTACAGTGCTGACAGGGCCAAACAACAGACACAGGGTGTTTGGGGGGCCATCATGGATGTGCACTGTAGACTAATCGCTCTTCTTCCTCCATACAGGTGATAGTGCCTACCCCCTCCAGCCATGGTTACACACCCCCATACTGTAACCCATGTCCAAAGCTGAGCAGCAGTACAATGAAGCACAAATCACGATAAGAAACATCACTGAGTATGTGTCTGGCAAGCTGAAGATACAGTTCATATGCCTGGACAGATCCAGTGGTGCCCTACAGTATAGCCCAGACAAGGCCTGTGGCATATTCCTGGCCTGTTGCATGCTACACAACATGGCTCTTGACCATGGAATAGTTGTCCAGGTTCCTGAGGGTGACATTGCAGAGGATGATGAGCTGCAGGAAAAGGATGTGCAGCCAGCACTGCACCAGAGGGACCCGAGACTGGATCTGAGGAGATGGCGGCACAGAGACACCATTGTGCAGGAGCATTTTGGACCCCAAAGGTGAGTACTGTAGGCAGCCGTGACAGTGCAGGACTGCACAAGCCAAAGGTGATGTGAGACCATGGGGCACCCTATGGTGATGCAATGAGATCTGTGTACAGCAGCATGATGTGCAAACACTTTTCCCCAGGTAACATGCACACATGTCCACAGGATGGGCAACAATGTCAAGGATGCACACGGGTGGATATGGAGCAATGGCATGGGTCAGAGATGTACTACTGGCACAGACCCACTAAGGTAGGCCACAGGTGCTCATGCCCATGCCACCTCCACAGCACCATGGCCCACATCCAATACCTGAATGCCACAGAAATGGCCTGAACATGCCACAGGGGTGAGTGTGTGGGACACTGTGTGGACAGGGCGTGTACAGCACACAGCCCTGAGCATGACTGGGGAGATGGTCACCCAGCAATGGCCATGAGGCAACATGGGCAGGCTAACAATGCCCTGGAATCATCAGTTTGTGCACGTGTGGCCACCATGTAAACCTACATAGACACGTATGTGGGCATGCACCACAGACACTGGTGACTCATGTGTGAGACCCTTGGCCACATAGGGTGAGTACTCAACTCCTGAGGGGTCAAACCACATGACTGCAACTGGCTACATGTGGATGATGGTGTTGAGAAGTGCACACCGACACCAGTGGTGGGAGGTGGTGCAAGGGCAGGGGACATTATTTGAAACACTTGGCCCACATGCCATGGTGAGGTGGGTGTATGGGTGTTACTGCGCAATGTGTGGCAAGAGGTCCTGTGAGCATGGGTGGCCACTGTTGCACATCACTCCTGTATGGCCAGCATGATCCATCTGAGGCTTGAGATTATGTCTGCCCGCTGGAGGCATATCTCCCCTATGACCTCCAGATGCCGAACAGATGCCCGCTCATCAAGGAGAACTACCTGCACCCGTAACCCCTGCACAGCCTCTCTGAGCACCACCTGGCTCTCCACAGAAGCCACCAGGAGCCATGTGTGCTCCAGCAGCTCATTGACAGGGGACATGTGTTGGGGGTCTGCCGAGCAGGGGGATTGTGGACTGTTGTGCGACTGACAACTCCTGTGGTAGTTGCACAGCTGGCCGATGTTGGCCTACTGATAGGTGTGTGCACCCACACTGCATACCATGTCCTTCTGATCATATGCCCAGTCAGGCCATTGCTGGTCCCTTCTACCATGTAGCAGGATGGCACTGCACCCTGCCCACACAGCAGCTGATTGGGCCTGTCCACCCACAGTCTGTGCCATGTCGGCCTACATGCACTGGCCCACCTGCTGCATATGGGATGTCCCAGGATGGCTGCTGGTGTCAGCCATGGCCTGTGTGAGCACTGGAATGGCATCAAGTTGGATGATGTCAAGGATGAGGCTGTTAAGCTGGGTGCCATCATCATCCTCCATGTCTGAGATGAGCACCTCAAGGTTCATCAAGGAGGTTGATCCCAGACAGGAAGACATCATCAACATCATTATTAACATCCCCCACCACCTGTGTAGGTGCATCAACAGCAGAGGCCATGACACTGGCCAATGTCATGGACACAGGCCCAATGCTCTGCTGTTCATGTGGCTATACCCTTGAAGCTACACTGGTCCCAAGATGTGATGGGGCTGTGCAAGCAAAAGGCAGGAACATGGTTAGGGCTACATGTCCATGGCAACAGAACAGTATCAGACAGGGTGAGTTACACATGCGCTTCACAGGTGTGCAGGTGGTAACACATATGGGAAGGACAATGTGTGCAGGACACATGGCAAATGGGAGGGTGAGCTGGATGTCATTATCCACCTAGGTACTAATGACCTGGCAAATGGGGAGCCAAAGGAAGTTCAGGAAGAGTTTAGGAAATTGGGGAGGGGTCTCAAGCAAGTAGCTACTTCTGTCACCTTCTCAGAAGTACTACCTGTGAGAGGCATGGGAGAGCATAGGGGTGCATGCACCAGGAGCTTTAACTCATGGTTGAAGAACTGGTGCTATGAGGACGGGTTTGGATTCATTGGTGACTGGGGACCCACCTGGAGGGATGGAGGTTTGTTCAAGCCTGACTGCTTGCATCCATCCTGGAGGGGAATCCAAGCACTGAATGATAAGTTTAAATGCTACATTGACAAGCATTTAAACTAGCCAACGGGGGTGGTAGACCAGCAAGGAGGGTACCTACTTGCTCACCCCCCACAGCTAGCAGTGGAACCAGTGAACCGGAGGAGTGGATATTTCAACAAAGCAGTGTGCAAAAGATGGAGATTAGTGCCCAAGAGGTGGTTAGGCTGAAAAGGGGCAAAAATCAGCAGAAGGACAGACAGCAAGGAGAACCAGGGATTAAGGACAACCAGGAAAGGGTCTGGAGTAGAACAGCTAAAACGTCTAGGGAGGTCAAATCATGGAAAGTCATGTGTGCCAATGCCAGGAGCCTCAGCAACAAGATGGAAGATCTGGAGGCTGTCATGGTGCAGTCAGACCTGGACATTGTGGCCATCACAGAAACCTGGTGTAATGATAACCATGACTAGGAGATGGCCATTCCTGGCTACAACATATTCAGAAGAGACTGGGCAGGTAGAAATGGAGGAGAAGTGGCACTGTATGTGAAAAATGACATAAGGGCCACAGAGATCCAGGAGGAACAAAATGGGGGAGAGATAGTGTGGGTTAAGCTGGGAAGGAAAATGGGGCCAGCCATCCGCACAGGTGTGGTCTATAGACCACCAGCCCAGGAGGAAGAAACAGATAGGGAGCTGATGCTAGCCATCCAAAGGATGGCAGACAAGGGTGAGGTAGTACTGGTTGGAGACTTCCAGTATTCCAGACGTGGACTGAGCATCCCAGCAGCAGCATCAACTAGGAGCAGATTTATCCTGGACTCCTTCAGGTGCCTTCCTCAAGCAACTGGTCATGGAACCAACTCGGCAGAAGGCAATACTGGGTCTTGTGCTCACAGACAGGGACAGTGTGATGGGGCTAACAGTGGGGGAGCACCTGGGGAACAGTGACCACCAGTCATTGTGGTTTGAAATCACAGAAAGAGCAGAACCAAACCACACAAAAACATGTATCCTGGATTTTAGGGGGGCAGACTTTGGGAAAATGGGGAGATACTCAAAAGAGGCATTAAGGGGAATGGGGCAGGAATCAGGGGTTGGGGAACAGTGGGCAGTATTTAAAATGGGGATTACAAAAGCAACAAGATTATGCATTAAGCAGATTAGCAAGAGGAAAAGGAAGAGGAGGCCATTATGGTTTTCCAAAGAGGTAGCAAAGAAAGTGAAAGCAAAAAAGATTGCATTCAGGCAATATAAAAAGACACAGGCAGAAGGGGATAGGGAGAAGTACCAAGAGAAGCAAAGGGAGGCAGGGAGGTCAGAAAGGGAAGCCAAAGCTCAGACAGAAGAGCACATTGCAAAATCAGAGGGTATAGGGGTCAAAACCTTTTACAGGTACATAAGTGAAAAAAGAAAGGCAAAGGAAGGGACAGTGAGACTGAAGGCGGAGGATGGGGGCCACGTGGAGGATGACAATAGTAAAGCTGACATACTGAACAGGTATTTCTGCTCAGTCTTTACTGAGGAAGAGGAGGGTAATGGGTCTGAAGGGAGTACAAGGTGAAATGGTGCAGAAATGGACACAAGCCCCTTTACACGAGAAAGGGTCCTGAAGGAACTGGAAGTAATAAGAGTTGATAAAGCAATGGGGCCAGATGGGATGCACCCCAGGGTCCTTAAAGAACTCAGAGAGGTGGTGGCTGAACCTCTGGCTATCCTGTTTAGTCGATCACTGGAAACAGGGGAGGTACCCAAAGACTGGAGGACAGCAGATGTAGTCCCCTTATACAAAAGTGGGAACAAAGAGGAAGCGATGAACTGCAGACCAGTCAGCCTCACCTTGGTAGTGGGGAAGGTCATGGAAGCACTACTGAAGGAGAGATTGGTGGAACATCTGGTTGTCAATGGGCTGCAGGATCCAAGGCAGCATGGTTTCACCAGGGGGAGGTCATGTCAGACCAACCTCGTTGAATTTTTTGACTGGGTGACTAGGGAGGTGGATCAGCGGAGGGCAGTGGACATGGCCTATCTGGACTTCAGCAAGGCCTTTGACACTGTGCCACATAGAAGACTATTACACAAACTAGGGAATATGGGTGTGGGCAGGACCGTAGTGTGGTAGGTAGGTAACTGGCTGGGCGGCAGGACACAGAGGGTGGTGGTAAATGGCTGTCACTCCACAGAGGGAAGAATGACCAGTGGGGTACCACAGGGATCAGTGCTGGGACCGGTCCTATTCAACATCTTCATCAGTGACATTGCACAGGACCTAGAAGGCAGAATTTCACTGTTCGCTGATGACATAAAGCTCTGTAACAGAGTAGACACACCAGAGGGTGTAGACAGAATGAGAAGGACCTGCAGAAACTTGAAGAATGGTCAGGGGTTTGGCAGTTGAAATTCAATGCAAAGAAGTGCAAGATAATGCATATGTAACAAAAACCCTGGCACAATATATCAGTTGGGGGTGAGGATATAGCATGCACCAAGCAGGAAAGGGATCTTGGGGTTATCATCTATGATGACCTCAAGGTAGGGAAACAGTGTGACAAGGCAGCAGGTAAAGCAAATAGGATGCTGGGATGCATAGGCAGGGGCATCACCAGCAGGAAAAGGGAGGTCATGATTCCACCATACAAGACACTAGTGAGGCCCCACCTGGAGTACAGTGTACAGTTCTGGAGACCTTACCTACGTAAGGACATAGACAGGGTAGAGAAGGTTCAGAGGAGGGCAACAAAGATGTTACATGGATTGCATCACAAGTCCTATGAGGACAGGTTGAAGGAATTGGATATGTACCCCCTGGAGGAGAGGAGGGAGAGAGGGGATATGATAGAGACACACAAGTATCTTACAGGGAGGAACATGGTGCAAGAATACACTATTTTTAAGCAAAAAAGATGTTCCAGGACTAGAGGGCATGGGATGAAGTTGGAGGGAGGACGATTCAGAGGAAATGTGAGGAAGAATTTCTTCACAGAACAGGTGGTGGACAAGTGGAACACCCTGCCTGAGGAAGTGGTGGGGGATGAAACAATCACAGGATTTAAGAATGCATGGGATAGATATAAAGGAATTCTGGAGGTCAGGGGTAAGGGGCAACAGAGTTCTAAGAAAACATAAACTGAAGTTACAAACTAAAATGGGCAGACTAGGTGGGCCATAGGCCCTTTTCTGTCAACACTGTCTATGTATCTATGTATCCCATGATGCATGGAGGGTTTTCGGGCAGCAAGCATGTGGCCACCAATGCACATTGTGTAGTACATCCCACAAGCCCCCCCCCCGCCCACACACAACCCCCCAGTGCATGCCCCAGCAGACTACTCAGTGGTCATCACGTGCCACCCCAAATCACAGTACATGCTGTCCACATATCTGCACCATACACCATACAGGTCTATACATACACAACACCCAGAGGCCAGCAGTATGGCCCAGACAGACATGTGCAAGTGACTGCAAACAGAAGAGACCACAGATGGTATAGGCCCACATAATAGTGAGACACACCCTTGAACAGAGCCCATGCTGCCCTACACCACAGGCATGCACAGCCACATAGTGGCCACAACTCTGTGGCCACCCAGTATCACAATGACTGTAGAACATGCCACACACCAACTGAGAACACCACATGCAGGACATTACATGACATGTGTATCACATACTCACAGTGCATCAATGAATCACCACCAGTAACAAAACCACCTCCAGTTATGCCTTCCACAGACACACAGCTGAGGATTGTGGCCATGAGAGCCTCATGTGCTGACATGGCAGGGACTGTGGATGGTCCCCCACTGGTAGCACTGTGTGAGGTAGGACCTGGGCCAGTTGCAAACACCTATCAATTCAGCCTAGTAGATTTAGCCCCATGTCAATTCATTTCAAGTCAATTCAGCCCAACATCAATTCAGACTGAGTCAATTCAGCTCAAGTCAATTCAGCCCTAGTCAATTCAACCCAACATCAATTCTGCTCCTATGTGAATTCAGCTCCTATGTCAATTTAGCTCCTTTTAGTTCTGCACTAGCATAAACATAACTAACCAGATATGTAAACATAAATGAGCTTTACTGAAAGCATTAAAACATACTGAATGAATTGTAAGCATCCACCAAGTTAAAACAATAAAACTGTGTGTAAGTCCTCTCAGGTACTCCACTATTACCCTCACATGGTATTCTGCAACTATGTACTGAATTCTTTCAGCCAAGTTCTTGTACACTTTCTTAGGTTCTTGTGGTGGGTGGCCAGCAATGTGTTGCTCCATTATAGTCTCTGTCAGGCTGTGTTCTTTTTCCATAGCATCAATTAGTTTCCACATTGTGGGGTGATCAGTGCTTAGGAGACTCACAAAACTGTTATGCCATCCTTCAAAGGCATTGTTTTTCCTTGAGATACCTTGGTTAGTTGTGTCATAGCAGTTCCACTGGTTTTGAGGAAATCTGGGCTGTCATCTCCTTTGTCTTTTGTCCATCTTCCCCACCCAAACATCTTCAAAATAGTCAATCATAGGCTGTAGCACATCCTCATGTTCAGCATAATACACATTGTCCATTAAAGCCTTGAATGGTTTCACTACATCATGTACAGGCACGAATGCCAGTGCAGCTAACATTCTTACATTCAGTGATAACTGGATCAGATCCTTATTGCTGTTGAAGTCCACAGTTCTGTACCTCTCACCATATACGTTGGCTGAAATAAAAAAACAGCCATGCATTGTTGTCCCTGGAAAAGTGTCTTGGAATGATAATACAGCACCAATCTCAAAGTCAGTCATTATTGATTGTAGCTTCTTCAGCTCTTGCAACAATCACAAGTATGCTTGCTTGGTCTTATTTGGCAGCAGAACATATAAAGCAGGAAGCACTTTGTTATGATGAACCCCATGAATGGTGTACAGCTACTCGAAGAGTGATGGGGAAGCCAAGAAGGTGCTGTCAGCATACCAGTGGGTGACATGTTGAGGAAGCGTAGATTAACACTGGTACTAAATAACAGGCTTCTGTCATTACCTGATCCACTGTCAAACAAGAGGAAGGCATCACCTGCTCTTGTTGCACAGCATAGAGTAGAGTAGAGAATTTCCAACTCCTGCAGATTTACTGGATTACGTGGTGCACCAGAGATGGCTTCTCTGTGTCTCTGTACTGTCTTTTTCATCCTCTGCTCCTCAGGTAGCCATGCTAGAATCACAGTTGAAAGGCCCTGAGTGGCCCCAGAAATGATGGTATGTGTTGTCTTGTATGTTGTGGCCACAGTGGACTTCATTTTGTCAATAACAAGTCTGACAGCATTGCCAGCAGCATTAGGTGCATGATTATGGTAGGCACATCGTACTACTGCATCATTCTGCATATGATCTCATCCTGGGCATTTGGAATGGTGATATATTGAGCATTTCCACAATGTCTTGGCACCTCTAGACTTCTCCTTTCAATGGCAGTACCCCATGTACAGCAACAAGTCTCTCCCCTTTTCACCCTTAGCATACTCCAGTGCCATTTACAAGTTACTGTCCAATTACTTCTGTCTGTACAATTAAATAATGAAATCATAAGATGAAGTACATTTTTAAAAAAATTACACACAGTATATTCAGCAGCATATTCTGTATATAAGGGGATACACACGTTTGGTGCATTGAAAAACTGTTAAAGAAAGTCTTCTTTTCTTTTGTGATGTATTCTGGAAGTCTAGCCGGTATTAATGAGGTACAGGAAGGTAGTATTTTCCATAGAAAAAGAAGCTCAAGGACCATGGGGAGGGAGGCAGACTCAGAGGAAATGTGAATAAATACTTTATAATGAAGAGGGTTGTGGACACCAGTAAGCAGCATGAAAGAAAGGATCTTACAATAGCTAAGCAAACTTAAGGTGAATAAAGCCATAGGTCTGGGTGGTATCCACCCAAGAGTACTAAATGAGCTTCAGGAATAAACAGCTGCACCACTAGCTGAGCTGTTCAATCTATCTCTGGAAAGTGGCAAAAAGTGGCAGAATACCTCAAGACTGGAAAAGGGCAACAGTTGTGCCCTTGCACAAAAGTGGAAGCAAGGAAGAGGCAGGAAACTACCAGCCAGTCAGCGTGACCTCTATAATGGGAAACATTATGGAGACATTACTAAAGGAGAGAATAGCTGACTACCAAAAAGAAACTGGAAAACTCAACCCCAAACAGCATGACTTCACAGCAGGGTGCACGTGCCAAACAAATATGATTGATTTCCTTTGATTGGGTTACCGGAACAGTGACCAGGGTGGGGTGGTGGGCATGGTGTACCTAGACTTCTGCAAGGCCTCTGACACTGTTCCCAACAGGAGACTTGCAAACAAACTAGAACACACAGGAGTCAGAAAGAAGATAACAAACTGAATTAGAAACTGGCTACAGAATAGGACCCAGATAGTTTTGGTCAATAGGGCATTGTCAAGGAAGAGAGGTGTGACCAATGGTTTTCCTCAGGGATCAGTGCCAGGTCCAGTCCTCTTCAACATATTCATCAGTGACATCACTGATGAACTGGAGGGGAAGGGTTGCCTGTTCGTAGATGATGCAAAGCTCTGCAACAGGGTAGATATACTAAAGGGGGCATTAGATATGGAAACTGACTTACAGAGACTGGAAGAGCAGAGAAGAAACAAGGGGGCATGATAGGCATGATAGTAACATTTAAGCACATCAAGGGAATTAACACAACTCAGTAGGAAAACCTGCTCAAGGAAAACAGGGCAGTGCATACGAGAGGGCACAATGTATGCCTGGTAGGAGACAAGATTAAGAGCAACTCTAGAAAGTACTTTTTCACCAAAAGAGTGATAGACCCAAGGAACAGCCTGCTACCAGAAGTGGTGGCATTGAAGATAGTAAGGGAATTCAAAAAAGCTTGGGACAGGCGATGTGGGGAACTTAGGGTAAAAATATAATTGGGGGGGATAGCCACCTTGGGCAGACTAGATGGATCACATGGTCCCCACCTGCCGACACGTTTCTTATGTTCTTATGCTCTAACCACTGTTAAACACCCTCCAATTTTCCTTTCCATATCAGTCATTTATCCTGACAATCTTTAACAAATGTTTGATAAATTAATTGTCACTGTTTCTAATACCATCAATTCCGCATTGATGTTCACTGTAACACAGCAGCTACTGCTGTTTCTTTTCATACGTCTTGGATATTCCACAGTTTCATACACAACATTTCATGCCATTCATCTGAATAGCCTGTAATGGAATGTTTGGGTACTATGAAAAATGAGAGCAGTAGCTGATGAGGGCTAAGGAGAGAGTGAATCATTGCAGTGATAAAATCAATAAAAATTAGATCATTAATGTATCAAAAAATTGGTCTAAAATACATCAGGATAAAAGACACACAAGAAACACAGGAGAGCATATAAAGGTATCAAAGCTGTTTCCTGTCACAGCAGTAAAAGACCATACTTAAAATTAAAAGTGGAAAAGATTAGGTTGATTTACCATTAATGGTCTTAATGGCCATACTTAACACCTCCCAGACTGACTGACTTTACAAACAAAGGCCTGTGGCATCAGAATTTCTTTGTAACCTGAACATACACCCAAAAGAGTGAATGATTTGACATAGTTCTAAAAGTGTGTGAGCACTCAAAATAGCCCCAAAAGCAGACTAAATTTGACATGATGGGCATTTGCTATGAATTTTGAAGGCCAGTGCTATGATTTGTAACTCACAAACACTGGATTTGTGAATTAGCATGGCAGCAACATTGACACAACCACTTTTGGTACAGGTGATATGGGTTTGTCCCTGGAGTCTGGATCATTTGAGGGATGACTGAGGGGAGGAGCAAGTGTCCCGGAGGACACTCTGCACTGGGACAGAGACAAGCTTTGCTTCAATACTGCTATTGGGTGACTACATTTGCAGCTAGGATGTGCCTGGGTTACTAATGTCCATGAGGGGAATATATCTGGCATATAAAGGACTCAGGATGAAGTCCCTCCCACCCACTCATGCCTGCTTATGCCTCCCACTGTTCCTATCTGCTTCAGATGTCCTCCCACCCAATCCTACCTGAGACAGAATGGGAATGGTCCTCAGAAGCTTCAGGGGAGGGTCTATCAGGAGGCCCTACTGTGGGTGGAGGTGGGGTGTAAGCTATGGATGGATATACTGTTAGGCTGTGGTGCGGTGGTCATGGTTGGAGATGAGGGGTGTAGGTTACTAGAGGGGCAGTGGGGGTGGTAATAAGGGTTGCACTGAAGTGATGCAATGGGGGCCTAGTTAGACTGCTTAGGCTGAAAGAAAATTAAATAAAACATACAGTGAAGCTTGCCCAGATTAAACCCAATTCTGCAGCATTGTGCAGAATGCTGCAGCATAGTTACTTCAGTAAACAATGTAATTTCAATAGGACTTAGTTGCGTTTGTCATGCGGTAAACTATGACCCTACCAGGATCAAGCACAGTGTCACAGTTTCCTGCATGACAAAAGGGAATAATTCCCATTGAAATTACATTGATTTTTTTTTCCAATTCAAATTTTAACAGAATTTTCCACAACAATAGAAGCAGTTAACATGAGAAATAAAACAAGAATACAATAACATATTCTGCTAAAACTGCCCCCCCCCATACAGCAGTATTGTGCCACTTTACAGCATAGGTTCTAAGACATTATACGTAAGTATACAGGGCTCCCTACTATGAAACAGTACTTATATCTGGGTAGCTATTATTAAGGAGTGAAGGGTATCCCATATATGTGTGTAGACAGGTAATCTATTGTGGAGGCTGGCTATAGCTTTCTCTGTACACAGGTTAGCAAGGATTTCATTCACCCGTTCCTGTAATGTCAGAGTGATCTTATCTTTCCAATGGCGTAAAATGAGTTTTTTGACAGATAGTGCAATCATAGAAATATGAAACCTCCTTACCTTGACCCTGATGGAGGACAGGTCCTCTAGGAGACAAATGTCAGGTGTGAAACACTCCTGCAGACCCAGTAAAGGGTCCAGAAAAGCTTTGATAGAGTCCCACAAAAAGGATATTTTAGGACAAGACCAAAATATATGGAGGAGTGTTCCCTCTCCCTGGGTACATCTAACACATATGTTTGAGTCAAGGAGACCCCATTTCATTAACTTAACAGGGGTGTAGTACATGTTGTGCAGAATGTGGTATTGCATAAGGCACAGTCTATCCTGGGACACATATTTATGACAGGACCTCCACAAGGCCTGCCAGTTGGGGGAATATTGGGGAAATATAGAACTCCAGAACCTGGTCGGTCCGAGGGAGTCCCCATACCGTCTATGAAACAAGTCTTCATATAATTTAGAGATGACAGCCGAGGACCCTAGTAGGGAGGAGGATTCCGGGATCAGGGCCCCAACCATTTGGCGGGGGGGGGTATTGCCGAACACTGTTATAAGTAAGTGCTTTAATTGCACCACTTTGAAGGGTGAGTATACCGGAATACTAAATTTCCGAATAAGATCATCTGCTGACAGCCATTTTCCCTCATCATCCAGGAAGGAGTATACTATCCCATCACCCAGTTGGGGCAACCATGTGCGGGGAATCCACTGCTTATTCATGGTGAAGGACTGAGAGTTCCAGATGGATAGAGCCAGATCTAACTGGGGAGTATAGCGCAAAAAAGAGCAAAGCTGCGCGTATACTTTTAAGGAAATCATAAAAGTGGGACATTTCTCAGCACCTTGTAACTGGGACACTTTTATATAAAACAAGGTTAGGGGATCCGTATTCATAGATCGGATTAAATCCGACTCTATTTTGAGCCATGTCGGTCGTAGATTTTCGGGACCCGGACATACCCATTTCAGGCATTTCACCAGGTGGCTAGCCCAATAATATATAGCCAAGTGAGGAATCTGCAATCCCCCCTCAAATTTAGAGGTGGACAACTTATAGTAAGCCAGTCGGGGGTATTTATCAGACCAGATAAACTTGGTAAAGATACTGTGCATTTTCTGAAACCAGGATAAAGGAATAAATGAATTAAGAAGAGATGGGGGTAGAAAATTCTTGGGAAGATATTCATCTTGATTATGTTAACCCTGCCCCATAATGAAACCGGGAGTTTAGACCATCTATCAAGGTCTTGAATTATAAGCTAGGAAAGGGGCACCAGATTTTCCTTGAACCATGCTGAAGGATTACGAGTTAGTTTGATGCCCAGGTATTTCAGTATCCTGGGAGCCCAACACAAACCGAAGGGGGTAATGTCAGTCTTGAAGATCTTATGATTCAGGGGGAAAAAAGGAGGATTTATTAGCATTTAGTTTATAGTTTGAGAGGGCACTGAATTTAGCAATTTCACCCAACAAAGCCGGAACGGAGGACACCGGGTGGGATAAGTACAGAAGGAGATCATCCGCGTATGCAGTAATCTTAACCTCATGGCACCCCACCCAGATGCCCTGTATCCCCACATTGCTGAGAATATTTTGAATGAGAGGTTCCAGATACAGGTTAAATAGAAGGGGAGAAAGGGGACAACCTTGTCTAGTGCCTGAATATAATGAGAAAGACTTAGAAAATGCACTATTTCCTGAGATCTTTGCTCAGGGGGCTTTGTATAATGCACCAATCCAGGTTATAAAAACAGTAGGAAACTGGAAGGCCTTGAGGACCTGGAACAAAAAGTTCCAGTTCACACAGTCAAATGCCTTCTCGGCATCCAGGGAGATCAGTCTGGCAGGAAAAGCAGCATCCCTGGACACCGAGAAGACACGTGAAAGGGTACGCAGATGATCTGAGGATGAACGTCCCTTCATGAATCCAACCTGGGCCATACCTATTAGGTCTGGAAGGACACCATAGTTAACCTATTGGCCAATATCTTTGAAAGAATTTTGATGTCTTGATTTAAAAGGGATATGGGCCTGTAACTTTGAACTAGCTCGGGGTCTTTGTCCTGTTTGGGGAGAAGAACAATCAGGGCTTCGAACATGTAAGCATCCACCTCCACCCCGGATAAAGTATGCTGAAATAGCCGATGAAGCACTGGCAGTAAAAGTTCTTCAAAAACTTTGTAAAATAATGAGGAGAACCCATCCGGGCCCGGGATCTTGTCCGACGGCAAGACTCCTATAACTTCTGAGATCTCCTCCTGGGATATTGGAGAAGCCAAAAAACTCTTGTGTTGTTCTGCTAGGGAGGGCAGATGGGAGTCCTTTAAATACTCCTCCAGAATCTCCGGACAAGGAGGGATCTCCATGTCCCTATATAATTGTTTGTAATATAGTGCAAACTCTTGCACTATCTCAGAAGGGGATACTCTCAGAGACCCGTCTGCCAGTGCCCGAATTGGGAGGATGAATCTTGCAGATTCCTGTTGTTTTAAACGCAATGCGAGCAAATGCCCCACTTTCTCTCCCTGGTCCATATAACTGGCTCTGGTTCGGATAATAGCTAACTCTGCCTTTTCCCTTAACAAATCTAGGTATCTGTCTTTGGCCACCAGAAGCTTCTTTTTGTCCTCACTGGAAGTGCTGACAGAGAGGTTAGCCTCAAGGGAATGAATTTGGGACAATAATGATAGTAACTCTTCCTCCTGTGCCCTTTTCCTATTCGAAGCTAAACTAATAAGGACTCCCCTCATATAGGCCTTATAGGCACCCCATAAGATGTCCGGCTTTGCACTATCAATAGGATTAGATGAGAAGAAGAACTCAATTTGTTCTCTTATAAGCTTGCAATACTTGGCATCCTTTAGCAGCTGTTCATTAAGCTTCCCCCGGGTCTCCCTTCCAGGTGTGTTAAGAAAAGCCAAATTACATACCACGAGAGAGTGGTCGGAAGTAGGGCCAGGCTAGATCGAGGCAGACATAACCCCGGGCAAGAGCCCCTGTGAGATAAATACATAGTCAATGCGAGACTGCGATCCATGCACCATCGAGTTAAAGGTAAACTCCTTGGAATTAGGATGCAGCACACGCCAAATATCACAAAGCCTGCACTGATCTACCAAGTCCTTGAATGCCCTTTGCCCCGGGGAGAGCCCCCTCAGCCCACTACCTGACCTATCCAAATTGGAGTCTATAACCTGGTTAAAATCTCCACCCATAATAATCATAATGGGAAGCATTGGAAGAATAATAGTAATCAGCCTCATGAAGAAACCCAGGTCATCAATATTAGGCCCATAGATACTGCAAAGTAAAAGTGGTACTGACCAGAGAGTGCCCTGAACTAGGACAAACCTGCCCCCCAGATCTTTAATGACCTGTGTGGAGATGAAGGGAATGCCTCTGTTAATAATTAACATGACCCCACTGCTTTCGGTAGATCCCGAGGCATTAAAGACCTGACCCACTTGTTGCCTCCTAGTTGTAAAGCTTCAGATTCTAGTAAATGGGATTCCTGCAAAAATGTTATCTGGGAACACAGTAGACTTAGATGCTTAAGCAACTAATATTGTTTGGATTTTTTCCTGATCCCCTTCACATTCCAAGTTGCAAGAACCACATTATTAGCCATCTAGAATAAGATTAATGAGCTTAGTTCCAAAAGCCCTGTACAAAAACTTCGAGAAATAATCAGCCAAGTTCCAATAATTACTGCTGTACGCATCCACCCTCCCTCCCCAATCCCAACCAAAACTTCCCTAACCCCCCAACAAACTCCCCTTTCATTTAACATAAGACAAACCAGTCCTATAGCCAGAACTTACCCCCCACCCAACCCTCCCAACTGTCACAAGCAATGTTTAGCACAGTACTGCATCCCTTCCTCACCACCCAGCCTCCAGAAAATACCCCCCTGCCTCAAACGAGTGTAACAGTCCACTCATGAAAATAAATGGCCTTAAATCCAGGAAAAGGAAAAAAGAATTATACTGCTTTAGCAACCCCTACTAGCTTAAAAGAGGTGCTGGACTGTGGACATAAGCGCACCTTATATGCGGTGGAATAAAAGATTAGGATAATGAGTCCTGTAAAATGCAAACAGGCACCCAGAGACCCCAGAAAATAAACTAGGAGGTAGGGCCCCTGTAGCCCTATAGGAGAGATCCACGCAAATCAAAAAACGAGCAGGGAGTCGTACAGAAGGGAGATTGCCCCTTCCAACCTGAATTCTGTGACCTGTTTAACAATAAGGGACTCAAACGTCTTGAACCCCAGACAAAAAATTATTAAAAATAGGGCGTCTTTACGTCGGCTCCTTGCCAGCCCAAAAACCCAAGAGCACAGTATAGGGTATTTTAATACCCCAAACTAGAAACGGAGAGCATTACAGAAGGGGAGTCATCCCCAAATTGCCAACAGCATTAAGCTGGTGTTCCTGTGCGCTGAGCTCCCCCTTGTGGATACTGAACAACCATACCTGTGTATTCGCATGAAAATTAAGGACGAGCCCAGCACAGCACCTAAATTAAGCCATTCTTGAGATGAAATATTGCTCCTTAACAACTTAAGGCGTTCCTCCCCTCAGTAATAAGGGCCTGCACATCTAGCTAAACTGGAATAAAGAACACCTTCCCCCTAATGAACAAACCAAATGTTCTAACAAGTCCTTAATCTAGGTAACAGGCTCATTTTTAAATTTAGAGCATAAGTGTCCCATGGCAATTAACTCAGTTAAATAATAACTAAGTCCATCTGAGTAGCCAGAATTTCCAGAAGCATTCCATCGTTGCTATCTTCTTGAACATTTAACTAGGTAACAGTCTCCACTTGACAGCACAGGATTCCCCTTATCTAAGGAGTAGAGCTTCTCAGGGATCCCGAAAAAAATCAGGCAAGGCCAGCTTAAGGCCGGAGAGAGCAGATTCTGGGTCTTCATAGGTTAGCCAGGATCCATTCGCAAGCACCTGCAGCCTGGCCGGGTACCCCATCCTAAACCTGAGCACCGCAGCAATAATCCTGGACACAATGGGGTGGAATGCTGTACGTTTCAGCCGGACCGATCCTGGCAAGTCTTGTGCAATTCTCAGCTTGGTGTTCTCCCAGCGGACCTCCTGTAGGGCTCTCACTTTCAACAAAAAGTGTTGCCTCTCTAAGAAATTTAGGAATCAGCATATAATGGGGCGGGGGGCAGCCCCTGGTGGAGGTTTCGGCCGCAACGATCTATGTGCTCGCTCGATGGTGTATGCAGAGCCGAAGGGAGAGGGACCAGCAACCCGTTCCACCAACTTCTGTATAAAAACTACAGTGTTCTGGCCCTCTTCCCCTTCAGGCAGCCCTAAAATGACCACATTGTTTCTGCGGCTGTGGCCCTCGAGATCTTCTAGCTTTGCCTCCACTCTAGAGAGCTTCTGCCTTATCGCCACTAGCCCAGGGTCCACCTTGTCTAAGCGATTCTCCAGGGAAACTATACGAGCAGTATTATCTGAGGCAGTCATCAAGACCTCATCCAATTTTTTAGATAGAGCTTTAAGGTCGGTTGCCATCTCTTTCACCTCCTCGTGGAAGGGTTTAAATTCTTCCAGGAACCTATTCAAAGTTAAAGGTTCCTGCTCCAATACTTGGCTGGGGTGATTGGGCCTATCAGGCCCAGTCGAAGCCCTGGATTTCTTTGGGGCCTTCCCGGGGGTGACTGGAGGAGTGTGTTTTTGCAGGGCTTTCTTCATGTAAGCCTCCATTGGTGCTCAAATCTCACTCGTCCGAAGCTCTAGATGTTTAGTAGGAAGGATCAGCAGAGAACAGAGGGTTTTTGACAATCTCGACGTCAGAAAAAAATTATTATGAAGTCGGGAGGCCAGAGCTACGCGGAGGAGCTTCTACTCAGCACTCTGCATCACGTGGTCCTCCTCTGAAATTACATTGTTTACTGCAGTAACTCTTCTGCAGCATGCTGCAGAATGCTGCAGAATTGGATTTAATCCTGGCGAGCTTCACTGTATGTTGGGTTGCTTGGGGGGAGAGCAAGACAAAGGAGCCAGCTTTTGAATCACTACCTAAGCGTGATCAGTGCTCGGAAATGCTGCCCAACAGGAACTCCATAGACAAGGCCTGGGGTCATTAGGGTGAGTGCAAGTTCAGATCCCCTTCCCCCCAGTCGATCAACTCTGCATTTCCCCTTGGACTTGAACACTGGAAGATTTTCCTTGAACTGGCCAACCTTTGCAACCAATTAAGTTGCTTGGGAGCAGAGCAAGAAAAAGGTGCCAGATTTTAAATCACTGCCTGAGTGCAATCTGTGCTCAAAAATGTCACTAATCAGGAGCAAAACTGACAAGGAACTGGAATGTGAGGGTGAGTGCCACTTCAACCCCCCCCCATAGTAAATGGCTCTGCATTTCCCCTTGGACTGCATAACAGCAGGAATCCCACTGAACCAGCTTGCCACTGCAATCAATGGGGTTACTTTGGAGTCAAAGTTTCCCTTATTAGTCAAGGCCTCCTTACAATCAGGCTTCCACATTGTGGGCTGGGGTGCAAGGGCAGTAGAATAACTGCTTAATGCTCTGAGCATCAGCTGTGGGTCAGCCATTGACTGGCCATGCTACTCCATTAGTGCAAGCCCTGCGTCTGCCTGGTTGGGTTCATCTCCCAGTATTTCAAGGAATTTGATGATACTGTATTCATATGTTGTTCTGCCTGGGTAACTAAAATTGCTTACATGCTAACTGGGTGTGGTCCGGATTTGCTGCACAACCTAGGCAGCTAAATCAGCTGACACTCTACCTAGGTACTGAGTTTATATGTTGTTCTCTCTAGGTAGCTAAAAGGGTGAGGTCTGCTTTGTCATGCCACCCAGTAACTACATTAGCTGCCTGTCACTCTACCAAGGTTCTTATATTCTGCCCAAATAACCTACTTAGCTTACTTAGCTTACACTCTCTCAGCATTTTGGAGAAGATGGAATAAATCTGAGTGTAAAAGGTGTCAAGGGACGGGTGCAAGTACTAAGGGGTTAAGACAGGTGGAAGAATGGGGGAAGGTAGTTGAAGATAAGAATCCAAGCAGGTACAGATGTTGGGGGGGGGGGGAGTTAGGAAACAATGAGCTTTTTGGGAGTTCTGTTTTAGACATCTTCCATAACTGTGCAATTCCAGTGACTTTGCAGGTCAGTATCACCTTATCTCCAGCTGATCCCCTGTCTGCCTTGGGGCTCCTGTCCCACTGCTTAACACCTGATGACCCCCTCCCATTGCTCTTGGCTGCTGTATGTCTCATTTTTCATGTCACTGCTATGGATCTGCTCCTAAACCTCCTCCTATTCTCCTTCTAGTTCCTTCATTACTTCTCCGATGTGCTTCAATGCCCTGCTTTTGCTGCCACACTGCCAGTCACTGCTTTTCACTGCTCCCCCCTGTGGATAAATCCCCATCTACCTCACTTTCTCACGGGCCCTGTCTTATCTCAAGCTCTGTTGGGAGGTATTTGGTCCTTCTGTCGGCAGCGACAGTGGCTGAAATCCTTGTGGCAGGCAGCACAACTTCTTTTTTGGGGTGGCAGTGACTTGTTTTTTGGTGTCCTCTCCGGTGCTCTTTAAACTCTCCTTGGTGCTGAAGTCCTTGTGACCAGCTTCAGCCTTCTGGGCAGCTGCGGCTTCTTTTTCTGTGTCCTCTGTGGTACTCTTTGAATTCTCCTCGGCTTTATGAGGTGAAAGAGCCCTGGAGGGTCTGTTTTTATTCTCTGCCCATGAACCTGTGGGGAACAGAAACATTCAGGTTCATGTGGGAAGAGGACCAAAAAAAAAAAAAGGATGGACTGAGGAAGTGACCTCCCATTGGTTGCTTCAGAAGCTCAGTCTGCCTAACAGATTGAGCCATAGGGTAACAGCTTCATCTGGGGATGGGGGATGGAAAACAGGGCTCTCCACCACCAATTTCAGAGCCATTAGCTGGGTTAGAGATGAACATGGCACATAGATGGGGACTGAGATGGACAACTGGGCACATAAAGGAGATTTCAGGTAAAATGTAATATAGCACTGCTCCATTCTCCTCCACCAATTTCGGAGCCATTAGTAGGGTTGGTGATTTGGCAGCCATATAGATGGGGACTGGAAATGGAAAATGGAGCACATAAAGGTACCGTCATGCAAAATTTAATATTGACACAACTCCATTCTCATCCACCAATTTTGGGGCACAGTACACAATGTGCTGAATTGACAGCATAGTCAAATGACTCACACTGAGGTGAGCACACACCCAAATACACCGGGCTGATCAGATGGTGGTGCTCAATTGACTCATGCTATATTTAGTGGGCTGACTTGATGGGATGCCGTGCTGAATTGATGGGATAGTCAATTGACTCGCGCTGAGTTGAACACACGCTGAAATGCACAGTGCTGATCTGACAGTGCACTGAGTTGACGGTGCTCAATTGATGCATGCTATATTTAGTGCACTGAATTAATGGGACATCCCAGTTGCTCCCTGTAGCAGAGATGCACAACATTATTGCGCTTGATGCACTCTTGTGGTCTCCTGTTGTACACCTCCTGTGCATTAATGACTTTGCCACATACACCCATCCCTATGCCCATTCCTGCTGGGTCTTTGTCTTCTGGCTCAGGAGGTCCTCTTATAAAATTTAGGCCTCAGTGAGGACCTTCAGCTCATCTGTGGTGAATTTTGGTCATCATCGATGTTTGCCTGTCTCAGACTCCATACTGGTGCCTTGGGGACAAACAGACAGTGATAGGGACAGGTACAGTGGCATGTGCTGTGTAACATGCACAGGTCGAGGACAACACACTGTAACAGAGAAAAAAAAAACTACCTTTAAGGCTACAGTATAGCTCAGTCACCTGTGCTGGCGCTGGTGCAGGTCTGCTCTTTTATGGCCCAGTGCATTCAGATGAGACGAATACATTGAATACATTGGAAAGGCAGTTATTACAAAGAAGACAGCATGTACAAGTTAATGGTTTCCTTTCAATGGAGGGAAGTGTAAATAGTGGGGTGCCCCAGGGCTCCATTTTGGGTCCCACTCTCTTCAGCATTTTTATTAGTGATATCTGTATTAGTCCTGAAAATGTAATATCCAAATTTGCAGATGATACTAAATTGGGGGAAGAGGTGGACTCAATCACAAAACTTGAATCTCTAGCCAAAGACCTCAAAACAATTGAGGACTGAGCAATACATAATAAAATGCCATTTAACCATGATAAGTGCTATGCTTTGCACATTGGAACGAACAATACCCTTTTACCCTTACTCACTTCACAATACTTCTTTACAATCCATTAACAAGGAATGGGATCTGGCAGGGAATAATAGTTAATGATCGATTAACCTCAGGCAATCACTGCAATCACTACGAAAAACATTATTGCAACAGCTAATGGAATATTAAAAACAAAACAACATACTTTCATGTCAAGAAATAAACAGTGCATGATTCCGTTATATAGAACCTGCATTACACCATACTTATATTATGCTTCTCCTTTTTGGAGTCTGTACTTAAAGGGAGATGTGGAACTGGTGGAAAGGGTGCAGAGGAGGGTAACCAAAATGATTCCCAGTATAAAAAACAAAACATAGATAGACTTTCAGAAACTGGATTATTTGATCAGCAAAGTAGGAGACTCAGGGGTGACCAGCTCCTGCTTTTCAACATTGTCAACTCCTCAGACCTAATGTCCCAAAGTGGGAACTAAACATGTGGCTCAAGGGCTGGTGCCAGGATAAGGGACACACAGTTGTAGGGAACTGGCAACAGTTTTGGGAGCGAAAGTTCTTTAAATTTGATGAACTGCATCTGACTAAGAAGGGAGTCAGCACATTGGGGTAGAAGTTTGATGTCTTTGCAGAATATTTAAACTAGCAAATGGGGAGAGGGGTGCAGCACCCCATACGTTGAATGGGAAGAACACCCCTCCCCTCTCAGCAAGTGGTCTAACAGGAGTTCAGCATGTTTGTAGTTCATTTGCATCACCAAGTAAGGAAAAAGGTCCTGCTCCCCATATGACACACAGAGGAAATTCCAGACCTTGCCCAATAACTAACACACCAAAATCTGGCCAATGGAAAATCATGTACACAAATGCTCACAGTCTGGGAAACAAGATCCCAGACCTGCAGGCGATAATGACAGAAGCTAAACTGGACATAGTAGCCATTAGCAAGACATGGTTTACCAGTAAACACACTTGGGAGACTTCAGTACCTGGCTATGTACTGTTCAGAAGATACTGAGGTGCAAAAAGGGGGGGGGGTTAAGGGGCCCTTACGTCAATGAAGATATCAAAGCTACAGAAATTCAGAATACACGTAAGGAGCCAGAAGAAATGTGGATCACCCTGGAAACAGGAAATGGGACAGCCATACGAACTGGGGTTGTGTACAGGCCTCCAGACTGGGGGAGGACATAGACACATTACTGTTAGAAGAAATACAAAACATGACAGCTAAAGGGGAGGTTCTGATAATAGGAGACTTCAATATGCCAGATACGGATTGATCAATACCAGCAGGAACATCTGCCAGAACTAGACACAGGGTGGATTCCCTGCAGGGGGAGGGCCTCAAACAACTGGTACTACAACCCACAAGAGACAGGGCTATCCTAGATCTAGTACTGACTAACAGGGAAAGGATCACAGATCTCCAGGTAGAAGGTCATCTGGGTGCCAGTGACCATCAAATGGTATGGTTCTATTTGGCCACTAGAACTAAATCATCCCATTCCAAGGAAAAACTATGGGACTTTAGAGGAGCTGACTTTGATAAGATGGCCAACAGAATTAAGCTAGCCCTGACAAAAAGAAATACAGGTGAAGAGGTACAGACAAAGTGGGCAAGCATTAAGGATGCCATAATTGAAGCAACATCACATTGTGTTAGAGAGAAAAGGAAGTGTAAAAGAAGAAGGAAACTACTTTGGTTCTCAAAAAAGCAGCAGAAAAGGTCAGAGCCAAAAGGCTGGCCTTCAGGAAATATAAGGAGGCATACCAAAATTCCTTAAGGGAAGCAGGGAAGGCAGTAACACAGGCAAAGGCCCAAACCGAGGACACACTAACACAAACAGTAAAAGAAGGTGACAAGACTTTTTATAGATACATTAGTGAAAGGGGAAAGTTCAGAGGGGTATTGCTAAGATCAAAGGGGATAAGGGGGCATGTGAGGAGGAGGAGGACCACGTAAAAGCATCTATCCTAAATAGATACTTCTGCTCAGTATTTACTGAAGAGAAGGTAGGGCAGGGCCCAAAGCTCAGCACCATGGACACGGGGGAGAGAGGTGTGCATTATTCCCTTCACAAAAGAAAGAGTCCTACAACAGCTCGATAAGCTCAGGGTGGAAAAGGCAATGGGACCTGATGGCATACATCCCAGGATACTAAAGGAGCTAAGGGTGGAACTAGCAGATCCATTATCAGAACTGTTTAGTGAGTCTCTGAACACAGGAGAGGTCCCGGAAGACTGGAGAAGGGCTCATGTGATCCCACTCCACAAGAGTGGTAGCAGGGAGGAGGCAGGGAACTACAGACCATTCAGTCTTACCTCAGTAGTAGGCAAGATTATGGAGGAACTCTTTTAGGAAAGGATAGTGCAACACTTGGAATCCATAGGAGCACAGGATCCAAGACAGCATGGGTTTACAAAAGGAAAGTCTTGTCAAACTAATCTCATAGATTTCTTTGACTGGGTAACCAGAGTGGTGACCAAGGGGAGCAGTTGATGTTGCCTACCTTGACTTCAGCAAAGCTTTCGATACTGTTCCACATAGAAGATTGATTAATAAGCTGGGTAGGCTCGGGGTGAGTCAGAAGTTGGTCAACTGGGTGGCAAACTGGTTGACAGGCAGAAAACAGAGAGTGGTGGTAAATGGTATACAGTCAGAAGAGATGCAAGTCACAAGTGGGGTACCTCAGGGATCAGTCCTGGGGCCAGTCCTCTTCAATATCTTTATCAGTGACATTGCAGATGGACTGGAGGGTAAGGTTTGTCTCTTTGCAGATGACACCAAGATCTGCAACAGAGTAGATGATCCAGATGGGGTGGGCAGAATGAGAAGAGATCTGGATAAACTAGCAAAATGGTCAGAAGAGTGGCAACTAGGGTTTAAAGCACAGAAGTGCAAGATCATGCACATAGGGAAGAGAAACCCTGAAGCCACCTATAGGCTGGGAGGGGAGTTGCTGGCAGTCACAAGGGAAGAAAGAGACTTGGGCATCATCATCACAGGTGACCTAAAATCATCCAAGCAGACCACTAAAGCAGTAGGTAAGGCTAGGGGGATGTTGGGGTGTATTAGTAAGGGTATCACAAGTCAGATGAGGGAGGTAATAATCCCTCTTTACAAGACACTGGTTAGGCCCCATCTGGAGTACTGCATGCAGTACTGGAGGCCACACCTTCACAAGGACATTAACCAAATTGAGGCAGTCCAGAAATGGGCAACCAAAATGGTGAAGGGACTTCATCAGAGAACATATGAGGACAGATTAACAGAGCACAATATGTATACCCTAGAGCAGAGGAGGGAGAGAGGTGATATGATCGAAACATTCAAACACCTTAAGGGCATTAACAAGGTGAAAGAGTCTAACATGTTTCAATATAAGAAAAATATATCAGGACAAGAGGACACAGCATGAGATTAGAGGGTGGCCAATTAAGGGGTAATGTGAGGAAGTTCTTTTTCACAGAAAGGGTGGTGGATGCATGGGACTGCCTACCTCAGGAAGTGGTAGATATGAATACAGTGCATGGCTTCAAACAGGCATGGGATAGGCATAAGGGAGCAATACAGATGAGTATGAATAGATAGTCCATTGACAGAGCAAAGGACGATGGCACATTCATAAGGTAGAAAAAAAATGGGCAGACTGGATGGGCCTTGCTGCCCTTATCTGCCATCAACTTCTATGTTTCTGTGTTCCTATGTACTAGAATACCTAACCTAAGGTGTCATAAGAAGCAGCTTTTTAGCCCCAGGATTAAAATGCAAACAAGAGCAGTAACTATTTTATCATTAGGTTAGCAAGAATTTGGAATCAGTTGCCCAGAGTTAGCCAACCAAACAACATTCTTGGGTTTTAAAAAGGTGCTAGAAGGCTACATCAGATCAAAGCTCTCTTTAACATAATTCACCCTCTAGGAGTAGGAGACAATCTCAATTGGCAATTTGCTTACTTTTGTCTTTTTTCGCGTAGTAATACCTAGTACCCCCCACCACCACCACCACCACCACCACCACAACCATCATGGCACAGTGGAAAGAATACAGTCCTGTCTTGAAATCTTTATGTGAAAACAAGCTTCCTTTTCAAACTCTATATCCAGCCAATCTTGTTATCCAGTTCCTGGATGGACATTGTACCTTTCATACTGTAACTGAAGCAAGAGTGACCCTACAGGCTAAAAGGAATACAGGTACAACCTACCAGTAAGAGAGACAGTGTACCTCTATTTCTACCTTCCCAGCATTTCAGAATATTTCATGAGGATCCGAACACTACAGCCAAATGGCAGTCACTATGCAGAACATAATCATATAGCTAAAGGCAGACTCAGTATCTTTTGCTATTGCAACTGCTCTGCATCACATCAGAGTGAAGTACTGATCATCCTTCTGCCCTTCTGCTGATGTTCAGTGTGTTGACTTCAGCTACAGTACTAAACAGCTTGGATACTGCTTTTACAATAAGTTCATTTATGAGGACTGATATTAGTTGGGTGTCGCTACAGACTTTGGACGCTCTGTCCAGATGCTGTTTCATCCCTCCTGTTTCCTTCATTCTCAGTTGTAATGCCTTGGAAATAGTTTAGTATTTTGATATTTTGGGTTTTGAACCAATATGTTCTGATCTGCATTATCTGCTTTTGACAATTGCAGCGCTTACATGGGATCATCTAGCTGTTATACAGGGTGGGGAGGTCAGTATGTGTAAGAATTAGGGACCAGTGCAATGGAGAGCTGAGGATTCTCTCTTTGCTCCTCCATACTCTCGCTGGTCATATAAATACAAGCTGCAATGTGTTATTCTGCAGCTTCCTACCAGTAGGTGTATCCCAGCTATATGACTCCTCACTTGCGCTATATGCTGTGATTTGATCCATTGCTAACCCATATTCCACCTATTTCAGTTGGTCTATTGGAGAGGTGGGGAGTAGGGAGTGCCCATGAGAGCCCGCCAAGTCTGGTATCTTCTTCTCTCAAACTACTTCCTTCTCAGTGCAGTACCTTCTGGCTATTAGTACCCAGAGACTTCTTTGAGAGTACAATGTACCCTGGACACACTGTCACTTGCTACTGAACTTCAGAGGGCCATGGCTGGAACTATATCACTCTGAAAATGAGTGGAAGATGACCACCAGAGACTTTTGTGGACATTTTTTATTTTGTTCTGATTTATGCATGTCTGCATCTTTTTTCTGTAATTCTGTACTATTGTATTTGATAGTTTGTATGTATAATAATCTACCCATCAGATATAACTATTCCTGAGGCATCTACCCAGTAGTCCCTCTGATAACTGGGATTCCTTTCTTTTTTCTTTCATAGCTGTGGCCCTTCTGAATGTATGTTTTATTTATTATTACTTTTGTGGAAACATTCCTCAGTTTGAGCATAATAATGACCTTTTAGTCCTTATTGTTATTTGCTTTTATAGCAGTTTTGGGCTGCAGTCACTAGTATTGATTTGCTGCACTACTTCAGACCTTGGGTTGTGCAATGTTTTTCCCTATCCTGACTACCTTTTCCCAGTGAGTACCTGTTATGACTCATGGACTCCCTCTGGATAATCATATCTGTGGAATATCCTCCAGTTCCTCAGACTTGACCCTTTTGGGTGTGTGGCCTCACTGAGACACACAGGAGTGCATTTTTGTATCTACACTCACCACCTTGGAAGTACCAGTTGATGTTTGTACCCCAGTTCTCCAGGTCATGCTCCCTGTTGTTTATATCTTGCATGGATTCCTGTTAAGGTACTACTCTTTCTGTATGGAACTCCGAATCTTCTATATTGGACCTTGGAACTTCATGGGTACTGTTTGTTTATCAAGTATCATGAATATACCTACTGTATGGTACATTTGTATTTAGTAAATGGTAAGGGTTTGTGCAGTCCAATCCAGAAGAAAAAGTTATGGCAGCTATAAAACAGGAAGGCTCTCATATCATCTGTCTTCAGGAGACTCACATTATATGTCTGATTATGAACATGCCATGCTAATAAAAGTTAGTTTTGCCCATAATTATTATTCATCTCACCCCTGTGGTAAAAACTGAGGCACATCCACCTTAATAGCTCATGGTATTCGCTTGGTAGAATATAAAATGATTACAGACAATTTGGGCTGCTTGTTCAGGGACAGTTGAATAGTACTGATGTTACGCCTGCTAATATTTATTTGCCTCCAGGAACAGACACTTCCTTTGTGAAACAGAATGTTACTGAACTGCTGCTTAATCACTCTAGACTCCTTCTTCTCACTGGGACTTAAACATGCATTTAATTCCTGTTCTGGATTCCTGCAAGATCTCCCCTCCTTGGACTTCCCCTGTGCAGAAATATTTAAAAAAACAACCTTCAAAATGGTTTGAATAGATATCTGGTGTATTGTAATTTGTACCCTACTGCGAGGAATTAAACTAATTTCTGTACTCCTCACCAGTCCTGTGCTCAACTGGGCTATGTATTCATCCCAGCTGAATATTTCCACTATGTAGTCTCCTGTGAAATAGGCCCCCTTCTTTCCCTGATCATACCCACATTTTGGTAAAACTGGATTTTAATCTTTTCCACAAATCTACTGTTGGACAGTTTAACTTTTATTACTTTAAATATCTTAATTGTGTGACTTTGGTAGAAAACAAATACAAGATAACTATTGGGGGTGTGTGTAAGCTACTACCCTCTGGGACACCTTAAAATCAGTCAGACAGGTGGAATTAGTATTGTACGTGTCAAGAAAATGTCATCAACATCAATTTCATCATCTGCAGTAGATTTTGAGAATTCCCTTTATTTTTTGCAGGCCCAACATAAAGTAATAATTCTAAAAGATTTCTCTAAATTGGACAAGGCTAGAAAAAGGAAGAGCTGGATAATCTTAATGTGTTTCAGACTGAGTTATCTTTACATTATTTAAGACTTTCCTATTATTGAGGGTCCATGGGCTATCAAACTCCTGGAACATAGGCCCAGGGTATATAGGAGAAGGGCTACAATTTATAAGATTGTTCCAACCAACCTGTGGGCCCTGGTAGCTAGAATACATCAAATTTCTATGGCATTCCAAACTTAATATCATAACCTCTATTTCTAGTCAATAGAGCCTAGTCCAAAGGCCAGTCAGAAATGTCTTCATCATTTGACTTTGTGAACTGTACCTAAAGAGAAAACACATGAGGCTAGGGGCTAGATTTTACAATGATGTAGGAATTGATCCCATGCCACAGCCTCAGCCACAGGATGACATCTCCGCACCTGCAGTGATTTGTATTTTCAGCTGGTGCAATTGCGGGAGATGCTATGCCTGGTCCCATCATGTGTAACTTTTCCCCAGAGCTGCATCAACAAAAATGGCCGCAAGCTTCAGTAAATCATGGAGCTAGTCGCAGATTGGCTCCACTTTTAAAAAGGCTGCAGATGTAGGCAAATCTGTGGCTTTGCAAGTGGAGATCCACTAGCGCCAGGTTTTTCCCGCGGCTGCGAGATTTTTGAGGGCTTTGAAAATCTAGCCCCAGATTTTCAAAGCTCTTGAAAATCCCTAGCTGTGGGAAAAACCTGGAGTAACTGGGTATCCACTTGCAGAGCCAGTTTTTCCCACAGCCGAGGCCCCCTTCCACCTTGGACACCCCCCCTACTCCTCTGCATTCACCTCCCCTGCTCCCTCTGCCCTCCAGGGCCCATCCTGGACTGACCTCTTCCTTGCCATACCTACCCTCCATTCCTTATCCATCCCTTGCACCCCTACTATCAGGACCTCACATCGGCACCACACTAAGGGACTTTGTTGCCACTGTCCCCTAATTAGATTAATCACTCCGCTTTTACTGCTCTCTGGGAATATACACCCAAACCATGGACCTATGCCAACTAGCCCTCCCATACCCCACTCTGGAGCCAGTCTCTGCATTGCATCACTGAACATATGCAGCCTATAAAAGAAATCCACCTCACTCCTGTGCTGAGTTATACAACAGCAACACAGTATTATTATGTTAGTAGAGATCTGGCTATCCAAAACAACCCCTGACTCTGTTATTGCTCTCCCTGGATACACCCTGTTCAGGGAAGACCGAGTTGGTAAATGCGGTGGTGGGTGTGCAATCTACATGTGGGACACCCTTATAAGCCATGCACTCCCTACCCCCAAGCTTGACTATGGCACCCAAGCCCTCACTCTAAAAATTACCCCGACCCAGCCAGGGGCCCACTCTTCCTCACAGTCTCCTACATACCCCTGAGGAACCAGAACCCAGCGGTCCAGCCTCTCATCAACTACCTCACCTCCCTACCACACAAAGCCAAGCAACTCATCCTAGGGGACCTTAACATCAATTTGCTTGGTACCACTGCCTCCCATACCAGGGACTCCTTCCTTGCTCCGGACATGTTCCCATTAGTCACCCAGCCCACTAGATTCAACTGGACAAGTGGCTCCAGCACCCTCCTAGATGTAATACTATTGAACTACACTCATAAAATCTGGGATATCAATGTCCTCCCCGACTCACTTAGTGGTCACTCACCTGTCCTCTGTCTCTGATCATCCTCCATATCGAAACCTGTGTCCTAGGCCACTTTGAGCCGGTGCCTACACCCCTGGGGTCTCAGAAAGCTAAAATTGCATCTAGCACAGCTGGACTTGTCCCCCATCCATCATACCCCAGATACTGACTCTGCCCTAGACCTCTTCACCAATGCCTTCAGCAAGGCCTGTAACCTTTTCACCCCCCACACCAGAATCCGTACTAAAAAACAAAATGCTGCATGGATCTTCCCATCCCTTATCCAAAAACTTAAGCATAGGCATAATCTCTGGCACATCAGTATTGAATCAGGCAAATTGGCTGATAGACAAGCCTACGACGTGGTGCATAATCAGTGCACCTGGGCCATTAGACGGGCCAAGGCAGAGCACTATCAGACCACCCTCGCATCCACCTGGGGTTCTGTCCGGACTTTCTAGGACAAAATGAAAGAGCTTAATAGGAAAACCCACTCCCCCCCACCATCCCAGCTCTCCATCGATGGCACCATCACTACAGACACAACTGGCATAGCTGATTGCCTCAATACTACATTCTCTGACCTAAGCTCTGTCTTCCCAAACAACTTTTTTGACCCAATCCCCACCTCTATCCCCTCCTGCCTTGGATTGCCCTCCTTTCTACCTGCACACTATATCCCCCCCACATAACCAGGATGCACCTGCTAAAAGCCCTTGGTAGCAACAACACCAGCTGTGACTCCCTAGACTTCAGGATTCTCTGCCTAGTCTTGGATGTCATCCTAGTCCCCCATACAGACCTACTAAACTGGTCTCTATGCCTCGGTCAGTTTCCCAGTGCTTGGAAATCAGCTGAAATCACCCCTATACATAAGAGTGGAGATCTGTCTGCACCTAACAACTACCTGCTGATCTCTATCCTCCCCCCGCTCTCTAAAGCCCTAGAAAAAATAGCATCTATTCAACTCTCCGAGTACCTGGCCAAATATGACATAATGTGCCCAGAACAACATGGTTTCTGCCCAGGACACAGTACCACTACTGCTCTCCTGGAGTTCTCGCAATATCTGCACTCTGGTCTTGACTCCGGCAACCTTGCCGGCACAGTGTTCATAGACCTCTCCAAGGCTTTTGATACTGTTTGTCACCCCCTCCTGCCCAAATCCCTCCACCAACTCAACTTTTGCGCTGGTCCCCTTGCCTGGCTCTCCAGCTACCTCTCTGCTAGATCGCAGCGTGTGAAGATAAACAGCTCCCTGTCCAATACCCAGCCCATTCTTTCCAGGGTACCCCAGGGCTCCATTCTGGGCTCTGTACTTTTCCGCATCTACCTCAACAGTCTCCCCAACTCTGGCACAGGAAAAATGCTCCTCTATGCTGATGATGCAGTTCTCTTTGCATCCCACCCTGATCCCTCTTCTCTCCAGGTATCCCTCCAGCACACCTACAACCAAGCTGAAAAGTGGATCCTTGACCACTGACTTGTCATTAATGTAAAGACAACTTAGTCGATGCTCTTCTCCCATCACCAAAACAAGGCCAAGAATGCCCCCCTCTTCATTCTCCCCAGCACTCTGCACCCGCTGGAGCAAGTGACCTCTTACAAATATTTTGGCATCACTTTTGACTCGGCTCTCACCTTCCACACCCACATCAATGTCCTATCCTCCGCCATAAATTATCTGATAGGCCTACTATACCATCAAATAGATTGTCTCCTCCAAGTTGCCCTCCAGTTGCCATCACCTCTTCCGTCCTGTTACTAGTGGACTATGGCTTGCCCATTTATGCTGCAGCAGACAATACCGCTTTGACTAAAATCCAGCTCTCAATCAATAAGGCCTGCAGGTTCTTGACCGGAGCCCCTAGCCACACTCACAGTTGCCTGCTCTACTCCACCGCCAACCTGCTCACCTATGAGGAGCTTCTGGACTACCAGACCTGCCTACTTGCCAAAAAATCTCTTCTAGGGCTCTCCCCCCCACCGAGGTCTCTACTTCCCTATGGCGTGCGTCCTCATCTGTTGCTACCCATAGTTCTGTCAAGGCCACATTTCTGGTGCCCAGAACCAAGACCTCACTTACCCAGAGGTCCTTCCATTATGGAGCCCCTACTTGGTTCAACTCCCTCCCACCCTGCATCACAAACATTGCAAAAATTGGTCCCTTCAAAATCTCCCTCTGGAACATCTCTTTGCCCCTCTTTGCTGTAGATGCACCTAATTACTCCCACTGTGGGATCCTCCTGTCAGGCCTCCCTGACTTGACAATGTCCTCTGGACAACCTATCCTCTCCCCCTCCCTCCCACTCCACTCCCCATCCCTACCTCCACCCTCTCCAGGTACTATCTAGGTATGTGCAGGGCTGTACCCCCAGTGTAACCCTTGGGTACCTTGTATTTGACTGTAACCTATTATAAGTAACATTATTTTGTAACCTATATGTACTCTATGTTTAATGTTCTGCACCTGTACTATTCTCACTGTTGTAACCACACTATGTAACTCTGTCTACCCCCCCCCGCGATGAGGTGCCTTTGTAAATGAGTCCATGACTCAATGGTTGTAAATCTGACTTTTCTAATAAATAAATAAATACATTTTGGAGTTAGTTTGCTAAAGGTTCTATGACTAATGGCAGCTTGTGGCTATTTTTTGGTTCAGCAGCAGGTAAAAGTTTCTGCTGGTGGGACCCAGCATAACATCCCCTGCAACTGCACTGGCTGAAAATACAAATAACCACAGGTGTGGAGATTTTGTCCTGCGGCTAGGGCTTCAGCGTGGGACTTAGTTCCCACTTTGTTAAATCTAGCAAATGATATCATATGGCCTATCTCTAAAGGTGAATTAGAACTATCTCCCCAAATTCTGAAGTGAAATAAAACCCCAGGACTTGATGGTTACCCCAGGTAATTTTTAAAACTTTTGAAGTACCCCCTTCCTCCCTGTTTTTCATAGTCTGTCTTGAGGTTGTGCCAGGTGGTTGCCCACACCTTCCTTAAAGCAACAGTACTAGATAATAAAAATTGGATGTTTTGCAACAGTTTGTTTTCTGTGCTCTGTTGAGCACTTACCTGGTAATCTTTTTTGTTTTCACTGTACTATCACCCTGTAATTGGCTTCATTTTCCTTTGTTTTTGTTTATATTTCTCCCACCAGCCACGTTGAATTGGAACTCTTTGCTTCCAAACGTGCATGTCCATGACTCACAGTACTACACAGGGACAGCAGAAACGTGCAGCACAAAGTTCCATGGAAGTAAAAGATGTGATGCTACTTGAGAGGGGAGCTGGGCTGCAAATTATGCAGCAGCATTATTTACTGTGGATCTACAACAATGGAAATAAATGTTAAATATCTAAAAAAAAACTAAAGATCACCAGAAAAAAATGTTTACAGATATGGAAACCAGAACTATAGCTGCATGCTTGTAGCCACAAAGCATAATTTTGATAATCACTTCCTGATTATCCAATACTGCTGCTTTAAAATATACCATTATTAATGTCCTTACTGGCAAAAATTATTTATACTGTTCTTGATGCTGCTCAGTATCTGTTTAAAATATTGATTACAAGTGGTTTGCATCTATGCCTGCAGGTCACTTACTCAGTTATGTATTTCTCTTCATCAGCCTAGTTTTGTCCAACAGACAGATCTCTGATAGTGTTAAATGTGTACATGATATTATCCACACAGTAAAACCCCTGAATACCACCTTGATGGTGACCAGGCTTGATGCAGAGACAGCCTTTGACTGTGGGTGGTGGGGCTTTCTCCACACCACTTTGCGCAATCTCTTGACTTTATGATATACAGTTACTGCAGTAAATAATGCAATTTCAATGGGAATTAGTCTCTTATGTCATGCAGGAAACTGTACACTGTGCTTCATCCTGATGGCCTTCCCTGTATTTCCCCTAAAGCTATAGTCAGAGCAAATGGACATTAATCCCCTGAATTTGAACATCATCATGACACCCAGCAAGGCTGCTCACTATTGCCTCTGTTGTTTTCCATTTATTTGGAGACTTTGGTGCAATTTTTAGGCTACTAATACTGCTGTAATTACAGTGAATGGAACAGAACACAGACTCTACAGTATATGGGGATGACATCCTTTTACATATAGATCAATTTGGCCATTTATCTGGTTTAAAATCAGTAAGACAAAAGTGGATGTTTTGCTCTTTAATGGACCCCATTGCAACAATTGCAACAATCCGTTCCCATAAATTGGACACAGAGGGTGTCTTAGAACAGTTGTTTATACAGCTTATTGCTGACCCACATCATCTGTAACAGATTAATTGTACACCACACTCACTACCCAGTGGTTAGTGAATGACTTAGATGGAGACTTCTGCCACTGTCTGTCGGTTGACACATAGATGCACTCAGAATGATGGTCCACCCCAGTTTTTCATTCTTTTTTAGTCCCCCCATACAGATTCTGTATACAGACTGGAACAGATGGAGACAATTTCTTTCCCACTTCATTTGGCAAGGGAGGCCACCAGGATCAGATATGCCACTTTGCATTTTTTTCAAACTTGCTGGGGACCTTGGCTTGTCTGATTTGCTCCTTTACTATCTAGCCGACTGGCTGGTGGCCCATACCGCCTGGCTTCACCCCAATCTTACTCAAATCTGAGTCAACATAGAACTGGATATGTTAATGACCTTCCTATTGAATAATGGCTATTTCATATATGCTACCACCAGGACTGGGTGGGACAATTCAAATCCACGGATAGCAAATATGGAAATCCAATGATGGACATTGATTCTGCAATTAAGGCTTCAACTATTGTTGCCTTCTTTGCTGTTGTTAGAACTCCTCCCATAGTTTCTGACTGCCCATATAGATCATAGATTCTGAGAATGGCACAAGTGTGGACCGATTTTTCCTTTTCAGTTCTTTCAACAATTGTTTATTTTTCACTATTTACTACTGTCTGCAACAGTATGCTCTTTCTCCAATGGATTTATAACACTATTTTTCAAGCTCTGGCATACCTTCCTAATTTGCAGTCACAAATCCTGGTCCCAGAATTTGCCCCCCCTTAGTGCTACCATCTTTCTGGGCCTTGCTACAACAGAGACCACAGGAAGGCTCTATTTCTTTCTGTTGTGCTGCTCTCCAATCATCCAATGATTCTTCACAAACTGTGGCTCAGCCTAGATAGGAGGAAGAACTGGCAATTTAAATAACTGTAACACATTGGAAACAGTATTGTCTTTCTTTTCATACAGTTACATTGTTGCCTGATTGAAGGGAATATGCCTAGAAACATTTATTGTTGTTCTTTATTACCCTTCTCATGTAGCTTCATAGAGGAACAGCAGTAATTTCTAGCTATTGGAGAGGTTGTGTAGATAGAGAGCATTGCACTATGACATTTTCAGGGATTGTGTGACACTACAACCTTTCCTACATGATTTGGGCGTGGAGAATTCTACTACTCCCCCAGGTTATCTTAATGGGCATAATCCTTTATTTTTTTACTTTCTTGACTTTAGAATGGGATAATGCTTCTTGGTATTTACTAGGAATAGTGCTGATACCAGGTAAGAAGTGCTTTAACTGCCACTGGCTTACTCTAAGTGTACCTATGCTGGCAGAATGGTGAATGCAAGTTCAGCTATCTATACAAAATTGTATTTCCCTTTCCCTGCAGAATAGAGCAGACATTGTCAGCAATCACTGGACATGCCAACTAACCAGTTGTTTAGAACATGATGCTACATTGATTTTCTGAATCTCAACCTAATAGCATATTTAATACTGGTAATATCCCACACATTTTTACAGATTGAATACTCTGGGGATGCAGAGATATGACCCTCACAATTGTCCACCTTTGTTTTTACATTATCTAGTATATTCCTTAAAGTTACAAGGAGGTGTGAGATATGTTGATCCTTAGTTACCCTTTCCCCAGATACCCCAATAACACTGCATGGTCTGATGGATTCGGAGCCCAACATCTGAGTGATAATGACTTTTCTTGTATTTTTTTCTTTCCCTTTTTAAATTATTTCAGTAAAAAAGTCCAGGAATAAAAAATAAACCTCACACACTGAAAGTTTATTTGAATACATAGGTCCCAAGTCTCAAATGGAGCTTGGAGCAGTGCATGCTGTGGCAATTAAGGAGATTGTGTCAATGCCTCTGTGCCAGGGACCCTGGCCCCTAGTAGGAGTCAGGCAGGGTCCCTGCAGCTAAATCCTGTGGCTTGCAGTAACCGTGGCCAGGAGCAAAACAGACGACACACTGACAGTGTGTGTTGCAAGCTGTGGAGTGGCTGTTTGATGCTCTAGTCCCTGTTGGGCTAGCAGACCCCTCCCCGAACTTCACTTGTGCCATTAACAGTATTGTATAAATAAGCATGAACATGCCCCCCCACCCCTGATCCCCAATTGTGCCTTTGACAGTATTGATGACATAAACATTAACATGTCCCCAATCCTCAATCCCCCAATTGTGCCATTAACAGTAACGATTACTGTGCCATTGACCCTATTGCTTAAATAAACATTAACACGCCCCTGATCCCCAAACCCTGATTGTGTCAGCAACAGTATTGATTATATAACCATTAACATGCCCCTGAGCCCCGGGTGTGCCTGTAACAGTGTTGTTGAAACATTACATGCCCCCAACCCCCGATGATGCCATAGTCACAATAGAATGGAAGATCCCCTCAAACTGGTGATATAGTGGCCCCTACCCCAGCAGGTAGTACCCATCACCCAGCTCCCCCATTTTAAAATAGAGCTAGCACCGGCACAGCCCACCTCTCACATCCGCAGCTGGTGCCAACTAAACTGTCTGTGATTGCTATACTATTATTGTATAGCGTGTGCAGTGCACATACACTACACAGTATAGCACTCAAAATGACGGTTACTGAGGTAAGAGGAGGGCTGTGCTGGTGCCGGCTCTATTACAGGATGGGGGGTGGGTGGTGGGCACTACCTGCTGGGTTGGGGGAGGGGGCCACTAGATTACCAGGTTAAGGGGGTCTTCCCTTCTATTGTGACAATGGCAGCATCAGGGATTGGGGGCATGTAATGTTTCAACAATACTGTTACAGGCACAATCAGGGATCAGAGATCGAGGATCTGGGGGGTATGGTAATGGTTATAAATTCAACACTGTTACTGGCACAATTGCTGTTTGGGGATTGGGGACATGTTAATGTTTATTTAAGCAATAGTGTTACTGGCACAATCGAGGACTGGGATGGCATGATAATGTTTCAACATCACTGTTTATGACACAATCAGGGTTTGGGGATGGGGGCATGTTAATGTGTCAACAATACTGTTAGTGACACAATCGGGGAGGAGGCACAATACCACATATGGATCAGCTCCTCCAGAAGGAGATTTTCTGAGTACTCTTAGACTAGCCCTAGCTGGTCTAAGGATACTTAGGATTTCTCCTTCTGTGTGAATTCTGAGAATCCCGATTTTGGGGATGTGGCAGCTCAACCATGTAGCATGACCATTACAGTGACCTACAGCAAAGGTTATCCCCATCCACAATGTGGGCAATCACTCCACTGCTGGGAACCTGCGCTATCTCCCTTCTCTTGCAAAGCAGCACGAGAAACTGGTCTACTCACAGCGTGCTGACTTCCTCCACTCCTCCAACTTCCTCTCCTCCTTTCTGTCTGGTTTTAGTAAGGATCACTCCACCATCACTTCCCTACTTAGGATCACTGATTCTGTCCTCTCAGGAATGAATCAGAAGCACACTACTGCAGCCATTTTCATCGATCTGGCCAAAGCTCTTGACTCAGTGTCCCACTGTCCCCTCCTGGATGAGCTGAGCAATGCCAGCCTCTCAGCATCAAAGTCAACTAGTTCTGAGCCTATCTTATGGACCATCAGCAGTCAGTAACGGTAAGGTAGACACTTTCCTCACTTTTCCCTATCCAGGCTGGAGTCCCACATGGCTCCTTCTTGAGTTCAATCCTTTTCTTAGTCTTCCTCAATGACTTCTTCTCTGCCTGTGCCAACACTCATATTCACATGTGAGCAGATGACACAGTCCTCTACACATCAGGTCCCTCAACTGCTTCTGTGGAAGTCCCCACTCCTGCATGAGTTTCACAATGTTATGCACTGGTTCCAGGCCAACCAACTACAGAGCAACACAAAAAAGCTGTGTCTATGGCCTTTGTTACCAGCCAGAAATCGGTTCATATCACCTCCCTCCCCATTTTCTCCATGATAGATGGCTCCCCGCTTGAGGTTGTCTCAACCTTCAAGTTCCTTAATATGCAGCAAGATAGCATGCAAGACTTCTCAGCTCACATCAATACTCTCCAAGTTAAATTCTGCACCAGAATTGGTGCCCTGTACAGCAATAAGGAATGCCACTCTCTACTGGTCCACTGGGAATTAGTCACCAAATGCTTTCTCCCAGTCTTCGAATATGCAGATGTGGTCTATGGCATTGCCCCATCCACTTTCCTGGCCAGACAGGACGCCCTCTGCAATGTCTTCTGCTGCTTGGCTACCAGCTCTCCACCTTGGACCCACCACTGCATCTTTTACTTCTTCCTATCCAACCTCCCACTTCCCACATGTCATCAGCTCCACTGAGCTTCCCTCATTTCTAAATACTGATTTGGGTCACTCCCATCCTACCTATCCCATTTCATCACCCCCACCCCCTCATCCTTCTTCTACTGCCTTGCTCCAGGGACCTACACACTTTCTCCCTTCCCCATCTATACTCCTCAGCAGGAAAATCTGCTTTCTCATATTGTCTCTCCTCCCTCTGGAATCAGCTAATCTCATCCACCTGTCTCCCTCTCACTCCCTTTGGTGCCAACTAAAACTTTTTCCTCCTCCCCTTGTTCCTGCCAGCCATCTTTCTGAACCCTTCCTTACCTTTCCTGTCCCTTCCTCTTAGCGTGGGTACATCTGCGGATAATCTGGGTTCCCTCACTTTTTTGATTTTGCTATATTAACACACTGTTTTTTTCATTGTGTATGCTATTTCTTGGGCATCCACTTGCAATTTTTGGCATTACTGCCTGTACTGTACTTCACTTAAACACTATGTCATTGTTTTTTTGTATTTGTATTTGTCATTATCAGCCCAATTTATATTTCTTTTTAACTGTCCCCCCCCTTTCCCTTTTCCCCAGGTCACACCAGGAAATAAGTCTTGATTCGGTATGCCTCACCCCATCACCCATTTTCAAATAAATAAAACCAAAAATACATATTCTGTTTTTTTCTGTTTCATGCAGGTTTCTGCAAAGAAAGTGAATGAAAAAATAGGGTTTGGTGCCTCAGGAGTCCTGTCAAATTAGTGCTGTGGTAGCCAGCCCAGTGGCACTGAGGACTGAGGCACTGGACACCTTACCTCGTGCTGCACTGGTGACCCGTGTTTGGGAACAAGCATGGGTCGCCAAGGTTGGTGAGGAGGAGAAGGATAGAGCATCTGTTGGACTGCTCTCCTTCTCCTGGGAGGGGGGATTTCACTTCCCGATGTCTGATTGCCCCCTGGCAGAGGCTGGGGGTCAGGGTACGGGGTTACAGCATCGGGAGGAGTCTGGGCAGATGCCTGGGGGAAAGGCATGTGGATGCATGTGCCTCTGCCCCTGCTGGCATCACTGCACACCCATGGTTCCAGCAATGGGAGGGGAGGCTCGAATGAGGAAAAAAGGTGGCACTTCTCATGTGGCTTGATGGCCGTCTGCGAGTGCTCATCAGGAGCTGGCACCAGAACTGGATCTGTAAGGGTGGAGAGTTAGGGGGCTTCCCGCTGCCCCACTTGGGGGGGTAAGCCGCAGTGGTTTCAGGGTGCCAGTGGTCCCATTTGAGATAGATGGCAGCCAGATCCCCGGATGGGATGCAAGGAGCACCGGGGCAGAGAGGTGGCCCAGGAGGATAAATAAATACACACAAAAAACCAGTGCTGTGATGTTTCCTGGGATTTTCAACCCTAATAGAAACATGGAAACATATTCATTAGCAAAAAAGGACAGAAAGGCCCTCCAGTGTGCCCTTTTTTCCCCTGTATGTTTTTACACTGAGGACCCTATTTGGCCACAGGTTTCCTTCCCTCATACCTTTCCTCTACCAATTATTCCCCTTCACCTATCCCATGCATGGTTAAAGCTCCTCACTGTCATTGCCCCCCCCCCCCACATCTTCTGTCAGGCTGTTCCAGGTGTTCACCATCCCTTCTGTGAAGAAGTATTTCATAACAACCCTCTTAACCCCCCCCCCAAGTTTCATAGCATGCCCACTTGTTCTGGTGCTCCTCATCTGCAAAAGAATTTCCTCTTGCACCCTCTTGCACGTTGTACTTACTGGTCTCAATCACATCCCCTCTCACTCTGTTGTCTTCCGGGGAGTACATATTGAGCTGCTGTAGTCTCTTCTCATATGGCTTCTCATGCACCTCCTACATGATTTTGGTAGCCCTCCTCTGTACTACTTTCACTCTGTCAATGACCCTGTGGATTTGGCACCTCCAGAACTAGACACAGTATTCTAGGTGGGGTCTCAGTAGTTAGCGATACAGCGGCAACACCACTTCACTTCTACTGCTAGAAGTCCCCTTCCCTATGCACCCCAGCATCTGGCTGGACATGCCTAATGCGTCATGCAACTGAATCCTGTTCGGAAATCAAGACAAGTATTGGTATTGTGACAGAGATAGTCATTGTAACCCTTGCTTTACATAATGTTTTCCTTAATGCAGTGCTAGTTTTAGATACTGTGTATATGAATGTAGTGTAAAACGTATTAGCTTCTGTGGATCTTTTTGGTTTTAAAGTTATATAAATAAAATGGGCAGTTTTGGGGCTGCATCATGATTTTTTTTTGAAAGGCTTGCATAACAGTCCCTCTTTTATTTTTCTTATTGTAATTTTAATTACCTGTGTGAGATTGGTTGTATGTGAGCACAAGTAACCGCAAGTTTAAATGCTATATTTATATCCAGCAGATGAAGCTACAGAAATGAAAATTTCCCAGTACCAAGCAAGAAAACACTTGATGCAAGGCTGTGTTTTCAAAACCACTTATTTCCAACTCTGCAATATGTGTTAGCACAAGAATATTTAATAATTGTTTAAGTTAATATCTCCTGCTGCTTTATTCATTAATCTCAACTGAAGTTTTCAAATGATGATCTGCTTGTAAATTGATTATTACTAGCTGCTCAAAAGCATAAAATTAGTATGTCATTGTTAATTGACAGAATGAATCGGTATTGCTTGTTTCTTGTTCTGCTGAATCTTTTATTTTTAATCATTCAGTTGTCTATATAGAATTCTCACTGCACTTTATTGTATGTAATTGAATCTTTGTTTCAAATCGTGTAATTTTGGATCTGCACATAATTTTCATGCAGGATAAAGTATTCATAGAGCGGGTTTAAATTCCATGTAACAATTCCATGGTGAAGCCTCATTCATAGAGGTAAAGCGCCGGGTTATCAATTTTGTTGATCTGCCTCAGTATTAATAACATCCTGCACTTTTTGCAGTACTCATATTTTTTGTAAGTTATAGTAATATTGCTCTGTAATAAAGATTTGTATTTTCTGTATGTAGTAGTCTCAGACACATTTTTTTTTTGCAACTGATGTTTCCAAGTGCTCAGAGGTTGTGGGCAGTGGCTTGCCTTTGTTGCACTGCCCTGCCATCTTGAGATCGTAAGATATGAGTCATATCATATGACTACCCCAAGGCTGTTATTTTGTTGGTGACTTTAAGTATCTTACTCCCCATCTTTTACAGAGCCCCCCCCGGGTTTCACCTCCCAAGCTGTATGACTTTGCACTTTTTGGCATCAAAACCAGCTGCAAACAGCCTAAGCCACTCCTCCAGTTTCCCCAGATCCCTTTGCATTTTCTCCAACCCTTCCAGAATGTCTACTCTGTTGCAGATTTGTGTGACATCACCAAAGAGACAAACCTTCCCCTCCAGTTTTTCAGCTATGCCACTTATAAAGGCATTGAAGAAGACAGGATCCAGTACCAATCCCTTTAGTACTCCACTGGTCACTCTCCTGTCCCCTGAGTGACTGCCATGTACTACCACCCTTTGCCTCCCATCATTCAACCACTTTGATATCCAGATTATCACCATCTCCCCAACCACCAGATTATTAGGTTTCTTAATTAGCCTCCTGTGTGGTACAGTGTCACAGGCCTTATTAAAGTCCAGTAGGCCACATCCACTGCTTTACCTTGATCAACCGCCTAAGTCACCCTGTCAAAGAAATCTATGAGCTTTGTTTGACATGACCTCCACCCTGTGAAACCTTTCTGCCGATGATCCTGCACCCCATTTTTCTCCATGTACTCCATAAGTCTCTCCTTCAACAGGATTTCTATTAATTTCCCCACCACTGATGTGAAACTGACTGGCCTGTAAATGCTAGCCTCCTCCATGCATCTGATCTTGTGTAGCGGGACCATGTTGGCCCTCCTCCAGTCCTCTGGAAATTTTCCCGCTCTAATGTGGTGCTGAATAGTGTTGTGTGAGGGAAGGTTAGTAAAGTACTCAGGTCTTTTAGTAGAGTTGAGTGGAGCCCATCTGGCCCCATCTCCTTATCCACCATTTGGTCTTCCATTCCCCTTCAGACTCTCTCCTCCAAAAATATACTCTTCCCTTCCCCCAGTGCCTGCTGTTACATGTTGGCCCATCTGCTCCCCTCTCTACTCTGAAAACCAAGCAGAAAAACGAATTTAAAACTTTAGCTTTTTCTTGATCCTCCTGTGCACCGTCCCCCTCCTGTTCTCTTGATCCTCACAATCCCCCTCTTGCTTTCCTCTTTTCAGTCACATACCTCAAGAAAATGTTGTCCCCATTTTTACCTCCTTGGTGTTCCTCTCCTCTGTTTGTGCCTTAGCTACCCTCACCCTACTTCCAGCCTACTTTTGTTTTTCCAGATATACCTCCCTGTCCCTCTCTATCTGTTTCTCCTTGTACTTCCTAAAAACGTTTTGTTTCTCCTTACCACCTAAGGCACCTCCTTAGTGGATCATAGTGGCCTCTTCCTCTTCTAATCCTTGCTTATTTTGTTCTAACAGATTGCTGTTGCTTTAGTTATTCCCTCCTTTATTCCTTTCCATTGTGCCTCCACTCCTCTTTGCCTCCCCCACAAAAAAGTATTTATGAAGGCAATCTCCTATAGCTTTAAAATCTGTCCTCCTGACATCCAGGACCCTCACCCTAGTGTGTCTTTTATACTGCCTAATAGGTATGCTAAACCACACTGTACAATGATCATGTGTACACAGGGGACTATCCACCATGACATCTGCAATTCTGTCCCTGCACATAAGTACCAGGTCCAGCACTGCCCCATCCCTACTGGGTTTTGTAACCAGCTGCCTGAGAAATGCCTCTTGTAGGGATTTGAGGTTAGCCCAGCTTCATGTGGTAGCTGTGGCCAGAATGCTCTAGTCTACATCTACCTGATTAAAATTCTTCATAACAAAAACCTTCCCTTTGCTTACCATTCTGCCAATGGTCACCCCAAAAATGATGTCTAACTTCTCCCTCTGTTCTGGTGTTCTGTACACCACCACACAGATAAAAGCCCCTGATGTCTCTATGCCAACCCAAATAACCTCCAGTTCTTCCTTATTCCCACTGTGTCCTTGTATCTTCATGGCCTTTATGCCTTCCCTCACATATAAAACAGCTCCCTTCCTCACTGTCATAGCTTTCCTGAACATGGTGTAATCCAGAATGGCCACATTCTGGCTGTGGTTGTTGGTGCACCATGATTCAGTTATGGCCTCCAGATCCAGGTCCACATCAACAGTTGCTCCCTCAAGGTCAGGAATTTTATTTCCTAGGCTCCTTGCATTGGCAAACATGGCTCTCCACTCCTTTGGTCCCTTCTTGCCACTTTGGCCTCCTTTCTGATTCCATCCTTCACTCTTCTCTTGTCCCTGGTACTCTACTCCCCTTTTTAATTCTCCCTCTGTCCACCCTCCTTAACTCTACTCCCACCCTTATAACCACCACCTGTCCTTCTGGTTTCTTTCTTACCCTTATCACTATGCCCTTTTATACCTGGGGAATTTACTGCTCAGGGCACTTCCTCTCTGCTGCTCCATTATCAGGGAGGGGGGAGGAATTCACTGCTTACCTCATTTTATCTGCCACCTCCTTGGCTAGTTTAAATGCCCATCTCAGTAGCATTTAAACCTTCCAACCAGGACTGCTATTCTCCTCTGGGATGGATGGAGGCCATTTCCTTTGTACAGTCCTTCATCCCCCAAATATGACCCCAGTCTCCGATATAGCAAAAACCCATCTTCCCTGCACCATGGCTTCAACTAGTCACTGAAGAAACTGGTGCAGTGTTCCCTAATTTCCCCCTGGCTATACACAGGTAGCACTTCAGTGAAGGCCATCATGTGAGCTACCTGCTTTAGTTCCCTCCCCAGCTCTCTAACCCTATCTTGCATCACCCCTGCTGCATCTCTTACCAGGTCATTAGTCCTCAGAATGGCATTAGTATCCAGGTTCCCCTCCTGCACCACTGTCCTATCAATCCTAAGGATCTGCTCTCCATCCCTCCATTCCAATTTGTCAGGTAGACAACTCACTTCCCTCATCCCCTCCCATCCAGTCCCATCCCTAATGCCCACCTCTCCCCTCAGTCTCTAGTCTCATGATCCAAGTACAAGATACAGGTCCAGGGCAGGTGCTTAGTATATGAAGAAAGTCATAAATTATGTTCTTCTTCTTGTAAATTATGTTCTTCTTCATGTAGGGTCTGCAGGACCCTGTGCAAAGAAACTTAAAAATGATCTTGGTGTCATGCTTCATGCAAGGCCCACTCTTTTCCTCACAGTATGCTGCATAATTTTGTGAAATATTACAGTGTTTCAGTGTTGCTTCCTATCAGGCACCATTGTACATTCTTCATCCTTACTGTCTACATTATTCGTGTGTGTGTGTGTGTGTATGTGTGTGTGTGTCTGTTAAAAGTGCTGCTAGCATACATGGCTAAAAGTAATTTTTAATAAGAAACATCAATACCATACATGTCCCTGGTTCCTTAATAAGCATACATTTGTGTTTCCTGGCTGCAGTCCTGTTAATTAATCATGGTCATGACAATCTGATGGACTCTACCATTTTCTTTTTCAACCTTTTCACCCAGGAAGCCCCGTCAGCCTTGCTCCTATCCCCAGTTGCATCATCCACCTTCCCCAGAAACCTTTAGAAGTGAATCTGCAGAACAGAGAGTCCAGGTGCAGAAACAATGTCTCATAGTACTCCTGTATATAGCATGTTAAATGCAACATTCATGACAGAAATGCCAAGTGATTCACCACTTGGTGCCATTCCTGTATCACTGGGATCACAAGGGTTCTTCAAGAGCAGAGAATAAGCCAGAAAGATTCTATAGCTACTGCCAGTAGCCAGTGGGCATTTTGATCATATGCCAGCCTTAAGGCAGGGGGAAATCAAGCAGAAATACCCAAGATGATAAGGGGACTCGATAAGGCACTACCTTAGAGCAGTCATTATATGCAACCTTCCAGAAGATTAAATATCCTGCCATTGTGCTGTTACTGTCTAAAACAATGAGATGGAGTGTGGCAGGGTTTGTGTGTTTTAAAACTACCTACTTTGTTAGCTGTGCTGTGGGAAGTGTGGTGAGGACATCTAGTAGCAACCTGAGGCTGGAGACAGGAAGGCTGACTGGGATTTGTAGTCCTTGAGAGCATCTCAAGAGACTACAACTGAGTGGAAGATTTATTTTTTTTACTTAAAAGGAGCACTGAGCTCTGTTTCTAACTTTATGTGGATGTGTATGTGTGTGAAAAAATATGCTTTGGGCAGCTAAATTTAAACATTAAACACCAGCTAGATGTCTCGTGACCTGGATGAACTCCTAAGTCATGCTACATAAATTGAATGCCCCAAGTGAGTGGAGTTCATTAAATATCCTGTCATTGTGCTGTGTGACTCTCTAAAACAGTGAGATGGAGTGTAGCAGGGTTTGTGTGTTTTAAAACTATGCACTTTGTTAGCCTTTCTGTCAGAAGTGTGTTGAGGACATCTCCTAGAAACCTGAGGCTGGATATAGGAAGGCTGACTGGGGCTTGTAATCCTTGAGAGCATCTCAAGGGACTACAGCTGAGTGGAACATTTATTTTTTTAACTTAAATGGAGCACTGAGCTCTGTTTTAAACTTTATGTGGATGTTTGTGTGTGCAAAATACACTTTGGGCAGCTAAATTTAAACATTAAACACCAGCTAGGTGACACATGACCAGTGACAATCTTCTGGGTCATGCTACAGAAATTGAATGCCCTGAGAGAGCAGATTTCATTAAATATCCTGCCATTGTGCCGTGTGACTGTCTAAAACAGTGAGACAGAGTGTGGCAGGGTTTGTGTGTTTTAAAACAAGGTTCTTTGTTAGCTGTGCTGTGGGAAGTGTGGTGGAGACATCTAGTAGCAACCTGAGGCTTTAGACAGCAAAGCTGAAAGGGCCTTTAAGTCCTTGAGAGCATCTCAAAGGACTACAACTGAGTGGCACATTTATTTTTTTACTTAAAAGGTGCGCTGAGCTCTGCTTTAAGCTTTATGTGGATGTTTGTGTGTAAAAATGTGCTTTGGACAGCTAAATGTAAACATTAAACACCAGCTAGGTGTGTCACATGACCCAGGAAGAACTTCTGTATTGCATTACAGAAATTAAATGCCCCACGCGAATGAGGCAAGCTGCAGTGCCTAGATGTGTACAGAGACATGCACGTCTTATTACGTGTCAAATGGTTACAGTGGGGAAAAGGCAAGGTATTATAGTTTGCTTTATTTTGTGTTTACAACTGAAGTACTGAGGTCAATACCAGGGAGTAAACCAATTCCATTAGTTACTATATACCTGGTGATCACTTCATTGGTGTAGTGAGCTCAAACTCAATTTAGTAGGTGCAAACCACAAGACTTTTCAGTTACATCCGTTTTGATAGAGGGGTTACAATAAAAAAAAAATTGGCATCATCTGACACTTTTACAAAAAATGTTTTGGACATATTTTTTCTGGATGGAAATATTTTAAAATGCAGTACATGCAAAATGTATATGCTTTTGGATGCTGATCACAAGGAATATGAGGGATACAGCCAGGTACAATTTACCTGTAGCAAATGCATCAGCCAAAATGAACTCTTGCAGGAAATACACAACCTTAAGGAATAATTAAACCACTTGAACAACATAAACATAGTAATACAACCTACTGCACAGCAAAATAAAGAAACAGGGGAAAAAGGACACGTAACACCAGTGATTCTTCACTGTGGTCAGATGTTGAATACCAACTAACAGAAAGTGTCAGAGAGGAAATAGATGAAGCAGAAGAAACTGACTGGATAATGGTCATAAATATGAAAGACAGGAAGAGAAGGAGGGCAATGGGACCCAAAGAAATATCACTCTCCAACAGATATGACATTCTAAATTACACTACACAAATGGACCAAAATAACTCAGAAAAGATGGACTTACAGGATAGAAAGTCTGATAAAGTCTCAAAAAAGTAGTGCTTGGTGACACTCTATAATTTGATTCATGGGGTAGCCTGTGATGATAGTGATTATAACTGAGCGACTGTAGAAACAGCTACTCATTTATAGTGCTATCATAATCAGCTACACTGGAAGGGTAGCGATGGGTTAGTGGGAAAAGTGACCAGAATGGGAGGGATAGGGAGGTGGAGGGGATGAATAGGAGGGAGGGTTTAGGTAGATGGGAGAGCCCGCTGCAACTGAGCCAGCCATGTGGTGTGGTGGTGATGGTGGCTGGCTACAATGCAGCAAGCACTGGGTTTAGGACCTGCTGGGGGCTATTGTTTTGCCGCTGCTTGCAGTTTTTTTTTTTTTTTTTACTGCTGTTGTGTTTTGCCTCCTCCTCGATGTGCACCCACCCCAGAGTTAAGAATCCTTAGTGAGGGAGGTGCAGGAGGTGAAGCCACCCATGGGGGGGTAAACACACTTTTCAGTTGCTGGAAGTCTGGTCACTTAGAAATGTATATAGCTGAAATGCTTTTTGGAGATATACATTCTCTATGATAGCGATCATTGTTTTTCGATCGCTATCATAACATGGAACCAATTCATGGATTCTGAGATCTTAAAAAATGATAAACTCAATACCATGGTAAAATGTCTCCCTGGAGCAAATGTTATTGCCATAAACAACTCAATCAATAGGTTTAATGTAGGCAAAGAAACAATAGTAATATTACACATGGGGTCCAATGATGTGGGGAATTGCATGAAAAAAGACATTTGTAGTGATCTAATTGAATTGGGAAATGTTATTAAGGGTAAAGTGGGAGAAGTAGTGCTTTCAATTATTCTTCCAATTCCAAGGGTGCATTGGGAAAAAATAAAACAATACAAAGAATAAATGCCATATTAGAGAACAGGTATACGATTTAAGGCTTTATGTTTATAAACAACTGGAAAACTTTTAAAACTAACCAAAATTTGTACTCAAAGGATGGTCTGCACCTCAATAAGAAGAGAGCTAACTTACTGGATAAAAGTTTTGCAAATGTTCTAAATGAAGTACGTTTAAATTAATCAGCTCAGGGGAAAGCTACAGTTTAGGCAACCTCCTAAGGGGAAAGTTAAGGATAACCAAAATGGTAAAACCGTATGCAAAAATTATGTAAGGGATAACATCAAATGCTATATGGCTAACAGAAGGAGTCTAAACAACAAATTTGATGAGCTAATAGCCACAGTATCACAAATCACACCCGATGTGATTGCGGTAACTGAGACATGGTGGTCTGATTCTAATATCTGGGAAAAACATACACCAGGCTACGATACATTCTATCAAAATCAAAGCAAAAAGAAGGGTAAAGGAATTGCCTTGTTCATAGACAGCTGTTACAAACCAATAGATATTACTACCTCCAGAATTAAGTAGGGCATTACTTACAACACAGAAACTATCAGGGGTTAAACTATTTACAAACTCCAGACAAAACTTCATTATTGGATTATGTTGCCATTCACCTGATACTCCACTTGCTGTGACCTCCTCCATAATCAAAAAATTGAAGTAGCATGTGAAGAACGGGAACTTTTATTTATGGGTGATACGAACTTAGGAGATATTAACTGGTCGAATAATGTTGCACAATCAGTACAGGGTAAATTATTTATAGAAGCGTGTGAGCAACTTGTAATGAACCAGTATGTAAATAGCACAACTAGAGGGACAAGTCTTTTGAACTTAGTACTAGGAACAGAGGATCTCAATATAAATAATTGTGCAATTGGGCCACCCTAGGGAACAAGTGACCATAGTTCAGTTACCTTTAACATCACATTTCCATATACTATTATTAATGAAACCTATTTCTTTGATTACAACAAAGCTGATAGATCAAAGATAAATAATGAACTGTCTATGTTAGACTGGGATACCATATTTGAAGGGTGTAATACAGAGCAAATGTAGGGAAAATTAAAAGGCAAAATGATTGAAATATGTAACAAATATAACTCACAGTACAAGAAAAACAATGGACAAAACAACATGAGACCAAGACTAAATAAAAGGATTAATAGGCTAATAAAGGAAAAAACAGAAAATATGCAAGCTCAATAAAAAACTAAGCTCCCACACACCTGGAACAAATTTAAGACTGTACAAAAGCAGTGTAAAAAAGAAATAAGACTATCCAAATGCACCATGGAATTAAGCTTAGCAGAAAATGCGACCAAAATCAATAGCAACTCTTTTTATGGATGAATAAATTCACCTAAAAAAGACAGTTGCAAAGGTAGGACCTCTATAACAAAACAAACATCTTGTACATGATGCAGAAATGATGGCAAACATGTTAAATAATTACTTTGATAGCATATCTGGTAACAAACAGTGTGCACCCAACTATACTGTAATTACCTCGGAGGATAAATTTATTGTCATGGAGGATGAAATAACTACTAAAATCTTAAATATTAAGGAAGATTGTTCATCAGGTCCTGACAACATTTCTGGAAAAATTATAAAACTGATGTCATAGTACCTTATCACACCATTAAAATTGCTTTTTGAAATAGTGTCAACTCTGGTGTTGCCCCAATAGACTGGAGAACAGCAAACATCACTCTAATATTCAAATAAGGAGATAAGACAAAGGCAGAACACTACCATCGGATTAGCCTTACTTCTTTAATAATCAAACTTCAGGAGGGTATAACAAAAGATCGCTTGGACAACTGGGCACCATTGATAGTACACAACATGGCGTCATTAAACAGAGATCATGTCTGATCAATGTGCTGTGCTTTTATGAGACAGCCAGCAAAAACCTTGATAACAAGGTACCATATGATATCATTTTTATTGACTTTAGCAAGGCATTCGATATATACCATATGACCACATTATTAGCAAACTTAATAAAAGAGGAGTATGTAAAAAGATCACAGTTTGGATAGAAAAGTGGCTAGAGGAAAGAACACAAAATGTGGTCATAAATGGACAATCATCTAGTCTAGCTGAAATCTTTAGTGGTGTACCTCAGGGGTCGGTTTTAGGCCCGTATATTTTCCAACTATTTATCTCTGACAACTCTGACACAATAGTAAATCACACCATAAAATTTACAGATGACTTAAAAGTAGGTGGGGATTGTAGTACTAAGGAACACATTATGTCACTGCAAAATGACCTAGATAAAATTTCCAACTGGACTAGAACTTGGGGCATGACGTTAAACATTGAAAAGTGCAAGGTGATGCATCTTGGGAACAAAAACACTAAGCATCAGTACTACTTAGGGGTTGTCTGTTTGACAGAAACACTAGTTGAAAGGGATTTGGGAGCCCTAATCTCCAATGATCTAAAATGTGCTGAACAAAGGAATGCAGTTATAGGAAGAGCTAACCAGATTATATGGACCATATAAAACAACTTTACAACAAGAGTCGTAAAAGTGCTGTAACCATTGTATAGGGCACATGTTAGATCCCACATAGATTACTGGTCCCAGCTAAGGTCACCCCAATAAAAAACAGATAGCAACAATCTAGCATGAGTTCAAAGTAGATTTCCAAAACACATCACTGGTTTAAAAGATCTTGGGCCAGATATTCAAAACTTTGCCCCGGGGCAAAATTAGCACTGCCCAGCGGGCAAACTTAGCCTGGAGCACAGAGTACGCTATATTCAAAAGGAATAGCCCAGGGCAAACAGCTTCTGAATATGGCATGGTAAAGAGGCCATGCAAACTGCTGGATATATACAAAACTAGATCCCAAAACCTAGGTATCAATTCTCTTGCAAAGCATATTTTAGGACTAGGTAAAAATGGGCAAGTGATCACATCACTCATTCAGATGGAATCCAAGTGATGTATAGGGTATCACTGATGGGGAGCATCTCAGTTATCACCCTTAGGAGGGGTTGCATGTGTGCCGTCCCCTTGGGCCACCTGTTGCTCATGCCTATGCTCAGTGATGTGATGTATTGTGGGACTATACAACCCATGGAGCATAAGAGTTATAGGAGTCTCATAGGAGTGAAATACTGCAAGTTTCTGGCACTGACTCTAGAGGTCACTACAAAAGTGACTAAAAAGACTAGTTATATTCCCTGCAGCTCTCCTTTTTCAGGGATTCAGCAGGGAGGGGTGAACAGAGAGTGCAATATGTGCGCCCTACAGATGGGTGGTCCAGGGCCCAAGCAGCAACTTAAGAAGGAATACATATGCACACAGCACAGGAAGTCCCTGGGGAGAGGGTGGCAGCCACAGAAGAGGGGCTCTTGGGATTGAACAGGGGTACCCAACTGGAGACTGCAGTGGTATTGCAAATGCCTGGAGTTGTCCCACTCTTCTGGAACTTATTTCAAGATTGGAAAAGTATTACCCTTTTAAACAGACAGTGTTTTTTTAATGCAGAGACCATGAGACAAAGTGAGGATAAATGTCCTTACTGCAAGAGGACAAGCAAAATTGTCAGAATGCTCAGACCATATTCATTTAGTCCAAGTCTTATGGTTGTAAGAATGGGTGCTGACTCTTTTCATTTAATCCCAAATCAGCATGTAAGCCCTCAAGGATATCATCAAGTGAAAAGAGGAGGGTGGGCACAGTAGCTGCAGCACATGCCAGTACAAATTCAATCCTACCATAAAGGTTTTAATACCAGTACTCACCCAGTGTCCGCATCCATTGGAAGACTGTGTTTGTTGGGATTTTAGAGGGGAGCAATGGAGATAATCTGTACCTGTGAAGGACCAGGAGGACATTGTGTAGATTTCACAACTGTTGCCCATGAAGCTGGTGGCTGTACCAGATATCTCTATAACAGAGAGTTGTCCATCAAGGCAGCCTGAGGTGGCATAGAGGAAGACTGATTAAGGACTTAGAAGCAGTTTGGCAAGGGTGGAATGCAAGGACTTCAAGATGATTCTGAGGAATAGGAGCAGCAACATCTGCTGCAGGCAGGTTCAGCAGTGGGAAGGGGATCCTCCCTCAACTGATTTCTGTTTCACCATCAGTATCTGGGTTTGCAGGGAAGTTGTCAGGTTCATTCTAGGTGCTCAGATGATGTCCCAGTCTGGGTAGTGATATGCTTGGTGGGGTCTGAGTGATCAGGAGGCTGTGTCCATTGGGGTAGTCTTGTGACCCATGGAGGGGCTAGGTTGTTGGTCAAATGTTGTCAGCTGCTGTAGCAATCCATTGGTTGCCTCTGAGTTGTGGAAATCATGGACAACCCCATCATGGGTCACCCACAGAATGGCAAGGTAATGCAAGTAATACTGTAATTCCAGTTGGGTTAGTCATTTGTGTGCAAAGCAAGGTCCCTCAGCCTCTTTGTCAGCTTGATGGAAAAATCTTGATATAGACTGATAAGGTGTCTCTGTCATAGCACCTTGTTATATTCTTGAGCTATCCACATAATGGTCTGCTTGACAGAAAACTGGAGCAGTCTGGCCCATATAGGTCTTGGTCTCTCACTTGGCTTTGGGCAAGGGTTCATAGACTGGTGGGCCCTTTCAATTTCTATCAGAGGGCTGGTGGGAGGCAAACAGAAGATCAGGAATCACTTTTTCACTATTTGAAGAAATCAGTCAACATCTTGCACTGACTGGTCACAGAGTTGGTCCTACACCAGGTAATTTAAATCATCCACCGCTGAGCTCTTGTGATCCACAGTCATCATTCTGGCACCAAGAAGAGAGAAATCTTTTGTTGTCTGGGTGGTGACCACTTTCTGGTCAGAATTGTCTCTCAGGACCTGTAATATCATGGAAGTGATGCTCTCAAGAGTGGCATGAGGGGGGCTTCCAGGTACCATCCTGAGCAGTTGCAGAGAAGCAGTTGGTAGCGTGAGCAATTGCAAGTGCAAGGGAGAGAATTTAGAGGTTGTGGGTGCCATGAAAATCATGCTTTGAGTAGTCAGAGATGGCAGGACTCAATGAACAATGTGGAAAAAAAGAAAAACCACACTGATTAGTTCCTTGTGTTGACACCAAGTGAAGGGAGTACCACAGCCCTTTGAAGTCAAGCAGGTAAGGCCAGATGATTAGAGATTTTGGCTGATGCTAGTGAGAGCTGAGAAATTAAGTCACTATCTTGGTCATTGCCAGCACTGAACATGTATTCCCTTGAAACCAGAAGAGAAAGGGTGAGGGTATGATAGAGACTTTCAAGTTCCTGAAATGAATTAACAAGGTAGACTTTAAGGAGTTATTTTCCAGGAAGAAAGAAGATAGTACAAGGAGTCATGAGTGGAGGTTAATGGGGGGAAGGTTTAAAAAAGGTGTGAGGAAGTATTAGTTGACAGACATAGTTGTTAAGTAATGAAATTGTCTGCCAGCAGAGGTGGTGGATGCCAAAACCATTAATTGCTTCAAACATGGATGTGATACTGTCAAGGGGATATTAGCTACCAAGGAAGAACCTTGACCTAATCATGTGGCTCAGACAGCATGTTGCATTATGGATCCACTTGATGAAGGAGGGGTATTTGAGGCAGGAAATCAAAAGTTATCTGCCTCAGAAGAAGAGGCAGTAATAAATAAGACTGGTTCTGTGTATCATAAAACTAGCAAAACTGCTTGTAATGATGAAGCTGTGAGCCATCTAAAATGTATTGATTATATGCCAAGGTGTTTAATGATATTGGAGTCACCATTAATGAGCTTAGAGATTTCTTAAAAGAAGGGGGAGAACACAAAACCGGGTCTTGTAGAGTATGGCTCTCCTATCAAGATAGAATCAAGATTGTCATGTTCCCAGGAGATGAGGGAGCTGTCATCTCCAGTATTTGAAAATAATTTACAGAAAAACCTGCTAATAAACAGATGAATGAGATAACAAGACCTAGAAAAGACATGCAAGATTCTATACAACTGAAAGAGGCAATAACATCTGTCCTCTCAAAAGACCTCCTAGAATATAGCAGGGAACCCTATAATGCCGGTATTGTTATTCTGGAGATGTTATGGGTAATTAAGGAGCAAATAATGAGCTTAAGGGCAAATGAAGCAGAAAATAAATATATGATCAAAAGTTTGGTGGAAAATCATATATACCAAGTGTATGAACAAGACTGAAATGGGCCTGTATTAACTCATTCAGGCCTAGATACGTCTGTAGGTGGCGTCTGAAAGCATAGCCGCTCAGGACAATAACACCTGTAGATGTACTCAAGTGACTTTCACTCAGGCCTAGAAACATCTGAGGAAGTCAGCAGTTTTTACCTAATCATTAAACAAACCGAATTGCATAGAACTGATTGCATAGCACCGTTAGAAAGGTAACTTTGCTATGAACAATTTTGCTGCTGATACTTTGTGTCTATCATGTATACTTTAGGAGTTATTCATATTTGTTTAAGGTATGGTATGCATGGCTAACATTTGTCTCTCAAGCCTCACCTAAGCACCTTGAATAAATCTGAAAAAAAAAAACAGTTGTTTGGTATTTCAGCTACTATAAATTAAAAACTAAATGGATTACAATTGATTGCATAGCACCATTAGGTTATTTTGTGCTGAATAATTTTGCCACTGATACTTTGTGTCTACCACATATACTTTAGGAGTTATTTGCATTTGTTTAAGGTATGGTGTGCATGGCTGACATTTGTCTCTCATGCATCACCTAAGCACCTTGAAAAAATCAGAAAAAAATTGGTTGTTTGGTATTTCAGCTAGTATAAAATAAAAACTAAATTGATTACAACTGATTGCATAGCACCATTGGAAAGGTAATGTTGTGCTGAACAACATTGCCACTCGTACTTTGTGTGTAGCACTTACGGTTCAAGAGGTATTCACATTTGTTTGTGGCATGCTGATTATGGCTTGATTTTGATTAGAAAGGCCCAGGATGCAGTGCTAAGAGTATACAGGGCACAAGTGGTGGAAGTCTCAAAGAGCTCTTGTGGTGTGAATGAGTTAAAAAACAATTTAATAAGCAAAGGAAATTAGAAAAACCTAATAAAGGGACACAAGTTTGTTTGCCTCCACTATTTATTAAGGAACTTTCATCTCCAGTAATTCAGAAAGAAATAGAGTAAGATGAAAGAAAGCTAGAAGTGTAGATATAGAGAGGGTGCCTAAGAACTGGAGGAAAAAAGCTAACAAAAAATTATAAAAAAGCACAAGTAGTTAAGCAATGAAGCTGTCAGAATTGTCAATCAGTGAGTATAAAAAAGGTAAATGACATTTAAAATATCTAACCATGAATGTAAGGAAACACAAGCATTAATTAATGCCTATGTGCATGAGGAAGAGCTAGTGATACAAGACACAAGTGGAAACTAGGTTTTAGACTCTGACTTGCAAGGATTCTATAAATGGGAGGGTGAATACACAAGAGTTAAATGATCCCATTAATATTACATTGTTGATTATTAAAGGGATGGAAAGTGATCAACAGGAGACACCAGAATCTGTACTGGATAAGATTAGGTTCTACCTGGATGTTGAACACTCCAAAGGGGATATCTTGGCTGCTTTTAGAATAGAAGAACCATTAGTAAGGGACTGGATTTTTGTAGTAGTGCCAACTGAATGGCAAGCGTTAGACTTATATCAATAAAGAGAACTCTTAATTAACTCAGGGAGTTGTGCTTGAAGCTCCCATACCTTTGGATACAACATTAACATCTGAGGACTTGCATTCTAACTGCAATTATACAGTGCAGCCCTCTTAAATGCATACCCTTGGGACTGGCAAAAAGTATGTGTTTAATAGGGCTATGCATTTATCAGATCTTGTATTATTTTAGTGGTGAGCACAACTTACAGTATGTGCCAGGGGGCTGGGTAGGGAAAAAAATGCCAGTAGCAATTAAGTGCTCCTTTGTTTGGGATAAAGTGATTTGTCACATGCTGTGCCATTCTTTGGCCTGATTCCTGTGTGAGGGAAGGTGCTTCTGGGATTCATTTAAAGTGGTTATGTGACATGATTTTGTGTTCTTTGCTTTGATTTCAGTATGTGAGAGGGTGCTTCTGTGACTTGGGTTTGATGGTTAAAAGGTTCAAGTAGGTGAGTCATACCCCATTTTAATTAGAGCAGTCCATTAACATACAATTAATTGCTAATTAGTAAGGCAGCTACAGGCAGTGCCAGTAAAACTGGACCAGTCAGTCCACACTTGAACAATAAAACTGATGGAAAATATATGCATTTAAAAGGGATCCTTCTAGCTGGCCTGGTGACATAAAGGGCTGTGGTGCTGGACTCCTTACCTCTCACCACACTGGTGACCCATGTTTGGGAACAAGCATGGGCCATCAGGAGTCAGCATGGGGGGAGGGAGAGGTGCAGGACTGAGCTGCTGACAGGCAGCTCTTCTTCTCGGGGAGGGATCTGTTCTTCCCTGGCTCCTGACTGACTTGCAGTGGATGCCAGGGGCATTGCAAGCCAAGGGAGACAGGGCACTAGGCCAATGGAGTGGGAGGAAGGGACCATCACTGGAGCAAGAGGGTTCATGAGTGCCTCCACGCACATGCACTTCTCTGTCTGGGGCCCTGGGTTAATTGGGAGAAAATGTGGCAAATTGTGGCTGCAGCAGGATGAAGCCTTCCAGCCAGCTCTGGGGGTCTGCTTTGACATGCATAGCATCCAAAGATCCCAAATGACCATGGTGTCTGATAGAGTTTGAAGATGAGAAGCTGCAGCCTGCAGATGGAGAGATAAGAACCTATATGGAAAAAAGGGATCCTTTATGTGTTTAACAGTCTGTTTTACATAGAAAGTATATGGGAAAAAATTGGTACTTGGAAATTCTATCCATTTATGCAGGCTATTCATTAATTAGACATGCATTTAAGTGGGATTTAAGTGGGATGCACTGTAGTACTGTAGAGTATAAAGTCAACCTAAATATAGGAGGGATTAGTATTACAACTAATCAGACATATGAGTCATTGTATGGAAGGAGCTAATATAATATGGCAAAATAGATACCAGTTAACTGAACTAGGTTTTGAGATCAGTAATCTACAAATCATAGCACCTTTTAAGCCAAGTAATCCAAATTTTCAAACTATGGAATTATCCAGTCAGTTCATTTTTAGAATAAAATGTAGATTCAGAGGAAATAATTATCAGATGAGCAAATCTTCTGTCTTCCAGGATTATTTAAAAGCAATGACATTGTTTGGATGGAATTTACTTCAACATGAACCAATAGGGAAAGTAAAAAAAATCTGTAAGACAATTTATGTCTAGATCTTCTCATCTCCTACTAGATGGGAACGTAATTCCTTGGACTGATATACATACAAGATATAATTGCAATCTTCAGACTGATCTGTTCTTCAGGGATGATAATTTATTTAAACTGATTCTGGCTCAATCAGAAAAATTGGGTGTTTTTGGATTTCATCTTGTAGATCTTGATAACATATTTAACATTCAAAAATACAGCCTATTCCTCAGAGTAAAACTCATCCTATCAATTCATTAATGGTAATAAACTGTGATTCTTCCCTGAATAATATGCAAATACTACAAGATAATGCTCTCCATCACCTTAATATAAGAACTCAAAACAGGTATAATCCCTTAATTTCTACAAATGGAAATTGTCAAGAAGTACTAAGTCAGGACAAATACTTTCAATCCTCCTTCCCATCAGTTTGGAAAATAGTCTCTTGAATATAAATATGAACATATGAAACTGCTGGCAGAAAAAGGCCCAAAGGTCTATCAAGTCTGCCCGATTGTGCAGTTCTTAGTTTCATATTACTACAACTACACCACCCCCACCCAAACCCCTCCCTTCCTCCCCTTTTCTGGTCTCCCCCATTTGTGTTCTTGTCTGTACTAATCCTGCCCTTGACCGTATCCCAATCCCGCTTAAAGCTGTCCGCTGTCCTCAGTACTATTAACTTCTCCAGCAGTGCATTCCATCTCACCTCCACTGTCTCTGTAAAGTAATGCCTGCTCATCTCCCTCCTGAACTTCCCCCTTCCAACTTCAGACTGTGCCCTCTAGTGACCTTTCTCTCCTTTAAGTGGAACAATCCTCCTTCTCTGACTTTGTTTATGCCTTTCAGGTACTTAAAGGTCTCTATCATGTCCCCTTTTTCCCTTCTCTCTCTCTTTCAGTGAATACATGTTGAGCTTCCTCAATCTTTCCTCATATGCCAACTCCCCCAGTCCCATGATCATTTTCATAGCTCTGTGTTGCACCCCCTCCAGTAATCTCACATCCCTTTTGATGTATGGGCACCAATACTGCACACAGTACTCCAAGTGAGGCCTCACCAGTGATCTATACAAGGGCAGGATGACCTCCTCCTTTCTACTGGTGATCCCTCTGGCAATGCATCCCAGCATCCTACTTGCCCTTGCTGTCACTCTCCTGCACTGTGCTGATACCTTCATGTCCCCTGTGACTATTACCCCAAGGTCCCTTTCCTCCTCTGAAGCTGTTACCTGCACTCCCCCCAGCCAGTAGCTGGTCCTGGGATTTCTTGCTCCGAGGTGCATGACATTGCACTTCTTAGCATTAAACCCCCAATTGCCACTCCCTAGACCAGTGTTTGAGTTTAGCTAGATCCTCCCTGAGTGTCTGTCTCCCTTTCTCATTGTCCACTTTTACACAAATCTTAATGTCATCTGTGAACAGGCTGATCTTACTCTTGACCCTCTCTGAAATGTCTCCAGTGAAGACACTGAACAAAACAGGACACAACACTGAATCCTGTGGCACCCCACTTGTTACTATCTTTGGCTTGGCTGTATACCCCCTTACTGCTACCCTCTGTTGTCTGCCCTGCAACCAGTTCTCAACCCACCCAACCAGTTTCTCCCCAACCCCCATGTCCCTCAGCTTGCTCATTACCCTCCCATGGGGCACTGAGTTGAAAGCCTTGCTAAAGTCCAGGTACAGGACATCCACAGTGTGGTCTTCATCAACTGCCTCAGTGACCCAGTCGAAGAAGTCAATCAGGTTAGTTTGGCATGATCTTCCCAAGACAAACCCATGCTGTCTCTCATCCTGTGGACTATTACTATTGAGAAAAGTTATCAACCTCTCCTTTAGAATGGTCTCCATCAACTTCCCCACTATTGAAGTCAAGCTTACCGGTCTGTAGCTGCCTGCTTGGGTAAAGGGGCACCCCGTGAGCCATCCTCTCATCCCTGGGTACCTTCCTTGTCTCCAAGGAGGTGGTGAAGAGGTCTGCCAGAGGACCTGCCAACACCTCCATTAGTTTCTTCAGAACCCTTGGGTGTACACCATCAGGCCCTGGTGCCTTTTCCACCCTCAAGACTTTAAGGCCCTTCAGAACTCTATCCTCTTGGGATGACCCCATCTGTTATCTCTGTCCCCCCTTCAACCTTGCCCCATTTCCTCTGCAGTATTAGGCCATCCCTTTCTTTTGTGAACACGGAGCAGAAGTACTCACTGAGTCCCTTTGCCTGTTCTTCTCCTTGTGCTGCCTTCCCCCATCCCTCTTGATTCTAAAAATGTCATCTCTAAGCCAACCAAGATGGGTGAGCTTTCTTGTCTGACATTTTTCTATACATTTGATATAGTAATGCTACAAGAGACTTTGTGGGATAAGGCTATACCTTCATTTCAAGGCTATGAGAATTTTTTTCAGAAGGGTGGAAAAGTTAAAAAATATGGTAGCTGACAGGTGAGCCTGTTGACAGCTATTAGACTGAAGGAGGGCCTTCAAGTAAATCAAGTAAAGTTAAATAATCAATATTCTCTGGTATTAGAAATAACTGCAGGAGCTAGTAAAATTATTTGTATTAATTCTTATGCACCTCCGAAAGCATCTAGAGCTGGCATTACTCCAATCTGGATTACTGAACCTCTCCTAGTGAACTGATGAAGGTAGCCCAGGAATATCAGATTTAGATATCATTCTAGCAGCAGATTTTAATGAAAGATACACAGAGATGGTTGAAGATAATATGAGCACCCTCTCAACATTTCTTGATGATAGCATCATAATTATAAATGATAGATTAACCAGTAGAAGAAACACAAAGGATAATAGGATAAATGAAGTAGGAAAACATTTCAGTTTATTGACACAGGAAATGCATATGGTGTATATAAATGTGAGAACAAAAAGTGACCATGAGGGCACCTATTCATATTTTTCAACAACTGGGATATCAGTAATTTACCTAGTTTTGACTAATATAAATGCACTGGATAAAATGTTAGATCTAGAAATTATAGAAAGAATAGAATCTCCCCAGTTTCCTGTATCAGTAACATTAGGTCATCCATTTTCAATACAGTCTGGCATAATAATTAATTATCAGTTATTGAAGTGAAAAGTCAAATGTGAAGTAAATGGACAACAACAAATGATAACATTAAGAATGTACTTTCTGAACCTAGGATTAATGAGTTGATAGACTTAATGTGTAGCCTTAATATACCACATGTTAATGAGAAATCCCCCTTGTTATTCTTTTGGAAAACTATTAAAGTTTCTGACTCCTTCACTTTATGAAGAATTTACAAAACCTAATAAGAATGAAACATTGTTTAATCAGATTTGTGTAATAGAAAAAAGGAAACTGAATACTCCAATCAAAATGATAAGGAAGGGTAAAATAGAGGTTAATCTTAATATACTTAAAGAAAAGTAAAACTATTATAATCAAGTTATTAAAATGAAAAAAATGATTAAGAAAAAAACATTGGGCTAAATTGAAAAATGCTGTACTTCATAAATATTCTAAACAATTCTGGACCTTAGTAGCAAGGGGTACACATTTTTCCTTTCCTTTTCAGTATTATAGTATCATATTCATTCTGATACATGGTCAACTCATTTTTTGAAGGTGTATTATAGTATAGCAGAACACTTAAGGTCAGATATTAAATTGACACTAAGTAATAGATTGAAAAATCAAATGGAACCAATACAAATTTATATTTCTGAAAAAGAGATAGCCAAAGTGCTAGCTATCACCAAATGTAATAAGGCTTCAGGACTTGACAAACTGGTTATAGAGGTAATTATAGATTTTGAGGACTGGGGTGTCCCAGTATTGCATCACAGTTACAGTTATATTATACAGAGGATAGTAACCTTGGATTCTTGGCAAGGTAATATAATCTATCCTATACATAAAAAGTACACCTTAATGATCCAGCTATGTATCAACCAATCAGTTTAGTTGATACTACACAAAATACTTTGGTAGGGTAATTTTGGATAGATTACAGAATTGAGTAGATAATAGTAACCTTTTACTAGAGTAGCAAAATGAGTTTAGTAAATGCAGATCTACCATGCAACATTGCATGGCATTAAACCATCTTATACACAAATATAGACTAAGAAAACCAAAGTATTCACTTGTTCTATAAATTTAAGAATGGTGTTTGATAGTGTTAGCCAAAGAACTCTTTGGACTTCCCTACAGAAATTAGGAATTGATGAGCATACACAGTACCAAATATATGCATGAAAACACATGGTCAAGGGTTCAATATAATAAAATTGGGGCTTTAACTAACAAAATTTAAACTAACCTTGGAGTGCACCAATGATGTATAATGTCGCCACTGTTATTCAGCTCATACATAAACAATATTATAAGCAGATTATATGATAATGTTGTTCATTCTTTAAGGTTCATCAAACTACAATTGCATTGCTTGCATATGCAGATGATGTAATGCTATCAGTGTCTATTGAGATTACAAACGAAACAAACAAATTTATCACCCATTGTGATGAAATATACACAACTATAAATACAACAAAAACTCAATTATTGACATTTTGTCGAAACAAAACAAACAAATACAGGTTGTACATTAAACATTCTAAATTGTAGCTTGTAGATACATATGCCTATCTTGGCCACAGGTATGCTAGTAATTTAAAGTAGAATAGGCACATAACCTTTTTAAAAACTAAATTGACAAACTCTTTAAGTGGAGTGAAATGTTGTACATGGCATTATGGTGGGTTTTCTCTAAAGGTTTCCCTTATGGTGATAAATGCCAACATTAAGATGGCAATATTATACACTAGCAAAGTGTGGGGCCTTATAGATACATAAATAATAGAATCTATGCTAAGCAAATTATATAGATTTCTCTTGGGACTACCCAGCTATGTACCAGAATCCATAATTTGATTAGAACTTGGTCAATATTTCAGAAGAAAGGATTAAACAAAATAAATAAAATTAAAAAAGAAAGTATAATTAAAGAAAAGTAATCATATTTATAATGGATCTTCAGCTTATATCAGAAAACAGGTTACCAAGGATGTTTATTGAAGAACAACTTAGTTACTCTGATCAGGAGTTTCAATTTCCTTGTATGGCATTTATTAAGAATCAACTATTTCAGCTTCATTTGAGAAAAGTAATGTCAGATATTTTCAGAATTCAGAGGGTGAAAATAACAGCATGTTAGAAAAAAATGTAGACAGTATGCAAGATATATTATGACTACAAACCTCCAAAATTCACCAGTTCTATAAGAATAATAAGAAAATCTATTTTAGGGAATCCTAGCTCACCTTAATAAAAGACAAAAAAAGCTGAATTTTGTTCGTAAGATTTATGTTAGAGATATTTAAAAGCAATTATCTACATTATCTACATCATAGACCAGAGGCTAGTTCTCCATATTGTAATTGCGCTTCTGGAACTCATGATGATTTTGATCTTATTAATGTAGTTTTTCAATTCTACAGATAAGAGCATTTTTTTAGCAGAGGTATTGTAATTAGAAATGTATATTGTCCTCAACTATTTATTCTGTCTTGTATGTTCTTCACAAATAACTTAGATATGATCAAGAAAGTGATAAGATTTTTTTCAGCAATCAAAATCTAGCAGATAGATTGGAAATACCTGCTGGAGTGATGTTTACTAGATGTTTTGGGTTTGAACATGCAGGATTAGTATGAATATTAAGTAGTATGTAAGTAACCTGTCTCTTTAAAGCTGTATAATGTAACATAATTTATGGTGCCTCCTTGGTATAATGGGGGATATGTGATGGAGTAACAACACAATTTGCTGTTTCTAAGGCCCATTGTATGGCCATCTCTTATTAACAGGGATTATAGGTGACAGTACAACAGAAGAATGTGTAGGTATCCAGACCTGAATTCTCTGATGTCCCATTTAAAGTCTGATATAACTGGGATAAGCTAAAGATTCAGCTCAAGTTCTATCTCTTGTTCCCCCCTTACCTAAATGAATAATACTATTGTTTTGTCATATTGGTTTATGTATAAGACTTAATGTATTTGAATGTTCATACTACATATGGATATATTATAATTCATGTACAGTTATCATTTAACCTTGCTTATTGTGCAAATGATTTTATTGGTTAGTCACAGACTGAAATATAAGACAAAAGATTTGTTGGTTTAATATTTTTATATTGTATGTGTTGCATTTTCTATGATGTTTTAATCTTGTATTTTGCTTCTAAATTGTAATTACCTTGAAAGTCGATTAATAAACTTTGAATCTGATCAGTTGATTTTGCTTAATTGTGTAAAATTGCCTAGTGTTTGCAAATAATATGTTTAGTCATTCCTAAGGACATAGTGGCAGTTTTAATCATGAGATCTCACAACATCAGAGAATCTGAAAATTAGTACCACTATATTCTGTAGATGTTTTGAAGCTGGATGGTCTTGCAGTGCTTACATCACCTGTGGTTTTACCACCTCTGGAAGTAGGACTTCAGGGGCCTGTTATTCAAAACTGCAGAAAGCGGAGTGCAGACATTTGCACTGCACCTTGCCATTGCCCAGGAGCCTGAAGTTGCTATATTCAGTCAAATAGCACATTGGTGATATTTGACTGAATATAGAGCCATTCCCACACAGCACTAAGCCACTTAGCACTGCCCTGAGATGACTCCAGAAGTACTCCACCAGAATGGATAGATGCCAGAGTGGTATCTGCAATATTCAATGTGCCCCATGCATATCAGCAGCATGCATTATGCAGCATGAATTATCCTCTTCTCCTGTAGAAGTGGTCACTGCAGGTCAGTATTGAGTGGAATCAGCAATCCACACTGTGTATGACCTGTGTCTATATAAACTATTATAGTTTCTAATGACATTGATCCCTCAAATGTGACAAGCACCAAAAGTATTACTCAAAACAGTGGTTCTATGTCATAAGGGTGATTGTCGAAAGTCAATCATCCTTATGGTGAGTGTACATCACCGAAATTCAATTTTGGCAATGTACAGCAACAACAGAGAAAATGGTGCAAGGAATTGTATTTTTTACTTTTATGCTTTAAACCCCCTACTTTTAGATTCTCAACTCCAGGAGGTGCATGTCGGGGGGGGGGTGCAACAGTGAGAAAAAAAATGTCACCTTCTCGGTCCAGGTGCAACAAAACATACCTGTGCCTGGACCTGAACCCTGCATCCCAGCCACCCCAGGCCAGCACCCACCCCACCATGCCACTGAGCCAGCTCAGTGGCTGACCACAGCACCAGCACTCACAAACCCTCCCACCATTCACTTGGGTGTTCTCGCTCTCCCCTGCACATGTGTACATGTAGCGACATCCGATCACTATTCGCAAGCCCTCCTCATCCGGTTGCCCTCCCTACTCCCTCGCCATCTGGGCATACGCAGCAAGTGGATCACCATTTCGGTAGGCACCCACTTGCAATATGTCCACATCACAGTATACCTAAATGGTTATGTCTCAAAGAGGTTTTAGAGATTATGAAATGGCCATTTGAGTTTATCAGAATGTTTCATTGTCTGAAGTTGTTCCTGCATAGCTTGTTTCACATTTTGTCTTGCTGTCTGTTCTTGATTGTTGGCAGCTGAGAAGTAACAGTGCTTGTGTTAGGATAATTTGAAAACGAGTGGTGTATAAAGATGTTATTTTCTGTACATAGCTCTGTTGATTTACAGAAGCAATTAAAGAGGCTGAGGTTTGTTGAACACTGTAAGCATGGAACATACTGTTCCTTTTTTGTTTTCTTTACCACCCCATTTATTTCTATGTTCTGCTTATGGTAGCAACACTAGGTTATGCAGTTGACACAGGTGATTTCACTTTATCCAAAGGGAAATCAGCAGCAGCAGATGTCAGGCACTCTTGGATATATTCCAGGATGACTTTTTAATTCAGGTGGTTAGGGAGTCAAATAGATAAAATGTGACCCTGCACCTAGTGCTGATATATAGCAACTATATCAGTTACATAAGACTAATAACCACCTATCAGTGTGGTTTGTTATAAAACTTGATAAGGAGCAACCACATATCAAAACTAGGACCATTGATTTCAGACTGGCTAATTTGGAGTACATGAAGGGAAAAAGCAAGGAATGCTGGGAGGGTGGCTAGAGGAGACAAGGGATGGAGGAAAAGTGGGATTTAGTCAGTGATGGTGTACAGGAGGTAACCAACTCCTGGTGAGGCTGATGGGGAAAGGAAAATGGTATAAAAAAATATTTACACGAGATGTGAAGGGTGCATTAAAGGAAAGAATGAGAGGCTCAAAGAGAGTTATAAGAATTGGGAGAGGTATATATACCTTGTTAAATTGACAGCAGCCAACAAGTTGGTGCATAAGGCTAATGCCAATACAGTCATAAGGATAGAGATGGAAGCCAAAGAAGGGAAAAGGCCTTCTTGCAATACATCAGGGAAAAAAAGATAAATGAAGGAAGCATTGTCAAGCTGAAACAAAGTAAGGTGTGGCTGAAAAACAGCAAATGCAAGGCAGAAATATTGAATAGTTACTACAGTTCAGTATTTACAAAGGAGAAATACATCAGGGACCTCTGCCACAGTGTAAAGCTGATGCTGGACCAGAAGGGGGACAGAGATATGTAAATGACCAATTGCTATGGATAAGATGTTGACTCAAGTCACTATAGGTACTTAAATCCCCAGGGTCAGACCGATTGCACACCAGTGTAGTAAAGGAAGTGGTGCTTTATTGGCTGAGCCAATGACAGACCTTTGTAACTTCTCCCAAGAGGCAAGAGAGGCATCAATGGTCTGAAGAACAGCACATGTGATACCCCTGCATAAAAGTAGTGGAAAGGACTAACAGAGGGACTATAGGCCAATCAGTTTGAAGTCAGTTACTGGTAAGCAAATGGAAACCATTATCAAAAAAAGACTGATAGAGCTCCTAAGCTGCATAGTGGTAGACAACCTGGTTTTATTGCAGGAAGGTCTTGTCAAACAAATTTCATATACTTTTATTACTGAGTAACAAGGGCAGCTGATAAAGGAAAGGGAGTCGAAATACTGTACCATTTTAGTAAGTGATTCAACTCTTTCTCAATCTCAGCAGACTAGTAAGAAACCTGGGGAACATAAGAGTGGGGGACAACCTATCAAGCTAACTGACTGTGGGAGATCAAAGAAGGTAGTGGTAGCCATGGAGTTCTCAGGAATGAAGGAAGTCAGTAGTGGCATCCCACAGGAGTCAATGCTGAGGCCAGCATTCCTTTAGCAACTTCATTAGCAACATAGATGAAGACATGAATAGGGGACAATTTGCCTATTTGCAAATGACACCAAACTCTGTGGCAGAGTTGACTCTGTAAGTTTATGGAAGACCTGGAGAGGCTTGAGTGGTTGTCAAACATCTGGCAGCTGGACTTCAATGCCAACATGTGCAAGGTCAGGGACATAGGAAACAAAAATCTAGAGGAAAAGTACAGGTTACGGAGTACTCTCTTGGATATCATTTTAGTTAACAAACCCCATTTATTCTCCAATGCTGGTGTCTTTTTCTCTGATATTAGTGACCATTGCTTCATTGTGTGTGTAAGATCCACTCTTAAATCCACAACTGCAACAAAATTATCCTTTAAAAGGTGCCTATACAACTTTGATCTCCATGAGTATATATAGAGCTAAGAGACGCAATGCAATGGCAGGACTTCTATCTAGCCATGCCCCTGACTATGGCTTATGATATTGTATCAGAAATTGTGCTAGGGGTTCTCAACAAATATGCTCTCATAGTAAAAGTTCATGCCAGAAACAAATCCTGTCAGTGGTTTACAGAAGACCTGAAAGATGCTTTGAGGAATAGGGATGTATTCTGGAGAACTGCTAGGAAAACTGATTTAATAAATGACTGAAATTCTTTCCGGAGGGTGATGAACCTCTGTACCAAAATGGTCAGAGAAGCCAAAGCTAATTTCTACTGCTGTCAGCTGGAGAGCTCCTCAAGAAATGCCTCCAAATTCTGGAGGACGATCAAAGACATTGAAGGTCACACTACTGTTAATTTCCTACCTACTAAATTATTGATCGACAATACAGTCATCTCCAACAGACCGTCTATCTTCAATGCTCTCAATAATCATTTTGCCACTGCAGGGCTAGCCTTTGACACCTCTCCCGCAAATATCCTCCACCAACAACTTGGATTGGATACACAAGAAAAACCCATCCCCAATCCATCCTTCTCTCTGCAGTCTACCTCCCTGAAAGAAGTCGAAGATCTTCTCCTTCAGTTGGACACTAGGAAAAGTGCTGAGGCTGACCTCATTGACCTGTATTTCTTAAAGGTGGGCTACCATGTCCTTGCAGTCCCAATTAATTATCTCTTCAACAATACCCTTGTCCCAGGGTGACCTACCACCCATTTGGAAAAATGCACTTGTGGTCCCTTTTTTCAAGTCAGGTGATTCTAGTGACCTCAATAACCACAGTCCAATTTTCCTACTTCCAGTCCTGTCAAAGATGCTGCAGAAAATAGTGAACTCCCAGCTTCGGAAGCACCTGGAATCAGAAAAATTGCTCAACCCATTACAATCCATTTTTAGACCACAGCACAGTACAATCTCTGCTCTAGCCAAGATGACAAATGACTGGCAGCTTGAATTAGACAAAAAAAATTTGGCTGCGCAGTTTTCTTGGACCTAAGCAAGGTGTTTGATACCATTGATCACAGACTGCTTCTGTTGTTCCTCCAGAATATTGGTTTGGTCAGGACGACTTCAACAAGTAAAGGCAGAAGGGGAAGTTTTTCCACCAAAACCCTTATTGAGGGGTGTACAGCAAGGCTTCATTCTTGGTCCCTTGCTCTTCACCCTTTATATTAACAACGTAGATGCCCTCATCAAAGAAGCACAAATACACCTATTTGCAGATGATACAATAATCTATGCCACTGGTCCCAACCCTGATGTGGCCTGTAAAGCCCTTCAAAATGAATTTAATCTGCTGCAACATCAGCTTATAAACCAGAAACTGCTCTTAAATGCAAAAAAAAAAATCAAAGCAATGTTCCTCTCGCCCCTTTACAATGCAATAAATCCTGCAATTGCTGGGGCAGTCCAGCAGATCACTACCATGCTGGGTGAGCAGTTGGACTATGTACCAAACTTGAAGTACATGGGAGTCTGATTAGACCATAGACTTACGTTCACAGATCACTTAGAAGAACTGGCAAAGAAACTGAGACAAAGACTTGCTCTGTTCTTTAGGATTAATAATCTCCTCACAAGAGACGCTAAACTGAAACAGGTTCAATCTACCTTTCTTTCCCTATTGGATTGCACCGATTTTCTATATAGTCAGGGACCTGCAGGTACCCTAGCCAAATTCAATACGCTTTATCACAGAGTCCTAAGATTTATCATGGGTTTTCTTTATTCACCCACCACTGTGCATTGTACACGGCAGTGGGATGGTCATCCCTTGCTTATAGATGGCAAAAAAATGCTGCGGTTTGGAGATACAAAGCTACGTCAAATAAACTGCCCAAGCATATCTCTGTCTGTTTACCTTTTTGCACTCTGGGGAAGTATGCCCTGAGAAGCACCTCCATATCTACCTTTATGTTTAGAAAGCAAAATCTTGCATTGGCAGAGCAGCCATCAGTTTGTGCTCCCTCAACTGTGGAACAAGATGCAAAAAACTTTGAAATTAACTCACCCCATCGGCCTAGCAGCTTTTAAATATCTATATCCACATCATAATAAGGAGTCCTGTGCCTGTCTACCCTAAATAGTGACTCCTATAAGTCCAAGTACACTGTAATTACTACTGTTAAAAGACTGATCACATCTATAACTGACTCTTCCCTCTCCCGTATCACTATATATCTTTTTATATTAGGTTTTATTTGTGTTCAGTGCACCTGATATGTATATTTCTTTACTTATATGAAAAATTGTGTCCTATCCAAAACTAACTTGGTTAAACTTGGTTTAATTAGACAAAGTAGGCAAAAAATACCCATTTAATTGTCTCTCACTACATAGTGGGGTTATTACGATATCCTAAAACTCAGCAAGTAATCATCCAATTTTATTTTAAATTGATCAAATGTTGATGCTTCTACAAAATAATTTGGTAATGAATTCCACAATCTAGCAGTATGCATATTATAAAAATTCAGTCGTCTGTTAGTACATTAGGGACTTTGATTTGCATGTTATGTGACCTAAGGTTAACCTCCCTCTCAATTAATTTAAAACCACAATTCTCTCTCAATAAGGGTCCTTTATAATTTTATATAAAAACAACAGGTCACCCCTAATTCTTCTTGTTTCCAAAGAATACAAATTTAGTATCTTCAATCTATTATATTCATAGTTCTTTAACCCATAAACTGATTTAGTGATTCTTCTCTGGATTGTTTCTATTAAATTAATATCCTTTTGAAGATAAGAACTCCAGACTGGCTTCCATAATCAAGATGTAGCAAGACATAGGTTTTGTACAATTTCATAATACTTAATCTATCTCTCAATATAAAAGTTCTTCTTATAGAATGTATTATTCGGTTACATTTGACAAAAAGTTTTTTAATATGTGTTAAGGAAGAGAAATTAGAGTCCATCCATACTCCTAGGTCTTTTTCACATACATTGACCTTAAGTGCCTTGTTGTTTAAAAAATATTGATATTTAGGATTTCTATTACCAAAATGCAACACCGAACATTTGTCCTCATTAAATTTCATATTATTTTCAATTCCCCACAATTCAATAGAATGAAGATCTTTACATAATTGTTGATATTCAACAGGGAAAAACACCCCCTCCAATTTTTGCATCATCAGCAAATTTAGTTATTTTACTACTTAAGCCTCTCCCCATATCACTCATATATAACCTAAACAACACAGGGCCCAACACGGATCCCTGGGGGACTCCACTAGTAACATTTCCCTCACTTGGTAATTTTGAATTTATTCTTACTTTTTGTTTTCTATTACTTAACCAGTTATTAATCCATCTCAAGACATAACCATTTAATCCTAAATTATGTAATTTAATAATTAGTTTGTCATGAGGTACCTAGTCAAAGGCCTTTCCTAGATCCAAAAAAATCACGTCAACTGGTATGCCTTTATCCAATTTATCGCTAACGAAATTGTAAAAAGTGATCAAATTTGTGCTACATGAAAGACCCTTCTTGAACCCATGCTGCATAACATCCTCCAACCCCAATGAGGTTATTTCAAGTTCAATTTGACTTTTAATTATTTTCTCAAATAATTTACAACAAACTGATGTTAAACTAATGGGCCTATATTTAGAAACACAAGTTCTATTTCCCGTTTTATAAATTGGAACAACTATAGCAGTTAGTCAATCAATAGGAATATCACCAGTCTTAAGGGATTTATTAAACAGAAGTGTAAGTGGCTGTACTACAATATCAGCAATTTTCTTCCAAACAATTGGGCTGATATTGTCAGGTCCTGCTGATGAAGAAGTATGAAGTTTATTTAATTCATTTAATACAGTAACTTGATCTATATTTATTTCCACAGTATAATCAAAATCAAATTTTGGAGTTGTTAAATCTTTCCTATGAAATATTGATGAAAAAAAGGAATTGGAAGCATTGGCTATGTCTATATTATTTGTTAAAGCCTTACCATCAACAGTTATTGTATTGATTTGATTGTTAGACTGTCTACGTTTATTTATATAGGCATAAAAAGCTTTACAATCCTTTGAACTAGCCAATTTATGCTCTAGCTTAATTTTTTCTTTTTTAATTAAGGCTTTAAGTAGTTTTTGTTGAGTCCTATATTTTAATTTGTTTAATGGTGTAGGGTTTAATTTAAATTTCCTAAAGGTTTGCTGCTTCTTACTTATTAATATTTTTATTGGCTTGGTAAACCAGAGTGGAATATTACCCTTACTATTAAATTTTCTACATTTTGGCACATGTAGTGTAATTGCCTCAAATATTTTACTTTTCAAAATAGTCCACATTTGATTAACAGTAAGATCTCTAAAAAGAGATATCCAATCTAACTTACCAAGTTCAAGAATTAATTTAGACCAATCAGTTCTCTTGAAATCCAGCATATCAGTTATATCATGTATCTTGGGTTTACAAAGCTTTAGTGTACATTCAATGGTTTTATGATCACTAGATCCCAAATGAGCACATATTTTTGTATTACAAATGCGTTCCTTGCAGTTAGTTATCACAAGATCTAAGATGTTATTTCCCCTAGTTGGAATCCTAACTAGTTGATCACAACCTTGTAAGATTAGGGCTTCTAAAAAGGCTCGTTCAAATAAAGTTATTCCACTCAACCTCTCCCAAGATATACCTGGGGCATTGAAGTCACCAATAATTATAGTATCACCCAATTTACAAACTTTGTTGATTTCATTTATTAACTCATAATTATAACACTGATTGCTATTGGGAGGTTGATAACAAATTCCCAACCTTATTTTTGGTTGTTGAGTAAAAGTTAGATCTATCCATAAAGATTCAGTTGACTTATTAGGCATATTGATTATTTCTAATTCCTGGCACTGTATACTCTCAGAAATATAACAACAGACACCATCACCTTTCTTCCCATTTCTGTTCTTATAAAATAACCTAAAGCCAGGTATATTATTAAACCATTCACTTGAGTCATCCCACCAAGTTTCAGTAACACATACTATGTCTACACCAAGTTCTTGAATTAAAATGTTTAATTCTACTAAGTTAACCTGATTTAAGCTTCGAGCATTAATCCCCCAGATCTTAAGTTGAGTACTTTTATCTACTTCAAAACATTTATTCTTTGTTCCCTTGTTCCCCTCATCAATTAGTTTAAAGATTTACAAATTATGTTTTCAAACACCCTTCCCAATTTATATGCACCCTGTTTACTCAGATGTAACCCATCCCAACAATATAATGATCTATTAACACTAAATGTCTCCCAATGTGGTATAGAAAAGAAGCCTTCCTCAAGTGTCCATTTCCTCAGCCACTCATTTACACATTTTATTTTCTTCTCTATATAATAATTTACCCTTGGTACAGGTAAAATTTCAGAGAAATGGACTTCACAATTTAATTTCTGTAATGTCTTTCCTAAACTAATAAACTCTTCCTTTATAGCTTCAATTGACTGTTTTTTAATGTCATTTGTACCAACATGTATAATGACTAGTGGATTGGTAACTGAGTTATGCAAAATATCAGTACACATGTCGTGGATATCCCTTATACCAGCCCCCCAAATGATGAACAGGCAATGTTATGTTTATCTTTCCTACAAACAATTTTATCTGTATATTTAATAATAGAATCACCAAGTACAAAACATTGCCTATTAACCAATCTGGAGGACTCTGTATCCATGGATAAGGATGTATTAATTTTTTTGTCATCCAGTAAAACTTGGGTTTTAGATTTAGATTTATTTTTACCACTTTTACTTTGATTCTGGGAAGGGTAAATCTGCTGAGATGGAGCTTCAAGTGTTTGAAAACTTTCACTCTGGGTAGAAGTCAAAGGAAATTGTGTTTCAGGTTCATCATGTGCTTGTGTACTTTGTTCATTCAAACCACATAATACAGGGCTTGCTTGGGAGACCAATATGTTTTCAGAAATAGAAACCTCCGGTTGTTCCTCATTGACACAATGAGGGAGATTAGCAGTGGGAATCTCACTATTTTCAAGATTTATTAAAGGTTCAAATCTATTGTTTAAAACTAAATTATTTCCCAAAGCCATACGTCTGGTTTTTGTTCTGGGACCTACTAGTACCTCAGTCCAATCATCACTCCAAAATTGTCACTGATATTCAAGGCCACTGATTTACGGTGATTAAAACAATTAAATTCTGTTTTCAAGACTTAAGATTCCAGAATTTCACCGGTGATTGTTACTCTAATTTCCGGATTTTACCGGGATTCTGCTATCATTCTTTTAGTATGTGTATAAATAATCAGAATTAAAGAAGGCTTCATATACAGAGCATTAAATAAAGCAAACTGAAAATAGTACAGGAAGGAATTAGAAGAAAAACACACTTTTTTATAGATTTACTGATCTGATAGAAAATGCCAGATTCCATGAAATCTTCATTTTTACCATTTTTCAGGCAGCCCTAATTCCGGAATTTTACCGAATTTTCCGTTAAAAACCAAAAAACAATGGCCTTGCTGATATTACTATCATTTTCACGCTTGCGTTTATCAGTATGGCTACCAGAACAATTTTTATTATTCCTTACTAAATCAAGTGAGATAATTGAGTCACTGTTACTGGATACAATGCCAATCTCAGCTGAGGTATGAACTTTGGAAGCCAAAACTTCTTGCTGTGATTCCAAAACTGCTAATCTCTTGTAAAACACTTCAATGTCTTCCCTCAAAACACTATTTCCAACGCATTTTGTACAAACATAGATTGAGTTAATGGGCAATGCGTCAAGCAATATATACATATTACATGAAGTGCATTTAAGTCCAATATCACCATCCAGTGTCATAATAGCCTGTTTAAGATTTAATAGTGAAGGACTAACAGGAGTTATTATTTGCACAGAGGAGGGTTCTAAACTAAATTGGTCACTTATAATGAATTAGGAGAAAAAACAATTAACTAATACTAAACACTGATGTCAAATAAAGTACTTACACAGACAAACAGCAGTATATATAAAAGATTTATTCCCCTCTTCCACTCTTGACACGTACGTGACGTAAGCTAAAAGACCGCGTGTCTCTGCTGACTGAGCGTGAATCCATGCAGTTCACTGCACGACGCCACCCCACTTGCTTAGCAAGCAATTAAGACCACGAACAGTCAGGAAGTTATAAACTGTCACTTCCTGTCCAGCGAGTACAATGTGGGCAAAGTTATTAAAAATAAAGTAATAAAACTTTATGCCACCTCATGCGGTGGACTTCTAAAGAATGGAGTGTCCCCTTTACTCCTAATATCACTGCTGGTGGTCTTTCAGCTCTACTCACTAAAATGAGGAGAGTGGTGCAAGGGAGCCTCCACAGTCCTGGAAACTGTCTCCATGGAAACAGCCCAATCAACAAATCCTTTCCCCAAAATAGTAGCTAAATGATTTAGAATATATCAGGGTTTCCCAATATATAAATCAGGCAGCACAACAAAGTAATTAGGTATATAGGCAAAGGTTTCATACAGCCACTCGCTCGAAACTCGCAATTTAAATACGCTGGGTGTCAGGAAGTTTCAGTCTGTCACTTCCTGTCCAGCGAGTACAACGTGGGCAAAGTTATTAAAAATAAAGTAATAAAACTTTATGCCACCTCATGCGGTGGACTTCTAAAGAATGGAGCATCCCCTTTACTCCTAATACCACTGCTGGTGGTCTTTCAGCGCTACTCGCTAAAATGAGGAGAGTGGTGCAAGGGAGCCTCCACAGTCCTGGAAACTGTCTCCATGGAAACAGCCCAATCAACAAACCCTTTCCCCAAAATAGTAGCTAAATGGTTTAGAATATATCAGGGTTTCCCAATATATAAATCAGGCAGCACAACGAAGTAATTAGGTATATAGGCAAAGGTTTTAACTAGCTATATCTTCTGTTCCAAACATATACTACTGTCAATGCTACCTGCTGATACTTTGTATATACTGTATTATTGTATCTCACTTTATTTTTATTATTATTATTTTCTTGTGTGTTGCTTCCCATGTATATTGCCTCTTGTTCCTTGTTGACAAACCCAGGTCCACCTCAAAAATGAGCTTGCTCAACTGTGATCACCTGGTTAAATAAAGACTTTGATTAATTGATTGATTGACAGTTGCTGTGACTTAGGAGGAAATGGAACCAGAGCACACTGTGATAAGGCAGCAGTTCTCAACTGGTGGGAGGCATGAGCTACTTTCAGGGGAGGCGCGGACGCTTTAGTATGAAATACATGCAGCCAAAACAGAAACTGAGTGGCGGTAATCAAAAGTGCAGATTCTCCCGACCCATCCTGTCTGTTACATCTTCTTCCCCTCCTCCACTGCTTTAAACTGTTGAACTGTGACCAAGCACTTGCCCCCTGCAGGCAAGATAACTGATGAGGTGCTAATAGCACCTTGATGAGCCGGCGCCAACTTCCTCACTGCAGTGCCCAGACAGAAATATGAGAGGAGTAGCAGAGCTATAGGGGCTAGGAAGGATTGCAAGCCAACCAATAAGCAAGCAGGAGATGATATATGTGCTGCACCAATCAGAACAAATGCATGCACCAGCCAATCAGAAGGGAGGTAGAGTGCAGCCAATTATGTGCCACAATTTCCCAGCTAATGACTGCCGGGCTGCTTGGGCCAATCAGTTGCCACTCATGCAATGTTGCTGAGGAGTTCTGGCAATGAAGCAGCATGCCCATTGTGATTTTATTTACTTTTACATTTTTGCTGCCAAGATTTGGACAGGACCCGCTGCGTGAAACTACCAACTCCAGAGATTGGACCGGACCTGGCGCATACTGCCACTGCTCAAGCTACCAGACCTGCCACATAAAGCCACCTCTTGAGCGATCATCTGTGCCCACATACCTCTGCACTACCTCCAATCTTGGACTTCCAAGCTGCCACGAGGAGCTTGTGAGTGCAGACCACCAGTCATCTGTTGCTGAAGGGGCTGGTAAGGATGTTTTTTTTTTGCTTATTAATGGGGGGGGGTTCTGCAGCAGAGGCTAAGAGGCTGAGGTTACAAGGAAGGGGCTGCTAAGCTGAGTCTTAATCTGCCTAATAAAAGTTTTTTGACCCCCCCCATCATGGATAGGCTATATTAAGGATTGAGTTCACAGAGCTGTGATTGTTACTCATTTATTTGTATTTGAGGGAGGGGGTCTGGTTGAAATGCCACAAAATGAACTTATGTGATGGTGATGGGATGGGACTACAATGATGGACCTGCATCTTGGGGATTAACTACTTATATTTTGTGGGATTTATTGATCTGAAGATGCACAGTTGTTTCTGCTATTGTGTTTGGAGTGATGGAGAGGGCCTTTGGCACTTGGGAGGCTTGCATAACAATTGTGATTTTGTTTTGTGAGTGAAGGGTCTGCTGATGTAGCATTGGCCCATATGTATAATGGCCCTGTGGTGCTAAAATGGTGCCCTATTTTTTTGGGGGGGCTGCTGGTGTATCTTGGGGGGATGAGGGACTTCTTAAGAAGTGTCCCCTCAATCCATCCAAGACCCTTCACTGCCAAAGCATTATGTGCCTTAATTGTGTGTGTGCTGTGGGGATCATGTGGTACTGACTTTTTTGGAAGAGAAGGGTCTGCTGGTGTAGCTTGGGGGGATGAGGGACTTCTTAAGAAGCGTCCCCTCAACCTATCCAAGACCCTTCACTGCAAAGTATTATTTACCTTACCTATGTGTGCTGTGGGGCCCAAATTGTTTGTGGATTGTTGGAATGTTGGGGCTGCATATTTGGATGGGCTGGGAGGCTTTGAAGCAAAGGGCAAATATATTTTCTGATAGGATAGGTCTGATTACCCTACTGACAATGCTGAAACTAACAGATAAGAAAATCATAAGTATTAAGGAGTTTCTACTATGCCCCCCCCCAAAAAAAACAGTGCCTTGGCTTGGGAGTCTTGCCTGTGTGGATGGTGTGGAGTGAAGGCTGCACTCAGATAACTTTACATAGGGTGCATCAGCCCAAAATAGTCTCAGTGAAAATGTAGGGGTCTCTTGGTATTCATAACAGGGCCCTGCTGTGAAGTCACCCAGCTATCTTGTTGAGGTAGACCTCCCATCAGCCTGACCCCTACTTTACACTGCATCTGCCTCAAAAGGCTTACTTTTACATGGGGTGCATCATCCCAAAATAGGGTCAATGAAGGAGTGGGGGTCTCTTGGTATTCACCTCAGGGCCCTGCTGTGAAGTCACTCAGCTACCACGTTGAGGTATACTGCCCATTAGCTGGGTCCCTACCCTAAACTGCATCTGCCTCAGAGCACAGGCGAGCACTCAGTCCACATCTGCATGACCTTGGATCCAAACCACCCATTTCCCAAGGCCCTTTGCACACAAATGTGTGCTGGGATTAGCTGAGGTGCACCTCAACCCCTTTGTCACTGCGTAAGTGTTTATGTGCACTTAAAAGGAGACACTGAGCTGACTGCACAGTTACAGTACATTCTCTCTGTGGGTCACCTTTTGTTGTGCAGCTCAGGATGCAAGCCAACAAGAGTTGCCATGTTAAGGTCAATGAAGGTGAATGGAATCTGTGGGGTGGTGTGCTGGTCTGGCTTGAGCTGGAGGAGCATAGCAGTGAAACACACGACTGCCTAGCTTGAGAACTGTGAGTGAAGCAGTGTTAGTCTGGCATGCAAAAGTGACAAATGGGAATGTTTGGTTATGGATACAAATGGATTCTGAATCATTCTTTAAAAATCTCATTGCTGGGTTTTTGGTCTCATGGATGCACAGTGAAACTGTCATAGGGAGCAGTGTTTTTGTTTGTTGGTCTGTTTATGATGCTCGTCTTCTTTTCAAATGACTGCTTCTGCTGGTGCTGCTAAAATGATGTGGGCCAGAAGTATAGTGCCACTGCCCTTGTGCACACAAGCATAATTATTTGCTATAGCTATATAGCCATTATTAACAGGTCAATATGGATGTTGCCTTTTGTTTAAGTAAAAAATGTTAATAGGGATATGTTGCAGACTGCAACCTGTAGGAACATGTCCAGTAATTCTTGTGACTGTTGACATGCATTTTGGGGTGCTGCGTTTCCTATAATTATTTTTTCCTCTTTTGGGAATGCCTGATTGTTTTTTGACATGCAAGTATGTGCATGTCCAGGATGATTTTGGTTACATTGTTTGACAATTTCCAACACTGGTGTGTCATAGATAATGGATCGATTTCTGGTGACCGGAAAAAAATGTGTGCATAGAGAAGTAGCTGTTGCTGAAGCCAACGAAGAAGCTGCAGGCCCTCAAGTAAAGCGCAAGGCCAGATGGTATGATGATGAATACTTGAAAATGGGATTCATCTGAACTGGGACCAGTGAAGCACCTTGGCCACAGTGTGTGATATGTGCTGACATTCTGGCACAAGACAGCATGTGACCCTGCAAGCTTTGACGGCATTTGGAGACAAAGCATCCCAGCCTAGTTTCCAAACTTCTGGAATTCTTTCAACAAAAGCTAGAAGAACTGAGGGACCAAAAGAAACTGGTGTAAAGGCATGGAACTGTGCCTAGCAAAGCTGTGGAAGCCTCGTATTGTGTGGCATTGCGAACTGCTAAAGCAGGAAAACCGCACAACATTGGTGAGTAATTACTTCTTCCTGCTGCAAAAGAAATGTGTTCAATAATGCTGGGAGACAAAGCAGCAGCGCAGCTAGATGTCATCCCCTTCTCCAATGACACAGTTTGCCAGTGCATTGAGAAGTTGTCTGCTGATGTCACGAAACAGATACTGGACTCTGTTCGGCAAAGTCCATACTTTGCATTACAAATTGATGAGTCCACTGACATTGCCCATGCTGCACAGCTCTTTGTCTATGTCAGTTATGCCATGGAGACCGAAGTCTTGGAAGAATTCCTGTTTTGCCAACTACTACCTGCATGAGCAACTGGGAAAAAGCTGTTCCACATGCTCAATAAATTAATTACAGAGGAAGGTCTTGCCTGATGCTGACGTGTGGAAATTTGTAGTGATGGAGCACAGGCAATGACTGGCAGACACAGTGGCATGGTGACAAGGTTGCAAGCAATGGCTCCTAGTGCTGTGTGGAATCACTACATGATCCACAGGGAAGCCCTAGCAGCCACGAGGATGCCAGCTGATCTTCAGAAAGTCTTGGCAGATGCTGTGAAAGTAGTGAACTTTATCAAGACACAGCCAGTAAATGCAAGACTCTTTGCTGTGCAGTGTGAGGAGATGGGAGCAAACCACAAACAATTACTGCTGCACACAGAGGTCCATTGGCTGTCCAGGGGAAAAGTACTAACACATCTCTTTGAATTGTGTGATGTAGTGCGTATTTTTGTTGCTGACTGTGGCTCTACACTTGAAGAAAATTCCCACAATTCACGATGGCTTGCATTGCTGGCATATTTAGCGGATGTTTTTGACAGACTGAACGCACTCAATGCCTCACTTCAAGGTTGGGACACCAACATGTTCATTGTAAGGGGCAGCATTGAGGCATTTTGTCAGAAACTCCAACTATGGTCTTCAAGACTGCAGCAGGGATTGGTTTCCTCCTTCCCCACACTGGAGGATTTCCTGCAGGAAAATGAGCTTTCTATTGACAGTGTCCAGATGCCCATTTCATAATGTTAAGTTAATTATCTTTTTTAAGTAGTCTCCTACACATGTAATTATGGTACCTCTGCCCTAATTTACGGGTGCATCCGCCATTGCTTGGTAGTCTGGAGTAAGCCGTGCTGGCTGCCCTGTAAATTGCTTGTAGCAGCTGTATCATTAAAAATTAATGTTACCCTCTACGTATTTCATGCTTATTGGAAGTTTTCAATGGTAGCAGAGGATGGTTACCAACTACAGGGTTCCACCTGCATTTGATGAGAAAAGGGCGTATGAAAGCTGGAAAAATTAACTTGGAATATGGCAATGTGTTACCGAGCTGGAAAAAAAAAAACAGGCGCTAGCAGTCATACTTTTGCTCACGGGTAGAGCGAGGGACATCGGATTGGGGATTTCAGCAGAAGATTTAAACAGAGATACAGGAATGGAGACGTTAATCAAAGCACTTGATGATGTGTTTCTTTAGGAGGAGAAAAATCAGATTTATGACACATATTCTAACTTTGACCAGATTGCTAGAGACAGCTTTACATCCATGATGGTTTACATCATTGACTTTGAGCAAAGGTACACTATCATGCGCAAATACAACATGCTTCTACCAGATGCTGTGCTAGCTTTCAAATTATTAGATACTTCATGCTTGGATGTAAAAGATAAACAGTTGGCTTTAACTGCCTGTGCGAGCTTGACATTTGCATCAATGAAGTCAGCATTAAAAAGGATTTTTGGTGATAAGACGTCTGTTAGGCTGGTTACAGGAGGAATCCATGTGAGTCAAGACGCAGCATATTTCACTGAACAAAAAAGAAAACAGCAGGGCAGCATGGTGCGCTATCAAAATGACCAGAAGAAGGCAGCATTGCCTTGCACAAATCCGTTAGGCAGACATGGGAGAAGATCAAAATGTGCGATTTGCCAAAGCATTTATCATTGGGCCAAAGCCTGCCTGCACAAAAATGAACAAGTGAAGTTAACAGAGGAAAAAACAGATACAGATGATATAGAGCAGTGTAACATCACGTTGTTTTCAAAGGAGTCTGCTACTGATACCGAGATATTTATGGTAGAGACTTTGGGATCTGCAGTCATTGATACTGCGTGTACTCGCACAGCCTGTGGAGAGAAATGGCTAGATAGCTATGTGAGTGAACTAAGACAAGATGTAGTGCACAAAGTGGTGGACATACCAAGTTGCAGAGCTTTCAAATTTGGAGATGGAAGAGTTGTGCATTCTACCAAAAGGGTTAAGATTCCAGCAAAAATTGGTCAAACAAAGTGTCACATAGAAACAGAGGTTGTCCCTGCAGATATCCCTTTGTTATTAAGCAAGACTTCCTTAAAGAAGGCAGGAGCAGTGCTGGACATTAAACATGATAAAGCAGTGATGTTCAAACAACCAGTCACACTTGAGCTTACTACTTTAGGACATTATTGTGTCAACATTCTAGACAAAGAGATCACAGACGGTTCATGTGAGAATGAGATTCTGACAGTAACAGAAAACATGTCCACAGATGAAAAGCACAGAGTGTTGTTAAAACTTTACAAGCAATTTGGACATGCTTCAGTTGACAAGCTTCAGAAATTACTGCAAAGTTCTGGTAATAATGATGAAGAGAGTATTTCCATTCTACAACAGATAGTGAATAGTTGTGAGATATGTCTGAGATACAGCAAACCCAAGCCCAAGCCTGCTGTTGAGCTACCAATGGCTTCCAAATACAATGAAACAGTGGCTGTGGATCTTCATGAGCTAGAAATAAATGTATGGTGTCTTCACATAATTGATCACTTCACACGTTTCAGTGCTGGAGGCATTGTGACTACAAAGAAACCTACTGAAATTGTGAAGCAGTTTATTAATTCCTGGATAAGTGTGCATGGTCCACCTCAGAAATTATTCAGCGACAATGGAGGAGAATTCAACAATGATGAAATTCGTGATATGGCAGAAAACTTCAATATTGAAATAAAGACAACTGCTGCATACAGCCTGTGGAGCAATGGTCTTTTGGAATGACATAACTTAACGCTCACTGATATCCTATTGAAGGTGAAGAAAACTAATCAATGTGATTGGAAAACAGCTCTAGATTGGGCACTGATGGCAAAGAACTCAATGCAGAATGTACATGGCTACAGCCCATACCAGCTAGTGTTTGGACAGAACTCTAATCTTCCCTCTGTGCTGGTTGATAAGCCACCTGCTTTGGAAGGGATGACTATGAGTGAATGGGTAGGACAGCATATTTCAGCATTGCATGCAGCCAGGAGAGCATTCACCGAAGCAGAATACTCTGAGAGAATTCGCAGGGCCCTGCGTAAACAACTTCGTCCTACAGATGAAAAATATGAGGCTGGAGATAAAGTCTACTATAAGTGCGTTGATTGTGCAGAATGGAAAGGACCTGGAGTTGTCATTGGCCAGGATGGCATGGTAATATTTGTGAGACATGGAGGCACCTATGTGTGGATGCATCATTCAAGGTTACACAAAGTGAATAATGACCAAGTTGAAGGAGTGGTGGTTGACCATCAGCATGCCACACACAAAAGGACACAGAAAGTGAGACAGACTTACCAGATGCTAAACACAACACGGACACTCTGAATGGCACAGAAGAGGGTGGAGTAGAGGACGTCATTAATAACACAGGAAATACTGATGAAATAGATACCCAACAACCACATGTGTTAAGTCAAGACGGCTGTGTCAATTTGAAAACTGGACAAACTGTAAGATACACAGATAGAGAAAGTGGGATTTCATACACAGCAAAAGTTCTTGGACGTGCAGGAAAAGCTAAAGGGAAAAAACAAAAACTGGTACAATTTACACTACTCTGAACCCCCCCGCCATTTCAGATACTGCAGGGTCAGTTGATTTGTTATGTGTAGATGATCTTCACATCGAACCGATGGACAACCAAGTGCAACACTCTGAAGAGGATGTACTAGTTACAAAAGAAGTGTCTTTTGGTCAGGCAAAACAAGATGAGCTCAGTAGTTGGAAGAGCAATGGAGTGTTTGACGTAGTCAAAGACAAGGGACAAAAGTGTATCTCTACAAGGTGGGTTTGTACCCTAAAAGAAACCTCTTATGGGATAGTTCCAAAAGCACGTATGGTGGCCAGAGGTTTTGAGGAGCTTGCTAATAAAGAACTTCCAAAAGACTCACCAACATGTGCCTCAGAGTCCCTAAGAGTGCTTCTAACTGATTTGCCAAAAACAATGGAAACTCCATTCCATGGACATAAAATCTGCTTTCCTACAAGGAACACAGTTGTCTCGAGATATTTACATCAAACCTCCTCCAGAAGCTAAAGGTGAAGGAACACTGTGGAAACTCAAGAAGTGTGTCTATGGTCTGGCAGATGCATCTCTCTACTGGTACAACAGAGTTAAAGAAACCATGCTAGGTACAGGTGGAAAAATGTCACAAGTGGATCCTGCCATCTTCTATTGGCTAGATCAGGATAGCAATATAGCTGGAGTGCTTGCCTGCCATGTTGATGACTTCATCTGGGGTGGCTCACATAACTTTGCCACAACAGTAATACCACACCTGAAAGATGTTTTCAAGATTGGTCGTGAGGAGCATGACAGCTTTTGTTACGTGGGCATGGAGTTTGATACTGTTGATAACATCATACAGATACAACAGCAACACTACATACATAATCTTTATCCCATCCACATAGATTCTGCAAGAGCATTACAACGTGATGCCACTCTTACTGAAATTGAAAAAGATCAACTGACGTCAAAGATAGGCCAAATTCTCTGGTTTGCAAGACAGAGTAGGCCTGATGTCATGTTGGCATCCAACATGAAATATGCAACTGTACAAACTATACATGAGACAAACAAAACTGTTTGAAAACTGAAATCTGAACAAGTGACTTTGAAATTTCAATGTTTGGGAAAAGACGCCTCTTTAAAATTGGTTGTTTTTAGTGATGCATCACTAGGTAACCTTCTGGATGGGGGAACGCAGGGTGGACACCTGATTGTATTGATGGTCGAGGAAGGAAAATTTTCACTCCTCTGCTGGCAGTCAAAGAGGATCAGAAGGGTAGTCCGCAGCACTCTAGCTGGGGAAACCCTTGCTCTGGCAGATGGAATTGACAATGCCATCTTTCTGGCAACGCTGTATTCAGAGCTTACCACCGGTGGAACCAAACATGTCTTGCCCGTGACATGTGTTGTGGACAATCATTCACTAGTTGATGCTATCAAGTCAAACAAGTCTGTTACAGAGAAAAGACTTTGTCTTGAAATCAGAGGCATCAAAGAACTTGTTCAGGCCAAAAGACTCAGGCATATTCTATAGTCTAATACCAAGGAGCAGTTGGCTGACTGTTTGACAAAAAAGGGAGCGTCCACCCTTTTGCTTCTAAAGGCACTTAGTGAAGTGATGTGGCAGTTTGAGTAATTAGAAAAAAGGGGCTCCTTAGCTATATGGCCATTAAATATTGCTAACTCAGAAAAAGGGGTTAAATTTTTTTTTTTTAAGTAAAGTGGGAGATTGTTAAGTTAATTATCTTTTTTAAGTAGTCTCCTACACATGTAATTATGGTATATCTGCCCTAATGTACGGGCTCATGCGCCATTGCTTGGTAGTCTGGAGTAAGCCTGCTGGCTGCCCTGTAAATTGCTTGTAGCAGATGTACCATTAAAAATTATTGTTACCCTCTACGTATTTCGTGCTTATTGGAAGTTTTCACAGAACATTTAAGTGGACTGCAAGAAAAGCTCTGTGAGTACTTCCCTGAATACCAGCAAGAGGAATGTAACCAGTGGGTGAGGAATCCATTCATTTTTAAACCAAGGTCTGTTGACAACCTGTCATTAAGAGAGCAGGAAAGCCTTATTGATCTGGCTACAGACCCAGCACTGAAGGCCTCTTTTAGACAGTTGCCACTGGCTAAGTTTTGGCTGTCACTGGGATGTGAATTTCCAGAATTAAAACAATGAGGGCTTAAAGTCTTATTGCCTTTTGCTTCAACCTATCTCTGTAAGACTGGATTCTCTGCACTGGCTGGCATAAAGAAAAAGTATAGGTTCCACCTCAGGGTTGAAGATGACTTGCGTCTCTATCTCTTGACAGTGCAGCCACGAATCCAGCAACTGACTGCCAAACAACAGGCTCACAGGGTCCCTTCAGCTGACTGATTTTTAAAAATGTTCAGATGCTGGATTTGGTGGTGGGGGTGCCTTTTAATGACTGCGAAAAACAGGCTTACAGGCTGTCTTCAGCTGACTGACTTAAAAAATGTGCTGTACATCTAGTGCTGTTTATCAATTAACTTTTTATTGCTGCTTTGCATGGTATCTGTGGTGTGCAGTGGTACACTGCCTTTCAGTTGACTTTTAATTACTAATTTGCACAGTATTCATAATGCACAGTGCTTCACTTTGTAAATAAAACACTGTTCACAGTATATTTTCCCTGTTTCGTGATTGCGCATGAAATCACTCATGAAATTCCATTTCCTTTTGAGTGTATGCTACTGTGCTTGAGACATGGGGAGGCCTAGGCTTGTCCAAAGTGACATAGAGGAAGCTCAACCTGAGAAGGTCTGAGAACCCCTGTGATAAGACAATCAGAAAGGTGATCAAAAGGCTGGGATCCATTGGTAGGGGGTTCTGGAGCAGAAAAAATGAGATCATATTGCCTCTGTACAGTACTCTGATAAGGCTACACCTGGAGTACTGAGTGATATGTTGAAACCTTCACATAAAGAAGGATATCAACAGACTGAATATAGTACAGAGAAGGCTGGCAAGATGATGCAATGACAACATGTGAGGACATATGAGCAAAGATTAGAGTACCTAAAAATATACTAATTGGAGGACAGAAGAGAGAGGGGGCATGATTGAAATTTTAAGTAATTCTGGATATTAACAAAGTGGACCACAGAGATTTTTTTTTCTCCCTGAATGCTACTTAGTGTCATAGAGCATTTTAGGAATATTGGATTATGCATGCTGAAGTGTTTATCAATAATATGGTTATTTTTGTGCTATTTGATGTATTTATGTATGTATTGGTGTATGTATGTATATTAATAGTGATTGTTCTATTTTTTCTGACTCTGTAACTTTTTTATGATGTATCAAGCGCCTCATTGGAAATGAGCTTTCCTCGGTCGAGTTGTACCTATTCACTGTCTTCGCTGATAATAAAAGCTTTTACTACTACTACTTATTTATTAAACAGCAGCATCAAAAATATGAGAGTAAACAGTAAAATACTGGTAGGAGTGAGGCTTTGGTGAGTAATGAGAAAATGCTACTTCACAAGGAGGCTGGTGGAGGAGTGGATTGAGCTACAGTATAAATAGCACAGGATATTATAACAAGCATTTGCCAGTGCCAAATGTTTGCTTGCTGGTATTAGCAGTGGAAGTGCAGGATCTAGACAGATGCAGTATAGAAATGGCAGTGATGTATTGAACTGATGCCAACTCCACCCCAACCCTGCATTGATGGACAGGCATTGGGGTGTGCCTTTGGGTCATTGCCCATAACAGTCATGATATTTCATCTCGCACTACCCTGCAGACACTGACAAATGTCGAGGTGTGACTTGGGGTGTTTGGGCTTTACACTCACCTCATTCCATCAGGAAATACACTGAAATAGGTGCAGCATAGGAGAATGGGGTGAAGTCTGGGGCCAAAGAGTCCAAGGCACACCTCAATACTTGTCACTGGCAGCAGGGTGGCAGTGGGGGGGTGGAATGCTGTGAGCATTACTGTTGACAATTCCAAGTCACACCCATGATGCCTGTCAGTCCCTAAAGGGTAGGGTGTTACGGTCAGAAACCCTAATGCCCTGGGCGTTTCTTGGTATTTTCACTCAAAGTTTTCAGCATGGGCTTTTTCTGAACCCACTGCATGAACAGTGACACTATCAGTTTGTTAGCCGAAAGGAGATTTTGCACAGTGACTGCACCTTTTAGCGCCACAGGTGCAAAAACACATTTTGAACACAGTATGAAAAATGACAGCTGTGCTGTTCATGAGGAGGTGTAAAAAATGGTAATGTTGAAAATCTGGAGAGAAAATATAAAAAAAACTGGTGAAGTCATGAGCGTGCATAAAAACTGCACAATGCACACCAGTAATGCAATTATTTGGGGAAATATTTGCACCAGATTTTCAATATAGGCATCTTGGGACCTCCACCCATGAACAGTGTTGTGATTTTCTTAATCTGTCCTGAATACCGATTTGCCACAGCGACCATGCTATTCTGGGCTGGAAGTGCAAAAACACATTTCAGCAAGGATGTGAAAAATAACAGCTGTACTATTCATAAGGAGTTGTGAAAAAATGCCAATGTTGAAAATCTGGACTGAAAATATTACAAATTCATAAAGTTACGAGGGTGCATAGAAACTGTGCAATGCAAGTTCATAATACAATCATTTTATGGACTTTTGTCACCAAATTTTTAACATAGGCATTTTAGGTCCTCTGCTCACGAACAGTGTCACTGTAATTTTCTTAATCTGTCCTGAACACTGATTTCTCACTATTCTGCACCGGAAGTGTGAAAACAAATTTCAGCCAGGATGTGAAAAATGACAGCTGTTCTGTTCATAAGGAGATGTTAAAAAATGCCAATGTTGAAAATCTGGAGTTGAAACATTACAAATTCGTGAACTTGTGAGTGTGCATGGAAACTGTGAAATGCAAGCTTGTAACACAGTCATTTTGGGGAATTGTTTCACCAAATTTGCAACATAGGCTTTTTGAGAGTGTACCTCATGAATAATGATACTGTCATTTCGTTACTCAGTCTTAAAAGGTGATTCTGCACAGTGACCACTAAATTAACTTTTGGGGCCAAATAACCAGATAACAGTCACTGAATTCATGAGATGGGTTCCCAAGAACTCCATGTTGAAAATTTGGTGCAAAAATTCAAAAAATTACCATCATATGCACCAAAGTTGAAAAAACCCTATTTATGCTATTACACAGCTTACCGGCATTTCTTCAGTTTGTGGTTGGCTTTGAAGAGTGCAGACGTGTTCCCAGTCCACAGAAGATCATCGCGCCAGCCTCTGGAGGTAAGCTTGGGGTGGGGGTGCGTGGGGAGGTAGTATACACAGAGGGTGGGCATGGGTTGGGTGAGGGGGGCAAGAGAGTCAATGAGGGACCGTTTTCTTTTGTTACAGGATTTTTTTTTAACAAAGATGATGTGTCGTCTGTAAGTTTGTTTGGGAAGCAGTGGAGCCAATGGGGGATTGGGCACCCCCAATTGCCATACAGTGTGTGGGGGGGAGCACATGATGACATGGGACTGTTGCCACACTGGGGTGGACCCCCAGCGTGGCACCTGGAAGTTTGTTTGGGGGCAGTGGAGCCAACGGGGCATTGGGCACCCCCCATAGGCCATACAGTGTGTGGGGGGAGCACATGAGGATGCTGGACTTTTGTCATGCTGGGCTGGGCTCCCAGTGTGGCACCTGTAAGTTTTTTTTGGGGGGGGCACTGTAGCTGATGGGGTTGGGCACCCCATCGGACATCAGTGTGCTTGGGGGTGTGCATGAGCTGAGGGAGATTGAGCATTCCCTGGCATCATTCTGGTGGTAGAGATGAAAGTTGCGATAGCTATAATCAGTGGTGGTGATGCAAGCAATTTGCATATTGCTGACTTGCAGGGCAGTATGCAAATTGCCTACACATTACCACTGCTGATTGTAGCTGTCTTTCTTCAACTGTACACCACTGCATCTGAACTGCTGTCATAGACATCTCGGACATCTGCTAGGTGGTGTGACCGTGCCTGCAAAAAGGATCACTGCACTGGAAGTGGGGTACCACACCCTAATTAAAACTCGTAGATATGGCATCTATGTTTCTTGCACATGCGTGCAAGCAAACATAAAAACTGAGAGCATTCAGAGGGGGGAACAGACATAAAGTGCTGGTTAATGATTCAGGAGAGAGGGTAGAATGGGTTGGTCATATCTTCTGGGGCCATGTATCACTCCATGAGGCAAACTAGATAGACTATAATGCCTTGGTGGCTAGCAGATTTCTATATGTCATTGTTTTCTGTTGTTCAATGATTTCTCCTCTGTGGTCTCACAAATGATCTACCTCAAAAATTGGGGACAGTGGCTCTGATTAAAGTGTGGTGCTTAAAAATTAAAACATTAGGAGCACCCCCATTCATAAATGCTTTATGTTGAACACTGGATTATTCCTTTTATTGTGTTATATGATGAACTAGACATACTGTAATGCAATGTCTTTTTACCAATTTACATATGAAGGAATTTATGAAAAACATTACAGAAAACAATTTGTTTAGTTGGACCGTTCTTATTTGACATGATAACATAAAGTATGTAAAAGTTTATTTATTTATTGGTACTCGATTACCCACAAAACATGTGTCATCTTGTTTGCAGAAATGTCTTGATAAGAGCAGAGAGTGTAATATATCAATCCAGAATTCAATATTTTTACTCAACTGCCTGCTGGTTAATAACACTTATTTAACACTTATTATAACTCTTTGCATACCAGTTGCATGGGTGACTAACTCACCTTAAGCTGTTTTATGTGCATAATTTATTGAATTTCATTCCTTTTTCTGGCTTGCTTGTCTCTTTTGCATGTTTTTTTAGTTGTTTAACCAGGAGTAGCACACTAAACTGAAAGCTTTTTTCACAGATACGACCTGGGAGCAGAGGGAAGTTAAGTGACTTGCTCAGGGTCACGCAGTATGCAAGTGGAAGCGGTGGGATTCAAACCCAAGTCTGGTCTGCTGGATGTCACCAGATTTGCAGCTCAGAGACTTAAACCATTGCGCTATACTGCCTGTCTTTTTATACTGTAAATACAGTTCAATAAAAAGATTAACTGCAAAAAAGGACACCACATTCAAGCACTAAAACACTTGATATACATGCAAATCACTATATGCAATATTTACATTAAGAAAAAACATTATCATATAGATTAGACTTTTCATAAGATAGCTAAAACTGGTGAATTATGAGAAAGTTGATGATTAGTTAATGTGATAAATTACGAGATATTTGAAGTTTATCTGATATTTCTGAGGTGAATGTCATGTTAGCTTTATTGAATGTTGCTTGAAAGGGTATGCTTTTTTGAGAATACTGGATTAGTTGTTGCTGATCTATTTTGTATTTCAAGTAATGAAAGATAATCACTGGATGATTCCCTCAGAAGTAAAGACATCTTCTGTTTTTTAAGAGTATAGAGTAACACTTTAGAAAGTTGAGACTTAAATGATAATTCTGTTTAACAGAGCATCCTTCCTGATAAGTATCCTTAAGCACACTGCTTAAATATAGTTTAATTGGATAAAACATCCAATCAATAAACTAGATGAACAGACTATCATCAGATTATTACCCATCAATCAGTTAATATTTGATGATCCAGTAATACTATATAAATCTGATTCATATATACTACATTAAAGAAATGTGTGTAAATGGTGCATAAGCTGTTGCTGAATGGAGACTATTAGGAATAAGTCTGGATGAGTTCTTTAACTATGTTCTCAATATTCTCAATATTTACACTTAGAAAGCAAATAGGATTCCTGAATCTGTCATGGTCAGGAACTACATATTTCTACTGATAAATAGCACTGCATCAACACAAATGCATTAGGTGGTGGTCACATAAGACTAACAATTTACATAAACTGTACAAGTTTTTGAGACATCCTAAAGCTTTTTTGTCAGATGTTTACCAACTAATGCTGGTTTCATGTTATAAAGGTGTAAATTAAAGATGTTTGATGGGATCAACATTTTACAAGTTAATGTATATAGAAATAAAAATGAATATACTTTGTATTATACAATGGGGTCAGAGAATACCACACTATAATTAGCTGACTAGCACTTTTCTGCTATGGTAAATCCTAGCCTAGCCACCACAAAATGTGCCAGTCAGCCACTTCACCAATCATAAGTTAAAAGAAAATCAGCACGACTCCCCCAAAATCAAAACAGAAACAACAAAAAAAAAAGCCTCATAGGATCCTTGCTAAACTGTGACAGAAAATGGATGGAATAGGGAAAGTGTGTTAGTGGGGACTTAAACTTTCCAGTCATCAACTGGGAGGCCCAGACAGCAATCTCCACAAGAAGCAAGGGCATCTTAGAGGCTCTTCAGGGCATATTCCTGCAGCAAATGGTCAGTGAGCCCACTAGGGGTGTAAACCTGTTGGATGTGGTCCTCATAAATGGGGACAGTGTGGAGGAGGTGGAAGTGGGGAAGAGCTTGGCACTAGTGACCACAGGGCTGTCAGGTTCAGGGTGACAGCTGGAAGGGTGAGGGTTAGGACGAGAACCAAGGTAATGGACTTCAGAAAGGCTGACTTTCATGGAATGAGGAAGGTAGTTAGGGGAAAAAATGTTGAGGATAGAGGATGTGCAGGGGGTGGAGGAATTATGGGCAGCCATCAAGAGAGGGGTATTTAAAGCCATGGACTCATGTATAAGATGGGTAAGAAATAACAGAAGACAGAGAAGACCTCTATGGTTCACTAGAGAGGTGGCATTAGGGGTCAAGGAGAAGACTAGAGTATTCAAGAGGTACAGGAGGACACAGAAGGATGAGGACCAGGAAATCTACAGGGAAAAAGAAAGGAGGTAGGGCAAAAGATAAGGAGGTTCTAAGGTGGCCACTGAGGAAAGGATAGTGAAGCAGGCAAGGAGGGGAACAAAACCTTCTTTAGGTACATTGGAGAAAGGAGCAGGGTACAGCATGGGATTGGGAGGATAAGGGAGAAAGTGGAACATTACTGGAAGGGGATTTCAAAAAAGCAGAGGCATTAAATAACTATTTTGCCTCAATCTTCATGGAGGAAAGAGAGGGCAGTGGACCAGGATGGGCTGGGGAGGGTGACAGCCACAGGCAGGTGGGTGTGGCAGAATTCACAGCTAATGGAGTAAGGGAAGAGCTGAATAGACTTCAGGTGGACAAGGCAATGAGGCCTGATAGAATACACCCAAGGGTTCTCAAGGAGGTGAAGGATGAACTGGCACCACATCTGGTGAGGCTGTTTAACTTGTCCTTGGTCAGAGTGGTGGTGCTAATGGACTAGAAGAGGGCAGAGGTGGTCACACTACATAAGGGGGGAGGAAGGACAAGGTCAAAAACTACCATCCCATTAGTCTTATCTTAGTGGTGGGGAAGGTAATGGAAACACTACTTAAGATCAGGTTGATAGAATACTTGGAGATGAATGGCATGCAGGGTGACAGGCAGCATGGCTTCACTGAAGGAAGGTCCTGTCAGACTAACCTGATAGAGTTTTTTGATGGGGTGACACAGATAGTGAACCAGGGAGGAGCAGTGGACATGGCCTATCTGGATTTCAATAAGGCCTTCGACACCGCTCTGCATGGTGGAATGGTGCATAAGTTGGACAGACTAGGGGTGGACCTCAGGATTACCAGGTGGGTACAAAACTGGTTGAAGGGAAGGAGTCAGACGGTGGTGGTAAATAGGATACATTCCAGGGAACGGGTGGTGACCAGTGGGGTGCCACAGAGCTCAGTGCTAGGACCAATACTTTTTAACATCTATGTTAGTGACCTAGCGGAGGATCTGGAGGGATGGGTGTGCCTGTTTGCAGATGATACAAAGGTCTGCAGTATGGTGGATTCACCTAGTGGGATACAAGCCATGAGGCAGGACATAGAGAGGCTTGAGAGGTGGTCTGACACCTGGAAATTGAAGTTTAATGCACAAAAGTGCTCGCTGATGCACCAGGGGAGGAGGAATAGGAGGGAAACTTGCTCCCTTGGGGGGGTGGTGATTAAGGAGAAGGAAACAGAAAGGGGCCTGGGGATTATGGTATCGTGTGACCTTAAGGTGTGCAGCCAGTGTGGCAGGGCGGTGGGAAAGGAAATGGAATGTTGGCCTGCGTTGCAAGGGGTTTTAATAGCAGGAAGAGGGAGGTGCTAATGCTGTTATTCAGAACCATGGTCAGGCCACATCTGGACTATGGGCTGCAGTTCTGGAGGCCTCACCTATGAAGAGATGTTGAATTGATGGAAAGGGTACAAAGAAGGGCAACCAAAATGGTATGAGGGATGCAGGATGTACCCTATGAGAGAAGATTGAGAGGGCTGAATTTGTACCTCCTGGAGACTAGGAGGGAGAGGGGGGACATGATTGAGACCTTTAAGTATCTGAAGAGAATAAATAAGGTGGAGGGTGATAGCTTATTCAAACTGAAGAAGGGAGCAAACATGAGGGGGCATAGTCTCAAACTGGAAGGTGGGCAATACGGAAGTAATGTCAGGGGGCAGTTTTTTATGGAGAGGGTGGTGGAGACCTGGAGCAAGCTGCTGGAGGAGGTAGTAGTAGCAGCTGAAACGGTGGAGGGGTTCAAGATGACTTGGGATAGATTTAAGGGGTTGGGAAAAGAGGGTGGAAGCATAACAAAAGGGGGAGGTAGAATTTTGGGCAGACTAGATGGGCTGTGGGGCCTTTCTCTGCCCTCAAATTTCTGTGTCTGTGTAAAATCTGAAAAGCTTTTTGATGGGGTCAGTCAAGTTCACATTCAGTGACTATACACTAATACTTTATCTCTGTGAGGCAGGAGTCCTACATGTTTAACATTTTGCCTGCCTCACTGAGATTTAAAGTTTTCATTTAAAAGTGCTATTCTCAAGTATTAAAAATTATGGTGTTGATTTTCAAAAGTCAGGACTTGTGCAAGAAGGCTTACAGCAAGGAGATATGGTGCAAAGGACTTCTTGTGCTACAGTTTGCACCAGTCCCATTGCTGAAAGGGACCATTCGCCATTGGGGGGCTGCCTGCACCAACCAGGCTTGTGCCATCCTTGTGATGGCCACATCAGTGCACCATGGAGGAAGGAGGGTAGCATCACACTGGAGCTACAGGAGCATCCCCTAAACTGGGAGCTTGAAAGCCCCTCCAAAGCTGCAACTTGAGGTTGTACTTAGATCCACCAAGTGTTGGTCTAACAGCCCTTGGAGCAAAAGTCAGACCTGTGCGGGTGGGCACCTTGTAACCAGTGTGGGACACTGAGCAGGGACCTGTGGGAGTGTCCAAAAGTGGCACTGAGGACACGGACAGCAGTGTCAGGACAAATAGTGGCACCAAAAAGGTGTGCCAGTATCAGGCTCACAGATCAGCAGATGAGGTACTGCTCAGTCGGGCTTACTATACAATATGCACAGTAAGCCTGACTATGCAGTACCCCATCTGTAGGTCTGTGAACCTGATGAGAGCACACCTGCTGGGACCACTGTTTGCCATGACAGTATGATCTGTGCCCACAGCGCCTCTTATGGCACTCACACAGGTCCCTGCTCAGTGTCCCAAGCGGGGTGCAGGGTGACCCCCTATCTACTGTGCTGCTGTACCGGTGCTGGTTCTGTGCCAGGGGGGTATGATGGCACACTCTGTCAAACCCCTCTTGTACACCACCTCTTTGGTGTAGCACCCTGCCAGCAGCAAATCTGGGAACATTGGCACAAGGACCCCTGTTGTTTGAGAATCTGGCACAGAGTCCCTGGTGCTCCCAGGTTTGCCACAGTCAGGGGTTCAGCACATCGTGTGCTGCTCTTTGGGTGCTCTGAAAATCAAGCCCTATTTATTTCAGTGAAGTGTTCACCTACTATTATGTATTTTACTGTGTTTATGATGCTGTAGTTTTATTACTATATTCTTTTCATTAGTATCTAACAAATGTGACGGTAAGTCTATTGTTGGAGACATTTAATGCTCAATGATTAATTAGAGTATATTATTAGAGTTGTAACTAAATGATTCTTGGATTCGGATGACCTCTTTCCTGTGAGTGTTTATCTACTTTATGAATTTACTTATTTATTTGAATGTTGGTAACCAGGAGAGGGATACTGAGCTAAGGCTTGTTTCCAGGTGTGACCCGGGGAAGGGAACTGGAGAAGCAGAAGTGCAATGCACTATAACAAGTCAATTGAACAAACATTTGGTAAATAAGCTAGTACAAAAGTAAGTTGCTATAAGAACTAAGTCGGTACAAGATGAAAGTGCAGACACAGCACAATATGGAATGCCTATTCAAGTGCAAAATTAGACTGCAGCAAATACACAGTGTACAAATAACTATACTGAAATAGGCGAGAGACCTGTAAGACTAGTTAATGCCTATCCCTGTGGTGGAGGCAAGTGCAAAGCTGGCGAGGAAATGAAACCAGTAGTAGGTAGTGAAGACTGAGCTGAATTTTGTTCCAAGGATGGCTGAGGCTCATGCTGTGGAGATGTCAGTAAGAAAGGTAACAGGAGTAGATTGTTACACAAGGTCCCTGCACCCTATTTGGCACCCTCAGAGGTACACCATAGACAACCATCACTTAAGTGTATGTTATACTAACATATAGGGATAAGGGCATCTACCATACAAGAGTAGATGTCAGGATATGTACTCATATTGTTGTAATACACTTTGCTTGCTAATACATATATTCTTCTATGTATTTTCTGTGTATTTCTTACTTGTAAGTTGCCAAGGCACCTGTGTCCTTGGAATAATTATGATATGTAAGTCGGCATTGCCACCTTTTGGTGATTTGTACCACTACACTGAGTTATGTAAGACTCTGTATAAGAACTCTTTTGTTCACAAACTGATGACTATTACAAAATTGTATAATGTTATCTTGGACCATGGAGCCACCTCTAATTTAGCCAATAGGGCTCACCTCTGTAACTAGAAATGTTTCTATCTTACAGTAACCATAGTAATTATCATAGGTATATAATTTAATACACTAGTCTTGTACCTTGGAGATCCCAAGAGACACAAAGAAGCCTCGAGGTATAGGGAATGCTTAGCACTGGCTCCCGGTTTGTATTGGTAAGAACTGCTTAGGGCAACTGTGATTTTATCCTTTTGGTAGTAATAAACAAGTTTATTACTCTTATGCAATGTGTCTGTGATTACTTGCATTCCCAATATTGCCAAGAACCTGAAAGTGAGGTTTAGACCTCCTGACAAATTGGCGACCGTGTGCAGGCGATATTTGGTGTTTGTAAGTTTTCACTTGTTGCTAAACTTTTCCCTTTCCCAGAGGAACAGTAGAAGTACCTTCCCGTATCACCTCTCCCATTCTCAAACCAGTTAGTAGTCACTTACAAAGTCTGGCTGTCATCCTTTTGGGTGTGGTCGATGCCGAGTCGACTCACTCCATTACAGCTTTGATTTGTAAGCCTACAACTTAAGCAGTAGCCCGGCTGTGTATAAAGTGCTCCTGCTGTGGATCGATGCATAGCACGGCTCCTTTTTCACAGTTTGATTTTTTTTCCCTCCCACACAATGGCCACCATATCAAATAGCTGTGCAGAACTGAGACTTGATGTTTTGAACTTCCTTACCTCCCATGGAGGATGGGCTGACTTTGCGCAGGACACAAGTCAATCTGAAAACCCTGTACTGGGGATTTCAACCCAGTACACAGAGACAAAACAATCAACCAATAAGTGTTAGGCTAAAGGGTTGATGGTCACAGCTCTCTATGCTGCTCTGGAAGCCTCCAAAGTGAGGTTTCAAACCCTTGCAATGCAATTTTCATCTCTTAAGCAACAGATGGGTTTGCAAGAAACAGAATGTGTTAGACTGCAGCAGAACTTGGAGTATGAACTCCAAACTCTGCGGAATGAAAAGGATTCACTTTTGCATCATTGAGCTCAAGCTGGAGAACAGGAACTTTGTATGTTGAAGCAGGAGTGTGAAAGTTTGAGACTGGATAAGGGACAGGCATTGCATATGAATGATTTGCTAAGTGCTGCAAATGCTCAGTTGAGTAAGGAGATGGGAGAGCTACAGAACGAGATAAACCAGGTATGTAATGACTTAGAAGTGGCTACTAGGGACAATCAGGAATTGAGCGCCACGTATAGAGTGTTGCAGAAGCAAAACCAAGATGAGGTTGATATGGATGTTGCAACTGTGAGTCATGCTGAATGTAAAACCAAGATGGCGAAACTGCACCGTCAGCGGGAGGTTCTGGCTGAACATGTTAAGGCGATGGGAGGCGTAGTCCCTGCCTTACATACGTCATCTGAAGGGGAGGTATCAGATGACAACATCTCTTAATACAACACCCAGTCACACCCCTACTATGGCCCAGAGACCCCACCCAGCCATCCACAACATGGCGGGTCCCCACTACACCCTCACCATGTCATACGTCATCGACGTTGTGATGCCCATCATGGGAGACACCAACATGGCAGCCCCCATGATGGGGGGGAGCAGGCCCAGGCCTGGTCCTGATGGCACCACCGATAGCCATTATTAATGTGAAAGATAGGCAAGAGATAGAAACGATGATTGAAACTGCGATAGGCAATGTACCTCTTCCTGAGAGAAGTAAGCGGGCTATTAAAACCCAGATTAGGCAGCTACTGCAGGAGGCTGGCACTCAGGAGGGTATTGTCCGCACTGCGGCAGAGGCTGCAGCTCGCGCCGCACTAGACAGCACCCGAGATAGTCTACCTTTGCCTGATTGACCCAGTAATCCCCTACAAATGGCCTACTCTGTTCAGCAAATAGCTGACAGTATCAGTTGGATGAATCCATCCGACAACCTCAGCTGTCACTTAAAAACCGTGCATTCTAAATGCGAGATGCTTACCAAATACTACGCCAATCCATCGATCCTAGTTTGTGGGCCAAACTCCCCGATGCCATCCGCCAGGATGGGAATGCCACCTTTGATGAAATTGCAGCTGAGTTCATTTCTGCTCACAGCCCAGGTGTAGTAGGAGTGATGCTTGCATACCATGTAAAACAGAATGCAAAGGAAAGTCCAGCGACTTACCACCAGAGACTTTGAATGGCCTACTGAGCAGGAAAGCACCTGGCACAAGAAGCTGCAGATGTAGATCTTATTGAGTATAAGACCCCGTTCCTTAGGAACATGATTTCTGCAGTACGAGAAAAGGTAGAGCCAACCACCTAGCCCAATATGGATAGGTTTGCTGACATCCTTTGAAAACTGAGAGAAGTTTACCAACTCTATATCCGTGTTATGGGCTCTGGTTCCAAGAAAGTAGCTGCCGTGAAGCCTGCTTCAGAGGCCACGGCGCACTACACTGTGGAAGACCAGGCCTAGTACCAACAGGCCCAACATCAACAGGCCCCTCCAGCTGATAACCAACACCCCAACAGACCCAACACCAACAACACCTACAACAACAACAACAATGGGGTGGGAAGCGGAATTGGCATAAGAATAAAAAGCATAAGGGTAATGATAAACCACAACAACAAAGAACAGATGCTTCATATAGGGAGATAGCTGAAGAGAATCAGAAATTCTGAGTGCTCCTGGGACAAGTGCGCTCTGTAGTGGATGCTGTTCCCGCACAGGCCCTTGCAGCGGGTACAACCGGTGACCCAGACCCCAACGGGTCATGGGGATACTGGAAGTGAAGGCCCTCAGGCCAATACTGGCCTGAACCCAGAAGCTCCTCCCTATATAGCATCAGTGCAGCATGGTGAAGTGATTCACAAGAGTCAGGCCCAACCTCTCCATGCTCCCAGCAGTACAGATTGACAATTACAGGCCTCAGTCCAGATTGTAAACAAGCTAGTCTTGGATACAAATGGAAGGCCCTGCACTGAGGCCAAGGTCGGGGGCCGCCTACTCGTAGTCTTGCTAGATACAGGTGCAGCTGTATCCATATTACATGATGAACATCCAGACACATCCCGTTGGTCCACCGGATGGAGGACCAACATGTCAGGAGTTGATGGTACTAATCTACCTGCGTACTGTTCTTTACCCCTACCGGTAGAGCTAGGCCATCTAAAGGCCTCACACACTTTCCAACTAATGGTAATGCATGACCATCCTAGTATCATAGGAACTGACTTCCTTGCGCCACACGGTTGTGTTGTTGATCTAGCTAACATGCTAGTGATACAGATTCAGGGTCAATATCATACCATTTTGATCCCTGATTCACACTTGATGGCAACAATATTTGCCAATGACAAGGAATATGATGTCATAGATTTGTTCAAAGCTCATGAACTTTTCCCAAAGCTTCTCTCCATTTTGAAATGACATTTGGAAGAGTTTGCAATCAACAAACATGACTGTGGCAGAATGCACACTGTCATCGGAGTGCCAGGCCCAGCACATGAGAGGCAGAGGCAATACCCTTTTTCAACTGAGGCCTTGCCTTCTGTTAGAGAAACAATCAAGTCAGTCCTCAAGCAAGGAGTAATCAGAACTTGCATTTCCACTGCTAACTCCCCAGTGTGGCCCAAGAAAAAACCCACAGGCACCTGGAGACTTACTACTGACTACGGGAAACTGAATCAGGTCACCCCCGGTTGTTCCCCAACTGTGGCATCAGTACCTAATGTGCTACGACTCTTGACCCCTGACCTGAAATGGTTCAGCGCCCTGGACCTTTCCAATGGTTTTTGGTCATTACCATTGGCCCTTAAGAGTCAGTATAAGTTTGTCTTCACCTTTGAAGGAAGACAGTACACGTGGACTTGCTTGCCACAAGGATTCCGTAAAAGCCTGTCCCTGTTCCATCTGCACATGATGGACGCCCTCAAGAGTTTCTCTACTCCCCAATGTCTCTTTCAATATGTGGACAACCTGTTGCTGGCAACAGCCACACAAGAACAACATCTGGATCTCTTGGACTAACTACTGACTCTAATCCAGAGAGCAGGCCTGAAATGCAATCCAGCAAAAGCACAACTATGTCAGAAAGAAGTGCTCTTTCTAGGTCTGAAAATAACTGACCAGGGTTGAAGCCATACCTGGAAGAAGGTACAGGGATTGCAGGACTTGCCATTGCCTACCAGCGTGGCAACTCTTCAAAGGTTTTTAGGTATGGTGAATTATTCAAGTGATTTTATTTGTGATTTTGCTCAGAAAGCTGCTCCTCTGTATGAGCTACTCAAAAAGGACATCCCATGGACTTGGGGCCCTATACACACCTAGGCTGTGACATCACTGAAGCAGGCCTTGGCCTCCGCCCCAGCTCTGGTCAACCCCAATCCACCACTACCATTCCATCTGGAATGTACCACCTCTGACATTGCCATGTCAACGGTGTTGGCCCAGAAGGTTCATGGCACCCTGAGACCCATTGCATATGCATCACAGCTCTTGAGCCCAGTGGAACAGAAGTACAGCCTTTGTGAAAGGAACCTTCTGGCCACCCACTGGGCTGTCAAGCACTTCCTGTATATCATTGGGTACTCTCCACTGATCATCAACACCAATCACACCCCAACTACCTCTTAGACAGAGTGAAGGATGGGTCAGTCTCCAACACCAGACTAACACACTGGTCACTTCTTCTCCAGGATAGAGACATACAGGTACACTCAACAAAAATTCCATCTATGCTGGCTCATGGGCTACTTTTCCAAGGAGAACCCCATGACTGTACACTGCAGTCACCTGATCTTCCAGATCCAGGTCCTTGCCTCCCTGCCACGCCACAAATACTTGATAACACCTCTTTGTGTCGCATCTTTACTGATGGTTCAGCATCCTACTATCAGGGAGAACAAATTGCAGGGATGGGTATTCTAGTGATTTACCCTTACGAGAATACCGTTAAAATATCCAAGTGCTGCAGTGTAGCATCATCACAATATGCAGAGATGGCAGCGGTGGCCTGTGCCCTTGAGTTCATCCAACATGGAACCGAGGATACTATCATTTTTACAGACTAACTGGGTTTGTTGTTCTCTTACAGAATTTCTTCCTTTCTGGCAGAAGAACTTCTTCCTCTCTTCTGACGGCAGCCCAGTGAAGTAAAAGGAACTGGTAATATACATGCATTCACTGGTACAAAAACTTGCACACAAACTCTATGTACATAAAGTCAAAGCTCATTCACTCCATGACTCCTATCATGCCTTCAATGATACAGCAGACACACTTGCCAAGGAAGGGACCTGAGAGAGGGGGACATCTGGATGATGGACCATCCAGAGGCCAATGCGGCTGTACAAATTGCAGCATTCAGGAAGAAACCTGAACCCTTTTCCCCCTTTTACCTTTCAGCAGCCCAACATGTTGGCACTGAACTCAAGGAAGTGTTCAGGTTCCTTGACAAGAGTACCAAAGAAAGACTCCCCACACACAACCCCTATCGGAGGCATGAAGGTAAGTTACACTTGTCACCAGATGACAAGCTCATCTGGTACCAACCAGATGATTCCACCACCAGGTTGTGGGTGGTCCCCAGACACCTGAGATCCAAATTCTTGCACCAAGTGCATGATACACCCACTGGTGGACATCAGGGAGTGGAAAATACCCTCTAAAGGCTTAAGACCACTGCCTGGTGGCCTGGGGTCACCAAAGATATTAAACAGTACATAGACAATTGTCTCATTTGTGCACAAAACAACCCCATCCCTACCAAATGAAATGCCAAACTCTTACCACAATGACATTCTGGCCTTTGGCATGCCATACAGATTGATTTTATTGGCCCTCTGACCAACACCTGCAGAAATAATAAGTTCGCTCTTGTGGTAACTGATCTCTTTTCTAAGTGGGTTGAAGCTTTCCCCATCAAGACATGCACTGCAAAGACCACGGCCAAAATCCTGGTGGAACAGATTTTCTCCAGGTGGGGCCTACCTCTTAAGGTAGACTCTGACAAAGGAACCAGTTTTACAGGTGAATTGATGGAAGAATCCCTTGAACTCCTTGGAGTTCAACAGAAGTTCCACATACCTTACCACCCCCAATCCTTAGGTCAAGTAGAAAGAGCCAACAGACGGATTAAGCAAATGCTTTCCAAATTCATTGAGAACAATTCCAAAACCTGGGATTCCCTACTGCCGTTACTCCTTATGACAGTTAGGGGCACACCCTCAGCCACCACCCAGCTCACACCCTTTGAGGTGATGACTGGAAGACAGAGGAGATTACCTGAACACCTGTTGTTTGACCTGCACACTCCCACTGCAGACCATGTGTCTATAGATCAATATGTGGAAAAACTCAGAAAAGACCTCATACGCACACACTTGTATGCTGCCAACTGCATGGGCAAGGCCCAGCAACAATCCAAAATACAGTTTGACAAACATGCACAAGAAGTGGATTGGCAGGTTGGAGATCAGGTAATGGTATTCCGATTTGCACATCCCACCCATTCCTTCTCCAATAAGTGGGAAGGCCCATACCCCATTGTTAACAAGCTCAGTCCAGCAGTTAATCAGATTAGACTCCTGCATAACAATAAGTTGACTGACAAATGGTTACATGCAAACCAGCTGAAACTGTATAAAGGAGCTTAACTACTTTTCCTCACCCCACTGGGCGCAATAGTACTAACTTACTAATCTTTGATCTTGCTTTTCAGATACAATGACAAGATGGCTATCTTGTTCCATTATCTTCTCATCTCAGGAGTTATCCCCTGCATCCAAGGCATGGTACTGCACCTCCTACCACACCTTGATCCTCCAGCATCTCCTTCACAGGGAGTATCCATCAATATACCAGATAGTCTGATTACTGTCCAAGAAGGTTCCAATGCTTACCTCACTGCCTCGGTTGTTGCTTCTGATAAATCTACCCTTTAAATTGAGTGGCAAACTAGATGACAAGGACAAATTCTCCCTGTGGCCAAACTCTCCAAAGCAACTTTCCAGGGTTGGCCCAATGCTAAATTATCCCCAAATGGTTCTCTGTCCTTGTTACAAACTGCATTAAGACATTCTGGTTTGTACAACATTATTGCCTTAATTGATCCTTCGTACTGTAATTCTTTGTCTAAGGATTCTGCTAGGATTCTGCTAGAAAATTTTGTGCTGTACACCACATGGCTTCGGCAGCCATGTATCTCTCTGTATTACCACTCACTGACAGACAGCTTTTGGAATGCCCAAAGCATACCCCGGCCCCCGTAGTAGTCTAACAGCCACTGCCCTCCCAGGTTCATTGATTAATAACTTACAGTTTATGCATATACCTGTTTTGTTTAATCTTACTTACTGGAATATGAAAGAATTTGGTATGTTTCGCAATACTAATACATCAGCATTTTATAGTTCATTATTGCTAGATAGTTTAGCTGTATTTCAGATTCGTACTCAAGACCCTATTGCCGGGGTCCATTCTACTGAGCTTAGAGGCAACTTCAGGAAAAGACCCACTACTGATGATCAAACTCATAAATGTAAGACATGTGAAGTTGGCAGTTCTGATGTCACTGGTGCAACAGGTACTGTCACAGGCCTTCTTGGTACGGCTATGTCTATTTGGAATAAAGCAGATATTGCTGCTATCAAAGCTCATTCTGCCAAGTTCTCCACTGGTTTGGTTAGCAGTATTCTACCCCCATTATTGCATGGTGTGGATGGCCTTAGTCAGGAAGAAAGATACACTGTATACAACATGCATGACATTGCTAAGGCATTTACTGATTCCAAAGATAAGATTAACGCACTCATACAACAAAACAATAAAGAAGCAGATAAACAGTACATTGCTAGAGAAATCCTTTGCTCTGCCTATGGCTCATACATCATCACTACCATCAACAATTTCTTCTGTGATCTAGAATCTGGAAGGATCCCTGATATCATACATAACAGACGCATTTCCTAATGGTATTGTCCATGATGTAAAACCCCTGGCTGTATTGCTATGTGTATGCAACAAACTTTAACCATTCCTCTCTTTACAGCTAGGAATCTGGGGTTTGTGATCAGACACCCTAATACTGGTCCTTGTTTCACTACTAAGAAGTGTTCCATAACAGATACGATGTTTGTTTCTTTTACTATTTCTTTACCACATTTTGATCCCACTACAGTCTTGTTCGACAAGCTTGCACTGGTGCACTCTACTAGGCATTTGGACGCAGACATCTACAGAGAACGCCTGGATCTACCAGCTCTATTGGTTTTCCATCCTTTCCTGGATGCCTGGGTGACTCCGCACACGGACTGCTGTGCGAAGAAGCAATACCTTTACTTGTGCCGATGTGATGTATTTGATGTTATTCAACCTGTTTGTGGTTATTCTCCAGATAGCACTGATTGGACTTTCACCATGGATGATGACATCACCAAGAATGGCACAGATTCCTTGGATTCTACTTTGTCTCTGGATAGACTCTATCAATCATATCGTGAGGAGGTTCATCGCCTGTCAACACGAATTTCGAAGATGGCCTACACCTGGTCTGTCCAGTTGCAAAAGTGGAGACTCCCTACTGTTCGCCCTCAGTATAATTCTGATGGAGAGTATTGTGTGGTAACTAACTTTAAAAGCTATACTTCTGGATCTGTGACATGTGTTATTGATAAATCCAATATTTGCTTTGTCCCCCACAAAAAGACTGTCATTGGACATACCGTCATAACCCCCGTCCCCCTCCTAGATGCAGACATCATTGATGGTAACCCCGATTATCTGCTCACACTGTCTGAATACTTACCATACCTTAATGTACACATAGACCCACTGACACCTACATTAAAATCACTTTTAGATAGGAAAGACACACACCTCATCCACATCAGCAATAATATGACCAAGGCCAATGAAGCTATCCTCTTCTTGATTAATGATGGTGACATGAATGACACATTGACTAACACCTGGTTAGAAATTACTTTTAAAGGTTTTGTAATTATACAAGCATTTTTGATCTTCGTTTTGATTATTATGCTCTGCTGCCTATGGCGCACACTGCACCAACACCATGAGCAGCTCAAGTTCCTTTACAAAGCTCGTGCGTCGGGTTTGTAAATGACCACTGCTCCCTGGCCTTTCCCTAGATTTGCCCTTTTTTGCCCTTGGAGGCAACAAGGGGGGGAATGTTACACGAGGCCCCTGCACCCTAATTGGCACCCTCAGAGGTACACTGTAGACAGCTAGCACTTAAGTATATATTATAGTAACATATAGGGCTAAGGGCATCTACCGTACAAGAGTAGATGTCAGGATATGTACTCATATTGTTGTAATACACTTTGCTTGCTAATACATACATTCTTCTATGTATTTTCTGTGTATTTCTTACTTTTAAGATGCCAAGGCACCTGTATCCTTGGAATAATTAAGATATGTAAGTTGGCATTGCCACCTTTTGGTGATTTGTACTACTACACTAAGTTATGTAAGACGCTGTATAAGAACTCTTTTGTTCACAAACTGATGACTATTACAAAATTGTATAATGTTATCTTGGACCATGGAGTCACCTCTAATTTAGCCAATAGGGCACATCTCTGTAACTAGAAATGTGTCTATCTTACAGTAAGCATTGTAATTATTATAGGTATATAATGTAATACACTAGTCTTATACCTCGGAGTTCCCAAGAGACACAAAGAAACCTCGAGGTATAGGGAATGCTTAGCACTGGCTCCCGGTTCATATTGGTAAGAACTGCTTAGGGCAACTGTGATTTTATCCTTTTGGTAATAATAAACAAGTTTATTACTCTTATGCAACGTGTCTGAAAGTGATTTTTAGACCTCCTGACAAGGTGGAGTGGGGTTGGAGTTTCAACTGGTGACTGAGGGAGCCAGGTTCATAGGAGAGGTGGAGGGAAGAGTGGAGTAGGTTGCAGAGTTAGGGAAATCAATAGCAGAAGGCAGATTGTCCATCTGAGGAGAGGGGGTGAGGAGTGGTGAAAGTGTGATGGCTCCTGGAACAGAGAAAACATGAGGCAGGGGGACTTGGGAGAGGAGAAGCAGGAAGGGAGTGAATCAAACCAGTACTTGGATATTAAGGAAATGCATGAAGCTGAGAGCATCACAGTAATTGTAATGAGCTGAGAGGCAGAGTGTCAGAACAGCTGATACTGTTTTCAGTGGTAATTAAGTTAGCTGCAGGGAGGGAGGATGAATAGGGAGGAATAGAGGGAGCAGTGGTAAGTACGTGGGGAGGATGTTATGAAGCAGGAAAATGCACCACAGAAGGTGTCCAGTCTGGCAAGGGACGTGGAGGGAGCAATGCCACAGATGATAGGGGATTGTACTTTTTTGTTTAAATGTGGGTAAAGACTTTGCATTAGCAATTAATGATGCTGGGTGGATTGTGATTGCTCAGTCCACCTGTTGTTAATCAGTGAGACAACTGCTCTGTCCCTTTATCTCTGGTCATGCATCTGCTTACTCCAGTCAATCTATAGCAAATTCAACAGGCATGTTGTTGGAGTGAATGAGTTAGCATGAAGGTTGAAGATTTACTGCTCTCAAAATCATGGATTGTGTATCAGGAGAGTAATTCAACAAAAAAATGCATTTTTTGGAGGCATTTATGGATGAAAAAAGGAAAGGAGTTGTTATAAAAGACAGTATTAGCTCCTAACTCAGTGCTAGGGTGCCAACACTGATTTTATTTATGAATGAGAAGGGCATGGAATGTGGATGACTGAGTTAGTCACATATGTACAGTGAGCGACTACTCTGTTGCAAATCCGTGATCAAGTTTCGGTGTGGGATTACTCTAATAATGGTGTTTGTAAGACTAGGAGGGGAAGGGCTTGGGGGGACTTTACAAGAAGGTGTGATCGGCCAGCCCAGTGGCTTTGAGGGCTGAGGTACTGGTCGCCATACCTTGCATCACACCGGCGACCTGAGTTTGAGAATGGGCTCGGGTCATTAGAGAGCCAGTATGTGGTGAGAGAGGGAGCAGGATTGATCAGCCGAAAGGCAGCTCTCCTCTCCTGGGGAGGACTCTGTCACCCATCGCAGTTCCACTGCCCCTGGATAGAGGTCTGCCGACAGTGCAGGTGAGCGGGCAGCAAGCAGTAGGAGGGCATCCCAGTACCACAGCATACGTCTGCCTCCACATGCACACATGCAGCCAGGACAGGGTGAAAAATTGGGGGAAAATGGGGCATAAAATATAAATAGAAAAAAAAAAGAAGGTGTCAGCTCCTAGCTAAATGCTGGGAGCAGGTAATGTAGGTAATGTGTTTTATGTATGTATATATGTGTGTGTGTGTGTGTGTGTGTGTGTGGGCATGTGTGCACGTGTGTGTGTGTGTGTGTGTGTGTGTGTAGATGTGTGTGTGTGTGTGTGTACACATGTGTCGGTTCGAAATGGGATAGAGATGGTACATCCTTGCCAGTTCAACCAGTTCACACTAGTTAAATCTGTTAAACCAAATGCTTGAACTGATCAAAAGTTCACTAAAGTATGCATGACTACAACACCCAGCTTTCAAGGTGTACAATTTTCAAGCTGAACTGAACTTGCAGTCCTAAAGTAAACTACATGCTGTGTCCAATAGCATGCGTATGTGTTATTTCTAGTGCATTAGGTTATAGCTATGGCAGTGCCTTATAGTTATAGTTGATGAAATGTGATAACTGTTTCTAGACCTAAACAGAAAATAGTTTGTCTTGAATTTTGAGGTTATCAAGATAATAATGTTTACTGAACAAACAGCTTTCTGTACTTAAGTATTAAACACAGAAACATAGAATTTGATGGCAGATAAGGACCACTTGATCCACCTAGTCTGCCCATTTCCCTACCTACCGGATAAGCCACAGATCCTAGATAACCAACAGCCTACTTCCTCCTACCCCCCACTAGAATTGCCTTATGTCTGTCCCATGCATTCTTGAATTCCCCCACTGTTTTTGACTCTACAACCTCCTCAGGAAGGCTGTTCCATGTATACACAACCCTCTCTGTGAAGAAATACTTCCTCACATTACCTCTGAGCCGTTCCCCCCCCAACTTCAGATTGTGCCCCCTTGTTTTTGCACATCTCTTTTTCTGAAAGATGCTACCCTCTTGGACTTTGTTGATTCCCTTGAGGTATTTGAAAGTTTCTATCATGTCCCCCCTCTCCCTCCTTTCCTCGAGGCTATACATCTTTAGTTCCTTTAGTCTTTCTTCATATGTCTTCTGATGCAGAGCATGCATAATTTTGTTTGCCCTCCTCTGGACAGCTTCCACCCTGTCTATATCTTTGTGGAGATGGGGTCTCCAGAACTGTACACAGTACTCCAGATGTGGTCTTACCAACTGTCTGTACAGAGGGCCAACAACTTCCTGTTTTCTACTGGTGATGCCTCTCTCTATGCATCCCAATATCCCCCCAGCCCTCCTTACTACCTTCTCACATTGCTGGCCCACCTTTAAGTCTTCTGATATGACTACCCCAGGTTCCTTTCCATTTTGTTGTTGTCAGTATCTCACCCCCATTGTGTACTCTTCCCTGGGTTTTGTTTCCCAGGTGCATTACTTGCACTTCTTTGCATTGAATCTAAGCTGCCATACATTTGACCATTCTCCAACCTGCCAAGTCCCTTTTCATCTTTTCCACCCCACCTTGTGCATCAATCCTGTTGCAGATCTTTGTGTAATCTGCAAAGAGACATACTTTCCCTTCCTGTCCCTCTGCAATGTCACTTATAAAGACATTAAAAAGGACCAGCCCCAGTATTGAACCCTGAGGTACCTCATTAGTAACCCTCCTTTCTTCACTGTGGACTCCATTTACTATTACCAACTGTGTCCTGTTGTCCAACCAGTGTTTTACCCAGGCTACCACCCTACGACCCACTCCCAGCCTGGCTAATTTGTTTTTTAATCTTTTGTGCGGGACTGTGACGATGCAGGAGTGACAATATTTGCCATAGCACATGATCTGCCTATCATGTACTCAATATATACAATAGGGCCAAGAGTTTCAGAAGTTTTGTTATGCTGTCTTGTGTTCTGTTCCTGTTTATGTGTTAGCTCATTCTGTGTGTGAGCTTTTCTGAATGGACTGGCAGTGTTATAAACTCTGGGAGACACATGAGTGTGTTTTGCAATGTTAAATGAGTTAGTTTTAGGTAGGAGTGAGAAACATACTTTTGTGAGGCTGTATTGTTTAGAAGTCTGGCTGTAGTGAAGCTGAGAGCATCACAGTAATTGTAGTGAGCTGAGAGGCAGAGTGTCAGAACAGCTGATACTGTTTTCAGTGGTAATTAAGTTAGCTGCAGGCAGAGTGCAGAGTGTTCTGTGAAATTGTGCTCTTTAGGATTCTGGCTGCAGTCAAGCTGAAAGAATCACAGTAAATGTAATGGGTGAGAATCAGAGTTTGAGGAACAAGTGAGAGTGTGTTTCAGTGGTAGTTGAGTTAGCTGCAGGCAGTAGTTTAGACTGTTCTGTGAAGCTGTGCTGTTTAGAATTCTGTCTGCAGTCAAGCTGAGAATATCACATTAATGAGCTGGAAGTTGGGGGGTAGGTGTGTTTTGTAATGCTCACTGAGTTAGCTGTAGGCAGCAGTGAGACCTCTGAAGTAGTTCTGCATTTGTGTCTATGGTAACAGCACAGATGTTTCTTGCATGCTGAGGGAAAAGCTGCCTAGAACGATGACCTTTTGTGACCTGTGTGTGTAAATGGCTGATATCATCACAGTAGAGCAGACGGTAAAAATATCACACTGCAGTGGATGATACACTGTTTTATCTCACTCATTTACCACTCACCCCTATTGTGTATATCTATATACTGTATATATATATATATATATATATATATATATATATATAAAACACTGAACCGTGGTTCCAAGGTAAACACTTGAATTAAATAACTTTAGAAAGGTATAATGTTGGGACTGTTAGGGCTAGGAACTTTGTTTTAAAATGAACAGTTGGAGACAGTGCTACATGGTCCAGACTATCATTATGTAAAGAATATGACATGATGGGGTATGGTTGTTGTGCACAGCAATGCACTAGGGGCTTGTGCCAAATGCCTTCAGTATCTGGAAAGTACTCTTATGATACAAGTCACAACTCTGAGCATCTTATTCCTCTTATAATAAAATTAGTCGTATTAGTAAATATCTTAAAAAAAATGAGCAATTTTTTTTTAAGTTGTTTAAATTTATTTTTTCCAGTTTGTTGAATGATAGTACACATAGGCCCAGATACTCAAACTGCACCAGGCTGTGGCACAAGCCTGGGTGCAGCGCAACATGGCTGTGCAGGGGCGTTGACTGAGTGATATTCAAAAGAGCTGTGCCATGGCACAGCATTGTTGAATATCGCACACTGGCCACCCGCAGTGTGCATGGCGCAGTGGCACTGCACCAGCACAAGTGGCCAGAGTGAAGCAGGGGGATGCGATAGTGTAAGTTCTGTTGCGCTATGCGCAGCAACTGCGATATCCAAAAGTGCACATGCAAATGGTGCCATAATGTATGCAAGCTGCAAATGGGACTATTTGCATGTCAATATGGCCGCATTTGCATGCAGGTGTGCCGATTCTCAGTGACTTGTGCCTGGCACCCTGCCAGACAGCAGCTGTCGGGGACCGATGCCCTCTGCCTAGCGTGGCAATGTGCCCCTGAGCTCAATTGCGGGTTTCAGTATACATAAAATTACTTTCTATATCCCTGGATCACCAGGGATATAGAAAATCAGTTTATTTATACTTAAGCCTGTGATCAGGCTGACAGCAGTCCACTGGACCACCAGTGGTATAGATAATCATTTTGCATATACTTTAGCCTGCGATCGGGTTGACAGTGGTCCACTAGACCACCAGGGGTATAGGTAATCATTTTATTTATACTTAAGCCAGCGATCAGGCTGATAGCAGTCTACTGGACCACTAGGTATATTGGATGTCATGTTTTGAACAGATACCGGTGATCGGGCATTGGGGGGCGCCGCCACAGAGGTGAAGCCGGAGCTTGGGTGGCCACCCAGAGGTGGCAGCTGCTGTGTTGCACCATGCAATACGGCAGCTCACCTGTGGGTGGCCAGCCGTTGTTCCTTTTTTGGGGGGATCAACTTTGTGCAGCGCAAGTTGGGGTTGTGCATGCATGGACTCAGCACATCCCGGGCTGAATATCGGGATGTGCAGAGTATGCATGGGCATGCCCCCCCACCTGCATTGCATACATTACTGATGCACTCTGGCTCATCAGAATTTGTGCCAGGCACAATTCCCATTTGAATATCATGCCGGGGCGCATCAGTGGATTGCACATGGCACAACACTGTTGCGCAATGCTCAACCCTTTTGAATATCTGGACCATAGTGTGCATTGGTAGTAAGATTTTCCATATTGTGATGAATCCAGCAGAGTGTGCTTGTTCCCCCTCCCAGCCCTGTATTTTTATTTCTATAGTTGTAATTTTTGCAGTGAAATCAGTGGCTTTGAGCAAGCAATTCACATTTTCAAATGTTTTCATGAAAGCCACAGCTTTGTGCAAGAGGCCACTGCTTTCAGCAAGTATCAGAAGTGAGCATCAGTAAAAGTGCTATTTGAAGTTTTGGCACTCCTAGTTTTGCACTCAGTATTGGTACTCGTGTTATAGAAATGTTAAAAATCTGCCCAGTTACTATTATTATATTATGACTCCCTGTCCCAGCTAGTGTAATGGCAGCAGTTTTCTTGTGGGGGACTAGAGACTGAGCGAATGGACAGAGCTGCTGAGGGGTATGGGGAATGGTAGGACCTGCAATAGCCAATGTTCAGTGGGGCTCCAATGATTGGAAGCCTGTAAAACAAATGTTTGGGCAAACTAATCTACCTGACAGTCACATTGTGATTTTAAATTCCTTTTACATGAATCTGGTCTGTGTTAGTTCTGATGTAGTGGTTGGGAGTATTTGAAAAGATTAGAAAATGTTATTTTTGAATGTTAGGGCAAAAACTGTATGGTCACTGTTTTCACAGTACTAACACATCCGCCAGAAAATTTTGTTTCAAAATGTTTTGGAAGTTATTGATCTCCGGCTGCGCTGTGTCCTGGTTGGCATAAGTACTTCTGTCTGGCAAAATGTGAGCTGATAAGAACATACCTCTTTGTCAGACAGGACACAGAAAACCCCATACCTATTTTATGAATAGCACTATCTATCCAAGTATAATGATACACATTTTTAAACCTTTCATGTTATTTTTTTTATTTTAAATACAGTGATAGCCAGTGACCTATGACAAGTGCAGTATGTGTACATATTTATTTATTTAAAATTGGTGACCGGGAAAGACACACTGAGCCGAAGCTCATTTCCAGGTGCGACCCGGGTACGAGGAATACACTGAAATATACAGAGGTACAATCATTTTTTGATTACAGACAGTAATAGCAATAACTATAGACAGTATGTACAACCTATAAAAATTCAGTGTAGATGTTTGACTTTACAGAAAGGTAATATACAGGCACTGTACAGACAAATCACATTTACAATTTGGAATAAAAGCACAGGCATAGTACAGCAGAGAAGCAGGAAATTCAATACCATAAGTGGGAACATGTACACAATGACTGTAAGAGGCCTTCTTGAGAAGGTTGTGCCCTAGTAGGGGAGAGTACTGTGGGGCAACATTGGCAGGGAGGGGAAGGGAGGAGCCTGAGGAGTTGTGTAAAGGCAGAAAAGGAGGAGGCTTGGCGAAGGTTGGGTGGAAGGTTGTTCCATAGGAGGGGAACACGGTAGGAAAAGGCGTCTTGCACCATGGTAGATTGGGGCGTGGGATGAGGAAAGCACAAGCATCCCTGTGGTGCAGGAAGTATCCTAGGGGATTGGCTGGTGCAAGGCAGGAGGTGAGGTAGGGGGGCAGGGAGCCTAGCCAGTATTTAGCTATGATGGAGGCACTGTGAATGGTTCTCCTGTGTGAGAGCGGGGCCAGGGCGATGGCAGCATAGAGACAGCAATGATGGGTGAGTGGGGGGGGGAGGCAGTGGCAAAGAGACAGATTAAGTTGAATAGGATGTCAAGTTTTGAGAGAGATGAGGATGGGGCCATACTGTAAATGATGTCCACGTAGTCTAGTACTGGCAAGATTGTTTTGTGAATGAGTTCACTACAGGTGGCAAGTGAAAGACTGGCTTTGTGGTGATAGAGGATGGCAAGTTTGGGCTGGAGTTTAGTACAGATGGCCTCGACGTGGGTGGAGAAGTTGAGGTGGCTGCCCAGCCAAACGCCTAGGTATTTGAAAGCAAGGACCATCTCTAGGGGGGAGCCGTCCAGGGTGAAGATTGCTGATGGGGCTGGTAGAGAGGCCAGCTTTTGTCTACATCCAAAGACCATGGTGAAGTTTTTTTTTGGTATTGAGTTTGAGCTGGTTTGTAAGGAACCAGGACTGGACTCTGTTGAAGTCATTTTGAAGGTCTGGGAGGACACTGTCGTGAGAGGGGCCCAAAGTATAAATGATCATGTCATCGGCATACTGATGCACGTTAGAGGAGAGACAGGAGGAGGGGAGATCGTTATGAAAAGGGAGAAGAGGATGGGGCCAAGGATGGATCCCTGTTGGAGCCCTGAGAGGATAGAAAGAGGAGAGGAGAGGGTGTCTCCTATTTGTACAGACTGCTGCCTGTTCAGGAGGTAAGAGTGGAACCATTTGATGGTTGGTTGGGTGAGGCCAAAGGAGCTGAGTTAGCAGAGCAGCAGGGGTGGGAGACTGAGTCGAAGGCTTTTGCCAAGTCAATAAAAATGGCCGTGGTTGTTTGGCTGCTGTCCATAGCAGAGAGGACAGAATCGGTTACTCGCAGCAATGTGGTGATGGTGGAGTGGTGTTTCCTAAAACCTGACTGAAAGGGAGAGAGGGAGCAGCTGGAGGAGAGAAAATTTGTCAGTTTGGACAGCATGAGGGATTCTTGGATTTTGGCGAGGGACGGGAGGAGCGAGATGGGCCTATAATTTCCCGGCAAGGAAGGATCACCACCTTTGTATAGAGGGGGGATCTTGGCAAGTTTCCAAGCAGAGGGGACTGTGGTTGAGGTGATGGAGAGGTTAAGTATGTATGTCAATGGTACAGCAATAGCTGAGGCAGAGATGCGGAGCAGTCTGGGGTGTAGGCCGTCAGGGCTTGTTTTGGACTGGTTAAGGGAGGTGAGTGCATAGTAGACTTCCAGGGATGTGAAAGGAGGAAAGAGGAAACCAGCAGAAGTGGGGGCAGATTCAGGGGAGTCAGGTGGGAAGGAGGGAGTCAGGCAGGGTGCAGGAAATTAAAAATGAGTTGAAGAATTTGGCAACAGAAGCAGGATCTGAGACCGGGTTGCCATCAAAGTTAAGGATGGAACAAGTCTGCTTAGAAAGGGGAGACATAAAGGAGTTTATCACCTTCCAGAAGGATGCTGGGGATTTATGGTTCTGTGTGACTAGCATTTTGAAGTAGGAGGATTTGGATTGCCGAATAGTTTTAGTGCAAATGTTTCTGAGGTGTTCGTAGGATTGGAGGTCGCAAATGGCGTGGGAGGTTTTGTATTGCCTCCACACAATGTCCCTTAAGCGACATAAGGCAATGAGGTTTGATGTGATCCAAAGGTGGTGGAACCATTTAACTCTAGCTATCCTGATGGGGGCAAGGAGGTCCCAGGTGGTTTAGAAATTCTTGTAGAAATGGGATAGGGCATGGTCAACGTCTGACGCAGAATAGACAGGTAGCCAGTTGGCATTTGTAAGGTCCTGCCGCAAGGCAGACCCACTGAGGAAGTGAAAGGGGCAAGACCATATGTATTATGGGTGAGAGTGTGGGGAATTGATTTTGCAGATGCAGAATGTGAAGTAGTGGTCACTAAGGGCATCGGAGAGGATGCCAGATGCTGAGATCCTGTGCGGGATGGGTGGATAGAACCCAGTCCAGCAGGGTATGCTTTTGGGTACGGTGGTTTAGTCTGGTCAGTTCCAGTATAAGCTGGGTGAGATTTAGGGCTTCAATCTTCAGGGCTCTGGGTTTTGTTGAGGAGGAGAGCCAGTCAAGAGTGAAGTCACCTAGCATTATGAGTTCGCCGTTTGAGGTGCACAAGGAAATTGCTGATATGGCCTCGACAAGGTAGTCAGGTGAGGTCTTTGTCGGGGCATATAGAACCCCAAAATAGAGGGGGTTGGATGAAGGAAGGGATAGCTGCGCAACTATCAATTCGTGGGATGAAGGGCAGGCTTCCTTGAATAAAACGGAACAGGTAATGGAGTCCTTGATGTACAGTGCAATGCCCCCGCCTCGCTTCCCACAATCCTGGTGGCACAGGGTGTAGTTTGGGATGGCAAGAGATGGGTTGAGGATTTTGGTGGTAAGCCAGGATTCTGAGATGTGGAGAACATCTGGTTGGTACTGGGTGGCCCAGATGGAGAGGGCATCTAGTTTGGGGAGGTGGCTCCTGGCGTTGAGGTGAAAGATGCGGATGCCCTTGAGGGAGCAAGGTTGCTGAGGTCTGGGGTGTGGATGTGATTTGTTTGGGCACTAAAGGGCCAGGGTTAGGATGTATGTCGCCTGCCAGTAGCAGGAGCAATAGGGCACTAGAGAGGGAATGGGATACATATGTCAGGAAACATCACAGAAATCCAATTGAAAATAAATGTGGATTCCATGTGATATATCATGACATACCTTGATATATCTAGATATTCTGCATCATCCAGCTGCCACTCTAATGTCGTGGGAACACATGTATATTGATACTGTATATATTGAGTATATATAAATATATAGGACTAGGCTGTAACTAAGAAAAAATAAACTATTGCTTCCCAGAGTTCAGATTTAAATAGTACATGTGTAGCTTAGATTTTCAAAACCAGAAGGTGATAGGAGATCATTACTCTCTTGAAGGAGCACTTATTGAAATGTTTTTGAGACTTTCACTTCCAAGTGAGGCATACATTCAGTGATTCAAGGGGTGGTTTTGAGAGTCTGAAATCACAACAGAAAAAGAAAACTTATAAACTGAAAGGGGAAAAGGAGTAAGAAGTCAGAAGGAGAAAGGACACTATCTGAAGAGAAAAGGAAAAAAATCATAAGGGTAGAAAAAGAATCACACTTTCAGGCTGGTATGGGATTCAGTTTTTTAAGTCCAAACAGTCCAGCAAAGAAAATCTATGTAAGAAATACAGCAATCATAAAGGCTCTAAACTATGGAAAAGGTATTAAAACACATTACTATATTTGTAATATTAAGAGGTGCTGAAAAGCTGTTTGCAAAACTGCCATAACATTCATCTTTTCTTTTAGATAAAATAGTAACCACTATAAGTAGTAAATCTACTAAAACTAATTAAAAAAAAAATAATACAGATGGAAAATGAAGGAAAAAGAAAGATCCTCAAAAAAAAAAAATAACGTTTATAGAAAGAAAGGTTCCAAAATGGTCAAATAAGATCCTCCACTCTGTTCTTGAAGACTCAAACAGATAATTATGTTTTCAATACTTTTACAATAGGGAGAACCCTAGGATAGATTTAAACAATCCAAATATTTCTTGTGCATTACAAATAGAATAGACTAACTTTTGGTACAGACTTAGTAAAGAATGGCACCAAGGAACAATGAAATGCAATAATGGACTGGAAGGCCTCACCCCCCCCCCGGGATGGAGAAGGAGAATGAGGAGAACTTACCAAGACAAAAGTGGAAAGGTGAGCGATGGGAAGAGGAGGGGCAGGACACAGGGTGGACTGTAGTGTCCTTGAATGCAAGGAGCTTAGCAAACAAGGTGGCAGAGTTCCAGGCAATGATGGTGGAGGGGGCAGTAGAAATTGCTGCAATCTCAGAGACCTGGGCCACCCAATACCATGACTGGGATTTCACAGTCCCAGGATGCAAGGTGTTCTGCAGGGACCGGGAGGGGAGAATGGGGGAGGGGTGGCTATTTATGTCAGATAGAGGTTAATGTGTAACAGGGAGGAAGGGGATGCGGGAAGGCCAGAAGCCATATGGTTATTGCTCCAAAGCCCTAAAGGTAAGAAACTCAGGATGGGAAGGTGTACAGGCCGCCCGCACAGAATGAGAAGGTGGATAGGGAGCTGGGGGAGTAAATAAGTAAGGTAATTGGCATAGGGAATACAGTTATAATGGGAGACTTCAACCTACCTGGGGTTGGCTGGCAGACAGTAACTACAGTACATGCCAGGAAACAGGTGCTGCTGGAGGCTATCCAAGACAGTTACCTAGTGCAAGGGGTGATGGATCCTACTAGGAAGGGGAACATACTGGACTTGGTGATAACAAATGGAGACCAAGTCCAGGATGTGATATCACAGGACCCTCCAGCAGGAAGTGACCACTGCTCAGTGTGGTTCACCATCAACATAGGGAGGGAGTCTGCTAAGACCAGGACAAGAGTGTTGGTTTTCAAGAAGGTAGCTTTTGCCAGAATGGACAGCATCCTAGAGGGGTATTTAGCTGAAATTAACCAAGGGATGGATGCGGAAAAGAAGTGGGCAATCATTAGGAAGGGGCTAAATGAGGCCATGGACAAGTGTGCCAAACCTCAGAGTAAGCAGTCCAGGTTAAAAATAAAACAAACTAACTAGCTCATCAAGGAGGTGGAGGGGAAGGTGAGAGAAAAAAAATTGGCCTTCATTAGATTCAAAGAATGTGGGCATAAGGAGGATAGTGAAGTGTTCTCAAAGGCATCTATGGAGGCGACTAGGTCAGTCATGGCAGCCAAGGCAGCAAAGGAGCTGAAGTTGGCTCAGGGTATTAGAGAGGGGAAAAAGAGATTCTTTAAATACATAAGGGAGAAGAGGAGTTGTAGGGATGACATCGTTAGGATCAAGAGAGAGGGAGGATGGGTGGAACAAGGGGAAGATCAAGCAAAGGCACTCAATGAGTATTTCTGTTCAATGTTCACAAAAGAAAGGGATTGTCCAATACCAGAAAGGAGGCAAGGGTGAGGAGGTGGCAGAGATAACAAATGAGGTCATCTAAGGGGATAACGTTCTGAAGGGCCTTAAAGGCTTGTGGGTTGACAAGGCAGCAGGACCGGACACTGTACACCCAAGGGTCCTGAAGGAACTGGCAGAGTTGTTGGCAGGCTCTCTGATGGATCTGTTCAACACCTCCTTGGAGATGGGGGATGTACCCAGGAACAGTAGGATGGCTCATGTGATGCCTCTTCATAAGAGCGGACCCAAGGGACAACCGGGTAACTACAGACTGGTGAGCTTAACTTCCATAGTGAGGAAGTTGATGGAAATCATTCTGAAGGAGAGGGTGATAACCTTTCTTGATAGCAATGGCCTGCAGGATGAGAGACAGCATAAGTTTGTCACGGGAAGATCTTGCCAAACTAACCTGATTGACTACTTCGACTGGGTTACTATGGTGGTTGATGAAGGCCATGTTGTGGATATTCTGTACTGTATCTGGACTTCAGCAAGGCTTTTGACTCTGTGTCATACAGGAGGTTAATGAGCAAGCTGAGAGATATGGGAGCAGGGGAGAAACTGGTGGGGTGGGTTAAGAGCTGGCTGCAGGGCAGACAACAAAGGGTAGTTGTAAGGGGGGAGTCATCCAAGCCATGTCCAGTAATGAGTGGAGTACTGTAGGGTTCAGTGCTGGGCTCTCTTTTGTTCAATGTCTTCACTGGGGATATTGTAGAGGGTGTCAAGAGAAAGATCTGCCTGTTCGAGAACAACACTAAGATTTGTGCAAAAGTGGACAATGGGGAAGAGAGGCAGGCACTCAGAGAGGATCCAGTAAACTCAAACACTGAACTAGGGAGTGGCAGTTGGGGTTTAACACTAAAAAGTGCATGATCATGCACCTTGGAGCCTGAAATCCCAAGAACAGCTACTGGCTGGAGGGAGTGCAGATAATGGCTTCAGGAGAGGAAAGAGATCTGGGGGTAATAGTTACAGGGGACATGAAGGTATCTGCACAGTGTAGGAGAGTTGTAGCAAGGGTAAATAGGATGCTGGGTTGCATTGCCAGTGGGTTCACCTCTTGAAAGGGGGAGGTCATCCTGCCATTGTATAAATCACTGGTGAGGCCACACTCGGAATACTGTGTACAGTACTGGTGCTCATACCTCAAAAAGGATGTGAGATTACTGGAGAGGGTGCAGCATAGGGCAGCAAAAATGATCATGGGACTAGGAGAGTTGAGGAAAGGTTGAAAGAGTTCAACATGTACTCGCCGGAAGACAGCAAGGTAAGAGGGGACATGATAGAGACCTTTAAGTACTTAAAAAGCATAAACAAAGTCAGGGAGGGAGGATTGTTTTGCTTAAAGTGGGGAAGGGTCACTAGGGGGCACAGTCTGAAGTCAGAAGGGGGAAGGTTTAGGAGGGAGATGAGGAGGCACTAGTTCACAGAGAGAGTGGTGACAGGTTGAAATGCACTGCCAGAGGAGTTAATCACTCAAAGGACAGTGGATAGCTTTAAGCAGAGTTGGGATAGAGTCACTGACAGGGTTAGTACAGACAAAAACATAAAGGGTAGAAGGACTGGAAAAAAGGAGGAAGAGAGGGGTTTGGGTGGGGGTGGGGCAACTGTAGTGATATGAAACTAAGAGCTGCACAATTGGGCAGACTTGATAGACTTGAGGGGTCTTTTTCTGCAGGCAATTTCATATGTTTGTATGTACGTACAATAAAAAAATACTCATGATGAAACTAGTGTGAAATTGAATACTCTAGAGACTGAAATGTCTGCAGTTATAGTGAGGAGTTCCACTAAACAAAAAAAAACTGTAATTACATGTGTACTCACAAATCAAGAGGAAAAGAAACTGCTAACGGAGAAGATTTATTTGCAGATGAGAATGAAGTTATTACAAATAATAAGACAAATAAGAGGAGTAATTTAAAGGCACAGAAAAAAGAAGAAAAGATTTAATTACAAAATAATTGATAAATCAGAACCCAGAAACTATGAATCTAGAAGATCTAAAAATAACCAATACAGATCAATCAAATGGAAAACAATTGAACAATAATCAAAACTGTATAAGTTCAGAATGTTTGACAAATGACTAAATGAGTAAACAAGATATAAGTCCCCAGCTAACCTTCTCAGCTGAAATTTTACAACCTGTTTGCACTAAAAGTAAATTAGAACTCTAGTCCTTTGAGCATTAACTCATTAAGCTTTGAACCTGAGGGAAAGAGCAGCACAAATAGAAACCAAAATTAATTACAAGAACTTTATAACATGATTCATGAGTAAAATACAGTAAGCCATCTGAAGCCTCTGCAGCATACCAAACAAGACTGAGTAAAGATCGAATTACAGCCCTGAAAAACCAGTATATGGCAAGCATTCTTCAGATGGAGTAGTTGATAATACTAAAGGTTGTGAACATACTCACATTTTGCGATAGTTAAAACTGTAACTCAGGGTTGCTTTTTATTCCTGGCCTACCAAATTGAGAAATAGAAGCCCAGTTATTATTGACAGCAACAGTTTGTAACATACTTAAAAATATGGTTGGCATAAGCATAGAGAGAGAAGGGTTCAGAAACATGTAGACATGAAGGATGGAATAACAATGCAAGTTAATATTATGGTCAGGTCAGGAAACTTGCTTTGCAGCAACTACAGGAAAGTCCAGCATTAGATAGTTTAGCAATACTAATTAACAGAATAGAAGGTTAAAAAAATCTCTTCAATATCATCCTGAAAATTGCAGTCTAAAATCAGTTTGACATACCAAACCAGAATAGAAAAGAATGGCTGGGCAAAAGTAATAATAATCCCACTGTTTTCTCATTTTTATGGGGGAAGGGGGGATATCATGGTACTAATTTGGCTTAGTTGGTAGCATATCCACCTTTGGGCCAGAACATCATGGGTTCTAGTATGGCACTGGGATTGAGCTCATGTCAGAAATGATGGCACTAGAAGTCAGATCTAGGGGGATGCTGTACTAGTGAGGTGTCCATCAGATGAGAACTTAACCTGATGTCTTGTTTGCCTTTTCTGGTGGTTGTTTAGATGGTCATTAAAGATTCTATGGCTCTTTTCAAGAAAGTAGGGAAATTTCCTTAGTGTCCTTTTCAGATAGCCCCCATTTTTAATCTGCATCCACCAACCCTGAGATGATGCTGACATAGGCTATAATGTCTAGCCCATCTTTCCTGATCAATTAAATCCAAACAAATAAATAAATTTAGCAGGTTTACATAACAAATTTAAAGATAAGAAATGATTATGTATGGTTATGCGAAAGGTCATCCTGTTGTTTCAAGAAACTTGGAGCAAAGGAAATAACAAGTGCTATATTGATGAATGTGTGGGTATTCAATCATTAGCAACTTCCCAGAACTTGATGGAGCATGTATCAGGAGGGTTAACAGTTTATGTAAGCATAGGGCTAAATTGCATTATTATACTGAAATAGATACTGTAATTCAACAAAAGTTTGAGTCTGAAATTCAAACCAAAAGAGAACACATCTACTTTATTTACTTCCTATAAGACCCCTGTCCAAATGTGTGGGTGGTTGCCTGATGTACCTGTGTAATGAAATCAAAGGTCAGGTGTTGCCAAACAGTCTCATAACCAAAGAGGCACAAATACTATCCATCAAGCTTATCATAGGTCACCAGAGCAAAACTGTGGTGCTCTCCACAGTATGTATACTCCCTGGAAGGCAAGCAACAGCCATAGAACAGTTCATTAATCATATTGAGCAGGTTAAACAGAGCTGGGAACAGGTTGTTGTTGGTGATTTTAACACTAACTGGCTAGCGCAGGATACCGCTACCCTTAGAGACCAAGGGGGAGGGATTCACACAACAATCTAAGCCTTCCCTAAGTCCCCAAAAGTTCCGTAGCTGCAGTAAAAAGGGTAAATTGCTCTGAGTGCTGTACACAAAACTTCTGCAGCTGCATAAAATAATATACTACTGACTGTGAAAAAATTGCCACTGTGGAAGTTCTTGAGGAAAAAAAAACAGTCATTGATAAGTATGGCACATCCCCTTAAAGGCTATTCTCAGCCAGTATTTTTTTGCAGTTGCAGAAAAAATGTTGCACACATGAGAGTGAGGCACTCCCTGAGCAAAATGCAGTGCCCCAACAATTGAAATACAATTATATTGGAGGTCAGGCACAAGTAATAGCAAACCAGTGGGTGTATAGCAGTGGCAGTTGTTACAGGAACACTAGCACATCATAGTCATTTAAAGACAACAAACTACAATCACCAGACCCAGTGCAGCCTACAGTATGAAGAAACCCCACAGACAGTAGAGGCTGAACAGCCTGCAGAGAGTGCTTCTGTAGCAGGCAGCATGAACACTCCAGGGAGAGGCACAACCATCAGTTGCAGACAGCCACTGTGGTGCATGGTTTTGCTGGTACCAGTGGTGCTGCAGTGGTCCCAGTTGAGGGAATGGTTGCTGGTCTTTCTGTGGGTACTTTCAGCTACATCTATAGCAAGTCTGTCAAAGTCTGCTGCTCCAGCTAAAATGGAGTGCCTGTTGTGCCTCCATCAAAAGCCCTCAGTTGGATTGTATCCAGTCAGTTAACTGATTATCTGAATAAGTACAACCTCCTGTGTGCACAACAACATGGGTTTTGAAATTACCATATCACCATGTTTGTGCTGATAGACTACACTACACACCTGTACAATGCTCTAGTCAGTGGCATGGCAGTGGGGTCATAGACCTTACAAAAGCATTCAATAAACCACCAGATTCTACTAGCTAACCTGCTGTCCATTGGCTTGTCCCACAAAACTGTATCTTGGTTCAGTAGCTCATTATCACACAGATCACAGTGTGTGAGAATACATGGAAACAGTCTCCGACTTAGGAAAGTGATTCTGGGGTTCCCCCAAGGGTCCATTCTTTGCCCACTGCTTTCCAGCTTATTTATAAACTATCTACCCTCTGCATGCCCAGCTAACATGTTGTTGTTTGCTGATGATGCTGTAATCTCTGTACTGGGAAAACAATTAACTGAAATAACAGCAGCTCTACAGGACAGGTTCCAAAAACTAGAGACATGGTTCGCTCAAAACAGACTCCTCCTTAACTATAAAAATACAAAAGATATTCTATTTACAATGCCTCATATCAAGGAAAGAATTGGCCCATTGATCATCCATAACTAAAAAGGGGACATGCTTGAACAAGTCAGCTCTTTCAAATACCTATGCATACACCTTGATAACACCCTGTCTTTCTCCCCACACATTGGTCATGTAATTAAAACTGCAAATGTCAAACTTGGAATTCTCTATCACCACAGGCAGGCAACATCTCCCGAGGCCTTGAATCTAGAAACTAGGAGCTCGGTTCTCTCTACTATTGACTATGGGCTGGTACTTTAAAGTGCTGGTACTGAAACAGTCCTGAAAGGATTAAAATTCTCCTAAACAAGGTCTGTAGACTAGTTTTGGGGCAGATTATCTGACACACACCTATAGTCTATACTCCGAGACAGGGCAGCTCCCACTTCAACTAAGGGTAAGATAACAGACCTGCCTGCTTAGTAAAAAGGCCCTGCTTGGACACGCACCCCATTCCATAGCAGGCATTTTCCAATGCACCCTAACTTCCAAAACAATGAAAAGCACAGCTAACTGTGTACTCCATGTCCCATTTAAGTGCACCAGTTTTGCCCAGCATACCCTATCCTATCAAGGGCCTCAGTGAATAAATGACCTCCCAGCCGCCCTCATAGAATATGGGAAGATTGGCCCCTTCAAAAGAGAGCTCCACCTCCTCCTTACTCAAGCAAATCAGTGTGAGTGCCCCAAGTAGTCACACACTGGCCCTTGCCCAACCACTGGCTGACTCACTCCTGACCAATTCATCTTTCACCAACACCCCCGTCCCTATACTCCCTCTTTCATCCTGACAAAGCCCACTCAGGCTCCTAGTACTCCATTGTCTTGCACTTAAGTAACTCAAGTGCTTCCACAGAATAACAACCATATAGTTGCACCTCAACACTATATTGTACTGCACATTTTGTTGCTATTGTTACCACTTCTCACTTCTATAACTATCAATGTAATGTATTACTGTGGGGTCTATGTGATAATGGCGAATGCCTAAAGGTGATCGCTGTTATCGCTCAGTCAGAGTGCTGAACACATTTTCGGCACTCTGACAACCCTGGCGCACCAGCACAATGGCACCAGGAGATATTTTTACTACTTTCTGTGGTGGGGCTGTGTCCCCACACCCCCCTTTGTGGGGTGATTCACCCCCCGCACCCCCCTACTTAAGGATTTTCAACTCCAGGTGGGTGCATGTCAGGAGGGGTAAAAGTAGTAAAATTAAAAAAGGTTCGGGCCAGGTGCAGAAAAAATCCCACCAGTGCCCGAACCCGAACCCAGTACCTCAGCCACCTCAGCCATCTCAGCCATTGCCCAATCCCCGACACCATGCCGCAGTTCGACCAATGATCACAGTGCCACTCCCTATAGCCTCTCTACCCCCAGTCCACGCTTGCTGTGCTTGCTCGCACCCCCCCCGCACGTGTATGTATAGTGACAGCCTGTCTCCTAGTTTGCCCAACCCTCCATCCCTCATCCGGTCGCCCTACCCGTCAGTTGCTGTGAGTGGATTACATGAGGAAGGTGTCACCGTAACGGACGGCACCCTTCCTCATGCGCCCACTTCATGGGTTACCATTATGGGGTATTTAATGTACTGTCTTGTGAACTTGCCTGTACCCTATGTCTTGTACTGCATTATAATTGAGTTGGAACCTTTGTAAAAGAGCTCCATGGCTCAAAGGTACTGATCTGAATCTGAAATAAATAAATTAATAAAATTCAATATTCTATGAAAAACTTTGGTTGGAATTGGAATACATAACTAAGAAATAAAGAGCTTCTTTATAGGAAAATCTCATTATAATTGCTGGGGACTTCAATGGTAGAACTGGAAATGGATGGGAATATGATTTACTACAGTTCAATGAGGCACTGTCAGTGCCCTACTTGTATTTTACTTTATTTTTAGGGAAATATGGGTAAAATGTTAAATAATCATGGAGGAAAAGCTGCACAATATCATGCAGGGCAACACACATATTTTCCTCAATGGTAGACTGTCAGGGTACATCCAGGGAACTACACTTATTATTGTCCCCTAGGAAGATTGGTGATAAACTATTTTATTATGGAACTGGATGAAATGATTTTTGAACTCACTCTTATAATTCCACCCAGGTAGAAAGTGATTATAGTGGTGTTTTTTTTTTGTTTGTTTTTTAACAAACCTGACAACTGAACAAAAAATAGTAATTATTATTAGAACAGAATTACAATGGAGTATAGTGTATTATAGAAATTGAATATGGTTCTCCAAAAAACAAAAATAGTCCAATTGGAAGAGATCATTTTATTAATAGAGTTGTTTAATAAAATTACTGAAGGCTGAGAAATTATCTTCTCTGAACTTACAAATATTTTAATAAGGATTGCATATATTCCAAATGTGCAATTAGCTGGTTTGATAACAATGGTCAAGAATTTAAAAGTGACTTACTCCAACATTTTAAATTTACTTAGAGAATAACCCCTTAAGAGACAACATTTTAGCCCTCAAAAGTTGTAGGAAACAACAACTGTTCCTGAATCCATATAGGAACAGCATTACAAAAAAAATATTCTTAAATCCTGTAAAGTATTTGAAAATATCAATATGTAGTAATAATCAGGGTTCGATTTTAACATTGTTTTACTAGCCCAAAACCTAATGCAAATTGGCCAGGGCTAGTGCAGCTAACTCTCTACTTGTTTGTTTTGACCAGTGCAGGTTTATCATGGCTGTTAATGAAGTAAAAAATGTCACTACTTTAGCAGGTTCTAATCCTTGTGCTAATCTCTCACAGTGTTGCAGATGGCCTGGTGTGATTAACACCTCATTAACAGCTGCATTTATCTGGCAGTTCAAGAAGGGGATCCCACAGAGACGCATGATGCACTCAACTGAGTAGGAGCTCCTGTGTAAACTCCCACCAAGCCCTCGCTATTTTCAGCAAGACTTTCCATTTCCTCGATCTCTTTTAAAATAAAAACAGTGTGGAACAAGTGAGGAACTTCTAGAATACCTTTTGGAGGACACGGAAGGATTGCAATCTGCGTTATGGAGCCTGAAATGTAGCACCATACCCCACCACTGATACCAGAGAAACTAAGCAAAAAAAAATAAAAAACAGGTTTCCTCTGCTCTGACCAAAATATCCTTACAGTGGAATGATTTCCTGAGACGTTTCAACCATTCCGGGACAAGATACGGGGCATAACTGTAGAGCTGAAGACAGTAACGGAGGCCTTGGAGGCCGTAACACGGTGCTCTGGCAATGTGGAAGCCCACATATCCTCCACAGAAATAATGTCACAAAGCTGGATTCTGAGACCGTAGCTAATAGGTATCGAATCGCCAAATTGGAGGCTAAGGTCGATGACCTGTAGGGGAGAAGCCACCAAACACTGTAGTGATAATAGGGCTGCCAGAGAAGGAAGAAGAAACTGACCCCCTGTTATTCACACAGAGCTGGTAGCAAAGTTGGCAAGCCCATCACCATTTGGAAATGCCTATGTCATCGAGCAGGTGCACCGTGCCTTGTGCCCAATGCTGTTCCCAGGAGCACCCTCTTGCACCTTGATTCTTAGGTTCCTGAACTACCTGGAAAAGCAGCATTTCTTACCTAAGATTCAGGAACTGAAAGAAATTATCTGGGGGATCACGTTTACATGTAGTGCAAGACCTTCCCTTTTTAGTTAGCAGCACTCAGCTTTTCACCCGCTGGTCTCTAAACTCATTCAGGCCAGTATTAAATTCAAGATGGAATACCCAGCAAAGCAACAAGTTCTAGTGGCTGGAAATTAGTTAACGTATGAGAATCCTAAACTGGCAGAGGAAGCTCTAAAGGGTGCTCTACCCGACTTGTTCAGAGACCGCTGACATGGCTGCAGGATGTTCAGTGTGAAGGTGGAGACTGTCAATATGTGTCCCTTTTCATCTAAATGCAACATTTGACTGTTCATCCTGGTTTTATGACCAGAGGTAGCAGTAGCCTGATTTGATAAAGTGTTCACAGCACCAAATGAACTGTTGGGTTCAGCCAAGGGTTCTGTTACTGAGCTGGCAGTACATGGGGACTAGCTCTCACCTCACGACCCCTCATTATAATCACAGCGCATTCACTAGAGCTGGATGTGACAAGCTTTGGCCATAGGAATGGAAGAGGCTGGCATGAGATGGTTGTGATACTTTTCTCACGCTCAGACTGTCCATTGTTCCAGGGTGTTTTTTGGACTTAGCCATCTCTTGGTACTCAGAGCACTTCTATACTGGACCCTGTGCTCTCCGAAGCCTTAGAGACCAGAAACGTTCTGGACAGTGGACCCTGACCAATGGAAAACTTCCTGAATATTAGGCCTATTATAATTAGTTTTATATGTGCTTTTCTAATAATGGTCTACTTTACTCTGCCCATGTTATTGCTTATGTTTAACATACTGATTTGTATGGCTGGGGCCTTGGGAATGCCTGTTGGTGCCTGAAGGAAAATTTCTATCTAATTTGTTTTGTTTTTTTTAGCCAGGATATGGCTGATCACAGTTGATACAGTGTTATTTTGTTTTGTCCCCTTAAGGGACTACAGAGAGATTGGGGAAATTCAGACTGGTACCTCCAGAGGTTGCCCTGAGGGATTTCACTCACACTTTTATTGCAGTGGAGTCCTGGTGGTTACTGGCACACTCGCGGGGGGGGGGGTTGTTCTCATGTGGGATGGGATATGCCATGTACCTGAGACTGTTGTTGTTGGGAGGGAGGGGGAGTAAATTCTGCACTCTATTTCTGTATGGTTGTGTGTTTACCAGGGTATTTTGGGCAAGATGGGGCTGTTTGTCTTTTTTTGGTTAATATGGAGGGCAGGGGAGTGTTGGGAGGAGGGATGGCTTTGGCTGGATGTGGGAAATGATGACTGTACTGTGGAATCATAGATATGCTGCAACAATAGGAACCTTAGCAAGTGGAAAGTGAAGGCCATGGCTAGTTATTGGTAATTATCCCTTTGTTGGGTACCATGAATAACTCATGGTCTGTTATTTCATGGAATGTTAAGGGGGCTTAGACTAAGGTGAAAAGGTATCAGATCTTAAAGCATGTCTAATACCTGAAAACAGAAAATGCATTTATTAGAACAGGCTAATCTTTTCAGGAGACAGCAAGTAGGCCAAGTTTTTGCGACTGGCAACAGTACGCAGAGCTGGGGAGTGGCCATTGTTATCTCAAGGCAGGTCCCATTTGTGTGTGAGCACTGTATTAAGGACCTAGAGGGGCATTATATTTTCCTAAAAGGAGTGTTGGATAGGTCCTCAGTTCTGTTAGGTAGCATATATGGACCCAATGTGGACACTCTGGCTTTCTTTATGACCCTTATGTCCACCATGGCTCCTTTTACTGGTCTCCCTTGTATTTTAGGGGGCAATTTGAATTTGCCCTTTTCCCCTGACATAGATAAGTCAGAGAGAAAATGTAGTGGGTTGTCTCCTGCTCAACTGACAATTTGGGAATTGGTTGATTATTTGGGACTTTGTGACCCTTGGAGAAACTTATATCCAAATCAGAGAGAGTTCACCTTCCAATCTGTAGTCCACAAATCCCTGTCGAGAACTGACTATTTTTTGATCAGCCACTCTCTACTGCCGGGGTTGACAGATAGTCAAATAGAGCCAATAGTGCTCTCTGATCACTCAGCTATATGGTGTAGACTAAATATCTCCCACGATTCCGCTAAGGAATCCATTTGGAAGTTAAACAACCAACTCCTCAAAGAGGACAAAATTGTTAAGCAGTTAATTAACATAACAGAGCAATACACTGAGGTTAATCTGAATTCCACAGGTAAGCCAGACATGGAGTGGGAAGGGTTAAAAAGTGTAGTTAGAGGGGAGTTCATATGGATTTCCTCAATCAGAAGGAGGGTCAATCAGCAGCAGGCCATTGATCTCTTATTCCAGATACAGGATTTAGAAAGGAATTTATCTCCTAATTCTCCTGAAGAAGACAGGAGGAAGCTTATTGGCCTGAGGGATCAGTACAATGGACTTTTAAGGGAAAAGGCTGAATACTCCATAGTTAAAACAATGGCGTTGTGCCATAGTTAAAACTATGGCGTTGTACCTGGATCAAGGGGATCAAGGGGAAAAGACCAGCAGGCTCCTTATCCTTAGCTTAAAGAGCCAGAAATCTTCCATTTTAGTTAGAGGGATACAGTCCCTGTCAGATGATGTCCTTAAATTGAAGCCTAAGGATATCACCAAGGAGTTTGCTCACTATTACCACTAGTTATACAGTGTTATGCCCAACCACCCACAGAATAGGGAAGTGGAGAGATATCTAGAAACAGTTCCTCTACTGACTCTAAGGATAGATCAGAAATCACTGCTGGTTGCCCCTCTAAGGGAAGAGAAGATATTGGCTGCCACTTCCTCCTTACCACTGGACAAGGCCCTGGGCCAGATGGGGTTTCCCCTAACTTTTTTAAAAACTTTTGCCAAACAGTTAGTACCCTGGTTGTTAAAACCTTCTACCTGGATCCTGGAGTTGGATAGTGCTGACAAAAGGCTCTTAGAGGCCTTCATTATTGTAATTCCTAAGCCAGGCAGAGATGCATAGAGAGGGACTAGTTATTGCACAATCTCTTTACTGAATTATGATACTAAAATTCTGGCTAAACTCTTGGCAATCAGGCTAGCAGGAGTTCTGCCCCCACTAATTGTGCCGGAGCAGGTGTTTTTTTATGGCAGGTAGGTCTTACTCAGATCATCTGCATAAGCTAAGTCATATCTTCTATGCGACCAGAGACTCACTCTGCTGGGCTGGACTGATGTCTCTTAACACAGAGAAGGCTTTTTACCTCGTAGATTGGCAGCTTTTATTCAGGACAATGTCTAAATTTGGATTTCCCACTCTATTCATCAAGTGGGTAGCCTCTCTCTATAAAAACCCTAGTGCTAGATTGTACTGCAATGGGGTATTTTTGGAATCCTTTATCTTACAATCGGGTACTAGGCAAGGGTGTCCATTGTCCCCCCCCCTTTTATTTAATTTATATCTGGAACCCCTGCTAGCTAAACTAAGAGTGCATCCAGAAATACAGGACATCACTATTGGATCACAGGAGTTTAAGTTGTCGGCCTGTGTGGATGACATCCTGTTACATCTTGCTTACCCCACAGCTTCATTTCCACTGGTGCTTAATGTTATCAGGGAGTATAGTCAATTCTCGAATTACAAAAATCAATCTTGAAAAAAACTATAGTGTTTCCTCTCAATAACAAGTTAATGAGACAGGACATCTCACATCTTGGCATACAGTGGCTGTCTTGAGGTTTATTATATTTAGGGATTAATTTATTTTGCAGTGAGGCAAGAATGGGAAAGGTGAATTTAACTTTTTTGCTACAGGCAATCCAGCAGGACTTAGATAGATGGAAGTCTCTCCCAATGTCCCTATGGGGTCGAATTAAGTTAATTAAAATAAATGTTTTACCTAGGATATTTTACCCTCTTAATATGCTGAATTCTTGGTTACACCAATCTTGGTTTAAGGCAATTTATTATAAAATAACAGAACTTATCTGGCAGGGTATGCCCCCTAGAAGGGCTTAACATAAATTGGCTGCACCCAAAAAATAAGGGGGGGGGTTAAGGGTACCACATTTTGGATTATATAACTGGACCTGCCATGCCAGCAAGTACATTAGTAGGTTTTCCACCTTAGTTGAACAGCAGTCCCTTCAGTATGTTCCCCCATGGTTATTATTGGAGAAAGACTTAATAGAGTAAACAGGAGTGACTCCAGAAGCATTACTCCATATCCCATTAAAGGCTCTCCCACAGGTCTTAATGAATACCCCTATTGCAACCTTGGTCAGGGTTCATGGACAACTTAGTCCTTTCTTAAATATAGGCATATAATAGATATGGCACAACCCATTGTTGGGAATCCTAATCTTAAAATATGCAGGCAGATTATCTCCAATCAATGGATTCCTCAACTACAGGGCCTAAACATAGTGAGATCTGCAACTGGGTTGGAGCTATTTTGGATTGGCTTAATATTCCCCGGGGACAGATCTTCAAAGTTTTTCAACTGAGGCACCTACTGTCTAATGTTAAAACCCTACAGAGAGCTGGGATGGACACAGCTGGGCTCTTTGGGACATTAGTGATAGCAGCTAAGGCACCACATGCCATATAAGTGATCAATAACCTGTTACTTGAAATTGCGCTCACCTCTCTTGATGGTGTGCTCAAATATTGGAGGAATAATTTCCTGGATCTGGAGAATGTCCTGGTGGGGGGTATATGGAGTGATACCTATAAGTATATAACAAAAGACAGGCTAAGACTAATCCAGTTTCAGTTCCTTAATAATATGTTTTGGACTCCCCTTAAGCTGTATAAACTGGGAAGAATTTCCTCACCAACCTGTACTAGATGTTCTAGTGAAGAGGGTACTCTGCTAAACATTTTTTGGGAGTGCCCCCATGTTAAATCCCTGTGGGACAGCATTAGAAATAAGGCAGACTCTTTACTTGGACTCTATGAGTGTTTGACTCCAGAAATATGCTTGGCGGGATACTTTTCCAGCATCCCTGTTAAAAAACATAGGTATCACATGGCAATAATCTCCTTATCTCTGAAGAAGGTAGTTCTGCATCACGGGGTGCACTGAAACCCTATCACTTATACAGAGTGGTTACAAGAATTACTCTTTAATCTGAGGGCTGAGCAGTTCAAAGCAAGCCTAAAGAGTTCCCTTTCCTTGAACAAAAGGATCTGGGATGACATGCACATTTTGTACTTGAACCAAGAAGACTCTAGCATGGCTTAATGTTGGGATATGGCCTGTGACAAGACATTTCTCTCTAGTGCTTTCACTCATAGTGGTCTCTACTGCAATTCTGGTATCAACATTTTGGGTTTATCCCCAGCCAAACCCGGGGGGGTAGGGAGGAGGGAGGGGGCGATACGACACTAGGATTTTCTCTCATTACTTGTATCTGTTGTGATCATATAGTTTCATGTCCATGTATGTCTAAAAGCTCAATAACAATGTTAATTTCAAATAAAGAAAAATAAGGGGATCCCACAAAAGGCTCAATGTGAGTAATTATCTCTCTACTGTTAGAACTTTCAGCTAGTGTCCAGGTTGTGATCAAGGTTAGAGGATGTCATTAGCTTCCAGTTTTCTGAATGTGTCTCTTTCTCACAATTTGTTCCACATTACTAAGACAGGTGCCCCTCATTTCCGTGCATTTTGGGTGTCTGTATCCAACATCTCAGTGAAAAAATGCTAAGAAGCATGCAGGGTCTGCTCTGCAGGTGGTGGGTTTTATTCCAGCCTCACCATATCTGCTTCCTCTTACCTTTAAATCTCTCAATGCTGTAATATCCCTACATTTTACTACATTTTGAGTGTCTCTAGCCAATATTTCAGTGACAAAATGCTAAGAGGCATACATGGTCTGCTCTGCAGGTGGTGGATTTTATCCTAGCCTTGACATGGCTGCTCCCTCTCCCTTCCAAATCTCTCAGCTCTGTACTTTCCCTGGACACCACTGAAGACCGTACTCCAAAATGACTCTCCATAGACCCATAGCTGCATTACTGGCAAGTGTAGTTGTCCCCCAGCTCTTCTAAATGGACCAAACCAGTCAACACCATTCATACAGTCCCACCCGTATCCTACTCAGCATGTCCTTTCTTCCTAAAAATAAACCTTTGGAGCATGTATGGTACAAAATACCTTAATAAAACAAATAATTTAAAATGCTAAAATAAGCATTCCTGGGGTGCACTGATCAGCCTGTATAGAAACAGGGGTAGTATAGGATCATGCCTGTGTACTCTTTACCCATGCATGATGAAAGGAGAATGTTTAAAAACAAATATGTTACTGTTGGGGCAAAGCATGTTATAGTTAATACTTAAAAAAAAAATCATAAAATTTTCTGTTTCCCAAGCCCCTTAATTTTATGTAGCCCCCTCCCCAAAGGAATCCTATATGTGTTACTGGCTACCTTGACACTGTACACAAATTTCCAGAAGTTCTGGGTTCCAGTTGATCATAGGGTGGGGGCTGAGAGTGCCTTTCTCCGCCTGACTCTGTTCATTGCCTTTAGGTTGTGGTGAGAGTGTGGTGAGGTGCATGATGGTACCAGTTATTGTGTGTGCAGAGCTAGGTCTACTTGACTGAACATTTTCTGCTGTGTTATCCTCTGGTTCGGGGTGGTGCAGAAAGAGGAAGAGAGGAGGCCATGGTACAAAACAAGGAGAGGCACACAGTTTGTGATGGCATTGCAGTCTTTTTTTTCTGCTGGGTACAGAAGCAATGTGGGAGCAAGATAAATGTGTGATAATCTGAGTATTTTCTTGTCTTGTATTTTTTCCTGTGTAAGTGATCAAAATTTAACATTACAATTGTGGGCTTGTGCAACCATCTGCAGGCTTGTGCAATTTTGAATCAACTTGTCCTGCTGGCTAGTGCAAAGAAAAGTTTAAGGTTGACCCCTGGTAATAATAATAAAGGCACATTTTCAGAAAATTCATTAATAACTGTTAAAAAAGTTTCTGATACATGGCATTTATGTAAAAGAAGAAAGGGAGAGTGGGCCTTGTTGTTGGAAGGGCTGAGGCACTGGTTACCTTACCTCTTCCTGTGCTGTTAACTCTGGCTCAAGAACAAATCACTGCTGTTCAGTGGTTGACTGGGGGAGGGAGGGAGGGAGGATTGAGTATCCCTATGACAGCGCTCCTTCCTCAAGGTGGGGTAATGTATCCTGCTGCTTACATGCTACCTGGAGGAGTCTGGTAGGCACAGTAAGACCATGCAGGGGAGGGACTCACCATACAGGACATCAGGGGGCATACTGTAGTGGCAGAGCTTGCACATCATGCCCATTGCACATGAGGTGGGTCTGGGTTGAGAAAAAGAAGGGAAAAAACTCTGACTGCAGGAGGAAGACTCAGTCCCTCACACACCATGAACCAGTGACTGGGTGCCCCTCATTCTCTTGATGAAGCCACACATTTTGTAGAAACTGCCATTAACTGATGGACTCTGTGTAGTCCAAAAGCTTGTGTTCTGAAAAATTTTTGTTTGGCCAATAAATGGTATCACGTCACTACTTTGTTCATTTAAAAAAAGTAAAGAAATGGACAAATTTACCCTTGAAGACTTGGTCCCTTCTTATGTTTTTGATTTGATAACCAAAACTGACAAAAACACTGTTCCATGAAAATTCAAAAAGGCCTCAAGATTTATAAAACTCTAAACATGACAGAGATGTGACAATCAGAAAGGCAATATTTAATTGGCATGGCGTTTATAGTAAACCTTCCTAACGTAAAAACAAAAATTACTTGAGAGCTGGTAATTCCATAACTTATGATGAAAGTGTCCATGAACTGGGTAATGTAAATCAAAATTAAAGGGGTAAGGATAATAGTCAGCAGGTTTTACATGCATACCCAAGAAAAGGACCAATCAATTGGGCACACTCAAAAAAAGGAGGGCATGGTGGAAGATGTCAGAGGAAAAAACAAAGGTAGAGGGTGCAACAGAAAGGGCAGCTACAAGAAATTTTGGATGCTTATAGTGGGAGTGAGGATAATAACAGGCAGCAACATGAAAGTCATAAACCTCTCTAATGAGTCCTTACAGAACATTAAATAAATGTTGTTAAGAAGGGCTGAATACTCGTGTCTACCACCAAGTTCAACACCTTTCAAGTAAAAGTTGATCTATACAAAATATATCAAAAGCTACACCTTAAGGTTTATTTTAATAGCAACAGGCCTTTATTAATCAAAACCACATTGATTATTCAGGCTTGACAGATAAAAAGCCATTTTGGATGGCTACCACATCTGCTGGGCTGCCTGCTCCAGCTATATTTTGTGAAACTTCCCTTTTAAAAAATGTTTCTTATTCCACCTGGTCCCTTTCAAAATGCTGTGATTAAAACCTTTACAAATCTGGTAAATTCAGGTGTGGATTCATTTTTTAAACCTGGTTTAGATCACCAAAGACATAATTTGACACAAAACAAAAAACAAAAATGAAATGCAGGAACTAATTGCTGAAAAATAAAAGGAAAAAAAAAAAGAAAAACTTTAATCATTAAGCCAGTCAAAGAGGATGATGCCATTGTGATATGGGATAGGAAGAAATATCACTTGGATAAATATAGATAACTATACAACAAACCCCAATCCCCCTTACATTTTGGGATCTGATAGCTGATTTACATCTAGGGGATTTGGTAACACAGGGCAAACTTCTGCCTTACGAACAGATTTGCTCTCAAATACCGGGGGTAAGAAGCCATCCCTTCAAATTTCGTCAAATCTATGTTTCTGTAAAAGCTTATTTGCATAACAAGAAAGTATGGGCAGATAACAAGATCGAACTGTCAGGGCTGTTAAAGGTTGCAGACCAACACCACGCTGTTTCCAGACTATATCGTGAACTTCAGAGGATAGGTGATGAAATGCCCACTAATATTAGTTACTATTGGAAACAGAGATTAGAGATAAAGGCTGATAGTAGGATATGGGAACAAATATGGGAAAATAACCATAAATATATAAGGTAAGACAGGTACAAACTACAACAATTCAACAGCATGCACAATCTATATTACACCCCTGCTAAATTACATAAGATGGGCAAACTAATGTCATTTAATTGCAAAAGGTGTAAGACTGGAGAAGGTGATTTATATCATGTGTTGTGGGCTTGTCCCAAGATACAGCCTTACTGGCGGGCAATCCAAATCTCTTTACCTCCTATAACAGGCCAAGGATCTCACTTCACGCCCGAAATTTGTCTGTTGAATGTCTTCCCTACAGATATGGGCAAACAATGGAAGTACTATATGGCAATGGTATCAGCCACAGCTAAAGCGGTTATTTTAAGGCATTGGAAAGATGATACAACACCCTCAGTGCTTGAATGGTACAAGGAGATTATGCTGGCTTTACATGTAGAACTGCACATAGCCAGAATGAATAATTGAATGCATTCCTATAATGCCAAATGGGGTCTGCTAGATGCAATCCTAACTACTTGGAATACGTAATCCGTTTAATTTTGCAAAGCCGCTTTCTCATCCGAGGCGCCTCCAGAGTCCCAGTCTGTCTTCTCTCCTCTCGGAGGAGTCTGAGTGGTTCTTACAACCTAGTAAATGCTGCTAGGGGGAGGGTGGTTTTTAGCAGGGTGGGTTTAGAGTAAAAAGTTTTACTAAGTTAATGTGTTATTTGCTTTTGGTGATAACCATCTCTTCATTGTTTACCAATTCTCTTTACTTGTATTATAATATTGGATTCCTTGGTTTAGATGTACCTGGGTCTGGTAAAGACCACAAATACTCATGTAACATTGATGTTTCAATAAAGTGAAGTTAATAAAATTAAAAAATATATAGATAACTGTCAGATACAGCATACTATTTAAAGTTTGTCAGAGACCCGACAACCAGCAGAGGTGGTTTTAAATATTACATTCAAGTGTGGCTGGATAGCTAAACAAGAACTTGGTTAATAAAGTTAACTATTGCTGTGAGACTGATTGTCTACCCATTACTGAAGCTACATAAGAATCCTACTAACCCACTGGAAGACCAGTTGTCAACAGCACAGGGTCAATAACAAAACCAATATTTGTATTTGAAGGCCTTTTCTAGAGGACATTTGTCTCAAAACAAGATTTATTTCTGGGGGATACAAAGGAGACATCATAAAATGGGTAACAGAAACTAAGCTCTCTGTTTGGTCAGATGCAATCACATGATCACATTTTATTCCAGCAGTACAGATCAGATCAGAAATAGTTAAAATTCTGAGCCTTATTACTCATTGTTCTAAAGTACAAATCACTGGTACCATTTTATACAGTAATCACAATAATGCTCTCCAGGGTGTGCATAATTGTGGGGTAATGTCACTTCACTGGTATGTAAGGCTTGTGTGCTTGCCTTGTGCCTCACTTCCTGAGATAGGTTATTACCCCACAAAAATGCACTTAGTATTGAAAATTGCACCACATATTGCATAGACAGGGTAGTAGCACTAGCATATTACCTTACATGATGTCAACCCAAGTTGTTACCTCCTTATGAGTTCCTCCTGACATTTACAAAATTAACATTTTCATCAAACTCCAGTATTTCATTTGTAAAAATATTTTATTTCGGACAATGCAAAGGTATGGAGATATGAGCAATGATTGCACTAAGCCTTGCTAATAAGACACTGTACATAGATACATTGAATCTGATGGCAGGAGACCAAGAATTCATTTATACTGCCCTTACTAAGAGTATCTCACCTCACTGACCTGTTGTCCTTGTGAAGATTCTCCTACCTTTCTGCTATGTCATCATTCAATCCCCTAATAGCCATCTTGTGGCATAATTGTTACCCTGTCCTTGCCATGTTTAAACTCATTTATGATTTATGCCCCACTACTTCTGCTGGTAGGCTTTTTCTCTCTCTCTCTCTCCCAACTCCCACAAAGGTGGAGATCCCTCATTACCAGGAAACTACAGGCCCCGCTCACTCCTCCCCTCCCTTGAAAAGGTCCAGGAATCCCTCATTCTGTCCAAACTGTCAACTGTCAGACTTTCTCTCCTCCAACAACTCCCTCTCACCTGTGCAGTCAAGATTCAGAAAACACCACTTCACCATCACCTCTCTGCTGCGCGTTACCGACTCCATCTTCTCTGCCATGGATCATAGCCAAATTTCTGTCACTATCTTTATCAACTTGGCAAAAGCCTTCAACTCTATCTCACACCATCTGCTACTCCATAAACTCAGCCCCTTTGGCTTTGTCCAACCTGCTGTTGACTGGTTCCGCTCATACCACCAAAATGGACTTCAGTCGGTTCAAATAGGTGACACCCTTTCCTCTCCCTATCCTATCAGGTGTCCCCCAAGGCTCTGTCCTTGGCCCCATCCTCTTCTCTCTCTTCATAAATGACCTTCCCTCTGCCTGCCTCTCCTCTAATGTGCATCTCTACGCAGGTGACACTATTATCTTTACCTCTGGCCACTCCTACAATAGAATCTTTCCCAATCTCCAGAATGACTTCAACCGAGTCCAGTCCTGGCTCCTGGATAACCACCTAAAACTAAATACCAACAAAACTGTCACCATGGTTTTTGGATCAAGGCAGAAGCTTGCCTCCCTCCCCCCCCTCCCGTAATCACCACCCTGGATGGCACTGCCCTTAAATAGGTACCAGCCTTCAAGTACCTGGGTGTCTGGCTGGACAGCCACCTCAGCTTCTCTACTCACATTGAGACTATCTGTGGCAAACTCCGGCCACAACTCGCTGTCCTCTATCTGCTCAAAGCCAGCCTTGCCCCTTCCTACCTGGTGCAAGCTCATATGTAAAATAATCTTGCCAGTGTTGTACTATGCCAACATTGTTTATGGAACCGCCCCAACCTCATCTCTCTCCAGACTGGACATCCTACTCAACTCTTTCTGCCACTTTGCCACTGCCTCCCCCCAGGCTCTCTCCACTGCACCCTCTATGCACTGCTGTCCCTTGCCCCACTCTCCCACAGAAAAACCATCCACAGAGCCTCCCTCATAGCAAAATTCTGGTTTGGTTCCCTCCCCCCACCTCATGTCCCACCTGACCCCAGTAAACTCCCTTGACTACCCTCTTCGACACAGAGATTTGTGCACCTTTCGCATTCCTCGCCCACAAAATGTTACCTGCCAAGCTGCTTTTTTGTACCTTCCCCCCTTCTCTGGAACAGCCTTCCCCTCTGACCTGCGCCTGGCCTCCTCTCTCCCTTCCATGAAAAAACTCCTCCGGCTTCTCCCAAGCCCCCTCTGCCCAAAATGCCCTAATAGTCCCAGAATGCCCCCCTAAGCCCTACCACCTGCTAATAAAATTCTTGCAGCAGTCCAGTATACTTTTTTTTGTGTACTGGTCTACTTTATTGTGAATGTAAAAATTTTGTGTACAGTATGTAAAATGGTTGTGTATACTTTGTCTTTGGAATTTCCTGGTGTAACTCTTATCATTTCTGTGTACCCTACGTACCTGGGTCGCATCTGGAAACAAGCTTATATATATATATATATATATATATATATATATATATATGAACTTCCTCCGGTTTTTCTATTTTTCTTAAATTTACCACCAGGCCTCAAGTCATGACTTCCTGTTGAGTTAACAGCATCTTTATTTCTTACAAATATATATAACGCCACTGTTTGCATTTTTCATTTCCATAAGAAACTTATAGATTTCAAACATATCACTCCTGTTTTGTTTGGTCTCTAGTAAATACACGTTCAGGTCCTCTAACTGCTCCTTGTAGGATTCACCCTGTTGCCCCTGTATCATCTTGATGTCCCTATGCTAAACTGATTCCAGTCTATTGACATCCCTTTTCAGATGATGGTTCCAGAACTGGGCACAATACCCAGATGCTGTCGCAGAAGTGGTCTGTAAAGTGGAAATCTGAAAATGGTAATTTGTTCAATATGTCATAAATATATTTTAATTCATTTAACAACATCTGATGAGATAAAATAAAAATGTGGAGTTGTAATATAGATGCTAAGATACAGGTTTAGAATTGAGCTACTGATAACACATTTAAAAAAAAATGCTGTCACGATGAGTTGGAAGTTCCTGAAGGGAAATAATGAGCCCGAGGTATTCAACATAATCTTAATGAAAGTTATTAATAAAGACAAAGTCTATTAAAATGAAAGTCCAAAATGCAGACCCAGATGTCAAAGGTCCAGTAACTTTCATCAAAGAAAAACAACTATAGCTTTGTAGCCATAATTAACTAATTCTGGCCTCAGTTGAGCACAGAAGGGACACTGAGACCATGAGTATTATCAAGATCCAAGCTATAAGAGAAGGAGAAAGCTTCAAAATCAGTTGGCACATAGTTTCTACACCAAGGAATCTCAGATTAGACCCACTTGGTAACTCTTACAACCTAGAGGGAAATAATGCTATGGGACTGCAATCATTGTGCCAATATAACCAATGCAAAGAGCTTAAAGCATCCTCACTTAAGTAAGGAGTACATGATGGAATTGCTTATCAATTACAACACTTTGGGGCCCAGATATTCAAAAGGGCTGTGCCATGCACAACCCAGTGATGTGCCCCAGCACGATATTCAAAAGGGAAAAGTGTACCGCACAAATCCCGATGTGCTGGAGCACATCAGTAATGTATGCAGGCACAGGTGGGGGGGGCATGCCCATGCATAACCTGCACAGCCCGATATTCAGCCCGGGATGTGCAGAGTCATGCATGCGCAACCCCTACCTGTGCCTGCACAAAGTTAAGCCAAAAAAAAAAGGAACAAGTGATGGCCACCCACAGGTGAGCTGCCGCATTGCAGGGCACAACACAGCAGCTGCCACCTGTAGGTATACCGGTTCCTGCTACTAAGCGGGCGCTTCTATATGCCATGAGGCATCCATGTGGCTCAATCACCATTTCTAGATCCCTGGTGGTTCAGTGGAACCGCTTCTGCCCGATCGTGGGCATTGGTATTCTCAACCCCCATGTCCAATATTGCTGGTGGTCCAATGGACTGATTGCTGCCGGATCGTGGGCATCGGAATTATAACCCCCCCATGTACAATATCCCTGGTGGTCCAGTGGACCAATCACTGCCCGATAGTGGGCATCTGTAAATCATTAAATATTCCTATTACCCTGGTGGTCTAGTGTACCCCCTTCCCCACCCGCCCACTGAGCCCCACCACCCGGCACCCACCCGGTCAGCCGGCAGCACCCCACCTGCCTTCGCTTTGCTGCCCACTGACTGACAGCTCAGTAAGGCTGCCTCGATTGGTTCACAATGTGAGCCAATGGGCATGCAGCTATACTATACTCTCAGTCCAGATATGCGAATGAATTCATTCACATATCTGGACTGATAAAGCAAGACAAGCTGCCGCCCATTGGCTCACGCTTGAACCAATGGGTGGCAGCCCCACCGACCTGTCAGTCAGTGGGCAGCAGGGCAGCAGGTGGTTGGGGTGCTGCTGACCACCAGCTGACCAGGGGGGAGCAGGGTGGTGGGACTCAGTGAGTGGGTGGGGAGGGGGATACACTAGACCACCAGGGTAATAGGAATATTTTATGATTTACAGATGCCCACGATTGGGCAGTGATTGGTCCACTGGACCACCAGGGATATTGGACATGGGGAGGTTATAATACCGATGCCCGCGATCAGGCAGAGTGCGGTCCACTGGACCACCAGGGATATTGGACAGGGGGGTTATCCTTTTAGACAAATGCCTATGATCGGGCACATAGTGGTCCACTGGACCACCAGGGATGTTGGAGGGGGATTATTCTTGTAAACAAATGCCTGCGATCGGGCTGCAGGGGGCGTCAGTCCCCAATGGCTGCTGCCTGGCAGGGCACCAGGGGCAAGTCATTGGGATCGGTGCATCTGCATGCTAATGGCATGCAAATGGGGCCATAATGACATGCAAATGGCTCCATGTGTGCCTTGCATAAATTATGGTCCCATTTGCATGTCCCTTTTTGAATATCGCGGGTGCTGTGCATGGCGCAATGGCACTTGCGCTAGCACATCTCCATGCTTCACTCTGGCCACTTGCACTGGTGCAGTGCCACTGTGCCATGCACAGTGGGGGTGGCCAGGGTGCGATATTCAAAGCTGCTGCGCCATAGCGCAGCTCTGTTAAATATCGCCCAGGCCACACCCCTGTGCAACAAAGTTGAGCTGCGCCCAGGCTTGCACCACAGCCTGGAGCAGTTTGAATATCCAGGCCCGGATGTTTATTTACTTTTATATCTATGCAGGTCTTCATATGTTGGTCAAATGAAATGAGCAGTCTGACCTCAATATCATGGAACACAAAACTGCTATCTGCACTGGAAATATAAAGCGTGCCATAACCAGAAATGTTATTGAAGGTAAGCATGGTTATTATACTTCTAACTTACACTTTAGAGGGATTGACCATGTGACTCTGCCAAAGAGCTGAGGGTATATTTTAGAAAAAATGTTTACAGTGGTGGCCATTTTGGATACAAGAACTGAAAATCAACTTTCCAAATGGTTTAAATGATGATTTATAACTGCACAACTGCCTGAACTAAGGATTAGAATACTGTGCCTCATAAAAATTGATTCAGTTTACTCATCACCTGCCCCTTAACTCACCTTCTGTTCTTTGTTTCTGCTCTTCTTGTAAGTGTCCCTTCTAACCCAACACAAGCCTTCTCAAAATGTTCCTCCATTCTCTCCATCCCCTTTTTATTACCCTTTAACATCCACTGTTTATTGAACCTTGCATATGTATTCTGTCAGCATTATTTACCTCATTTTTATATTTCTATGTGAGTTTTTTCCTCACGTCTGTTTAATACGGCTGCTTATGTTCTTAACCTCTTCAGCTGGTAATCTTGGTGCACTTTGGACCGCATCATTAAATCCCTATACTTTTATTCTGTTTGTGATATCACAGTGCAATTTTCAGGATATAATATTAGGTCCACTAGGTCTACTCAGGCATATTATCAATTTCATTTTAAGGAAATTGTACAGTACAATCTTGTATGTGTACCTAAGAAAGCAATTTACAAATACTATTTTTTTTTTCGCTCCAGGGCATAAATTATGCACTGTATGTTGGGAAATCAAGATAACAACAACTCAAAGTATGCTTTTGTGGTAACTATGAGGAATTAAAATCAGAACTGGAATTTCCACCTGAGTCACAATCTGCAAAAATCCTGTATGGTACTACTGTATATAACTGCTCAAATGGAAATCAGTTTCAGTAGCACATACAACTGTAATTCATACTGCCCCTCTCTAGTTGTATGAATAAATTGTAGGGGATACTACCGCCTAAAGGTGGAGCAGTCTAAATTAATTGTAGTCCACACAGCATCTCTAATATAAATATGCTTCAAGTTCTTTCCCTGTACTGCAGATTATCATCTGACAAAAGAACAGACACCTGTGTTTATAATTCACTGTGTGGGAATAATGTTATGAATAGTGCTTGGTGTCACTTGTATATATTGATTTGTTTGGCCTTACTCGTTCCCACCTTGAGTATGAGCTGATAGCTGGAAGGCCCAAAAAGAATAGTATCCACCTCCTCCAACTCACGGAGAGTATACCTGGCAGCACTCAGGAGAGGAAAAACCCCCTTTAATGGAGGAAACCTCTGAGGAACCATGGCTACCAAGTTGCCTTCCTTCTAGGTGTACTACGAGGAGATGGAAAGAAAAGCTGAACGCATTTCTGCTTCAGGATTAGGAATGTATGTCTCAAAACAAGATGATGTCCATCTTCCCAGACGTTTTATGATGTAAGCTGGAACTTTCTTTCTTGAGGCAGAAGTAGCAGCACCGATTCTAAATGAATGGCCAGAATAAGCGAAAGGATCAAGTCCCAGACATTGTAGTAGTGAACGAATTGAATCCACAAATTCTTTGGTGGTTAGAGGTACATTATTATGAGAGGTTAGAAGTGGAGATTCAGGACTAGATTGACTATGAAAACTGCATAGCTGGTTCAAGAGGTAGACAGGGCACCAAGCAGTATTTGTAGGAAAATATTGAATGTCCACGCCTTCTCATAGCCTGTCCGATTCTGATGCAGGAAGATGGAGAACATAGTAATCAGCCCACTTGGTAAGATGTTTGACCTTGAGAAAGGACGTTGCAGAAAGTGATGAAACTGTAAATTCTCCGGGATGTAGAAATCCATAAAAAGCCAGACAGATAGCTGCAAGTAGGATAGTGGAGTGAGAAGTAGGAGGTTCGGACTTCAGTAGATTAATTAGCTGTTTGAAGATGGTATCATCGATGGGTAAATGAGTAGGCATCCTTTTGAATGAGAGCTTTTGGATTGCTGTGAGAAGGAGCTTAACTGCAGGATATGATGTCAAGGAGACAGAAGCTGGATCTTGTAAGCAAAGGTGAAATTGAATGCCAGCTAAGTATTGTCGAATGGTAGAGTAAGATAATTTACTGGTTGTATGACAATAGGTCGTGAAAGCTGTCTGAAGGCAGAAATCGGAAATGCAGGAGGCTGACATGGAGCAGAATGCATTGTATTTTCTCCAGGCTGTTCTGTAAGCTGATTGTGTGCTGATCGATAAGGCTGACCACATGAGGTTTTGCGCTGTAGTAAGATAATTAATCATGGCATGACTAGATTCTTGAACTGTGGAGCTGGAGTTGGAAGAGGATCTGCAGTAGGAAGGAGAATACGAAATTTCTGAAATTGAAAACGGGAAAGGTAGTCAGCGGCTGAATTGAGATGACCAGGAATATGAAAACATTGAATGCAAAAATTATGAATCAGAGAAAGCCATGTTAATCTCCGCAAGAATAGCATAATTGTAGGAGAAGATGATCTGCCTTTGTTAATAATATCTACTGTTGTTTGATTATCTGAATATATTAACACTGTAGACAAAGACCATCGATGACCCCAAGTAAAGCTGCTGCAACTACAGGATATATCTCAAATAAAGGGGAAGAGGTCGAGGCTGCAGGCAATTGTAGAAATTCAGAAGGCCATGTAGAAAAGAACCATGACTGAGGGAAAATAGCAGCGAATCCGAGAGTAGGTGAAGCATCCGTGAATACTCTAGGAGAAAAATCTTGAGAGATGTCTTTGTAGAACATAGAGTGACCATTCCATTGGTTTAGGAAGAGGAACCACATGGCAAGGTCGGATTTTGCAGTAGCTGTAATGGAAATGTGATGGTGGAGAGCTGACGTCGAAGGAAGCAGACCAAGCAGATATGCTATGAAGGTATGTCATTGAGGAATTATACGTGTAGCAAAGGAGAGGTAACCTAGCAGAGACAAGAGTTTGTGTTTTGTGCAGGATGAGCGATTGGAGAATGATAGAACCAGAGTCTAGATTCTGCGTAGCTTGTCCATAGGGAGTCTGGCTTCCATGTGACTGGAATCGAGAATGATGCCCAAAAATTCCAGAGAAGTGGCAGGACCAGAAGTCTTTTCCTCTGAGACAGGTACAGCTAATTGATGAAATAAACGGCGTAAGGCAGAAAGTGCTGCAGCTGGAGGCACAGAAGAAGGTTCGATGAGAAGAAAATCATCAAGCAAGTGGATCACTGAGGTTACCCGACAATGATTCAATAACAACCAGCAAAGCGTAGAAGAAAAGATATCGAACAATTTCGGACTGCTTTTGCAACCGAAAACTACCCGCACAGCAAAGTAGTAGGAATCTTCCCATTTGATGCCATAGAGATGCCAAAGGGACGGATGAATAGGAAGGAGTTTAAATGCATCGGCAATGCATCGGCAATGTCAGCTTTAGAGAGCCATGCACCTCTGCCCATTTGTTTGATAGTCAATATAGCATCGTCAATCTTGGCATAGGCCAGAGAAAAATCCTGAGAAGGGATAAAAGAGTTGATACTGGGAACGTAAGTGGCACGTGGAGCGGATAAATCAGAAATAAGGTGCTGTTTTCTTGAGAATTTGCGAGTAGCGACGCCAATAGGACTGACACGAATGAGAGGAAATGGCGGATGGAGAAATGGTCCGATGAGATAGCCTTTGTCTAGCTCTTTCTGCAAAAGGGAGGAGACTAAGGCCGGTTGAGTGAGAGCTGTTTGTAAATTAGGAGATTCATAGGAGTCCTGAGGAAGAGAACAGATGCCAGTATGGAATCCAAAAGTAAATCCGGAGACGAGAAACTGCACTAGAGAGCGAGATGGATGAGTGGTGAGCAGACGGGACAGTTCATTGACGTCGACAGGAGTAGAAGGATGATGTAATAGTCAGGGTCTGCTTCTTAAATTAGGGCAGATGGATTTTGCATGAGCTTCACCACAATGACTACAAACGTGCAGCAGACGGCAGGGATGAAGGGAGCAACCCATATCGTTGAAATTATTACAGACAGATCTACCAGCCACGGAAGTAATAGGACAACCATGTTTATCGTAGGACAAGCGAGGCATAGCAATATGATTGCGTATAGTCCTGGTAATAGTGGAGCCTGAAGTGGTAGTACGGGATGTAGACAAATCAGGCACGGATAAAGGGCAGAAAGAAGTGGCATGGGAAAGGGAGCTGCAGATCTGGCAAGTGAGAGCCTGTTGGCCAGCGAAATGGCAGCAAAACAACTCATTGTCAAGTGAGCCCCAGTGAAGGCGGACATTCAGGTGAGAGAGAGCAGCAGCAGCTTTAGCTGAAAAAGATTTATGGTAGTCGAAAAAATGAGTACCACCATAACGGACGCCAAGGTCAACAACTAGATACAGGTAGGTATCCAGTTCCTCCCTGTGAGAGGGAAAAGCAGAACATAAAATGTCTCTGAATAGACTAAAGGCCAAAACAAATTCAGGAATAGTCAGTTTTTTGGGAAGCCTGGGGTCCTTAGAATGAAGAACGATGGAAAAATCACCACAGGAGACGACTCTGTTTTCGATGGTATCGTGGGAAGAAATAAGCAATGATATAAGGTTGACATCTTTCCCTTCGATTATATCCTTGCGGAGATGAGCAGGAACTAGATGAACAGGTGAGACAGCAGGCACAGAGGAACTTGAAGCTAGAATACCTGAGGTAGAAGCAATGGCAGGTGCAGAAGGAGACGGTTGAAGCATTGGGGCTAGAGCAGGCTAAGGGGCAGCCGGAGCCTGGCGGCGTTCCATAACATCCAGGCGATTGGAAATATCAGACACAGAAGAGGCCAGCTGAGAAATGAGATCCTTTAATTCAGCAAAGGCATGAGGAGCAGGTGTAGCAGGACGAGCTGGCAGAGAACGCGGATTGAGATCCTGATTCTCAAGCCATAAATCATACAGCTCCTGCTTCTTGGTACCAGCAGGAACAGGAACCCCCAAAGTCTTCAATTCAGCCAGGAGACGAGGAATGGTCCAGTCCTTAAGAGAGTGCTTAGATTTTTCAGACTTCTTCTGAGGTACGGGGGGGGGTCCTTCAGGTGGAGCAGGAGGATCCATGGAGGATACCAACAGGCTGAATTACAGGCAGGAGGCCGACAGCTGGAACAGCAATGGCAACACAGCCCAAAGCCGGAACATATGAGGGAAACCAGCAGGGATTCCCAGAAAAATGCCAAAAAGAGTCCAGGATAATAGCAGGCATTACTAGGAATGAACCCAGAGCAAGGAAGGAACCGCCAGGAAAGCGGCACGGCAAACGAGGGAGCCAGTAGCAGTTGGACCAAACAGCAGCCGAACCAGGAAGGAAGCAACTTGGATGCACTTCGGGACGGGACAGGTGACGTGGAAGAGGAGAGAGAGAGAGAAGGAGCGAACCAGGCGACCAACACCCGTATCCGCGGAGTAGAGGAAGGGGGGGAGCGAGGAGGAGGTATGGCAGAGAAACGCCGAAGAATCACCGCAAGCGGCGAGAAGAAACACTGGCAAAGGACAAGGCAGCAGGCAAGTACCAGCAAGGAAGAAAACCACATGCCTGGCCCAGCGCTCAACTGTAAACGCTAAACAGGAGGGGCTGAGCGTGTAGGGATGCTTTATAGAAGGGAATCTCCGCCCATTGAATTACGGGCGGGCTCTTCAATTGTTTATGCCATTTCAGCTTCTATTCAATCACCAATGGGGAAACTGCAGCATGATATGTTTTAATACATTCTTAAACTTACTTACTTGCACTTCCTCAGCTTCTTTCTGTCAGTATCAGAAATGTTCTTTCAACATTTGGGTCAAAAACAAGCATATTCTAGAAGAGAAATCAGTAATGTCTTCCCTCTGCCTTTTTTCCTTTCTGCAGTGATGCTGCAATCTCCAACTAGTTAACAAAACAGTCTGACCTATGTCTTTTTCAGACACTCCTGGAAAATGTATGTTACATGCCAGGTTATAATATTGTATGTTGCACTCCTCTGAGTAAATAGGCACACTTGTGCACCACTAAATTGTTAAGGGTTGAAGCAGCCACTGTTTGGCTACAAATTTCTTCAAATGCATTCTGAAAGGGGATTTTGTGGTCACTGCATGAAATCACCTTTCAGGAGGGATCTGAAAATTTTCACTGCACTTTTTTTGTGAGGTAGAGTAATAAGAAGATTATGTTGAAAATGTTAGTACAAATAATAAAAAACAACAAAGGTGTGAGCGTAGTTGACATTTTTCAATGCTTGCTCATAACTTTTGTAATTTACAGTATTTTGACCCAAATTTTCAACATAGTCATTTTTTTCACACCACTTCATGAATGTGACAGCTGTCATTTTTCAAATTCTGGCCAAAATGTGTTTTCACTCTTCTGGCATGAAATGATGTGTTGGCCAGGATTTGAAAATTTTCAGCTACCAGGTTCATGAGCTGGGGTCATAAGAAGGCTCTGTTGAGAATTTGGTGTAATAATATTTAAAAAGAAAAACTTATGAACATACATTGAAAATGTTCTATACTCAGTCATAACTTTGATAATTTTCAATATTTCAACCCCAAATTGTTAACATAAACACTTTTTCACACCATCTCATGAACATGATAGCTACCAGTTTTCAAATCATAACAAAATGTGTTTTCACACCTGTGGTGTGAAATGATGTTTTGACAGGGACTTGAAAATTTTTACCTTCTGGGTTCATGAGGTGGTGTTATAAGAAGACTAAGTTGAACATTTGGTGTAAAAACATGGCAAAATAACCAAGTTACAATATGAGTGAACTTTGATTTTTTTTTTTTGATGCTTCTGCAACCTGACGGACTCCACATTTGGCACAGGATAGCTACATGGAAGCACAGGGCCCCTTCCACAGCCAAACAGACTCCTCTCTTGTGCAGAGCCTGGAAGGCCCTACATGTTTGCATCAGTAATCACAGGGAAGCACATGGTCCTCTGGGTCCAGTGTTTCCACAGCTGGATGAACTCATCAATTGCTGCTGATGCACAGAATTCACAGGGCCCTGTGCTTCCCAGTCAGATGGAGACTTCACTTTGCACAGGTCCTGGAGGGCCCTGCACATCTACATCTGTAGCAGCATGGAAATACAGGACCCACAGGTCCCTGTGCTTCCACAGTCTGATGGACCACACTTCTAGGCCAGGGAACCAAGGTCCTCTGCATGTCTACATCTGTAGCCACACAGAAACGAGATGAATATGTTCATACCAGTCTCTTCAGGACCTGCATGAATGAGGATGTGATTCCACTATCTCAGAGAGAAAGGAAATTCCTGGCAAAGAAACGATGTTAATGCACCAGTTAGGGTTCAACTTAAAGCAAAAAAAAAAATAGGGAATGTGGCATAATGGTTTCCATCCCTATCTCCCCACCCCCTGAAACAGCAAAAGGACAAGATCACACAAGCAAGCACAGACAACCATCATCAGGTAAGACAAACGACATACAACTGTTTACAGATGACACAAGTGCAATGGCACTGATGTGCTACCTTTGTGGATTTGTATCTATGGCTACATAAGCATGGGCCCCAGAGGGGTATGTGCTTATGCATCTGCACCTGTGTGTATAAACTGTACAATGTGTTCTGTAGACAGAAGTACCCATGGGGCCTGCACCTCTGCAGACAGAGATACTTGTGCACACTGTGAAATGTACCACACTACATAACATGATCTGCTGCTGCATGGTTTTCTATATGCAGGTGCTACCCCCTGAAAGATTTCTAGATCTGCTTCTGGAACCATAATCCCTGCATTGCAACAGTACTTCCATCTGCATAATATTCTGGACTCAGACCTCAGTGTGTATGTATAACATCTGTGGCTAAAGAGGTGAAAGGCCTCTCAATGGCCTGCATTTCTGCAGCCAGAAATACTGTTGCAATTTTGGGATCATGGATTTTGTAGATCCCACGCTTCTGTAGGCAGAAGTTAGACTGTATATCATACACCTGCAGCTGCAGAATGGCAGGCCCATCAAGTGTGTGTATGCCTTATAATGTGCATGACTACCTGTGGCTAAAGAAACCCTGGCCTTTGATGGACCCGCACTTAAGCAGACAAGAGAAGTTTTGTAATTTTGGTATCATGTATTTATATCTGTGGCTGCAGGGATCTGTTTTTCTGCACACAGAAGCAGTGGCTGTGATTTGATTATCCTGGATTTCTATTTGCAGCAACAACTGAGCACATGGGGGAATGGCAAAAAAATTCTGAAGCAATATAAAAGATCTTTCTGGAAAAGACAAGTTCTTCACCATTATGTTCCTGTTAAAGGGGGACATTTTCCAAGATCCAAAAACAATAGCAGATGCCTTCAGCATTGCATTTTCAGGCCTCAGCAACATCCATGCCCACACACTTCCTAAACTCACTCCCACAGTACGTGCTGAAACTGCACGCAGGGCTTTTACTATGGCAGTTAAGGAATTATTTGCCATCACCTGTCAGTGTATTTAACATGTTTCCATATTTATGATTGTTTTATTAGTGAGACACTGTAAATATTGTCTTTGGATATTGTATTCTATGTTGCACAATTTGTAATATGTAACAGTATTTGAAATGTTTATGTCCAATGCTTTGTGCTCTGTGTTCTTTTATATGGAACTTATTTATTTATTTTATTTATTTGTGTCTAGGATTAGAAAGAACCTTTGAGCCAAGGCTCTTTTACAAAGGTTCCACGTCATGCTGGTTACAGGGTAACAGACACTAAAACATAAAACAGTTACAGGTACATGGTTTTAGACAGTAACTTTGCTTGACAAAATCAGACTGAGCAATGAGTAACTCAAGAAACAATAGGAGGAAGAGGGCAAGAAGGGGAGAGGGCTGAGTGTAGGGGAAGGCATAGGTGTAGAAGGTCAAGGTGAGGCAGCCGAGAGGCCTTGTCAGGACAAACACAGGGCAAGTGCATTAGAAGTTGCATTGGACAGATAAGTGCAAGACAAGAGGGCAGAAACTGACACCTGTAAGGGCAGAAGCAGCGTAGGGAATGAAGATGTTATGGGGTGCAAGCACAGGTGGAGGTGCCAGTTATGGAATGGTGGATTTTTTCTTGAATTCTCCAAGCATTGCTGTGGATGAGGTATCACTAGAGAGCTCATTCAGCCAACTCAGAGCCCTGTATGCAAATGACCTTTGGCCTTGGGACATGCGGCAGCAGGGGATTTGAAGGATTTGGGGCTTAGAGCTCCTGGTGTTGCGGTTGGTGATTTTGGGTTTGAGGAGGGTGCTGACTCCTGGTGGTGCCTTTCCTATCATGATTTTCTTAGCAGTGATGCAGGTTTGGTATTTGATTTGGTTGTTCAGTTGCAGCCAGCCTGTTTTGGAGTAGAGGTCACCGGTGTGGGTGAGATGGTGGGAACCAGTAATGAGTCAGCAGGCTTGATTGAGGGAAGTTGAAACACGCCTGAGAGATGAGGTTGTGGCAGATCCATAGATAATGAGACCATAGCCAGTGATGCTGATGATGGAGCTCTTTACACCTATGGACAGAGCTTCTGGGGTTAGATGTTTCCTATTTCAGAATAGTAGGCCCATCCTGGTGTTGGCTACTTTTGCCACATTATTGATGTGTGGGACATAGGAGAGATTACAGTCGAGGGTGAGGCTGAGGTATTTGAAGGTATGAACTTGTTCGAGGGTGATTCCTTGCTTGGTTTTAATGGAGAGCTGATATTGTTTGTGTTTGTTTTGGGAGCTGCAGAAGATCATGGTCTTTGTTTTTTTTTCTGGTTAAGTATAAGTCTGTGTTTTGTGAACCAGTTTTCAACTGCAGAGAAGGCCTGTTGGAGGTTACCTTGTAGATGGACTGGATCATGGTGGGATGCCAGGACAACATCATCATCCATGTAGAGTAGGATCTGTTCAGGGCAGGAATCTGGTAGTGAGTTCAGAAAAAGCCTGAAAAGGAGGGAGCCCAAGATTGAGCCCTGTGGGACACCGGATCGGACTGGTCTTTGGTCTGAGAGTGTGCCAGCAATCCTCACTCTTTGGGAGCAGTTGTCTAAGTAGTTTTTTGAACCAGTTCACTGAGTTAGGTGAGAGCCCTGCTAGTTGAAGCTGGGCAAGTAGGAGATTGTGATTGACAGTATCAAAGGCTTTAGTTAAGTTGATGACAGTGGACCCAGTAAAATGACTGTTATCGAGTGAGTGATGGATTGCACAAGTGAATTTAAGTAGCGCTGTGGAGGTGCTATGACCTTTTCTAAAGTCATGTTGCTCCTTGCACAGGATGTTGTGATTGTCTAGGAAGTCGGTGAACTGGTCTGACAATCCGTTCTAGGGCCTTGGAGAGTGGAGGTAGGATGGAAATTGGACGGTAATTCTCGGTAGCTGTTTTTATCACCACTTTTATGAATTGAGGTTACTGTGGCAGATTTCCATAAGTCAGGGAACTGGCTGAGGCTGAAGGAGAGGTTGAAAATCATGGCCAGTGGTCGGAGTACTTCTTCAAGTGTGAGTGATAGCAGTTTGAAGTCGAGGAGTCACTGCTGGCTCTGGAGTTGCAAATGGCTTTGGTAACATAGCTGCGGACTTGATGCATTTTTACTGCTTTAAAGTAGAAGGGAGAGTGGCTGGGGGTGGCTGGGGGGCCAAGGGGAACCACTTCATTGAAAAAAACCTGTGGGAGTACAGCATTGAGGTCCGTGAAGGTGTCATTGAATGCATCAGCAGTGAGTTTCTAGTAAAGTGTAGTTTCATCATTTATGCTGAGTACTGACAAGGGTGATTTAGATTGCTTCCCAGTGACTTCTTTAATGTTATTCCAAAAGTCCCTACCATTGCTCCATGAGTTAGTGAGAGCATTATAGAAATAGGTGGTCTTCGTATCCCGGATATATTTGGTGCAGTCATTTCATGCACATTTATAGTTAGCAATATCAACTTGTCTCCCGGTGTTTCTGGCAATCTTCCAAAGGTGGTCTCAAGTTTTTAGTTGTCTAAGTAGGTCTCCGGTGAGCCAGGGGCTACATAGGGCTTTGGCCTTGTGCTTTTTGAAGGGTGCAAATATGTTGCATGCTTGGTTGAAGATCCTGATGAAGTGTTCCAGTGCAGTGTTCACATTGGTTGCAGTGAGAATTGGGGACCAATTCTGTTGTCGAAGGAAGGTTTTGAGGTGAAGTAGCTTGCCTCTAGGTAGAACCTGGCTGGTAATGGTTTTGGGGGGGTTCTTGATGAATTTATTGGACCAGTAGCAGATGACGGGGGAGTGGTCACTAAATGTGTCAGGGAGGACAGTGGTGTTTGTGATCCTGGCAGGATGGCTTGTTATGATCCAATCCAGAAGGGTGCTGGTACCCATTTTATAGTTTGTCCTGGTTGGGGAGCTAACCATCTGAGAAAGGTTTGCTGCCGCTATCAAGTCCTTGTATGTCCCTGCCTCTGCAGCAGGCCAGTTAATATTAAAGTCACCGAGGAGGATGATTTCTGAATCAGGTGAGAGAGATTTGGTAAACTCCAGGACTGCATTAAGCCCATTACCTTGCTCTCTCGGTGGAATGTAGACTGTGACAACTGTGATGGCTTTATTGTATGCACCGAGAAGGATCATGACAGGAAGAATCTGTGCAGTGGTGGTCTGGGGGGTTAAGTTGATAAGGTGCCCCAGGATCGTGTCCTTAAGGTAAAGGGCGCAGCCACCACCTCTTTTAGATGTTTGATCAAGCCGGTAGGCATTATACCCAGGGAGGGTGATAGCATGGTCGGGAACCAAAGGTGAGAGCCAGGTTTCTACGACTGCTAGTATGTCTAGGTTATGCTGGCAGGCAAAAGTCTGAAGGGTGTCAATTTTGTGAAGAAGACTGCATATGTTAAGTGAGATTGTTGAGAGGGATCTTGGTTGATTGGTCTGAGTTGTTCTTATTGTAGGGGCTGGTCTGGGATTGGGATGAATGTTTCCAGACAATAGCAGGAGAAGAAGTATACGTTTTAGCGTACTGGTGTGAGATACCCATGACTGGCACCTATTTTTTTTGGACCTGAGAACTACGAGATTCACCAGGGCAAGTAAACAAGTGGAGCCATGGGTAAAGCATGGCAGTAGTAGCGGTGGACAGGGGAAGTACCCAATGGCCATTTGGGGGAGAGGGCCATTTCATAGTGATTGGAGATGCCCAAGGCGGGAACATGAGATCGAGAGGGAGGGTACCAGGGAGGGGGTGAGAGAGTGTGAGTTGGTAGATGTTTGGGACAGTGGGGAAATATGAGTGGGGGGATGTAGGAGCGGGAAGAGGGCAAATAAGGTGAGCAGAAAGGGGTACAGAGTACCAGTGTCATACATGATTCAATGTGAATGGGGGGGGGAGAGCAGGCACAGGGTGCTGGTAAGGTGGGAGGCAGCTAGTGAAAGTGGCAGGAGGTAGACAATGAAGTGGAGGCTCGGGGTCAGGGGGAACTAGGTAAGCAGGTGGCTGAGGGAGAACAGGAAGAGGGTGGGGCAGTGCGGAGACAAGGGCAGTAGCAAAAGAGGAGGATGTAGCAGAGAGGTAGTGGGGGGCATTAAAGAGTGTAACAAGACAGGGAGACAGGAGGTAGCAGCTCTAGAATAGAGTTCAGGAATGAAAGGGTGCAGGGGAGCTATGGAATGCCAAAGGGGGGTTGGCCAGTCACGGAGTGACGGAGTGATTGGTACTAGGAGATATAAGGAGGGTGTCAGGCACAGAAAGGAGGCAGGGGCAGTGAGGGGACTGAGTTGATTAGCAGAGGGGGAGGAGGAGGAGCAGGGAGGAGGGAGAATGGCAGTAAAGTGGGGAGGTACCGGAGGAAGAGTATCCAATAGGAAAAGAAAAGATGGTTCCCTAGGCAGAAGTGGGCGGAGCTAAGGCCTATTTAATTAAGGTGGGAGGTGGGGGAGGGGGGTGGCAGTCCAACAGGAAATGGAAGCAACAGGCAGCGGCCAATGGGAGCCTTTCAGCACTTCCCAGTTCGGCCTGGGAGCTTACCAGCAAGAGGAGGGTTCCCTGGCGGTGAGCAGTGGTGGTGTGGATTGCTGGCCCAGGAAGCCCCGGCCGCTCAGATGTTTCCTCGATCAGGGGCTGGAGATCTGAGGGAAGGAACAGAGCAACAGAACTTATAATGTAACCTTAGATTTACACAGGACTGTCTTGCAAACTGGACTATACAAGTCGAAATGACACGTACTCCTGTATAAAAAATAATGTTTTTATTTACTTACTAAACACTGAAATTGTTAATTCAGAAGAGACCCTGGCTGACCATATTCTCCCCCCACAGGAACCCCCCCAATTTTATTTCAAGTAGATCTCCCACTCAGAAGCAAAAAAAATCTCTCCAGTGCTTCCTCTACAAATCTATGTACATTAGCGACTCACTCAACCTTAAATTAATAGCCTTGTCCCCTAATGAATTGATAAAGCCACTCACCATATCACTGAATCTATCACTTAGATTTGGGCAGTTCCTCCAGAAGTGGAAATCCACAATAGTCATGCCAGTTCATAAAGTGGTGGTCAGGCTAATCATGCCAACTATAGGCCTATATCCATACCACCCCCCCTCTCTCAAAAGCTTTCGAGTGCATAGTATCAGATCAGTTGGTGGATTTCATTGACAAACATAACATCCAGTACCCCCAACAGCATGGCTTCCAGAAGACCCTCAGTACCACCACAGCATTGCTGGAATATACTGACTTCATTCATACAGCACTAGGCAACAGCCAGCTAGTGGGATCGATACACATCAACCTCACTAAAGCTTTTGACAATGTCAAGCACATTATCCTACTCAACAAGCTTCTTGCAATCAGTCTATCACCAGACACAGTTGGATGGTTTAAAAGTTACCTTGGAAGCAGATCACAACAAGTAAAAATCAATGGAATGCTCTCTGATGGTAGGCAGGTGACAAATGGTGTCCTTCAAGGCTCCAAACAGAATACTCCTGAATTACAACAAAACTAAGGTTATGTTGTTTGCTAACCACCAGAGCATATACAGAGCCAGCCAGCTGACCATCCAGAACAATAAATAGGAGCCACTTGATCAGGCCAGCACCTTTATCAACACCACTATCACATCCCATTCCTCCTGGGCATTTATTGTTGTCAACAACAGTGATGTGAACCCATCTCTTGCCATCAATGTCAGTGTTGCTTCATTGAAATCAACACACCATGCTAACTTGAGTGAATTTCAAAATGTATCAGATTTATCAGAATTTATCAAAATTCAATAAATAAATAAATAAATTTCCACCCCAAAACTGGATTCTAAAAGTGAGACTGCATTTTTTCCTTCTATTGAGTTTGTGGGGCTTACAATTCTATCTTGACACTATTTCAATTACCCTGTTATCTGCTGTCCTTTTATTTTCATTTGTTCAGGTGACAAGGTGGCACAATCTGGTCAGATGCTGTCGGAGTGGATGGGGGGTAGGTAGTCACTGCACTAGCAATTCCGTGCTACCCTGAAATTTGTTCCACCATGATGCATGACTTCAGCTGGCTTCCTGCCCCCTGGGACAAATGTGCAGAAGGCCTCTACCTCTCAACCTGGTTACCCAACTCCACTCCCCCCTTAGAGTGCTATGCTGGGGCTCAGTTGCATTTTTATGCAGGTGCTACAACCTTATCAGACATGAAAGGAAAACTAATGCTCTTGACACTGTTGCTATGTGTCTGTCAGGTCAGCCTTGGTCCTCACTCCATCCTAACCAACAGTGACTTCCAGACCTCTGTATACTTTGCCATGTAGGCTGGGGCTGCTGCATAAATGAGATTTGGCTGTTCTACTTCCTCCCCTGATGATGGTCATACAGACACAGGGCTATTTTATTTTATGGTTAAGCCAGGGAGTCACGTGATGTAACTTACCATATAGATTCATAGCTCTCCGCTTCGTCCCGATCACAAGGTCAAACCTTCTTTTTTCATTCCACCGAGGCTTTTGGAACATTTTGTGTCCTTTAATTCAGTGTTTTCACTCTTTCTGCTGTTTCTGAGAGGGAGGTTGCTTTTTTTTTGTCAGTCTTACTTCAGTGCAATGGATTCGATGGACACAGAAACAGTTCCAGAAGTTTCCCAGCACCATACTCCTCCTGAAACACTTTTGAGTCTAAATGCTTGAATGCAGCAGTGTCTTCCACTGTTACACCAGCAGAGGATGCCTCTGATCTTTCTTTAGTTAGTTTTCAGGTGGACTTAACTACAGTACCATTAATGCAGTTGTTTGGGAGCTGGCAGAGGACATAACACTGTTTTGCTTGGCCCTTGAAGCCATCACTCATTGTGTTACAGACACTGAGGTCACAGAAAAGTGAAAAAACAGCCATCCAGTTAATCCGATAATGGTCGGTGGGTCCTCCTCCACCACAAGTGCCCAGCAGGTTGCCTCTCAGACCACTCCCATAGCCCCCATGTCTCAGAAACAGATTAGGATGCCCAGTATCTCCTCCCTGCAAACCAGTCTCAGGGAGAGGTCCCCCAGCAAAGGGATATGCCAACGCTGGCCGATGACATGGGAATTTTGAACGGCGGGTTGGCAGTGGCAGGGGGATGAGCCTGGCTGAGGTGGGATCATTGGCGGCCTGAAGAAGTGGCTAGCCAGATGGCTAGGGAGGCATAAAAAAAATAAAAAAACACTGAGGTATGTATCAGCTCCCTGGAGGATCATCAGGCTAAAGATGAAAAAGTTTTAGTTGCCCTAAGACAAAAGGTGGTGAAATTAGAGTCTAGAGTGGAAATCAGGAGGGGAGAAATTGCCATAATAATCTAGTCCTTGGGCATCGCTGAGTGGGAAGAGGAATCAGACATGTGTGGTTTGTGCAATCTGTGTTGCACTCTGTTGCTGGCCCCTCTCCTCATGGTCCCACATATATCATGGAATGAGCCCACCGGGCTCTGAGACTCCCTCCTAGCCCTTCAGAATAGCCATGGAACATTAACTTGAAATTATTATATTATAAAGATAAAATTTACATACAACAGAATGCACTGGAGAAGGTAGAGCTATTCTGGAGTTTGCACCAGTTTTACATCTTTAATGACTAAACCCCTCATGTGCATCAATTCCATGGTGAGTATAGGGGGTATCCTCTCCAAGCTTACAGTGGCTGGTATTCAATATCATTTACTTCATTCTGACAAATTATTGCTTACTATGGAAAGTGGCACTCAACATTATGAATCTGGTAAGGAAGCGTGGAGTGGTCTTCCTATTATTTTTCCTGACCTCTTCCCCAAACAGCCTGGCTCTACAGGACATGCTTTGAGATGAGTTTATCAATAGCATCCTTTTCTTGTTCTGTTTTGGCATGTCTGTTTCACCTTTGTCATATTGAACATGCTCACCTTTCTGAGCCATTTTTACAAGTACAGTATTATATTCATGCTGGAACAAAGACTTTATGTTTCTTATATTTACCCTATATTGCCCCTTGAAAGGACAGTTTTGCTATACGGTTATCTTGAACCATCAGTTGTTTTTTATGTTATTATTATGCTTGTTTTTGATCAATACATCATAATAACTGTTTTTTTATGTTTCCATTGCTCATTTTATATAATAAGGAATTTATATGAGGTTGTTTGTCATTTTTGAGGGGTCCATTTACTTTATGTGTGGTATTCTTTCTTTTTAGAGGGTTGGGGAAAAGCGGATTAATGTGATAATGGTGAAAGCCTAAAGGTGATTACTGTTATCGCAAAGCCAGAGTGCCAAAAATCAATTCCGACACCCCTACTCTCTACAGCAAAGCGGCACCGGGGACTTGTTTTCTAAATGTTTTATGTGGGAGGCTGCACCTTTGCCCCCTTACCTATCTACATAAGGATTCTCAATTTTGGGGGGGGGGTGCAACAACGTTGGAAAAAATAATTAGGGTCAGGGCAGAACAAAAAAAATGCACCAGCACCTGGACATAAACCCAGCACCCTGCCCACCAAAACTGCCAAGCCACCCACCATGCCACAGGGCCAGCTCGGCAATCCGCCATGGCACAACCCATCACAATCCCTCCCACTCCTTGCTGTGTGTGCTTGTTCCTCCCATGTGTATAGGTATAGTGACATCCCATCACTATATTCGCCGACCCCCCATCTGGTCTCCCTACCCATTGGTAGCCCCAATGCCATGTGCTGGGGATTGACTTGTCATTATTGCAGGGGCTCAATCGCTGACACCCATGTCACAGGCTACTGAGGGAGGCATATTGAATGCTTTGGTTGATCCTTTTATAGGGTCTTCAGTCTTTTATGGGTTTGTTATTTTCTTGCATTGTATTGCCCTTCCCCCCACCCCCACCACTATATTCCTTTGGATGCTTTTTGCTGAGTCATTGGTGGCAGAGAACAGACAGAAAACCAGGAGGAAGGAGCTACTGGTATAACTAAAACTTCTCTACTGGAACTAAGAACTAGAATTCTGTACTGGGACCTTCAATTCAGGGTAAAAAAAAAAGAGTTAGTGTGTTTGTCAGAGGTAGTTGAAGTAAATTGTTATCTATTATCTGTGTACTTATCTAGGTGCTTGTTACAAGTGTCAGAAGGGATTTGTTATCTGTGAAATTAACTAAGTGTAGAAAGATTTGCAAAGTAGGGGGAGTGGCTTAGCTAGAAGGAGCCAGGTTAAAACCAGATTAAAGCACTGCCCTAGATAGCTTCTGTCAGAGAACAGTCAGAACACCAGGAGGAAGGAGCTACTGGTATAACTAAAACTTTTCTACTGGGACTATATTGCCCTCCTTCCCCCTCCACCCCCCCATCCTAAACCAGTTCTACTTTTATAGGCCCATGATTTAACTGACAACAGGAACTTCCTGTTTGGGACCAGAAAGTGAGTGATCACAGAGCCACCAAAGACTCACCATCTTAGAAGGGCAAGAGTAGCTCTCCTTCCCCCCCAGCTGCTGGAGGTCTGACTCAGAGTCAGTAAGGAGACTACTGAGAAATATAGGAATTTCTTGTCTCAGAACAAGAAGATCAGGAGCTTAAAGTGCACAGAGGCAGTAAGTAAGTAGGGAGAAAATAAAAAAAAAATAAACAGAGGAAAGAATAAGTATTCCAAACAACAGTTAGGGGGCCAGTAAAAAGACATGATGGGAGTGGTGCAGTGTAGTGGCTGTGGAGCAGCAGTCTTCCGGGAGACATTATGGAGGATGCAGTGTTGTCCCATCTGCAGGCACCTCTCTGGGCTGAGGGAGGAGGTTGCTCATCTCCAGGCTGAGTTGGCCATGATTTGTGGGACCTCCTCCCACCCAGGGACCACCAGGGTCACTGCCGCTGCCTCAGAGGTTGCCAAGAAAGAGTAGCAGTTGGACCACAGTGGGCTCAGGGAGGGTGAGGGTGGTGGAACAGATGTGCATCCCTTCAGTTGTACCTCTCCACAATTCCTACGCCATTCTGGAAAGTGTGGTTCCTCTATGGAGGCACCCACAGTGGAGACCAAGGAGGATGCTGGGAACCTCCACAAAGGAGACCCACAGGAGGGTGGCATGGGACCTCACAGTGGAAGGAAACAACTCCTGATGAGGGACTCCATTGTTAGGAAGGTAGAACTAGGGGAGGAAAAGGAGAGGGAAGTAAGGTGCCTGCCTGGTGCCATGGCTTGGAGGGACAGGGAGCGAATCCTCAGGATCACAGGAGCAGCTGCACAGGGGAGGAAACTGGAAGTCATTGTCCACCTAGGGACAAATGACCTGGCTAAGAAAGGGATCAGAGAAGTGCAAGAAGCATTTGTGGAGATGGGGATGGGCCTTAGACAAATAGCACACATGGTAACCTTCTCGGAGGTGCTGCCTATCTATGGCATGGATGAGGCTAGGGTGCTCCACACCATGGGATTCAATCAGTGGTTGAAAAACTGGTGCAGAGCTCAGGGATTTGGCTTCATTGGGGACTGGGGTCCACTCTGGATGGATGCAGGCCTATACTGGTGTGATGGTCTGCATCTGTCCAGGAGGGGAACCAGGATCCTAGGTGATAGGTTTAAATACTTAATTGGCAAGCATTTAAACTAGGCAAGGGGGGAAGTACTGGAAAGGAGCAGGAAAATCCTAGGGCCCCCCAAAAAATCAGGGTACTAAGTGAGGTTGACATCAACATAGAGATGTCAATAGGGAGAAGCACAGGGGTAAATGGAGAAAGTGACAAACACAGTAAGTACAGGGATGGGGCAAAAAGGGGTAAGGCCATCAAGAAATGGAGAGTAATGAGTACCAACACCCATAGTCTGGGCAACAAGCTCCCTGAACTGGTGGCCTTGATGGAAGATGGATGCCTGGATATCATAGCAGTCACAGAAACATGGTACACAGAGAACCTTGACTAGGATGTTAACATACCAGGGTACACAACCTACAGGAGAGACAGGGAGGACAGAAGGGGGGGAGTAGCTCTCTATGTAAGGGAAGGGATAAAAGCAACTGAACAAAAGAGTAAACAGGGAGGAGAGGAGGTACTGTGGGTCACCTTAGAGTCTGTAAAAGGCACCACAATCCGCACAGGGGTTGTATACAGATCCCCATGTCAAGGGGAGGGAATGGACAAGGATATGATAGAAGGCATGCTTAGGATGGCAGAGAAAGGGGAGATACTGTTGATGGGGGACCTGAATATGCCAGATGTTAACTGGAGCACCTTTGCTGCAGCCACATCCAAAAGCAGGACCATTCTTGATGCCCTTCAGGGGGCATGCCTCAGACAGCTAGCTTTGGAACCTACTCATGAGGGAGCAATCTTAGACCTCGTACTCTCAAATGGGACAGTGAGAGGATCTCAGATCTAGAAGTGGGTAGCCATTTGGGAACAAGTGACCACCAAACAGTGTGGTTCACGATAAACTCAGCTACAGAGTCAAGACATACAAAAGTGAGGGTTCTGGACTTCAGGAGGGCTGACTTTGGCAAGATGGGAGAGTGCCTTAGAAAAGCACTAGCAAACAGGCTAGAAGGAGGGGTGAAGCAACAATGGGGAAATATCAAAACTGCCATCACAGAGGCAACAAGCTTTTGTGTGAAGTAAATAAACAAATCAAACAGAAAGAAAAAGCCACTATGGTTCTCAAAAGAAGTGGTGGTGAAGGTTAGGGAGAAAAAGATAGCATTTAGGAAGTATAAGGAAACACAGAAGGAGCAGGACAGAGAACTGTACCAGTTAAGGTAGAAGGAAGCAGGGAGGGTAGTCAAAATAGCAAAGGCACAAACTGAGGAAAAGATTGCCAACTCGGTTAAGAAGGGGGATAAAACATTTTATAGGTATATCAGGCAGCGTAAAAAGACAAAGGGAGGGATAGTGAGGCTGAATAGAATGGATGGTGGGTGGGCAGAGAGTGACAGTGAAAATGCATGGATACTGAATGAATACTTCTGCTCAGTATTCACAAAAGAGGAAGTGGAGGAGGTGCCTAATCCAATTAACAGAATCACTCTGGAGTGGGGGATTGATCCCAGTCCTTTCACAAAAGAAAGGGTTCTGAAAGAACTCCTAAAACTGAAGATGGACAAAGCAATGGGACCAGATGGAATTCACCCCAGAATTCTAAAATAATTAAGCAAAGAACTAGTGACACCACTAACTACCCTTTATAACAAATCATGGGAGTATGGTGTGGTACCTGAGGACTGGAAGAAGGCTAATGTGATTCCCCTTCACAAACGTGGGAGCAAGACAGAGGCAGGAAACTACAGACCTGTCAGCTTGACCTTTGTGGTAGGGAAAGTGATGGAATCACTTCTAAAGGAAAGAACTGTTGAGTACCTAGAGGCCAGTGGGATACAGGACCCAAGACAGCATGGGTTCACAGCGGGAAGGTCATGTCAGATGAATCTAATTGATTTCTTTGACTGGGTGACCAAAGTAGTAGACCAGGAGGGGCTGTTATCATGGCCTGCCTAGACTTTAGCAAGGCATTTGACACAGTCTCACACAAAAGATTAGTAGTCAAATTAACCAGCCTTGGAATGTGTCCCAGGGTGGTAGCCTGGGTAAAACATTGGCTGAACAACAGGACACAGAAGGTAATTGTAAATGGAGTCCACTCTGAACAAAGAGGGGTTACTAGTGGGGTACCGCAGGGTTCAGTACTGGGTCCAGTCCTCTTTAATGTCTTTATAAGTGACATTGCAGAGGGACTGGAAGGAAAAGTATGCCTCTTTGCAGATGACACAAAGATCTGCAACAGGGTTGATACACAAGGAGGCGTGGAAAGGATGAGAAGGGACTTGGCAAGGTTGGAGGAATGGTCAGAAGTATGGCAGCTTGGATTCAATGCAAAGAAATGCAAAGTAATGCACCTGGGAAACAAAAACCATGGGGAAGATTACACAATGGGGGGAGGTAGTAACAACAACAAAAATGGAAAGGGACCTGGGGGTAATCATATCAGATGACCTTAAGGTTGTCAAGCAATGTGAAAAGGCGGTAGGGAGGGCTGGGGGATACTGGGATGTATAGGGAGAGGTATCACCAGCAGAAAACAGGAAGGTGTTATCCCCCTGTACAGACAGTTGGTGAGACCCCATCAGGAGTACTGCATCCAGTTCTGGAGACCCCATCTCTGCAAGGACATAGGCAGGATGGAGGCAGTTCAGAGGAGGGCAACTAAAATGGTGCAGGGTCTGCAAGAGAAGCCATATGAGGAGAGGCTAAAGGAGCTTAATATGTATACCCTCGAGGAAAGGAGGGAGAGGGGGGACATGATAGAAACATTTAAGTACCTCAGTAGAATCAACAAAGTCCAAGAGGGTAGCATCTTTCAGAAAAAGAGATGTGCAAGAACAAGGGGACACAATTTGAAGATAGAGGAGGGATGGCTCAGGGGCAATGTGAGGAAGTATTTTTTCACAGACAGGGTGGTGGATGCATGGAACAGCCTTCCTGAGGAGGTTGTGGGATCTAAAACTGTGGGAGAATTCAAGAATGCATGGGACAGACATAAGGCAATTTTTGTGGGGGGTAGGAAGAAATACGCTCTTGGTTAAATAGGATCTGCAGCTTATCCTGTAGGTAGGAAAATGGGCAGACTAGGTGGGCCAAGTGGTCCTTATCTGCCATCAAAGTCAATGTTTCTATGGTTTTATATTTTTTTATTCCTTTTTGGTTCTGGAGGATTGGGAGCAGGAGTAGCTGCACACACTGCTGTTTTGCATTGTACCCCTGATTATGTTTCAGGAGCTGGGAGTTCTTTCTGGGTGTTGTGGGGGGAAGGGGTTGGGTTGTGTTGATCTTTGTTATTTTTGTGATGTTGATTTGTTGGATGTCATTTTTGTGGGTTGGGAGGGAGAGTTGTTATTCTAGAGTGTGAATGGTTCTCTTGGGATATTTTTCAATATGTTCTCCCAGAAGGGTCTTGATCATTTTATTGGTTAAGTTTTTTTTTTTTTTAAATGGCTCAAGTGTTTAAGTTTTGTTCTTGGAACATTAAAGGTGCTCACTCCCCAGTTAAGCAGTATAGGCTTTTACTTCACTATAGCCGAATAGAAGCTGATATCCCTTTGCTATAAGAAACTCATCTACCTGTTACCCAACTTTCAGTATTGGGTAGAAACTGGGTGGGGCAAGTTTATGGAGCAGGCAGCGATACTCCAAAAAAGGGTGTAGCTATTTTGGTATCATTTCAGGTTTCTTTTTGCTTTATACAGGAGGAGTCAGACCCTCAGGCTAGGTACATTGTCTTTAGGGCCTTGTTGGGCCATTGTGAAGTTATTTTGGGGTCCATGTATGATCCCACTGCCGATGACTCTGGCTTTTTCATTACTCTAATGAATATTTTATCGACCTGGCATTTCTTCCCAATTTGTTGGCTGGAGATTGGAATATTATTTTCCCCAATGAATTAGAATGATCAGGTTTGAAATGACTGAGTTTGACACCATTGCAGTGGTCATTAAGAGACCTGATGGATTATAATGGACTTGTAGATCTTTTGAGGGTGTTGAACCCCAAACAGAGAAAGTATTCTTTTCATTCATTATCCCATAACTAATTTTTCATATTGATTTTTTTCTGCTCGGGAGCGAGTACCTCCTTGGAACCCATAAGTGTTATTATGGTGCTAAGGCATTATCAGACAATCATCATGTTATTTTGCAATTGGGTTTTTCAATGAGTTGTGACTTGAATAAATCTTAGCATTTTAATAACCAACTTTTAAAGTCACCAGATATATTGGAAAGTATTTCTCAGTATATTAGCTCCTTTTTGGAAGTTAATTCCCTGTCTATGCCTCATTTGGACCTTTCACTGGGGGATCTTAAGTGTGGGCTATGAGGGGAGTTAAATCCCCTTGCTTCTAGGCATAAAAATCCCAGGGCAAGAGAGGTGTCTACCTTACTGGAACCGATTCTTTCATTGGAACACCTCCTTTCTCCTTCCTCTCCAATAGAAATATGGGAACAATTGGAGTCGCTGAGAGCAAAATATAATGAACTTCTGCAGGAGCAAGCAGAACATCTTGTTCATAGAACCAGAATGAAATATTTTGATCAGGGGGAAAAAGAAGGAAAGTTACTTGCTTTAGGATTACGCACTTAGGCAAATGATAGAATTGTTCCCTGCATCCAGTAGGATTCAGATTCAGGTGAGATGGTAACTAATCCTTGTGGGATTGTTGCTCAGTTCCATGCCTATTATCAATCATTTTAATTTTTAACTTTTTATTTATGGATTATCATAGTACAAAGTGGCAAAATGTACATACAATCAAAGTACATATACATTCATTGACCAGAGGCACAACAATATCTGTTCAGGATATTCATTAAAAAACTAGTTAGTACAACATGTTGTTTACATAAAGTCCCCCAACCCCCCAAGGTATGAAGGAGAAAAAGACAGGAAAAATAAACCCATAGGAGTTAGCACTCTCACCCCAGGATACTGCAATTAATGACTACCCGCCGAGTTTCACTCCCACTCGCAGACCTGAACGAGTTGTTAGGCATAAATATTTGCAAACTAGACAAAGTTCAATAGTAAAGATTGCCTATGCTCAATTAAGTTAAATGGATCCCTGCACAAACACAGATCCTCGAAGGGATCATACAGTGGGGAGGATAATTTGTGGGAGATATTAAAGTCCACAAACTGAGCGGTGCACATCAGCACATCTAAAAAGGTAGAACTGTCCACTTGCAAACTTAAGAACAATTAACAGGCATTCATACCTATATAACACTGGTTAATTGGGTTAATATCCCAGTACTTGGGTTAATATCCCAGTACTGACACTGTAGTGCAGCATGAGAGGGGTGCTGTACTCCTGAGGTGCTGTCTTTCAGATGAGACATTAAACTGAGGTCCCATCTGCCTAGATTGGTGGTAGTTCAGGTGGATCCCATGGCACTTATCGAAAAGAGTAGGGGAATTTTCCCCAGTGTCCTGACCAAATTTCTCTCTTTCACTGAAAATACCACCAACAGCTTAATCTGATTCAAGGTCACTTGGCATTCATCTGTATCCCCTTCCCCCGGGTCGTGCCTGAAAATAGGCAGGATTTGCCTGGTGCACTTACCCGGTCAACAAAAACTAAATAAATATAAAATAAAAATTGTTGAAGAATTTAAACTTGTAACAGACATGCCTGCAATAACGATAATGATGGAGCATCTCAGGGCCAAATAATGTCCATAATAGCCTTAGGGTCCCATACTTTAAACCACAAGGTTAAGGAAGCAGCACAGTCTAAATGCTTTCATTCTGGTTCCATATCATCCACTGGAGTCCCTTCATCCATGTGAGTCAACAGTTTTTCTGCAAAATTGGTGGCCGCTTAAGGATTGGTGAAAATGTGAGGCTTATTTTTATGGGTGATTTCCAAGCAAGCTGCCTACAGTAACTGAGTCCTCACACCCTTTGCAAGTAAGGATTTCTTTGTGATTTGCAGATTCTTTTTGCGATCTTGCACCTGTGAAGGCAGGTCCGGGAAAACCCCCAATCTACTGCCTTCCTATACAGTGTCCCCTTTGCTGTGCAAAGCCTGTAGCAGTAAAACTCTGGCTTCTGCTGTTGAAAGTGTTGTGATGGCTGTTAGTGGCCTCTCTCCATCTCCTCCTTGAGGCTTTGGTTACAGTGGAATGGTAAAGACATGGACCACCCAGACTCCTATATCTCTCGGTACTAAATTTAAGACCTCAAAAATTAACTTGTCCAGTGACACTAACAGTTCCATTTGACTTGCATAGCGTGGGGGAAATCCCACAATACAGACGTTACATTGTACAAGCCCATTCTCCAGTATTTCCACTTTGGCTCAGAGGAAACTGACATCTTGGATCAGGCCTGTAGTAACCTCTGATTGGCGCTCTGAAGTACTGGTAAGCACAGCAATGGCAGTTTTGTTTTCGGTAATCTTGCCATCCAGGTCAGTGAGCTTCTGGTCCATGGTAGCTAAATGGTTGTTTGTTTCATCCCGTCACTTGTAATTTATTCAAGATCAGAATGATTTTAGCAAATTCTGAAATGTTAAATGCGGTCGGGCCTCCAGTCTTCGATGACACACTGGTCCCAGACAAGCTAAAATATATTTCCGGCCCTGAAACTGTGGGCTGCTTTGTGTTGTTATGGCCCTATAGAGTTCTGCAAATATTCCTCTTGCCAGTGATGTGCTCAGAAATAAGCTGAAAGTAGTAAAAACATGTAATATTTAACTAAATTATTAAGCACACCATGGAGCTTCGGTATAGATGTCTACCCTGTTAGATGCTCCACAGCGCCCCCCCCCCCCAGATCCTGGAGTTTCCCAAGACCCACAGTTAGATGCCTTTTTCCAGGACATAGACCTTCCTCAATTCTTTTTTTTTTTTGATCATGTAAGATTTTAAGTTTATCAAGTAACATGAGCTGTAAGAATGGCCTTCATACACCATGTATACAACATAGTCATACATGCCCAGTACATACATAGCTGCTCTCAGGACATAAAGGATTATCTACAAATATGTGCTGCAGATAATATTCTTTAAGCAGGCATCTCCTAGAGCAAAATACAAAGTATAAGCTCCTTCAAGCTTCATGAAATGGTTCTCACACAGTAAGGAGACCAGTTGTCGTAATCCTTCTACTTAACCCAGCAAATTGCTCTAGTCTAATATCAGGGTTCCAAACACTATCACCTGCCATCCAATAATATAAACATCTTCAAAGTAGTAGCTACACAATAATGCCCTATATAGACTAAGATGAATCTGTTCATCAAGTTAGCAGACAGAACAGAGAGAGCCATAAGGGTCCAAATATATAGAATACTATAAAATAGGGGTGGTGACAAGACCATACAACCACAGCCACCTAGTATACTATAAACAGACTATGCTGTCAATTATATTGAGGGAGGATTTTGGAATGGCGGGGGTGCAACTGAACAAATGTGAGAATGTAAATAGGCTCCCCATTTCTTGTAGTATCTATCAAGTCAGCCCTTGGCCACCGCTGAAAGCCTCTCAAAGCTAGCCAGCCTAGCCATGGTGAAGCGCCATTGTAAAACCATTGGGGTGTAGGTTGTCTCCAGCGTACCAGAATGGCCCTCTTAGCTTCCATCAAAGCCACTAGGATCCATGCAGCACTGGGGGGGAAGTGGATTTAGTGACGAGGTATCTCCTAGTAAAAGGGAGTGATTTTGAATCTGGTTTGGCTTACCAACTATCCTGGAGCAGTCCCTAGGACTAGAGTCCAGACGTTTTGCAAGGTTGGGCAGGTCCAGAGAACATGTAGTAGGTGGGCAGGGGAGGAGTGGCATCACCAACACTGGTCCTGTGGTAAGATCTTCAGGTTAGGCAGTACTGCTGGGGTTTTATACCACCTTAAAATAATTTTCAATTGTATTAATTGACTCTTAGAGTCTTCGTAGGCTGTGTGAGCTGCTCTAATGCATAGCGACCATTGTTGTGGGGATACGGGGTGGAGGAGGTCCTTTTCTCAGGTGGCCCTACTAGCGAGAGTAGTATCTGGTTGGGCATCTCTAATTGTCTTATAGAGAGTACTCACTAACCCCTGGCCCTTTCTGGGTAGATGAAGAACTCTCAGACAGTCCCAGGAGTTTTGTGATGAAGGAACTTTGACAAGAGAAGAGAGAGAGCACTCCTCAACTACAAAAATCTCCAAACGTCTGAGGGTCCTAACCCAAATCTATCTTGAATCTGTTCAAAGGACATTAGCACATAAGAGTTTGAGAGTAGTAGATCCCCTAACACTCGAATGCCCTTTGATGCCCAATGGGGCCAAGAGAGTGGTTTATGGTCAACCGTGATAAGACAGTTGTTCCATAAAGGAGCATACCTAAGTGGGGGGTGGTATTCTGATTTCAGGACTCCAGTAATTGCCATCACCCTCCGCCACACTCTACACATTTCCCACATAATTGGAGTAAGTCCACTTGCCACCTGCTTTATGCCAGAGAGCAGAGAAAAGTGGGGAGTGTCCACTGACAAGGAAGCCTCTAAAGGTACCCACTGTGGAGGGGAGGCGAGATGAGGGGTAAACCAGGCTGTAGCTTGGGCCATTCTGTAAGCCAGGTGATATCCCTCAAACCAAGGAAGACCCAGTCCACCTCTAGTCCAATGTGCATGAAGTTTCGACTGTCCCCACCTTGGGGCTTTTCCCTCCCATAGAAAAGAAGTGACTAAGTTATCTAGGGTCTTAAATAGTTTTGAGGGCAGGGGAATGGGAAGATTATTCAGTAGATATGACACTCTAGAGAACAGAAACATTCTAATGACTTCTACCTTACCTTTGAGGGTGAGCCAAAGCCGTTTCCATGGCTGGACCTCCTCCATTAAAGAGGCCAGCAGGGGCGGAAAATTTGTGGACTCCAGATCTTTCCAAGCTGTGGTAATAAAGACCCCTAGATAAGGGAAACCTTGTGGGACCCAAGTAATATCAGTGCCGGTGAGACAGGATTTGGTACAGGCTCCATTTAGGGGGGACAAGATGTTTTTTTTCTGATTTACTGTTAGCCCCGAGAGACAAGCAAACTCCTGTAGGATTGCTAAGAGTGGGGTAATAGAAGATTGGGGATTAGAGAGTGTAAGGAGCATGTTGTCCACATAGGCGTTAACCAGATACGTCAACCCTGTTATAGGGATACCTGTTATATTAGGGGAGCTTATAAATCTCCTAATTAGGGGGTCCAAAGCAATGAGAAAAAGAAGAGCACAAAAGGGGCAGCCCTGCCTCGTGCCTCTTTGTAATGGAAAGGGTTGGGGAGGTATCTTTATTAGTGACAACTCTGGCTCTAGGGGAATGATATAATGTAGAGACCCATGAACAAAAAGCTGATCCAAAACCATACCATACAGTGTAAGAACTTTATGAAGGAACCCCCATTCTAGGAAGTCAAATGTCTTGGCAAAGTCTATTGCTAAGGCAGCCATAGGAGTTTTAGATTGCAGTGCCAACCTCTTAAGGTTCAAAACAAGACTCAAATTGTCTGCACTCGATTTCCTCTTTAAAAAACATGTTTGTGACAGATGGATTAAGGTGGGCAGAATCGAAGCTAATCTATTTGCTAGAATTTTGGCTAGTAATTTGGTGCCCACGGGGAGGAGCGAAATAAGCTGAAAATTTGCACAGAGAAGGATATCATATGATTTTTTGGGAATAAGGGTTATTAATGCCTCGCGCATAGTCGGAGGGAGCAAGGTATCTTTTTGGGCTTCCTGCAGTGCTTGTAGAAGCGGACCAGTGATGTAGTCTTGGAGTAACTGGTACAGTTCTACTCATACCCTATCCAGCCCAGGTGCCTTACCCTTCACCATCTGGAATAGTGCTTCTCGAAGTTCTTCTGACATGATGGGGGCATCTTACTTACGCTGCTGAGCCTCCAAAAGTCGAGGAAGTGGGGTCCCCTGGCACATATTGCTTAAACGGAGGGAGAGCTCATCATCCGAGAGTATACTCTGGGATTGGTAGAGCTCCCGATAAAAATTTTGCATCTCTACATTGATAGCCCTCAGGGCTGTGAGTAGTTCTCCCTTCTTGTTTCTAAGTGCCAAGATTCTAGAGGAAGTCTGCTGCTTCCGTAAATAGTAGGCAAGTAACTTCCCTCCTTTGTCCCCACCTTCCCATACCATATGTTTCACCTGAGTCAGCTGCCATTCCACTTTTCTATTTAACAGCACATTGATCTGGTATTTTAGACCTGTGATAGGGGCCAAAAGTGGAGAATTTAATGGATTCTGAGGGTAAACTTTAAATTGTTTTTCCAGTTTTGCTAGCTGATCCTGTAGGTCCCGAAGATGCTTCGCACGCTCCTTGTTTTTTAGCAACTGCATAAGAGATAACTCTCCCCCTTAGGACAGGCTTAAAGGCTTCCCATACCGTAGTCACTCTCGTCTCTCCAGGGGTATTCAAGGCAAAATACTGATGTGTTTCCTCCTTTATTTACTCCCGGAAGGTTGCATCTTGTAACAGGAGGGGATTGCATCTCCATCTAATAGATGGGGGGCTTTGCCCTGGTGGGGAAAAAGTGATTGCAACAGGGGCAAGATCAGATATCAAAATGTTCCCTATGGTCGCATTGCTTACACCTGGCATTGCAACATGATTAGCTAACCCAAAGTCTAGTCAGCTATGGGTACCATGCACATTGGAGTAGACGGTATCGTCATGCCCTTGCAGATGACTGTTTCTCCATGGTTCTCCTAGAGCCCACTTCGACATCAGTGTATTCAAGGTGGCTAATACTTTGGGATGAGATTGCGGTGTGGGAATGGATTTGTCTATGAAAACATCTAGTACCAAATTGTGATTGCCCCCCGATAGTATAGAAATCTCTGCTTCTCTTCCGACAGGTCTGTTAAAACTTGGTTCAATTCGGAATATGGGTCCTCAGAATCTGTATTAGGACCATAAACATTAGCTATTATAACTTCACCACCTGGGTAGAACAACCTGGCTGCTAATCATCTCCCCTGTGTCCTGACGATGGGTTTCAACTGACCATAGGCCCGATCTCCGGAGGAGAATGACAAACCCCCTTAATTTTGTAGTTGCGCAGCTAGACAGGACTGTACCTACCCATAACTTCTTCAACCATTGGACCACCTGGCTGGTGAGGTGAGTCTCCTGGAGCAGGGCCACATCCATACCCATGGAGTTTAAGAATTGTAACACCTTAGTGCACTTCGCCGGGTGATTGAGTCCCCCAACGTTCCAGGAGATGCACCTCCACCCCTGAGGACCCCCAGCCCCTAAATTAACCATTTATAAAGAGATTTGGGAACCTTTGCATACTTTGCTTTTATTACAGGTTGATTAGCATTGGTATTCATTTTTTATTTATGGTTTTTATTGTTTATTAGCCATATGGAGTCCCTTGATAAGTCTCGACTGGCCATCATTTTGGTTTTCTATTTTCTGTATATGAAAGTTGTTGTTCTGTTTAATTATAATTAAGCCTCTTTGTGGGATACGATATATATATTCTGGTCCGGAGATACATGCCGGGGGTGAATGGTGTTTTCTTTTGGTTTTTTGGGAGGGGGTGGATGGTTGTTTTGTTTTTTTTGTTTATTCTATTAACAGATCCTTGTCCTTATGCTTGTTATGTATGGTGTTATGTGTTTATTGTGTCCTTGTTAAAAAAACAAAAACAGTATATTCAATTTAAACATTTTTTATGGTTAAGCCACAGATACAGGGCTCCTAGAATAAATGGCCATGTCGGTGACCCCATGATACCTTGCCTGTCATCCTCACCGTTGAAAGTCTAGGACATAAAGACAATCTTGTCTGTTCTTTGCTGCACCTGGAGGTTGCCTGAGATGATACCACTGTGTTTGCTAATCATGCATATCCACCCTGAGTGAGGTATGTGTTTGGGTACGATTACTCACACTGTATTTCTTTTTTATAGGGGGTGAGGGTAGATACCATCATGGTTTTCCATCACTAACCTCCCTAGTGCCTCTGTGCTAAGTCATGGAGGGCATTGATCCCTCCTTCTTATGCACATAGCAGGTGTGCTTGTTCCTCTCTTGCCAGGATGGTACTGACATAGTTACCACTGGGCAAATAGGGTCTTATCTGGACCCACTGATTCACTTCTGGTGATTTTAACCCTTTCTGATTTCATAGGATGTACTAATAAAAGTGAAAATATGTGTTAATTGCTGCCTGTTTTTCTACCTCCACAACTGGTGCAGTGTATTTGTTGCAGCTTACTGAGTGGTTATCAGTGCCATTGCTAAGCATAAAAAGAAGTCAGCTAGTACATTATCACCTAAATCTATCTTAAAGGGCACTGTCACTTCTAATACTGGAGTTGATACTGATTTAGATGACTCTAACAACACAGTTTTTTTTAGAACTGTTGCCAGAGAAGTCCACACCAAGGAAGAACCCATGGATTCACTTTGAACCAGAACTAGGAGGAGGAAAACAAGGAGAGGTCATAGACAGAGAAAAAAGGATTAATTGGGAAAACACACGGAGCCTGAATCTGAGGCAAATGGAGAGTCAACACCACAGGGGAGGACTACAGAAGAGACAATGTCAACATCCACCACAATACAGACAGCCCAACAAGAAAAGACAGTATCACTAGTGGTAATTTTTTTCATTTATTTATTTTATTTATTTATTAGAGCATCGGTTTACAGACCTTTGAGTCATAGACTCATTTACAAAGGCACCTCGTCAAGAGAGCAATACATCACAGCAAACAAAACAGTACAGCACATAACACTTAGATTGAAAAGCATCCAGTGTTACAGGCATTCACTGGTGGTACACGTTTGGTAATAGGTAGATCACAGTAGTCATAAATATGGGTACACGAGTACCACGTCAGGTAGCAACCAAAGATATTTTATTACATTAGTCAGCAGATATTGCCTGAGACCCCAGATATATACAGCAAAAGTAGAGAGGGCAGACCCAACCTAGGGGTGAGGGTAAGGGGCAGATGGGGGATTATGTGCAGTTGCAGCAGTGAGTGCTTGTCAGATGGCTTCTGAGGGAGACCTTGAAAGGACCAGGCTTAGTGGATTCAGCTATGTTGGCTGGGAGGGAATTGAACCAGGAGGGATCCTGATAGCAAAAGGATCTCTTGGCCATAGAGGTCCTTACCCTGGGGACAATAAGGGAGGTTATGACAGTGCTGCGGGTGGAGACTGAGGGGGAGGCACACTGCAGGGAGGTGGCGACCCCAAGGGTGGGAGAGCCCTAGCAGGGTTTGTTTTACAAGAAGATAGGTTTGGAAGTGGAATATTTCTTCAAGGTTGGGCAAGTTGGTGGTGGAGTACAGCAGGCATGTATGGGTGCACCTAGGGACTCCCAGCATTAGCCTGCAGGCTTTGTTTATAGAGAGCTGGATTCTTGCAAGTGCAATGCTGTCGGCTGCAGCATAGATGGGCAGCCCATAGTCAATTAGCGACAGGACAGAGGAGGTGATTGCCAATCTAAGGGCCTCTTGTGGTAGGCAGTCCCTATGGTGGTATAACAACCCAGTCCTGACATTGGTGGCAGCAGAAAGGGCATTGATATGGGAATGGAAGAAGAGTGCCGAATCAAAGGTAATGCCCAGATACTTGTAGGAGGAAACCTGCTCAATGGGGTTTAGTGTGCTAGGTAGTATCACGAGAGGGGCACCACTGGCTTTGCTTTGGAGACGTGAGAAGAGCATAGCTTTGATCTCTTTTAGGTTCAGGACCAGCCTTCATGATGTGAACCAATGCTCAGCTCTATCAAAAGCTTGTTGGAGGGTGGCCTGGAGTGTGTTGGGGTTGGGGTCAGCGGCAAAGAGCACAGCGTCATCCGAGTAGAGGAGGATCTAACTTGGGCAGGCCAAGGGGAGGGAGTTGAGGTAGAGACTGAAGAGGAGAGGGCCTAAAATGGAGCCCTGGGGAACCCCACAATGGACAGGTCATGTGTCAGATAGGGTGCTATTGGTTTTTACACGCTGAGTTCTGGCAGAGAGGTAGCTGGTGAACCATGCAAGGGGGCCAGGGGAGAAACCAAGGCATCTGAGGAAGTCAAGCAGAAGAGGATGGCAAACTGTGTCAAAAGCCTTGGAGAGGTCAATGAATGCGGCACCGGCAGGACTTCCAGCATCAAGAGCAGAGTGCAGAAAGTTGTAGAATTCAAGTAGTACGGTTGTGGTGCTGTTATCTGCACAAAAGCCATGCTGTTCAGGGCACATGATATTGTGCATGGACAGGTATTTGGCAAGCTGGTTGGCAACTACTTTTTCAAGGGCCTTAGAGAGTGGGGGGGAGGATGGAGATGGGTGATAGTTACCCGAGGTCACTCGATCTCCGCTCTTTAGGATAGGAGTGATGATGGCAGTTTTCCATGTGCTGGGGAACTTCCCTAGGCACAGAGAACAGTTGAGTAGCTTGGTAAGTGGGACCAGGATAGCATCCAATGTCAGACGAATTAGCCTAGTGTCCAGTAGGTTGGTGCCGGGGGTTGTTACTACTAACGGCTGTTTGCAGAAGGGGTTTAGCCTCTAATGGGGAGATGGTACATAGGTAGAAAGGAGGTCTCTGAAGAGTGGGCAGGGGTGCTACTGGGATGGGGTCAAAGAAGTTACTGGGCAGGACTGAACTGAGGTCTGAGAAAGTGTGGTTTAGGCAGTCTGCAATGTCAAGGGGGTCAGAGCAGACAGTTCCATTAAAGAAGAGTTGAGAGGGGGGTGCGGAGCTGGATTTCCCTTTCAGCTCCTTTACATTATCCCAAAATCTTCTAGCTGACCTCCAGGAGGAGACGAGCGGATTGGTACTACTGGGCTTCGACCTGTCGAATGGCCCAAGTACACTTATTGCGCTCAGCGTTGTACGCTTGCCTATCATCTGGCTTGCCAGAGTCTATGACAATATGCCATAGGTTGTCTCTCATTTTAAGTTTGTGAAGGAGGGAGGGGGTAACCCAGGGGCATGTTCAATGTACTCCTACTGCACAAGAGTTTGCTGTTTTGCAGAAGGGAATCTCATTTGTTCCCATTAAGGACAGTAATAAATTTTATTGTTAGATAGACCTATATAAGTTTACTATCTAGAAAGCTAAACCCCCATATTATCTCAACAAAAGCACAATTATACTTGGAGCAGACATGGGAAGTGCCAATACCAATTCTAATAACTTAGTGAAGGAAAATATGTGTAAACCAAAATTTACCTCCCCCCCCAACAGCTGCTCTAGCTTTTGAACAAGTTTGTGAGAGAGAAGTAGAAGAATTGTTTAACAGTAATGAGAAAGCCCAGTATGTTAACAGAGCAATGCAGACAGAACTGCCCTTTGGAACTTACAACACAATAGCCATATAACGATCAAGCCGGTAGACAAGGGTGACTCGATTGTGATAATGGATACATCTAAATATGTGGAGCAAGTTCTGCATCAATTAAGTGATGAAAATGTATATAACAATTAAGAAACAATTCAAAAAAGGAAATTAAGGAGATAATAGAAGTATACTGTGGTGATTGTACAAAAGATTATCAGTACTGAGGTATACCTCAGTGGTACTGAGGCAGGATCACATTACAGTTAATGCAAATTGAACTTGAGTGCCTCAGTGGTACCTCGAAGTATAACTCAGTACTGATAAACTTTTGTATGATCACCACTGTATCTTAATGAATTTTGCATTAGAGGTATAATCAGTACAGAAGAAAGGAATTTTCCTTCTGTGGAACACCTGGTGCTGGCCACTTTCTACACATTTCCAAAATTTTATAAAAAAATGGAAAATCCTCCGGTTAATACTATAGTGGCCAGCATTGAGTACATGACAGAAAAAATATTGAAATATGTAGATTTCCATCTGTGTTTACTTTTGGGTAGATTACCATCTTATATTCGAGATACAATTGATTTATTTAGAAGGCTGAAAACAATGAGGCTAGATTCTGATTATTTCCTGGTGACTATGGAGTTAGCATCTTTTTACACAAATGTACCACATGCAGAGGGTTTGTCTTCTATGCCACATTTTTTGGAACAATCAGGAGAGTATGATGGGACCTTTATTGAGTTTTTTAGTACAATGTACTGAGTTGATGTTGATATGTAATCATTTTATAATCTTATATAATCATTATTTACAAATTTTACAAATGCATGGGACAACAATGGGATTGTCTCTAGCCCTGAGGTATGTCAATTTATATATATATTTATTTATTTATTTGCTTTTGGTAACCAGGTAGGTGCTCTAGGCATAGGGATACCTATTTTCAGGCACAACCCGGGAGGTTACAAGTTGAAAACGTAACAATAAACAATTTGAAACAGTACATCAAATGAGTGAAACAAAGGGTTGGAGGTACAAATACAATTAATGTAGTGGTTGGGAAATACAGCATAAGATAAAGTCAAAACAGTGACATAAACAAGTGTAAATACAACAATATAAAAAGTACAACATTGGTGGACTACCATGTACAGAATGCATCAATGTTCCATAAAGGTGCTATTTAGATGTGAGAGAGTAGGAAACATGTAAGTCAACTAGTGAGCAAACATGACTGAGGGTCCTAGAGATGAAGTATAAGAGTAGGGGAGAAAAGGTACAAGCATAATCCATGAATAGTCTAGGTGGGAGAGTAAGGCCTAACAGGGAGGAGGAGGAGGAGGTGGAAGGGATATAGCATAGGAGAAGGCTGAGGGATAAACTTACATGGATGAGGACAATTAGTTGAGGTGAGGGCAAGTTTCTGGGTGATGAGCAACTTCAGCGAGATGGGGTGGTAGGGGAGGCAGATAATCTAAGGTGGATGAAAACATGTGCAGGGGTTAGATACAAGTAAATGATTAAGGTGAAGTTTCTTGAAACAGGCTTGAGTGGGAGCAAGACGAATAGCCTGAGGAAGGGTGTTCCGATATTTTGGAGCAACATATGAAAAGGATCATGCACCCATAGTGGTTTTACATCTGCAGATGAGGAGAGGGGCAAAATCATTTGACCGGAGTCTCTGATATATGGGTCTCTGGGAAAAGAAGGTCATTCTAAATTCAGATGTTAACCCTTTTTTTCATAAAGTTGTAACCTATGATAGGCTTATTGATGATTTGTTCTTCATCTGGAATGGAATGAATGAGGAATTATCTGCCTTTGTCAGGTATTTATGTGTATCTAACTAGAACCTCAAAATCACTTTCTATGCTGATCGGACTAAGGTGCCTTATCTTGATATTGTGATTGAGAAAACATATTTATTTATTTATTTATTAAATTCTGATAATCGGGTGAGCCCGCTGGGCCCCAAAGGTCCCTTTTTCAGGGGCGACCCGAGGGTTACATTAAACATGACATGGGATTGGTTTGACAAAATACATAGCCAGAGTCAAGATAACAAGAGTCATACTTTATTACACGGGATAGTGAACAGCAAGGTACATAACATATGTTGATACTATACAAAAAGATGTATTCAGAAAATCATCAGATAGGAACACAAACTGATTAGCATTGAGTAAGCACCACAGACATACTACAAACTCTAGCAAGAGCCAATATGGCTGCAAAATGATGGTATTGTAGGCAGTGAGAAATGTGTAAACTAGCAATTTTTGTAGTAACCACTGAGACACCTAACTGCACCTTCTAATTGCTGTGATACACACACAATGACTAATACATGTACATATATATATATATATATATATATATATATATATATATTCATTCCAGTGTAACATAGCAGTGCACTGCCTATACACATTTTTACAGATTAAGAAAAAAGACATCAAGGAGCCATTTTCTTCTTTTCAGGCTCTGAGGGACACTGGAGGATGAGGGTTGCCACTAGACACCTCATTTAAATCAGCAGTGACATGCATCAGGCTGAAACTAATCTAGATAGCAGGGGAATATAGACTAGCAATTTTTGCACTAACCACTGAGCCACCTAACTGCACTTTCTAATTGTTGTGATGCACACACACACACACACACACACACACTGACAAATACATATACACATATATGCATATATATTGCAGTATTAACATAGCAAGTGCAAAGTCTACACACACAGAGCATTGCCCCAACCCACACACACACACACACACACACACACTAGCACTTCCACTACCTTATATGGCATTTGCTTTCCTATACCTCTAACCCTATATTTTACTGTATTTAGGATATGCACTGTGTTTTGAACTAACTCATTGTACTACTCTGCAGCATGACTGAGTAACTAAGGTAGTGGACCAGGGAGGTGCAGTGGATGTGGCTTTTCTGGACTTCAGAAAGGCCTTCGACACCATCCCCCATAAAAGGCTTATTAACAAAGTGTGCAGCCTAGGGTGGATCCTAAAATAGTTCCCCCTGTCTTATCAACACTAGGCCCGTCCATCCCCTTATCCTTCCTTTCCCAACCTCGGATAGGAGCTCACTACCCCTGAGTTGTGACATCCTACCATGCCCCGTACTTTATAGCATTCAATCCTGGGGCTCACACATATTTCTTTTCTCCATCCACCTTCTCTACATCCCCTTTTAACAACCCCTCTCTGTGCACCGTGCCCTCCTAGCCTTTCTCCCCCTACTTCCCTCCCTTCCCCCCCTACCTTTGCCTCTACCTGGTGTGTATATTTTTTTTCTTCTGTTACTTCCTCCTGCAACCTTAGATAACCTGCTTTATCTTCCTATAGACACTTCTATGTATGTAAATACCCTGTAATCTGTACAATATCTGTATAATTCTATGTACATATGAACTTCTTTTTCTTCCTCTCTGTAAACAGTATTATCTGTATTGCCTTGTAATTACCTGTGTTGACCTGTATATACAATTGTTCATGCTCCACCCAGGTCCATCTTGCAAATGAGCTTCCACTTAACGATGAACGCCTGGTTAAATAAAGACTTGATTGATTGATTGATTGAGAACTGGCTGAATGCAGGAGTCAGAGAGTTGTGGTAAACAGGGATTACTCTGGAGAGGGATAGATGATCAGCAGGGTGCCACAGAGGTCAGTGTTGGAGATGGTCCTCTTCAATGTCTTTATTAGGAACATTGCAGAGGGACTACAGGGAAGGTCTCTTCGCAGACAATAGAAAAATATGCAATCGGTTGGACATGCCAGGGACTGTTGAAAGAATGAGGGAAGACCTTAAAAAAACTGGAGAAATGGTTTGAAGAATGGCAGCTGGGATTCAATGCAAAGAAGTGCAGGATCATGCACACAGGGAACAAGAACCGAGGGACAAAGTACAAACTAGGTGGGAAGGTACTAACAATCACAAAGAAGGAAGAGGATCTAGGAGTTATCATCTTGTAGGATCTAAGAGAAACAAGGCAGTGTGATAAGGCAGCTGGAAATGCTATCCAGATGCTTGGATGCATAGGGAGGCATATCAGGAGTACAAAGATGGAGATCATCTTGTCCCTGTACAAGACACTAATTAGAGACCACACCTGGATTACTGCATCCAGTTCTGGAGGCCCCATCTGAGAAAGAACATAGACATTGTGGAGGCAGTGCAGTGGAGGGCAACTAAAATGGTGCAGGGCCTGTGGGATAAAATCTATGAGGACAGACTAAAGGAGTTAAATATGTATTCCCTGGAGAAAGGGGGAGGGGCATGAATGAGATGTACAAATATATCACCAGTATAAACAGAGTACAGGAAGGAAGCATCTTCCAAAGCAAGAGATGCTCCGAGTCAAGGGTGCACAAAATGAAGATAGAGGGTTGAAGGTTCAGGGGAAATGTGAGAAAATATTTTTTCGCAGAGAGGGAACTGGATGCCTGGAATGGCCTACCGGGGTGGGGGGGGGATTTATAAAGCCTTAAATTATCACAGAATTTATGAAGGAATAAAGTGAATTAGGTTAACTGCCTGTATTGAAAATGTTTTTTTTTCATCTTTAAAGAGTGGTATGATGAACGACATGTTTTTCTTTTGTGATTGCATATAGCATAGATACACAGTGACTTCCTAGAAAACTTGGGTGAGGTAATTATTTATATTTGTGTCTGGTGAAAGTTTTGATATAACATTTAAAATGAACTCATTTTGTAGACAACTGTGTGGCCATTAACATGTTTTAATAACACATTTTAGTGATTTTTGCAGTGTCCATATTGATGTTTAGGAGCATAGTTTAACATATGTTTATGCACACTGATTTTTTTGAAAAAATGTTTAAAGAAAACAGACTAGGTAGTGCATACCTTTTGGAACTATTAAGGTAATGAGGAGACTATTCCACTCCATATTACAATTGAGGCTGGCAGTATAAGCCTGGAGGTTAATGAGTTATGAATGAGCTTGGTACATCCAGCAGACCTGGGTTTGATTTCCACAACCTCCACTTGCATACTGTGTGACTATAAGCAAGTCACTTAACCACCCCAGTGCTCCCAGGTTACCCTTGAAAACAATCACTTATGCCTAGTGGACCTTACCCAGCTACCAAAAGAATAAATAAAAAAATTATTATATGAATAATTTTGTGAGCTATGTTAGCAGTGAAACACCACATAATAATTTTATGATTATGATGTGAATTTCAGCCAATTCCCTGATGAAGAACTCTTTATGATCTCGAAATGTTGCATGGTTTTGAATACAGAATATTGACTGATGAAAAGTAAAGCTATACACTTCATGTGAAAGTAAGTCTCTGGTCTGATTTCTCAGTTATGCTTCAGTTTTTGTCTGGCCTGTCTGAGGTATTTTAGCATAGCATCTGAAATTGGAAACCTCCTTCCTCACTCTCAATCACTCTTTAAGCCTGGGAAAACCTGAGTGACTTGACATGTTTATGAGCCTACGAATCTTCAAAGATAATTCTAGCCAGATTGAAGCTTAGCACACAGTTATCAGCAAAGTTTCCAAACATATCCCCATACTTCGAACTGACACTTCATACGAACATACGAAATTTGCCAGCAGATAAAAGCCTAGAGGTCTATCAAGTCTGCTTCAATGTGCAGCTAGCACCTTATCTCTGCAGCTGCCCTCCTTCCACTCTTCCCTTCATTAACCCTCCCCTTGTCCTGTCCATCCCTTTTGAAGCAGTCCACTGTTCTACTGGATACCACTTCTACAGGTAACGATTCCACCCAGTCACCACCCTCTGTAAAAAGTGTCTCCTCATCTCCTCCTGAACCTTCCTCCCTCCAGTCTCATATCATGACCCCTGGTGTCCCTCCCTCCCTTACATTGAACAGCCCCTCTGTGCCTGTCTTGTTTATTCCTTTCATATATTTAAAGGTTTCAATCATGTCCCCCCGTCCCTCCTGTCCTCCAGTGAGTACATGTTCAACTCCCTCAACCTCCTCTCATGTGATAAGTCCCCCAGCCCCTTGATCATCTTTGTCACCCTGTGCTGCACCCCCTCCAGTAACTTAATGTCCCTCTTCAGATTCGGGCACCAGTACTGCATGCAGTACTCCAGGTGCGGTCTAACTAATGACCTATACAGTGGCAGAATCACCTCTTCTCTCCTCGAGGATATACCCCTTGCAATACAACCCAGCATTTTGTTGGCCTTTGCTGCTGCCTTCCTACGTTGTGCCAAGTTGTTCATTGACCTTGTAATGAGCACCACCAGATCCTTCTCCTCCTCTGTCTGGGCTAGCTGCACTCCCCCCAGCTGGTAACTCCTCCTTGGGTTCTTCATCCCAAAATGCAGCACCTTGCACTTTTTGGCATTAAACCCCAGTTGCCAGGTGTCTAACCAGGTTTTAAGCTTTGCCAGATCATTCTGCAACCTCTGCCATCCCCCTAGGTCATCCACCATTGCTCCTACCTTGGTATCATCAGCAAACAGACTGATCTTGCCCTTGATGTCCCATGATATGTCTGCAATGAATATCCCAAACAACACTGGTCCCAACACTGAGCCCTGTGGAACACCGCTTGTCACTACCCTTGGGTGTGAGAGCACCCCACCCACCACCATCCTCTGTTGCCTTTCCTGAAGCCAGTTTCCTACCCATCTCACCAGCTTTGCACCGGCCCCTGTGACCACTAACTTACTTCCCAGCCTTCCATGCAGCACTGAGTCAAATGTCTTACTGAAGTCCAGATACAGGACATCCGCTGTATGGCCTCTGTCCAGTTGCCTAGTTACCCAGTCATAGAACTCCATCAGGTTGGTTTGGCAGGATCTGCCATGTATGAAGCCATGCTTTCTGCTGTCCTGTAGTCCTTAGACCTCTAGGAGGGCCACCAGCCTCTCCTTCAGGATAGTCTCCATTAGCTTACCCATGATGGATGTAAGGCACACTGGTCTGTAGTTTTCTGGTTCATCCTTGGGGCCACTCTTGTGGAGGGGACCACATGAGCCATCCTCCAGTCCTGAGGTGCACACCCCAAATGTAGTGAGGCATTAAATAGGTCTGCCAAAGGTCCTGCAAGGATGTCTGCCAGCTCCGTCAGTACCCTGGGGTGGATGCCATCTGGGCCTGGCACCTTGTCCACCCTCAGTGCCTTCAAACCCTCCCGAACTCTGCCCTCCATGATTTCCCCATCTGTCACCCCTTCGCCCCTGTTTTTGCCATTTCTCCCCTTTGGGTGTCATCCCCCTTTTCTCTTTAGTAAATACTCAGCAGAAGTACTCATTTAGTGCTTCTGCCTTATCGCACCCTGCTTCCACCCAACCCCCCTCCTCCCTAATCCTTACTATGTGGTCCTCACAGATCCTTTTCTCCCTGATCTACATAAAGAAGTCCTTCTCCCCCTTCTTAATGCATTGTGCCAGCCTGAGTTCCTTAGATGCTTTGGCTCCCCTTACTGCTCTTGTTACCTCCTTTGATTCTGTCAAGTACTCCTCCCTGTCCTCACCCTCTCTGTTTTCTTGTACTTCCTAATGGCAGCTCTTTTTCTCCTTACCTTTTCCATGATCTCCTTGCTCAACCAGCTCCATTTCTTAGCCCTAGCCTTCTTGCTCTGGGCCTTGCAGCAGGTTTTGGTTGCCTCCACTATCCCCAACTTTATGAGCTCCCACCTCTGGTTAGTGTTCATACTAGATTGAATTCTGGCCAGGTACCCTTTTACCACTCCAGCCACCCTCCCAAAGTCAGCCCTCCTGAAGTCCAGCACTCTTGTGCCCGATTCCACTCCTTCCTTGCCTATATCCAGTGTGAGCCATACTCAGTAGTGGTCACTCCCTGACAGCGGTTCCTCCACTGTAAGTTCTCTCACAAAGTCCCCATTTGCCAGTACAAGGTCAAGGGTATTTTCTAACCTGGTTGATTCACTGACCATTTGCAGCAGGAAGCTATCCTGGAAGGCGTCCAGCAGTACCTGCTCCCTTCTGTTCCTGGTTGTTGGTGTACTCCAGTCCACTCCTGGCATGTTGAAGCCCCCCACAATCACCATACTACCCTTCTCACAGGTCCTCCTGATCTTCAATAGGTGGATTAACTCCAAGAATCAGAGAATTCATAAATGAACTCATAAATCTAATTTTTCCAACTCCACGCACCACTCACTGCTGAGAGTCAAGTATATTAAAGGATATGGAAAAAAGAAATGTTTTGTTCATGACTAAAACATGGCTGTGATTTCAACAATCCTATGCAGTCAACACCTGTGATTTTGTTCCCTTCTTGCAAGTGCAACATATGTTGGCCAAGGTATTGGGATGCCATGTAGACTCTTCTGAACCACATCTAGCTTTACAAAAGTTGGGAGAGTTTGTATCCCAAACACATGCAATCTGTTATATCTGTTTGGCTCCTCTCCAAGCTATTCCTTTTTTTTAATTTGTTGTTTTTGCTCCCATGCTGACCGAGGGACATCAACTGGAATGGATCCCCCTCAGCGTACTGGTCCATGGCCTTAGGATGGGTGTTTGTCCCAGTTCAGTGGGAAGATCTGTGGAAAAATGCATGCAAATATATTAGTCTTGATAGTTACTGATTAATACAATTTATGATTTTACAAAATGTCTGTCACACCCCAATGAAATTACATTGATGGGGTCTTCTAGACTCTCCTGTATGTACTAGATGTGGGGAAGGAGAAGGCACATTGCTTCATTTTTTGTGGAACTGTTTGAAAGCTCAACTCCTATGGCTGGTGATGGACCCAGTGCTCGGCACTGAAGGCACATTCTCAAAGCAAAGATGTCTACTGGGACTTGATCTTCAACCCCTAATTAGTAATCCTAAGTTTTATTTCACTTTGACAGTCATGGTGGTTACTAAATTAGATTTTTGACACTGGCTGGACCAGGTGATGCCATCACTTTTAGAATGGCATAAAAAGATTTTGTCAGCATTACATCTGGAAAAAATGGTAGCTTCCTTACAACATAAACTTCAGATTTTTCATGCTAAATGATACACGTGGGATGCAGTTCTCACATTACAGGAATGTACACACTATGCCTTGTAGTTATGAAGTGGTAACACTGCATGTGTAATGATTACTGTATTGGACAAATTGAGTGATTTCCTCACTTGTAAGGGGGAAAGTGGGTGGGGATTTGTGTTTTGAGGCATTCAATGTATTGTTTGTGGGTTTTGTTTTTGTGCTGTTTTCTTATGGAAAATCAATAAAGTATACTTTCTAAACAAAAAATAAACCATCAAAAAAAATTGCTGAGATTTGAAACTTGAAATATGCAGGTTAATTAGATCTTGTCCCAATGGTAGGGCACTTTGTGTTTTGAAAATAAAAATAATAAGAAAGACTTATTAACAGCAACAAACAAAAATCCCAGAGCCTGCACATGAACAGAACAAAATAAATCAACTCTTTCTTGGGTAAGGTCAATTTTTATGCTTCTCCTTAACTCATGGTCACTGCCAAGTGCTTTGATCTGCACTTCAAAAATAGGAAGTAAAGGTGTGTTTTGTATCTGGCACACATCTTTACAGTATGAATAAACTGATCATGGGTGACAAAGGTATATATAAGTTATAAGTTTTATGGCAAACATATGGTTCTTTCAAAGTAGATGCCATATATCTAGACGAGTAGTTGGCCTGTATTAGCTTAGTGACTAAAGTCTTATTTTGATTATAGTGTAATAACTGGTAGTTTAGGGTTTTAGCTTTATGTTTTACATACAGCAGAGCCAGCCTGTATGCAACATAGTAACTTCCAGTACTGTAAATGACACATCACAAAATAGTACATGACAGCATGGCTTAATTGCCATTGAAATACACCATTCCCTGCTGCAGAATGCAACATTTTCCAGTAATACTACATGGTATTACATTGCATCCTGGCTGGTGAAGCAGTATATATACTTACAGTTTGTCAGGCTCATGACAGAGGAATCTTAAATGGCAGTGTCTCTTTTAGGTCTGTATATCATTACTTGTTAGATTTGTCCTGTATCTAACTTGCATTTAATTTTCCATTTTATTTTAAATCTTGGATCTTCCAACATGAAATGGACACATTTTCTGTATTATAAACAACAAATGCAGAGAAAATATCGCACCAAGGGAATGGGTGCTGCTGACAGAACAGTTAATGCAGAAGAGAAATTCAGAGGACTAACCACTGGAGCAGATCACAGAGAAACAGACTGGCTGGTGCAGAATCATTTATTTTTTAGCAGTGTCTCAAGTACAAAATATAAAAGCAGGCAGTACTTGAACTAGCTGCCTGACATTGTTTGGAGTAACAAAAGTGCTTCATCAAAGACTCAAGAGTAAAAACAGTAGCATGCTGATTTTAGAGCTCCACTGAAACAAAACTGCACTATGCTAAAATACTGAAATATTTGATTATAGTATAACTCAGACACATCTCTAAGTAAAGATTTAGCAGAGGCTAGACTTGATAACATTGAAAAATTTCTCACTCCAAAGATGGAAAGTGGTTATCCTCTTCCTGCCAGAGCAATGGTTCCCCTGCTTCCCTGCTTCATCACATCTTGAAAGGGGCATTAAGCCATAAGCAACTCAAAAGTCAACGCTGCAATTGATTCAGACCATTTTCTTGGGATTTCAAGAAGAAACCCTCTCTTCTTTTCACAAGGTTCATGGTACACTGGTGGATATCTCAAGCTAATATTCAAAATGGAAGGAAGACTGAAAACCTGTGAGAAATGGGTATATTCAGACAAAAAAAAAAAAAAAAAACGAGCAAAACAAAAACTGCTCAAACACTCTCAGAAAGGATTCTGATGCTGGAATGAATGGTTTATGCGTTTCTACCAGAATAGTTAGCAAATGTATCTATGTCTGATAAAATAGAGAACTGTCTGCTTAAAACACACTCACACATCTCCCCTACCTAACCTTTTTCAAGTGTAGTGTTACCTTACTACTGCATCCAGTCTCTCTGCTTACTCTGCCATTTGTTGTCTCATTGTCCTTGTGTCTTCTTGCTCCCATCCATTTTGTCTGTTGTTTGCTCCTTGTTCAGTGGTTTGTGCTTCCTTTGTTGATGCTGTGCTTCTGTTACCTGCTTGTTCCCTTTGCTTTTGTCCTCTCCTTCCTTATTGTTTCCATTGTTTTCATTCCAGCTCCATTTGCTGTGCTTTGCTTTTCATCTCTACACTGCTCTCTTGCTCACTCTCTTGCTTTCTGGTGCTTTGCATATACTGCAGCTCCTCTGCACCTCCCTAGAGCTGGGTGAAAGTTATGAATTTCACTTTCGATGAACTTTAATTAATTTTTTTAATTTCGTGAAATTTTTCCGAACATCCGCCATTGGAGAGATCACATTTTTCTGAATGTGTTTGGCAGATTTTCACCTTGTACTGTGGAATTTTTTGGCTTAACTGCAGAAGAATACACATGAACTAAAGAATGACAGTTCTAAGGAATTTTATTCCACGGTATAATGGATCATTTGCCATTCCACAGTACATGTAATTATTCTTCAGTTCAGTGATCAGTTCAGTGGAATTTCTTTCTGCAAACCTGCATTCAGGCTGTTTTATAGTTCTTAGCATGATTCTTTCAACTGACAGTTTTACTGAAGTGGTTGCTTTTACAACATCAAAGGAAAAGTCCTGCACTCATCACCACACTGTGGAAATAAGCTGATAACACTGTTCCACTTTGCAAAAAAATCCTTTATTAAAGTGCTGGTGCAACAAACAAGGCATTCACACCTCTAGACATTTTCAGGATAATGATCCTTTTTCTGAAGACATGCGGTATGCAAGGAGTGAATGACTTACTGATTATGATGTAATCACCCTTGGACAACTATGAAAGTGATAAACACAGTGCAGTTTGATTTAAAATCCACTAAAAATAAAATAATTATCTGTACATAATATTAATACAGCAACAAATCCAAGGAATAAATTAAGACACTTGGTGTATATTTCTAGTTAAAAATCTTGAGACCCTATCATTATTTATGTATAAGACGTCTTGTGGCTGCACATAGACAAATGCAGTAGAACTAGGTCCACTCAAAGATTATTTATAATGGTGGCAGGTATCCAGTAAACAGAACACAGAATAACCATTAGTGCCTATAGTTTATTATAAAATGGGCACAACAGTTCTCAAAATCTCATTGGCTGACAGATTGTTTCAGCCATGTCCTTATCATGCCATCACTTTCCAACTGGCACTAGTTATGCCAGGCAATGCTCTATCACCACAGATCTCAATGTACCACCCTGTGGCAGACAGCAATTTAACAGTACAAATGACTGTGATCTCCCACTGCCGTTCCTTAGCTAGCAAGCCACAGAACCAGAACAGCTGCAGTGAGAGTCTGGTATCACCATCACAGAAGATGAAAAAAAAAATACCACTAAATTAAATGTCTCCAATGCCCCCTTCCAGCACAAGCTGTAAATTTGTAATATTTTGGAAAAAAATTTTTGTGGCATGTACTGGCCATTTCTTCCTCAAAGTTCCAGCTCTCACCCTACTGCTCAATACTCTAGTATCATTTTTGTTCCTTGGTGATGGTTGCAGTTTCAGAACTGCAAAGCAAGAAACCAGTGTCAACAGCAGCTGCTGAGGGACATGCTCGCTCCCACTCAAGTGAGCAATTGAATGAAAATAAAACAGAATGAATAAATGAATGAGACAAAGATTGACCAGAAACCACAGGGAAATGAAAAAGACACAATGTTTTGTGCATATTGGGGGAGGTGGAGCAAGAAACTACTGACTATTAAATATGACAACCAATATGGGAGACATTCATTCCCACTTCCTGTAAGTGAAACTCAGACAAACTAAGAAATATTAAACGAAAAAAACAAAAGTGTGTATGTGTGTGTGTGAAGAGGGGACACAGACAGACACCAATGCCCTCTACTGACGGAGCCCCATTCCAAGACAATATCAAGGACTACTTTTGGTTTTTTCTACTGATATGATCATATTTATTTACTCTGTATGTACACTTTTTATATGCATTTTTTAAATTAATTTCTTTACTGGGGGGCCCATTTTACAAGTACAATAAGACACTCCAAATTGTGGTATATGGCCTGATAAGAACACTTCCCAGGTGCTAAAGGAACTTGGTACAAGTGCCTCATGCCGAATAACATTCCTGGGGCATGCTGTTATCAGGCCATAACCCACATCTTGTCATGTTTTATTGCTGGAGTATAAAGTGCAACTATGTATCTCATGTGTTTTTTTACATGCCCAATCTTTTAATGGTCCAACACTATTTGTCAGCACTGTATGTACATAATAGGTTATTATGTTTTTAAATAGTGAGACAAATCAAATATTTCATTTATGCCTGGAAACTTGTATTCTTTCAAAGTAAATATCCCAAACCCCTCTCTTTGGAGTATTAGGTTATTTAAGTCCCCTCCTCTTGCTCAGGGAAAAACCTTTTCTACCCCTTTGAATGAGAAAATGTGTTCTGTTTTATTTACTGCATTAGAAATGTGTGCAGCTGTAGCATATGTCATTTCTCCATTTCTGATGGCTCTGCAGTGCTCACCTACTCTGAGTTTTAGCTGTCTTTTAGTCTTTCCAATATAGAAGACACCACACATGCAGTTTGCATGATATATGACACCACTGGTGTTGCATGTGATGGGTTGCCTGATTACAAAAGTTCTCATTGTCTCGGATTCCCACCTTTTCCCTCACAAAAAGACAGAGACCATTGTTTGTTGTTGTGCTCAGACTGGTAATTAATTTATTTATATTTATAAATCCATATTCCATTTCTCATTTCTTTATTATCATATTTCCATAAAATTCATTTATTTCCATCCATATATCACTCTCTGATTATCCATCCCCCAGGTGAAAACTTGGGTGCCTTCTTCTTCTCCTTTTCTGTTAGGTAACGGTGAAAACCGAGACCGCTTTCTCCTTCATCTTCTTCCTCCTCTTGTGTTATTCCTTTTTCTGACCAGGCAAGGCATACTTGAGGCCACCACTGTCTTATTGCCACTAGGTCCCTCTATCTGTAAGTATGTGTGTACCCATGGTCTGTCTGCCAGGTCGTTGCCCCCTAGATGTATAATGATTAAATCTGGACTGGACCGATGTCCCTTGAGTTCCTTCAAAGCGGGCAGGAGCTGTGCCCATCTCATCCCCCGTAGGCCGTGCCATACCAACCTACACTGTCTTGCATCCTGATACAGTTGTTTTCCCCCAGATTTTTTCTCTGCTCTCTTACCAGCCCAGTAAATATAGGAATGGCCGCAGATCCAGACTTCTGTACTCCTCCCTCTACCTATGGGGTACAAAGAAAGTTAATTAATTCACACATACTCTTAGTGCCCTCACTGTATTATTCCCTTCCCGCCTTCTTCTTTCCTTGTACCTGTGCTCCCCCGTAGGAGCACCATAATTCCCTCTTCTTTTCCCCATTTTTTTTTACTTCAGTTCTCTGATGTATCTCTTATAACTGGCTGACCGCCAGTGACCTTTTTCCAAAATGTCCTTCACGGATTCACCCCTTACTGCCCACTGTGAGGCAGCCCCAATCCGTAGGGAATGGGATGAGTAATTAGCTGGGTCCTCCCCCAGAAAACGCATGCCCTTTTTCAGCATTGCTGTGATTTGATAGCCGGTGACCCTTTTCCCATCACCATGTATGAATAATTTCCTAGTCCTGGTCACCTGCTCTGCGGCGAAAACCCACAGAGCCTGCACTGGGCATATAGCAACTTCCCATCACCATTTTAGTGTTACCATGCAATTCCTTGCCCTTTTGGTCCACCTTGACCTCCTTAGCTTGATCCCTTTCTCTATCCCCAACTCACATCCTCCCATTCCACACCTCCTTCATTGTCATCTTTTCCATGGCCTACCACTTCACTCACTCTCAGAGCCCCTGCAAACATTATGACATAAATTGTGTGAAATAGCTGGGCCTCTCCCTTTGACCTGCATATTGCCAGGAGCACCTCTTTTAGCTTTATTAGCCACTGCTCACCTATAGGCCTCCTATTATCCCCTGGCCCTTGTTTTAACCTGCCCCATCCCTGCATCATTCTCCTTATGAGCAGTGATTTTGTTGAGTCATTCCACCCTTTTAGGCTGCAGATCACACTGATCCCTACAAGATAAACCCCCATTGTGGTGTCAGCGGTGCCTTTCTGCCATTGTTCCACAGTGAACATTCCCAACGGTTCCTCAGAGAGTGGCCCACTTACCTCCATCTGGTGTTCTGCCCTGAATGTTTGAAAAACTTTCCAGGCCCCATCGTAGGCCCTCAGAGTCCGAGGTGCCCATAAGCTGCAAAACAGCAGTTCTGCTCCTTCTTGCCAACGTCCCAGATGTTCATTGGTATGGGCGTTTTTTGCTCTTCCGCTGCTGGTGCCAGCTTCCGGAAATGGTCCAGCTGCAGATGGGAAAGGCTATCAGCCAGAGTATTGTGTACCCCTTCTGTGTGTTTTGCTCTGAAAGACATGTTCAGCTGCAAAACCCTTAACACTAACTGTCGTACTACCTGTATGACTGTATCCAACCTGGCACCCTTGTTGTTTAGTGCATCCACCACCGATCTATTGTCACACCAAAATGTCACCTTCTGGTCCCGTAACGCTTCTCCCCAAACCAAGGTACATGCCCATATGGGCATGATCTCCAGTAGTGTTATATCTCTCACTTTCCCGACCTTCACCCAACTGACCGGCCATGGTTCTGCAAACCACCTGCCCCTTAGGTAACCCCCCATGCCTAGCCCTCCCACTGCATCTGTGTAGAGGTCAAGGTCTGTGTTGTACAGCCACTCCTCCTGCCAGAACGAACAACCATTATACTCCTTCAGGAATTCTTCCCATATACTAAATATCCCCCCTGACACCTCATGTCAGATCAACCCAGTGATGTGGTCTGGTGACCCCTGCTGTAGCTCTGGCTAACCTCCTTGTGAATGCCCTCCCTGGTCCTATGGCCCTGCATGTGAAGTTCAGGTGCCCCAGTACCTGCTGAACCAGTTTTAGTTGTACCCATCTCCTGCTGGCATGTACCAAGATTAGTTCCTTCAACCTCCTTACTTTTTTGTCTGGTAACCTAAACACTTCGCTCGCAGCATCTATCTCGATCCCAAGTAATTCCATAACCTTCCTGGGCCCCTCTGTTTTGTCTGGTGCCAATGGGACTTCCAGCTCTTGACACAATTCCTGAAACTTACCCAGCATTCTTTGCGTCTCCTTTCCTTCCCAATGAGGGAGAAATCATCCAGGTAATGGATGACTGACCTATAACCCGTCTTTTCTTGGAATATCCACTGCAAACATGTGCTGAACGCCTCAAACGTGGCACATGCTTTGGAACACCCCATTGGCATTGCTTTGTTGAAATAATACTGTCCCTCACTTTTAAAACTCAACAGGTCCCAGTCTTCTCTACTGACTGGAAGCAGTCTGAAAGCAGACTCAATGTCCATTTTTGCCATCCATGCATCTCCTGTGGCCCGGATTATCCGGACTGCATCCTCTAGTGTTGCGTATGTCACCCTACTATGTTCATCACTGAAAAAGTCATTCATCGACTCCCCTTCTGGGTAGGACAGGTGGTGGATCACCCTGAATTCCCCTTCCTGTTTCTTGGGTACCAAGCCCAAAGGCGATATCTGCATGTTTTTCAATGGGGGGTCTTAAATGGGCCCTCCACCCTGCCTGCTGCTTTTTCTTTCTCAATCTTCTGTCTTAGCATTTCCTGTTTCCCTTTGACAGACCCCAGGTTGCTTGCCCCCCCCTTGCTTGTCTGGGTCCCCTAGACTGCAATGAAAACCCTGAGTTAAAACCACTTAAAATCATATCCCGTATGCTCCTGTCTGGATATCTGTCCAGGCAAGCTGTCCTTGCTGCTAGATTGATGGGGGTTCTGTTCATGCCAAATTGTTCCTTGTTGTGCCACCTGTCCCTCTTCTCCGACTCCTCCCTTTCTTCCTGTCTGACTTTCCTTGCTTCAGTGGTTCTGGCCCCCCCTATTCCCGTTCCCCCTGCCCCTCCTTCCCTTGTTCCATGTTTGCCCTTTAAACCCCTGGCCATCTCGAAAAAACTGTTGGCCTGATCCTGGCCCCCCCATGCCCTTGTGCTCCCTGTGTCCATGTTGTTCTGCACTTGCTTGCCAGATCTACCCCTCCACATTTTGAACAGGCATGTCAAAAACGACACTAAGGCCACGAGCATAGAGCCCTGTTATAAGAACAGCAGCATCTCTGTGGGGTAAACCCCTTTTTTGCTCCACCCACCCTCGGGTGTGGACTGATCTGTTACGCATCATCTCAGATCTATCTGCTTGGTGTCCCATCTACATCACTGAATGTTGCCATTCTCTGTCGAAACATTCATCGTAGTATATCCATCCTACCCCACCTTTTGTTTTGTCTCTGTGTTATCAATGAATAGGTAATGAGGGGATGCCTAGCTCGGCCTCTTTTCCAAAATGATGGCTGAAAAAGTGGCAAAACCTAGAAACCACCCATCCCAAGTCTTCCCTTTCGTGAACTTGTCATCCTCTTTTCTTTCTAGGAGCACTATGGCAGCTGCCATCTCACTCTTACCTATGCTGTCAGTTTCTTCATATTTGGCCACCACCTCCCGACTTACCAAAGCAAATATATCCACATATTCCCCTTTCCATAGTTTCTCTTTCGTGGCCAATGGCACATGTTCACCTATTCTTATTCCAGGCACACCTACCTCTCTTGTACCTCTTCCCTCCCTTTCCGCCCCTTTACAGTATCTCCTGGTACCTCTTTTCCAGTCCTAATGTCTGCCAGAGCAAATTCCATCTGCTCCAGCCCTCCTGTCCCCAGTGCCACCACAATCTGCCCTACATATTCTTTTATACTATCACCCACTGTGTTGGATGTGTTACCTGTAACCTTTTCCTGGCCGAGCTGCCTGGAGTCTTCAAAAGGTCCCCTTGCTTCTTCCTGTGATTGAGGTGGAGGAGGAGGGTGAGCTACTGGGATCTGCAGGCCGGACCTCCTGTTCTGGGCTTTGTGTCCGGGATCCACTGGGGAGGTTCCCCTTTGATCTGGGGTGGGTACTGGCATCACTGGGTCCACCGACCATGTGGGTACTGGATCGACTGCCTTGGCAGGCCCCGCCATCACCGGTGCTGCCTTAGCGGGGCAGTGTAGCCCTTCAGCTGGCCTCTTCCCCTTGCCACCTTTTTCTGTACCCGCTTTTCTCTTCTCCCCGGATCTCCCCGGTTCCTCCCCCTCCACCAGTTCCCACATTTTGTTTGCTTTTTCTGCCAGGTCAATTATAGCCTTGTAGGCATCTTCCTTTGATGGCCTGCTCTTCTTGGGTGCCATGTCCGTCTTATCTTTTGCTCTGTGAAGACAACTATAGGAAATGAAAACAGGGTTATTAGTATATCTGTATCTCCAGTATGTCTTTCTCCTGTCCGTCGTGCCACCCACCATGCCAACACAGACCAGGGCCACCCGTGACAGACCCCCATCCTGCCTGGCAGATCGCCATCTCTTAGCACAGGTCCACCTTCACTGTGACCCCTTCATTACATGGGATTAGTGGCGTGTGATGCCACATCATGAGGTCCCTTGTCTACTAGCCCTCCTATGCTCCAGGGCCCCCCCGCCTGCTTGCTATCTATATAGCTCCTTTTTTTTTGAAGCTTCATAAGGAGCAATCTCTTCAGATTTCTGAAAACCCCGAACCTTGTGGACCAAAGACAGCTCCCACCACAGAAAAACCCAGTCTCAGCTCTCTTATTATGCCTCTCTGCCTCCCCCTGCTCTCTCCTACCATCTAATGGGGGCCGGTACCATCCGTTGCCCCCCCAAAACTACCTCCCACCTGGGCGATGCCATCTCATATGAGTATGCTCTCCCCAAAGAAGCAAGCCACTGGAGGCAGCCACCAGGTTCCCTTGGGTTGGGGGAGTGTCCCAGTGAGGGTCCTAAGTGTATGTGTCAATTCCCCTCTTTCCACTTCTCCCCCATGCCCCAGCTGACATGCTTGCACAAATATGCAGGCTCCACATAGTAAAAACTGCCTAAAAGAGGGATAGACCCTTATTGTGACCATCCACTAGGCATGTGACGTCACACCACGTGGTCTCCGTTCCGTATTTCTCCTTAACCCGCCCCTCAGGGCCTCATCCAGCCTGCAAATGGGCCAAAAACACTGCAAGCAGTACCAAGACAAAAAGGGTAAAGTCCTCAATGCACCACGTGGTGTGCCACATCATGCCACATGTTCCAACAATCGCACTCTCGCTTCCTCCCTGTCGGGGCCTCTAAAGGCCACTATTTAACCACCTCAATGAAAAACAGGTCCAAAACATGTCACATGCAGCCAATACAACAGGGAGAAGGCCTCACCGCAACCCCAGCAGCACGTGCCATCACACCACAGGTCCCAACTCACTCCCGCACTCCCTCACTCGCTAACCTCAAGGCCCAAACCAGGCCCACCACCCCATTAGCAAACAGCCCTAAAAGGCAGCAAGCCACCCAACAAAAGGGGGTAATCCTCATCACAATCACCACAAGGCATCTGATGTCATAAAGGCAGCCTCAGCAATGCACCGCGCCCAACCTCGCGTTCCAGATCGCACACCCGCTCCCTTTTGCCAGGGCCTCCACAGGCTTGCCATCTCCAGAGCAAAAGAAAAATAGGCCCCCCAAAAAATGTTGCATCCAGTCAGAACAGTCTGGAAGAAAGGCCCCTTCATGCCCCCAGCAGCGTGCGACGCCACGCCACAGGTCCCGAATGGTCCCCTCACTCCCCATCCTCAAGGCCTCCCCCAGGCCTAACCACTTTCACCAGAATACCATCCCAACCAGCCCTAAAGGCAGCAAACAGCCCAAAAAACAAAGGGGGCATCTTCATCGCGAGCACCACGCAGTGTGTGATGTCACGCCACGTGGTCTTGGATCGCGATCTCGTTCACTTTCATCAGGGCCTCTTCCAGGCCTGCTACATTTACCAGCAACCACAAAACATTTTTTCCCTTTGTCCTATCTCCCATCTCTGGCCCCAAGACAACCTCATTGAGCACACCAAAGCCTTGAGCACTGACTCTCACTCCCAAATAATCAGTGCCTGTGCACTCCAGTAATTAAAATGCTATTGCAGCCCTCCTCGGCTATGAACTCCCATAAACTCTTAACATGCCTGCCTTGCTCCCATCCTAGACACGCTAAACACGCTTTTTTTTTTTTACAGTGCCTCCCAATTACAGCAAACTGGCTCACTTTCTTTAAAACACTGCTGTTTCTCCCTGTCTTCCAACATATCACCATAATCAAAAAACTAAATGCTGCAAAGATTTCTTTTATTTTTTAAAACAACTTCACATATCTTCCCAACTCAATTGTCATAACCTTACCTTCTTCTCCTCATGATCAAACCTCAAAATTAATGCCAATCCGACGTGCTGCAGTTGATGTGAAATCAAAACTCCAGCAAAAAGTGGCTGAGGTCCCCTTGTGCTGTCCCTTATGAACCTCCCTTCTCCCCTCCCCTTCCTGCTACCTGCCCATTGTTCTGACCCCTAGCCCCTCCCCTTCCTTCCCCCCTCCCCTTCTGAGCACAACTGTTCCCTAAAGGAGGGAAGAGGTGCACCAGGACAACATGGTCTGCCCCTTAAAGGGCAAACTCCAATATTAGTGGGTTACTAATCATGACATTTCGGCTACTAAATTCTTTTTCTTGTGTTGCTGCAGAATAATAAGTGCAGTTTTGGCACTTGTAGCAGCCTATGTATTTGTTAGTAAGCCAAGTTCTTTGAATATGTATCTGTTGTCTGCTGTGCATTAGGACATTTCTGAGGTTTGTGGCTCTTCTGTAAATTATTATAGGTACTGTCTCATGAAATTCTTTAATCCCTGGTCTCCTTGTAGTATATTCCAATGTCTTTTCAAAATCACTCTAGATGCATGTGTGGAAAAAGTAGTGACAAAATTAAGTCTGATCTGTTCCTGTGCATTATTCTGGATTTTAGGTTGTAAGGTGCTATTTATTTCCCTATTTCTGATTGTCTTTGATATATAAAAAATCCTTTCCCTGTTATACCCTCTTTCACAAGCCTGTTTGTTAGTTCCTCTGCCGCTGTATCATAGACTGCAGTGTTAATACAACTATGCCTGATGCATAAAAACTGTCCTTCAGGTATATTCTGGATCATATGTCTTGGATGACAGCTGGTGTGATGTAATATGGTGTTCCTCTCACACTCCTTTCTGTATATGTCTGTGTTAATTTTACCACCCTCATCTTTTCTAATGCATAGGTCTAAAAATTGTACCTGGTGTGTGTTAGCACTATATTTATACTAACCGTGGGAGAATTACTAGAAGAGACACTCTCCTCAGAAACATTCAAAACAGTTGAACATTCTGACATTTCCTTCCTATTAAAACATTATTTTAAGCTTAAATTACTATAGAACTAATGTAAATCAAGGACAGTCTCGAACTGGTTTATACCTGTGGTCGGTACAAATGATAAACCTTTATTAAGGACTTCCATTTCAATCACAGAGAGGTTGCAGTCATATAAGTCAATTATCTTCTGTACTGGTTGTGTTGTTGGGGGTAACATTAGATCTAGAAGTGGGTAGCCATCTGGGAACAAGTGACCACCAAAGAGTGTGGTTCATGATAAATTTAGCTAAAGAGTCAAGTCATACAAAAGTGAGGGTATTGGACTTCAGGAGGGCTGACTTTGAAAAGATGGGAGAGTGCTTTAGAAAAGCACTAGCAAACAGGCTAGAAGGAGGGGTGAAGCAACAATGGGGAAACATTTAAACTGCCATCACAGAGGCAAAAAGCCTTTGTGTGAAGCAAATAAACAAATCAAAATGAAAGAAAAAGCCACGATGGTCCTCAAAAGGGGTGGCAGGGAAGGTTAGGGAGAAAAAGATATCATTTAGAAAGTATAAGGAAACACAGAAGGAGCAGGACAGAGTACTGTACCAGTTAAGGCAGAAGGAAGCAGAGAGAGAAGTCAGAATAGCAAAGGCCCAAACTGAGGAAAAGATAGCCAACTCGGTTAAGAAGGGGGACAAAACCTTTTATAGTTACATCAAAGAATGTAGAAAGACAAAGGGAGGGATAGTGAGGCTGAACAGAATGGACAGTGGGTGGGTAGAGAGGAACAGTGAAAAAGCATGGCTACTGAATGAATACTTCTGCTCAGTATTCACAAAAGAGGAGGTGGGGGAGATGCCTAACCCAATTAACAGCAGTACTCTGGATAGGGAGGTTGATCCCAATCCTTTCACAGAAGAAAGGGTTCTGAAAGAACTCCCAAAACTGTAGGTGGACAAAGCAATGGGGCCTGATGGAATTCACCCCAGAATTCTAAAAGAATTAAGGGGAGAACTAGTGACACCACTGACTACCATTTTTAACAAATCATGGGAGGATGGTGTGGTACCTGAAGACTAGAGGAAGGTGGATGGGATTCCCCTTCACAAAAGTGGGATCAAGACAGAGGAAGAAGACTACAGACCTATCAGTTTGACCTCTGTGGTAGGGAAAGTGATGGAATCACTTCTGCAGGAAAGAATTGTTGAGTACCTAAAGGCCAGTGGGGCACAGGACCCAAGGCAGCATGGGTTCAAAGCAGGAAGGTCATGTCAGATGAATCTAATTGATTTCTTTGACTGGGTGACCAAAGTAGTAGACCAGGGTGGGGCTGTGGACATTGCCTACCTAGACATTAGCATGGCATTTGACAAAGTCCCACATAAAAGATTAATAATCAAATTAACCAGCATGGGAGCAGGTCCCAGTGTGTTAGCCTGGATAAAACTTTGGCTGAACAACAGGACACAGAAGGTAATTGTAAATGGAGTCCACTCTGAAGAAAGAGGCATTACTAGTGGGGTACCACAGGGTTCAGTACTGGGTCCAGTCCTTTTTAATGTCTTTATAAGTGACACTGCAGAGGGACTGGAAGGAAAAGTATGCCTCTTTGCAGATGACACAAAGATCTGCAACAGGGTTGGTACACAACGAGGCATGGAAAGGATGAGAAAGGACTTGGCAAGGTTGGAGGAATGGTCAGAAGTATGGCAGCTTGGATTCAATGCAAAGAAGTGCAAAATAATGCACCTGGGAAACAAAAACCCAGGGGAAGATTACACAATGGAGGGGGAGGTAGTAATGACAACACAAATGGAAAGGGACCTGGGGGTAATCATATCAGATGACCTTAAGGTTTGCAAGCAATGTGAGAAGGCAATAGGGAGGGCTGGGGGATACTGTGATGTATAGGGAGAGGCATCACCAGCAGAAAACAGGAAGTTGTTATCCCTCTGTGCAGACAGTTGGTGAGACCCCATCTGAAGCACTGTATCCAGTTCTAGAGACCCCATATCTGCAAGGACATAGAGAGGATGGAGACAGTCCAGAGGAGGGCAACTAAAATGGTGCAGGGTCTGCAAGAGAAGCCATATGAGGACAGACTAAAGGAGCTTAATATGTATACTCCCTTGAGAAAAGGAGGGAGAGGGGTGACATGATAGAAACTTTTAAGTACCTCAGTGGAATCAACAAAGTCCAAGAGGGTAGCATCTTTCAGAAAAAGAGATGTGCAAGAACTAGAGGACACAATTTGAAGATAGAGGGGGGACAGCTCAGAGGCAATGTGAGGAAGTATTTTTTCACAGAGAGGGTGATGGACACATGGAACAGCCATCATGAGGAGGCGGTGGGGTTTAAAACTGTGGGAGAATTCAAGAATGCATGGGACAGGCAAAAGGCAATTCTTGTGGGGGGGGTAGGAAGACTTAGGTTGTTGGTTAACTAGGACCTACAGCTTATCCTGTAGATATGGAAATAGGCAGACTAGGTGGGCCAAGCGGTCATTATCTACCATCAAAGTCTATGTTTCTATGTTTCTATCTAATCCTGTAACCAGGGACTTAAAGAATGTAATATGACAGTACCCAGAATAACTTACAGAAGAGCCACAAACCTCAGAGAAGTCCTAGTACACAGTAGACAACAAACACATACTCGGATAACTTGGCTTACTAACAAATAAACAGACTACTATACGTGACAAAACTGCACTTATTGTTATGCAGTAACACAAGAAAAATAATTTCGTAACCCGAATGTTCAGAAGTAGTAACCCACCAATATTGAGAACTTCTGTAATCAGGCAACTCATCACATGCAACACCAGTGGTGCCATATATCTGGCAAACTCCAAGTGCAGTGTCTTTTTTATTGGAAAAACTAAACTACAGCTAAAACTTGGAGTAGGTGAGCACTGCAGAGCCATCATAAATGGAGAAATGACATCTGCTACTGCTGCACACATTTCTTATGCAGTAAATAAAACAGAACGTTTTCTCATTCAAATTGACAGAAAAGGTCTTTCCTCAAGCAAGAGGAGAGGGATATAAATAACCTAATACTCCAAAGAGAGGGGTTTTGGATATTTACTCTGAAAGCATACACATTTCCAGGCTTAAATGATAGATTTGATTTGTCTCCCTATTAAAAAAAGAAAAAACAACCATAATAACCTATTATGTACATACAGTGCTGACAAATAGTGTTGGATCATTAAATGATTGGATATGTAAATAACCAAATGAGTCATATAGTTGTACTTTATACTAAACTATAGACACTAATGGTTATACTGTTTTCTGTTTTCAGGATACCTGCCAGCATTAGAAAAAATCTTCTAGTGGACCTAGCTCTAGTGAATTTGTCTATGTGCAACTGGAAGGCTTCCTATACGTGCATAATGATGGACTTTCAAGATTTTTTACCAAAGGCATATACCAAGTGCCTTAATTCATTCCTTGTATATGTTGCTGTATTAATATTATGTACAGATATGTATATTATTTAATTTTTTATTGATTTTAAATGGCATTGCACTTTATCACTTTCATGGTTGCAAAAGGGGGATGACGTCATAATCTGTATTTAAGTCACTCACTCCTTGAATACCACATGTTGTTTGAATAAGGATCATTATCCAAAATGTGTCAAGATGTATGAATGCCTTGTTTGTTGCACTAGCACTTTAATAAAAGACTTTTGCATGGTGAAACTGTGTAAGCGGCTTATTTCTACAGTGTGGTGGTGAGTGCAGGACTTTACCTTTGATGTTATATTGCTACTTTGTCCATGCACCAGCTCCCAGTGCAGTGGCCTTTCAGAACTTTGGCTCATTTTACTTGGAATATTTTCCTTGAGTAAGGTATGTTTTCCCCCTGTGTTGAAAGCAATGCAAAATCAGTGCCTGTAAACCATAATCACAAAACAGTGTCTGAGTTCCTTTTCATGTTTCTGAGGGTATATGTTTAACTGTTTATAAAGTTTTATTTTTCTTTCAATGGTACCAAATGACAGGGCTTGCAGCCCATGAAGACCTCTTACACAGGCAAGGGTCTTCACTTGTTGCCCTGTCCTTGTGTGCCGGTCTTCAAAATTCTGTTTCTTTCTCTCATTTCTTGTTCCTTTTTTGAAGTTCAAAATGGGTTTAAATCTCATCCCACTGCAGCAGAGCACTCAAGTTATCTATGACTGTAAATCTGTGTTGTAGAAACACAGTTTGATTTTCTGTATTAAAACATGTTACAAACCTACTTGTTCCTCAACTCATGCCTCTCTCCCAGGTCATAGTGGAGGTGCACATAATTTTGTCATCCGCCCTCTTCTACCTGCGGGCAGTTGTTTGAAAAACTGTGAAACAAATTCACACACAGCTCCACAAGCACCATATAATTTCATTTCTTAATTTAAAGCACTTTAGATATGGTGGTTTATTGCATTCTTGGGACATAACATAGTTATTCATCTAAATCCAAAAATGAACATATTTTTTACAAAAGTTCCCCATCACAGTTCCCAAGTTAGGATCTGAGCACGTCAGAATTGATGGGCAAGTGGTCGCTCTAAGAAATTACAGAGTCTTAATTATTTCTAGTTATAGTTCGGCGGCATCCATGCATTCACACTTAAAACATGAGTGGAAAAATAAAACCGAACGAGCTGTGGCAGTACTTCAGAGTATTTGGGCTTGAATTTGTTATGAAAGCAGATGATAAAATAAACTTTGTAAAATAAACAGATGCAATTATCCCTCTATGTTGGTCACTTAGAAAGTGAAATATGGTTCAGAATCCTTTCTGTTGAAATGTGCTTGGGATTCATACTAGTTTACTGCTCCATACAGCACTTGTTATTTAGCATGCTCCCCTCCCCCCCGTAACATTTGCAGGTCATAGTATTTATTACTTTTTTTGTTTAGTTCTGTTTTGCCATTCTCTGTAGCTCTGATACTATTTTATACAGTCAGAAATTATGCACGTTATTGTGCTGTCTGGCTGGTGCTCAAAATCCTCCCCCACCAACACCCACACACATACACACTTGGAACAGATGTCTGCTGCTCTGTGCCCACTGAAATGGAACAACATTTAGCATCCCTTGTCAGTTTGGTTATCATCATTACTAATTTTTGTTTGCGATTTCTACTACTAGTAACCTCAAATGTACTTCACAGGTAAAAGGTGAGAGGGCAGGGGTGAGTGGGAGGTGACCAGTATCAGATATTGTCATAGTTCAAAACAGAAATGAGAATTAGACAAGTGGATAACATTTTTAACTTTGGATGGCCAGACAAATTCTAAGGGTAAAAGCAAGTGATCATTTTAAAGGGACAACTAAGCATTGTTATATGAATGTTTGTAAAGTGGAGCAGGAACGGGAATGCGGGACAAATACAGCTATAGCTGGCATTTGAACCTGCTGCAGATACTTTGTTTTTGGCTACGGTATTGGCTGTTCATTACAGCTGCCTAGTGAAATCTGTAATGATCACACACCCTCACAGAATGATCACCTGAGGTGTGAACCACACTCCACTTTTTACAGAGACATTAGCTCCAGAATTTATCTTTTTGACACTCCTAAGTGGAAAATATTATTCCTGTTGTCAAATTACCATTTCAGAGTTATACTATAACATCATATAATATAGGCTGCTGCCCCCCCTTTACTTTCTACTAGTGGACTAGACATGAGGTTATGTGTTGTAGAAACTGCAAAAGAAAAAAGATATAATATTAATAATGACGACAGCCAAACTGATAAAAGATGCCACATTTTTGTCCTTTTCATGGGGAGTGGACATCTGATCCAAGCATGTGTGAATGGGGGGAGGGGTCAAGCACAGACAGCGAGTAAACATGAGGTTACTGACTGTAGAAACTACCACAAAAAAAACAAAACAAGAGGAACACATTTCACATGTTGTTGTAAATGTGTAACACAATCATAACAGTGTCTCTCAGTTTGTAGTGCTCATTCTTTCAAGGTAAGATTTTTGGCCTAAGACTTTTTACTAATTGTCTGCAAAGAAAGAAGACAAGCAAAGATAAGAGTTTTAGCACTCAAGAAGGATAATACAGTCTCTATCATATCCCCTCTCTCCCTCCTCTACTCCAGGGAGTACATGTTCAGTTCCTTCAACCTGTCCTCATAGGACTTGTGATGCAATCCATGTACCATCTTTGTTGCCCTCCTCTGAACCTTCTCTACCCTGTCTATGTCCTTATGTAGGTAAGGTCTCCAGAACTGTACAGTGTACTCCAGGTGGGGCCTCACTAGTGTCTTGTATAGTGGAATTATGACCTCCCTTTTCCTGCTGGTGATGCCTCTGCCTATGCATCCCAGCATCCTATTTCTTTACCTGCTGCCTTGTCACTGTTTCCTGCCTTGAGGTCATCAGAGATGATAACCCCAAGATCCCTTTCCTGCTTGGTGCATGCTATATCCTCACCCCCCCCAACTGATATATTGTGCCAGGGTTTTTGTGCCCCATATACATTATCTTGCATTTCCTTGCATTGAATTTCAACTGCCAAACCCCTGACCATTCTTCAAGTTTCTGCAGGTCCCTTCTCATTCTGTCACACCCTCTGGTGTGTCTACTCTGTTACAGAGCTTTGTGACATCAGCAAACAGTGAAATTCTGCCTTCCAGATCCCGCGCAATGTCACTGATGAAGATATTGAATAGGACCGGTCCCAGCACTGATCCCTGTGGTACCCCACTGGTCACTCTTCCCTTTGTGGAGTGACAGCCATTTACCACCACCCTCTGTGTCCTGCCGCCCAGCCAGTTACCTACCCACCACACTACTGTCTTGCCCACACCCATATTCCCCAGTTTGTGCAATAGTCTTCTATGTGGCACAAAGTCAAAGGCCTTGCTGAAGTCCAGATAGGCCATGTCCACTGCTCTCCCCTGATCCACCTCCCTAGTCACCCAGTCAAACCCAGACAGGGTTGGATCTCTATGCTCTGCTATGACACCACTGCAGTGATTCTCAAAAACAGAACCATCTCTTCTCCCTTCTACCTACATAGGGGCACCTGGCAAGGCTTCCCCCTCATCCCTCTTCTTTATGCTTGCCCTGGACCTCCTCTGCATGAAATTGCTGGTCACTACCACCAGCAAAAGGTATCCAGATACATAAGGACACTGATTTGATTAGCACATATGCAAATGATCTACTCCTCATGCTGTCATATTATGTTCTTTCACTCCTTCCGAACCTGAAAATACTCTCCTCCTTCACAAATATCTCAGGTCTTACAGTCAATTTAAAGACAATCCTTCTGCACCCCCCCCAATAAACTATGTGACAGCTCCTGTTGTCATGGCTCACTGATGACATGAGTGGAGGGGGGCTTCAAGTATTTGGGGACCAATAGCTCTACCAAATGGTTGGACCTAGTGCCTGTCAATATCTTGGCTCTGCTAATGGACTTAGAAAATGAGACTCATTGATGGCTGAAATAAAATGTTACCCTCATAGGGAAGATAGCTGTTATACAAATGTTTGATATCCCAATGTTTGCCTGTATGTTTTGCTATTTACCCCCATCATATCTGACATATATTTCACAAAAGTGGAATGCCTTTTTAGTCACATCTGATGGCATGGCAAGCCACTGAGGCTGAGTAAAGTGTGGAGCACAGGGGGTCTCAGCCTACCTTAGTTTGAAGGCTATGCCTTAGTCTTCCAAATGGCACAAGCAACAAAGTGGTTTAAACCACCTTACACCAGTTCACCCAAATGGACATCACTGGAGACATTTGCAGGACAGGTTCCATGTCTCAGCCTCCTTCTTGACCCAAAACCAGCTAGGAAGCAGGGACACATCATATCTTTAGCACCACCATACATGCTTGGGATCAGCATATTGTAACATCTTTGATTCCAAAGGCATCCAGAACGCCTCTCAGGTCATGCACCTACTGTTGGCATAATCCTTCCATATTGCTTTGTGGAGTGGGAGTGAGGGTAATCCCATCTGGTGTAAGAACTAGGACCAAAAGGGCATACATCTAATCTGGACCAGTATCTTCCCAAGTTGGAAGCACATCTTTCTTTCCAGCAGATCAAGGCCAAACACGGAACCCCTTAGATGGACTTCTGGAGGTATACCCAGGTGAGAGAAGCACTGCAGAGCTAGATAAAGTCTCCAAGACCCCACCAAGATCTGACTGCAGACAGTTGAATTTTCTCCTACTTCCAGTGGGCTGGTGGATAAAATGTACTGTATGTTCAGGGACTCCAACAACCAGTCTTGGATAAGGGAAAGGAAAAGTGGGAGCAGCAGCTGGGACAGCCCATACCCCATGATCACTGAGAATTATGCACCCAGTCCAAGATCCTTCATAAGTAATATAAGACCCTAAAGGCTCTGCAAACAAGAGGCATTCTCCCCTCTTTCACCTGCTTGCAGTTTTCCTGACTGATGTGGGTCTTCTCCATGTTTTCTGGTGTTGGACTTGAATCAATACATTTTGGAAGGGTGTCCTAGGAGACTACTATAGAATCCTGGACCATCCCATACCCAACTCAGCTGAAATAGTTCTGCTGGCTATCACCTCCCAGATCAGGAACATCATGAAGTAATTTCAGAGCTGGATCCTTGCTGTCATAATGGAGTCATCTCATTATGATGAAATGGTGGCAGGCTAACATCCCTTCTCTGATTATCTGGCACACTTATCTCTCAGAATTTTCTCTGTTCAAGCAGATCTCCTTCCCAAGGCTTGGTAAATTACAGATCTACACCAAGAAATGGGGTCCCTACCTAGCTTGTCATCACTGTTCTGTGCCCCTTCACGGATCAAGCAACCTCCTGGGTTATAGGAGGGCTTTCTCTTCCATCTCTCCCCCTAGCAATAACTGGTGGTTAAAATGTTAAGTTACTGTCTCTTCTTTTGCCAGCTGAATTTGTTCTTGGCTCCCTACTACTCAGGGAAATGTCACTGCAGTACCAAGGAACTAAATGCAGAGCTCTTATCCTTTTAGGACATGTCATCAATGTGGATGATGCACTGGTAAGATGTGGCTAAAATTAAGGTTTACCTTGCTATATCAAATACTGATCTATCATTACCTTATTTTATTTATGTGAAGAATGCTAATGAATTTCTAATATTGTACTGTGCAATGTTCAAAGTTAGCAGTATACTTTTGTGGTTGACATGTTTTATTACTGTCTTTGTTGATTGTTGCTCATGTAATGTTTAAGTAAAATCTTTAAAAAAAAAATATATTTCTGTCCCAGATGTACTTGAACCATTAAAGGAGAACTACAGGGAGAGGTGAAGCCCTGACTGCTGCACAGATTAGAGCTTCACCTCTCTGATCCACCCTGAAAGCACCATAATTAATTAATTTAAGTACCTCAGCACTTGTAAAATTCCCCTGAAGCTCTGGTGCAGCCGGCATGTTAATAATGGCACTCCTCAACCCTCTAGGATCTTGCTTGTAGTACCACGAGAGAATGATGTTGCACTGCTCATACCATAATACTGCCCTCAGATACAGAAATAAAATAATATACTGTATATGTGTGTTATATATATATATATATATATATATATATATATATGTATGTTTATGTATATGATGCCTACTGTTGTTTTACTGGAATTTTTCCTAAACTCCATGGGTATGCCTGCCATACCATGGGATTAAGGCAAATGCAGTAAAACTAGTGCTTGGGATTGGATATATATATATATATATATATATATATATATATGTGTGTATATATATATATATATATATATATATTATACCTGCAAGGTAGTGCAGGTATAGCTGGGGTTGCACGGCCACTTCTATGTTAAACCCCAAATTTTGAACCTTAATAACTTTGCAACCATTACTCTGATTTGCCCGAAATGTTGCATAGTCAGTGTGGCACTATACATCTCTATATCTGGAATGTTTTGCTGCAGTTGGATTTACGGTTTTGGAGCTGCAGAGCATCACAAAGTGTGAAAAATCTAATTTTGTTTGTATTTTTTCAGCGTTCATTTCTTTTTCCATGTGGTGTGTCTGTTTGGGGTGAAATTGTGTTGGGTACATGTAGACTGTGTCAAAGAGGTGCCCTTTGAAGATTTGGTAAAACAATATTAATCCGTACAAAAGTTATGCTAATTTGTCATGTCCCATTAAAGTCTATGGAAAATTTACATGGGTGGCTCGAAAACTTTCACTGCAACATTTTTTTCGTTTATGCTCTGGGAAATTTCATTCGTATTGCTGCCATTTTGTTTTCAGTTAGCAAGAGCCCAAAATCAGTAAAACTCAAAAAATACTGTGCTTTCTTAATTACCACAAATTATGTTTACATGTCATCAATTTTTGTTAACATTGTCTAAAAATGTTTTTTACATATATGATTGAGCCTCCGATATTTCAGTCGCACAAACGTTGTTCATTTGCACGACAACATTCAAGCGGAAGCATGCAAACAACTGCGCAAACATTTTTCATGTGCGACAACATTCCTTTAAAATGAATAGGGGTGTAGTAAAATGTTTGCCATTTGCTTGCAACAAGGTAGATTGTGTTTTCTGGCAACAATTTACAGGGTAAGAAGCTTTTGACTTATAGTTGTGCCTTTTGCTTGTTTTGTGAAAACATATTGAGTGGATCTGTAGTTATGGCATTTTGAAAATTGAGGAATGTCCCACAAGATAATTTTGTGGTGCCCATGTTATTTTTAAATGCCCGTGTCTCAAAAATGGTTTGAGATATGGATTTTTGCTCAAAATAATTCATAATCCCACTATAGGCAGACTAAGTGCAGATGTAGGTTGAGGAGTAATGAATAACATGAATTTAGAATTTTTTCTCTGCCTTGTACGGTTACAGAGATATTTGGAAAATAGTGTTCCAAAGGCTGATTTTCATGTCCATAGGCCAGTATTGTGCACTCAAAGTTATGTGGATGGAGTGAAGGGCGTGTGCTCCCACTTACATATATGATTACAAAAAATGTACATATTCATGTGTAAGTGGGATCATGGAGACTCGAGGGCCTGCGCTTCCAGTTACACATATGGTTATGTGAAAACTGACCTCTCCATGTGGTTCCCATTTACTCATATGATTTATGTCAATATTTACATATTCATGCATAGGTGGGAGCACGTGGCTCAGAGGGCCCACACTCCCACTTATGTATATGATTATGGCTACATTTACATATTCATGTGCAGGTGAGCACATGGGGCCCAGAGTGCCCGAACTGCCACTTACACATACTGTTACGTCAAAATTGACGTATTCATGTGGCTCCCATTTATGTATATGATTACGTCAAAATTGACATATACATGTTCAGCTGGGAGCATGTGGGCTTGGAGGTTCCCCACTCCCACTTACGTGTATGATTATGGCAAAATTTACATATTCATGAGTAGATGGGAGCACGGGGCATGGATGGATACATTCATATGACATCATACAATGGCAAGTAAGAATCCTGGGTTCTGATTGGTCAGTTGGCCACCACAACAGGGATGTTCTCCTGGCATAGCATCTCTGCTGATTGTTTATTGGATTTGCACTTACATCATTATCATCTTTTCTTAAGAAAAAACATTATTTTTTCCAAACTAAGAAATAATTTTTTTTTAATTACTCTGTATATAGCAAGAAGCCATTGTATGATTGCAATAATGTCATCTAGGGTGGGTGTTATGCTGGGATAACACCCCTTCTTGGGTGTTGGATGCCCTTGGCCTATGACCTAAGGACCAATCACCCTAGGCGGGATGTCATGCCACCATGACACCCACCCTGGAGATCATTATTCCGTTATTATGAAATGGGTATAAAGAATGCTGAATTCTGATTGGACGAGAACTGCTTTCAGCTGAGCCATTATCCTAGCACAGTAGCACTGCTGAATGTATCATCTTGAAATATGCATAGCATTTTCTGGAAAAAATTATCCATTTCATAATCAAAATAAGGTACTCCAGTGTGTGTGTTATGGTGGTATAATAGCCCTTCTCAGTGGTGGAAGCCCTCTGCAATTCTTTGTACTTCAACTCACCCCTGGGTGGTATGCTATTCCACCATGACCCCCCCCCCGGAGTGCCTTACTGATTAATTAATGCAACTGCAATTTTAAGAATAATTCAATACTGTCCTTTATAAGTTATCAATATTTCTTTAATAGTTATTGTTTTAACTTAAGAGATAATGCATTTTTCTGAAAAAAAAAGTCTTTTCATTTTTTACAAAGGAAAGTGATAATGCAAGATTACGCGTATAACAAATAAAATATGCTTTCCTCAGAGTACATGATAGAGAAATAAACTTTAGCTTTATATATTTAAATAAAATTTGCTTCCTGCGGTGTGCTAAAAAGAAACAGAAAAACGTTCCTTTATGAAAAACACAAAATAAGAGTGCATCATCTTTATATTATACAGTATGAAAGTCTAGAAAATATTGCTAGTAAAACAGTTTACTAATAAACTGTGCAGTTATAAACTGAAAATATGAATAAAACAGATGTGTACGGTGTTGGCCTGCCTCAGGTACTGGAGGCATTGTGTGAGTGAACACTGGGAGGATGTGTTCAGGTGGAAGGTTGTGATGGGTGTGGAAGTAGGCCCACAGTTGGCCAAAGTCCACTGAGGTGAGGGGGAAGTATCAGAGGCATGCATCACTGGAGTCCGTGGTACATGCTGTCCTCCTGAGGTTGTGGTGGAAAGTTTGGTTTTTCCTGGTCCCTTGTAGATAGAGCAGCTGTGAGTGCATTGATAGCCTGAGACAGTCGGGTTGTTTCTTCACTGTTTTTTTCTAATGTTAATCTGCAGGCATAGATCTCTGCAGAGATAAACTGCATGTGTCTGTTCTGTGTTTCTAGCACTTTTTCTATGCTAGCGAGTGATTTGCACATTTGTGTTGATTGTGTGTGCTGGGCTATCTATGTACTCAAAGGGTGTTGTGTCTTGTGCAGCTGGAAGTTCTGTTAAGAAAATAAAAATATTTTATGCATAAGGATGTAGAGGACTGTGATTTATCCATAACTATGTAGGAATGTATTGCTCTATGTACTCATATGGTACACTGTAATACTATGTTGCTAAAACACTGTACTTGTTGTAAATATTGTGATAGTACACATTTACACACATTTAACTTTCTCCCCTATCCATTCCACCCCACCTCCCTCCCAACCCCAGCACTCACACATACGCAGCCACAGCACTCCCCTCCTTACTCCAACTTCCCGGCCTTTTAGCACCCCCAATTTAAAAGCAGATATAGCATCACATGCTCTTCAAACATACATTGAAATAGTAACCATTATTGAGATATAGTAGTGTAAATCTGTTATTGAAACTTTTTATTATTCTAAAATGATATGTTGTCAACTGTTATGGAAGGATCTCAGAAATATTGCATTCCAACTGACTAATATGGAAAGAACAGTCTTACATTTATCTTTGTTTCACTGTCATGCACATCTTAGACAGAGTGACACATGGATTATTCCTATCATAACTAGTGAACGACTGTAATAATGTATTCAGAATCTGATCCAGCATTTTCACATGTCTGAGACAAAAAAACATTGGAATACGTGTGCTAGTAAGCACACATTTTTTTTAAGTTGAGCAGTGCATGGTATCTTGCACAGAATTAATCACCCCCACCCTCCGTTGTACACACTTCAAAAATGCAGACAGAAAGTTTTGCATTCCATTGTAATGCTGTAGTGCTGATAACTGGAAATAGTTTTCAGTAAAGATATTTTGCATAATAGAGTCTCCCCACAGTCCTTCTGCCACGCCCTTTTAAACAGAGACACTGTGGCATGACGTGACGGTAAGGAAGAAAATCGATAAGTGAGTACAATACTAAAACTTTTTTGATAATCTGTGTTCTGTTTCTCTAATACTGGGCATTGTGACTTTTCAGAAAAGAAGTACAATGGGAAGGTATCTAATGGGTTTCAGCAGTTCATCGTTTCCACTGGATGAAATTTACTACCAGGTAACAGCATTTTCATTTTAAATCAACTTTAAATGTACTTGTCTCTAAAGGGCTGCTCTACAACAACTTTGAAAACAAAGGAAACAGACAGACAAAGGTTTTCACATCCTGCATATGCCCAGGCCAAAGTTCATCACATTGAAGGAATTTAACACTTTCTGTGACTCTGGTCCTCTTCAGTTCATCATTTCCACTGGATCTATCTTTTATTTCATTTGCTTCTTCTCCTTGAGGATCCCTGAGCGGCGCTCTGTTGCTGTACAAGCCCTCCAAGCTCCCTCCTAACTGTGCCTCTGCCAGCAGCCTGAGTGGCACCTCCAAAACGGAGACCACAAAGCCTGCAAGCAACTACAGCCCTCCAAGACCTTTTAGCGGGCGACTGCACCTTCAAAGCCACCACCCACGCCACCCTCTCCAGCCAGCAACAATGACAGGTACGGTAACTTTTGACCAGCCAGAAAGCAGTGCTTTCTTACTCAGCAACCTGATTGGTTGGTCTCCTGACTGTGTGTCTTGGCCAGTTTCTTTGAAATGCCGTGGCTCTACAGTATGAACTTCTCTCATTCAAAATTCTACTGTTAATTCTGGAAAATCTTAATATTAGCAAATAAGATTGTTCATAACTGTTTTAAAGCATTAGAACATTAATTGCCATTTAGTTTTCAGTGTGTGTATATAAGCAGGGCCACCTCAGCACTCTCAAAATGTCATTACTACAGCTTTTGTTAAATAATTTATTCTGTTATTGACTGTTAAGCAGTATCCTGAAACTATTAAATTCGCGCCGACCCCGCCATGCAGAGCACAGGAGGGGCTGGCAGGCATGGGTAAATTAAATATTCTGCCAGCATCGTAGTTTTAATATTACGCTTTTGGAAGTTGACAAATTACACAAATCATGCTGAAGTTTAACTTTTAGGTTAGGTCATTTACGTGATCAGGGTTTTCAGATAGCAACATAGTTTCTTCTGTGAAACTGGCCACTTCAGATATGGTGCTGCACCCAGTCTCCCCCTAATGAACCCTCCTCTCACCTCTAAAACTTCACCACTTATACTTCTGTCTCTTCTGTTATGTCTAAACTGGCTAACAACTTGTACATCTCTTGCTACTTATCCCTGCGCTAACAATGATAGTGACTTCAGGTTTTCTAACATCCTGCTGTACTATTACTCGAATTCTACCCCTGCTCACTCTATCCTCATCAAAAAGGGCTGCATCTATCTGTCTATCCACTCCTATCTCTTGAACTATCGTAGACCCAAATGCCAGCTAGGCACTCTCTCTGCCAACCTACTTTCTCACCTTGCCCGGTGGCTCTTATGCGTTGCGATTTATTGAACCCAACTGGCCTATGGTTTATGCTTTCACCCCTGCAACGGCTGCAACAAAAAAGGGTCTGGTTATAGCCCACATGAATATCCGGAGTCTCACGAAGTCATCTGGCTGAGCTCAAAGCCTGGGCTAAACTGATTAACCCTGACATTTTATGCCTATCAGAGACTTGGCTGAAGCCTTGGGTGCCTGATGCCACTTGTCTTGTGCCTGGTTATAGCATTCTAAGGAAAGACCGGTGATTAAAGGGGCAGGGTGCGATTATGTACAAAATCATCTATCCCTGAACATCCTACCCTGCACTGATTCCCCTAACACCTTGTGAAACTCTGCACGCTACCCTGGCACTGGGTTCAAAACTGCTGCACATCATTTGTGTCTACAATCCACCTACAAGCGGGATGAGTGGTCTCCAGAATTTGCTACAATATGTCTCCCAGAATGTAAAATCAAATGAGGCTCTACTCCTTGGGGACCTGAACCTTAACTGGCTGGGTCCACAGCACAGCATCCTTGAATCTCTAATACAGAAGCACAATCTACACCAAACTATCACAGGCTTTACCAGAACTACTACTCCACTCAGGGTCCCTCTTGATTGGATCCTCACCACCAGACCTGATCATGTACTAGATGCCACAGTGCTTGCTGACTCAAAACTGATCATTCCCCGACACTTTGTCGATGGCGATCCTGTCCACCTCCTCCTCCTCCACCACTTTGATTAGGTTTTCAAACTATGCTGCCCTGGACAAACAAGCCTTCCTATTTGACCTCTCTTGTGTTGACTGGTCTAACATTTATACCGAACCAATGTTGATACTGCCCTCAATTCATTTCTGACTGAATTGGCAACATCCAAAAGAAGCACCTCCCTACAGTCAAAAGGAGGTAAGGGCAGCATCTGAGTGTGGCTGAAAAAGACCTGCTTCAAAAGTTAAAGTTCAGACAATCAATGGAAAAAGTACAAACAAACTGGACTGCAGTCAGATCTCATTCTGTATAAACAATACAGAAATGACTGTAAAGATGCATCAGGCAGGCCAAAGTAAACACTGCCAAAACCTGCTGATTAATTCTTCCAATGACCTCGCAAGTTTGGGGTCACATTAAGTCCTTCTTAGGTTCTGCTAAAGATGTCACTCCCTCAGATATGGTCCTACATGGTGTACACTGTAATGATTCTACTACCATTGCAAATGCTTTAACCAACAATTTTCTGACTTATCTGCCTACACAGCTTCCCTCCCATCACAATCCTCTGCTTCACAGTTTAACCCCACAGCATCTGAAGGACCCCCAAACTTAACCAACCCCTTCTATTACAGGGAAGTGTCTAGCATCAGGTCCTAAAGCGGCTCAGGTCACTCTCTGAAAACACCAGTACTGGCTCAGATGGCCTAGAACCAAGACTACTAAAAATGGCTTTACTACATCTCTGGCCCCTGGCACATCTTCACCCTATCTCTCCAATGGCATTGTCCCTGAAGTCTGGAAGGCAGCCAGAGTCACTCCTGTATTTAAGAAAGGCAGTAAAATGACATATCAAATTACCAGCCTATTGCTATTTTGTCTGTTCTGAATAAAATCCTGGAAAAGTAGTATCCATGCAAATCACTGAATACCTTGAGAAATCTAAGTTTACTAAGCTCAGCACAACATGGTTTTAGAAAGCATCACAGCACCATGACAGCACTTGTAAAATTCACTTCAGATATCAGTACTAATATGGATAGAGGAAAGTTAACAGGGCAGTCTTCATTGACTTAACCAAAGCTTTCTTATCTGTTGACCATTCTCTGCTACTATCCGCCCTCAGTACCTTGAGCTTCTTCCCCAGTCACTACCTGGTTCAAAAGCTACCCCTCCAACAGAACACAAGCTGTTAAGTTTAATTCATCCATGTCAGACAGTGCTGTTATCAACATTGGGGTCCCCAGGGTCTATACTTGGCCCTCTTCTATTCTCATTATTCACAATAAACATTCCTGAGTTGGTCACCACAGGTCACTCACTTTATGCGGATGACCTGGTAATTTATTATCACCTGATAAGGTCCTGGATCTAAATGCTGCCCTCACTGCAGATTTTCGTGCTGTACAACACTGGTTGAACTCTCAACGCCTGGTTTTAAATACAAATAAAACAAAAGTTATGATGTTTGGCTCCAATCACAAGTTTAGATCCTGTCCTCTGACCATCTCTGTCTCTGATATCGATGGGGACCCTATAGAAACTGTCACTTTCTTCGTTACCTTGGCATCCACCTGGATCAAACCTTGGACCTGAAAGCACATATACAGGAAACCTGCAAGTCAATTAACTGCAAATTGGGGCTGCCTACAGAACCAAATACCTGCTCACCCCTGCTGCTAAATTGGTGATAGCCAGAGGCATTCTATTGCCAACCCTAATATGGGTGTCCCATCCTGTCCTTGGCCACCAAATCTCACTGCAACTATGGGATACTACCTTCAATAATGTGCAGGTATGCAACCAAAGCACCTCGCTGCAGCATCATTGTCTCTTATATCAGGACCTTGGTTGGCTCTCTCCTTCCTCTACCAAGGCAGTACTACTTGTACAATTTAGTTGATTCCATCCTAAGGACGTCCAGCTCCTTATCCTGTCTGATCTCCTCAGGCCGCCATTCCCACAAGGAATCTTAGATCGGCTGATCAGACTCTACTATCCATCCCCTTTTGTCGGACTAAAAAGGGCATGGGCTCCTTCCATCATGCTGCCACCCACCTATGGAACCTACTACCTCAGTATCTAAGAGATGTCTCCACTCATGTGACTTTTAAGAGCAAACTCAGGACTTTCTCACTACTATGGACAAATGTGTTTGTTGGACCCTACCTGATCCGCTGCATTTGTACTGTTTCTCATTGCTAGCACTTTTGCCTGTCCAAATGTGGTGTTCTATACTGTGCCTTGTAATTAATGTTTTATTTTGTGCCTTGTAATTAATGTTGCCTTAACCTCTTTCTTTATAAGCCTAATGTTAGCTGTTGACAATTGTAAGTCGCTATTCTACTCCATGACATTCTTATCTTCACTATCAGCCTCCTCACTTAACCCCACTGCTGCTCTCTCCTCCCTTCTTCTGTTATATCCTCTTCCCCTTTTGCCACTCCCCACCAAACTCACCTTTACCTGTTCCTACCTCATCCATGCCCTCCTTAGTCCCCACCCTCCTGGCTGTGCTTAGTCACCTCTCCACCTACTACCGCCTACTCCCACCGTCTACCGGCCCCCTTCCCTGCCCTGCTGTCTCTTGGTTCCACTGGCTCGGCTTGACTTTGACACTTTTGCGCTATTGCAGTAACTCCTCGCCTCTCCCCCTCTCACCGGCATCCTCACTCTCGCCCCTGCGTCTCATCGGTTCCGCAGCCGCTGTATTTTCCTACCTCCCACCGCTGTTGCCGCTCACTGCCACTTCCCCTACCACCTCTCTTTGCCTGTCACTCTCTGCTCCAAAGGCTCGGCCGCAGGTTGGTACCTTACTCCGCTGTTGCCGTAGATTCGACAGCACCTCCTTTCACTTAATCTCTCCTCCCATCCTTTGCCAGTTTTCCTTCCTTGTGTCTTTTCTACTGATGCCTATCCTCTCTTATTTTCTGCCTTCTACTATTCACATTTTGAGTATGTTCCATGATCAAGTGCTAAAGTATATTTTTGTTTACTAATGTATGTTACATTGCCATATGTATTTCTCTCTGCATTTTTTGTACTCATTGTCTTAATAATCTGGCTGTACTCTTTGTGTGTTGTAATTGTACCTCCCGGGTCGTGCCTGAAAACAGTCACTTGCTGACTAGCGCACTTACCCAGTTAACAAAAACTAAATAAATAAATAAAATAAATTATTTTTGTTTGTCTGTGTACTTGTATAATTAAATACATATATTTATCTGTGAAACATGACAGAGTATGACTTGAGATATTGTGATGCCTCGGGTCTATTGTGAGGCAGAAGAGTACAGTCATGGAAGAAGTTACAATGCTCTCTTTATGCGTAAACGTTGAGAAAGTTTTGATAAATTGTTGCTTCTTTCTACTCATTTATGACTCTTGATGATACTTGAAGATATTATCTTGGGTCAATGTTTAAGTTACTCAACTTCCTGTAGTTCACTACTATATTTATTGATTCAGAATGTGCATACATTTTGATGTGGTAGACTCTGGCTCCTCAATCTTGACTTGCATGACAGCCATGGATGGTATCCATGTCTTCTGTGGTAGAAAAATACATCATAAGGATTAGCACACAACTGCATTGTGTTACTAAGTATTTGTAGACAGAATAGCAGTTTTGAGATAGTAGCAGTTGTGAATAAACATGCAATAACCACATTATTGAAATAGGGGTAGATATAATAAGACATACAGTATTTTTGTTGTAGTGTCATGATGATAATGCATACTTATGTCTAACTACACAGTTATAACGATAAGTCTTAGTACTGCACTGATATTGACAGACAGTAATGAATGTTTGAAAATGCTTTCAAAAATTTGAGATAAACTTATTGAATTACATGATTTGTTTTACACAATGTGATATGGGTTGTTAAAGAGAAATTACACAATTACATAAGAATCGTGGAAGCTGATTTGTTGACTGGCACTTTTTCTCTGTTGTTAATACTAAAATGTAGCAGTGGGAAAAGGTGCCAGCCACCTGCCAGCTGCGGTAAGAATCCCACTGCAGTCACTGTGACCATGGAGTGGCAAAAAAAAGTGATGGATGGGAAGATGCTGTTATTCATTGGGAAAGTAGAAATACAGTAAACAAACTGAAGCTTTTAGTTAATTAACCACACAGAATTACTCAGAGAAGCAATATCTTGCAGAACATCTGTCACAGTGCCAACTGTTTCCACTTTACTCACTTGTTAATCTTTGTATTTTATACATCAGTCATACTTACAAAGGCTTCCAGGTGCAGGTCTTCCACAGTAGTAGTACGCATGTGCAGGTATGCCAGCCTAGCAACAGAAAACTATTTCTTTTTGGGTGTAGGAATAATTTCAATAGAAATAATAGAAAATGCTAACTAAAAATAAAGGGCCAGATTCTAGAAGGGTTATGCCCGGCGTAACAGCAGTTGCACCAAGTAGAATGGTGCATTTAGCAACTTATGCCAGCAGTTGTGACATGTACAATTCTACAAGGTGGCCTGCGGCATGTCGCAGGCCACTTGTGCCAAACAGCAGTTATGCCGCATAAACCCCCTGTGACATGGCGCAAGGAGGTTTATGGCAGCAGTTGCTCCCCATTCTAGAAGGGCAGCCACAAAGTCCCCACATCAGGATTCTACAAAAAAAAAACCGAGAAGAACTGGCAATGTAAGTTACACCAGCATTTAGCTGGTATAACTTATGGATGCCCTTGGGGGTCTGATAGACCCATTGCTGTCATTTGGTCAGTGCACGGTTTCTTCCCCCCCACCCAGAACACCCCAGCAGGGCCCCACAGGGCTACTCATACCCCAGCCCCTGAAACACCCATTTGCAGAAGCCTCTGAGGCAGTGCTCATCCCCCACCAGCACCCCCCCATCCCCAGCCGGTGTACTGGCACAGCCACCTCTCACCACAATGGCTAGCAGCTGACTGGAGTCCAGTATCAGTGCATACTGAAAAGGCACTCAGATATTAATATCTGAGTATGTCTTTGCTGTACATGCTGATACTGAACTCCAGTCAGTGGCTGGGCTGCGGTGGTGAGGGCTGTGCCAGTCACTGGCTGTGCGGTGGGGGTGCTGGTGGGCTGGCACAGCTGGGTGGAGGGTCACTAGACTACCAGGGAATAGACAAACTTTTATTTATTTATGTTGATCATGGGGAAGGGGTGCTTGACTACCAGGGCATTAAGGACCTTAATTTATATATGATGATCAGGGGTGAGGGCACTAGACTACCTGGGCAGGCTTTATGCTGCATTTGTGGTGGGCGACTCGAGGGTCGGGGCACAGGTGGGGGGATGACAGTGCCACCCTGTGGGGCATTTAACAACATGAGTTTCAGGGGCTGGGGGTGTGGGTAACCCTGCGAGGCATAGCTATGGGGGATTCAGGGCCAGTTGTTGTGGCCAGCATAGTGGACACATACTGATGGCTGGTGGGCAGGGTGGTGTAGATTGTGGCTTGCTCGGCAGGGGGGTGCACTTGCGACCTGTGGCAGTGGTTGCGACATGCTGGCCAGGTACACCGTCTGTGCAGCGTACCTTGCCAGATGTCACAAGTCACAGGACTTTGCTGCAGAGACCCTGCCCCTTCTAGAATAGGGCACAGGGTCAATGTCACACTTGCGGGTGGCGCATGGTATGTTTGGCGGCAACTTGGGCACAAAAAAGAATTATACTGCGACAATTTCTAATTGCAATATACCATGACAGGGTATGGGTTTATGGTGAGATATACTCATACCTGGTGTGGTTCACTCACTCACTCACTCACCCGATGGCCTCATAGTCCAACCACACAAGGCATTGTAAATCCAGCCATATGTCCACACTCTGTCGTTCTATATTGCTTAAGTATATAGGTATATATATATATATATATATATATATATATATATACACACACACACACATATATATATATGTATATATATATATATATATATATATATATATGGTAGTACAGTAGTGCTACCATAGTTAGGGTTGAGGAGCCATTTACATGTTAAACCCAAAATTTTGCACCTTAATAACTTTGCAACCATTTGACGGATTTGGATGAAATGTGGAATACGTGATCAAGAAACATTGGCCTTGGGATCTGCTGAGTTTTGTACTGGTCAGATACACAGCTGCGGAGTTATTAAGTGTGATCTGCGCGCACGTTTATGCTTTTTCTGGAATTCTACGGTCGCGCCTACAGGTCGCACTTGTTTACTTAACTGCCCAAAATCTTCAGGAACGTGCAGCTGTGGCCTCAATGTGCCTTTCAAAGATTTCATGAAAAAATATTAAACTGTTGAAAAGTTATAGCAGCCCGAACTTCTGTTTTTTTCCCCATAGGATAACATTACAGCGTTCGTCACTTTGAGGGCCTGTATCTCGAAAACGGTGCGAGATACGGAGTTTTTGTCAAAAAATCTTAGCCCTACTAGCCAGGAAAATGATAATACATACGACTTTTAAATTTTTTTTCTATGTTGTACGGTTACTGAGATATAAGCAATTTACTATTAAAACTACTGATTTTTGTGTTCCGAGAGTCATTATTTTGCATACATTCTTTCTACTCACTGTCTTTCTCTATACAGCTTTTGGGGAAAACCAGCCTGTGCCCTTACATTACTCTTACCATTACCATTTCTGCTTGTGGTTCCGTACACATTTCACTTACCATTCACGTTTACGCCACCAAGTGCGTTACCCTTTGCGTTTTCATTTCCGGTTGCGTTTCCGTTGTTTTTAACATTTCTGTCTACAGTACTGTTCCTCTTTCTGTTTCTCTTTGCGTCATCATGCTCATTATGATTTGCGTTTGCGGGCACAATGTTACAATGCGACAAGACATCACCCCCGTGCTCCCGCCGCTGCATTACATTCACTATTTCTCATTATCATTCTCAAAAAGAAGACAAATTAGAGGCAAAAAACTCCATTTAATGCATCAGTTAGGGTTGTTCCACAGCAACAAAGCGAGGAAATTCGATGTTGAGGTTGAAACCCCTTTGCACCTCCAGCCCACCCCCAACTGGAATCAGGGTGTGCATTGGGTCATCGGTCCTAACTGTCACCCCATTCTCCTATTCCTCAGCTTCTTTCAACATGTGATGGGGTGACACTTAGGCGGAAGATCCCAATGCACACCCCAATTCCAGTTGGGGGGTGGGCTGGAGGGGTGCAAAGGGGGTTTCAACCCTAACATTGAATATATATATTAAGGTAGCACGGTAGTGCTACCATAGTTAGGGTTGAGGAGCCATTTCTATGTTAAACCCAAACTTTGCACCTTAATAACTTTGCAATCGTTTGATGGATTTGCCTGAAATTTGGAATACATGATCAAGAACCATAGGCCTTGGGATCTGCCAAGTTTTGTACTGGTCGGATATACGGCTGTGGAGTTATTAAGCGTGATCTGCGCATGCGTTTACGCTTTTTCTGGAATTCTACGGTCGCACCTACAGATCGCATAGTTTGCACGATGTGCCCAAAATCTTCAGGGAACGTGTGGCTGGGGTCCCCAATGTGCCTTTCGAAGATTTGGTGAAAAAATATTAAACGGTTCAAAAGTTATTCAAAAAACAATTTCCCATTATAAGTTAATGGGAAAAGTTAACACAAAGTTCGACAGTGTCGCAAATGCATTTTTACTTTCGCAAATGGCCCTGTTACTTTCACAAATCTGCCATTTTGTTTTCAGTTGGTGATCAGAAAAATGCTTGGCATTTAAATTTGGGACCCTCTAGCAACCTAATTATTTTTGTATTCACCTAGTCGGACCCTGAGGATGCAAGTCATGTCTTTATTTTGGGGTAAAACACCCCAGAAATATGTTTTTCAAATTTCTGGAAAAAGTACTTTTGCAAATTACTTTCATGCTCATGAAAGTGTCGCAAATTTTTGTGAAAGCTTTCACAAATTGCGACAGTAGTTTTCTAGTCTGTGAGAAAATGACAGCAATTCTTTGGCACTGCGCTGCAAAAGAACGGTTGGGAGTTTTGGGCCGAAATTTGGAGGGAACGCAGCCGACATCTCACAGATGTGCCTTTCAGTGTTGTATTGAAAAAATATTACACTGCGGCAAAGTTACGGCACTCCAAAGTTGACATTTTTTCCCATAGGATAACATTACGGCGCCCAACGCATTACAGGAATCCGGCACCCTGCTGCAAAATAACGGTTTGGTATTTTTTCCTGAAATTTAGAGGAAGACAGCCAACGGCCCACAGATGTGCCTTTCAGTAGTTTGGTGAAAAAATATTACAGGGAGGCAAAGTTATGGAGCTCTGAACTTCTCTTTTTTTCCCATAGGATAACATTACGGCGTTCGCTGCGCCTTTCAGGGCCCGTATCTCGGAAACGGTGCGAGATACGGACTTTTCGTCGGAAAAATGCTTAGCTCCCTTCTGGGGCTAAGTTCAAAACTAGCCAGAACAGTCATAAATCATGTGACTTTTAAATTTTTTTTCTACGTCATACGGTTCCTGAGATATAACCTATTTAGTATTCCAAGTCCTCATATTCTGCTCCGATACCTATTATTATGCATACATTCTTTGTACTCACTGTCTTTCTCTATGCAGGTTTTGGCGAAAACCAGCCTGTGCGCTTACATTACTGTTACCGTTTCCCTTTCCTCTTGCGGTTCCGTACCCGTTTCACTTACCGTTGACATCTACGCCACCATGTGCGTTATCCTTTGCATTTTTATTTGTGCTTGCGTTTCTGTTATTTTTTTGCGATTTGTGTCTACAGTACTGTTTCTCTTTCTGTTTCACTTTGCGTCACCATGTCCATTGACATTTCCGTTTGCAGGCACCATGTTACTATGTGACAACACATCACGTGGCAGCCCGTTCCCGTCTACGCCACCTTGTGCGTTACCCTTTCTGTTCTCATTCGTGCTTGCGTTACCATGTGCACCACTGTTAGCGCTTCTGTTTACATTGCTGTTCCTGGGGCCCCGCGCTCCCGCCGCTGCATTACATTCACTATTTCTCATTATCATTCTCAAAAAGAAGGGAAATTAGAGGCAAAAAACTCCGTTTAATGCATTAGTTAAGGTTGTTCCACAGCAACAAAAGTGAAGAAATTCAGTGTTAGGGTTGAAAACCCCCCTTGGACCCCCCGCCCACCCCCCAACCAGCATTGGGGTGTGCATTGGGGTTGTCGGTCTTAACTCTCACCCCATTATCCTATACTTCTGCTGTTTTACACATGTGATGGGGTGAGAGTTAGGGCTGATGACCCCAATGCACACCCTAATGCCAGTTGGGGGGGTCCAAGGGGGGTTTTCAACCCTAACACCGAATTTCTTCACTTTTGTCGCTATGGAACAACCCTAACTAATGCATTAAATGGAGTTTTTTGCCTCTATATATATATATATATATACACTTTTCCATGAAACTCATTCTCTGTCTATTAATGTATAATACTTACTTATTAGAGTGTGCAATGTACTCCTTTTTGTGCATAACAACCTGTTATTTATTGCACGAACAGTATGGTGTCGCAACAACCCACCTTCTGTGGCTGTAAGTATGAGGTCTAGTTGACTGCTTTGAACATTCAAGAAGGGTTCTTATGATAACAATCTCTTTTCCCCTACCCATCCTTCCCCCCGTGCATACACACACAGACACACACACACACACACACACACATCCATTGGATGTGTTTAAAGATGAGGTGTAGTTGACTGCTTTCAACATTCAAGAAGGGTTGTGCTGCTACCATAACCCCCCCCCCCGGTGTCTCATTGCAATATTGGAATTGGTCAGTAGTAATGTTCAGCATTACTTCTCCAGTTGTGATGGCAATATATTTTTTTGCTGAATGATGGGTTGATACTTATGTGTTGTGAAAAGCTGTTCTTACTTACTCTCACTACTGACAAAGATTACATCATCATTGTCAGCTGTCTCTGTCTTCTCCTCTTCTATCGACATATCTGGGGCACTTGGTTTTGCCTGAGCTCAGGCCCTAATGCTTGTTGAAAAAAAAAACAAGTGTGATGTGAAGATGTGTCCACAACTTATGCACTATTCACCTAAAAATTTGTAGCCTACCACTTAAAATCGACCAGCTAAAAGTTCTCGATGCCCTACATGCCCCTAATGTCCTCAGCCTCTCTGAAACTTGGCTTAACAAAAACATTCCTGACTCCTCAGTCACAATCCCTGGTTACACGATTGCCCACCAGGACAGGGCCACGAGAGGTGGCGGCATAGCCATCTTCATAAGTTCGGACATACGCTACAAAATAATCTTATCTAAAACTGAACCTAAAGAGTATAAACTCTTGCTGCTCCAGCTCACACTACCTTTCTTGCTGCCCATATTTGTTGCCGGAATCTACTACCGACCAGGCACACCTGCCACAACTGTTACTGACCTTCTTACACAAATCAGTTCATGAGCGCCCACCGGGGAATTATATGCTATGGGTGACTTTAACCTAAACTGGTTAGCCCTGGCCCTCAACAAAATCCGGATGGATGTCACTGCCCTCAATTTAACCCAACTCATCACTGAGCCCACCTGCCTTAACCTTAAATCAGGTAACCACTCCCTTATTGACTGGGATCTGAACTCCCATCCTCACAGAGTCATCCAAACAAGCCTACTCCCTGACTCTATTGGTAAACACCATGTCGTCTACCTTGTTCGCAAAATCCATCTCAAATCCCCCCCTAAGTTCTTACTCCAACGGTCATTCAAATCCCTAGACCTCGCTCCCCTTCTAAATGACCATGTTCAAGCTATCTGGCTCCCCTTCCCCCCTCCAACCTGATAGATGACACCCTACTTCACTTCAAAAACATGTTCCTTAAGATATGGGATTCTGACACCCCGCTACAATGTACTAGGGTATGTGGTACCCACCTGCCTTGGATCTCCCAAGAGCTCACAGCTTGTATGAATGCCCGTGACTCAGCATGGTGAGCCTTCAAAGCCTCAGGATCTCTCCCACTACCAGTATCTGTGCAACATGTGCACTAGAGAAACTCGGCTAGCTGAAGCAGAGTACTTTAGATCCTCCCTTCAATCTAACCTTAATAGCCCCTCCAAACTCTGGAAGGTCATACACTCCCTCTTCTCACCCCTTAGCAGCCAAGCCCTCAACTCTCCTTAGTGTAAACAACTCCACACTCTCAGATCCTATCTCAGTCACTGCTGAGTTTAACTTATATTTCTCCACCTGATCTTCCTCGCTTCTTTCCTCCTTAGCCCCCATGTCACCATCTCCACCACCTACAAGGCAAAAACTACCTCAAAATACAGGTATTTTCTCCTTCAGGAAAAACTCTCTGGATGAAGCTCTGGAAGCCCTGCTAACATTAAGCCCCTCAAATGGGAATTCCCCAGATGGACTAGACCCCAAACTTCTGTTTCTCTTGGCCTCTGCCATAGCCACTCCTATTGCCTACCTCCTAAATCTATCCTTTACCACTGCATCTGTCCCTCTGTCCTGGAAGCACGCCATTGTCATCCCTCTCCACAAAGGAGGCGCATTCTCCTCCACCTCAAACTATCAGCCAGTCTCTCTTCTCCCTGCTGTGGTGAAGCTGCAAGTACACTTACTGCTTAGCCAGCTAACCTCCTATCTTGCCGACTCAAATTTCTTCACACACTACCAGTCCAGATTCAGGAAAGATCACTCCACTGCCTCTTCTTTACTAAGGCTCACTGACACCATCCAATCTGGAATGGATAGAGGTCTCATCACCTCTGCCATTTTCATCAGTCTGGCCAAGGCCTTCGATACAGTCTCCCTCACTCTGTTACTATCAAATCTCTCTGACTCTGGCCTCTCCACATCTGCTACTGCCTGGTTCAGTGCCCATCCTACAGACCACACTCAATCTGTCAGGATTGCAGATGCCATATCCCTTCCCCTCCCCATGTCCACCGGTGTCCCCCAAGCGTCAGTGCTTGGGCCTATCCTATTCTCTGTTTTTCTAAACAACCTGCCTCAAACTTGTTTTGCCTCCTTGATCCACATGTATGCTGATGATACTGTTCTATTTTCTTCTGGCTCCTCCCCAGCCTCAGTTGCCTCTACCCTCCAGGTGGATTTTAACAAAGTCCAGCTCTGGTTAAACTCTCACCAGCTCTCTCTAAATGCTAAAAAAAACTGTAACTATGACTTTTGGTACATCCCAATGACTAGCCAGGTTCCCCCCCCACCCCACCTTTCCACACCCTTGATGGGTCAGAGCTGGAGAACGTCACTTCCTTCTGGTATCTTGGAGTTTGACTTGACTGCTACCTCACCTTTGCAGTCCATGCTGACTCTATACTAACAAAACTCTGCCCCAAGCTCGGAGCTTTATATCGGAATCATTCTAGCCTCCCCTATCCGGTCTGTCGTGAGCTTATCCAGAAGATGATACTTCCCTCCTTCGATTATTGTGATATTATTTACAGTGCTGCCCACAAGTCAGTTTTATCCAAACTGGATACCTTTTTTAATGCTTTCTGCTGGTTCGCTCTTGAAGCTCTTCCTCATACCCACCACTGTGAACTATACCACTCCCTTGTTCTCCCCTCCCTTGAGAACTGCTGCCTAATACACTGTGCCAGGTTTATCTCGATGAACTGGTTTGGTACCCTCCCAGTGTATCTGACCTCCATACTATCAACCCCTCTGGCACCCACCTATGCCCTGAGGTCCCTAGACTCCTGGCTCCTGTTAGTCCCCAGACGTCAGACCCAAGCTGGCCAGACCACCTTCTCTCACTGCTTCCCCCAACTCTGGAACTCTTTCCCCTCGGAAATTCACCACTCTTCCTCTATCCGCTCACTATCCTATGCCCTTGCCAACCACTGCTCAGTAAACTGCTCCTGCAGCTAACTCTCCAATCTATGCTACCTCAGAAACTTCTATATTTCTTCTCCCAGTAGGCCCAATGGTGCTACTTCACTAATCACACCCAACTATTGCACTTGATCTGAACTTTTGAGCTAGCTAGCTTGCACTTACCCCTATCTCATTATATACCACAACCCAATACCTTAGCAGGATTTCCTCATTGTAACTGTTACTCTTGACTATTAGGGTATATGTATTAATCCACACTCACCTATTCCTGTCAAACATATGCAGCTGTATTATCTAATTATGTTTTCAAGGTATAAAGCATGACTTCCCCATGTAATTGCCACTATACTGTAAGTAAGGGTAAATTGTCATCTACGTCCAACTATTTCTGTCAAATGTTTTAACTGTATTGAAATTGTATGTATACATGTCAGGACCTGGACTACCCTTGTCCTTTTCCCCACTGTACCCCTTTCCCTGGGTCACACCTTGAGATGAGCAGTTCTTGTTCAGTGTGCTTTTCCTGGTGAAACAATTTCAATAAATAAACAAATACTATAATTACAGTTGTTTGAATGGAATGACTGCACCTGGAAACAGTGGTGCCATGCTAAAAATAAATATAAAGTCAAGAATTTTTTGGTAGCCAGCACTCACCTAAAGGTACATACAACGTGTAGGCTCAACCAATCAGGAATGGACACTGATTGCATTCTACCATGTGTACAACTTTAATAATGTATATTCACTACACAATATTTTCAAACAGGAATCACAGTTTACTCACTGAACAGAAAGAATCCTTTGAATGAAAATGTGAGTAATAGTCCAAAAGTCCATTCCAAGTCCAAAATTCAGCATATTAAAGTTAAAAAATTAGACCCAGATGAGGCCAACATTCAGCTCATATCTTGCAGAAGCAAACTTGATGGGGTCTGCTTCCTAAGGTCACCTGACGCGTTTTGTACTGTGATCAGTACTTTCTCAAAGGATGACCGTTAGCTCCCCAATTCCACCTTATCCACTTGTCTTTTAAAGAGACATCGTCCATTACTAGTACATATAATGAACAAATAGTTCTCAATAGCATAAAAATGTATAGATATACAACAAACAACATCCATTTTAATCAACTACCACTAAAACATAACTAACCTATACAATATTCATTACAGAATTGAAAAATATACAAAAGACAGAATAATACTGTGCCAACTATACTTCTTAGAGCACCAGTGAAAGAATATACAAGTCCCCTAATGACAGATTCAAAAGAACTTCTTCCAACATCTTAGATGTATGTTAGGTGCTTTAGTCTCCACCCTGGTAGGTGAACACCAACTGTGCAAATGCCGTGAAAGCTAGAAATAAAGTTAATTAAAAACAATGTAAGAAAACTATACAAAACATAAAAGATACCAATTAACCATATAAAAGACAACTTAATTTCCATTCAGAAAAGTCTTGATTTCAATTCTATCATTTAATCCTGGTGGCTGCATAGCTCTCATGGAAAAATTCCAATACTGTTCTCTACTGAGCAACAAATTATCATAGTCCTTCCCTCGTTTTGTGAGAAATGGCTTTTCTATGGCCATGAACATAAATTCATGTTCATGTCTATTCTTCACTTTTGACATATGTAATGCCAATGCATTTTTTGGGTCCAAATTAATAATTGCTCTTGCATGTTCCCCTATCAGGGTCTTAAACTGTCTTTTTATTTTACCAATATAGTACCTTCCACACTTACATTCTGCCATGTAAAAGACCCCTACTGTACTACAGGTAATGGTCCCCCTAACCCTTACATCCCTATTAGTAGCTAGATTTCTAAAAGAGTTCATGGTTCTTACCATCGGGCAAAATTGACAGTTTCCATATTTATTACTACCACCCATCCTCTCTGACAACCAATTTCTAGGCTTATCCGGCACTGGCTGGACTGAATGCACAATCACATCTTTAATATTCTTCCCCCTCCGAAATACCATTCTAGGGCCTTGTGCATTGATATGTTTCAACTTTTGGTCCATAGTGACCAGATGCCAATGTTTTATGATGTTGGATGTTATCTGATTAGATTGTGGACTGTATGTCGAAACAAAGGTAAGTTGGAGATCAAATTTTTCATCCTGACATTTCTCTTTGAGCATTTCCTCCCTAGGAATTTTTTGGACCTCTTCCATAGTTCTCACTAACTTCTCCTTATGATTTCCCCTCTCTTCCAGCCACTCAGTCAGCTCAGTTGCTCTCTCTTCAAACGTCAGCTGGTTACTACAAATCCTTTTTGTTCGAATATACTGGTCCTTCAGAATAGCCGTCATAACATGTGGTGTGTGGTTACTACAAACCATTAGCAGTGTATTTTTATCAGTACTTTTTCTGAACAAATCAGTACCTAGTCCAGTCCTTCCTCCTTATATATTATGAGGTCTAAAAAACATATTTCTTTTCTGCTGAAACTTATACTAAAACGTAAGTTCTCATTACTCCCCTCCAAATACTTCACAAAAGCAAACAGTTCCTCTTCACTGCCCTTCCAGATAATAAAAATATCATCTATAAAGCATTTATATAGGGAGGAACTGCTCAAAGAGAAATGTCAGGATGAAAAATGTGATCCCCAACTTACCTTTGTTTCGACGTATAGTCCACAGTCTAATCAGATAACATACCTCATCAGAAAACTTTGGCATCTGGTCACTATGGACCAAAAGTTGAAACATACCAATGCACAAGGTCCTAGAATGGTATATCAGAGGGGGAAGAATATTAAAGATGCGATATGCATTCAGTCCAGTCATTGCTGGATAAGCCTAGAAATTGGTTGACAGAGAGGATTTGTGGTAGTAATAAATGTGGAAACTGTAAATTTTGACCGATGGTAAGAACCACGAAATATTATGGAAATCCAGTTACTAGTAGGGATGTAAGGGTTGGGAGTCCATTACCTGTAGTACAGTAGAGGTCACTTATATGGCAGAATATAAGTGTGGAAGGTACTATATTGGTAAAACAAAAAAACAATTTTAAGACCTGGATAAGGGAACATGCAAGAGCAATTATAAATTTGGACCCAAAAAAATGCATTGGCCTTGCATATGTCAAAAGTGAATAATAGACATGAACATGAATTTATGTTCATGGCCATAGAAAAGCCATTTCTCACAAAACAAGGGGGGGGGGCTATGATAATTTATTGCTCAGAAGAGAACAGTATTGGATTTTTTTTCCATGAAAGCTATGCAGACACCAGGATTAAATGTTACAATTGAAATCAAGCCTTTTCTGAATGGAAATTAAGTTGCCTTGAATATGGTTAATTGGTATATTTTATGTTTTGTGTAGTTTTCCTACATTGTTTTTAATTAGCTTTATTTCTACCTTTTACAGCACTTGCACAGTTGGTGTTCACCTACCAGGGTGGAGACTAAAGCACCTAACATACATTTAAGATGTTGGAAGAAGTTCTTTTGAATCTATCATCAAGGGACTTGTGCAATATTTTGCTGGTGTTCTATGAAGCATAGTTGGCACAGTATTATTCTACCTTTTGTATATTTTTTAATTCTGTAATGAATATTGTATAGATTAGTTATGTTTTAGTAGTACTTAATTAAAATGGATGTAGCTTGTTGTATATCTATACTGTTGAGAACTGTTTTTTCATTATATGTACTAGTAATGGACAACGTCTCTTTAAGAGACTAGTAGATAAGGTGGAATTGGGGAGCTAATCATCATCCTTTAAGAAATAACTAATCACAGTACAAAATGCGTCAGGTGACCTTAGGAGGTGGACCCCCTCCAGTTTGCTGCTGCAAGTTATGAGCTAAATGTTGGCCTCAGCTGGGCATGCTTTTTCAACTTTGATATGCTGAATTTTGGACTTGGATGTGGACTTTTTGGACTTTTACTCACATTTTAATTCTAAGGATTCTTTCTGTACAGTGAGCAAACCGTGATTCCTGTTTGAAAATATTGTGTGGTGGATATACATTATTAAAGTTGTATACATGGTAGAATCCAATCCGTGTCCATTCCTAAATTGTTGAGCCTACACATTATGTGTATGATTACAGTTGCAACATTTACAAAGTTTTTTCATTGTAGACAGAATACACATTATTTCAGCTAAGAAAATGTGGTACTAGCTACATTACATATACAGGGCTTGATGGGTGCTCATGCAATGCCATGATTCTTTAGCAGGTGATATTATACAGTAGGTTTCATAGTACTTATTTCTCTGTGTTAAACCATGCCTGAGCAGTTGTATATATTTATGATATTAGTGGTCAATTTTTTGTTTACAAGCTTTTACTTTTGATAGGAATTGTATCTTCCCAGTACTTCAACAAAAAAAACATATTTTTTGGATAACATACTTGCAATGAGCAGATGACTATTTAGATGCAAATCAATGTGATAGTCATAATGGATATCTTGCTGGCAGTACAGTATATTGTCACTTAATTTAGCAATGGCAAATCACTCATGTAGAACTCACTCATCAAATGCTGGTGTTCCTGCTTGGATCCACAGTTCATATGCTTGTTCATACCATTCCTGTTCTCTGGCTGGCACTTTGCCTGAATCTTTCATTTTAAAGAACTTCTGGAGAACCAGCTTCCACTTGCCTCAACAACTTTTCCAGTGCTTATCCTTCAGCACTTCCTCTTCTCTAAGATAGGTGGAATCTCCCTTCCATATTTCTTTAAGTGGTAGGTTTGTGGCTGTCATTTGTATTTTGGGGTTATCCACATGAGCAACTGCCTCTAGTAAGTCAGGAAGCTCTTCTATTGTCCGGTACTTAGGCATTTTCTGAAAAAGAAGAATATGTAAAAAAAAATATTAGTGAACTTCTGTGAACAGTGGAGTGTATTTACAAACAAACAGAACACAAAAAAAAGAAATGTTATACAATGGCTGTAGGAATGCTGACTACTGATTGCCTGGCTGGTACGATATACACATTGTTAATCATGCTGCTGACCCAGAGTAGAAGTGCCACTCAATCAGGGTAGCAAACTTCAGAGCTGGTGCACACCATATTTTTTTTCCTGTAGGTGGGACGCGTGAAACTCAAAACAAAAAAACGAATATTAAAACAAAAAAAATAAATAGTACTGTCTTTTTCTTGTCAGCATAGTACAATAGTTATATGCTGTGGACATGTATGGGTAATGGCAAGACTTGCACACTTGTTGAGTAGTTTGCTCACCAGACAATGCTTTGTGAGCAAACCATACCAGTCGTTGGTAAATATGGCCATCACCCAAATATGAATGTGGTATATTCATTAAGTGAGCTGTGCTACTGCAGTGTTACAGATGTTGCAACACGTCATGTTACATATTGAGGTTGTACTGTTGTACATGTTGAGACTCATATCTTTACATTGGTTTTCAAGTTAGAAGACTTTTCTGCCAATGTATGCTGAAGTACAAGTAACAACACTTATTATTTCTTAAAGGTTGCTACAGTGGTAGCTCCGTCTGTGATTCTGTGACATTTTATGTTTTTGGGAGAAGTAAGCACAGTAACCCCCCACCTTGGATGTATGCACTGTGCACCTAATAATTGTAAGTTCTTATGTGAAACAAAAAGCACTGTGAATGGTGTTAGCTGTGTACCCCCTCAAAAAATTAAAAAAAAATATTACAACTCTTTTCAGAGGTGGCACTGACAGCTTATGTAAATATGCAGGTGGGGAAATAATGTGTATATAATTACAATAATGATAATATTAACTATGGGATGTCTAGTGCATCAGTGTTACACACATGTGTGTTTGATGTGTTAGATTTTTTAATTTTTTGACCAGGAAAGTTTGGCACTTAAAAGAGCCATTGGTTTTTCAGTACATCTTGCAAAGGTAATAAGACACACTGCTCTTCAGATCACAGAAAGGATGCCATCTTCGAGGTCTTCCAAGAACTGGCAATTGCCAGCACCTGAGAAATGCACACTGTCTCTTAGGTACATCCAATGTTTAAAATATTTAATTTGAGGATAATGTATTGTGTGCATACCCACATAGCACAGAAATGCAGAGATGTGCATATGTGCTTTCCTCGCCTATTGAGCAGATACGTGTGCTGATCTGCACACCAGACCATACGGTCTGTGATGTCTGAGTAGACAATCTTACAGGCAGATAGCATCTCTGACAATGAAGCTAGGTCCAGTTTAGCCTCAGCTACTAAATCTATCCACTTTTTGTTGCCTAAATCCTTGCCACCAAGATGGATCATCAGTATATCAGGTGCAGAGTGTCTGATCAATAAGTAGTGCATGGTTGACATGAGCTTCTCCCATCTCATTCCTCCTTTTCCAAACCACCACAGCCTGCAGTTTGGCAGCTGCAAGTCACTCCCAAAGTGACTTTTATGAGCATATTCACCACCTCTATGGACCAAACTGCTGCCTACCATCCATACATTGATTTTGGAGTCTTCTGCCATGCTAAGTCTTGTTTTAAAAACTTAGTGACAAAAAGCTCAGAAAAGTCAGTCTGTGTCTGCTGTGCTCCAGTGAGATCTAATGGATAAACTGAGCTACAGTATTTCCATATAGGCAGTTGTATGTTGCACAAGCAGGTAGCAACAGTGACAGAAAAAAATATATATTAACTGATAGCAGAAGTTATGTTCAATTGAAAGAATTACAACTGACAGATGGCAGTAAACAGTGCTTGTCTGGGTCAGGCATAAACAAAACACAGAGGCCCAGATATTCAAAAGGGTTGCGCATGGCACAACAGTGTTGCACCATGCACAACCCACTGATGCACCCTGGCACGATATTCAAAAGGGGAAAGTGCGCAGCACAAATCCCGATGCGCCAGAGCACATCAGTAATGTATGCAGGTGCAGGTAAGGGGGACATGCCCATGCATACTCTTCACAGCCCGATACTCAGCCCAGGATGTGTGGAGCCATGCATGTGCAACCCCTTCCTGTGCCAGCACAAAGTTGATCCAAAAAAAATAAGGAACAACGGATGTCCACCCACAGGTGAGCTGATGCATTGCAGGGTGCAACACGGCAGCTGCCACCTGGGGTGGCAACTCGAGCTCCAGCTGCACCTCCTGGTGGTGCTGCCCCTTGCCCGATCATGGTCATTAGTAAAATAAAGAAAACTCCCCACATCCCTGGTGGTCCAGTGGACCGCTGCCTGCCCAATCGCAGGCCTCAATAAAGAAATAGTTTATCCCATATCCCTGGTGGTCCAGTGGACTGCTGCCCACCTGATCGTGGACTTAAGTGTGTTGGAAAGATAACTTCTAAATCCCTGGTGGTCCAGTGGGCCGCTGCCCGCCCGATCGTGGGCTTAAGTGAGAAAAATTGATACATGCTGAATCCCTGGTGGTCCAGTGGACCGAAGTCTGCCCAATCACAGGCTTAAGTGTGACAGAATATTACACCTATATCCCTGGTGGTTCAGTGGACCCCCTCCCCACTCGCCCACTGATCCCCACAGCCCCATTCCCCCCAGGTCAGCGGCGGGCGGCAGCACCCCACCCACCTGCTGTGAATATTTGGAATGTGTAGTACAGTATGGTCTGCATGCTCATTGGCTCATGCTCTGGACCAATGGGCGTACAGCCCTACCGACAGTGTCAGTCGGTGGGCAGCGGAGTGGCAGGCAGGTGGGGTGCTGCCGCCCGCCGCTGACCTGGGGGGAATAGGGTGGTGGGAATCAGTGGATGGTTGGGGAGGGGGGTCCACTGGACCACCAGGGATATAGGTGTAATATTCTGTCACACTTAAGCCCGCGATCGGGCAGACTTCGGTCCACTGTACCACCAGGGATTCAGAATGTATCTATTTTTCACACTTAAGCCGGCGATTTGGCAGACTTCGGTCCACTGGACCACTAGGGATTCAGAATGTATCTATTTTTCACACTTAAGCCTGCGATCGGGCAGACTTCAGTCAACTGGGCCACCAGGGATTCAGAATTTATCTTTTTAACACACTTAAGCCCACAATCGGGTGGGCAGCGGTTCACTGGACCATCAGGGATTCAGAATTTATCTTTTTAACACACTTAAGCCCGCAATCAGGTGGGCAGTGGTCCACTGGACCACCAGGGATTCAGAATTTATCTTTTTAACACAGTTAAGCCCGCAATCGGGTGGTCAGCAGTCCACTGGACCACCAGGGATATTGGGATATTTTTAATCTTACAAATGGCCATGATCGCAGTGCAGGTGGCATCGGTCCCTGATGGCTGCTGCCTGGCAGGGTGCCAGGCACAAGTCGTCGGGGATCGGAGCACCTGCATGTAAATGGAGCCATAATGACATGCAAATGGCCCTATGTGTGCCTTGCATACATTATGGCCCCATTTACATGTCAGCTTTTGAATATTGCAGTTGCTGCACCTTGCACAATGGAACGTGCTCTAGCGCATCCACATGCTCCACTCTGGCCACTGGCACTGGCGCAGTGCCACTGCACTATGCACACTGTGGGTGGCCAGGGTGCGATATTCAATGATGCTGAGCCATGGCGCAGCTCAGTTGAATATCACCCAGTCAATGCCTCTGCGCAGCCAAGTTGCGCTGCGCCCAGGCTTGCGCCACAGCCTGGTGCAGTTTGAATATTTGGGCCAGATTGTTTTGGGTGGCAATTTGAATGGTCCTAATTGGTTGATTTAAAAGTACACAGAAAGACAGAAACTGTGATTGGTTGTGAGCCTGAAGCATATACACATGGCTAACAGAGTCTCCCTCCTTTTTGAGCTAGCTTGTGTGATGGTGGGTCAGTGCATTGGGGCAGAAGTTTGATGTCTTTGCAGAATAATTAAACTAGCACATGGGGAGAGGGGTGCAGCACCCCACACATCAAATGAGAAGAACACCCCTTCCCCCTCAGCTAGTGGTCAAATAGAAGTTCAGCATGTTTGCAGTTCATTTGCATCACCAGGTAAGGAAAAAGGTCCGGCTCCCCATACAATGCACAGGGGAAATGCCAGACCTCACCCAACAACTAACACACCAAAATCTGACCAATGGAAAATCATGTACACAAATGCTCACAGTCTGGGAAACAAGAACCCAGACCTACAGGCAATAATGACAGAGGCTAAACTGGACATAGTAGTCATTAACGAGACATGGTTTACCAGTAACCACAGTTGGGAGACTTCAGAACCTGGCTATTCACTCTTCAGAAGAGACCGAGGTGCAAAAAGCGGGGGGAGGAGTAGCCCTTTATATGAATGAAAATATCAAAGCTACAGAAATTCAGAATACACACAAGGAGTCAGAAGAACTGTGGGTCACCCTGGAAACAGGAAATAGGACAGCCCTACAAACTGGGGTTGTGTACAGGCCTCCAGACCAGGGGGAGGACATAGACACATTACTGTTAGAAGATATACAAAACATGACAGCTAAAGGGGAGGCTCTGATCATTTTTTTTTATTTTAGTTTTTGTTGACTGGGTAAGTGCACTACACAAATCCTGCCTATTTTCAGGCATGACCCAGGGAAGGGGGATACAGATGAATGCCAACTGACCTCGAACCAGATTAAGATGTTGGTGGTATTTTTAGTGAATAATGAGGATAATGTATTGTGTGCATACCCACATAGCACAGAAATGCAGAGATGTGCATATGTGCTTTCTGCCTTGCCCTGTTGAGCAGATACATGTGCTGATCTGCACACCAGACCATATGGTCTGTGATATCTGTAATGGGAGACTTCAACAGGCCAGATACAGATTGGTCAATACCAGCAAGAACATCTGCCAGAAATAGACACATGTTGGATTTCCTGAAGGGGGAAGGACTCAAACAACTGGTACAACAACCCACAAGAGACAGGGTTATCCTAGATCTAGTACTGACTAACAGGGAAAGGATCACAGATCTCCAGATAGAAGGTCACCTGCGGGCCAGTGACCATCACATGGTATGGTTCAGTTTGGCCACTAGAACTAAATCATCCCATTCCAAGGCACAAATATGGGACTTCAGAGGAGCTGACTTCGATAAGATGGTGAACAGAGTTAAGCTAGACCTGGCAAAAAGAAATACAGGTGAGGGGGTACAGGCAAAGTGGGCAAGCATTAAAGATGCAATATTGAAGCAACATCCCATTGTGTTAGAGAGAAAAGGAAGTGCAAAAGAAGAAGGAAACCACTTTTGTTCTCAAAAACAGTAGCAGAAAAGGTCAGAGCCAAAAGGCTGGTCTTCAGGAAATATAAGGGAACGCAGCAGGAGGAAGATAGGGAGGCATACCAAACTTCCTTAAAGGAAGCAGAGAAGGCAGTAAGGCAGGCAAAGGCCCAAACTGAGGAAACACTAGCACAAACAGTAAAAGAAGGTGACGACTTTCTATAGATGCATTAGTGAAAGGAGAAAGTCCAGAGGAGGTATTGCTAAAATCAAAGGAGATAAGGGGGCATGTCAGGAGGAGGACCTTGTAAAAGCATCTATCCTAAATAGATACTTCTGCTCAGTATTTACTGAAGAGAAGGTAGGGCATGGCCCACAGCTCTGCACCATGGACACAGGGAGGAGGGAGGTGTGCACTAGTCCCTTCACAAAAGAAAGAGTCCTACAAGGGTGGGCAAAGCAATAGGACCTAATGACATACCTCCCAGAGTAATAAAGGAGCTAAATGTGGAACTAGCACAGCCATTATCAGAACTGTTTAATAAGTTTCTGAGCACAGAAGAGGTCCCAGAAGACTGGAGAAGAGCTCATGTGATCCCGCTCCTCAAAAGTGGTAGCAGGGACGAGGCAGGAAACTACAGACCAGTCAGTCTTACCTCAGTAGTGGGCAAGGTTATGGAGGCACTCCTTAAGGAAAGGATAGTGTAACACCTGAAATCCATAGGAGCACAGGATCCGAGACGGCATGGGTTTACAAAAGGAAAGTCCTGTCAAACTAATTTCATAGATTTCTTTGACTGGGTAACCAGAGTAGTGGACGAAGGGGTAGCAGTTGATGTCGACTACCTTGAATTCAGTAAAGCTTTTGATACTGCTCCACATAGAAGATTAATTAATAAGCTGGGTAGGCTCAGGGTGGATCAGAGGTTGGTCAGCTGGGTGGCAAACTGGTTGGCAGGCAGAAAACAGAGAGTGGTGGTAAATGGTATACAGTCAGAAGAGATGCAAGTCACAAGTGGGGTACCTCAGGGATCAGTCCTGGGGTCAGTCCTCTTCAATATCTTCATCAGTGACATTGCAGAAGGACTGGAGAGTAAGGTTTGTCAGTTTGCAGATGACACCAAGATCTGCAACAGAGTAGATGATCCAGATGGGTTGGGCAGAATGAGAAGAGATCTGGATAAACTAGCAAAAAGGTCGGAAGAATGGCAACTGGGGTTTAATGCAAAGAAGTGCAAGATCATGCACATAGGGAAGAGAAACTCTGAAGCCACCTATAGGCTGGGAGGGGAGTTGCTGGCAGTCACAAGGGAAGAAAGAGACTTGGGTGACATCATCAAAGATGACCTAAAATCATCCAAGCAGACCACTAAATCAGTAGGTAAGGCTAGAGGGATGTTGGAGTGTATTAGTAGGGGTATCGCAAGTCAAAAGAGGGAGGTAGTAAACCCTCTTTACAAGACACTGATTAGGCCCCATCTGGAGTACTGCGTGCAGTACGGGAGGCCACACCTTCACAAGGACATTAATCAAATTGAGGCAGACCAGAGAAGGGCAACCAAAATGGTGCAGGGACTACATCAGAAAACATATGAGGACAGTTTAAAAGAGCTCAATATGTATACCCTAGAGCAAAGGAGGGAGAGAGGTGATGTGATCGAAACATTCAAACACCTTAAGGGCATTAACAAGGTGAAAGAGTCTAACATGTTTCAATATAAGAAAAATAGCAGGACAAGAGGACACAGCATGAGATTAGAGGGAGGCCAATTGAGGGGTAATGTAAGGAAGTTCTTTTTCACAGAAATTGTGGTGGATGCATGGCATGGCCTACCTCAGGAAGTGGTGGATATCAATACAGTGCAGGGCTTCAAACATGAATGGGATAGGCATAAGGGAGCAATACAGATGAGTATGAATAGATAGGCCATTGAGAGAGCCAAGGCCAATGGCACATTCATAAGGCAGAAAAAGAAATGGGCAGACTGGATGGGCCTAGCGGTCCTTATCTGCCATCAACTTCTATGTTTCTATGTTTAATAATTCAAATATTTCTTAAGCTAGCAGACATTATACAGCTAAAACTTGATATTGAACTGAACAGCAAGCAAAATACATTTGGCTAGCCTATTTTTAGAAGAAAACAGCAAGGAATAGTAATGTTTTAAAGTAAATTTACAGTTTCTGTACTTACTGTGCTTCTGCTAGGTTTTTATCGTTCCATAAAATGGTGGAATTTCTTTCTTCTTGTGTTGTGATCTTCTAATTGATTAGCTAAACACTTCATTTCCTGGGATGTGTAAAATTATCTTTAGAAAGATAAAATGCATAAATTCTTGGTATGGTGGCATTTGCTGTCATGTGTTGTCAATCTTTAATTTGATTCACTCTCATTGGTTGAGGCCACTGTGTGGGAGTTTTTTTTTTTTCAAAAAAAAATGGACAGTCTTGCTGGGCTAAGTGAAGATTTTAGTTACATTGACACTTTTCTCTCTATGAGTATGATGAGTGTGTGTGTTTCTGACTGCATGGTAGGTTTGTGAAGGTTATATGACTCTTAGAATTTGCATTTTGACATCACAAGTATTTTTTGCAATCGTTTTTTACCACTTCCTGGTTGAAATGCATCATGGGAATTGAAGTCAAGGGTCAAATGGGCACAGTTAAAAAATGTTTTCATGCAAACATTTTTGCTGTTGTGCCAACATATACATGTTGAATGTGCTCAGAAGCATTTATGTTTGAGCAAAAACATGTGGATATTGCCACACTAACTTTATTTACTCACATTGGAATGTTATCGCGCATGAATCTATGTTGCCATGCAAATAACCCTTGGCTGATGCTGAAGTCACCTCAGTAATAATTTGTTTTTGCAACAACATTTATTGTGTTTGCGATTACTTTTGAATGTTACATATATGGAAAACTTGGAAACATTTGAGTTGTTACAGAACCATAGTAAGTCATTCTGATAATATTATTTTCTAACATAGGAATGTGATGAAAGGCATTATAAAGGTAGTCTATGGCAATGAATTAAATGTATGTTTGTTGCCATGGTCAAATCAATGTTGTCACACAAACATGATTTACTTACATTGAAAGTTACCTTGGTCACAAGTTTTTAATGCAAACACATTTTTTGATCACTACATTTGCATGTTATGTGTAGGATACCACAGAAATTTATGTGTGGACAAAAACAATACAATTTACCACTATTGCATCACTTGTTTACATATGGATGCTGTGATGATCGAATGACTGTTGTCATGCAAACATCATAGACTGACATGGAATTTAGCTCGATCAAAAAAATATTTGCGCAATAATATTTTTGAATCACAGTTACTTGCTCATGTTAAGAATGGGGGAAGGGCGAAAACATTCTTGTTGTTGCGCTAATATATGCAAGTTAAATATAGCAGGTGCTCAGATTCATGTAGATTTCTGCAAAAACAATAGAGATTAGCTTGAGACCATTATCTACTTGCAAAGGTGATGTTACTGTGCACAAACTACTGTTGCTGTGCAAACACTGTTGAGTGACATCAAAACCAGCTCCACATCATTTTGTTTACATGGTAACATTTTATTGATTGCACTAACTTTTTCATGTAAACTATATGGAGAGCTTGAAAACATTTGGGTTGTCATGGAAACACTGTACATTTTCATGATAATACGATTTCCTTTCATAAGAATGTGATGTAAGACATTGTAAGGATACTCTATGAGATAGATACATTCCTTGTTTGTTGCCGCTGTCAAATTAATTTTGCTGAGTGAACATCATTTACTAACATTTAAAGTAACCTCGATCACAATTTATTAGCATAAAAACATTTTTTTGTCATGGTAACATTCATTGCTTAAGTATGGCATGCACTCAAAGACATTAACGTTTGGACAAAAAACAAGGAAGTTAACACTATTGCATCATTTGCTTCCATATGGATGTTGTAGTGATCGAATTACTGTTGCCACACAAACATCATAGACTGACATATAATTAAGTGTGAAAAAAATGTTTGAGCACCAACATTTTTTTTGAACGTGGTTACTTTCTCATGTTAAGAATATGGCAAAGCTCAAAAACAATATTTTGTTGTCATGCTAACATATGCCTGTTAAGTATAATAGGTGCTCAGACACATTTACGTTAGTGCACAAAACAACAGATATTACTGCAATATCGTCATTTACTTGCAAAGTGCTGTTATCATGCACTAACTACTCCTGCCATGCAAACATCATAGATTAACATTGAAGTAAGCTCTATAATGAAATGTTTGCATGATAATATTTTTACATTACGGTTACATTCACATATTAAGAACAGGGAAAAGCTCGAAAACATGTGGGTTCTTGAGCAAACATTGAAAGTTACTATCAATATTATAAGTGTTATTGAGCACAATTTGTTGGTAGGCCATGATATGTTTTGGATGTAACAACAGTTATACATATGATTTTATATGAATAATAGTATTATTTTTATTGCTATGATAGTTACTGTTAATTTAATTTTTCAATCAAAGTAATTGTGCCTTTTCTGTTTTCTACAGGTGTCTGATCCTGTGTGATATTTTTGCTTAGATAAATTGGATTTTTAGATTTGCAAGAATGCTGAGAAGAGATTGAACACTTAGAAAGAATAGCTGTGATAAGTATCATAGTAATGGACACTTGATGAAGGCTGTTGTGGGATATAAAAAGGTTACTCAGAATTCAAAGAAGACCCATAGGTCTGTTTGTAGGAAAATGTTGCCTGCTACATGTGACACATCGCTGTCAGTTTGTTGCCCATCCATAGGTGCAAAACTGAGAAGGACAGACCATGCAGTTCATAGAAACCAGCTGAAGAAGGCTGTTCATCATGAAGCTACTCTGAAAGTGACACAAAAATGTAAACAAGCAAGTGCAACTGTAGGGCATCTTGTTGCCAATAACTTTATTTTTATTTTTAACCAGGACAACAACACCATACAACAATATTCATAAAAGTGATAGGGGTACACAGGTTGGTGTAGAACAGAATACACAAAAACTAATATAATCTTACAATTAAAAAAAGAAAAATAATCAATAAAAGAAGGCACCCAATTAGTGAATTGAAAAAATAAACAACCCTCACCCGCCTCCCACCCCGCAGCTATCCGTAACATTGATTAAAACAGGAAGTAAGTAATATCATATTAAAACCCATTAGCTCAGCTAAATCAGAACTTTGAGGGGGGGAAAAGAAAGGTGTAAATTAACAATGGTAGAGGGAGGGAAGCCATATTTGATAAAAAAAAATTAAATAAATGGGACAAATGAAACCAAAGATACTCTAAGTACCACTACCGTAAGAAAATGAACTTGTCCCGCAGACATTGATTGAAACCCTTCCAATATTTATCAAATTTATGCTGAGTATTGGAGGCTACATAGACAGTCCTTTCAGCAAGTAATGCATTCATGAATTCCTCCCACCATTCCTTGAAAGAGGGAGTCCATTTCTCCCACCAATGACGCAAAATCACCAACTTAGTGACCATTGCCACCAATGCCATCCAGGCTCTTGAGACGATACCTGGGATAAGGCCATACCTCCCAAATACACAGATCTCTGGCGAGAAAAAAAGTAGAGAGATGTTGAAAAGGCCTCAGTCCCCGTTTGACCACCCCCCATAACTCACTACTTTTGGGGCAGGACCACAGCTTATGAAAAGTAGTAGCTAAGAGCCATCACAGTTCTCACAAGCTGGAGAGCAATTATTATTCCAACGATACAACCTAGCCGGGGACCAATAAATGTTATGTAGCAATTTAAACTGAATTTCTCTTAATCTATCCTGTTTAGTAAAGACATAAATATCTGTCCAAACTTTCTCCCATACTGTCTCCGACCAATTCAAAGACATGTTAACTTCCCAATGAAAAGGGATGGGAGTGGAGTAAAGGTCAGTCTTTTTGAGAATGCCCTGATAAAGTTTAAATCTAGATTTAGTAGTTGCCGTATTGGTCCTTGCAAGAATAGATCCAGAAGCAAATGATTTGATACCTTTTAATGGACCAACATAGATGTAACAACAAGAACAAAGTGCTCTAGCTTTCGGACCAACCAGTCCTTCTTCAGAAGCTCATGGCAGTTGTTTAGAAAATACAATACTTATAACAGCTAGATAATGCAGAGAAAAACAGAAAAAAATCCCCATTGGTTTAAAATACTCATTTAAAAAAACCAGAAGATGATGTCAGAGAAGTTTAACAGTACAATACTGCCCTCAGTCCGAATGAACCTTGGGTTCAGATGTGCTAGTGCAACACACATGCAAAGATCCTACTGCACATAAATTTAATTGACATAAGATAACACTGCTGAAGCAAATAACTCCCAAATCAAGCCATGTGTGTCACAGTCAGTATAAGGATGTGATTACTGAAAGGTAACCCCCCCAGCTTAAAGACAAACTAAGATAGTTATAGGGCTCATGAAATTACACTGTATGCATTAAAGACAAAATTACCAGTAAAGTTGTCTAAAAACATCAGTACACACTGTGTGATGTAAAACATAGCTGGACATGCCACCCAGCTGTATTCTCAAGCTAAATAAAAGGCCCAAGAAATTACAAAACCTCAGGACTATATAAATGATAATTTAAATATAAATTGATAATATTAGTGTTAAAAACTCTAGTCAAGGAACCTCAAGGAATTCAGACCATGCAGCCTGATATGTACTGATGTCAATATATACTGAGAATGTAGCAACTTCATGTACCACAAGTGTCAAGGAATCTGAAAAGAGATAAAATGTAATTTATCTCCTCCTGTTCATACAAACAATACAACCTAACCCACCCCACATCACAATAATGTGGGTGGGGAGAATCTATAACTTAAGCAGATGTTGTCTCTCTCTCTCTCTCTCTCTCTCCTCCCTCCTTTTTTCCTCTCTCTCTCTCCACACACACACACACACACACTCAATCTCTCTCTAGTGAACCTATATAAACTTCAGTCACTGTAATAGTTCCCCAAAGGAATACAACTTGTCATGAAATCCTGAGTAAATTACTACAATATTAGCCTAATGTAAAAAGATATGTGCAGGACCCCCAAGCAAATGAGATCACACATCCCAATATGTACAGAGTTACAAAAATTATATATAACAGTATAAGATAACACTCCTGTATGTACACTAGCAGGCTGGGTAATCTGAATATGGTGCAATGGAATCAATCCTCCCCCACCCACCCCACCCCCACAGGCAAAGATAAAAAGTAGGAAAATTCTCCTCAGTGGTCAGATCCTTACCAGGCAAAACAAACCCATTATAACCTCTCTCCACTGGAACGGAGAGCTATAGGGACACTGAAATCAAACCACAACATTGTCATCAAAAAAGCTGATAAAGGTTCTGCAGTGGTGATTTTAAACAGAGAGGATTATATTACTGAAGCTAATAGACAGCTAACAGATCTTACATACTACAGAGAACTGGAGTGACCCCACTACAAGATATAAAGATGAACTATGTGACTTAATTAAAACTTTTCCTGACCATGTCCGAAAAACTAGCTCACCTCATTCCTGCTAGAACCAAAGCCAGGGACATTCTACATGCTGCCTAAAATACATAAACCTGGCAATCCAGGAGACCCATAGTCTCTGGTAATGGTACCTTGACTGAGGGATCTCAGGGTTTATAGAGACCATTTTGAAACCGCTGGTTATGGAAAGAGACAGTTATATCCAGGACACTACACACTTGTTGCGTGTACTTTCTGGTTATAAGGATTTACCACCTGATACCATTTTAGTGACAATGGATGTAACATCCCTTTACACTAATATTCCACACACAGATGGCATTGCAGCATGCCTTAAATACATACATGAGAAAGGACCTGACCAAAACATCAACCCTGGAGTGGTGGGGGAACTTATGGAATTCATTTTGACACATAACAACTTCAACTTCAATGGTAAACATTATGTTCAAACTATGGGAACAGCAATGGCACCAAATGGCTCCACAGTATGCTAATCTCTTTATGGCTGACTTGGAGGAGGATTTTTAAGACAGTATCCCCACAAACCACTGGCTTATTTCCGTTACATTGATGATTTGTTTATCATCTGGACGGAAGGCACAGATGCACTCAAAGATTTTCATCACAAACTTAATAATCTCCACCCTACTATAAAGCTTACCTTGGAGTACTCTTCCACCAAGGTTAACTTTCTGGACACCACAGTCATCATTAAGGATGGAAGCTTACATGCATGTATTTAAAGGAAGCCAACAGACAGACAGAGATACCTGCACAGGAAAAGTAATCACCCAAACCATACAAAAAAATCTGTCATACACAGTCAAGCACTTCGTTGTCAATGTATTTGTTCAAATGAGGATGACAGAGATACACATTTGGCTATGTTGAAAAACACCTTTATGGAGCAGGGACACTCTTCCAGGGAAATTGACAGGATAACAGAACGGGCAATGCAAGTACCAAGACAACAACTACTTCAATATAAAGAAAAACAGCTACAGAAAGGATACCCTTGGTAGTCACATATCATCCAGACCTTGAGCGTCCTGCGTAATTATTAAAGATCTCCACCCAATATTTAGTGAGGATGACACCCTTAATTGTATTTTAAGAACTCCACTACTATCTTTTAAACAACCACCAAATTTATCCAGCCTAATTATTAGGAGCAAACTTCACCGGAACAGAATACCATGTCACACAATGGCACACGACCCTGCAATCGGACGCCCTGCAAGACTTGTGGGCTCATTTCTACCTCAGACTGTGTGGTTACATCACAAAAGACAATTCCAGGTGCATGGGAGTTATACATGCATGTCACGACATGTTGTTTATTTCATTCAGTGCAAGAGATGTCCACAAACAGGTTATGTAGGAGACACGCCAACAGCTTCAGACTAGGATGAACTCACACAGACATACTATTACAGCAAGGAAGACTGAAAACCAGTGGGCATCACTTCTCCCAGCCTGACCACTCAGTCTCAGATATGTCAGTAATGGTCTTAAAAGGAAATCTCAAAAACACACAACAGAGACGAGCTTTGAGATTAAACTTATTTACATCTCAATATGGTAGCAGATGGGATGAACTTGGATATTGCTTTATGAGACACTACAGAAACTAACATCCACAGACCTTTTCTTCTTCAAACTGACATATTATAGGACTTCAGCATGTGTGAGATGTGGATGCGTGTGTGTATGTATGTGTGTGGGTATGTGTTGTGAGGTATGTGATATAACAGATGTGGGACTTGCTGTCACTTTGAGGTAAGTCTCTATTTAGCTATATGGAGTTAGAATGTGTTACTATTTTTATTTCACACACATAAAATTTCTCCTTACTTTTTATCTTTGCCTGTGGGGGTGGGGGTGGGGGTGGGGGTGGGGGAGGATTGATTCCATTGCACCATATTCAGATTACCCAGCCTGCTAGTGTACATACAGGAGTGTTATCTTATACTGTTATATATAATTTTGTAACTCTGTACATATTGGGATGTGTGATCTCATTTGCTTGGGGTCCTGCACATATCTTTTACATTAGGCTAATATTGTAGTAATTTACTCAGGATTTCATGACAAGTTGTATTCCTTTGGGGAACTATTACAGTGACTGAAGTTTATATAGGTTCACTAGGAGAGAGATTGAGTGTGTGTGTGTGTGTGTGAGAGAGAGAGAGAGGAAAAAAGGAGGGGAGAGAGAGAGAGCAACATCTCGTTTAAGCTATGTATCTCCCCCACCCACATTATTGTGATGTGGGGTGGGTTAGGTTGTATTGTTTGTATGAACAGGAGGAGATAAATTACATTTTATCTCTTTTCAGATTCCCTTGACACTTGTGGTACATGAAGTTGCTACATTCTCAGTATATATTGACATCAGTACATATCAGGCTGCATGGTCTGAATTCCTGAGGTTCCTCGACTAGAGTTTTTAACACTAATATTATCAATTTATATTTAAATTATCATTTATATAGTCCTGAGGTTTTGTAATTTCTTGGGCTTTTATTTAGCTTGAGAATACAGCTGGGTGGCATGTCCAGCTATGTTTTACATCACACAGTGTGCACTGATGTTTTAGACAACTTTACTGGTAATTCTTGTCTTTAATGCATACATTGTAATTTCATGAGCCCTATAACTATCTTAGTTTGTCTTTAAGCTGGGTGGGGTTGCCTTTCAGTAATCACATCCTTATACTGACTGTGACACTCATGGCTTGATTTGGGAGTTATTTGCTTCAGCAGTGTTATCTTATGTCAATTAAATTTATGTGCAGTAGGATTCTTTGCATGTGTGTTGACCAAGCACATCTGAACCCAAGGTTCATTCGGACTGAGGGCAGTATTGTACTGTTAAACTTCTCTGACATCATCTTCTGGTTTTTTTTAAATGAGTATTTTAAACCAATGGGGATTTTTTTCTGTTTTTCTCTGCATTATCTAGCTGTTATAAGTATTGTATTTTCTAAACAACTGCCATGAGCTTCTGAAGAAGGACTGGTTGGTCCGAAAGCTAGAGCACTTTGTTCTTGTTGTTACATCTATGTTGGTCCATTAAAAGGTATCAAATCATTTGCTTCTGGATCTGATAAAGTTTAGAAACCAATTTACCTGATAGACAGGAATCGGATAGATGTATCCAAAGGTCCCCCACTAGGTCAGATCTATTGCCATGTTTCAAAAAAGACTGAATACAGCTCCTGATTTGGACCAAACTGAACATAAATTGGGACTTAACCCCAAACTTTAATGCTAATGATGAAAGTGGAAGAATAGCATTGCCATAAAAAGTCGGAAATTCAATTTTGGAGGGAATATTGAGAAACTGCATACAGGTTGGTTACCAATTAAGAATTTGGGTTCTTTAAAAGGGTTGCGATACATCGAAATGGGGTTAATCTTTAGACAGGCATATAGCTGATGAATAGCCTAATATCCCACCCTATAGGAGTATTTCTAATCTTTCTCGGTACTTTAGTCCAAGGGATATAAAGGAAGGATTCTAAATCTAACTTTAATCCCTTAACTATAGCCCTGTCTAACTCTAGGCCTATAGCTGGGGTGTTAATTTCTCGGTCCATAAAACCGCTGTAGCATGGATGGCTAGTAATATTTAAAAAGAATCCGGTAATTGCTGGCATAACTTACATTGTTGGCAAAGTTTATAATAAGCTCTGCGTGGAGGTTTATTTTTCCATATAAAATCTGAACAGTACCTGCATAAATTATTAAAAAAGGACTTGGGGAGGTATATATTCAAATTAAGGAGGGGATAAAGAACTCTCGGCAGAACCACCATTTTAATAACGTTGATTCTCGCAGAGAAGGACAATGGCAGTTTCAACCATCTATCCAAATCTTTTCTAATAGATTTAAGAACAGGTAATAAGTTCAGTTTAGCCAGTTCATCCAGGTTCTTGGAGATTTGAATGCCTAAATATTCAAAGGATTTAGGCTGCCACTGAAGGCCTAAGGACACGCACCAGCTTTTCACGAGAGTGGTCGAGAGAGGAAAAAAGGTTGTTTTGGCAAGGTTCAATTTAAACCCCGAAAAACCACTAAAGTCCTCAATTAAAGTAAAGACTCTGGGAAGAGATGAGGTTGTGTCTCTAATATGTAATAAAACATCATCTGCAAATGCTGACAGTTTATGTTCTTGGTCTCCAATTTTAATGCCAAAAATCTGTTTGTCAGCCTTGATTGCTCTAATGAGGGGTTCTAAATACAAGTTAAACAAATAAGGCAATAACGGACAGCCCTGCCGGGTTCCCCTCTGTAACGGAAAGGCGGCAGATATTAAATTATTGCATTGTATTCTAGCAGTTGGATGCAAGTAAAGGATCTTAATTAGATGTATAAATTGTTGGGGAAGACCAAATTTAACTAAGACCTCAAACATGTATACCCACTCCAGCGTCCGAATGCTTTTCCGCATCTAAAATTAGGAAGCGTTTCCCGCTAGGAGCTACAGAGGTAGACATTAAGTAAAACAATTTTCTGAAATGGTCTGCCGAGGTGCCTCCCTCCACGAAGCCAGCTTGTTCCGGGCTGATCAGATCTCGCCAGACACTCTTAAAACTGTAGGGCATCTTAACAAGTTGCCATTTTTTTGTTCCTTAGGTGCTAAAGCTAAAGTTGATCGAATCATATCTGCTATTATGAAATGTGAAGGCAAACAACTGAAGAGTCACCTTGCCTTAATGAGACTGTGACTTAGAGTGTTTAGATTTATTAACATGGTACTTGCTGTCCTGTCATGATTGTGGAAAAAAATGATGCAGCAGATTGAACAATTTACCAATGATATGATGAACATTCATTGCAGGTTGATCAATGTTATCTGTCTAAACAAAGATAAATTTTGTGATGATTTTAAAGGCCAATGGGTTCATAAATAGCACTCTGAGGCTTTCTTCTGGGAAGTCTCTTATCATACATTTGGTGAAAATACTGCTCTCTCAGTTGATGTAGGTGGCAAGGTCTATAATGTGTTGAGTCTCTCACATGCTGAACAACTTATTACATCAGCTAATGAGACCAAGTCAGCAAATGACACACACAAAAGAAGCTGTGTAACATGGTCATGTGATGACACTTGCAATGTAAGGCAGGACTCCTTCGCTGCTATTGCAGATGTTGTTAACCTCTTTGGTCTTAAAAAAATATAGAGAGATGCAACATGTTATACACCATTGACCTTTGTGAGGTTTGACAACATAAAGAAGTGCTGCAACATTCCTTAGCTTATCTAGATAGTGGTGTATGCAATAATGTCTTTCACCATATGAGTATGGTGGCGGTACACAATCCTGCAATGCTGAGTTTTGTGCATAGAGTCTACATGGTTTAAAAAGCTGTCTCACACTACAAACAGCTTGATGAACTGCTCAATGCTGGTGACATGCACAGTGCAAGAATTCTGATATGAGACTTTATACATCATGCTACACAGGCTGCTGATATGTGTGATGACACCTCCTGAACTGAATCAGCCACTCTCTCTGTTAGGAATCCTGATATACTTTCCATGTCTGGTAAACAGATTGCCAAGTTTGAACTAGTAGGGTGGCATGGCTTGATTGAGAAGGGGCATGGATGCATAATCCAGGAGCTCAGGTCCCGTCCATCTAATATCAGTGCCATCCTGCAAGATTATCCCAATAAAGCTACATATTTCAGAAGAACAGATAATCCTGTATGTGGCAGCTGCCAAAAAATCAAGAAAGAAACAATCTCAACTGAACTTTTCACCCACAGTAAGTACTAAGGGATCAGGCCTGAATTGCACTACAGACCACGGACTGCCTGCTACTTCTGCTGCAAAGATGAGAAGAGCAGACAAGAGAGACTCTGAGCGCCAATCTACATCACAAGCCAAAAACAACATTCAGGGCTTAATACAATCATTAAAAATTGACTTGACCGACCAGATGCTTGCCGGGTTTGAAAACATCAAGGCCCAGCTCGAGCACTTGCAACAAATGGTGAATAATCAAAGTGACACAGTGGAGAACCACACAACCAGAACAGATGAAGTAGAGCAATGAGTCAGTGATAGGGAAGACACCCATAATCAATTAGAAGGCTCTCTGCAGAATGCATTGAGGGAAATCAAAACCCTGAAAGCCACCCTGGATGACCACGAAAATAGGGATAGGCACTACAATATGTGCATATTAGGGCTGCCAGAAGGGACGGAGGGCAAAGACTGTGTGAAATTCATAGGAACCTGGTTAAGGAGGATCCTGGATTTACCTGCAGAAACATCTCTAGAGGTGCAGAGGGCCATCGATCACCAGGTTGCCATCCAAGCCCAGAGGAAAGGCCATGCCATGTTATCATTAAATTCCTCTGTTTCCAAGACAGGCAGTTTGTACTAGATGCGGCCAGGCAGAAATGCTCCATAATAGAACAGGGTACAAAAATCAGCATCTTCCCAGATTTTTCCAGATGGCTGCAGGCAGAGAGGCAAGCCTTTACAGCAGCAAAGAGGAAACTCCACAAGTTCAACTGCCAATTTTCTATGGTGTACCCAGCCAGGCTGATCATCAGGCTGAAAAACCAGTAGTCTAAATCATTCACTGATCCAAAGGCGGCGATGCAATACATTACTCAGACTCTAGCACCATGGAGAAATGGTGAGGCTGCTCACCAGGAGGCAGATTGAAAAAAGGACAAGATAATGTTGACTTGGTAATGCAGGGTGGTGGGGATGCCAGAGAGGGGCTAACCTTTTTCTTTGCCCATAATGGAGCTTTAGCTCCAGCCTAGTATGGCTGGGTCAAGAGGGCCTCCTTCTGCTGGTCTGCTCATGTCCCAGTCTTTTAATCCGGAGCTTCATTTCTTGGGGTATAGCTTCAAGTTTAAAGTAACAAATTGATTTACTCGGCTTTTAAATAGTTTGGACTTGTTTTGTTTACCCATCAATATGAACATTTTGGGACACTGGATTTCATTTTCTTATATTCGATTGTGACTGTTTCTATACCAACCTGGATAAGATGATTTAAAACAGTAAAGGCACCCTGGGACATTGGGGCAGATAAATAACTTCATCTTAATCAGTGCTTTATTTCTGACACTTGTTCAAATTTCTTCCATTTTGGACTTATCTAGGTCATAGTTAGGGTTCCCAAGATTAGATGGCAAGTAGCCAGTTGGTAGCACTGGACTTATGACTTCTTTAAACGTGTGGTGGCGGGGCTGCCGGGGGGATGGCATACTTTTCCCTTAGGCCCGTAATGGAGCTTTTGCTCCAGCCTTTTATGGCTGGGTAGGGAAGACTTCCTCCTGTTCGACATGCTCATGCCCAAACTCTTAAATAAGAAGATCATTTCTTGGGATACAGCCTCAAGTTTAAAGTCACAGACTGGTATATTTGGACTTCAGATAGTATGGGCATGCTTTGTTTAACAATTAGTATGATTGTTTGGGGACACTGGTTAAATTTTGTCCTACATTTTGTTATATTTATTTCTATATCAACCAGGAAAAGAGAAGTCAACATAGTAAATGCATTCTGGGAATTTGGGGCTGACAATTTTATTTTCATTATGATTCTATTACTGAGACTTGTTGAAAGTGCTTTTTTTCTGGTCACAACCAGATAAATGATCTGAGTGAGAATATGAGAGTGGTAGTGAGCACTTAGAACTTCTCGGGTAACCTTGTTTGCCATGTGATAAGGCTTTGTTTTGAATTTACTGGTCAAATGTATGCATGCAAAGTGGGGAGGTGAGAAAGGGGCAACACCTATGGGTCATATAAGGATTACTGTGATATCAGGCACAGCTCTACAATATATGTGAAGGCAGAGCAATTTTGAGTTAAATTGCAGAATTAATAGTTTGGAATGGCACAGATGCTCAGGGGTCATCATTCAGGAGGACACCTTTGGTCCTTGCACTGCTCCATGAACCGGTCCGACTTAAGTAAGGCACTTAAATTTTGGGATTGCGCCATAATTGTAGGCCAAGGGGGAGGAGGATTTAGCCTCCCACTTCCTCACCTTTCAAATAAGAATGCACAATACCGATTAGCAGTTCAAAACATGTTTAACTATAATGGATGGGACCCCTCAGCACATCCATGAAGAGTAAGGGGCTAAAGGAAACACAAGAGACAGATAATGGGGGAACGGGAATGCACAAGAGAAGGTTGTTGATTCTTGGGGGGATACTTTAGTTTTAAAAGTTGTGTTGTTGGGTTGTTTAGCAGTTTATTTTGTTGACATTTTGGAGTTAATAGAGGGAGGGGGAGGAGGGGAGGTAACTCAAGTAATGGTGGGGTTCTGTTCAAGTTGGGGGAGAAAATGGTAAAATCAGCTTTCAGCAAGCAGGCCTCAGAATGGGGGTACTTGCCACATTACCATAGGGGGTTATACAAAACTAATGATTAAAAATGAGTGTGCTGAAATGTATTACATGAAATGTTCAGGGCTTAAAAACAGTGGTAAATTGAAAAAGGGTCTGGTCCTACATAAGGAAGCAAAAGGGTGACATAAACTTCCTTCAGAAGATCCACCTGACCACAGAGGAAGTGAATAAGTTAGCAAATTCATGGAGGGGTACTCTGCTGGCCTCCTCTTTCATCTCAAAGGCTCAGAAGGTAGCAATATGGATATGACCCTAGTTAAGGTTGGAAATCCATGGCTCCCTCTCTGACCCTCAAGGCAGATATATGGTGGTAGATGCCATGATAGAAGGAATCAGATATACTCTGGTTTCAATTTATGGCTCCAAAATAGATAAAATGGGCTTTTTCCATCACCTGGCAGTGACCCTGGCCCCTATCCTGGCAATATTATCATGGGGGGACTTCAATACATATTGGGATCAAGATATGGATCATTCAGGTAATAGGGGTAAGCCCCCTCAAAAAAGCTTGATTGCCCTGAGAGACTTGACAGGAGAAAGGACACTTCAGGAAGTTTTGAGGCACTTTCACCACAACAAGAAGGAATTTTCCTTCTTCTCTCATATGCACAAGATATTCACCTGGAGAGATTACTTTTTGTTTCCCCTACTGTGCTATGTGGAGCGGCAAATCTCCAGTATGGGCCTATCTGTATATCAGACCACGCTCCTCTGGAGTTCTCCATCCCTACAGGTAGATGGAACCTGCCTGCTAGGCAGTGGAGACTGGATCCAACCCTCCTCATTTCCCAGGAATATAAACCTTTTATGACAGAGACAATTCAGGAATACTTAAAATACAATAAAGTGGAGGATACAGTCCAACCCAGTTTATCCGACCCCCTTTAACCAAACCTCCCTATCTAATGAACTGACTGCTTGTCCCCCATCGTTCCCATAGAAAATTTATGAGTGCAGTTTTCACTTACTTAATGGGTGATTGCTGCCCCAAGCAGTCGCTATGGGAACAATCAAAAGCAATTAACAGCTAAGCAGAGCATGAACACTGGGGCTTTGGTAAGTTAAGTCTTCCAATTAAGCCTGGCATGTAGCTGAGGATGGGGTCATTGAGAAGTGGAAAATGTAGTGTCAGTGTTTTTTTTTTGCAGTTCCCTCTCCCACCTGCTGTCCACAAATATCCGATCTCTGATTACATAGCTATCAGTGACTCTATGCCTTTTCCCTCTGCTTTCTCAAAATTCCCTGCCTGCTGACCACAGCTATACCCACTTCTAATTGTCATCTTAATTTAACTTACAGCTCAGATTTTCCACATTCCCTTTGCTTTCTTAAAACTCCCTGCTTGCTGTCTGCAGCTATACCCACTTCTAATTGTCATCTTAATTTAACTTACAGCTCAGACTTTCCATATCCTGACTTCTGCTTCACTCCTCAGGCAGAGCACACATTGCTTCCCAAGATAGAACTGCAAACAGATCTGGGGGACATCCGATCAGATGGAATTGCAAACAGGAAAACAGATACTATACAGTACATTGCTTCTCTACCATCTCTAGCTCTATTAACATATCGTTGGTGCCACCTACTGGCTTATGGCTGATACGTACGGCTGAAAAATAGAGGAGCATTCTTATTACATAGTACAGCATACTCACTCTCGATAATCTGATCTCCCATTTATCTGAACAGATCGGATGTCCCCCAAGCAGTTTGGATAAATGAGATTTGACTGTACTTTGGTGTCCAATATGTGGGAAGTCCTAAAAGTGGTTATTCGTGGTGCCACAATTTCCTATGCTGCACGACTATGGAGGGAGGAGCACAGAGAAGAATGGATGCTAGACACTCAAATATTAGAGCTAGAGAAGCAAATAATGAAAAATCATGACAATAATAAAATGGGGACACTAAAACAATTGAAGGGGAATTTAGCACAACTAGCCTCTAATAGAATTGAAAGGGATGTCTTAAAAGCAGGGGCAGGAGGATACAGCAGGTAAATTGCTAGCATGGAGAGTAAAGAAAGAACAAGCAGAGAGGGTAATATTGCCCATGGAGAACGGTGGGGGGGGGGGTAAGCACCTCGAATCCTAAGCAAATTAAAAACATTTTTAAACAATTCTATGAAACTCTATAAATCTGAGGCTCCAAGAAGGGCAGATCCTGAAGGCTTTGTGGATAAACTCCATCTACAACCTTTAAGTCAGGAACTGAGAGAAGAGCTCTATTGCCCTATCACTGCATCAGAAGTAAAGAGGGCTATTTGGGAATCAAATGTAGGAAAAGCCCCTGGCTTGGATGGTATTCCTATGGAATTATACAAGGCCTTCTGGAAATAAATACAAAATATCCTACTGATGATGATACAAGATGCTTTGAAAATTGGAAAATTGCCCCCATCTTTACAACTAGCAACAATCATAGTCCTCCCAAAACCTGGTAAGGGCCCCAACGAGTGCTGGTCTTACCGCCCCATATTCCTCTCAAATGCTGATTATAAAATAGTAGCCAAATTAATATCCAGAAGAATAGAAACCATCCTCCCAACATTGATACATCATGATCAATGCTGTTTTGTCAAGGGTAGACAAGCAAAACATAATTTATGCAGAACATTGAATATTATTTACTGGTGGTCCACAAAGGGTGGGGAAGGAACTGAGGCCTTCTGATGCTAGATGCCGAGAAGGCCTTTTATCGGGTGGAATGGGCCTTTATGTTCACCACACTAAAGAAATTCAAGTTAGGACCCCAAATCAGATACTGGATAAAAGTGCTATACCCAGCTCCCAAGGCACACATATTTACTAATGACACTCTTTCTACACCCTTCAACCTTACCACGGGGACACAACAGGATTGCCCCTTATCACCTCTTCTCTATGTGCTAACGATAGAGGTATTGGCCACATCCATCCACCAAAATTCTAAAATACAGGGTTTTTCCTCTGGAGGCAAGCACCAGGTAATTTCCTTTTTTGCAGATGATGTGCTGCTATTATTGAGAGACCCCGGGACTTCCATACCAACTCTAAATAAACTCTTTGAGGAATATGGACCGTTGTCTGTACATGAAATAAATTGGGCCAAATGTGAGTGGCTCCCTTTGGGAGATGTGAGTACCAACATTCAAATTCAGGGGTATAAAATATTTCCTGCAGCCTCCATAAAATATGTGGGAGTTCATATCCCTTGAAAACTAACTACACTGTTTGAGATAAATTACAAATTACTACTAAAAAAGATTCAGGAACAATGTGAGAGATGGAAGAGATTTCCTCTTACATTGATAGGTAAGGTGAACCTGGTAAAAATGTGTATATTACCTCAATGCCTTTACTTATTTCATACATTACTGACCTGGATCCCCCAGGGATATTTGAAATCATTAAGAGGGGCCATTGTGACCTTATTATGGGGTTATAAGAGATATAGAATCAGGTAGGAGGTTTTGTGGAGAGCAGTAGGGGATGGAGGCCTGGGCCTCCCAAATTTGTTTTTGTATTATCTTGTAGTGCAGATCTCTGTATTGGGTGACTTATCTCCAAACAATGGGGAGAAGAAAGCATGCCTGGAACTGGAGGGTGACTCTGAGGGAAACTTCTTAAGCAAGTATCTTTTTGCATCAGCGTTAAATCAGAGCTCAATGAATCATATGGCTAACTATTTTACTAGGACCACAATTCAAGCATGGCACATGGCCCATGAAGTCATGAGTTACCCCTCCACCTTATCTCTGGATGCCTCTATAGCTCAGTCACTATGGAATGAGGAGTGATCACCAGGCCCTGTCAGTTAGACACCGAGGGTATGGGACAAAAAGGGATTACAATTAATAAACCAGCTGTATGACCAGGGATATGTAAAATCATATCAAACATTAGCAAAAAAGTATAATTTACACCCACACATTTTTTTGCATACCTGTAAATTCACAGCCACCTGAGGGCTACTAACAGGGGTGATGAACAGTTTGTAACTTTGCAGAGATCCCCTCTGGAAAAAGTACTGAGAGGAGATGCAAGGGCTAAAAATTTCAGGTCAGTGATGAGCTGTTATAAAAGTTTGTTGGGCAGTCTACACTTTACAACAAATAATCTTAAGAAGAAATGGGATAAGGACATGGGTTAGCAACACTCTGATGGAAGGGGACTGGAGGAAGATTCTACGTAAGGGTATGGAGTGCTCAGTCAAAAATAGATTAAGAGCAACCCATTTCAATATACTCCATGGAACCTACTTTACTACCTCCCTGGCCCACAGAATTGACCCATACAAATCAGACCATTGTCCAATATGTAAAGCCCAGTGAGGAACCTTTACACATATGATATGATATGGGAATGCTCAAAAATTAGAAGATATTGGACTGGCATAACATCAATCATGCAAAATATATTAAATGATACCCAAAATTTGGGATATGCGGAAGTGCTGTTGGGGTTGCCAGGTAGCTATTGGGAAGGCACAGGCCTGGACCACCCATTGTGGCCACTTGCTATGGCCATGGGGAAACAGGTTATGGCTTACTACTGGGGTAGGGAATCAGTGCCAACAACTGTAGAATGGGTGCAGAAACTGCTCAATTGTATGAAATTAGAATACACACAGTATAAAGCGATGGGTAGGGAGCATAGGTTCCTGGCTGTGTGGGAACCATTGTATGTGGCTATGAACCAATCAGGGTCCCTGGTGGTCTAGGGATCTAATTGTTAGCAATTGATAAAACCAGAAGATCCAAGAAAATTTGAAACTAAAAATGCCATGCATGACCGAATCTCTGTTAGTCACAAACAACAATGAACTGTATAAAAATAGTGCTCAACATGTTGTTGAAACCCACATCTCTGATGTACTACTTTCTGATGATGTTCTGATCCCTGATACACTCTATGTTAATTAAAAACCTATAATTATGGTGACGTGTATACTATGCATATGGTTCTGCTCAGTGTGCTGTATGTGCTTAATTTGAAAATAAAGTTTGAAAAACGTTTGAACTGGCAAAGAGAGAGAAGTTTGACTCTGTGTGTGTCTCTTGTCACAGAGTACTGTACAGATCTCAGGCTGTGACTGTTGATCTGGAGAACATCAAGTCTTTGAATGACACATGAACATGATTGTTGGTTTTTCTATTACTAAAGCATGACTTTGACATGGACCCAGTGGTTACCATGTGGCATTATAGTTTGACAGAGGTGAAGGCTAACACTCTGCCACCAAGATCTGTGTTGAACAAAATGGAGACAGACACAACACCTAATGAGATTGCCACATTAAATATATTTGAGCAGATCCTCATACAGACAATGAAACCATTTCAGACAATTATGCGACTGAATATTAGGACATGGAATCTAGCCCTGAAAGAGCTTCTCAAGTCTTTGAAAGGTTCTGTGATGTATTTGCCACTGCCTCTAAAAGAGAATGTGGAGACAATCTCACATGGAAACAGTATGATCATACTAGTAAATGGAGTCCCCACAAAGTCAAAGGTTATTTGGCAAGATGTTGTCAACGTGCAGAAAGTATAAAGTGCTCTACTCTATCTGAAGAGTAACAATCCTTTCTATGCTGACCTTGACACTGATGCATTCTCTGACATTAACAGTCAGTTTGGCGTGCTGAACAGTAGGAAGCCGATGACTGAGAAGGTAGATATTGCATCTACTGAAAATGTGTATAAACAATACACTATTCATCCCCTACATGGCAGGGATCCAATTGGTGATAATATCAACTTGTATCAGATGAAGCAAGTTAAGGGTAACCCTGTTAGCATTTGGGATGAAACACTGGAAGCCCAGTGTTTTCCAGACTTGTTTCCACAAGGTGTTGGAGGCCTTTTGGATCAACGTGAAGTGCGTGTTCCAGGTGCAGAGTATCGTATCTCAAGAGTGTTGAACAAGGATGGGAAATTTCATAGCAATATTCAATATTTGTTCCACCTGATTTGGGAGAATGGACTTAGTATCCTCTCTGCTTCAATTGCGCACACTCTGTGCTTGACTTCTCCATTAGATGGAATCACTGCAGTTGAGTTCCTTCAAAGACTGAAAGAGAAGGATGAAACATTGTAGGTGAATATGACATCCATCCTGTTGAGTTTGTGTGGCACAAAACAGTACTGGTATCGAAGACACTCAGACGTTATGACCATGCTTCAGGAGTTTGGTGCTGCTACTTGGTTCATAACACTCAGCTGTGCAGAGTACAGCTGGGATGAGTTGATCAAACTATTGAGATGGGCCAATACTGATGTTGAGGGCATTTCATCCATGACACTTGTTGAGATGTGCTCTCTTGATCCAGTATCTCAGTCATAACATTTTCACTATCGCTTGAATGACCTATTGACATTTCTTTTGTCAAAGGACAATCTGCCCCTTGGAATAGTTAAACATTACTTTTGGAGGATGAAATATCAAGCACGAGGTGCTCCGCACTTTCATATGCTGTTATGGATCAAAGATGCATGCCGTATTGATGACAGTGAAGCTGCAGAAATAATGAATTTCATTCAGCATGTTGTCACTTGTCACATTCCTGACAAATATGACAGTCCAACACTGTGGAAACTGGTACAGACATTTCAGCAGCATCTTTGTAGAAAGTACTGCCACTGACCAGTCAGAAGTCATAATCAGTGGTACACCAGGTGTCAGTTTGGATTCCCAAGACATGTCTGCCAGCAAGGACACATGAATGACCTGTTCTCAGTGATGCATCATCATCTCAAGGCAAAGTCCACCAAAAGGGTCTATGAGTTACCCAGACGTGAGAATGAGGTGTACATCAATGATTACAATCTAACACTTCTTCTGATGCACCAGGCAAAAATTGATGTGCAGTTTGTTGCTGACAACTTTTGGTCTCTTGTTCGATACATCACCTTGTACATAATGAAACATGAACAGACAAGTTTGGTTGAACTTTGAGTAGACATTCCTACTTCCAGTCATTCACTGAATTCACAGCTCTGGTCACTTTGATTGAAGACATTGTCTCACAGGGAGTGCAGAGCATATGAAGACAGTGATCACTTGACAGGCACACACCTGTACAGCAAATCTGTTGCTGTCCAGTTTCTCAGTGTTAATTACAAAGAGAAATGTAAGCTTGTGTTGAGGTCTCATGCTGAGATTGAAGAGCAGGCTTTGAACCGTCCTACTTCGGGCAATATCCTGAAGAATAATCTGATCAACACCTACTACCCCAAAAGGCACATTGAGATGGATGATATGTGCATGTATGAGGTGGCTAAATGGTATAACTACAAGACAGATGTGACACCTGAAAGCACACGGGACATTTACAGGGTCAGAGGCAGTGATGGTTGCCTTGTGAAGAGAGGAAAACCATGGCTCATTGATCATTGTAAGCTGAGTCTGTCAACTACTAACAGTAAAGAGCATTACTACTTTGCTCTTCTGTTCCTTTTTAAGCCATGGTGAGATGAGAGAACACTGAAAGGAGACTGTGATACTTATGAGGAACAGTTCTATCTGATGTATGAGATGTTCATGACACAGAACTCTGAAACTTACAATCGGAGATTGGAGTTCAAGAAGGAGCAACTTGAACAAGCTAGGAAACAGCTTCAAGAGGATACTCCAACTGATTCACAGGATAACATTGAACTTGAAGGAGAGGTTCTTTTTGGAGCTCCCCTCCCCATGAATGATTCTGTTGTATTCATGAGTGAAGTGGTCAGTGCCATGAGAAATGACTGTTCTTACAGCATGGATCCAAGTTAGCTGGCAGAGAAAGTAAATCCACAGCAGTATATGGTTTATACTGCTGTTACAGAAAAAGTAAGGCATGGAATTGTACATGAGCAGAAGCAATGCAGGTCTGAAAACTATGTTCCATTACACATGCTTGCTAGTGGTTCTGCTGGCACAGGCAAGAGTTTTCTTATTGAGGCAATTTCAGCTGAAATAAGAAAGTTTACAGGTGAAGTGATGTCTGTCACTGTTAGTGCTTCTACTGGCATGTCAGCATATAACATTGGAGGTGTAACTTTGCACCAGTTGTTTATGATTCCTGTGGAGCATGGTAAAACAGGAGAGTATTGCAAGCTGTAGGATAATATGGCATCTGAGCTGCAGCCAATGTTTACCAAGATGAAACATTTGATCATCGATGAAATCAGCATGGTCTCAAATGTCATGCTTGCATGAATACATCTATGTCTTCAGGAAATTATTGGAACTGACTATGGTGAGCCTTTTTTTGGAATGAGTGTTTTTTTTGTGTTTTGGGATCTACCTCAGCTTGCATTACTAAATGCAGAACATGTGTTCAAGGAACTGAGTGTTTAACAAGCTAAGAAAACTATAGGGTGCATTGGAGGAATAAATCTATGGGAGTTGTTCAAGTAACATTGAACTGTCTGAAACATGCAGCAGAGTGGAGGTCTTGTTTATAAGTCACTCTTGGATCAGGCCTGCATTGGTTCTTTGTCATAAGAAAATATTGCTTATGCCTCGACTCAAACAATGTGCTGAATTTAAGAGCATCATGCTGCAGAGGGAAGGTCAGGAAATTATCACTCTGCAATCAATAGACTATGTACTCTGAACCAGCCAACATTGCCTCTTATTCCACTACCCATGTATGGTGTGCAATACAATGCCACAGTATCAGCTACTGGCATCAGGAAGAGGAACAGAATAACAAGACCAGGATTGCATTTAGACTGCAGTGAAAATGACTCCACAACAAACAATGAAGCACAATTGTCTCCATGAAAGAAGACACTTGGGCTGAACATTGTACCAGCATTTTACAACAGCACTGGAGTGAACTGCTATGCTAACTCAGGAATTCAAGCATTTTTCCAGACACCTAACTTTGTTGAGTGTATCAAGGCTCCCTATGAGACAGCATTGTGTAAATCATTGACACAAGTTGTTAACGATACTGCTAAGTATGACAACAGCATTCACAGTCTGATACATTTATGGATGGTATTAGGTGCATATGATGGTCATCAAATGTTTGCCAATAATGTTCATTAAGATGCGACTGAGTTGATGAGGGCCATCATTAACAGCTTGGATTGTGATCAGATTCCCATGCAACAGAACTTTACTCTCACGTATGTGACAAAGTACACTTGTCTCTCTTGTCGACATTCACACACAGAAGAAGCTGAAAACATGCTGTGGATTTTAGTTTTATGTTCCACAGGCACATTCTGTTAAGTTCAGAGAATTGCTCTCAGGAATGCATAATGTGGTTGGAGGTGTATTCTGTGTGGAGGAGAGTATCTTCAGTCTATTAGAGTTAGGACATCTTCTCAGTATCTTTTTTTAGTACTTCAGAGGTTTGACTCAAATGGTCTAGGAGTTGACACAGCCATCACCGATTTCGTAGCTGGCAGAGTCCAACGTACGGGAACCTGTTTTGATACACAGGCTGTGATTTTCCACCATGAAGCATTTGTGTACTCAGGGCATTATATGACATGTTTAAGGTATAGCAATGGTTGCGTGGAATGTAAAGGCTGCATGAGCACTTTTAAGCAGAGATTCCCTTGGAACTTAAAAGATGCTTATGTGTTGGTACTGAAGGATTATAATGACCATCACCATGCAGAAGAGTAGTGCAAATGCATTTGACACATGGGTGTTCGACACACTCTACTACTCATTTCAGTGTGCTGTGCAACCTTTTCTTAACAACTAGTAAATGCTTTTCATTCCTTCACAGAACAGAGTAATGCTACAAATTTCACACTGATATACTCTTGTCTGGTAATGCATAATATGTGTGTGTCACTGATTTTAACAAAAAAAAAATTGCCTTACTTGGCCAAAATTGGTGTGGGCTATGTTAAAAATTAGTTATCATAGAACACCTATGTTAGTTGCCAGACTACTCAACAGAATTGCATATATACTTTTTCTTTGGCTATATGCAATAATGTGATGTACCGAGTTACTTATGATGCCATTTTGGTGTCTGACATTCATATTTGTCCTTACTGTTACACCACAATGACTAGTTCATCTATTGCTTAACAATTCCTCTGAGAAACAGCAGTGATATGTATAAGTGTTTCATGTTTTTTTTCAGAATGTGGTAATACACTACTGTTGGTGATATGTTTAGGCAGCAATCACCAGACTGTGAAGTGTGCAGTATTTACTGTCTCTATTGTATTTGCTACAAAATTGACTTTCATCTCTCAAGTGTGCATTACTATGGATTTAAGTAGCTGTCTCATTAACAAATTGATATTTGTATATTCTACTTGTATATATTTCAAATAATAGTATAACATTTCTATTGATGTGTGTTCTTGTTAAAAAATAAGGATATTGTTGTATGCTGTCATACGAAGGCAGATAACCATAGTATTAACACAGGTAGAAAGTTTATTTGTTCTACTGTTTCTTACAGTCTATGTGCTCAAATTTGTATATACTGTTTGTATTTACCAGTTCAGTGATTTAATGTGTTCTTTTCCCTGGTTATGTACAGATGCATGTTTCCTGGTTATCAAAAAAGACTTTTGAATAGTTAGCAAATGTTTTTGTTGTTGCCATACCTTCTTATCAAATGAACAGTATTTCTAAATTTCAGCTCAATAATTTGTATTTGTATAGATCATTAATCAAATAGCATGTGTATGTATGACAATTCTATAGCTTCATACTGAGTTGTACTATTATGTGTAATGATTTTTGATACCTTAACACTTATTTGTGTTCATTGTATTTCATGAAATAGACATACTTGTTTATTGATCAAGAACAAGTTGTTAATCACACACCATGCTCACTGACAGTTCAATGAATGTTCCTGATGCATTTCTGATCGCTTTTATTAAAGGGTTGGGTGAGGGAATTTTTCCAGATGCACTTGATGTTAAAATATTACAACATAGTAATGCACTATAGCAGCAATCTTAGGATATGCTCCTTTAGTGTCTGTAGCTTGTTAATTGTTTACTGCATTTGGTTTTAGCCCACCCCAGGAACATTGACTTACTCAGTCTCATATCATTTTAAATTTTTTTATATAGTTCTGTGATCAATTACTCAGCAATGTTATGAGACTGAGTGAGTTATGCAATTTGGCCTCCTTTAAAACAGAATTGGCATTTAATAATTAATAATCTTTAAAAAAATGTATTTTCTGTGTCTGTTGTGTTTCTTGTTTACTGTATATGATTCATATACTGTTCAGATGTGCAATGAATTAGAAATGAATATAATGAGATTGTGCTACACATACATGTGTGTAAAAGGTATGGCTTTATCTGTAAAAAAAAAGCCAGCATACTGGTTGCCATTTCTAGGGTGTCCTACAGTGCTGGGTGAACAGGGTTGATGCTCCCACTGTAAAAAGTTATGTTTTAAAAACTGTCTACATGTTAACTTCATCAAAATGTCTCAAAAAGGAAGGAAATTCTTTGCAAAAACTCCATTAATGCAACAGTTAGGGTTGTTTCTACAGTGACAAAAGTGAGGAAATTCAGCACTAGGCTTTTCAACTCTAACTCCGAATTCCGCCCCCCCACACACACACAAAAGAGACATACAAGCAGGTAACAGTACAAGGCAACAAAACCAATCAGAAACAAACACCATAAGGTAACAGAAAGAACATACAACTTTGTAAACATATCACAAGTGGCTTCCATCATAATTTTTCAGCAACTGTATCACTTCTGCTGCCATCCCAGTGTCTTGGGGGGGGGGAGGGTACACCCATTTGCTGTGCAAACATAAGGTGAAGTTTTAAGAAGGATACATAGAACATTTTATATGTAAATTCTTTAATATGGGATGGTTATGACTATTTTACACTATTTTGCTACACCTACTCATAACTTAATCAACTGAACTATACGGGCTAAACTCTACTGTGTTATTAAACACAGATACATATGTTCATCTGTGGAAAGATATCAATGCAGGGTCTAAAGCAACCTACAGTGTTACTCTAACATATAGACACTGTTCTGTGTGAATGGAGGTATACAAACGCAGGATGTAAAAGATCATGTGGCTCAGCTGTTAGGGATGTACACTCTTCTACTATCTGCATGTAGAGATGTGACTGCACAGTGAATTACCACACACATGAAACCTCATGTATCCAAATAGTTGTAGTATCTAGATAGAGGAATGGTGTTCCCAACCAAACATATTAGCAATATTCTATAATGTCAATGTGAGGTTGCAAGTGCTCTGTCTTTTTTGACCATATACTCTCATCTGTACATTCATAGAGTATGTCAGAATCCATAGAACACACTATTCATACAGTATGTCACTGTGGTACCCTTCTCTCCCAGTACTACATCTACATAGTGTAGCACTATCCATATGTCACATTGTTCATGTGTCACAGTGAAAACATAATGAGCCTGGGCCTGATTTCTAGACAGTAACATGAAGACTAAATGCAGTACACCAGTGCTGGAGGTGCACATCACAAGTTACACCAGCGAGATGTGACATGCGTGATTCCAAGAGATTCCAAGATTCCTCTTCATGGCTGAAATTCCTCTTTCACCTTTTGTTGCTTCCCACCTCTCCCTGCTTCCCACCATCTCATAGTCTGTACAATGTTTCTGTGGCTTGCGCATGATTATATGATCATAGGGTTGTGACTTGCATAGTGCTATGCTGCTCTTGCGGGCTGCGCCATGTGGTGGCGGCGTATGTTGTGAATTGCATATTTTGGCATTTCTTGGTGTATCTCACAACTCTCTTGGAATCTGGCACAGCTTGCATGTTGTACGCTGTTCAACGCATCTTACGCATTGGCGTATTTTGTACACTGCTATATCTGCTGTCTTGGACTTGGGCCCCTAATTCAAAGATGGCCAGTGTAACTTGCATGCAGTTGTGAGTTGCATCAGTTGCCACTATGTAATGGACCCAATGCTGCATTCCAGAAGTGGCAGGGTCCTGGCAATTGTGACTTTCAAGATACGCCATATGTGTGGTGGTAGCCCATGCATGGCATATTAATGCCGGAGGTTGCATCTTGCAGCGAGCATCAGACAGCCCCCCCGAGCACCCCCACTCCAGACCACCACAGAACACATCATGGGGCATGGGGGGGGCAATGACAGATGGCACAGGCATCCGGGGGGTGCTACTGACATGGAACCCCAGGGGTCCCTCATGGTCGGCTGTTTGGAGGGTGCTAGTGCAGGCCAGGGGGACAGCATGGCAACATTGCCACAGTGATGTGAGGCTGCATCTGATAGTGCCAACCATCAGCTGCCAGTTATGACAGCTCTGAGCTGTCATAGAAACATAGAAACATAGAAGTTGATGGCAGATAAGGACCGCAAGGCCCATCCAGTCTGCCCATTTCTTTTTCTACCTTATAAATGTGCCATCGGCCTTTGCTCTGTCAGTGACCTATCTATTCATAGTCATTTGTATTGCTCCCTTATGCCTATCCCATGCCTGTTTGAAGCCCTGCACTGTATTCATAGCCACCACTTCTGTGGTAAGCTATTCCATGCATCTACCGCCCTTTCTGTGAAAAGAATTTCTCACATTCCCCTTAATCAGCCTCCCTCTAATCTCATGCTGTGTCCTCTTGTCCTGCTATTTTTCTTATATTTAAACATGTTAGACTCTTCACCTTGTTTATGCCCTTAAGGTGTTTAAATGTCTCGATCATATCACCTCTCTCCCTCCTTTGCTCAAGGGTATACATATTGAGCTCCGTTAATCTGTCCTCATATGTCTTCTGATGCAGTCCCTGCACCATTTTGGTTGCCCTTCTCTGGACTGCCTCAATTTGGTTAATGTCCTTGTGAAGGTGTGGCATCCAATACTGCACTCAGTACTCCAGATGGGGCCTAACCAATGTCTTGTACAGAGGGATTATTACCTCCCTCTTACGACTTGTGATACCCCTACTAATACACCCTAACACCCCCCTAGCCTTACCTACTGCTTTAGAGGTCTGCTTGGATGATTTTAGGTCATCAGTGATGATGATGCCCAAGTCTCTTTCTTCCTTTGTGACTGCTAGCAACTCCCCTCCCAGCCTATAAGTGGCTTCAGGGTTTCTCTTCCCTATGTGTATGATTTTGCACTTCTTTGCGTTAAATCCCAGTTGCCACTCTTCTGACCATTTTGCTAGTTTATCCAGATCGCTTCTCATTCTGCCCACCCCATCTGGATCATCTACTCTGTTGCAGATCTTGGTGTCAGAAGTCAGCTATGCCACTGTGTGTCCTGGAATCGCAATTGTGGGTTGCGACAGCAGGCCTTCTGGAATTGGGCTAAGTTGCTGTCACAACCCACAGTTGCACCAGGTGTTGTGGGCTATGTGTATGTGTGTTCATATCTTGTGATTGTCACAGCCCACAGATGCAATGGCATAGGTGCCCTCCTGGAAGAGCAATAGGTGTATCACATGACATCAGTCGAGGGATATGCCATGGGGATTGGTTTATCACACCTTACACCAGCATAGCCTGTCTTAGAATCAGGCCCAGGGTCTTTTGTACCATGCACTAATATACCTCTGTTTAAATAATACAACACAATCCACGTGTCACACTATATATATGTTGCACTGTTCTCATTGTGACATATAGTTAGTGTGACTTATGTATTATATTTAGTATGTTGATGCAGGAATGGTAATGTAGGGTAGAAATGACCGTGTATTGTCATTGTGACATACAGATTTTTTGTCCTTATATCTTGATGGAGGAATGGGAGTGCAGTATCTGAACAGCAATGAGGTAAAACTGTAACATATGGACAGAGTGATACAAAGACAGTGTTGTACTATGCTGATGCAGAGATGGGCGGGCAGGGTACATAGGATCCTGTAGTCCCACCATGAGGTATGCACAGTGTTGTTCTATACAAATGGAGGGATGAAAGAATAGGATCCAACTCACCATGCGGTCCTAATATGAGTAATGGGCACTCTTGTTCTATCTGCATGGAGGTATACAGATCATACAGTTGCCTTTTTACATGGTTGTACAGCATGTGGGTGTACCTCCTCAAGACACTGGGATGGCAGCAGAAGTGATACAGTTGCTGAAACATGATGATGAGTGCCTGTTGTGGTATGTTTACAAAGCTATATGTTCTTTCTGTTACCTTATGGTATCTGTTTCTGATTGGTTGTGTTGCCTTTGATCATCTCCTGTTTGTATGTCTGTTGTGTGTGTAGGAATTTGGAGTTAGGGTTGAAAACCCTAACATTGAATTTCCTCACTTTTCTCACTGTAGAAATAGCCCTAACGGTTGCATTAATGGACTTCTTTTTGCAAAGAATATATATATATATATGTATATTTATACCACGGGGGTGAGAGCTTTCTCAGTAGGATAGCCTGTATAATTTGCACTGCAGTGAGGATAAATCCTGATGACATCAACAGAGTGAGGATACTGGCATTTATCCATACTCTGCTGATGTCACCAGAGTGAGGATAACTGCATTGCAGCTTCCACTCTAAAGTAAACTGCTTCAGAAAACTGTTTATCTTTTACCTTTGTTTTTACTAGGAGAGAGACACAGTAAGCTGAAATATTGTTTACAGGTGCAATCTGGGAGCACAGGAAAGTTAAGTGACTTGCTCAGGATCACACAGTATGCAAGTGGGGGCTGTAGGATTCAAACCCAGGTCTCTAGGTTTGCAGATCAGAGCCTTAAACCACTGCGCTATACTGCCTCCTTAATCTTTCTTTTATCTCTTTCCCACTGAAGTTGCTACTTACTCAATTAGCTTCGTAAATGACTCTCACTTGTGTCCCATTGTGTTTCTAACTTTTCTAGCCCATTACTGTGCCGATCTCAGCTACAAAATAACCTGAATTCTAAATTAAACTCTTTTACAAAGCAGTTTCTGTTTCTGAGTGCTACCTGCAGCAATTTGTTTTTTTCGGTGAGCCTCCGACTCACTCAATTAGCATTGCAAAACACAGTCAGCTGTGTTTCTCACTGCCAATCCATTCAGAACACACACACACACACACATACACTGACAGCACATACAGAATGAGCAGGAAACACACAGAATCAGAAAAAATGTTCCTAAAGCTCTCACCCCTGTGGTATAAATTGCACACATGATGGGCAGATCACGGTGTATGGAAAATATTCTCACTTCTGTAGAGTGAGGTATGTATTTTCACTTGTGCCTTTGGCATCGTGAGAATATCGCAGTTACTCTGCAGGAGTGAGAATATTTTCCATATCCACTCCTGCCCATCATGTATCATATATATATATATATATATATATATATATATATATATATATATATAAAGAGGTAAAAACTCTGTTTAATGCATCAGTTAGGGTTGTTCCACAGCAAAAAAGCTAGGAAATTCGAGGTTAGGGTTTAAGCCCCCCTTGGACCCCAGCCCACCCCAACCAGCATCAGAGTGTGCATTGGGGTCGTTGGCCCTAACTCTCACCCCATCACATGTGTAAAGAAGTTGAGGTATAAGAGAATGGGGTGAGAGTTAGGACCGATGACCCGAATACACACCCCGATGCCAGTTGGTGAGTGGGCTGGGGGGGTCCAAGAGGGGCCTTTTAACCCTAACCCTGAATTTCCTAGCTTTTTTTTGCTGTGGAACAACCCTAACTGATGCATTAAACTGAGTTTTTGCCTCTAATTTCCCTTCTTTTTGAGAATGAGGATGATAAATAATGAAAGAAATGCTGTGGTGGCAGTGCCACAGATGCCTTGTTACACAGTAACAGGAACTGCACAGCAAATGCAAGCGGCAACAGTAATGCACGTGGCAAAGCAAATGTAAATGGCAAAGCAAACGTTAATAGAAACACAAGTGTAAAGTGACGCCGAACCAAACAGTAACGTAAACGGAGACATCAAACAGAAGTGCATACAGAACACAACTGGTAACACACACATTCACGGTACCACAATTGGAAGTGCAAATGGTAACAGTAACACCAACAGTAATACCCAAGTAAACAGAAATGCAAGTATGTATGAAAACACAAACCATAACTCACACTCATGGAACCACAGTTGTAAATGCAAATGGTTATGGTAACAGCAACAATAAAAGCCAATAAAACAGAACTAAGCGCATACGTAAAAATGCAAACTGTACACATAAGGTCATGGTACCACAATAGCAAACGAATGGTAACAGTAACAGCAACAGTAAAGACAACAGAAACGGAAATGTACGATGGAAAACGCGAAACCATTATGCACACTGTGGCGAGACAGGAACGGTGATTCAATGGTAACAGAAGCGTAACTGGAAACGCTTAGCTCTCACAGTACCAGAAGGGCACACCTTCTTTTCCCCAAAACTGCATTGAAAAAACTAATTGAAAACAAAGAATGTATGCATTATAATTGACTTCAGAGCAGAAAAGTACGACTTGGAATACTAAGTTACTTATATCTCAGGAACCGTATGACGTAGGGAAAAAATTAAAATTTTGTAGGAATTATTACTTTCCTGGCCAGTTTTTTGTGGGGGGTTCAGGTTTTTTTTTTGACAAAAAGTTCGTATCTCTCACCGTTTCTGAGATACGGGCCCTGAAAGACGTGACAGATGCCATAATGTTATCCTAGGGGACAAATCATCAACTTCAGAGTGCTGTCACTTTGCCACCCTGTAATATTTTTTCTCCAAACCACAAAAAGGCACATTTGTAAGATGTTGGCTTTCTTCCTTCCAAATTTCAGCCCAAAAGACCAAACTGTTATTTTCCAGCAGAGCGGCAAAGAATTCCTGTAATATGGTGGATGCTGTAATGTTATACTAAGTGAAAAAGTGCCAACTTCGTAGAGTAGTAACTTTGCCACCCTGTAATATTTTTTGACCAATCCACTAAAAGGCACATCTGTGGGATGTTGCCTTTCTTCCTTCCAAATTTCAAGTAAAAAGACCAAACCATTTCTGAGATATTCAATGTCAAATATTGGCAACATTTCCCTATCTGTTCCATTATAAGAAATCTGGCCATCTTGTTCCTACTTTTTTTTTTTTTTTTTTTTTTTTAACCAGGTATAGCACTCGAAGCTGAAAGCTTTTTTACAGGAGCAACCTGGGAGCACAAGGAGGTTAAGTGACTTGCTCAGGGTCACACAGTATGCAAGTGGAAGCTGTGGGATTCAAACCCAGGTCAGGTCTGCTGGATGTCACCAAATTTGCAGCTCAGAGCCTTAGACCACTGCGCTATACTGCCTCCCCTACTTTGCAATCAAAATTCACGATCAAAGAATCTCACGATCAAAGAATTTGCACCATCACGATCAAATAATTTGCAGGCTCACGAACAAAGAATAAAAAATGTAATAATTCAAAAAATAGAAGCAATTGCAGTAAACCACCACCATGGTTCAACACAATGAAGCCCCCAGAGTAAAACCCAGCCTCATTTGACTTTCTAGGACACCCCTGGGCTAAGAAAATTGAATTTTAAATTGGGCCATCTTGTCCCTCACTCGCGATGCAAGATAGCGGTCAAAGAATCTCACAATCAAAGAATTTGCAGTCTCACGATCAAAGAATTTGCAAGCTCATGAACAAAGAATAATAAATGTAATAAATCAAAAAATTGGAGGAATTGCAGTAAATCACCATCGTGGTTTGACAGAAAGAAGCCCCCTGAGTAAAACCCACCCTCATTTGACTTCCTAGGACACCCATGGGCTGAGAAAAATTATTTTTAAATTCGGCCATCTCGTCCCTCGCTCACGATGCAAAAAGGGTGAAATGCAATTTATTCACTGATTTGAACCAAACTAATGGCATGGTTCGACAGAACGGACCATCCTGAGCAAAATAAGCCATCATTTGTGTCCCTAGCCCACCCCTGAGCCAAGATATTAGTATTTTAGGTCATGATGCAAGATCGCCATCAAAGAATCTCAGGAACAAAGAATTTGCAGGCTCGCGATCAAAGATCGTTAGCGAACTGCGAATTAAGATTTTAAAAGCTTATAACACTATCTTTTGACCAATTTGGATGGAACCAAAGCCATGGCTTGATAGATTAGGGTCCCTTGAGTAAAACCTATTGAAGGTTTACTTCAGAAGTGACCCCTGAGCTGAGATATTTGTGTTTGTGTGGTTGGAAAACTGAAAACAAGATGGCGGACGTCGCGGTAAAAGAATTTTGAAAATTCCTCAGAAAAACGATTCTTGAACCATGAGGCTGAAATTCTTTGATCGCTACGTGAGACCAGATGGCCAGAACCCCCATTCTTTGATCGCAAGATATACATATAAATGTTTCCATTGACTTATAATGGGAAATTAAAAGTGCCATAACTTTTGAATGCCTTAATATTTTTTCACCAAACAAAAAGCAGCATGTTCAGCCACCAAAGCCCTTTCAAACAAGATATTTTGCAGAGTGGCACACCACATGATGGCTGTGTAGGACCACATTAAGAATGCCAAAAGGTGCCTTCAAAAATGGATAATTTTGCATGTTTCAGCGCTTTCGTACACGAAGACCAGCACTCTGACACAAATGCAGTTTGGAAAATCAAGAGATCTAGTGCACCCCAATTCATGTACCAAATTTCAGGCAAATCCATTGAACGGATTCAAAGTTATTAATGTCCAAACTTTTGACTTTAGTATGTAAGTGGCCGCTCAACCCTAATGAGGTCCAAATGTCACCCTATTCCATCTGTAATCATATTCACAAGCCATAGTAAAGAAGACTGGGGGTGACATTTATGCCTCACAACCCCAATGACACACCCCGTCAGCTGTCAATCTTGGGATGATGGGCAGTCCAAGGGGTGGATGGGGCAATCATAAAGGTCTAATTTCCTGACTTTTTGTGTTTTAACCCTAAATGATGCATTAATTAAGTTTTTTGCATAGAATTTCCTTACTTTTTGAGAAAGAATAGAAAAGTAAAAAGTTGCACAAGTTGGTGGTAACGCGGTCCCTTCAGGTCCTGTGCTCCCACCAACTTGCAAATTCCTGCCTAAGATAAGAGTACAAGTACTGAATATCATATGTTTTAATGGCAGCACATATTGGTGGGAGTGTGGGGGACAACACCTTGAAAGAAAGAAAAGTGTCAGTCATCAGAGTGGCATAATTCAACACGTGTTTATATGTCAGACACCTAACCACTACAAATTACCTCCATGGCAGTAATGCTAGGCACCCTATAAATGTGAAGCCGGTACCACAATGCTAAATGCCATACACAAAACATAAAGTGTGTCACGCAATATGGGTGCAGCAAATGAATTTTCCAATACCCAAACATCATAATTCACATGGACAGCACATCCCCTCAACACTCTCCAAATTTCAATGTAAAAGACCAAACTGTTTCCGAGATATAAAATGTGAAAGTTTCATATTTTCATTTTTCACACTGGCAGAATTCCACACCTATTAACATTTTACACACCTAACAACTGAAAAATACATCCATGGCAATAAGGCTAGCTACTCTAGTAATTTCAAGCCACTACCACCATGGAAAACTCTGTAAAACGTAAACTGTGCCACACAATAGCTCCACAAAAAATGTATTGTCCAACACCTAAACACTACAATTCACATTTACAGGACATGTCGTCAACACCCTCCAAATTTCAAGTTAAAAGACCAAACCATTTCCGAGATATTTCATATGAAAAAATGTTAAAATTGTGCTATCTGGTCCCTCCAAATCTGGCCATCTAGTCCCACCCTTGCGATAAAAGAATCTCACGATCAAAGAATTTGCAGGCTCATTATCAAAGAATACAAAATGTTAAAACTCAATTTTTAGGTGACAAATACATGAAACTATAGCCATGATTCAACAGGACGAAGGCCCCTGACCAGATCCCACCCTATGTTGCCTTTAGAAGTGACCCCTGTGCTAAGACATTTGAATTTTTCATGTGGCCATCTAATCACACCCTCACAACCAAAGATCACAGTAAAAGAATCTCGTGATCAAAGAATTTGAAGACTCATGATCAAAGAATTTCCGGGGTCGCAATCAATTAATAAACAATGTTAAATGTCAATTTTTAGGCAGAAATACATGAAACCACAGCCATGCCTAGATAGAATGAAGCCCCCTGAGCAAAACCCACACTCTTTTGGCTTAATAAGCCACCCCTGAGCTAAGAAGATTGATTTTTTTCAAGTAGCCATCTAGTTGCACCCTTGCAATCGAAGATCACTGTCAAAGAATCTCACAATCAAATATTTTGCAGGCTCGTGATCAAAGAATTTGCAGGCTCATGATCAAACAATAAAAAATGTTAAAATCAATTTTTAGCCAGAAATACATGAAACCACAGCCATGCCTTGATAGAATGAAGTCCCCTGAGCAAAACACACCCTCATTTGGCTTAATGAGCCACCCCTGAGCTGAGAACATTTATTTTTTTCAAGTGGCCATCTAGTCACGGCCTCCGCGATCAAAGATCGCAGTCAAGAAAATATCGCAATCAAAGAAATTTGCAGCTGCCGATCAAAGATCATTTATAACAACTGCAATCAAAGAATAAAAGTTAAAATCTTTTTTTACCATTTTGAAAGAAACCACAGGCATGGCTCGATAGAGGGAAGACCACTGAGCAAAACCCGCCATAGTTTGACCTCAGAAGTCCCCCCGGGCCGAGATATTTGAATTTCTGACCGCAAACTGAAAACAAGATGACGACCATCGTGATCAAATAATTCCTCATGATCAAAGATTCTTTGATCTCGAGCCTGCAAATTTTTTGATCGTGAGATGGGACCAGAGTGCCAAAACCCCATTCTTCTTTCGCAAAATAACCATATAAATTTTCCCATTGACTTAGAATGGGAACTTAAAAGTTTAATACTTTTGAATGGATTAATATTTTTATGTTAAATGAAAAGTGGCATGTTCCTTGACCCAAGCTCTTTCAGATGAGCCAAGTAACGGAGCAGCACGCCACATGACCACCATGCATCACCACAGACAATATTCAAAAACTGCCCACATAACTGGTGAAAAGTGCATTTTAAGCATTTTGGTGCACAGAAACCATAAGTCCAACTGAAATGATATTTGGCAAATCAAGAGATCTACCAAGCCCCACTGTGCATTCCAAATTTCATTAAAATCCATTGAAAGGGTCCAAAGTTATTAACGTGCATAATTTTGAGTTTAACATAGAAGTGGCTTCATAACCCTAAATATAGGGTATTGACTGTGCCCCTATAATATATTCCATGTCTGAGCATGTTGACATGCTGCAGTAAAGGAGAATGGAGTGAGATGTAGGCCTCATGACCCCAATGACACACCACAGCGTCTGTCAGACTATGGAAGATTAGGGTGGTGTGTGAGGGGGGGTTAGGGGTTCAACCCTAATGTCTCATTTCCTGACTTTTTTTTGCTTTAACCCTAAATGAAGCATTAACGCAGTTTTTTGCATAGAATTTCCTTACTTTTTGAAAAAGTGTAATATAAGTAGTAAAAAACATGTATTGGTGGGTGTGCAGAGCCCATCTTCTACCAAGTTGCCAATTATTGCATAACAATATGCATCTGGGCCCATGCTCCCACTTATGCAAAGCTACAGAGCCATGCTGCAGCACTATAGGGCACCAAACTCTTGTAACAGTAATTTCAGAATATCTTGGGAACCGTAAGAGATAGAAAAAAAATTCTAGCATCATTGTAATCATGATTGTAAGTACTTCATGCAACATTGGACTGTACCCATATCTCACATTGTTTTCAAGCTATGGGCACCAAAAAGCACTGGACAGGCACTCTTTCAATCCTTGTGACAGTAATTTCACAATATCTCATGAACCGTGCAGTGTACGAACAAAATTCCCCTGCAGGTTTACTGTACGATTTCAATTTTTTTCCAGTGGTTAGATCACCTGAAGGTGATCTATGTCACCTGTAGTGAAAAGTCTATATCTCGCTTTGTTTCCGAGATAACGGCGCCAAAAGTCATGACATAGACTGCAATGCAGTCCTATGGAAAAAATGTCAATTACATCATTGAATATCTCTGCAAGAAATTATTTCCCCAACACCTAAATAGCATAGTTCACATCTCTATGACATCCCCTCAACACTCTGCAAATTTCAGTTTAAAAGATCGAACCATGTCCAAGATAAAACATTTTAAACTTTGAGATTTTCATGGTCAGAGTGGCAGAATTCCACACCTGTTTACATTTTACACACCTAATGACTGAAAAGTATGTCCATGGCAGTAAGGTTAGCTACCCTATAAATTTCAAGCCACTACCACAATGCAAAACGATGTCTGCAAAACGTATACTGTGCCACACCATATCTCCACAATGAATGTATTTTCTGACACCTAAACACCATAATTCACATCTACAGGACATCCCGTCAACACCCTCCAAATTTCAAGTTAAAAGACCAAACCTTTCCGAGATATTTAATTTTAAAAGTTGTTAAAATTGGGCTACCTGGTCCCTCCAAATCTGGCCATCTAGTCACTCCCTCAGGATCAAAGAATCTTTGATTGTGAGCCTGCAAATTCTTTGATTGTGAGAAAGGACCAGGTGGCCAAAACCCCATTCTTTGTTTGCAAAATAACCATATAAATTTTCCCATAGACTTATAATAGGAACTTAAAACTTTAATAACTTTTGAATGGATTCGTATTTTTTCACCAAACAAAAAGCTGCATGTTTCTTGACCCAAGCTTCTTCAACATACCAAGTTGCAGAGCAGCACACCACACAACAGCCATGCAGTGCCACAGAAAACATCTGAAAAACTGCCCACATAACTGGCGAAAAGTGCATTTTACAGCGTTTTGGTGCACAAAAAACTTAAGTCCGTCCAAAACAAAATTTGGCAAATCAAGAGATATGCCATGCTCCACCACACATACCAAATTTCATGCACATCTGTTGAACAGGTCCAAAGTTATTAACATGCAAAAGATTGAGTTTTAACATAGAAGTGGCTTCATAACCCTACATATAGTATAATATATATATATATATATATATATATATATATTAGAGGCAAAAAACTCCATTTAATGCATCAGTTAGGGTTGTTCCACAGCAACAAAAGCGAGGAAATTTGGTGTTAGGGTTGAAAACCCTAACTCCGAATTCACCCCCCCAGCACCACACACACACACATGCAGGTACGGGGGAGGACCAAGGCAACACGACCAATGACAGACAACCAGAAGCAGGTGACAGAAATAACAAACAATTGTCTAAATGTACTGCAAGACATCCCCACCCACCTCACCAGGTACTGCATGCTCAGTGGAGATCAACAGCAAAACTGAGGCCATGTACACCAAACGTACACATCCCTGATTGCAGCTGCACACAACGTACCACACTTAGTAGTTGCATGGCCTTACCTACCGATGCCCCACACCACACCACATGTGGTGGGTCACCTGAGCAATACAGTTGAGCAAAACCAAGGAGTTGTACAGGTATAATATCTCTGATTATAACAAGGGTTTGAGAAAAGCAGCTTTCTGATTGGCTGTAAACATTCTAACAGCCTTATGTTTAGTTTTTATTAACATACATGTAGAGCCTAACCATATGATGAACATGGTTTAATGTTGTTTAAAAAAACAGTTTTATTATGATAGCAATAAGCCACTCCCAGGTGTTAGGTTAATGGTCAGTTTATCGCTGTCTAGCGACATGTGGCACTTGGCTACACCTCATTCAATATTAAACCCCTAGAGGGTGATTAACAGACCATTTAACATAACCGTTGGTCATGCCTTATTGCTTAATTACCTTCATGTGTAGATAGTCTCCCTCTGCCAGGCACTGCAGGAGCTTTGCAACACAGTATCCCACCCAGTTACACCATCCACTGTCTAGTTACTGGAGAATGGCTGCGAATATGAACTCATGAAGATGAACAGTGTAACTTGATCATTACAGTCATTGAAACCTTAGTGTGATTATAACTGACAGAGTCAGTGACATAGAATAACCCCTGCCATCCTAGTACACTTATCCCATTGTGAGTTAAATCGATACTAAAAGACTTTCTATTTATATCTACACTATACCTACTTGATTCCTGTTGTAGCACAATTAACATAGTTATCACTTTGACAGCATCAGTGACAGAATTGTGGCAAACCCAAACACTAGGCATACAGCCTGAGTATGAAACAACTGTTAAAAAAATTAGGCTGTGTCCATAAGTGGCATTGATCACTCATTGCAACATGGGGCTAAAATTTTTGACAAAAGTCCATTATCTCGCACTGTTTTCGTAGATACGGGCCTGAAAGTTGCGGCGAACGCCGTAATGTTATCCTATGGGAAAAAACAGAAGTTCGGAGTGCCAAAACTTTGCCTCCCTGTAATATTTTTTCACCAAACCACTGAAAGGCACATCTGTGGGATGTTGGCTGTGTTGCTTGCAAATTTCAGCCCAACAGACCAAAGCGTTATTTTGCAGCAGGGCGGCAAACGATTGCTGCAATGCGTCGTATGCCATGATGTTATCCTATGGGAAAAAGCATCAACTTTGGAGTACTGTAACATTGCAGCTGTGTAATATTTTTTCAACAATATACTGAAAGGCACATTTATGAGATGTCGGCTGCGTTCCCTCCAAATTTCAGCCCAAAACTCCAAACTGTTCTTTTGCAGCGGGATGCCAAAGAATTACTGTTATTTTGGGCATAGTGTCTCAAAGTAGTGTCGTGATTTACGAAAGCTTTCGCAAAAATTTGTGACACTTTCATGAGAGCGACACTACTTTGTGAAAGTACTTTTTTCAGAAATCTGAAAAACATATTTCTGGGGTGTTTTACCCCCCAAATAAAGACATGGCTAGCATCCTCAGGGCCCAACTAGGTGAATACAAAAAAGAATTAGGTTGCTAGATAGTCTCAATTTTAAATACCAAGCATTTTTCTGATCACTAACTGAAAACAAAATGGTGGATTAGCAACAGTAAAAGGGCCATTTGCGACAGTAAAAATGCATTTGCGAAAGTGTTGAACTTTTTGCTAACTTTTCCCATTGACTTATAATGAGAACTTGTTTTTTGAATAACTTTTGAACCGTTTAATATTTTTTCACGAAATCTTCAAAAGGCACATCGGGGACCCCGGCCGCATATTCCCTGAAGATTTTGAGCAGGTCATGCAAACTGTGCGACCTGTAGGTGCGACTGTAGAATTCCAGAAAAAGCATAAACGCACGCGCAGCTCACGCTTAATAACTCCTCAGCCGTGTATCTGACCAGTACGAAACTTGGCAGATCCCAAGGTGTATTGATCGTGTATTCCAAAATTCAGGCAAATCTGTCAAATGGTTGCAAAGTTATTAAGGTGCAAAATTTTGGGTTTAACATGTAAATGGCTCCTCAACCCTAACTATAGTAGCACTACCGTGCTACCATAATATATATATATATATAGTTATTCATGGCAAAAACACTGCATTTAATGCATCATTTTGGGTTAAAGTGAAAAAAGTCAGGAAATGAAACATTGGGGTTGAGCCCCTAACCCCCCCACCCCTGCAACCCCCATCTTCCACAGACTGAAAGATGCCGGAGTGTGCCATTGGGGTTGTATCACCCAACTCTCACCCCATTCCATGTGTAAGCAGGTTGACATGCTACAGTAAAGGTACTACCAGTGAGATCCCGGGGGGGGGGTTGAGGAGCGCCATTATTAAAATGCTGGCTGCACCAGTGCTTCATGGGAATTTTACAAGTGCCAGGGTACTTAAACTGTTAATTTCTTATGGCACTTTCAGGGGCAATCAGAGAGGTGAAGCCCCAATCTGTGCAGCTGTTGGGGCTTCACCTCTCCCCATAGAACTCCTTTAATGTTTTTTATAATCACCACTGCAGCCTGCAGGCTGTTCCACAGCTCAACCACTTTCTCTGTGAAAATAAAAGGCTTTCTCTCCTCCCTCCTGAATTCCCCCAACAGCTTCCACTCATGTCACATGTTTCTTTTTCATGTCATCAATGGCATAAGAAGAATATGTCCATTTGAGGTTTAGATCCATTGTTGTCAATATTAAAGGACTTTTAAGTATGACAAATGCAAATTCAATTAAGATTTGAATCCATTAGAAGCAATTAACATAACAACAGAAAGAATCATCTTTATCCATCTTTAAACTGCTTACGTAAAATGATCAGTGCAAAGGATCTTAAAAAAATATTGTAAATTTGCCCTGGTGTTCAGATATAAGAAGAAAATTTTAAGTATAATTCTTAGATATTATTCTAAGCCCAGGTGAGGCATTTCAGTGTCTAATAACTTCAATTAATGTTTCTAATCTTGCTAAACTTGCTATCTTTTTCACTAAAGCCAGAAACATTAGGAGAAAGAAAGATTGTTTTACTATTTGACAAATGAAATTAGTTTGTGTGCTCCATTACAGTGTATTGGGATTATTCTTAAAGCATAAGGCAACCTAATACTGCAAGCATCAGTAGACAAGGAAATACAAATCTAGGGATTTGTGCTTCTTTGTCTACTGACTTTCTGTCTTGCAGGCTGTTTTATCTTAAGGCCACCCTTATTAAGTCTATAAAGCTACAGAAGCTACAGTACTGCAGTCTATACACTACTCTAATTCTGTGTACGCTCTTGCACTGACCTTTGTAGGTTTGGTTTGTGTATAACTGAATTTATTATATTTTCTTTAGAATTCTAAAATGTAATAAGATTTTGGTCACTGCACCACAAAGAGAAACATTAGTTAATGCATGTACTACAGAAGGAAAAAACCCTTAGAGGTACAGTATAATGGACTGCATATTCGTTTTATCTTTAATGGAAGGATAAAGGACAATAGTAATGGGCAGCTGCTTACTGATCAGAACATGAAGGAAGTAAACCAGTACTTGATTTATGTATCTTAGAAATGTTCAATTATGATTTAAAAAAATGATTTTGAAGTATAATCTAGATTTCAGTGTAATCACTTTCCTACTGTTTGCAAATTACACTAGATGCGCATACTGATCACAAAAAACAACAGCAATGTGTAATACTAAGATATATGTCTGTATAACATAATGACAGTACAATACACAGTGAACCACCAAATGGTCATTACATACAGAACATCAATCAATCAATAAGAGAGATGTGCATATTGGGGTATATGCAATATTGCATGCTGGTTACAGTGACAGGTACATAGCCAGCCTATTGTCTAGAAGCTCAGCACTCTGGGACCAAAACATCAAACGTCAATGCAGAAATATGTATTTAAAGTACTTTAATGTGGCAAATGGCAGAACATCACTCCAACTCCAGCCAGAGTGTTTTTCTACCTTTTGCTACATTAAAGTACTTTAATTACATATTTCAAACTGGACATTTGGTGTCTTGGTCCCAGAGTGCTGAGCTTCATGACTGTAGCTGCATAACAGGCTGGCTGCCCTACTCAGGACCATCACTGTTACTTTGAGAGCAATAACTTTCTACTATTTAGCACAACACAAGGATCACTCCCACAGTGTAGGTGCTCAAAAGCCCAACAAGTTACTTTCACGTAAAGGAGGGACTCAGCACTTTGCTTAACACAAGTACATTCATTAAACTGTGGCTCAGTCTTCATGCAATTGATGTTTATTCATTTTACAAAATCTTCACAAACAGGACTACTACATAGCATTAGTGGCCCAAGGAGGTACCCAATTGAAACAATGTTTTGTTTCCACTCCCCGGGTGCTTTGTCAAGTTAAAGTGCCCCCCTCCTTGTGCTTCCTTATATACACATAGAAGTATATTAAAAAATGTGAAAATGCATTTGTAATCAAGTCATTTAAGACTATAATCATCAACAGCCAGGCAAGCTTAGATACCATTAAGGTATTAAAGCCCATGTTCAATTAAATGATTACTACTGCTGTTTATATTCTACACATTGTTTCTTGCACCACTTTACTCTCACTCTGCTCTCAGCTGTTAAGGCATGTACAATTTCTTATTGCAAACACAATCCTAATATTTTAGTGCAGCACATGCCCTGTAGGATCTTTAACAGCCAGTTGGATGTGGGACCACAGTCAAAGACAACCTCTTCTTTTCATATAAATAATGTCTTGTACAATATCCATTTTGTATATGGTTGCCTTATACCTCATAATCCCACATGGTTCTGTGCTGTTAAAGCTCATTCCATCGATTCTGTAAGCATGGCCCAAATTTTTATTTATTTATTTTTTTGTATTCAGATTGTGCATCTATTATGGTATTGCAAAAGAATCTTATACTCCTGCAAATGCAAACTATTTTCGCATACCTGGTCTGTGTCCACTCACACATTGAACAGTGGCACACAGTATGCCTTTCATGAATGTTGGCCACCTGTTTATGGCCCTACCCTGCTGGTGCATTTGTGCATTCAGTGTGGAACAGCAGACCCAGGCAGACATCCAATAGAATGTCCACATTGCCAGCAGACTGGAACATCTGCTCCAAGCACAAAAGGGCATTGTGGGACACAGCAGGTCTCGAAATTGCTACTGGACTGGCAAGTGTCCTGATGGCTGCCCTCAGCCAACCCTTCAGGTTCAAAGGTCTGGGGCAGCATGGCAAGTGGCATGGCTGGTTTTGATGTGGCTTGTCACTGCTTGTCAGAGGGGGTGCATAGCAGCTACAGCAGGGTCACTGCCTGCACCCCTTCCACTGTCAATGCACACCACAGTACATGCCACAGAATGTAGCAACAACCCTGAATACTCCCCTGGTCCATCTGTGTGCACAGATCTGTAGATGGACAGGGAATCATGAGTGGAAGGGGCTGTGCCCCTTTCCATGAATGTCACAGGGTTTCTGACTGTACCCCCACTACATGTGCTGTCCATCATAGGGGTACCTACATGCTCTGAATATGCAGCCTATAGGCATAGTACATAGACCAACATATCTGTTATCTGTCTACCTGGACATTCTAACAATACCACAAAAATCTAATAATAAACAGTTTACTCTATCTTCTTAATTCAAATAATAAACAAATAATTATACCTTCCTACTCAATAAAAAAGAATCTTCATCACCCTTCAAAAGTAAGTCCAGTTTTCATGGTGCACAATCCAGTTTTGGGGACTGGGGCTTTAATCATTCCCTAAAGTGAGAGGTTGGTCTTATGTGACTGACACCTGTCTGGGGCCAAGCTAACATTGTAACCCCACCCCAAGCAACCACATAAAAAATACTTTAAACGAATTTTCCAAGATTGTGGCACTACTTACATATTTTGATACCGTATGTCAGTGATTGTCTCATTTTTAAGTTTAATAATTTTCTGTAAAATTGGAACGGGGTGGGAAAGGATCATATTTTGGCCCCAGTGAGGTGATCAGGTGATCCCTTGCACTTCTCTATTACTGTGATCTGACTATGTGCTGAGGCAGGTAATGAAGTTTGCCCAGAAAATACATGGGGCCATGTCCCATTGAAGTCAGTGGTGGTAATATTTAATTAGTTTATTATATCTATTATTGTTACATTGAGTTTAATCAGGGTCACCACTTAAATAAAATAGTCCTTCTTAGTTTAACGGTGACCTGGATTAAAGTCACTGAAGCCATTCATTTGCATAAAAAAGTAACTAAATATTACCTCCAATGACTTCAATGGGGCATGCCCCTGCATTGTTCATGGGCACACATCATTATATCCCTGACTGCTGGTGTGGAGCATAACAATAGGGAAGTAGAAAGGATTGGCTGGCAACCTCATTGGGACCACAATATAATCCCTCTCTACAAGGGTTGTCAGAAATCACTTTGGTTCTAGGTTTTAATTCTGTTCTACAACTTTACAAATAGTTCCAGAGTTCTAATCATTTTTAGAATGCAAACTCCTTCATGTATAAGACACATAGAAAGAACAGACATACTAAGAGGAGAAAACCTAAAAAACAAAGACCTGCTGTCTCAACACAACAATATTATTGTCTTACTGCACATGCAGAAAAAAAGATAAACACTGGTTGCTAATCAAAATGTAAAATGTCAGGTGTCATACTTCCACATGTTGCAGTTTGATATGTCTGCATATAAGCAGCAAATTTTCACATGTGCTTCATATTAAAATGTAAATCTTAATAGATTGTTTTCCAGAATGACATGTCCTGTTTTTGAAATGTCTGAGCAAAGAAAAAGCATTTTATTTGCCCCCCTTTCCTTCTTCCACCACCCCTTCCTGACGTCTGTCACCTCTTCCCCTTCATCCTCTCCCCTTCTCCCTCCTGCTCCCACCAGCACCCACATCTGCTAGCTGCTACTTCACACCTGTTCTTTTCTTTGTAATCACTGCATCTATTTTCTTTTCATTTTTTATTTTATCCTCTTTTCCTGGCCGTTCCTCCGTCAGGCTCTGCCCTGGCCATGGCCCCCGGGCTCCCACCAATCGTCAATTTTCCCCACATACTCCTGGTCACCCCCAGCTTCCCCCCCCCAGATGGCGGGGCCGCAGCACTGGTTCCCTGAATTCCAGTGCCGCAGAACCAGTAACCAGTTGGGAGTGCGGCAACAGTGGCTAGTTGAAGCCCCAGGAAGGCATCATAGAGACAGAGGACCCACTCCTCCATTTTCTATTTTTCCTCTGGGAGGCAGAGATGTGTAATGATGTCCAGCATCCATCCCGCCTCCATTACAGACAAGCACCAGTAGCTGCATGACTCCTGGCCTCCACCAGGGGTCCATCTTGCGCAGGGCACTTCCTTCCCCTCCCGCCAGAGAAGAAGAGCAGTCCATAGGATGCTCTATTCTTCTCCCCCGGCCAGCCCTCTAGTGACCAGAGTCCATTCCCAAACCCAGGTCGCTGGCGTCGGAAGCGAAAATCCAACCGCTGTGCCGGCGGGCCGGCCACGGCATCTATTTTCAAAACTGACATCGGTATTTCTTTCAACTCTGACTGCTTTCACTAGTCCTGAATGTTGTCCTGTAAATATCTATAAATATATGCTTATTAAACTTGTTACTGTCAACAAGACTTTGAGATTGTACTGTATGTAACTGTAAATGTATGATTTTTGTCAACATATTTTATTCCCTGCACTCCCCTATCCCCAGGTCACACCTGGAAATGAGCCTCGGCTCAGAGTGCCTCTCCCAGTTACCAATATTTAAATAAAATAAAATAAAATTTAGTATTTAGAACCCTTATTACTTGGAACCCTTAGGTGCTCTAGTTCTAAATTAGAACTCAAATTATTGGGTTCTAAAAGGGTTCGAATCTATTTAGAACTAGTTCTGACAACCCTACTTCCCACGCTGTCCCACATTTACAGAAAATTATGTAACTTCTACAAGAGACAATAGAAACATAGAAACATAGACTTTGACAGCAGATAAGGACTGCTAGGCCCATCTAGTCTGCCCATTTCCCTACCTACAGGATAGGCTGCAGATCCTAGTTAACCAACAGCCTATTTCTTCCTACCCCCCACAAGAATTGCCTTATGTCTGTCCCATGCATTCTTGAATTCTCCCACAGTTTTAGACTCCACAACCTCCTCAGGAAGGCTGTTCCATGCATCCACTACCCTCTCTGTGAAATAATACTTCCTCACATTGCCCCTGAACCGCCCTCCTTCTATCTTTAAATTGTGTCCCCTTGTTCTTGCAAGTCTCTTTTTCTGAAAGATGCTACCCTCTTGGACTTTGTTGATTCCACTGAGGTACTTAAAAGTTTCTATCATGTCCCCTCCTCCCTTCTTTCCTCAAGGGTATACATATTAAGCTCCTTTAGTCTCTCCTCATACGGCTTCTCTTGCAGACCCTGCACCATTTTAGTTGCCCTCCTCTGGACTGCCTCTATCCTGTCTATGTCCTTGCGGAGATGGGGTCTCCAGAACTGGACACAGTACTCCAGATGGGGTCTCACCAACTGTCTGTACAGAGGGATAACAACTTCCTGTTTTCTGCTGATGATGCCTTTCCCTATACATCCCAGTATACCCCCAGCCCTCCCTACTGCCTTCTCACATTGCTTGCTAACCTTAAGATCATCTGATATGATTACCCCCAGGTCCCTTTCCTTTTTTGTTGTTGTTACTACCTCCCCACCCATTGTGTATTCTTCCCCTGGGTTCTTGTTTCCCAGGTGCATTATTTAGCACTTCTTGGCATTGAATCCTAGCTGCCATACTTCTGACCATTCCTCCAACCTTGCCAAGTCCCTTTTCATCCTTTCCACACCTCCTTGTGTATCAACCCTGTTGCAGATCTTTGTGTCATCTGCAAAAAGGCATACTTTTTCTTCCAGTCCCTCTGCAATGTCACTGATGAAGACATAATAAAAAGACTGGACCCAATACTGAACCTCATGGCACCCCACAGTAACCCCTTTCTTCAGAGTGACTCCATTTACAATTACCTTCTGTGTCCTGTTGTCCAGCCAATGTTTTATTCAGGCTACCACCCTGGGTCCCACTCCCAGGCTGGTTAATTTGACTATTAATCTTTGTGTGGGACTGTGTCAAATGCCTTGCTAAAGTCTAGGTAGGCCATGTCCACAGCCCCTCCTGGTCTACTACTTTGGTCACCCAGTCAAAGAAATCTATTAGATTTGTCTGACATGACCTTCCCTCTCGAACCCATGCTGCCTTGGGTCCTGTGCTCCACTGGCCTCTAGGTACTCAACTATTCTTTCCTTCAGAAGTGACTCCATCACTTTCCCTACCACAGAGGTCAGACTGACAGATCTGTAGTTTCCTGCCTCTGTCTTGGTCCCACTTTGTGAAGGAAATCACATCCGCCTTCCTCCAGTCCTCGGGTACCACACCATCCTCCCATGATTTATTAAAAGAGTAGCCAGTGGTTTGACTAGTTCCTCCTTAATTCTTTTAGAATTCTGGGTGAATTTCATCAGGACCCATTGCTTTGTCCACCTTCAGTTTTAGGAGTTCTTGCAGAACCCTTTCTTCTGTGAAAGGCCTGGGATCGACCCCCCTATCAAGAGTGCTTCTGTTAATTGGATTAGGCACTTCCCCCTCCTCTTTTATGAATACTGAGCAGAAATATTCGTTCAGTATTCCTGCTTTTTCACTGTCCCCCTCTGCCCACCCACCATTCATTCTATTCAGCCTCACTATCCTACCCTTTGTCTTTCTACGCTCGCTGATGTACCTATAAAAGGTTTTAACCCCCTTCTGAACTGAGTTGGCAATCTTTTCCTCAGTTTGGGCCTTTGCTATTCTGACTTCCTTCCCTGCTTCCTTCTGCCTTAACTGGTACAGCTCTCTGTCCTGCTTCTTCTGTGTTTCCTTATACTTCCAGATTGCTATCTTTTTCTTCCTGACTTTCACAACCACCTCTTTTGAGAACCATAGTGGCTTTTTCTTTCATTTTGATTTGTTTATTTGCTTCACACAAAGGCTTGTCACCTCTGTGATGGCAGTTTTGATAATTCCCCATTGTTGCTCCACACTTCCTTCTAGCCTGTTTGCTAGTGCTTTTCTGAGGCACTCTCCCATCTTGCCAAAGTCAGCCCTCCTAAAGTCCTGTACCCTCACTTTTGTATGGCTTGACTCTGTAGCTGAGTTTAACGTGAACCACACTGTTTGATGGTGACTTGTCCCCAGATGGCAACCCACTTCTAGATCTGAGATCCTTTCACTCCCCCCGTTTGAGAGTACGAGGTATAAGATTGCTCCCTCACGAGTGGGTTACGAAACTAGCTGTCTAATGCCTGCCACCTGTAGGGCATCAAGAATGTCCCTGCTCTTGGATGTGGCTGCAGAAAATGTGCTCCAGTTAACATCTGGCATATTCAGGTCTCCCATCAACAGTATCTCCCCTTTCTCTGCCATTCTAAGAATGCCTTCTATCATATCCTTGTCCATTTCTTCCCCCTGACATGGGGGTCTGTACACAACCCCTGTGCAGATTGTGGTGCCCTTTCCAGTCTCCAAGGTGACCCACAGTGCCTCCTCTCCTCCCTGTTTACTCTTTTGTTCAGTTGCTTTTATCCCTTCCTTTACATAGAGAGCTACTCCTCCCCCTCTTCTCCCCTGCCTGTCTCTCCTGTAGGTTATGTACCCTGGTATGTTAACATCCCAGTCATGGTTCTCTGTGTACCATGTTTCTGTGACTGCTACGATATCCAGGCATCCTCTTCCATTAAGGCCATCCATCAGGGAGCTTGTTGCCCAGACTACGGGCATTGGTACCACACCTCCATTTCCTGATTGCCTTACCCCTTTGCCCCATCCCTGTCCTTCTTGCCTTTGTCACTTTCTCCATTTACCCTGCCCTTCTCCCTATCAACACCTCTATGTTGGTGTTTGCCGCACTCGCACCATGATTATTTGGGGGCTAAGATTTTCCTGCTCCTTTCCAGTGCTCTCCTTGGCTAGTTTAAAAGCTTGCCACGAAGCATTTAAACCTATCACCTAGGATCCTGGTTCCCTCCGGACAGATGCAGCCCATCATGCCAGCATAGGCTTGTATCACTCCAGGTGGACCCCAGTCCCCAATGAAGCTAATCCCTGAGCTCCACACCAGTTTTTCAACCACTGATTGAATCCTATGGTGCGGAACACCCTAGCCTCTCCTATGCCATAGATGGGTAGCACCTCCGGAAGGTTACCGTGTGCTACTTGACTAAGACCCTCCCCAATTCCACAAACTCTTCTGCACTTCTCTAATCCCCTTTCTTAGCCAGGTCATTTGTCCCTAGGTGGACAATGACATCCAGCTCTCTCCCTGTGCAGCTGCTCCTGCAATCCTGAGGATTCACTCCCTGTCTCTCCAAGCCATGGCGCCAGGCAGGCACCTTACCTCCATCTCCCCTTCCTCCCCCAGTTCTACCTTCCTAACAATGGAGTCCCCCACCAGGAGTTGTTTCCTTCCCCTGCAGGGTCCCCTGCCACCCTCCTGTGGGTCTCCTTTGTGGAGGTTCCCAGCATCCTCCTTGGTCTCCACTGTGGATGCCTCCATAGAGGAACCACACTTTTCCAGAATGGCATAGGAATTGTGGAGAGGTACAACTGGAGGGATGTGCCTCTGTTCCACCACCCTCACCCTCTCTGAGCTCACTGTGGTCCAACTGCTCCTCTTTCTTGGCAACCTCTGCAGCAACGGCAGTGGCACTGGTGGTCCCTGGATGGAAGAGGAGGTCCCACAAATCCTGGCCAACTCAGCCTGGAGATGAGCAACCTCCTCCCTCAGCACAGAGAGGTGCCTGCAGATGGGACAACACCGCATCCTCCAGAACATCTCCCGGAAGACTGCTGCTCCACAGCCACTACACTGCACCACTCCAATCATGTCTTATTTCTGGCCCCTTAACTGTTTGCAATCCTTACTCTTTCCTCTGTTTTCTTTTCTCTCTCTCTCCTTACTTTCTGCCTGTGTGCCCTTTAAGCTCCTGATTGTCCTGTTATGAGACAAGAATATCCTTTATTTCTCAGTAGACCACTTACTTGCTCAGAGGCAGACCTCCAGCAGCTAGAGGGGGCCGGAGAGCTACTCTTGCCCTTCTAGGATGGTGGGTCCTTGGTGGTTCTGTGATCACTCACTTCCTGCCCCTAAACAGGAAGTTCCTGTTGTCAGTCAAATCCTGTGCCTATAAAAATAGAACTAGCTTTGGGTGGGGGGGGGGTGGAGGAAAGGAGGGCAATATAGTCCCAGCAGAGAAGTTCAGTCACACAGCAGTCCTTTCTCCTGGTATCTTCTGCCAATCACTGACTTAGACTATTAAAATATGTAAGTAGTGCCACAATCTAGAAACCCTACAAAAACACTTTAACTATGTGGACATCCTGTCAACCTCTTAACCAGCTAGCCATTTTGTCCACACTTACCTGTTGTTAGGACCATTTGAAACCTCATTTCAGTTACCCAGGGTCTGGTTCATTGGTTGGGGGCAGTGTGCTTTCAGTGAATGGCAGAGTACCTCTGATGGTATCTGTAGTTAGGCTCAAATATTTAAACACAACCTAATGCTATACTCCAGATAAGACATTGTAAAACCAAATCTTGAATTTCCAGTAAAAAAAATTAAAATGTTGCAAATGACTCCATTAATAAATTTTTTACTGCCATTGCAGCTTTTGTAGTTCAACAGTAGAGTGGAAAGTTACATCTGAACATTATGAGGTTTGCTTTGTGCAGATAAGAAATGGTCTTAGTAAATGATATGGCATGACAGAGGCTGGGTTACCATAATATAATCTCACCTCTTTTGCCTAATTTGCCATAAAGTGGGATTACTGGTCAAAAAGCCATCTCACAGATTCACCTTACTAGTATGAAATGCAGTAAAGTGATTCACCAATACTTTGAATTAAACACACACACATGCTTTATTTTCAGCTGCTGTGCATAAGCAGGATACATCTGATTAAAGCAACTGCAGGGTATGGCATGGGTCCTAGCCAATCACAAGACATGACTCCAGATACAGTTTTATAATATAAAATACTTTTGTAAATCAGGAGAGACCCATAAGGTTTATCATACTGTTGGATTTCAGTTAGAGCTTCTGTTTTGACATTTGTCTCATTCACACAGTTTGAACAAAAATGTATGAGATTGTTTTTTTCTCTGGGTGTTTTATAACCTAATTAGTATAATTTCAGGCTCTTCGGCATGGAGGTCAGAAAAGCAAAGCAACAAGCTGGCTAACTGGAACACTTGAAACAGACTAGGACATTGTGTTTGCTGTAACATGTCAGACAATGTATTCAGCTGATTAAAGACCTGGCCCTTTTGAAATAAGGAATGTCTTTACACCATTACTTTTTTATATTGATAAAATACTAGTCAGTCTTAATCTAGTTTTGTTACAGTAGTAAAAAACATGGCAGCGGGTACATATTGTAAGTAATTCTCTAAACCATAAAAGCCTTAAAAACGTAAGAACTTTTTTAACACTATAGGGCCCAATGTTCAAAAGTGGCGACAAAACCTTTCACCGCTTTCTTGATTTCCCCCCACACTACCATTTTACTTTACAGTGAAAAGTCATGAAGAGAGCACAGACAACCCAAGGAATTACAATTACACTAATCCACCTCCAACACACAGTTAATAAAGAAGATCTGCATTGCTGGTCAAGTGTCTTAGCTATAGCTCACTACACTAACATGTCACAAATCAATGTTTGAGACAGGGATGGGTAAACATATCTGGGCCCCCCAGTGTGTCTCAGATAGGTTAAGATTTTCCAGTTCAAATTCCACATTTCTCAGAGTTCCAAGCCTCTCTGGTAGTATAGCAGAGTCGGGTCATTGGGGCTTACATAAAACATAACATGTAGACTTGCTCTCTTTCCAGTCCAGAGCAATTCCAAGGCAAGCTGACTCAGCTTGGACTATATCTCCAAGGTTAAATTCCCGGGTAGCCAGGCCTAATCTAAATCTAGTCATCACTTCCTCACCATCCTAGTTTCAGGAGTGACCTTTGGAAGCTTGCTCACTTGGTCAAAGAAGGTGGGTGTGTTGCAGTAGTACATTGTTTTTGTTCAGTGGGCTGGCTTTACTACACATTATATAATGGCAAGAAAATCACTAATGTACTGACTGGTCAATGTGTGCTTGGGACAGTGATGTTATTGAATGATAACATCACTGTATTAAGTCCAGGCACACATGACACCGCAGAACAGTAAATCAAACCGCTCCCTCTCCACACAAGCACTGTGAAGCATACAGGTCTGTCTCCGTGCAGCCAAACATTCCCAGACAGCAAACCCATCACAGCATAAGATCCCCCACCTGACAGTAATTTCTTCCCTCAGTCTGAATTTTATTTGAAAAAAAAAAAGAATCTCTTTCTCCACAGCACCACTGCCTTCAGCTCAATGCTTTCAATATCAACAGCAGGCCACTCATTACTTTTGCCGAAAACTTGCATGCAGTGCTGGCACTTAAAAGTGAAGCTTTTTTTCTCCAAAATGTGGTTCCTTCGTAAAAAACAACTCACCTCTCCTGTTAAACATCTCATTGATTGTCCTGCACAACAGTGCAATATTTTTTCCATATTCACTCCATACACTGCCTGCATCATGAAAGAAACAGCCATGCTTACACACTCTTCACATTTCCCGGCACCTGAAACCAATGGCCGCAGTATATTTTCCAAGTTCCAGAGTAAAACAGCAACCTTACAGTTACAAAATGAGTACATTTGTATTTAAAAAAAACAAAACAAGAAAAAGACGAGCGCGAGGTCACACACAGGGGTCACAGACACAGACAAATGGGCAGAAACACACACATAATGAACCAAAGTGAACCCTACTGCACCAGGGCTATCTGCTGGATGACATAGAAACTAGGAACTCTTTTTTCCAACAGGTTCACCTACCCCAAAGAAATAATAAAAATAACAGTACTTTTTTTTTTTTTTTTTACAAAGGAGCCATTGTATAATATCAATAAGGCACTCCAGGGTGTGTGTTATTGTCTAATAACACCACTTCTGGGGTGGTGGAAGCACTTAGCTTTGCCTCGTGCTTTGACCTACCCCAGGAGTGATGTTATTAGACAATAACACACACTCTGTCTTGCTTTATTGCTTAAGTATTATATGACAAAGTATAGCTGTAGTCATTAAAGCACACTGCTATTAAAGGTACATGCTCTGGTTTAAAATAACAATTTTAGATTTTTAGAGAAACTATTGTTTATTACCAAAGATGCAGATTAAAATATACTCATTGAAATCACTAAAAAGACTATTTTAGCATTCCCCATATAATGACATCATCTTTCTGCAGAAACAGGCATGTTTTCAGGTACACAATTTTTGGTTCTCTAAAACACATAATCAAAATCTGATCATTTGTTGCAGTTTCCTTTTATTCAGTCATACTGTACATAGAAATTATCTTACACTGATTCACTCACTTCTGCATTTTAAGAATTTGGTATTACTATCTCTATTAAAAAGAAAAAAAATAATTCCACAAATAAATTAAATAAATTAGGTAAAAGTCAGCAAGTGAGTGGAAAGTAGGATCCAAGGTTAAGAAATCAAAAACAAAATGAAAGTTTCAATTAAACATATTACTAAGTATTTTATGCAGATCAACTCCATAATCTTACCTACCATTTTCAAGTATGTATCAGATGTGGGGATACATTTACAAAGATAATCAACGATATACAGTACGTGAAAAAAACATAACTGAGGTTCAAGATATCAAGAACACCACATCACAATATCACTAATTAGTTATATCTCAATATCAAGTTATCACCTATTTGTTGCTAAATATCACACTTGACCAATTGATAACTGACCAGTAGTAACATCACATATCACATTACCTCACCACAATGTTACCTTGACATCTATTACTTCATACACTCTTTAAAGACATTCTTGTTATAGAAACAAGCATGAAGGCAAAGTGGGTTAACAGGAGTGCGTACAGTTGCAGCAGTAAACATGGTCAGATATTGCCATATATTTTGTGATATTTCTAAATAGATTATCAGAGGTGGCCTTACTGTGGAACTGCAGGTAAGTAAGGAATTTCTTTTGTGATATCACAGACAGTTCATATAATAGCTGATCATATCTTTAACTGCAACTGTACTATTGGGGAATTAAAGGATAGGGGAAGTGAGTGGACAAGAACCTATATGGGTCATGTACCTCGACATTGCACAAACTTAAGAGACCGCAAGGCCTTCTTCTGCTGGTGTGGTTCTATGTTTCTATGTTTCTTACCTATGAAACATTAACGGCCTATTGTGGACATCAAATATAAGATGAGTTAGGGAACATCGACCACAACTCTGTGTGGGTTGAATTTGCCCTTGGGACCACCAACCTACAATCAAGAACTGAAGCCCTTGACATTAGAAGGGTGGACTTTGATAGGTTGAGAGAACTGGCCAGAGATAAGATAGTATCGATGGAGGACATGGGGGGGTAGAGGAGAAATATGGGGAAATAAAGGGAGTCATTCTTGAGGCATCAAAGGCTGGTATAGGAATACTATCTAAAAAAAAACAGGTTTAAGAGGCAACTAGGGTACTGGTCAGTTATCAACTATGGTTCTCAGCTAGAGTCAGGGAAGTGGTTAGAGGCAAAAAGAAGGCCTTCTATAAATACAAGGAAAGCATGGGGAGGCAGAATGGGAGGATTATCTACAGAAAAATAAGAAGGCAAAGAGGGTCGTCAGGGAGGCAAAAGCAGACATGGAGCTGCTTATTGCAGAGGAGGTCTAGAACAGAGAAAAACAGTTTTTTAGATGTATCAGTGGAAAAAAGAAAAAAGAGGGCACTGCACAGCTAGTAGAGGGAGGTAGGATGATACAAGAGGATGAGCAAAAGGTCACTGTCCTAAATGACTACTTTTGCTCAGTATTCATTCAAGAAGACTGTGGGTCTATGCCAGAAAGCAGCATCAAAGCGGCTGCTAAGGGAATCCTAGAAATGAGGTAGCCAGTACTTACTAGTGTGAGGGTCTAGAAAGGGCTGGCAGCCCTTGAGATGGATAAGGCCCCAGTACAGATGGGTTGCATCCAAGCATACTTAAGGAATTCACAGCAGAATTGGCTGAACCACTGCCTTGGCTGTTGAACAGTTGAACAGCTCACTTAAGTCTGGGAAATTCCAAGGGTTTGAAGAATGGAAGACATTGTACCACTTTATGGGGGGTTGGGAGCAACCAAGGAACTACAGGCTTCTCAGTCTGACCTCCATCATGGGGAAGCTGATGGAATTACTAATCAAAGAGGACCTTGTGGACTACCTAGATAGCAATAGGCTCCAGGATAGTTAACAACATGGTTTCATGCTCGGAAGGTCTTGTGAGATGAACCTGAATTTTTTTCTTTGACTGGGTGACCAAGGAAGTAGACAATTGCCATTCTGTGGATCTGCTGTACTTTGACTTCAGCAAAGTTTTTGATTCGGTACCAGCAAGAGGTTGCTCAAAAAAATGGAAGATCTGGGTGCAGCTAAAACCATAGTGAACTGGGTGGGTAGTTGGCTAGAAGAGAGGCAGCAGAGGGTGGTGATCAACAGGGTTAGATCAGAGGAAAGGGAGGTTATGAGTGGGGTCCTCAGGGCTCTGTCCTGGGTCTGGTCCCAGGTATTGCACATAGGGAGAAGGAACCCCAAGATAGAATATTGGGTAGGTGACATGAGACTTAGCACTACAAAAGAATAATGGGATCTAGGAGTTATCATCCATAGCTACCTTAAAGAAACAAACCAGCACAGCAAGACCTATAGCAAGGCTAACAGGATGATGGGATGTACTGGGAGAGGTACTGATAGCAGAAAAAAAGAGGTTATACTTCCTCTATACAGATCCCTGGTGAGACCTCACCTGGAGTACTGCATCCAGTTCTGGAGCCCTCACCTCAGAAAGGACAGGGATTGGTTGGAAACAGTGCAGCACAGAGTAAAAAAAATGATTCGGTGCCAGCAGGGCAGGTCCTATGAGGACTGCCTCAAGGCACTAAATATGAACTGCCTGGAAACCAAAAAGGAAAGGGGAAATATGACAGAGACCTTCATGTTCTTTAAAGGAACTAAGTTAAACTGTGGGTAATTATTTACCCTGAATACCAGCTCACTGTTGGGGTCAGGTGGTCATTAGTGGAAATTAACAGAAGGGAGGTTTAAGAGGGACGAGGGGAAGTACTTTTTTATAGAAAGGGTGATGGAGCCTTGGAACAGGCTCTCGGTTGAGGTGTTGGGTCCAAACACAATCAGGGATTCAAGCAGGCATGGGATAGAATGAAGGAAATAGTGGTCGCTCTGTGTGAAAAAAACAGGGAGGAGAATTGGGTTAGCATGGGGACAGTAAGCACCCTGGAGGAACAATGGGTTCCGGGGAAGGTTCCAGGGATTATAGAGAATATGGGCAGATTGAATGGACCTCTGGGGCAGGACTCACAAAATCTCATGAATCACAGTTCAAAAGTTTACGCTTCACTTTGCAGTTGCACAGGTGCACAGGTGTTAAATCTTGCTATTCAAAGTCAGATAGTGTACTGTGCTATCTGACTGTGAATAGGGCCAGGATAGGGCAGCACTAACCCTCTAAATCCACTGCTAACCCTACTAGCACTGCCCCGACATCCTGCCAGTAGAATGGCCCTGCAATGAATGTCACAGGTACGCTATTTCCTATTCACTAAAGGAGACATGTAAATGAACCCATTGTGCATGCAAGGTGCTATGTGGCCATTTGCATGTCATTTATGGGCCCATTTTACATAGACTGCAAGTGGCTTAGTGCACCCCCAACCCCTGCTCAATGGTTTCACCATGCCACAGCGGCAAGAATATCTCCAACCTTCCCCAGAGCAACACATGGTTACTGTCATCCCCAACACCGCCATGTCCCAGCTCCAACCAGGGATCACACCAACACCTATTTGGTGTTCATGTGGGGGGGGCAGCACCCACTGCACCCCCCCATAGTCCCCTGCATCTCTCAGACTTATAGATTCCAACTCCAGGGGGGGGGGTAGATGTCAGGGGAGAGTGGCCAAACTCCCAGAGTTGATGACATGGTCATCGCTCTGAAACCCAGTCGACACTGCGGATGTTGATGGAATGGTGTTGCTGTAACAGCATCACTGGAAAAGCATTGCTGTTACAATGGTATACACTGCCCAATGCAGCTGCAGTCCCTGATGGTCTAGTGGCCCCACCGTCATTCACTGATCACTGTCCCTAGTATGTAATAGTAGTTTCCCTGGTAGTCCAGTGGTCACCCCATCCCGATCGCCATCTGTATAGTGTAACAAAACAGCAGAATGCCTTGGAACTAGTGCAACCCCCCCCCAAGCCAATCACTGGTCCAATCCCTGAAATAAATATATCCTCAGTCTCCTCTGGTGATTTTGTGGTCCCCACATCACCAATTGCTAACCCGTAACAGGAAAAGGCTGTCTTCCTGGTGGTCTAGCTGTCTCTCCCCTGTCCTAATTGCTATTTCCGTAGTACTAAAGGAAGGTATAGTATTGTACTGCCTGGTGGCAGTGATACCTTTCTCCCTCCCTGATCACTGATCATCATGCCCACAGTTAAAAAAAAGTAATATATGCCCTGGTGGTATTTGCATCCCTCCCCCGTTGTATTCTCCGTTCGCTGGCCCATTATAAACAACATAGTTTCATTGGTGGTTAGCTGTCCCTCCCTGCACCCAATAACCTGCCTAATATAAAACATTAATCAACCCCAGTGTCTAGTGTCCCCCCAGCCTGATCACTGCATAAGTAAAGGAAAAATTACCTTGGTGGTCTAGCAGACCCCTATCTCTATCCATGATCCCATGTTCAAGGAACTGCAAACGTACCCTGGTGGCCTAGTGGACCCCCCACACCTTCACTCTGTCAGGTAGAGACCCACCATCCTTCCCCCCCCTCCAACTCAACCACCAGCTGACAACCATCACAGCCCTTCTCTCACCACCATGGCTGACCACCTGATCTCTTAGTGAGCCTGTACTCTATACAGTATGTGTTCATTGACAGTGACTGACAGCTCTTTGGCACAATCACCATCACAGTGATTGTAGATGCTCTCAGAAGAGAGGAAACAGCAGAACTGAAGTCATGGAGATGCTACCGCGTCAGTGTGGACAAGGGGCAAAGGCACCTGCTTGCATCACCAGTCACATAACCTCAAGGGTTCCAGTCCTTCCAGCTGCAAAAATAAGTAGATGCTGGGTATAACATAAAATCAGATGTTGCATAAAACTTGCAGCTAACCTGGTTTGATCAGCTGTAACAAAAGCAATACTGTAACAATAAAATAGTGGTATAATTATGTTTCTAAAAAATGTATCTGTTGTGTTACACACTAAAGCAACAATGAGTGAGACACCTCTGAGCACAATAGTGCTGTGGCTCAGCAATGGAGCTAGAATACAGAAAAGGAGTTGGTACTTAGTAAATTAACATTTAAAAATGACAAAAAAGGATAAACATAGAACTGTGTAAACACTTATTTGTGCAAAATTGCTAATAAGTGCATTTGGTGAAAAACCAAACAGGAGCTCCAAACAAGTTATGAATTTCATGCCTACTGCACAAGTGCTTTGTCAGAGGTCTGCCACCTCTAGTAATGATGTTATTTAAACAAAAGGATTTAAAGGAACATCACATAGTAACAGTATGCTCAGGGACACAAAAATGACCTCCCTAGAGTCAAACAGTGAAAAGGTGCAAATATGTGCAAACCTACATAGCATTAAACTGCAACAATTTAAAAACAATTCAAATACTTTTAGTCAATGGTTCATTAGAGAAGCTATGCATTTTCTGAGTGAACTAGTATTTCAAGATCATCCTTGTAAGCTTTTAGCAAAGTGTACTCCTGCCTGTTGGGCACCAGATCCCAGGATGCTCGGGAAGCAATACACCATGGGCATTCCAGGGGGGGTGTTGGAGGTCTGCTGGCACTCCACACAATTAACAAAGGCATTGACTGCCATGCACAGGGGTGCCTGAGTTACAGGGAAGCTACCTTACTATAAGTGTGTTACACGCACAGTCTTCATGCACACAGAGCCCTGCAAATGGCATGGCAAAGGGCACGGCATAACCCATAACAGTCCCTGCTGGCTGGGGATGTCCGTGTTCAAGCTACATATGTGTCCCCCATACCTTGTACCCTCAGTGGTGGTGTGACAGAATGCTGGGGGGTGTAGCATGACAGAATGCAATGCAGTACAGTTCCAAATGTGGATTGCTTCAGCACAGGCTCCGTACAGTAACACCCCTATTCTGGCAGTGCCCTGGTCGAATGGTACAGGGTTGAACAATGGGTCCCTGAGGTTGGGTCTGTGTCCCTGCTGCCACTCTCCCATGTTCCTGATGGGTGAGTGATGAGGTAGAGTAGTACAGAGTACAGTCCTCTACTGGTGCATGCCTACATGCACTCATGGCATGGGTCTCTATCAGGATGGGTGTCAGCCCGTCCCTGAAGTTGAATGGAATAGGATGGCACATGGTAACATGAGGTGGGTACACCCATACCACATGGACAGGTGGTTCATGAATGCCCTGCATTTGTGGTATGCACATATACCTGGCATACCCCTGACCCCATGCCCCACGAATCAGGGACAGGGCGTAACATTGATGGGGCACAGACCCTAATGCAGGGACACATTGCACACATTGGTACTATTCATGATGACAGCTGATAGGATATGAGCATTTGTGTATGGTGCCCATTCTGTGCATGCCCACATCCAGGACAGTACTGGTTGCTTGTCAGTAGTGCCCATACATCCTACTCATCTGCCACATAACCCAGCCCGTACATGGGAGAAAGGACATATATGGGGAAGGGGAAGGGTCATTGCTCAACATCTGGGACTTTTATGTGGTGTGTTGTTCAGTAGCAGTGTGGTACCTACTGTGTGGCAGGGCATGCACTGTACTCCACCATCAGCATCCCATCTCCATGTGTGCCACTGTCTGCCCATGCAGTGTTGCACCATTGTACCATGCTCTCCCAGACAGCACAGCTATATGTGTACCCAAACAGCTTACAGGTGCCGACAGTGTCCCTGGTCATCTGTGGGGTTCTGTGCCTTCCCATGCACTCCTGCAGGGGCACATAAGGGATCCACTCAGGGACCCGGGGTAGTCATCTGATTGGATGCTGGCCTGCATCCTGCACTCCGTCCCCATGCAGACCCAAGCCAGCAATGTGTGGCTGCATGCTGGGGAGACGGAGACATGGACAGGTGGCCGGTGATAGTGAATACTGGCTGGTGTGCACCTGCCCACAGGTACAGAGCTGTGCGGACCAGGAATGCACCTATTGCGTGTACTTTCTGCCCCTTTAGTGCATAGAGCCCAATATTTGTTATGTCCAGCCTCTGCCTCTCTATCTGTATTGTTGTACAGTTTTTACATTGGTAACAATTATTAATTCTTACTATTTTGATTTCTTTCAGATTCCAATTATTACGGAGAAAAATCTGCAGAGAAGTGTTAATCAACAGATATAAATAACAAAACAATGCACCTACTAATAGAATGAAAATGTCGAATATTAAAAGGTTTGTGTTGTTTTTACATTGTTGTGGTTTCAAAATAAGTAATTTTGCACACATTTGCACTTTTTCACTGTTTGATTCTAGAGAGGTCACTCTGTTTCCTTGAATTTGTTACTTTATTGGGTGATGTTCCCTTAAATGATTTGTACGAATAACAGCATTGCCAGTGGGGGTGCACCTTTGACAGAGCACCTGTTGAGAGGGTATGACATGCATCAGGTGACCATCTCAGAGCTCCTGTTCTGGTTACCACCGAATGCACATTTCAACATATTTGCAAGGTTGCATGGACTACAGTATGTACTGTTTCTCTCATAAGCTGCCCTATCACAGTTCATCCACATTCAGTGCTATAATACTCCAGTTCTAGACAACTTTTATAGTGCTTGCTGGTCCACAGTCATTTTCACTTTGTTATACCATGATTTCTGTGCCCTTTAACTTTGGGAGTGCAAGCAGCAGTAACTGTGTTTGTTACATTCTCTAATACACCAGAGGGAGTTCTATTCATAGATTAGCCTCTCATTATCATTTGCTCCATGTCTACATTTGCAAGGGTTTGAAATACAGTATACCAGTTGGATATATATTCATAAACTGAGATTCATGGCTTCACCTCTCATATCAGGTTTTCTAGGCCTACATTTGCAGAATCAAGCAAACTGGTTTGGGCAAACAGACTGCTGCTTAAAATCTTGCTCTTGCCCTGCAAACTATGGACTTGACTCACTCCCTAAACAGTTTCTGAGGCACAGAATCAGTTTGAACCATGCTAAATGTTTAGATGTGATGCTCAAAGTATAATATACTTCCTGAAATATGCCTCTACAAGTCTTCAAATGTTCATCTCATCAAGTATGCTAGCAGATTTTATAAACCAAAGACAAATATGCATTTCTATATGGTCTACAATACAGTGAAGTCACATACACACACGTTTGTTGACACTTTCCAGTCCCTAACACAGGAGACTGTACAGGCCTATAGAACTCTTGAAATCTTAACTTTAGCTGGCCCAGTAATACCGTAAACATAGCAGGGGATACCCTTGTTTTCCATATTTTGTTCCTAAATTCCCATCTCATGATGTGTACTGCAGCCATGCTGCTCATTTCTTAGAGAGTTGAAGGTCACCCTGCATTTTTAATACATTTCAGGGCCACTCCTTAGGTTATTCATAGTGGTGCTTGAATGTATGGCATCACACCATGGCCATTAACAAGAACAACATGCTTCATCTCCATGGCACCTTACCTCTTTTAGAGATGGGAAACACAACTCTGGATGTAAGGTTGATTCACTGCTTGGGAGAACCACACAACTAGTTCAACCTGAGTCTTAATTATTTTCATTTAATTCCCTTCCCTGTAGTATCAAGCATTGTTTCACCAGCTGGCATGCCTCGTAGTGGCAGCCAGTGGTAGAGGAAACAGATTCATTTGCCAAGGTCAGCAGTTACACCGTTTTAGTGTCAACAGCCTCAGGACTAAGCACATCTGCTCTAAAATATGAACATATTCTTCACTTTCGCTGTCCAGATACAGTACCTTTATCAAGGACCCACAGTACATATAAATATAGAGACATGAGACAAGAAAGGACTAAGGGTACATCACATTCATCTCCTGCCATCCAGGCAACTGTAGCATTCAATACTATGATACAGGTTATCTCTTATATTTTTCCCCCATTTTCTAGGATACTGATAAACTGAACATTTGTCAAGAAAAGTGCCCTGCTGTATTTTAAAATTACTGGAATATTGCATTGTTATTTTGGACATTGCACTAACTGATAGTGTCAGGATTTTATTTCACACTTTCTTTTTGACAGGAACATCAAAACATACAGTAGTTTATTGCTGTTACCACCACCCCAAAGCAACTTTACTGTTGATATTTTTTTGTTTTCCCTTATCTAAGTGTGGTCATCACAAAGTATCTGAGCATAATTTAAAATTACTACCTTATAATAAATGGTCTCAGTTGTTGACATATGCCAGGATTACACCACCATATGTGTACAACTGAGATGTAGGCATATGCTGAGCAGAAAACTGATGTTGTCAATTTCAAAGCTTACAAGTGTGATGATTCCATGTTAGGGTTGCACAAGTGTGATACGACCTTATTAATGCTGTCTGCTAAAGAGAAACTGCTATACTAATTATGTTCAGATGTGTCAGAACCATGTTTACGCTGTCTGGGTATGTGACACTGGTATGTTAACAAAGTGGGCAAATGTGATAATTCCCCTATTGCTGCCATACCCAAAAGTGACACTTCTACATTATAAGTGAGAGAAAACACAAAAGGCACCAAAGGGTTGCTGAAGTATTGCTTCTATCTGCAAACAAGATTAATTCCTTGTTAATCCTGCTGGAGAAAATGACACTGCTTTGATAATGTTGCACCCATGTGGTTCCAACCCAGCAATTCGTTTTTGCTATAGTGTGATAATAGTGGTTTACTAGTCTTGGGGACAAATATAGTTATTAGATATCATTGCTCTCAGGTGGGAAATCAAGGATGTGTTTCTCTGCATACATGTTTATGTAGCATGAAAGAGACATTCTCACTTATAAAAGCTGGAATAAATTATACCTATATATATGATTTAAAATAGTTTGATTTGTAATGGCAATGCTGCACAGTTTTGCTGATTTCCTGTAGAAGCAGAGCATTTGTACTCCAAATACTGAGTTGGAGTTTCCTATTGCCATTTAGTATATTATAACTGAAGTATTGGATTATAACATTTGTGGCAAATATGATGTTAGAATCAGTTTTCCAGGCACCATTTCTGTGAGGACGCCATAGAGAACAGCCCTTATATGGAAGCATCAGCTGCTCACACACATTAACATGATTTGCTTCATTACCATTCAGAGCTGACTTAATAAGAATGCATCAGAGTCATGCATGGCAATAATATGACTACATTATATATGCTTGCAGCATTCATATAACAGTATCATTTTAGATGTAAGAACAACATGGTAGCCTCATGTTTGCAATTTGAGCTAACATGTTAGCATAATATTTGGGCACAATATTGACAGAGTGACATTGAATTTTTATGTTTTAGCAGTTTCATATTTTGAACTACATGGCAGTATCTGTTTTGGGAATGATAGTAATATGTTACCATATATCTGCAGTACCTCCTTTTTGGTGCACTGATCAACCTGTGGCCAACCTTTCACTGTGACCTTGACGGAGACAGGTATTGCCCAGAATACTCTTGTGTCTAGGATTAAAATGTATAAAGCTCTCAAGGAGCCCCTTGCAAACAATTACAATAACTTGTTCTCCATTTTCTTCCATCAGCAGCTGCTGGAACAGGGGCACCTTTGACTGAGGGAAAAGAACACTCAAATATGGAGATTCCAAATTACTTGACTTTCCTTTCCTGAGGCAGCTGGTACTTCATGGCACATGACTAATTCATACTGGTTATAGAGACCAAAACTGAATGGCTTCTACAAAGTTTATTATGGGGCTTTCACATCTCCATTGTGACAGCTTGGTCACATAGCTACAGCCATGGGGTCTTGATATTTAACTTATCCATTTCTCTTTGTATCCCTGGTTCTGAGCAAGCATCTCTGTGCCCCTGGGGATACCGTTCCACAACATAACTACCTTTATATCCAGAGACGCCTGTTCCTCATTTTTTGAAATCCTTTGAGTACTGGGATATCCCTATCTCTCATTGTGCTATGCATTTTCCCCTGGGAATCAATATTCCACCATTTTGCCATCCTGATTCTTTATTTGGGCTCATACTGGTATGGCAGCAAGGCATCTGCATGCTCAACATAATAATTCTTTCCTGCTTGGCCAACCACAAAGGCATTCTCTCACTGCATCATGGGAACTCCCAAAGCCCCCCCCCCACATACACACAAATGCCAGGGCCAGCATTATCCAGTGCTCCACATGCTTCAGTAGCTGGTAGCCTACATCCAAGAGACCTCTCAGTAGAATAGCCATGATTTCACAGTTTACATTTGGAGAACACTCCATGTATGCTCTGTGATACTCTTCTACTGTTCCCCAACAGGCAGCTTCAGTCCTAACTCCTTCCATCATCCTTTTGCTTGGGCAGATGATTTTTTAGTTAGATATATGAATCCCCATTGTCCAATAGACCCCATGCATTCCTCTAGTGAATCCATTTTAGGCCTAAAGGCCATCAGGCAGCAGTCCTTGAAGAACTACCTCCCCCAGGATTCCCTAACCCTCACAGGGATCCCTCTAGCTGTACCAACTACACTGGGATAACTTCTGGTTCATCTCCCACAAATGGTCTACCTTGAGGAGAATCTTGAGTGCCAAAGGTTCAGCCTGACCCATGCCAGGCTTGCAGATGTACTGGGTGACCCCCATTAGATGCAAATTTTCTTAGATCCCATGCCACCCTCAGGGAGTGAAGTTGGCATGGTACTTGCATTGTCAGGCAGGATCCTGCAATGGGAAACTTTGTACACCTAGCCCATGTCCTATAGCCAGCCACATGACTGTACGCTATTTGTGCTTTCCTTTCTGGATGCAAGCCATGATAACTGGCACCCAGCCATAAGGCTAGTGATGCCTGCATGATTCCCCAGCCTGCAGTCTTACACAGTGCACTGAAACTGGCCCCATGCCCATACCCCATGGGCACCTACCAGGCAGGGACACCTATGATTTTATGCCATCCTGATCTCCACCACACCTTGGCTCTTTCAACCTTCATCTCTTGAACTCCTGAACTCCTCAAACCAGCCTGGTGCCACAGGGGAACCCCATTTATATTCCCTAAGTTCTCCTCATCACCACTATCCCTCAGATGGCAATACATAGGCATTCTATTCCTCTTCTGGACACAGCAAGAAACAACCCTGCCCTCTCCATAGTGAGAGAGCTGTTATGCATCATATTTGTTCACAGCCTTTTTCATGCACAGTACATTTTCAAATAATGCTTTTCTTGTGACATCATAAAAATCATTATCATCAGAATAATACAATAGCATGCATGTATGGATTGGCTGATTGAAAATAACATAGAAACATAGAATCTGTTGGCAGATAAGGACCTCCTGGCCCGCTCAGTCTGCCCTATTTTCCCTATGTATAGTGACACCACAGACCCTACTCAGTTTCCAGGCTCCTTCCCCTTACCTCTAAGATCACTCTGTGTCTATCCACTTCATTCTTGAATCCTGTAACTGTTTCATCCCCCACTACCTCCGCAGGGAGGCTGTTCAATGTATCCACCACCCTCTGCATGAAGAAGTATTTTCTCCCATTTCCTCTGAGCCTCCCCACTTCTGTCTTCGTAGTGTGACCCCTTGTCCTCAAGCATCATTTTCTTTTGAATATGCTTCCTTCTTGTACCTTGTTTTTACCTGTGAGGTATTTGAATGTTTCTATCATATCATATTCCCCCATCCCCTCCTTTCTTCCATGGAGTACATATTTCATTCCTTGAGCCTTTCCCCATAGGGCTTTTAACGCAGGTCATGTACCATTTTGGTTGCTGTCCTATTCACTGCCTGCCTCCACCCTATCTATGTCCTTGTGGAGAAGGGGCCTCCAGTACTGTACACAGTACTCAAGGTGTGGTAGTGATCTATATATGGTTATTATTACCTCCCTCTTCCTGGTGATCCTCCTGCCTATGCATCTCAACATCCCACCAGCCCTCCCCGCTGCCTTGTTGCACTACTTTGCTACCTTTAGGTCATCAGTAATGATCACTCCCAGGTCCCTTTCCTGCTTTGTAACTGTTAATATCTCTTCTCCCAGTTGATATATTGCCCCAGGGTTCTCATGCCCGATGTGTATTATTTTGCACTTCTTTGTGTTGAAACTCAGCTGCCAAGCCCTTACAAATCAGTGGAGGCTGTGGGACTCAAACCCAGGTCTCCAAGTTCATAGCTCAGAGCCTTAGCCACTACACTACATTCCATACATTACATAAACATATCTAAATTGAAAATCATTCAGAATTGAATGACTTGCTAAAGTATTATTTGCAGTAGGTGTCATTTCAACATGAAAACCATAGCAACATTGTAACATGCTGTATTGTTGGAGTGATGGAAGGAACTTAGGCTCCATCTTGTTTAACTTTTCTAGCACACATATTGACTATACCTAATATGAGTATGGATGCACATCCAAGCTGATCTGCTGAAATACTTCTGCTACTCCTGTAGTGTAAATGTGATAGGGTCACAGACCCCAATGACTGTTTCTGCATTGCTAGAGTAAAGGCTTATATTAGTGATACCACCATATCATGCGTATTCTGCTAACATACTAATTGAAACAAACAGGGGACGACATTGTCATGTGTTTTGCTTTCGCTGTATCTTTTCCTCTCTCTTCCTTTTTTCCTCCCCTATGCTGGTCATGTAAAATGTCTCCACTTCTTTTATGTCTCCTCTCTGCAATTCCCTGATGAACTTTGTTGCTGTACACCTACCCCCCATACATGGAAAAAGAAAATAGAGTTTTTCATTTCCTAGTTATCCTTCACGTAAGCAAGGGCCTTTAGGAATAAAAACAGATGTTGCCCTGTGTCTGTATTGATGTTGCATCTGATGTTTTTCAGGCTACAGTTGCAGCAGGAATTAACACTTCACTCAGTCCAAGGCACATGAGAACTACTGTATGAAATCAATAGAACATTGTTTGCAGCTGCCATGTCTAAAACAGCCTCAATCAAGGCAAAGTGTCCTGTGTTTTTCATTCCTGGTGATGAAGAGGTGGGCACACTAGTGCTAGCCCTTAAATGGCTATAGGCAGATATACTGCTTCATGAGTGTGGATTCATATACCTGTACAGTAGATCTGATTGGGGGGGGGGGCTGTCTCATTGTCAGGGCTATTGGAAAATGACAACCATAATTTTAGCACAATCTCTGCAATTTTCACCATTCACCACATACAGTCTGCAATTTCTTACAACATATTGAATTTTTGATGGAAATTGTTTACAAATATTTAAATTCAAATGGAAAGATACTCAAGCATGCTAGAAATTTGGTAGGCAGAATTTCACTGATCGCTGATGACACAAAGCTCTGTAACAGAGTAGACACACCAGAGGGTGTAGACAGAATGAGAAGGGACCTGCAGAAACTTGAAGAATGGTCAGGGGTTTGGCAGTTGAAATTCAATGCAAAGAAGTGCAAGATAATGCATATGGGGCACAAAACCCATGGCACAATATATCAGTTGGGGGGTGAGAATATAGCATGCACCAAGCAGGAAAGGGATCTTGGGGTTATCATCTCTGATGACCTCAAGGCAGGGAAACAGTGTGACAAGGCAGCAGGTAAAGCAAATAGGATGCTGGGATGCATAGGCAGGGGCATCACCAGCAGGAAAAGGGAGGTCATAATTCCACTATACAAGACACTAGTGAGGCCCCACCTGGAGTACAGTGTGCAGTTCTGGAGACCTTACCTATGTAAGGACATAGACAGGGTAGAGAAGGTTCAGAGGAGGGCAACAAAGATGGTGCATGGATTGCATCACAAGTCCTATGAGGACAGGTTGAAGGAACTGAACGTGTACTCCCTGGAGGAAAGGAGGGAGAGAAGGGATATGATAGAGACATACAGTATCTTACAGGGAGGAACAGGGTGCAGGAATACACTATTTTTAAGCAAAGAAGATGTTCCAGGACTAGAGGGCATGGGATGAAGTTGGAGGGAGGATGATTCAGAGGAAACGTGGGGAAGAATTTCTTCACAGAACGGGTGGTGGACAAGTGGAACACCCTGCCAGAGGAAGTGGTGGGGGCTGAAACAATCAAGGGATTTAAGAATGCATGGGATAGACATAAAGGAATTCTGGATGTCAGGGGTAAGGGGCAACAGACTTCTTGGAAAACATAACCTGAACTTACAAGCTCAAATGGGCAGACTGGGTGGTCCATAGGCCCTTATCTGCCGACACTGTCTATGTATCTATGTATCTATGTGATTAAAACAATAAATACCATTTGAGGTGAGGAGGAGACTAATGTGATTCTGCTATTATCTGATTCACTTCTCTGGTTTGTTTTCAAAATCTTTTGGCCATGCATATGCACAAACACTTAAAATCTGTGTTGAAGCAGACTATCAGAAAACTTTTTGCTGCCACACATACTAAAACAATAGGTATGAAAAAAAGGTGAAAATTGCCCCATTCACCTAAATGGAGCATAATCTATAATGGTTTTTTTTGGTGGTAGGGTTGCTTTTCCTTATATGCATACTTTCATCCTGAATGGATTTTGATACAAATGTCAAATGTCTGAGAAGTTTCGATGGCCCTGCTGATGGTAAATTTCAATGTGCTTTTGAGGAGCTGGTGACAGTGATCCCATTCCCTTGCGTGATAATCTGCCACCTACATGCTCAAAAAGTTTACAAAAAAAAATGAACTAACAGTTCTGAAAGCACGCTGATAAAACAAATTAAGTAAGTACCACTTGACCCACGTAATCTGGCCAGATGATCCCTGCTTAGTGTTGCATCTGCAGACCCTACCAGGATTCTGGTGACCCTACCTTCTCCCTAATTATTCACTAATATCCTCATGTCTATTTCCAGCCCATTTGATGCACATCACTGTTTTCACCTCCACCACTTCTGCTGGCAGTCTGTTCCATGTGTCTGCCACTCTTTCAGTATAGAGGTTCTTCCTCACATCCCTCCTGAACTTCCTCCCCTCCAGCTTTATCACATGACTTCTGGTTTTGGTGTTCTTTGTCATTTGAAAGAGACATAGAAACATACAGTAGGTTTTGATGGCAGATGATGATTGCTTGGCCAATCAAGTCTGCCCATGTCCCTACCTATTGGATAGGCTGCACAGCCCAGTTAACCAACAGCCTACTTCCTCCTACCCCCATTAGAATTGCTTTATGTCTATCCCATGAATTCTTAAATTCCCCCACTGTTTTTGATTCCACAACCTCTTCAGGAAGGCTGTTCCATGTGTCCACCACCATCACTGTGAAAAAATGCTTCCTCACATTGCCCCTGAGCCACCCCCCTCCCCTCTGTCTTCAAATTGTGCCCCCTTGTTCTTGTACATCTCTTTCTCTGAAAGAAGCTACCCTCTTGGACTTTGTTGATTCTCTTGAGGTACTTGAAAGTTTTTGTCATGCCCTCCCCTTTCCTCGAGGGTATAATAAAAATAAATGTTATTTATTAAGCACCTTATCAAAAGCCAAGGCGGCATACAATTCATAAACAAACACACCTTAAAATACTAACAACAAGCTATAAAATAACAATTAAAAAGAACACGAATTAATAAAATCAGCTACTTCAGATTCCAAAGGCCTTTAGCCATAAATATGTTTTTAGGGATACGTATTAAGCTCTTTTAGTCTCTCTTCATATGGCTTCTGGTGCAGACACTGCACCATTCTAGTTGCCCTCCTTTGGACTGCCTCCATCCTGTCTGTGTCCTTGTGGAGATGGGGTCTCCAGAACTGCATACAGTACTCAAGATGGGGACTCACCAACTGTCTGTACAGAGGGATAGCAACTTCCTGTTTTCTACTGGTGATGCCTCTCCCAATCAATCAATCAATCAATCAATCATTTATTTATAAAATAGCTCTATTTCAAAACCATAGCGCTAGTATATAACCATAAAACCCATGGAAACACATCCCCATTTAAAAACAGCTGTAGCAGATCAAATAAAATCAGGGAATGCCAGAATAAATGTGAGTTTTTAACGCAGATTTAAAACTCTCCACCATTAGGCACTGTCTAATCTGATGAGGTAGAGAATTCCACTGGGAAGGGGCCAAAAATTCAAATGCACGGGCCCTAGATGATTTTAAACAGACCATGGGAATCTCTAGCAATCCCTCATCAGTGGAGCGAAGTGGACAGGAGGGGCAGTAGGGATGAAGAAGATGTTGCAGATAACTCGGTCTTTGTCCATGCAGGACCTTATAGGTCAGTAAATTGACCTTAAAGGTGAGCCACCACTCAATAGGCAGCCAGTGCAGATCACACAGCACCAGCTTGATGTGACAGCTATGAGGTAGCCCAGTCAACAGCCTAGCTGCTGCGTTCTGCACCAGCTGCAAGTGACAGATATCAACCCCTGGTAGCCCTAGGTATAGGGCATTACAGTAATCAAGGCATGAGATTACAAAGGCGTGAACCAAAAGTGGTAGGTCATTGGGCAGAACTAGGTGCTTGGTGCACCCCAGTATCCTCCCAGCCCTCCTTACTGACTTCTCACATTGCTTGTCTACCTTTAGGTTATCTGATATGACTACCCCAGGTCCCTTTCCATTTTTGTTGTTGATAATACCTCCTCCCCCCATTGTGTACTCTTCCCTTGGGTTTTTGTTTACCAGGTGCATTACTTTGCACATCTTTGCATTGAATCTAAGCTGCCATACTTTTGACCATTCCTCCAACCTTGCCAAGTACATTCTCAGCCCTGCTTGTGTATCAGCCATGTTGCAGATCTTTGTGTTGTCTGCAAATAGGCATACTTTTCCTTCTAGTCCCTCCTCATTGTCACCTATAAAGACATTAAAGAGGACCAGTCTTGTTACTGACCCCCACGGTACCGTGCTAGTAACCTCCCTTTCTTCATAGTGGACTCTGTTTACTATTACCCTCTGTGTCCTGTAGTCCAGCCAATTTTTTACCCAGGTTACCACCCTGGGACCAACTCCCAGGCTGGCTAACTTGTTTCTTAATCTTTTGTATGGTACTGTGTCAAATGATTTGCTAAAGTCTAGGTAGGCCATGTCGACAGCCCCTCCCTGGTCTACTATTTTGGTCACCCAGCCAAAGAAATCTATTAGATTCTTCTGACTTGAACTTCCCACTGTGAATCCATGCTGCCTTGGGTCATGTGCTCTGCTGACCTCAAGGTATTTGACAATTCTTTCTTTCAGAAGAGTTTCCATCATTTGCTCTACCACTGAGGTCAAACTAACAAGTCTGTAGTTTCATGCCTCTGCCTTGCTCACAATTTTGTGAAGGGGAATCACATCCACCCTCCTCCAGTCCTCAGGTACCACACCATCCTCCCAAGATTTGTTCAAAATAAGGGTAGTCAGTGATGTCACTAGTTCTCCCCTTAGTTCTTTAAGAATTCTGGAGTGAATCCTGCCAGGCCCCATTGCTTTGTCCACCTTCAGTTTCAGGAGTCCTTTCAGGAACCTTTCTTCTGTGAATGGTCTGGTATCGACTCCCCTTATCCTGAGTGCTTCTATTGATTGGTTAAGGTGTCTCCCCTTCCTCTTCTTTTGTGAATACTGAGCAGAAGTATTTGTTCATTATCCCTGCTTTTTCACTGTCACCCTCTGCCCACCCCCAAATCCCCTTTATAAAGCCTCACTATCCCTCCCTTGGTCTTTCTTCACTCCGTAATGTACCTATAAAAAGGTGTTATCCTCCTTCTCAACTGAGTTGGCTATCTTTTCCTCAGTTTGGGCCTTTGGTATTCTGACTGCCTTCCCCACTTCCTTCTGCTTTAACTGGTACAGTTCTATGTCCTACTCCTCCTGTATTTCCTTATACTTCCTGAATGATATCTTTTTCAACCTAACCTTCCCCACCACCTCTTTGGAGAATAATAGTGCCTTTTTTCTTTGTTTTGTTTTATTTGCATCACACAAAGGCTTGTTGCCTCTGTGATGGCAATTCTGATTTTCCCCATTGTTCCTCCACCCCTCCTATTTGCCCATTTGCTAGTGCTTTTCTGAGGCACTATCCTATTTTGCCAAAGTCAGCCATCCTAAAGTCTAATACCCTCTCTTTTGTATGGCTTGGCTCTATGGCTGTGTTTATCATGAACCACACTGTTTGGTGGTCACTTGTTCCCAGATGGCTACCCACTTCTAAATCTGAGATCCTCTCTAAGTCCCCGTTTAAAAGTACCAGGTCTATGACTGCTCCTGCCTTAGTGGGTGTGGGTTCCAGTACTAGTTCTTTGAGGCATGCCCCCTGTAGGGCATGGAGAATGACCCAGCTCTTGGATGTGGCTGTTCACCCCCATGATGTACCTTATAACCGACAAAAAGCATTGCAGCCAGAGTAAAATAAAAGTGTCATTTACTGTAAACTATGGTATGATGTTGTTATAAGCTATTGGTATGATTTAATACATCTTACTAAATTAATCTTCACCACTGAGTCATACATATGAGTCTAGGACCAGAGGCACTATAACCCCAGGGGAGCTTTCTTCCTCTAGGGAGGGAGTCAACAACAACTACTGGCACTGCTCACATGCAATGTGTACCAGTGTGGTGCAGTGCACTGGCCAATAACTGTCATCAACTTCCTCACACATCTCAGTTCTGTTCTTCCCTCCATTAAATGCACAGTGTGGGAGCAGTGTTTCAGTCTGACCATCGTAAAATTTCCTCTGTGACATCCTCAAGTTTCTTACTTTTCAATGCCACCTTTATTTTCTTATTTTGTCCATAATGTATGAGTTATGAAAAAGAGTAAGGGGCCCAGAAAAGCCCTGATTATGTATCAGTGTTCCTGTGGAAAGTCAAGGTTCAATGTGATAAGAACTGACGAAATGGTGAGCCCAAATCCTGGCAGATTTTGGCGGTTCACAAACAACAACTTTTGGGGGTGCTTTGCCCCAAAACCCCTTACGTAATTAGCCATCTCCAAGGTCAGCACCTCAGAGAAGGGGTAAACCATTTGTTGCTGTTTTTTCCTCACTGTAATTCCCTTGCTGATTTTTGTTCTCTCCGTTTTCCGTTCACCGACATCATGGGCCCCCGGAAGTCAATTGTGTTGAAGGATAGAAATCAGTTTTGCTGGACCCGTCTTGGCCAAGAACATGACATGTGTTTTTGTGACACCTGCTTTTCAATGAACCACTGTACGATCAAGTTCCATGACATGAAGTTAGGTTTTCTGATTCACATTTTTGGGGTAGGTAGGTAGGCAGCAGACACGTGTTACCAGACTCAGAAGTTCAAGCCCATCCCCTGGGCCTGGTGCCTCTGGTACTGTGGAAGAGTAGGGTTCTCCTGAAACTCACCTCACTGAGGTGTCAGAGGCCCTAGGAGTTTGATCTGGTATGACCCCCTGACAGCAACACCAAAACAGTGACCTATCAACCCGTCAACAAAATCGACAGGTTGCCGACAGGTCACTGTGTTGGTGCACCTGACACAGGGGCACACTGTCTCCCAGTCCTGCACCCCCACTCTGAATCAACTCTGACTGGAGTTGATAATCCTAAATACTGGGGGTGGGGGGCAGAGCCTCTGCATGGGAGGGGGTCTGGGTGCGAGGCCCCCTGATGAAAACAGTGGACCGGGAAACAAATGGGAATTATATCAACTGCAACTTGTGGTCGACATAATTCCTGTCAATGAGATGCCAGTCGACAAAAATGTTGTTGAATCAGCATTATAGAGCCGTTTGGTCTGATGAACAGCTGGCTTCTTTGGGTAGCCAGCTTACCATGACCCCCATCCATTTACACTGGGCAATAGACATCCCTGGAGGTGATGCTGAAGCTATATGCTTGATCCACACCAGAGGACACCTTGATGGCAAAGCCTGATGCTGCACTGGCTCCTCACACTGTTCACCATGTTGGTAAGCAGGATGGTGCTGGTAATTATGTCGGGCTCCCTTCTAGTACATTTTGGGGTGCATTGATGGTAGCTGGTGCTGGGAATGGGTGTATTCTGTGGTGGAGGTGGATGTGTCAATCTCCGAGTCAAGTAGCCTTAGGAGCTCTGAAGCAGAGAGTGATGCCGATCCCTGGAATGGACATGGCACTGGCTCCAGGGTTAGTTCTGGGCCCAACACAGGGCATGGATAGTGCCACCTCCAGGTCTGTTTCATGTTCCTATGCCAATCATGGCACCAGTCCTGCTTCCAACACCACTTGTGGCATTGGGAAGGGGCAGATCTCAGGATGTCACCAGATCTGGCACCAGGCCCAGCACTGAGGAAAGTGCCAGCCACATGGCAAGGGGGAGTCCTGTGTCTAGGACATTTTCTGACCCAGAGTTCAGTGCTTGAGGTGGTTCCAGTGAGATGTCAGGGACTTGCCAGGTTGTGGAATACTCTAGTGGCCATATGGCCAAGATCATCTCTGGTGAGGATCGGAGCTGCCTGAGGGGACTGAGCAGCTCCACTATCCTCACCTGTTGATCTTCCCCTCATGGTACTTTCAAGTTCATTCCTCTTCTGTAGGTGGACTCTCCTCATGCTGTTCATGGTGCCCTTTCCTAGAGCATTGTCTGGCAAATGGACTCTCAACCTGGGTACAGACCCCAGAGCCTCCAGCTCTTCTCTCCCTCCTGGGTCTATGCCACCTCTGCCCAAACTATCAGGTATCATGGGCCCTCTTGAGCCCCTTACCTGGAGTCAGCATGGAAGTGTGGCTGGTATGCTCTTCCTGTACCATACCAGTGCCGATCATGACCAGTTCTTGCATGGCCACCTGCTTCCATGTCCAGTGCCTCCTTATCATCTATGTTCTCCTCTGAGGTTGTGGAATCTTCCCTGCACCTCTCCTCAGCCTCTGAGTACTCCCTGTACCAGAGATTCCTGATGGGCATGTTGTGGGTGCTGTACCTTGGCACCATTGCCAAATACAATACCCTACCTACACAGTTGGAAATGCATAGAACTTTTAGCGATGACCACAGCTTTTTTCCATCCCTCACCAAGATCCTTCAAGGAATGTTTCTGATCAGTTTGGAGACATCACATTGCTGTTCCTCCAGCCCCCAGGAACATCTACCAGTGGTATTGCACACCTATGGGCTCTGCTGGCACAATACATTGCCCCGGTTAGGGGATTCATGTCCTGCAGACACCAAATGGGCACTGTAATTGACTGATCTCCTGATGTGGAATTTGCACAGGTAGATTCACTGGGGAGGAAGTATTTCACCTTGACTCACTCTGTGATGTGCACCTCAGCACATCAGGCACACCTTGCAGCTCATAACATGCACCTGTGGGCACAGCTAGGACAGCTTACAGCTGCCATGCCACATCGGAGTTAGTCAGGCAAGACATCTGCCTTTCTGCCAAGGGCCTAGAATTGGTGAGGCACCAGACAAAGGCATCTTATGATGCCAATGAGTGGTCTCGAGGCTAGTGGAAACTGGAGTCTGGTTTGCCTTTCTTGACTGGTACCTCTGGCACACAAAGGTATTAAACTCCCAGCTCCATGGGACTCACTTTTTCTCCTGGAGAGCCAGATGGGACTGAGGGGTCTTTCACCTCCCATCTAATTCTGAACATTATCAGGCCTCAACAGGCCTGTGAGGAGTCCCTGTCCTCGGGCATTTTTCCCCCACAAAGAAGGCTTAGGGTAACTTTACCTTCAGAATGAGCCATCTCCTCCTTAACTGTGAAGCTTGGTACTCAGATCAATATGTATAAATTAATGTTGAAGATTGATTCAGGTTTTGTATAGCAATTATGTACTCACTGTAATTGCTGGCTTTCTGAAGATCTTCACCATTGATTCAGAGGCCTACCTTCAGTCCCCCACTCAGTTATGAGCCAGAGCATCTGGCAGCTTATCCCATGGATGCTGGTAGTTATGCTACTTCTGCCTTCTCTGCCATGGCCCTTTTGGTTGGTTACTTGTTAAAAGAAGAGGGTTGGGCTACCAGGTGCTCATGCTTACCCAAAAACTAACAAACAAAAAAAGGAGTCAAGGGGAGGCCTCTGGCTATACCTGCCAACCCAAAAGAGGAGCTAATTTGTTTTTTCTTGTGTAGTAGGTTAGTGGTCATCTTCCCTCCATTCCTTGCCCTCCTTCTCCCTGCACAGGGTACAGTACATCCCCTGTAGGGTGTATCCCTATTAATTGCTATATGAAACTTGTGCCCTGGGCACTAATCAATCTAACCCCACTGAGCAGATGCTCTCTCTGTGGAAGGGTGCAATGCACTTACTCGGCTCAATGTACTAGCCTCACACAGGGTATATCCCTGTGTTTGCAGGGAGAAGCAGGGTAAGTTCTTCCTCATGTTCTAACTTTTTTGGTTGGTATCCCCTATTTCTTTCTCTGTACATTGCTATTGCCCACTCTCCTTATAACATGCCAGAGGAGATATCCACATCTTGACTTCCCAGGACTGTGAATCCCATAAAATTAATGCTATTTTTCCCCTTTTCAGTTCTTAGAGAATACAGGGATATGAGTTTACTCTCAAGTTTACTCAAACTTACCTTGTAGCATGGAACTATACCTTTCTTGAAAGTCCAGGTATCATTTGCCATTTGTTGGCACTTCTTGCCATCTCATTTACAAGGAGGTTCCATATCGAGCTACTTCCTTCACTACTTCTGCCAGAGTCATTTGTTCCACGCTGTTGCACTGTTTCTTTAGAAGCCAAAAAATATACCATGTACACCAAACCACACAGTCAAGCAATGAGGTGCAAAGGAACATTTATTCCAGAAGGTGCATGCATAAAATCCAAAATTCAAAGTATAACACTTACACCTCTGTAGCAGGAGACCACCAGACAGCCAGCAAAATACACCCTAATGTTTCACTTTGAAATGTGGGGATTCAACTGGGGACGAAAGTGGGTCGAAACGTTATACTGTTACAAGCATTTTTTTTATGGAATTTAATTAAACAGATAATTATAATACATAATTTGAATAATTACTGAATGAAGAGCATCCTATATGCTAGTAGAGAACACAGTACAAGATAATGACTTATAAAACAATAGTGATATGCCCTAACCAACCAGTTAAAATAAGTTTAATACAAACCAGAAAAAAAAATGGCAGAAAAAGGGTGCCCTCATATGAAAAAAGATTTTGGACTTAGTTTTTCCCCCCAGTTATTTATTGTATGAAGGAATCTTTTTAGTATGGATTTTTTGTTTGATATGAAAAAGGATCCTTTCATAAAGAAAAAAAAGATTTTGGGAGGTTGGATTTTTTTAACAAACTGTTTCTCCCTCAATATTTGGAGTTAAGGGGCAATCTATATATCATAACAAATGTCTTAATGTGTACTAAAAGAATAACACATAATACCCCAGCTCCACCACCAATTTAGGGAGCATGCAAAAAAAAAAACAAGTATAACATGAAAATTCCCATAGGATAGCATCAAAAGTTGAACAGCCCATGCAATCAAGCAAATAAATTGTTTTTTGGCACAAATGGAAGCCACACAAACAAGAAGGTATGCATACATGCAGGGATGGAAGCACAACAACCAGAGGGCCCTGCACTTCTATAGACAAATGGATATATCGGGACTCAAATATAAGGAAATTCATAGCAAACACTTTGTTAATGCACCAGTTAGGATTAAAGTGACAAAAGCAGGGAAATATGATGTTAGGGTTCCCAATTCTAACACCCCACCCCCAGCCTACTGGCAGCGACAGGAAAAAAACATTACTGTTTCACCTCTCCTGAGTCATCGCAAATGAGGTGCGAGGTGTACCTTGGGATAGTCAACCCTAACCCTCACCCCATTCTCATTATACTCTACTCATCTCAGCTTATTTACTGATGGAATGGGGTGAGTGTTAGGGTTGACAACCCCAATGTGCACTCCATGCTTGATTTGTGAAGACTCAGGAGAGGTGAAACTGTAACAGTTTTTCCTTTTGCTGCCTGCAGGGTGGGGGTGGTATGTTAGGGTTGAGAACTCTAACACCACATTTCCACACTTTTGTCACTTAAACTCTAACTGGTGCATTAACAAATCTTTGTTTTTCCAATTAGTATATCATAATGAATAATAATAATGCAAAAAGATCCTGGTTACAAGATATATAAATTCTAAAACATCATGCTGAAACTGAGGGGTGGAGGGGACAGAAAAGAGGAAGGCTGTAGACAGGTCTCTTTTAAAGCTAGGGGTATCATAAAAAGGATAAAACGTTCATTTGTGAGTAGATCTGAACAGTGTATAATACCATTTAGAGTGTTATATTAGGCCCCAGTACACAACCCACTGTAAAAACTCCCCCAACATCCTAAGCATATTTTTTCAGAGATGTGAATCCCCTCCACCTCACCATCAAGCGTGCTCTGGGATGTACCTTAACTTCACCTCTATAAATTCTAGCCAATGACCTTTCACAAATGTTACAGAATACCCTATAAACCATAAGCTTCTGTGAAATCAAAATTGGCATCTGCTTTGCCATAACAAATATTTTAAGACTATAAAAAACACTATTAGGGTTCCTGGATCATAAGCACTTTTTAATCTTGGGAAATGTCCTAAAACAAGCTCCCCATATGTGAGCAAAATCAACCAAGGCATCTTCCATCTTTGAGCAAGTAATTTCCATAGGCCTATTACATAAGAACATTCCACTAAGGAAGTGTTCCTGTGTTTCCACTTCATCCTGGCAATCCATATAGAGACATTTCCTCTTGTCCACTGCCTTGTGTTTGTGGTTCCCCCACACATTGAGTTTGCCATGTACACTTAACCATTGTGCGTCCCACATTTTTAGTGGCACTTGAGAATTCATAAGTTGCTTGTACACCAGAGAATTATGCACAGGTATACAATGTTTGAATGTTGGTTCCTCCCGACCAAGGGTCTGCAAGACTGTTTCATACAATTATTTCCTTGTTTTTTTGGATTAACATTAACTTTGTGATTTTCCATTTAAACTATTTCTGAAATGTGACTTTTTAGAAAGGGGGCTACTGTAGAGGCCCCAACCATCCTAACTGGAGAAATGGTCCATCTCTTTAGGATGTCCATGAAGGAGTTCCACAACCATTTCTGAGACACACACGCTCTCATCAGAAGTGCTGGTTTCAAATTATGGACAAAAAAAATTGCATGAAAGAAAGCAAAAAGATTAATCATACCCACTCCCCCTTTGGTCCTGGGAAAATATGTGATTTCCCTCTTAATGGGGTTCAAATGGCTTCCCCAGAGCATCTGAAAAAACACTCTATAAATTCTGGTCTCTAAAACGGGGTGAATGAAACACCGCACTGACATACAAAAATAGAGGCAATAAAAACGGTTTTATCACATGCACCCACTTCATTTTGAACCTCTTCCATGCCTTCCATCTGCTCACTTTTTGTTCCCCCATCTGTAAAACAGCTTCCCAGTTGTGTGCTGCACTTTCATGTCCTCCACGCTGTAGTCCTAAACTTTTTATACGGTTTTCAGAAATGTCTATGCCTTTCACTGTGCCTCTTCGTCCAGACTGGGGTATTAATTAATAACCTCTACTTTTGTGGAGATTCAAACTTGCTCCTGAAACCTGCCCATACGTCTGTATTTCTTGGAGAAGGGATGTCACACTCTCCTGGTTTTGAGTGAACACACTGACATCGTCCGCATATGCCAAAGGTCTAACATCATCCCCTTCTTGTGCACCTGAAATCCCCTGAAAATCCCCTCTAGACATTATCTTTCTAAGAAAAGGATCTAAAATTAACACATACTGCAGGGAACTCAGTGAGCACCCCTGCCTCACACCCTTACCTACCCTATTTTATAGCCCTCCTTTTGGTGATCATACAGAAGATATAACCACATTCCTATGCATCAATTTGATCCAGAGAACAAATACTGGGGATATACCGTATTTCTGTAAGACCTGCAACATAAATTCATGGTTTACCTGGTCGAAAGTCACACACTGATCCAGGGATAGGAGATATCCATCAATTCCTTATTTTTCACAGAAATGAACTATGTCTCTTATGAGCCAAACTGTAGGTTAGTTTGAATGTGTCTGTCCGGTAATACACACATTTGCACTGGGTGTATAAGTGTTGGGGCTACCTGCTTCAGTCTAGATGGCAACAAAAACATTAACACTTTAAAGTCTGAATTTAACAGAAAAATCAGTCTCCAATTATCTATTAATGTCTTGTCCACAGCCTTATGTAGGTAAATTATTAAACCCCTAGTAAAATCATTGGGTAATACCTATAGCACGGTTAAATACATATACACCTTAACTAGGATTTTTGCCATGATTTGAGGGAATGTCTTGTAAAATTTATTGGGTAAGCCATCTTCCCCTGGTGAGGTTCCCAGTTTTAATGTTTTAATAATCAGGGTAACTTCCTCTTTCATGATGTGTTTGTCCAGCCCCAACAACTGATCATGTGTTATAGGTTGGAACATCCACATCAGTTAAGTAGCCAGCCATAGTCTCTTCATCTAAATCTACGAGGCTGGCTAACATGGCAATCTGCCTATCCACCACCTCTGTTATCCCCTTGGTGTCTGTTCTAAGGATCCCTTCCTCGTCCTGTAACATGGTGACATTTGTTCTATTTCTCCTCTCCTTACATGCTTGGCAATGATCAGAGAACACAGTGTTTTTGTTCCATGACTGAGTTCTGCTTGCAAAGTAACTGCCCTATCACATTGGTATGATTTCATTTCTTCTTTAATTTGTATAATCTGATCAGAAAAATCTTCCCCTCTATAAAAGGTGTTGATAAGGTGTATAGTTGGTCCCTTAGGGAGAGGTATCTTAACCTCCAGTTATTTGCAGTATGTTTCCCATAAGCCTGTCGCCATTTTGTAATGTCCGCCTTTGTTTGTATCCACCAATTTAGAAGGTTTGAATACAGTCCCATGACAAAAACCCTGGCTATAAGAACATCCAATATGCCCTTTTGTACCTCTGAGGATTGTAAACACTCTGTATTTAATTTCCACCTCCGAATCACTGCCTTCTTTCCAGGGTCTTTAGATACCACCCCTACCACCATTACATGGTCTGAAAATTCCACCTGAACAATGGTTACTTGTTGAATATTTAGACATTTTGACACAAAAATGTAATCTAATTTTGATGTGTACCTACTTCTAACATTCATATAGGTGATCTGTAGGATGGCAACTTTACTGAAATCACCTAGCTCTGCTGTGTTAATACAATCTTTTAAGGCTGCTGAATCATAGTAGATTTTTTTCCTTGTTCTTGTCCCTCCACCACCTCTAAACTACAAATAAAATCCCCCACCAGGTAAGTCACTCTTGATTTTGCCAAAAACAGTTGTATTTCCTCCAGCAATTCTACCCTTTCTGCCTTACCCTGAGCGGCATATACCCTTATAAAGTGCCTGAGTTGTCCTTGTCAGATGCAAGCTAAAAGAAAGACTCTGCCAGGTATAACATCTGCCAAATTCTGGAAATTAAAACCCGACCCTGAAAACAGAATACCTACACCATCTGCTACTGCTTCCCCAAATGACCAGTAGGAGTGACCCCATATCCACTCCTTCCTGGCCTGTGACATATGGTTGCTAGTTTTAAACCATGTTTCTTGTAAAAAGACAACATCATTCTGATACTCATGCAAAAGAGAAAATACAGTTTGGCGTCTAACCCAATTCATTATACTACATACATTTTAAGTTGCAAGAAAGAAAGACATGGTTATGCTAAAGAAAAATCCATTCTTTTCCTTTTGTTTCTTCTTTTTCTACTTCTTTTCCCCTTTTCCTACTCCCTCAGTTTCTTGTGATAAATTGTGTGAGGAGGCACCTGAATCTAAATCCCCAAGTCTGATCCACCAACTGCTACTTTTAGATAAGATTTCAAAAGCATTTGTCACTTCTATTTCAATAGGATTAGATTTTTGTATCCTTAAACTTCTTCTTTTGGGTAAGGGTGTTTTCCATGGAAGGGGGGGGGAGGTTCCCTTCCTCCATTTTGGAAGTGGAAGGTAACACTTCTTGTGCAGTGGCCGAAGGTGTCTGGTACAGCTGGGGTATCCTGTTTTGTCTCCATCCATGCCATAGACTCTGGCATGTTTAGGGCCCTGCTACTGGGTGGGGGAGAAGTAGGACAGGCTGTGTGACCTTGTTGTGGTGTTGATCGTTTAGATGGGCTGGGTGCTGGATGTGGTTCTGGGTCAGACTTTGCAATATTTGGCTCTGAGGGTTCTTTCTTCATTTGAGCTTTTTTAATCAACTCATCTGGGTCTACTGGGTTGGGCCTATTGTGAGCTGCCCATGGACACCACTGGAAAACATGCATTACATAAGTTACATTTTGCCATATTGGCACACTGATTACTGATTTGTCCTATTTCATTACATATGCCACAACGTAACTTATCTCAAACATTTGCCAGATGAGTTTTTGCCCCACACTTATGGCATGCCTTTGGCTGCCCTGCATAAAAGCATACCCTTCTATCCCGGCCCAGAAAAAAGTTGCTGGGTAGGTGTGTGACTCCATCATTAGATTGCCTTAGTTTCACTTTAAATGTTCAATCCCCCATACAAAAGTTTTCTCTGTCCAACACAGCTTCCGGTGTACTCAATACCTTACAATGATGTTGTAACAAATAAACAATGTTATTAACATAAATCCCTCATTTTGGAACATGATGGTGATCTGTTTGGTGGTTGGTTTTGAAAGAGGGATACAAACAAATGGAGACCATAATGGAGAAAATTTAAACTGCCCATTCTTTATCCAGAATTGTTCCAAGAATGGGAGAGTGAAAACTAGTGTTTGAAGGTATTTTCACCAATATGTGTATCAGGGCATACACCTCTAATGCCATGAAATACATTGAATCTTTTAATAATGTGCACCCTACATAATATCTGTCTGTATTTACCTCCAGACCCCCTCTGTACTTAAGTCTCACAGTGTTTCTTCTTTGAGCTGGCTCTGCTTTAGTAAAAAAATCCGAATATCTAGGACGTGAAGCCCTTGGGGGGGGTGCTCTGCAGATTGTGTCTTAGGGCAAACCCCAGGGTCCTGACCTTGTTCTCCTGTGGATTCAAAGCCTGACATGCCTTCCCTCAATGATTCCTGCTATAAACCCACTGGGAAGCCTCTTTGCTGAGACTGAGGCTCCCTTGGTGTCCCTTCAGTTCGTGCTTCCACAATAAGCGTATTCCCTGGTTCTACTGAGATCTCTTCATCCCCCTCCACAGCCGTCCCTTCCCCCTTTGTATCTACTACTTCACTCTCCCATATACCATTTTGTCCCTCTGTCCCAGGTTCCTGTGGGGCAGTGGCCCTTCATTCCAAGTTGCCACTGTTGTGTCTGTTGCTCCTTGTCCGATTGCAATCCTCCTCTCATCATTTCTGAAAGAACCCTGATTGCGGCCATGAGTCCTCTGTTTATGACTCCAAGAAATCCAAATCTGTATCTGGCAGCCATCTTTCTGAGGCTGTTTGCTTCCAACTTGCTTCCTTCAGTGCTTTGCTGGGGGATGAGCCCTCCTCCTGGGGAGCCCCTTCCATGTGGAATGCCACCTGGATTAGTTCCTGCACCATCTGTGGTCTGACATTGTCCACCCCATAATGCAGTCATGTTGCATCCTGCTCCTGTGGTGGAAGTTCCTTTGTTTGATCTGAGCTAGGCCCAGGCTTATCCAATTCTCCTCCTAGATTTCCATGATTTGAGGTGTGTCTTGATGCCTTCCTCTGCCTCGTATACCTTTCTTCATCCTCAGCTAGTAAGGTAACTAGAACAGTCCTCCATTCATCAAGTTCCTTCTGTAATTGCACTTCTGTGTGAGTGATGTTGTCCTCCATGGTGAAGGGGATGTCTCCATCCAATGCATCCATTTCTTCCCCCGCAAATCCTACCGAATCCTCCTCCTCTGATTCTTCGGTGTCCACTTCTGTTACAGCAGACACCATATCTTCCTCTTCAGCCTCTTTAGTTTCCGTGGCTGGGCCGGAGGACCGACACCCAGCCTGCAGCTTCTCCACTTGCTCCTCTGAGTCTGGATCCTCCATCAAGTTGGTTGACAGCACCCCCACCTGACAGAGTAGATGAATTTCCCCGGTGTCCTGGCCAAAATTCCCCCATTCACTAAAAATACCACCAACAGTTTAATCTGGTTCAATGTCAGTTGGCATCCATCTGTATCCCCTTCCCCCAGGACAAGGCTGAAAATAGGTAGAATTGTCTAGTCTTGCTTTCCTGGTCAACAAAAAACAAATAAATAAATAAATGTTTGAAACCTCTTACCATTTCTTTATCCAGCACGTCTGCTGGAAGGCTGTTCCAGGTGTCCACCACCCTCTCCATGAAGAAATATTTATTTACATCCCCTCTAAATCTCCCCCTTCCAGCTTCATACCATACCCCCTTACCCTTCAGCAGCTCTTTCTGTGCAATATGCCACCCTCCTGTACATTATTGATATCCCTGAGGTATTTGATTGTTTCTATCATATCTCCACTTTCTCTCCTTTCCTCCAGTGAGTACATATTTAATTCCTCAAGACTTTCCCTGTATGACTTCTGATCCAGGGCATGCATTATTTTGGGTGCCCTTCTCTGTACCACCTCCACCTGAGCCATGTCCTTCTTGAGATGGGGTCTTCTAAACTTGACACAGTGCTCCAGGTGTGGCCTTACCATTGATGTATATGGGCCAAAACTACATTCCTTTTTCTGCTGGTGATACCCTTCCCTATGCAAACCAGCATCCTACTAGCCTTTCCCACTGCCTTATCACACAGCTTTGCTACATTCAGGTCATCAGATATGATCACCCCAGATCCCTTTCCTGTTTTGTGGTTGTTAACACACACACACACGCACAATCCCAAATGATACATTGCCCTTGGGTTTCTGTGACCCATGTGCATAATTAATTTTTTTTTTGGCATTGAAACCCAGTTGCAACCCTTGACCAGTACACCAGCTTTTTTAGATATTCTTTCATTCTTTCCACCCCACCACCCCTGGTGTGTCCACTCTTGCAAATTTTTGTGTCATTCTTGAATAGGCATATCTTTCCTTTCATACTCTATTCAATGTCACTAATAAAGACTCTGAAGTGGACCTGTCCCAGTACTGACCCATGAGAAACCCCCCTGGTTACCTTGCCTTCCTCTGTGTGAACTCCATTTACCACCACCCTCTGAGTTCTCTTATTCAGGCAACATTATACCCATTTTACTATCTTTGGACTGAGTCCCAGGCTGCTTTGCTTGTTTACTTGTCTTCCGTGAGGAATGGCATTGAAGGCTTTACTGAAGTCCAGGTAGGCCACATCCACCAAGCTTCCCTGATCCACCTCCCTGGTAATCTGGTCAAAAAAATCTATCATGTTTGTTTGACAAGATCTCCCCTTGTGAACTCATACTGCCACGGATTCTTCAATCCCACCACCAAAGTCAGGCTTACAGGTCAGTAGTTCCTTGCCTCCTCCCTATTCCCACTTTTGTGTAGTGAGACTACATCTGCCCTCCTCCATTTCCCTGGAACTTCCCCCATATCCAGTGGTAGGCTGAACAGGGCCATCAGAGGTACAGACAGTACCTCCTTTAGTTCCTTTAGTATAATGGGGTGAATCCCGTCCGGCCCCATTGACTTGTCTACTTTTAATTTTGCAAGTTCCCTGAGGACTCTCTCCTCCATTAGGGGGCTACTGTACACCTCCCTCCCTCCCCTTAATGCCCTTCTCCGCTATCTGTGGACTATCACCTATAGTACGCCTTCCTATCTGAATACTGAGCAATAGTGCTCATTCAGTATGTCAGTTTTTTGCTGGTCCTCTTTCATAATTCCCTATCCCCCTTTCTCTTTTAGTCTTACTATCCCTGCCTGGCTTTTCGTATTTTTGTTTATGTACCTAAAGAATGTTTTATCCCCCCATTTTGCTGATTTGGCAATGTTTTCTTGCGTTTGTGCTTTAGCTTTCCTAACTGCCTTCCTTGCCTCCCTTTGTTTCTTCTGATAACTCCCCCATCCTCTTCCTTCTGTGTTATCTTGTGCCTTTTGAATGCCTGCCTCTTTTCCTTTACCTTCTCAGCTACTTCCTTGGAGAACCATAGTGGTCTTTTTATTCTCTTCCTCTTCTTCACCTGCTTGACACAGCGGTTTGTTGCCTTCTTAATGGCCTTCATTATTTTTACCCAGTTTTCCTCTGCCCCTCCCTTAATTCCAATTTCTGCTAGGGCTTCCTTGAGGCTCTCTCCCAGTTTCTTGAAATCAGCTCTCCTGAAGTCCAGGATCCTCATTTTAATGAGGTTAATTTCTGACCTGGTCCTTACGTTGAACCACACTGTATGATGATCACTGGTCCCTAGGTGGCTTCCTACTGTGACGTCAGTGACACTGTCCATGTTTAATAATACCAGGTCCAGTAATGCTCCCTCTTGAGCGGGTTCTTTAACTTTTTGCCTGAGGAACATCCCCTTCAGGGATTTTAGGATTTACCCACTTCTAACTGATGCTGCAGCAGGGAGGCTCCAATCCACATCCATTAGATTGAAATCCTCCACTAGCAGTACCTCATCCTTGCCAGCCATCCCTTGGATTTCTACTACAATATTGTTATCCCCCTCCTCCCTTGTGTTGGAGGTCAGTAGGGTACCCCTATTCTAAGAGCTGCCCCCCTTCCCTGTCTCCATGGTGATTCACAGTAACTCTGCTTTACTGTGCCCCCTTTGTATTTCCATGACCTTTATGGTCTCTCTCACATTGAAAGTCACCCTTCTTCCCTTTTTTCCTACACTCTCTCTCTCTCTCTCTCCTGAATAGTGCATACCCTAGTATGGCTACTCCCCTTCCTGGTTGGTTTTCATTACACCACATCTCTGTAATTGCTACTATGTCTAGGTCTCATGAGGAAGCCTGTATCAAATGAGTGAAACTGTTAGTGTTTTGTCTGACTTTGTTCTGTGTCCATGGTGTGCAACATTTTTTTACCATCTATAATGCATGCCAGTATGTAACTGCTTTAATAAATGGTGTAATCTACTCTGTTTTGTGGACTCTTAACTACAGGTGCTTGTTCTTTTTATTTATTCATTCATGTTCACTTGGAGCACCATAATGAATTTCCCTGGTGCTACTTTACTACATGCTGTTCTAAATAAAATCGTGTTAGCACTGCACGAGGTAAATATTTTTGGATTTCAGAAGATATGCTACATAATGATTAATTTGCAAATCATTTAAAAAATACAAACCTTTCTTCATATTTAAATCACATACAAGTGGCAATATATTTGTCTAACAATTTATGTGATCCATTCATGCTGCAGCAAACAATAAGGATTCATTAGGGATTGCTGGAGATGAATAGTGAATCCCCCAATTTCCCTGGAATTTCTGCAAAAAGTGTCCACATTTCTGAGTAACCTTTTCCGCAGTTTTTCAGTGATCCTGGTTATTGTTAAAGCAATTCATGGTTTATGGCATTGTACATGCAGTGTATGAATTTGTATTTGCATTGTTGCTATTGCATTGTCATAATATACAGTAGGTGATTATATTGATTTACAGGAGGTGGATTTGTGTGAATAAAAATGTGCACTATTCCCTTACGGAAATATAAGTGTTCTGTGTACATGCAGAATGCATGCCACATGCTTAATTGTGCAATATTTGCATGCAGTTCACATGCACAAAGTGAACCTATGCAAACCAGGTCTAAAAAGCACATCAGTTTCACATGCTGTAAGCTTGACATGTGTGCAGCAGGTACTCTGGTGTGAACATCTACTAAAAATCACATCAGATTCATGTGTTGAATGCTTGACAAGAGTGCAGCAGTTACGCTGGTGTGAACATCATTTAAACATCTCATCAGGTTCACATGTTGCATGCTTGCCATGTGTGCAGCAACTAAGCTGGTGCAAATCTCATCTAAAAAAACACATCAGTTTCTATTTTGCATACTACTGCTAGCAATTAGAGCAATTAAAATACCTTTTTCATTAATTTCCCTTTAAAATTAGGTAAACCCATTAATTCTGATACTTTTGCAAGTTGTTTACATGTTTTTTGATTGTCATTAAATTGCAATTAATTTGTAAAGTATAGTTTGCTTATTGCATTACATGCCTAGGATATAGTCAGCCAATATCCCCATTCCAGATCTGCGAAGAGGGGCCTTTGTGTTGTGAAGCCTGACCTTTTCGTTTTGGCCCATACAAATCCCCTTATGCATATTTAGTGCTAAATATATGTTTCTCCATTACTTTTACTGCTCACTTACTTTCCCTTTGTCATTCTGTATGGAACATATACACTATGGCAATGCTCAGCACTCTGTGTGCTGAGTAGGGTCTTGGAAGCATGCACCATACCTCTCATTGTGTCACTGAAATGAGGACATGGACACTCAAAATGAGGAACAATGAGGGACAATAACTCTCATGATGATCAGGACACATCCTGAAACATGGAGATACAGTACCTCAGAACACAGTGGAAACCATTGTATTTACTTGTACAGATGTTAGCTCCTGAGAATTAATTTCTACCATAAAGCAGGGGTGCCATTTAGGTAGGGTAGAGAGGAGCAGTTGCACCCCCCTCCACATTTTTGCCTAGGTTGTTATTATAGTGTGGCAATAATGGCATTAAATTAGGATTTAATCTTTTGCACAACAAGTGCCCCCCCCCTCGGTTTGTGTTGCTCTCATGCTGCAGGTGCACTTCTGACTCAACTGTGTCTATATTGTGTTGTCCACTCTCTCCACCTATTAGCTGCAGCACCATCACATGTGATGTGGAGGAGCTCCAGCCAAGCAAGAGCATATGAGTCACGCAGGTGGGACACTATTTTTCCCACTACAGAGTAGACAGACTGCACACTACAGTTTGGGGGAGTCAGTGAGCATGGAACTTATAACAGCAGTGTTGTGGTGGTATATTTTTGTTGGTCTACTCTTAGTGAGTCTCCATCTCCCTTGATGGCTGAATGGGCTGGGGGTGAGCTGGAAGATAACTCACGACTAGGCTACCTACTTACTCTACTAGACTCCCCCAAAAAACAGCACTGGCCCCCGTGGCAGCAAACTAAACCTCCCAGCAGCAGTGACAGCAGTGTGTGTGGCTTTATAGGCCTTGGTCAGTGCAGTGTGGCAATAGCCATGGCAGCAGCCAAGCAAGAAGCAGACAATACAGGTTGAGTGGGTTCACTTGATGATGTGAATTGTTCACAGACCACATTGGGGACCTGGGATGGTTGGTTCTAGTATCCAGCTTCTGGCAGAAGGATGAAGGAGAAGTGGACTGAAAACTTGGCTGGTGGCACACTGGGCTAGGCTGCAGGTTCTGGCCAGATGGCTGGGTAAGTAAAAGAAAATATTTTTTTTACATGAGGATAGGGGAAGGAGGAAGGACTGAAATATTGATAGGGTTTTCACATTTATATGCCTTTGGGTGGCTTCCCAACCCATATGAGATGGGTATTGAATTGAATGGAGTTGGGGAGAGAAATTGGGACACAGTTTTCTTTTTTTGGGGGGGTCAGAACTCATAACCTCAACCAAGAAGAAAATTGGTTACTAATTGGGTGGGATTAAGCCCAACTCTGATGCACTGCCCTGGGATATGGACATATGAATCTTATACATTTTGATTTTTCCTGATTTGTATATCACTTTTCAGTCACAACAAATAAGATTTACATTTTAGAAACTTTCCAGACATTCCAGAGCTTGCAGCCTAGAGGATGACTAGCACCTGGCCTCCTCTGGTTGTTGGCTCCCGCCTGCTGAAATCTTAAATGGCATCCTTACATAAAGTCTAAATTTACAGGACATCCTCTGTGTGAGCAGCAAGTTTTCCATGAGGCAGGGATGAGGGGCAGAGCAGTTTTCATGGATAATATGAGGGATGTTCCTTGCATTCAGGGACAGTTGAGCATTATGGTATGCACAAACTATTGGAGCCCCACTATAGTCAGGCTTATGCACACCCACCCAGTGAAGCTGACCTCCACATCACCATGCACAGGCACATTATGACACAGGGCAAGGGAGAGTGCAGTGGTGTGATGCATTGAAATGAATGAGAGTATTTTTTTTATTACTGTTTTATACATTATTGGTGGAGAGTTGGAGATTAATGAAGACCATCCCAAAACTAACAATAGCCTTGTTTGTAGAACAGCAGCCTTCATTATTCTACAACTCACAATCATAATGTATAAAATAGTAAAAAAAAAAATAACTCCATTCATTTCAAGGAGGTATGTCCCAACACTCTGACCCATGGACATGATCTCTTAAAGACTCCTACCTCTGGCTCCCTTGTACTCAGGCAAGAGACTCTTGACTTATATCTATACTTGTTAGGTTGTCTGTATCAGCGTGGTTGCATCTGCTGCAGTGTTTGTACATGGGGGGGTGCCATGTGGGTGGATGTCGCGTTATTGCTACTTTTGTGTTTGCCACTTAAAGTCTGTTTGTGTGTAAGCATTCAAGACTATGGGGAAAAAACAGGAGGAGTACAGGCCAGACAGAAGCAATTAAATAGTTTTGTGAGTAAGTGTGTGTGTATTGGGGGTGGGAAGAACCACATGTGATTCTATTGGTATGTGTGCTACAGTTCATCTGTGCAACTGAGATGAGCAGGGACAAGAAAACTAAAAAGTATATCAGTGGCTATAAGCATGCCACAAGCGTGCAGATGTATACAGATTTGTATCGAAGTATAGCAAGCCATATGTATGCAGGCAGTATAGTTTAGTGGTTAAAGGCAATCAACTGCAAACCAGGAGACCTGAAGGTCAGGGTTTGAATCTCATCAACCCCCATATGTATGCTGTGTGATTTGTAACAAGTCACACAACTTTTATTTGTGCAGTTATCAATGACCACTTGCTTTTTGCATGCATGCCACATGCAAGCAGTCTGTTCCAATTTAACATAAAAAGCATGCTTTCCACTTTTGCCTTCTAGATGCATGTCACATGCATGCAATTGGTTCCAATTCAACATTTAAATCATGCTTTCAGCACGCATAGCACATGGGTAGTTTTATGTGCACAGCATGAAAACATTTCATATAATTATTTCTGTAAGGGTTTGCTAATTGCTGGAATAAGTGGTAATCAAAAGACCCAACTAAACTGGTGAGTGTATAAAAAGGGTCTGGGAGAAGCGGTCAGTCAGCACTCATGTCATTTTAAGAAGAGCATTAGCTAAAGCATTGAGAAAGGAAGTTCAGACCATGTATGCCATAATTTTGCAAGTCCGTACTCCCAGTTCAACTGAACTGTAGGTCCAGAGATGGGGCAACACATTCTTAGGCTGTTATAAGTTCTTTGATGGCTGCATATACACAGTAAATAAAAAGGACAGTGTGTGTTTTCCCAGCCTCTCTGATCCTGAACCCACCTTATCCTTGTCCTCATTACCACGACCCCACCCATCAACCCTAAATTCTGTTCTATCCTCAGAAATTGGGATAGTCCTGTTTATCATTTACTGTTTGTGGGAGGGGGGAAACAAAAACTTCTTCTCGTGGTCTTTTTCCCAAAGCAGTGTTCTCTTTTTATTCTTATTGTCACCCTAACATTTCACAGATAAATATGCTTTTTCAAAGGGCTTCATGCTGTAAATTTCATAATACACATAATTAGTTTATATTATTACACTTATTCTTATTTTGATCATTTTACAAATTCCTTTATCTGAAACAAATTACCATTTCCAACAATATTTGATTGCCTTGTTTTTGTTGCTGCATTAAGTGCTATCAGTCTTCAAGGTCCTACTTCTACAATGAAACAAAATTAAAATTATGACCATTTTTATATTACATTATTTCCAGCTAATAATGCACCTTTATTCCTCATCCATTATAGTCTTGCAACTGTGTAGTGCTGCTGTAAAGCCTGCTTCACCTTTCTTAACAATTGGCTTTACTCCCACTCTCAATGTATATTAATTTATTTGTAACTGTCTTGTACCCATAACTTTCCACTATCTTGTTTGTATATACATATCAGTCTCACAGGTTTTACTGGTTTGCAGTAAATTTTGTACTTTGCAGTACTTGTTACCTTATTGCTTCGTCCAGGAATTCCTGGCACTTATCTTGTGTTCTTATATGATTATAGTTGTTTGATTCCTTAATAAAATTTCTAGTTAAACAGAACAAAAATATATATCCTTTGTCTATCATTCCATTTTTATCTCATATATCTTGCCTAGATTTCTCATTTTACATCCTTTATCTATTATTTATGCTCAACTACTTCCTCAGAGCACTTCAATATTTTCTTTTTGGTGTCTGTATTATATAATAAAGCCGGTGCATTCCTGTAACAATAAATGTAGTAAAAGTTCATTAATACACAGAATTCTAGAATCTGCTTTTAAAGGAGTATTACTGCACTGTGATTTTAATATTTGAATTTGGCATTTACCTAGACGTTCTTATCCCAGGCTTCCTAGCCTACTTGTAGCTGCTACTTGGTCTTGTTCTTCTTTCTTTCAAGCTTACCGGCAAATTATTTGTAATACCAATCATTGTGAGTTCTTGATAGTTCTTAGAATGCATATATCAGGCCACTGCGAACATAGTCCAGTTTATAAAATCCCAAATTGTGTTGCCTTCCACATCCTCACATGGGATTCTGTTCTGTAGACCAACTACCTTATGTGTGAAGTAATCCTTTCTAATGTTTTTCTCTTATCCTATAGTCCCCTCCCATTTCAATCTGAGAAATGTTTGTGCCATCCTCTAGAACAGCTTGCATTCATAAATTCTTAAAGTCTGTGTATACCCTACGCTGTCTTTCTTTTACAATGAGAAATCTGTGATCATGTCCTCTATCTGCCTTCTCTGTTCTAGTAATGAGGTATTCCCTAGTGGTTAGAGCAGATAACTGTGAACCGCATGCATGCTTGTTTTCATTCCCTCAGCCACCAATACTTATGCACTATGTGACTCTGAACAAGTCACTTAATCTCTCTGTGTTCAACCTCCATATATCTCTTGAATCTGTCTCCATACTCTTGAACCTACTCTTTTGCTACAAGAATGAGATAAACATTCTTGTCAACACAGCTTGCCCCCTATCAAGTTAGCTGTCAGATAATCATCAAAACAAGCCTCCTAGTATTAAACTATAGAGGTGTGTTATAGCAAGCTGCCCCAATGACTACCTTAGCTAGGCTAAAGCCTCTTTTCCTACTTTTTCAACCACTGTGCCTTAAATTTCCCCTACCTGGAGGCCCTCAATAATTTTCCCTCTATGTAGGCTGCCCTCTTATTAGAAGGCAAGGACCACAGAGGGCATGGTTTAGATCTGACTAAGATGGCTGCTTAATCTCACTACTTCATACTTACCATTGCTTTAAACATATGTTTTCACCCAACTTACCTGCCCTCAGTGTGGTTGGTGGTGAGGTACTAGTCAAGAAGCTCATGCATCACATTATGAGGATTTTCTTTTATTTTCCAGAGTGAGAATTTACAGCTCAGCGCATTGCCAAATTCTGACACATCCAGCAGCCTACTTATGCTTCCTCACATGAAAGCTGGCTCAGCATTATGGCCGAAATTGGCAGGAGAAGTGACTGTTGTGGACAACTGCCAGCACCCATCATCCCAGTGGCACATAACTCACCTATTGGAAACACTCCTGCTAGATATGGAAGATTTAACGACAGTAGCTGCTTCCACATTGGAAGATGTGTGCTATGTAATGGTTAGTATCAACGCTGCCAAGCTGCCATTATTGAGATGGAGGATGCACAGCAATGCATCCTGAGGAGACATGACAACCATGAATGCTTCCTGGAGGGTGTCTGGTAACATACTGAGAATCAAGAAAATAGGTGGCAGAGGAATAATGTACATATTCTGGACATCTTAGAGGGTGGAGAAGGCGGGCATATTTAGCATTTTGTGCAGAAGTTCTCACCCAAGCTCAAAGCCCCAGACTGGCAGGGCCCAGTCAGGCTTGTACCAGATGCACCCCAGCAACAGCAAGCTCCAGACCCAGGCCAAGCATAGCCTACATTCTTTGCTTATCAGTCAAATAGTGACTGTTATTGCTGGTAAGCGAAAATTGCCAACTCATGTGGAAAGCAGCAATACTGTCTTTACCAGGACTAATTTCAGGAGGTGGTACAATGCTGCAAAGAATGCATCCCATCATAATGACCCTCAAAGAAGCAAAGACCCCTTATTGCTAATTCACAGACACTAGCCAGACATTCATCGGGGCACCACATCTCATAGAAGGCTGTGGGCAGACTTGAATGCCATTAGATGCAGAGACAGGAACACTCAATGAGAGAGGGGGTGGCTGGAGGAAGCTCTGGACCCAGTACATCAATGCACAACATGGCAGCACTGTAGGAGCATTTGGATATGACGTCGAGATGCAAAGGCAAATCCCGCACTAAATCCAGAGGCAGATATGACTAGAGGAACACTGTAGGCAATCAGAGCCATCCAAGGACAAGAAGCAGTGATGGCAGAAAACCAGCCTTCCTATCTGATCCCTCCTCTACCCCAACAAATTTCTCCAGGGAATCAATGGAAGAACATGAACTAACATTTGAATTACAAACATTGCAGACTGTTGTCTCTGTAACTGACATTGACTCCCAGCACCTGTTATGGGTCAGAATTTTGAGAAGCAGTAATGATATGGACACCTCACTGCAAGTAGAACATCCAGTAGTCCTATGGGGTGAAATCATTTGCAGGAGTAGCAGTCAGAAATGCTGCTTGACTCAGGAAGCTCTGAGCTTCATATATCCTTTCATTCAGGTAATGCTGTCACTTGTAAACTGATCGCTTTTACTGATGTTTCACTTGCCTTTTCACCTAATCAGCTTTTCTCCACACAGTTAAGTTACATAGTCATATTTGGACAATTAAATGTATAATATTGTTAGTGTTGTGAATACTGTGGATTTTATTGATGGATGAGGTGAATGGAGCTTTTCTTTCCCTAGTCCATGCCCACATGTTCTCTCAGGTGACGAACTCATACCCAACAACACAACAGGTAGCCAGCCGGTCCATTCAGTTTTCATAGAACAATCATATCCATCACTATCATATAGGATCCACTGCCCTCCCCAGTGATTCCTTGCTCCTGCAAGATAGCATGCCTTAATCAGCCTTCCAAAGAAGTGAACCACTACACATAGCAGCAGCTAATTGTCTATACTCTGCACTTATGTACTAATTGACTCTACTATCATTATATTATATGCTCATATCAACCTTACGATTTGTTCACCTATGTTGCAAATGACATCTGTAGTTTGTACGGTCTCCCGATGAATGGGATGGCTAGTTTAGTCCATGAATGTATGTAACTATTCAATGACATTTGTACATAATTATCTGTATCTGTACTGTTTTCTTATGACTGTCTCAGAGGGCCCACATGGTCATCAAAATTTAAATAAAATAATAAATCAATCTACTCCTGTGTACCACCTCCTCCTCTGCACTCGAAGCTGTCATGGGAAGGGTGGGTTGGATCTATTTCACCTAGACAGAGATTCATAAACACTGGCCCAGTGGCCCTGAGGGTTGAGCCACTGGATGCCACACCTCATGTCACACTGGTTTGGGAATGGGCCCTGGTTGCTAGCTGGTCGGTCGGGATGAGGAAGGATTGAGCATCTGCAGATGGCTCTCCTTCCTTGAGGAGGGGGGGATTAGTACTTCGCACTATAGACTAACATCCAGTAGCAACTGGGTGTCAGCATAGGTGCAAAATCATGCAGGGGGTTGCCACTTCAGGGCATTAGGCTGCCTCTGTGAAGGTGGAGACAGACAATCTTCCCATTGTACACATGTGGGCTTTGGGAAAAACTGGAGGAAAAATGCCAGGAACCAACAGGACCCATGATTGCCTGGTGCATCCCTCCATGTGGGTCGGAGGAGCGGAAGATGACCGGTCCTGGAGGAAGAGCCTTCCAAGGGAGGGCTAGAGCCACCTGTCAGCTCCATGGAGTAGGTGAATAAAATGTAATAAAAAAAAAACAGATTTTCAGTCAGGGGTGGCCCTGCACCTGTAAGAGCTGTCAAAGTCTGAATGATCGCAGGAGACAGGTAAACCCACTGCCCCATGTGATTCTGTGCTCCCCCAGCAAGGCAAATTTGAATCTTCTCTATATCTAGAGATACTCTCCTGAGATTTCAGATTGTGTTATTGGATCCTCCTACATTCCCAGGGGATGGGTACCAGCACGAGACCTGCTAGGGTAGAAAGCACATTCTAACAACTGCACTAAAATGATGTATCCAGATCTAACCATTCATCCTCTGCTCTCTTATCTACTTGGAAAAATCTGAACCTCCTCCTCTGACTGTATTTCGATGATGACACAGTGGGATCAGACTGTGAGTTAAATGTAGATCATGTACAGGGCCTGAGACAGATGCTAATGCTTGAGAAATATTGCCTGGATCAAAGCCTTAATCTCATCTGATGACCTGTCCATTGTATTATACTGTTTTACTCTCTGATTAATTTACATGTTTCAAATATCTACCCTGTACAGCACATTGAACCTCAGGGATAGGGCGCTTTATAATTAAACCTTTACATACTTAATTACCATTATCCATTTGATTTTCCCTACTGTACCTTTGTGGCAGAATCCCAAGGTTATCTTTTTTCTTCTCCTCCCTGCTTACACATCTGGTACTCTATTAGCCTGGCTTGACAGGTGTTAGTTTCAGCCATACCTTGCATTTCATACAAATCTTTTGTGTTTACTGTTTAGCAAATATTTAGATTTTTTATGTTAGTTCTTTAGTTCTAATCCTGTTGCCATCCATGTTGTTCATTTCAAGGGTAAACATTTTCTTTTATTGTTTTATTGTTAATGTTTTCCCTTTTTCTACAGATAGTGGTCAGGGGCTACTGACTGTTTTCATTCCAGATGGTTGGAGAAGGTGGTCTGAGGATGGTACCCACTTCATGGCTGCTTGTGTCTGGACTCTAGCCTTAGAGATGCTTTCCAGGCTACAGGAGTGGGATATAGATGTCTCCTCAACCTAAATAATGTTGCTAGGGACATAACCAGGTAGGGAGCCGATGGGATGAAGTGTTCGATCTGAGATATGGATAATCACCTTGAATGTCAAGGGTCTGAACTACTGAGTTAAAAGGAACAAAGTTCTGCAGAATCTTTTTTTTTTGTAAAATGTAAATTTATTAGATATAACAATCAACATGCAGTTTGTGCTGGTGATTAAATACTTAACAGGGTCTTGTAGTTCATATTAATACAGGTTACTAAAATGTTGACACCTAATGTGTGTTACGGCTAGGTTTTCCAGATTACACAGCTTTAGTATTGAATCATATATCACATTAGTTGTTTTGCCCATTAGACTTCAAATGTGCCCTCTTCAATGGCACTCTCCAAAAGGAACCATATATTATAATACTACCCAATATTACCATTTGCTCTTTATTGTGTATGCTCAGTTTTCAGGCAGTCATATATTTTAGTTTTTGCTCCACATTGCTATGTTCAGTGCGTCTTTGCTTATCCATGTTTATTCAATAGTTTTGTGAGCATTTAACAGAACAAGATCTCACAGCCTTCTGCTTCCCCAAGGCATGCATGTGCCCAGCTCAGCTCCTAACAATAGTTCCATAAAGTTAACTTGAGAATTCAAGTAGCTAGGAGGACTGGTTTTAAAAGTTAGGAAAGCTAACTAATACTAAGTTCCATAAATTGCTATGTTTAGGAGTAACAACAATAGCTCACATAAACCCATAACAAAGGGAAGGTGGAATGATTCAAAATTAATAACCTTCCCAGTGAAGTTGGTGGGGTAGTGTTTAAGATACTAAATACAAGTATTTATTATGCTAAAGAAAGTATCAAGTGATAAATGAAAATGAACAGTGTGATATACTAATATAACAGAGGACACAAACCAGGTTTTATAACTGAATTGATGGTAATATATAACAATTTGTATATAAAGAGAACAAATGAATGCACTGAAAATGCCTTTTATTTTTTGAATATTTAACAGAAAAGAACAGAAGTGAAAATATAGAAGAACATTGTTTTACACATACCTGTGCTAACAATTTAAGGTAAATGGGAGAATAATCCACTCCCAGAGTTTTGGATCTTAAAAATAATTAGTTAATTGATTTGATTGTAATATATGTTGATATTTTAAGTGCAATTTCATGTTATTCATTAAGTATATTTTATTAATTTTCAATAATAAAAACAATAAACATACAGAAACATACATAAATCTAAGATCACAAATAACTATAAGAAAATGGAAATAACTGGGTAAAATCAACAAGCAAAACAAAACCCAGCCCCTACCCTCCAAATCACCCCCTCCTACCAGGGCTCAGCCTAAACTATATTCTAATATGAAAAATAGTAAAAGGGGCACCAAAAGCCTGGTAAGCACAAAATATAGAAAATAATGGTCAGTCTTCAGATGTAACAACTAAAGCCATGATTATGGTCTTGTGGAGGATATTGAAAATAAAGTATATAGGGATTCCCACCTGGAATAAAACTGTGCAGGACACTTATGGAGAGAGGCAATTTAATTCCCTACCATCAGGACATGCAGAATCTCTTGATGCCACTCCAAAGAATGTGGAGTAGAGCTGTACAGAATATAACATTCTGCCTGTGGAATGCCCATAGAATGACCATTCCGATTCCTTGGTATTCTGCAGAATTTTCACAAAAAACTCAGCAGAATTTTGCAAAGTTTTAAATTTTAGTTAGTTTACTAAACTTTTAACAGTTTGCATCCAGATAACACCAAAGTTGGAATGTAAACAATACACCACAGCTTATGTGTGTGTACCACATTTCAAATTTGTAGCTTGAAAGGGGGAGGAGATATGGGTAGCCAAACAATTGAACAAAATAAATGTTGAGTTATTTTGAGATAACTTACAAATTTCTTATCCAAATTTCTCCACGATATCAGGATTTAGAGAAGTTCCTAGAATGTATATATGCACCATGTTTTAAGTCTCAAGTTTCAATAGGCGCAGAGTTACAGGTAGCCAAATATTTTGGCAAAATTTAGATTTCTGTAAATGTATTATAATTTTGATAGTATTCATTGAAATGTTAAAAAAATTGACAGGTATACAAGTTATCATTATGTTTGTATATGCACATAGTTTCAGGTTTCTAGCTTTAAGTGGGACAGAATTATAGCCTGCCAAACATGTTGCCAAAATTTAAATTTTGGTCAGTTCCCTCTAAGTTTAAAACTACATATCCAAATTTAACCAGAGTTGAAACACTTAAACTACTATACCACATGGTCATTTCTGGAAAAGTTCATATTTGCAGCTTTGAATAGTATTGGATTAAAAGTAATCAAACTTTCATGGCATTTAAAAAATTAATCTGCGACCTGAGTTCGGGAACGGATTTAGGTCACCAGAGGGCCGGACGGAGGGAGAAGGATGGAGCATCTGGGGACAGCTCTCCTTCTCTGGGGGAAGGGAAGGGGATGCACACTGGTGTAGGCTGACTCCTGGCAGAGGCTGGGAGTGCAGCAGTACAGCCAGGCTCGGAGTTCAAGGGGCAGTGGCAGACGTCGGCGTATGCCTTGATGTCAGGACATCACTCCCCACAGAAAAAAATGGAAAAGAAGCTGCCTGATCTGCCGGATGATGGCTGCTGACTCCCTGCTGCCTCAGATGCCCTGACACCCTGGAATCCACCTCAGCAGTGCCCGGGGACTGATCGTAGAGTGCGCTGGTGTCCCCCTCCTGGTGCCTTCCCCCTCAGAAGAGGAGGACCCATCCGGTGAAGGGTTACACCGGGTCACCCCTGGGTCAGCTGCAATCTGAGGTGAGTAGGAAGGGGGTTGGGGTGAGGAGGTCGGGGGGTCATGTGCAGCCGGAAGGAGAGGCAGGCCAGGGGTAAGGAAGGCAGAAAAAATATATACAAAATTAATTTTGCAAGATTGCAACCTACAAATTTATAAACCCTGAAACTTTAAAACTAGAGAATGCAATAACATTAAATTTGTCAGGTTCTTAGACCTTACAAGGATACTGTGTGTGCCAATTATATTAATTGCTTGCTGTGAGAAATTGCAAAATAACATCTGTACTCAAAGTCAAATATCATGAGTCTTTGTGAAAATTGTAGAATTTCATGGAAAATTTCATAAAACTGGAATGTTCTAATTTCACTCAGCCTGATCTGGGAGATTTTAATTAATGGATAGGGGGTCTAGGAGGCAGGTAGCATAGGGGTTCACCAGGTACTGGAGTTAGATGCACAGTTTCACCAAGAAATGGATAGCTGAAATGGATAGCACAATAGTGGTAAACCCCCAAGTTGGAGCAAGAAAGCACAGAGTGTTAAAAATTCCAACCTAAATGCAGGTTATTTAAGGTTAACATACAGTACATTTATGATCTGGGAGCCTGGTGTACATGCAAGTCTAGAACTTAGAGGTACTCAAAAAAATGAAGTGTAGGGAGACAATGTCTTGGACAGCAGGAAGAAAAAATGCTGGCTATTCCAACAGTGTAGGTCAATAGGAAAAGGAGTAGATAACTCACATTTTAAGGGAGAATGTCACTGTAAAGGGAGAATGTCACTGTAAAGTACAGAGGATATCAGTGGGATCAGTAGTTCTACTGAGTCAATCTGGCTATGGCAAAAGAGAAGGAAGGATAGTCACCCAGAGAGGAACAGCAGGACAGCAAAAAGGTCAGCCCAGCTTTTCAAAGGAAGTAGTGATATGTGCATTGTTTATGGTAAATTCCACAAAAAATTTTGGATGCTTCATCTACAGTATATGCTATCATAAATATTTAAGAAAATGTTACTAATAATTGTTTTTTCTTTTGCAAAATTAAAACTGCTTAACCAATTTATCCAGTTGTGTTAGATACCAGGATACACTGACTATGGATATGCATGTCAAATGTTAACTCTATGCAGGCAAGAGCAGAGAAGTTACAAACATCCACATTTTTGATAGTTTTCACAGTGTTTTGCAAATATTTAGTAAGTAAAGTTTTAAACCCCTTTAACTTAAAAATCTCTAATCTGATTCTCTCCATATTTAGACCATTCTATAAGCATTACAAGAAGGTCATCCATACTAATTTACACATGTCTAACTCCAAAGGTGCCTGAGTTATGTGCAGATGAAATTGTTTAATTAAATTTCCTGAAAAAAATAAAATGACAGATTTTGAGCACATTTAATTTTGAGACAATGCATCATATTGTCATGAAATCTGGAACATTGCTAGAACACATATCATCAAGAAATCATGCCAAATTTAAGATCCCTGACCCAATAGACAGTTAAGGTATATGCAGATAAAAATGTTCATGATATTTTGCACAAACAATAAAATGACACAAGGTGAGCACCTATACTTTTGAAACTCTTATTCCTAATCTCATGATATTTGGTACATTTATGGCCATTGAGGTAAAGAGTACATATTCCAAATTTCAGGGATCTAGCTTAAACAGCGGGTGAGCTATAACCAAATTACTGCATTTTAAAAATTCTGCAAAATTCCGAAGAAATTCCATGAAATGTGATGGAATTTTGAAAAATGTCATCCATATTTCACATATTTGGAATTTTCCCATTCCACACAGGTGTAATGCAGAGTAGAAGAGTCCTTCCAATGTTTAAATATAATGAGTTTCACAGTTATAGCTATAAGAGTCATATGAGCATTTTGGATACCAGAAATATCTGGGGGATAGGACCCTACTAGACAGATCTCAGATGAAAACAGGTCATGTAGGCCTAAAAGAGGGTCTAGAGAATCCCTTATGGAATTCCAAAAGGGGGTCACTTTATCACATTCCCACAGTACATGTTTCAATGTGCCCTCCACAAGGCCACATCTGGTACATAAGGGGGAAGATAGTCTGCCCATTCTAAACAATCTAAATGGTGTATAATACACAATAGGTTATGTAGAATGCAAAATTGTGTAAACTGAAACCTGTCCTGCTTAATGTACTTATAAGGGGCTCATCAAATAGAATGCCATAATTTGGGCACAATCTACAGATCTAATGACAGACTGTGTAAGTAAGTAATCTTTATTTATGAGACAAATAGAAAAAAAAACTGTCAGGCTATTTTGATTAGAGTTTGAAAAAGCTGGTATACCCTAGTTACAGGATGGGACTGCCAAACAGCAGTGAAAAGAGAGTCAGGCACTGCTAAGTCTCAGCGTGTCCAGGGTCCAGGGCCCAGAAAATTCAAGATGGCATCAGTCAGCTGGAAGTATTTAATGCTGGAACAGTTTGGGAGATGGTAACGATCCCTAATACTTTGAAATGGGAGAAGGGTATTCCCATATAAAATGGCATCTATATTTAAATCTTGATGTAGGGGACAAGAAGAAGGTGAGACAGCCTGCCAGAAATCTAGATATTTGGATTACCCATAAGTGGTTGAGCCATTGATTTAGCCCCTAACAAACCCAAACATACATTAATCTGATGATGAGCTATCAAAGACCAATGGAGTGGAAAGGAATAGAAGGGCTTTAGCAACAGAGATGGTTTTATATAAAGTATGTTACGGAGCTGAATGCCATGGGTTTGACATATTGGATGCTCCATTTTCAGCCAGAGGGGAATATGGGGGCTGATCGATAAATCGTCTTCACAAACATGCCACAACAAGGTCTTGCAAATGTGGAGGGCTCCGTAATAGAAAAAAAAATTAGGGAGCTGGACACAGCAACTCATCAAGGGACTCTGCAGTTTAATATAGGCACACTGAATGGCTCCTCTCTTCCACAAAAACATTAATTATTGTTTGCAACCTTTCTTTCATCAAAAAGACATTTAACATGCCCAGAGGATGCAATATGGCTCAGTAGGTAGCACACTCACCTCTGAGGCCGGGAGATCAGAGGGCTGTGGGTTCAGTTCCCACATATGGCACTTGGGTTAATATCCCAGTACTGACACTGTAGTGCAGCATGAGAGGGGTGCTGCACTTCTGAAGTGCCGTCTTTCAGATGAGACGTTAAACCGAGGTCCTATCTGCCTGGATTGGTGGTAGTTCAGGTGGATGTTAAAGATCCCATGGCACTTATTGAAAAGAGTAGGGAATTTCCCGTGTCCTGCCAAATTTCCCTCATTCACTAAAAAAATACCACCAACAGCTTAATCTGGTTCAAGGTCAGTTGGAATTCATCTGTATCCCCCTCCCCCGGGTCGTGCCTGAAAATAGGCAGGATTTGTCTAGTGCACTTACCTGGTCAACTAAAACTAAATAAATAAAAATAAAATAAATATGGGGGGGCGGTGGTAAAACATTCATTTTTATGATGTTAACCTGACCCCATAAACAAAGATAAACAAAGAGTGAACCACCTTTGCAGGTCTTGTTGAATAGAAAGCAGCAACAGAGTCAAGCTGTCTTTGACTAAACCTGAAGATCTGCAGCCAATTTGAATTTCCAGGTAGGTGATATTTGTCATTTCCCTTAACAAACCCATATTAGTGATGTCATGTTTACAAACAAAATTATTGAGAGGGAGTACCTTTATTTTATTGATATTCAATTTGTACCCCGAGATATCTGAAAAACGTTGCACTTCCCGGAATATTGCCTGTAATGAGACAGTAGGTACTTTGATGTGCAATAATTTATCGTCAGCTTGTGCTGAGAGGACAAATCTACACTCCCCTACTTGGATACCCTTGATAGTGTTGTTATTTTGAAGGTAATATAGTAATGGTTCTAAATAAAGGTTGAAAAGAAAAGGGGAGAGGGGGCAGCCCTGTCTGGTACTGCGCTGCAATGGAAAGGAGTCAAGTACAAACCCCGTTACATTGAATGAGAGCTGTCAGATTGCTATACAATAATTTGGTCCATTTTGAAAATTCTCATGGAAGACCAAACTTTTTTTTAAAATTGCAAAAAGATAAGTCCATGTGACACGATCAAACACCTTCTTGGCATCTTAGGAGACCAAGACTGCAGGGGATCTGCTCTTCCCGGATGCTGAGATCCAATAATGTCATTTCCAGTGATGGTCACTGGATGGCAGCCTCTCATGAAACTTACTTGTGAGGGACCAACCAACCCCTCCTATACCTGAGTTAAAGGGACCAACCTCTCCTATACCTGAGTTAAAGGGACACTGTCAACCTGTTTTTCATCATATTATTTCTAGTTAAAAACACACATTTTATGATTGCTAACCTCTAAAATTGATTGGTGTTGCTGTTTTGTCTATCTCCTTGTTTAGTAAAACTGAAATGCATGGCAATGTTTATTTATAAACAACTTTATTTTGTTTTCAATCCTGGATCTGTTCTTACTGCATACTTCCCGAGCGTTACAAACATACCCAAACAGTGCAGTCACTCATGAAGCAGTAGCCTCCTAAACTCCCATTGCATCATAAGGGGTTAGACTGTGTTGTGGGTGTTCCCAAGTTCAAGAAAGATGCAGTTGGAGCTGATCAAGGAATGCAAACAAACCTTTTTTTTGTGTGGTAACACCAGTATGGTAGGCAGTCTGTTTTTCACTTTTTTAAAGAAAAAAAGAGTCAGAATCAAACTACCAGCTACATCATCAGTCTTTACAGAATGTTGACAATCACAAAATGTGATTTTTAAACTAGGGACACTTTGAGACCTAAGCGGGGTGATAGTGTCCCTTTAATCTGTTGACCAAGATTTTTGCCAATATTTTAAAGTGTGAATTAAGTAAAGATATTGGGCGATAACTATCTGGGAAGATCTCTCTTCCAGGTTTCCTGATTAGGGTTATCCAGATGTCTGTAAAAAATGTAATTGGAGAAGCCCAATTCATGCCAAAAATTATAGACACGAACCAAGAGGGGGCAATTTCTTCCATGAAGATCGAATAAAAATTATTAACAAAGCCATCTAGCCCGGGGGCTTTGTTGGGGGAGTGACTTCAAGGCCTGTAAAACATCTGCAACTGTTAATGGAGATTTAAGGAGTCCCTGATAAGAGGGTTTGAGTACAGGATGAGGAATGGAGTCTAGATAGGTCTCAGTATCTGCTAACAGTTGAGGGCTAGGGGGATTGTCAGCATACAAGCTGGCATAAAAAGAATGAAAACCTCACCTCTACCCTAGGAATGGGTAACAACTTCCTCTCCCAAATAACACCATATTCCAGGGATATGACTGGTAGACTGCATGGCCTGAAGTCTAAGGGCTAACAGCTTGCCAGCCTTCTCTCCTGACTCCAAATATTTTACCATAGTCCTGAGCAAAGCCAGTTCCACCTTTTGCGAGAGTAGGTCTGCATATTGGACTCTGAGGTCATTTTGATGGGACCAGATATCTGGTGTAGAATATGAGGTAAGGGTTCACGCAAGAAACCTAATATCTTTTTTTGCTCACTTAGATGCCAGGTGGATGCATTCACCCCTCAAAAAACATTTCAGCTCTCCACAAAATACATCACCTGCAGTAACCAATATACAGTGGTTTGATTCTCAAGTCACATTTATCTCAGCCATCCCGTGATAAGCAGCAGGGACTTTTCAGTGGCATCAGGTAGGTGTGAAACAGGAAATTCAACTTCACCTGTTACAGGGACGTACTTCTTGCCACATTGTTAAAGTGAGCCGCTACCATTTTCCATGTGCTGCTGCAGATCTTGTGGTTGAGATCTGTTCTCCATCTGATGACAATGTTAAGCATGGGGGGGGGCAGCTACCCAAAACAGTCCTAAAGGATTGTCAGGGGTCTGCAAGTCAAAGGAGTTCTGCAACTGTATGTCATCAATAGTGGATAGTCTGCCCACTCCCTGAGGCAGATTACTGCTGTATTATATATAGGGTCCAGGTAACATTGGTTTTACCCTGTCACCCTTTCACAAACCCAGATTAGTCTTGGTGTATTACTGTCTGTAGCATTGGTTTAAACCTAGTAGCCATGACTTTTGCCACAACGTTATAGTCTGATGTAAGTAAAGATGTAGGAATGTATAAGGAGCATAGGAAGTGGTCATTTCCCAGCTCAGGCAACACTGTTATCATTACTGACCATGTGGAGGGTAGCAGCCTTCCAGTTTCCAGACCCTCTATGATCATACTGTACAGTGGGTCACTGATATCAGGCAAGAAACATTGAATGGAAGGCAACTAGGGGCCAGGGCCTTAGAAACATAGAAACATAGAATTTGACAGCATACAAGGACCACTTGGCCCATCTAGTCTACCCATTTCTCCCTACCTACACTATTATATCAGACCATGCCTGATCTCTGACTCTTTTTCCCTCCCCCTTCCTTTTCACTATGATTCCTTTGCTGTTATCCCATGCTTTCTTGAACCCCACCAATGATTTTGCTCTCACCACCTCCGCTGGAAGGCTGTTCCAGGAATCCACAACTCTTTTTGTGAAAAAGTACTTCCTCACATCTGTCCTGAATGTATCTCCTCCAGCTTCATAGCATGTCTCTTTGTTCTTGAGCACCTTTTCTTATGAAAAGTACTCCCCTCCTGTACCTTATTTACCCTGCGAGTTATTTAAAGGTCTCTATCATCTCTACCCCTTCCCTCCTCTGTTTCAGGGTGTACATGTTGAGGTCCTATAGTCTCTCCTCATAGGGCTTTTGATGCAGACCCTGCACCATTTTATTTGCCCTCCTCTGGACTGCCTGCACTCTATGTCCTTCCAGAGATGTGGGCCTCGATTCTCAAATGAGTCAGAATGCTTCAAGCCCTGGGTGCTCTGAACACACTTGTCATGGGGCTCATTGCATTCCCTGGCCAGAAATTAGGATTTTTGATTAACTGCGCTATATGCCATGAGTTAGACTGGCTTTTGCTGGTCTAACTTTGTGGTCCTTTTCCAAAGTTTATGCCACATATTTTGTTCAAGCCACTGTAAATGGGGTAAAGTATACTGAATGCATATGTCCCTCGAAAATCGGGTGTACAGTGTGGCAATGTGTTCGGTGCAATGCAGGTCTTGACGCAGGGCTTTAAGCCCTGCATCAACCTTTGAGACTGGATCCCATGATCTTCAGAACTGGACACAATACTCTATGTGGGGTCTTACCAGTGAACTATACAGAGACCACCACCTCTCCCTCTTTCTGCTGGTGATACCTCTCCCTATGCACCTCAGCATCCCTTTTGCCTGCCCTACTGCCTTGTCCCACTGCCTGGCCACCTTTAGGCCATCCAATCTGATTACCCGCAGGTCTCTTCCCTGCTTTTTAGTCATCAATACTACTCCACCTGTTTTGGATTCCACCCTTGGGTTTCTGTGTCCTATAGTAAGTGCACTATTCTGCACTTTTTCCTATTTAAACCCAACTGCCATACCCTTGACCGGTCCTCCAGTTTTCTCAGGTCTCTGCACATCCTTTCCACCCTCCTGGATTGTACACCCTATTGCAGATTTTTGTGTCATCGGCAAAGAGGCAGACCTTCCTTTCCAGCTCCTTTGCAGTGTCACTTATAAAGACATTAAAGAGGACCCATCTCAGCACTGATCCATAAGGCACCCCACTCATCACCCTCCCTTTCTTGGAGTGAACTGTGTTTACCACCACCCTCTGTCAGCTATCCCCTAACCAATTTCCTTTACAGTTTTTCACCATTAGACCCACTCCTAAGCTACCCAGCTTGCCTACTAGTCTGCTATGTGAAATGGGTTTGAATGCCTTACTGAAATCTAGGTAGGTTATGTACACCACTCCACCCAGATCTAGTTCCTTGGTAACCCAGTCAAATAAATCTATCAGATTCATTTGACGTAACCTCCCCCTTGTGAAACCATGCTGCCTTGGGTCTTGTAAGCCACTGAATTCAAGATATTCTGCAATTGTTTCCTTCAGTAGCGATTCCATTAACCTTCCCACCATGGATGTCAGGCCTACTGTCCTATAATTGCAAGCCACCTCCCTGCTACCACTTGTGTGTAGTTGGAGTACATCCACCCTACTCCAGTCCTTCAGAACCTCTTCTGTTTCCAGTGAGTTGTTAAACTGAACTGTCAGAGGTGCAGCCAGTATTTCCCTGAGCTCCCTAAATAACCTTGAATGCATCCCATCTGGCCCCATTCCTTTATCTACCTTCAGATTGGCAAGTTCCTTCAGGAATCTCCTCCAAAAAAGCACTAGTGTCCACCTCTCTTCCTCCAAAGCTTTTGTTACTTTTTTGCAGCCCCTTCTCCTTCCTCTGTGAATGCTGAACAAAAGTATTTGTTCATGATGTCTGCCTTTTCCTTAGTCCCCCTCTGCACAGCACCTCCCTTCCCTTTTAATACTTACAATCCCACCCCTCATCTTCCTCTTTTCATTTATATATCTAAAAAATGTCTTGTCCCCCTTTGTTGCCTCCTGGACTATTCTCTCTTCAGTTTGTGCCTTTGCTCTCTTTACTGCTTTCCAACTTCCCTCTGTTTTCCCCTGGTACACCTCCCTCTCCTCCCCTCTCTGAGTCTTCTTATACCTTCTGAATGCTATCTTTTTAGCTTTTTCCTTTTCAGCTACCTCTTTTGAGAACCATTGTACATAGAAACATAGTCCTTTTTCTTTTGCTCACTTGTTTGATGCAGAGGTTTGTTGACTTTACTATGCTCTCTTTTATCTTTGCCCGCTGTTCCTCCATTCGACCCAGGTCACCCACCCTGCTAGGTCATCCATGAGGCATTCACCCATATTTTTAAAATCTGCTTTCCTGAAGTCCAGGAACCTCACCTTGTGTGGTTTGATTCTGCAGCTGATTTTATATTGAACCACACCATACAGTATTCACTGGTCCCCAAGATGCCTCCCTCATTGATGTCAGCAATAATGTTCCTCTTAGTGAGTACCAGGTCCAGTATTGCCCCATTATGAGTGGATTCACTGACTAGTTGCCTGAAGAATACCCCCTACAGAGATTACAGGATGTCCCTGGTTCTAGCTGAAACTGCTGCTGGAAGGCTCCAATCCACATCTGGCAGGTTCAAGTCCCCTATCTGCAGCACCTCCCCCTTCTCTGCCATCATGCCAAATGTTTCCACCAGTACCCTATCTAATTCCTTCCTCTATGCTTGAGGTCTGCAGATCATTCCAATGTGAATAGTGGCTCCATTACATGTCTACAGGGAAACCCACAGTACCTCTGCTTCCCCTGTTTTCCCTGTATCTCAATGTTTTTTATGCTTGTCCTCACATAAAGCACTGCACCTTCAAACCTCCTCCTTTCCATCTCACCCAGTCCTACCTGAACAGAGTTTAGCTTAGTATGGACATGTCCCAGTCATGGTTGTCAGTGCACCAAGACTCAGTAATGGCCACAATATCTAGGACAGCCTCTGCCATGATGGCCTCTCAGTCAGGAATCTTTTTTACTAGACTTCTAGCATTCACACACACGGCCTACCAGATTTTGATTTAACTCTGCTTGTTGCTCCCCTTTTTTCCTTTTTGCCTTCCCTCCTTCACACTCTCTTGTCAATGATCCTGTTCCTTTCCCCCTTTATCTCTGCCATCCTGCTACTTTTATTATTTTGAACACTGGTGATTCCTCTCCCCTTGCGTTCTCCTTACTCTCTACTTCAGCCTGTGGGGGAGGCAGTTTCTGACACCCTGATTCCTTCTGCAACCCCCTTGGCAGTTTAAATGTTCAGTCAAGTAACATTTAAAAAGTCCACTGAGGACTGCTACTCTCCTCCCAGATGGATGCAGGCCATCACCTCCTCTATAGGCACTTATCCTCCCAGGTGGGTCCCCAGTCCCCAGTGTAGCCAATCCCTTTCTCTGTTCACTACGGATAGGCAAACCATCTCTGCCACACTTCCAAACCCCTCTTCACTGGGTCAACTCAGTTCTGACTGGGAAAACCGAGGCTCTAGTCGCTGAACCCAAATCGCCAAGTTGGCCCTGTTCAGAAGTGCAGTCTGGTCCAGGAATAACACTCTCATCACAAGTACTGAATGGAAAAGTCAGGGCAGGGTGCAGAAATAAAAAAAAGTGCCCCTCTCCCCTAATCTCTGATGAATACTCATGAGTTCCTGGACTGTCATATGACCAACAAACACAAACACTTGTGATCCTGGTGCACCGAAAGGAGCCAACAAATAAGGGTCTCTGTTAGTGTTGTGCAAAACTGACATATTTAGCCCCATGAAAACTTTGATGAAATTTGTGCATTTCATAAAATTTTTCATTGAGCATGCCAGTTTCACCTATGGTATATCCTTCCCCTACCCCTATCAGTCCTCTACCCCAGTATGCTTTTTAACATATTCCCTGGTGGTCTAGAGGCCCACCGCCCCCCCCACCATGGCAGCTGTCACACCCCACTTCCTCCACATTCTGAAACAGAGTGGGCTTCTGGCACAGCCCTCTGCTCTCCTGCTGACATCGTTTTTTTTATATTATTCCTGGTGGTCTGATGGCCACCCACCCCCAACCCAACAAGTACTGTCCCACCCTGATCCCCGATCCTGAAACAGAGTGGGCCACCAGCACAGCCCTTTGCTGCCCTTTACAGACAGCAGCCTGCTTAGATGTGAATGAATGAATGAATGAATGAATGAATGAATGAAAGAATGAATGAATTAATGCAAGCACTCATTCATTCATTCATTCATTCATTCACATCTGAGTGGGCTTCCAGCCATGGAGGAGAGTGGAGGGGTGTTTCAGTAGTCCGCTTTGTTTTGGGATGGGGAGCAGGGTGGAACGGTACTTGCTGGCCTGGGGGTGGGGTGGGCCACTAGACCACCAGGGAATAACAAATGGGGTTGGTGGACACAGCAGAAAAAGACTGGGATGAGGTTCAGAGAGTATTTAAGAGCTGGTAATATTGGATTTATTTAAACAGTGGAGCACTTTGTGATCCACAAGTATATATTTGAGTGAAAAAGAGGGGAAGTCAAATGTTATCTGGACAAGGATTATATCAACATATTCAACAGACCTGCACTGAATGAGGACACAGTGAAGCAGCTCACTGGAGTGCTGGCAATCAGGGCAATCAGGGGTGAAGAGTGAATGACACTGTTTTTTTTTATTGTTTTTTTGTTGAAAAGGTTTGTTGTCTCAGAGGTGTTTCAGTCTCCTTCTCACATTGAAGGAGCTAATTGCTTTCCTCCCACAGCTCTTCCAGAGGATTATGTGTGTATCTGGGGGGTGGAACTGGCAAACTGTCAGTAATTTTCAACAGAAAGAAGGGTTAAAAGGTCAGGTTGGTTGATATTTTGGAGGTAGAAGACTTGGTTTGCTGGCCAAGGCACCTAGCTTCACCTGCGCTCTTTCCTTCTAAGATTGCTTGAAAGGACAGAGCAGAGAACCTTACCAGAGCAAGGGAAAAGGATTAAGACTTCTTTTGGCTAAGCAGATTTACTGTGTGTTGTTGTTTTTATTTTGTACTCACAGGGATTGCTACTGTTTGTTGCAAACATTTCATTGCTTTATTTTTCTCTGATTTAAATTGTTGTTGCTGGTATACCTTCTGTATTATTACAGGGTGTGCCTACAGGTGTGTGTTAACAGATTACTGCTGTAATCTTCTGATTCAAATTGTCTTTTGCAAGGTATATCTTCTGTTACTGCTTTATTTTCTCTGTGCAAGTGTTTCTTACAGGGTATATCGTCTCTGAAATTATTACAGGTGGTGCTTTACAGGTTTTACAGTTTTATCTAACATTAGGATAAGCTTTCAGGGTTACTGCATTTGTTGTTGACTGATTGTTTCTGCTCTTACCTCCTTGTTCTTTCATCCGTGGTTCTTTTCAGCAGGGGAAGGGCCCAGCCACCCACCCTCATCCTCAACCACCACACACTACACTCCTTTTATAGGGTACCACAGTTGTGACATTTCCTGTGGCAAAGCAGGAAGGGGCGGATCAGTGGGGCATTCACAAGGTGAGTTCATTTACAGGGGAACTAGTAATTTAACTTGTTATAACAAGTTATATGAAAACACAACACAAACTCATACCATTACTTGCATTTTCTTCCTTCTAATTACTCTGACCAGGTTATAAACCCAGCAACTTATCTGGAATAGATATCATTAACTGCAGGTACTGTGGAACGCTTTTTGGAAGGACAGTCTTACAGGATTTAGGACACTGTCCTACATGCTGGGCCATTGGATATCTTAGGGCTCAGCTCTGGGCAGCATGGGCAAAGATTGCATGCCTCAAATTTCATGTTCAAGAGGAAACACATTATAAGAACCACTCGCAATTTCCCCAACATCCAACAGAAGGACCTTGACCACAGAGGGTAGTTGGTCCAGGAGGTTGGCAGCAGGTTAGGAGGGGCAAATCGGGTGCCACATCACTATGTGCTCTTCAACATATTACCTCCAAAAACCATATAAACACTACAAACAGGTATCTGCCTCTATCTCCAAAATCAAACAAAGGGTCAGAGGACACTACAGAGCAGGACACTGCAGCATAGGAGCTAGCACAACAAAACTCACCAAAATCAGGAACCAAAACAAAAAAAGCAAAAAGGAAATCCATAAAACTTCTGATCATTGGAGACTCCATGATTCGGGGAGTTGATACCCATCTCCAGCCAGTGGTAATGGTCAGATGTCTCCCAGGTACATCAGCATGGAGAGACTCTGACTGCATTGCTAAAATTGTTCAGAAAGCAGGAGAAAACATTGATATCCTGGTACACATAGGGACTAATGATCTCGCCAACCAGTCAGTTGTGGAGACCAAGGAACACCTGACCAGGCTGGGTGACAAACTATCATCCATTTCATCCGACATCTCCTTCTCTGAGATCCTGCCAGTCTGGGACAGGGGGCAGATGGACGGAAGGTCAGAGAAGGGGAGATAGGGGAGCTAAACATGTGGCTTAAGGGCTGGTGCCAGGAAAAAGGACACAGATTTGTAAGGAACTGGCAACAGTTCTGGGAGTGAAAGTTCTTTAAATTTGATGGACTGCATCTGACTAAGGAGGGAGTCAGTGCATTGGGGCAGAAGTTTGACATCTTTACAGAATATTTAAACTAGCAAATGGGGAGAGGGGGTGCAGCACCCCATAAGTCGAATGGGAAGAACACCCCTCCCCCCTCAGTTAGTGGTCAAACAGGGATTCAGCATGTTTGCAGTTCATTTGCATCACCAGGTAAGAAAAAAGGTCCATGTCCCCATACGACACACAGGGGGGAAATGCCAAACCTCACCTAACAACGAACACACCAAAATCTGGTCAATGGAAAATCATGTACACAAATGTACACAGCCTGGGAAATAAGATCCCAGACCTGCAGGCAATAATGTCAGAGGCTAAACTGGACATAGCAGCAATTAATGAGACGTGGTTTAGAAGATGTACAAAACATGACAGCTAAAGGGGAAGTTCTGATAATGGGAGACTTCAACATGCCAGATACAGATTGGTCAATACCAGCAGGAACATCTGCCAGAACTAGACACATAGTGGATTCCCTGCGGGGGGAGGGCCTCAAACAACTGGTACAGCAACCCACAAGAGACAGGGCTATCCTAGATCTAGTACTGACTAACAAGGAAGGGATCACAGATCTCCAGGTAGAAGGTCACCTGGGGGCCAGTGACCATCACATGGTATGGTTCAATTTGGCTACTACATCTAAATCATCCCATTCCAAGGCAAAAATATGGGACTTCAAAGGAGCTGAGTTTGATAAGATGGCCAACAGAGTTAAGCTAGCCCTGGCAAAAAGAAACACAGGCAAGGGGGTACAGGCATAGTGGGCAAGCATTAAGGATGCAATACTTGAAGCAACATTCCATTGTGTTAGACAGAAAAGGAAGTGCAAAAGAAGAAGGAAACCACTTTGGTTCTCAAATACAGTAGCAGAAGAGGTCAGAGCCAAAAGGCTGGCCTTCAGGAAATATAAGGGAACACAGCGGGATGAAGATAGGGAGGCATACCAAACTGCCCTAAGGGAAGCAGGATGGCAGTAAGGCAGGCAAAGTCCCAAACTGAAGAAACACTAGCACGAACAGTAAAGAAGGTGACAAGACTTTCTATAGATACATTAGTGAAAGGAGAAAGTCCAGAGGGGTATTGCAGTTTAATAGAGAAAAGGGAGCATGTGAGGAGGAGGACCCTGTAAAGGCATCTATCCCAAATAGATACTTTTGCTCAGTATTTACTGAAGAGAAGGTAGGGCAGGGCCCACAGCTTAGCATCATGGACACGGGGGGAGAGGTGAGTACTACTCCCTTCACAAAAGAAAGGGTCCTACAAGAGCTTGCTAAGCTCAGGGTGGATAAGGCAATGGGACCCAATGGCATACATCCCAGGGTACTTAAGGAGCTAAAGGTGGAACTAGCAGAGCCATTAGCAGAACTGTTTAGTGAGTCTCTGAGCACAGGAGAGGTCCCAGAAGACTGGAGAAGGGCTCATGTGATCCCACTCCACAAGAATGGTAGCAGGGAGGAGATGGGGAACTACAGACCAGTCAGTCTTACCTCAGCAGTGGGCAAGATTATGGAGGCACTCCTTAAGGAAAGGATAGTGCAACACCTGGAATCCATAGGGGCACAGGATCCAAGACAGCATGGGTTTACAAAAGGAAGGTCCTGTCAAACTAATCTCATAGATTTCTTTGACTGGGTAACAAGAGTGGTGGACCAAGGGGGAGCAGTTGATGTCACCTACCTTGACTTCAGCAAAGCTTTTGACACTGTTCCACATAGAAGATTGATAAATAAGCTGGGTAGGCTCTGGGTGGGTCAGAAGTTGGTCAACTGGATGGCAAACTGGTTGACGGGCAGAAAACAGAGAGTGGTGGTAAATGGTATACAGTCAGAAGAGATGCAAGTCACAAGTGAGGTACCTCAGGGATCAGTTCTGGGGCCAGTCCTCTTCAACATCTTCATTAGTGACCTTGCAGATGGACTAGAGGGTAAGGCTTGTCTGTTTGCAGATGACACCAAGATCTGCAACAGAGTAGATGATCCAGATGGGGTGGGCAGAATGAGAAGAGATCTGGATAAACTAGCAAAATGGTCAGAAGAGTGGCAAGGGAGTTAATGCAAAGAAGTGCAAAATCATGCACATAGGAAGAGAAACCCTGAAGCCACCTATAGGCTGGGAAGGAGTTGCTAGCAGTCACAAACGAAGAAAGAGACTTGGGCATCATCATCACAGATGACCTGAAATCATCCAAGCAGACCTCTAAAGCAGTAGGTAAGGCTAGGGGGATGTTGGGGTGTATTAGTAGGGGTATCACAAGTCATAAGAGGGAGGCATAATCCCTCTTTACAAGACACTGGTTAGGCCCCATCTGGAGTACTGCGTGCAGTATTGGAGGCCACACCTTCACAAGGACATTAACCAAATTGAGGCAGTCCAGAGAAGGGCAACCAAAATGGTGCAGGGACTGCATCAGAAGACATATGAAGACAGATTAACAGAGCTCAATATGTATACCCTTGAGCAAAGGAGGAGAGAGGTGATATGATCGAGGCATTCAAACACCTTAAGGGCATTAACAAGGTGAAAGAGTCTAACATGTTTAAATATAAGAAAAATAGCAGGACGAGAGGTCACGGCATGAGATTAGAGGGGGCGATTAAGGGGAAATGAGGAAATTCTTTTTTCACAGAAAGGGTGTGGTGGATGCATGGAATGGCTTACTACAAGAAGTGGTGGCTATGAATACAGTGCAGGGCTTCAAACAGGTATGGATAGGCATAAGGAGCAACAAATGACTATGAATAGATAGGCCACTGACAGAGCAAAGGCCGATGGCACATTTATAAGGTAGAAAAGAAATGGGCAGACTGGATGGGCCTTCTGGTCCTTATCTGCCATCAACTTCTATGTTTACAGTAACCACACTTGGGAGACTTCAGTACCTGGCTATGTACTGTTCAGAAGAGACCAAGGTGCAAAAGAGGGTGAAGTGGCCCCATGTCAATGAAAATATCAAAGCTACAGAAATTCAGAATACACATAAGGAGCCAGAAGAACTGTGGGTCACCCTGGAAACATGAAATGGGACAGCTATAAGAACTGGGGATGTCTACAGGCCCCCAGACCAGGGGGAGGACATAGACACATTACTCTTAGAAGATATACAAAACATGACAACTAAAGGGGAGGTTCTGATAATGGGAGATTTCAACATGCCGGATACAGATTGGTCAATACCAGCAGGAACATCTGCTAGAACTAGACACATGGTGAATTCCCTGCAGGGGGAGGGCCTCAAACAACTGGTACAACAACCCACAAGAGCCAGGGCTATCCTAGAACAAGTACTGACTAACAGGGAAGGGATCACAGATGTCCAGGTTGAAGGTCACCTGGGGACCAGTTACCATCACATGGTATGGTTCAATTTGGCCACCACATCTAAATCATCCCATTCCAAGGCAAAAATATGGGACTTCAGAGGAGCTGACTTTGATAAGATGGCCAACAGAGTTAAGCTAGCCCTGGCAAAAACAAACACAGGTGAGGGGGTACAGGCAAAGTGAGCAAGCATTAAGGATGCAATACTTAAAGCAACATCCCATTGTGTTAGACAGAAAAGGAAGTGCAAAAGAAGAAGGAAACCACTTTGGTTCTCAAATACAGTAGCAGAAAAGGTCAGAGCCAAAAGGCTGGCCTTCAGGAAATATAAGGAAACACAGCGGGATGAAGATAGGGAGGCATACCAAACTGCCCTAAGAGAAGCAGGGAAGGCAGTAAGGCAGGCAAAGTCCCAAACTGAGGAAACACTAGCACAAACAGTAAAAGAAGGTGACAAGATTTTTTTATAGATACATTAGTGAAAGGAGAAAGTCCAGAGGGGGTATTGCTAAGCTCAAAGGAGAAAAGGGGGCGTGTGAGGAGGAGGACCCTGTAAAAGCATCTATCCTAAATACATAATTTTGCTCAGTATTTACTGAAGAGAAGGTAGGGCAGGGCCCACAGCTCAGCGCCATGGACACAGGGGGAAGGGATATGAGCACTACACCCTTCTCACAAGAAAGGGTCCTACAAGAGCTCGCTATGCTCAGGGTGGACAAGGCAATGGGACCTGATGGCATACATCCCAGGGTACTTAAGGAGCTAAGGGTGGAACTAGCAGAGCCATTAGTAGAACTGTTTAGTGAGTCTGTGAGTACAGGAGAGGTCCCAGAAGACTGGAGAAGGGCTCATGTAATCCCGCTCTACAAGAGTGGTAGCAGGGAGGAGGCAGGGAACTACAGCCCAGTCATTCTTACCTCAGCAGTGGGCAAGATTATGGAGGCACTCCTTAAGGAAAGGATAGTGCAACACCTGGAATCCATAGGGGCACAGGATCCAAGACAGAATGGGTTTACAAAAGGAAGGTCCTGTCAAACTAATCTCATAGATTTCTTTGACTGGGTAACCAGAGTGGTGGACCAAGGGGGAGCAGTTGATGTCACCTACCTTGACTTCAGCAAAGCTTTCAACACTGTTCCACATAGAAGATTAATAAATAAGCTGGGTAGGCTCGGGGTGGGTCAGAAGTTGGTCAACTGGGTGGCAAACTGGTTTACAGGCAGAAAACAGAGAGTGGTGGTAAATGGTATATAGTCAGAAGAGATGCAAGTCACAAGTGGGGTACCTCAGGGATCAGTCCTGGGGCCAGTCCTCTTCAATATCTTCATTAGTGACATTGCAGATGGACTAGAGGGTAAGGCTTGTCTGTTTGCAGATGACACCAAGATCTGCAACAAAGTAGATGATCCAGATGGGGTGGGCAGAATGAGAAGAGATCTGGATAAACTAGCAAAATGGTCAGAAGAGTGGCAACTGGAATTTAATGCAAAGAAGTGCAAGATCATGCACATAGGGAAGAGAAACCCTGAAGTCACCTATAGGCTGGGAGGGGAGTTGCTAGCAGTCACAAAGGAAGAAACAGACTTGGTCATCATCATCACTGATGACCTGAAATCATCCAAGCAGACCACTAAAGCAATAGGTAAGGCTGGGGGGATGTTAGGGTGTATTAGTAGGGGTATCACAGGTTGTAAGAGGGAGGCAATATTCCCTCTTTACAAAACAGTGGTTAGGCCCCCTCTGGTGTACTGCGTGCAGTACTGGAGGCCACACTTTCACAAGGACATTAACCAAATTGAGACAGTCCAGAGAAGGGCAACCAAAATGTTGCAGGGACTGCATCAGAAGACATATGAGGACAGATTAATGGAGCTCAATATGTATACCCTTAAATAAAGGAGGGAGAGAGGTGATATGATCGAAACATTCAAACACCTTAAGGGCATTAACAAGGTGAAAGAGTCTAACATGTTTAAATATAAGAAAAATTGCAGGACAAGAAGACACAGCATGAGATTAGAAGGAGGCCGATTAAGGGAAATGTGAGGAAATTCTTTTCACAGAAAGGGTGGTGGATGCATGGAACGGTCTACCTCAGGAATTGGGAGCTATGAATACAGTGCAGGACTTCAAACAGGCATGGGATAGGCATAAGGGAGCAATACAGATGAGTATGAATAAATAGACCACTGACAGAGCAAAGGCCAATGGCACATTTATAAGGTAGAAAAAGAAATGGGCAGACTGGATGGGCCTTGCGGTCCTTATCTGCCGTCAACTTCTATGTTTCTATGATACAGTGAAGCAGCTTGCTGGAGTATTGGCAATCAGGGGTGAAGGGCTCAAAGATTGCCTGAAAAGGGATACCAGCGCTGCAGGAACCATGGAACTTGAGAGCAGCTGCAGCATCCTTTGCACCCACATTGTTTGCCCGAACAACAGTTGGAGAACATAAACAGACAGACAGGGATAGTCATATGATGGCTTGTATTCTGAGACTTCTCAAAATATGGATCTCTAGATGAAAGTTTGGTCCTGATTTTATGGGCATATCATTACCGAACTGGCACCTTTGGGATTAAATCGCAATTCAAGATGAAAGGGGTCAAAAAACAACACCGTTTACTATAATTAACTTACTAATTTCACACTCAACATAGGGAGGGAAACAGGGGCATGGGTACAGGGGTGATTCAGTTCAGGGGCAGACATTTAAGAGGAGTGGGAAAATTGTGGGCTGGCAACTGGCAGGTATGCAACCACATATAGATGCAGACCAGAAATGGGACACCAATAAGGAAGGGCTGACGGAGGCTACAGAGTCTTGCACTAGGAACAAAAGCATGAAGGGAAGGGTAAAGAAACCCAGTTGGCTGACACAGGAGGTTATGGAAGGGGTGAGGGCCAAGAGGGCAGCATTTTGAAAGTATTGGAAATTGGGGTGAGGTGATGATAAGGATACATACATGGAAAAGTCCAGGGAGGTTACCAGACTGGTCATGGTGGCCAAGGAGTCCAGGGAGCTGAGAAGGGCACAAGGAATCAAAAGTGGAGAAAAAGACTTCTTCTGCTGCATCGGAGAGAGACGAAGGAGCAAGGATCTGCTGGTGAGGATGAAGAAGGACGGGGTGGGTGGAAAAAGGGGCAGAGCAGGCAGAAGCACTGAACAAATACTTCTGCTCTGCATTTACGCAAGAGAAGGGGGGGCAGACACCACAAGCAAGGGGGTGGGATGGTAGGGGGGAGGAGATGACAGATGTAGAGATTACAGAGAGTAGTGTACTAGATGGGTTGAAGGCATTAAGGGTGGACAAAGCACCTGGACCTGATGGCATTCACCCTAGGGTACTAAGGGAGGTGGCAGATGTCCTGGTGGGGCCACTGGCTACCTATTCAATGCCTCCCTGGACACAGAATGTGTACCACAGGACTGGAGAATGGCCAATGTGGTGCCCATCCACAAAAGTGGCCCAAAGGATGAACCAGGACCCACTCCCAGGTTGGCTAACTTGTTTATTAATCTTTTGTGTGGAACTGTGTCAAATGAGTTGCTAAAGTCTAGGTAGGCAATGTCCACAGCCCTTCCCTCGTCTACTGCTTTGGTCACCCAGTCAAAGAAATCAATTAGATTTCTCTGACATGACCTTCCTGCTGTGAATCCATGCTGCCATGGGTTCTGTACCCCACAGGCCTCTAGATACTCAACAGTTTTTTCCTTCAGAAGTGATTCCATCATTTTCCCTACCACTGAGGTCAAACTGACAGGTCTGTAGTTTCCTGCCGCTATCTTGATCCCGTGTTTGTGCAGGGGAATCACATCTGCCCTTCTCCAGTCCTCAGGTACCACACTATCCTCCCATGATTTATTAAAAAGGGTACTCAGTGGTGTTACTAGTTCTTCCCTTAGTTCTTTTAGAATTCTGGTGTGAATCCCATCAGGCCCCATTGCTTTATCCACCTTCAGTTTTAAGAGTTCTTTCAGAACCCTTTCTTCTGTGAAAGGACTAATATCAATCCCCCTATCCAGAGTGCTTCTATTGATGGGATTAGGTATCTCCCTCTGCTTTTCCATTGTGAATACTGAGCAGAAAGTATTAGTTCAGTATCCCTGCTTTTTCACTGTCACTCTCTGTCCAACCACCTTTCTTTTTATTCAGCCTCAGTATCCCTGCCTTAGTCTTTCTTTGCTCACTAATGTACCTATAAAAGGTTTTATCCCACTTCTTAACTGAGTTGGCTATCTTTTCCTCAGTTTGGGCCTTTGCTATTCAGACTGCCTTCCCCACTTTCTTCTGCATTAACTGGTACCGTTTTTTGTCCTGCTCCTTCTGTGTTTCTTTATACTTCCTGAATGCTATCTTTTTCTTCCTTACCTTCTCCACTACTTCTTTTGAGAACCGTAGTGTTTTTTTTCTTTCATTTTGATTTATTTGCTTCACACAAAGGCTTATTGCTTCTGTGATGGCAGTTTTGATGTTTCCCCACTGTTGCTCCACCCCACCTTCTTGCCTGTTTGCTAGTGCTTTTCTGAGGCACTCTCCCATTTTGACAAAATCAGCCCTTCTGAAGTCCAGTACCTTCAGTTTTGTGTGGCTTGACTCTACAGCTAAGTTTATAATGAACCACACTGTTTGGATGTTGCTTTTATTTATTTATTTATTACAGGTTTCGGAAAGATATCTTTGAGTCGAAGACCCATTTCCAAAGGTTCCACATCACATAAATTAGGTACAGACAAGCATTACAGTGATTGTTATAGCATATAAAGATCAGATTGTTACAAGGAACAGTCAGGCTAACATTCAAATGCTAGGGCAGTATAAGAAAGTTAGTTACAGAATGCATGCCAATCCTAGAGAGACTTAGTATGAAAAATAAATGAGGAGGAGGCAGGCCAGAGGCTATTGTCAGGGAGTACGGAGAAGGGAGAGGGCCAGGTTCAGTTTCAATCACAGGCACTTGTGGACAGGAGGTGGACCCTGATATGGATTTTAAATTGCCCAATTCTTTGTTCACAAACCAAGGAGAAGGGTAGGCTATTCATCCACAAGGGGGCCCTATAGCTGAAGGATCTTTGGAATTGAGAGGTACAGCAGGAAGGAATCGAGAAGAGATGGTTGTTTGAGGTATGCGTGTGTTTAACCTTAGAGTAAGAGTGGATTAAAGGGGCAAGGACAGAGGGGGAGAGGCCTAATGAGATTTTTTTGCCAGAATGCAGGTATGGAGTCTGATTCTGTTGTCAAGGTTAAGCCAGCTGGTGTCATTGTACAGCGAATAGGTATGGGTGAGGCGATCACAACCCAATACAAGATGACAGGCTTTGTTTAGGACAAGTCTAAGTCTAACCAGGGCTGAGGTGCTTGCCGCACCATAAATCCCTAAGCCATAGTCAAGTAGAGAGAATACCGAGGAGGTGACTGCAAGCCTAAGGGCACAAGGGGTAAGACAATGTTTGAAATGATGCAGAAGCCCAAGCCTAGTACTGAGGACCTTAGATAGGTGGCAAATATGCTCTTGGTAGGTAAGCCCTGTGTCCAGGGTGATGCCCAGGTATTTAAAGGAGTCCACCAGTTAAAGGGGAGTCTGGGTTGATGTTAGTACTTGAGGGAAAAGCCCCTTCCTGGTGTTCTGCAGATGTGCGAATAGCATAACTTTGTTTTTTTCAGTTAATAATAAGGCGTTATGAGGAGAACCAGCATTTGGCAATGTTGAAGGAGAACTGGAGGGAGCAGTGAAGTTGATGGTGGTCAGGGCTGGAGGAGAAGATGACAGCATCATCTGTGTAAAGTAATAGGTTGGAGGGGCAGGATACAAGGAGGGAGTTTAGGATGAGGCTGAATAGGAGAGGTCCCAAAATGGACCATTGTGGAACTCCGGAGAGGACAAGAGGTTTGATGGATAGTGCATTACCAATTTTGACCTTTTGAGTCCGGTTCGAGTGGTAGCCAGAGAACCATCCCATGGCTTCCTGAGAGAGACCCAGGTTGGTCAAAGAGGCTAGGAGAAGGGAATGGTGGACAGTGTCAAATGCCTTTGTAAGGTCTATGAAGATCACACTCGTGATGTTACCTTTGTCATGTACTGCGTGGAAGTGTGTGTTAAGCTCAAGAAGGGCAGTTGTAGTGCTGTGTCCTTTGTGGAAACCATGCTGTTGTTTAGAGAAAAGGTTGTATTTATTAAGATGCTCAGTGAGCTGATCAGAAACAATCCTCTCCAAGTCCTTGGAGGGGGGAGGAAGTATGGAGATAGGGCAGTAATTGGTAGCAAAGGAGCGGTCCCCACATTTAAATATGGGTGGATGGATGCAGATTTCCACTTGGAGGGGAATTTACTGAGACATAGGGAGAGGTTTAAAATGTGGGTGAGGGGGGAGAAGGACCTCATTAAGGGTGAGCCAAAGGAGTTTCAAATAAAGGGAGTCAGAGCTGGAGGATGCGTGGCTAAGGGCAGTTTTAAGGTACGGTTCAGTAGACTTAGGAGAGATATGGTGCAGATAAAAGGGTGGAGCTCCAGGATGGGGAGAAGGTTGCTAGGGGCTGGAGGATCATAGAAATTTGGGGGGAGAACATGGCTGAGATTGGTGAAGGCATTTTTGAAGACTGCAGTGATCTGAGTGGGGCCTGTGGTCAAGGACCCATCAACCATAATCCGAGTGGGAACCAGATTAGTGTCCTTACAACATATATCCTTAACATTGGTCCCAGATGGCTACCCACTTCAAGATCAGAGATCCTCTCTCCATCCCCATTTGAGAGTACCAGGTCTAAGATTGCTCTCTTCTGAGTGGGTTCCAAAACTAGCTGTCTGAGGCATGCCCCCTGTAGGGCATCGAGAATGGCCCTGCTCTTGGATGTGGCTGCAGCAAAGGTGCTCCAGTTAACATCTGGTATATTCAGGTCCCCCATCAGCAATATCACCCCTTTCTCTGCCATCCCAAGGATGCTTTCTGTCATTTCCTTGTCCATTTCCTCCCCCTGAGATGATGGTCTGTATACAACCCCTGTGGGGATTGTGGAGCCATTTCCAGTCTCCATGGTGACCCATAATGCCTCCTCTCCTCCCTGTTTACCCTTTAGTTATGTTGCTTCGATCCCTTCCCTTATATAGAGAGCTACTCCTTCTCCTTTTCTTCCCTCCCTGTCCCTCCTGTAGATTGTGTACCCTGGTATGTTGACATCCCAGTCATGGTTCTCTGTGTACCATGTTTCTGTGACTGCCATGATATCCTGGCATCCCTCTTCTATCAAGGCCACCATTTCATGGAGCTTTTTAACCTAGACATACTGTATGTGGTGAGTTTATAAGGAGAACCATCCTTTTGTGGGTTATAGTAAATATTTTATATTCATTAGTATCAATGAAGGGAAACATTATGTTGTGACTACCTATCAACTCTACAGCAAGATGGGAAGGCAATAAATGAAACATAATCTTAGGGACTTTGTTACTGGCCTATCATCTAACTGGAACTGTATGTCAACTGGTGAAGAGAACTCCACTGGCCAGTGGTGCTGACTGGGTAGAATATGCCTAGCTCAGGGAGAACAAATCTGCCTGGACTACTAAGTGGCAGGCCTTGAAGTGCTGGCCATGGGATCGATTCAAGTTCTTTCATCTATCTGGGACTGATAGTGTTGCAGTGAAATATGGCTAAATTCTGCCACTCATTGGCGAAATCCAAAAGGGATTGTACTGATAAACAGAATACAACATGGTTACAGAAACCAAATGGTTGCTATAAGTGTCAAAGATGTGTTTTTGTAAACATGTGGAACAAACCAAATGTTTTTCAATAAAAGGTGTAGAACAATCTTTTACGATAAAACAATGTGTAACATGTGATACTGAAGGCATTGTCTACTTAGCTGTTTGTTGTTGCGGAGCCTACTATGTAGGCAAAACGAGAAGAAAATTTAAGGACAGAGTGGGGGAACATGTTAGAGCAGTAGAAAAAGGTGATCCTACGTATGCCACAGCTTTACATATTTTAGAAGCTACTGATTCTCGGCAACATTCTTTTAAATTCGTAGCTGTGGATAAAGTAAATCGAAATCCGAGGCGGGGGAGATTTAGAAAATCTTTTATTAATCAGAGAGAATTATTATTGGATACTTAAACTTAAGGCTAATAAACTTCCAGGCTTAAATTCACATTTAGATATTTACCCTTACTTAAGACAAGGCAGATAAAAGATATTCATCAATAAGAAGTAGCTGAGCAATGGCTTAAAAGAAAGAACTATGGATTGCATAGGTGTAATGGATATAATATTTTGCTTTATTTGTCCATATGGTTTTATAGAAATTCTCATAGGGAGAAAAATAATTAAGCATAGAGCCACTGTAATGGAATTTCTTGCTCAGTTATGAATGGACATTTGATGCTTTATGGATTTATGATTAATAACGTTGGAAAATATGTGCAAGTTAAGTTAGTTCTTTTTGCTTCTGTATTTAACTTTACTCCTCCCCCCCATTCCTACATACTCACTTATTTGTGTTATCTGAATGGTCACTGATTAGATTCTATTGTTTTTTCTTTCATGCTTTGTATTTTCTTCTTATGTTTTGTGATTTTAAACGGTCCTGTTCTTGTTTATACCTATAAGTGATGGATCCATATTGATCAGACCAATTGTTTATGTATTAGGTTAAAAGCTTTGGAACAAAATGCTGTGCTAAAGTGTTTAATCTAGAATGGGTGGAATGTAATTTAAGGTGATTTGAATCTATTCAATACTTAGCAACAGTCACTATATGTGATACTAAATCCTAATATATAGACTGTTTAATTTGTTTTTAAACATGTGTTTTAATTCATTTTGAAATGTATTGATGTCACATGGTGTGCTTTGTTTCATATATTAAGAGTGCTGTGCTTTGGTTCACATTAGCCTTTGAGAAAGGAGCTATTGGCTTCGGAACATGTCAGGCGTGATGTTTTATGTACGCAATAAAATGTAAGTTTTAAACTTTATTTCTGTCTGGCGTCCTTCATTAAGGCTTGGTTGTGTGCTTGGAACTTTGGCTTTTTCACCACAGTTTAATATTACTACATCAAGAATGCAATCTAACCCTATGAGTGGGCCAGGGTATACTGGGCCAAAGGGAGATGGCTTGAAACTTGCTATGATGAATATCTGCAGTCTAATTCCAAAGATGCCCCAAACTGCAGGTGTGGGGCACCCTACATAAACCTGATATACTTTGCCTGACTGAGACCTGGCTATCAACCCCGGTCAGGGATAATGAGATAGTGCTCCCAGATTACAATACCTTTAAATGTGATAGAAATGGGAAAAGAGGTGATGGCTGTCTCATTTATTTAAGGAACACCATACAAAGGGCTGTGCTCCCCATCACAACCTGCAGCATTGACCATGAGCTCCTTGCAGTTAGAATCATTTTTGGTGAACATAAAAAATCTCTGGTCATTGCATGCATCTACCTCAACCGAAAATGGCCAAAGACGGTCTATTTAAACTACTAGAGTCCTCGGATGGCGTTAACAACAACTGTGAGCTCATCATGACTGGGGACTTCAACATCAATTGGCTTATTAATGAATTGACCAACCAGAAGGATACCATAGCCAGTTCCCTCCTAATGCAATTAGTCACGAAGCCTACTAGAATGAACTATAAGACCAGTAAGCACACACTCCTGGATTGGCTCTTTGCAAGTTCACCTGACAGGATTACCGATGTCTTGGTACTACCAAATTCGCTAAGCGGTCACTCCCCTGTCACCTGTCTGTGGTCCAATAAATTCAAAAAAGTGCCATCTGTCTTTGTGAACAGCAAAATTCTCAGGAAAGGGCAGCTCTCAGCTTTCAAGGAGGTGCTTTCTCAGATTGATTGGTCTCCCCTTAAGGTACTGCATGGCCTTGAAATATCACTCCAGTACTTTATTGATAACTTTAATAGCGTACTGTGACAGATTTGCTCCATTCAAAAAATTAAAAGCATGTGGCCATAACAATGGGTGGATTACTAGTGACCTTCTAGATCACATGAGGGCAAGGGACAACCTTTGGTATCAAGCCAGGGCCTCTGGTAAGCCCAGTGACCTTCAAAGATACAGGGCAGCCAGAAACAAATGCACACATCTCATCAGGAATGCTAAGGATAATATCTACAAGGATCAATTGGAAAGAACCTGGGGTGATGGGAGGCAGTTTTGGGACAATATAAAGGCACTCACAAGGAAGGAAAACAAAACACAGCCATCACTGCTAAACATTAATGGCACAAATACCATGGACCCCCCTCACCATTGCCGAAGGGTTCAGTTCCACCTTCACGGATCTTAGCTCTGTTATACCGGCTGAATACCTCAAGCCTATCAAAGCTGATAATAGGCACCCAACAGACATCAACTCACACCCTCAATTTTACTTCAAGAGAGTCACTGTCAAAGAAGCACTGGGTTATGTTAAAAAGGTCCTGGGAAAAACCGGAATGGGGTCTGACAACACTGACATGAAACTGCTGGTGCTGGCAATCAATGAAGTCATCGCTCCCATCACTATGATTTTCACTAAATCCCTCCAGCTCGCAAATTCCCTTCACCTTGGAAACAAGCGCTGGTGACCCCTGTGCATAAGGGAGACAATAGGTCACTGACTACAAACTACAGGCCCATCTCTAGCCTCTCCCACCTCTCTAAAGCGCTGGAAAGGATTGTGGCAGACCAGTTTACTGACTATATTCACAAATACCAGCTGCAATGTCCCCAGCAGCATGGCTTTAGGAAACTCCACAGCATGGACACTGCACTGGTGGATTTCACTGAGTATGTCCATAAGGCACTGGATGAAGGAAAATCTGGTTGGGTCCATCTTCATTGGCCTAACAAAGGCATTCAACACAGTCTGCCACCCACTCCTCTTGTCTCAACTGCATGCCCTTGGTGTTTCCCCAAATGCCACTCCATGGTTCCAGGACTACCTAACCTCCCGGTCTCAAAGGGTCAAGATAGGTCATTCCATACCTGCATCCAAGGAAGTCTCACTAGGGGTACCTGAAGGGTCCATCCTGGGTCCACTGCTCTTCATCATGTTCCTGAATGACCTACCCGATGCCTTCACTAGCAAAGTCATTCTATACGCTGATGATGCTGTCCTACTTAGCTGTCACTCTCACATAGAGCACCTACTGGCTGAGCTAATAACCATCCTTCCAGCAACTGGAGACCTGGTTCTACTCCCAATGGATGCTACTAAACTACAAAAAAACAAGACGATGCTCCTCTCTAGCTCCCAACTAAAAAGGAGGTGCCCAGAACTAACAATCACAAACAACCTGACTGCCCCACTGGAACAAGTTCACTCCTTCAAGTACCTGGGTGTCATTGTGGATGATACCCTCTCATATGTTCAGCACATTGACATGGTTGTGAAAGCTGTGAACACTAAATTAGGGATCCTATTTAGGCACAAGAAAAGCCTAACTGCTGAAGCCCTCTGGCTCTCAATCTCCAGCTCTGTTCTTTCCCTGGCTGAATACGGGCTGGTGGTTTATGGCGCTGCCACTGATATGGCCCTCAAAAGGGTTGCCACTGCCCTTAACAAGGCTTGCAGACTATTGCTAAGTGCTGACTGCTTCATGCACACTTGTACCCTGTATGGTCTAGCCCACATACTACCGCTTCAATCCAGAATCAGATACCAAACTTGCCTGCTAGGGAGAAAGGTCATGATCTCCCTAATCCCTACCTGCATTGCAGACCTGGTAAAGAAAGCAAGCTCCAAATACAACACATGAAGAACAGTGACAACACAGCTTGATGTCCCATTTTGTAGAACTTCCCTAGGACAAAGATCCTTCATGTACCGAGCTCCACTATGGCTAAATGAGATCCCTGATGCAGCTCTTAAAACGACAAATGTTCGGTCCTTTAAAACAGAACTTAAGCAATACCTGCTGAACTCAAATGCCTGTGACTGCCTTATCTGAATCCATATCTTCAACCTGGATACCCACTCTTAAACACCTCTGACTCCCTTACCTGGGTCCATATCCTTAACCCAGATACCCCCTTCATCCGTCTGAGCTTTTCTACCGTTCTACCTACTCTAGACCCTCACCTGCCATCCCTTGCCACCTCCTCTCTCAAGCTCCCTCCAACTCCCTACCCTCCTTACCCCCAACACCTCCCCTTTCTACCCACTCTCCTCCTAAAATGCTCCTTCTCCCAGTCCTTTCTTCTCTCTCTACCCCCTCTTTCTTCTCTCTCTCTCTCTCTCTCTTTCTCTGTAATCTACCCCACGTTTGCACTCTCCCCCCCTTTCTTTCTCCTACCCTTTCTGATAATCTACCTTGACAGGCCCCCCTGGGCAGCTATGCCGCATGTTGCTAACTGGGAAACCTCATTTGCATTCTCCCCCTTTCTTTCTCCTACCCTTTCCGATACTGTACCTTGACAGGTCCCCCTGGGGCAGCTATGCCATGCATTGCTAATTGGGAATCTTCTCTTGCTGCTTAATTTCAGTTGTCTAGGTTACTCAAATGTATTATTTATCTATATTCTGTATTACATAGCAATCTTGTTTTGTGTTAACTGTCAAGTTTTTGTTATGTCTCTGCTGTTTTACATCCTGACGTGGAACCTTTGTAAAAGAGTGTATACTCAAAGGTTGTATCTGAATTACCAAATAAATAAAAATAAAATAAAATAAATAAAAAAATAACTTCACATACTGTGGATCAGGAATAGGGAGGGGGACACAAGGGAAATTTTTTTCTATAATTACTATATGTGGAATTGGGATGGGGGTTACATTGGACGTGTCAGGTGGGTGATCAGGTGGGGGAGGGACCGCTAGCCACCAAGGAAGTATTATTTTTTAAGGGGCAAGTGATTGGTTGTGGGAAGGGGCCACTAGCCACCAGGGAAGTATTTTTTTAAGGGGCAAGTGATCACTTAGGCGAAGGGACCACAAGCCACCAGGGAATATTACTGCCATTTCAGTCAGGGCTTTGATGGGGCACTGGACACCAGGGAATTAGTTTTATTTTTTTTATTGGTGGCAATTGGTGACCTGAGTGGGGCACTTGACAGCAGGGAGATATTAATGGTAGGGTGCCACTGAATGTCCATGAAATTCAGAAATTTGATTTCCAAACTTTTGTGGAAGCAAAAGTCTGACTTTCGTGGAAATTCCGCTGGTGGAATGTTTTTTATCACACACCTCTAGTACTGAGCTTCAACAGTGTTTTTTAATTTTTTTCATACAGCAACATAAAAAATGTCAGACATAGTGATGGACCTTTTTAGTTAAAAAAACTTTTGAGGTCCAATTCATCATTTTGACCCCTGGGCTTCAGTCTCCTTAAGCAGAAAACCCATTCTACTTCCTTTTGTGACAAAAAGTTCTGTCTCTCACACCTCATGGATTCAACTTCACATGTTCAATGTGTAAAGAGTGCGTTCTCTCGGGGCTCCCTCCATGTACTGTACTTCTTTAAAGTCTAGACCCAATAGTTTATCCATTCTACCAAGAATAATGTCATGTACATGTTCCTGAATTGTTGTGTTAAACATCCTCGCTGTACATCCAATGTAAATTTTATTACATCCACACATGATCCCGTATACTACATATGTCATGCTACAGGTAATAAACTCCTTAACTAAATAGTTACTACCATTTACAGTTGGGCAAAAGTTGCAAATTTAGCTCTCATGGAACTGTCTCGAAAGTTCGTAAACTTTGCAAAATTTTCCAAACATCTGCCATTGGTGACATCGGAATCTTCTGAATATTCTTGGTGGATATTTACCCTGTTCCAAGGAATTTTGCTCCAATGTTTCGTTTCCTGCCACTGGGTTATATTCAATCAATAGTGTTACAGGCTGTTCTGATAACTGGGATTTAGATTTTATAACCAACATTTCTTGTCTAGACATATTAAAAACCTTTTGCCTAGTGGTCTTTATAATTTGATCCTTGCAGCCTCTATTGTGGAACCTTTGCTCCAGTTCATCTGCCTGTGCCTTAAAAATCTTGTCATCACTATAATTTTTATGCTCCCTCAGAAGCTATGAATATGGTATTGATCCTTTTTTTTTTAACATGTCATATTTTCCCCCTAGCAGTCACTGACCTGCCTCTAATCCAACCATTGCTCCAGCTCCACCTCCGATCCTGAAGTTGCATGCCCAGCTGGCATATGCAGCTCTGCCTTCGAGAGGGCACTCTGTGACGGTTTCGCACTAGACAAGGAACCATTACCGGCACGTGCCATCCAGGCATCATTGGCCAGTGGAGTGTGGCCATCAAGTTGCCATGTCTGTGCTGCTCCATTTTCCAGTTTTTCTGGCCCTGGGAGTGCAAGCATGCAATGACGTTGGGGAACGTATGTGCTGACGTCTGCCGCACTCCATATCTCTATGCCAGCTCTAGCAGTGCCCCCGGTCATCACCAGGGGCCGCTGCAGACCGATGGCTCCCTGGATCCCTCCCCAGGGATAGGAGAGCAGTCTGCTGGATGATCAATCCTTATCCCCCAGCCAACCCCCGATGGCTCATGCTCGTGTCCAAACCTGGGTCGCCAGTGTGGCGTGAGGTGTGGCGTCCAGTGCCTCAACCCTCAGTGCCACTGGGCCGGCTAGGTACTGATACTTTTAAACTTCTAGGGTGTGCACTACTTGACAGGACTAAAGAGTTCACCTCAGTTGGCTTTCAATAACACCATGCTTTAACCACATTTCCAGGCACCCCACATAATGTGAGATGCAAAAAATTGATAATTGAATCCTCAGCTCTAGCAGCAAACCTAAGATTTTAGTTTCCATTATACCCAAGTCTGTCTCCTGTGCTCCAGTTGGTTGACTGACACATAAAATTATGAGGCCCCTTACTACTGCCTTTAAGGCCTCCCACCATGTGGCATGTGGTATTCCCCTTCTTATTATGATGCAGATACTCTATCATAACCTTTTTAAGGCTTTAATAAACTCTGGATTCTTTAGAAGCACTGGATCTGCTCACCAGTCCCTAGTGGGAGGTGGAACTCCTCCCATTAACAATGAAAGTAACATGGGGCACGATCAGTAATCATTAGGGGTTAATATACTATTCACTCAACCTACCTAGAAGCAAGATAGGCATGAAAAGCCTGCCAATTCTTGCATATGAGGAATGCACATGCGAAAAGAAGTGGTATACTTTTACTGAGGGGTTCTCATGCATTTAGCTATCCAAGATAGTATAGGTGCCCATTAGGTCTATCAATGCTTTGGCATTCCACAACATGATGACTGGGACATGGTTGGATCACACCCTGTGTCCACTATGCAGCCGAAATCCCTCCCTGCACCCATGGACCTGTGAAGTGAGCCAAATCCAATGGCAGCCTGTGAGAAAAGGATGGGTCCTCTATGTTACGACCATATATAAAATCTACAGATAGCTGTCTACCATCGTGCATTGTAATGTGTACCAGAGTATAATGTCTTCCTGGATCAGTTTTGACCTGTTTTACCTTCCTGGGAATTTAGGTCTCAACCAGACTGCAGTACATCTGGATTTGTAATTAAAACAAGAGCCCTGCCACATCCCTCCCCCCAACTTGTAGAAATTTGCTCCATTCCCCCTCACTTATGTGAGTTTCTAGCGGTAACAGCACATCACCCTTAGCCTTTCTAATCCTGGTAATCACATATTCTCTTTTTACCACTATTTTTCAGCCCATTCACATTCCAGGTTATGATTCTTACTTTGTCAGTCATGATCTATGTTACTATTAAATTCTTTAACTCTGTTTTCAAGCTGCTGTGCCTTGCTTGTGACATGCTTTGCCTGCATACTGAACTCTTCACTGTCTGTGACATAGAAATTAAAATTGTTTTTATTTTTGAAACTCTCCCATTCCCCTGTCAACTGTGGCAATTCCTTCCCTAAATCTCCTGGTCCCACAACACCACACACTGTCCTTCCCAAAATAAAGGGAACTATCCTGCTTGCCTAGTGAACGTCAGCTCGAACTAACTTCCCCTGCAAATAATTGGTGGATCTGTGTATTCTAATGCTGTTTCTATAGCGCCCTACTAAGGAACACAACTTAATACACATTATTGTACATCAGCAAAGTAAGAAACTTCCACTTCAAATTTAAAAGTGGAGGTACCTAACTTAAGTATGTTAATAATACCCATTAGTCAAAACACTACACAGCAGAGTAAAGAGAGTAAACATTGTCTGTACAGCTACATTCAATCACCTTCATGTAGTGGGTTCAGGCAATACCCCATTAAGCAAGTGGGAGTTCAGTGTCACTCTACCAGTTCTGGTTGTCCATCCCCGTAGCCCTATGTTTCATCTAACTGTTAATCTAGTACCATTCTAGGACTCTACAGGTTTTGAGTGCAATCAACCATTCTTTCATTCATGGAGTGAACCATTATCCATTGGCACCCACAGTACAAACAAATGTATTATGCCACTGTGGTCAGAGTAAGGGTCCCACCAGAGGCTGACATGGTCTGTATCTCCCACAACTCTCAAAAAAGGCTGCATGAGAGAAGCTCCTGAACCACATGATCCTATTGTTGGAAAAAGTCTATTATTATACAGTGTATCGTTAAGGCACCAGGGCATGTGACGTCTGGGCAGGGGACCTCCAGTATCCTGGAGTATTTCCTCAATGTGGCACAGTTCACCCTCTATGTTCCAAGGTTAAAAGCTGCCTGTATTTTAATAAGTAGTACATAGGAACTCAATTCAAAGCAAGCTGTAAATGACATTCTGATTGCATTTTAGACTCCCAGCAGCGTTTTTTTTTCTCTTATTGCTTTTGTTGCTGGGTTTTCACCCAAACTGGCAGATTACCCATAAAATTCACCCCAGCTTTCTTTCCCAACCCAGCCCTGGCCAGTCAAAACCAAGGTTTCAAGATTTTTATCAGTGGCTAATGTTTTCATTTTTCTGATAAGTGTTACTCAATGAGATGGTTCTCAACCACTGTATATTAATTGTCAGTTTGAGGGCTCATGTGGATATGTATAGTGCTTTCAGGAGAAGGGGCTGATTGAATACTCCACATGACTGTGCTCACTGTCATGAAGTCACTGGCCTGTGCTACGTAAGCACTAAGACTCGACAGGGTGTGCATTAGACAGTTCTAATGCACGGCTAGGGGGATGTAGTGAGGCACGAGGCCACAGGCCAAGTGCGTCCAGTCCCCTAGCCGTGCATTAGAACTGTCTAATGCACATCCCCGGAGTGGCTTATTGTGCTTATAAAATGGGCCTGTGTATTCTAAATGGGGGTTCTAGTTTTAGCTGTGCATTAGGCACATCTAATGCACAGCTAACAACAAATCAGATTGCTTGAAATCCTTCGCTCATTTTATAATAATTGACCAAAGTTAGGGTGGGAAGGGTAAAGCAAGGAGCTGTATCAGAAATATAACTGGGGGATCCCAAACAAAGCTGTGATTTAGGCTAATTATATTTCTGGTATGTCATGCTGCCGTCCAAGCAGTGATTCATGGTGATGGCTCTGTTTCATTTGTTGAGCTACAACCCTCTGCTGCAGCATCTTCAGCCTTAATACAATTCTCAGCAGTTTAGGAATTGTCAAAAATTGGTGAGGACAGCCAGTGCAAGTGATCCAAAGGTAGGATTGGTAAAGATGAGCAAATTCCCATCCATGCAAGTGCAGTTCTGATTTTCCCCTATAAATTGTTGGTGCTTACTTTGTACTGTAATTCACTGTTATACTCCTGAACAAATGTGACCCATTCTTTTTTTGTCTGGACATTAGACTTTTATGTTTTAAGGACAGATTCTTTGTCTGGGTAGCATAAGTACCTGATTAGAAAATGCCTCAGCCTCTCACCTGGTTTGGATCTTGGCTCAGTTTGGTAGGCTCATTCTATTTCAGACACATAGACAACTTGAGAGAAAACACAACTCTGGGCATCCAACACAACACCAAGACTTTTTTGCTTAGCCTGCCAATAGCTCCACTAGCCAGTCAGGGGCTTAAAAGGGAAACAGGCAGACAAACTCACCAGGACATAAGTTCAAATATTGGAATGGCAACTCTTTTGTATCAAAACAGAGAGGCAGCCACGTCAGAGACAGTAGGGGTCGAGCAGGCACTAGACTCCGCCCAGCAGCCCTACCCCTCAACAATCACCAGAAAGAAAACTCAGGGTTTCCAACACAGCCCCTGGACTTTTTGTTTAGCCCATTCATAGCTCACTAGCCAAGCAGGGGCTCTATAGGGTGACTGGTGAGGTTTTCCTACCATATTTAAACACTGTATTACTAGCAGCCCTCTGCATGAAGGACCACAGCACTAAGGATATTGTCTGTGTTGTGTTTGCTGGTGTCAGCCAGTTACAGTCAGTCTGCTGGCTATTATTCTCCACTGTCCTCTGGTCACCTGTTCTGCCAGCTCATGTAAGGTCACATATTGTAAAGACAACAGCATATGCTTGGTTGCAGATATCTTCTGTCTGCTTACCATATTACAGCTCTGTACCTAGCACTACACCATTCAATTTCTTTCCTCACTGCTTGTGTATCACTACTGCCATGTTTAACTGGTGAATAATGCTTACATATCATTATTAATTTTACTTTGTGTGCTTCCGCATAAACAGTACTTTATTACTGCCTTGTTACAATTGAATTTGCTGCATATATTGCCTGTTCAAATAGTGTTACCCTGTAAGTGCTCTTGTTTGCGTAATCTCTTGATATCTGCTGTTTAACTGTCCCCCCATTATTTGGATCTCTATTAATGTTTTTACTTCAGCTACTATCAATTCCTTACCTACCTGTACATAATCACAACCCTTTGTCCACCTCTTTCTACCTCCATTATTTCACCTGGCTGCCTTCACTCTTCCCTCTCCTCCTCATTTAGGCAATTGCAATAACTCCCTGTATTTGGTCCACCTGTCTTTCTACATGCCACAGTATCCCTCTTCCCCTTTCGCTGTGCTGCGTCTCTCATGCTGCTTTCACTCTTGTTTCTTCCCTTCACTTATTGGCTATTGCACTAACTCCCTGTACTGGGTCCCCCTATCTTCCCTCACTATGCTGCTTCAACTTTGCCAGCTGAGCCCCCTCTCCCCCTGGGGTATCATGTCAAGTCCACAGGTGGAATAGGAGCACATTGAAGACCACGTAATAAATATCACAAAAGGTGGATTAGCTAAGGGAACATAATAGTGCTTGTGTAGTAGCTTGTATTTAGGGTGGCTTAACTGTGTGGTGACAGAATGTTGACAATTTGTCACTGGAGAGTTGGACACCAGAGTTTTGGGGTATGGAAAGTTGGGATCCGGATACTGTGGAACAGGATGGTTCGCCTAAAGTGAGTGTCTGGACATTTGGTTATGGTTGTTGCGCGTTCCTGTAGGTTGAGTCATTCTCCCTCCAGCCATGAATTGTGTTGCTGAAGTCTGGTGGTGTATGCCATGTTGGCGTAGTAGCAGTGTAGCATAGAGTTTAGAGTGATGAGCTGTGAATGGGCTTGTGAGATGCAGTAGATCTGGGTTTGATTTCTACAAGCGCTGTGTTGTTGAGGTTGTCTGTGTTAGTTTTTTATCCCCCCCAGGTTGCATTTCCCCAGGTTGAAAATAATAAATCGGCCCCTCTCCTGACGTCGTTTCCATTCCCTGAGTTGCATGTCCCTGGAGTTGAGAATAGTTAATTTGTCCCCCTTGAACTTTGCCTTTCCCAGTTTGTTCCCACCTACCCCCCCCAAATTGCATGTTCTTACCTCTCACCCCCAGTGTATCATAGACTTCAGCACCCTCCCTGATGCCTTTAGTGAACACTATATGGTCTATTGTATATGCAAAATACACCGTCCTGAAGCCCCCCACCAAGCTTCTCCAGATTCAGTCCTTCTGGTTGCTGGACTTGTCCTTCCTCCATGCATACTTCATAGCTTCCTGCTGGTTGCCATCCCTTCTACCAGTACCATAAATTCTGCCCTCAACTACTTTAATACCAAATTCATGTCAATCTGGGATGGCCATGCCACCATTAGAGAAATCAGGGTCCATGACTCCCCCCTCCCCTGAACTGATGTGAAATAACTGGATGGCCTAAGTGCACGTGATCTTGCTTGAAGACTCATAAGTCCTCTCTGGCTCCTCTGCTGATTTATTTAATTACAGTGCCCTTTGCAATGCCTGTTCCAAAACCACCAGGCTTACAAAGGCTGACAACCTTAATCACTCATCCCATTTCTGGCTGGTCATCCATGCCCTCTTCTCTCCCCCAACCCAGTCCATCTCCCCAGTCCTCAAGGTGGGTAACATCCCCATCTCTGACTCCCTTTTTGTAGCCTATGCATTCGACTCATTCTTTATCTCCTGTGCCTCCTCCATTCTCTCCTCTTTTCCCCTTCCCCTCCCCCTCCCACTCTCCCATCCCCCCATCATTCCACTCTGTCTCTCACCTCCTCTTTCTCTCCTATCACTCCTGCCGACACTATCAAGGCTCCCCTGGGCCCTTAGTCCTCTTAAAACAACAACTCTGATTGACTCAACCACAAACTCCTCCATCTCTCCACCCCTGCCATTGCTTTACCAATCTCCTCCCTTCTCAACCTCTCTTTCTCCCTTGCCTCTGGCCCAAACTTCTGGAAAGAGGCCAATGTCATATCCCTTCCCAAAGGAGGTGACTCCACCTGTTCTAGCAACTATCACCATATCTGTTATGCCCCACTTCATCTAAACTGCAAGAACATCATGTGCTATCTCAGTTCTCCCCCTTCTTGATTCCTTCTCTTTCTTCACCCCCTTCCAGTCTGGTTTCCATAAATTCCACTCCACCTCCTCCTCCCTTCCTCGGCTTACTGACTCCATTCTCACAGACATGGCTTAGGTCCACATCACCTACACTATCTTTGTTGACTTAGCCAAAGCCTTCAACACCATAGCCCACCCTTTCTCCTTAACAAGGTTAAGCCAGTGGGGGCACTCCAACTCCTCTACTAATTGGTTCCACTCATAGCTTGAGGGTAGGACTCAATCTGTAAGAATTGGTGATTCCCTATTCCCCCCACTCCCCATTGGAACTGGTGTTCCCAAGGAGCCATTCTTGGCCCGATACTCTTTTCGGTCTTCCTGAACGACCTCCCCACTGCCTGATCCTTTGCATCCATCCACATATAAGCAGATGATACTGTAATATTTGCCTCTGGTTCCTCCCCTACTGATCTGATGGACAAGCTTCAGCAGGACTTCAACAATGTTCAGCACTTGTTTCGGTCAAACAGCTAACCCTTAATGTGAAGAAAATGGTCTCCATAGCCTTTGGCACTAGCCAGAAGCTCACTAAGCTAACCGCCCTCCCTTCCTTCTTCACCTTAGATGGGACCACAGTTGATGATGTTCCCCTCACTAAGTACCTCTGGGTCTGTCTCAAGCAGCACCTCAACTTTTTTGGGCATGTAGATACTATCCACAAAAAACTTCATCCTAAACATGATGTGTCATACAGAAACAGAAGCTGTGGTATCCCTATGGGAGACTGAAACTCAATATCCTGAAACTCAAGGGACTGAGTACAGTCTCCTGACCCATGTGCACCCAACAGCTTCGCTGTCCTGACACACACATGGTCGACAGGAAGGACAGGGTTAGGGTAGTGGATATTATGAACTGCTACCCTACCCCTAGCCAGAAACCAGAATGGGAAGAAAAATACAGAAGCTGGCCAAGTTGCTCCCATGGCATGGAGGGCTAAGCCACCAGCTTCTTGGCCAGCATGGTGCAGCAGAACCAGGTTCTGTTCCTGGCACCACAATGTAGGTTTTTATTTTCAACCCCCCCCATAACTTAATCTTTTACTCCGAGGTCTGCTCCTCCTCGCAGTTGGTTATTTAAGTTATGGGGGGGTGCAGGGGCAAAGCCCCCCACATGAAACATAAGTAGTGTTGGGATCCAACATGTTGGGATCCAGTGCATTGCAGGATACTGAAATTCAGTCTCCTGAACTTGGTCTTGCAGAGTTTGTGACACTTAGTTTCAGTATTCCATACTGTATATAATTTGAAGTTGCATTCCTGTTCCTGCTCATGGAGAAATTGTCCAGAAAATGATCCTCCCCATCTTTGACTTTGAAGACATTGTCTACAGTGCTGCTTCTAAGACCACCCTTGCCAGTCTGGATCCCCTCTTTCACTCCTTTCATTTTGTTCTGGACTGTCTGCCTCACACTCACCATTGCTTCCTGTATTCCTCTATCTCCCTTCCCTGACTTGAAGCCATATACCTCACTTACTATACAGTACCCCATTTATCTCAAAATACTGGCTTGGCTCTCTACTCTCCTACCTTACCTTACTTTTCTCCCCTCTCCACCTTCCTCCTACACCCTTTGCAACTCTGGCTATTGTTCCCTTGCAATCCCCACAAGGAAATCACTAGATGGCCAGGCTGCTTTCTCCTACCACATCCCCAAACTATGGAACTCTCTTCCCCTAAACATCTGCTCTGCCTCTTCACAACGCTCACTCTCCTTTCTTCTCCAGGACTTCACTTCATAGACCTGCAATTGCACATGATGCCTGCCCCTTTTCCACTATTCATTACTTACTTCCCCCATTCCTCCTAATCTACACTTGCCTTTCCCTTTTCTCCAACTTAAGCAACAAACCCTATATCATACTGTTATCCCCAGATTTCCCTGCAGTTTGTATTGTACTTCATTGATACTTTCTTGAACTTCATCCTTGCATATATTGCACTTTGTACTTTATCTGTATCTTCTCGATACCCTCTGGAATGAATTCCTTTCCTTATCCTTGCATAAACTGCACAATTGCAAATTTTGATAATTTTGATTGTAGTTCAGTATATGATGTTTACTTTTTTACCCGCTATATAATTACTGTTCTATTCTATTCTATTCTATTCTATTCTATTCTATTCTATTCTATTCACTACCCAGGTCTCTCCCACCTCCCCAGGACACATCTGGAAATGAGATGCTATCAGCTCAGTATGTCTTTAAATCAATCAATCTATACATATATATATATATATATATATATATATATATATACACACTTCATGGGAGGGTACCACTTCATCCGGTTTTAGTTTGTCTGCCAGCCACTGTTGGATATTTGGCCATTGACTTTTGCCCTTAAGTCATTCAGGGACCCCAATGAACCAGAGGTTAGACAGGGGGCTCAGTTTTCTTAATTGTCTGCTCTGTCCAGTAGGGCAATAAGGGATTTCTTGAATTGCTCCTGGTACCATGTGAGGGCGATGACTGTGTCCTCAAATTTGCTAATTCACTACTCTACCTCATCCAGACAAGTGGTGTAGGAAGACAAAGTTTCAGAAAGTCCAGTAACAATATTTTTAATGTGTTGTATTTGAGCCTTAATGTTGGTAAAAACAGCTTTTATTTCCTGTTGCAGGTTGGTGATCATCACTGCAAGTGGCTGGTCAGTTTCTTCGGGTCCTGAGTTCCCACCAAATGCCATGACTGTTGTGTATATTCAGCCTTCTTGTAGAGCTGGACTGAATTGTCCTGACAGCACCATGGGCTCACAAGTAAGTAGCAACTGTTTCTTTTGAAGATTTTTGGGTTGCAATAAAGTTGGGTTACCTTGCCCATCAATTGTAGTTCAATTGGCATGTGCAACTTAGTGAGAAGTCATGCTTGTGAAACTTTGTTGATAGTCTGGAGGTATTTGAATGAATGTGCTGTTGTCTGTTATATGTAGATACCTTGGCCATTCATACTCTCTCTCCAATGGGGAACTTCCACCCTGTCGAGGTAATGTAAAGGCCTAAAGGTACCAAGGGGAAATAATTCCATTAGGCTAAATGTACCTTAGGAAGGATTCCCAAGGAGAAAGGCACATTGCTGGAGGAGGAGGGGATGGTGGCAGGGCAAAGACACAGTGCTTCTAAGTGAGGCCGGAGGAATCTTCCTTAAATAGCTCAGGCAGGGGCCATGGCTGGTGTCTTCTGTCCATTGAACCACCAGCATAACCTTTGAATTTTTATTTATTTATTTTATTTATGACTTTGATAACCGAGTAGGTACACTGATCCCAGGGACCATTTTCAGCTATGACCCGTGCCACGATAATGGCACAGGAGACAATGAAAGCAAATACAATAGTGTAAATAAAATACAAAATACAATGATTCACATAGAACATGGAGTTGGCACAGTGATGACAAATTACAGTAATACAAGAGAACAATGCAACAGTGGACCAGGCAAAAATAGTTGCATATGCTTAGATAATCTGGCAAATAAACATGATTCCAAGGGGTAACTAAGAAAAGCAGAAGCCTGAAAGGGGAGTGAAGGGAAGGTGGAAGCTACCAAGTGAAGCACCAGCAGGCTGACTGAGCTAGGAGCCAGTCTTTGAGGTGGGATTTGAAAAGACAGTGGGTACTCACAGAGTGCAGCTTGGCTAGCAGCTTATTCCATAGTGAGAGGGCAGCAGCAGATAGGGATCTAACTCCCATGTTTGTGGAGACCCTGGCAACTTGGAGGGTGGGGGTAGTATTAGAGTATAGGGAGTGTCACAGGGCTCTGGTTTTGTAAAGGACTTTGAGATGGGACCCTTGGCCGGTCTGGACAGCCTTATTGACCACACAGCACAGGGCAAAGTTAAAGTGTCCTTGGAGTGGAAACCACCACAGTGACTGATAAAGAACACAGTAGTGTGTGGAAAATGGAGACAATGGTATGAAGTGACAGGCACTATTATACTGTATGCAGAGGAGAGTTTGGCACTGAGGGATGAGGATGACCTGGCATAGATGATGGAACAATAATCAAGCATGGGGAGTATATTTCTGTGGACAATAGCAAGCCTAGCATCTGGGGTGAGATAGTACCTGAACCTGTACACTGCATCCAATTTTTCATGTATCCTGCAAACTGCTGAGCTTATGTGCTCAGAAAAGGAGAGTAATGGGTCAAGAATGGCACCAAGATACTTGAAAGTATCCACTTTTTTCGAGTATGTGGCCATCAGGTGAGACTATATTGAGAGAGTGGGGGATTTGAGCTTAGCAAAGAAGGGATTTGAGCTGAACTGCATGGACATAGTTTTCTTGACATTAACCAAGAAGAGGATCTCTGCAAACCAGTTTTGGGCAGCTTCATTGTTTTGGGTAAGGATGCTGGACATGCAGGGGAGGGATTTATCACTAGAAAAAAGAACAAGGTCATCCGCAAAGAGGAGGGTGTGGCAGGTAAGACTGTCAGAGGGAAGGGAATTGATGAACAACTAGAAAGGCAGGGGATGTAGAATGGAGCCCTGAGGGACACCAGTGGTGACAGACTGGGTAGGGGATCAAGCAGGGCCCATGCAGATGAATTGGGAGTGATTTGAGAGGTAGCTCAGGAACCAGCTCGATACCTCATGGGAACAGCCAAGGAGACATAGTTTTGAGAGGAGGAGGGCATGATTTATCAAGTCAAAACCCTTGGAAAGATCAACAAAAACTGCTCCTGTGGCTTGCCCAATGTTCATGTTCCTAAGAATGTGATCTGTCAGTAGGGCAAGGGTAGTGGAGGTACTGTGACTTTTGCAAAAGTCATGTTGCTGGCAACACATGAGGTTGTACTTTGCGATGTACTTGGTGAGTTGATGGTGGATAATTTTCTTGAGGAGCTTACTTAGGTGGGTAAGGATAGAGAGAGGCCTGTCATTGTCAGTGGAGTCAGGATCACCTGCTTTGAAAATAGGGATTATTTTGGCCATCTTTCAGTGGGCAGGCATGATAGAGGTAGATAGGGTGAGGTTGAAGATAAATGTAAGGGGCTTAATAATGGCAGGGGAGATGAGCCTGAGGAAGATGAGGAAGAGGCCATCACCCCTGGGTGAGCAGTGGTTTGGGAGGCATTTGAGAAGTTTAGCAGTATCAATAAGGGGGACAGCCTTGACATAGAAAGGGGATAGAGGGAGGTGGGCTGGGGGGTGTTTGGGGGGTTGGGGTGGTAAACTGCACTGCTAGGCTGGCCACTTGGGAGCTTGGAGAGGAGGGCAGAGAGGTCAGTAAATTTGTCATTGAAAGCCCGGGCAACTTCCAGAGGGTCAGTCACCATGCCAGACAGGGAGTTCAGCTAGGAGGCAGACTTGCCTGGCTGGGGGTTTAGATGTGACCCGATGGACTCCCAGAACTTCCTGGGGTCACCAAGGCTCTCCTTCTGCAGGTTACTGAAGTAACTCTGCTTCAGTGATTTATCCAGGTGTTTGTACTGGTTTCTCTGGAACCTGTAGGCATCCCAATGGGTGGGGGAAGGGGACACCTTGTAGACAGACCAGGCACGATCTCTGTCCTTCATGTGGGAAAGCAGGTTTTTGTGATCCAGTGGGTGCAACCGCCATATACCCATCTTGTGGCGAGAGGGAAATGTTGTTCTTGTAGGGCCAGCAAGATCTGTGTGAAAGTAATTGTTGCTGAGGACACATCAGTGGTGGAGTAGAGCACAGACCAGTCCAGCGACCATACTGCACTGAGTGGGAGAGAGGTGTCCTGACTGTGAAAACTTTGAAAGGCTACGTATTTGGGGGTGGGGTGGAAGTTTGGTCCTAGTTGACCAGATTATAAACATTGGGGAGTGGTCGCTGATGGAGTCAGCTAGAGTTCCAGCATGCAGTACACAATCATCCCTGTTCGCTATGATCCAGTCCAAAAGGGTATGGGTGGTAGTACGTGGGTTTAGCCTGGTGGGTAGCATAATGGTCTGGACAACATTATGCTGTTTCAGAAGGCAGCTGTAGTCTGACTGGTGGTCACTCAACCAGTTTAGGTTGATATCCCCAAGGAGAATAGAGTCTCTGGTGGGGGAGAGTGAGCTGAAACCAGATAGAAAGTTATTAAGACCATCAAACCCTGCTGTTGGAGGGTTATAGCAGCAGCCCATGTATAGCTTCTTTGTGGAGCCAAGGGTTAGCTCGGAGAGAAGCCATTCGCTTGTGGAGATGGGATCAGAGTGGAGGATTTTGGAAGCAGTGAGGGATTCCCTGAGGAACAAGGATACACTTCCACCCCTTTTCTTGCCAGGCCTGTCGAGGCAGAGGGAGGCGTATCCTTGTAGCTGATACACTGCATCTGGCAGGCTAGGCTTTAACCAGGTTTCTGTGAGTGCTTGTACAAGGGGCTTGTGCAGTGATAACCACACCTCAAGTTCAGGAAAGTTTGAGGGGAGACTGCAGATATTGATATGTGCAACTTTCAAGCTTATGGCTTTCACCCAGGTGTTTGTAGAGGAGGTAATACAGGAATTTGGTGGATCTGGATTGCACTCGATGTCACCAGCGTGTAGTAGGAGGGAGACGAAGAGGATATATGAACAGGTGGGGACATGGAAAGTCCAGGAGCATGTGAACAGGTAGTTGCCAATAAGATGGTGATCAATATTGCAAAGCAAGCAAAGGGTGACCAGTCCAAAAGGGGACAGTACACATGTGAGGCATGTGGAAGGGTGGAACAGTGGGGACTGGGAAGTTGAGAAGAAGGCCAGTGATTCCTGGTCCTGAGCTAGAACATTTGCACAGTAGTCCACAAACAACAGTGTGGCTGGCAGGGAAATGGCCAGCAGTATAAAAGATACCAGATTCATTCTGCCAACTTAGAAGCTATGCAATTAAATCTGGAAAAGACTATTTGTAAAGTATGGTTTAATTGCTTTAGAGCTACTACGGCTTTAAGATGCACACGTGTGGTTGTGGTAATTGAGAGGAGCATATACCTTTAAGTACAAGTAGAAAAGTTTTATTGTTCTGCTAATGTGCCATTACAATATGCTAAAACAAAATACACATATAAAATTCAGTTACCCCTGTGTTGGGTTAAAAAGTCAAAATTATTCACACTATGATTGAATATCTCAGACACAGTTACAACTTCATAAACCATGACTTACCAAATTGTCCAGTTGACATTAATATATTATTGGACTTAAGTCTCCTAAGATTTAGGAAGGCAGAACACAGAAACATTTGAGCATTTAAAATTATAAGACTAAAGTAAAAGGCCACAAACACAGGCTAACAGGAAATATTCCTCTTTATATTTCAAGTGCATCCACTCACAGGCTCTGTAGAGGTGATATTCCCGCTGCGTCCAGAACCTTTAATTCAACCATATCATTAGGATTGGCCAATAGTGGAAGGGCAACTTGAAAATGGAGGGGTAAAAAGTGTATTTGAAGAGTGTCAGGAGTATGGGGGGGGGGTCGGCCAAGTGAAATTAGGCGAGCTAGATATAGTCCTGCCAAAGTATCCCATGGGCAGAAGTTGCTGGAGGTAAATTCAAGACCTAGTCCTAGCAGTTACAGAAAATTAAAAAATGCTAGAGAAAATAAAAATGCTGAGTCCAGGATTCTGAGGAGCTAGAAATTAAGGGAAACTGCTCTTCCATGCAGCATGTGGATCCGGGAAGAATTGTCCAATTATGTGAGCTCCTTACACAGCCGGACCAATGAGGGCTCTCCTAGGGAAGTCCTGAAGTGAATTTGAAAAAAAATTAGTCAAGCTAGCAGACCAGCTCACCGACCATGCATTGCGGCTGTGGATCTCCAGGGGAGGGTGCAGGCTTTTTTCCGCCGGCTCTGAAGGAGGCAGGCAGGCTTCTGATGTTGCCGCGCTGACAGCAGTACCCAGATGGGCTACAGACAGCCTGAGGAGAGGGACAAAGAGGAAGAAGATTAAAAAAGGCTACACTCAGGAGGAGGGTTAGCAGGGAGAGGGGTCTTTAGTTAGAAAACAAAAGAAATGAGCAGGACTAAATCGAGGGGGTGGGTCACAGACTGAGGCAAGGCACCAGCATGGTCTGGGAAAGGACTGAATAACAAAACGGGTCAGAGACAGGGGCGGGCAGTGGGAAAAAAGAGAAAAAATACCTTATAAAGGAACTTAATCTGTGCTACTAACAAATATGATGAATTAAGTTGCAAGACTTAAGAGCAATACCGAACAAAATGTTGTGGCAGTACTATGGAAAATAATCAGCAGGAAAATTAACAACCAGCAGAAAACCCCAAACAGCATCAGTAAATGCAGAATTAAAATACATCAGGCAAAAGCAGCTAAGTAGTAGTTACAGTCCTGCAAAAGTATCCCATGGGCAGAAGTTGCTAGGGGGTAAATTCAAAACCTAGTCCTAGCAGTTAGAGAAAAATAAAAAATACTTAGAGAAAATAAAAATGCTGAGTCCAGGATTTGAGGAGCTAGAAATTAAGGAAAGCTGCTGTTCTATGCAGCATGTGGCTCCAAGTAAAATTGACCAATTATGGGAACTTCTTACACAACCGGACCAATGAGGGCTGTCCTAGGGAAGGCTCCAGTCCTGAATTGAAATTTGAAAAAAAATAGGTGAGCTAGCAGACCAGTTCACCGACCATACATTGCAGCTGTTGATCTCCAGGCATGGGTGCACGCTCCATTCTACCCGCTCTGAGGGAGGCGGCCAGGCTTCTGAGGTGGCTGTATTGGTGGCAGTGCCCAGTTGGGCTACGGATAGCCTTGCAGTTTTGGATCTCCAAGGGCAGGTGCAGGCTCCTTTCTGCCCATTCTGAGGGAGGCAGGCAGGCATCTGAGGTGGCCACATTGATGACAGTGCCCAGACAAGCTACGGACAACCTGAGCATTCAATGGGTGCATGCAACTTAGTGAGGAACCATGCATGTGCAACTTTATTGATAGCCTGAAGGTATTTGAATGAATGATGTTGTTGATTGTCATACATGGATACTTTGGCTGTTTATACTCTTTGTCCCATGGGGAACCACCTAGCCTCTTGGGGTACCATGAAGGCAGAGGACCAATCTTAAGAAGGGTTCCACCTTAGAGGTACAGTGGATACATAATTCTCTTAGTTACGTAGGAAGGAGCCCAAAAGTACTGTGCAGCAGGTGTTGAATACAGAATCTGAATGAGGACATATTGATTGGAACTAGTGATGACTGACAACAGACAGAGGCTGAATTGAGCAATGACTGAAAATAATTGGTAACTGATAGCAGACAGAGGTATACAAGCATACATATGAACATACACATTTTCCAGCAGAAACAGGCCATGTGGTCTATCAAGTCTGCTCGAGTGTGCAGCTAGCACCCTTACCTTGCAGCTACCACTCCCTCCTCTCCTCTTCACAATAGTCCCCCCTCTCACCCTGTCCGATCCCCTTTTGAACCCCCCCATCTCACAGGATAGCACCTCTTCTGGCAGAGAATTCCATTCCACCACAACCTTCTCTGTGATAAAGTGTCTCCTCATTTCCCTCCTATATCTTCCTCCCTCCAATCTAAGACCATGACTTCTCATGCCCTTCCCCCTCCTTAATTTAAATATCCCTTCAGTACCTGTCTTGTTACTCCCCTTTACTTACTTAAAGGTCTCTACCATATCCCCTGATCCCTCCTGTCCTCCAGGGAGTACATATTCAACTCAGGTGTTTTATTTATTTATTTATTACATCAAGGATTACAATACCTTTGAGCCGAGGCTCTTTTACAAAGGTTCCATGTCAGCGTGTGCAACAGTCATCATTTTTAGTTACAAACATGTAGTCATTGACTTACAGACATGTAATAACCAGTACAAAGACATGAGCTATGAGCAAGACAAGGGAAGGAGGGGTGGGTGGGGAAAGTGAGGGTAGGAGATCGAGGGGTAAGAGGTGCAGGGGTAAGGGGGAGTATGGGAGGTGGTTGGGAGCAGGGGCAGGAGTGGAGATACGGGGAGGAAGTGGGCGAGGGCAGGAGACAGTGCAGCCAGGGGGTCTTATTGAGGGAATATGACAGGTAAGGTGCTAGGGGTGCAAAGACTAATTGTAAATGCTGGGTGCTGGGGCATGTGCAGCTGGAACAGTGGAAATGTTAAGATGGGCAATTGCAGGATACAAGCAGTGAGAGGCGCAGCTTGGACTTGAAGAGGCCGAGTGTTGGAGCGGTCACTATGTCACTGCCAAGAGAGTTGAGCCAGTTGGATGCCCGATAGGCTAAAGATCTTTGTCCTTGGGTCGTGCAACATAGTGGGATATGTAGTAGATGGGAATTGGATCTCCTTGTAGTGACATTCCTATGTCTAGGCTTAAGGAGAGCACAGACACTAGGTGGGGCAAGCCCCATTATAATTTTCTTGGCCGTGATGCAGGTTTGGTGTTTTATGTGTTTGTCCAGTTGAAGCCATACAGATTGGGAATAAAGCTCACATGTGTGGGTACAGAGATGTGAGCCAGTGATAAGATGACAGGCCTTATTCAGGGAGGTCATGATACATTTGAGAGCAGTGGTAGTTGCAGACCCATATATGATAAAACCATAGTCTATGATTCTGACGATGGAGCTTTGGACGGCCACTGACAGTGCTTCTGGGGTTAGGTGTTTCCTGTGCCAGAATAATATGCCTAACCTCGCATTGGCAGACTTTGTAACATTGCTGATATGGACAGCGTATGAGAGGTGTGGATCAAGGGTGATGCCGAGGTACTTGAATGATTGTGTTTGCTCTAGGATGGCTCCTTGTTTGGTTGCAATGAAGAGGTGGAGTTGTTTGTTTTTGTTGTGGGGGCTGCAGAAGACCATAGACTTGTTTTTTTTTTCTGATTGAGAAGCAGTTTATGATTTAGGAACCAGGATTCGATGGAGGAGAAGGCCCTCAGAAGTTTATTTTGTAACTGGATTGGATCATGGTCCGAGGTGAGGATCACAGCATCGTTGGCGTAGAGAATTATTTGTTCTGGGCAGCTGTCCAGTGGTGAGTTTAAGAATAGGCCGAAGAGGAGAGGTCCCAGAATGGAGCCTTGGGGGACTCCCGAGTGGACCATTCTGGGGTCTGAGAGTGTATCAGCAATTCTTACTGTTTGGGACTGTTCTTCAAGGTAGCACTTAAACCAGCCAATGGAGTCAGTTGACAGCCCAGTGTTCTGCAGCTGGATAAGCAGGAGGTGGTGATTGACGATGTCGAAGGCTTTAGTTATGTCAATGTAGATTGAGCCTAGTAGTTCACCGGAGTCAAGTGCATTGTGGATTGCGCCGGTGAATTCAAGTAGGGCTGTGGAGGTGCTGTGACCTTTGCAGAACCTGTGTTGTTGCTTGCACAGGATGTTGTACATTTCCAGGTATTCTGTGAGCTGGTCCAAGACAATGCGTTCTAGTGCCTTGGAGAGTGGGGGTAGTAGGGAGATAGGTCTGTAGTTATCATGGGCAGTTTTGTCACCACTTTTATGGATTGGGGTGACAGTGGCAGACTTCCATTTGTCCGGGAACTGGCTAAGGCTTAGGGAGATGTTGAAAATTCTGGTCAGAGGACTAAGCACTTCATCAAGTGTGAGAGACAGGCTTTTGAGATCGAGTGAGTCATTACTGAATCTTGATTTACCAAGGGCTTTGGTAACATATTTGCGTACTTGGTAAGCCTTGACTGCTTTGAAGTAGAAGCGGGGGAGCTGGTGGGAGTAGTGTTCATTGCAGACAGAGGGGCTTCACCATCTTTGAAGTAGTCCTGGTGTAGGATAGCGCTAAGGTCGGTAAAGGCTTTGTTAAAGGTATCCGCAATGGTTTTTGGGTTGAGGGTTGTGGTTCCGTTGATGTTGAGTATTGATGGGGGGTTTGGGTGGATTCCCGGTGAGTTCCTTTATGTTCTTCCAAAATTCCCAACCATTGCCCCAGGAGTTTGTGAGGACATGCTTATAGTAGGTAGACTTTATTTGCCGGATGGTTTTGGTGCAGTCATTGCAGGAACAATTGTAGTTTTGGATGTCGTTTTGCATTCCAGAGTTTCTGGCCAGTTCCAGTAGGTGGTCTCTTGTTTTTAGCATCCTGAGGAGGTCACCTGTGAGCCAAGGGTTACTGAGTGATTTGACTTTGCATTTCTTAATAGGAGCATACGTGTCACAGGCCACAGTGAAGATGTTTATGAAGTGGTCAAGGGCAGTATTTACGTTGGTTGCATTGAAGATAGGGGACCAGTTTTGATGGAGGGTGGGATTTGAGTTGAGGAAGGTGACCACTGGGTAGAACCCTGCTGGAGATAGTTTTTGGCAATTGTTTGATGAATTTATTTGACCAGGTGCAGCTAACAGGGGAGTGGTCGCTGAGAGAGTCAGGGAGGACATTAGTGTTAAATATGCATGATGGGTGACTGGTAAGGATCCAGTCCAAGAGTGTGCAGGTGCCAGTCCTGTAATTTTTCCTGGTTGGTGAGTCAACCATTTGTGTGAGGTTCACCGCAGCAATGGTATCCCTGTGTGCACCAGCATTGGCCGCAGGCCAGTTGATGTTGAAGTCGCCTAGGAGGATGGATTCGGTGTCTGGTGGGAGTGACTTTACAAAGTCAAGAACAGCTGTTAGACCAGGTGTGACTTCCATAAGGAGAGAGAAAACAGCAGGATGGAAAGAGGGACACCATTCAACCTCAACTTACAGCAGAAATTTACTTGGGTAAACACTATACTAATATAAATGTACAACAATATGGACGACCTCCTGTGGAGAGTTCCCAATATTTATGACCTTGGGCACAGAGGAGAGGAAAAAACCCTATGGGGAGGAAGCATCTGGGAATCAATGGACTTGGTCAACTTTTCTCCAGGATTGGGATAAAATTAGTAATGATTTGGCTGCCACAATATAGAGACCTAATTTAAGGGGAACATTTTAGAGGATGGGCTCCCACTCAATCATTCAAACAGGAATTCTATTGGGGTGCTGCTAGCCAATCTCTGCAGCTAAAAAAGGTTCCTGGGGTAAAGCATAGGAGATGGGTCCTTGGGGGGATAGAATTTTCATAACTGTTGGATCTTCACCCTTGAGGGGCAGAAGAAGGAATGTAGGTGATGATCAGGTGTGTCTTAAGTGGCTGAAGGGGGGGGATAGCTATTGAAAGTGTTGCTGACTTGGTCTGCACAGCTAAAGGATCTCCTGTGGATTTAGAGGCCCCACCCATTGGCAAATGAAGTCTTAAGTGCTACATCGAGAGGTGCTGGTCAGTCAATCAGCATAGCTAAAGCCTCTCCCAGAGCATACTACATTCTCACCCAAAGAGAAGAAAGATAAGGACCCAGCTCGAGTCAAGGGACCCACTCTCAAGATGTGGACTTCAAGGGAGCAGAACAAGACCATTGACATTAAGAGCAGGAGACCTTGAAGCCATGCTGTGGTTGTGGCTGGCATGCATCCAAGTGTGGAGTAGTGGGAGGCCACTGGCAAAGCCTGATGGCCATGAGCACAGGGTAGCAATGGAACACAGGTAAAGCTGAATGACTGACTTGAAACATCAAAGGACAACTAGGACATTGTATGAGACTGAATGATGCAGTATGTGTGGGGACTGAATGGTGAGTGCATGCCAACCAATTCCATAAGGGAGGTCAGTGTTAGTTGGTGATGCACTGAAGGCCCGGTAGGCTGAGGCAAAAGGGAACAACAAATGAAACTGCTGTGGAAAAAACAGGAGCATCTTAGAACTGAAATCCAGCAAGCATCATGCTGCTAAACTGAACAACTAATTAAACCACTGGAAAACAAAATGGAGTGGCTGCCTTGCTGGGAGACTGGTGTAAACATTTTAAGATTCATAGGTTTCATAGGTTTGTTCAGAGCTAAAAGGAATTAGACTTTCATCCATAAAGCTCACCTTAGTAGCAGATATCTGTTACCTATTACCCATTAAATGTTTATCTAAATTTTGCTTAACCTGGTCTGTGGCGGAACTACCTGTGACCTCAATAGGAAGTCCACTCCATATGGGTATCACCCTCTGATTACTCTGATTACTTTTCATCAGTTTGCAGTTCCTGTTTTTCAATTGTAGAGGATGAGAACGAGTGGTATAAATTGGATCCCTACATTGCAGCCCCAAAATGTCTCATAAGTCATTGTCTAACCATGCCCTATGTAACAGGCACATGTCTCCACATGTTATCCTGTACTCCAGGGTGAACATGCCCAGTTCTCTCAGTCTTTCCTGATAGTTTTTCCCCCTTAGGTCCTTGACAACTCTAGTTGCCCTTTCTAGACCCTATCAATCATTTGGATTTCCCCTTTTTTGTATGGTGATCAGACCATGGCCCTATACTCCAGAATGGGCCTCACTAAGGATGAACAGAGAGGGACCAAGACCTCTAGGCTCCTGCTCTCAATGTGCCTGAAGATACAGATTAATATTTGATTCCCTTTCCGAACTATTTTTTTACAGTGGGACTTAAATGAGAGGTCATGCAAGATCATAATGCCCAAGTCCTATCCCTCTAATGTTTCATAGAGATTTATTGTGTTTAATGAATGTGAATTTTTGGGCTTCTTTTTCCCCATGTGGATTACCATACATTTGTCATGGTTTAAAAGTAGTGTATGCTTTGTGGTCCATTCCTGAATATAATCTAGGGCCTGCTGAAGTGCTAAAGCATCTTCCTGATTTTGAACTATGGCCCCCAACCAACAATCATCTGCAAATTTTGTTAACCAGATTTTTTCATGATCGTAATGGATAGATGAGATGTAAATATTAAACAAGCAAGGACCCAGTACAGAACCCGGAGGAACTCCACTTGTTACCTCAGCCCAGTTTGAGTAAACTCCCTTTATGCATGCACACTGTTTTCTATCTATGAGCCAGGACTGAATCCAGCTGACTATGTTGTCCTGTAACCCTATTTTGTGAAGTGCATCTACTAACTCTGTATGCGGGAGCACAAGTTTAAAGGGGTGCCAATTCTATTCAACAAAGTCAAAAATTGGACTTTTGTAAAAAGAAAACCCAAGTCTCAAGGGAGGTGGGTAGTGGTCTCAGAGTCTTACTCAGAGGGGTATAATGAGCAATATATATGCTCCCCGGTGCCGATGATTCTGATTTTTTTCCCCTCAACTTAGGTAGCCACTAGTGGAGGTACAAGGGAATCAACAGTGTCCGATCCTAGTGAAGTGTGATTATAATCTAGCCTCTGATCCCTTCCTGGGTAAATACAAGGTCACTGTCGATGCCCACCCCAGAACCTGAGCTGCCTTGAACAATATGATTGAGGAATGGGGCTGAATGACATTTGAAGGATGGACAACCTGACTACTAAAGATTATACATTTTATTCCCCAGTCCAGTATTTACAGAAAAGATTGCTATGCACTAGTATCAAATTCTTTAACCCAGCATTGGTTTATGTTTGAATGTGCTGCTTAAACTGCTTATTTATTCTATGTCATCGCCTGTCTGTCAATAGTGCTGTGCTAAATGCTTACATTATTGTTTCTAGTTACTTTTGTTTAGTGGTATGTTCTTCTGTATATGGAATGCCCCTTTTCCCAAGGTCACCCCTGAAAAAAGGACATGTGTCCCAGTGGACCCACCCAGTCATCAACATTCAAGTAAATAAATAAATAAATACATTTTTGATCTTTGACTGGCAGATGTCACTGCTGCCCAAGGACTCTTGGCCTCCTCCATTGAACACTTTGTTGTTTCTGATCACACCCCCATAACACAATGCTTCCAGCCAGTTACCTCATACAGAGGCACTCTGTGACAGACAACATGTAACAGTGTGGCCAAGGCTATTCATGGACATTCAAAATGATAGGTCAGAAAGGCTTAACATTTAAACATCTAAACTCTTTATTTTACATCTGCTTGAACAGTACAAAATTAAATGATTTCAACAACTGTCTAAAAGGGAAACAATGGAAAAGACAAAGCTTTCCTCAGACACTGCAGAAACTCTCAATTAGTGCTTTCAGACAGTAACAACTTTATTTAATGATTTAGAACAGCTACGCACAACTTTCACTTTCTGTAGCTGGCAGCAGCCATTTCATGAACAGCAGTGAGCTTCCTGAGCTCACTGTATGCTAATATGCCTGTTTCACCTCAGCTATTGGTTGGCAGGACATATTAGCATAAAGTGAGCTCAGGAAGCTCTCTGCTACTCATGAAATGGTGGCTGCCAGAAATAGAAAGTGAAAGTTGAAGGCCACTGTTTAAATCACCAAAAAATCAATTAGAGTTATTTGTTAAAAAATGTTATAGTCTGAAAGCACTAATCAGACATTTTTATAGTGCCTGGGTAAAGCTATGCCTTTTCCACTGTTTCCCTTTAAGTGAATTCCCTTCTTTATATAGCAGGAGTAAACTGCCTCTCCCTGATCCCCTGATTCCGTCTGGCCACTAACTCTAGGGCCCCAGTTCAGCCTATACTGATACTGTTACTCTCAAAGCTTTCCTTGGGTTTTCCATCCATTAACTCTAGGGTCCCAATTCAGACAATGCCGAATTGATTCTCTCTCAGACTTTGTTTTCTGACTACTGCCTCTTGGGCCTCAGTTCAACCTATACTGAATTGTCTCCCAAACTTTCATTAGATCTCCTTGCTTTTAAGAAGACCTCTGTGAGGACTTCCCTAACTCTGCCTGTGGGTTAATCTCCCCCTATGGATTCAGCAACAAGTTATTCAGAGTAATGCTTCAGCTTTGTGCTCTGCAGGGTTTACCTCTTCATCCTTGCAGATTCCAAACATAGAAAATGTTGACAGATAAGGACCACCAGGTCCATCATGCCTGCCATAACCCTTCACTAGTTTGTGGCCTTTTACTCTAACTAGTCAATGGCTACTCCCCCCTTTTTCCCACCACTAATGTTCCCCTATGCCTGTCCCAGGCACATTTAAAACCCTCTACTGCACTTGCTCCCACAGCCTTCTATGGCAGTTTGTTCCATGGGTCCACCATCCTCTCTGTGAAGAAAAACTTCCTCATATTTCCTCTTAACCTGCCTCCTTCCAGTTTCACGTCATGCCCCCTTGTCCATTTACAACTCTTGTACTGGAAGATGTTTCCCCCCTGCTCCTTGTTTATATCCTTAAAGTACTGGAATGTTTCTATCATGTCCCCCTGATCCCTCCTCTCCTTCAGCAAGTGCATATTGAGGTCTGGGAGTATCTCCTCATATGTTTTATGTTGCAATCCCTGCACCATTTTAGTTGATCTCCACTGGACTGCCTCCAGCCTGCCAATGTCCTTATGAAGGTGTGATGACCAGAACTGTACATAGTACTCTAGGTGAGGCCTGAACAGCATTCTATACAAAGGCATCACCATCTCCCACCTTCTGCTAGTGATACCTCTGCTTATAAACCCCAGCATGCCACTGGCATCCCTGTGGCCATTGTACTCTAATTTTACATCTTTAGGTCATCAGAAATTAAGACTCCCAGGTTACTCTCCACCTTGGTGATCATCAGCTATCCCCCCATTTTTAGCTTACCTCAGGGTTTCCTCTTCCTAGGTGCATTATTTTGTATTTCATGGAACTGAACCTCAGCTACCACACCTCAGACCATCTTTCTAGCTTTTCCAGGTACCTCCTCATCCTCTTCACCCTATCTGGAGTATCCACCTTGTTGCAGATCTTGGTGTCATCTGCAAATAGGCAGACTTTTCCCTCTAGCTCCATTGCAATGTCACTAATGAAGACATTAAACAGGACTGATCCCAGAACTGATTCCTGAGGTACTCCACTGGTCACCCCCTCTCACCTACCTGGATCCCATTTACCACCACCCTCTGCATCCTGCACATTAGCCAGTTTCTAACATAGTTTTCCACCTTGTTCCCCATTTCCAGACTACCCATTTAGTTAATCAGCCTCTTGTGTGGGACTGTGTTGAAGGCTTTGCTAAAGCCTAGGTAGGGAACATCTACTGCCCCCCCTTGATTGATTTCCCTTGTCACTCAGTCAAAAAAATCTATCAGATTCGTCTGACACGATCTACTGTACCTGCTGTGAATCCATGTTGTCTTGTATCCTGTGCCCCACTGGCTTCCAAGTGTGCCACTATTCTTTCTTTAAGCTGTGCCTCTATGATCTTACCCACTAGTGAGGTCAGGCTGACTGGCCAATAATTCCCTGCCTCCTCCTTACTCCCACTCTTATGCAGAGGCAACACATGTTTCCCCTTCCAGTCCTCCGGAACTGACTCTGTGAACATGGCTGCCAGAGATGCTGTAAGCTCCCTTCACAGTTCCTTCAATATCTTTGGGAGTATGCCATCTGGTCCCATTGCTTTGTCCACCTTCAGTTTTGTGAGCTCCTCCAGGACTCTCTCCATTGGGAATGGACTTGTGTCTACCTCCCCTCTCCCTTGTGTTTGTTATCAATATGTGGGCCCTGTCCCTCCCCCTCTTCAGTGAATAGTGAACAGAAGTATTTGTTCAGTATTTCTGCCTTTTCCATGTCCCCCTCCAAACACTCTCCTACATCACCGTTTAGCCTCACAATCGCTCCCATAGCCTTCCTACTCTTGCTGATGTATCTATAGAATGTCTTGTCCCCTTTTTTCACTGTCTATGCTAACCTTTCTCCTCATAGCCTTTCCTGCCTCCTTTAGGTTGCTTAGGTACACCTCCTTTTCTTCCTCCCATTGAGTATCCTTATATATCCTGAACCAGTAGCATGTGAGGTGGGCACCTGAATTAAGGCACCGTCCAAAATGGCGATGCGATGTGGGTGAAATCCTGAATGGCGATGGAGGGGGTAGGGCAACCGGATGTGGTGTGGTGGGCAACTGCAGCGACAGGATGTCACTATATGTACACGCACCGGGGGGGGCGAGCATGGTGAGCATGGGTTGGGAGGGGGCAGATGGGATGTAGGGGGTGGCTCTGCAGTCGGTTGACAAGCTGCACTGTGGCATTAGGGGTTTGCCTCCGCTTACGGTGTGTGGGGTACCAGGTTTGGGTCTGGGCCCTACTGCGTTTTTGTTGTGGCTGGCCCAAAACTTGTTATTTTTTTGATTTCACCCCCGACATGCACCCCCCTGGAGTTGAGAATCTTTTAGTAGGGGTGCGAGGGTGAAGCCCTCTGCATGGGTGTGGGCGGGGAGCAGCCCCAACAGAAAGCAAATGATTTAAGTTCCAGGCGCCGTTCTTCCATGCATCGAGGATGTAATTTTGGTGAAATTGTTTTCACTGCCCTGACGTTGCTATAATGCGGGTCACCGTTCAGCGCTCTCCTTTATCACATAGAACCCCTGAACCCCTCCCTTTTGGCCTTGACTTTTTCTGCCACCTCTCTTCAGAACCAAAGTGACTTCTTTCTGCTCCCGCCCTTTGTTTACCAACCTGATGCATTGGCTTGTCACCTCCCCAATGGTTCTCTTTAGGTGTTCCCACCACTCCTGCACTCCCCCTCCTACAGTTCTCCTTGCCAATGCCTCCTTAATGTATCTCTCCATTTCAGCAAAATCTGCCCTCCTAAAATCCAGGACCTTTGCCTTAATGTGACTAGACTGAGTCTCTCTCTGTACGCTAAACCAAACCATATGATGGTCGTTGGAACCCACTTGACCTTCCACCTGGACATCTGTGATTTTGTCACTATTGGTAAGTACCAGGTCAAGAATCACCCTGCCCCGGTGGGATCAGTCACAAAAATAAAAACACTTTCACACTGAGCTATGTTCTTTTTATTCAGCTCTTCAGTTCACATGTGTTCCCAATTACCAGATGCTCCCAATTATCCAGTTAAGGGTTGACTGCAAGTTTGCACATCACCCTGCACTATACTCTTAAATGCCAACTTTATAAGGCATCTCATGGCAAATCCTCATTTGGTCCAATCAGAGCCCTGGACAAAACTTCCTCTGATCCTGAAAGTGATGGGCAAGGGCAAAGAGCAGACCTATCTTGTCATGTATCAACCCCCTCAGAGCCATGCCCGAGGAAGGCTTGGGAATGATCAAAAGTGCTATCCCTTCCTCAAAAGAGAAAGAGGCCTTGCTGTGTACTCTGTCAGCACAAAGGGATACTATGCTGCATTCATCTGGCTGCAATTTGTGAACTCTAACAGTTAGGATGTATAGAACCATATAAGTGTGCTACATTTGACAAATTTATTTTGGCAACTCTGTCAACTGTGTCCAGCCCATTTCCCCGCCATCAAATAGACTGCAGCATTTATTTGGACAACTTGCTTGTGAAACCCCCAAGGATGTGGTAGACACCTCCAACATTATCCCTATCCAGTACAGTATTATGTTGTTGGCAAATATTACCATCTTTCATAGATTTGCACATCTTGCTTTTAATATGTTTTAAACATTGTTTTACTGGGCCATCAATTTTACAATTTATCATGGCACACATTTACTTCATAATATCCATGTTCCTATCATTCACAGTTTCTTTGGGCACTCCTACCATGCTCAGCCTCATCCCTTCTAAAGAAGAGTTTTTTTTCGCATAACTTTTTAAGAGGATCCTTCTTATACTTTTTGGAGCAACCATTTTGTCCTCTTTCCGCAAAGCATTCAGGACAAGAGACACAATAGGCAGCTACCTCATTAATTAATCCTTGCCCATGGCCTTGAGTGGGAATTTGCTCCAGGGTTTCCTTCCTTTTGAAGCATTCTACACCAGGAAGCACATAAGCCAACTTCAGCATTTTGGGTTGTATTAACCCAGGGACTATTGCTTAGTGTTGTAAAACCTCTTTCTGGTTTCCATGTACCACTTAACCAGTGTAGCTCTGTTTGGTTCAACTCTGGGGAGACCTCTTGTTTCTGGCTTGTTAATCAGCTGATACCCTGCAACTGGTACTTGATATGATACCCCCCTCTTGTGGTTTGTCAGCGTTTTCCTTAACACTGGTTTTTTAAACCCACCTGCTCTGACCTCCGAGAAGGTTGTTTAACTTTCTGGAGAGGGGAACTCATTCTCAGCATTTGTGGAAATGACTTCTGTAGAGGTGAACTCCACTTTTCTCTCATGGGAGAGGAAAGGGGAAAGTGGAAGTTGTTTAACCAGGAAAGGCACACTAAGCCAGAGCTTTTTTCTATGTGCCATCTGGGAGCAAAATGAACTTAAGTGACTTGCTCAGGGTCACACAGTATGCGGGGGGGGGGGCTGTGGGATTCAAATCCAGGTCTCCAGGTTTGCAGCTCAGTTCCCTTAACCACTACACTATACTGTCTGCTCGCATCCACTTTTACTTCTGACTGAGAAAGTTCCCAAGCTAACAGCATCTCATCCTGTATTGCCCTGGAATATTCATTTTTTTATTCAGCTATCTCTTCTTGTTTTTGTTGCACTTCCACACACAGCTCATCTATGACAACATTGAACATTTCAGTTTCCACTTACAGTCTCCCATTTGAGGAGTACTATTTCAGCCTTCCCCTTTCATGTTTGTTCCAATACCCTGAAAGACAACATCTGAATGTCTATAAACTCATCTTGTTTTTGCAGCAGTTTTTCTTTTATTTCCTCTTTGACTAACCTGAATATATCAATTTATATTGCCAATCTGACCACATCAACTTCTGTTTCTTTGGGCATCCACATTGGAACCATGCAGCTGGAACTTGAGCTCGGATCCTGAAGATCCTCAATTTCTATTATCTCAGAGAAGGGGGTTCCCACCCTTTTCTCTTGCCTTTTCTGACTGTAACATTTCCATGGCTTACCCTCAGTACTAAACAGTTCAGGGCCAAACACTTAGAACATTTGTTCTAGTCCTTCCTACTTAATGCAGATCTTCTGAAAGGATTTTTCAAACATTGTAAGGTCACTCCCTTTCTTTAAGATATATTTTGGTTTCTAGGAATATCTTTATGTTGAGGGAATCCATTATTCTCTGACTGACTTTGGACTCCTTCTTTACATCTGCATCACTCCTTGCATGTCTGAGGATAACCTCACTAATAATGTTTAGATTTTGAAATCCATCCCCAGCAAAAGGCACTTCCTACTATGCTAATTCTTCCTGAATGTCACTTGTCACTTGATTAGACCCATTTGCCCAAAGATCCTTTGTTTTACAAGTCTCAAGGCAGCCACTCTGTGAAGCTCTTCCAATCATGTTTACACATTCCTCATTAAACATTTTAACTCTAGGGGCACTAAGGTATTTTTTAGGGTTCCCTAGGGTACATGAATCCCTTGTTTCAGTTTCCCCTGTACAAACTTATGAGTCCATAAATGACTCTTTCACTAAAGTCTTCCAACCCATAAATCTACAGCAGCAGGGTCTCAGCTATTTTTTTTTGTCTCCAGCCTGCGTTTGGACAATATTGCTGTCCACATTAGAGACTATGCATCCTTGCATGCTCACTTTCTGTGTAATCCTCTACATCAAGACTACTCCCCCATATTTATGTTCCAGATTCCACATTTGGTGGTATAAGGGGACCTATTTGCACCTATTTTCTCTTTTTCACATACATTAACTTTACCTTTGATACCTTCTACCCATTTGGAAACTCAGGGACAATTCTTGAGTTAGTAACCTGGATTCCGATTTGGTAGGTGACAGTGTTACATTCCCAATAGTTGCCTTTCTGGATGAAACAAAGACTGTGAATACACTCTGATATCCAACATCAGGAACAAACAGTTCTAACAATTTACCCACATGTAGAAAACATATTCACAGCCATTTGGTTAACCCCCAGTGACCCTTCATCACTTTCTTCAGTGGCTTCTCATTTTGGACTGACCTCTGTACAAGTGTTTGGATTACAGCAAGTGAGTTAACAGCAGCTTGCATCACTGGTGGTTGGTTCAGTTCTTTCTGGAGAATGAACTCAAACCATTTCAGCCACTCTTACTTCTTTGTTCTGGACTTTGCCAGTTGCTCAATCTTCACATTCTTCAAAAGGTCTACAGGGTGTATTATCTTCGGGGGATGATTTTATCCCCTCAGTTCAGGAGAGCCACTCTAAAAAGAAAACAAAGCACACTGCAGAGTGTAGACTCTTTCTCACAACCACAAGCAAAATGTGCCTTGCCCAGATACTGTACTCTTAAGAAATGCAGGGAGACCGCATACATAACAGACAAAGAAGTCTTTAGATTTCAACACCTTCTATATACCCTTATTGACTCCTGAAGTTTTTGTGAAAGACAGATGTCCTGGTCTTCCACTTAAACTGTGTCCTGCTGCTCTTGACTCTTGATTTTTTTTTCCAAGTTACCAACATGGATGTAGCCAGGAATTTTAAACATATGCTTGAGAGTTGATGGAACTGCTGCCACCTCCTATGCAAACACAAATTACAACATGTGCTGCCCCCCAGTTCAGTCATCAATATGTAGTAAGCTAATGATCCTACTAGATTCACAACATTTTATTTTATCATATGCACACACTACCAATCGGGCAGAATTTGGCTGGATTTCAGTTACAATATTTAGGATACAACGTGATTAGCCTCTGTACCACATCAAGGTAGCCAGCTTTACAGACAACCAGAGGAATAAACTGCACAGGATCTGACTCACAGCACAGAACCCTTACCTATAACCCTCACCCCCTTTACTCACTGTGCTCACTCACAAGTTCACTTGAGTACTTGCTAGCTGCTACGTAATTCCCCAGGTACAATAATGGAAAAAACAGCAATATTAATTTACTCCAGCTCTCTTTGTGTTTGTTGCCCCAGCCTGAGGCTTGTGTTGCCCCTGGATTTTCCAGATTTTACTGTACTCTGAAAAGAACACTGAGTATGCTTGCTGATGCCTACTGTATGGTTACAAAAGCTTCAGTGTTTCTTTGTTTTTTATTTTGCCCCTGAAAAAATGTATTAGAATTGAAAGGCTTGCCTGTAATTCAGTGGTCAAGCAGCTAGCTACTCCCACTTCCTGAGCTATATAAGCAGTTCCTCTCAGCCTCACTGTGAAGCATTTTGTCTTTGCAGCCAGACGCTATGTTGGTTTGTCTTCTGAGCTGGCTGGGGCCTAACCCCCCCTCCCCAGCCTGCTGTTTCTGTGTGTCTCTGCTGGACTTCAGTGTTTGTTTTCCTGCTTCTGGTTTGTATCTTTCCTCTGGCTGTATGCTTCTCTTATTTTGTTTCTTGTTTTTTTTGGGCCTTCCCTGTTTTCTGTTTTGCTGTGTTTTGGTTTCCTCTTTTGGGGGGCTTTTATTTTTAAAACTCCTAGCATACTGCTACTACAGAGCTCTTTCTGCTTGCTTTCAGTTACAACTCTCAATTTATTGCACTGCAACTGCAAACCTACTCAGAGCTCATGCTACTGCTTTCAGTTACCTACAACTTCAGGCACTGCTGCTGACTGTGTAATTACTATTGTACCCAGTGCCTGTGTTTTAACACTGTACTCATTTAACTACTGCTGTACAGGCCCACTTGCTTCCTGCTGCTGCATTGTTTGCACCTGTACCTACTCTGAGGTTAGCTGAAGCTCCTGCTGAGGCTATTAAACTATCTTTTATATCTGCATGTGGTTCTCGGCCTTTCATCACTTCCTTTTTTGTCCTACGGTGGGGACTGGGAGGTGTTTTGGGGGGTCGTAGCCTATGTGGTTAATTAATTTTGTTCTAAATCCTGTCTTCACCACCGAAAATCCTCAGAGTTTGTCACCTTGATTTGGCTATTCATGTCTGGCTGGCTTGCTCCTAACTCAGTGCTGTTTACTTGCTATACAGTTGTTATGCTGTCCACCTATTACTACTACTACTACTACTGCTTACTGACCTATCTGGTCCCCATTTGCTTATGCAACCATTGTTCCTTGCTTACGCAAACCATTGCTTTATGTCTAGTGTCATCCCCTCAGCTTCGCCTGGGATTCTACTGCTCTCAATCTGCATCCAACCTTGCAAGGTCTCAGCACTCAATGCTCCTTACAATCTCGGCACACCATGCTCATTCAGCTCACCAGCTTTACAGCTCTCAATCAATTCTGGGGCATGCCAGCCATTCTAATCTGGCACAGGTTCCTGCAGCCGACGGTCTCACTCTGCATTAGTCCACATCATCGAGCATGTCCAACTTGGGGTGGGATCCTTCTCACCTGGCCCATAGCTGGGAATGTCCTCACCCCGGGCTTGGCTTTAGCTGCCTGCTACGTGACAGCAGCTCCTGGTGTAGAATTTAAGACTAGCGGTGAAGGGTGGTTACAACGATCTCCTTTGGCTCTAGTGTTCCACTATAATGGTTGGCCATTGACTTTAGTGGTTTCCCTAGCAGGGCACCTTCACCGCATTCTCCCCACGACTGCCTCTGGTTCATCTGGTTTGATTTGGGGTGGGTAGGCCAGGTGAGTGCCTCAGCAGTTGTTGCTCTCCTCCTGTGCCTTGGATGCTCCTATTGTCGTAGAGTTTTCTCTCAACCTTCCAAGACGTTCCTGCTGGAGAGTTTGAGTGAGAGCCTTCCTCCAAATTGGAATATTTTCCACCTCCCTTTAATTGGGTTTTCTAAATTGCAGCTGCAGATCCATCACTAAATACATTTTCCCAAGCCTGGAGGGAAGGCGACTTAGGCCTTGGATCCCCAGAAATTTCCTCCTCATAGGATTTTTTTTTCTCTCCTCTGTTGCCTCAGGTCATAACACTTAGTAAACATAGTTGTTTCTCCTAGTTTCCTTAGGTAAGTTCTGTTGTTGGATGGAGGTGGAGGATGTTCTGCCGTTCCCTCTCTCCTTGGGGGATCCCTTTCTCTCAATGCAAGCCATCACTATTCTTCTCTACTACTATGTTCCAGTTACTGCTTCTACGTCACTGTTACTTCTTGCTCATACGCATCATGTTGCCTCCTTTGGGGATGATACTACGTTTCTTTTGGGGATTCCTAAAGTACCTTTAGCCATGGGAACTGTCCCGTGGCACCTCTAGGGGTAGAACCCTCTCTGAGAGTTCCTTGCTTCGTGCCCCTACAGGGTGGTAATTCCTCTGGAATAGAGAGTGCGAACAGCCACAACCAAAACTAACACAGTTACACAAGAATAACACTATACTGGCTGCGTAGGTCAGTGAATTGAAAGGCTTGCCTGTAATTCAGTGGCCACAGCCAGCCACTCCCACTTCCTGAGCTATATAAGCAGTTCCTCTCAGCCTCACTGTGAAGCATTTTGTCTTTGCCCCACCATCCTCCCTCCTCCTCCAGTGGCAGCGTCTCTCCTTAGGGGGTTCTAAGGCACCTTTTAGCCATGGGAACCATCCCAGCACCTCTAGGGCAGAACCCTCTGAGAGTTCCTTCCTTGCTTCGGCCCCTACAGGGTGGTAATTAATCTAGAATAGAGAGTGCGAATGGCCACAACCAAAACTAACACAGTTACACAAGCATAACACTATACTGGCTGCGTAGGTCAGTGAATTAAGGGAGACACACAGCCTTGGATTAGTTCTTAGCTACTTAAAAGTATAAAGAAAAGGGATATATTCTGGGAATCCTAGTGTAAACATAAGACACCTGAGCTTTTATTAACATTCAGGCAAACAAGAAACCTATGTAAAAATGGGATCAGGCAGACTAAATAAAATTAAAGTGCCTACTCCATCAATAAAGATAGATTGCCAGGAAGATGGTGGAGGAATCTATAAATTATATACAATTAAACCTAGTTTTCCCTAGTACCTCAATTATAGAAACGTGTTAAACCGTACAGCCTCCTACATTGTTTAACATATGCATTTATTAAACCATTAGGAGAAGTATATAATCAGATAAAGGAAAGTATAAGGGGCATTCATATTCAAAAAGAAATGGGTCTTTGTGCACATTATAAACAAAGTAACTGGCAATCTATCAATAAAAGACATTTTGGTTTTTAACTCTATTTAGATTTACTCACAGAGCTTTGACAGAGAAAATTGTTTACTAAATTCAGATTTGAGTATTTTGATCATCAAAAATTGAAATTATTTAGGAAAAATAACTTAAGAGGTTCATGCAAATGCCGCATAGGGACTGATGATCGAACTCATGTGATGGTCCTGTTTCCACTGTATTCCAAATACAGAAATATACTTTTGGTAATACAATGGCCTCTATAGAGTTAGAGCCAATGAATATTATTACACATTTATTTTAAACATGTTATAGTCCTTGAGTCTGTGGTCACTTTCCTTAATGTAATCGAGAAGAAAAATGACATATTAGTCAAGATGAATAAATCTATAGTTAATGGATATTTTTGCACTGACATGATTTGGTAGATATGACATATTTATGTATATGTTTTATTTATCAGAGTAGTTATATGATGTCTGGTTTATGTATGATTGTCACTAAAGAAATGTAGAATTTAAATGCATTTTTAAAAATTGTAATGACATGACTGCTCAACCAATAAAGTGATAACTGAACTGAACTGAACTAAATCAAATTATTGTAAGGAAAAGTAATTTTCTTCTAAATTCCAAAAGCTCTGTGATTTTGTTCACTCCTGAAAAATGTATTAGGATTAAGGGAAACAAACTGCAGGCAGCACAGTGGTGAAGAAGGCTGAATTGCCGTCGGTGCCTTACCTCTTTCTACACCGGTGACCCAGGTTCAGGAATGGATGTGGGTCACTCGGGGTTGGTTGGGAGAGGGAAGATTGAGAGCATGTAGGACTGTTACTTTCCCTCGGGGGGGGGGGGGATTCTGTGATTGCCACTTGACTGCCACCTAGAGGAATCCAGGTGGTGGTGCACGAGAGTCACCAAGATGGGAGGTCCCATATTTAGAGCAGCATGAGGGTGTCTCTTCAGACAGAGAGTGCATACAACATGCTCACTGAATGTCCATAGATCCCCGGGGAGAAAATGAATTAAAATAGAGGATCCACTTCATGAAGTTCTGCCCATCATGCTGTAGCCCGCCTGATCTCTCTGGTTTTTGGACAGTCTGGGTTTGTGTTCATGGTGGGGGAGGATGGCCCTCCCTTCCCGGCTCCACTGTGTGAGACAATCTGTGGGGATAATGGTCCTGGACAATGGAGGAGATTAGGGATGATGGTGATAGATGGGGATAGGGCTGAAACCAGCTGCTCAAACCTGTCAATCCTATACAGAAAAAAAAGTGAAACAAACAGCCTTGGATTAGTCCTCAGCTACTTAAATATATGAGGAAAATGGGTAAGATCTGGAAATCCGACATCTGGGGCCAGATATTGAAAAAGTGCAAAAGTGGGGCACAAAGGTTTGCGCTGCACTTTTGCCTGATCCAGAGTGTGCTATATTCAATCGGGTAGCACACCAGTGCTATCTGACTGAATACGGGTTCATGTAGTCATAGAGCTAAGTCAGTTTGCATGGACCTGACATGGGCCTCAGCTGTATTCATCCCGTAGTGAATTAGATCCCATTACAATATAGTGCCAGGAGTTGTGTTGCAATATTGGCTGAATAATGCAAATGAGCCTTTTGGGCATGCAAGGGGCTAAGTGGACATATGCATACCCATTATGGGCTAATTTTCATGGGAAGCTGTGGCAGGTTTGCACCCGTCCTGTGGCTGCCTTCTTCAAAGAGACCTGGCTGCAGCCAGCACCCCACAGCCTTGAACGCCTGTCCCAAACATGTCACTGACTGCCCTTGTGTGTAGTGGCACACCCACCCCCTGGACACCCATGCCCAATAGGTCTCTGCCTGTCTTGGTGTATTGTGGCACCCTCACCCCCTGAATGCCTGTCCCTGATATGTCACTGTGTGACTTGGCATCTAGTACAACCCCACCACTGAACACCTGTCTATGACATGTCACTGTCTGCTCTGCTGTCTAGTGGCACCCTCCATCCTCTGGAATGCCCATCACTGATATGTCACTGTCTGCCCTGGTGTCCAGTTTCACCCCTCCACCTCCTAAACTCCCTCCCCCAGCATGTCTGTGTCTGCCCTGGTGTTTAGTAGCACTCGCCTCTTGCTAATCACCCATCACTGTATGTTGTCCTGTACACCTGGTGGGTAGTGGCACCCCCTAGCTGATCATCTACCCTGATATGACATACTGCACTCCCTGTTGGCTAGTAGCACCCTCTTGCAGATCACCAATGCTGATGCTACCAGAGAATCCCTGGTGGCTAGTTATCTCTTTTTTCCTAGTGCTTGGAGTGCCTTGCATCAATGGTGTCTAGTGGCAACTCCCCTGAGCACCTGGCTCTTGTAACTGAGTGATATCTGGTACCCAGCAGTATTCCCTGACTGCTGGTCACCAAATGGGATGGTGAATATTGGTAGTTCAGGGGCTCCTACCCACTTCACCTGAACTGAACACACCACCCAGTGAACCCCCATATCTGTGATGGTGAGCCTGTGTGAGGAACCTGATATGATCACCGGCACAGCCCTCTTCTCACTTCCTTGGCTGGCACCATATCCAGCTGAGGAGGTGATAGAAGGGCAGTGCTTGTCATCATATCAGACTCTCTGCATGCCCCTACTATCACAGATATGAGAGATTAGCTGGATGGTGTGGTGGGTGTGGTGGGTGCAAGTGGAGTGGGTGGGTCGGCTGTTGAACTACCAATGTTCACCGGTTCATCTGTATACTGGTAGTCGGGGTGTACTACTGGATTCCATGAATTGTTTGAGTACATGGGCTTGGTACTCGAGTGGGTGTGCCACTTGGCACCATGAATATAGGGTAATGTACAGGCTGGGAGATGATGGAGCCATTAACCATCATGGACTCTTCAGTAGCATCGAGATCAGTGATCGATGGTGGGTGGCAATAGCCTCTAGAGGGTACAAGATGATGTACTGGGGTAAGTTATTGGCAGGCAGGGGGTGCCACTAGATGCCAAGGCAGACAGTGACATGTCATGAGGTGGCATTTAGGGGAGTGACACTAGCCACTAGTAACAACCTGCTATTATATGGGATGGGTGAGCCAGGGTTGGGGTTGCCACTGGACACCACAGAAACTGTACTGCTACTGGAACAGGTGTCTAGAAGGTGGACGGGTGCCACTAGACATCTACCTATTGCCATAGATAGAACATTTCTATTTTATAGTTTTTAACATGGAATACTATCACATTTTTAATACGTACTTAAGTGGGTATTAACTGTAAAGGTCTTGTGCTTAATTAAGAGTGCATTCTCATAACAATATTACTCTTTCATAATATAAGTTATTGTAACTGCCTGGCCTCTCAAAGGCTTACTCTCATCTGCCTCTGTTGACACTTGAACTTGGAGTGCTTCCCAGCAGCCAGCTGAGTTAAACTGGTTTCTTGCATTTAAATCTCATTTTTGTTTTGGAAAAGGTATTTTAAACCAATGACAATTCTCTCTGTTTTTTTAGGTATGATCTGGGTGTTAATAGAATATGCTTTTACAAACAAATGTCATAAACTTCGAGGAAGGACATGATTGGTCCTGAAGCTTAAGCACTGTTTTCTTTTGTTACAGTACATCTATGTTTGTGCAATAAAAGGTATCAAACCATTTGTTTCTGGATCTGTTCTTACAAAGACCAATACAGCAACTAACTAATTTTGTATGACTAGAGACTGGTGATATTGTGCCCCCACAGGGATGGGTGCTCTTAGGGCGGGGGGAAGGGTGCCACTACTTGCCAAAATGCCATCTGACCATCACAGGATGAACAACTGAGGGCAGGTGGATGCAGTACAGCCATCCGGCCATTAGGGCTTTGTATCCCATAAAGACTAGGTTTGCAAATGTAGCAAATAGTGCCCATTGGGGTGCCAGATACTGCTGCTGCTACAAAGAGCAAAATATGCCACTGCACCCATGTGCAGGGTGGACACTATCTTTTGCGTGGGCACAGCATTATGTTAGTGCTTGGGTGCTAATGGGGTTTGCCCATGCTACAGAGGTCTCTGAATATAGACCCCACCCTTAAACTGGGGCCAAAACCCAGTTAGCATGAACAAATGCTTCTTAGTGCCCACACTAATATTTGAATGTCTTGCCCTTGAGCTTTTACTATCATTCAGACAAGAAAGAAACCTATGTAAAAATGAGGCCATGAAAGCTAAATCAAATTATTATATGGAGAATCAATTTTCTTCTAAGTTCCAATAACTTTGTGATTTTTTTGCTATTGAAAAATGTATTAGGATTAAGGGAGACAAACAGCTTTGGATTCTTCTTCAGCTACTTAAAGCAGCAGTACTATGAAATCAGGAAGTGAGCTATCAAAATTCTGTTTTTCAGTTGTAGGCATGTGACCAAAGAACCAGTTTCCATACCCGTATATGTTTTTTTCAGTCATCTTCAGTTTCTTAGATATTTGCAATTTATTTAAATTGTTGTAGCGCTACAACAAATATGGTAGCTGACTACTTTTCAGCTGCGCTTTTTCTACAGGTCACACCATGTCTTTTGACTATAGCAGTGGGACCTTCTTCTGACCATTCCCTATGTCCCTGCAAGTCATACAGATGTGCAGTTGACAGCAGAGGGGGTTCTAGTACAACATGCTTAGTGGCGGAAATCTAAACAAGAGAGAATAACTGAGCAAATTACTCAGTGATAGTACAATGCTGGTGAGAAAGTGTACCTGGTATATGATTAGCAGAGCACAGGGAATAAACTGTCAAAAAAGCACAATTTTTTTTCCAAAGTACTGCTGCTTTAAATGTACAAGGAAAAGGGATAAGCTCTGGGAATTCTACTAGAAACATAAAAAACCTGCGCTTTTACTAACATTCAAACAAGCAAGACACGTATGTAAAAATGATGTCAGGAAAGCTAAATCAAATTATTATAAGTAAAGACAATAACATTCCTTATGTAAAATTCCTCGTCAGCCTTGGAATTCTTTGAATAAGTTGCTAGAGAAAAATAAGTATACAGATAAAACCATCTCAAATCAAGTAATGAAATTTGTATTGATGCCCAGGAAATAGCATACATTTTCTACAATTTTTCTCATTGACCTACTTCCAAGGGTCCCTGAAAGCAAATTACTGAGTTTTAAAATGTGTCCCTGAAGGATGCTAATCAACCAAGATTTTATTTTAAAATTCTATCTGTACGGGAAGTGACAAAATATCTAAAGAAACCAGCTCATCAGCGTAGCAATAGCGCTACCACTCATGATGCCAGAGATCTAGCATAGGGAGCAATATTGGGTTGTTGGGGCTGACTGGGGGGAGGAGGACTAAGCATACCAGAGGATGCTATCCTCCCCTGGGGAGGCAGGGATGTGTGTGCTCTACTGGACTACTGGCACCTAAGTGACTAGAAGTGGTGGTACAAGTGGAGCCCTGAAGGGATGGTGGATGTTTCCTCATTGTGACATGAGTACATGTGTGTGTGTGTGTGTGTGCTCATGTCAATGTAGTCCTTGCCCATGACGTGCCCAGGGGAAGAGAGAACAAAGAAAAAGACTGCTGGCTGAGGTGGTATGATGCAGCATACTGACAAAAGCCCTGCACTGCCTACTGAGTTTCCTTCCTACCACATCTGAGACAATCTCTCCCCAAGGCTTGAAGAACCTCAGGGAGTGCCACCATAGGGAACAAACTGTGGGGCACCCTATCAGGCAGGTGAGTAAAGCCCAGAGCAGGTGACAGGGCAGGGGATGATGCCACAAATGTGGGCTAGCTGAGAAGAGAAAGGAGCAAGAAAAAGATCTAAAGAAAATAAATATGAGTCCTAAGGTAGGCAATGATGACATACCTGTAGATGTTGGTGTGGTGAAACTGGTTGCTGACAGTGCTGTTATACATATGTGCAAACTCTAGTATCTTTCTTTCTCTGCACCAGCACTATGCCTTCTCCCTGGAATCAGTTTAATATTTTTCCAAATTTCAAATCCGGTGAGCTATCTAATGTAAATAATTATTGAACAAATGCTCTTTTGTGTCCCTTGGCAAAGGTCCTGGAAAGGATTACTTTTGATCAGTAATGTAATTTCTTTGTTCAAGGTAACACTCTTGCTGAAGCTAAGCATGGGCTCAAACCCAATCATCTGGTCAGATGGGGTACATCATAGGGAATTGGGGGAGCTCAGGGAGATACTGGCCACACTTCTGACAGTCCTATTTAATAGCTCACTGGAAACAGGAGTGGTTCTGGAGGACTGGAGGGTGGATGTAGACACACTACATAAATGTGGAAGCAGAGAGGAGGCTGGCAATTATAGGCCAGTTAGCCTGACAATGGTGGTGGGAAAGTTAATGGAATCATTGCTGAAGAAAGGATTGTTGAATAGCTTGAATCCAGTGGGTTACAAGATCTGAGGCAGCATAGGTTCATAGGGTGGAGGTCATGTCAAACGAATCTGATAGATATCTTTGACTGGGTGATAAAGGATTTAACATAGAAACATAGACTTTGATGACAGATAAGGACTGCTTGGCCCACCCAGTCTGCCAATTCCATACCAATTGGATAAGCTGCAGATCCTAGTTAACCAACAGCCTACTGTACTTCCTCCTACCCCCCACTATAATTACATTATGTCTGTCCCATGCATTCTTGAATTCCCTCACTGTTTTTGACCACACAACTTCCTCAGGAAGGCAGTTTCATGTGTCCACCACCCTCTTTGTGAAAAAATAATTCCTCATGTTGCCAATGAGCTGTCCCTCCTCTATCTTCAAACTGTGCCCCCTTGTTCTTGCACATCTGTTTTTCCGAAAGATGCTGCCCTCTTGGACTTTATTGATTCCCTTGAGGTACTTGAAAATATCTATCATTTCCCCTCTCTCCCTCCTTTCCTCGATGCTATACGTATTGAGCTTCTTTAGTCCCTCTTCATATGGCTTCTGGTGCAGACCCTGTACCATTTTAGTTGCTCTCCTCTGGACTGCCTCCATCCTGTCTATGTCCTTGTGGAGACAGGGTCTCCACAACTGCACACAGTACTCCAGATGGGGTATCACCAACTGTCTCTACAGAGGGATGACAACTTCCTGTTTTCTACTGGTGATGCCTTTCCCTATGCATCCCAGTATCCCCCTAGCCCTCCTTACTGCCTTCTCAAATTGCTTGCCTACCTTTGGGTCATCTGATATGACTACCCACAGGTCTCTTTCCATTTTTGTTGTTGCTAGTACCCCCTCACCAGCATTGTGTACTCTTCCCCTGGGTTTTTGTTTCCCAGGTACATTACTTTGCACCTCTTTGCATTGAATCTAAGCTGCCATATTTTTGTCCATTCCTCCAACCTTGCCAAGTCCTTTCTCATCCTTTCTACCCCCCCTTTCTGTATTAACCCTGTTGCAGATCTTTGTGTCATCTACAAAGAGGCATACTTTTCCTTCCAGTCCCTCTGCAATGTCACTTGTAAAGACATTAAAGAGGACCAGCTCCAATACTGAACCCTGCAGTACCCGGCTATTAACTCCCCTTTCTTCAGAGTGGACTCCATTTACTATTACCCTCTGCATCCTGTTGTCCAGCCAATTTTATACCCAGGCCAGTACCCTGGGACCCATCCCCATGCTGGCTAACTTGTTTATTAATCTTTTGTGTGGGGCTATGTCAAACGCCTTGCTAAAATCTAGCTAGGCCATGTCCAGAGCCCCTCCCTGGTCTAATACTTTGGTTACCCACACAAAGAAATCTATTAGATTCATCTGACATGACCTTCCCACTGTGAATCTATGCTGCCCTGGGTCCTTTGCCCTGCTGCACTCTAGGGTCTGGATATTCAGACTGCACCAGGCTTTGGTGCAAGCCTGGGTGCAGCACAAATGGGCTGCGCAGGGGCATTGACAGGGTGATATTCAACAGAGCGGCGCCATGGCACAGCATCACTGAATATCGCACTCTGGCCACCCCGCAATGTGCATGGTGTAGTGGCACTGCGCCAGCACAAGTGGCCAGAATGGAGCAGGGGTTCCGTTGTGTTAGGCACAACAACTGCAATATTCAAAAGTGCACATGCAAATGGGGCCATAATGCATGCAAGGTGCAAATGGGGCCATTTGCATGTCATTAAAGCCCCATTTGTATGCAGGTGCGCCGATCCCCAGCGACTTGCATCTGGCGCCATGCCAGGCTGCAGCCGTCTGGGACCAATGCCCCCCGCACAGCACAGCGATGTGCCCCACTGCCTGATTGTGGGCATATGTAGATTTAAATTACAGTCCAATATCCCTGGTGTTCCAGTGGACCACTTGCAGCCCAATCGCGGGCATATGTAGATTTAAATTATCGTCCAATATCCCTGGTGGTCCAGTGGACTGCTCGCAGCACGGTTGCGGGCATACGTAGATTTAAATTATTGTTCAATATCCCTGGTGTTCCAGTGGACCACTCACAGCATGATCGCGGGCATCAGTAACACATTAATGCTACAGCAACCAAACCCTGGTGGTCTAGCGGTACCCCTTCCCCTCCTGCCCACTGAGCGCCACTGCCCACTGAGCGCCACCACCCAGTCAGTGGCGGGCAGCAGCTCCCCACCCGCTTGCCGCCCCGCTGCCCGCCGACTGACACCGTATGGTAGGGCTGTACACCCATTGGTCCAGAGCGTGAGCCAATGGGCGTGCACTTCCCGTACTATACTCACAGTCCAGATATGTGAATGGATCCATTCACACATCTAGACTATGTCAATCTTGACAAACTACACACCATTGGCTCATGCTGTGGACCAGTAGGACGGCAGCACCTATGGTGTCGAGTGAGGCGGGCAGCGGTGCAAGTGGGTGAGGTGCCGCCTGCTGCTGACTGGGGGAGCAGGCATGGGGCTCAGTAGGCAGGTGGGAGGAGGTACCGCTAGACCACCAAGGTTTGCTGCTGTAGCATTAATGCTACTGACGCCTTCGATCGTGCTGTGAGCGGTCCACTGGACCACCAGGGATGTTGGACATTTACATTATAACTTATGCCTGTGATTGGGCTGCAAGCGGTCCACTGGACCACCAGGGATATGGGACATTTATATACTTCTTCATATGCCTGCGATCGGGCATGCAGGGGCGCTGCCATGAAGGTGCAGCCGGAGCTCGGGTGGCCACCCACAGGTGGCAGCTGCCGTGTTGCTCCCTGCAATATGGCAGCTCACTTGTGGGTGGCCAGCCATTGTTCCTTTTTTTTTAGCTCACCTGTGTGCAGCGCAAGAAGGGGTTGCACATGCATGGGCTCAGCACATGCCAGGCTGAATATCGGGATGTGTGGAGTATGCATGGGCACACCCCCCCCACCTGCGCCGCATACTTTACTGATGCACTCCAGCACATCGCGATTTGTGCCAAGCACAATCCCCATTTGAATATCACACCGGGGCGCATCAGTGGGTTGTGCATGGCACAACAGTGTTGCGCCATGTGCAACCCTTCTGAATATCCGGGCCTAGGTACTTAACAATTCTCTCTTTCAGCAGTTATTCCATCATTTTCCCTACTACTGAGGGCAAGCTAAAAAGTCTGTAGTTTCCTGCCTTTGCCTTGCTGCCACTTTTGTGAAGAGGAATCATATTCTCCTTCCTCCAGTCCTAAGGTACCACACCATCCTCCCATGATTTGTTAAAAAGGGTAGTCAGTGGTGTCACTAGTTCTCCCCTTACTTCTTTCAGAATTCTGGGGTGAATCCTATCAGGCCCCATTTCCTTGTCTGCCTTGAGGTTTAGGAGTTCTTTCAGGACCCTTTCTTCTATGAATGGACTGGTATCAACCCTTCTATCTAGAATGCTTCTATTGCTTGATTTAAGTACATCCCCCTCCTCTTCTTTTGTGAATACAGAGCAAAAGTATTCATTCAGTATCTCTGCCTTTTCACTGTCTCCGCCTTTTCACTGTCACTCTCTGCCCATCCCCAACCCCCTTATTAAGCCTCACTATCCCTCCTTTAGATCAGGGTGGAGTGGTGGATGTGGTCTACCTAAATTTCAGTAAGCCTTTTGACAGTGTTCCACGTAGGAGACTGCTAAGTAAGCTAGATAGCTTAGAAGTGGGTCCAAATGTGGTAAACTGGATAAGAAATTGCTTAGATGCTAAGTGACAGAGCATGGGGGTAAATGGAGTTCACTATGAAGAAGAGAGGGTGACGAGCAGGGTACCTCAGGGATCAGTGCTGGGACTGGTTATCTTTAATGTCCCTAAAAGTAAAACTGCACAGGAGCTGGAAGAGAATGTCTGCCTCTTTGTGTATGACAACCAAATCTGCAATTAGGTGGATATTCTTGGAGAGGGGTGTGTGCAATGGATGAGCAGTGACCTTAGAAAACTCAAAGAGTGGTAAACGGTGTGGCAGCTGTGTTTCAATGCAAAAAAGTTCAAAATAATGCACTTGGGGCACAGAAACCCAGGGCAGAGTACAAAATCGGTGGAGTGATATTAATAACTACCAAGCAGGAAAGAGACCTAGGGGTAATCATATCAGATGACCTAATGGTGGCCAGGCAATATAATAAGGCAGTTAGGTGAGCTAGTGGGATGCTGGGGAGTATAGGGAGGAGCATAACCAGCAGAAAGAGTGAGGTGGTGTTGCCTCTGTATAGTTCGCTAGTAAGACTTCGCCTAGAGTATTATGTCTAGTTCTGGAGATCACATTTCTGGAAGGACATATAAAGAGTGGAGGCGGGCTAGAGAAGGGCAACTAAAATGGTGCAGAGTTTGCATCAAAAGCCCTAAAAGGACAGATTAAAAAAGCTCAGTTTGTACACAACCTGAAAGAGAGGAGGGAGAGGAGGGGATATGACCGTGACCTTTAAATACCTTACAGGGGTAAATAAGGTACAAGAGAGAAGTATTTTTCAGAAGAAAAGGTGCTCAAGAACCAGGGGACATGCTATGTAGCTGAAGAGGGGTAGATTCAGGAGAGATGTGAGGAAGTGCTTCTACACTGAAAGAGTGGCGGATTTCTGAATCAGCCTTCCAGCAGAGATAGCGGGGTTCAAGAATGCATGGGATAGGCACAAGGGTGGGCCAAGTGGTCTTTACCTACCATCAAATTCTGTATTACTATGTTTCTATAGAACTGTGATGGCCTTGTTGAGGTTTGTGCAAGATTTGCAGAATGCATTAGATGCAGGGAATATGGTTTCAGCAGTCTTTGTGGACCTCAGTGTGGCCTTTAATTTAGCACATCATAGTTTATTACTGGAGGTTGTTCAAGGATTTAGGGTTTCAACAGATGTGCATGAATGACTCAGATATTACCTCACTTCTCAACAGCAGTGGGTATGAATAGTGGATTGTTGTCTGTCATTATTAACAAATGATCTGAGTGTTCCTCAGGGATGAAACCTTGGGTTCCTTCTTTTCAGTCTTTTTTTAAGTCCTTTCCCCAAGCCTATTTTCCTGCAAACATGATTCTATACACTGATGGTGCAGTTCTTTATTGTGCTGGGAAGGATTTAATGTGTTTAAAAGCTGAGTTAAAGCAAGTTTTGACATCCTCAAGCCTTTGCTCATTGATCATCATTTAACTTTGAATGTTAAGAAAATGAAAATCATTGTCCTCAGAAAAGCAAGAGGAAAATGATTATTCTGAGGATTTTGTTGTAAGTATACTACCATGAATGGAAGTAAATTGGACATTGTGGAGAAATGTTTATACTCAGGTGTAGTCTTGGATTTTTGTTTGTAGTATGAACCATATGTCAACCAGTTAACTAGAACCATTCACACATGTCTGGGTCTTTGGTGCAGGGTAAATGCATGCCTTCTTCCAGAAACTCGGAAGCTCCTAGTGCAGAGCTTTTTGTTATCAGTGATAGATTATGGCTTTGCCTGTAATACAGTGCTGGTTTAAGTGGATATTCCTTTAAATAAAATACTGTGTTTTATTGCACAGCTTCCTAGAAGTTCCTGTCATTGTCAGCTACTAAACATTGGTTAGTGTTTCTCTGTTGGTGCTTTTACACACAGGTTTTTAAAATGAAATGAGTGTTACCTTTGGCACCATACCTCTCAACCTCTTGCCTCATGAATCAGGGACAAGGCTTAAAAAAATCAGGGACAAAGACCTCAAATCAGGGACATATCTTAAAAACTGGCACTATTCACTCAGAAAGCTGATAGAATAAAGGAATTTGTGTTAAGATGCATTTTCTGAAGAACAACAAGTTTGTAACTTTAATGTTTGACATTATTTTGTGTTATTAATACCCATTGTTCTGTCACAAAACATAAATGTTTTGAGGGACAGAGGAAAATTTTGAGGCCAAATCAGGGACGTCCCTAAAATTCAAGGACAGTTGAGAGGTATGTTTGGCACTGTTGTGCTCTGTTGCATTTTTAGGATCCCTTTACACTCCGTGAGTTTTCTGGCAGCTCCCACTTCCATTTGTGTTTTGGCACCCACACAGAGCTTGCTGCTCTATTGCTGTTTGTGCTCCACTTCGGAATGTCTGTTTTACACAGCCCGACAAAACGGAACACAACAGTGCAAACCGCAAAAAGCACTTTACACATAAGGGATGTAACGGAATACTGTTTCAATAACAGTTATTCCATTACATAAACTTGTGTGTAAAAGTGGCTTGTGAGACAAGGGCATAGCTATAGTATCAGATGACTTGTATTCTACTTAGAGCTGTTCCAGCTAAATGTCAGTGCACTGTTTAAGTCAGGACGGCATTCTGTAGTGATCCATTTCTTAAATAGAAGACTCTATGAAATACAATTTATGTGCACTAATCAGGGGAAAAGCTCTTTGGTTTTTTTAGACACATTCACTGTTAATGCCTACAGGTTACCTTTACTCATTCTTCCCTTCGTGGACTTAAAACATGTTTGAGAACAACATTTGTTAGAGGTGCAATCTGAAAAGGGCAAGAATCTGCTAACCAGGTATTTTAATCAAATCAATCAAACAATCAATTGAACAGTAACATAACTCTTGTTGTGCTTTCTTGCTTAAAGGAGATCTAAACCGAGATCAGTTGTAATTGTTAGAATTTTCTTTGTCACTCATCAGCTCCATTTCTGTATCTGTTAGGAGTTTGAAAAGTTGGAGTGGCTAGTTATTACTGACAACAGTAATGGACCCCTGCAATTATGCTGACTGCCTCCATTTTCTGATAAGTGAATTCTTTGTTCTTGAGTGCTACATTAGCATATGAGAAGATGATGTCAACTTGCCTATCAATCTTGAAAGTTTGCCTGCAAATTTAGAATAATGAAGCAGGTAGCAGCAAAGTTGTGAAATACCATGGTTGCCTTCATTTAGCTGAGCAAACTTAAACAGCTACTGATGCCTCAAAGAAAACCTTAAAAAAACATAATAATTAGGTACAATTCTGCTTGCATTCCATTCCTATTTTATATATTTCTCCTCTCCATAATTAATCACTAAAAAAAAGTGTATGAATATATGATTGTTGTCCCTTACAGTTTATTTTGAGTTCACCTGCCTCTGTTGCTTACTTCCTACTTCAAGTCATAATCCTCTGTTGTAACATCACAATCTGGTGCCATGGGAGTAACTGTGATGTCACAAGCAGTGTTCTATGACTTCAGGTAGCAAGAAAGCAACAGGACTAGATTAACTCTTCAGGAGCGAAGATCATATTTTCATGCAAATTACCTCACTACTAAATAATGGAGAGGAGGAATACAGAACTGTTGGGTAATACAAGCTGGACAGTGCCTACATATTATGTTTTGTTAATATTCTACTGAATGTGTCACCAGCTCTTTAATAATGGTAGAGCAGGATATATTATTGTAATTGCTTTCACTGTGTTTGCCCAGATAAACACACATCCTCACTCAATATTTTCAAGAAAATATCAACCACCATGTTGTGGGAAAAGACCAAGTTTTACTCAACAACTTAAATATTTACAAATACATGTCCTGTTTGTTTTCAAATGTAATAAGTTACATACCACAATTTTTACTTAAACATTCAGAAGAAATGCAACTTACACAACATACATCTACATTTTTACCCTGGTGCAACAGACAGTCAGGCCTTAACAAAAATTGGGTCTGCTCACTCCCATGGCAGGTTCCCTTCATAATGGATTCTGGACTGGATAGGCCATAACAGAGCAGTGCTTCCCATATATATCTTCACCTGTCCTGCCTATCACCCATCGTGGTCTACTGTTCCACCCCACGTTGCCAGTGTGATAAGTAAATATGTCTCAGTGTACCTGCACAGGCCACTCACTTCAAAAAATGTCCACTTTCTTTCAGCATTTTCTGGCCTGAATCATTTGCTTCCTGAATTAAAACCTATATTCTACTACTAACAAATACTTAATCAGCCTAACTGATTACAGGGGGTAGGGAAGGTATGTCATTCTTCATTAAGGTCTAGACAGAAAGAGGACAAACCTCTTCTGTCTTGGATTTTGCTAGCTTGACCCCACCCACCCCTGTGGCTAGCTACTAGCCCAGCCCCACATGGGGTCACTGATGATTGGTTCGACCTTCCGTGGTTTTGCCTCCTGGGAAGACTGGACCCTGGGATTGGTCCAGTGGCCCTGGGCAAGTATCCTCAGAGTGATTGCCAGAAGAGGCAATGCCCTGATAAATCCACTTCCCAATCCATACTTCCAAGAAAACACAAGCCACCATGTTGTGGGAAAATGATGATTTTATTGGTATCCAGTGATAGTATCAACCGAAAATGAGCAACTACTAAAATAGTGACTAATTTTCAGTGCTATCATTCTGGGCTACTCTGCAAACTATTGACCATATGGGAAAGCGACTGTGGGGAAGAGCGACCAGAAGGGGGGAATAGTGAGGGGAAAGGGAGGGACAGGTAAGGGGTTTTGGGGGATTGGTGTACCTGCTGCCTCCAAGCTAGCCATGTGGTGTGGTGGTGTGGATGGCTAGCTCTGGCACAGCAAGTACTGGGTTCGGGGCAGGGACTGGGAGCAAGTAAATTTTGCCACTGCCTGTGACTGTGGGACTTAATTTTTTGTGAAATCTGGATTTTTCCCCTCCCTGAATTGCATCCTCCCCCCTGGAGTTGAGAATGTTAATTCAGGGGTGTGTGGGGGACAAAGCCTCCCAAGATGGGTGGGGGAGGGTGCAGAAAAAACACTTTTTAATATTCCAAATGTTGGTTCGCCTTGAAGGGTATATCACAAATTTGCTTTTTGGTGATATACACTGGCCATAATTGCGATTGCTGTTTTGCAATCGCTATTATGACATGGAACCATTTTATTCAGCAGTTTAAATATTTATACACATTCTTTTTGCTTTCAGATTTCATCCAATAAATACCACAATTTTTTTCTTATGCAGTACATTCAGAAGAAATGCTACATACATTTAATTTTCACCCTGTGGCAGCAGACAGATTCAGGCTTTAAAAAACTGGACAATCCAATATGACAGCATTCTCTGTATAAATCCATGGCCAACACCAACTTGCAAACCAGCCCTGGGACTGCTCATTCCCATGACAGGTTCCCCTTGTAAAAGATTCTGGACTTGATAAGCCCTAACAGAGTAGTGCTACACAGAGGCAACCAAAACCTGCTGCAAAGCCCAGAGCAAGAAGGCTAGAGCTAAGAAACCGAGCTGGTTGAGCAAGGAGGTCATGGAAAAGGTAAGGAGGAAAAGAGCTGCCTTTAGGAAATACAAGAAAACAAGGAGGGGGGAGGACAGAGAGGAGTACTTGACAGAATCGAAGGAGGTGACAAGGGCAGTAAGGGGAGCCAAAGCATCTACGGAACTCAGGCTGGCACAAGGCATTAAGAAGGGAGAAGGACTTCTTTAAGTACATCAGGAGAAAAGGAGCTGTAAGGACCATATAGTAAGGATTAGGAAGGAGGGGGGTTGGGTGGAAGCAGGGTATGATAAGGCGGAAGCACTAAATGAGTACTTCTGCTCAGTGTTTACTAAAGAGAAGATGGGGTGACACCCAAGATGGGTGAAATGGCAGACGCAGGGGGGGAAGTGGTGACAGATGGGGAAATCATGGAGGACAGAGTTCGAGAGGGTTTGAAGGCACTGAGGGTGGACAAGGCACCAGGCCCAGATGGCATCCACCCCAGGGTACTGAAGGAGCTGGCAGAGGTCCTTGCAGGACCTTTGGCAGACCTATTTAATGCCTCACTACATTCGGGTGTGTACCTCAGGACTGGAGGATGGCTCATGTGGTGCCCCTCCACAAGAGTGGCCCCAAGGATGAACCGGGAAACTACAGACCAGTGAGCCTCACATCCATCGTGGGTAAGCTAATGGAGACTATCCTGAAGGAGAGGCTGGTGGCCCTCTTAGAGGCCAAAGGACTACAGGACAGCAGACAGCATGGCTTCATATGTGGCCGATCCTGCCAAACCAACCTGGTCGGGTTCTATGACTGGGTAACTAGGCAACTGGACGGGGACATGCAGTGGATGTCCTGTATCTGGACTTCAGTAAGGCATTTGACTCAGTGCCACATGGAAGGCCAGGAAGGAAGTTAGTAGGCACAGGGGCAGGTGCAATGCTGGTGAGATGGGTAGGAAACTGGCTGCAGGAAGGCAACAGAGGGTGGTGGTGGTGGGAGCTCTCACACCCAAGGCAGTGACAGTGGTGTCCCACAGGATGCGGTGTTGGGACCAGTGTTGTTTGGGATATTCATTGCAGACATATCATGGGACATCAAGAGCAAGATCAGTCTGTTTGCTGATGATACCAAGGTTGGCGCGGTGGTGGATGACCTAGGGGATGGCAGGGGTTGCAGGATGATCTGGCAAAGCTTGAAACCTGGTCAGACACCTGGCAACTGGGCTTTAATGCCAAAAAGTGCAAGGTGATGCATTTTGGGATGAAGAACCCAAGGAGGACTTACCAGCTAGGGGGTGCAGCTAGCCCAGACAGAGGAGGAGAAGGATCTGGGTGTGCTCATCACAGGGTCAATGAACAACTCGGCACAGTGTAGGAAGGCAGCTGCAAGGCCAACAAAATGCTGGGTTGTATTGCAAAGTATATCCTCAAGGAGGAGGAGGTGATTCTGCCACTGTATAGGTCATTAGTTAGACCACACCTGGAGTACTGCGTGCAGTTCTGGCGTCCGTATCTGAAAGGGACATTAAGTTACTGGAGGGAGTGCAGCGCAGGGCGACAAAGATGATCAAGGGTCTGGGGGACTTATCATATGAGAGGAGGTTGAAGGAGTTGAACATGTACTCACTGGAGGAGAGGAGAGACAGGGGGACATGATTGAAACCTTAAATACATGAAAGGAATAAACAAAACGGGTACAGAGGGGCTGTTCAAGGTAAGGAGGGAGGGCCACCAGGGCCATGATATGAGACTGGAGCGAGGAAGGTTCAGGAGGAGATGAGAGACACTTTTTACAGAGAGGGTGGTGGCTGGGTGGAATGCATTACCTGCAGAAGTGGTATGCAGTAGAACAGTGGACTGCTTCAAACGAGGATGGGACAGGACAAGGGGGAGGGTTAATGAAGGGGAAGGGTGGAAGGAAGGGGCAGCTGCAGAATAAGGGGTGCTAGCTGCACATTCGAGCAGACTTGATAGACCTCTAGGCCTTTATCTGCTGGCAAATTTCGTATGTTCGTATGTTCGTACACATAGGGCCTCATCTGCCCTACTGATCACCCACTGCAGTCCACTGTTTCACCCCACATTGCCAATTTGATAAGTAAAAATATTTGAGTGTGCCTGTACAGACCACACACTTCTACATTTTCTGCTTTCTTTTATCATTTTTTGGCCTGAATCATTCTCCAGAAGATGCGTAACCCACTTATGTGTCTCCCAAACAATGCCCTGAGGTGAATATATTATAGTCATGTTTCCAAAACATATATGTACAAAACGTATACCAAACATTGACAATATTGCTAAACTGTGAATTCCCTCATAGGGCTACTATACAATCATAAACATTGCCTAATGACTGAAGTCTTGAACCTCTCTATCCAGAGCTCTGTTATCTCAACTATTGATTACGGGCTCATTATCTATGGATCCACTGCTGATACTGCACTCCAGTGCATAGCTGTAGCCCTTAATAAGGCATGTAAACTCCTTATTTCAGCTGCCCACCTTTCTCACACATGTGACATTTATGAGCAGGCTAACTGGCCCCAGCTATCCGGCATGCTAAAGTACCAGTCCTGCATCCTAGCTAAGAAGACACCACTGGGCCTTATGCCCCCTGGAGTCCAATCAAAATTGACCCCACAGTGGGACCGCTGCCTAACTAGAAGATGGTACAGTCTAACCTTTACATTACCTCACTGCCGGACCTTTCAAGCTCTGCGTTCTTACCTTGTCAAAGCCTCCACCTGGTTCAACTTGCTACCTACAAAAATCTCCAACATTGCCATGATTGGTGCTCTTAAGTATAAACTACATCAACACCTTGTGACTAGTGCCTTCTCTGATTGCTTCTTATAATCCCCTCCAGGCGTACTACCCTCAAGCATCCCTTCTCACTGCCTCAGCTCCTCCTCCTCCTTTCCTACCCCCACATTACAGGGGATAGGATGAATTTGTCTCCTTTCATCCCCCCATTCCTCCTCCCTTGCAGTTTCCCATCTACCACATACCCAACACAATACCCTCCCTATTTCTCCCCTCCTCCCTCTCTCTCTCTCTCTCTCTCTCCCTCTCCCATACCACCCCTCACCACCACTCTTCTTTCTCTTTTCCCACTAACCCACTCCTAACAAAGCTTCACTGAGCTGCCTATGACTTGTATTGTATAAATAACTCGCAACACAATTCCTTGACAATGTCTTTGGCTGCTATCATCGTAAACTTACTTGTTTTTTTTGTAAGTTCCATTGTAATGATCATGTTATGTTTTGTACTTTATTGTCCTTATTGCCTTGACATGGAACCTTTGTAAAAGAGCCGTTGGCTTAACGGTGTCATCCAAAATACAAATAAATAAATAAATAAATGTTTCCAATATCTCCTGAATACTATTGTTAAGCAGGTCATGGTCCACATTAGACAAATGAACCCTGTCCTTATTGTATAAACGCATGCAATCTGGTGTGTTATACTGGTGATAAGCAATCTGGATCCCCCAAGAGAAACAAAACAGACACCTCTCTATTCACCTCTCTGTGGACCTTGTTCAAAGGTTTTGCAGCCTTAACAGTCCTCTGTTTTCTCTGTGGCATAATTCTTGATCAAGCCAAAGATGTGACTGACATCTGCTGTCGTACCCATCCCAAGTCCACTGTGATTGTTCTGACCACATCAGTGGAGGACATGTGACCCAAATTGTTTCCACACAAATCAATGACAGACCTTCTGGGTGAGAGTTGAGCAAGCCCAATGTCTTGACCCGTGGGATAAGCTCCTACCACTGCATACTCCTTTTTCCACACAAGTGCACAGCAGCCTTCTTTAGAGATATCCTCGGTTGAGTCTTATTTGTCCAACATTCCACACTGTCATGTGCTCTTCGGATGTAGGAGTGCCCCAGTAACAATATTTCTATGACCATCAAAGCTGGATCTGCAACATTACAAAAGAGAGATATCATCACTTGTCATGGACCTACATGTCCAACATGTCCTCTGGCAGCAGCTGGATTTATATATCCCTTATATTCCTGAGATGCCCACCTGCCAATATCCTTTATCTTATCTTACTGACAATGTAGCAATGCCATCTACATGGCCTCCCCAATCCTGAATGAGTGGGTATTGCATTCCCTTGGATTTCTACACATAGCTTGTATTCCCTTTCTAAGGACTGCTTCAAATGAATACAGTACCTGGAAACTGGCCTACCATTGCCATGAATAAAGAAATATCCCTCCCCTGTGTCCTATGAGCTAGGTATTTATATCTAGGTATTGGCCATAGCATGCTGTATCAGCTTCCAGGGTACAAACTTTAGAATTTAGGGCAGACTAGGTGGGCCAGGTGCTCCTTATCTGTCAACATCTTTTATGTTACTATGTTAGACGCTGACCAGCTGTCTTAAGCAGTGGCATCAGCCAGGCTGATCCAAGCTGGTTAGTCCTTGATTGCCTCAGGGTTATCATCAGGAAATCTGCCAACAACCTTACATTGTCTAACTGAATATTATTACCCGATAACAGATTAGAAGCAACTACCAGTTCTGACACTCTGAAAGCACCAAAAAATGGACATGCAAAAAGATTCCTGAATAGACATGTCTTGACAGTTTTCTAGCATACATAACCCAGGCAATGATTTCATTTAATAAACAACTGTCTATCATTTTCTGGTGTCCTGGCATTTTCCACTAATCAATGCCCAACCATCCACCATTTTCCAGATAATGAATAAACCTGTCACATCTCAACAGCCATGCACTTTTGTAAAGAAACCTATGGCCGACAAGTGGCACCTTATGTAAGCTGGTGATCTTTCGCCTTCCATAAGATGATGGTTGAAGTGGTGAATCACCATTCTATCACCCAATGCCAATTCACCTGTTGCCCCCCCCCACCAAAACATTTCTAAAATGCCATCATGTTTTCATCATACCCATTTCCTGGTGCCAGAGTATGCTGTACCAGTTTGGCTGTTCTTGGGTCACTGCTTGACATAGGTAATGTGGAATCTAGGCTGGATATAAATTCACTGCTGGAGCCACCTGGTGAAAGCATCAGAACTGTAAGTAAGACAGCACATTCACAAGGACATTATCATTCTCTAGTACATACTTAGCCCTAAATGTGAGGTTGAACAGTAGGCAGTGCAGCACAAAGATTTGCAACAACCTCATCATTTTTGCAGAGTCTGAAAACTGAGCATCCAAAACTTCAACCAAAGCCATGTTATTTGGATAAAACAGTACTCTGTGGTTTACCTGTCTGTCACCCCACACAAAAATAGCAGCTACAATGGGAAACAGCTCCAACAATTTAATTTTCTTAATACTGCCTTCTCCTGCCTATGTGGCATCCCATTGACCTGCAAACCAGGAACCCTGAAAGTATGCCATGTAAACCGAAAAAACTGCAGCATCCCTAACTAGTTGACATTACTGTGTGAATGTTGTTTTTGACTTCCACATTGAAACCCCATTAAACTGCCTTAGAAAAATGTCCACGCCTCCAAATCTGCCCTCATACCAATAATCACTCATATGTGATGATGTGGTAAAAGTGCTCGCCTTGTTGGCAATACTAAATACCTAATAAACAGTCTCCCTACTGAAATTGCATTGCATGTAAAATTGAGATGGCTGTGCTACCAAGACACCTGTTTTTATTGCAGACCTTACCTATTAAAATTCCAGGAGTATATTGGGCCCAGCAGAACAAAGCACTACAGAAGTTTGTTTGGGGAGAGAAGAAACCAAGAATTAATACGGTTGCAATGACATTGCCCAGGGAGGAAGGGGGAGCAGGAGTACCAGACATGACACTGTATTTTCCGGTGGCCCAGATGCCTTACCTGATCACCTGGAGTAAGCAGAGACGAGACTCCAGATGGTATTCCATGGAGGAAGAGGAAGACCTCCCTATGCCCTTGTATGCCCTGCTCACAACCAAAATATCAGCTGAAATGGTCAAAAAGATTAACAGCCCATGGATAAGGCACTCCCTTTGGGTCCTCATGCAGGTGAGGGCAAAGACTGATACCCCAAATGAAATGGGGCCCCTTACTCTAATCATGGGGAACCTGGACTTTAAGCTGGGAAGGGATGATATGGGATTCAGGGAATGGAACAGGAAAAGGCTAATCAGATATGAACAGCTAATAGATCACAGAGGGCATATAGTATCCTACCAACAGCTAAAGGAGAGAGACAATTTTGGCAGGTCAGATTTCTACAGATTCCTACAAGTAAGGAGTTATCTGCAAGGGCAGAGTAGGAACTTTGCATCACAAGACAAAAGACTTCCTGGGAAAGCTTCCTCCATCTGGCTACTTCGATCAAAGATAGAATTAGACACATATCTCTCATGTACATGTTACTTAAGCAAGACAGCAGTACAACACTGGTAAAGGTTAGACAAAGATGGGAGGGGGCAGGCAATTTCTGACCTGCCTCTGTTTCTTTTTGCAGCTTGAGTGTTATCACATCCTTTAAGGGGTAAACTGATTTTAGGTTATGAGCCATGGTTGATACCCATAGGCCTTTGTGCAGCAGGGGGAAACAACTTTTGAAGTCATTTGACAAATACTGCATGTCAGTTAGACAGGGGTAGCAGTCAAACCATGGTTGAAGGTGGTCAGTTTTTTGGGGGGCACCTAACAAACCTTTTGGGCATCCCTGTACCCTTGCTTACTTTCCCTGGTTTTCTGTCCCTCACCTCTGCTTTGACCCCTGCTGCTGTAGCAGGCCGAAGCCGTGTTTTTTCCAGTACAGCTGCTGCATTCTTGTCTGAATTTGCAGAAGTCACAAAAACACTTTCCCACATTAAGTGTCCCTTTTTGGCCTGCCCATACTACCTACCTTAGGCACCATATGCACCCAATCAGAGTAACTCATATCAGCTGGCATTGCCCTGATAATGTGCTGTGACCATAAATTGTGATGTACCTTGTCCCACCTCATCTACGGTACCCTCAACATTTTCATCATGAAAAGCTTATTGTAAACCAACAAGGCTTTCCCTTTATATGCATAACACGCTGTCTTTATATTATCCCTATACTTTATGAGCTGTGTCAATTTTTGAGGGAACTGCATGCAGTAAATAGTTATAAAAATATCAAACTTGGCTGCTCAATTTTCAGACATCGGTGGCACTTCTTTCTCTGTGTTTTCTGTCACTCGAGTCAGGCAATTTGCAAAGTAAGAATTCAGACATTTCCATATACTTCCACCTTCCATATCTTCTCTCTCATTGCTGTAGAGAAATGGATATCCATGGGCTCATCCACCCAAGTATGCACAGTATTCACTAGCTGGTTCAGTTCCTACAGCCTTTGCTGCTCCGTGATTAGGGGTGTCCGATGCAGTTACTCCTGCTGCTGGGCCCTGTGTGGACACCTGTCCTGACCCTCTGCCCTGTTGTCTGCTGCTGAGGTTATCAGTCTTACATACATGCCTTATAGCCTGCTCAGTTTACAACCCACCACCAATGCTGATGTCTGTGCTGGATCCCTGCTGTGATCCTAGGACCACACAGGTAAAACTAACCCAGTGGGCACCCAGGCCAGGATGTCCTTGTGATGTTGTCATCTCTGCTCCATGCTCTTACCAGAGCTGGACCCCAGTTATCTAGACCTGATATGTTACCTAATGTCTGCAGCAGTAGCAGAGCACACCTTGATTCACTGCTACATTATTCATGACATTGCCACATCGGAAAAATTGCTGTGCTCCCAATTGCTCCTATTGCCCCTTCTGTGATGCCTAGAGAGTGTGATATCTGGGTGCTTGCCCCATCCCTGGTATGGCTGTGCTACCTGGTGCCATCTTAGTGGTTGCAACAAAATACGGCAAGAACCATGGGAAAGGCATAGGAGACCAAAAAGATCCCGTACCTATATTGGGACCAGCTATTTCCATCAGGACACCTCCTGACTATAGTGCTGTCTGTACAGCTGTTGTCTCCTTTGACCAGACAGGCCTGTTAGTTACAACCCCTTTCCCCACATACTAAAGGCTTTACTGAGCAGCTTAGCACACAGTTGCCTGCTGTTCAGGGTGGCTCTAACCTTACTTCTGACCTCATCATCTTGAGTCTGGATACCAACCACTTCATTTGAGTCAGTCAGAGTTGCCCCTTCTTCCATTCTGGGGTTACTACCAGAACAGGTGTTATGACTTTCCACACAATATTCACTCTCAGTGCTTTGTGGTACCAACTACACAGTACTTGACTGCACCCCAGCTGTCTCTAGGCCTACAGCAGTGTTTGTGGACGATGTGCCATTGCAGTCTTAGCCCACTTCATCCAATCTATCCTGTGACACCTGCTCCACCACATCCCTTCTGCCAGTCCTTGAACTGCTCTTCCTTTTAGCTCCAGTCTGTGCTGCCAATGACTTGGCCAGCTGCCTTTGTCGTTAATCTTTATATTGAAAATTGAGCAAACACAGTACAAAGAAAAACAATGTAACCACCTTATACACTAGTGGAGCTCATATGTTCTGAGATACATTCCTTCTTATGTAAGAACAGCATGTACACATAAAAAAGGAACCATAACATATAATGCTATAATCATGTGCATGAACATGTGTAACCCTGGCCAGCACCTTAGAAGAATGCAAAAGGTGAAGAAGAAGCAGATATGAAGATAGACATTGTTATTAAGTCCCACAGAGCTCGCCAGCTGCTAGTTCTCTACAGAAGAACATGGAGGCAACTAACACAAAAAAAAATCATATTGTAGTCTACCCTGTATAATAAAAAAATATAAAACAAGAATAATAAAGAACTGGAGCATATGACCATTCTAACAATAGGACTAACAACAGGATCTGAGGCAACACAGATTCATAGCAGGAAGGTCATGTTAAATCACTTTAACAGATTTTTTTGATTGTGTAACTAGGGAAGTAAATGAGGGAGGGGCGGTAGACATTGCCTACCTAGATTTCAGCAAATTCTTCAACATTGCCCCACATATAAGGCTGATTGACACGATGGGTAGTCTGGGCATGAGAAACAAGGTGGTGAACTGGGCTTGGAACTGGCTAACAGACAGGAGACAGAGGGTGGTGGTAAATGTTGTACAGTCTGGGGAGAGGGGGTGACCAGTGGGGTACCACAGGGATCAGTACTAGGACCAGTCCTGTTCAATGTCTTCATTAGTGACATTGCAGAGGGGCTGGAAGGAAAGGGCTGCTTGTTTGCAGATGACACCAAGATCTGCAACAGGGTTGACACTCCAGAAGGGGTGCAGAAAATGAATAGGGCGAAGCCTGAAAGTTGGATGGAGATGTGGCAACTGAGGTTCAATGCAAAGAAGTGCAAAATAATGCACCTGGGTAGAGGAAACCCTGGGAAGAACTACAGGTTGAGGGGGAGCTGACTGTTGCCAAAGAGGAAAGAGACCTAAGGGTTGTAATCTCTGATGACCTTAAGGGATCAAAGCAGTGTACAAAGGTGGCAGGGAGGGCCAGTGGCATGCTGGGGTGCATAGGCAGGAGTATCACTAGCAGGAGGTGGGAGGTGGTGATGTCATTGTATAAAACATTGATAAGGCCTCACCTGGAGCACTGCGTGCAGTTCTGGAGGACACATAGCTAAGGTGCAGACTATCCAGAGAAGGGCAACAAAGGTGGTGCAGGGCTTGCACCACAAAACATGTGAGGAGAGACTGAATGACCTTAATATGTACTCACTGGAGGAGTTGATTGAGTGGGGGACATTATTGAAATGTTCAAGTACCTCAAAGGCATAAACAAAGTGCTGCTGGGGGACCTTTTCCAATGCAGAAAAGGTACTAGAACAAGGGGGCACAATATGAAATTGGAAGGGGGTAGATTAAGAGGTAATGTGAGGAAGATTTTTTACACAGAAGGGTAGTCAACACTTGGAATAGTTTTCCACAAGAGGTAGTGGGGGCAAGCACACTGGAGGGGTTTAAGCCTGCCTGCAACAGACACAAGGGAAGCTTGAGAGTGGAGGGAGTGATAAAAAGCCATTGATTACATAGGGTCAGTGGCCACACACAATGTATAGGGCCAATGGGCAGACTGGATGGGCCTAGTGGTCCTTATCAGCTGAGAGTTTCTATGCTTCTATGTTTCTATGTTTCTAATAAACAACTACTATGTCAGCATGACCTGCATTAAGAACATAGACTAAAAGAGTATATACTTAATGAACTTGTAAGTTGCTGCTTAAGCTCAGGGAGTCTTCTGTTCACCAGCAGATGTGGTGGCTTGGGGGAGGAGAGGTTGTCACAGTGCCTAGATTGGAGAAAAGGCTTCCAACACATGCAGTAATGGGTCATGAGTTTAGCTGCAAAGTTAGATAACCTTTCTCAGGGTTGGCAATATATAGCCTTGATGTTAGAGTTATGAGCTGTGAATGACCTTGGTATGTCCAGCAGACCAGACCTTGGTTTGAGTCTCACAACCTCCACTTGCATACTGTGTGACTCTGAGCAAGTCAGTTAACCACCCAGTGCTCCCATGTCACTCCTGAAAATAGGCATTTGTGCCTATTTTTCTTACCCTTTGTTTTACCAGGTGAGACACACTAAGCTGAAAGCTTGTTTACATGTGCAACCTGGAAGCACAGGGGAGTTAAGTAACTTACTCAAGGTCACACAGTATGCAAGTGGAGGCTGTGGGATTCAAACCCAGGTCTCCAGGTTTGCAGCTCAGAGCCTTAAACCACTGCGCTATACTGCTTAGTGGGTCTTACCCGGTTACCAAACACCAAAAAAAGAAATGTTGTTAGCTGGCCTACTGCCTGAAGCCATTCTGCAATGGTGGAGACCACTGTGTTTCTGAAATTACAAAGTATTAATCTTTTTGCCACTACCCCTACTGCCATGACCCACTGGGCCTTTTGGAGAGTGCTTGGGAATATTATCTGTGCAACAGCCTAAAAAAAGAAGAGGAGCAGTGATCTGAATTCTGGAGCCTACCATTTCTGTACAGATCTCCATAATTTTTTGCCAGAAAGGGCATAACAGGAGGCAATCCCAACGGATATCGAAGAGGTGTGAAAATGAATGGCCACACCTGCAGCATATATCATGATTCATGAAACCAAGCTGCATGAGGACGGGGTCCTATACCATCTCAGGATGGTTTTATTTAAAATGATTCAGCTTCTACTGTTCCTGAAGGCTTTGTGCACTCTGAACCAACAGTGGGTCCACTGTGAGCCAATTAGTGACCCCGTCTCTGCTTGCCATTGTGCTGTGGCCTTGGCGTGCAGTCTGGTTGTGCATCCATAAGAGCTTGATATATGCAGCTGGCCCTCCCTTTTTGCTGTTTCTTGGAAACATAGAAACTGATGGCAGATAAGGACCGCTTGGCCCACCTAGTTTGCCCATATTCCCTACCTACTGCAATACTGCACTCCCTACTTGTTCTCCAGCTTACCCTCTCTGTCCTACTGATAGGGTTCTCTTATGTCTATTCCATGCATTTCTGAATTCCCCTACCATTTTTTCCCCATCACTTGTGCTGGGAGGCTGTTCCAAGCATCCACCACCCTTTCTGTGAAAAAATACTTTCTCACACTACCCCTGAGTCTACCACCCTCCAGCCTCAAAGCATGCTTCTATGTTCTTGAACATCTTTTTTTCTAAAAGATGCTACCCTCTAGTACCTTATTAATGCCCTTAAGGTATTTGAAAGTCTCTATCATATCCCCCCCTCTCTCTCCTTTCTTCCAGGGTATACATATTGAGGTCCTCTAGTCTTTTTTTATATGACTAATTGTACAGACCCTGCACCATTTTTGTTGCCCTTCTCTGAACTGCCTCTACTCTGTCTATGTTCTTCCAGACATGCAGCCTCTCGAACTGGACATAGTACTCCAGATGAGGTTTCACCAATGATTTGTATAGTAGTATCACCACCTCCTTTTTTCTGCTGGTGATAACTCTATCTATTCACCCCAGCATTTCTCTGGCTCTCCCAACAGCATTTTCACATTGTTTGGTCACCTTTAGGTCATCAGATGTGACTACCCCAGGTCGCTTACCTGTTTGTTGGCCGTCAGTACCTCCCCCATCGTGCACTCCTCTCCTGGGTTTCTGTGCCCCAAATGCATGATTTTTCACTTCTTTGCATTGAATCTTAGCTGCCCCACTCTTGATCACTCCTCAAGCTTGATTAGGTCCCTCCTCATTTTTACACCCTCCACTGGAGTGTCAACCCTGTTGCGGATCTTAGTGCTGTCTGCAAAGAGGCATACCTTCTCTTCCAGCCCTTCAGCAATGTCACTTATGAAGACATTAAAGAGGCCTGGCCTTAAGACTGATCCTTGTGGCACCCCGCTGGTTACCTTCCTCTCCTCAGATTGATCTCCATTTATTTATTTATTTGAAGTTTTGGATTACAATACTTTTGAGCAAATAGCTCTTTTACAAAGGTTCCACATCATGATACAAGTGATAAACAGAGCAGAAGGCACAAGAGTGAGTTAAACTGAATGCAATGCTTACATACAGTTCATCAATTACATGGGACACATAAAACATGTTAAAAGATAAAATTCAAGGCTTTGTCTACAGTATTGCTGGCATGTGGCCAGGTCTTAACGAAGACACAGAAGTGAGTTCAACTGAATGTAAAGATTACATACAGTTCTATAGTTTTTCATGGAGCACATTAAAGAATTACCAAATGTAGCTCTAGTCCTAATCCTAATCCAGAGTGTTGTTGGCATGCAGCCAGGTCTAAGAAGTGTAGGCAATTGGGGCTAGGTGGTGGAAGAGAGGAGGGGCATACCATAGGGTTAGTCTAGATAGTGGGGTGACACGGGGGATTGAGGTGGGGGAGAATGAGCTGCTTCAGAAGCAGTCACATTTCACTATTTGGGTGAGGTGTTTTTTCAGTTGTTTTGAAGTGACTTATTTTTTCAGTGTTCATTATTGTGGCAGGGAGGCCATTGAGCCTTAGTGGAGCCCTATAGGCAAAGGATTGCTGTGCCAGACTAGCCCTTCTTAGGGGAATGCTAAGGGCATTGCAGGTCATGCTTCCAGTCTGATGGGGTGTGTGTACTGTCTGTATAAGTGTCTGGAGACCTGGTGGGGTTAAGTTAAGTATTGCCTTCTTTACCAGTAGGCAAACATGGTACACAATTCTCATATTGAGGGTGAGCCAGCCTGCTTGTTCATATAGATTGCAAATGTGGGTGAGTATGCCAGCCCCAAGCACCAATCTGAAGGCCTTATTCATACCCACCCTGATTCTATTAAGTAATGAGCCCAAGGTAATGCTATAGACTATAAACCCATAGTCTATGACTAACAGGAAGGAGCTGGTGACAGCTAAGATCAAGGCTTCTGGGGTGAAGGATTTACGATGTCTGTACAAAATGCCTAGCTTTGCATTTATGGTTCTGACGATGACGTCAATTTGGAAGTTAAAGGTTAGGGAGTCATCAAGGGTGACACCAAGATATTTGAAGGTGTTAACCTGTTCCAGAGGTTCACCTTTGTTATTAAAAAAGTCTAGCTTGCTTGCCTTCCTCTTTGCCTGCTGGTTTGAGAAGAGCATAACTTTGTTTTTTTTGTAGATGAGAAGTAGTCTATTATGACTGTACCACTCCTCCAGGTCCTTAAAGCTGCTTTGAAGCTCAGTGGTAAGTGTGCCCACATGTGTATTGCTTGCAAATACCTTGGTGTCATCTATGAACAGCAATATATTCATGGAGCAGGATTCAGGAATGGTGCTCAGGAATAAGTTGAACAGTATGGGACCCATGATGGAACTCTGAGGGACTCCGAGGGTAACATTCCTGATGCTAGAGAGGGCTCCATTAATTTTTACGTGTTGCTTTCTACCCATAAGGTAGCTGTGGAACCAGTTGACAGTATCAAGGGACAATCCTTGAGCATGCAGCTTATTTAAGAGAATATGGTGGTTGACCAAATTGAATGTTTTCATTAGGTCCATGTAAATGGGCACCACCTGATTACTGCAGTCAAGAGCTGAATGGATAAAGTTAGTGTACACAGTGAGTGCAGTAATCATGCTGTGAGCTTTATGGAATCTGTGCTGCTGAGGGCATTGAATATTATATATAGGTAGCTCTTCTGTTAATAGGTTCGACACAACCATCTCCAGGGCTTTAGATAAGGGGGAGAGGATAGAGATAGGTCTGTAGTTCGAGTGAATAATTCGCTTCCCGTTTCTAAACACAGAGGTAACTTGGACAATTTTCCAGAGCTTAGGAAACTGTTTGATCATTAGTGACTTGTTGAAGAGCTTAGTGATGGGGGCAACAAGTTCATCCAGGGTGAAGGCAACCAGCTTCATATCTATAGAGTCACTACCTACTCTGGTCTTGGCTAGTACCCACTGAATGTACCTTCTGGTGTTAGCGAAGGAGATTTGTTTGAAGTAAAAAGGCAGCAGGTCAGCTCTGGGGGGGGAATCAGGGTTAGGAGTGTGCCACATTTCACTGTCAGCCTGTTCAATGTGGTAGTCTGGTGGGAAAATGCTACTGAGACAGAGAAGGATGCACTGAAAATGTTGGCAATCTCAGTAGTATTTTGAGTTATTTTCTCATTGTGGATTAGCATGTTGGGCAGAGATTTGCTGCCTTTGCCGGATAGCTCCTTAATCTTTGCCCAAAACAATTTCCCGTTGCCCTCGTAATTCTCCGAGCTGAGCTCAGTAGTACATTAGTTAACCTTGGGTATTCTAATTTAACTGGTGCACCTATTTCTAGCCGCCTTGTATTGTTTCTGGTCTGCTTATTTATTTATTCAATTTTGTTAAATGGGTAGGCCCACTGGGACCCAAGGATCCCTTTTTCAGGGGTGACCTGGAGTTAGTTACATATAATCATAAGACAGTGCATAAAGTAAGCAGAAATCATACAAAGATTCATTCATAGGCAGACAACTGAAGTCAAACAGGACATGGTGCATAAGGACTAGACACTAGCAGGGGGTAATTTAGTACAGGGCAATTATTACAAAACATTGTAAGGCACACATTTTTGAAGCACTTGAGTAGGGCTGAGCCCCACTTAAGTATTTACAGCAGTTAGAAGTAACTGTTGTCACTGCATCATTCTTGTTCTGCACAGCCTCATTTTCAGGTGCAAGTGCACTTGCTACTGTTTAACAGGTGATCTCATAGCACAGTGCAGAAAGAGCCTAGTGAGTTGGCTGATTGCAGGGCAGTGGGGAGCTTATTCTAGAGCAGGGGTGCTGAGAGGTCAAAGGATCTGCTACTGGCCATTGTCCTTGTCCTGGACACCACCAGCAAACATCTGCTGTAGGTCCTGAGCACCCTGCAAGTCCCCTTGGGTTTAAGAAGGCAGGCAAGACTCCCAGATGGAGGATCATGCAGTAGTTTGAAAGCATGACACAAGAGTTGGTACTGGAGCTGATGGTCAAGTGAAGGCCATATTAGGGAGGCTTGCACATCACAGTGATGCCTTCTGGGGTGTAACATGGCTGCGAAGTGGGTGATCTTATTATAGGATGCTTGCATCCTGTTAAATTCCTGTTTTGGTAGCAAGTGCAGGATAGGAGCAGCATATGTTAGGTTGGGGAGTAGGATACTGTTGGCTATAGTTATACTCATTACTGACTTCATTTGTGGACTTAGCATATATAGAAGCCCCAGTTTCTGATGGGTTGACCTAATGAGCATATCTATGTGGGGTTTCATGGAGAAACTCTGGTCCAATACAAGGCCAAGGTATTTAAATTGGCTGACCACCTCAATTCCAGAGCCAAATAATGAGGTGAGGGCCAGGAGAGAGTTTCTGTTTGTGCAGAGTGACCTGGAGCCAAACAACATGGCTTTTGTTTTAGAGGAATTAAGGAGCAGCAAATTTGCCTGAAGCCACATTTCTAATGTTTGGAAGTCTTCTTGAAGATGACTACCCTGGTCAGTTATACTCACTGCAGTTCTATAGATCACAGCATCATCGGCGTATTGGACTATCGAACTGTCCCCACAGTTACTACTAAGGTCATTCATGAATAGTGAAAATCGGAGGGTGCCCAAGATTGAACATTGGGGCACCCCCTCCGTAATGGAGTGCATCTCAGACAAGGACCCCCCCTCCACCTAACCTGCTGGGTGTGGATAGTCTGGTAATTGGCAAACCGTCAAGGAAGTGCTGATCCAGACCAAAGCACTTCAGCTTAGCAAAAAGCAGAGCATGGTCCACTAGGTTGAATGCCTTAGTTAGATCTATAATTATACAATGGCAAAAGAAATCTCATTAATCTGATTGGCTGTCAGGTGCTGGAGACAGTGATGTTATTAATCAATAACATCACTGTATGTAGGGCTAACATCTGTTGACCACTTTGCCACCTCAAAACAAAGGAATCACTTCTCTCACCTGACAGCTGTCTTGAACCTGCCTGAAGTGTCGTTCAACCTTCTTGCTGACAGGACGCTCACCGAAATTTTTGCAGCCGATTCAACCAGCGATACTCCTTCCACTTCACAAGCACCAGAATGAAATGTGAGTACCTTAAAGAGATGCCAAAAAAACACAGCATTTAGAGCTATAGTGTGAGTAGATAGATAAAATAGAGACCGTCCGCAACAAGGAGAATACGAAGTGACAGACAGCTTGAGCTGTCCATGTCTTCACAGACTGGGTATCAGAGAAGCCACTGTCGTGTGACATCCAAACAATATCAACAAAAGAGCTTAATCAAATCCTGCAACAATTCTACAGTAGTGTCCGAAACTGCAGTGGAGAACAATACAGCATCTCTAACTACATTAGTATGCATGTTGGACTGAATAGATATATTAATGAGCCCCCCCAACAGCCGCTGCTTCAATATTATGTCAGATGCTAATTTCCAACCTGCTAACAACGTATTCGTGGGTCATTTAAAAAAACATCAGGAGACAAGGCAGAGACATTGTGACCCACAACCCACCCATCAACAAATCAGATTTAAAACACATAAGACTTTCCGAGGCCCTTAATCCTGCCAGAGCAGCAGGGCTCATTCGAAGAGTGTGGTTAGAACTTCAGCTGCACTTCGCCTGAAGGGGCTGTGAGGGGCAGAGTGCACTAAAGCCAGACTCCCTCACAATAAAGCAAAACGAGAAGGGCATTAAATATGTAACTATGTCCTTCAATGAAAAGACTAAAAATCATGCTAAAATAATTGAGCAGGACCAGGAAAACCTTTGTGGTGCTTTGTTCGAGATTCCCGGAAACCCGCTATGCCCCATGAGATGTCTTGAACTGTACCTATCTAAGCTGCCAGCCAACCCTTCCTGCAGGTTCCTACACCCTAGGAAAAAAACTACCAGTGAATTAATTCAAGAGCCCATGTGGTACACTCTTGAACCGATGGGTATAAATTACTTAGCCAGTATGTTGCTCCGCATTTGCAAGCTCATAGGCATCACAACTAAATACACAAATCATAGCCTGTGAACAACTGCTGTTCAGATGTTGGCAGAAGCGGGACTCAAAGCCAGGCAAATCATGTTGGTGATGGGACAAAAGAGCGAAATGTCACTTAAATCATATTGGGCTGCCAAACTCACTGACTGAGAGAATTGGAGTAAAATCCTTTCCAAAGCAGCAACTGAAACCACCGAAGCAAGCAGCAGTATGGCCACACTGGAAGCACAACATGATCTGGAACAACCCACCCAACCTGCAACAGAACAAAACTCCCAGACAATGAGCATCACTCAACAAAGTATTCAACCACCTCTGAACCAAGATTGCTCCAACATTCAAGGGAATACAAAGTGTGTTCAACTTCTACTGACAGTAAGCACATCATGAATTGTTAAAAAAGTTGCAGTAAACCGAATGTTCTTCTTTGAACTCTTCATTAGCAGTTGCTAAAGTTCTCATTGAAACTGTTAAATACCAGTTGCAAAACAGTTATCTCAAGTAAACTAGTTAATATTTTTGAAATATGTTACCACTTTTTAAAACAGTGGTATCCGGTAACAAAATTTTCCAAGTTGTAACCAATAGTCTCATTAACTTAAAAGGGACTATTTTATCTGTAATTTATTAAAACACATTGTACAAGTAAAATTATTTAGAACAAGCAAATCTACCCACGTGTATTAATTATACAACCTTCCAACTAAAAGTTACACACTGAGCCATTGTATAATAGCAGTAAGGTACTCCAGGGTGTGTGTTATCATGTAATAACGTCACTCCTGGGGTGGTGAAAGCACTCGGCTTTGCCTCGTGCTTCAACCCACCCCAGAAATTATGTTATTACATGATAACACAGACCCTGTCATGTCTTACTGCTTAAATACCACTCCAGTGAGTGTGCTGTTATTGAGGGCCTTGAGGACATCCGTAGAGAATTTGATGAGGGCAGTGTTAGTTCCATGCTTTTGCCCGAACCAATGTTGATTACTGGCAAGCAGTTGATTGGCCTCCAGAAGAAACTGTGAAAGACACTAGCGGCTTCCTGGGCATCACTGAAGGTTTGACCCTCATAAGCAGTGGGGCCCTGGGAGCATTTTCTGTAGCCTTTCAGTAGGCAGTTGATGTGAGGCCAAAAGGATTTGGGGTCTGTTAGGTTTGTCTGTTGTAGGGATTTAACATATTCCCTTTTTGCCTCCTTGATCATTTTTTTTTACATTGGTTTCAAAGTGCTCTGTAGCTAGACCAATTTGAGGGGAAGCCAGAGGACTTGTGCTTGTGTTAGGCTTTGTCACGCTGGATCATCAGTCATTTTAATTCAGGGGTGATCCAGTTGTAATAACGCCCATTTACTTTAAACTTTCTGATAGGGACAAACAAGTTCACCACAGAGGTGAAGGCACACTGGAAGAAGTCCAGGGCATTGCCAATAGAGTAGAGGGGCTTTAGAGGGGTCCAGTCTTGATCATATAGGTGCCTTTGGAAGGCGGCTGCAGAGAACTTGGAGAAATCTCTGGCCTTCCTATTGCTTTGGCTTTGTGCCAAAGGTGATCTCTAGCATGAATACTTTCAAATAGCTGCTGAGTAATCCAACCATTGTTGGTTCCTTTGGTTTTACATGTCCGTTGAGGTGCATAGATGTCATTGGCACTTGTGAGTTTGGTTATAAAGTGGTCAAGTGCCTGGTCTACATCCTGGAATGAGTCGTTAGGGGACCAATCTATTCGTGAAAGGTACTGTTTTAGATATTGCAATTTTCCTGTGTGGAATACTCTGTTTTTTAGGGTAGTGTGCCATGGCTTTATAGTTTTGTTGGACCATTTACATAAGACAGGGGAGTGATCACTTATCGTGTCAAGCATTACCATAACCTAATTGATCCATTTACCACCACCTTCTATGTTCTATTCCTCAACCAGTTTCTGGCCCAGTTTACCTCCTTGTTTAGAAGCAGTTTCTGCCACCTAACAATGGGAGTGGGAAGTGCTTTCCAAGAAGGCCCCCCTTGGTGCCTATGTAATTGCTAAATTACATCCCTAATTTGTAGATACCTCCAGAAGTTATTCTTTTGTAACTGGAACCACGTTAATAAGGAAGTGAAGGAGTCTATGGTCTTACTACCAGGGATGTATTCCTTGGATAATCCTTATACCCTGTGCCTCCAAGAACTGCCATCTGATCAGTCATCCCCCTATTTGTGTCTTGGGGTTATCCAATAGGAGGACAAGGTCCAGAGAGGTGGGGTCTTCCAACAATTTTTTGTGGACTTTGGTTTAGTATGCAGTGGAGATGTGCATTAGAGGGGATGGTGATGGTACACCTCTATAAGGAGCATATAAACAAGCTGAAGGTGTCTTGTCTCCCATCAGTGTAGATTCAATTAAAAGCCATATAGGGTGTCACTAGGTAAAGGCAAAAAAAATTTGACTGGGAAGAGACATAAGCCAGGTGATTCTTATGGAAGATAAGGGAGGCCCCACCCTTCTCTGTACCAGTGGCTGCACAGTTTAGCTCCACTGAACATTGGTGGTTCCCCTCCCAGAAAAAATGACAGATTAGGGCATCTATCTAATTAAACCATTTGTCAGGAAAGTGAATAAGTAGGTAATGCAAGAGGTATAGGAATTTTGGGGTGAGAATTAATTTCACTGCATCAATTTTACATGCCAGGGATAAATGTAAGGCTTTCCAGCATTCCATTTTATTTGTTTGTTTGTTTGTTTATTTATTTATGTCTTTGATAACTGGGTGGGTGCACTGATCCCATGGACCATTTTCAGGCATGACCTGGGCCACTAACATGGTACAATGAGTAAGGCATAAACATGTAGCATGAAAGTATAACAGGCACCACAGTTAGGTGAATCAAGCAAGGTACATAGGGACAATACATAAATTGAATTACAGTAAAGTACAAGGTAAACAAGTCAATAATTAGGTAAATGCAAAGATAACAATCAGGTAATACACAGTTACAATATAGAAATCAGGAGAAGGTAAGTGCTAGGCCATAGACAGGAGGGAGGAGAGCACAGAGTCAGGTAGGGGGAGAGGGCAGAGCATTGTAAGGAGACAGTGGCTCTAGAGGGGTTATGCCCCACAAGAGTGGAGGTGGAATAAGGAGGAAGTGGATACCCACTTACCCAGGTGGACAAGGGTGTTTGGTTTCTGACAGCAGCCAGGCCTTGAGGTGGGTTTTGAAATAGGGGTGAGAGTCAGTCAAGCGAAATGACATCGGGAGCTTATTCCAAAGAGAGGGGGGAGAGAAGGAAAGGACTTCACTGCCCATGGCAGAGGAGACTCTTGGAACTTCCAGAGGGAGGGTGGATGATGCTCAGAGGCACCTTGATGCCACTTTTCCCATGAGGAGGGAGGTGTACAGGGACAGTTGGCTGCCTCTGAGGGTGTGGAAGATTATATAGCCAAGGATATAGTTGAACTGCCCCTGGAGTTGGAGCCATCCTAGTGACTGGTACAAGTCACAGTGATGGGTAGAATAGGGAGACTAGAGCACAAAATGACAGATACTGTTGTAAACTGAGTTGAGCCTGTAGTGCAGCGCAGAGGACACTTGGTAATAGATGGGGGAGCAGTAGTCAATAAGGGGAGAAGGCTGCCTTGTGCAATCACTAGGCGCACCTCTGAGGTCATGATCTGTTTTAGGTGGAAGGCAGACCCTAGTTTCTGGTTTACCCTGTGCATGATGTTGTTGACATGTTCCAGGAACTCATGGGAGGGGTCCAGGGTAACACCTAGGTTTTTAAAACTGGGAACATTTTGGAGGGGGAGGCCTTCTGGTGAGAGCACTAGGAGAGAGAAATTAGATTTGGAGACCTTGAAGGTTAAAGGTTTGGACCCAAATAGCAAAGATTTCATTTTCTTATCATTAACCAGAAGCCTGTTAGAAAGAAATCAATTATTGACAGCACCATAGTTAACGGTTAGGACAGAGGAGATGTTAATTAGGGACTTGTCGCTGTGGAATAGGACAAGGTCATCTGCATAGAGAAGCACCTCACAGGAGAGGCTGTCTGTGGGAAGGGAGTTTATAAAAATGGAGAATAGCAGGGGGCCCAGGATGAAGCCCTGAGGGACCCCTGTGGAGACATGCAGGGCAGGGAAGGAAGCTGTACCAATGTTAACTTATTGGGACCTGACCGTGAGATGGCTCCGGAACCAAGAGGAGGTCTCAGTGGAGCAGCCAAGGCAGAGAAGATTAGAGTGGAGTGGAGGAAGGGGTGGTTGACAAGGTCAAAGGCCTTAGTCAGATCCACAAATGTAGCACCTGTGGCCTTACCAATGTCCATGTTTCTGAGGACATGGTTAGTGAAGTGTGCCAAGGCTGATGTGGTGCTGTGGTGCTCACAGAACCCATGTTGTTGGGTGCATAGGAGTTTATATCTTCCAAGATGATCAGAGAGCAGGAAGTGCACAACTTTTTCCAGTAGTTTACTCAGGTGGGGGAGGATGGAGATGGGCCTGTAGTTGTCAGGGGAAAGGTGGTCCTCTGCTTTGAATATTGGCACTACACTGGCATTCTTCCAGAAGTCAGGCATGGTAGATATGGACATGGCCAGGTTGCGAATGAAGTTGAGGGGTTCATGACAGCAGGAGAGATGTACCTAAGAAAAGAGGGGAAAAGACCATCACTGCCAGGGCTGCCCTGGAGGGGAGGGACTTCATGAGCTTGAGGGTATCAGTGGGGCAGACAGCTCTAAAGTAGAAAGGGGGGGAGTGTGAAGGCGAAGGAATGCCGAGTGGGGAGGAGCATGTCTCCTGGCCTCCAGGACAAGGAAGTGGATGAGAGTGAAGTTTACTGAGGTAGGCAGAGAGGTCAGAAAACTTTTTGTTGAAGACCTGCACAACCTTCGAGGGATCAGTCAGATGGCCAGAGGGGGAGGTGAGTTAGATGACTGGGTTATGTGTCCGAGGATTGAGCAAGGAGCCGATAGTGGCCCAAAAACGACAGGGGTCACTAAGGTTATCTCTTTGTAAGTTAAGGTAGAACTTTTGTTTTAAAGATTTGGTAGTTTGCTTTCAGGTGTTTTGTAGGCAATTGTAAGCATTCCAGAGTTGGGAGAGGGGGGCATTTTGTAGGTTTTCCACTTGCTGTCCCTCTCTATCATCAGAGCCAGTAACTTTTTGAAGATGCAGCAGGTGCAGCCCCTCTCACCCTATGGTTGGTGAGCAGGAAGTGGAGAATCTAGACTTGGAAAAGAGCATCTGTGAGAAAGCTGACTGCAGATGACACATCTGTAAGGGAGTAGAGGGAGTTCCAGCCTGGAGGTAGTAATTAGGAGGTCTAGTTTTAAGGGTGGCAATTTGGATAAATTATGGTACAATCTGATGCCTAGGTAAGTTATGCACTCCAGTGCCTATTTTAGTCCAGTATGGGCAAAGATAGTGGTCATGCAGCTAGAATTAAGGGGCAGTACATCAGTCTTTGACCGACTGACCTTAAGCCCAGAGATTCTAGAAAGGCATGGAGGAGGACGAGAACATGGGACGCAGCCTGGGCCATATGCCACATCTGATATATTCAGGACCAGGTCATCTGCATACATGAATGTTTCCCATTCTCCAGTGCTCACCTTTATGCCCCATATACTGGGATTTATGTGTATGGATGTAGCCATAGGCTCCATGGCCATCACAAATAGTCAAGGGATAATGGGTCAGGCACAGCTTCACCCTTGCCTGGTGCCCCTTTTGCAGAGGGAAAGGGGAGGCTTAGTAACATTCATCAGTACTGATGCCATTGGTGACAAACATAACAGCTGACCAACTTTTTGAATGTAGGTCCAATCCCCATTCTGGCCATGGTCTCTTGTAAATAATTCCACTCAATGGAATCAAATGCTTTTTCAAAGTCCACTGTGATGGTGCTCCATGCTACTATCAGATGGCTGGTGGCCGAGGAGGTGTGTGGGGGGGCTGTGCCACACACAGACATTTCAACATGGCACTGACTATATGGTAAGGGAGACCAGGGCGTGCATCATTGGTGAGCGGGTGGGTGGGTGGGTGGACCATCACCACCAATGGGCGGTTGATAGGGCTGCAGGCACAGCTATGTCTTTGAAATGGGGCTGGGACTTTGTTGTTGGGGGGACCTACTTGACACCAGAGTTGCATGGCTGCAGCAGGCCAGCCATGGCTGTGTGTGTGGGGGGGTGACACACTGGGGTGGGGAGTTTTTCTATGTATGATGACAGGGATTGGTTTGGGGAAGGGACCAGTTGATGCCAGGGAATTTGTAATATATTACGGGAATGGATGGCAGGCAGGGGGGGACCATTGGACACCAAGAAATTTTTATTTCATTATAGGAATGGGGATCGGGTGGCAGTCAGGAGCAATGGACACCAGGGAATTTGTATTATATTACAGGAGCTGGTGTTGGGCGGGAGTAGGGACCACTGGATACCAGAGAAAATTTACTGTTATGGGGAACTGTAATTGTAGTGAGGGGGGAATCCACTAGCACCAGGGACAGCTCATGGGTTGAGCAATTTTCAGCACTAGAGAGCCTCCAACCCCATGCAAATGAGCCCATAATAGGCATGCAAATGGCCCCTTTGCACCGCATGTTCAATGGACTCATTTGCATGGGGACATTTAAAAATGGCAAACATTGTCCTAGCACTAGCCATTGTGGGGTCCCTGTTTTAGTGGTGCTGTCAAGCAGGGCTAATTGGCTTTGTGCTGGGCACAAATGGACCTATATTCAGATGAATCGCACCCTAAGCTAATCCTCTGAATGTGGCATATTTGCCGATCAGCACTACTGCAAAATGTTCACTCTCCATTTTGCACTGTTTGAATATCTGGCCCCAGGTGTTTTGTTTTGTCAAGGGTAACTAGTAAAAAATAATCTCTCCCTACCTCTAAAGCATCTGTCTATTCACACAGTCAATAAATAGAAGGTTTATCTTGGAATGCAAACATTCAAACATCTGCAGAATTTTACTGGCTGAATGTTCATCTTTCCCCAAAGAAGCACAAAAACATAAGGCCTCAGTAAAGTCAAGGATTCAAATGTATCTGGGGCAGAACAAGCAGCAAATATTTCACTTGTAGTCAAGTAAGGATGGGGGTGTCCTTGATCAGAAAAGAAGCTAAAAAAAAGACACTGAGTCATACTTCATTTTAATTTGTGTATGCTTGTAAGGAGGGACTATAAGGAAAAAATCTTTTAATCAGTTTGATGGTTCTTTTTATTCTGAGTGAATTAAATTTTTAGGGCCTTGGTGCTTTTTTAGTGAGTAAAGGTGGCAGCCATGTTTGTAATAAAAATCAGGAATTAAACAAGCATTTGTCAATGCTGAACGTTTGCTTGCAGGTATTTGCAGAGGTGTTTGTCACGTATGGTGCTTTACCCTAATGCCTTGTGCGATTGCTGGTATTTGCACAATAAATTTTCAGCATGACCGTTTTGTTACTCCCATTGTGCACTACATAGGCGGAAACACGTTTTGGGCAGGATGTGAAAAATGACAGCTGTACTGCTCATAAGGAAGTGTGGTAAAATGGCAATGTTGAAAATCTGGAGTGGAAATATTGAAAATTCGCAAACCTACGAGCGTGCGTGGGAACTGTGCAACGCACGCTTGTAAAACAGTCATTGTTAGGAATTTTTTCACCAAATTTTCAACATTGGCATTTTAAAACCTCTGCTAATGAACAGTGTCACTGTAATTTTCTTACTGTGTCCCATACATTGATTTCGCACACCTACTGCGCCATTGTGCACTACATGGTGGAAACACGTTTTGGGCAGGATGTGAAAAATGACAGCTGTACTGCTCATAAGGAAGTGTGGTAAAATGGCAATGTTGAAAATCTGGAGTGAAAATATTGGAAATTCACAAACTTATAAGTGTGCGTAGGAACTGCACAACGCACGCTCGTAAAACAGTTATTAGTAGGAATTTTTTCACCAAATTTTCAACATAGCCATTTTAAGATCTCTGCTCATGAACAGTGACACTGATTTTCTTAATGTGTCCCATACACTGAGTTCGCACACTGACTGTGCCATTATGCGCTACATGGGCAGAAACACATTTTGGGCAAGATGTGAAAAATGACAGCTGCACTGCTCATAAGGAGGTGTGGTAAAATGGCAATGTTGAAAATGTGGAGTGAAAATATTGAAAATTCGCAAACTTACGAGCATGCATAGGAGCTGTGCAATGAACACTCGTAAAACAGTCATTTTAAGGAATTTTTTCACCAAATTTTCAACACAGCCATTTTAAGACCTCTGCTCATGAACAGTGTCACTGTGATTTTCTTAATGTGTCCCATACATTGAGTTCGCACACCGACTGTGCCATTGTGCCATGGGCGAAACATGTTTTGAGCAGGATGTGAAAAATGACAGCTATACTGCTCATGAGGAGGTGTGGTAAAATGGCAATGTTGAAAATCTGGAGTGAAAATATTGAAAATTCGCAAACTCATAAGCGTGCGTAGGAACTGCGCAACACAGACTTGTAAAACAGTCATTTTTAGGAATTTCTTCACCAAATTTTCAACACAGCCATTTTAAGACCTCTGCTCATGACCAGTATCACTGTGAATATCTTAATGTGTCCCATACATTGAGTTCGCACACCGACTGCGCCATTGTGCGCTACATGGGCGGAAACACATTTTGGGCAGGATGTAAAAAATGACAGCTATACTGCTCATGAGGAGGTGTGGTAAAATGGCAATGTTGAAAATCTGGAGTGTAAATATTGAAAATTCACAAACCTACTAGCGTGCGTAGGAACTGAGCAACACACACTTGTAAAACAGTCATTTTAAGGAATTTCTTCACCAAATTTTCAACATAGCCATTTTAAGACCTCTGCTAATGAACAGTGTTACTGTTATTTTCTTAATGTATCCCATACATTGATTTCGCACACCGACTGCACCATTGTGCGCTATGTGGGCGGAAACATGTTTTGGGCAGGATGTGAAAAATGTCAGCTGTACTGCTCATAAGGAGGTGTGGTAAAATGGCAATGTTGAAAATCTGGAGTGAAAATATTGAAAATTTGCGAACTTACGAGCCTGTGTAGGAACTGCGCAACGCACGCTCATAAAACAGTCATTTTTATGGAATTTTGCACCAAATTTTCAACATGGGGTTTTGAGACCCTTCTCATGAATGATGTCACTATGGTGGTGTTATTCAGGCCCGGGTGATTGCTGACAGTGACTGTGCAGTGACTGTGAAATCACCCTTCGGGCCTGAATAACGCCCATAACAGTGACATCATTCATGAGAAGGGCCCCAAAACCCCATGTTGAAAATTTGGCAAAATTCCAAAAGTGCCTGAGATATGCAATAAAGTTGAAAACCCCTATCTAGCCCATTATACAGCTTACCGGCATTTCCTCAGTTTGAGGTCGGCTTTGAAGAGTGCAGATGTGTTCCCAGTCCACGAAGATCGTCACGCCACGCTCGGAGGTAAGTATAGGGGTGAGGGTGTGGGGAGGCTGAGTTGCAATGGGTGGGTGCGGTTGTGGGAGGGGACTGGAGAAGCGCCTGGGACTGTTTTCACTTTACAGGTGAAAAAAAAGACTATGTGGGACGTTTGCCATGCTGGGTGGGCTCCCAGAATGATAGAAGGATGGCTGGGGGCGAGGCCGACGGGATTGGCACCCCCGTCGGCCAAACTATGGCAGGGCGTTGCCCACGCTGGGGTGGGCTCCCAGCGTAGCAGAGAGATGGTTTGGGGGCCGTGGAGCTGATGGGGATTAGTACCCGCCGGGCAAACAACGCGTGGACATTTGCCATGCTGGGGTGGGCTCCCAGTGTGGCACCAAAGCTTTGGGGGGGCGGCATGACACGGGGGGGGTGACGCAGTGCTCTGTATGACAGCTGTGGTTTTCATTGAAGCGAAGACCACCGCTGTCATACACAGCTCCCGCACCCATTGGTGCAGGACCACCACGCCTGCTCAACTGAGCAGTGGATTGCAAGGGAGAGGCACACCTCCAAAGTGTCTTCCCCTAAACGTTCCTCAAGCATGCTAGCAAGCGAACATAAAAAAGGCATTGATACTTTTAATGTGCTGTATCCTGATAACCAGCCTTTTTTTATCCATGCATTGTGATCTATCAATACACAGGTTCTAACCAATCAGGATACAGTATTTTGCCTACCCATTTTAAAAGAGAATTTAATACACACCCTCTGTGTGTTATGCTGAATAAACCCCTTGAGCTTTGCTCTCAGGGTTTATGTAGCATTACACATCTTTGGTGTGTTTTAAATTCTTGTAATACACTCCAGCTCATGCATTATTCCGTCTTTTGGATGAGACGTTAAACCGAGGTCCCATCTGCCTGGATTGGTGGTAGTTCAGGTGGATGTTAAAGATCCCATGGCACTTATCGAAAAGAGTAGAGGAATTTCCCCGGTGTCCTGGCCAAATTTCCCTCATTCACTAAAAATACCACCAACAGCTTAATCTGGTTCAAGATCAGTTGGCATTCATCTGTAACCCCCTCCCCCGGGTCATGCCTGAAAATAGGCAGGATTTGTCTAGCGCACTTACCCGGTCAACAAAAGCTAAATAAATAAATAAAAATAAATAAATTATTCATTATACAGTACAATATACAGTAGCATCAGATTGTTTCAAATGAATACATGTGAAAAAGTTCCTTATGTTTGTTAAACCCAGAAACTAATGTGTTAAATGTTTTCATCAGATTAATGGTAAATTTCCTTACTCTTTGTTTCTCTTTGACTTGACGTTCACCTTTAGGACAGCTACGGTCGTGTTCTCAACATTATGTCCAGATCTGGAAAAGTGTACACCAATTGGTTAGGCTGCTGCTATGTTCCTGATGCTATAAAAGACAATGTTGATTATTTCCCTTTGCATCTCAGTGGTTTCAGACATAAAGTTTACTTTTGGGGCATTTATTGCACATGACCACATAAAAAACATCAGCGGAGCTGCAACAACATAACCCCTGGACTATGCAGTCTTAATTTCCTTTGAATTTCATTTATTTAAACAAATGCACAGGGAAACTGGATTGCAAACACATTTCTCCATGTTCAGGTATTTTCATAAAAAGAACAACAGATCATAACATACAATTAAGATACAATTTATGTGCATAGTAATGTAGGAAATAAGAAAAGCATTAACTGTAGTTGAGTATATAAATCTTAACACTTGCTTTGTGCAGTTGATTTAAGAAAGTGCAACAGTAATGATTTAAATTCATTACCAGAAGCTGATTGCTTGAATGCATCAGGCAAAGCATTCAAACAAATAGGTTCTGCATAGGAAAATGCACATGATCCTTTTTTGGTTTATGCAATGGTGTTTCTGCTATTATTTTACTATAGCTGCAGGTTTTATTTATTGTTATGCCCCAGTTGTGTTGCATGTATTGGCAGACTGCTTCCAACAGTAAATTGCTTCCAATTGTTGGGTTGCCTCTATACCAACAGAAGTGTTTCTATTACAAGTAACTCTAAGTCTGTCATTCTCAGAGTAGATAAACTGATGGTCTGTGATTGCATTGCATAGGGATTTAAGGCAGTGGCTGAAGGTGATGACTACATTTATTTTCATGTGCATATCTGTATTCTAACAGATCCTGTTTGGATACTGTTGTATGTCTCCAGTTATGATTATAGACACTTCATGGACTGTAACTTTGATTTATGAAAACTTCTCACAGATTGCTTATTTCTTTCCCCTCTCTGTTCTGTCCAAAACATTTTCAACTGCATCATGAGGCTTGGTCTTAAGTGGCAGTGTTCTGTGTCTTTTGTGTGTTCAGAGTGGAAGTTGTCATTGCACAGTTACTGTTGCCAAGTTGGACCAAATTTGTGATAGATAGAAATCTGTATTTTTTTTCATCTATTGTAATAATATTTGAGTCCAGGAAATGATACATAGATACATAGAATCAGATGGCAGAAGGAGACCAATGATCTACCTAGTGTGCCCTTATGATAATTTCCTTACCATAATGACCTATTGTTCTAGTGGGTGATTTCCCATCTTCTTTGCTATATCATCACACAATTCTTTATTACCCATATTTTGCCATACCTGTCCTTTTGCCCTGCCCCAGCCATGCTTAAAACTGTTAATAGTTGCTGCCCTCACTACTTCGAATGGTAGACTGTTGCAATGATCCAGTCCTCTCTCTGTAAAGCAGATCTTCCTCAAATGTTTCTTAATTTTACCCCACCAATAGCCTCCATTCATGATTCCAAGTGACCGCATCTTTATTCCTTACTAATAGCCACTGTTTACCTTATTTATGCTCCTAACAAACTCATGTTTTAATCGTTTATATAATTTATTTATTTATTTGGAAAATTTGGATTAATACCTTTGAGCCGGAGGCTTGTTTATAAAGTATCCAAGTCAACAAGGAATATAAGACATTTACAGGTGATGAAACATTGCAGAACAGAAAGAACATCAACTAACAAGTAGTTCTAGTGTGCAGTTACAGCATTAAGCAGGGTACAACAAGTGAAACAGGACCACACTTGCGGAGAAACATATTAATGCAGCACTAATTAAATGCAGTACAGTGTTTAACAATCTTGCTGCAGTTCAGACAGGATGCTCCCATTCTGCAGAAATGCAGTTTTAGCAGTCAAGGTGAGGCTTTGTCAAGGGGTAGTAGTAGGTGGTTAGAGGTGGGGGGGTTGGGCAGTTGTGGAACAGGAGTGTGTTCTCTGTCTCCTATCTGGTCTCTAATGAATACGTATTTAGATCCTCCAAATGATCTTCATAGGATTTCTTATTGCCCTGGATCATCTTAGCAGCCCTATGCCGTACAGATTGCAGTCTGTCTATCTTTTCCTCAGACAGAGGTTCCAGAACTGAATATAACACTCTAGATATGGCCTCACAAAAGATTTGTAAAAAGGCAGAATCACCTCCCTCCTCCTTCTATCAAACCCACTCCCTATACAACCCAGCATCATTAAAGCCTTAATATATGTCTTGTTAAACTGAATTGTCTGTTTAAAGGAGTCACAAATTTTGACACCCAAGCCCCTCTTCTGATGTACTACCTAGTAAAATCATCCTATCCACTATTCAGTGTGAGGATTATGTCAACCTATGTGTATAACTTTATATTTCTTGGCATTGGACCTCAACTGTCAGGTCTGCAATCATTTTTCCAATATTTTCATGTCTTTCAGAAGCTACTGCACCCCATTCTCATGATGTACCCTTCCACACACTTTGTATCCTCTATAAATAGACACAGGAGGCTGGATTGTCAAAGCTTTGGGTATGCCGCAAACCTCTGGTGTGCCAAACATATGACAAACAGAGCTCGTGGCATTCCACTCTAGGTGATTGAGAGTATCAATCCCTTGTGATGATCACTGCACCTTAGACCATGGTTTTGTTGTATAGTGTGCTGCACTCCCGGGAGACAATGTAATGATGGTTGTGCTAGAACATTGGCGCAAGCTGCCGTAAATTGTAGAAATCATTGCAACTGCACCAGATATTTGAAATTCAGGTGCAGTTGTGGCAAAGGGGGATGGCGCACTGCACAGTTAAAAGTTCTGTGGCACAGGGCAGGATGCAGTCCTGCACCCCCGTTTGAAAATCTGGCCCAGTGTTTCTTGGATATCCACTCCAGTGTCATTAATTTACATATTAAACAGCACAGGTCCCATGACTGATCTCTGTGATACTCTGTTTGTGACAATTCTATTCCCTTATTTACACTATTTCACTACTACACTTTTTTGCCTCTCATTTAAAAAAATTAGAGCCCACAACATTAATTCCTAAGCCACAGCCAAGTTCTCCATATTCTTCAGCAGCATCATATGAGGTACTGAATCAAAGGTTTCACTAATGTCGATGTAAAACACATCTATTGCTTGCCCCTTATCCATTGCCCTGTGACCCAATTGAAAAATATTTTAGGGATGGTCTGACTTGACTGCCCTGACACAAACGTCAAACTGCTTTTCACCCTGGTGGCCATTGTCCTCCAGGTAGATCACCATACATTTCTTCAAAATGGTCTTTATCAGCTTGCCTACTTTAGAGGTAAGACTGACATGCCTGTAGTTTCTGGTTCCTCCCTATCACCCCCTTAATAGAGTGGTACTACATCAGCAAACCTCCAATCTATCTGCATTACTCCAGATTACAACAACTTATTGAATATATATGTTAAGGGTACAGCCAAAACTGTGGTCACTTCCCAAAGCACTTATGGGAGCAGTTCATTCAAGGTTGGTGCCTTGCCTCTTTTGAAAGTCTCCAGTCCTTTTTATACTGTCTACTGAAATACGTACTCCATTCATGTTTTGATCCACCTTATGCCAGTTGTTATGCAAGTCTTTTGCACACAACCATTATTTTCAACTGCAAGTACTGTACCAAGCAGAAGTAAATATTTAGTTCATGTGCCTTCTGGTCATCATCATATACAGACCTTCCTCCATCAACTAACGTAACAAACCCCCCAGTTTTCTTTATCCACGAATGTATCTAAAAATATGACCCTGCTCTTTACTTTTTCAGCAGTCCTCATCTCAGTAGCTGGCTTTGCCTTCTTTACTTGCACCCCGGTTTCTTTGAGTTTAATCAGCTAATCCTACAAGTCCTCTTCCCTTTTGCCCTTTTATACTTGATGCAGACCTATATTTTTGCGCTAACTGATTCCCATAGCCTTTTTGAAAACCGAATTAGTGTTTTATGTGTATTCCTTTTTGTGATTTTTTTCACACATGCTTCTGTTGCTTCAGGGATAGCTCTTTTAAACTTTCTTCATTGTTCCTCCACATTTCCACTCTGGTTTATGAGTGTCAAATTGTCACTAATGTATACCCTCATTTCCCAATATCCACTCTCTTAATGTCTAGGACCAATGTTTTTAAGGTAAAACCAATATTCATTCCCACCAGTTCCACCCATACAGCATAATGGATGAGTCACTGGATCAAAGAGGCTCCCTAACAGTACCCCCCCCCCCCCAATATCTGAACTGGTGAGTACTAAGTCCAGTATGGTGTCTTGTCTTGTGGTATCATTGACTATCTGCACCAGTAAACAGTCTTGTATCATATCCAGCATAGCCTGACTCCTGGTTCTTTTAGCAGCAGTAATATTCTAATGTAGATCTGCTAGATTTAGGTTATCAGCTAATACCATATCCACCTTTGCTGCTCTCTTTCTTATTTCTTTCATCAGCTTTCTGTTCTCTTCCATCTAATCACCCAGTGGTCTGTAGACCACACATAACCTTTTTTCCCTGCAGCTGTCGTCAGCTACACCTAAATGGATTCCATTATCCCTTTTCCCTCTTTTTTTTTTATAGATACATCATCTTACACCTCTATGCCATCTACAATGTGTAGGGTTTCCTGCTTTCTCTCCCAATGCACTATCCCTTCAAAGCAAGTTATACAGTACACTGTGATTACTGTACCTAAATCCCTGCCATTGCTACCACCAGCCCATGTCTCTGTGATGGCAACTAAATCAAAACTAACTCTGCCATTAATGCTTCTACAGTAGCTCACTAATGTTGTTATTGAAACTCCTGGCATTAGGGCAAACCAATTTCCAAGCATGTTTCGTATTCCCTCTCCTCCTACCTACTCCCTTGCTTTTGCTTTTTACTCCCTTTCCAGACAACCTAGCATCCCCCTATAAGTAAACAATTTCTATCCAATTACACACTCTCTCTAATAATGACTTCCTCTGTTCCCTTTGCTGAAACAAGGGTAGCCTTTAATCAAGTATGCCTGTATCCATCACTTACAACTCTGTCTGTAACTTCAGCTACCTCCCTCTTCAGTGTAAAAGACTACCTATATAGATGTCTAGTTTCTGTCCTAGTAGGCTAACACTTTCTCTAGTGAGATGAAGGACATCTGCCTTAAAAAGTCTTCTATCGCAGAATCCTCCTTAGTCTCCCAAAATTTCATAACCCTCCTCCCTACAAAAATCTCCAAATCAGGGATTACATTTCTTGATTTCATCCTGTCTCATCCTATCACTATGCCCGGGCAATACAGGCAACACCTTAGAAAAAGACAATGAAGCTGCTTTCCCCCTCAATACCTTTTCCAACTTTCTGAAATTTTTCCTTTAAGGACTCTGATATATGGCAACTCCCTAATCCTGGAAAGCATTTTCTTATTTCTGGTCTTATGCCTAGGCCAATGCATCAAGTAGACATCTGACCTCCCTTTTGGAAGACCTATCCCTGCTTACCACCTTCTCCACATCCCTTATTGTTGAGTCACATACTAAGAAGAATCTTTCAGCCATTTCATTATTTGCATTGTCCCTGTCCAATATATTTCTAACTCCTTGCTAAGTCAAAAAACAGTTTCTGATCCCCCCCGCACACACACACTTTGAGTCCAGTGACTGCACCTCGACTAAGGGTACACAATGATAAGCTGATGCTATTGTTGGACTCTGACTTGTACCTTCTATCTTTTTTTCTTCTCCCCTCCTCTCCATCTCCCCTTTCACATTACTCTCCAAGCTTCTTGACCAACAGACCTCTGTGGAAGGGGGAATACAGTGTATCTGCTCAAAATCTCAACAAAGGTACATGTGGAGCTCCAGTGTTTCCTCATGTGCTGTCCATAACTGTATTTGAAGCCTCTTGAATCTCCTACAAATTGGACATCAAACTAACCTCCATATCACAACACAGGGTATGAACCTGCCACAATTTATACAATTGGTTAACCTTCCACTCTGATTAAACTCCATTTCCTCTACCATCTAATCTTCTAGACCTCACAGTTAAACATACAACTATACACTTAGTTCTACTGATGGCTATACCCTGCATGGTTTTTATGTATATATAGTGGATATGTGTATAGCTGATTTTGATATTGTTAGCTGGGATAAATTAAATCATTGGTGACATTTGAAGAACTCCTGTTTTCTGGCAATCTAGACTCGGAAGACATACAGTAACTAAGTTCCATAAGTAGATTAAAGGTTTAATTTGGCAAGAAAATATGCTGTTTTTACTTCATTTTGCTATGAATCAGTCAATTAATAAATTGTTATCCTATAATCCAAATTTTTGTTTTGATGTGGACATATACATTATCCCAATTAAGCAATAGTAACTTAATTACCTACATTACTCCTACAGCATCACACCCAGGGTAGGAAACATCAGGCCCAATTCACAAAGCTCCTGGTGCAGTGCAAGGGGCTTGCACCACAATGAATGGTGCAAAGTGCTCTTTGCGCCAAGCAATGCGCCGGGAGTGATTTTCAAAGGCAGCTTGTGTCTACTACAGACTGCCTGCCCCAAACAGGGCTTGAGCCATCTGTGCACCATAAAATGGGCAGCAGCATGGAACAGGGTGCAGGAATACACTATTTTAAGCAAAAAAGAGGTTCCAGGACTAGAGGGCATGGGATGAAGTTGGAGGGAGGACTATTCGGAGGAAACATGAGGAAGAATTTCTTCACAGAACGGGTGGTGGACAAGTGGAACACCCTGCCAGAGGAAGTGGTGGGGGCTGAAACAATCATGGGATTTAAGAATGCATGGGATAGACATAAAGGAATTCTGGAAGTCAGAGGTAAGGGGCAACAGACTTCTAGGAAAACATAAACTGAACTTACAAGCTGAAATGGGCAGACTGGGTGGGCCATAGGCCCTTATCTGCCGACACTGTCTATGTATCTATGTATCTGTGTACTAGAGGACATGAGGCAGATGCATGTTGCCACATCCCTGAAAGTGGGATTCTCAAAACTCTCCCAGTGGGAGAAAATCTAGGTACCATTAGACCAGCCAGAGCTGGTCTAAGGGTATTTAGAAATATCCCTCTGGTAGAGTTTAGCACTTTGTGGCAATGTGCTATGGTCTCTCCCCCCCAGCACTGATCCCCCTGTTACATCTACAGTACACACCCTGGTGGTCTAGTGGACTGCTGCAGCCCTGATCTCCTGTTAATAAAAAAATAATGGACCCTGGTGGTCTAGTGGACCACCTCTACCCCATTTCTCCCATTATTTAAATCAATTAATAATCCTTGGTAGTCTAGTGAACTGCCGTCACCCAAATACCCTGGTATTTAAAACAATTATTAATCCCTGGGGTTCTAATGGACCCCAACCCCCATCCAGGCAGACAGTGTCCCACCACTCTGCTCCCCTCCATCCCAAAATCGATGAGCTGGTGACTGGCATGGCCCACCACTCACAACCATAGCCAGCCACTGACTGAGCTCTCAATGAGCGCACACTGTATACAGTATGCATTCAGAGACTGACTGCAGCTGTCAGTCATTGGCTGTGTACTGTATACAGTACACATTCATTAATAGCTCAGTCTGCAGCTGGCCTTGGTGTCGAGTGATGGGCTGTGCCAGTCACTGGCTCAATTTCCAAAGGGGGGAGTGGGGTGGTGTGTCACTGCCTGCCGGGGTGGGGTGTGGAAGTTCACTAGACTACCAGGGATTATTACTTTTTTAAATAACAGGCAATCAGGGCTGGGGTGAGCCACCAGATCCTCTGTGATTTAAAAAATGAATACTCCCTGGTCATCTAGTGGATCGTCCCGGGCCTGATCCCCCATTATTTTAAAAATTAATAATCTCTGGTGGTCTACTCTGCTGGGACAGTCCACTAGACCACCAGAGACTGCTTAGAGGCATTGCTGCATGGCCACCCAGGGTTTGTGGCAACCTATCTGGGGGTGCTCTCTGTTTGGTGCATCGCTACAGTTGCCGCAAGCCATGGGACTTGCCGCATGGACCTCACTCATTTGAGAATCAGGTGCAGGCTCCCCAGCGCTTCAGGCATTGACACAAGATGCCTTTTGCCACAGCTTGTGGTAGTCTAATGCCCTTTGAGAATTGGGCCCATCAATACCAGTTAATTTTGGTGATATTCTTCCAGGACTATACTATTAATCCCAGTGATAGAACACTTTATATCCTTTTGATGTGTTAATTAAATACTGCTTACTAGCACTTTCAAGTTCATACTATTCCCAAGAAATGTATCTCATATCCTTTGTGTCCTGGACCATATTCCTTCTCTTAATAAAATAGAAAATAATGCAGTTCTGTGTCGGGACATCTACTGGTTTATTATGGCTTCTTTATTTGACTTCACACTGCACTTATCAGTGTAAAAATATAGCAACAGAACATTTTCTGAGATATCTTTAATAAAAGCTGCTATACAAATTCAAATTCTGTTTTATTTTGTTTGCAGCTTTGCTCTTTAAGGAGGAAAAGGTCTTTTTACGTAAAAACGACAAGGTATGGTGTTGCATCTGTACTCAGCTTTTCCTGTATTCATTGAAGTGAGCTTTTGCACTTGCAAAAAGGACAGTTTGGTCTGACTCCATTTGGTTCATTTAGTATTTGCCTTGTTCAAATACACCCAGATTTATTGTTGTCATGACCAGCCCAACTTTAGTTTTGCTCGTTATGGCTTGTTCACACTGTCTGCACAGTTTAACACATTTTTAAATGTTTAATTTGTACTGTGTTACTGCATTCACACTAGCAGCTTCAAGGGTCTGGTCTATTATCGAGTTCTTATGACTGTGAACAGTATTTATTGTTACCCATCAAGAACCATGGTACCAAGCAACACATCACCAAATGAAATGTATTGTTTCTGTTGTGCTTACCATAATCTACAGTGATATAGCTAGATAAAATTATTTAACAAACTGAGGGCCAGATATTCAAACCATTGCACCTAGTGCAAAACCATAGCGCTGGAATAGTGCTGGATTTGTGCAAGACTGCAATGTTCAGAAGCCCTATTAGTGCCGGTGCTGTGTGGTAGCACTGATGCTAATAGATAATGGCATATAGGGGTGGGGTAAGGAGAGCGCACATGAATGCCAGCAGTGTGGCATATTCATAGGGATAGCGCCATGCTACAGGCATTAGCATGACCTGTAGCACGGTGCTAAATACCGCCAAAAGAAAGCTGGCGGTAATGTGGTGGTGCTGCCCCCCCCAACTCGTGGACCTGCGATATAGCAGGAAGAGCCCTGGTAGTCTAGTGGTCCCCCCCAGCATGAGTCCTGAGCCCCACAAAATAAAAGAAACACTGTTCCCTGGTAGTCTAGTGGCCCCACCCCAGCACGAATCCTGACCCCTGTGAAATTAAAACACTGTTCCCTGGTAGACAAGTGGTCCCCACCAGCACGAGTCCCACCCCTGTGAAATAAGCACATTACCCTCGTCATGCCCCCACACCCACACTCGGCAGTGAAGTTTCCTCGCTCATCCCACCAACATTTGGTGAGTGGGCCACGTTGTCTTCCTCACCACCATGGCCGCTGCTGACTGTGGTATGCATGAGTGCTACGGAAATGAATGAGTGCCAATTCATTTCCATAGCACTCATGCATACCACAGTCAGCGGTTGGCCATGTTGGTGAGAGGAGGGCAGAGCCGGTCACCGGCTCACCTTACCAAACATCAGTGGGATGAGTGAGGGCTTCACTGCTGGGTGTGGGTGTGTGGGGGGGAACCACTAGACTACCAGGAAAAAGTGTAGTACTTAATTCATTGGGGTCAGGACTCATGCTGGGGGTGGGGGGACCACTGGACCACCAGGGATAACTATCTATTTAATTTCTCATGGAGTCAGGATTCATGCTGGGGGGGACCACTGGACTACCAGGGAAGACTATCTGTTTCATTGTTCACGGAGTCGGGATTTGTGCTGTGGGGTGGGGGGACCACTGGACTACCAGGGAAACATATTATTTATTATTTATAATGGGGGTCGGGATACATGCTGGGGGGCCACTGGACTACCAGGGAGTGGAACCAACACAGGTGGGAACAGGGACCATGATGGCTGAGAAGGGCTGCCTGTTCCAGCCTGTCTGCCCAGGTCCCTGTTTACTGGATGGCTGCGCTGCACAGCCCAGTGACCCTACAGCTGACATCCCCCGCCCCCAGCAGGTTTGCCTTATGCCTGCTCCATGCATACTTGTGTACCACCCACACCTGCTGAGGGTTGCCCATGTTGGTGTGGGGTGTGGCATCATCCAGGGCATGTGTGGCCACTGGGTGTGTGTGTGTGTGTGTATATATATATATATATATATATATATATATATTCATGTGTCTCTGTATCTATCTATAGGTAAAGATCACTACAGATCTACACATATCTATCTATCTATCTATCTATCTATCTATCTATCTATCCATATCTATCTATCTGTCTATCATTTTGTACTGCTTGCAGTGCTACATACGTATGTTATATGCACTGCTAGTACCTGCCAGCACACAGTTCCTGCTGCTTCCAGCCTGTGCTTCTGTTCTGACCAACAGGGGATGCTGTGGGCATGCCTTGGCCTGCAGCATCCAGCCTGTACTTCCATTCCGACCAAAAGGGGGAGCTTTGTGCTCCATGCAGTAGCACCGGGCAAACTGCAGGGTAATGTATGCTAAGCAGCACTTAATGAGATGCAAATGTACCTGTTTACCCACAGAGTACCTAAGTAGGCTCATTTGCATGGGAGCTTTGAATATAGCTCCCGTTTGCCCCGGGCTAACCAGTTTGCACCGGGCTAATGTGTTAGCACTGTGCAATCAGGTTAGCCCTTGGCAGACCTCACTTCAGCATAGCACAGTTCTGCAGTGTGTGGCTTACATTGTTGTTTGCAGTCATACCTCTCAGCTGTTCCTGATTTCCAGATGTCCCTGGATTTACCTCAATGTTTTACTCTGTCCCTCCTAAAACTTGTGTTTCCATGACCAAATAGTGGGGGTTGTACACATGAAATAATGTCAAACATTAATGTTACAGTCATGTTCTTCCTTAGAAAATGCATTTTACACTACACCACTTATCCTACCAGCTTCCTGAGTGGATATCATCAATGTTTAGGATGTGTCCCTGATTTTAAACCTTTGTCCCTGATGTTTTTAAGCCTTGTCCCTGATTGATGAGGCAGGGGGTTGAGAGGTGTGTTAGCAGTAGCTGTGAGATATTTCTGAGCAATCACACACAATGTTCTCCACCTGCAACGCTGACTTGCTACAGAGTCTAATGAGCTTCAGTTGCAGTTTGCACTTCCGTGTTGCTATATTCAGTGCTGTCTTATTCCCAGGCTATTTTTGCCCTGCACTCCCAGACCGGTTTGCCTGGCTTCCTTAGACTGCTTTATTCAGCAGGATTATCACCGGGCTATTTCCTTTTGAATATAGCTTGCTTTGTGCTCTGGGCTAAGTTTGCCTGCCGGGCAGTGCTAATTTAGCCCCGGGGCAAAGTTTTGAATATCTGGCCCACAGTGCCCTGTGACAGAAAGCTTCTGAGTCCTACATACAGTAGTTCTGACCACATCCTTGCCACACCTGATAGGACTTGTTAATGTCCCTCTGGTTATCCTTGTTGATCTGGCCTACCCATTCCTGCCTTGGGTCATGCAGCTGTACCTTGATTATGAAGACTGCAAAAAAAGATATTTCAGTTTATCTCTTAGTTTTTGTTTACTTTGTACAGTATGTGACCTAGGCATACATAGGCAAAAACAAAGAAAATTTACATAGGTAACAGGGTGCACTTGGCAACATTCTATCGTAAACTCATAATGTGAAGTACCCTAGATTTGATTTATGTATGGGATGTAGCAAAAACAAATATAACTAGAAGGGAGGGCAGAAAGAGTCCCTGTGTTCAACATATTTAAGGTGGTCCACTGATTATATGTTTTTACCTTCTGACTACATAATTAGGATAATATCATATTGTTAGGGGGAATAATATTTTTGCATGTTCCTTTTTCTGCAGAACTGTTGGGTAAAACTGTGCTATGAATTATTTAAGGTAATACTGCATATATATTATGATACAAGCAATGCCTTGTAACTATTATTTAAAATTAGAGTAATGAAAATAACTGAAAGTCATAATGGCTACTTGTTAGATGCCAAGAGGGAAGGAAATAGAGCATGCATTTGAGTGCATTTTATTGTACAGCATTACATGTGAGTATATATTGAGATTCTAATGTCTTCAGTTCACCTTTCACCAAATCTTATTGGAAAACTATTTTAAATATATACATTTGTTTTAGATGCTTAGGCAGTGTAACCCTGAGAAAAGAGACTAACTCCAAAACTTAGGTTATTGTGAATACATTGGTTTTCCCTTTCTTGGAAATTTGTGCTTATTAATAAATATTTTAAAGCTTAAATATTTTAAAGCTATTGTTGTGTGGGCCTTGTTTCTCCAATCTGCTTTTTACTATTTTCAAAACTATCACCTGGAGAGATTACTTTGCAGATAAAACATTATTTGCAAGCATAACAGTCACAGCTGTTGATAATTAGCCAAGTGTTAATTTCCTTCCTAGCTCTCGTGCTATGGACCAACATATAAGCCAATATTTCTGGTTTCTTATAAGCTAAAGCCATCCTTGGTGATTCACTTACAATTTCTTCCAGACCTTTTTCACTGCCTAGTACATGCCAATGTGATTTAATAATTATTTCCACCTGACTGACATTCACTAGAAAGGAGTAACAAAACTGATACATTTCATTATAATATGGATATAAAAAAATCAGTAATCTAATTGATTGAGGAGTTTGGAACCCAGGGCTGTTGTCCCACCATGACAGCACTGGATGGAGGACCAGTAGCTTCTTTACATATGAAATCAGTTGTACCAAACACATACCTTACTGCCATCACAAATGTGGCTGTCACCTTTACTCACTTAAAACCTTCAACTAGGTACTAAAAATAAAACTCTTAAATTAAAAAAAATACTAATTAAGTGTTATTTGCCCTTATAATCCTCAACACACACACACACACAAACACACACACACACACACAGACACACGCATGCATGCATGTGACGTATAGAGTACTTAAAATTTTAATTTATGGTGTTTCTTTGTTGATCATGAAAAATCCTCCTCCTATTCTTAGCTACTTAGTTGGGAAATCTGTGCTGTTAATCTGCTACAGATAAAACAAAAGCCCTGTTTCCATCTAAGGCCTTCTATTGTGTGATAGTAGGTGTGAACATTCTGCAAGTAGAGCTGAGCAGAGATTTTAATTCTTGTATTCCATACATGGTAAACAGTCAATCTCTTGAATTCAAACCCAAGACAAGTATCTTAAACTGCCTTCTTGGATACTTTGCACTTTAATATCTTCACAACTATTTAATGGATTTGCATGAAATGTTGTTTGCATGGTTTTGAGGGGTAGATCTCTTGACATGTTAGGTTCCGGTCCAGTTGAATGTGCAGTTTCTGAGATCTGGATAGTGAAAAAAGTTTAAAAAATCCTCCTTTTTTTGCTGTTTTTTTTTTTTTGTCATTGGTGCCCTGATGGTTTGGAATTTTGGTTTGACATTTTCAGGGTAGAAAGGGCTTGGCCCACAAATGTGCCTTTGGCTGGTTTGATGAAACAATATTAATCTGTTCCAACAGGAAACAGTTAAGCTGTTTGTGTCCAGGAGCTTGGCATTATTTTCCTCCAACCCATCACCAGCATAAGTACTGTAATGCAACTAAAATCATTTTTGTTACACCTAACAGTAAAATGTAATAAATAAATAAAAGAGTAGCTCTGCAAAGGAGTACAGTAAATGTGGTTAAATGTGTTTAAAGTTTGTTACAATGCAGTTAGGCATTCCGTTTTTTTACTTCTTCTTAATGATCTGTAATTTTATTTATTTATTTATTATATTATATATTTGTGTTCTTTTGTACGATTTTAATATTTGGACTGTTGTATTGTTGTTTTTATTGTACAGTGCTCAGAGTCCCAGGAATTGGGAACTTTATAAATATCTATCTATCTATCTATTGTATAAAAAAAAAAGGCAGTCCAAGACATGACAAGGGAATACAGTATCTCTATATGTTATGGATAAATTTAATTGCAATCAGTTAAGTCTTCAGATGTTTCACTTCTGTTACATGTTTTTTTAATGCAAAAAAAAAGGAAAAGCAACCAATAAGAAATGATGCAGACTAGTTCTGTAAATGACTACTTTTTCTTAATGTCATATCCCAATTTAATTGCAATAAAGTTAAACCTTCAGATTTTTTGTCTGTTTAATGCTTAGTTGTGTTTAATTTTTTTATAGCCATATTATAATCGCAATAAGGTGTTCCATTGTGTGTGTTGTGGTGGGATAATGGCACACCTAGTGAGGTGGAAGCACTTGGCCTTTGGCCTTGTGCTTCAACTCACCCTACCTGTGCTGTTATCCCATGACAACGCATACCCTGTTGTGCCTTACTGCTGGCTCCCTGGTACCTACTAGCAATGCCGTAGAGTCCTGAGCACTAGCAAATTGGTCTGCTTGTGTGAAGGTTGCTCCACTGTAACCCTTCTCAATAAATCTCTCACTGAGTTCTTATACCCCACTAGCCCATCCTTGTTCTATGTAACAATTCCTATGATATCTAAGAAATTGCCTTTTCAGAATGTTGATGACTGTGGGGTATGGATGTCGTTAGAGGCCAGCTGAAGTGAAGCATGATCAATGGGCTAGCAAGAAATTTTACCATAACCATTGATACCTCTATTGATCTTAACACGAGAAAGGGCATCCACCCTGACATAGACGCAGAGCAGAAATGGGCGATCATGAAACTACAGCTGATTGAATCCACTAAAGCTTGTGTCAGGAGTCAGCAAAAGAAATCAAGGACCAAGCATCCAAGCTGGATGACCAGAGAGGTAACAGAGAAGGTGAGGGGTAAGAGAAGGGCCTTCCAAACCTACAAGAGAACCAACAGGGCAGAGGATAGGGAGAACTGAGTGAAGGAATCCAGGGAAGTGAGCAGAGTGGTCAGGACTGCAAAGGCAACCAACACAGGGGATTAAGGAAGGAGAAAAGGATTTCTTCAGGTTTATCAGGGAAAAGAGGAAGTACAAGGATCAAATAGTTATGATCAGGAAAAGCAGTGGGTGGGTAGACAAGAGAGCTGAGAAGGCAGAAGTACTTAATGAGTACTTCTGTTCAGTGTTCACAAAGGAGAGAGATGGACCCATTCCTGCAGGGAAAGGAGGTGCAGGCATGGGGGGTTAGATGACCACAGATGGGGTCATCATGGTGGAAAGGATGATGGAGGGCCTTAGGTCCCTTAGGGTAGACAAGGCACCTGGGCCAGATGGGGTGCATCGCAGAGTGTTGAGGGAGCTGATAGAGGTCCTGGCACAGCCACTGGCAGATCTGTTCAATACCTCGCTAAATACGGGATGTGTGCCCAGATTGGAGGGAGGTATACATGGTACCTCTCCACAAAAGTGGGCCCAAGGATGAACCAGGGAACTACAGACCTCACTGCAATTGTGGAGAAACTGATGTAATCTATCCTCAAAGAAAGGCTGTTGCAGTTTCTTGTGGATAATGATCTGCAAGATGACAGACAACCTGGGTTATTAGCTGGCAGATCCCGTCAGACAAACTTGGTTGATTTTTTTGACTGGGTCACAAGGGTGCTGGACAAGGGCCAAGCGGTAGAAGTAGTCTACCTGGATTTCAGCAAGGCCTTTGATTCAGTGACACACGGAAGGTTGTCCTGCAAGTTGAGGAGTCTTGGTATAGGGTGAAAGCTAGTCCAATGGGTAGAAAACTGGGTGAGGGACAAGCACCAGAGGGCAGTTGTGGGGGGAGAAGCATCGGAGCCCAGGTCTGTGACAAGTGATGTCCCACATGGATCAGAACTGGTACCAGTCCTGTTTAACATTTTCATCTCAGACATAGCAGTTGGGATCAAGAATAAGATCAGCCTCTTCGCTGATGACACCGAGATCTGTGCTGAGGTGGATGGGGAGGAGGGTGGCAAATTACTGCAGGAGGACTTGGCAAGAGTCAAGGGTGGTCACACACCTGGCAGCTTGGGTTCAATGCCAAGAAGTGCAAGGTGATACATTTCAGAGCCAAAAAACCCATGATACAGCTACTGGATTGATGGTATCAAACTGTCCACATACAATGAGGAGAAGGATCTGGGAGTGCTGGTGACCAGGGAATTAAACCACTCGCCCCAGTGTAGGAAGGAAGCAGCTAAGGCTAACAGGATGCTAGGGTGGCTAGCAAGGGGGATTACATCCAGATGTAGTGAAGTCATATTGCCCCTGTACAGGCCCCTGATGAGGCCACACTTGGAGTACTACATACAGTTCTGGCACCCATACTTGAAAAGATATAAAACTACTGGAGGCAGCGCAGTGAAGAGCAACAAAGATGATCCAGGGGTTGGGGGATAGAACTTACGAGGAAAGACTAAAAAAGCTCAACATGTAAACTCTGGAGGATAGAAGAGAGAGAGAGGGGACATGATTGAGACCTTCAAGTACCTGAAGGGGATGAAACAAGGTAGGCTTCCAGGGTGGGTTCACTCTCCAGAATGGAAGAAATACCAGTGGGCACTCCCTGAAGTTAAAGGGGGGCAGATTCAGGAGGGAAAGAAGGAGGCACTACTTCACTGAAAGAATGGTAACAGGGTGGAATGCACTGCCTGAGCAACTCATATCAGTGCAGGTGGTGGGACAAGTTCAAGGAGAAGGGAAGAGTTAATGGGAGGGGGGGCAGCTGCAGTCTAATGGGCTGAAGTGTTTCACACTCGAGCAGACTAGATAGACCATACGGCCTGTATCTGCTGGCAATTTTGTATGTTCGTATGTTCGGAACAGAGTTCTGATCAGCAGATACTAAGAACTGTAAGTTGAGAATTCTAGAATGCAGATAATATAGAGGATAATGGCTGGGGATCAGGTGATAACCACACTGTAATCATCTCGAGTGGTTGCTAGGGCAACATGGTAAACCTCGAAAGCGCAGCTCGAGAGGTTTACTGTAGTCCTAGCAACCACGAGAGGTGATTTCAGCATGGTTGTCACCCGATCACCAGCCATTATCTTTTATAGTGTATGGTCAAAAAAACACTGTTTGCATTCTATGTGTGAGAAATATGGAACTCTGGTGCATTTTTTTTTTGTTTTGCCAATGTTTGGAAGTTCTGAAGTGTGGTTAACAACTTTTAAAATTCTAAACAGTGCATAACAAAGATGTGTAATAGCTGATTATGGTGGATAATAGGCACTTACCATACATTATATACAAATTGTTGTAGTTCTTCTGTCACTGCACCACTCAGCAATCACATCATCAATACACCTCCACCACAAGACTAACTTGTTAAAGAAAGGTTTTTAGTTGGATCTTGCACACATTTCTGCTTCTAAATGCCTATTTATAAGTTTTCCACAGTGGGGGCAAAAGACACTCCCATGGCTGTACCTTCAGTCAGGAGGGGCTAGACATCCAGAAACATAAACATATAGGCCCCCATATTCAAAAGTTAGTGCCAGAGCTGGCCCGGTGGTGCTGAGAGTCGAGGTGCTGGATGCCACACCTCACACCACGCTGACGACCCAGGTTCGGGAGCGAGCTTAGGTCACCGGGGGCTGGCAGGGGAGGAGAGGGATTGAGCATCTGAAGTACTGCTCGCCCTCTCTGGGAAGGGGAGTCCATGATGGTCGGTACCCGACTGCCACCTGGCACAGGCTGGGAGGTGGAGGCACATGCTGTACTTAGGGGTGGAGTCGGGGGCAGACGCCTGGATGTGGGCACGTGCAGATCCATGCGCGCTCCCAACTGCTAGCGTCATTGCATGGCCACCGACTCGGGGAATGCTGGAACAGAGAAAAGAGTGGCACCTCCTATGGCTTGATGGCCATCCGTGAGTGTTTGTCGGGAAGCTGGCACCCCGAGCTGGATCTGTCTGGGTGGGTAGTTGGGGACTCCCTGCCACCCCGTTGTGGGGGGTAAGCCACAGGGGCTATAGTGGGGTGCCAGCAGTCCTGGGTGAGACAGACAGTGGCCGGATCCGAGCTGATGGACTGTGAGAAGTACAGCTGGGGTGTAGAGAGGTGGCCACAGGAGGATAAATAATTAAAAAATAAAAAAAATTAGTGCCAGAACAAACATGGTTATTATTGGCGCTGACCTGGGTTTGTGCTGGTACTCTGAGTGGGGCATTTTAAAAGACCCCAAGAGTAGTTACTGAACTTGGCAGCATCAAGGTGCTGCCAATACTGCTGTACCTATCCAAATAAAGGCTCTTCTCATGCATACTGGTACAATGGTATATTCAGAGATTTATGGCAGCAGTGAACAGCTCTCTGAGTAATGCTGTTTACCACTGCTGAAAACCATGTTTTATGTAGATGATAAGCCCATTCCCTCATCCTGCGAAGGCAAGGCAGATGTATTGCAGCCACCACTCCTGTGCCAAGTTGCCTCCTGATCACATGTCCTGCTTTGTTAAGGTATACCCTGCTAGTCTACTGTTCCCCCTGGTCACCCATCCTGCTTATAAGAAGAGTATCTTTGGTAGTCTAGTACCCCACAACCCTATGATCATCCATATGGCACATGAGAAGAATATCCCTTGTAGTCTAGCAGCCCCACCACCACACAATCACCCATCCTGCATATAAGAAGACTATCCCTGGTAGTCTAGCAGCCCCCTCACCCACTGGTGCAGCTTGGTGACTGGCATAGCCCTCCACTCACCTCCTCTGCTAGCTGCTGCCTGGCAATCACAGAGTGTGATTACATATGTGATGGTACCCCATGACTGTGAGATGGTGGCCAGCTGAACAGATTAGTGCAGGGCTGTGCTGCCCACCACTCTGCAACATGCTTGCAGTGGGTGGTGACCAGAGTGAGGGGTTGTGGGGTGAGGGCCCTCAGTGGGTTGGCAATCAGCTGTGGGGTAGGGGGCCACTAGATTACCAGGGATACAGTTTTTATATGCAGGATGGTGATCAGGGATGGGGGGGCATTAGATTACCAGGGATATCATTCTCACATTCAGTATGGGTTATTTGAAGGGGTGACCTCTACTCCACCAGGGATATCACTATTAGATACAGGATGGGCTCTATGGGGCTGCTGTGCTGCATACAAATGAACCCATAATGGGAATGCAGAAGGCCCCTTAGTGTACTACATGCCCAACGAGCTCATTTTAATGTTTGGGTTGAATATATCCCACAGAATTCCTGGTACTATCCTGTTTCATGCAGCGCTATCTCCAGTGGGCCACATGTAGCCCTGGTCTGTGCTGATCCAGTACAGATCCACTTAGCACTGTGTCAACACGGCATGATATTCTGTCAGTTAGTGCACTCTGTCAGCAAGTGCTAACTTGCTGAATATCATTTAGAGCAGGTCATGTGATATTGCAAGTGCACTGCAAATGGCTACACTATGACTGGGCTTGGCTCTGAATATGGTGCCCATAGAATTTTAAGAAAATTCTGACAACTGCAGAAGAAATGGAATTGGTGACACAGTGCTTTACCTTCTTCTGTTGAGAAATCAGGCTAAAGCATTTAAACTTCATTCATGTTGGATATTTGTATATAGTGAATCAATGTCAAAAATCACTAAATATGTATTTTCCTCCAACTCCATATCCTGCAGTATTCTTAGAATTTCACTAGTGTTATAAATGTAGGATCTCAATAAAATCACAATAGATCTAATGTGTTAACTCTAAAACTTGGCATACATGTACAAACCACATATGACTCTAACAACTGCATATGAGATAAAAAAAGCTTTTCAGTTTAACCAGAGCAACACAGCCTAGTGCAAACTCTCTTTCTGTTCACATTACTCTAAAACTTAAAGAGAGGCTCACTGAGTAAACCTACACTAGTGGAGTAACCAGAGATTTGTACACCTTGGGAGGCATAAATTGTGGATATAACTGGATTCAAGGTAATTGGAAAATATTGTGTATTAGCTGCAATGTGCTTATAATTACTGACTAGCGCTTTTCCCATAGGGAAACACGGTTATAATTTGCCATTATAACCAGCTGATTATAATGGCAAACATGCCCCAGGTTTCCCTCTGATCATGCATGCACCAGTCACAGTATTCCTTTAGTACGGGATGTTCATCGTTCCCAGGAGCAAAGCTAATCACTGTAGGCTTTTTTTTATTTGAAAAAAATAAAGACGGATTCTTGTGAAGAAAAAACAACAGAAAATGAACACACCATCTGGTTTCCCTCTCCACACACAAGAGCCAACGCATCTTCTCTTCACACCAAAGAACACCGCAGCTTTGCAACTCCTGTTTGCTGGTAAATTTAAGAATACTGGAAGCAAACAGAAAAAATACAGACACAGCTACCTTTACTTTCTTCACTTCTTCTTACCTCACATAAGTGGAGCACTTTAACTTGGCATACCGTGGACCACTAAGACTTCCGACTGGTCCACGGTTGCCTGAAAACCGATCAGTTTATTTTCTATGATTGCTGAGGCGAAAAAGCTCATGCCAGCAATTATAAAACATAAAATATGGGGTGGTATGTGTAAAACTCGATTTTACACACAACCTCATAGTGGGATATATTTTAAAAACCACTTGGGCTTTGTCATTGGGGTTTATGTAACATCCCACAACTTGAGTGTGTGTAAAATATCATTATATACACCACCCCATATATTATTCTCTATATTATGGTAAACTAAGCTGACCATTTCATCAATAACCACTTACAATCTAAAGCTGGGTTATTTTCTATTTTTTATGCATGTATAAAAGGCCTGATCTGCTAATTGCCTCTTAATTTCAGATACACTGTATAGTCACTAGTATTTTATTTATTTATTTATTTATTTGATTGCAATACCTTTGAGCTAAAAGCTTGTTTACAAAGGTTCCATATCAAAGTAACAATAGTCAAACAGATCAGCAAAAAAAACAGCAAACATGGTTTAATAAAAGAGCACTGAACATAAAGTAAACTTATAGGAGCAACACAAAAGACAGTATTAAATCAGCCAGGTGAGAATACACCATAGTTACAGGTGATCAAAGGAAGTGACCAACATCAGGAGGGGACTCCTCCCATGCAGCTGATCTGAGCCACTGACAAGGAAGCATGCTTCACACACCCCTTGTGACATGTGGACAGCCAGTTTTGAGCACACTATGATTTTTTTGTAATATAAAAATGTGTTATGGACTGTCTCTCATGAGAGATCCTGAGGCAGCATGTAAAATGACACACACACACACACACACACACACACACACACACACACAGGTTTTAGATACAAGGTGTTGCCTGGAAGACCAGAACCTAATTATAGACTAGAACAGACCTTAATCAACAATCTCCTGTTTTTTCTAAGTTAAATATAGCTTTAACTGCTAAGAGGGAAACCAGTATCCCTTTTATGATGTTTCAAGGAGGAAATCAGGTTTAGTACACTGGTGCGAGACCATAAATGCATTGATGTCTGTGTGAGAGGGGATACTGATCATAGATGAAAGGAAATTTACAGACTTGATTGGGGAAATCACATGGGGAAAGGAGTTTCTGCTGATGTAACCTTAATTAACTTTCTTTCTAAAATGATAAAACTTCCTGGGTGTATGATTTTTCATAAACAGAGGAGCTAGATGACCTCACTCAAAGGGGTTGTTAAAGACAGTTTTTTTTAAACAGTCTTCTTTTTTCCTTCAGAGACACTTTCATCTACACTCTGACAAAGAAACATCTTTGAGCGCTTAAGCAAGTATACAGGTAGAGAGAGACAAAATCTAAGGACTGTAGTAGGAATTGCACTGTTAAAACCTTGTTCTTTTAAAATATTGTATGGTTCTTGTGATATAAAGTTCTGTATTTTATGTTTTACATACTTTTATCTATTTTAGTAAAACTCTATTTTTAGAGCCTACTTGGTCTGTCTTTGAATTTCTTTTCTTTAACAGGTGAAGAATATATGGTTAAAGCAGACACTGTCCATAAGCTTGAATGGTGATACCGAACTGGAAAAAGGTAAGAGTAATCTGAGGTCTTTATTAGAGTTTTTAAGGGTTCATTTTGTACACCTGGTTAGGTGCCCGTAGGCAAACATATCTTGCCCCCTGAAGACACACTTATCTGAGTCTGTGCATTGGGTATGCTAGCAAGAGGTTCACATTTTGAATCCCTCCAGAACTGAGACCAATGGTTAATTTGAACCCTCAAAGCAAACAGGAGGGTTACCCTGTTTCTGTTAACTATTCACAAGACTGCACTCAGAGGTTGGCAGTTTGGGAGTAGAGGGCTGACCTGCTGAGTTGGTTTGTGACAGATAGTTGGCAGCAGTGCAATAAATTTTCTTATTACAAAGCTTTTATTGTTCAGTGTGTCAGCTTGAGACTGTCAGCTCACTTGCAAAGAAAGAAAAAGGCAGAGTTTTATTTAAAAAGGAAACAGAACTATATCACTTGGCGTACAGTCAAGTTCCTACCCATTTTATTTTTTTTCCTAAAGTGCAAGTCAGAGTAGCAGTAGTTAGGGAAGATGGCTTCCAACTACAGCAGGCACACTGTAGACTACTTAGGTAGCTGTACAAAACAGAGGGGTCCAGTTCGAGGTGAAAGCCAGCAAACAGAACCTAGTTGATGCCCTGATGGTAGCAGATACCCAGAGCACCGATTCACAGATCGTGACTGAAAAGGACCAAACCTTGAGTGTGGCAGGGCTAGTGGCCAGTGCAGTGTCCAGATCTGTGGAGGAGGGCAACAGGGCCACTGTCGGCGAAGGACCACAGCAGCAGGGGAAGGTCACCATTATCCTGGAACCAAAAGTACTCAAGCTGCAAATTGGATTGTGCAAGATGGAGCTGAAGTTCCAGAGGGAGAGGGAGTGAGAGAAACAAGAGGCAGACCACGAGGCAGAGTAAGAATGCTGTGAGACAAAGAGATAACAAAGAGACACTGAGCATGAGGAGTGTGAGCACCAGCGAGCTGCAGAGGAGAAGAGGGAGCTAGAATGCCAAGATGCTGATCGTGAGAAGGATGAGCACCAGAGGCAACATGAACTGGAGAAGCTACAACTCCAAACAGTTGCACCAGACCAGGTAAGTGGCTTGGGTTTAACTGGGACTATAGGACTGGGTTACAAATTGAATTCCAAATTAATAGCCAAATTTAAAGAGGGGGAGGATATGGGTGCCTTTTTGAATTCTTTTGAAAAAGTTTGTATTCAGGCTAAAATTTCTAGGGAGTTCTGGAGCTTCCAGCTATCCCCACTACTTACCGGGAAATTTGGGATGCATTGGGTCAAATGGACAATGAGGACAGTGATGATTACAGCACACTTAAAGCTGCATTGTTAAAGAAATTTGAATTAATTGCTGAATCATACAGAGCTAAATTCTGTAAGCTCAGGAGAAGCCCTGACATGAGCTACGAGGAGCTAGCCACAAAACAACGTCAGTTTTTAAAATGTTGGTGGGAAGAATTGAGGCAAACTCTGTTGATAAAATTGAAAATGTGATTCTGTTAGAACAGTTTTTCTGGACGTGTCCAGCAGAGCTGAATGAAAACCTGGCTGGAGGACGGAGATTCCAAAACAGCGTAAGAGGCTGCTGAACTCTTGGACCACTATGCCAAGAGCAGACCTGCTCTGAGATAGAATGGGGTGGGCATAGCAGTGCAGAAAGGGAAAAGTGCACCTTCAGGGCAGCTAAAACACTCACTGCCTCCACCAAAACCAGTTAGTCCCAGGTTTCAGAGAAAAGATTTCTCTGAGAGAAGAAATTAATGTTGATTGTGTAAAGAAACTGGACATATTGCCAGACAGTGTCCCAAAAAGGTGAGCAATAATACACAACCTGGTGCTAGAAAAGAAGTGGATTGTTTGTGTGTCCCTGGAAGCATGCCAGTGAACATGCGGGAACACATGCACCCAGTCATGGTGAATGATGTACAGACACAGGGGCATCCCTGACCTTGGTAAAGGGGGATCTGGTACAGCCTGGTCAGCTTATACCCAATAAATACATCACTGTGCAGGACTTTGTGGGTGTTGAGAAAACATTGTCCCTCGCTAGTGTTCTCTTAGACTGGGGTGAAACAGGGGGAACTGTGCAACAGGTAGCTGTAGCCAAAACATTAGCAGTGGATGTGATCCTGGGCAACAATATCCAACAGGGAATGGTATGTGCAATCACCCATAGCCAAGCGGCAAGAGAAAATTGTAGTTTCCTGGACCCCATGGAAGCCATTGTGGAAATCACTGAGAGGCTGGTTCCCCAGCCTGTGTCTTCTGATATGGAGATTAATGAAGAGGGGGTAGAGATTTCCCCATTAGCAAGTAACCACACAGCTACAGAGGGTTACTACAAAGAGGGAGGGGTGACCCCATGTCAGAGGGTTGGGATTGACAGTGATCCTGAGTGCCCTGATGCTAGTGATAGGGACTCTAGTTTAGTGACTGAAGGGGACCTGTCTCATGCCTTGAAAATGTGTGAGGGGTTTGTAGCTGCTCAGAGAAGTGACCCTAGTTTAGAGAAGCTGAGGGCTTGGCAGACTCTGACGGCACTCAGGGAGGTGATGGCAGACATAAGGTTTATTGGGAAAATGGACTTACTGTATGCATACTCAGGCACTACAGACAGAGGGAGGTATGCTAGGCAGGAAGCTTGTCGTTCCCCAGGGGTATCGTGAGCAGTTGTTCAAGATTGCACATGATATTCCCTTGTCTGGTCATCTCGGAATCACACACATGATGCAGCGGTTGGCCCAGAATTTCTACTGGCCTAACTTCACCCAGCAGGTGAAGGACTATTGCAGGTCTTGTCACCAGTGCCAAGAAATAGGGAAGGCGGGCAAGAAAACCCAAGCCACCCTGATTCCATTGCCCATAGTACAGGAGCCATTCCAGAGGGTGGGAATGGATATTGTGGGGCCTTTAAATACCCCCAGCTCATCAGGGAAGAGACTTATACTGACTGTGGTGGATTATGCCACTCGGTACCCAGAGGTAGTCACCCTATCCTCACTGAGGACAGATAAAGTGGCAGATGCCTTACTTGGGATTTTCTCCTGTGTTGGGTTTCTACAGGAGGTTATCACTGATTGAGGGGGTTCCTTCATGTTGGACCTGATGAAATGTTTATGGGAGAAGTGTGGGGTGGTGCAGAGATGCATGGCACCGTATCACCCACAAGCCAATGGGCTTGTGGAAAGATGCAATGGTACCCTTAAGTCAATGCTCCGGGAGTTTGCTGAACAGCATGGGAGGGACTGGGAGAAATACCTTCCCCACCTGTTGTTTGCATACAGGGGGGTGCCCCAAGAGTCGACAGGATTTTCCCCCTTTGAACTCTTATATGGACACCGAGTACATGGGCCCCTAGACTTGATCCAGGAGGACTGGGAAGGCAAGCATGCAACCCAGGGAACTCCCATTGTAGATTATGTCCTTAGGTTTAGGGAGAGGCTGAAGGAGCTTATGGGGACAGCCCAGAGCAACCTGGCTGCTGCCCAACAGAAACAGAAACAAAAAGTGTGGGATGACCGCAGAGCCAGTGTTTGTTCATACATGGTGGGTCAGGAAGTCATGGTCCTTATTCCGGTCCAGAAAGACAAGCTGCAGGCTGAGTGGACAGGACCGTACAAAGTGGTTAGGAAGGTAAATGACGTGAACTACATTGTGGAGTTACCTGACTGAAGACAGACAGAAAGGATATACCATGTCAACATGATGAAGCCATATGTAAATAGGGCTGACATGGTGTTTGCAGTGTGTAGTCATGGGGAGGGGACGGAAGAAGGAGACCCCTTCTGGAATTGCTGGAAGAAAGTAAGTGGGAGTCCTCTGTAGAGGCAGTAAAATTGTCTCCCCAGCTGGCCCCAGACCAGATCCAGAAAGTAAAGAAGGTTTTAGCAGACTTTGCCCCATTGTTTAGCACCAAGCCTGGACTAACCCCCTTAGTGACTCACGATGTGGAGTCAGGGACACAGATGCCCATACGGCGGACAGCATATCAGGTATCAGAGGCTGTACAAAAGGACATTAAGAGGGAAGTGGAGGAGATGCTGGATTTAGGGGTAATCCAGAGATCCCACAACCCCTGAGCCTCACCCATAGTCCTTGTGCCCAAGCCATATGGCTCTACTCATTTCTGTGTGGACTATCATGGACTGAATTCAGTCAAGAAATCAGATGCCCACCCAATGCCCCAGATGGATGAACTTCTGGATAATTTGGGAGGGGCGAGCTACCTTACGATGACTGACCTGACCAAGGGGTATTGGCAGGTACAGTTGACAGACAGAGCTAGGGAGAGGTCAGCCTTCATCACTCCGATAGGCTTATTTGAGTTTAAAATAATGCCTTTTGGAATGAGGAACACCCTGGCCACTTTCCAGAGGTTGGTGAACCAGGTGTTAAATGGTACTGAGGAGTACACCATGACATACCTGGATGACATTGCCATCTTTAGTACCTCCCTCCTTTAGTAGCTGGGAGTAACACCTAACCCACCATAGGAAAGTGCTGGGCAGGATACAGAGGGCCGGGCTCACTGTCAAAGCCAAGAAGTGCCAGGTGACCATGGGAGAAGTCGCATACCTTGGGCATGTGTTAGGCTGGGGACAGCTCCGTCCTAACCAAATAAAGATAGAGGTAATCCAGGCATGGCCCAGACTCAAAACACAGAAGCAGGTCAGGAGTTTTCTCAGGACAACAGGGTACTATAGAACATTTGTACCCAATTACAGTGCCCTGGCTGCTCCCCTATCTGACTTGACAAAGAAAAGGATGCCCAAGAAAATTGGCTGAGGCCCAGCCTGTGAGGAAGCCTTTTCCAAACTAAAGGAGGCACTGTGCAGTGCTCCTGTTTTGACAAGTCCTGACTATAGCAAAATCCTTATAGTTCAGACTGATGCCTCAGACATGGGTATTGGGGCAGTACTGAGTCAGACATCCAGCCAAGGGACAGATCACCCAATGGCATACCTGAGTAAAAAGTTACTTCCCAGGAAGCAGACATACTCCATGGTGGAAAAGGAGTGTCTTGCCGTAGTGTGGACCCTAAAGAAATTAGAGCCATACTTGTATTGGCAGCATTTTGTGATGCAGACTGACCACAACCCCCTGGTTTGACTGATGCAGATAGGAAAGAACAATGGTAGATTGCTAAGATGGAGTCTTGCTTTGCAAAGGTATGATATGACAATCATACATAGAGCTGGAGCCAGAAACCAGAACTCAGATGGTCTGTCTCGCGTGTATGAGGAGTGAATTGACTTGGGAAGCTTGTCTCATGCCAGGGATAGAGCCCCCAAATTCAGTCTAGGTGGGGAGGATTGTGACACATGGACAGCCTGTTCTGAGTACACTATGATTTTTTTGTAATATAAAAATGTGTTATGGACTGTCTCTCATGAGAGATGCTGAGGCAGCATGTATAATGACACACACACACACAGGTTTTATGTACAAGGTGTTACCTGGAAGGTCAGAAGCTAATTACAGACTAGAACAGGCCTTAATCAAGAATCTCCTGTTTTTTCTAAGTTAAATATAGCTTTAACTGCTAAGAGGGAAATCAGTATCCCTTTTATGACGTTTCAAGGAGGAAACCAGGTTTAGTACACTGGTGCGAGATCATAAATGCTGTGATGTCAGTGTGAGAGGGGATACTGCTCATAGATGAAAGGAAATTTACAGATTTGATTGGGGAAGTCACATGGGGAAAGGAGTTGTATGGTTCTTGTGATACATAGTTTGTATTTTATGTTTTACATACTTTTATCTATTTTAGTAAAACTCTATTTTTAGAGCCTACTTGGTCTGTCTTTGAATTTCTTTTCTTTAACAAGTAAAGTATATATGGTTAAAGCAGACACTGTCCATAAGCTTGAATGGTGATACCGAACTGGAAAAAGGTAAGAGTAATCTGAGGTCTTTATTAGAGTTTTTAAGGATTCATTTTGTACACCTGGTTAGGTGCCAATAGGCAAACATATCTGGTACCCCAAAGACAGAATTATCTGAGCCTGTGCACTGGGTACGCTAGCAAGAGGTTCACAGTTTGAATCCCTCCAGAACTGAGACCAAAGGTTGATTCAAACCCACAAAACAGACAGGAGGGTTACCCTGTTTCTGTTAACTGTTCACAAGACTGCGCTTGAAGGTTGGCAGTTTGGGAGTAGAGGGCTGACCTGCTGAGTGGGTTTGTGATACCCCTCAGGTGTGTCTCAGTTGCACACAATGGCATCTGCTCAAAGATATACAAGCTGCTGAACTGTTGTTTGAGTGGAAACTAAACCTCAAGAGAAAAGCAAACAGAACACTTCTGAAATATGGCTTTATAATGCCACTGAAGAAGAGAGCAAACCTAGCAACCCCCTTTGTAAAATCCTTGTGATAATTGAAAGTTAATACTAGACTCTGAGCAGCCACCTTAAAAGCTAAAAACACTGCAAGTCAATCAAACAAGGCAAAAAAACACTGTGGAGGAGCCTATGACTACCACTGACCAGCCTGATAAGATAAATAACCTAAATCTACATACTTCTTTACCTGTAAATGAAAACCTAGTATAAATCAATGGGAATAATGCCCAAATAATGCAATAAGTCCATGGTTTGCAGTAAGGCAAAAGAACAACAAGCAGTAGTTTTACCACCAAATGTAGCTGTTTCAGAAGCAGGGAGGGGAAAGTCTGCTAACCATGAGCCATTGAAGTATTTAGATAAATGAAAGCATATAGAGCTGTTCTCTGACTCTGGCTTTACTAAAAGCAATGCAAAAAAGCAGTTTAGCTCCATAAAACAAAAGGATGTGATAGTTTATTTGAGCCACAATAATACAGACTCAGAATCAGATTACCTGGAGGCTCAGGCAGATACTGATGAAGAAACGGCACTGCCTCCATCATGTGTTAAGCAAATTTTATTACAACTTGCCTCTCTACATGAAGGTATAAAGAAAATGGAAAGATTGGAATCTAAAATTGATAACATTTAGCACACTGTTAACTCTTTAGTGGCTGAAAACTCCCCAATTAAACAAAACATCACTGGCCTGCAACAAAGAATATCCCATATTGAGGACAAAACTGTACCTATTCAAAGGCAGTTGAAAGAACTGGAAATGTTAAATGAGGATGTTAAAAGCAAAATGAGTGAGCAGGAAGCTTAGGCATGGATGAAAAATATCAGGATTTTAGGTATACCTGAATCCTGGGATGATCTTTTGCCTTTAAAAGACTCATTAAACCAAAATTTTGCTTATTTGGACACTGATCCAGCTAATATGCAACTGGGAATTGATAGAGCTCATCAGATACAGTATTTAGGGCAAATGTGTGCACATCTCAAAATACCACCCCTAGGCCAGTTATCGTCAAATTTATAAAGTCTGAAGATGAGGAGCTTCTCATGTTTCAGGTTTATAAAAAGAAACATATTGTTTTGAAGGATGCAAATATTTATATATTTAAAACTTCCCACAGAAATAATGCATGAAAGAAAGAAATTTGACTTACTGAGAAATAAACTATGGTCGAAAAGCTTTAGGGCCGCTATGATTTATCCAGCCAAGCTGCACCTGATTTTTGAAGGGAAGTGTTTGACTTACAATACATTGGAAGAGGCAGAGAAGGACTTCCAAGAAAGAAATCTTAATTTGTATGACTAAAAATACATTATGCAAACTTATGAAGTATCGAGCGCAATGACTTGATTGTGATATTCTTACCTATGTATTATAAAAACAGGCTTTTCTCTTTTTCAGTTTTTTTCCCAGTGGCCGAGTGTTAAAACAGGAGCTACAAGTAAAAGTTGCACAAGAGGTCCTGATGGACCTCATCCATAATGGATTCTACAATGCCGGTTTGATAACACTTTTGTCCCCCATACCCCCTGTACTTTGGATTATCAACTCCAGTCGGAGTTGATTCAGGGAGGAGGTGCAGGACCAGGAGACATTGTGCTCCTCTCTCTCTGGCACACCAACACAGTGATCTGTTGGCAAAGTGTAAAGTTTGCTGACAGTAAGGTGTGTCCCCTCCTACGATCTCCATTGATGATGCTTTCCCACATTTTAAAAACACATTCCTCAGTGTCTGGAACACACACGCCCCACTGCGTCGTACAAGAGTATAAGGAAAACACCTACCTTGGATCACCCAAGAACTAGCAAAACTACAAGATTACCTTGTGCTCACCCAACTTACCTCCTTCCTTACTGACTCTAAATTCTTCATGCCATTCCAGTCTGGCTTCAGGAAGGGACACTCCAACACATTCTCCCTAATAAGGCTTACAGACACTATCCTGACAGGCATGAACAGTGGACTGATCACCTCAGCTGTTTTTGTCGACCTTGCAAAAGCCTTCAACATTGTCTCCCACCCCATATTACTCTCGAGTCTCACTGAATCAGGCTTCTCTGTCACAGCCACAAACTGGTTCAGATCATACCTCTCTGATAGAAGTCAGTCCGTTAGAGTCTCAAATGCGATCTCCACCCCCCGTCCCATAACTACCGGTGTCCCACAGAGGTCAGTTCTTGGTCCCATTCTGTTCTCTATATTCCTAAATGACCTGCCACTCATCTGCTCTACTTTCTCAATTCACATGTATGCAGATGATACTGTACTCTACTACTCGGGCTCCACCCCTGATGTGGTACAATCAAACCTCCAAGCTGGCTTCAACAAGGTACTGCAATGGTTTAGCTCACACCAGCTCTCCCTAAATGCAAAAAAAACTCTCACTATGACCTTCGGCACATGACAACGCCTGGCCAGACTCCACCTTCCTTCCCTACTTCGGCACCCTGGATGGCCAAAAATTTGAAGATGTCTCCTCGTTCTGTTAACTGGGGGTCTGGCTTGACAGCCATCTCTCCTTCTCTGATCACATCGATGCTATCTCAAAAAAACTACGCCCCATGCTCAGTGCACTATATAGGAACTGCAGCAGCCTCCCTCCCTGAGTCTGATGTGAACTGGTCCTGAAGATGATACTGCCCTCCATCGACTCCTGTGACATTGTATATATGGCAGCCCCTAAGTCTACCCTATCTAAACTGGACACACTTTATAATCAAGGCCACTGATTTACGGTGATTAAAACAATTAAATTCCGTTTTCAAGACTTAAGATTCCAGAATTTCACTGGTGATTGTTACTCTAATTTCCGGATTTTACCAGGATTCTGTTATTATTCTTTTAGTATGTGCATAAATAATCAGAATTAAAGAAGGCTTAATACACCGAGCATTAAATAAAGCAAACTGAAAATAGTACAGGAAGGAATTAAAAAAAAAAGACTTTTTTTTGTAGATTTACTGATCTGATAGAAAATGCCAGATTCCATGAAATCTTCATTTTTACCAGTTTTCAGGCAACCCTAATTCCAGAATTTTTCCGGATTTTCCGGTAAAAACCGAAAAACAGTGGCCTTGTTTATAATGCCTTCTGCCGCTTTGCTCTCGATGCCTCTCCCCTCACCCACCACTGCGATCTCTACCAAGACTTGGCACTACCATCCCTCAAAAACTGCCGCATCTCTCGCTGTGCTAAATTTATCTCCAACCTATGGCTTGGGTCCATCCCCTCCTACCTTGCCACTGTGCTTACAGATGCCACCCCCTCCCATGATCTTAGATTCAGTGACTGCTGACAACTTTCAGTCCCTAGGCAGAAGACCTCTGCCAGTCAAGCTGCCTTCTCACATCGGCTACCCAAGCTCTAGAACACCCTCCCACCACAAATTCAGCACTCCTCCTCTTCCTACTCTCTGTCTACCACCCTAGCAAACTTCCTTAATACAAATTGCTCCTGTCCCTGAACCTGCCATACCCCCTATCCCCCCTACAATGCCTGACCAGCAGCCTTAGCCTTGCTACAGAAGCTGGCATATAACCCCAACCTTGCACTTATGTCCCGGGCCTGTTTTTCCCTATGTACTGTGTATAACTGTATAACTGTAATCTATGTCCTCTATTGTTTACAGCCATTACATTTACCTTGGTAAATTGAGGCCTTAATGTACTGGGGTCTTCATACTAATATAATAAACCTGATGCTCCTGCTGTATAAAATTACTACAATTAGGTTTATAATCAACTCTTATCTGGGAGAATCTTTTAGTATGACTAATGGGATAAGACAGGGATGTCGCTTGTCCCCAGTTATTTTTAGTTAGAGCTGGAACCCTTTCTTAGAATAATAAGAAAAAAATCTGAAGATCATGGGTATAACTATAAGAGACACTGAAATAAAATAAATGTTTTTGTGGATGATATTTTATTAATCCTCCAAGATATTAACAAGATGTTGCCTATAGTTTTGGAGGAAGTTAAAATATATGGGCCACTATCTGGTTATACACTGAATAAGACCAAGTCTGTAATACTTGAAATTTATGCCCCGAGTTATATTCTGGATAGTACAATTATGCAAGAGTTTTCTGTAAATAAACAATGTAAATATTTAGGAATAATATTAATAAAAGATCAATCTGAAACTCTGAAGATAAATTATAATAAAGCAAAAGAAAAAAGAAAAATATTATTAGATAGTTAGAAAAAACTGTCTCTGTCACTATGGGGCAGAGTGGAAACTATGATGGTGCCCCACTATCTGATATTTGTTATACAAAATATAGTAGGTTCCCCCACAGAGAAATGGTTTAGCATTCTTTGAAGAATGTTTGTGAAATTCTTATGGAGAGGTGGAAAACATAGAATTCCCTGGAAATGAAAGATCTATCCAAGGAAACAAGATGGTTATAGTTGCCCTGACCTGATAACTTATGCAGTAGCATTTTAGACCAAAATCGTATGGGGAAATAACCTTCTTTCCAGAGAAAGATATTTCCCTGTAGTCTATTTTCTGTGAAGATTTGAATCCCTCAGACTTAAATAATTGTTTACAAGAAATTACAAGCAGGTCTAAATTTCTGGATGTTTACCTTTCAATTAAGAAATAATTGTTACACAGGATTCAGAATAAAGGAGCATGACTTTTTTACCCCAGACACTCTTAGGTTAATGGGGCAATAGTAATATTAAAAAACTTAAACTCAGAAAAAAAATCAGCATATCAAAAAGCTCAGCAATACAAACCTGGTTACAATTACTAGGAGATGGGGCCTTAATTTCTTTAGAGAAATTTAACCTTTTATTCCAGCATACAGTAAACCAACATTTTATCTTTTACCAGTCTATGATTAAAATCTTTAAAGAACAGATTTTCCAGTGGAAAAAATGTGATTTGTCAATGATAAGGAATTAACATAATAATATACTAAATAAAGGGAAGAATAAATTAGCTCAGCAGATTTATGCTATTTTAGTAACTCCAAAGGAAGATCCTTATCTTACAATTAATAATAAATGGAATCAAGAAAGAAATGTAATATTCTCTGAGCAGCAATGAAGGAATCTAAGACTAAAAATAAAGATGACCTATATGTGAAAAATAAAGTAATTCAAAAGAAAATATTAGATAGAGCCTATCTTACTCCCCAGATATTAAGGAATGTTAAAGGGGATGATATTAAAACCTGTTGGCATAATTGTGGCAGACTAAGTGACTTATATCATTGCTTATGGGGTTGTAAATACATACAGAAATGGTGGTTAGAAACAAATCAATTATTATCAAAATTATTTTATGTTAATCTTTCTATGCTGTTCAGACATATGATATTGAATGATTTATATGAATTTGAACTACATGAATCACAGAAGAAAATATACTGCTTTGTCACTATGGCAAACCAAAAGGCTGATACTGGCTAGCTGGAATGTTGAAGATACAGGAAAATTTGACTATATTAAGTGGTGGTATATGGTGAAAGAAGCCGTTCAGCTTGAGAAATTATGGAATGATTTTGACAGTCCTCAGGAGTTACCAGACATGTTATGGAATTAAATTAGAGACATACTACCTTCAATTCCAGTGATTTAAATATGACCCCCTCAGGTTCCTGTTTATGATATGGGGGGGGGGGTTAATACTTTGTAGTCTTCAGTTGGTACTTCTTAGATTGTGTTATTTTTGGTGCCTTTAGTGAAATTCTACAGTTAACTGTATACATGCTATGAAGATTTGATGCTTACATATTGTGTATGAAATGTGCTCCTTTTATATCTTCAACAAAAAGATTTTAAAAAAAAGTATTAAATCAGACAAGTTGGCCTTGTCAAGTTGAGGGGTAGGGTGAGAAGAAAAGGGAGAAGGGGTAAGGAGATAAAGGGGAGTAGGAGAGACACTCTCCAAGAATTAATGGTAGAGGTGTGCATGGTGAAGGAGTAGGGGGAGTTAAGAGAAGAAAGGCTAGCTAGAGGAAGCAGTCACAGCTACAGAGAGCAGTAAGGTGCTGGTGGTGTTTTCTCTTGAATGGTCCCAGCTTAGGCTTTGACATAATGTCTAGTGGGAGGTCATTTAGTCAGCAGGGCACACAGTTTGCAAAGGACCACTGAGCTTGTGAGGTGTGGCAGAAGGGGACTTGGAGTGACTGTCTGGACATGCCCCGGGTCAGGTGAGGATTTGTTCACAGATTAATAAGGTTCTGGAAGACTGGAGGGGTTAGGCCATGACAAGTTTTCTTCCCTAAGAGACATGCCTGATATTTCACCCTGCCCACAAGGTGCAGCCAGTTGGTCTGCACATATAATTCACAGGTATGAGTGAGTCTGTGAGCTCCAGTTAAGAGCCTGCAGGATTTGTTTAGTGCTGTATTAATCCTTTTTAGGGTAGTGTCAGATACGGAGCTATACACCACCAGTCTGTAGTTGACAATAAAGACTATTGAGCTGTTCACAGCAAGCCAAAGTACATCTGAGGTCATGCAATGCCTATGCCTGTATAGGAGGGCAATCCAAATATTAACTGCCTTTGCAACTTGGTGTACTGTACATGGTTGGCAAAGCATAGGAGCTGCCAAAGGTTACCATTAGATATTTGAAAGTATTCACTTGTTCTAGTTGGGTATTATGGCAGTTCCTTATGGTTAATTTATGTGCTTTATGCCTGTTGTTAGGGTTAGTGAATAACATAACCATTGTCTTTTAATAACTATATAGTGCTTCAAAACGTCCTTAGGGAATCACCTTGTTAACACCCAAAGCTGTAACTGCCACTAGTCAAAGCCGTACTCAATACTTATGACAAAGCTTACTACTAAGCTGCTAAGGACAACATAACTCTGGTATTGTTTGCATCAATCCTACCTGTACCAGCTTGTTTGTATCTATGTACTTATTGCTGTCTTAAGTTATTGTTATACTGTGTTATACTGTTATACTGTGTATTCTCGTTTATCTTATTGTGACAAGGTACCTTTGTAAATGAGCCTATGGCTCAAAGGTTTTCCAAACTGCTGTCTAAATAAATAAAATAAATAAATAATAGTCCATTTCGAGTTTGTGCTTTGAGAACCATTCCTCACTAGTCGAGACGTTTTGCTGTAGCTGTGCTTCCTGGAGGTGTGGGTCAGGTTTGCTGGTAAAGATGATAGCATCATCCGCACAGAGAAATATATTATCTGAACTAACATGGGAAAGACTATTGAGGAATAAGCTAAAGATCAGGGGACCTAAGATTAAGCCTTTTGGGCCACCTGTGTGCATTTGTCTGCTGTCAGATGGGGTCCATTGATTTTGACCTGCTGGGATCTGTTCCTGAGGTAACTTTGAAACCACCCCACAGCTTCAGTTGAGAGCCCAGTGGTTAACCGTGCCAAAGGCTTTAGTGAGAGCAATGTATATTGCCCCCACTAGCTGACTCCTGTCCAGGGGACTATGAATGTAGCCTGAGTACATGAGTAGTACTTTGGTGGTACTGTGAGACTTTTGGAAGCCATGTTGTTGCAGACATTGCGTCTGACATTCCTTCAGGTAATTAGTCAATTGGTCTGGTACAATACAGTCCAGGGCTTTGGAGAATGGGAGTTGGATATATATATAGGACAATAGTTGGTATAGAGGGTACGATCACTGCTTTTGTGGACTGGTGTGACCACAGTGACTTTCCAAGCCCTGGCAGAATTGTGCAAGACATATGGACAGGTTCAGTATTTTAGTCAGTGGGGATAGAACTTCATCCAGTGTAAGTGAAATAAGCTTGAGATCTAGGAAGTCACTACTGTATCTTGATTAGCTTAGCACTCATTGTAGGTATTTTTTAGCTTCTTCTGTAGAGATTTTTTTTAAATAGAAGGGGGGCATGGGGGAGCCAACACTGCTGACTCTAGGGTTGTCCTTGGATACATCATAGAAATCAGGGGGGAGTACATTGCTGAGGTCGGAAAAGGTGATGTTGAATATATCAGTGATTAACTTGGGGTCCTGGGTAATTTCTCCATTAACTGTTAGAATGAAGGGATATATTTTTCTTGCTTTACTCATAATATCTTTTAGGTTGTCCGAAAATTTTCTGCCATACCCCAGGAGTTTGTGATCTCTTCCTGAAAGTGCTGAATTTCAGCAAGTCAGCATTTCTAGCTATTTAGTATTCCTGGGTATCTGCCTGCTTACCAGTGGCCTGATGCCACAGATGTTCCCTATGGGCCATGAGGCTGAGTAAAGATGGGGTGACCCAGGAATTAGTTGTGCCCTTAAGTTAACATTCTCTAACAGGTGCATAGATATCACAGGCTTCATTGAATCTGAAGATAAAGTATGCAAGTGCCTGGTCTACATCATGTAGGTAGTCCATAGGGGACCAGTCAACTTGTTTGAGATATGATTTGAGGAAATTGAGTTGCCCTTTCTTCAGGACTCTACCAGTAATAGTTTTGGCACTGGGCTTAGGGACTTTGTTGGACCAGTGGCATAGTATTGGGGAGTCTTCACTTAATGAGTTAGGAAGGACGGTGGTGTTGGAGATTCTCTCAGGGTGATTTGTGTGTATCCAGTACATAAGTGTACTGGAGCCAGTCCATTAGCTGACCCTACTGGGGAGTCTACCATTTGGGAGACATTGATAGCAGTGATGGCATCTTTATAGGGGACAGCCTCAGGTGACAGCCAATTAACATTAAAGTCACCTAATATTATCACCTCTGAGTTTTGTTGTAAGCTACTCAGGTAGTCAATCACCACATTAAATCCAGAGGTCTGTTCTCTTGGAGGGATGTAAACTGAGACAACTGTGAACGTATTCCATAATGCCATACTGCTGCCTTTGTTGAAAGTCTTAATGGGCACTAGTGTATTGACAAGTAATGCTGCTAGTGTTTACTTTCCTGTTGCAGTCCAATTCAGATATCTCAGTTCTGCCAGATTAGAAAAAAGAACTATTAGATCCATTTGATATATGTTTTAGAAAGACAGTTTTGCTGTACTTGGGGGAGGAGGAAAAAAGTTGATAGCAAATATGGTGGCAACCTCCACCACAAGGGTTAGGGGATAGCAGTACATAAACTACATGATGCAATACACTTAATGACATACAGTACTATAAAAGGTAGCAGTAGTGAAACATAGCTATGTACAGGAGGAAGTACTTAAGAGGAAGAAGAATTTTTTATAGACGCTTACAGATCTGAAGAGAATCATTTAAGCAAAGCCAGAATGTTAATGAATTCTGCTTTTGGCAAACTGAAGGGTAGATGGCATTGTTTGCAAAAACAAACTAATTTCAGCATTGAGAATGTACTGTAGTTTTTGTGATTGGTGCAGGTTGTGTACTACACATCATTTGTGTGGCAAAAAGTGAACAACTTCTCTCATACTGGATGTCAGAAAACATAGCTGACATGTTCCAACAACCAGACACAGAGTATTGTTCCTGAAGAGATGTTTATGGCACCCCAGAACAGACAAGAAATTGCAATGAGAGAGATGACTTGTCAACTTTCTTTGAAACGCATATAAGGATGCAGCTAGTGTTATTAAATATAGGCTGTCAACAATCAAAAATATTGCTTTAAAGAAAATCTAGCATTTTATTAGCTGTTCATTGAAGATGAACGAATGTTCAAATATGGATTACAGAGAATGATTACAATTTGTTCAGAGAATATTTTATGAAAACACTTTTTCATGAAAACTACATATAAGACTGGTATTCTGACATTTTCAAAACAGGTAGCAGTTTATATTTATTCCTGGTTCATATTCTTCTGTGAGTCAATGCCAAGATAGTCCTTACAGTACATTTTGTTGCTTAGGGCTAATGTAAAATGCAGTGTGCCAATGATAAAGTTTTGTACTGTGACATTCAGTTGCAGAACTCATTATTGTAGAACTTGTACAGTACTAACATATCTATCTTCCTGAGTGTTTTTTGATTCTAAACATTTCAAAATGCTCTTTCATTTCTACACACTGGTGTCAGATTATTGAATATACTCTGATGCCAATGTCTTGAGCTATATTGTGAACATTTGCCATTGTAATACTGCACAACATTACTCTGAAACATTTGTGTATTACAAGTTATTATTACTGAAGTCATTTTACTGTGAAATATAAAAAAAAAATGGTAACCTGCATATTATCTATTGATAGTTTTCATATATTTCTCATGACAGTCTCATTTTAAAATAGATGACACCTACTTGATATTTCAGTGTCTAGAATACAGGTACTTGAACATTTTACATGTTTACCTTTTTTGACAATGCAAACTGACTACATTCAATGGTTAATTCACCAAAATATATAGCAAGGAACAATTATGGTAAATATTTTCTCATCTATAGGGTGGTCAATGATAAATCCTCTGACAGTTAAATATTGTGTCATAGACCCAGTGGGGAGTTGATTGACAAGGAAATGGATAGGAATTCCAGCCACATGTCAGTCTGAAGTAGGAAGATGAATGCTGTGATGTGCCTGAAAGAGATTTGGTAGCATAGGCATACTGGTATGTGACTGAAGTGAGACAAGCTGAGCAGAAAGAAGGTGTTGTGGAAGACAAAGGCAAAACCTGAGGAGCAAAGCTCTTTAATAAGATTTAGAAACATTGAGCATTTGCCTCAGATTCTTTCTTTCTGTAACACTCCTCCATCTCCCTCTCTGCCTAAGCATGCTCATTCTCCATCTACATCATCTGCTGCAGCTGCTCCATAAGGACCTTTCTGATTGGGTCCAAAACCAAGTCTATTAGCTCCTGCATACAGATAGAACTGTTTGTCTATGAAGACTGGACAATGGTTCACTGACAGGAACTTTCCTGATGATTGAGATGTGGGATGTTGATAGTTCATCCACATAGCTTAACATGCTTTCTGTATATTTTTGGTGTAATTTCAAAAATCATAGAGATGCCTCATGACCTGCTTCGATATCTGAAAGTATCAGTATCTGAAAAATAAAAACAGATCAAAATTAGTAAACCAGTTTTATATAATGTGATTATCAGCACCACTGTTAAGACATCAGTGTGTGACTGTTAATTATTAATTTATTTCAACTTAATTTACACAATAGCTCTCTATATTAATATAGAGATACTTTGGTTTATTGAAAAAATGCTATTCATGGTATCACATGAGTTAATTGACAGTGCTCATCCATGAAGATGATGAACACAAGCAGGACAGTGGAGTACCAAGAGAGCCGCAAAGTGGAAGTGAGGCTGCATTATGTTCTATGCCGTGGGAAATGCATGGCATGGTATACTGTTCGCCAATCCACAGAATGGCATACACTGTCACTGTTGTGCAGACAGCAGCCTACAATTATACTGGGCGGTGGGCTGTAGTAGTGTAGTTGCACAGTTCAGTAATGATGGAGTATATCACTACAGTATATAACTGCCGATTTATGACTCAAAGAACAGTATCTCTGAACAGCATTCCTGTGGCAGGCTGATCAGAATGCAGAACACATGAAGTGCAGGCATTGGTGGCAGATTCTTGTGGTCAGCAGGCACCCCTCTGTAGCAGCTTAGAGGCAGAAAATGGATGTTCTCTCTATTGTATGCAGTGAAAGCAGAATATCAGTGAAATATAGAAGTGTGGTACAAACTCTCAGAGGATTTCAGACAGGCAATATAATCAGTAGTGTACCCAATATGTACCTCAAACACAGGTAACAGAATGTATTGTAAAATAAAGTGCATATCACACTTACCCCAGCTGCTATGTGTGTCACACAGTAGTGTTAATGGTGATGCATTGCATCATTCACAGTCCCCCAGAAATTGTACATTGTGACCTTTTTCTACTGTGATTATAATGCAAAATATACACATGAATAAAGATATACCATGTAATATGTGTGACATTTGTGGTGTATTCAGCACAGTGAAAAACAATGATGGATGGCCAAAGTATGTCCTTAATGCCAGTACACCTCAATAGTACCTAGGTCATGGTAGTGCATTGCCCTGGCCTATGTTAGTCAGACCCCCACAGTGTGCCATATTCTGACACTATTGGATGCAGGAATAGAAAGCATCCTAGTGTCTACATATGCCAGGGCACACAGTTGCATGGGGATATATGTGCACACACATTGGAGTGGAATCTAAATGACACTCAGATATGGACATGCCCAGCCTATGCCAGGGGTGCTAAGCAGACATCTGTGTTATGATGAGTATTTACCTAAATGCTCTGCTAGGCACACAAAGGGCAAGACACCCACAATGCCCTGTAAAAGGTAGCTGTACATACATCATGGCCCACACACAAACAGTTTCACAGTTGATGTCAGGCACTGGTCAGCTCCGGGTACAGACTGGTGCAATGGTAGTGTGTATAATGCATACTTGGACTCACCACAGCCACAAAGAATGGCATGTAACCATGATGGATAATGCCCCTTTGTTGCCACAACAATCTCCTAAAACACCTACAGTACAGTGAATAATGACGTATAAAACAAAGGAATGTATCCAGTGTATGCAGAAACAGAAGTGTATTTACAATATGTAATGAACATCAGAAATCAGAGCTTTGACAGGAATATGCCACAGTGTTGCCATCTAATGCCCCAAACAGTGCAGGTAGTCAACAAACTGAAGTGACACAAACAGAGAGGCTGGTTACAGGGATACAATCACACAGTACAGAGGACATGTGCATCCCACAAAGGCATGCCACTGGAGAGGGCTGCATGCAGGAGATTTGATAGCCCTGTGGAGTTGAACCCAAACCCAAACCCTTCCCCCACAGTCAGACAGATAATAGCGTGCATCACGTGATCATGGCATTGCATAAATAGCCCCCAGTATACACACCATGACAAACCTTTAATGCATATGACGAAACTGCAGGTGCACCTTATAACCTCTGTAGGTAACAGAAAGCCATGTACCCAGGACTGTTACTAAGTCTTGTGTTTGTAGAGAATGGCCTACAGAGACAGCAGCAAGCCAACGTCCATATGTAAAGACCAAGAATAGACCCATACGCACTTACTAATCTGTGATATATTGGAATGTTCAGATTTGAATACAAAATGGTAGAGTAGTTATGCATGCTGCTGGGACCCTAGCCAAGATGCAGGATGGTGCACTGTCACAGCATTAATGTCAGAGACAGATTACATACAGCCCTTACCTACTATTTAACTTTATCCAGAGGCTCACCAATGATATCACAAGTATAAGTCAATAATTTATGTCCCGATGCCTGTTGCAGGTGACATTAGCACTATTACTGTACATTGTTGACTTCATACAGCTGCAGGCAATGGAACATGACATAAGAATTTTAGAGGAGGCATTCTTTTGATATCATTGGGTTCCTTTATGTTGTGGCCACCATAGACTGTACCCATGTGTGATCATATCTCATTGCATGTGAAGGAGAGGTACTGTAACCATAAGGCCATACACAGCATGAGCATGCAAGTTGTATGCAGTCAACATTGGGTCATAATAAATGTGTTTGTCCAATGTCCTGGATGTAGCTGCAATGCATACATCCTGCAGCAATCACCACCAACTGTTGTGTTTAATGAAGCCTAGCTGTGAGGAAGAGACTTAGCATTACCTGATGTGACCATCCATTATGGTCCATGTACACTGCTGCAGGACGATGACCTCTCCGACTGTTTATGCCCAGCATCATAGGCCAGCAGCATTAATGCTGGATATATGGCTGGTAGCTCATGCAGAAGTGAATTATTGATACATACGCTACATGCTCTTCCCTGAAGGCATAGTCATGGCAGGCAGGGATGTGTCCAATGTATCTAGGGTTGGTATATTTGAATTGGTTGGGAGTCACAGAAGCACATGCCACCATTGAATTATACTTCTCTGAATACCATGTTCTCGTGATAGTCTGCTTGTCCACACTGTCTCAGAAATCAAAAATAAACTGTTGAGATATTCAAAAATGATGATATGTATATCTCTTTCTCTAGCTCTCAAAGTTATAAGTATCCAAACTTCTCCACTGATCAACTCACACTGCAAAATGGAAAATATAGCACACTCACTATATAGAGATTTTTTTTTATTTAAAATGTACATAGAATACAGGATAAGTCTGTTAGAAACAAGTCTCATTTACAGAACATCTCAATTCTCTTAAAGTGACAGTAAAGACATAAATTGATATACATAAATCAGTTAAAACAAATACAAATAGAGTGTTCCTGAATCAATTATCTTTTTAAGCCATGATTGAAAACACCAAAGGTAATCTAAGATGGGGAGAAAGGAGTTTGCCCCTTTAAAAGGGCAGACCAGGTTGCCCTGGTGCACCCCTTCCCTCCTGCTTAGGATGGTTGTGCTCAGAAGGGGAGGGGGTAGGAAGGGGAGGGGCTAAGGGGCCAGAACAATGGACAGGCAAACAGGAAGGGAAGGGGCAAAGGGAGGTACATGAGGAACAGCACACGGGGCCTCAGCCACTTTTTGCTGGAGTTTTGATTGGTATAGAAACTACAGCACATCAGATTGGCATTGGAGCAGAGGTTTGTGCACTAGCTGAAGGCAGGTAAGAAAAAACAACAACTAAGTTTAGCCAGTGCTGGTGCTGTGTTGAAGGAAGTTTAAAAAAAAAAAAAAAAGAAATTTTGCAGTTACTTTGTTTGGAATTCTGTTGCATAGTCTCTGTAGACTGGTGGTAGTTTTACAGAAAATGCTGGGTGGAACCTGTTGTGATGTGTGCTACAATGTGGCATAAATTCTAGGAGCCTGTGAGCATGATACAAATTAAGGAAGTGGTTGCAGGGAGTTTGGGCCCAACAGAAGGGTCAGGGTGCAAGATGTGGGGCTGATGGCTTTGCAAGGAGCCAAATAGTATGAAAAGGGTTTTTAATAAGCCCACGAGGGGAAGTGGGGAAGAGAGAGAGAGGGAGTGATGCTACGAGTGAACTGCGCTAGTGGGGCTCCCACGAGGAGAAAGCGCTGGTGCTGTGCTTGTTTTTGAGGAATTGAGGAGCAAGAAGGTTTGGGCAGGTACGGGAGAATGGCTGTGTGTAGCAAAAGAATAAGTCTGATAGAGCCTGGAATTGAGGGAGCAAAGCAGCCGTAGTAGGAAAATTGTTAAAAATGTGCAGGTTTGATCAGATGGGGAGTTTGTTCTTGCATCCCCCGAGGCAGGGAAGCGTGGTTGTGAGAATCAGATCCAGACTTTTTTCGGAGTGGCCTGATAGGAGGGTGGCATGAACAATGCACAAAAAAGCAAGAAGGCAATTTAAAAAAAAAAAGGCAAAAAAGCAGAGCCCAGTCTTGTAGCGGGAGAGCATTGTTGAAACAAGGGGCAGGTCCAGAAGCAAGACAGAAGCTGCTGGTAGCTAGGCCGGTTTTGAGACAGGTGAAGTGGTGGCGTGTGACGTCACACTGCATGGTGGGGGAGGCAAGAAGAAGAGTGAGTGCCAGCATGGGAGAGTGTTGGAGAAGGAGGACTGGTTTCAGTGCTCCATAGCAAGGAAGAAGGCGTTAAGGGGTTTCAACTACACGCTCTGGGAAGAGACAAGCACCTAGAAGTGGTATCGAAAAAAGGGTCTTTTTTTTTTTTTTCTTTTGCATTCCCATGACAAATAAGGACGGGTCACTTTCTCATAGGTCTAGGGAGAGGTTACGATGAATTTTGCTGGTCATGTGGTCGGTGTCAGATGCCGTTGGGCGGTGAGAAGGGATATTGATGGCAAAACAGGCCTAGTGAGATCAAGAGGGGATGCCAGATGCCGTTTTTACAGCAGGATGGTAACTGGGGGTAAGAGAGGCCTAATGAGGACATGCAGTTGTAGACCAGTTGCCGGTTGGCAGGAGGCAATCACTTGGTGTTAAAAAGGCCTAGCAGGGCCACAGGGAAGGAGGCTAGGCACCATTATCCAGGAGGGGGGTTTTCTGTGGCAGGTCTAGCCCCTGAAGCAATGCAGCATGACATCAGATGCCACTTCCCCAGTGAGGCAGGTCAGATGGGGGAGGCCTAACCCAGGGGGAGGTAGCAACAAGGATATGGGTCTAGACATAAGGGGAGACCAAAGGGAAGGCAGCGAACAGTGCTGGTAGTAAAGGAAAGTGGAGGGATACGGGGGGTAGGCTATAATGGGGGTGTTAGCAAGGGAGCCTAAGTCAAAAAAAAAAAGCAACACCTGGCAGGGGGGCCATAATTTCATGGCACTGGAGGCTTATCGAGGAGCATTGGAGGGACGACAAGGGGCCTGCAAGAGGCCTGGGGTAAGGGGTAAGGGGGGAGGGTTTTTTGTGATCAAGACCTCGCGAGAGGTAACCCTTGTGGGAGGAGGTTGCATGGGAAGCTGGTTACTCTATTTTGTCCCTTCCCCTCGCTTGTGAGGGGGGGGCACCATGGGGAATGGGGGCTGGGAGGGGTAGGAAGAAAAAAGAACAGAGGGCCATGCATCTGGCCTCACAGCACGACCGCTTGTTATAACAGGGTGCTGACTCGGGGTGGCTTGGTCAGCCCCCCCAAAAAAAGGGGGGAGAGAGATGGTAGCATCCAAAGGCAGAAGCCCCGAGGTAGACCAGCAGGATACAACAATTCGGGGAGGCCCAAGAACAGAGGGAGGCACGGGCATGGATGAAAAAGGGAGTGCCGGGTTGTTCTCAAAGGGTATGATGGCGAGCGGCAGGGAACCGGTCAAGAGAGATTGGGGCCTTGTCTGGCAGCCAGGCTGCGTAATTGGGAGGGGGGCGCGATGGACAGGAGGAAAGCGTTCCTGACAGGACAGATATACAATTAACCTTGTTTTTTCTTCCTGTAATTGTTTTCACAGAACAAAGAGAAGATGGACAATGGCACCAAAGAAGAGCAGGCCATCAAACGAGGAGGCTTACAAGGCTATAATTGAATTAGCGGAAAAGGCAAACAGGATGTGGGAACTGGTGGAGGGAGAGGAACCAGGGAGACCCGGGGAAAAGAGAAAAGCAGGCACAGGAAAGGGTGGTAAGGGGAAACGACCAGCCAGAGGACCACATGGTACAGGGAATGCACCGCCGGTGGTAGTGGGGCCCGCCAAGAAGGCTGATCCAGTACCCCTGCAGCCTATGGTCACTGTGTCACCGGTACCCCTCCCCAATCAATGTGGGATCTCCCTGGTTGGACCCAGTCGTGATGCCTAGAACGGGTTGCTCCCTCCACAAAACCCAGTAGCTCACCCTCCTCCTCCTCAACCGCTGGGAGAAGCAAGTGGACTCTTAGAAGACTCCAGGCTGGACGGCCCGGACAAGGGCACAGGTAACACATCCAGCACAGTGGGTGACAGTATAAAAGAATATATAGGGCAAATTGTAGTAGCACTAGGGGCAAGAGGTATAGGGCAGATGGAATCGGTGCTGGCAGAGATCAGGATGGAGAAAGAGGGGCTGGAAAGGAAGGAACAGGGAATGGAGAGAGAGGGAAAAGGGACAAGGGAGATAGGTGCTCCTGGAATGAGGATAGGCGAGCATGTGCTGCTGACCATGAAGGAGAAAATATGGAAAGGGGAATATGTGGACATATTCGTTTTGGTGAGCCGGGAGGCTGCCGCCAAGTAAGAGGAAGCTGAGGGCATAGGTAAGAGTGAGATGGCAGCGGCTATAGTGCTTTTAGGGAAAAAAAGAGGACGTTAAGTTCACAAAAGGGAAGACTTGGGATAGATGATTCCTAGGTTTTGCCACTTTCTCAGCCATCATCATGTAAAAAAGGCCGGAGTTAGGCATCCCGCTCATTACTTATTCCCTGATAATACGGAGGACAAAGGCAAAGGGCGGGATGGGGTGGTTATACTATGATGAATCTTTTCGGCAGAGAATGGCAACATTTGGGGATGTGAGATGGGACACCAAACAGATAGATTTGTGGACGGATTACATCACAGATCAGTCCACGCCCGAAGGGGAATGGGGCAAAAAGGGTTTTATGCCCCAGAGATGCTGCTGGGCTTATAACAGAGCCTTTTGTTCCTGGCCTCAATGTCATTTTTGGCATGCATGCTCAAGATGTGGGGGAGGCCACCCAGCAAGCAAATGTAGAATGTCATGGGGCCAGGGGGCACAAGAGCATGGGGGTCAGGGATCAGGCCAACAGTTTTTTCGAGAGGGCCAAGGCTTTAAAGGCCAAGCATGTAATAGGGGAGGGCAGGGTAGGGGGAACGCGAATAGAGGGGGACAAAGCCACTGAAGGACGAAAGGTCGGGCAAGAAGAGAGAGGGGGCTAGGGAGGAATGGCGGGGGACATGATAGGGAACAGTTTGGGATGGCCAGAACCCCCATCAAATCAAAGGTATGGTCAGTCTACCTGGACAGATATCCAGACACGAGCGTGCGGGATATGATTTTAAGGGGTTTTAGCACAGGTTTTTCATTACAGTTTACAGGACCCAGGTGAGCAATGGAGGCAAGCAACCTCAGGTCAGTAAAAGGGAAGGAGGAGGTACTAAGACAGAAGATAGAGAAGGAAATGGCAGCAGGTAGGGTAGAAGGCCCATTTAACACCCCCCCATTGCAAAGCATGCAGATTTCACCATTGGGTCTGGTACCCAAAAAACAGGAGGGGGAATACAGAGTGATTCACCACCTGTCATATCCAGAAGGGGGGCAGTGAATGATTTCATCAGCGAGGAACACAGTAAGGTGACATATGTGACACTAGAGGATGTGGTCCGAATGATCCGGGCCACAGAGGATGCATGGATGGCAAAAATGGACATTGAGTCCGCTTTCAGACTGCTTCCAGTTAGGAGGGAAGACTGGGATCTATTGGGTTTCAAAAGTGGGGGACAGTATTATTTTGACAAAGCAATGCCAATGGGTTGTTCCACAGCATGTGCTACATTTGAGGCTTTCAGCACCTGTTTGCAGTGGATATTTCAGGAAAAAATGGGTTATAGGATGGTCATCCATTATCTGGATGATTTTCTATTCATTGGAAAAGGGAAATGGGAGACACAGAGGATGCTGGGTAAGTTCCAGGAATTGTGCCATGAGTTAGGGATCCCACTGACACCAGAAAAAACAGAGGGGCCTAGCAGGATTATGGAATTTCTGGGGCTTGAGATAGACACACCGAACGAGGTATTTAGACTACCGGACAAAAAAGTAAGTAAACTGAAGGAACTAATCCAATTACACACCAGCAGGAGACGGGTACAGCTAAAGCTGGTACAGCAGGTGCTGGGGCATTTGAACTTCGCATGCAGGGCCATTGGACCAGGGAAGGCATTCACAAACAGGTTAGCCAGGGCTACAGCAGGGGTCACCAGATCACATCACTGGGTGGACCTGACGTGAGGTGTTTAGGAGGATTTTAAGATCTGGGAAGAATTCCTTAGGGAGTACAATGGGTGCTCTTTCTGGCAGGAGGAGTGGCTATACAACACAGACCTTGACCTCTACACAGATGCAGCTGGGGGGCTAGGCATGGGGGAGTACATGAGGGGTAGATGGTTCGCAGAACCCTGTCCAGCCATTTGGGTGAAGCATGGGAAAGTGAGAGATATTACACTACTGGAGATTATGCCTATATGGGCGTGTACATTGGTCTGGGGGGAGGAATTACGGGATCAAAAAGTGACCTTTTGGTGTGACAATAGAGCAGTGGTGGATGTGTTAAACAACAGGGGAGCCAGATCAGACACAGTCATGCAGGTATTACGACTTTTAGTTTTAAGGGCATTGCAGCTGAACATGTAATATAGAGCGCAACACATAGAAGGGGTACACAATACTCTGGCTGACAGCCTTTCCCGTCTGCAGCTGGACCATTTTTGGAGGCTGGCACCAGCAGCGGAAGAACTAAAAACACCCATACCAACGAACATCTGGGACGTTGGCAGGAAGGAGCAGAACTGTTGTTTCACAGCTCATGGGCACCACGGACTCTGAGGGCCTATGACGGGGCCTGGCGAGTGTTTCAAACATTCAGGGCAGAGCACCAGATGGAGGCAGGTAGGCCACTCACAGAGGAGCAGTTGGGTATGTTCACAGTGGAGCAGTGGCGAAAAGGCACAGCCCACACCACAATGGGAGTCTATCTGGCTGGGATTAGTGTTATATGCAGTCTAAAAGGGTGGAGGGATCTGACAAAATCATTGCTCATCAGAAGAATGATGCAAGGATGGAGCAGGTTGAAACAGGGACTAGCAGATAATAGGAGGCCTATAGGGGAACAGTGGTTGATAAAGCTGAAGGACATGCTCCCAGCAATATGCAGATCAAGGACCGAGGCCCAGCTATTTCACACGATTTATGTGGTAATGTTGGCAGGGGCCATGAGAGTGAGCGAGGTGGTAGGTTATGGGAGAGAAGACAAGGAAGGGGAACTAGAATAGGGTAACATAACCTGGGGGGTGATGGAGATACGGATCAAGATTAGGAGGTCTAAGACAGATCAAAGAGGAAAAGGTTGCATGGTGATGCTGAAAGGGCAACAATATGCCCAGTACAGGTTCTGTGGGTTTTCGCCGCAGAGCATGGGAACAGGACAGGAAAATTATTTGTACATGGGGATGGGAGAAGGGTGACTGGCTACCAAGTCACAGTAATACTTAAAAAGGGCATGCAATTCATGGGGAAAGACCCAGCTAATTATTCTTCCCATTCCCTGTGGATTGGGGCTGCCTCACATTGGGCAGCAGCAGGTGAGATGGTGAATGAGATATTGGAAAAGGGACGCTGGCGATCGGCCAGTTATAAAAGGTACATCAGAGTACTGAAATAAAAATAAATAAAAAAAAAATATATATATATAAAATATATAACAAAGAATATTGGGAAGGTGGGGCTCCTGGCTGGAACCACAGAGCTGGGGGCAAGAAATGGTAAAGGGTGGGTAATGAAGAAGGTGTGGGGATGAATATGGAATGACACTCACGAACATGTGTAAGTAATGAATTTTTGCTTACACCCATAGGTAGAGGAGGATCACGAAGTATGGATCTGCAACCATTCCTATATTTATTGGGCTGGAAAGAGAGCAGAGAAGAAGGCTGGGGGAAGGCAACTATACCAAGATGTGAGAATGTGTAGGTTGTTTTGGCATGGCATACGGGGGATGAGATGGGCACAGCTGCTTCCCACCTTAAAAGAACTCAGAGGACGGTGGCCCAGGCCAGACCTAATTATTATACATCTAGGAGGCAACGACCTGGCAAGCAGGCCTTGGGTGGACACATACTTACAAATAAAAAAGGACTTGGGGCAATACGACAGTGGTGGCCACAGGTATGCATCGCCTGGTCCAATATGATACCAAGGAGGGTGTGGAGGCAGGAACACAGCCACAGAACGGTAGAAAGGGCCAGGAGAAAGATGAATAGGAGGGTTGGAACATTGGTAAGGCAGATGGGAGGACAAGTGATACTGAGGGGGGTAGAAGAATGGGTAGATGATTTTTACAAGTCAGACAGGGTGCACCTGTCAGACATAGCCATAGACATGTTCAATACAGAAACAATGGGATTTATAGAAACATGGAGGAGACAGACAAACAGTGGGAAATAAAAAAAAATAGAAAGAAGGAAAGAATAAAAAGGATCTTCCCTGAAGTAAGGGAGAATGGTACCCTAGATAAGGGGGAAGCCAGACATCCAACGCAAGCTGGAGACTGGCTAGTGGGGAAAAGGGGGAAGAGGGGAGGGGAGGAAAAATGAATAACACAAGAAGAGAATGAAGATGAAGGAGAAAGCAGTCTCGGTTTTCACCGTTACCTAACGGGAAAGGAGAAGAAGGCACCCAGGTTTTCACCTGGGGGAAGGATAAACAGAGATTGAGATATGGATGAAATAAACAAAATGTTGGAAATATGATAATAAAGGAATTGAAATGGAATATGGAATTATGAATTTAAATAAATTAATTGCCAATCTGAGCACAACAACAAACAATGGTCTCTGTCTTTTGTGAGGGAAAAGGGGGGAATCCAGGACAATGGAGTTTGCCCCTTTAAAAGGGCAGACCAGGTTGTCCTGGTGCACCCCTTCCCTCCTGCTTAGAATGGTTGTGCTCAGAAGGGAGGGGGTAGGAAGGGAGGGCTAAGGAGCCAGAACAATGGACAGGCAAACAGGAAGGGAGGGGCAAATGGAGGTACATAGGGACAGTACAAGTGGGCCTCAGCCACTTTTGATGGAGTTTTGATCCTCCCACCCACCCTGCTAGGCATAGCAAGAGGGAAGACAGTCAAGATGGGACTGTAGGTGGGTCTGTTAAGGTGGAAGACAAGCACATCTGTTCGGACAGTTTGGACTGCAAAGGTGGATGGCATGTAATAATATAGGTTACGGACTGCCAAAGGTGGATGGCAGGTGATAATATGGTTATGGACTGCCAAAGGTGGATGGCAGGAGGCAAAGGGGGGAAAGGGGGGGAAGAGGGGAGGGTGGAGGAAAAAGGAATAACACAAGAAGAGAATGAAGATGAAGGAGAAAGCAGTCTCGGTTTTCACCATTACCTAACGGGAAATGAGAAGAAGAAGGCACCCAGGTTTTCACCTGGGGGAAGGATAATCAGAGATTGATATATGGATGAAATAAACAAAATGTTGGAAATATGATAATAAAGGAATTGAAATGGAATATGGAATTATGAATTTAAATAAATTAATTGCCAATCTGAGCACAACAACAAACAATGGTCTCTGTCTTTTGTGAGGGAAAGGGGGGAATCCGGGACATTGACATGCACAATAATTTATTTATGATCCAAGCTTGACAGACAATACCTGGCATGTGTTTCATGACCCAGAAATTGATGGGCCTTTTAAAACAGTTTCATCAACATGAGTTTTGAAGAACAAGGAAGATGGGTCATTGAGACCAAGATATTTAACTTCGCCTACAAGCTTGAGTGACTTGTTATTTAAAGTGATTGAGAAGGAAGAATTTGTGAGTGACAGAGCTAAGACCCAAACAACATGGTTTGAGTTTGAGATGTACAATGTGACCTGCAGAAGCTATTCCATGTGTTCTTAAGTATTTGTTTATTAGTGGCCTTATTTTGACAAAATTTCACCCCAATGTACCCTAAAGGTGACTATCTCCCCAGGTTGTGGCCTGCTGTTGATGTTTCCCAGGGACCTCTCTTGGAGGCAGCCCAGCTGTGGGACTGAAACTCGGTTGAATTCTACTGAGTGATGGGCTGTTCTGACCGGCTGTGATACCAGGAGTGCACAGTGCCTTTTCGGTGGATTTTCTTCAACACCTCATTCTCAACAGGATACTACAGGACTCTGCTATACTTACTCTATATTTGTATATTAGGGAATGTGCTCTTTTAGTCATCTAGTTTTAATTTACTTTTACTGTGTATATTTTCATGCACTTTTTATGTTTTCATGTAGGATAGACTTGTTGGATGTTTTACCTACAGTTTAGCGACTAGCGATTTGCATTGTGATTTCCTGATTGTTCACTGATATATTTTAAACACAAGATTGGTATTAAAATATATTTATATATATATATATATATATATATATATATATATATAAATATAGCATTTAAAAAGCTTAGTTTAGTTTTCAGATATTGCACCACTAGTAATTACTTGATCACATGACCTTGGTCTGACCTGAGGCTATTATAAGGTGCGTGCACCAATTTACTTTACTGAGCTATGTGGATCTGAATGGGTGCAGTGCATCTTAGAGCAGAACCTGGCTATGACTGCCCACTGGCTGATCATTTCTCTCTCCTTAGATAATTTGAATTTTTTACATTTGATTGACATTTTGCTCAAGGGTAGAATTATTTGCAGTTCCTAAGCTGACAAGCATGTCTGGTCATGACTGAGCAGGCTAACTAGCCCGCGTTGTTTTTCTTTGATATGGACTGATGTTCTGGTGTGTTTTGCACTGTGGATGTGACTTAAGTTGTTCAAGAGGCGATGTGATGCTTGTGACAGAGAGAAGGAGTGCCATTATCTGAAACCCTACTCTTCTAAGAGTGAGCTGAAATTTAGAAATTGATGTCAAACTGATGTTAAGACTTGTTTTTTAGAAGATATTGTTTAAAAATATTTAGCTGCTAGCTGTTAGATTCTAGACCTTCTAAGCTTGATATTAGCTTCCATAATTTTTCTATCTTTTTGGGGGAGTTCATATAAATTAGTAGCAGAAATATTAACAACACAGTAATCCAGTAATTTATTGAAATAGTTGGCAACATCAGTCCTAGGGATACTATTTAAAAATGCTTTATTTTGTTTTCTCTAGTGGACTGCACCAGGAACTGGCAGTTCTCATTGCAACATATTTATTCATACTGGTTGGACTTTGGAGGCCCCTTATCTAAATTGGCTTATTGCTTATATTGCCCTGAATACTTCGGGGGGAGCTCAGAAGGTCTGAACCTAAGAACTTAAAGAACTTACAGATCAATAGCCAAAGCATAAATGTTATTCTGGCTGATCTTCCAGGAGGTTGATTAGAGTGTCTCAGGTTGAAGAAAAGTACAGCAAGTGTTGGGAAACTATTTGTTTACAGTACAAATACTGAAGAGTTCAGCGTTTGTCTACATTTGAATTTGGGACCAACTGATTCATGGTTTGAACTTTTGACCTGAGGCCTATAAGGTATTTTGCACAGAACCATATATTGTAATTGTTGAACATTTGTGCACTTTTGTTGCTTTTGTTGCTTAGAATTTTAAATCATTTAACTTCTAAAACAAGATAATTTCACAATTACATTTATATTTGTTTTTATACAGGCTCGTTAATATACTCAAACACTTTGTAATTAGGCTGAATTGAATTGATTAATTGATTGCATAACTCACATATCATTAATTAGTAGGAATTATGGTGTTTACAAGAAAACAGGTTCTTGCTATGGAGTCTGAGATAGCTGACACCGTTCTAGCAGATGTACCCCTAGAGCTAACCCAGCAGTCAGTTTTAGACTGTGAAGTTTAGTTAGATGGCAGTTGTTCTGATGTTCTTTTACCAGCCACTGAACTGCATTCCATTCCTATGCAGTCTTTGCAAACAGTGGGAAATGCAGCACCCAATATAAAGAAAAACGTGTACTAAAATAAAAACTAAACAAACCAAACAAAATGGTACCAAAGCTAATGCTTTTTCTAAAAAAAGTTGTGAAAGCTGAGAAACAGAAATCCATTAAGCAATTAACCCAGAAACAAAGATTATAGATCATTCTGAGAGCTCTACAATGCTCGTTCGACAACACTTTGGTCGAACGACATCACATCGACAGGATTTATGCCAACCTCAAATTGCAGTTGACATAAATTCCTTTTTTTCTCCCATTCTTATTTTTTCATCGGGGGCATTCCAGTCGGAGTTGATTCAGGGAGGGGTGCAGGACCGGGAGACAGTGTGCCCCTGTGTCAGGAGCACCAACACAGCGACTTGTCAGCAAACTGTCAATTATGTCTGCAGGTTTGTAGGCCACTGTGTTGATGTCGCTGTCAGGGGGGCATACTGTGTTGAGCCAGTTGTTTCTGCTCAACCGTGTATCTCAGATAATGCAGTTGGTACTATTACTCAGACTGCATTCTGTTCTAACCTAGTTAACTCAGCACCCACTGTTTCTCTTATTGATACCTCTAAGATATCAGTTAACTCATGGAGTAGCCTTCCAAGTACTAGCCCACCTTCCTATAAATTAGAAAGACTGAAGCAAGAATTTAGGGAAGTTAAATTCCATACAGGATAATTATATATCCATAGATACTTCCCTTACTGTAACTTAGGTTTCTACCAATGGCTACTCCGAATCAGTGGATTTTTCACCAGAATATTTTTCTGAATCAAACCCCAAGCCTTCTTGGAATAATGAATTAAGAGGTGTAGTTAATGATCTCCAAGAGACTATTAATGGCCTGAAACACTTTAATACTCCTGGCATAGTTGGAACAAACTCTTTGAATGCGAAGGAAGCACACATCCCTGACAGTACAATGCCAAAACCCGGCACTGTGTGTGTCGCTGTTGAGGATGTCAAAGTCAGGGATGTCACCCTGTTATTTGTAAACTATTTTGTGTCTATATGGTCTTTCTTTCACATCATAATGACATTTACTATAACTCTGTAAGAGACCAGATTGTGCACCTATTCAGGGCAGTTACCAGTGTGGGTATTAATCCTGTTGATATTGTCCAAATCTGGAGAGATAAAGACTATTTAGGGGGCTGACTGTCATGTTATATTCTGTTCTGCTCCTTGAATAGCCAGTCAAGTGTGGATAAACAATGACTGTCTAATCAACATAGGCTATTCAGTTGACTATGTAAATAGAAAGACTTTAAATTCTACTGGAAATAATACCTATACTTCTCCTAAACAGTTGAGCATTTTTGGTTTAAAACCTATTTCGAATGAAAACTCAAGTAAGCTTAGACATGTTATCTTGAATTTACTTACACACGTTTTAAAGATCTCAATTACAGAATCTAGAATCCATAATGTTATTTGATACAAAGCTTCCAATAAAGAAGGCAGAGTAGATTTGATTACTTGATAATCTGCCATATGCAGATGAGATACTGAGCAAGGCCATCATATTGGATAAAGCTGAGGTACATATAATAGACAGTGAAATTCTATTTAAACAACAAAATCAAGTTCTGACTACTATGAAATCAAATGTTCCTGAAGATAACTGTATAGCTACTTTGTGCTTGTATAGATTGGGTTGTACAAAAAATGAGAATTCTAACAAGCTACAAAATATGGTCCTAGATGTATTTGAACAACTCTTGAATATTTCTATCAATGACCCAAATGCCTTATTTGCTAGGAGGCAGGGAACAGATCCTGACTGTGACCTTGTTTACATAAAAACAGCTTATCAGATCCTTTGTAACAAAATACTGGATAACATTGCCTTATTAGATGCTCTTGGTCTTCATGTTATTCCATTTGACACTCACACTGACCCTGTTTTTTTATGATAAAAAAAATATATTTTATGAAAAGCTGATTTAGTGCAAAATAAATCTACTGTGTATAATCTTCCAGTTATGAATAGATTTGAAACTCTGTCTAATATGGAGGAATGACTAACTAACTCAGAAATAGCTGATTCAAATTTTAACAAGCTAATTTCATGGAACATAGCAGGACTTACTGCAAAATGGGCTGATACACAATGGCTAGACTTAATTAAAAGCTGTAACTTGATCTCTTTACAAGAGACCTGGCATAACAAGACCCAAGATCTACCATTAAATGGTTACATCACTTTTCACATTCCAGTTATTAGAAATGCTAAGATGGGAAGGTATGCCAGGGGTCTTTTAATATGGATTAAAATTAACACAGCTATTAGGGCTAATGATATATTGGCAAACTCTAATTTTCAAGTTTTTGTTATTCAATATTTTTAAGAGGATTTTTTTGCTTAATGTTTTTGTACCTCCCCCTAAATCAAAAACTTATTTTTCTGAAATTTGGAAATCCTTAGAGGAAGCTATTCATTTGGCTTGGACTAGCACTGAATGTGAGGAAATACTGTTATGTGGTAACTTTAATGCCAGGTTGGGCCAATTTGATGGTTATGCGGATTGTAAATTCCAGTCTTCTGTGTCATCAACCGACATATAATTTTCCCAGAAAATCAAGAGACTCTAAAATTATTAATATGGGCAATAAACCTATTGAGCTTCTTATGACACATTATCTAGCCCCAATTAATGGTCAACTTTAGGGCGATTTTCAGGGTGATTATGTACATTATTCTGTTAGAGGTCCATCTACCAATGATTATTTCTCCTGGAATGAGGACATGTCCTTATGGGATTCATGTCAGGTGCTCATGAGAGCAGAAAGTGATCATTTCCCCCTAGGGTTGAAATAAAAAACAAATCTGATACATATACGCATCATGTACCTCTTCCAGTTATGGAAATACAAAGTCAAATAAAGATTAAATGGCATATTTCTAAGGGACCTCTAATTAAACCTATACTTCAAAATGTTATTTCTACCATTAATGGCTCTGATTTGGAATACTCAACTATTTGTCGTCAATTAGAATCAGGCTTTGAACAAATAACCTCTGCATTGTCCTTGTATCCCAACCCAGAAATAACTCAGACCATTCCTCGTTAACTTTTGGTTGCTCGCTGGCAATATTTATTTATAAGAGCACAGTTAAATTCATACATTTACATCCCAGTTTATGTCTAACAATTCCATATTTACATCTTGGGCATAACAGTCCCAAATCTCTTCTAGGACATAACAGTCCCATCTTCCCTCTCATGTGGTTCTTCTTCTTGCTCTCCTCCTCTTACGGCACTGTTTCTTGGGGTCCGGACACTGTGATCTGGACCCCCCTTTCCATCACCATAACCGGGTACCACACTTACCCAGACCATGCCCCCCACTAGGTATGGACACAGCTGATCCACCCCTAGTTTTATATCCCTCTCCTTCCCCATTACTCCCATGCCTGGGTTCCTTTTGTCCCCAGCCCATGGTATATCCCCTCCCCTCTATCTGCACCCCTTTTCCTCTTGCTCCCACCCTTCCCTTCCCTCAACCTCTCTCTCCAGCTGTCTCACAAATCTACCAGAGGCTCCTCCTAATCCCCCAGACCCTGGACGACCAGCCACAGCCCCAGCTGCCCATGCTGGGCCCCTTAGAGGTACTTCTACCTTGCTCCTCTGCCTTATCAGTGCCTATATCACATTTCCTCCTCTTTCTTGCTGGGAGGTGGGTTGGAAAATTACATCAAGAAAGGGCCAACTGATGATTACATGCCTTTAAATGGCCCCTAAGGACCCCTAATCAGGACCCCCTATTGGACCCTCCCCTTGGCCAATAGCCAGCAAGCTCCGAACTGATCATTTGACCCTTCTCTGAGATCATCACCCCACCCCTTGCCCTGCAGACCCCACCCCCTCCTCCCCCCTCCCCTTCCCCTTCCGGCATTCATTTCTGGCTGGCTTCTAGGACAACCTGGCCTGCCTTTTAATGGCATGCCTCATTGTCCCTGGATCCCCACCCAGAAATAACTCAGACCATTCCTTATTAACTTTTGGATGCTCGCTGGCAATATTTGTTTATAAAGGCACAGCTAAATTCATACATTTACATCCCAGTTTATGTCTAACAAGTTCATATTTACATTTTAGACATTACAGTCCCAAATCTCTTCTATGATATAACAGTCCTGTCTTCCCTCTGATGTGGTTCTTCTTCTTGCTCTCCTCCTCTTATGACACTGCTTCTCGGGGTCCAGACACCATTATCCTGCCCTCCCTTTCCATCACCATAACCGGGTACCACACTTACTCAGACCACTCCCCCCCACTAGCTGTGGACATGGCTGATCCACTCCCTAGTTCTATATCCCTCCCCCCCATTACTCCCACGCATGGGTTATTTTTGTCCCCAGCTCGTGGTACCTATCCCTCTACCTGCTCCCCTTTTTCCTCTTGCTCCCACCCCATTCACTGACCCATCTCCAACTTGCGATGGAAGATGTGGTTCCCCCCTTGCAGGTTAACCCCTCAGACCTTTTTTGTTAATTTCCCCAACTAACTCTCTGAATGGGTGAAGGAACAGGCCCATGCTGAACTCAGTCAGATGAAACCCATCCCTCCGCGACACTGCCTCCTCCTCGTATGAGATGTCCCTATGTTGAATGTGGACCCCTCCATCTCAACCACTGCCCTGGCTACTTTCCTGTTCAAAGGTTTCTGTGCCACCTCTATCACTTTTGGTCCCTTCGCTCCCCTTCACACCCTTCTGGAGGTGATCTCCGACCAACCGATAACCACTCTGGGCCACCAGCTCTTCACCTTCTCAAAATCTGCAATTATGTCCTTCATCAGGGACCACCAAGGCAATGTCCCCAAGTCATTGCCCCCCAAATAAAAAATAACACAGTCCAGTTGGCCCCAATGCACCCACAGATCTCCCATCAGGGGGAGCAACTGCAACCTCCTCATGCCCCTCAGGCCTCTCCATCATACTCTGGTGTGCACCGCTCCCAGGTGCAGCTGCATTCCTAGCCTCATGGCAGTTGCAAACCTCTCTGCCCAGTATATGAAGGAGTGCCCCATGATCCACACTTGCTGCTTGAAACCTGCTGTGGGGACAGAAAGGGACACCCATTAGCCATTATCAACATCTCACATATTGCTTGTAACAATTTTTCCATCTCCCTACCCGCTTGACCTCAGCTTCCCCTGCCCCAGCAGCAGCTAACTCCATTGCTGCTCCAATCTGGAAGGAATGCGGGGCAAACCCATTGGGGTTTTCACCTACAAATGCATGTGGTAGGCCTCCCCGAGCCCCCCCTCCTGCCTCACTGCCTCTCTGGCCCAATTGGAAAATGGCCACCCCCGTCTATTGACACCTACTCCCCAGGAGGCTTCCCACTCACCCTCCAGGGTCCAAACCCATCCACCTCACCCTTGGTAGCCTCGCCAGCAACCAGTTGGCCGAAGTCCCTTAGGCACTGTATTGCTGCTGCATCATGGGCCTTTGGCCGACTACAAACCCTTCACTGCTGTATCATTGCTGCTGTTGCTGTGCCACCCCCGGGGGGGACCAGGCCATGTGGCAGGCCTTCCATCCATCCAGCCTGCATTAACACAGCCCCCTTCCCCCCATTAGTCTGCATCACTTCATTCATTTATTTGCTTTCTACTGGATTCCCTGTACTACAACAACACTGTTTCTTCTCTCCTCGTGTGCACAACACACAGACCTTCTCAGCAAGCAGCACAAACTACTGTTCACATCAAAGTTAAATTTGAGTACAAATGTGCAACATTAATTATCAACATACCAGAGATATAAAAGAGCACTTTTTCCAGAAAACCAGTCAACACCATGTAAGTACTGAAGCTCTGTACACCAGCTCTTTACCGGGTTTTAATTATTTTTTTTGATGCCATAACATGACAGCCACACTGTGCAGTCTCTCTGTCTCTCCCGGTTCAGGCTAGCCTGCTCCCATGCTCCACAGACCTTCGTACTGCCCCTGCCTGCCTTCTCCTCTTGCTGGGAGCCCTGCTCCTGTAAGCATCCACTCGCATTGTAGGAGGCTCATCTGCTCCCCAAAGCCCAGTTCCCTGCCCCCCAACATGTGGTGTAGGCCATGGTTCCATACCATGCTGTATGTCACTGCCACAGCCTAGGCTTCCTCCCAACCCCGAGAAACAGCACAATTACCAGTGTATCTTCCCCCACCATTTCAGCACCCCAGGAATGCATGGTTCCTTTTGTGAAGGAAAACAGCCTCCCTGCTGCCATGCCACCCAGAAGGCCCTACTGGCCCTTCCCCTTGGCCAATAGCCAGCAAGCCTAACCTGGTTGTATGACTTTTCATGTTTTACCTTGGCTAAGAGCAAATTATATTTTTCCTTATTATTGACCCTACCATGATATGATTGTGGATATCAAACTAAAGGTATAGTATACCAAATATAGGTTAGAACTGTTTCCAAGCAATATATTAACTGCAAGATATCAAAAGAGTAGTAACATTTTGGACAGTTATTGTCACTGTTCTTCTCAATTTCCAGAGAATCAGTTCAATGTGTTCTTTGTTCATACACGGTATAACAAGCTTAGGGAAAACTAGTTAAACCTATTTGTGATATAATACAAACTGATGATCAGTTTCTACCATTAAATATATTTTTCACAACAAATGATGAAGTAATCTTTTATGTGGTTACAGGTTATATTAATGCAGTCTGTAGACTTTGTGCTAAGGTTTTTAAGCCAGTCTGAACTTCTGTAATTCCCATGGATTCTGTTGTGATAAAACAGCTTGTATTATACTGATGTTTAAAAGTTCCATAGAGATAGTCTTGATATAGTGTTCATGCCTAAAAAATATTTTATTTCAAAACTATTGACTGTAGACTGTTCAAGTGCTTGCCAGGCTTCTCATTTTATTTTATCTCAGAAATACTACTGCTAACTGAAATATAACTTAATGTCTTTTTGACATATAGAAATGTACTATTGTACGTTTGATAATATTTATATTATACCTGTTGTTTTTAAATGTATTGTAAGTATGTTGAAATTTGTAATGGTCTTTAGACCGATCAATAAAACATTACTACTGCACTAAGCATTGCAACCAATTGTTACTGAGGGCATTGTGACATCAGTATCCTGATATCTTTATTCATGATTTGATCTGATGCTGGGAACTTCTTTTTTAGGTGGGAAAAAGATAACATTTCAGGGGACGCTAAATAAGGGAAAAATCAGAACTATTTCAAAACAAAAACACAAAAATATACTAGGGTTAACACAGAAACATAGAAAGGTGTCATAAGAAAAAGACTCACAGTCCATCTTATCTGCCTTGTTTCCTACCTGAGTCATACCAACCTACCCTTGGCTGAGCCTAGGCTGAATGCCTATAAGTATGTATCCATTTTCCTCCTGTTCTTCACCTCTTTACTGTCTTAGTTTTCACCAAACCCTTAGATTTTCCCCATGCTCTGCTGAAATCTGTCACCATTTCTGTCTTTGTTTTTACCGCCTCCCATGGTAAAGCCTTACATTCATCCACATGCTGTTCTGTGAAAAAAAATACTTTTTTTTAGTCTTCCTGAATCTACTCCCCACCAGTTTATACTTGTTCACCTAGTTGCTGATCCCGCTCTATGCTTAAATTGGCCATGACACTTAACCATGTTGATAACTTTCAGATACTTAAATGTTTCTATCATATCCCCCCCCTCTCCTTTCTGGCTTTTTGATGCTTTTCTCATTCTCTTTAAATTATTTGACTTATTAGTAATTTAGGTTTTTGTTAATTCACTACTTTGTCTATATTTTTGTAGTTCTAACTTCAGCTTCAGAGACCTTTATTTTGCATATTGTTTCCCTTTCTTTCTGACTGTTCTCTTACTCTTTAGTCAAGTCTTTGGTCTCTATATATTTATCCTCTATATATTTTCTTATATTTTGTTTATTAATTATTAAAAAAAATAATATTGAAGACGAGACAGCCAGACCTTTGGGGTGGGGTTATTGCAGACCCAAAGAGGAAATAGAGGAGAAGGACAGTCATGGAGGAGTCATCTGTCTTCATCAGACAGCACCATGTTCAGGTTCAAGACCAATGAGAAGCAGGGGTGGTGATCCAGCAGCCCTCCTACAGTGCTACAGCAGCATTCCCAGGTTCTGCTGCAGCAGCAGTCCCAAGTTCCACAGCAGTCCCTAGTTTCTCCTGCTTCACTACCACAGACTTAATCCCCTGTGCTCCCTCATAGTACTACCACTACAGGTTGTTTCCTTGAGGAACTATGTGCCTACAGCCTCATGCTCTTCAAGTTCATTTTCACCATGTAGTCAAGTAAGGTGGCCCAGCACAATACAGCTGAGACAAAATATCAAACAAGATGCTCGGTGTAAAATAAAATTTATTGTCCTGGATACAAAATATAAGGTGGCTATCACCCCTGATGAAGGGACTTTTGTCTTGAACTGTCATGGCTAGTCTAAGAGTTACAGTCATCTTGTATTTTGTATCCAGGACACTAAATGGGATTTTTCACTGAGCATCTTGTTTGATATTTTGTCTCAGCTCTGTTGTGCGGGGCCACCTTGAATAACTTTTTGGTACACTTCTTGGGCTGGCTGGCCTAGACCCATGCACCTGCCCTACACCACTGTGATCACAGACTCTACATACTTGCACCTGTAATCATTTTCATCATCACTGCCATCTTCATGTTGAAGGAACACCAACATGACTGTTTTGTGTGAAATGTGCCCTGCATTTACTATAATAGTTGTTTGTATGCCAACATCTCTAGGTGACAGAGTTGTACTCCAGTCCTACACAATCTCCCCTGCTAAACTGAATACCAGCTCCACACTGACACTCAAGAGTGGACAGCTCATGTACCTGATTGCTATGGAGGTTAGTGCTGGCCAATCAGTGAGCTTTCTACTCTGGTATAACAAGAGCTTATCTGTGATGATAAGGTGCTACTTTCCACCAAATATGCATAATATGCATCCATCATGCAGTGCACTTCCTGCAGTCCTACTGCCTCATCAGTCTCAAACTCCTTTTCCTCTATATCCTTAGGTCCGACCTGGTACAAAACATCCCAAAGTGGATTTGTTGAGATTGTTTCTTTTACCTTGCATGTTTTTTTCAGTACAGTATGTTTACCATGTGAGGTGGTAGTACACAGATTCTCTATTGAGTTTCATGTTGTGCCTTAGATAACTGTGACTTTAGCATCTGTGCTCAATGTGCCTGTCTTATTAGAAGATCAATAAAAGTTTTGACATAATCACTTCCACTTCAATCACTGATGCCAGGCTAAATTTATAAATATGGGTTCAGCATGGTGGCTTTCCCAAATCTGTAGACTGCAGAGTGCTGTAAATATGGGTATTGCAGTCCAAGAAATGGAGCATGTTTTCAATGAAGGCACAACTTCTGCTATCACTAGCTGCCTCCAGCACCTCCTGTATATTCAACAGTGTCTGCCTCAGCACCTATAGATTAACATGGCCAGAATAATAAAGGTTGTGTCCCACTCTCTGTCTGTGCTGCAAGTTCAAATGGACTGAGAATCATAATAAAGCCTCCATTAGTCACGGTTGGTCTGTTTTCAAAATCTTGGATACTCTGGCACTGTCAAGGCTTATTTGTAGAAGCAGATATTTGGAGATCACTTTATACTGCTAAAACAAGCATGAGATCACGTGCTGTTTGAGTTCCACCTGGTGACAACTTCCAGATTTACAAAACACTGAGGCAGTTATTGTTATATAATTACTGGGTTCTGTTTTTTTTTCAATGGGAAAAAATATGTATTAAATACCATAATACCTGAGTAGGTCTTATGGTATTCACGTGGTTCCTTCCCATTTAAATGCGCGTGAGCTTCACACTATCTATTTTTCTCTCAACGCACTGTCCATAAACACTTACCTCCTCACTGCCATTCACTGCATACTAAACCTTTTAATTTCCCTTGTATTACCTGGGTAAAATAAAAAAAAAACTAACTAGATTTCAAACCATGGACTACACACTCAAACTGCAACAAGAAAAAAATGGCACCCTTCAATTATATAAAACAAAATATGGGGTGCAGTGTGTTTCACTCAAATTTAACACACATCCTCATTGTTGAATGGCAATCATAAACCCCTCAGGCTTCACACTCAGGGTTTATGTGCCATCCAACAACTCATATGTGTGTGTTAAATTCTTATAACAGACTCCATCCCATACTTTATCCTATATGTATCTGCAGGTGTCTGAACTAGTCATGGACCTTTTCATAATGGGGAAATTGGACACAGATGCAACATGCCACAGTTAGCATGGACTGTGACCCATATAGTGGGCCTTACTCCAATGTGGGGGGGGGCAGTATAGCACTGCAGTTAAGAGTCCTGAGCTGCAAACCAGAAGAGCTGTGTTTTAATCCCACAGCCACAACTTGCATACTGTGTGGCCATGGACAAGTCATATTACTTGCCTGTGCTACCTGGGTACACATGGAAATAAGGCTAGGTCTAATGTGTTTTTCCTGGCCAAAAATGACAAAACAAACAACAAACAAATAAAGAAAACATGGACTTGATATTAGGATGTGCCAGAAAACACCTGCACAATAACAGTATGACAGTGTGCCAGGCATGGCACCATTAGAAATCCTCCCATCACTTTTGCATTTCAGTACATTGAAGACATTATCACTTGCAATGAAACCCACTTTCAGTGATTGGGGATGAAATCACTCATCGACCTTTTTCATGAACAATTCTAGCATTTTGTGACCCCTTGTGTGATCCAGTTATACTCCATATTGCCATTCTAGTATGTTGTTGAATACCCAGAGTGCTGTTACAACTACAATTGAGCTCAGTACATTTTTTCCTACAGCCTGAGTCAAATAGTATTCCAGGTACCTGTGCCCAATGTGCTGCAATATACAGATGGGAGTTGCCATCTGTTTAGTCACTGGTCAACGCATCAGTACTAATATGTATGTAAGGTGATGCTGAATGCTGCATGGCATGGATTACCATGTGCAACACTGTCTCATCCAGTTCAGGAGTGGCTCACATAGAGAACTATGTTCTTGAAGGAATCTATCATTTAGAATAGGCATGGCCACCAATCTTCTAAATCCCAAATTCTCCACAGAAGAAAATGGCAATAGATAAGTTGCTACCATTTCAGCTGTGGCTGCCTTTAGTTCATGTATAAGAGCATGACTGGGAGGGTATTTGGACTGACACTCAAACATGCCATGCAGCATAGACTGGGCCTTTCAGATTGTTGGAATACTAACAGCTGGATTTGCCATGGTATTATAGCTGGTGAGGCAGTACTTGACTCCTGGGGATTCAAAGTTGCTGCTCAAAATAATGTAGTGATTTGGTGTGTATTGCTATGGCTTTACTGTGGTTTGGTGCCTCTGGGTGGTACTACTCAACTCCCCCACTGCTGCTGTGACCACTAACTGGCAGTCCCACAGAGTCCTCTTCCTCTATCTAGTCTTCTTCACCCACCCCTCCCTATACAAGGGATATTTGCCTGCCACTTCATAGTGCTTTGGCAAATGATGGTGATAATAAGGTACAGATCCCCTGCACAGGCTTCCTTCAGGTGTTGAATCCAGCGTAATAGGTGCCTGGACATTAGATTTGTGTATCATCCACTTGTGCCTAGGTGGCTGCCCTTTTTCCACTACTAACTTATGCTTGACACAGTACACAGATAGTAACGGTTTCATCAGCTAAGGCCAGGATATAGAAATTCCAGACTAAGGATTTAGTACCCCTTTATTTTGGGTATACCATTATATGGTCACCACAATTAGGGTGCCACAACAAGTTCACCCATCATGCCGGCAAACTGGATTTTGCAGCGCTCAGCAGTGACGGTGCCATCTGGGTGCTGCAGCCTCTGCTCCACACATCTTGGACCTGGAGGTGATTATATTTAAGTATGAGGGAGTGTAGTGGGCACAGCCCCCCCTCCCAAACAGGCAGAACATGCCTTGTGGTGTTAGGCAAGCTGGGGGTCGGGTGGCACAATTGCCTGGTGTGATGTTCACCCTCAGTATTGTACTTGTGCCCTAATGATGGTTGCAGTTTTTCCTGTAACTGCAACATGCTGGAACCTTATTTTTCATTGTAGTGGGAGTGGGACAGGGGCAGGGAAGGGAAGGGATGGAAATGGGAGTTTTTTTTTATGCTTCATGAACTTCAACACTGAGTGATGGACATGTAATATGCTCATCAGTAAGTGGAATAACTAGGGTAGTACTGAGGGGGGAACTTGGTAGTTGGATAAGATAGTGATGGGCAAACCTGTGCACCTTGGATCCAACTCATCATCCTCACAGCTGCTGATATCATCCTCTTCCTGAAGTCTGTCTTCATCATCATCATCATCATCATTGGGCTGGCAGTATAGCCTACAGATTAGAGAAATGAGCTGTGAATGAGCTTGCTACATCCAGCAGAAGAGACCTAGGTTGATTCTCACAGCTTCCAATTGCATACTGTGTGACTCTGGGCAAGTTACTTAACCACCCAGTGCTCCCAGGTCACCCCTGAAAACAGGCACTTGTGCCTCGTGGTCCTTACCCAGTTACCAAAAGACTGAAATTAAAATTGAAAAATCAATTTATCCAGGTGTTCTCTCCCTCTCATCATCAAGGGTCTGACAAACATATTCCAATGTTGCAGTTTTTGACTCTGCAACAGTCAGCTTTCCCTCCTCAGTCTCTGACTCATGCTAAGGCTCCATATTTTCCTTGGGGATGGGAAACTACTATAAAGATCAGGCTCACTGCCACCACCACCATGCATCAAAGGCACAATAACAACCTCCTTGTTGACCACTGTGCCTGAGTCAGAGATTTTGCTACCTCTTGTACTGCTCCTCTTGTTGCCCCCTCACTAAACCCCCACTACCATGGATGCCACAGAACTGGCAGATAAATGTCTGACCACACTATGCCACTGCTGATGCCTCTAACTACTCCCTTCCTATTACAGTACTACCTGCCACAGAGCCTATAGAAGATGTTACTGCAGACAAGTTTTTTGAACTGTAACACCCTTTTGCCCCACAGAACTTGTGACGCTTTTGCCATCTCCCCAGCACCTTTCCCATTAGTGGAGCTTCTCTTCTGAGTTATTGTTTAAATAACAATTTAAAGAAATCCTGCCATACAACTAAGTAGCAACAGCAGAAAACACTTGCCCTGAAGAATTAGTAATGTGATTTGAAAAATAAGAAATAAAAGAACATAGTTTACTGAGCTACTAATAGCTAGTAAAACACCCTTTTTTATTTTAATTATTTTTTTAACTAGACAGAGATTAACCTGACACACATGACAGGAGTAATTAAAAAGTTAGTATAACAAAGTGACAGAACCCCATCATGTTAAGAACAAAATAAATAAAACTAATACAGAAAGTGATTGACAAAATACTTCACTTAAACACACCAAACTATACTACAGAAATAAAATGAGAAATCACAGACTCTAGACCAAAATAATTAACAAGAAAAACTGAGGAAAAAATATGACAAACCTCTGTCTGCTCAGTACAAAAGGCTTCTGATCTTTCTGGGTTGCCTTGCTAACTGAATACATCTCCCTTCCCCTATAGCAGTGCTTCACTATGGACAAAACAAAAACCACTACTTTAAACTAAATAGTGAACAAAAACAGAAAGTGACAACAGAAATCTGGCCATGCAAGGCCATCTAGAACAATTTGTGAGTGATTTGGATTTGAAAGGTTCTGCTTTGAAAGGAATTTTAAACTTTTTAATTTTAGTTTTTTTGCTCGGACAAGCAGATAGACTTTTTTTCCTACTCTCACTTTAGAAGATTACACTGAACACAGCCTCCATATGGCATAACATTTGTTTCAGTACCATGTGACCTGCAGTCCCATAGTGCATTGCAAAATTTGCCTGTGGGACCCACTTAGCTGGTAAGTTTCCAAGGCTGCAAATATGCAAAGTTGTCTCTATTACAAATTGCCACTTGTAAAGGAGAACTAACTTTGTGAATTGTAGCTAAATGAAAATTAATTTGCAGAGTGAATTTTTTCACCTTCACACACCACTGTCCAGTAGACAGCTGAAAAATTACAAGAAGACGGGCAACTGTAACATGATGGACCGATTGACACGAAGGAACCTGACTCTGGGTACCATTGTATTTATTTTTTAATTACTTCTGAGTTTCAGAACCCAGTAACATTACTTGAGTGGAAGCCCTGTGTAGAACAATTCATGTAAACTTTAGTCATATGATTTTACAGGTTTTTGGGACACATAAGTAATTAGATAAGTAATATTGGGTGGGTAAAAGGCAACACTAATAAGGGACCTTAAGTAAGTAAACTAAGTGCAAACTCACAAATGATGCACTGAGAATATTAAATTACTCCACACATGTCCAAATTAAAAAAGAAAATATAAACAATAGGATTTATGTTACCCATAGGTTTAGCTTTTCCACCAAATTCTCCTTTTCTCTTCCTCCCAAAAGTATGGTTTCTACAAACAAGAGCTTTAAACTTCACCCTTTCTCAAAGATTTGATAAAACACTCAATATGGCTGAGTACAGATTTTGCAAGAACTTATGCAACAGGGGTTTTCTCAAAATGCATAGTTTTCAAGTTCTAATAAAGCACCTTATATTTTACAGAACTGTTTATGGACAGACAGGTTTTGGAACACATATTCCTTTTAAAGTTTCCACTAGAACACATGCACAAATGTTTTGTTGGATAGGTGCCATTGCTAAGCAATATGATCTGCTTAAGTCTGAGCCCTTATCTCTAACATTGGAAGACCCATATGTGCCTTATCTGAAATCAGTCTGTCCAAAAACAATTCAGTTTAATACATAACAAAGGGTATGTCTGCTCCTTTCTGCACCCTCCTTAGGTGCCTGTTCATATGTGTGCAAAGGACTACAGCAGTTCCTCTATACACACATGGTATCTGCAGGGGCAATACCATCAAAACATCTGTTCCTGAATTATTTGCAACATTTTGTCACAGCGAGTGTCTGACAGGCTCACTTGAGCATGGTGGTGAGAGAAGGAGGACAGGCCTTATGCCTGGAGCAAAGAAGTATGGCAAAAATCAAAATGGAATCAAGAAACCTCTCATGCCTTAAACAGAACATTTACATAGAAAACCAAACATAGAATTTGTCAGCAGATAAGGACTGCATGGTCCACCTAGTCTGCCCAGTTTGTCCCTACTGTAACTGTCATCATGGATCCTACCTATCCCCAGCATGCTTGAAGACCACCACTGTTTTCTTTCCCACCACCTCTACTGGAAGACTGTTGTTAGCATCCACTACACTTGCAGTTTAGAAGTACTTCTTCAAATTGCTCCAGTCTTCCTGCCTTCCAGTTTCATTGCATGTCCTCTTGGTCCTGGTGCACAGTCTCTTCTGAAAAAAAAATACTCCCCTCCTGCACCTTGCTCATTTTAGTGAAGTACTAAATAGGTCTCAGTCATGTCCCCCTCTCCCTTCTCTCTTCAAGGGAGCACATATTGAGATCCCCTCAGTCTCTTTTCATGTAATATTTGATGCAACCCCTCCACCATTTTAGTTGCACTTCTCTGGGCAGCCTCTCTCCTGTCTATGTCCTTCCTGAGATGTGGTCTCCAGAACTGACACAGTACTCTTGGTAGGGGTATCTCACCAACAATCAGTACAGTGGCAACACCACCTTCTCTTTCTGCTGGTGATTCCTCTGCCTATGCACCACAGCATTCCACTGGCCTTGCCTACTGCTTTGTCACACTACCCAACCACCTTGAAGTCATCAGATATGATAATCTCAAGGTCTTTTTTCTTCTTTGTGACTGTTAAACATACCCTCATTTAAAACTTTGAACTTGCTATCTGTGCCCTTGATGCATAATTTTGCAATTTTTGCATTAAGACACAGCTGCCATAACCTCAACCACTCCTCGAGTTTTTCAAGGTCTTTACTCACTATCTCTAGCTCCTCTGAAGTAACTACCTTATTGCAGATTTTGGAGCCATCTGCAAATAGGCATACCTTCCCTTCTAGTTCTTCTAATATCACCTATGAAGACATTAAAGAGGACTGGTTCCAGCACTGAGGCCTGAGGTACCCCCTTGTCCCTCTCACATCATTACAGTGAGTGCCATTTACCACCATCCTCTGTTGAAAACCCATCAACTAGTTTCTTATCCACTTTACAACCTTAGGTACCACCACTAAATTGCCTTGTTTACTTATAAGCCTCTTATGTGATACAGTGTTGAACACCTTGCTAAAGTCTAAGTAGCCCACATCCACCCCTCCCCCATCTATTTCACTGGTCACTCAGTCAAAGAAATTGATAAGGTTTGTCTGACATGATCTACCCCTCACCCTGTAAATCCATGCTGCCTTGGATCTTGTAACCCCCTTGATTCAATATACTCCTCCTAGCCTTTCTTTAAATAATATTTCCATTAACTTCCACAGCACTGATGTTAGACTGGCCTGCAGTTGCCAGCTGCCTCACTGCTGCTGATCTTATGGAGCAGGACTACATCTGCCCTCCTCTGGTCTTCTGGAACCACTCCTGTTTCCAGTGAGTTGCTGGATAGGGCTGTCAGAGATGTAGCCAGTGCTTCCCTGAGCTCACTCAGCACCCTTGGATGTATTCCATCTGGCCTCATAGCCTTGTTCACTTTCAGATTTGCAAGTTCTTTCACTACTCTTTCCTCTGTGAATGTACATCTCTCCACCTCCCTCCCCCCAGTGTTCCTTCTGCTTATATGTGGTCCACCTCCCTCTCCCTCCTTTTTGAAGACTGAGCAAAGTACCTGTTCAGGATATTTCCTTTTTCCTCATCCTCCTAAGTACAATCTCCCCCTACCCATCTTATCTTCACAATCCCACCCCTTGTCTTCCTCTTTTCGCTTATATATCCAAAGAAAGTCTTGTCCATGTTGACTACCTCTTCGGCTATGCTTTCCTCTGTTTATACTTTTTCACTCCTTATTACCTTCTGTGCTTCCCTCTGCTTTACTTGATACACATGCCTATCTTCTTCCATCTGTGTCTCTTTGCACCTCTTCTGTACCTCCTGAATGCCACCCTTATAGCCTTTACCTTCGCAGCCACTTCCCTCAAGAACCATAATGGTCTCCTTTTCCTGTTTGTGCACACTTTCCTCATGCATAGGTTTGTTGCCGTAACTATGCCTTTCCTAAATTTACCCCACTGTTCCTCCACCCACCCTGAGAATCCCCTCCCCCGTTAGGTTGTCTCTGAGGCATTCACCTTTTTTTTATAAATCAGCCCTTCTGAAGTCAAGGACCCTCATCATTGTGTGGTTTGTCTCTGCTGTCATCATTATGTTAAATCACACTGTACAGTGCTAGCTTATACCCAGGTGACATCCCAACTTGATATTTGCAACACTGCTCCTGTTTTTGAGCACCATGTCCAGCATTGCCTCATTTTGAATGGGTTCTTTGACTGGTTGCCTGAGAAACGCCCCCTTCATTAAGTTTAGGATGGTTCTGCTTTTAGCTGAAGCTGCTGCTAAGAGACTCCATTCTACATATGACAGATTAAAGTCCCTAAACAGTAGCATCTCCCATTTTCTTACCACTGTGCTAGTGGCTTCCCCTAGTGTCTTATCAAATTCTTCCCTCAGACAGGAGGTCAGTATTTCATTGCATTATGAATAGTGACTCTGGCTCCTGTCTCCAGGTTGAACCACAGCAGCTTCAACCCATTCTTCACCCCCTAGATTCCTCTGTACTTCCATTTCTCTGGTGCTCTCCCTGACATACAGCACAACCCCTCCACCCTTCCTGCACTCACTATCCCTTCTGATAAGTGTAGCCTGGCATCGCCATCTCCCAGTCATGGTTCTCAGTGCACCATGACTCAGTTACGATGACAAGATCTTGGTCTACCTCTGCCGTAATGGCCTCCAGCTCTAGAATTTTATTTCCTAGATTCCTTGTGTTGGCACACATGGATTTCCAAACCTTGTTCTCACCCTTTCTGCAACCTCCTTCTTCCTTCCTGGATTTGCTTCTCCTCAGAATGTCCCTCACCTCTCTCAACCCTTGCTACCATCACCATGCCTTGTCACCTCAACACTTCTCTTTTCACTACTGGATTTTGTCCCTATAAACTACAGACAAAATAAGTACTGTGTGAGATGGTAATAAAAATGATAGACAGCAGCATTCAAAAAAAAAGACTTACATTTTCTTGTCTGTGTTTCCATTTTGAGCAGAAATAGAAAGCAGCATATTTACAGTTATATCAGCAATCCTTATCTTTTCTATTTCTGCTCTGAGTTATATTTGTCTTGTAATTGCCAAATAAATGTACTTTGCTTTTTTTGTATTGTACACATATGATAACCTTTGTATTTACTTGTTATGCTTGTCTCACATTATCATGTACAATCCATTTTTGTTTGGAGGTCCTGTACAATTGTATTTTAATTGTGTTTTATTTGGGCAATGTGAAAAGTTTGGGAGGGGAAGGTGGGGAAGGCAGACATGTCTAGCACCTCTGTCATGGCAGGCATCACTTGAAAACAATGTGAGGGGAGGATTAAACAAACAAAATAAACAACAAGTATTACATAAACATGTGTATAATGTAAAATATCGTATAAACAATAGGTTCAGCTGCAGGTAGGGAACTCTGGGTAGACTAGATGGACCTTTTATCTTTTTGTGCCATCACTGTCTATGTTTCTGTTTCAGTAAACAACAATAAATGACCAATATACAGTACATGTATGTTTTGTTGTTGGTGGTGGTGGTGGTGATAGGGGGTTGTTTTAAATGACTTTCAACAAAAAACATCTTTGAAGGATACATCTTTATCTAATGGAGGGCAAACTTTGAACACATCAGAGGAAGAAACATTACGTGTTGTATAAAAATACAATTATTTTAAAAATCAATTGGTTTGATGAAGAGGTAACACAGTGAGTGTAATGTCATCACTATAGACACCAAATATAGAGGGGACTTCAGATTACCAAGTTCCTGTAGACGTATATAACTAGTACTGTACCTCCTAACTGGCAGTATCTCCTAGTGGTTAGAGTAACGAGCTGTGAATGAGCTTTTTACATCCAGCACACCTGGGTTTCATTCCTACAACCTCTACTTGCATACTGTGTGACTCTGAGCAAGTCACTTAATCAGCCCAGAGCTCCCAGGTTGCCACTGAAAATAGCCACTTGTGCCTAGTAGGCATTACCCAGTTAAGAATCAATCAATCAATAAATCAATAAATAACAGAGTACATCTTGGGTCTATTTTATGCTTTTTGTTATTTGATGCTACAAGCTTTGCTTTGATTGGTAATGAAATGTGCCCTTGTACTGCAGTCATCTATGCACTTCAGGCAACTATTGACCATTACTGTGCCTTTAATGAACAATAGTTATACGCAGAGTACTTCTAATGAGGATAGTGATATCTATGTACTTGTAAGTTCAATATCTTTGCATTTTTTAAATATATTCATGTTTTCCCCCTTTGCATTTCCTTCCCCAATATTATCCCCACCCAAACCCACCTTTTTATCTGTTAAATGTGAGCACAATGCATATTGCATCACCTTACAGCATCCCCAACCATTACCATCTGGGTTGACGTCCATCTCATAGGCTAATGATACACATGTGACCAGATGTTAGAAATCCAATCTGCCTAGGTCCTGCTATGTCCCCCTGCTCTCCAGTTCCTTAATGTGCATCGCACAGGCTACATGCACCTCACCTAGCTCGTCATCACAGCTTACAGAGGTAAGACAATCTCCCTGATTTTTCTGATATTGCAGTCATATGAGTCTAAGCAGGCAGTTGCTGAGATGGGTAGCTGCTCTGCTATGCAAGTTTAAAAAAAAAGGAATTCTGGACAATAATCTGGTAGCATATTGGTGGTATTTGGGTCTGCTAGCCTAGAAGGTTTCATTCTATCATAAAGAGATTGCTTGCTCTCAGAAAGGGAAGTTTTCTAACTCCTGCCTATCTAGCCTAAGTACTGTTTTTAGCTCAAGCAGTCAGCAGACTTGTTTACCTCTGTCTATTAGACTATTGCTCAATAGCATGATTACAGCCTTACTGATGCCTTAGCTTTCAAACCAGATGGTTTTGCCATTTTAAAGACAGTTTGCCATTTTTTTTTACAGCTAGCATGTTACTTATCACTGCAGATATACATGGTGCTTTAGCTCTGTGAGCATAGCTCCTAAACTTCACAGTTCACTTTTATACAGCTAGAATATTACTTATTATGTAGCTGTCAAACTGTTTATCATTTTAAACAGCTAGTGTGTTTTCTTACTGTGGTAGTTGTTCATACAATCGCTCGTAAAGCAGCAGGGCATTCATAACTTTTAAAAATGGCACTGCACGCCAACAGTACCTTCCCCCCTTCTCCCCTCAGGCCAGAATGAACCTGGGACCCCTTGTGAGTGGTTCCAGAATTCCCCAATGTGGGTAGGGTCCCCTTGTGAGTGGACCCTACTGATGGGCTGGGTTATCCCAAAAGTAGGAGGTACAAGAAAAAACTGCCCCAAATTCATCAGGTACCTGATCGGTGACACTGTGCTCCATGGTGGCTCCATGACTCCAGACCTCATCCTGTCTGGCACCCCATCATGTTGGACGGCTGCTCAGAGGCTCTGGGGCACTCCCTGAGTCTAATGGTCACTCACTCAACACTTCGGTGCTGAGAGTGCCTCCCGATCAGCTCATCATGCTGTATTGAGGAGACTGAGCCCTGCCACAACAAAAACTCCTCCAGTCTTCACGGATCACTCTGCCCGATGCCATATTAGGCGAGCGCTCATCATGAGCACTACCATGACCTCTGCCATCTTATGATTGGTTGAACTGCCTTAAAGCAGTAATGCCACTAAGCAGTAAGAGCATTAAAGGGGCACATATTCAAAAGAGATACCCAGTTATTACCAGGCATATACTGAAGCCTGCACTATCACCTAAAATCCGTAATCACAGAACAACTCCTTTGGAGAACATCCTGACATTCAGAAACAGGCAAACTATTCTTTGTGCCCTGTAAGCCACAGAAGAAATTAGGCAGACTGGGGCAACATGGGCAGTGTGTACTATGACAGACACAGCCCCGGGACACCCCCCACATCAACTCCCACTACCCGCTGACTTTGTCACACTGGGCATGGCATTGAATCTCTCAGCTCAGCTGAACAGATTTTGGGCCATATATTATACAGACATTATATATCTATGCAGAAACATTCTCTGCAAACTGCTGAGCCCTCATGCACCCTCTCTGTCTCTCTCTCCTTTCAGATTCTACCATGGCAAGACTAAGAAGTGCAAGTCTTGCCAAATTGCCATCCTTACCAGCCAGCCAGGTCCCAGTTGCCCCACATGCACCAACCAACATGGAGGGACAGAACCTCAAGATGAACAGGATCCAGAGGCATACCAGGGCATGCAGGGTGCAGACTTGGGACAGGAAGAACTTCCTTCCATGGCTGAAGACTTCTTTAAAACTCAGCAGGTCATTATGCTAAAAATTCTGTGGAGAGTAGAAGCACTCTCAAAGCTGTCAGGGACAAATCACACAGCTGCAAAACACGGGGACAAGACAGAATAGTCTGCCTCATCGTCCGACGATGACAACTGAAGCCAGCTTTATACCACCCCAGACGGAGTGGACCCCCTCAACTCAGATGGGATGGAGGTCCCAATGGAAAAGGAGTAGCTCACCCTCACCAAGAAGCTCACAGCAACTGAATCCCTGCCAGAACTCCTACAAGCCATGAAAGAGACCTTGGATTTTGACCTACAGGAACCACAACAACAGTCAAAACTAAACCCCCTCATTAGAGGAAAGCAAAAGCAAGATGAACACTTCCTAATCTGCGAGTCCCTGTCAGAGGTCATCACCAAGGAATGGGAGTCACCAGACCCCTCCAGAATTTCAGAGAGAAAGACATTTGACAGGTTCTACCCCAAACAGGAGGACCCCAACAAGGCCTGGTGTACTCCACCCTTGGTCAACCACCAAGTCACTAGATTCTGTAAGAAAATGGTCCTACCATCTGAGACAAACACACCCCAAGGGACCCAACAGATAAGAAACTCAAGGAGTACATGAAGAAGGGCTTCAAGATGACGGGCCTCACCAGCCGAGCCAGCACAGCAGCGACCTACACATCCCGAGCCCTAGTGACCTGGTTGGAGGAACTGGCACCAACCCTGGACCCAAAATCCAAACAGGCCAACATGATTGAGTATGCCATACAAGCAGCCAGACACATGGCAGATGCATCAATTAACGCACTCAAGATGACCGCTCGACTAGCCACGCTATCAAACAGAGCTGGAAGACTAAACTGGCTGAAGATCTGGAACACAGACACAGAGTCAATTCAGAGAAGGCCTGGAGAAATATGTGAAGCAAAAAGGGGATGGTAAGGGACTGGACATGGATAAGAACTCCAAACACACCTACCTCCCTGTCATTCGTGGACACTTTCGTCCATTCAGGGGAAAACAAAGCAGGTGCCAGATGAACCAATACTCCCAAAACAAATCATACTCATTCAAGCCCTCCTACTTCACAAGATCCAGCAGAGGGAGGTCTAGAGGAAGGACCCAAAGGGGAATATTCAACTTCAGCAACTCCCGAGGCAGGTCTCACTCCAACTGACTCAGACAAACTCCTAACCACCCTGCCAACAACCCTCACCAACCATCCTCCAATTGAAGCAAGGCTCCTCCAGTTCACACACATCAGCAGCAAAACCACAACTGACAAATGGGTCAGGGAAGCTATTTTGCAGGGTTACGCAATAGAATTTGAGCAGAAGCCATTCCAAAACAGAACAGTGGTATCTACGTTGTCCTGGCAACCACTAAAGAGGCAAGCCATAAAATCAACTCTCCAGAGCCTCTTAGCAAACAGAGCAATATCCCAGTACCCCAAGGAGAAAGGGACCAAGGTATATATTCAATCTTCTTTTTGGTACCCAAAAAGTCTGGAGACATGAGTCCAGTCCTCGACCTGAAGTTCCTATATCAGTTTGTAAGATACAGGAAATTCAAAATGGAGACCCTTAAGACCACCATATGCTCCATAAGACAGGTAGACTACCTGACCTCAATAGACATGAGGGATGCCTATCTGCACATACCAATCAGACCGGCTCACTTCAGCTACCTACGATTCAAAATAATGGGTCAGCACTATCAGTACTAGACTCTCACCATCTGCCTGGCATCATCCCCCAGAGTATTCACCAAGATCTCAGTCTGGGTAGTTGCATCAGTGAGACAGAAGGGCATCCACAAAATTCCCTACCTAGATGACTGACTAATAAGGGCCAGAACACCACAGTTGGTGCATCAACACACATGTCTAGTGCTGACTACCCTAAAGGACCACAGTTGGGTGGTCAATTGGGAGAAGAGTTCCTTAACCCCACGCTGTCCACAGAACTCCTGGTAGCCATTATAGATTCCAAAGCCAACATTGCCAAACCATCCCACAAGAGAGCAGACAAGGTCATTTCACAGGCCCAGGCCCTGGCTCTCAACCAGAGCACAACACTGGCCTCCCTTTTCCAGACCCTTGGCTCCATGGTCTCCTGCATTGCTCTAGTGCCCTGGGCACTATGGAACATGAGCACACTACAAATCCTAGCAATCCTGGGGGGTCATCGTCTAAACCACAATCTATCTGGGATGGTCACACTGACAACAGCAGCCAAGAAATCCCTACTCTGGTGTACAGACCAATGCAGCATCAACAAAGTGGAGACATTGGCCACCAACCATGACATTGTGATCAATACAGATGCAAGTCTCATGGGTGAGGAGCCACCATGAACCACACCCCGACATGAGGCACATGGTCATGGTTGGAATCGAAGAGATTGATAAATGTCCTGTTGATGAGAGCAGTATACCATGCTCTACTTCAGTTCAAGAAACAAATACATTGCAAAAGGGTATTCATATGGTCGGATAATAAGTCAACAGTGGCATACATCAAAAACCAGGGAGGGACAAGGAGCATTCAACTCCTACAAGAAACAAGGTACATCCTAAACTGGGCTCAGACCAACTTACAGTCCATCACTGCCATACACTTGGTGGGAAAACTAAATGTCCAAGCCGACCAGCTGAGCAGACAAAACATAGCCCCGGGTGAATGGTCTCTACACCTCAGACATTTCAACAACTCAACAACCACTAGGGACCACTACAAATCGACCTAATAGCAACAGCAAGAAACACCCAGCTCCCAAGCTTCTTCTCAAGGTTCAAAGAACCTCAGGCCTCGGGGACAGACACCTTCTCACAGGTTTGGTCCTTCAAAAGGGCATACGTTTTCCCACCAATCCCACTCCTCCAACAAAGCTTGAACAAAATCTGCCTCTCCCAAGCCACAGTTGTGCTAATAACACCTTACTGGCCCAGGCAACACTGGTTTGCAACCTTGATATCCATGGCAATAGACTCTCCCTGGACACTGCTGCTCCACTCGGAACTACTGACCCAAGGGCCAATAAAGCACCCGGATTTGTACTCCCTGCACCTCCAGGCCTGGCTGCTGAGAGGCAGAGACTGCTGAGTAGCGGTTACGATGCAAAAGTGATCAATACCATGCTCCAGTCCAGATGTGCATCAACAACCAACACCTACACCCGCCAATGGGAAATCTTCCAGAGGTGGCTGACAGACCACCATATAACGGGACAACCTATACGCTTACAGCACATCCTATAATTCCTACAACAAGGACTGGACAAAGGATGATATATATCCTCACTGAGGGTACAAGCAGCAGCGATTGGCATGGCACTGGGTCCCATAGCTCCCATTCACTAAAAATACCACCAACAGCTTAATCTGGTTCAAGGTCAGTTGGCATTCATCTGTATCCCCTTCCCCCGGGTCGTGCCTGAAAATAGGCAGGATTTGTCTAGTGCACGTACCCGGTCAACAAAAGCTAAATAAATAAATAGACCACTTCACACCTGGGTCACACCCAGACGTGCTCAGATTCTTGAAGGACTCTGCCAATCTTCACCCTGTGCTTAAGCAACCGGTGGCTCCCTGGGATCTCAACACAGTACTGGACACACAAGCGCAACAACCATTCAAGCCACTAGACTCTACAGACCTGAAGTGGCTGACATTCAAAACAGCATTCTTGGCAGTATGCTTGGCAGGAAGACTAAGCAAAATCAGGGCCCTATCTTGCAAGCCCCCTTTTCTCATATTCCACAATGACGGAGTCACCTTAAGACCGACTCCATCCTTCATACCAAAGATGGCAAACCCTTTTCACGTGGCACAAACTATCGAGCTCTAAGCTTGGAGCTGCCACAACATTGACAATCAGACCACTCCCATCCCACAGTGGAACATGAAGAGAATCATTTCCATATACTTGAATAGAACAAAGGACTTCAGATCAACCGATACACTCTTTGTTGTAACCTCAGGTCACAGAAAAGGCCAGGCAGTTGCACAATCCACAATTGCACAATGGATTAAACAGATCATCAAAGAGGCATACAGACTCCAGGGCCTACAAGAGTCTCCACACTTTACTGCCCATTCAACCCGAGCGATATCAACTTCATGGGCAGAGTGAAACAGAGCCTCGGTCCAGGACATTTGTGCAGCCGCTATATGGTCTTCTATTCACACCTTCACCAGACATTACAGACTAAATATAACGAGTATCAAAAAATCAAATTTTACAAGGAAAGTACTGTTAGCACAATCGAGCACCTAACCAGGCTGCCTACCCTACCCACTTCTCACTATCACTGCTTATTAACACCCAGATGGTAATGGATGGGGATGCTGTAAGGTGATGCAATATGCAATGGTAGTTTACTCACCTGGTAAAGGTGATTACATGAGCATCACCTTACAGCATCCCTGGCCCAACCCGGCTAATCTGGTAAGGACTCTGGATAGGATCACAAACAAGTGCACAACCTCTCTCAGAGATAACACAGTGAAATCTGCTTGTTGACCCAGCATGCTGTATGGGCTGGCATATTATAGCATGTAAATAATAGGAATTAAACACACTCAATACAACCGGCCTTAGAGAATGCATCTTTCAGGGTCTAGAATGTGGCCTATGGGCCATGTTCAACCTACATCTTTCACAGTGTTCTTTTCCTAGAATCTTTACAGCATTGGAAGTCATGAACTGGAGAGCAGTGGGACACAGCAGGACCTAGGCAGATCGGATTTCTAACATCTGGTCACATGTGCATCATTAGCCTATGAGATGGAAGTCAACCCAGTTGGTAATGGATGGGGGATGCTGTAAGGTGATGCTCATGCAATCACCTTTACCAGGTGAGTAAATTATCATTAATTGATGACCAGATCACTGGGTCTGTGTTTTGTAAACATTGACATTTACATTTGTGTATGGTTATATTTATTGCACTTTATTGCTGATTGTATTTGCAGTTCACACATATGCCCTTTTTGTATATACTGCTTCACTTATCATATGATCTAAAATTATGTAGAGTCAGTTGCCACATATTGGTGAGCTGCATACATCTTTAAAAATTGTGCTATATAAGATATTGCCCAGTATGTAATGTTGCAGCTTAAGAAAGGGTGCATATACAAATGTGACAGCAGGGCTGCAATGCAGAAATGCTGCAGAATATCACAGAATGCTGTAGTTTACTGCTGGGGCCATTGTAAGTCAATGGCAATTAAGTCATTTTGTCATGCAGAATTTTGTGACATGTCACTGCAGGTTACTGTGCTTCATCATGGCTGTCTCCACTGTGCATGAGTGACATTTTTGTGATTTGATGGGGTCCTCTACACTTTTTACTACACTGAACACCAACATTTAGCAATAAAAGGATACGCTTTGTGTGGTGCTGATTCTTTTTGAGTGAGTAACACTAGTGTTTAATGCTTCAGTTTCAAATTCAGTTCTGACATAAGCTGCAGGGGATTCTGGGATTTCTGGTTACAGCAAATGTTAGCTTTGGAGTCAGCAGACTCAGCCTGATACAACCTACTATACTACAGTAAACAATAAGTGAAAACCATTTTTGCATTCAAAGTTTAAATTGGGAACAGCTGCACGTTTGGATTTGGGGCTTTCAGTGTTGACTGTTCCTCTTTATGTAACTGAATGGAAATATTTGCAAAGGTACATTATATAGTAGTTTTAGAGAAATAAAGGCATATCATATTTTGAAGAAAGAAAAGCACTAATCTACAGAAAAAAAGTGAGAGTGCTCTGGTTTTGGACTACATGCCATGACTAAATGAACACCCGAGTGGTGGCTGCTCTATTTTATTTTTCTATTTGATCCAAAAAAGAAGATTCACCTGAGCCATAACTGAATCAAAAGCTTCAAATGTCTTGATTTGGGTCATGGCCTAGGAGAGGCTCAGTTCAGGAAGAGAACATACAGTATTTTAAAATTAATTGGGCAAAAAAGGTAAACTTGAACCATGCATGAAACATAACTGAGATTGTCCTGGACTAGGCAGCCGCAGGCCCAGCACCCCAAAATAGGACTCCAAATGGACTACAACTCCTAATACAAACTGGGCAGATCAAATTCCACTTCTGGATTCGTTTACCCTTCACTCACACCCAAAACAACCTCTGCATTTTCAGACCTTATAATGACTACAACTAAGACGCTTTCAGTGTAACATAAGCAAACAACTGAAAAGAGAGCCTGGTGGCAATTACATTGCCTTGTAAAGCAGGAGTCCTAAGTTAAAATCCTGTGAGAGCCACTTACACATTGTGTGACCATCCGTGCATCAGATACTCTACTTATCCTGTCAGTACTTCAACTCCAAAGTCTAAAAAGTTGGGTAAATGAAGGACCCCACAGAAAAAATATATTTAATCTCTCTTGGGCAATGCTGGGTAAATAAATCATAAAAACAAGGTTTGTAAATGTACAAAATTGATTGACTGTTAGGATTTGTGTGCTTAGTAATTCTCTACTTCTGATTCAAATATACCCTGATTAACCTTGAAAGAAGCTAAGGTAGAACTGTTTAAAATCAGGTTTACCTACCAGGCACTATTAACAAGTTGCTCTGAGTCTGGGCCAATTAAGAGGTCCCTGAGTGGGATAAAGCTGTTTGGGATTCACAGAAATTCCCAGCTGTGCATCTAGAGAGCATCCTTGAAATTGTGGTGCATTTGGACCATTTATTCAGTACAAAAAAAAGAAAAACAGCACTTGGAGTCTAGGGACTTATACATTTTGGTATGAATATGTTTTATAAAGTTGTCAGTCCCTTAGGTAATGCTGTTACTGTATAATATCACTGTTTTTGACCAAGACTGTAGAATGCTAATGCCAGATGTGCATGATCTTTCATGACCTTTACTGAAGGATAAAACATAACATTCTAAACTTAAAGTTAAAATTGCTGCAATTGGGTAGGAAATCCTGCCCTCTGCAATTATGGTGAGATAATTACATTGCTGAGAAGGTTCATTTGTCAATAAAATTATTTTGTCTGTCAGCCATTTTGTAAGGCAATACATGATATGCTTCACAAAAAACTGTGTTAATGCACCAGTTAGGTTAACTTAATGCCACAAAAGTAGGGAAGTGTAGCATTGGAGTTTCCAACACTAATGCCACACCCCCAAGCAGCAAAATGAAAAAAAAAAACAATGGTTTTGGGTCTCCAGAGACTTGTTGAATCAGTGGTGGACTCTTCCTTGGGGGTTGTCGACCCTATTCCCCACTCCATTCCTTGAGCCAACAACAACTCCCTTGATCATCTCTTTTCATGCAGTGCCCACAGGGCCCTGCATGAAGAAAGATGCAAAAAAATGTGTTGGCACCCTTTGGCAAAACATACTTCTGTACCTTTAAAGAGTGTATCATTATAAAGCAGTGGCTGTGAGTTGTAACTTGTGCCTTGGATTGGAGTCTAAGGGCTGGGGGGAGGGGGAGCATTATGGTTAACATCTCCCAAGGAAGACCCCACCACTGATTTGCCAAGACTCCAGAAACTGTAAACCATTTTGTTTTCCTTTTGCTTTGAGGGTGGTGGTGGGATGTTAGGGTTGGAAACTCTAATGCCACATTTCCCAACCTTTGTGGCATTAAGTTACACTAACTGGTGCATTAACACAGATTTTTTGCAAAGAATTTCCTTGCTTTTTAGACAGTATAATCGTATCCTCCTTTGTCTGTCAGAGCGCAAAGTCCTCCAAGCCCTGTGCTTTCATTTCTGCCAAAACAGCAACCAAAAGTCAGCATAGTCTTGTATTATTACACCTCATGAACCCTGTACTGAGAATTTTCATATCCTTTTCAAAACGTCATTCTGTGGCATCAAAACATCATTTCGCACCACTGGTGTGAAAACACATTTTGGCCAGGATTTGAAAAATGACAACTGCCACGTTCATGAGGTAGTGTAAAAAATTGCTATGTTAAAAATTTAGGGTCAAAATATTTAAAATTGCCAAAGTTGCCAACGAGTGTAGTAAAATATCAATGTATATGCATAACTTTGCAATTTTACATATTTTGCCCTCACATTTTCAACATAGCCTTCTTATGATCTCACCTCATGAACAAGGTCAGTGTAAATTTTCAGATACCATCCAAAAGGTGATTTCCCCAGCAACTGTAAAATAACATCACCTTTTGGGCCAGATTTGCAAGCTTCCACCACCATTGTTCATGATGTGTGGTCCCAAAAAGGCCATATTGAAAATGTGGGTTCAAAATATGCAAAAATGGCAAAATTATGCATCAAAGTTGAAAACCTCAATAAAATATATTCAACCACTTACCTTCATTTCTCATATTGCAGTCAGCAGTTCCAGCAGGAAGATATGTCTTTAATTGGTGAGTGTATCTTTGCCCTGGGACCTGTTCAGGTGAGTGAGGGTGTGTTGTAGGTGTTGGGGGATGTGGGGTGGTGGGTGCTCAGTGGGAGGTCATGGTGGGGGATCAGATTGGTGAGGGACCATTTTCTTTTTAATAGATGTGAAAAAAATACATTGAAGGGCCATTTTCTTTATTACCAAGCAGGACGGTGATCAGAGGTTGGGGTGGTGCCACTAGATAACATGGAAAGACACATAACGAATAGGGACAGTGATCAGTGGGATGGGTGTGACTAGAAACCAGGGAAAAAATATATGAGGAAGGTGATCAGAGGGTGTGAGTGACACTAGACACCAGGGAAATAAACAAATAAATTTTACAGACATCACGATGGGGGGGGTGCCACTAGACATCAGGGAAAGGAAACAATATCATGGGGACTATGATTGGGGGTGCCAATAGACACCAGGGAAAGTCAAATATGTTATGGGGACCATGATCAGAAGAGGATACCAATAGACACCAGGGAAAGGAAAAAGAAAAATTACAGTATGTGGAATGGTGATCAGAGGGTGGGAGTGCCACTAGAAACCAGGGAAAGTCAAATTAAATACAGGGGTGGCAATCGGTAGTTGAGGGTACCAATAGACACCAAGGAAAGTCAAATCTATTATGGGACCACAATTGGGGGGGGTTCTACTAGACACTAGGGAAAGGGAAAATATTATTAGGACAGTGATCAGAGGGTGGGATGTCACTAGACACTAGGGAAAAAGTAAATAACTATAGCGATGGTGATTGGGGGTGCCACTAGACACCAGGACAACATTACAAACAGAAAGGGATGGCAATAGGAGGGCACCATTTGACACCAGGGAAATGACAGCTCACTGCTGTCACTGGAGCCTGCAGCATGAGTTTCAGCTTCAGCAGCAGAAGTCAAGAAAGTACCACTGTTCTCATACAGATAACATGGGAGAATGACTCCTCTTGCTAAGCTGGGCACCCAAGATTTTGGATGCCCAGAAAAGGTATTTCTGCCAGCTGTAGAAAAAAGAGCAAGCACAAGTGTCCAGCTAAATGTGTTGTGTTTAGCTTGGATCAGGTGTGTGCATTTTTTTAAAAAAGATGTAGGGCCCAATTCTCAAAAGATTATGCATGGCTCAACTTGACTAGTGCCAAAGAAAATGGTGCAAGTAGAAAGTTACACCAGCAACTGTGACGTACGGTATTCTGCAAAGCAGCCTACGACATGCCGCAGGCTGCTTGTGCCAAAATGGACTGATGCAACCAGTTACATGGTAAACCCCCTGCGACATGGTGCTAAGGGGTTTATGGAAGCAGTTATGCCCTATTCTGTAAGGGCAGCAACAAAGTCTCCCAGGGCGCTATTCTACAAAAAAACCCAGGGGAGAACTGTCAACGTAAGTTACACCAGCATATAGCTGGCATAACTGCACTTACACCTCCGGGGGTTGCCATCATGTGCAACCCATCCATTCCTTCCATGGAATGTCACCCTTCCCCCCAACACTGCCCTGACCCCAGCACATGATTGCTCTGCAGAGCTACCAACTTCCCCCAATACCACAATGTCCCATAGGGCTATCCCATGCCCCTGACCCCCAGTACATGCTTAATAGCCCTGCAGTTCTATCCCATGGCCCCAACCCTCAGTACATGTGCAATAGCCCAGCAGGGATACCCCATGCCCCTGACCCCCAGTACCTGCTAAAATGCCATGCAGGGCTACTGCATGCCTCTGACCCCCAGTACAATACAGGAAACCCTGCACCCCACAAGCTGATAAATAAATCCCCTCAATCCCTGATCCACACAAATGACACCATTCCCCAAGTTCTGACTATCCCTGGTAGTCTAGTGGCGCTCCCACCCGGCAACACCCAACCACTTCACTCTCCTCCCATCATCCATTTTAGGCTGACAACTGGCACAGCCCACTGCTCACCACCATGGCCAGTCACTGACTGAACACTGCAGGAGCACATACTGCACAAACCACAGATATGTACAGTACGCAGTCCTACAGTGTTCTGATGGTGGCTGGCCATGGTGGTGAGCAGTGGGCTGTGACAGTCACCGGCTTATAATGGTCGTGGGGGAAAGTGATGTTTGAGTGCTGCTGAGTGGAAGAAATTGGCCACTATACTTCTAAGGATACTCGTGACTTGGGGAATGGCCGCATTTGTGCTGATCAGGGATTGGGGGGATTTATTGTCTCAGCTTGTGAGGTGCAGGGGTTTTCCATATTGTACTGGGTGTTGGGGCATGCAGTAGCACTGCAAGACTTTTTAACAGATACTGGGGTTTGGGGGCATTCTCTAGCCCTGTGGGGCTATTTAATTGGTACTGGAGGTCAGGGGCATTCTCCAGCTCTATGTGGCTTTTTGCTGGGTGCTGAGGGTCATGGGCATGCTCCAGCCTTGCAGGGCTTTATGGACAGGTGGATCCAGGCATTGGGGGGCATTTGCACCCTTTGTTCCCAGGGTTGCAGCTTATGGCAAATCCTTCAGGTGCAACCATTGTTTGCCATTCCTGTGGGTTTGATGCAAGTCACAGGACTTAGCTGCCAGAACCCTGCCCCTTTTAGAATTGGGAGCAGGGTCCTTAGCACAACTGCACCCCTCACATGTCACAACTTTTGCCATGCATAGGGGTGCTTATAGAATTGGACCCATAATGTGTATATATATATTTATTGTAAGTTTAAAATGGTAAAAAGAAAATGGTGAGCATCTCGACTGTTTTTCCCCCCATGACAATTAAATCTTGAAAATACCAAGCCATGACATGTTTTTTTACCTTTCACAACAGCTTGTTATTTATTTTTTTATTGAAACATTTCACCAGGAAAGGCACACTGAACAACAAGTTACTCATCTCAAGGTGTGTCCTGGGGGACTGGGCAGTGAAAATAAATACATGCATACCATTCACACTACAATGTTAACCCAAAAATCATTATAGCTCTAATATGGTACAATATTTTTTCACCAAACCTTCTAAAGGCACACCCTTGTCATGGGCCCCTTCTGCCCTGAAAATTAAAATAAATAATTCCACATGATCTAGGCTGTAAGTGAGAGCAAACAAGACCCAATGTTAAGTATAGGGAAACCAAATGTGTTTTTTTTTTCTGGTCTTTTTTGGCACTCCATATCTTGGAAACTGTACAAGATGCCATCACAAATTTTTCATTATCTTGAGATTCTTGCAGCCTGACCTCTCATGCCAAATGTTGGCTATTTCATCAAAGAACACAAAAAGTATTAAGGAACAAAAAATGTGGTTTGACATTAAACAGGAAACTCAACTTTAATTATATGGGCACAACCATGTCCCTATGATAATATTTCATATGGATCCTTAAAAAGCTATTAATGCATCTAGGAAAATTTTGTAAAAGAGAATATTTAGACACCCTATTTGCATTTCATTTTTTCATGTTTGCTTGTGTATCTGCAAGAAATATTTTGTTATAATGAAAAGCATTTCAGAGGTCTGCAACTGTCATGTCCAATGCAAGTCAAGCTGCATTGGGATCATCGGTAACAGATCAATGATGAGGCAAGCTGAGCATTACACTGGTCACAGTTTGATTGATAGAAACTTTTTTGCAGTTGAAAGGACTGAAGTGCTACAGTGAGACAGAGCTTTGATCCTTTCATTTGCATAAAGCTGGCAGGCAAGGAGCTGAGCAGCTTCATTATTAGTCTAGAGGAAACAGCATCACTGTTGTGTTGGAAAGAGACACAGGCCCTGAAAGAAGAACAATCCCAGTTACACAGGTAGTCTAGCCTGGTCTTACCTGTGTAACAGATACAAGTGCCCCCACGGTAGCCTGTGATAGTGGCGACTATGATTGGGTGCTTTCAAAAAGGACAATTCAATTGCAATGCCTGTTGCCAGGGCTACCAAGCAGATGGGGGGGTCCGCGAATATATCAATAGGATGTCACTATATGTACAAGCATGCAGGAGGGAGTGAGCACACTGAGCAATGGGCAGAAGGGGAGGGAGGGGAGGATTTGTGAGGCATAGTGTACTGGTTGGCTGCCTAGCTGGCCCCATGGCATGGTGAGTGAGTTGCAGGCTAGGGCTGAAAGGGTGCTGGGTTCAGGTCTGGGCATGCATACATTTTGTTGCACCCAGCCATCAAATTTTTTCCTGGTTTTGCACTCCTGACATTCCCTGGGTTGAGATTCCTTTACTAAGGGGGTGCGGGAGGCGTTTTATTATAAATAAAACATCCTGGCACCTTTTTGCTGTGTGCTGGGAGTGTACATTGATGAAATTGATTTTATGGCGACATACACTTCTAACAGTGATCGCCTTTCCACGATCACCATTAACACATGGAATTCAACCCCACCCCTACCCTAGTCACCTGGCTCCAGATTCACTTTTGATTCCAGTTCAGCCCAACAATTATGATACCGTCTTTAAATTTAAAAACAAACTAAGTGCTGTGCTGCAGCTAAGCTAGCCACACTTTCTCAAAAATAAACCTCAAAAATAGAAGGCAGGCTTTCTTTTTAGGTCTGTGGGCACTATCATGCTTAACTGCCACAGCCTGACTGACTTTCACTGCTAAAATTATGACAGTCTGATTCCCAGGATCTCAGATGCAACTAAATGCTACATTCTTCAGAGCTTCCCAGTCCTGTTGGCTACCATTGTCAAAACTGAGAAAGAAGAACACATCAGAGCCCTATATGGGGATTCTGATTGGAGTAGTGGTGTATACGAATGACTTGATGAACTTCTCAGGAGATGAACAAGAAAAATCTTGTTTTTATTCATTTTGTTCCACAGCCCTAATTTCTGTTAAGAACAACTTGACAATGTCTGTATACTGTCTGCCCTCATCACTTCCCAAATACTCCAGAGAGCTCAAGCAGTAAAGCTACAAACACTGAAATATTTTGTAAACTTCAAAAATTTATGAAATCAGCATCAGTTTTACAAAACAAACATACTGTAATGAATAGCAGGAGCAGCACTCTAAGAGTAATTCATTTAAATATGTTGATATGCAGTCAGCTACTTATATTTAGAAATACAAGATGACTAAGAATGGCCCAGAGTACATATTTATTTTAGGGACCTGAATCACTAACAAAATAAAGAGCAGTTTGAAGTTTGATTACCAGAGTCTTCTTGTGACTGGGAAACTATTAATAACAACAAAAACATCCAACAGCAAAATAGACTCTATAATTAAGCCTCAATAAGAAAAATACATTGTGCATTTATAGATTTTTATAGTGGAAATTGGGCATCCTGTTAGTTTTCGACAGTACAGAGTTTAAATAGTACATGATGTCTTACAATCTCCTATGACTCAACATAATCTGAAACTCAGAATCTCAAAACATCTGCAAGAGGAAGTATTAATGACATTTAAATAAAAAATTATCCTGACTTTCCAACCCTCAAGCAGACTGGAGTAAAAAAATCAAGGGGCATACAGTATAGATTTCCCTATGTAGCCCTGTCTTGTGTAACAGATGTTCTCTCACTCCCAAAAGCCAATAATCACACCAGCTGCAGCAATGTTATTTTTTAACCCAACACCACCTCATTTTTACAAAAGAAACAATTCTCAAAATTTGAGGAGTGTTTTATAGCTAAAGAGCCCCAATCACTCACTTTACTAAGAACATGTAATTGTATGAAGTGATAGACTTTAGGCCTCACATTACAAAGACAATGTGATATAACACTCACACCAATTACTCCTGTTTTGCAATTACTCTTTTTTAAATACATTCCACCTTGCATACAGTTGGGTCATTGGTGTTGCTACCACCTCCAGATGTGCTGATTATGAATAAATTATGAGAAATTCAATACGTGTTTTACAATGTGGGAAAACATGGTGGTGCACAGAATACCTTCATCAGTGAACATACTGTACACTCCCTCCCTTCTACATGTAGAAATGCACATTTTCTCAAGTAGTCCATGACATCCCCTTTAAAATAACCTTTGGATAATTGATATACACTTCTTATACTGCAAGTGGATGTACTGTTGCAGTCCTTATGTATGACATGTGAAATATAAATAAAAATTACAATAGACCGGTTTAGTGAAAGCTTTTCTAGTTAATGTGGCTTTATACAACCTCACTACAGTATGTCGTCAGACAAAATATACCTGTTCCCCAATTGACCTAGCTATAGCAAGTGCAATGAGATACAGTTTTTCTTCATTTAAATGTAAATGTGACCTTGATGGATGAAAAATCTCATATTGATGTAATTAGTACAGTAAGAGAAGAGCAAATACTGCTCAATCCCTCTCACCATATAGTTGATGTGTCCAGATGGGTCCTGTAATTCATTTCTATGTTATCCATATTTTACCTTTTATCTTGTAAACTGCATTTGTCAAAATACTGCTGCTCTCATTTCTCAAAGTATGAGTTATATGCCAGGAATAAATCTTTCCTCTCTCTCCAAATAACGCATCCATGTGTTCTCACCAACCAGTGACTGTTTGGTATTTGCACTCATAATGAAATATTACTGAATGATAGACTTGCATATAACCATTTAAAGCATCATTCTGTTTTGGTAAAGGTTTCAAAATGCAAAAGCGCACTGTCTGGAACCTGAACAGTAGAACAAAATCCCATCCCTATAACAACGGTCTGCATGATTTTGCTGTTCAGTACCAGCTGCAGACATTTTCATCTCTGAATCTCGCTGTGTTTCAGAACATGTGACTATAAAACACTTGCAAATGAATCTAAGCTCACAGATAGGGAAGGCTTTAGAAATGGAATAAATGCAAAGTGCAACATAAAATGATTAATACCTATCATTCCAAAATGTTCAGAGTCTGCCCTTGATGACAAATCTTGAGGCATAGTCTTATGGGAATCAACAAAGTCCAGAAGGGTAGCATCTTTCAGAAAAAGAGATGTGTAAGAACAAGGGGACACAATTTAAAAATAGAGGGGTACGGTTCAGAGGTAATGTGAGGACATTTTTTTTCACGGAGAGAGTAGTGGACACATGGAACCGCCTTCCTGGAGAGGCTGTGGGGTCTAAAACAGTGGAGGAATTCAAACATGCATAGGACAGACATAAGGCAATTATAGTGGGGGGTGGAAGGAAGTAGGTTGTTGGTTAACTAAAATCTGCAGCTTATCCAGTAGGTAGGGAAATGGACAGACTGGGTGGGCCAAGTGGTCCTTATCTGCTGTCAAAGTCTATGTTTCTATGTTTCTGTTTCTTATATCAGCTAAGGGGATAAAGGATTCTGAGAAGATTCATTTAGAGAGCATCACTTTAGTTTAGGGGTTACTTTATTGAGAACCCCTTAAAATAAATATATATTATATATATATACACACACACACACATATATATATATATATATATATATATATATATATATATAGTATATATATATTAACAAAAACTTTGTTAAAACAAAGTTAGGGTTCTACATAGCTCTTCAACCAAAGTGATACAGGTCAGGAAATTGGATATTAGTGTTTACAATTTTGATACCCCTCCACCACCAAACCCTACCATTGGAACTGCACCCCCACCATCCACACCCAGCATGCATTGGGGTGTTACTTCCGGAGTCATGGTGGGTCCCACCCACCCACAACCCTACCATGCATAGCCTGCCCCATCCTCCACACACCAACAAGCGTTGAGGTGCCTCAGGGTCATGGACCTAATGCTCACCCCATTCCATTTGAAAGGAACCTGTTATGGTACAGTATAGGAGAATGAGGTGAGAGTTAGGGCCCATGACCCTAAGACACTCCCCAATGCTTGTTGGTGTGTGGATGGTGGGGGTGGTGTTGCAATGGTAGGGTTGTGTGGGGGGTAGGGTGGGACCCACCATGACCCTAAGTCACATCCCAACGCATATTGATGTGTGGAGAGTGGGGTGTGTGGTTCCAATAATAGGGTTTGGTGAGGGAGGGGTATCAAAATTGTAAACTCTAACATCCAATTTCCTGACCTATATCACTTTGGTTGAAGAGCTATGTGCAGAACCCTAACTTTATTTTAACCAAAGTTTTTTGTTAATTAATTTCCTTATTTTTTGACATAGTATAATAGTATCCCAGTTTTGTGAGATTTGTTTTGGTATTTGTGCACCAAATTTTCAACATGGCCTTTTTTGGACCGCTCTTAATGAATAGTGGCACTGTGATTTTGTTAGTACATCCTCATAGTTGATTTCGCACAGTGACTGCGCAATTCTGCCCCAGAGTTGTGAAAACACATTTTGGGCAGGTTGTAACAAATGACAGCTGCACTGTTCATGAGGAGGTATGAAAAAATCTCAATCCTGAAAATCTGGGGTGAAAATATAAAAAAATGGTGACATTTCGAATATGCGTAGAAACTGCACAACGCACAGTCAAAAAGCAGATATTTTTGGGAATTTTTGCACCAAATTTTCAACATTGCCTTTTTGGGATCCCTCCTAATGAACAGTGGTACTGTGATTTCATTAGTACATCCCAAATGTTGATTTTACATCTCGACTGCAACATTTTGCACCAGCGCTGCGAAAACACATTTCAGGCATGATGTGAAAAAAGACAGCTGCACTGTTCATGAGGAGGTATAAAAAAATCTCAAGTTTATAAATCTGGTATGAAAATATAAAAAAATGGTGAAGTTACGAATCTGCTTAGAAACTGCGCAATGCACACTCGTAACACAGTAATTTTTTTGAATTTTTGTACCAAATTTTCAACATGGGCTTTTTGGAGCCTCCCCTCATGAACACTGGCACTGTCATTTCATTAATTGGTCCAGAGAGGGGATTCTGCATAGTGACCGCTAAATCACCTTTTGGGACTGAATAATGAAATTACAGTGACAGTGTTCATGAGGTGCGGTTCCAAGAACCCCATGTTAAAAATTTGGGGTAAAACATACTAAAAATGGCTGAGATATCAACCTAAGTTGAAAAACTCATTTAAAGCCATAATACAAGCCTACCTTGATTCCTCGGTTTGCGGTTGGGCTTTGAAGAATGCAGACGTGTTCCGGTCCAGACAAGATAGTTGCTCCCAATTTTCAGTGGTAAGTATGGGTAAGGGGTGTGTGTGTGGAGGTGAGTGCTCAGTGGGAAGGTGGGGAAGGGAAGGGGGGACTGGGTAGATGATGAGGGACCATTTTCTTTATTACAGGGGTAAAATAAAAACATTGGGATGGTTTTCTTTATTTTCAGGAACAGAAAACTGAATGTGGGCACACTGGGGTGGGCTCCCAGTGTGCCACATGAGTTATAGGGGGATACATTATGCCAGCAGGGGATTGGGTACCACCGTTGGCAATTTAAGTGGACTCAGGAAGACAATCGACACCAGGAGTCAGCACCCCAGTGTCGGAAACACTATAAAAACAATAATTTCAGCACAGTGGGGGTGGGCTACAGTAATGGAGGGCAGTATCAATGCCGACTCGGGGATTAGGCACCTCGACATTGGTGAATGTTAGCACTTTGATGCAGGATTCTGCTTCAAAAATGGCAGGATGCAGAATTCTGCATCAAAGTTAAAAATTGTCGGGGGGCTGTTTTCTTTATTTTAGGGGTACTAAACAGATTTGGGAACACTGGGAGTGGGCTTCACAGTATCCAACAGTCATTTTTGAGTGTGGGGGTGCTGACCTGCGCCTGTACCCTTCGTCATACAATCCCATGCCGGACACCTGCTCCAACATAGAACCATATGCCCATTGCTAAACTTCTGCATAAAATCCTATGCCAGAGCGTTGCTCTTACTTAGAATCCTATGTCACCAGGGACATATATTTATTCTCATTGGAAATAATGGATAAAATAAAACTGAATAACTTTTGAATAGATTAATATTGTTTCTCCAAACCTTCAAAAGGCACATCTGTGAAGCCAAATTGTTCTACCCTGAAAGTTTCATGTCTGTAGCTACAGCTAATTGTGAGATACAGGTTGAGCAAAAAAAAACCAGCTAAAATCATAAAAATCTTGTAATTTTGAACACTCTATACCTCACAAACCACACAAGGGATGCAAACCAAATTTGAAACATCAATAGATCTGCCCCTTCCAATGAAACTTGCTAAATGTGAAGCAACTCTGTTGAACCTGGTGAAAGGTGTTACCCTGCAAAAATAGAGCTTTAACATTACATGCTCACCGGAACCTAACTATACTGGCACTACCACGCCAGTATAATATATATATATATATATGTGTGTGTACTTATAAAATGGATCAGGATATTTCTGGGTCCTGATTGGCTGAGAGGTGCCTTTTGCTGTGTCCTTAGCGCATATTGAGGCAACTGGTACCTCTTCAGCCAGTCAGGACTATTTACAGGAGTGATCAAAGTGCCAATGTCTACATTATACAAGTGGGGCTGGCATGGCTACCCAAGCTAGAGAAGGCCCCCCCACCTGAATGCTTACCCGAGCTGGAGAACGCACCCCTGACACACACATACACACTGTTTGCCATCACTTTACACAGAAACACTAAAATAAATTCTGACCTGTACTTGTGTTTTAAAGCTGAATGCAACAAAATGAGTGATGCACATGCTGCGAGGATGATTTGTCCTTTACCATCTCCATAGCTGTAGCACTCCTGCTGTTAAAACCACACCCAGAAACAGACAAAAAGGACTGAGCCATCTCCAATCTGCTCAGAGTCTGGCAGTCCAGTCAATGTAAATGCAACAGGGAAAGGAGACAAAGATATTAGAAAACAAAAAAAACAACCACAGCAAACAACCCCAAAAATATTTTTAGGGGAACAAGAAACATCAGGGTAACCACAGCAGCCCACATTGGATGCACATGCTAGCTTCTGCATGTTAGTGGCCACTGTACAGAGCAGTTTCCTGCTTTACGGTTCTGAAACTGTTAGGTCTGCTTACAACTGCCATTGGGATCCTCTTGTCGACATAGGGATGGGAGCCTGACTTTATTTCAATTAGTTTGTCCACGGGGGTAGAAGGGGGCTGGTTATCAGAGTCTGCAGATGATGGAAGCCAAAATGAGACAGGAGACTGCAGATTCTGAATATGGTGACTGCTTTATGTGAGTCATTTCAGAATTGTATGACCGTCTGACTGAGAGCCCTACAATAAAAACCAACCTAAGAAGACACAAAAAAAAATTTTGAGGGGAACAAGAAACATCACGGTAGCCACTGCAACCCATATCAGACACACACGCTAGCTTCTGCATGCTATGAATGAAACTGAGTGGGCAATCAGGTCACTCCTCTGAGAACTAGAAAAAGTAGGAAATGTGGGAAAAAAGCAAAATAATCATGTTGCACAAGATTTTGAGTGTTTAAGTGTAGAGACAGACAGACACAAACACCCTCTACTGACTATTAAATGAAGAGCTTCATTATAACCCAATAAGGACTACTTTTTCTCTTTTTCAGATATGATCACCTCTTTTTTATTGTTTTTATGTTCACTTTTTCTCTGCATTTTTTAATTAATTTCTTTGCTGGGGACCCATTTCATACATGGAATAAGACACTCTGAGGTGTGATTCATTGCCTGATAAGAGCACTTCCCAGGTGCTAAAGGCATTCAGTGCAAGCGCCTCTTTCCTCATTACACACCTGAGGTGTGCTTTTATCAGGCCATAAACCACACTTGGTCATGTCTTACTGCTTACATATCTTAAAGTGTCACAGTATGGTTGAGAAGGCAGTTTAATGTTAAACCCATATACAGTATATACTTGGGCCCAGAATGTGATTTTGCAGTTACTGCATGAATCACCTTTCAGGACTGATTAATGAAATGACAGTGCAACTGTTTATGAGGTGGGGTTCCAAAAGGCCCATGTTGAAAATTTGTCAAAAAAATTCCTAAAAATGACCATGTTACAAGTGTGCATTGCACAGTTACTACACAGGCACATAACTTTGGTAATTTACAATATTTTGACTCCAGACTTTCAGCATACCCATTTTTTACACTACCTCATGAATTGTACAGCTGTCATTTTTCACATCCTGTCTGAAATGTGTTTTCGCACCTGTGGCACTGAATGGTGTTTGAGCATGGATTTGACAATTTACACCTATGGGGTTTATGAGGTGGGTCATTAGAAGAATATATTGAATGTTTGGGGTCAAAATATAAAAAAATATATTTTATTAAGTAACATTGATTGCAGCGATGTCCATTGCACCTCTGGGGAACACGTTGCCTTACCGTGTCAGTAAGCTGAGTTCAGGTGTGAATTCACTGAGCCACTTGCCAAGTCATGATTACAACTGCAGTGGAATTTTTTCCAAAGTTGCTATTGTTACTGAGCTATTGCCAAATTAGTGTTACAAAGGTTGCTTGGAATCTCTAGGCCTGTGCTATGTCTCCATACTTATTTGTAGATGAGCGAGCAGGCCTAGAGGGCCCGTGCTCCCACTTATGCATACCATTAAGCAAAAATGGGAGTAGGGGGACATGCCCTTATGCAGTGCTGGGAGCTCAGGGCCTGAAGGACCCTGCGCTCCCACAGGAAGATGAGGTTTCATTACAATGTTTCTACATTTATGGATATATGGTAGCGCAGGGCCCAACAAATAGATAACATTACATATTCATGGCAGCATGAAGGGAGTGAGGGCCTGGAGGGCCCTGTACTCCCACAATCACATACCAGTTACATTACACTTTGCAAAAAGACTAATTTTTAATATAGCAGTTAGGGTTTCTATTACAGATACAAATGTCTAGAAATTCAGTGTTTGGGTTACCACCACTACCACGGCCCCACACCACCCTCCCAAAAACTCCAAACACCAACCAGCATTGCAGTGTGCCTTGGGATTGTCAGACCTAACTTTTACCCCATTTCATCTGTAAACAAGCTAAGACTGTACAGTACATTAGAATGGGGTGAGAGTTAGGTCTGATATCCCAAGGAACACTGCTACATTAGTTGGTGTTTGAACTTTGAGGGGGGATGGTAGGGGTAATAACCCTAACACAAAATTTCCAGACTTTTGTAGCTGAAATAGAAACCCTAACTGCTGCATTAAAAATTTGACTTTTTGCCATATATAACTGCATATCTACATCTATGTATCTATATCTATCTATCTATCTATCTATCTATCTATCTATCTATCTATCTATTCTTTTTTTGTTCCCCACCTGCATTGAGATTTTGAAGTCATGAATACCACTGCAGTGGAATTGTTTTCATAGTTGCTATGGTTACTGAGATATTACCAAATTAGTGTTACAAGGGTTCCTTTTCAGTAGTATTAAGCTGATGTATGGTTCCGTACTGATGTGTAAGTGGGGGTGCAGGGCCCAGAGGGCCCACACTCCTACATATGCATACCATTACACAAAACTAGCTAGTGTGAGGGGAGCACAGGACCTGGAGGGCCCACACTCCCACTGACACATACCAGTTACTAGTTAGATTATTCTTTCTGAAAAAGAAAAGAAATTCATTGCAAAAAACTTTGTTAATGCATCAGTTAGGGTTGATAGCACAGCAACAAAAGTTTGGAAATGTAATATTAGGTTCTCCCCCAACACCCCTCACATCCACACTCCACACACCAACAGATGTCAGAGTGTGACATGGGGTCAACAGGCCTAACTCTCACCCCATTCTCCTATACTGTAGCATATCAGCCTGTTTACACATGGAATGGGGTGAGAATTGGGCCTGATGAGCCCATGGCACACACTGTCATCTGTTGGTGTGTGGGGTGTGGGTGTGGGGATGTGGGGGACCTAACATATATATATATGTATGTGTATATATATATATATGTATATATATTGCAAAAAACTTTGTTAATGCATCAGTTAGGGTTGATAGCACAGTGACAAAAGTATGGAATTTTAATGTTAGGGTCCCCCCACCACCACCCCTACACTCCACACACCAACAGACATTGGGGTGTGTCATGTGGTTGTCAGGCCCATCTCTCACCCCATTCCATGTGTAAACAGACTGATGTGCTACAGTATAGTAGAATGGGGTGAGAGTTAGGCCTGACAACCCCATGGCACACCCTGATGTCTGTTGGTGTGTGGGGGTGAGGGGGTGGGTGGTGGTGGTGGGATAACCCTAACTTCCCATTTCCATACATTTAATGCTGTGCTATCAATCCAAACAGATGCATTAATGATGTTTTTTGCAATTACTTTCTTTTCTTTTTGAGAAAGTGTAATGTAACTGGTGATTGGTATGTGGTTGTGGAAGTGCAGGTCCTCCAGGCCCTGTGCTCCCTTCATTTGGCCAGTTGTTGCATAATGGTATATGTACATGGGACTGGGGGCCTTCTGGGCTCTGCCTCCCACTTACACATAAGTACAGAGCCATACAGCAGCTCCATACTACTGAAAAGGAACCCTTGTAATACTTATTTGGCAATGTCTCAGTAAATGTAGTAACTAGGGAAAAAAATTCACAGCAGTTATAATGATGACTTCAAAACCTTCATGCATGATTAATCCAACTAAAGGTAGACTAAGTTGCAGAGAATGAAAAATCTGTATCTTGAATCGTTCCTGAGATACAGGCATCAAAAGTTGCCAAGGGCACCACAATGTTAGCCTATGGAAAATTTCTCAACTTTGGAGCACTGTAACTGGGCCTGGTGAATGTTTTTGGATCAAAAGAAGGCACATCTGTGGGACCAGGGCTTCCCACCCTGCAAATTTCAGCTCAAAACCCACAACCATTTTGATGCTGTTGGATGGCAAACAATTGCTATTTTTGGGTGCTGTTCTTTTGCAAATTGTGATAGTTTCACAAAAATTTGTGACAGAATGGGCATGACACTTTCACAATTTGTGAAAGTGTCACATCTATTCTGTCACAATTTGCAACACTATGGGGGTGCGATCCCCAAAACAGCAGTCTGGGGGGTCCCTCAAAAGAGATAGTGCTGTGATCCTCAGGGCTCAACTAGATAAACACATCTGTCAGTGTTTACCTAGAAAGTCCCAAATTTAAGTGCCAGGCATTTTTCTCTCTCACTAACTGAAAACAAAATGGCCACCACATAACAGTAAAATAGCCATTTGCAACAGTAAAATGTAGGGGCGGCAGCTTTCGTGAGGCACATATATTTTCTTCCCTTTGACTATAATGGGAAGCTTGTTCTTTGAATAACTTTTGAATGGTTTAATATTTTTTCACCAAATCTTTAAAAGGCACATCAGTGACACAGACTGCATCTTCCCTGAAGATTTCAGATCAAATGGACAAATCATGTAGGCTGTAGCCATGAGCAAAGAAACATGGAAACCCCCATTTTTGCATATTTTTGGGTGGTCTGCAGCTCCACAACCACTCATCTAACCACAGCACAACTTGCCAGATCCAGAGATCTATGGTGCCTCACTGTGCATTAAAATTTTCAGGCAAATCCATTGTACAGTGGCAAAGTTATTAAAGTGCAAAATGTGGGGTTTTACATAGAAGTAGCTGAACAACCCTAATTATAGCTGCACTAGCATACAGCTATAATATATATATATATATATATATATATATATATATATGGGATATGCAATGCCCCCATCGAAAATATCTTTGATATTTTCCCCAAGTGCAGTTTGACTTTTGACATCACGGTGGCAAAGCCACAGTGATGAATCAAGCTGCTCAAGGAAAAATATCTGAGATATTTTTGATGGGGGCATTGTATGTTCCATTTATGCAATGGGCCAAGTTTTTTTATCAGTGTAATTTTCATTTTTTAAAAATAGTACTGTATGTCTTTATTTATTTCTTTTTGTTTCTGGATGACTGAGTGTTGCATTCCATACAACTGAACTTTTGAATTAGGATGCTGTGCCATTGTGCTGCTGGGGAGAGTGGTAAGAGTAAAAGAGAGAGTTGGTTGCTTTTTTGTGTGCTGGGGTTTGAAGGAAGTGAATGTTTTGTGTGAGGCTAAAAGTGTTTTTTTTATATTTAGTGAAAGAAAGTGGGGTGGGAAGACAATGAAAATCATTCAGTGTGTTTTGTCTGGTATTTTGGACCTTTAGGAGAAATGGTAAACAACATTGTGTGATGCTGAAAGTTGATTTTTTTAAATAAGTTACAGAGAAAGAACAGGAGAGAAAATGAAACTGTTCTGTGTGCTGCTGGAAAGAAATTAAACTGCCAGTGGGAGCTGGCATGCAAGTGAGCAGGTGCATTCTGATTGTGCTGCTCATGCTGCCAGCTCCCACCAGTCAAAGCCTTTGTGAGCAGTTGTGTTATTTGCCATTTTTATCCTCACCTCCATTGCACACACACACACACACACACACACACATATATATATATATATATATATATATATATATATATATATATATAGGGATATGCAGCCAGTTCAGTGTGTGATAATGCATTTATCTTGGCACAGTTTCCAGTGACCTAAGTAATGCATTATCACACAATGAACTGCTGCATATTCATTTATGCAACAGGTTTAGATGTTGTGTGAACATTTTGATTTTGGTAGGTGTAAATAATTTGTCAAAAAAGGGAAAAGAAAATTGAATTTTATGCTGTTTTTTGCTAATTATAAAAAAACAAAATGGTATCTATAAATGAAACACCACTCATTTTGTAGATATTTTTGAGCTGAACATTTTTCATGCTCACAGTACCATGCTATCATTTTTTGTTTTAAAGTTATTTATATTTGTTTGTCAAAAAAGTGAACAAAAAATTACATTTTCTTCTGTTTTCTTGCTAATCATATACAATATACAGGGTTTATATAAATGAAACAGTATTCATTTTGTAGATAATTTTGTGCTAAACAATTTTCGTGCTCACAGTACCATGTTATCTTTTTTCGTTTTTAAGTTATTGACATTTAGATATGGTTAGTACTGCTTCTGAGGCCGAACATTCTAAATGAATTCTGAAGAGAACTGTGTAGATAAATGAGCTAGTGATGTAGTTACTGTGTGAATAAATGGGTGATGATGTAGTTACTATGTGGATAAATAAATTTATTACCATAGTAGTGAAGATAAATGGTTTTATTCTACAGTTTTTATCCTGACCCCTGTTGCATAAATATATATATATATATATATATATATATATATATATATATATATATATGCACAATTTGCTACTGGAGAGACCTATTGTGACTCTCAGGGCAAAAAATAAAGTCTGTTTGTTTCTCATGACTATGCCTCTATTAAGATGCATATATATGCTATTGTTGGTATGCAAAATATAAATATAGTTCATGAAGTCTATGTTATGGAAAAATGTATCCAAAGTTAGAATATGAAAACTCTAACATGCATAACATGGTGTTTTACTTGTTTAATTTCTAGTTATGTAAATAAGAGCATATTTTTATATTACCATGACTTCTGCTTCTATTTATGGGCTGTAGTATTGATCTTTCATTACTCAATTCTTATTCATTCTTATTAGGGGCTTAAACAACAATTCATCTTAGGACACCATTGTATGTTAAACTTTGGAATATAGCAGTTTTGTTGTAACTTGAATCTTTCTAATATTCCCGAACAACCATGCTGTGCAGCCTTCAACACCGTTGTTTCTAAGACAGATAACTCTGCATCTCCAAGTTAAAAAAGGAAATGTTATTTTTTAGCCTTTTTTTCAACAGTTAATGTGTGCTACAGGGACACCATATTATCACAGTGATACTGTCTCATCATACAAACTAAAGCTAACTACTACTTGTTCATAAAACAATGTCATATTGACAAACACACAACTAAGCTACTTACAAAGAACTATATCTATATACACTTAATTACACTATGTATAAGGTATATAATTTCACCTGATATGTCTCAGTCATCCTTATACCAGCTGGTCCCAAACCCAGAAAACAGCAATGGAATCCAATGTAGTACATTAATAAACAATAACCATCAAAATATTGCATTGATAAAATGACTGTTGGGTTTGAGGCAAAAGGCACAGCTAAGGGTTTTGTAGTGGACATGGTGTTCCTAGACTTTAGTAATGCATTTGACATCATGATTCACAGAACATTTCTGCACAAAATGAGAGCCCTGGGGGTGGCTCCAGAGATAAAGAGACGGATGAAGAATTTTCTGGAGGGAAGGAGGCAATGAGTGATCATTAATGGAGTTCCATCAGGCCAGGGAAGGATGACTAGTGTGGTACCACATGGTTTGCACTGGGTCCAGTTCTGTTCAATATTTTCATTGGGGACATTGTGGAGGGGCTTAAGGGGAAGGCCTATCTTTTTACAGACAGTACAAAGCTCTGCAACAGAGTAAGCACTGTTGATGGGGTAGAAAAATGAAAATGGATTTGCACAAACTAGAGAAGTGGCCAAAGTATGGCAGTTGAGCTTAAATGCCAAAAAGTGCATAGTTATGCCCAAAGGGAATAGCAATCTAAATGCAGAGTACTGAAAGTGATAGCGCAGGAGAGAGAACTTGGTATAATCATATATAATGATCTCAAGGTGGCTAAGCAATGCAAGGGAGCAAAAGCAAGGGCCACTAGAATGCTGGGATGCATAGGCATGAGTATTATGAGAAGAAGGGGGGATGTCAATGCCACTGCAAACAGCTGGTAAGGTCATACCTTGAATATGGTGTCCAGTTCTGGAGACTGTACATCAGGAGGGATGTGGAGAGAGTGGAGAGGGTCCAGAAGAGGGCAATGAAAATGGAGCAAGGACTAAGCCATTTCACATATGAGGAGAGGTTGAGAGACCTCAACATGTATACCTTGGAGCAAAGGATGGAAAGGGTAGACATGATAGAGACCGTTAAGTACCAAAAGAGTATAAACAAGGTCCCAGATAGCAGTGTATTCCAGAATAAGAGTCTCTTAAGGACAAGGGGTCATGACATGAAGATAGACAGTGGATGATTCTAGGGAAACATCAGGAAACACCACTTCAAAGAAAGGGTTGTAGAAGGGTGGAATCAACTCCCTGAGGAAGTTTTGGGGGCCAAACCAGTGATGGGATTCAAGGTTGCATGGGACAGGTACAAGGCAATTCTGGAGATGGGGGGATTACCCAGATCACCTAGGATCCATGAATAACATGGAGATGAAACACTTGGGCAGATTCAGTGGGCCTGGAGGTCCTTATCTGCTGACAGTTTCTGTTTCCATGTTAACTAACTGCATCAGTAGACAATCATGGGATTTATCTAGCAATGTCTAACTCCTGGTGATTTTGGCCACTAGGATCTCCCAATTAATGTCTAGCAGATTCAGTTATCTGACCACCACGACTTCCTCCATTGGGAAGCAGTAAAGTATAGTCATTGGGGCACTGAGCTGCACACTGTGACCTGGAAATGATAGACCAATCAGTCTGACCTCAGTGGTGGATACAATTATAGAATCTCTGCTAAAGAAAATGATTGCAGAAAACTTTGAATCAAGTGGAGCCAAAGATCCAAGGCAACACAGATTCAGAACAGGAAAGTCATCTCAAACTAATCTGATTGATTTCTTTGAATGGGTCACTAGGGAGGTGGATTGTGTGGGAGCAGTTGATGTGACCTACCTTGACTTCAGCAAGGCATTTAACATCGTTCCACATAGGAGACTTGTGAACAAGTTGGGCAGCCTGGGACTGTGGCATAAGGTGGTCAATTGGGTTTGAAACTGGCTGAAAGGTAGGAAACAGGGTGGTGATAAATGAGATAAAATCCAAAGTAGGGAGGGTGATCATCAGGATGCCACAGGGTTCATTTCTTGGTCCAGTGCTGTTTAATATCTACATCAGTGACATTGCAAAGGGGCTGGAGGGGAAGATGAAACATAGAAACATAGACTTTGATGGCAGATAAGGACCGCTTGGCCCATCTAGTCTGCCCATTTCCCTACCTACTGGATAGGCCACAGATCCTAGTTAACCAACAGCCTATTTCTTCCTACCCCCCACAAGAATTGCCTTATGTCTGTCCCATGCATTCTTGAATTCTCCACAGTTTTAGACCCCACAACCTCCTCAGGAAGGCTGTTCCTTGCATCCACTACCTCTCTGTGAAATAATACTTCTCACATTGCCCCTGAACTGCCCCCTTCTATCTTTAAATTGTGTCCCCTTGTTCTTGCCGTCTCTTTTCTGAAAGATGCTACCCTCTTGGACTTTGTTGATTCCACTGAGGTACTTAAAAGTTTCTATCATCACCCCTCTCCCTTCTTTCCTCAGGGTATACATATTAAGCTCCTTTAGTCTCTCCTCATATGGCTTCTCTTGCAGACCCTGCACCATTTTAGTTGCCCTCCTCTGGACTGCCTCTATCCTGTCTATGTCCTTGCGGAGATGGGGTCTCCAGAACTGGACTCAGTACTCCAGATGGGGTCTCACCAACTGTCTGTACAGAGGGATAACAACTTCCTGTTTTCTGCTGATGATGCCTCTCCCTATACATCCCAGTATACCCCCAGCCCTCCCTACTACTTTCTCACATTGCTTGCTAACCTTAAGGTCATCTGATATGATTACCCCCAGGTCCCTTTCCTTTTTTGTTGTTGTTACTACCTCCCCACCCATTGTATATTCTTCTCCTGGGTTCTTGTTTCCCAGGTGCATTATTTTGAACTTCTTTGCATTGAATCCTAGCTGCCACACTTCTGGCTATTCCTCCAACCTTGCCAAGTCCCTTTTCATCCTTTCCACGCCTCCTTGTGTATCAACCCTGTTGCAGATCTTTGTGTCATCTGCAAAAAGGCATACTTTTCCTTCCAGTCCCTCTGCAATGTCACTGATAAAGACATTAAAAGGACTGGACCCAATACTACCCTCACGGTGCCCACTAGTAACCCCTCTTTCTTCAGAGTGGACTCCATTTATAATTACCTTCTGTGTCCTGTTGTGCAACCAATGTTTTCTCAGGCTACCACCCTGGGACCCACTCCCAGGCTGGTTAATTTGACTATTAATCTTTGTGTGGGACTGTGTCAAATGCCTTGCTAAAGTCTAGGTAGGCCATGTCCACAGCCCTCCTGGTCTACTACTTTGGTCACCCAGTCAAAGAAATCTATTAGATTCATCTGACATGACCTTCCCGCTGTGAACCCATGCTGTCTTGGGTCCTGTGCCCCACTGGCCTCTAGGTACTCAACTATTCTTTCCTTCAAGTGACTCCATCACTTTCCCACCACAGAGGTCAGACTGACAGGTCTGTAGTTTCCTGCCTCTGTCTTGGTCCCATTTTTGTGAAGGGGAATCACATCTGCCTTCCTCCAGTCCTCGGGTACCACACCATCCTCCCATGATTTATTAAAAAGAGTAGCCAGTGGTTTCACTAGTTCCTCCCTTAATTCTTTTAGAATTCTGGGGTGAATTCCATCAGGACCCATTGATGTGCCTCTTTCCAGATGACACAAAGATCTGCAATAGGGTGGACAGTTAAGGAGGAGTGGAGAGAATGAGGAGGGACATAGCTAAAATGGAAGAGTGGTCCAGAATGTGGCAACTAGGATTCAATGAGAAGTGCAAAATCATGCACTTGGGGAACAAGAATCCAGGGGAGAACTACATGATGAAGGGGGAGATATTAGCAGTCACAGAACAGAAAAGGAATCTGGGGGTCATCATATCTGATAACTTAATGGTTACAAAAAAATGTGCCAAGGCAGTGGGGAGAGCCAGTGGTATGCTCAGGTGAAATGGAAGAGGTATCACTAACAGAAAAAAATTAAATCATATTGCCACTATTTAGGTCATTAGTGAGACCTCATTTGGAATGTTGCATCCCTCACCTCAGGAAGGACATAGACAGGGTTGAGACTGTTCAAGGAAGGGCAAGAAAAAATGGTACAGGGTCTGTACCACATATCATATGAGGAGAGACTACAGGAACTAAATATTTACACCATGGAGGAGAGGAAGGAGAAAGAAGACATCATAGACATCTCCAAGTACCTCAAGGGAATTAATAAGGTATAGGAGGGAAGACTCTTTCAGAACAGAAGCTTCCCATAAACAACAAATGGGCATGACATGAAACTACAAGGTAGTAGACAGAGGGACAATGTAAAGAAGTACTTTTTTGTGGAAAGAGTTGTGGATGCTTGGAATGACCTGCCTCAGGAGGTGGTTGGGGCAAACACAGCTGTGGGTTTAAACAGACATGAGATAGACATGAGGAAATCCAAGAGAGGGATGGAGAGGCAGCAGCAGTGGACCAGTTGGGTCAGTAGCAGCTAATTAAAGTAGGCTATACAGGCAGATTGGATGGGCCTAGCAGTCCTTATCTGCCATCAGTTTCTGTGTTTCTAAATCTATAGACATGTGTTTGAATTCCCTCAGCCCCTGCTTGCGTAATGTGTGACCCTGATGGCTAGCAGCTCAACACCACCTTTATTTGCTTATATCCATGACTGTTGACATGGCAAAAGACTATCAACTTTTAATATTTTAAAACCCCTTTTTCTTACCTTGGGAATGAAATAAAGCAAAAAGAAAGTCATGTGTATTGAGGCTTTGGTTTGCCTAACTGCCCACCAAGTTATTTAAATTATTGTTAACTGTTACTGCTGCTTTAAGAATTTCAGTCTGTGTTGGGTGGACTATCAGAAAAAGGTTTGCTACTCTGAGTCTGAAAAAATGGGTATGAGAAAAAGTGTGAGTTGTTCCATTTATCTAATGTAACATTAACTGCAAAGCTTGTTTTTGAATAGCACAGTAAGTTTCTGTCAAGGCATGCTTTCAGTCTGAATGGGGCTGGCAGTTTAGCAGGTGATGTGGGCGCCTGAATCAAGGTGCAATCCAAAATGGTGACACAATGTGAGTGAAAGCCCAAAAGGTGAGGGGGCAGGGAGGGCGACTGGATGTGGTGGGGTGGGTGACCCTAGCAACAGGATGTTGCTATATGTACACATGCGGGGTGGGGGGGGAGCGAGCACATCAAGTTTGGCCTGGAAGGGGGCAGAAGGGATGTAGGGGATGGTGCCATTGATCAGCTGCCATGCTGTGCCGTGGCATCGGGGGTTGGTCTCTGCTTGCAGTGCTGGGGTTCAGGGTTCAGGTCTGGGTCCAGGCGCTACTGTGCTTTTGTTGTGCCCAGCCCAAAACTTGTATTTTGTTTTGGTTTCACCACCCAACATGCACCCCCCCTGGAGTTGAGACTCCTTAAGTAGGGGGGTGCGGGGGTAACAGCTCCCCAGGTAGGGGGTGGGAGGCACAGCCACCCCAGAAAGCAAGTGTTTTAAGTCCCCAGCACTGTTCTTCTGTGCGTCGAGGATGTCAGAGTGGCAAATTTGTTTTTGCCACCCTGATGTCACGATAATGCAAGTTGCCGTTCGGCACTCCCTATTATCACATAGAACCAGCTGGCAGTATAGCATAGAGGTTAGAGTAACAAGTAGTGAATGAGCTTGGTGCATCCAGCAGACCTGTGTTTTATTCCCATAACCTCCACTTGCATACTATGTTACTCTGAACAAGTCACTTAACTTCTCCATTGTTCCTAGGTCACCCCTGAAAACAGGCATATGTGCCTAGTGGGCCTTACCTGATTACCAAAGAATAAAATAAATGGAATTTGATTCAATTGTTTGATGAGTCTGAATGGCTCTTCAAGTTATACATGTGAATGTGCTTTTGGGGGTGTTGGTAACAGTGATCCATTGCTTGGTGGTCTGGCACACATGCATACATACAGAGACAGTCTTTTCACAGGTTCCAAACAATAATTTTAACATCTCTTTTCTCAAGAGAAAGCTATGGAGGGCCTTACATGCAGCATATGGTACACCAAAACATTACTGAAAAGCAATATCCTTTACTCTGAAATTAAGAAAAAACTCAAACTTTCAAAAAGAAAAGTGTCCTTATATATAAGTATGTTAGCACTCTGCAGTCATCTTGGGGGAAAACATGTAAATTACACATTTAAAGCTGTGTTCAGTACAAAGGAAACAGCAACTTTAGTTTAGCCTGTACTGAACATCGACTGGAGCAACTAAACAGCCCAAATGTTTTAAAAAAGCAAAAAAAAGTAAAGAAAGTACTAGCATTGAAGGTAACTATGGGCTAGTTACAGGCCAGAGCTGGCTCCTGTTACAAAACTTTATTTTATATCTCTTTTCACCAGAAATGGCCATGCAGGGCCTTACATGCAGCACATGGTACACCAAACATTTACTCGAAAGCACCAAAACATGCTCTGAAGTACATTAAAAAATCTAATTTTCAAATACAAAGGTGCTTGCAGATTAATTTATTAAACCTCTGCATGCATCTGGGGAAAAGAGATTTAAACTGAGGATTTAGAGCTGTGAGTTTGGCCCAGGCTTATGTTCAGTACAAAGAAACCATCCTTTTCAGTTTCCCCTGTACTGAACATCGACTGAAACAACTAAACAACTCAAATGTTGCAAAAAAGAAAAAAATGCGAAAATACACTAGCATCAAAAGTAACTATGCGTAGGTTACAGGCCAGAGCTGAACCAGGTTACAAAACTTTATTTTACATCATTTTCACATGAAAAGGCCATGCAGGGCTTTACATGAGCACACAGTACAACAAACAATTACTCAAAAACACCAGAACTTGCTCTGAAATGCAATAAAAAAATCCAACTTTAAAATACAAAGGTGCTTATAGATGAACCTGTAAAAACTCTGCAGGCATCTGAGGAAAAGAAGTTTAAATTAAGCATTTAAAGATGTGAGTTTGGCCCAGGCTTATGTTCAGTACAAAGGAACCAGCCTTTTCAGTTTCCCCTGTACTGAACATCGACTGAAACAACAAAACAACTCAAATGTTGCAAAAAAGAAAAAAAATGCGAAAATACACTAGCATCAAAAGTAACTATGCGTAGGTTACAGGCCAGAGCTGAACCAGGTTACAAAACTTTATTTTACATCATTTTCACATGAAAAGGCCATGCAGGGCTTTACATGAGCACACAGTACAACAAACAATTACTCAAAAACACCAGAACTTGCTCTGAAATGCAATAAAAAAATCCAACTTTAAAATACAAAGGTGCTTATAGATGAACCTGTAAAAACTCTGCAGGCATCTGAGGAAAATAAGTTTCAATTAAGCATTTAAAGATGTGAGATTGGTCCAAGCTTATGTTCAGTACAAAGGAACCAGGCTTTTTAGTTTCCTCTGTACTGAACATCAACTGAAACAACCAAACAACATAAATGTTACAAAAAGTAAAAAAAAAAAGTGAAAATACACTAGCTTCAAAGATAACTATGGGCCAGTTACAAGCCAGAGCTAGAGCAGGTTGCAAAACTCTATTTTACATCTCTTTTCACCAGAAAAGGCCATGCAGGGCCTTATATACATCACATGGTACATCAAAAACTTACTCAAAAGCACTTGAACATGCCCGGAAATGCATTAAAAAATTAAACTTTCAAATACAAAGATGCTTACAGATAAACTTGAAAGAACTCTACAAACATCTGGGGAAAAAGAGATGTAAATTCAGCATTTAAAGCTGTGAGATGGCCCAAGCTTATGTTCAGTACAAAGGAAACAGCCATTCTAGTTTCCCCTGTACTGAACATAGATTGTAACAACTAAACATCCTAAATGCTCCAAAACAAAACCCCTCAAAATGCAAAAAAAGAACTAGCATTGAAGGCAAATAAGGGTGTGTAATTGGTCAGTCTTGGCCCAGGTTACAAAAAATATTTTACATCTCTTTTCCCCAAAACACCCATGCAGGGCCTTAAGTGAAGCATACCGTACACCAAGGAGTTACCGCTAGAATTATTGCAGGTGAAAAAAGCAATGCAGAAAAGTACAGTTGTTGAAATGGCTGGAAGGGATCACCAGAATGCTGATGTGCATTTGAAGATAATGCTGGCTGACTGAGTAGCATATGTTCATTACAAAGGAACACTTTGAGGATGACAGAATGTTCGTCAGCCAAAAGTGTGACTGAAAGACCCGAGAACTGCGAGTCAAGCCTTTTTAAAGACCTGGTGGATGACAAAACCTGGTGCTGATGTATGCTTTCAATTCTCATTTGTCTGGACTGCGGCTAGGACAGTACCTTATGTGAGTAACTATAGGACACTAAGGAGGGATCACCGCAAACTGTAAAAACAAGCAAAAAAGTAAAACTAATACAAAGAAATTAATTTTAAAATATGAAAGGGGACATGAAAATGCATCATTGCAGAGAGCTGCACTGAAATTGCACATCTCTGTAATAAATGGATAACACCAGTCCAGCAAGGTATATGAATGACACCACATGTTGTGAACGTAAGAGGGCAATCCAAAGTGGAAACAACTGCAAAATTACATTTACAGTATTTAACCAAAGCCTGTAAGTAGGGGGATGCAATATGTTATCTAGAAATGAATGGCATCAGAGTTTGTTAAGTAGAGCACTGTGTGCTTGCAAATAATTACAGCACAATTTGTGATAGGCAGGAATGTCAAAAAATGGATGCCAGTTTAAGATACTGAGAAGGCAGTTGAAGGGCCATAGTAAACAAAATCAAATTTAACAGCAGGTCATTTTATGCCCAGTATGTCTTATGATACATCACTACAAAACAGAGATGGAATAAAAACAATATAATACTTTTTTTTAAAAATGACACAGTAAAATTGTGCATAAGGTATGAATCTCTCCAGTACTGTATACAGAATCATATATACACACACACACATATCTATATATACACACACACACATATGCAGTGAAGCACACCAGATTGAAGTGCAGTGCTGCAGAGTTCTGCAGTAGAATTACTGCAGCAAACAATGCAATTTCAATGGGAGTTAATACCTTTTGTCATTCAGAAAACCTGTGACACTGCGCTTTGTTCTTGTGGGTGTCTCTGCATATATCTATCTATCTATCTATCTATCTATCTATCTATCTATCTATCTATCTATCTATCTATCTATCTGTATATAAACACACACACATACTCATTGCAAAAAACCTTTGTTAATACATCAGTTAGGGTTGAAGCAATAAAAGTAGGAAAATGAAGTGTTATGTTTTGAACCATAATACCCTGCCCACCTTTACAACCAAACCCTGTCCGCACCCTCCACACACCAACAAGTGTTGTGGTGTGTCTTGGGGTCATCAGCCCTAACTCTCACCCTATTCCAAATGTATCAAAGCTGAGATGGTACAGGATAGGGCACTGCACTTCCATCCCATCCCATCATACCCTATGGGCCCTGTGCTCCCATCTATCTTTAAGTATTGAGACACTGTAGTGAACTGTCATCTCCCTGTTGGAGTGCAGAGCCCAGAGGGCCCTATGTTCCCTTTAGTACTTAATGGAGGGCCCTGCACTCCCATCATGCCCCCCCTCACTCCTTATGGGCCCTGCACTCCCATCTATCCATAAGTGTAGAGACATTGTAGTGAACTATAATCTCCCTGTGGAAGATTAGGCCCTCCAGGCCCTGCCCTCCCAGTACTACATAATGGAGGGCCCTACATTCCCATTACTGCAAAATGGTATCCATATGTGGGAGCACAGGGCCCCAGAGGGCACTGCACTCCCAGCTACCCATAAGTGTAGAGGCACAGCACAGACCTAGCAATATTCCAAGTAACATTTGTGATGCAAATGGTGCAATGTCTCAGTAACCATAGAGACCTTGGAAAAAAATCCATTGCAGTTGTAATCATGTCCTGGCAACCTGCGCGTGATGTGAAAAGGGATTTTGACAGCTCGTGTAAAGGGATTCAGCTTGCGAAAATGGATTTTGACAGCTCATGAAGAGGGATTTGAGTTGTCAAAGAAGATGGCCCTGCTGGTAATCCATTTTCATGATGTGAAATGGGATTTTGACACCTCGCAAAAAGGGATTTGGCTTGAGAAGAGGGATTTTGACAGCTCACAAAAAGGGATTTAAAAAATGAATCCCTTTTCACAAGACAAATCCCTTTTTGAGAGGCGTCAAAATTACTTTTCACATCGCAGAAAGGTATTACCCGCAGGGCCATCTGGTCTGACAACCCAATCCCTTTTTGTGACCTGTCAAAATCCCTTTTCCCGAGGTGTCAAAATCCCTTTTTGCATTGCAAAAATGGATCGGAAGTGAGTCTCGAAAAGGGATTTTAAAAATGAAAAATAAACATTCTGAGGCCACAGTAAAGTAAACCAAAGGAAGAAAACTGTAAAGGACAGCCACATGAATAAATGCCATGCTTGGATGTCTGCAGAAGACATCCCTGGGTAAAGTTGCAATGTTTTGTTTGGGCTGGAAAAATGAAAACAAGATGGCGGCTCGCAAAAAGGGAGTTTTTTCTTATGAAGACAGATTTAATGAATTCCTTTATGCGAGCTGTCAAAGCCCCTTTTTGTGAGCCCTAAATCCCTTTCCATACCGTACACTTATTCAAAAAACTGAAGTGAGTATACTCTGAACCTGAAATTACAAAATTGAATAACTTTGGAACAGATTAATATTTTTCACCAATATTTTTTGTGTTCTTTGGGACAAGCTTTTTCTACCCTGAAAATTTCAGACCAAAATTCCAAATGGTGTGTCCACAACGTGATGATGGAAAAACAGCCAAAACAGGTGAAAATAGCAACTTTTAAACTTTTTTCACTATGCGCTTCACGAAATCTGAAAATCTGATTGAAGCAAAACTTGGTACATCAAGAGATCTACCCCACAGGACAGTGTGTACCAAATATCAAGCAAATCCATTGAAAGGTTGCAAAGTCATTAAAGTGCAAAATGTGATGTTTAACATTAAACTGCTTACTCAGCCCTTACTACAGTACCACTACCGCACATATATATATATATATATATATATATATATATATATCTATATATATATATATTTTCTATATTCTATGCAAAAGACTTTGTTAATGCATCAGTTAGGATTCTTCTACAGCAAAAAAAGTGAGAAATTCGATTTTAGGGTTCCACCTCTTGCACCCCACCACACCCACCCCACCAACAGACATTGGGGTGTGCATTGGGTCATGAACTTACTCTCACCCCATCCCATGTGTAAACAAGCTGAGGTGGTGCAGTGTAGGAGAATGGGGTAAGAGTTAGGGCTGATGACCCCAATGCACACCCCAATGCCTGTTGGTGGGGACGGGGTAGGGTGCAAGGGGTGGGAACCCTAAAATTGAATTTTCTCAGTTTGGTTTGCTGTAGAAGAACCCTAACTGATGCATTAGTGAAGTCTTTCGCATAGAATTTCCTTACTTTTTAGAAAGAATAGAAAAGTAGAAAATTGTGCAAGTTGGTGGGAGCGCGGGGATCTTCGGGACCCACGCTCCCACCAACTTGTAAGTGTTGGGCCACATTACACACCCAATGAGTAAAAAGTACATTGACAACAGCAAGAGCAGCCACCAAACAAATGTCAATCTAGTGGAACAATAGAAATGCTGTCCACAAAATGTAAACTGTGCCACACAATATCTCCCGAAAAAATATATTGTCCAGCGCATAAACTAGTAACATCTACAGGACATGCCATCAACACCCTCCACATTTCAAGTAAAAAGACCAAACTATGTCCAAGATATAACATGTCAAAATTATAAATTTTCATTTGTCAGAGTGGCACAGTTCTGCACCTGTTGACATTTAACACACACAACAACTGAAAACTACATCCATGACACTAAGGCTAGGCAGTCTGTCGATTTCAAGCTACCAGCACAATCAAAAACACTGTCCACAACATGTAAAGTGCATCACACAATATCTCCGCAAAAGAAATTTTCTCTGACATGTAAACACCATAATTCACATCTACAGGGCATGCTGTAAACACCCTCCAAATTTCAAATAAAAAGACCAAACCATTTCCAAGATATTCAATGTTAAAGATTGGAAAAATTTCCCTATCTATTCCATTACAAAAAATCTGGCTGTCTTGTTCCCCCCCTCGCGATCAAAGATGGCGATCAAAGAATCTCATGATCAAAGAATTTGCAGGCTCATGATAAAAGAATTTGCAGGCTCATGAACAAAAAATAAAAAATGCTATAAATCAAAAAATTGAAGTAATTGTGGTAAACCACCACCATGGTTCATCAGAACGAAGCCCCCTGAGTAAAACCCACCCTCATTTGTCTTCCTAGGGCACCCCTGGGATGAGTAAATAGTTTTTTTTAATTTGGCCATCTCGTCCCTCGCTTTCGATGCACGATTGCGATCAAAGAATCTCTCAATCAAAGAATTTGCAGGCTCGTGATCAAAGAGATTGCACTCTCATGAACAAAGAGCGAGGGACGGGATGGCCCAGATTAAAAATCAATTTTCTCCAGCCCAGGGGTGTAGAAAGTCAAATGAGGGTGGAAACTCAGAGACTCGTTCTGCCTGATCTGAATAAAATCAATAATGTTTTCAATATCCCTGGTAGTCTAGTGGCCCCCCATGTGCATAAAAAAATAATGTCCTGCATATCCCTGGTAGTTTAGTGGCCCCATGACTAGTTTCTGATCCCCTTTCATGAGCTGAAAAAATCCCTGTCCACGAGTCAATCCCCTTTCGTGATGCAGCAAAATCCTTTACTATCAGTTAGGAACCAGATTGTCCATCTCATGGTTGAGGACTGACTCACGGTCAAGAATTTCACTGCCTCACGAAGGGGGATTGGCTTGCGGATGGGGATTTTGTCAGCTCACGAAAGGGGATTGGGTTTGTGAATCCCCTTTCATGAGCTCTCAAAATTCCCATCTGAGAGCTCTTAAAATCCCTGCCCATGAGCCAATCCCCTTTCAAGAGGTAGCAAAATCCTTCACCATGAGTTAGTGACCAGATAACCAAAACCTGACAGTCAAGGATTTCTCACGGATGGCGATTTTGACTGTTCAGAAATGGGGATTGACCTTGCGGTTGGGGCTTTTGCTATCTCACGAACTAGGAATTTTTAAACTTTTAAAAACATTCCCACTGCATTGTAAATTAACAGATTGGTCTATTGACTTGAAATATGCAGAATATAAAGGGGGGGCATCCCAGAGATGTGAATTATACTGTTTTGGTGTGAGCAAATGTATCTGTTCCATTAATATGTTATTACAAAGTTGATATTTTTCTCATAGGATAACATTGTGTCGTCCATGGTGAGTTTCATTGTCTGTATCTTGAAAATGAAGTGAGATGTGGATTATTCATTACCTGCAGCTGCAAGGGCATTTTAAAGTAATAAATTACACCCACATTGGAAATTTTTTCGTTAGTTGTACAGTTACTGAGATATTGGAAAATTTGTTTTAAAAGGGTTCTTTTTCAAGCCTATGGAGCTATTGTATGGCTCTGTTGCTATGTGTAAATGAGAGTTCAGGGCCCACAGGGCCCATGCTCCCACAAACATATACCTATATGTGCAAATGGAGTGGTTAGTGGGAGTGCAGGACCCAGAGTGCTTATGCTCACACTAACATGTACTATTTAGCCTTATGGCATATTGTGTGTTTGTGTTATGTGTAAGTGGGATGGCCCATGCTCCCACACACATACACTGTTAGGTGGAAATGTACAGATTTGTGGGAGCGCAGGGCCCAGAGGGCCAGTGCTTCCACCAATATGTTCTAGTTAGCTGTATGTTGTAGAGTGTGTCCATACTATGTGTAAGTGGGAGTGCAGGATTCAGAGGTCCCATGCTCCCATACACATATACTGGTATATGTAAATGGACAGATTAGTGGGAGTGCAATGCCTGGAGGGTCCACTCTCCCACCAACATGTATTAATTAGCCCTAGAGGGTGTATAAGTGTGACCGTGGGACCAAAAGCATGGCAATGGGTTGTTATGTTCACACATTTTTCTCTGCTTCAGCATACTGCCCCCACCCTAGTCACACCATCCTCCCTAATTTCCCCACATTCCTGCCACCACACACACACAATCTACTGACAGATATACTGTCTACCCCCCTCAGAAACCCCCTGGACTCCCTTCCCCCCTCTGCTACATCATTCCCCCAAGACACAGTTTCTTCACACCTCTTCTCTTACCACAAATACTACCTGTGTTGCAACACTCCACCTCCCTCCCATACAGCTACTGCCCCCTTCCTCCCCCCCACACACTCCTACAGGTTTCACCCTTTGGTAGTATCTAGTGTGCTTAATTTGTTAAGATTTTGAAAGAAGAGACCGGAGACATGCTTTTATGTTGCAAATAATTATTCTTTGTTTTTGTAAAAAAAATAAAAAATCTTTAAACATTTTACATAAAATCAAAGTCTTTCTTTTTAAAAAAAATATACATCTCTTTAAATAAAATATAACTATATAGAAAACTAAAAAAAGTGTTATCTTCACACTGGGGATGGAGGGATAAGAAAACAATAATAAAAAATAAAATGGGAATGGTTTAACTGAAAACAAAATAATGAAATTAAGGCCAATGTGATTAAATTTAATATTACCATATCACATTTTACTCAAGCAAAATATCATTTTTAAAGATTTTACAGAAATAAAGCTTTTCTTTTTTATTACAAAAGTGATTAATTGAAAGATCAGTATATAAAAACAAACCAAACAATATTAAATATGTGTTCATTTCAGATAGGGAGAAAAATACAAAAAAAAAAGGAAAAAATGGGCATAGCTAAAATAAAAATAAATTAGACAAATTAAGGCTACTATCTGTGACAGTGATGTGCTTGCCCTCGTTCTATGATGAGGGTGCCTTGGGGGAGGTTGAAGAAGTGGAAGGGTCAACAGGAGAACTTTTTTGGGTCAGGAGTTGGTGCCTCTCTTCCTCTGCTGTTGTGCTGGGAGGGGCACTTGGCGGAGCTTCCTGGTGCTGTTGAGGCTGCTGGACAGCCAGGTACATTTCCTGATAATGCTGCAGGTCCTGGCAGATCAGGTGTGGATTCCTTCCGTGGCCTCCAATTGGTTCTCGACCAGCCACAACATGAGGCCATGTGTGGTCTCTTGGGCAGCAACATTGGCCTCTTCCTGCTCATACAATTGATTTATTGTGTGAGTGAGGCCTCTGTTGCTGCCCTCAAGTCCACAGACAGCAACCATGGCTGCATGCATGTCATTGCAGCAAATCGATAATTTCATTTTGTTTCATCGACATCTTTTCTAAATTTGCTGCAATGACCTCACTGCATTGGGCTGCAGCTTGGTTGCCATCCTCAATGGCCTCAAGCAGCCATCCAAGGCTGCACTGTGTGCTTTTTAGCTGTTCTAGAGATTCTGTGAGACAAAAAAAAAATATGTAAGTAAATGTTAACTAGTATTGCTGTTTACTTTTAGTGATTTGGGGTTTTAAATTTGCGCATTTCTTTGCTATTTACTACTTCTGCTGTTGAGCAGCGACAAACTATGTGGTTCATGAAGACTATGGTAGTGATGTTGGTATGTTAAGAGAGTTTTGAAATACAATGCATGGATGAGAAAGATTATACAAAAGATCTGTGACTTTGAGATGTACGGACACAGACTGTTTTTTCTTTCTGCTGTATGATACAGCTTTTATTGATGCCTGTGTTTGATAGTCTAACAGTGGTAACATTTTGACAATATAGCAGCAGTCTGCTGTTCTATGTTGCTGACTCTGCCATAGCAATAATATCATGAAAATGGGATAATGAGAAGAATATTTGTTTTGTTAAGGAAATTGGAGATACATAGTTGCTCAATTTGGTATAAAACAATGTTTTTTTTCATACTGTATTAAATATTATGTATGGGTGCTGGTTACACAGATACAGTGATAAGTGCTTCTAGAGTATTTCTTGTGATGTCTAACAATTATTAGCTGAGTTGTTGAGATTTAGAATTACTTTTTTTGGTTGCCTCTTTAAGAGTTCAGTGTTGTTACTGTTGAAAGTTCATGCATCATATTTCTTGTTGTTTTGAATGCGATGTTTGCAAGTGATATGGAGAAACATATAGAGCAGGGTGGCAGTAAGCATGAGCATATATTTCAGTGTATCTTCACATGCAAGCTGTATGGCACATGTGATGATGCTGGGGTGTAGATTGGAAAAGAGGATAGAGTAGAAGGTATGAAAATAGGTACACTTGCAATTGTGAACTGCTACTGTTTAGCCCACTAATAAGGCATTTAAAAGTGCTACGGCACGACAATGCACCCTTTTCATAGTGTGAGACAGAAACTGTTTACTGTTTCTTTTTTTCTTGACAGTGTGTTGCATTATGAAAAAGAAAGAAGAAAATAATTGTTACATAAATATATCATTAAAAAACCTCCCCCTCCCCCTTTCCAGCACACATACCCACTCATATGCTAAGATTGACAGTGTTAGTATTTTAATTGTGGATACTACATTCGTAACAGTTAGTCATATAAATATTATGTGATCAATGACTGACCTTGTACAATTACAGTTTCATGTGCTATTCTTTTCAACTGTATCTTTTTGTTCATACTGTGTGCCACTGCCCAACTTCCCTGCACAATGTGTTTATGCTATTGTTGTACATCAACTCTCTTTGGACTCTGTACACTTGCTGGCTATGGAAAAATACTCACTTGTAGCCCTTCAAAGGATGGTTCATCTTGTACAGGAGTTTATCTGACCGTTTGTAACATCACCTTCTTACGATCAAATAACGGTGTACTCTTCCTACTTACCATCTAAAGGTCTGTGTCTACAGAATGAACTGTGTGAACAGCTTTCTTACTGTACAGACTCTAAAAGATTTCATGAAACTGTGCTGAACTGATTATGTGAGTGCAATAATACAGTCACAGGGTTGACACCGCTGACTATACAGGATCTTCCAGGAGGCATAACACCATGTGCCTGTGCTGAGGGCTGTCATCACACTACTGCATGAGCAAGCATAGCCTGATATTACGCTCCCTGGATGGTATTATGGCTTTATTTTTCAACACAGAATAATTTGACTATATAATTCTTTCCTTCTAGAACAGCCAAGGTTCTTGGACACACAGCACAGTGATATGTTGAAATAAAAGATAGAGGTTTAATGTAACACTTTGTAAAATACATAATGTTCTGGCTTTTGGAGAAGAGATTTGCTCTGCTATACAAACTTACTGCTTATTATTTGCTAAATAAAATTCTGTGATACTGGCCTGCTGTTCTTTCTGTTGTGAGCTGTGCTTTAGATAACCTCTGTGCTTATTATGCGTTCTTAATAGTATGCTGTTATCTGTGCCCCCCATCTCCATTGTACATGGACAACCCCAGCCACCAACAACTGACAATCTTTTATTGCAATAGTGTAGTTGATGATACTGTTATATGTATTTAAGAACATATGCAATGTTTTTGGAGGTATCCTTATCACATTTTGATATCAAGTCTAAGTGTGACATCTTTGTTTATTTATATTTATTACTTGTGAGAAAGTTTATGTAGGCAGAACAAATCTCTGTTGAAAGTTGACAATCTCTTACAATGAATAGTTATACTGATTTGTTAATAGAAGAATGTTTTTCTACTATATCATACTATCTTAGTAGATTGTCTTGTTTATTTATAAAGTAGCTGTAAAAAAGTAAACTGTTATTGGTTACAGATATTCATATAATATATGGGAAGACATTATTGTAAACTGAAATCAAGCAGCTCACAATGTCGTGATGCCACTGTTATGACATACGTCTGTTGTTAACTCTTCTTGTGTATGTCATTTCAATGGTACAACAAAATGGTATGCTCATAAAAACTAGTTTTCTAACCAAATGGAATGCTCTCAACAATCAATGTTCTATCAAGTTATTCAGTAAAGTAAAATAATTCAATCTGTGATTATGCAATCTTGGTAGCCCATACAACATTAAATATGATGTATGGTCTTTGGTTAACAATCGCATTGAAAAAACTTCTTGAGGTTGCCATAATATTTGGAAACGTCTCAAGATGTGATCTCGAGGTTTACAATGATGCCATGGCAATGTTTTGAAGTGTTAACAGTGCAGTTATTAAGCAAAGACTGTACATTATCCTCAATATAGTGTATGGTTCAGTGTTAGGGATGAAAATATATCCCTTTTCAAAAGTTGTTATGCTGCACTACCTGTGTTTACAAGTTTGTAATGGTGCAGAAGCATGTAGTTGGTGTAGTATAACAACTTTTAACATTTCCTACAGCCTCTAATTCTTGGAGAATGGTTAAGGCACTGAGATTTGGTCTGGGAGGCAAGCCTTGGCAAAAATTAAAAAAGTTGAAAATAAAAATAAATACTTCACCATAAGAACTTACCATACACTATGAAACATAGAGTGTAGTTGATGAAATATGACAGGACTATTTTTAAACTCACGAGGTTTCTTTGGTAATAAGACCTGTTGGGTTGCGCTTTTGAGGTGTCTGGTTAACATAGAAACCTCTTGAGTTGAAAATATCCCTGTTGTGTCTGGGCAATCATACAGTGTCTTCAATGTGAGTGTGGAATATTTAAGCATGATACATGGTTATGCTGGTGCTGAACAACATCATGGAATGAGCAAAATAGTCTTCCTACTGCCAGAACTATGTATTGTGTGTACCCCTACAACAATTTGTTTTTACCATCACAGAAATGGGTGTCACATTCACAATGTATTTGAAAGTTTGACTGTCTTCCTAAAAAGAAAAACACTATGCTGTTTAGAAAGAGAGGTGACTTTTTTTGTTAACTTGTCCATCACATAGTTGTCAGACATGTTGATAAATTAGAAATATGCATTCCTTGAAATTTACATCACAATTGTTTGTTTGCTAACAGTGAAGAAATTGCATTCTAACTTTATCTGAGAAATGTGTACTGTTTTTGTAATTGTAATATGCTTACGTCTGTGCCTGTAGAAAAGGTCTTTTGTTCTGTGTGTGCACAGTATGTTGGGAGAGGGATATTATGACTGGTTAGTTGTTATCTGTTAATATATAGAAAGGGTGTATCATGTTTGCAGATGGTGTGAAGTGTGGTAACAGAATTGTGCAAGACGTGTTTGACTGTTGTGATCTCTCTTTCACTACTTAGGGGTGAGACTGTACTTTGTTGAAGTGTGTAGTTATGTTATGTACATGACTATTGTTTTGAATGTCACTGGTTACTGCAACATAGCTGGGAGGACTGCTGTGTGTACTGAGTGCACAACAGAATGGGGTTGTTGTACCTAGTGGGGTTTTCTAGTAGTTAATATTGTGCATTAGCAGATGTCATGGACTGCTTTTGACCACCTATTCCCCCTTCGGATCCTATGCAGAGCTGTTAACTGATGAGCTACGTGTTGAATTTTGTAAATAAGTGGTAGATCTAACAGAGAAATCTGAGATTAGGCTAAGATAGTGATGCATAGTTTGATATAAGGGTACTTACATTGCTCAGTTGGAGGCCTGGCAGGACCTGTAGAATCTCTGGATGGACTAGGGCAGGGTTGTGCTGTTGTTGGTATATGGCCGTAGGCCACTGTTGGGACTAATGGTTCAGCCACAGAGGGTTCAACCACCATAACGTCTTCTTCACCCTCTGTGGCCTGTTGGTCACCCCAACAGTGTTCTCCAGCTGATCTTCCTCCTCTGGAAAACAGTAGATGATATTTCTTTGTTGAATTGCATAATCTGTAACACTTTTGTTGTTGTTTTAAGCTTTACATTGTACAGGTGCTTATGGCTCTCTTAAGGTGCAAGATGTTTTTTGGCCAAAAAAATGTGATGAACCAGACTAATGCTGCTGTTTTTTGTAGTCTAGTGTCTCCCTGTCTCCTACTGATAGCGTGATTGTGGGCCACACAGGACCCCTAGGTCATACCACCCTCCTGCCCAAACTCTTGCAGACATTGCTGGGAAGTGAACCCACTTGCAGATCTTCATGGTTGTCTGACAAATGACATCTTACAGTATGTGCTGTAAGTGCAGTGGCCCACACTGTGGACCAATATGTTTGCTATGCATACTATAATTGTGATGCACAACTTCCTGTATGAAGTCAGCACTGCACAAGTGATGGATTTGTGGGCACAATGTTATGACTATACAAACAGGTGTAAATGGTAGCCACAGACAGGTGGGCTGCTGTAATGCATGTCACAATGCAGCAGCCATCAGTTGTCAGTGAAACCCCCCCACCTCTCCACACCCCTTGAAAACTTTCTATAAGCACTCACAGTCAGTCCCAGTAGTCTAGTGAATCTACTCCCTGTGTGGTGCTTTGAACCCTGTGAAAAACTGTTTCAGACATCTCTGATCATCTAGTGGTTCCTTCCTCATTGACTGATAATGTGATTGTTGCCAAATAAGTGATGTGTCCATTGAAGATAGTGTGGTGGCACCACTACACCCCCTCACCCCCTCCCCAACACCGATAGAGGGCACACAACTTATGCTGGTGCCTTCCCCATGATCCTGCAGTTATCGATGGATAGTGACCACACCTGCAGAACTCTGTGGCTGTCCGACAAATGGCAACTTACAATATGCATTGCAACTGCATTTGTTCACACTATGGAGGAAAATGCTTGCTATACATACTGTAATAAGCATACACAACTTTCTGTATGAAGGTATTCACTGAGAAAGTTGTGGATGACTATCATAGTATGTATTAAAGCCCATTGACTCCCCAGTGTGGATCAATGCAGTAGCAGCAGTTACTGTATGTTGCTGTTCAGCAGGCACATGTGAATGAGTGTGGTTGCGTTTTCTGTGCTTCAATGACTGAGGAGGGGGGAGCTGGGTGTCCTGTGTGGGCATCGTGTAGGAGGGTAGGGGTGCCACTAGACTATAAGGGATGGATAAAACTGTCTTTTACATGCACTAAGAGGAACACATGCTGTGCTTGATACTTGGTTAATGTTTGGTGGTGAACACTATACAACTCATGCATACATGGGCACAAACTTACGGCTGTATTAAACAGTCTTAAATAGTAGCCAAAGACAGGTGGGCTGCTGTGTTGCATGATACAACACAGTAGCCACCAGCTGTGGGTGGGTTGCAGCTCCCCACCTTCTGCACTCCCACCCCCTTGAAAACTGTTCATAAGTAAGCACTGTGTGCCATGGTAGTCTAGTGAACATATTATCTGTCTGGTGCCTTGATTTCTGTTAAAAAACAGTTTAATGCATTTCTGGTAGTCTAGTGTATCCCTGTTACCCGAATGATGATGTCATTGTGGCCAAATAAGTGATGTGCCCATTCCTGATAGTGTTGTGGCATAGCTGATCTCCCACATCCTCCCAAGCACCCACACAGGACACCTACCTGATACCACTCTCCTCCCCCACCCTTCTGCAGTCATCACGGGCAGTGAACCCCCACTTCAGATCATGTGGCTCTCTGACAAATGACAACTTAGACTATTTGCTTTAAGTGCAGTGGCCCACACTGTGAACCAATATGTTTGCTATGCATACTGTAATTGTCATACACAACTTTCTGTATGAAATCATTCATTGAGAAAGTCATGAATGACTATCACAGTATGTAGTACGAGTCCATTAGTATCAAGAGTGGAACAATGCAGTAGCAGCAGATACTGTATGCTGTCATTTAGTGGGCAGCCATGGAGGTGTGTGATTGGGTTCACTGCTTCTCGATGACTGGGGGTGAGGAGGAGTGTTGTGAGCTGGGTGTGTTGTGTGAATGTGGGGGAGGGTGGGGGTTTGGGTGCCACTAAACTATGATGGATGGATAAAACTATCTTTCATGTGCACTGAGAGGACCACATGTTGTGCTGGGTGCTGCATACATTCCAATGATCAACACTGCACAACTGATGAACATATGGGCACAAATGTATGACTCTATAAAACAGATGTTAATGGTACCCACGGGCAGGTAGGATGCTGCATTGCATGTTACAACACAGCAGTCACCAGTTGTGAGTGACAGTCCCCTCCTCACTGTGCACCCCCTTGAAAACTGTCCATAGGCACCCACAGTATGCCCTGGTAGTGTAGTACCCTACTTACTGCTTGGTGTGTTAATCCCTGTAGAAAATAATTTCATGCATCTCTGGTAGTCTAGTGTATCTCCCATCCATGACTGATAATGTGATTGTGGGAAAACAAGTGACATGTCCATTTTTGATAATGTGGTGGCACCCCTGCCATGCCCATCCCCTCCTGAGCACACACACAGCTCATACCAGTACCTTTCTCGCACTCCTGCAGTTATCGACAGACAGTGAACACACTCACAGACCTCTGCAGCTTGCCAACAAATGACAACTTACAGTATCTACCGCAACTGCATTGGTTCACACTGTAGAGCAATATGCTTGCTATACATACTGTAATAGTCATACACAACTTTCTGTATGAAGGCATTCATTGAGAAAGTTGTGGATGACTATCATAGTATGTAGTGCAAGCCCATTGTTCCCCCAGTATGGAACAATGCATTAGCAGCAGCTACTGTATGCTGTCATTTAGCTGGCACAAATGGAGGTGTGGGGTTGTGTTTGCTGCTCCTGAATGACTGGGGGGGGGGGTGAGCTGGGTGTCCTGTGTGGGTGTGGGTGTAGGATACTAGGGGTGCCATTAAACTGCAAGGGATGAATAAAACTGTCTTTCACATGCACTAAGAGGTACACATGCTGTGCTGGGTGCTTGGAGCATTTTGCTGGTGACTACTGCAAAACTCATGCATACATGGGCACAAAGTTACAATGGTACAAAACAGGTGTACATGGTAGCCACAGACAGGTGTGCTGTAGTATTGTATGCTACAACACAACAGCCACCAATCATGGCTGGCAGCCCCCCACTCCCACACCACACCTCTTGAAACTTGTCCATAAGCAGCCACTGTGTGTCCTTGTAGTCTAGTGAACCTACTCAATGTCTGGTGCCTTGACACTGTAAAAAAACAGTTTCATGCATCTCTGGTAGTCTAGTGTATCCCCACTACCCAAATGATAATGTGATTGTGGCCAAATAAGTGATGTGCCTGTTCCCGACAGTGTTGTGGCACCCCTGCCCTCCCGAGCACCCACACAGGACACCTAGCTCATACCACTCCCCTCCCCACCCTCCTACAGTCATTATGGGCAGTGGACCCACCCATAGATCTCTGCAGCTGTCTGACTAATGACAAGTTACAGTATGTGCTGTGAGTGCAGTGATCCACACTGTGGCCAATACATTTGCAATGCATACTGTAATTGCCATACACAACTTTCTGTATGAAGTCATTCATTGACACAGTTGTGAATGACTATCACAGTATGTAGGGCTAGCACACTAGCCCATTAGCACCAAGTGTGGAACAATGCAATAGCAGCAGATACTGTATGTTGTCATTTGGTGGGCAGCCATGGAGGTGTGTGGTTCAGTTTGCTGCTTCTTGATGACTGTGGGTGAGGGAAGTGGTGTGAGCTGGGTGTGATGTGTGAGTGTGGGTGTGGGGGGGTTGCGGTGCAACTAGACTTCAATGGATGGATGAAACTGTCTTTTAAGTGCAGTGAGAGGACCACATGCTGTGCTGGATGCTTCACGCATTTAGGCGATTAACACTACACAACTGATGTATATATGTGCACAAACTTATGACTGCATAAAACAAGTATGAATGGTAGACACAGAGAGATGGGCTACAGTAATGCATGTAACAATGCAGTAGCCACCAGTCATCAGTAACAAACACCCCCAAACCCCTTGGAAAACTGTCCACAATCACCCACAGGGTGTCCTGATAGTCTAGTGACCCTACTCCTTGCATGATGGTTTGAACCCTATGGAAAACAGTTTCGTGCATCTCTGGTAGTCTAGTAGTTCCTTCCTCCCCAACTGATGATGTGATTGTGGCCAAATAAGTGATGTGTCCATTCTTGATAATGTTGTGGCACTACTATACTCCCTCCATTCCTCAACACTGACTGGGTACACTCACCTAATACCACTCCCTTCCCCATGCTCCAGCAGTTATCGGCGGGCAGTGAACACACCTGCAGACCTCTGTAGCTGTCTGAGTAATGACAACTTACAGTATCTACTGCAACTGCATTGGTTCACACTGTGGAGTGACACTCTTGCTATACAGACTTTAATAGTCATACACAACATTCTGTATGAAGTCATTCATTGAGAAAGTTCTGGATGACTATCATAGTATGTAGTGCAAGCCCTTTGGTACCCAGTGGGGCACAATGCAGTAGCAGCAGCTACTGTATGCTGTTATTCAGTGGGCATACATGGATGTGTGCAGTTGGTTTGCTGCTCCTCAATGTCTGGGGAGAGGTGAGCTGGGTGTACTGTGTGGATGTAGGTATTAGGGAGTAGGTGTTTCACTAGACTACAAGATATAGATAAAACTGTCTTTCCCATGCACTAAGAGCAACACATGCTGTGCTGGGTGCTAGGCGCACTTTGCTGGTGTACACTGCACAACTCGTGCATACATGTGAACAAAGTTGTCACTGTACCAAACAGTCATAAATGATAGCCATGGACTGGTGGGCTGCTGAATTGCATGCCATAACACAGTAACCACTAGTCTTGAGTGGAAGCCACCCCCACCTCCTACCACATTTGAAAACTGTCCATAAGCAGCCACAGTGTGCTCCGGTAGTCTAGTGACCATAATCCCTGTCTGGTGCTTTGATGACTGTTAAAAAAACAGTTATATGCATCTCTGGTAGTCTAGCGTAGCCCCTCTCCTCAACTGATAACATGAATGTGGTCAAATAAATGACATACCTGTTCCTGATAATGTGGTGGCACCCTTGTCCTCCCCACCCCCTCCCAGGCATACACACAGGACACATAGCTCATACCACTCCCCTACCTGCCCTCCTGCAGTCATTGCAGGGCAGAGAACACACTCACAGACCTGCAAGGCTGCCCAACAAATAATAACTTATAGTATGTGCTGCAAGAAGTGCATTGTTGCACTCTGTGGACTAATACGCTTGCTATGCATACTGTCAGTGTCATACACAACTTTCTGTATTTATTGAGAAAGGGGGAATGCCCCAGGCAGCTAGTTTTGGAACCAACTCAGGAGGGAGCAATCTAAGACCTAATACTCTCAAATGGGAATGGAGAGAGGATCTCAGATCTAGAAGTAGGTAACCATCTGGGAACAAGTGACCACCAAACAGTGTGGTTCACAATAAACTTAGCTGTAGAGTCAAACCATACAAAAGTGAGGGTACTGGACTTCAGGAGGGCTGATTTTGTCAAAATGGGAGAGTGCCTCAGAAAATCGCTAGCAAACAGGCAAGAAGGTGGGGTGGAGCAACAATGGGGAAACATCAAATCTAGCATCAGAGAGGCAACACACCTTTGTGTGAAGCAAATAAACAAATCAAAATGAAAGAAAAAACACTATGGTTCTCAAAAGAAGTGGCAGGGAAGTTTAGGAAGAAAAATATATCATTCAGGAAGTATAAGCAAACACAGAAGGAACAGGACAGAGAACTGTGCCAGTTAAAGCAGAAGGAAGCAGGAAGGCAGTCAGAATAGCAAAGGCCCAAATCAAGGAAAAGATAGCTAACTCATTTAAGAAGGGGCATAAAACCTTTTATAGGTACATTAGGGAGCAAAGAAAGACTAAGGCTGGAATACTGAGGCTGAATAAAGAGGAGGGTGGTTGGGCAGAGAGGGACAGTGAAAAAGTAGGGATACTGAATGAACACTTCTGCTTAGTATTCACAAAGGAATAGGAGGGGGATGTACCTAATCCAGTCAATAGAAACACTCTGGATAGGGGGGTTAATATCAGTCATTTTACAGAAGAAAGGGTTCTGAAAGAACTCCTAAAACTGAAGGTGGATAAAACAATGGGGCCTGATGGTATTCACCCCAGAATTCTAAAAGAACTAAGGGGAGAACTAGTAACACTACTGACTACCATTTTTAACAAATCATGGGAGGATGGTGTGGTACTTGAAGACTGGAGGAGGGCAGATGTGATCCCTCTTCACTAAAGTGGGAGGAAGACAGAGCCAGTAAACTACAGACCTGTCAGTTTGACCTCAGTGGTAGGGAAAATAATGGAATCACTTCTGAAGGAAAGAATTGTTGAGTAGCTAGAGGCCAGTGGGGCACAAGACCCCAGGCAGCATGGAGTCACAGCAGGAAGGTCATGTAAGATGAATCTAATTGATTTCTTTGACTGGGTGACCAAAGTTGTAGACCAGGGAGGGACTGTGGACATGGCCTACCTAGACTTTAGCAAGGCATTTGATATAGTCCTGCACAAAAAAGATTAATAAACAAATTAGCCAGCCTGGGAGTGGGTCCCAGGGTGGTAGCCTGGGTAAAACATTGGCTGGACAACAGGACACAGAGGGTAACAGTAAATGGAGTCCACAGTGAAGAAAGGGGGGTTACTAGTGGGGTATTGCAGGGTTCAGTACTGGGGCCTGTCCTTTTTTAATGTCTTTATAAGTGACATTGCAGAGGGACTGGAAGGAAAACTATGTCTCTTTGCAGACGACACAAAGATCTGCAACAGGGTTGATACACAAGGTGGGGTGGAAAGGATGAGAAGGGACTTGGAAAGGTTGGAGGAATGGTCAAATGTATTGCAGCTTAGATTCAATGCAAAGAAGTGCAAAATAATGCACCTAGGAAACAAAAACCCAGAGAAAGAGTGCACAATGGGGGGTGAGATACTGATAACAACAAAAATGGAAAGGGACCTTGGAGTAGTTATATCGGATGACTTAAAGGTGGGCAAGCAATGTGAGAAGGCAGTAAGGAGGGCTGGGGGGATATTGGGATGCATAGGGAGAGGCATCACCAGTAGAAAACAGGAAGTTGTTATCCCTCTGTACAGACAGGTGGTGAGACCATATCTGGAGTACTGCATGCAGCTCTGGAGACCCCATCTCTGCAAAGACATAGACAGGGTGAAGGCTGTCCAGAGGAGGGCAACCAAAATGGTGCAGGGTCTGCACCAGAAGACATATGAAGAAAGACTAAAGGAGCTTAACATGTATAGCCCCAAGGAAAGGAGGGAGAGGGGGGACAAGATAGAAACTTTCAAGTACCTCTAGGGAATCAACAAAGTCCAAGAGGGTAGCATCTTTCCGAAAAAGAGATGCGCAAGAACAAGGGGGCACAATTTGAAGGTAGAGGGAGGATGGCTCAGAGGTAATGTGAGAAAGTATTTCTTCATGGAGAGGGTTGTAGATGCATGGAACAGCCTTCCCGAGGAGGTCTTGGAGTCAAAAACAGTGGGGGAATTCAAAAATGCAAGGGACAGACATAAGGCAATTTGGGGTAGGAGGAAGTAGGCTGTTGGTTAACTAGGATCTGCAGCTTATCCATTAGGTAGGGAAATAGGCAGACTAGGTGGGCCAAGTAGTCCTTAACTGCCATCAAATTCTATGTTTCTATGTAGTGCAACCCTATTAGTACCCAGTGTGGAAGAATGAAGTAGCAGCAGATACTGTATGCTGTCATTTGTTTGGCAGCCATGGAGGTGTGCGATTGTGTTCGCTGCTCCTCTGTGACTGGGGGGGAAGTGGTGTGATCTGGGTGTCCTGAGTGAGGAGGATGCACTGAGAGTACTACATGCCGTGGTTGGTGCTTGACGCATTTCGATGGTCAACCCTGAGCATCTAATGCAATTGGGGTCATAATGACATACAAATGGCCTCATCTGTGTCTTGTCTGGATAATGGTCCAAGTTGCACATTTTTGTTTTAAATATCATGAATTTGCGGACATCGTAATTTGGATGTTCCTGTGCATTTCCCATTCTAGGTATTCAGAACTGTTAGGGAGATGCACTGACACACTGTATTTGTAACTCCTGCATTTCTTAATATATTCAGCAATGATGGGCCGTGGTACAGCTTCTCTGAATATAATGATTTTGTGCTCCAACGCAACTCAGTTGTGTGAATTAAGTGATTGTGCGCTGGCTAGGTGCAAGTCTAAATATCTAGCCATATAGCTACAACTATGTCTGTGGAATGTGTGTGACTTTTACTTACCAGCAGAGTCAACCATTAGGAATTGGCTGACTGCAGGAACCTCCTACTCCTGACCCTTCTGGACTGATATGAGGTGGAGTCAGTGTTCTGTGGTGGCAGGGAAGCGTTGTTGTGCTGTTTGTGGAAAAAAAAGCAATTTACAAAATTAAAAAAGATGTTGTGTCATAGAGAAAACATTTAGTGTAATTTGAAAATCAGAAGTCACTTATGCTGTATGTGTTATTACATGTTATGATTCTAGGTTCCTTTTATGGATAACCGTTACAGTGTTTGAAGTAGTATGCTAATCATCACACATCGTTATTTTATTACAAATGTTATTCTCTAACACTGTTCAGTGAGCACAATGTTGCTACTTGAATTAGTTTCAAAATTCTTAAGGATGTATAGTTTGAATTTTTTTTTTAAATTACGAACAGTAAGGGACTAACGGTGCCTACATTATTAATATATTGATTGAAGCCTGTAGCTATAGGGCATTATACAATTGATACACAAAATTCTGCTTCCTGATTGTTCAGTTGGCACTTCAAAGATGTTGTTTACCCTCACCACAACCAACAGGAAGAGGTGTCAGCTGCCAGGCAGGTGCAGCCGAACCTGTCTTTAAAATAACTTGGCATATCGGTGTCATGACCAAACAACATAGCAGGTGCTGTTAATCTTAACATATCCAACACTGTGTTGTGGTACATTGCTTACCCTGACTACTAGCTATGCCATATAACTTCACTCCCTATTGCCAGGACGTTACTGATAGACTCTTACTGTGAGTTGTATTCATGCCTGTGATATGCTGCTTAAATACTGCACAAACTGGTGTGGGTGATGCAAAATTTACACACTTCTGGTGTGGTTTGCACACTTTGGTCTACTTTGTGATGAAACTATATCAGACATTGGTAAATTGTGCTTTAAACTATATACCGTTCTGTTATATTGGATTAGAAAATGGTATTTTTATTTCCTGGCTTCTGATTGTCTCATATCCCTGCCAGGGGGGTATATTAACTTTCAATAGATGCACAGGAAATAAAAAGTAACAGCCCCCGTGCCCCTTCACCAATCCAGATATCTCTGTACCTACCCTGCTTCCTTGTTGGCCAAAAACACCTAGTTCCTACTTAAATAACCACCATCTTTTCTCCTTCTTAGTGAGAGATACAAGCCCACAATACCAGCTGTCTGACCACAGGGCACACAACCTCAGCTGAGCTCATTTCTAAATAATTGTTTTATTTTTATTTTTTATTATTATACCATATCATGGGAGGTGACCCTGCTCTTCCTCCTCCAGCTAGCCTCCTGCTCTTTGTCACTGTAATGGGAAAACAGTGCAGGCAACCCCCCCCCCCCCGAGAGAGAAGCGTTCCCAAGTTTGCCTTACTTTTTGCAAACAATCTAAATTCAGGAATTAACCAAATATACCAAAGTAGGATAACAAAAGAGAAGCCATTAAACCGATCGGCATCACAGAACTGGCTGCTGTCTCTGCAACTTTGAAGCCTGCAGCACGAGACTCCTCACAGCAGCTGGCTAAGTGAAAACTCTGTTGCTTCCCTAAACTGCACTCACAAGCAGACTTGATGATCAATTTACCCCACAGCAGCTTTCCCCTGCTTAACATCTGAGTCTCCAGCTGGCCAACCCCTTCCCCCTCACCCTCCATTCAGGAGTTTATTTATTTTTTGTACATTGAAAGAAAAGGCAGCAGGTACACAAGAGCGATTACTCCGATCAGCTTCTTCACCAACAGGCGCCTGCTTAGCATCTGAGTTGCCAGTCAGCCAAGCCTCCAGAAAAGAGATAGAAATGTTTTTGCAATACAAGCATATATATGTGTTTTTTTTTTTTCACAAAACAATTTGGGGTTGTACCACTGCAAAGGTGAGTGGTATTCATTTCTTTTTTTTTTCCCCAATTGCACAGTTCTTTTTTAGTTTTTACTGGGGATATAGGCATGTCTTAATGACATTTAGTTAACATATTGGTTTTGATACAATGGATGTTTACCACAATAGCATACTCATGAAATTACTACTCATTACACACACACAGTGTATGTTTAATATAGTTCAATTGTTAGAAACATTTTTATGCACAATCTAGAATACAGCATGTAAGAAACTTTTCTTGTGTCTATTCTAATCAGATAAACTAATAGACCTACTATGGCAATATGTTAACATTTTCTTGTACTTTGTCTGAACTTTCTATGTTAGCTAGCACAAAAAGAACAGTGATGTCTTTAAACAATATACCACAAGAGGGTGTAGGTTGTCAGGAGGTCTAAACCTCACTCTCATGTTCTTTGCAATATTGGGAATGCAAGTAATCACAGACACATTGTATTAGAGTAATAAACTTGCTTATTACTACCAAAAGGATAAAATCACAGTTGCCCTAAGCAGTTCTTGCCAATACGAACTGGGAGCCAATGCTAAACATTCCCTATAACTCGAGGTTTCTTTGTGCCTCTTGGGATCTCCGAGGTACAAGACTTAGTGTCTCACATTATATACCTATGATAATTACTACGGTTACTGTAAGATAGAAACATTTCTAGTTACAGAGATGAGCCCTATTGGCTAAATTAGAGGAGGATCCATGGTCCAAGATAACATTATACAATTTTGTAGTGGTCATCAGTTTGTGAAACAAAAGCGTACTTATACAGAGTCTTACATAACTCAGTTTAGTGGTACAAATCACTGAAAGGTGGCAATGCCTACTTATATATCATAATTATCACAAGGACACAGGTGTCCTAACATCTTATAAGTAAGAAATACACAGAAAATACATAGAAGAATATATATGTATTAGCAAGCAGAGTGTATTACAATAACATGCGTACATATCCTGACATCTACTCTTATACAGTAGATGTCCTTAGCCCTATATGTTAGCACAACATATACCTAAGCACTAGCTGTCTACAGTGTACCTCTGAGGGTACCAATTAGGGTGCAGGGACCTCGTGTAACATTCCCCCCATTGCTGCCTCCAAGGGCAACACAGGCAAATCCAGGGAAATGTCAGGGAGCATTGATAATTTACAAACCCAACGCACAAGCTTTGTAAAGGAACTTGAGCTGCTCACAGTGTTGGTGCAGTGTGCGCCGTAGGCAGCATAGCATAATAATCAAGAAAAATATCAAAAATACTTGTATAATAACAAAACCTTTAAAAATAATTTCTAACCAGGTGTTAGTTAATGCATCATTCATATCACCATCATTAATTAATGAAAGGATAGCTTCATTGGCCTTGGTCAAATTATTGCTGATGTGAATGAGGTGGGTATCTTTTCTGTCTAAAAGTGATTTTAATGTAAGTGTAAGTGAATCTATGTGTACATTAAAATATGGTAAATTTTCAGAAAGTGTGAGCAAATAATCGGTGTTACCATCAATGATGTCTGAATCGATAAGGGGGATGGGGGTTATAACGGTATGTCCAATAACAGTTTTCTGGTGTGGGACAAAACAAAAATTGGGGGTATCAATAACACATGTTTCAGATCCATAAGTATAGCTTTTGAAATTAGTAACCACGCAATACTCTCCATCAGAATTATACTGAGATCTAACAGTGGGGAGTCTCCACTTTTGCAACTGTACCAGGCAGGTGTAGGCCATCTTGGAAATTCCGCGTTGACAGGCGATGAACCTCCTCACGATAAGATTGGTAGAGTTTATCCAGAGCCAATGTTGAGTCTGGGAAATCTGTGCTGTTTGTGCTGATGTCATCATCCATGGAAAAGGTCCAATCAATACTATCTGGAGAATAACCACATACAGGTTGAATAACATCAAATACATCACATCGACACAAGTAAATATATTGTTTCTTCGCACAGCAGTCTGTGTGCGGAGTGACCCAAGCATCCAGGAAAGGATGAAAAACCAGTAGAGGAGGTAGATCCAGGCGTTCTCTGTAGATGTCCTCATCAAGGTGCCCAATGGAGTGTACCGGTGCCAGCTTGTCAAATAAAGCTGTAGTGGGATCAAAGCGTGGTAAAGAGACAGTACAAGAAACAAACATAGTGTCTTTTACAGAACATTTCTTAGAAGTAAAACAAGGACCAGTATTAGGGTGTCTGGTCACAAAACCCAGGTTTCTAGCTGTAGAGAGAGGAATAGAGATTGTTGCATACACATATCAATACAGCCAGGGGTTTTACATTGTGGACAATACCATTTGGAAATGCGTCTGTCATGTATGATATCAGGGATTCATCCAGATTCTAGATCACGGAAGAGATTGTTGATGGTAATGATAATGTATGAGCCATAGGCAGAGCAGAGCATTTCTCTAGCAATGTATTGTTTATCTGCTTCTTTGTTATTCTGTGCAATAAATGCACTAATCTTCTCTTTAGAGTCTGTAAATACCTTAGCAATGTCATGCATATTGTATACAGTATATCTTTCTTCCTGACTAAGGCCATCCACACCATGCAGTAATGGGAGTAGTATATTATTTACCAAACCAGTCTGAAATTTGGCAGAATGAGATTTGATAGAAGCAGTGTCTGCCTTATTCTAAATAGACATGGCCGTACCAAAGAGACCTGTGACAGTACCTGTTGCACCAGTGACATCAGAACTGTCAACTTCAAGTGTATTACGTTTATGACTTTGATCATCAGGATTGGGTTTTCTCCTGAAGTTGTATCTATGTTCAGTAGTATGGACCCTGGCAATAGGGTCTTGAGTATGAATCTGAAATGCAGCTAAACTATCAAGCAATAACATACTATAAAATGCTGATGCATTAGTATTGTGACACATTCCAAATTCTTTCATATTCCAGTAAGTAAGATTAAATAACACAGGTATATGCATAAATTGTACATTTTCAATCAATGAACCAGGGAGGGCAGTAGCTGTTAGACCACTGTGGGGACCAGGGATGTGCTTTGGACATTCCAAAAGCTGTTTATCAGTGGGTGGTAGCACAGAGAGGTACATGGCAGCAGAGACCATGTTGTGTACAGCACAAAATTTGCAGGCAGAATCCTTAGACAAAGAATTGCAATACGAAGGATCAATTAAGGCAGTAATATTGTATAAACCAGAATGCCTAAGAGCAGTTTGTAGCAAGAACAAAGAACCATTTGGGGATAATTTAGCATTAGGCCAACCCTAGAAATTTCCTTTGGAGAGTTTGGCCACAGAAAGAATTTGTCCTTGTGATGTGGTCTGCCACTCAATTTGTAGGGTAGATTGATCAGGAGCGAAACAGAGGCAGTGAGGTAAGCATCAGAACCTTTCTGGACAGTAAATCAGACTATCAGATATTTTGATGGATACTCCCACTGAAGGAGATGCTGGATGATCAAGGTGTGGTAGGAGGTTCAGTACCATGCCTTGGATGCAGGGGATAACTCCTGAGATGAGGAGATAATGGAACAAGATAGCCATCTTGTCAGTGTATCTGAAAAGCAAAATCAAACATTAGTAAGTCAGTACTATTCTGCCCAATGGGGTGAGGAAAAGTAATTAAGCTTCTTTATACAGTTTGAGTTGATTTGCATGTAACCATTTGTCAGCCAGTTTATTATTTTGCAGGAGTCTAATTTGATAGACTGACGGACTGAGCTTGTTGACAATGGGATATGGACCTTCCCATTTATTGGAGCAGGAATGTGTGGGATGTGCAAATCGGAGGCCCATTACCTGATCTCCAACCTGTCAATCCACTTCTTGTGTGTGCTTGTCAAACTGTATTTTGGATTGTTGCTGGGCCTTACCCATGCCGTTAGCAGCATACAAGTGTGTGTGTATAAGGTCTTTTCTGAGTTTTTCCACATATTGATCTACAGACACACTGTCTGCAGTGGGAATGTGCGGGTCAAACAACTGGTGTTCAGGTAATCTCATCTGTCTTCCAGTCATCACCTCAAATGGTGTGAGCTGGGTAGTGGCTGAGGGTGTGCCCCTAATTGCCATAAGAAGTAATGGCAGTAGGGAATCCCAGGTTTTGGGATTGTCCTCAATGAATTTGGAAAGCATCTGCTTAATCCATCTGTTGGATCTCTCTACTTGACCTGAAGATTAGGGGTGGTAGGGTATGTGGAACTTTTGTGGAACTCCAAGGAGTTCAAGGGATTCTTTCATTAACTCACCTGTAAAACTGGTTCCTTCGTCAGAGTCCACCTTAAGAGGAAGGCCCCACCTGGAGAAAATTTGTTCCACCAGGATTTTGGCAGTGGTTTTAGTAGTGCATGTTTTAGTGGTGGGGAAAGCTTCAACCCACTTAGAGAAGAGGTCAATTACCACAAAAGCATACTTGTTATTTCTGCTGGTATTGGTTAAGAGTCCAATAAAATCAATCTGTATGGCATTCCAAGGGCCAGAGTGTCATTGTGGTAAGAGTTTGGCATTTCATTTGGTGGGGATGGGGTTGTTTTGTGCACAAACAAGGCAGTTATCTATGTACTGTTTCACATCTTTGGTGACACCAGGCCACCAGGCTGTGGTCTTAAGCCTCTGGAGGGTGTTTTCCACTCCCTGGTGCCCATCAGTGGGTGTATCATGCACTTGGTGCAAAGATTCAGACCTAAGGTGTCTGGGGACCACCCACAACTTGATGGTGGAATCATCTGGCTGGTACCAGATGAGCTTGTCATCTGGTGACAAGTGTAACTTACCTTCATGCCTCCGGTAGGGGTTATGTGTGGGAAGTTTCTCTTTGGTACTCTTGTCAAGGAATCTGAACACTTTGTTGAGTTCAGTATCAACTTGTTTGGCTGCAGAGAGGTCCAAGGGGGAAAAGAGTTCAGGTTTTTTCCTGAGTGCTGCAATATGTATGGCCGCATTGGCCTCTGGATGATGCATCATCCAAGTGTTCCCCCCTCGGGCCCCTTCCTTGGCAAGAGTATCTGCTGTATCATTGAAGGCATGGAAGGGATCATGGAGGGAATGAGCTTTAACTTTGTGTACATAGAGTTTGTGTGCAAATGTTTGTGCCAATGAATGTATGTATATTACCAGTTCCTTGTACTTCACTGGGCTGCCGTCAGATGAGAGGAAGGAGTTTTTCTGCCAGAAAGGAAGGAATTCTGTAAGAGAACAACAAACCCAATTAGAGTCTGTAAAAATGATAGTATCCTCGGTCCCATGCTGGATGAACTCGAGGGCACAGGCCACTGCTGCTATCTCTGCATACTGTGATGATGCTACACTGCAATGCTTGGAGATCTTAACAGTGTTACCATGAGGGTAAATCACTAGGATGCCCATCCTTGCAATCTGTTCTCTCTGATAGTAGGAAGCTGAACCATCAGTAAAAATATGACACAAAGAGGTGTTGTCAAGTATTTGTGGTGTGGCATGGAGAAAAGGGCCTGGATCTTGAAGATCAGGTGACTGCAGTGTACAGTTATGGGGTTCTCCTTGGAAAAGGAGTCCATGAGCCAGCATAGATGGAATTTTTGTTGGGTGCACCTGTATGTCTCTATCCTGGAGAAGAAGTGACCAGAGTGTCATCCTGGTATTAGAGACTGACCCATCCATCACTCTGTCTGAGAGCAGAAAGGTAGTCGGTGTGTGGTTGGTGTTAATAATCAGTGGAGAGTACCCAATGATATACAGAAAGTGCTTGACAGCCCAGTAGGTGGCCAGAAGGTTCCTTTCACAAAGGCTGTACTTCTGTTCCACTGGGGTCAAGAGCTGTGATGCATATGCGATAGGTCTCAGGGTGCCATGATCCTTCTGGGCCAGCACTGCTGACATGGCAATGTCAGAGGTGGCACATTCCAGATGGAACGGTAGTGATGGATTGGTGTTAACCAGAGCTGGGGCAGAGGCTAAGCCTGCTTCAGTGACATCACAGCCTGGGTATGTATAGGGCCCCAAGTCCATGGAATGTCCTTCTTTAATAGCTCATACAGAGGAGCGGCTTTCTGAGCAAAATCACGGATAAAATCTCTAGAGTAGTTCACCATACCTAGAAACCGTCGAAGAGTTGCCATGCTGGTAGGCAATGGCAAGTCTTACAGTCCTTGTATCTTCTTCCAGGTAGGGCTTCGGCCTTGGTCAGTTATTTTTAGACCCAGAAAGAGTACTGCTTTCTGGCATAGCTGTGCTTTTGCTGGATTGCATTTTAGGCCTGCTTTCTGAATGAGAGTTAGTAGTTCATCCAAGAGATCCAAGTGTTGTTCCTGTGTGGCGGTTGCCAGTAACAGGTCATCCACATACTGCAAGAGTCATTGGGGAGTAGAGAAACCCTAAAGGGTGTCTATCATATGCAGATGGAACAGGGACGGGGTCTTATGGAATCCCTGTGGTAAGCAAGTCCACGTATACTGTCTTCCTTCAAAGGCGAAGGTGAACTTATAATGACTCTTGGAAGCCAATGGTAGTGACCAAAAACCATTGGAGATATCCAGGGCACTGAACCATTTTAGGTCAGAGGTCAAAAGTTGTAGCACATCAGGTGTGGATACCACAGTTGGAGTACAACTGAAGGTGAGCTGGTTCAGTTTTCTGTAGTCAATAGTAAGTCTCCAGGCGCCTGTGGGTTTTTTCACGGGCCACACTGGGGAGTTAGCAGTAGAAATGCATGTTCTAATTACCCCTTGCTTGAGAAGTGATTTTATTGTTTCTCTGAGAGAAGGCAAGGCCTCAGTTGGAAAAGGATATTGCCTTTGCCTCTCATGTGCTGGGCCTGGCACTTTGACAACAGTGTGCATTCTGCCACAGTCATGTTTGTTGATTGCAAATGCTTCCAAATGCCATTGCAAGATGGGGAGAAGCTTTGGGAAAACCTCATTGCCTTTGAACAAATCTATGACGTCATGCTCTTTGTTGTTAGCAGATATTGTTGCCACAACATGTGAATCAGTGATCAAAATAGTGTGGTTTTGACCCTGAATTTGTATCAATAGCATGTTAGCTAAATACACCACACAGCCATGTGGTGGAAGAAAATCACTTCTTATAATACTGGGATGATCAAGCAATACCATCAGTTGGAAGGTGTGTGAGGCCTTTAAATGGCCTAACTCTACCTGCAAGGGTAGAGACCAATATGCAGGTAATATAGTACCATCTACTCCTGACATGTTAGTCCTCTGTCTGGTGGACCAAGGAGATGTGTCCGGATGGTCATCATGTAATACAGACACAGCCGCGCCTGTATCTAGTAACACTATAAGTAGGTGGCCCCCGACCTCGGCCTCAGTGCAGGTCCTTCCATTTGTATCCAAGACCAGCTTGTTTACAATCTGGACTGGGGCCTGTAATTGTCAATATGTACTGCTGGGAGCATGGAGAGGTTGGGCCTGGCTCCTTTGAACCACTTCACCATGCTGCACTGATGCTATATAGGGAGGAGCTTCTGAGTTCAGGCCAGTATGGGCTTGAGGGCCTGTACTTCCAGTGGTGCCATGGCCCATTGGTTGTACAGCCACAAGGAACAGCATCTGCCACAGAACATGATCTTTCAAGTCCAGGTTGGTATTCCTCACCTCTCCAGATCATCCACTGTGTAATATCTGAATACAGAATCTTACAAGCAGGTAACATCTCAATAAGAGACTGCAAATCTGACTAAGCAGCCTCAATTAAATCTACTCCCCTTTATGGCCCAGGTCATTACCTCTGAGGTGGATGAGGAGTATATCTGGTGCAGGGTGTGTCTGCAGTAGGTGGCACATAGTTGGCATGAGCTGCTCCCATGTCATCCCACCCTTGTCAAACCATGAATCATTACAATTTGGTAGCTGCAAGTTATTGTCAAAATTGTTTGCTCTACTAAATGCAGCTGCCCTTCAGACCAGACTGCTCCCCACAATCCAAGCACTGACTCTGGAACTTTCTGCCATTCTGAATATAAAGCAATATTCTGATATAGACAACAGTCTCAGAAATGTGTTTCTGTCTGAACAGTCCTCAATTAAATATTTAATATTAGCATAGGATGAAGCTGTGACAGTAAAAAAACAAACAAACTGCTATCTCATGTAGCAACATATAGTGTGGACACATACCATTGGTTGCCACCATTTAATACATCTTGTTGTGCCTGCCAAATTGTTTGCTATTGGCCTTATGTTTATTAAACATTCTTTTTACTTTGGGGGATAGGACTGGTGCTTGATTGGCCATATGTTGTGACATGGCAATGTGGAAGATTTCTATTGGTCAATGCAAATCTCCATAGAGTGAGACTGACCCTGTGTTCCCTCTCTTTTTGAACTGCCATTCTGAGTGGTAAGAACTCTTCTCACTTCTGGTTATTTAAAAAATGCTTGAAATACATTGACAATCTGTAATTAAATATATGTGAAAGAAGGCAGCATATTTTCCAGTCATGCTTAGTTAAATTGCTATTATTGTATTATATTTACAGAAATGTAATGAGTAAAATAACTGCTTAACTAGGTTGTTTAGGTGTGGTTCCCTTGAAAATTTACTAGTTTGAAAATGCAACATGGTGCAGGTTTGTAAGACTGATCATTTAGTAAAATGAAATGTGTAATGTTTATTGTATGTACAACGTTTGATTTATTTAATCAAATTAAAAAAATATACTGAAGCATTATATCATTCTATTCAGTACTAATGTGGCTGAAAAAAAAAAACAACTATCCAGGAGCAGTTTTGGCATTGTGCTTTTCAAATTGATGTAGTTTTAAAATGCCACATGATACAAAGTTGGGAAATTGAGCACCTATCAGAACACACAATCCAGTTTTTATATATTCCATTTTTATATCAATCCATCTGTTTGTTATATGTTTAAACAATGCTGTTTTGTGTAGTGTAAATGTCACAACAAAAACCTGCACCACAATAAAACTATGAAACATGCTTAATGTAAACTCCTTTTTTAACCTGAATGATAAATCACACAGAATTATGGAGAACAGCATTTAAAAGCTTAGAAATTCCAGTTTTCATTTATGTAAGATTAATGCTATTAAATCAAGTGGAACGTGTTTTAAAAGTGTTATAATTTAAAGGGTTATTTACTATTTCACTGAGAAATTCCATGCTGCTGGGCTGTAAAATCCAAGATGGCCAACTTCCTGTTGTTTCCTGTGCTTCCATTGGTCTAGAAAGCTCATTTCCTGTTGTCTTTCAAATCCTTGTTCATAAGCATGCAAAATCCTTGACCACGACTCATAAAAATGGGGATCCCCTTTCATGAGCTTACAAAATCCTTGAATACAAGATTAATGCGAGGAACGAGGAGAGTAGGAAATCAATGTTTTTATTAAAAATAAAATAAATGCTTTAAGTCAAACTGATTGAATATATTTTTGTGCAACTTTGGGGACTCTACAAGTCATTGTTTTATGTTATTTCCTCTATTTTAGAAAACTTTTTTCACTGATCCTCATTTGCGAGCATGCAAATTCATTGACTATGACTCGTACGAACAGGGATCCCCATTCGCGAGCCAATAAAATCCTTGACTGTGAGATTAACGCAAGGAACGAGAGTAGGAAATAAATGATTTTATTAAAAATAAAATACATGTTTTAAGTCAAACTAATAGATTGAATATACTTTTGTGTAACTTTTGGGGGTTCTATAAGTCACTGTTTAATATTATTTTGTACATTTTAGAAAAGGAAACTTTTTTTTTACTGATCCTCATTCGTGAGCATGCAAATTCACTGACTGTGACTTGTATGAATGCGAATCCCCATTCGCGAGCCTAAAAAATCCTTTCCCATGAGATTAACGAGATGAATGAGAGTAGGAAATTAATGATTCTACTAAAAATAAAATAGATATCTTAATTAAAAAAAAAAAGAATGAAAATACTTTTGTGGAACTTTTGGGGGCTGTATAATTCATTTTTTAATATTATTTTCTACATTTTAGAAAAAAAAAATTTCTCATTGATCCTCATTCATGATCATGCAGATTCAATGACTGTGACTTGTACAAACGGGGATCCCCTTTCGCGAGTTGTCAAAATCCTTGATCGTGACATTAATGCGAATAACAAGAATAGGAAGTCAATGATTAAAAAAATGAAATACATGTACTAAATTGTAAGAATTTTGTTGGATTTACATTTGTGTGACTTTTGGGTTTTTTACAAGTTATTATTTAGTGTTATTCTATATATTTTAGCAAAGAAACAGTTTTTATAAATCCTCCTTTCTGAAAAGGCAAATTCGTGAACCACGACTCATACAAATGGGGATCCCCTTTCGAGAGCCGATAAAATCCTTGTCCATGAGATTAATGTAAGGAACTAGAATATGGAATTAAAACTTTTTTATAGTTAAAAATATGTTTTCAATTGTTGTAACTTTTATGATCATTTGTATGGCTTTTGGGGCTTTAACAATTTAGTGATTAGTATTATTGATACATTTTTGTGCTAATGTCAAAAACTGCTCAATCTTTGTCTGCGAGCATGCAAAATCCTTGACCTTCAGCAAGTCGCGGTCAAAGATCTTAGTTTGTGTGGATGCAAAATTCTCATTTGTGACCACATTTTCAGAAATTGCATTTTTCCACATGTTATTTCGTATATTTGCAAGGGGATTATCAATCAATCAATCAATCAAATCTTTATTTATTCAGGTGATCATCATTGAGCAAGGCTCATTTACAAGATGGACCTGATAAGGTCAAGTTTCGAGTTGATACACAGCAATTACATCACACACTTATAAGACAGTTATACATACAGAAAAAATGATGTCTATAACACAATGATATACAGTAAATTCACATGTTGAAACTCGGTTAAGAGAAGGTTAAACTATTATCTACAATATGTACAGTACATATATATCCCAATGAGGGTCAAGACAGTCACACACATAATGAGTACAAGGATGGTGAATGAAATATTGGGTGCCATAAACTGGGGGTGTCTGACTGGAAGGAATATGTCATATATGATTGGAATATAGGTTTGTGGGATGACTATTCTATCTCTAGCGGTAGCAACTGCATTTCTCTGCAAAGAAGGCTGTACAGTGCTGCTTAAAGGATGTAAATGGAATGATAATGGACAGTTTTAGGGATTTAGGGTGTTCCATGCTATAGCTAGAGAATAGCTGATTGCTGCCCTCCCTAGTTTGGTGTTGGCTTTGGGCAATTTGAGCAGGATGATATTGTTGCTTCTTAGGGCATAGGAGCTAGGAGTGGTCTGGTTGAAGCAGTCCAGGATATAGCTTGGGAGTTTTTTTGATAAAGCTCTGTAGATCCATAGAGCTGCATTTCTGCTCCTCCTGACATGAAGGGAAACCCATCCAACTGCGTAATAGAGAGAACAATGGTGGGTATTATATGCCAGGTCTGTAATGAACCTTATTGCTCTATGATATAAGGTATCCAACTTTTGAAGGTAGGCGATGGGGCAGTGACTATAGAGGAAGTCTGCATAGTCAATGACTGATAGAAAGATGGCCTGGACTAACCTCATCTTTGAGTCTTTGTTAAGGAAGGGTTTTAATCTATAGATGAGGCCAAGCCTTAGGTGAAGCTTTTTTAACACTTGTTCTAGATGCTGAGTGAAGTCAAGTCTGTTGTCAATCCACACACCTAGGTATCTGAAATTTTCAACATACTCCAGATTTTCTCCAAGTATAGTGCATAGCTGGGGTAGATTGATTGAAGAGGATGTGTTGGTGGAGTTTTGAGTTGTGAACATCATTGCTTTAGTTTTCTTTGCATTTAGCAGAAGCTTTTTCTCGGGAAGCTGATATTGTAACAAGGAGAATTCTGTTTGTAGGATTTCATGAGCCACTGTAGGCAAAGGGTTGCTGACATACAGAACAGTGTCATCAGCAAAGAGGTGTACTGAGGACTTGGTAAGGGTTGAATCAATTGTATTTATATAAATGGCAAAAAGGATAGGACCAGAATAGAGCCTTGGGGACTCCTCTTGACAGTGGTCTTAATGGGGATAGGTCACCTTCAGCTTTTACCTGCTGTGACCTACCAGAGAGGTAGCATCTAAACCACTTAAGGGAGGTGGATCTAGGCCAATGGAGTGTAGGGATGGAGTAGCAGTTCATGGTCCACAGTATCCGAATGCTTTGCTCAGGTCCAGGAATACTGCACAGACATTGTTCTTTTTATCCAATTCGGTTTGCCAGTCATTTGTGACCTTGGCTAATGCAGTGATAGTGCTATGTTTGGCCCTGAATCCAGATTGAGCTGGATTTAATAGGTTAACATTGTCAAGATATTCCCTTAACTGAATACTCACTAATTTCTCCAGCATCTTGGATAACACAGGTAGAATGGAAATGGGCCCGTGGTTATTAAGATCCATAGGGTCCCTGATTTTAGAAGGGGACCACTTGGAGCTGTCTTCCACAGCGTGGGAATAGAGCCAGAGTTTAGGAAAAGGTTAAGAGGTGTGTTAGGGGACTGCAAGCACATGGCATGCAATCTTTAGAAAGAAGGGTCCAGAAGGTCTGCTCCTGCACTTTTTGGTATCCAGATGCCATAATAGATCCTCAACTTGTTTCAACAGTATATGTTTGAAGCTAAAGGAAGAGTCAACTCTTTGATCACCAATGTAGTGGGAGCTTAATTGGTCCCTTAGTAGGTTAGCTGGGGAGGTGTCAAAGGCAAGGCCAGCTGTTGTGAAGTGGTTGTTGAATGCATCCAGTATTTCCATTTTGCCAGTAATAGGGCCATAGTTATTGTGTAGTTGAGTTGGAAGGGGGGTTGTTAGCATCCTGTCCCATCACACCCTTGATGGTGCCCCAAAACCTAGCAGGATTATGGTAGGAGGAGTCGAGCTCGGCCAGGTAGTAGGCAGCTTTGCATCCCTAACTTTCCTGGTGCATTTATTCCTGGCTTTCCTAAAATCATCCAGTCATTTGTATTCTTAGTTTTTCTTGCTACTTTCCAAGTTTGTCTCTCTCAGCAGTGCAGCTTTGAGGAGCTGAAAACCAGCAACAGGATTTGTTTTTATTCGGATACCAGAGATTGGGGCATGGGTGTTAAGGGCATTTATTATAATGCTATTTAGCACCTGCTGAGCTTTTCACAGAATGTGCAAGATAGAACTTTGCCAGTGTGGAGAGTAAGCTAGATCATGCAGATATCCTTCAATATTGATGTTTTCTTGAACTCCTCATGATGAATTTTGCAGGATTTGTTGTTATGCTGTTGGATCTTACCCCTGCGATGGGGCAGTGATCACTTATGTCGCATAGGAGCACTCCAGCATGTGTGAATAGATGTGGTTTACTCACTAGCATGATATCAAGTAGTGTACTGTTACTACTATTCTTTGTATTTAATCTTGTTGGTTCATTAATTAACTGTGTGAGCCCATAGGTGTCACAGAATGATACCAGAGGTGTAGCTGCCTGGGTGAGCCAGTTGAAATTCAGGTCACCTAGGATAATGACTTCTTCAGTACTGGACTTGACCAGGTTTCCCAGGTGGGATAAGAGCTTGTGTTCAGCAGAGGGGGGTCTGTAGCATCAATTAGTTGGAAAGCTGCTGTATTGGGGAGAGACTTTTAGAGATAGGCATTCAAATTCCTTGGGCATAGATGTTGCAGCAGTACAGGATACAACTATACCAGCTTTTGCATAAATGGCTACTCACCTCCCTTGTTTGGCGATCAGCTCTGAATAGCTGATAGGTAGGTTAACTTCCTGTCCATTGTGGTGGGTTTGAGCCATGTCTCAGTTATCATGAGAAAGTCTGGCAAGGTATGGGCAACCAAGGCTTGTATCAATGTAAATTTTTCAACAGACTGCATACATTAATATGCAGGAAACTGAGGCCTTTAGTTGAGGTTAGGTCTGATGGAGAGGTGATATTTTCAAGAGGTCCAGGGTTGATTTCCACATTACTAATACAGAGCAATAGAAAGATCAGTAGTTTCATGAGGGCTGCCAGTGATAGGGAGAGGGGGCTGTCTTTGGTCCTCCTTCTTTTATTCTGTTGCCACTCTTGTTTTTGGGTGCTCCCTGTGGTTTTAAGGTAGTGTGTTGGGATACCAATTAGCAGTTTGATGACTAGGCTTAGGGGGGAACTATATATCCAGCAGTGGGGCCTTGACTGAAACACATATGTGGTGATATGTGTATCTTTATGGTGATTGTACCACTGTAGTCGATGCAGCAATGGTAAAGCATATATGAGGGTTTGAGTGTCAGCCAAGGGGATGTTCCAGAGAAACTGGGTGGATTGACCACTCTAAATTGTATAACAGGGTCATCTTCTTTGTGGAACCCTATGGCTGATAGTGACAGGAGTATCAGAAGTAAGCTCCCCATTCAGAAGGGGATATTGATAGTTGGCAGGGGGGAGTAGTGAAGTTGCTGATTGGTTGGATCAGCAAGCTGGTGTGACTCTCTGTTGGTTGAGAGAAAAATGCTGAGAGCGGGGAAGAGACTTTGGCGGGAAGATGCCTATAAATTAACACACAAGAAGGGGGAAGGGCGGGTGAGCAAAAATGTTGCACCTTTCCCGACTGCTCCCTCGCTGTTCCTCCCGGCCTTGTGGTTCCCAGGTTTGGCTAAGGTGCCGCCGACCGCCCGCTGGTGGAGCAAAGCCCCAGCGCTCAGCTGGGTGCTGTGGGATGGAAGATGCAGGCTAGAGAGAGACAGAGGAGGGTGCAGTAATTAATAAGGGTAGTAGCAAGCATTTTCTGATCATCACTGACCAAATCTGCACTACAAAAGGACTGTGGGGGGGGTCCTGTGGTGCCTCAGCGTCTGGCCCACCTTACATATGCAAGCAAGGAGCTGTAATTACATTAAAGAGCAGTAAAATGGCAGTTTCCCCTTGCAATACAATAGTGGATAACAGCACTTTTTTGATGATTTACACAGATAAAAAATAGAAGGAGAGTGGCGCCTCAGCGTCTGGCCCACTGCTGCTAACAGGATCCAGCAGAATTCAAACAGAATCAACAAGTTTCCCTCTACAGATGTCTCACCAGATTGGAAGCAGCTCTTCTGGGGAATTTGCAGTAAAAAACCAGGGGAAGAGTAAAAGAGAGAAAAAAATCAAGTCCCACACAGATTTCGGCAATGCAGACTGAGCCAGTGTAAGTCAATGGGGCAGGAGAGCCAATCGGCTGCTCTGCCTGGTGGAGTGCTCGTTACCGATTGGCTGCGCCTTTCCCGACTGCTCCCTCACTGTTCCTCCCGGCCTTGTGGTTCCCAGGTTCGGCTAAGGTGCAAGCCGACCGACCGCTGGCGGAGCGAAGCCCCGGCGCTCAGCTGGGTGCTGTGGGATGGAAGATGCAGGCAATTGGCTGCACCTTTCCCGACTGCTCCCTCGCTGTTCCTCCCAGCCTTGTGGTTCCCAGGTTCGGCTAAGGTGCCGCCGACCGCCTGCTGGTGGAGCGAAGCCCCGGCGCTCAGCTGGGTGCTGTGGGATGGAAGATTTAAAGATCACAAATTAGTTTTATATGTATAGTGGCTGAATGGTATAAATGTTATTTTTAAAATGTAATTAAGACAGTGTTGATAAAAAAATGCTTTTGTGCTTATGAAAACACAGTGTGCAATGTTGTTAATAATGTATTTGCTGCAATTTTAAAGAAGACACTTCCTTCTCCCCCCTCCACATGGTAGGGACTGGTAAGACAATGTGACAATGTACAGTGCTCAGTGTAGGCTAATTGGGGAAAAGAGTCTATAAATTCACATTTAGTAGTACAGTACATCAGACTCTCATATAGTTCTGTTGGTGGGTGGCCTCAATAGAGTGCAGGGTAGCTTGTGGTGCCTGCTGACATTTGAGAACTGATGGTGGCAGGGAAGCAGGGTGTGGTAAGGGTGTATGCCTGGGTGGGGAACTAGAGGGTGCTACGATAACAGGTGGGGTGGGGTGAGGAGGGGGCAAGTTGGGTGTGTTGAAAATGTGTGTATCCTGGGGTACAGCTAGACACATGCTTTTTACAGGATGTTGCTGTCAATGAGCAGGTTCTCAAGTATTTATGTGCCTGTCTGTGTCACTGCAGAGTGTGTGTCTTGAGGGCTGGGATCCAGACAGGGAGTCAGTTTACTTCAGGCATGGCGTTGCCACTGAAGGGTGTAGCGTTCACAATCCAGGTTTGGGAGTTGTGAGTATCAGGCTGTCAACAATACGGAGTGTGTTCTGGGCATGTACATGAATAGCAAACAGGGTGTGAACATGAGTGGAGGTACATGATGACTCCATGTGGTATCTGAAGGCCATGGCTATTCCAGGGTGCACAGCACAGTCCACTGGACACCAGCCTATGAGAGAAATGCAAATTGGTCCATTGTGTCATGTAAATTCCCTCTTTGCACCTTGAATGTACGACGACACATTTGCATGTTGCTGACTGTGGGCTGCAACATTGCATGTAGTGCATTGTGCAATTCCCTGCTGCATTGGTTTCCCAGTGTGACTGGAAGGTTGTGCTGGCACACATATTGGTGGGTGCAATTGTGTTATTAAAAGAAGGTGTGCACCAGTAGGTTCATGCAGCACATCTGATGTGAATACTACAGTGTGTGATCGACACACCTCATTTGTGATTTGGCATTCAACTTGCAAAGAACACAATTTGTTTGGGAATCTTACGCATGTACTTTACTAGTAGGAAAAGAAACAGGTACAGTAAAAAAAATGTATGACCCCACGAAGCAAAACGACAACCATTTGTAATACAGTGAGCTTCCATGCTGGTGTGTTATGTAGCAGTTGCTAAATATGCATTCAGTAATTTATTTCACAGTGTTTAATGTGGATGGTGCGTTGTGTGTTGTTTTCTATATGCCAATCGTTATTTAATCTACCAATGTTTTTGGTTTTTTTAAAGGTGTGACTTTGAAAGGCAAAGAGTTAAAGAGTTCAAGAAGAGATAGAGAAATGACTGTTGTGCATAATGTGCAGTCACTTTCGAAGTGAAACAGGTATCTTGGTCGCTCTATGTTATGTCATGATGAGAAAAATAGTATTTCTCATAAACATAAAACTGCTGAGTGTTCATCTTCTGGTACAGTTTCTAAAAAATTTAAACATGTGAAAAAATGTGTACGTCCTGGTAAACTGTCATTGAAGAATAAAAAGAAAAAATCTGTCTCACGGAAAAGACCTGCACTACAGCCTCATGAGGCTATTTGTACTAGGTCTGTTAGAGACACAAACAATAGTGTTAGTGATAGTTGTGGTGTTAGCCATCACAGCAGAGCTCAATTCTTCAAACAAATGTTACATACTGCTAGGACTGAACTCATCATCTCAGCAGTTGTCAGGTGTAAAGGAAAGTAAGAAAAAGCACATTTTCTCTGATAAAACTAGTTCTGAGAGCAAGACACTTTGGCCCAGATATTCAAAAGAGTTGAGCCATGCACAACAGGATTGCGCCTGCTCAAGTCCGAAAATGCGCCATTCTGCGATATTCAGTGGGAGGCAGTTGCACTCCCCAAATCACGCTGAGCAACAGCACAATGATAATGAATGTATCCGCAACTGAAGGGGAGGAACCATGCATAAATGGCGCAGTGCAATATCAACAACATGTGCCATGCACAATAGGGGAGCAAGTGGAAGTTGCGCTATAGCGGAAATGAGCCAAAATAAAAGGGAGCAAGGGAGAGGCGCAAGAACACTACAGGGAAGGCACAAGAGGCTGAACTCTAGCAAGAAAAACTGGGCAGCAGGAACACACAGGGCAGGCCAGGGAAAGGGCACCTGGAACCCACAGGCTCAGGGGAAGGTGTGGGGAGCCACAGTGCAGGAGGGGGAAGTATGTTCCACACAGCAGTGAGGCCAGCACAGTCAGGTGTTCCTGGTGCAGGGGAAGTAGCAGCCAGGACAGTGTGGGGAATACAGAAACAGCTGCCGGGGGGGGTGAACACATGCCAGGGACATGGCCAGTGCCACCATCCAGATGGAGGCAGTAATGAGGGGGGTGAGAAGGCAGGCAGCAGGGAGGCATGGCCATGGAAGGGCCAGTCAGCTGTATGCCCTCAACAGGCAGTACTGAGCCCGCACCAGCTTTGAGCTGTATAGTGATACTGAGATTGTGGGCTGGTACCACCTGAATTGGGCAATTCTGAGGCGGCTCTGTGAGCTGTGCAGTGATGTGATACAGGCACCCACACGACGGAGCCATGCCCTGTCAGTGGAGACGAAAGTGACAGCTTGCATGTGCTTGCTCACCACGGGTACCTTCCAGAGACCAACTGGGGACACCACAGGCATAACTCAGTCAGCCACGTCATGCCACCTCACCCAATTCATCAGCGCACTGTTGCCACATGCTGCGGAGTACATCCATTTCCCCAGCACACCGGCGGAGCGCACAGCAATCATACAGGAGTTCCACAGGGTAGCACATATGCCTGGCATGCTAGGAGCAATAGCCTGCACCCATGTGGCCATCCGCACACCACCTGTCCCCGAGGGGGCCGCATACATAAATCACAAGGGCTATGCCAGCATCAACTACCAGGTGGTGTGCGATGCCAGGGGATGCATAATCAATGTCTGTGCCACGCATCCTGGGGGAGCACACAATGCCTTCATCTGGCACCAGTTGGCACTGTGCCACAGATTTGAGAGTGGGGCTATCCCGAATGGCCATCTAGTGGGTGAGTATGCAAACCACAGGGACAATCATAGGGTCTGGGGGGGCATGGTCAGAGGTGACATGGGTAATGGACTACATGGCCCGGGGTAGGGGTATGCTGATCACCAAACTAACCTCCACCCTCTACACACAGGTGACAGTGGATACCCACTCCATCCCTGGCTGCTCACACCTACCGGTGGCCCATGACCCCATCGCAGCAATGCTACAATGAGGCACATGCCACCACACGTAATGTCATCGAGTGGGTGTTCGGGATGCTGAAGGCACATTTCCATTGCCTGGACACCTCTGGCGGTGCCCTACAGTACAGCCCCTCAAAGGCCTGTGGGCTATTCCTGGCCTGTTGCATCCTGCACAACCTGGCCAACGAATGTGGGATAGCCGTACAGGTCGAAGAGGGGGACAGCGATGGGGACGATGAGGACGCCGGTGACAATGGTGATGGGCAGCCCCCCCTTGGTCGACGGGACCCCCGACTGCTCCGGCTGGCACAGCTGCACCGGGACACCATCACGGAGGAGCACTTCGGCCAACCCAGGTAAGTCATGGGGCCATGTGCAACCACCAGTGGGTAAGGCACAACCCACAAACACTCATGGACACACACCAGGGGTGCATGCCATCAAGGGAAGTGGCCGGGCATGGAACCACACACACCACCAGGGATGGGTGAGGTCTAACATGCCACACGGACACACACACACACACACACACACACACACACACAATGCACCAGACATGCACAAAGGATAGGAGGCACACCGAACCAGAATGCCACCCTTAGCCACACACATGTCCACAGACCACCACGCCCACTGCCTGTCCTTGTGAGTGTGTCAGATGCTGAGCAACATTGCACATTGGTGTACAGCGCAATGCAGGCATCATCATGCACATGCAACTGTGGACAGCAGCTGGGAGGGTGTGCAAATGGACTGTGTGTTCGAATGCAGGGCCGGCTACCCACCCATGCAATGCCCACTGAATTACATAATGCACACAGGGCAGCACCATACAGTAGCCGCATTGGGAGACAGGTCAGTCACGTGCCACAGTGCCCTGGCCACCACGGATGCATGGGCGGCCCCACTGAGACCCACCAGCACTGATAGGCTGACCACTGGCCTCATGGGGTGGCACCGATGGTCCCCAAGGGGTTCCACTGCGTGAAAGTGACCGTGCTTGCGCAGGGGTCTGCAGCACACCAAACATGCCTGCGCCAGGCATGCTTGGGATGCCCACAGCTGAACCCGGTGTTGACAAGGATGGTGTCACATGATCCTGGGAACAGGGGGTGGGCAGTGCACTGCGTGGTGTCTGCGATGCGTGGGCAAATAACTGTGTGCCCATTGTGGCCATGACAGCAGCGAATGCCTGTGTCTGCCTGTCAATGGCAGCGGTCACATACTCCTGCAACCGGTCCATCCCTGCCAGGATCAGAGAGGTGTCTCTGCTGAGATGCTCCTCTGCCCACTCCAGAGCCGCATGCAGTGCATCCACTGGCGTCGCAAGCCACATCTGCTGGTTGACTGATGCTTGCAGTATGTGGGTGTGCTCATCCAAGAGGTCATCTGCCTCCTTGGCATCCTGTACCTCAGGGTGTGTGCGGCACTGATGCTCAGCACCCCTTGAGGGTGGGCGCTACACACCAGGACCAGGTCTGGGCATGTCCACAGGTGGTGCACTGATGCTACCCGCTGACACTGTACCCTCGAGCCCATTGGCCGACTGCTGATGCTGCCTCTCCAGCTGCCACTCCCAAGGGCTCACTGGTGCCACCGCAGTGGCTGCAACAGTCCCACTGTCCTGTACACACACCAGTGCTGCCCCACTGGTGCTGACAGGTACAGGCTGGGACTGTGATGACATGTAGACCTCCACGGTGGCACCACCCACAGCCATGGCTGTGATGTTACCTGTTGTATGGCCATCCCGTGGCACACACGTGTCACTGCCCATGGCGTTAGTGACATCATTATCGGTGATGGACCCGGCACCACCCTGAGTCACAGTATGCTGGCATCCATGGACGCTGGCATGCTGGGACACGGGCAGGGCCTCCTCCACACCTGTTCCAACAACATCAGTCTGGACAGCCAGGCGGGTTCACTGTCGCACTGAGGCGCGTATACCTGTGGAGGTGGATGGGCCCTCCTCCATCTCCATCTGACTGTCCTCAGTGGACAGGGCCACCACCACTGACCCATGCAGATGCTCAGAATCTGTAAAGGAAAACAAAGTCGCGTTACTGCATGTGACCTACCCTGCCTCCCCAATAGACAGACCATGACCTACCATGCAGTGATGGGCTATCACCCGTCTGGAAGCCACCACCCAGAACACCCTCAATGGCACAATGCTGCATGCTGCCAGCAACCCTCTCCTCCTGTGGGGTCAGGTGTAGCACCTCTGGCTGTCCCCCACCTGTCGCAGTTCATGCTGCCCAGATGGCAGCCACTTTCTCCTTTATCCTCCTCCTCCTGTCTGTGCCCATCTTTTTCTTGCACTCCTGCACAGAGCGCTGGTGGCTGCCATGCAGGTTCACTGCATGCGCCACGTCCTCCCATGCAGCATCATGGGCCTGTGGTGTTCCCTGCTGTCCGCTGAGAAGCAGCTCCTGATCCAGGTAGGCCTGAAACAGGGCATCCGTCTAGGCCTTGGTGAAATTAGGCCTCCTCCTCCTCCCACCACTGTGTTCCTCCTCTCCCACAACTCGCTCAGTCAGTATTTAGCCTGTGAGAATGAAAGTTGTTACCTGAGACTGTGCAGTCCCGTGCATGTACTAAAATCCACAGTCTACACTCCCAAACAGCATGCAACTCACCAATAGACTGCAGTAACCGACTTTGGCTAGTGCAGCCCAATGTCACACTTTTATAGTGCAACCCATGCAAATGAGGTGAGGTGCAACTTTAAGTGGATGCAAATTGCAGTGCTGTGCCATTGAATGATGATTAGCTGATTTGCATGTGATGTTGCGCTTTGTGCAATTGTGTAGAATGTGCTGAGCCAAGGGCAAAGTTCTGTGACATGCACAGTACACACCTCACTGTGCATGCCCGGGTTGCTGACGCAGGCACCTGCTGCACTGCTGATGTGCTGTGCAAAGGGAGGCAATGCATGGCACAGCCACCATTGTGCCAGTGGTGCTACAGCGATGTTCACCTACATGGCGCTGTGGCACTGGGGCATCATAGGCACACTGGGGCAACAGCGTGGTAGGCCGCTACTGGAGGTAACACACAGGCACCCAATCACGCTACATGCATTGGGTTCCAATGGCGCTGTGCCTGTCCGTGCGCCAGAGACCCTTGACCCTGTGCCCAACCTTTGCCCCTTAGGTGCCATGCGTCAGGCATGGGTGCACCACTATCGCACTGTTCAGTGACAGCGTGATAGGGAGTGGCAGCGCTGTACCATGCAGCATCTGCACGTGGTGGAACCATGCTGCAGAGCGCCATTTTGAACCTACTGAGCAAGTGAGATGGCGCGGAGAAGAGCTGCCTAGCAGACCCAAATCAAACTGGAAAACCTGGTTGTCATTGTTGAGCCACTTTATGGCCCACTGTTTGGGGAGGCATCCCTAGACAGGTTCAGGAGCCAGGTGTGGCAGGAGGTGGCTGACACCCTGGAGGAAGGGGGCGGATGGCGGAGCAGTGCCACCACAGGTATGGCGACCTGAGGCAGAGGGAACTGGACCTGCTTGCCCACCTGCGGACATGTGCCAGGAGGGGCATGGTGCCATGGCCAAGTAGGTGTAACGTCCACACACTTTTATCTTTGATATGGGTATCACAGACATGTGTCCGGAACATGGGGGAGGGACCGTCCGGTGTTGGCTGCGGTGATGTTATCAGGGTGTTGGGTGGGTGGGTCTGGCTGGTTGGGATTGCACACAAATGGGGCAGGGGGACTTTGCTGCAGGATTGTACTGATGTTCCTCTCTCCATGTTTGCACCATAGGGCCAGAAGAGAGACAGCTGGTCAGGGAGCAGAGGCGCCAGCAGGAAGACAGGGCCAATAGGAGGGGCAAAGCTCCACAGCGCCAGAGGGACCAGCTGGATGATGGTGAGTGCCTTACTCCCATGATTACTGTTGCATGCTGTGTAACAGGGCGGGCAGCAGGGCATGGCCACCATCCATTGACACCACTGCCATGCATGCAACTTGTTACAGTCAGCACTGTCCAGTGGCACTGCATGTCTGGGAGTGCATCAATGGTGGTCCATGTGTGCATCGGGTACATGGCTGTGCCACTGCCTTCGCACCACATAGCCATGTCACTAAACAGCCATGGTGGTGCTGTGCAGGACTTGTCCGGTGGGTGTGTGCAGCAGTCCACATGGCTTTGTGCACCTGGGTGGGCAGGTCTTGTGGGCAGGATCACTGTGGGTGGTCGCACACCATCACAGAGGCATGTCCCACGGCTGTATGCCATGCACAGTGGGTGGTCTGTATGGCGCTGTGCATTAACACCTATTGACTGTGATCCCTTGTCCTAGGTGTCCACCAGCTGCAGGCAGTCTGGGAGGCACTGCAGGAGATATTGACCATGACGAGGGCATCACTGGACATCCTGTGGGGGTTTGAACGGCTGGGTGTCCGGCGGAGACACGGAAAGCGGAGTAGCCATAGTGGGGAGCTGGGCTCCCAGTGATCATCTCTATGCCCCTGATTTCCCCTAACCCCTGGACCCACCCTCACACCCCTCCTTTCCTGTCCCATTTGTTCACCCCTGCCCCTTATCCACCCCCACCTTGTTTGTGGCCCTCCCTCGACACATTTGTACATAGTTGTAAATAGTTTTGTTTGATGTTTTTCTTTGCAAGTTTTTTGATACGAATACTGTGGCAGTCTCTGATTTGCAGTGGGCTATAGGTGCTCAGCTGCAGTGGTGTGCATGGCATCGGGGGTGGTGCAGTCATGGGTATGTGTGTGTCTCCGTGGGGAAGTGGCTATGGTGTGGGAGTAGCTATCAGTCAGTGTCTGCGGTGTGTGTGTTGTTCCCTGTGTACTGGATGACTGTGTGCAGTGGTCCATGGTGCATGCTCTGTGTCCATGGCGCACCTGTCAGCCAGTTCATGGCCCGTGCAGCTGATACCCTTGCATGTCTGTGACCTGCACTGTGTGCCGGCATGTCAGTGGTGGCTGTCCATGCAAGGCAGCCACTGTACCCGTCACAATTCTGGGTTGCCTCCTGTCACTGGTGTGGTGCATGTCTGCCTTGGGTGACACTGTGGCCTCCATGGTTGTTGTCCCATCTCCATGCTGTGACTTGTGTGTGTTGCAGGGGATGTGCACCACTGTCTGTGACTTGTGCTCCAGGCAAATGATGGTGGTGTACAGGTCCACAGTGCCTGCGCAGGGTGGCTGGCACTCCTGTGCCATGGAGGACTGCTGGCCGTGTGTACACGGTTTCCATGGGCCCACACTGGGGGCTTGGTTGCCCTGCTACTGCATCCCTGTGTTGTTGTGCCATTGGGTATGGGTGAGTGTTTGTCCATGCACTGTTTTCCATCTGGTGTGATGCATGCTTCCACGCACCACTGTGTGTGTTTGCGCTGGCTGTTGTGGCCAATGCTGGTTTGGGGTGTGTCCTTGGGAGGGTGTGCAGGGTACTGTACCACTGGTGGTGGGGTCCGGGGCATGCCCTGTCATGTGTGGGGTACCTCTTGTGCCGATGCATGGTTGGTCTCTCAGCTGTAAGTCGGGAGGGCTGTGCATTGTGGCACTGTGTATGCCATCGTTGCATCGCTGTGTACTGCCACCCGCTGATGGGTGCTTGTGGTGGGGCTGCCTTGCATGGTTCTGTGGTGCACAGGGTTGCATTGTCACAGTGGGGGTGGTGGCATGCATGGGGTATCCTGCAGTGGTGGATGCTGCTCTGGGGCAGGGTGTCTTGGGGTCACAGTGCAGAGTGTGCTCTGCATTGGGGGGATGGTGTGGCATGGGGTGGTCGGCCCTCCTTGTGTGCCAGTCACAGCTTGCCAGGGGGTGTGATGGGGCACCATGGCCCAGCTGTGGGTTGGTTGCTTGTCTCCATGGGCCAGTTGTTATTCCAGCCTTCCCCCAGTTGTGCAGTGCATGGGGTGTGGGGGGACGATGTCTGTTCTGCTGTGTGTTCCTCTGCTCATCTGTGGCATGGGTTGTGGGCCCCTGCATCTCTGGTTGTGCTGTTGCATTGCTGCCCTGCTGCTGGGGGGGCACCCCTGGTTGCACTATGGTGCCTCTGAACTGCTCAGCTGAACATCCCTTGTTGCATTATGGCTCATTAGATATGCTCAGCTTCTCCTCCCTAGTTGTGCTATGGTGCAGGTGGTGCGATATTCAGTCGTTGGCTGTAGGCGCATCTTGGCCAGCTTAGTTTTTGAATACCGCACCTCTTGTGCATGGGCGCAATGGACTTGCACTTGCTCCTGCTATTACGCACTTTTTGGGCGCAGTTTGAATATCTGGGCCTTTGTGTGAATATGGCCATGAATATACATTCACAGTTGTGGGCTGCCATGGTGTCAGCCACTGATAAACTGAGTGCCAAAATTGAAGATATGAGAAATAGACTAATTGCATTTGAACACTTAAAGAGAGTCAATCTTTGTTCAGTGTAAGAAGGGAAGTGGATGCATTGTGAGCATTCTGAAGCATATTTTTGGAAGGAAACATAAAATGTTCACAATAGTAATTTAACTTTGACATTGGATGTATGTGGCAAAGTTCAGTACATTTTATTGTGTCACATGATGATGATGATGTCATGGATCATGAAAATTACACTTGTGAAAATATTCCACAGTGGAAGTCAAGTGCTAAGAAATTGCCTTGTGTTGACATGTGCAATATCATGGAAGAAACATTCACTGCGATTGAAAAGTTCCTTTTGATGTTCTTAGACACAAAAAGATGTGTAAGACCCAAACTGTTTGCCACAATTGACAAGTACGATATTAGACCTTTTAGTGGTCTGATGGGACATTCACTTGCTTGTTTGCAGACTGGAGCATGTGAAAGTATATTTCATTACATTCGCATGATTGCTGTGCACAACTCTGGCAAGTGGAGATTTGTACAACAGCTGTATCATGTAAGATCTGCTGAGAGAGACTTCACATGTTGCGATTCTTTGTTAAATGATGGTGATGTTTTCATGGTATCATTGACATTATTAAAGATTTACAACATAAAAATAAATCTAGGAAAATTATTGATACCGATGGTGGCATAGATGTGATACAGACTGGCACAGTGCAAGAGTTACAGTTGCTTAGGACATTTGGTACTGAGATTGCTAAATTTGAAATTAGCAAAACTCAGAAATTTGACATTGTCTGTGTCTTCTGTGAATGACTGTTTTACAAAGAACCATCCATTGCTGTAGCCCTGTAAAATATTACATGGTGGAATGAGATGTGGGGTTGTCTGGCTGCATATTTGCTTCTGAAGACAGACTTTACTTTACAGGGTACAGTGTCACTATGCACATACTGTTATTGTAAGATCAAGTCTGACACTTTTTCTCCTCAGTCTGTACTAAATAGCATGGAAGTACAGAACACCCCTTTAGAGATTGCTGTCTTGAATTTGAAAGAATTTTTATCTGGACAATGAAGCCATTTCAAACCAAAATGAAAGATTTACCAAAATAAAAGAGCTCATTAGGTCATTAATGGGCTCTATTATGTATCTGCCTCTGCCACTGCAAGCGAATGTACACACCATCTCTAAAGAGAACAGTGTTGTCATTCTCATAAATGGTGTTCCAACTAAAACCAAAACAATATGGCAAGAGAGTGTGAATGTTGAAAAGGTCAAGCATACTTTGCAGTACTTCAAGCAACATAAATATTTCTATCTGGATATCGACATAGGCAAATTTGCTGATCTTCATATGCAAGCTGATATCCCTGAATGTTCAAAGGTCATGATTAACAAAATAGAGGTTGCCACAAATGAAAATGTGTATGAACAATATACTATCCACCCTTTGCATGGGAAGGACCCAGTTGTGGATAATATAGATTTGTACCAGATGAAACAGGTAGAAGGTAATCGTGTCAGCATCTGGGAGAGTACACTCAAGGCATGTTGCTTTCCAGATCTGTTTCCACATGGTAAAGGAGGACACCTGAATGATCATGATGTGCGGGTTCCTGGAGCTGAGTACAGAGCTTCAAGACTTCTGCATTCAGATGGAAAGTTCCACAGAAACATATCATATCTCTTTCACCTTTTGTGGGAGAGTGAACTTAGCATTTTGTCTGCAAGCATTGCACACACATTGCAACTTGGAACATAATTTACCAATATGACAGCTGCAAAGTTGATCCAGAAATTGGAGAATAAAGATGAAATACTACAAGCAAGTCTTTCTTCAGTTCTGTTCAGCATGCGTGGTACTAAAGAATATTGGTATAGACTGCACTCTGAGGTGATGTGTATGTTAAGAGAGTTTGCTCCAGTGACATGGTTCATCATACTCAGTTGTGTACAATACTACTAGAATGACTTGGCTGACCTTCTTAGATGGGCTAACTCAGATGTGGATGGCATCCAGAGTATGACTCTTGGTAAGATTTGTTCAATGGATCCAGTCTCAGCATCACAATATGTTCAGCACTGGTTCCAGGCACTCTTACGATTCATTCTGTCCAAAACTAATCCACCTCTTGGCATTGTTGAGTCTTATTTTTGGAGTATGGAATACCAAGCACATGGAGTGCCCCACATACACATATTGTTGTGGATAAAAGATCCTGGTGATAAGTGATGAAGCTGATATTCTAAGCTTCATTATGAGGTATTTAATGTGCCAGATACCTGACAAGTGCAACAGCCCAATCCTCTTGAAGTTGGTGCAGAAATTCCACCTACACTTGTGCAGCAAATACTATCACAGAAAGGTAAAAAACAGAGAACTGGTACACAATGAGCCAATTTGGATTCCCAAGATGAGTTTGTATGAGTGCATGTCTGAATGATGTTTTCTCTGCTATGTGACATAATCGGAAGGCAAAATCCATAAAACAGGTGTATGAGCTGCCTCATAGGGAGCCAGAAGTATACATCAATGACTACAGCCCTCCTCTGCTGTTGATGTGGCAGGCCAACATTGATGTGCAGTATATTGCTGACAATTCAATGGCTCTGGTGAGATGTGTGACTTCATATATAACTAAGCATGAGCAAACCTGCTTACAAGAACTCTGGGAAGACTTGTCTAACTGCAACATGTCTATCTCTTCTAGACTGTGGTCACTTGGACTGAGAACTCTGTCACACCATGAATGTGGAGCATATGAGGCTAGACACCATCTTAACTGTCTGTATGGCAAGTCTGAGTCCAATCACTGCTTGAATGCTAACTTTAAAGAGAAGAGATGTTGTGTCCTTAAAAGTCTTGATGAGATTGAAGACCTTGCTGCAACCAGACCAACATCTATAAACATGCTGAAGAACAACTTGATTGATTACTACTATCTACAGTGCCATAGTGCAATGGATAATTTGTGTTTGTTTGAGGTTGCCCAGTGGTAATGGAGTGTCACTTCTGACCCTGAGGAGAACATATACAAGGTACACTTCAGTGGTAAGGAAAATGATGGAATCACTTCTGAAGGAAAGAATGGTTGAGTACCTAGAGGCCAGTGGGGCACAGAACCAAAGACAGCATGGTTTCACAGCAGGAGGGTCATGTCAGATGAATCTAATAGATTTCTTTGACTGGGTGACCAAAGTAGTAGATCAGGGAGGGACTGTGGATATGGCCTACCTAGATTTTAGCAAGGCATTTGACACAGTCTCATACAAAAGATTAATATATAAGTTAGCCCACCTTGGAGTGGTTCCCAAGGTGGTAGCCTGGATGAAAAACTGGCTAGACAACAGGACACAAAGGATAATAGTAAATGGAGTCCACAGTGAAGAAAGGAAGGTAACTAACGGGTACCGCAGGGTTAGGTACTGGGACTGGTCTTCTTTAATGTCTTTATAAATGACATTGGAGAGCATCTGAAAGGAATGGTATGTCTCTTTGCAGATGACACAAAGATCTGCAACAGGGTTGATGCACAAGGTGGGGTGGAAAGAATGAAAAGGGACTTGGCAAGGTTGGAGGAATGGTCAAATATGTGGCAGCTCAGATTCAATACAAAGAAGTGCAAGGTAATGCATCTGGGAAACAAAAACCCAGGGGAAGAGTACACAATGGGGGGTGAGTTAATAACAACAACAACAAAATTGAAAGAGACCTAGGAGTAATTATATCAGATGACCTAAAGGTGGGCAAGCAATGTGAGAAGGCAGTAAGGAGGGCTGGGGGGATACTGGGATGCATAGGGAGAGGCATCAACAGTAGAAAACAGGAAGTTGTTATCCCTCTGTACAGACAGTTAGTGAGACCCCATCTGGAGTACTGCGTGCAATTCTGGAGACCCCATTTCCGCAAAGACATAGACAGAGTGGAGGCTGTTCAGAGGAGGGCAACCAAAATGGTGCAGGGTCTGCACCAGAAGACATATGAGGAGAGACTAAAGCAGCTTAATATGTATACCCTTGAGGAAAGGAGGAGAGGGGGGACATGATAGAAACTTTCAAGTATCTCAAGAGAATTAACAAAGTACAAGAGGGTAGTATCTTTCAGAAGAAGAGATGTGCAAGAAACAAGGGGGCACAATTTGAAGATACAGGGGGATGGCTCAGAGGTAATGTTAGAAAGTATTTTTTCACAGAGAGGGTTGTGGATGCATGGAACAGCCTTCCTGAGGAGGTTGTGGAGTCAGAACAGTGGGAGAATTCAAGAATGCATGGGACAGGCATAAGGCAATTCTAGTGGGAGGGTAGGAGGAAGTAAGCTGTTGATTAACTAGAATCTGCAGCTTTTCCATCAGGTAGGGAAATGGGCAGACTGGGTGGGCCAAGCGGTCCTTATCTGCCATCAAATTCTATGTTTCTATGTTTCTAATGTGTCAGGCCTAGATGGCTGTCTGGTCAAGAGGCATACACCATGGTTGATTGACCACTGTAAACTTAGCTTGACAACTACAGAAAGTAAAAAGCACTACTATTTTGCACTTCTATTTCTGTTTAAGCCTTGGAGAGATGAGAGACGTTTGAAAAGCACTTAAATTTGAGCTATGATTCTTTCAAAACTGAAGTGTCAAGTACATATATAAAGAGACTGGACCTTGAGAAAGAGCAACTTGAGAAAGCAAGGCAACAACCGGAAGACAATACTCCAGGCAACTCACAGGACATGGGTAATCCTGAGGGTGAAGGAGCACTTGGTGCTCCATTGCCTGCAAGTGACCCAACTGTGTTGATGTCAGAGATAGAAAGTGCTATGCAGCAAAGCATGCACTTCACTGATGAATCGGTCGACATAGTAGATGAATTGAATGCTCACCAACAAGTTATCTATGCCGCAGTGATGCATGCTGTTGAACATGGTGTGAGAAACCGAAAAAAGGAATGTGTCTGTGACAAACATATGCCAGTTAGGATGTTTGTTAGTGGTGCTGTTGGCACTGGCAACATCTTTGTGATTGAAGCAATAAATTCAGGTGTATGCAGACTTACTGACACACCAACATCTGTCATAGTATCTGCTCCAACTGGCCTAGCAGCTTACAACATAGGTGGTGTCACTTTCCATAGGCTGTTTATGCTGCCAGCTGAGCATGGTAAAACTGGAGAGTACAGAACATTGTCTTTCAAAGTTGCAAGTGAGCTGAGGTCCATGTTTGAGAAAATGGAGTTACTGATCATTGATGAAATCAGTATGGTTTCCAACATTCTTCTTACCTATGTCTATAGGGGATAGTGGGTGGTGACAATGATGTACTATTTGGTGGTAAAAACATTGTTGTCTTTGGAGATCTTCTCCAAATGGCTCCTATCAATGGCCAACATGTCTTTTCTACTCTTTCAGTGAAGGAAGCTAGGAAAACCATTGGGTGCATAGGTGGAGTTATTCTCTGGGCATTCTTCTTTTATGTTGAACTGTTCCAGAATATGCGACAGAGAGGTGATACGTCTTATAAAGCATTACTTGATGTTGCTTGGATTGGTAGTTTATCAGCTTCTCGTTTACAAATGCTAAGAGAATGTGATATCAGTGCAAAACAGACATCTATGCAGGAAGCATGTGAGCTATTTACACAGTTGTAGAGCAGTGGACAATGTATTGTGTGCTTGTTGCTGAGACTAAAACAATGTGCTGAGTTCAACCAGATTATGCTACAAAGAGAACAACAACCTATTGTTACACTTATCTCACTTGATGCAATTGATGGTCTTAGTCTAACACGTACAATGGTAACAAAAATAGTTGAATGACTGAAAGAACTCACAGCTGATGTGTCATGGATAGAGGTGTGTGAAATTGTCAAAACTTTGTGGATTCTGAGTATTCCGTGAAGTTTTCCACCCTGCAAAGTCCCACATTGACAGCAGATGGGGCTAATTTGCAAAATGTTGAAGTCAAAAACTTCAATTCCTGTTACAGTCAATGGTACAGGCATCCCAGATCCACAGAGCTTGAACTTCACCGGCGAAGTTCAGCAAAGTCATTGAAGTTTGCAATGAACCATGTGATATGAGGTCACATGTTGCTGAACTGCCAATGAGAAGCTAGTTTTCTCATTCTGTGAGTGTAGTTTGTTTGAGAGAGACTTAGAGAGCAAAGCCTGTGATGCAACTTAGAGTCAAGTCTGAAAACATTATATAAAAAAGCATTTTGTTTGTCAAATTGCTTCAGAACTGTTGTATTGCTTTTCTCCATCCTGTACTGTACTGTTTATTTGTAGTATTTCTTTTTCTGTTAGAAGTTGTGGTTTATTGGCTTGTTTCGGCCAGGGGAGAGGAGGAGCAGTTTAGAAGGCACAGTTTTCTTCTGAACAAAATCAGTTGTCAAGTGCCCTGTCTTTTCTTAATAAAAAAAAAATCACTGTACTCCTGACTGTGATTTAACCCAAGTGATTTTTGCATGACTAGGATTTAAGCCGAGTGATTGTTGTGTCCCTGCATGCACACCTGTATTTAGAAAAAAATTACTGTTCTCCAGACAGCGATTTAAGCCGAGTGATTGTTGTGTCTCTGTGTGCACACCTGTATTTAGGAAAAAAATCACTGTTCTCCAGACAGCAATTTAAGCCGAGTTATTGTTGTGTCCCCGTGTGCACACCTGTATTTAGGGAAAAAAATCACTGCTCTCCAGACAGTGATTTAAACCAAGTGATTGCTGTGTCCCTGCGTGTGCTGAAGAATGACTGGGAAGGAAATGACAACTAAAGGGAGAGGCCATGGTGCAGCCACAAAGAACATTTCCCAATTTTTGGTTCCTAATACTAATCCTAATAGTGGTGCAGGAACCAAAACTGTATCTTTAAGAGCACAGGGACAGCATTCAGATAATTCTGTGTCAGGCAGTAGCAGTAGTAGCAAAGTATATGGCCCTGGTATTGGCTTTCCTGCAGTTAAGTTTTTCTCTGCAGACTCTGTGGCAGACATGTTGATGGATGTCTCAATGTCAAGTGACACAGTGAGAGAAAGCAGCAGCACCACCAGCAAACAAACAACTGCAGACATGCAGGCTGTTGTTGCTGAAGTGTAATTTGAAAGTGGTGCTGCTGGTGATGTTAGGAATGAGGTGGAGCTGGATAATGTGTGTCCATGTCCAGTGAGTGAGTGAGTGTGAGGTGGTGGTACATGTGGAGTAACATGAGGACAACAGTCATGAAGAGGAGGTGTATGTTACAGAGCTTGTGGCACTTGCTACTGACGCAGACAGACTTGCTGAGGCTGATGAGACTTCAAGCAGTGCCAGCTTTTTTCCAGACTATGATGTGGATGATGATGATGATGATGATGATGGGTCAGAGGACATGGATCTCTCGTGGGAGCCAGAAAAGAAAAGGGTGAAACAGGGTGTTACAGAGGATGTCTTTCCTGTTGCCTTAGCAGCTAAAACCACCAAGGAGAAGGTCACCCCAACCACTGTTCCTCCCATTTTTTCTATATTGCTCCAGTCACCCCACAACATAACAAAGAGCAAATCTTCTCCTTTGCTATCACAATTACAGTCATCTTGGCACCAATTAAATACAAGCCCCATAAATCCCTAGTGTGGGATTTTTATGTACTGGATCCATCTGATGAGACAGTGTCAATTTGCCAACTGTGTCAACCCGAAGTAAGAAGGGTAGACATTTCAGCACAGGTGGGCAACACACACACACCCCTTAAAAATAGGCACCCAATTCAGTGGCATCAACACCAGAAGGCAGCCAGCGCCAGTGGTTCTGGTACATTCTAATCAGAGGGAAACGTAAGCAAAACACACACAGCACCTCTACAGGGACATGGAGGTGCAGATGAGGAGGAGAACATCATTGTTGTACTGGATGAGGAGGATTCTGACAGTGGTCCTAGCATCTGGAGTACCACCCCGACCCAACATGTGATTGCTACCCCACTAGTTATGAAAACTAAAAAGCTGCTGAGGTTTGTCACGCATCACCACTGGCCATGAGCACCATAGGCAGTTCCCAGGCAAGGAGAACCCCCTTACTGGCACAATGACAAGGCAAGCTATTTGGCACACCACCAGGTGCATCACTGATGGCAACATTATCAATAAAAGTTCAGCTGACGTTGACTTCCATTTTGGATAGGCAAACAAAATTCACACCTAATTATGGTACAGGAGTTGAATGCAGCATGTGCAGAAATTATTGCACTGGATTTGCTGCCATACTTCTTTGTAGAAAATGTGAGACTTTGGCGGTTTGTGGCCCATGCAAGCTGAAATGGCAGGTGCCATCACGTACATACTTTTCAAACGTGCCTTCCCTGACCTGTACATAACTGTATGTGACATGGTACATCATTCCCTGCAGCATTCCTCAGCACAGTATGTCCATCTGAGAATGGACATGTGGACCTGTGGGAAAACATCTGTTAGCTCTTACCTGTGAATTACAGCACACTGGGCACAGGTACCTGGGATAGTGGCTGGTTGGGGGAGATGTGAGAATTGCACTAGGACAAACTGTGGTAGTAGCTACAAGCTTGGTGTAAGGCAACATGCAACACTGACCATGAAGAGTATCCCCAGGTCACACACTGGTGAAAAGATGCTGGAAGTCGTACTAACCAAGATTGATCAGTAGCTCCACCCTCATGCACTGAAAGCTGCATTCATTGCCAGTGATAATGGCTCAAATGTGTAGAAATGCATCAATAATGGGGAATTTGTCAGGGTGCTATGCCTGGCACATTGCCTTAACCTAGTGGTACAGGCTTTCCTTAACCATCAGGATATAAAAGAAATTTTGGCTCTTGCTCGATGCATCTGTGTCCATTTTGCATGCTCAGCAAAAGCACGTGACCATCTCCTTGATCTGCAGGAAAAGAACAAGCTGCCCCAGCACTGTTTAAAGTTTGACATTGTCACCCAGTGGAACTCCAGCTTGTACATGGTGGAGCATCTATACCAGCAGTGCAAGGCTATATCTGAGTATCTGCTAATTCATGTAAGTCGTGACCACAGTGGGGCATCCATATGTCTCACAACAGAGCAGTGGTGCCTAATGGATGGGCTCATCTCGATTCTGTGACCCTTCGAGCATACAACACAGGCAGTGAGTGGGGACACTGCCTGCACCAGTGAGTCCATTCCTCTGCTATGGGTGCTGAGGCAGACACTGCTAAACATGCAGTAATAGCTGGAGACAGGTGGTGACAGAGCAGTTTGTTCATTAATGGAACATATGCTGTCCACATTAGACTCCAACACCCACATAATGTACAGTATATTATGCAGTCTGTGGAGTTTGGAATTGCAACAGTGTTCGACCCACATTATAAATGTGGGCTGGCAGCCATATTTCAAGGTGGGCATCATGAATTGCAAAGACTAACAGAACTACTCACTCAGAGGGTAAGTGGTGAACAGTTGCTACTACGGGCACAGCAGGAAAAGAAAGATGATGGTACTGCACAGAGATCCGGTGTTACTGCCACCCACTTCTCTTCATCTCAGCCAGGGTGTAAAACTGCAGAAAAGCAATGCAAGGTAAAGGAACCTATGCTGAATCCCATCTGGGTCACCCTCGGTCAGGTGGGAGTCGCAGACATGAAGGAAACTGAGGGGGAGGAGGAGGAGGAGGATCATGCTGCATTTATTTGACTGGCAAAATGCATGGTAGCCTTCTGCTAGCTACTCTTAATTTATGTAGCCTACCAAAAAAACACACATCCCTCCCAGGCTGGATTGCCCAGCATGCACCAGACATCCTAGCCCTATCTGAGAACTGGCTCTCTGAAAGAATACCCAATGAGGCTGTCTCTCTCAGTAATTATTCCATCTTCCGGGCTGAAAGGTCCAGAAAGAGAGGTGGTGGGTGTGCAATCTATGTTAAATCCTCTCTTCATGCCACTGAAGTACAAACCCTTATACCACAATATGGTGCCCAGACACTAACAGTTAAACTTAGTCTGGGTACTAAGACCCTCCACAACATTGTGGCCTATATCCCCCCGGGCAACCAAAAACTCACATTTGATTCTATCCTCCACAGTATCTCACACATACCCAACACTAGTGAAGTTATCATTATGGGAGATTTTAATGTCAATTGGCTATCCCCTGCTTCATCCAGCTTCCAAGACACTGCCCTGTCTTACGATCTTACCCAACTCATCACCTCTCCCACCAGAAGGGACAATAGAACAGGGTCATCCACCCTTTTAGACCTCATCTTCATCAGCAGGCCATGGAACATCTCCAAAGCCACGGTGCTCCCAGATGCTATCAGTGACCACTCCCCAGTGACCTGCTGGTGGTCAGGAAAATTACCCCATGCCCCCCCAAATCACCTGGCAGAGGTGACTGATAAGAGGAGGCTTAGAGAAGCTCAAAACCCACCTATCTACCAGCAATTGGCTCCCCATCTACACCACACAGTCTGTAGATCTGGCTCTCTCCCACTTTATAACCACTTTCAACACGGCCTGCGACATTTTCGCTCCCCTCTCCAAGCAAGTAGTGAAAACCAGAACCACACCCTGGATCACCACCTCACTACTTAACCAGCTCCAACACAGGGATAACCTATGGCGTAAGGCAATTGACTCTCAAAGCGCCCAGGATAGACAACTCTACCATGAGGTCCGCAACAAATGTACCTGGGCCCTAAGACAGGTGAAAGCCACTTACTACCAACATACCCCCCCACCTCTTGGGAGACGGTAAAATTTTGAACATTATAAAGGAACTCAATGGTAAACCTACCACCAACCCACCCAGCTTACAACAATGGGAGATCACCCAGGATCCTTCCTCTATCGCCAAGCCCTCAACTCTGCTTTCTCAGACCTCTCCCATGTATCTCCCTCAACTACTTCCACACTATGCCCCACCCTCCCACTGATACCGAGTAACAATAATACGATACCTTTCGGCTGAGAGTCATTTCCTGCCTCGAGGCAAAAACTACATTTCTAAAGCTGTGCCAATACCCGCACAGCAATGATTCCTAGATCTAAAACTCATTAGGCTGACCCTGGATGTCACACTACCCCATCTCACTAAAATTCTCAAACTCTCTTTATGCCTAGGTCAGTTCCTCACAACCTGGAAGAGATCCATAATCACCCCCATTCTGAAGAGCGGCGACCCCACCAACACAACCAACTATAGACCAATTTTGTTACTTCCTCCTCTCTCCAAGACCCTGGAGAAAATAGTGTTGGACCAACTATCAGAACACATTTAAACACAACCTTCTCTGCCCGAACAGCATAGATTCCGGTCTGGCCTGAGCCGTCACTGTCTTACTGAGCTCACCTCATTTATCCATGAGGCCCTCGACCAAGGCTCTATAGCAGGGGCAATCTATGTGGATCTGACCAAGGCATTTGACACGGTCAGTCATGAGCTATTGCTTTATGTCCTTCCACAATTAAATGTGGTCCCAGAGGCTACTGCCTGGTTCAAGGACTACCTAACAGGCCGGTCATAGCAAGTAAGGATAAATACCAACATCTCCTCCTGTAAAACAGTTTCCTCAGGTGTCCCACAGGGGTCTATTCTTGGCCATCTACTAGTCACCCTCTTTTTAAACTCTCTCCCCAAGTCATGTAGTGGTCACTTGCTACTCTACGCTGATGATGCGGTAGTGATTTGGAAACACCCACAGCCGAGCGCCCTCCAACGAGCTCTTCAGGGTTTCTTCAGGGAGCTAGAAACCTGGTTCACTGAACACCGCCTGATCATCAACTATCAAAAAACAAAGTCCATGATCTTTGACACCGACAAAGCCACACAGCCAGTCAGCTCTCCTAATTAAAAACAAACAATGCCCCACCTGGATACACATGTTACATGTTTTAAATACCTGGGAATTACATTAGACACCTCCCTCTCCTACCATTATCACATACAACTTCTCTCCTCCGCTGTTAACACTAGAGTGGGTATCCTCTACAGACTTAAACACTGCTTACCCAAACAGGCCATGCAACTTACAGTCACCTCCTCTATCCTCTCCCTAATAGACTACGGGATAGTGATATATGGCTCTGCAGACCCTACTGCCCTTCGTAGCATCAACACTGCTTTGAATAAAGCTTGCCGCCTAGTCACCGGGCGTGACAGATTAACACATACCTGTGAGCTCTACGCTTTGGCTGGTTGGCTAAACTTCCAAGGAAGACTTAAGTACCACTCCTGTGTTCTAGCGAAAAAGATCCATCTCCAGCTGGCGCCCATTGGCCTTCTCTCAATAGTCAGTGTAGCCCCCCCAGGCATAACACTAGACTCGCAGCATCCTCCTCATTCCTGGTCCCCCATAGTAGAACATCCCTTGGCAAAGATCATTCTGCTACTGTGCCCTCTTTGGTAAACACTCTACCCCCATCTCTCAGATGCTTAGCCTCCCTAATTCAAAACAGCCCTCAGAGTACAACTTCTGGAGTCAAAAAAATGTGACTGTGGCTAACTTCCTGCCCTCCTCTGGTGTTTTCATACCCCAATAAACATGACACAGGGTCTCGATAGATCCCAAGAGTCAACATCATTTACCTCTCTGACAAGGGTTATACTATTTGCCAGCAGATTAGGCCTTACGGTCTATCGAGTCTGCTCGAACCTTAGATCCTTAGTTGGATGCTGAGGCCCTCCCATCCCTTGTGCTCCAGAAACCCCTATCATCCATCCCCACCCCCCTGGGACAGGCCATCATCTGATACATCCACTTTCTGTGTCTGTCCCACCCTCTCTTGAAGCCCTCCACTGTAGATCTCTGAACCAGCTCACCAGGCAGTGCATTCAAGGGTCCACCACCCTCTCAGTGAAAACCTCCTCCTTTTTTCCCCTCACCCTTCCACCTTCCAACTTCAAACCATGCCCTCTGGTGATACCTTCCTGCTTTAGTCTAAAGATCCCTCCATGTTTACCCTATTTATTCCCTGAGGTACTTGAAGACCTCAATCATGTCCCCCTGTCTCTCCTCTCCTCCAATGAAAACAGGCAGAGCTCCTCAAGTCTGTCCTCACGTCAAACCCCCAGCCTCGTGATCATCTCAGTTGCCTTCCTCTGCACCTCTCCAGGAGCTGTACGTCCTCTTCTGTGGTTCCAGTACTGTACACAGTACTCAAGGTGTTGTCTAACCAGTCCATTGTACAGCGGCAGAATCACTTCTTGCTCCTAGAGGTGATCCCCTCACGATGCATCCCAACATCCTGTTTGCCTTGCTAGCCACTCTCCTGCACTGCTCAGAGTTATTCATACATGCATCCACCATGACACCTAGGGTCTTTTTCCCTATTGAGGCCTCCAGTGCCTCCTCCCAGGATGTACCTGTGTTTAGGTTTCCGACCAGATGCAACACCTTGTACTTGGTGATATTGAAATTCTAATTTCGTGTGAGCTCAGCTTTCCAGGGTGTCCAGGTCCCTTGCAGGGCCAACCTCCCTCTTCTCCTCAACTACTTCTCCCATCTTGGAGTCATCCATGAAGAAACTCATTTCATACCCTATACCCTTCCTGATATCCGATGATATGCATTAAACAGGATCGCATTCCAGTACCGAGCTCTGCGGTACCCTACCACCAACTCTCTAGGGTTCGAGCTCCCCACAGACCACTACTCTCTGGGTGCGTCCAGCTAGCCAGTTTTCAATCCATCTGACCATCAAAGGGCCTACTCCTAACCCCATCAGTTTCTTCACCAGACCATTGTGGGGGACAGTGTCAAATGCCTTGCTGAAGTCCAAGAATAATACATCCACAGGCTTTCCTCTGTCCAGTTCTGATGTTACCCATTCGTAGAACTCCACAAGATTGGTTTGACATGATCTACCTGGCACAAACCCATGTTGCCGACTATCCAGACCTCCCACCTCCTTCCACATTCACCCCTAATCGTTCCTTTAGTATACCCTCCATTAATTTTCCCACCACCGAGGTCAAACTGATGGGTCTATAGTTACCTGGTACTTCCCTCAACCCCCCTTTATGGATTGGCACCACATGCCTCTGTCCAATCTCTTAGGTACCCTCCCTGTCTCATGTGACCTACAGGAGCTCCGTCAGGTGCAGCCAGATGTCCGCAATTCCCATAGTACTCTCGGATGAATGCCATCCGCCCGAGAATTGTCTTTCTTTAGGGCCTTGATTCTAACCACACCCTTTTTAATGAATAGCATCATCCGTCCTCCAACTTACTGGCCTTTTTCCTTATCCAGATGTGACACCCTGAGTTCCTCTCCCGTCCCTCTTGCTCCATTGCTGTTGCTCCCCTGATCCCACTCACTGCTGCTTCTATCCCCTTCATGCCTTGCTTTGTAGATATCCCATCCTCCTCCCTAGTGAACAAAGAGGCAAAGTACTCGTTAAATACATCTGCCTGGTCCCTCGCCTCTTCCACCCACCCTCCTCCTGATCTCAATCTGCTGAGATGGTCCTTAGTTTTTCTCCGCTCCCCAATGTACCGGAAGAACCCCTTTTCCCCTCCATGTATCCCCTGTGCCAGCCGCTGCTCTTTACTGGACTTTGCTCCCCTCACCATCCTGGTGACTTTTCTAGATGCAAGATGGTGCATTTCCTTATCCCTATCCCCTCTTGTTGTTTTATATTTTTTGTAGGCCGCCTTCTTTTCTCTGACCACTACCTGTACCTCACTGGACCACCAGCATGGTTTATGTGACCTTGCTCCCTTACGTTTCAACTTAGCGCAGATCCTGACTGCCTCCATGAAGTCCCTGTTTTATGACCTCCATCTCCTTTCCACACTTATCATTGACGTAATCCCTTCAAGTGATCCTGAGAATATTTCCATGCCCACAAAGTCTGCCTCCCTGAAGTCCACTGCCAGTGTCCTAGATCTCACCCCCCTCCCCCCATGCTTATTTGAAACCAGACAGTATTGTGGTCACTCCCAGTTAGGGGGTCCTGTACAACCAGGTCCTTTACCAGATCCCCATCTGCCAGAACCACGTCCAGGATATGCCCCTCCCTTGTGGGATCCATTACATGCTGTGTTAAGAACCCATCCTGGAAGCTGTCCAGCAGCCTCTGCTCCTTGGCCACCTTAGAGGACATGGTTCCCAGTTTGTACCTGGCATATTAAGGTCCCCATCAACACCACTCCTTTCCCTTTTGGTCCACACTGGGCAATGATGTTGTCCAGCAACTATCCTCTAGAACATCACTCATCCCGGGGCTTATATACACCCAGCTTGACCTTATGTCCTGCTGGGATCGTGAAGGTGACCCATAAGGCCTCCACGCTTCCCTCTGTCTCTTCTACTCTAGCAATTTCTATGTGTTATCTCTAATGAACATAGCCACCCACCCCTCTGCCCTCCTTTTCTATCCTTCCTAAGCTAGTGTACCCCGCATGTTTAGGTCCCAGTCATGGTTTTTGTTGCCCACGTCCCGTGACCACCGCAACATCCACCCTTGAACAGCATGTGGATGGAACTCTGGCAACTTGTTTCCCAAGCTCCTGGCATTTACTAACACCAACCCCACCCTTATCCTGGTCCTCTTGTCTAACCCCACCCAGATTCCTTATACTTACATCCTCTGCTCCTCCTGAAACCTCCACCCTCAGTCTGTTTTCTCCCACCTTTAGCTTAGGCTACCTCCTCATCTGGAGGAGAGGCTTCTGTCAGCCCTCCTTATCCCTTCCCCTCACAGTTTAAACCCCACCTTTCTTGGAATGTAGTCAGCCATCCCCTGTTTAGGACTTCCCTTCCCTAATGGGGCAAGATGAAGCCTATCCTTGGCATATAGTCCCTTATCCTCCCAAACTCCTTTCCAGTTACCTAATACCCCAACCCATTCTCTTCACCCACTCCTGAGCCAGTCATTAACCTCTGTGAGTTTTATTTTTTCTCCACTGAGGCCTTTGGTACTGAGTATCTCCAAAAAGAAATGTTGCATCCATTATCCTGACAGACTCTGGCAAGTTCTTGGAACCTTGCTTGATTTCAAAATGCTATTTCCTCTAGATCATTAGTTTCCAAATGCACCAGGAAATCCGTTTCCCTCCACAATCCCTAACCATTTGATACACTAGGTACTTTGCTCTGTGCACTGTCAGCCCAGAGATACTCATCACCTTCACTTGGCTATGGCATCCACCCCTGGCCCCTCCCACTGGATACCCCTAATCATCAGTCTCCCAATAACAGGACCTTAACACTGCCATCATCCTTATGATTACCTCCACTATGCCCTCCTGCAGCCCCCATCCCCCTTATTCATGGTCTCCATTCCATGGGAGTCTTCTGCCTGTAATGAGACCCCTTGTCACCCTCCCTTTCTGCCTCCCTCGTTATTTTGCCCATAACTCAAGCCCCTCTGCATTTGTGTCCCTTTAACCTCTCTTATCTGAACCATTTATCCTGGCCCTGATGGTTTCCTCTTCCCCACACCACCATCCTCCCCTTGTATTAGTACCCTGCTCCAGAGGCTCTGTAGGTCCCCTTTAGCTAGGGCCTCATCCTTGGTACTTGAACCTCCTGCTGAAGGGGGTCTTCTCCACCTCCTGTCTCCCAGTTTCTCTCCAGTCATGTCTCCTCCCTCATGTCTGCAATATTTGCATCTCCCCATTTAACCTGTTATGTTTCCCCTTTTCCCTCTGGGGCTATTTCTATCCTTTCCATTGCCGGGTCTGTGATGCTATAGGTATCAGAACTCCCTCCTCCCGGCCTCTGTATAAGTTTCCTCATTTCCACCAACCCTTCCTCCCCTCTAGGTTGCTTAGTAGCTCAAATTTATTGTGACACTCTATGTCAGCCTCCATCAAGTAACCAGTTTCCCTGACTGCACCTCTAAGCTGCCCCTCTTCTTCCCTCTTGCTTTGTTCACCTTAGGAGCTCCTTCCCACAGTCTGTGTGTTTGGCTTCCCACAACAGCCCCTCTGACTTTTCCCCTCCACTCTCTTTGTATTCAGAATGTTCACCCTGTACGCTTTTCCCTTAGCGTCAACATCCCTATCTAAGGGTCCTCTGTCCCTAATATCCCCCCTCCTGCTTGCTGTGACATAACGTCCTGTAATTTCAGAGCATTGCCCCAGTCTCCCCCCAGCCCCACCCTTCTGCTGCCCATATCCACACCCCTTATCCTTGGACACCCCCCCAGCTCCCCCAGCTTACTCCTTAACCAATATACCTCACTTCTGATACAAGAAAACTGTCTACAGAGTGGCAGCCTCCCTCTCCAGGCCCAATTGAGAATTATTGCCATCCCACAGCCTGTGCAGCCTACAACCCCTGTGCAGAGCCTGCCATGGTAGAATATGGCCACCCTGTTTATCCCCTCTGTTTATAATGGCACTCCCTTTCTCAGTCCCTTTCCCTGGAATACAGTTTCTCTCTATACTGACTGCAGTTATTTACAAACCCAATTTCAACCCCACCAATAAAGTTCCCAAGTCTCTCAAACACATACAGTCCAGTGTGTGTCCAGTCCCACTACCAGTGTGTGTATGCAGACATAAGGTACCATATGATGTCACAGGCCCACCAGTTCCTGTTGCTGCGAATTTCAGTCCCAACAGAAATACTAAGCCCTGAATCCCAACCCCAGTGACTTTCAGTATTTAAGAACTACAAAACAGGGTGGGCGGGAGGCTCTTACCAACACCAGGCAAACAACGCATTTAAATTTCACTCTAATTATCACTGCCAAACAAGTGTTCCCAAGCCTCAAATGTTACAATATCAAAGCCCAAGTAACAGTTCTAACTCAAGCTAATAATTTTTAACACATAGAACTAATTTCACGTACAAAACTATTCAAATATTTCAGTTAAAACAGCATATAACCCCAGACCTCTGTCCTTACCAGCTTCCTGGTTATGTTCCCAAGTGAACAATGAAAGACAAGGTAATTCCAGTTAATGTCACCTCCCCCTAACACCAGGCAAACAACACATTTAAATTTCACTCTAATACCACTGCCAAACAAGTGTTCCCAAGCCTCAAATGTTATAATATCACAGCCCAAGTAACAGTTCTAACTCAAGGTAATAATTGTTAACACATAGAACTAATTTCAGGTACAAAACTATTCAAATATTTCAATTAAAACAGAATATAACTCCAGACCTCTGTCCTTACCAGCCTCCTGGTTATGTTCCCAAGTGAACAATGAAAGACAAGGTAATTCCAGATTAAGTCCCTCCCCTAACACCAGGCAAACAACACATTTAAATTTCACTAATTATCACTGCCAAACAAGTGTTCCCAAGCCTCAAACGTTACAATATCAAAGCCCAAGTAACAGTTCTAACTCAAGGTAATAATTTTTAACACATAGAACTAATTTCATGTACAAAACTATTCAAATATTTCAGTTAAAACAGCATATAACCCCAGACCTCTGTCCTTACCAGCTTCCTGGTTATGTTCCCGAGTGAACAATGAAAGACAAGGTAATTCCAGTTGATGTTCCTTCCCCCTAACACCAGGCAAACAACACATTTAAATTTCACTCTAATACCACTGCCAAACAAGTGTTCCCAAGCCTCAAAATGTTACAATATCACAGTCCAAGTAACAGTTCTAACTCAAGGTAATAATTTTTAACACATAGAACTAATTTCACATGCAAAACTATTCAAATATTTCAGTTAAAACAGAATATAACCCCAGACCTCTGTCCTTACCAGCCTCCTGATTGGTGTTCCCAAGTGAAAATGAAAGATAAGGTAATTATGTAATGTCCCTCCCCTAATACTAGGCAAACAACACATTTAAATTTCACTCTAATTATCACTGCAAACAAGTGTTCCCAAGCCTCAAATGTTACAATATCACAGCCCAAGTAACAGTTCTAACTCAAGGTAATAATTTTAACACATAGAACTAATTTCACCTACAAAACTATTCAAATATTTCAGTTAAAACAGAATATAACCCCAGACCTCTGTCCTTACCAGCCTCCTGGTTATGTTCCCAAGTGAACAATGAAAGACAAAGTAATTCCAGTTAATGTCCCCTCCCCAAACACCAGGCAAACAACACATTTAAATTTCACTCTAATTATCACTGCCAAACAAGTGTTCCCAAGCCTCAAATGTTACAATATCACAGCCCAAGTAACAGTTCTAACTCAAGGTAATATTTTTTAACACATAGAACTAATTTCACGTACAAAACTATTCAAATATTTCAATTAAAACAGAATATAACTCCAGATCTCTGTCCTTACCAGCCTCCTGGTTATGTTCCCAAGTGAACAATGAAAGTCAAGGTCATTCCAGTTAATGTCCCTTCCCCCTAACAAAAGGCAAACAACACATTTAAATTTCACTCTAATTATCACTGCCAAACAAGTGTTCCCAAGCCTCAAATGTTACAATATCACAGCCCAAGTAACAGTTCTAACTCAAGGTAATAATTTTTAACACATAGAACTAATTTCACCTACAAAACTATTCAAATATTTCAGTTAAAACAGAATATAACCCCAGACCTCTGTCCTTACCAGCCTCCTGGTTATGTTCCCAAGTGAACAATGAAAGACAAGGTAATTCCAGTTAATGTCCTCTCCCCCTAACACCAGGCAAACAACACATTTAAATTTCACTCTAATTATCAGTGCCAAACAAGTGTTCCCAAGCCACAAATGTTACAATATCACAGCCCAAGTAACAGTTCTAACTCAAGGTAATAATTTTTAACACATAGAACTAATTTCACCTACAAGACTATTCAAATATTTCAGTTAAAACAGAATATAACCCCAGACCTCTGTCCTTACCAGCCTCCTGGTTATGTTCCCAAGTGAACAATGAAAGACAAGGTAATTCCAGTTAATATCCCCTCCCCCTAACACCAGGCAAACAACACGTTTAAATTTCACTCTAATTATCACTGCCAAACGAGTGTTCCCAAGCCTCAAATGTTACAATATCACAGCCCAAGTAACAGTTCTAACTCAAGGTAATAATTTTTAACACATAGAACTATTTTCACGTACAAAACTATTCAAATATTTCAGTTAAAACAGAATATAACCCCAGACCTCTGTCCTTACCAGCCTCCTGGTTATGTTCCTAAGTGAACAATGAAAGACAAAGTAATTCCAGTTAATGTCCCCTCCCCCAAACACCAGGCAAACAACACATTTAGATTTCACTCTAATTATCACTGCCAAACAAGTGTTCCCAAGCCTCAAATGTTACAATATCACAGCCCAAGTAACAGCACTGACTCAAGGTAATAATTTTTAACACATAGAACTAATTTCAGTTACAAAACTATTCAAATATGTCAATTAAAACAGAATATAACTCCAGACCTCTGTCCTTACCAGCCTCCTGGTTATGTTCCCAAGTGAACAATGAAAGACAAGGTCATTCCAGTTAATGTCCCTTCCCCTAACAAAAGGCAAACAACACATTTAAATTTCACTCTAATTATCACTGCCAAACAAGTGTTCCCAAGCCTCAAATGTTACAATATCACAGCCCAAGTAACAGTTCTAACTCAAGGTAATAATTTTTAACACATAGAACTAATTTCACCTACAAAACTATTCAAATATTTCAGTTAAAACAGAATATAACCCCAGACCTCCGTCCTTACCAGCCTCCTGGTTATGTTCCCAAGTGAACAATGAAAGACAAGGTAATTCCAGTTAATGTCCTCTCCCCCTAACACCAGGCAAACAACACATTTAATTTTCACTCTAATTATCAGTGCCAAACAAGTGTTCCCAAGCCTCAAATGTTACAATATCACAGCCCAAGTAACAGTTCTAACTCAAGGTAATAATTTTTAACACATAGAACTAATTTCACGTACAAAACTATTCAAATATTTCAGTTGAAACAGAATATAACCCCAGACCTCTGTCCTTAACACCTCCTGGTTATGTTCCCAAGTGAACAATGAAAGACAAGGTAATTCCAGTTAATGTCCCCTCCCCCTAAGACCAGGCAAACAACACATTTAAATTTCACTCTAATTATCACTGCCAAACAAGTGTTCCCAAGCCTCAAATGTTACAATATCAATGCCCAAGTAACAGTTCTAACTCAAGGTAATAATTTTTAACACATAGAACTAATTTCACGTACAAAACTATTCAAATATTTCAGTTAAAACAGCATATAACCCCAGACCTCTGTCCTTACCAGCTTCCTGGTTATGTTCCCAAGTGAACAATGAAAGACAAGGTAATTCCAGTTAATGTCCCTTCCCCCTAACACCAGGCAAACAACACATTTAAATTTCACTCTAATACCACTGCCAAACAAGTGTTCACCAGCCTCAAATGTTATAATATCACAGCCCAAGTAACAGTTCTAACTCAAGGTAATAATTTTTAACACATAGAACTAATTTCACGTACAAAACTATTCAAATATTTCAATTAAAACAGAATATAACTCCAGACCTCTGTCCTTACCAGCCTCCTGGTTATGTTCCCAAGTGAACAATGAAAGACAAGGTAATTCCAGTTAATGTCCCCTCCCCCTAACACCAGGCAAACAACACATTTAAATTTCACTCTAATTATCACTGCCAAACAAGTGTTCCCAAGCCTCAAATGTTACAATATCAAAGCCCAAGTAACAGTTCTAACTCAAGGTAATAATTTTTAACACATAGAACTAATTTCACGTACAAAATTATTCAAATATTTCAGTTAAAACAGAATATAATCCCAGATCTCTGTCCTTACCAGCCTCCTGGTTATGTTCCCAAGTGAACAATGAAAGACAAGGTAATTCCAGTTAATCTCCCTTCCCGCTAACACCAGGCAAACAACACATTTAAATTTCACTCTAATTATCACTGCCAAACAAGTGTTCCCAAGCCTCAAAATGTTACAATATCACAGCCCAAGTAACAGTTCTAACTCAAGGTAATAATTTTTAACAAATAGAACTAATTTCACGTACAAAACTATTCAAATATTTCAGTTAAAGCAGAATATAACCCCAGACCTCTGTCCTTACCAGCCTCCTGGTTATGTTCCCAAGTGAACAATGAAAGACAAGGTAATTCCAGTTAATGTCCCTTCCCCCTAACACCAGGCAAACAACACATTTAAATTTCACTCTAATTATCACTGCCAAACAAGTGTTCCCAAGCCTCAAATGTTACAATATCACAGCCCTAGTAACAGTTCTAACTCAAGGTAATAATTTTTAACACATAGAACTAATTTCACCTACAAAACTATTCAAATATTTCAGTTAAAACAGAATATAACCCCAGACCTCTGTCCTTACCAGCCTCCTGGTTATGTTCCCAAGTGAACAATGAAAGACAAAGTAATTCCAGTTAATGTCCCCTCCCCAAACACCAGGCAAACAACACATTTAAATTTCACTCTAATTATCACTGCCAAACAAGTGTTCCCAAGCCTCAAATATTACAATATCACAGCCCAAGTAACAGTTTTAACTCAAGGTAATATTTTTTAACACATAGAACTAATTTCACGTACAAAACTATTCAAATATTTCAATTAAAACAGAATATAACTCCAGATCTCTGTCCTTACCAGCCTCCTGGTTATGTTCCCAAGTGAACAATGAAAGACAAGGTCATTCCAGTTAATGTCCCTTCCCCCTAACAAAAGGCAAGCAACACATTTAAATTTCACGTACAAAATTATCTAATTATCACTGCCAAACAAGTGTTCCCAAGCCTCATATGTTACAATATCACAGCCCAAGTAACAGTTCTAACTCAAGGTAATAATTTTTAACACATAGAACTAATTTCATGTACAAAACTATTCACATATTTCAGTAAAAACAGAATATAACCCCAGACTTCTGTCCTTACCAGCCTCCTGGTTATGTTCCCAAGTGAACAATGAAAGACAAGGTAATTGCAGTTAATGTCCCTTCCCCCTAACAAAAGGCAAACAACACATTTAAATTTCACTCTAATTATCACTGCCAAACAAGTGTTCCCAAGCCTCGAAATGTTACAATATCACAGCCCAAGTAACAGTTCTAACTCAAGGTAATAATTTTTAACACATAGAACTAATTTCACGTACAAAACTATTGAAATATTTCAATTAAAACAGAATATAACTCCAGACATCTGTCCTTACCAGCCTCCTAGTTATGTGCCCAAGTGAACAATGAAAGACAAGGTAATTCCAGTTAATGTCCCTTCCCCCTAACACCAGGCAAACAACACATTTAAATTTCACTCTAATTATCACTGCCAAACAAGTGTTCCCAAGCCTCAAATGTTACAATATCACAGCCCAAGTAACAGTTCTAACTCAAGGTATTAATTTTTAACACATAGAACTAATTTCACCTACAAAACTATTCAAATATTTCAGTTAAAACAGAATATAACCCCAGACCTCTGTCCTTACCAGCCTCCTGGTTATGTTCCCAAGTGAACAGTGAAAGACAAAGTAATTCCAGTTAATGTCCCTTCCCCCAAACACCAGGCAAACAACACATTTAAATTTCACTCTAATTATCACTGCCAAACAAGTGTTCCCAAGCCTCAAATGTTACAATATCACAGCCCAAGTAACAGCTCTGACTAAAGGTAATAATTTTTAACACATAGAACTAATTTCAGTTACAAAACTATTCAAATATTTCAATTAAAACAGAATATAACTCCAGACCTCTGTCCTTACCAGCCTCCTGGTTATGTTCCCAAGTGAACAATGAAAGACAAGGTCATTCCAGTTAATGTCCCTTCCCCTAACAAAAGGCAAACAACACATTTAAATTTCACTCTAATTATCACTGCCAAACAAGTGTTCCCAAGCCTCAAATGTTACAATATCACAGCCCAAGTAACAGTTCTAACTCAAGGTAATAATTTTTAACACATAGAACTAATTTCACGTACAAAACTATTCAAATATTTCAGTTAAAACAGAATATAACCCCAGACCTCTGTCCTTACCAGCCTCCTGGTTATGTTCCCAAGTGAACAATGAAAGACAAGGTAATTCCAGTTAATGTCCCCTCCCCCTAACACCAGGCAAACAACACATTTAAATTTCACTCTAATTATCACTGCCAAACAAGTGTTCCCAAGCCTCAAATGTTACAATATCACAGCCCAAGTAACAGTTCTAACTCAAGGTAATAATTTTTAACACATAGAACTAATTTCATGTACAAAACTATTCAAATATTTCAGTTAAAACAGAATATAACCCCAGACCTCTGTCCTCACCAGCATCCTGGTTATGTTCGCTGCCTACTACTTCCACCAGTTAATTAAGATTATGCCTGGACCACACTTGCAGTACTGTTTTACAAATTTCTACCTGTTTATTGTGTGTTCTCTGTATTTGTTTACCCTTCACCCTCTGTAACCAACGTGAAGCCTTTGCAAAAGAGTCTGTGACTCAAAGGATTGTAATTCCGATTGTATCCAATAAAGAAATAAATAAAAAACATATTTTGCAGATACAAAGAACCTTGCCATTGCAGATGAGCCACTACTATGCTAGGGCACAAAGGTCAATGACTGGCCAGCACTAACAGTGGTTGCCCTGAAAAATCTTAGCTGCCCATCCTTCAGTGTCAGAGTTGAGCAGGTGTTCAGTTCAGTGGGTGCCATTGTGCATGACAGGTGCACAAATCTATCTTCTAAAAATGTTGGCATGCTGACATTTATCAAAATGAATGAGGCTCACAAACCCTCAGAAACAGCAATGTCCATGGTAACAGCATCGACTGACAGTGAAGATGAGGAGGAGGAAAGTGCTTTAGGCAGACTGGAATGTACCTCATAATTATCTCACAACATTGAAGTGGATGAAGCAGTGATGGAGAGAGAGTTCCCATATGGTGACACTTCCAGCATTGAAGACTGTGAGGGATGCTTCATGGATGATGTGGAAGAATATTGAACTCTACTATTTATTTTCTCCTTTTCCATCCACATCCACATCCACCTCCCCATCCATCCACAACCATGTACTCCTGGATCATGGATGTCAACTTAATAACTATAATAATGTATCATATTCAGTGCTGAGATATACATCAAGAACTATTAATTAGTATTGCTTCTTAAACTGAGTCAACTGAACAGCTGTAAACAATGCACTATGCCCCTTACGAATTACTGAACAGAACACCAGCTCTAACCAGCAAGAAAACCACAGCCATGCAGCAGTGACCTCAACATCTCACCCTTCTCCTCCTCCTATTCTCTGTTGTGTGCACTGTAGAAGCCTTGAATCCTCCTCCAACACAGGCTGGAACATCATGGCACAGCACTTCCAACACCAATGGTATTGGTAATCAGTATGTAGTAGGCAGACAACTGTGATAAAGATAATCACCTCCTCTACCTCCTCTGCACTCCCTGGACTGCTTCAGCTATGTCCTCCTCCTCCTCACAATCCCATCAAGTAAGAAACAGCATTGGCTTGGCTACCACTTCCACCACTGTAGTGACTGATGATTCATTGCCACCAATGTGAAATGGAATCATCTCCTATACCCCCTCAAAACTCTCCTCTTGACAGATTAATCTTGGTTGTCCTCCTCCATCAAGCCACTGACTGAAGTCTGCAAGGCGTCATCATGTGAATGTAACCACACTGCATCAAGGACTTTCTTCATTTGCTGTTGGTGAAACACCTGTAATGTTTTTCAGACACTGCAGCACTTCTATAAGCCTACTAGAGGCAGAAAATCAGACCTTGATTGATAAGACTCATTGCAGACATTAAAATGTTTTCTTGTAATATCATCTTCATGCAGGTTTTGCTGGTTCTATTACAGAACACATACACCAAACAGAATTGCACAGGCAGCAGTAGTACTCTAATACTAAGTACCATTGTGATGTAATGTTTTACTTTACTTTGCTTTAATTTCCTCTCCTTTCTTTTGCTTTCCTTTCTTTTACTTTAATTTCCTTTCCTTTTCTTTCCATAACTTTCATTCACAAAAATCATTTCTTGTTTTCCAGGTGCTCTCTGTGGACTGACACCATTTGTTTGGTGAATCATCAAACACATCATTGCAACAAATTCAGGCACAATGAATACTTGTAAAGATAAGGAAGAACAGCAGAGTCAGTGATTAAGAAATTAAATTAATTTGTCAATTATGGTACAGAAACAAGTCAGCTCACCACAACCTAAAAAACCCCAAAATACTTACCTTCATGGTTGAACAATGTTGTGTATGAGTCAGACAACAGTATCTATGTTGTATCTGTCCAGTAGCATGATGCCATATGCACAAATAACTGAACATCAATGACAGAGAATTACGAATAAAGAAGACCCCCCTCCATTACAATGAAAAGAAAACAAAGGTACTTACCTGTGCAGTATGTCTATATACCATCATGAACCCAGGACCACACTGAGCAAGAGTCTGTTTCTCTGTCTTTGGAACAAGCAGCACACAGCAGCATCAAAGCACCCTCTCCATGGGGCAATATTGTCTCTTTTACAAGCTTCACATATGCTTTGCACCACCTTCTCCGGTGTGTGCGGCAACAGTATTTGATTGAAAAGATGCATTTTTCTCTCTGTGGTTAGAACTTCTCATTTCTGGGAAAGTGCTGGTGGTGGGGTAGCAGGCCCAAAAATGCTTAGAATGATATATATGTTAATGTTCTCTTGCAAGCTTCACATATGCTTTGCATTGTCTTCCCTGGTGTGTATGACAACAGTATTTGACTGAAAAGATGTGTTTTCTCTCTGGTGACACAACTTCACATTTCTTGCAAACACAGTAATCATATTAAGTGCTTTAAACAGATTTATTGTTTAACTTCTCAGTAGAATAGTTCATGTTTGTGCTATGGTTTGCACTTCTTTGGGTGGTTGGTGGTTGCACACAACACAACTACCAGCTGCACACTATCACATGCCATGGGGACACACTTTATGTAATGTGGCAAATACTTGATGTTTGTGGATAGAAGGAGTGAGTACACATGATGAACCAGTGGTAAAAATGAAAGGAAGGAATTTGGTTCACCATGTGTAAAAAAGATTAAAGAAATAACAGAAGTGGAGAAGCAAGGGACATCCACATGAATGAAACAATACTAAAAAGGAGGACAGAAAAACCAGACCTTAAGACAACAGACCTTTTAATTTTTACTTTTTATGTTTTTGGGGTGTTTTTTATTTTTAATGGGGGAGACTAGAGAGTGGAGAAATTAAGAACACAGATGACAGAATAAATAAATATAAACTAAAATAAAACTTGAAACAGAACAACATAGACCATCCCACCAAAACTGCCAGAAGATGAGCCATGCCCACCACCACCACCACACAGCTCGGATAGGAGAGTGAGGATCCTCTCATGGCTGGACATGACACTGTTATACCTATCCATCACCTCCTGCCAGAAGGTTTTTAATTCTTGGTGCAGATCATTCACCTCAGCCCACAAAACAACAAGATGGCCATTTGTGGCTGGTGTAATGGGGTCATCACTGCCAATGTCATAATGGCACTGTAGAGGTACACCAGGAGTACTGTTGCAGTTCACATCATGCCTGCCACATTATCGCTGACTCACTGCTGGCTCTGCAGTAGCACTTCTGACCTCATGCTGCTCCACATTTCCCCAAGGGCTATCACCACCACCACCATTACGTGATGCAGCCACATCATGCTCTTTGGCCCTCCACTCAGTGAGGTGGTGGATGCGGAGGTGTGTCCTCTGGCTGTCGGTCCCAAGATGGCTCCCTTTTTTGCAACGCCTAACACACCACCCACACACCTTGCAGATGGCCACTGTCTCATCTGCAGGGTACATATCAAGGAAATCCCACATCACAGAGCACAGCAGGACTGGAGGAGCACCAGAAGAGGAGGTGGCAGGCTCCTGCTGGGGGTGAGGAACATGTGGCTGCTGCTGCTGTTGTTCTTGCTCCTACAATTTATCTTTTTCTTGCTGCTGCTGATCTGCAGCAGAATAACTTCCTGAGCTGGGGGTGGGCACAGTCCCTTTTAAATAAACACACCGGCTAAGCTGTGGGTGCCTTACTGGTGCTCCAGCACCACGCAGTGTGGACTCAGCCATGTTCAGATGATGCCCCTCCACCACAAACAGAAATATAAAGAAAATGAAAGAAAAAGATAATAGGAACACAGAAAAAAGAAGTATACACCTAAACAATTTATAGGAGCAGAAAGTACAAGTACAGTAAAGAACGGTAGGGGTTAAAACTAAAAAAGGAGTCAAATTTTCAACTCTCTAAATGAGAATGAGATATATAAAATGCTCTGTTTCCTAAGCTCTTTGAGTCAATCACACTGTTTCCACTCTCCTTCAGCAACAATTGCAGAAATGAAAGTGAAACATTCACTTCCTGCTTGCCTGGAGTCTCCCATGTGACATGGAGTAAGTGAATCATGTGACAAATCATGATTTTCATTAACTTCAAAGTTACTGACAAAGTTGAAGTTGCCTTTGAAGTTAACCAGCGAAGGTTTGGCACCAGATTAAGACAATTACATTTGAAATTACTAAAAAAAGTCGAAGTTAACCAGCGAGGTTTCCCAGCGAAGGTTTAGTGCCGGAGAGGTCATTTCATGAATTTTTTTGCAGGGTGAATTTGGTGACTTCATGGGAACTTCACCGGTGGATTTAAACTTTGGAACATCTTTAGTCAAGGACTGCTGGCTTGAAAGCTGTGTTAAGACCATGCAAAAATGCATGTGTTATGCTATGAAGAAATCTTGATGTTGATCATGGGCTGGTTAATAGAGCAATGGGCTACATTTTTGACTTTCAGTACAATGTACAGAACACATATGTTGAATTTGAAGGTGCAGAATCATGTTTTGAGCAGGATGTGAAAAATGACAGCTGTATACTGTTCATGAGGAGGTGTGGAAAAGGGTAATGTTGAAAATCAGGAGTGAAAATATGAAAAATTGGCGAAGTTATGAACACATGTAGAAACTGAACAATGCATGCTAATAACGTGACCATTTATTGGAATTTTTTAACCAAATTTTCAACATGAGTTTTTGGGGAAATCCCCTCATGGACGCTTGTACTGTGATTTTGTTACTCCACCATGAAAGTTGATTTTGCACAGTGACCACGCCATTCTGTGCCAGAGGTGTGAAAACACATTTTGGGCAGGATGTGAGAAATGACAGCTGTTTTGTTCATGAGGAGGTGTGACAAAATGGCAATGCTGAAAATTGGGAGTGAAAATGTAAAAATTTGGGGAAGTTACAAGCGTGCATAGAAACTGCACAGAGCACACTTATAACACAGCCGTTATTTGGATTTTTTTGCAACAAATTTTCAAAATGGGCGTTTTGGTATCTCCAGTCAAGAACACTGGGACTGTCATTTTGTTAATTAGTCCAAAAAGGTGATTCTGCGCAGTCACCACAAAATTACCTTTCGGGACTGAGTAATGAGATGAGAGTGACATTGTTCATGAAGTGGATTCCAAAAACTCTGTGTTGAAAATTTGGTGCTAAAATCTCAAAATATGACCAAGATATCAACATAAGTTGAAACCCCCCAATTGCCTGGCATTATATGACTTACCTTTGATTCTTCAGTTTGCGGTTCAGCTTTGAAGAGTGCAGACGTGTCCTGGTCCAGAGAAGATTGCTGCTCCTGACCCCTGGAGGTGAGTATGGGTAAGAGTGGGGTGGGGAGATGCATGCTCAGTAGGAGGATATGAATGGGGAAGGGGATGAGGAGATGACAAGGGACTGTTTTCTTTTTTGCAGGTTTAAAAAAAAATAAAGACATCGGGGATGGTTTTCTTTATTTACAGTTTTTTTTTTAATAATACATGTTTGGGCACACTGGGGTGGGCTCTCAGTGTGCCATATTAGTATGTGGGGGGGTGCATACATGCCAACACAGGGATTGGATACCCTGTTGTCGTACATGGTTTAAGTTATGTTGGGGCTACTGCTGACAAAGGGATTGGGCACCTCGTTGTCACACATGCTTTCATTTATTGGGACTACTGCCAATGCAGGAATTGGGCACCTTGTTGTTGGCCATGCTTTTTCTGTTGGGGACACTGGGAGTGGGCTTCCCAGTGTCCCATACAGTTTGGGGGGTCCTCTACTGCTGACATGGAGATTGGGAACCCCATGTTGGCAAAACCTGCTTTTTATCATTTTATCCTATTTTCAGCTCATCACCTAGGATCCTAGGTTGTATTTCGTGCATATGAACTAGGATCATAGGTTGTGTTATGTGGATATGAAGTAAGATTTAAATGATTTAACACAGTTTACAGTCATAATTCGTCAAGTAAAGTGCAGCATGCACCAGAGGGGGTCCAAGAAGGCAAGCTACATGTGTTGGTTCCTCCCCAGAATATCATTTTGTGCCATTTAAAAAAAATGTTTTTTGGCAAAACTGAAAATAAGATGTCAGCCATACTAAGTAATAATATCTCAGTATGGAGCAGGATTCCTACTTTGTTTCATACAGCTATATTGAAGTGTCTGCTGAGCATGCACAGATATGATTTTTCTAATTTTTAAATTGTAATGACTTAAACACTGCTTATTCTTTTTACACCAGACTAGCAAAAGGCACATCTGGGGGTTAGTCCCTTTCTACCGTGCCAATTTCATGCCAAACAACCAAACCATCAGGGCTATAGGCACATTCAAAGAAAAATCCCAGGAAAGACAATGCGTAAAAACATGTTTTTTCACCTCTCCATAACTCAGAGACCACACATCCAACCAGAACAAAACTTGCCAGATCAAGAGATCTTCCCCACAGGAAGGGGCATAAGAAGTTTCATGCAAATCCATTGAGCAGCTGCAAAGTTATTAAAGTGCCAATCTTTGACTTCAGTATTGAAGTACCCACTCAACCCTAACTATAGGGGTGTGAGTGCGCCCCTATAAAATATACATACATATATATATATATATATAAATATATAAATATATAGGCATGAATACAGTATTCGAGAGACTCATACCTACTGCACATTGACACCCTGTAACTTTTTGCTGAATTGTTAAAAGGTTCACATGACACACCTAATTTGTAGTCCCACATTAGGAGAGATATTAAACATAACATGACCCAGTTTGGTTACACTGTTCTCTTTCAGTTTTAACACAAACATCGATTTACCCCTTCAAATAGGGTTCCATTTTGTGACATTGCTTCCATTCCCAATTTAAGTATTTAAATACAGCCCTTTATTGTGCCTTAGAAACCCAACTGTTGTTAATGTGTTATCTAATTACTTTATTTAAGCCTCCCCCAAGAACCCTGTACAGAATAAAAGTTTTTGCCTTTTATTTAATCATTGTATACAGCTGTAATGTTCATTACATGTAGTGTCCATCTAGTACCTCATCCTAAGCAGACTGTGCCTTTAATTTGCATGAACTGTGGTCCAAAAGCATTATTGTGTCTGGTGACCTTCTTTTTGTTACTGACATGCTGCCAAAACCTTGCAGTTTGTTATAACTCATTTATTTAGAAAATTCCCTTTTTCCATGGTGTGTTATTTTCGTGTTCTTTTGTTACCCACATTACTATTGGTTCCTCCACTGGCCCAGAATGTTCAGAACCAGAAATGCATGCTGACACCTTCAGTCATCACCCCAAGGCTCTTTAAAGCTGTGGACCTGGTGGGTCTGTATTCTTTGTACTGCCACCTATATTCTGGACAAGACATGTTTTCCTCCTGAAGTTTGGAGTTATACACGTTACCGGCACTACAGTGGGCTATTCTCTCTACATCTCAGCTGCTCTTTTGTTCCCCGGTGTGTCAGATGTCTGCAGATTGTAAAGGTACACATTTGCTTTTTGGGAAACACAGAGACATGTAGTCGGACCTTGCCTCATGGTCCCAAGATGCTGAGCTTGGGGTATGAAGGGTGGGGTAGGGGCAGAGAGAGTTGATTATAAAGCATTTAAAGTTGAACAACTGCAGGTTTCTTAGATTAAATGGTTATACATATTCACCTATTCTATAGACCAAGTCTTTATATAGGATCATTCTGTGGCCTGGTCCTGAGGGGGCATTTGTGTGATGCTATTCTCTATCAGGGGCACCTTTAATGTTACTGCAGCTAAATAGTTTGTTCTGTACTGGGCAAAACCTGCAGTTTGGGGAATATATCAATTGGACCTGGTTAGTGCTGGGGCTCATTTTGTATTAGGCATCAGAACACCATATCTACATTTGGAGAGTTCTGTAATGAGAAACAAAACATGTTGTATTGGGGAGTAAATGAATAGGACCTGGTCTCTGCAGGTGCTCAGTTTGTGTGAGACCTGATCTCTTTAGGGGCTTATATTGTGTTGGAGGCATCAGAACACCAGAACTACTTTTAAACTACCTGCTTATCTGTTAAACTTAAAAAGAAATCCTGGTTAAAATCATATTTATTTTTGTAAAAACACTTCAGTAGAACAGAAAAACGGTCAGCACTCCAAACATACTCACAGTACTTATTTCTTTTATGTGCAAGTGCATCAAAGCCATTTAGCAGCAGAAAAGCAAATGACAGCAAATAACAGCAGCAGTAAATGAAGCGTTGGGTAATCCACAAATTTCTCAGCTCCACAGGAGTCTATAACATGGCAACTTTTTTAAAAAAACATATTGCACCCACCAACTCAACACTGAGCACCCAAATGCCAGCACAGAACCATTTACATTTCAGTAATATGTTTTGTGATCATTAGGTGTGCCATGTGCTGCATGTTAGGCCAAGAGTCTAGCATGGCACATTAAACAATTACTGAGATTCACTGCAGCAGTAAAATGAGCCTAAAAGGGCACAAACACCAAAGATGGATGTAAAATGACTGTAATTGATGGTAACCAGGTTGCAGTCACCAAAAACATCAACCCTGTTCATTGTTTTTGTGCAGTTTTAGGCTCATTTGGCTGCTGTTGCAGTGTATCTCAGCAACTGGGCTATGTGCTACATGGTATGCCTTAAATGACTTCCATGGCAGTACAAGTGAAGAAAATACTGTTTTTTCCTTACTGGGATGATTGCTGTCAGTGACTGTTAAAGTGTTACCCATTGTTCTATAATTTTTTTTCATTCCGTTTTTTTTGTGCACTTTTAGGCTTACTTTACTGTTGCAATGAATCACAGTAATTGTTTGGTGTGCCATGTTAAGCATGATAGGCTGAGGAGCCTAGCATGGCATATCAAACAATTACTGACATTAACTACAATAGCTGAAGAAACTCAGAAGTGCACCCTCTCAAATGCACTGGTTGCCATATGCACCTGCAGGACCATGCTGTGGACACAGTGAGTGACGGTACCATGGAGGGGTCCATTTGACAACAGGAAGGGGCTGTGTCTTCAGTTGTGGCTGTGATCTGTGGGATGGCATCATTAGTATAGTAACAGGGATAATTGTGTATATCTGCACCATACAAGGGGACCATGCAAAATTACCTTGCATTCTGTGATTACAGGACTTCACCAGATTTCAGGTCCCTGACTTTCCATTTGTATTGTGCCAACCTCAGAAAATCTCCTGGACACAAACCTTGTTTGCCCATAACAGAGCTTTGGAATATGGACATCTGCACAAATATGGGTTTGTGCAGAAAAGCTAGGCTTTGCACATGGGCAAGCTTTTGAAGATCTGGCCCCTGAAGTCAGTTTTTAATTTCATTTTCATTTCTTAAAACACATTTTAAGATTGAAGCAACCCACTCAAGGGCATAGTTCTATTAGTAGGAAGTAACCCACTCCAGGGTGTGCAGTTATTAGGGATTAATTAATACCCTGAGTGCTTTGTGAAGCATGAGGCTGCTGGCTGAGTGTCCTCACAACACCCAGTGTGTTGCTTAATCCCCAATAACTGCACACCCTGGAGTGGGCTATTACACTTATAACAGAGGGTGCACTACAAAACAAGGAGAAAGCAATATGCATGTTTTTTCTCCTTTTATAAAAGACAAGCAAATTACTGTATTCTGCTGCCTAAAAAAATAGTCCCCAACAAAATGGCTGTCATGCACATACAGATGTCAGAAGGAAAGTGTTGCTATGCTTTCTCTGACATTTGTTGTGCATGATATGCCTTCTGAGACAGCACAGTAGCTCTGAAGTGCAAAATATGGAGTTGCCTCTTGTGGTACAGACACAGTGTCTATACCTCCACTGGTTTAGCTGCTCTGTCTGTCTGCCTGTGGTTACATTAATGCATGGCAAGCAAGTAAACATTTTCCCCAGCAGTGCACTCACACAGTCTACCAGACTGTATTCTACCAATTGAGAAATGGCAACTAATGGGACTCAGAGCTTGTAGGTCTTTCTGGAACTCTGTTTCTCTGTCCACCAGCATAAAGCTCACTTTCAGATCATGACATCATTGGGGGGGGGGTCTCCCTCACTTCACACTGTTCCATCTGACTTTATGCCACAACTATGGGATTTTCCTGTCAATCTGGCTGTGCAACAGAAAAATGACCATGGGGACCACACACTTCACTCTGGGAACGAGCATGGGTAAGAAGCAAGACTACAAACTTTGAACACTACAGCTACTGTTGCTGCACTGCCTGGGACTACATGGCAGGCCTCAGCTCTCACTAACTAAGCAGGGATAGTAATGTCTGCTCTACAGACTGCAATTTTGCACTATAACAAGATCAGAACAGAAACACATGCTGATCTCTCAGAGGGATGGTTCACCACTAGCTGTCATATATTGTGGAGTAAGCAATGGTCACCTGACGGTTGTTTACTACTCACCTGCCTTTATCTATCCGATGTTATAAGTCACTAATACACTTTCAGTGTTTTGCCTTCAGCCTTGAATATCACAAGCAGCAAGGGCATGCATTAATCCCAAACATCCCCATTCATCTCATAAAGATATAGTTGGTTTCCCTCTCTCTTATTGTAGGCTTGGGACCAGCTGGTATATGTAGTAGACAAACCAGGTGAGATTCAATCCATACTACACTGTAACATAAAACATTTGTGAATATCTTAAGTTAATATAATGTTGTGACTACAGTACAATCTTCAAAATGTTCAAAAATGTTATACCAAATATCCATAGTATGACAATTATTTTTTTGGTTGAACATTAGCAATAACTTTTGGTATGACTTAGCGAGACACTTGGCATGATACTGATATTACTGTTCTGGTGTCCATGTTACTCATGTGACTTCTTGTGTTGTGTCTGTGTTACTCGCGTGATGTCCTGTGTAGTCTGAGTTACTCACCTGACATCCTGTAGAAAAAACCCTTGTAAATAAAGTATAATTCACTTTCTGAAAATTAAGTGATTTCTGTCTTTTCCTATGAGGGTAATATAGTTGTGCAAAAAAACAATGGGCTAGAAAATCAAGGACAGGAATGTAGTAGCCAAACTTAAACATGTCCAGATTTGGGCATACTGTGATCAGTAAACATATTGTGGCATAATTACCAAGTTAAGTTTATGATAAAAAACTGAAAAGTTAGATATTATGCTACCTAAATAGATACCATAGACATAGTAATATCAAAAAATGTATGTTTGATAATATGCCAAATTTGCTGTCTAGGACACGATGTTATTCATATTACGTTGCCCTTGTGAGAACTTTTAATCCTATTTTTCAGCACCTCTGAACTACAAACTATCTTTATGTTGGGGACTGAAATACTACCACATGCACCCAATGTAAACATGATATGGTTATGACAATTGGTCCAAATAAATTTTGGAACCTGATTGTCACACTTTGTCTCTCGAGTAGCATATTGGTACCCTATATATATATATATATATATATATATATATATATATATATATATATATATAAAATGGTAGTTAGGGTTGAGTTGCACTTTTAAGTTTAAAGGGTTAAAGGGTCAAATTTTGCACCTTAATAACTTTGCCACTGTTTAACAGATTTACCTTAAATTTGGTATGCATGATTAGAAAAGGGAGGTCTTGTGATCTGCCAAGTTTGTACCAGTTAGATATACGGGCTGCGGAGTTATTAAGCAACAACAAATTGTGCAATTATGCTTTTTTGCAATTTTTTTGCTCTCGCCTACAGGTCGCACTGTTTGTGCGACCAGTCCAAAAACTTCAGGGAATGTGCAGCCATGGTCCCCAATGTGCTTTTTGATATTTTGTGAAAAAATATTTAATGGTTCAAAAGTTATTCAAAAAACAAGTTCCCATTATAAGTCAATGGGAAAAGTTAACAAAAAGTTCAACACTTTTTCAAATGCACTTTTTAGTGTCGCAAATAGCCCTAATAGTGTCGCAAATCCGCCATTTTGTTTTTAGTTGGTAATCAGAAAAATGCTTGCCATTTAAAATTGGGACCCTCTAGGAACACAATTATTTTTGTGTTCACGTAGTCGGACCCTCCGGATGCTAGCCATGTCTTTATTTTGGGGTTAAACACCTTTTTCAAGTTTCTGGAAAAAGTAGTGTCGCAAAGTAGTGTCACACTTGTGACACTTCGCAAAATGTTGCGTAAGCTTTCACAAATTGAGTCACTACTTTTTCAGACTTGGTCAAAATGACAGGAAGTCTTTGCCACCCTGCAGCGAAAGAATGGTTTGGTCTTTTGAGCTGAAATTTGGAGGTAAGGCAGCCAACATCTCACAGATGTGCATTTTGGTGGTTTGGTGAAAAAAAATTTGCATGGCTTCCAATTACGGTACTCGAAGTTGATTTTTTCCATAGACTAACATGGTGGTGTCTGCCGTGCCTTTAGGGCTCAATATCTCAAAGCAGTGCGAGATAACGGAATTTTGCTGCGAGTTGCACAGCCCAAGCAGCCAAGTAATGGCAAAAACCTATCCAGGAAAATCATGATTTTTGTGAAATTTAAATGTTTTTTCTACGTCGTACGGTTGCTGAGATATTAGCAATTAAGTACTTCCAATGCTCGTTTTAAGCTTCGATCCCCACTACAATGCATACATTCTTTGTACGCACTGTGTTTCTGTATGCACCTGTTTGGCAAAACTAGGGTATGCACTTCCGTTACTGTTACAATTAGTGTGTGCACTTGCATTTATGTCTCTGTTTGCATTACCGTTCCCGTGTACGCCACCATGAGCGTTACCCTTTGTGTTGTCAGTCGCGCTTGTGTTTTCGTTACTGTTACAATTTGCATTTCCACTACTGTTTCTCTTTGCATTGCATCACCGTGCGCGTTGCCATTTGCGTTTCTGGCAGCCCTTTCGATTACATTTCCGTTTCTCTTTCATTTGCGTCTTCCTTGCTGTTACTGTTACCATTTGCATTTGCAGTTGCATTCCTGTGCCTGTGCACATTACGATTTGCATTCCCATATGCACTTGCATCTCCTTTTGTGCTTCTGTTTTCTTTGCTGTTATTGTTGCTGTTACCGTTACCATTTCCATTTACAATTGTGTTACTGTGCCTGTGGTTTCGGTTTGCGTTTCCATATGCGCTTCTGTTCCTGTTTCTGTTTCTCTTTCCTTTGGCATTATTCTTCATGTTAACTTTACCATTTGCATTTACAATTGTGGTACCGTGCCTGTGCACATTACGGTTTGTGTTTACGTGTGCGCTTGCTTTCGCGTTTCTGTTTCTGTTCCCTTTCACATTCTTTTTGCGTGACACTTAACATTTACATTTAAAATACCACTGCCATCACTGTTCATGTTATCAGTTGCATTTTCATATGTGCTTCAATGTCCATTTGTGTCACTGTTAGCTTCTGCGTCACTTTGCGCTTGCGTTTCTATTAACGTTTCCTTTACCATTTACATTTGCATTACCATGTGCACCACTGTTCGTGCATCTGTTTATGTTTCTGATCCTATTACTATGTCACAAGACATCACGTGGTAGGAGAGTGGGGCCCTCCTGCCGCCGCATTACATTCATTATTTCTCGTCATCATTCTCAAAAAGAAAGGAAATTAGAGGCAAAAAAATCAGTTTAATGCATTAGTTAGGGTTGTTTCACAGTGACAAAAACAAGAAAATTTGTTGTTAGGGTTGAAAGCACCCCTTGGACCCCCCAGCCGGCCCCCCAACTGGCATCGGGGTGCGTGTTGGGGTCATCGGTCCTAACTCTCACCCCATTCGTCTATACCTCTGCTTCTTCACACATATGATGGGGTGAGATTTAAGGCTGATGACCCCAATGCACAGCCCAGTACCCATTGGGGGATGGGCTGGGGGTTCCAAGTGGAGCTTTCAACCCTAACACCAAATTTCCTCACTTTTGTCGCTGTGGCACAACCCTAACTAATGCATTAAATGGAGTTTTGCATCTATATATATATATATATATATATATATATATATATATATATATATAAATGTATTATACTAGACTAGTCGCACCGGCATAGTTAGGGTTGAGTAGGCAGTTTAATGTTAAACCCCAAATTTTGCGCCTTAATAACTCTGCAACCGTTCAATGCATTTGCATGAAATTTGGAATGCATGGTCTCATATGGTACACCTCTTGATTTGCCAAGTTGTGTTTCAATCAGACTTGCAGTTTTCATGCAGAAAAGCACCAAATAATGCATTTTTCACCTTTTTTGCACTTTTTTGCTAATTGTTGCCCATTGCACTGCAGCCAGACTACTTGGTATTTTCGTCTGAAATGTTCAGGGTAGTAAAAGGTTTGGTCAAAGAACAATCCAGCATTGGTTTGGTGAACAAAAATATTACTCCATTCCAAAATTATTTAATTTTGAATTTTCAGGTTTTTAGCATGCTCAGTTCAGTCTAAGATTTATATGTATGCTTTGCAAAAGGGGATTGGGCACACGATCAAGGATGTTTTCACCTAGGGGATTTATAAAATCCCTGTTCATGAGAAAAAAATTTCCCTTTTGTGAGCTGCCATCTTGTTTTCATTTTTTCCCCAAAACAAAATGTTGTAGTTTGTCCCACTGTTGACTTCTTTTGGAAATGAAGCATGGGTTTTGTTCAGGATGACACCCTCTATAAACCTCAGCCTTTGATTTCCTTTGTTTTGGCCCACAAATGGCCATTTCAAACTTTGAAATTCTTAGTTCATGACTTGCTTTTAATCCTCTTTCATGAGCTGACAGAATTCCCTTTTGTGAGTTGATCCCCTTTCATGAAGTAACAAAATCCTTGATCATGACTTAGGGACCGGATGGCCCTATCTCACAAACAAGGATCAGCTCATGAAAGGGGATTTTGTCAGCTCGCGAAAGGGGATTGTTTTTTAATTCCTCTTTCGCAAGCTGACAAAATCCTCTTTTGTGAGCTGTCAAAATCCTCTTTCGCGAGCCAATCCCCATTCATGAGCTGACAAAATCCTTGGTCGTGACTTCCAGATCAGATGGCGAAAATCCGACAAACAAGGATTTCTCATAAATGATGACTTTAACAGCTCGCGAACAGGGATTAACCTTATGAATGAGAATTTTGTCACCTCAAGAACTAGGAATTGAAACATTTTGCAACTGCACTGTAAATAAACGGTTTAGTCTTTTGGCTTGAAAGTTGCAAAGTATAAAGGGGGTGTCCCAGAGATGTGAATTATGCTGTTCGGGTGTAAAAAAGTTTATTGATTCCATAGATATGCCATCACGAAGTTGAGATTTTTCTGATAGGATAACATTGCGGTGCCCACAGCAATGTTCGTTGCCCTTATCTTAAAAATGATGCGAGATATGGTTTTTTCGCTACCCACAGCTTAGTCCACCTAAGCATGCGTGGAGGTTTCAAAGTCATGATTACAACTGCAGTGGAATTTTTTTCATAGCTTGTACGGTTACTGAGATATTTGTAAATTAGTGTTACAAGGGTTCCTTTTCAGCCATATAGGGCTCCTGTATGGCTGTATTGTTATGTATAAATAGGGTTGCAGGACCCAGACTGCCTGCACTCCCACAGATGCATATTGTTATGCATAAATGGGCAGCTCTGGGCCCTGTGCTCACACCAACACATACCACTTACCAGTTACATTACACTTTCTGAAAAAGTAAGGAAATTCATTGCAAAAACTTTGTTAATGCATCAGTTAGGGCTGAAGTGACAAACATAGGGAAATGAGATGTTAGGGTTGGGTCCATAACCCCCCACCCTACCACCCCACCTCTATCCTCCACACACCAACAGGCATCAAGGTGGCACTGTCATTTCACTAATCAGTTCTGAAAGTGGAGTCACAAAAATTTGGTGAAAAAAATTCCAAAACATGTTATGAGTATGCGTTGCGCAGTTTCTATTCACGCTTGCAACTTCACCAGTTTTTCATATTTTCACTCCAGATTTTCAACGTTATTATTTTTCCACACCACCTCATGAATAGTACAGCTATAAGTTTTCAAATCCTGCCAAAAATGTTTTTCCACACCTGTGGAGCCAAACTGTTACAATTGCTCAGAATTACATTTCAACAGGGATTTGAAAGTTGTCTGTTTTGGGTACATGCGGTGAGGTCAAAAGAAGGTTATGGTGAACATTTTGGGTGAAAATTATTTAAGATGTCACAGTTATAACTATGTGTTGCAATTTTGCATCTCCTGCTCATAACTTAATGTGTGGAAGTGCAGGGTCCATAGACCCCTGAGTTTCACCAGCTAAATGCATATGTGCATGTTTTAAAGGATGGGAGCACAGGGTCTGAAGGACCCTGCTGTCCCACAGTAAAATAAATATATTATTATACTATCTCAAAAAGTGAGGAAATAAATTTCAAAAAACTTTGTTAATGCATCAGTTAGGGTTGAAGCAGCAAAAGTAGGGAAATGAGATGTTAGGGTTGAGCTCCTAACACCACTGCATTCAACCCCACCAGCCCACCTCACATCCACCCTCCATAGAACAACAGGCATCAGGGTGTGCCTTAGGGTTGGCAGGCCTAGCTCTCATCCCATTCTCCTATATTGTACCATGTCAAATTTCTTACACATGGTATGGGGTGAGGATTAGGACTGATGACCCCAAGACACCAAATGCTGTTGATTGGTGTAGGTGGGTGTGAAGTAGTACTGATGAACAATATGCTGATGCATTAACAAAGTTTTATATATATATATATATATATATATATATATATATATATATATATATATACACACATATATATGAGGCAGTATGAAACAGTGGTTTAAGGCACTGAGCTGCAAATGTGGTGACATCCAGCAGACCAGACCTGGGTTTGAATCCCACAGCTTCCACCTTCATACTGTGTGACCCTGAGTGAGTCACTTAACTTCCTGTACTCCCAGGTCACTCCTGTTAAAAAGCTGTCAGCTTAGTGTGCTACTCCTGGTTAAACAACTTAAAAAAATATATATATATATATATATATATATATATATATATATATATATAATAAAACTCCATTAATGCATCAGTTAGGGTTAATAGTACTGCAACAAAAGCTTGGAAATGTGCTGTTAGGGTTCAAAACCCTAACTCTGCATTCCCCCAACCCCCAACAGACACACATACACACATGCAAGGAGGGGAAGGGCCAAGGCAACACAACCAATCAGAGACAACCAGCATCAGGGAATAGAAGTAATGTACAACTCTCTAAATATACTGCAAGACACATCCATCATCATGGGTCACCAACTGTACAAATTCTGCCACTATCATAGTGCCTTGGGGTAGACACGCATGCTGGGCAACCATGGATGATGCCTCACTGTAAGCATGTTTGTGTTACAAACAGCAATAACAAGATTTTTTAAGCAGATGCCTATATTTCAATAGTGAAGAACTGATGAAACACACAGTATGTTATCCACAGATAGTTTCTTGGAACTAGGAGTTAGTATAAGCCTACCAACACTCATTGGAAGTTTGCATTTATTTTTCTGATAGAGTGAGTCAGTCCTAATAACAAATGGTAGCAATAATAAAAGTAATTATTTGTAGTATAGTTTACAAGTAACGTGTGAAAGCAACAGCTGTAACATCCAAAGCTAACAATAACATGCTGCTGCTAATGAGTAATTCCAGGTAAGGCAGCAGTATAACAACGTGTGATGATGCTAGTTTCATACCCAAGCAGTATCTTAAAAGTACTATGTGTCATCTGTGTCTGTCCTGCTACCACATTCCCAAGTGCTATATTAGCAGCGATACCTGCAGAAACCCAATTGTTGAATAGTGACAGATAAAAGTCAATATTTTGAAAATATGTACACACTAGGTCTCATTGTATGAAAAAGATATGCCAACAATAAAGTGTCATCATACTGTGCTGGCAGTATAGAGTCAATGATACTATATTTGTTTTTTCATTACATAGTGTTATGGGTAATAAGTACAGTGTTGTGATTATTGTGGTTGCAAAGTGACAGAGTGGTATAGTGTCTTACAATCTTGCATGTGTGTGTGGTGGGTGGGTGGGGTGGGGTGGGGAGATCACAAGCTAGGATTTTGAACCCTAACAGCACATTTCCAAATTGTTTTTGCTGTACTATTAACCCTAACTGATGCATTAACAGAGTTTTTTTGCAATGAATGTCCCTTCTTTTTTTAAAAAAGTGTAATGTAAGTGGTGTATGTTAGTGGGAGTGTGGGCACTCCGGGCCCTGCACTCCCCTCACATTGTCCATTTGTTGCATAATGCTATGTGTATGTGGGAGCATGTGCCCTCTGGACCCTGCCCTCCCACTTACACATAACTACAGATCCATGAAGCAGCCTAATAGGGCAAGGAATCTTTAAGACTAATTTGCTAATATCTCAGCAACTGTAGCAGATAGGAAAAAAAATCCAGTGCTGGTGTAATCATGACAACAAGTACATCACAAAACATAATTGATTGAATCTGTATCTTGCATTGTTTCTGTGACACAGGCATCAAAATTCACTGAAAAGGCAGCCTTTGGAACTCTTGGAACATTCTTTTGCCAATATCGCTACAACCGTAGCAAGTAGGAAAAAAATTCCACTGTAGGTGTCATCTATGATTTTCAAACATGTGTTAGCAGCCTAGTTCACTTTAAAATGAACTAGGCTGCCAGTAGCAAATACTCCGTATCTCGCTTCATTTTTGAGATACGGGCACTGAAAGAAGTAATAGATGCCGCACTGTTATCCTATGGGAAATTTCTCAAATTTGGAATGCTGTAAGATTTTTCTCCTTGAATGTTTTGGCACCAAACCACCAGAAGGCACATCTGTGTGACCAGGGCTTTCCACCCCTCAAATTTCAGTCCAAAAGACCCAACTGTTTTGTTGCTGGATGATGGCAAAGATTTTTAGTTAAAAAAAAATACTTTCACAAATCACGAAAGTTTCACAAAAAGTAGCATGGAACTTTTGCATTTGCAAAAGTATTTTTGCTGTTTCTGTCATGATTTGTGAATGTATTTTTTCCTCAATGTTTAAAATGGCATTTCTGGGGGGTTTTACCCACCAAAAAATGTTGGGCTGGTATCCTCAGGACCCAACTAAGTAAACCCAACAGTCAGTGTTTACCTGAGGTCCCAAATTTAAATGGCAGGCATTTTTTTCTATCACTAACTGAAAACAAGGTAGCTGAAGCACCAAAGTAAAAGGGCCATTTGAGAAAGTAAAGGTACATTTGAGAAACTTTCGTGATACACATATATTTTCCCCCTTGACTATAATGGGAAATTTGTTTTTTGAATAACTTTTGAACGGTTTAATATTTTTTACACCAAATCTTCAAAAGGCACATCAGTGACCCAGACTGCAGCTTCTCTGAAGATTTTGGACCAAACAGACAAATCATGTGCGCTATGGGTGTGGACAAAGAAACTTGCAAAAAGTCAGTTTTTTTGGAATTTTTTGGTGTTCTGTAGCTGTACAACTGCACATTCGACCATAACACAATTTACCAGATGCAGAGATCTATGGTACCTGACTACGCATGCAAAATATCAGGTACATCCGTTGTATGGTGGCAAAGTTATTAAGGTACAAAATTTGAGATTTAACATTAAAGTGCTTACTCAACCCTAATGTACTGGTGTTACCACGCCAGTATATATATATATATATATATACATATATATATATATATATATATATATATATATTTGTGTGTGTGTATATGTGTGTGTGTATATATATATATATATATATATATATATATATATATAGTGATCCCTTACTATATGAACCTCGTTATAGCAAATTATCGGTTGTAATGAACTACTCACTTGGTTCCCATGAATTCAGCACTTGTCCAAAACATTACCGTCATAGTGCTGTATGTGTGTCTGCACTGAAACACAGTGCTGCACTCAGTTTCTCCCATCCATTAAATAAATAAATTGAATATCCCTGTAATACAATCATTCCATCAAATAATCAATTAACCAACCAGTTTCACTAATAAAACACACACTCTGTTCAAGATTCACATTTCAGTGTTAAACACTGCTTCTGTAAGGATAAAATGATCCTCATACTTGGTCCAAATAACACTGTCTGTCCTATTGGAAAGTTTGCGAAGCCACGCTGTTTACACCACCTAAACTTAAATGCATTGCCTGTCGAGTATGCCCACAGCAAGAACGCATTGATAAGAAGTAGGATTTTCCAACACTGGTTCCTTAACACATTCATGCCAGCAGTTCAGAGACATCCAAGACTGAAAGGTCTCCCCCCCAAAGCATTGCTTCTACTTGACAAATGCCCCACACACACCCATCAGAATCTGCACTCAAATCTAGAGATGGCAAAATTAAAACCCTGTTCTTGCCCAAGAATACAACTTCTAGAATCCAACCAATGGATGGGGGCATTATAGCAACTTTCAAGAAACATTATAGGAAAAAACTCCTTAGCAATCTTGTTGCCTGTTCTGAGGAAACTACAGTTACTGAGTTTCAAAAGAAATTAATTTTGCTAAAAGTGCTTACAATTGCTGGTGAGGCATGGAGCAATGTGTCAGAATTGACTGTGTGCCACTGCTGGCTAGAAACTCTGGGTCCATTGTTTGGGGGTTTGTTGCAACCTGATTTAGAACTGGAGTCCGATGGTACAACGGAGATTGCTACCATAGCAACACAGCTCAGTTTGATAGAAGAAGGACAATTGGCCAGTGATGTAATTAATGACTGGATAGCTGTTGATGACAAGATTCCAACCAATGATCAGCTGACCAAGAAAGAGAAAGTGAATGCAGTAATGGAAACGGAGCAGGAATGGGGACAGAAGCAGGCTGATGAAAGTGGAGATTCAGAAGATTCAGAAGAAGAGAGCAAAGCAGTTCTACCAAGTCATATTGCAGTTGCTGGACTGGAAAAAGCTCTGGAGTGGCTACAGGCTCAGCATGTGGACACGCTTAAGGAACTGCAACTCAGACAGCTGTTGTCATATTCACAGGATTTGGCCTGATGAAAAGAAAACAAGCAGAAAAGCATTACAGACTTTTTTTTAAAAGTTAATTACTGTATTAGTAAATGTACTGTTACTGTGACAAGCCATTGACTATTATGCTGCTATGATACTGCTTTTGCTGTTTCCTTATGCCTCTATGCCATGTTGCACATTTTTGCACATTGTGTATTTTTAAAATGTATTTTAAAACCAAATAGAACCAAACTATGTTATCAATGCATTTTAAAATACTTGGTACAGTTTTAGTACAACACAATAAACTTTGTTTAATAACTGATACTGTTTTTAGTGTTTGTTGGTTTGTTTCTAACTGTGCAACACGGATAGCCACAGATAGGCTGAGAAAATTAATTTTTTTATCTGGCCATGTCATTCTGAATTACAGGTGCAAAAACACATTTTGGCCAGGATTTGAAAACTGACAGCTGTCACACTCATGAGGTGATATAAAAAAACTGCTATGTTGAAAATATGGGGTCAAAATGTTAAAAAATTTACCAAATTTACCAGTAGACATAGATATCCCTTGATGTAATGAACATGCTAGTATAACGAATGTGCTTAATGGCTCCCATTTTGTTCGTTATAGCGAGGGAGAACTGTGTGTGTGTGTGTGTGTGTGTGTGTATATATATATGTATGTATTCTATGCAAAAAACTTCATTAATGCATCAGTTATGGTTCTTCTACAGCTAAAAAAGTAAGGAAATTTGATTTTTGGGTTCCCACCCATTGCACCCCACCCCTAGCCTGCTCCCACCAACAGGCATCAGGGTGTGCATTGGGGTCATTGGCCTTAACTGTCACCCCATTTGGGCACCACACTCCCACCAACTTGTAAGTGTCAGGCCACATTACACACTCCATGACTAAAAAATACATTGACAACAGCAAGGCCACTCACCAAACAAATGTTAATCTAGTAGAGCAATAGAAAATGCTGTCCACAAAACATAAACTGCACGACTCAATATCTCAGCAAAACATATATTGTCCAACACATAAACACCACTGTTGACATCTACAGGACATGCCATCAACACCCTCCAAATTTAAAGTAAAAAGATCAAGCCATTTCCGAGATATAACATGTCAAAATTTGAAATGTTCATTCATCAGAGTGGCACAGTTCTGCACCTGTTGACATTTAACCCACATAACAACTAAAAATTAAATCCATGACATTAAGGCTAGGCACCCAATCAATTTCAAGCCACCAGCAGAATCCAAAACACTGTCTGCAACACAGAAAGTGTGTCATACAATATATCCAAAAAACAAACTTTCTCTGACATGTAAACACCATAATTCACATTTACAGGATATGCCATAAACACCCTCCAAATTTCAAGTAAAAAGACCAAACTATTTCCAAGATATTCTATCTTAAAGATTGGTAAAATTTCCCTATCTATTGCATTATAAAAAGACCTGGCCATCTTGTCCCCCCCTTGTGATCAAAGATGGCGATCAAAGAATCTCACAATCAAAGAATTTGTAGGCTCACTATCAAAGAATTTGCAGATCATGACCAAAGAATAAAAACTGTTCTAATTTAAAAAGTTCAAAGAATTGCAGTAAACCACCACCCTGGTTCGTCAGAACGAAGCCTTCTGAGTAAAACACACCCTCATTTGTCTTCCTAGGACACACCTGGGCTGAGAAAATTGATTTTTTTATCTGGCCGTCTTGTTCCTCACTGGCAATGCACGACTGCGATCAAAGAATCTTGCAATCAAAGAATTTACAGGCTCACGATCAGAGAATTTGCAGGGTTATGACCAAAGAATAAAAACTGTTTAAATTTAAAACATTAAAAGAATTGCAGAAAACCACCACCATGGTTCATCAGAACGAAGCCCCACGAGTAAAACCCACCCTGATTTGTCTTCCTAGCACACCCCATGGCTGAGAAAATAGATTTTCTAATCTGGCCATCTCGTCCCTCACTTGTGATGCATGATCGCGATCAAAGAATCTCGTGATCAACGAATTTGCAGGCTCGCGATCAAAGAAATTACTCGCTCTCGAACAAAGAGTGAGGGACGAGATGGCCACATTTTAAAATATATTTTTTCAGCCCAGGGGTGCCCTAGAAACTTATATGAGGGTGGATTTTGCTCACAGGGCCCATTTGAATATATAAAAATGTTTTCAATATCCCTGGTAGTCTAGCGCCCCCCCAATCATGATAATATAGAGAAAGATCTCTGTATCCCTGGTAGTCTAGTGGCCCCCCGATGGATATTTTATAAATATTTCTTTTTTTATCCCTGACAGTCTAGTGCCCTCCCCCCCGTGTGTATTTATTTATATTTCTTATTTATATCTCTGGTAGTCTAGTGGCATCCCCGATCTGTATTTAATTGTTATTCTTCTTTTTCATGTCTCTGGTAGTCTAGCGGCCCCCATCATAATGAAATAGATAAGCATTAAAGCATTAAAAATTGTAGCACAAAGTTGGACCAGCATAACATTCTGTGGTGATTTGCATATGCAGCCCATGATGCTTTGCATTGTAGGGGCATGTGTGATTTTGTATTTTCTTGAAACTTGGCTTCCCAGCCAAATGCCCTTTGGGGTAACCCTTGCCTCAGTGTTTGCGCACAGAGGTTCTTTGTCTTTTAAATAGTTTTTTATTTTAAGGGGTTCACCACAATATATCCAAGGCACACTGCCTTAAGGGTAGCTGGTCCATTCCACTGGGGTGTCAAACAGATGAGGCATACTGATGAGTCCTGGTAGGACAAAACACGTGTCTATGTCTTCTCTTAGCACCCTTTGCAAACTGTGTGAAAGGCCTTTCGGCACCATGCAATTCTGCTTAAAGTTGGACCAGCATAACATTCTGTGGTGATTTGCATATGCAGCCCATGATGCTTTGCATTCTGGGGGCATGTGTGATTTTGTATTTTCTTGAAACTTGGCTTCCCAGCCAAATGCCCTTTGGGGTAACCCTTCGCTCAGTGTTTGCGAACAGAGGTTCTTTGCCTTTTAGATAAGCATTGGCTATTTCCTGGTAGTCTAGTGGCCCAACCCCCACCCAGCTGTGCCAGCCCAACCAGCACCCCCCACCTTTTCCCAGCCAGTGACTGGCACAGCCCACCTATCACCTCCATGGCCAGCCACCGACTGTGTGTATTAAGAGCGCTAATGGGTGGGCAGGGGGTCACTAGACCACCAGAAAATGGCAAATGCTTATCTATTTCATTTATGATGGGGGTCACTAGACTACCAGTGATAAAAAAAGAAATATTAATAAAATACACATTGGGGGACCACTAGACTACCAGGGATACCGAGATCTTTATCTACATTATCATGATCAGGGGTGCGCTACACTACCAATCATATTGAAAACTTATGTTTTTTTATGCAGATGGGGCAGAACGAAGCCCCCTGAGCAAAACCCACCCTCATATAACTTTCTAGGGCACCCCTTGGCTTCAAAAATCAATTTTAAAATCTGGCCATCTCATCTCTCGCTCGCGATGCACGATCGCGATCAAAGAATCTTGCAATCAAAGGTTTTGCAGGCTCGCGATCAAAGATAATTAGCGAGCTGCGAATAAAGATTTTTAAAGCTCAGAACTCTATTTTTGACCAATTTGGATAAAACCAAAGGCATGGCTCAATAAATTGCGGTCCCCTGAGTAAAACCCATCCATGTTTTACTTCAGAAGTGACCCCTGAGCCAAGATATTTGTGTTTTTCCGATCAGAAAATTGAAAACAAGATGGAGGACCTTGTGATCAAAGAATTTTAAAAATCCTTGGGGACAAAGATTCTTGAACTGCGAGGCTGCAAATTCTGTAATTGCCAGGTGGGACCAGATGGCCAGAACCCCATTCTTAGTTCTCAAAACATACATATAAATTTTCCCATTGACTTATAATGGGAATGTAAAAGTAGCATAACTTTTGAATGCCTTAATATTTTTTCACCAAATGAAAAGCAGCATATTCAGCCACCAATGTGCATTCAAATGAGCCATCATACAGAGCAGTACACCACACAATGGTCGTGCAGGGCCACGTCCAAAATCCCAAAAGCTGCCTCCAAAAATGGGTAATTTTGCATTTTTCAGCTTTTTCATACACAAAGACCATAAGTCCAACTGAAACATAATTTAGCAGATCAAGAGATCAATCTTGTCCCACCACACATTCCAAATTTCAGGAAAATCCTTTGAATGGGTCCAAAGTTATTAATGCCCAAACTTTTGATTTTAGTATGTAAGTGACCACTGAACCCTAATTATAGGGGCGTGAATGCACCACTATAACATATATATATATATATATATATATATATGTATATATATATATATATATATATATATACACACACATATGTACATTCTTTGCAAAAAAATCTGTTAGTGCACCATTTGAGTGTAACAATGCCACAAAAGTAGGGAAATGTGGCATTGGGTTTTCTAATCCTAATGGCCTCCAACCCCTTGAAGTAGCAAAAGGAAAAAACACTAGGGTTTTGGGTCTCTGGAGTCTTGGAGAATCAATGGTAGGGTCTTCCTTGGTGGTCACCAGTCCTAATGCCCACCCCATTACATAAGCAAACAACAACACACATGATCACCTTTCTTCATGCAGGGCCCACGGTGAGTAGGAGTGAGCATTAGAGATGACAACCTCCAAGGAAGACCCCACCACTGCCACCACTGATTTGCCTAGACTCTGGAGACCCAAAACCACAATGTTTTTCCTTTTTGCTGCATGGGGGGTTAGGGTGGGAAATCCTAACCTCACATTTCCTTACTTTTTTTCCATTAAGTTACCCTAACTGGTGCATTGACACAATTTTTTTTAAAGAATGTCCTTACTTTTTGATATTATAGTCATATCCTCATTTCCCTGTAGAAGCACAGGACCCAGGGGGTCCTGCACTTTCAACTCTCCATAGATGCATACATTTATGTTGCTGTGGAAGCACAGGGCTTGGACGCTTGCATTTCAGCCAAAACAGCAATCAAATTGTCAGCATAGCCTTGTTATTATCCCACCTCATGAATGCTATGCTGAGAATTTTCAGATCCCCTTCAAAGTGTCATTCCACACTACCGAGATGTCATTCTGAATTACAGGTGCAAAAACACATTTTGGCCAGGATTTGAAAACTGACAGCTGTCACACTCATGCGGTGATATAAAAAACTGCTATGTTGAAAATATGGGGTCAAAATGTTAAAACATTACCAAATTTACCAGTAGGCATAGAAAAATGTCAATGCATGTGGATAATTTTGTCATGTTTACATATCTTGACCCCATATTTTCAACAAAGCCTTCTCAGGACCCAACCACATGAACAAAGGTGGTTAAAATGTTCACATCATGCCTGAAAGGTGAATTGGCCAGTCAACTGTGAGATTGCCTTTGGGGCCACATGTGTGGCATTCCACCACCATTCTTCATAAGTTGGGTTCCCCAAAAGTCCATATTGAAAATTTGGTGTCAAAATATGCAAACAATGGCTAGATTATGCATCAAAGTTGAAAATCCCATTGGAATACATTGAACTGCTCTTACCTTTGTTTCTCATAGTGCAGTCGCTGGTTCTAGCAGCAAGATGCATCTTGCATTGGGGAGTGGATCTTCACCCTGTGACCTGTTCAGGTGAGAGAGGGGGTGTTGGATGGTGGGCACTGAGTGGCAGGGGCGGTGGGGGGTCCGATCTGCAAGGGACCTTTTTTCTGGTTAAAAACCAAAAACAAAAGAAAAAAACATCTAGTGATGTTTTTTTCTAATTCATATTGGGACAGCAATCTGAGGTTAGTGGGGTGCCTCTAGACACCAGAGAAGCTGTAAATTACTAGCGGGATGGCAATTGGAGGGTGTGGGGTACCACTTGAAATTTTCAAAACTGTAAATTATTACTGGAACAGTGATCAGAGGGTGGGAGTTCCGTGTAAGCTGCAGGTTGTTATTATTAACCTCTGTTCCCTGGTAGAACAAGCCTTTCATGGCTCATGTGTGTTGTTAGTAGAATACCCTTAAACACGCTTAAGAATTTTAGGCTGATCCATAATTATACATTCCCGAGGGGGCTTATTGAACTTACAGAATGGGCCCCACATAAGGATATTTAAAAAACAGCAACATTTGAAAGAAAAAAAATGCTGCTTTTGTGTCTTTCATTTTTTTTGGGAGGGGGCACATTGATATTTCTGATTTGTTTTCAGCAGGGGACTACTGTACAACCAATATTTATGAGGGATAATTACATCAGCTGAAATAGTCCAGGAATATCCAGACATGTTCTATGACAGTCACTACCCACTGTTCTAAAGCATCAGGCTTAGTTTTACAGCACCCACCTGATTCTACACTCTAACTGGAGAGAGTTCATTCCAAGCTTGTAATAATTATTTAAAATGACTACCTCAGAGTGATTTTATGATTCTAAACTTGATATTAGCATAATGACTGTACAACCATAAAAAGCAATAGGGTTCCTTTACAAAAATATAACATAAGTGACATTACTAACTGAATGGCTGACTTCCTATAGTAACAAACTATAGCCAGAGCAGATAGGGTTGTAGGTGATGAATTTGGTGTAAAAATATTGAAAATTAGCAAAGTTACGAGCCTTCGTTCAGGAAATGTAACGTGCTATAGGCTCTGAAATGTGTTGTTTTGCAATATTTTTATACCAAATTTTCAGCATAGACTTGGTATGATCCTGCCTCATGAGGAACAGCAGAACAGATGTTCAAATCCTGCCCTAAAGGTGATTTCATGCAGGCACCATGAAATCATCCTCAGGGATGTATAAAATATTTTGGCCAGGATTTGAGAAATGACAGCTGTCACATTCATTAGATGCTGTAAAGATGTGGCTATGTTGTAAATTTGGGGTAAAAATATTGCAAATTATGAAAGTTACAAAGTTACAAGGCTGTGTTCACAAAATTCACTGTATGCTCACAAGTTTGTTGTTGTTTAATATTTTAGCACCAGATTTAGAAGATAGCCTTATATAAGGCCACCTCATGAACAATGGCAGAGAAATGTTTCAACTCCCAATTGAAAGGTGATTTTGTGCATGGACCACAAAATCACCTTTCGGGATGTAAAAAAAAAATTAGGTCAGGATTTGAAAAATGACAGCTCTCACATTGATGAGGTGTTATAAAGATATGGCTATATTGTAAATTTGTGATAAAAATATTGAAAACTAACAAAGTTATGAGCCTGTGTTCACAAAATGCGATGTAGGCTTATAACTTTGTTGTTTTTTAACATTTTTACACCAAATTTTCAACATAGGCATAACATTTTTTTTTATTTCTGTTCATACCCTTTCAACAATGTCAATGTCACCCGACTGACCCACCCAACACCTCGGCCTAGGAGAACCCACCATCCTGCCATGGATTTCCCCCCAAGCAGGTACAAAGTGGGAAGGGGAGCCCGGTCCTCAACCCTGACCCCAAACCATACCTTAAATCCCATCAGGGTCCATCCTTCAGGTGAAAGCACAGATAGGCAAAGGCTCAAATCCACCCTCATGTCGGTGTCATGCCGATGCCAAGCATTTTTTCTTGTATTCCCCCCAGGCTTGACGTACACTTGATGCCAAGGTAGGACAAACTTTTGATCTGACCTCTGCCAGTGGCCCGTCATGTACTGACTAAGTGCACCCCCTACCCCTGGAGGAGACAAGCAGTCCCCTGGACACTTAAGCCTCCTCCCACTAGCTGGCCCTCTGACAACCTGAGCCCATTCCTGAACTTGGGGCACCGGCATCATGAGCAGTAATGCTACCACTGTGCTGGTGGGCTGGCCCCACATAGCCATCATATAATCCCACCTCATGAATAATGTTGGAGAAAATTTTCAACTCCTTCCTGAAAGGTGATTTTACACAGTGACCAAAAAAAATCACCTTTCACAACAGATTAACCTAACATCACTTGCATTGTTCATGAGGTGATGCCTCAAAAAAGGTATGTTGAAAATGTAGGGCAAAAATATTGAAAAATGCCAAAATTATGCTACTAAATTGAAAACCCCATTGAAATACATTGAACAGCATAACTGGTTTCCTCAGTTCGCGGTCTGGCCTTGAAGAGTGAAGACTTGTCTGCCATCCAGAGAAGATTACAGAGTTGGACCCCTGATGGGTAAGTAAGAGATTTGGAGGGGTGGGTGCTTATTGGAAGGGTTGGGTGGGGGGACAAAAAAGGCTTGAAAAGACATCAATGAATGGTTTTCTGTTTTCGGGTTGAAAAAAGGTCTGAGGTTCCGGATCGTGACACTGGGGGATTGGGAACCACTCAGTGTCACTCTTATGTTTCTGGTGGGGTGGAGGGCACTGAGATGGAGGGTCAGGTTGGGGGGAAAAGACGCTAGGCTGAGGACCGCAACCCTAGGGGATTGTACACCCTCCAGTGTCACCCTTATGTTTCTGCGGGGTGCTGAGAGGGAGGGTTAGCTGTGGAGGAATAACTAATTTTAAGGAAAAGAAGATACTCTGAGATTGGGCACCACTCAGTGTTACCTTAAGGCACTGACACATTTTACTTAGCTCTTTTATTTCTTACCATATTGGCTCTTTGTCTCACTGCTTCTGTCCATAGTACCTGGAAGGCATGATTTTTCAGGGACTCTAACTCCCATAGATGAGTGAGGGAACTCTCACTCCCTGCAGAGGCTCTGCTGGAATGGCTGCCATCCCAGTCCTTGGGACACTTTCATCTTCTCTCCTAGACTCTGTTTCCCAAGTCATGGCTGGTTTCTCCACTAACTGCTTTTAGGTTCCAGTCCCGTCAGGGACCTCAAAGGAAATGGCCTTCACCACAGTGCTGGTTGCTGTAATTCAGATGCCTCAGACTTAAACAAAAATAAAAGAACCAGTGGAAAGAGAGTGCCTTACTCTGTTAAGCTCTGCTCAAGCTGACTCAGTTACGCAGACCCAGACTTATTGTCTCTGAGGGGGCCCTTACTGTTCAGCCAGGCTATATCACCTTCTGGACAGTCCCTGTGTTGATAAATGCAGGAATATATTTGTAGTCCCAAAACAGTGGGGGGGCGGGGATAGCCTACAATAGTATTAATTTGCATGCACATTTCTGCATATTTTTCAAGCATGCAAATTTTTTTTTTTTTGCCACAGTTAGTTGGGCCTGCTACAACACAATGGAGTGCCCCATAGTTACTTCTGTGTCCAAGCACTCTGCTCACACTGCACTATTTTTTACCTGAAGAAATATCGGAGGCATTCTGATCATGACCCTGGGGGACTGGGCACTCCCAGTGTCACTCTTGTGTTTGGTGGTAGGTGAGTGCTGAGAGGGAGGGTTAGGTGGGGGAATATCTCTAATTTTAAGGTAAAAAAGAAACAGCAGTCACACTGTACTATGCATGTGATAATAGCAGAGTGAATCCTCAACGTTTTATAACTTGGAACTCCATTTGAAAAAAGTCGTTCAACAGAGACCAAGAGTGCACCTTATACAACTTGCACCTTCTACAACTACCTGTGTGTTATACCCAAGTTGCCTTAATACTTCTATCACCTCCACACAGCTGCTGGAACTATTATAGAAATGTAGCAACTGGGTAGGACATGACAGTGATGGCTGTGGGAAATGTAGGCCCCAGTTTATAATGAACCGAGTACAAATCAAAGGCAGGCTTGTGGATATCTTGATTCAATGACAGCATCAGATGTGGGATGCAATTCTGTACAAACAAACCCTGGGTCCCCATGCCATCTAAGCCTGCGCCACGGACAGACCCTGTCCATCGCCCCGCTCACACGTGAGACTGAAGTGCCCATTTCACACTCACTTTGTTCCCGAAAACCTGGACCAACTGCAAAGGGCCTTTGGCTGGCATATTCCTGGAAGGCAAAATAGACGGTTCTGTTCCACCGGCCGATTCCTTTTGGTAAAATTTGTGCCCCAAAGTGAAGAGCTCCCTCAGTCCATACCTGTTCATAGAGGGGAAGCAGCAGGGAAAGACTGATTGGGTCTCCAATGCTGCTCTTTAGAGGCAACTGCATGACACCTCAGTTTATGGTAGTCATAGAACTAGAACTGAAGAGACATCAGGGCATCCTGATCATGACATATGGAGATTGAGCACCCCAAGTGTCGGTCTTGTGCTTGTGGGGGGATACTGAGAGGGGGGATCCAGTGGTGGGAATAACTGTAATTTTAAGCAAAAAAAAGATATGGCAGTCACACTGTACTACACACATGCCACTACGTTTTCCTTGTTTCTTTAAAATCAGAGTTATTTCCCCAACCTGACCCTCCATCTCATCACCTCTCCTCACCCACAAACACATGGGTGACACTGGGGGTTCCTAATCCTTCAGTATCACAATCAGGATGCACACAATGTTTCTTCAGGTAAAAAATAGTGCAATGCAAGCAGAGTACTCCAACATGGAGGTGGCTATGAGGCACTCCATCATGTTGTTGGTTTGCAATGAATGTGAGGAATGCAGAGTCCTTTTCTCAAAGCAAGATATCTTCAGGGCTCTGCCCACTGCAGCCCTAGAAAGTAGGATTGGTGGTCTAAAATAAGGATTAACATTAGAAACAAGAACAAGAAGCAGAAGTTTTAGTCATACAGGGACATTGTTATCCACTTGCCTCAAAGCTACAGTATGTGCTTCTGTTTTTCCTAGAATTTGTATTAGCCTTATCTCAAAACAATCATTCACCAGTGTTCATTTTCTTTACATTGTGCTACAGCATTTGAATTGGATTTGCTGTGGTGGGACAGACCAATTCACTACATTGTTGTATCATGAGATCATGTTGTCCTGCTCAGCAAAGTGCCTAATAGAAATTTTTACTTCCCAATTATAGTTCTTTTTAGTTATTACCAAGGATTTTTCCCTTCACTTTCATCACACCCTCAGACTTGCCAGTGATATCACAGCACAACCCATGATGCAGTTTCTATTTGTGGCACAGACTCCAAAAGTACTGGCAGCCTTCATTTGTATGATCCAGCTGAGATGTTATCCTTGATTTTTACCCTTACCCTCACTCCTTTCACTAGCACCATGCATAACTGCAGCGTCATAGGGTGTGTGATAATGCAGTAGGCAGAGAAAAATGGGCTGACTAGGTAGGTCAAATGGTCCTTATCTGCTATCAAATTCTGTGTTTCAATGTTTCTGTGATGGCTCACAGTTTCCCCTTGGTGGAGCTGAGCTCCACATCCCACCACAAAGGTCGCTGAATTGTATGGAGAGTGCATCACTGCACTCTTCTGGTCAGGGAAGCACTGTCACTAGCAGCACTCACTGATCATGGCTGCCCAATTGTGGAAGACCCTGGCTTGCTCCTGATGCCACTCTGTCTGTATGGTATCCCACCATGATACCACTGGGCCATCAGATGGACCCAATCATGATGAATTATAAGAAGAAAGCATTTTTAAAAGAGCATTTATAATATTTTAAAGCTTTACATTTTTAAAATGCTAATAAAACTATGCACAGTTAATACTTATTCAGTTCTTAATTCAAAACAAAAACTCATATACATGGTAAAAGTTTTAGAAATAACTTCATAAATACAACAAGGATGACTTAAGGAGCAATGATACATAAAATCAAAAGTCAGAAACTCCCCCACGACGGGAAGGGAAGCTTATACCAGTCTACTGTGTTAAACCCCTAGGCAAGCTCAGAGATAGTTCAGTAAAGACATTCCCACCCTGAAAAAAAAAACAAATGGTAGAAATGAGGTTACCCAGTTACCTAAGGAGGAAGCAGACTGCAAAATGGTATTGGTGTCAATTGTGAACACAACTGCAGTGACAACCAACAGTGGGATGGTGTGGGAAACTGGAGAAAATATGAAAGTTTGACTTGGGGTTTCAGGCACAGCTGGGACAGAGTGAAAGGCATTGTGATTACTCAGGAGGGTAGCATTAGGGGAGAGGAACAGGGACACACAGAGAGGGCTATAACCCCATCTGGGCAATAGGTCCTAGGGTTTGATAAGGAACTACCAGCAGAGTGGATGGACTATTGCTTTTTTTCTGCTGTCATTCTCTATGCTTCCACATTTCTATGAAGACAGCGGTAATATGCAAAGAGAGGCTTGCTATGGTCTTGTAGGCATTCCTATTGACGGTGCAGTTTCTTAACAGTGAAACATCCACTGTTGGCTTTATGTGTTTCTTTTCTTACTACTGTACCTATAATTATGTTTCATAATGTCCATAGCTTTCATCCCAACATGTCATTGCTTTGAATACGATAATGAAAAACCTTAACTGGTACTTTAAAAGAAAGGGCAACATACAGGAACTTGAAGAGCAAATGAAGCTTGCTGGTACTGCCTGTTGTCATTTATAAATTCTTTGGAAAAAGGGTCTAAGTCTACCATTAGGCACAGTAAAAAGACATTATCCCTGGACTGTTATTGGTAATGATGAAGAAAAATGAACTGTGCAGGTCTTGGTTTTGGTTAGTCTGTAGTGTGAGACATATACTTATGCATATGTAGAACACTGTCAGTGGTGGCTCCACCCAGGACAAGATGGGGCACAAGCTCTGGTAAAATTCTGAGGTGGTCGAGCTGTGATCCAGCAGTGGCACATAGCTGCAAGCATACTCCAGACATTAACTTCACCTACATGTCTGGTACAGTAACAAGAGCTCTGTACCCTGCCTGTGGCCGAGCCATTCTTAATTCCTGAAGCCATAACTATCTTTCCTGCAGGAAAATACAATACAATCTATGTAAAAAAAAGAGGGATGAAATGTTGTTTTATATAATGCTGTTCATACACTGGCTGTATCCCAAAGCACTTTTTAATCCATAAACCGCTACACAAGCTGCATCAGCTATTTGATGATAACCAAGAGGGTAAGAAACTTCTTAGAAGTTCTAGAAGAGCTAGCATCTGGTAGAAATTATCAGCTATTTGTGCTATCCCACTGTGACCCCATCCTCTTCCTTCTCCAGAGAGAGAGCTGCATGTTATCTCATTTGGTCCAGTAATGGAATATTTCCCATCCACAGGCATCTCACTGCCAAAATTACTGATTTAAACACTTCTCAATGTGGTATGTTTCAGATTTGAGGGCTCTTCACTGCCAGATAGTTGGATCCACTGCTTCTTGTTTTGGGGCTGTACCAGCCATAATGTCAACTACAGGCCAGGACAAAGCCCAGGAGGGACTTGGTGAGTGGCAAGGTCTCAGAAAAGAAAGTAACATATTGCTTACAAGGTACAGTATATGGATATCAGAGGGGCCATTCTGTAATTTGTCTCTCTGCCCGTTTGCCTATAAAGATACTCATAAATTAATAGTGTTTCAACTGAAATATACTTTAGGTGCTGCAATGCTACAACACAGCATTACTGCTATTATCAGTATTGTATAAGCATAAAATCTAGACTAAAACATGCTCATACTTAATGTTTCTTTGTATCCCGCCCCCAACACTAAGCTCTTTCCAAACAGTGCCCAAGCTGCCGTATCACCATGTTGATCCCAGGATTAGGGGCTTGGTGAGATTTCCTCATGTTTTTGTGGGATCATGCAGTACATCAGAAAGGAGCTCACTGAAGAGCTCAGATCTGGTAGGAAATGTAAGCTCTTAGTGCTATCCCACTGTGATTCCATCCCATCCCCTGCATCGGAGAGGGAGTCCCATGCCATCTTGCTTGGTCTAGTCATGGAATATTTCCCATCTACTGGTATCTCACTGCTGAAACTACTGATAGGGATACTTCTCATTTTAAGCTTGTGCAGATTTGAGGGCTCATCGCTGCCAGATAGTTGGGTCATTTTTGTAATCACAAAACAATGGATAATCCCAGCATTTTTGAGACAATCTTATTTTGTGGAGGAAGAGAAAATGAATGAATAGCACCCTCCTTCACATGTACTTACAACCATTTAATATAAATTATTGTATTATTTTAAATGCAATAAAATGAATCAGTCAGACTTTTACTCACTCTTTGTCTTGACTACCCTACAGCCACCTGGATATATTGAAGACATTGTGTGAAAACTTCTAAATAAATACATGAATTTAAAAAACATTCAGAACCAAGTTCCCACATTCATTGCAAACACACTTTGAAAATGTGTTTAGCTGTCTTGTAAGCTCTTTAAATAGAATTTTCTTATGACAATCAAGTCTCTGAGTGAGATAATGTGAAACTCTTTAGAATGCCAAAAGACAGAGAAAGAGAGAGAGAGAGATTTATTTTGAAAGTTGGATTTACAACCTTTGAGTCAGGGACTCATTTACAAAGGCACCTCATCACAGTGAGGTTAGACATGGTTACAGTGTGAGATACAACAGTGGCAACATACAGGTGCAATACAGATAACAAAAAGAACACAATATAACAGTGGTTTATGGGATAAAGTTACATGCAGTAAATAGCAATTGTATTAAAAGGAAAAAAAAAAGAAAGGGTGAAGCAGTCCAACAGACATTGTCAAGGCTATGGGCAAGAAACAAGGAGGGACCCCAACATTAGGTTGATTAAGGGCAACTACAGTTTCAGGTGCCAAAGAGGTGGTTATGGAGAGCGACTTTAAAGGGACCAATTTTGGTAGACTTAGTGACAGACAGCAGGAGGGAGATGAACCATGTGGGGGCACAATAGTGGAAGGACATTTGGGCTAGAGAGGTTTGATATGGGGCACCAGAAAGGTGGCCTTAACTGAGCTACAGGTGGCAACGGATGGGGATGCAAGCCACAGGGACGCGATGACCCCTGGGGGGGGAAGTCCTAGCAGAGATTTTTTGGCAAGTAAGCAGGTCTGGTAGTTCAGGCACTCCTCCAAGGTGAGCAGCTTGGTGGTGGAATACAGCAGACAAGTATGGGTGCAGAGGGATGCACCGGTCAGGATCCTGCAGGCCTTGTTTATCAAGGTCTGGATTCTGGTGAGGGCAGTATTGTCAGACACAGGGTAGATAGGTAAGCTGTAGTCCACTAGGGACAGGACGGAGAAGTTGATGGCCAGTCGGAGAGCGGTTTGGGGGAGGCAATCTCTGTGGTGATAGAGAAGGCCAATCTGAGAATTTATGACTGAGGACAGAGTACTGATGTGGGTGAGAAATGTAAGCTCCGAGTCGAAGGTGATGCCCAGGTACCTGTAGAATGACACTTGCTCGAGAGGGTGAGTATTACTGGGGAGAATGCAGATGGGGGCATTTTTGACCTTATTCTGGGTATGCAAAAAAAGCATAGATTTCTTTTTTTTTTTGAGGTTAATGACCAGCCGGTGGTCAAGGAACCACTTTTCGGCTTTGTTGAATGTGTGCTGCAGGGATTCCTGTAGAGATGCGGGGTCAGGGTGGGAGGCAAGGAGAACCACATCATCAGCATAAAGTACCATAATGCCTGAGCAGGAGCTGGGGAGGGTATTGAGAAATAGGCTGAACAGAACAGGGCCCAGGATGGGACCCTGGGGGACCCCCGAGTGAATGGGTAGTGTATTGGACAGGGTGCTGTTTACCTTCACATGCTGTGATCTGTCAGAGAGGTAACTGGTGAACCAAGCCAGTGGGCCAGGGGAGAAGCCAAGTTGGTGGAGGGAGTCAAGTAGAAGGGTGTGACAGACAGTGTCAAAAGCCTTGGAGAGGTCAATGAACACTGTACCCGCAACATGACCAGAGTCGAGAGCAGAGTGGAGATGCTGGGAGAACTCCAGGAGGGCTGTAGTGGTGCTGTGTCCAGGGCAGAATCCATGTTGTTCTGGACACAGCAGTTCGTATTTGGCCAAATACTCAGAGAGCTGAATGGTCACTATTTTTTCTAGTGCTTTGTAAACAGGGGGGAGAATGGAGATGGGCCTGAAATTGTAAGGGGAGGTTCTATCTCCAATCTTATGGATAGGGGTGATTTCTGCAATTTTCCAGGCACTTGGAAATTGTCAAAGACATAGTGACTGGTTTAAAAGGTTGGTGAGAGGGGCTAGTACAGTATCTAGGACTAATCAGAGAATCCTGGAGTCCAGGGAATCACAGCTGGGGTTTTTGCTTGCTAAGGCTTTTTGCAGATGAGGCCTGGCTTCAAGGGGTGATATGGCATGCAGGTAGAAGGGGGGGTGACCTGAGGTGGGGGGTGGAGGCAGGGATAGGGTCGAAAAAGTAGTTGAGGAGGACAGAGCTTAGAGCTGAGAAAGCCATATTGAGGCACTCAGCTATGCAGGGAGGCTCAGTAGTGATGTTACCATCTATGGAGAGTAGTGATGGTGAGGGGGGAGCGGGTCTTTCCACTGAGCTCTTTCATATTGTCCCAGAAGGCACAGGATGAGCTCCAAGTGGATTCAAGGGTGGCTTGATAATATATGGCCTTAGTCTGCCTTATAGCCCAGGTGCACTTGTTACATGCTGCATTATAGGCTTGTCTATCAGCCAGTTTGCCTGTCTCAACAGCAATATGCCAGAGATTATCTCTTTGTTTCAAGTGTTTGGATGAGGAATGAGAAGATCCATGGATCATTGTGTTTCTTGGTACAGATTCTGGTCAGTGGGGCAAATAGGTCACAGGCCTTGCTGAAGGCACTGGAGAAGTAGGCCAGGGCAGAGTCAATATCTGTTGCAAGTAGGATTGGGGACCAGTCAAGCTGGGCTAGGTGCATTTTTTGCTTTCTGAGGCTCCCGAGGCGAAAGCACCAGTGCAAGGTGAGCTGGGACACTGGTTTTGGTGTGGGGGATGACCAGTGGCAGAGGACAGGGGAGTGGTCACTAAGAGAGTATGGTAGTACATAATATCCCTGATTTTATTGGGCAGTTCAACAGAATTACATCTAGGAGGGTACTGGAGCTGCCTGACTGGTTAAATCTAGTGGGTGAGGTAACTAGTTGGGTCATAGCTAGGGCAGTTCTCAGGCAGAGAATGTGGGTGAAGGACTCCTCTTACTAAGCTGGACATCCTGGTTTTGGGTGCCTGGAAAAGGCAATTCTAAGCAAAAAAAAAAAACAGAAAAAAAACCAACGGACCCTAATTAAACGGGTCCCATTTACTTAGGTTTGTATATTTTTTTTTTTAAAGAGACTGTTTTTATACATTTTAAAGTTTGTGACTTTAATATGATGGAAGAAATTGGCAGTCAACACAATCAGTATTTCTATCAGCGTGAGAGGTAAATCCTGAAAATAAGCAATCAAGACTGTTTTTCTTTACTGTTCGTAAGGTAAATAATGAAAATAACCAATCTTGATAGTTTTGTTTTCATCACATGAACTTGAACGTTATTCCAAAAATTATTATGATTCAAACACTGTATAATATTTTTTTACCAAGCCACCCAAAGGCACACCCTTGGCACAGGTCCCGTCCTACCCGAAAATTTCATGAAGAAATTCCATAAGGTCTAAGCTATAGGTGAGAGAAAAAATAGACAATGTTAAGAATAGGAACAAAATGTAGATTTTTTTCATGTTTTTGAACATCTGTATCTCAAAAAAGATACAAGACGCCATCAAAAAACTGTTCACATCTTGAGACTCTGACAGCTGGACCATGCATGACAAAATGCTGTGCTAATTTGTCAAATGAAGGCCAAGTTGTTAAGGTGTAATAATTTGGGTTTAATTATGAATTGCTGACCTATCCCTAACTATAGAGACACTAATGTGCCCAATGGCATAGCAGCAACACACTTCTTCTGGGCAATGCAACTGCTTCTTTAAAATTCTGAGGGCTTAATTATGGCACCCTTTTGTGCCCATGTGTTAAAAATTTAGACACAAAATAATAAGAAATACACAAGAGACTATTAACTTTAGCAAAAGCAAACCTCAAAGTTATTTAAGGAGTTTTGTTCCATGGATTATTGTGATTTCACTTAAGCAAGAAATTCAGAGATATAGAGAATACTGTATGGGTAACCATGCAGAACCAGTGTGTTCTGCCACAGAGGGGTCTGATTCCCTGTGACCTCAAGAGAAAAGCTCAAGAGGTCCTTGGGAATCAGACCCTGAGGTGTTAGATCACACCGGTTCTGCATGGGGTTACCCATCCTCTATTTTTTATAGTGTATGGTTCCCCTTGATTTATTTTAATAACATTTTTTAGGCTTTTTAAATGTATTTAACTCATAGACAAAGATGTTTTTGTCTCCTAGCACTAGAACATGGAGTTGTGTGGTTGTTAGGGATGGGGTGTCCCTTCATTAGCAGCGCACACTCCCATTGGTTGCCTGTCTACTGTGGGAGGGATTAAAAAAAAAAACATGGTGGCCTGATGTCTTGCTTAGTGAGGAATGAAATGGTCCAGAGGCTGAGACTTGTAAGTAAAAACTTTTTTATAGATCAAATCTGGCTGATCCAACTTTTCCTGTTATGTATTATTAACTGATCCCTTGTCTGAAAACTGCCATGGCCATTTTCAGTGTGTTAAAAGTAATATTGTTGTGCAGCGGTTTTCTGTTTGTGCCTTAAAAACATGGCTCAAACTTCTCAGTTTAAATGAAGGGAGGTCAGTACAGCATTCTATTTATTATTGTACGTGTGTAGATAAACAACATTTCAGTATGGTGGAATTCTGAGTTAGAATATCATTCCACCATACACTATAATACATCTTGTTCTGACCCTACACCGAAGAAATGCAAAGTTCATACTACAGCTTCAAAAAAGTCATTCTGCAGTACTATACAGTATTACAGATACTAGTTTTTTAAGTGATGATGGTGCTTCTAGTTTTAATCATATGTAGCCAGTGGTCATATAAAACTAAAAACAACAAAATATAAAAATAAAACAGAGGATAATCTTTAAAAGAGAGGGCATCATTTATACTTTTTTTAATATATTTTATTGTGATTTTCCATTTTTCCATACAATATCTATTAGCATCACAGTGATAAACCAACAGAAAAACAAAATCATCCTTAAGATTCATACTTAAATCCACCAGTAAATTATGACTTCTCATTATTGCATTACTGTATTACCTAAAACATTTTTCCCACAAAAGAGATGGGGTCCAATGTCAGTCAGGTTCAAAAGTTCAGGTTTAAGGTCCATGACATGACCCTCTGCATTGTTTCCCAGTGTTAGCTTTCTGAACATCATACATGCTATGATGTAAGTGACACTTGATAATAAAAAGGGAAATATTTGTTGGGACCTTGCAGTGGGGATTTGATCATCTGGATAAGACTGCAGCACATAAAAATCTCTGTTCATGCTGCAGGGAAAGACACCAAACTCCTCTAATGGACAGGGAATAAGCTCACCAAGGGAATGGAAAGGACAACTGTCAGCACCAGTGCTACCTGCATGGGACTAAATTGTAGCAAAGTATTTGCAACTCCTTCACAGAAAATAGAGATAACAGATTAAATTGCAATTTGAGAATGATGGTATAACCATTTGTTGTGTATGAATTTCATACCTGGATCTGACTGTAATCAGTAAACTGTATTCAATGATGATGAAAACATATTTGATCTATCTTAGCATATTAAAACATGTTTCCTAAATGATAAGGGCAAATACAAAACTAGACAAAAAATATATAACCAACCATGGGTTTTTAGAAAGGTTTATAAATATTGTCAAATATGCCTACAAAAAAAACAGTGCACTACTTCCATTTACTTCTCATTTTAAGCTCTGGCTCAGTAGGTAGCACACTCACCAATGAGGCTGTGTGATTAGAGGGCTGTGGGTTCAGTTCCCACATCTGGCACTTGGGTTAATATCCCAGTACTGACACTGTAGTGCAGCATGAGAGGGGTGCTGCACTTCTGAGGTGCTGTCTTTTGGATGAGATGTTAAACCGAGGTCCCATCTACCTGCATTGGTGGTAGTTTAGGTGGATGTTAAAGATCCCATGGCACTTATGGAAAAGAGTAGGGGCAATTTTTATTGTAATAATCACATAAATACAATTCCACACAAAAAAAAACATTGCATGATAAACAGAATATCGGCAAATAGAAATGCAAAACTATGGAAATAAGCAATCACTCAAACTAGCTCTACACATTGTCTATCAAAAGGTTCTCTAATATATGTCCTGACAAAAAAAACATAATGTACCACAAGAGCTCCTAATAGAATAAAAAATCAAAATAATAAACTTAAAAAGAACGAAATCCCTTTGTTCAAAACAAATTCTTCATAAACCATTTTCTCTTTCCCCCCTAATCTGTAAATAATTAGCAATCCAGTTCCCACCACCCTCTGATACCATTGACACCTCAACTAGAAGAAAAAGGCGAGGGTTAGGTGGGAAACCATTTCCCCTACCTACTATTTATATTTGATAATATGTGAAAACCCCTTCCACCATATCCTAACTTTATCCACATTATACAATTGTAAATCTGATAAAAAAACTTTACTCAAAACATTAGTCACATAACATCTAAATCCTTCTAAGGTGGGTCTCCTTTGATAATACCCATTGACATCTTGTTTGCCATAGGCAATATCTTAAACTTGCAAAAATACTGCAAAGTACCCTTCTCATACCGCTAGTAAAGACGGGGAAACTCCCAATCACCAGAATATCATAATTTAACTTGGCCAACCAAGGTAGATCCTATAATTTTGCCAAATATTCCCACAATTTAATCGGAAAAGAGCACTGTAGAAAGAAATGTTCCATTGTTCCTCCTGATTTATACATTCCAAATAAGGACAAGATCTCTTCCTTTGCCTTGTATTTTACGTTCCCTAACATTTAATCTTCCATACATCATGAGCCATTGGCTCTCCCACATATAAACTGGCAACCTGGGATTATTCAGTTGTTCCAATACGTCCAAATTCCATTCTATAGGGCAATTTTTGAAGCTTGGCTCCACAAAATAAATCAAAGTCATAAATTCCTTATATAATGTCCTCGAAGAACTCCTTATAATTTGATTTTTGGTTACTTTCCATTTATATAATTTTTGTGCTGCAGGCTTAAAATATTCCGGCAAAGATAAGTGTGGGGATAATTTTGGTGCACAATGCAACCAAGTTGTTAGGTAATGCTTCATTAAATTTTTAAAAAAGAACATCTCCTGACATCCTGAAGGGCCTAAACCATATTTTAATAAAAAGGAAAAAAATAATGAAAACCAAAAAACAACTGGGTCTACCATCCCAAACCTCCCGTTTCCTATCCAGATAAGTAAACCTCTTTTAACAGGGTTCAATCTGTTTCCCCATAACAACTGGAAACAAATACTATAAAGCCTAGTCTCATACTGAGCAGGCAGGGGGTAAATTACAGCTAAATACTGTAAGCTTGGCAAAATAAATTGCTTTAAAACTTGAATTCGTTTAATTTTAGCAAATTTAAACCTTTTCCATCTGTTTACTTTAGCTTCTATTTTATCCAAAACCAATTTCCAATTATCCTCTGGGCGTTCTGGAGCCCAAAAAGTACCCCTAGAATTGACAAAGGCTCAGAAGTCATTTCTATTGAATTAAAGAAAACTGGGTCTTGATGAGACATACCCAATAATAAACCTTTAGACTTCTTTAAATTAATCTTTGCATTAGATAAACTTGCATATGTATCAAATACTGAAAAAAAAAAAACTTTATTTGTGAGTATTTTGAAAAAAAAAAAGGCATACATCATCAGCATATGCCTGAATGGTAATAAATGAATTTGTACCAGGAATGCTCACCCCTGGCCACAAAGGAGACGAGCTCACTACTCTAAGCAACGGTTCCAAAGAAAAATTATAAAGAAGGGGGCTTAAGGGGCAACCCTGTTGTACCCCACATTTCATTTTGAAACCTCTCCCCAATTCTCCTTTAATAAGTGGGAACACCTGAGCAGAAGCATATAACCCTTTAATTAAATTCAATAACCCCTCCGGGACCTTAAAAAATTCTAAAGTGGCAAACAAAAAAAAATGGCTAACTCTATCAAAAGCTTTTTTCTAAATCCAATGACACTATATAGCCTTTCTCCCCTAAGTCATTCACCTGCTCAATTAAATCCCTAATAAGACACAGAACTGACTGGATTCTCCTATTAGGAATACCACAATGCTGAACCGGAGTAAACATCACCTCAGACAAAACTTTCAATCTATTGTTGATCAAAGTCATAAGAATTTTATAATCAGAATTCAGCAAGGTTATTAGCCTCCAATTCTGAATCTCCCCCTTATCTTCTGACTTAAATATATATATCTGCAAACCCTCTGAAAAAGACCTAGGGCTCACCGCCTCCTCCAAAAAAAAATTAAAGACCAGCCCCAAACAATTCACTACTTCTGACTGAAACCTTTTATAAAATAAATTAGAAAGTCCATCTAAACCTGGGGATACATTGGATTTCAGAGAATTTATAACCTCTTTAATCTCAGCGTTAGTAAAGGGTTGTTTAATACTTTTTAGAATCTCCGGATCCAGTTCATTTGCTATAGACGGGCCCAAAAACTGCTTAACCTGTCTTAAAGTAGGAGCATAGTGGGACTCCATCTCTCTAAAATGTTCTGTAATTTTATCCCTATAGCCTGAACTGAAACCACTTTCCCATTCCCTTGATTTAAACAATCTAAAAGAAACATGATCTTTAAAGATTTACACAGCTCAAAGGGGTCTCCAAACACAGATTGTGTCATATGATTAGAAATTACCGCTTTGTAAGGTTTTGTCCTATCATATTGTAATACCCTCATTTGTGCTTTAATTTCTAAATTTGTATGAAAATCCTCACCAGAGGAATTTCCCATGTTAGTACTTGTTGTAATTGCTTCCTTAGTTTTAAATAGTCAGAAAACTCAGTTTTCTGACGTCTCTTCCATACTTTTGAACCATGAAATACAATCCTCCTTTGTTTCCTGCCACCATTCCCCTAAATCCAGATACAAAAAGCTCACTGATAATCTAGCTTGTAAAATCAGTCTAATAGAATTCAGAACTACTTTTTCATGTAGGATGGAGGTGTTTAATTTCCACCTAGTCCGCTGTCTACCATATCCCTTTATTTCTCCTACTTTTACCATCAAAAGAGCATGATCCGAAAATTCCACTGGAATAATCTGAGGACTATCTGTTGGAATTTTTTTAGAAATAAAAAGATAATCAATTGTAAAGCATTTCCCACCTTTAAAGAAGGTACCCCTAGGCCCAGTAGTCCTGTTATCATTACAGGATACTAAATCTGCTGTTTTAATAATTTCCCTTAAGCAGTGTGTGTCACAATATATTTTTTTCCCATTTCCCACCCCTCTCCCTGGCCCTCCTATGATACAGTTGAAATCCCATCCCCAAAGGATGGGGATGGACGTCACCAAGAAAGGTTGGATCCCTTTCAAACAAGTTACCCTCCCTGACTTTGTTTGGGGGTTATAAATATTGATCAATCATAAAGTGTCATTATACCAAATCCCCTCTACAATCAGTATTCTGCCTGGGCTTAAATCTATTAATTTGTGTAAAACAAAATTATAAGAATTGAAAAGAATCCCTACCCCATCCACCCTATCTTCTCAGAACGACCAAAAGGATGGTTCCCATGGCCAATCCTTAGTAAAAGCAGCAATCTGGTTTTTGGAGGACATCCATGTTTCTTGTAGAAAACAAACAGAAATTTGTAGATCATGTATCAACTGAAACACCGCCTGTCTCTTCTGTGCCTTCAAAAGGCTATGGGTGTTTAATGTAGCCCATAACAAAATCATTACCAGTAATCAAAACATTTAGCCAATCCTAAAATCTCTGTTTATTTTTTCCTTCTTTTTTTCTTCTTTCCCTTATACTCCTCCCTAGGAGGCGCCAAAGCATCTTGTATTGACACTTGTGAATCTGTATCCCATGTCCATTTCTGAATCCCAAAATAAAGCTGCATAAGAGTTTTAGTTTCAAAGGCCTCTGGTTCTAGAGGCACAAGTGGCTTTGAAGATCTACTTGACCTTCTAGGGGGCAATGGAGGTTGCAAAGGAGGAACCGCAGCAACCGCTAACTCCTCATTTGGGGCTATGTAACACACAGGCTGCAGAAGATCAGAAACTTCCTTTACCAATTCGTTTTCCAGCACTTTAGGCGGAGCAGTTTTAGCCCCACTAACCCCTACTTTTACCTGAGGTTCTACAGTGCTCTGTGGTGCCAAAGAGGTCTTTGCGGTATTTCCTACCCCCTGCTGAGATTCTCTGGCATCTTGTGCTTTTTGAATAATCATATCCGAATTCCCACAACTAGTCTTATTCTGTGCTGCCCATGAACAATCCCTAAAAGCATGGTTCTGTTCTTTGCAAAGATCACATTTTATTGCGTTTACACAAAACATGGTGACATGCCCCACTTCCCCACAATTATCACACTTAGGCTGATCACATGTACTAGATAAGTGTGTCCGAGCACTACATTTATAACATGCCCTGGGCTGCCCGCTATAAAAACAGACCCCCCTGTCCCTTCCCAACAAAAAAGAGTTTGGGATATGCTCAACCCCCAAGGCTGTTTGTCGTAATTTTACTTTAAATTTCCACCCTCCTGTCCAAAACTGCTCAGAATCTAAAATTGGCTCTGGATCACTCTGAACCTCACACTTCTGTGACAGCCAGAATACAATATTTTCTACATGAACCCCCTCATTTCTAAACATTACTGTCACATACTTAATTAAAGGCTTTGATAGAGGGATAACTAAAAAGGGGGACCATAATGGAGAAAACTTTACCTGATTATACCTCTCCCAAAAGAGCTCCAACAAAGCAGGGGAACGAAAACTAATATCATAGTTATCCTCTCCTGAGATGTTTGTGAAAGCAAAAACATCCCGAGGGGAAAACATCAAGGACTCCTTTATTAATGTTTTGCCTACAAAGTATCTATTAGGCCTTTCCTTTAATCCGCCCTTATATCTGATGCGCACTGCATTCCTCCGGGGTGCGGCTTCCCTCTTACTCTGTGAAAATAAACTAGACATTAGGGGTTTTTCAGGATTAGGCCTTGACCCATCATTGCTATTCCCAGAACTTGGGTTTGGTTATGCAGCAATTTCCCCCTGTTTAACTATATTATCCACATTTCCTCCTTTGCTATTTTCTATTTCTGCTCTACTTTCTATAGGATTCTTTTAATCATTCCCTCCCGGTTGCCATCCTGGCCCAGATTTATCTAACTCCAAAGACTTGTCCCATGCCAAATCTGGCATCAAATCCCTGCCCTAATTTCTTCCACCCTGCTAACAAAGCTGATTGTGGTGACCAATATTCATCATGCTCTACAGGCTGCAATGTTGCAACAGTTTTTTCTTTAAAATTAACTGGGCAACCATTATAGGCTTCCTCAGACAATTGCAACTCTCTTTGTTTCTGCTGCTCAACTTTATTATTTTTTTTAAAACTAAATTCAGTAGCCCTATCTTGCACTCCAGCTTTAATCTGATAAGTCACTGGTATATTTGCTTCTACTCCCACCGCACCCGTTTTAACGGGTTTAAACACAAACCCAGTCTCTCTGTTAATCTGGAAGGTGGGGAAGCCCTCTTTGAGTCCTACAGTACTCACAGCCCCTTTTCTGAGTGTCCTTTCCTCAGTCACCACACTCTCCGATTCTTTCCGCCTCCATTGCCTTTGAATCGCCGCCCATCCTCTTTCCGCCGCCTCCTCTACTTTTTTCTTCACATCCACCGTAACATTTGCCACTCATTGTTCCTCCATTAGCTCCAAAGCCTTCCACGATATCACCGCTAACCGTGCAACCTCTCTCCAGCTCGACCGCACTTCCACCTTCCCGATAACCAGCTCAGCCTCGCTAGCCGGATTTAAAGGCACAGCGCTTTGAGAAAACTGTACACTTGCCCAGGGATCCTCCACATACACCGCTTTAAAAGAACTCCCTGCTCCTTCTGCCAGCACATTCTTCTCCAGCACCTCCATTGTAGCTAAGGCATCATGAAAATATTCCTTGATCGATTCCTCCGTGTCTCTGTTTGCCTCAAGGTGCAATTTCCCTTCCGACTTCGTGTCCGTAGTCGACACAACCTCCTCCTCCTCCTCTGACTTAGCCACAGTGGCCATCTTGGCAACAGCAACCAAAACTCCCCTACTGGCCACTGAGCGCCAGCAGCGTAGGGGAATTTCCCCGGTGTCCTGGCCAAATTTCCCTCATTCACTATAAATACCACCAACAGCTTAATCTGGTTCGAAGTCAGTTGGCATTCATCTGTATTGTGCCTGAAAATAGGCACGATTTGTCTAGTGTGCTTACCCGGTCAACAAAAACTAACTAAATAAATAAATAAATAAGCCCCTTCAGTGGAATTGCAATTTTTTTTTTAAACATAAAACATTTTATTTTCTGAGATGACAAGTAAACATACAAGCATAGTATAATCCAAAGTACATGAGCATAAATATATCAATCATTAATTCAAAATGTGTACATTCCAAATATATTTCTTTTTTATTCTGGTGAATGGACAAGGGCTGGGAAGAGGATGTAAAGTATTTATCCCTGTCCAAAACATAATTGTAGTTCTATGGATCCATAGTTATAGGTCATAGTAAAATTGTATTCCCATGTAGAAAAAGTCAATGTTTACTCTTTCATTGTTAAAACTAGGTTATTCTAGCTCATTGCCTGAAAAATCTGCACCCTGGTGCTCTACCCTTAGGTGACCCCTCTCACAGTGATTAGATTACTCTTGCCATTTATCTCTGTTTTAGCAATAGTGCGATCCTGGTACTACAACTTTTTTGGATCCTTTTAATAAAGCACTTTATCATATGTCATTCATACTGGGAGGGTGGATGTGGGGGACTGTCCTGTCTGCACTAACATTCTTGTCCTTCCCTCCTCCCTGTCCTACTATCTACTTTGGTTTAGGGTGGGTTCTCTGTGAGCGTATGCTGATACCACAGCAACATTTTTACACTGAAGTACATTAGAGTGGCAGCCACTGTTGCTGCTGTAATGTACCTGCAGGATCCTGGCACTGTTTTCTCTGAGTTTTTCCCCCTCCCTGAGTCAACTGTGACTTGGAGTTGACAATCCTAAGTTACAGGGGGAGTTCAGGGGGCAGAGCGCCTTACAAAAATACAGTTTCCTGATGGATTTTTGCCGACCGCAACTTGCAGTCGACATAAATCCGTCACTGTAGTATCGTGTGGAGAAAAAGTTGTTGCTGTGTTGTCATGGATCCCTCCGAGGGTGTAGGTGGGACTGAGCATAGATGGGAGTGGAAGTATTGGGCGCATTTCTTGTGGAAATGAGGTAGCCATCCTGTGCTACATAAGACAGTCTTTCAAAGGTAGCTGCCTTGGCCACTGTGGAGTGCTATGCCCCAGTGCAGGGGAATGTTTCAGCAAAGCCTTCAACACTGTCCCACATAGAAGGCTGATTAACAAGATGGGTAGTCTGGGCATGGGAGATATGGTGGTGAGCTGGGTTAGGAACTGGTTAATGGACAGGAGACAAAGGGTGATGGTAAGTAGGGTACAATCTTGGTAAAGGGGATGACCAGCAAGGTATCACAGGGATCGGTATTAGTGCCAGTCCTGTTCGATATCTTCATTAGTGACATTGCAGAGGGCTGGAAGGAAAGGTCTGCCTGTTTTCAGAAGGCTGGAAGGAAAGGTCTGCCTGTTTGCAGATGACACCAAGATCTGCAACAGGGTGGATACTTCAGAATGGGTGAAGAAAATGAGGAGGGACCTGGAGAAACTTTAAAGATGGTCAGAGATATGGCAACTGAGGTTTGGTGCAAAGAAGTGCAAAATAATGCACCTGGGTAGAGGGAACCCTGGGGAGAGCAATAGGTTGGGATGGGGGGAGAAGCTGACTGTCACCAAAGAGGAAAGGGACCTTGGAGTTATCATCTCTGATGACCTTAAGGTATCAAAGCAGTGCACAAAGGGGGCAGTGAGGGCCAGTGGCATGCTGGGGTGCATAGGCAGAGGTATCACTATCAGAAGGTGGGAGGTGGTGATGCCATTGTATAAAACATTGGTAAGGCCTCACCTGGAGTACTGCATGCAGTTCTGGAGGCCACACCTGTACAAGAACATAGATAAGGTGGAGACTATCCAGAGAATTGCAACAAAGATCATGCAAGGCTTGCACCACAAAACATAGAAGGAGAGACTAAGGGACCTCAATATGTACTCATTGGAGGATAGAAGAGAGCAGGGGGAGATGATTAAAACTTTCAAGTACCTCAAGGGCAAAAACAAGGTACAGGTGGGGGACCTTTTCCAATGTAGAAAAAGTACTAGAACAAGGAGCACAATATGAAATTGGAAGGGGGTAGATTAAGAGGTAATGTGCGGATGTTTTTCTACATGGAAAGGGTAGTCAGTGCTTGGAATAGTGTGCCACAGGAGGTAGTGAGGGAAAGCACAATGGAGGGGTTTAAGCATGCCTGGGACAGGCACAAGGGAAGCTTGAGAGGGGAGGGAGTGATGAAAAGCCATTGATCTCATAGAGTCAGTGGTCACATACACTGTATAGGGCCTACAGGCAGACTGCATGGGCCTAGCGGTCCTTCTCTGCTGACTATTTCTGTTTCTATGCTGCTTGCCTCCATTTTGTAAGGATCACCTGTTTAGCTTCAATGATTGTTGCTAGAACCCAAAACAGGGTATGTCTGGTTTCCCCAAGTAAGACTGTGGCATCCCCTACTATGACAAGTTAAGAACTGTGTGGAATCATCACAACTAAGACTCTGGAGCAGTCCTCAAGGATCACCCTCCAGTTCTGTTCAATACGGAAACAGTGCCACAGCATATGTAGTATGCATACAGAAATATAAGTGTGCTGTGTACATGCAGAATGCATGCCACATGCTTAAATGTGCAATGATTGCATGTGATTCAGATACATAAAGTGAACCTACGCGAACCATGTCTAAAAAGTAAATCTGGTTCACATACTGCATGCTTGCCATGTGTGCAGCAACTAAGCTGGTTCAAATCTCATTTAAATAAACACATCAGTTTTCTACTTCCCACACTACTGCTAGCAATTAGAGCCATTAAGATACTATTTTCATTGATTTTCACATTAAAATTAGGTAAACTCATTAATTCTGATCCTTTTGCAAGTTGTTTAATGGCCTTTAATTTTTGTCATTAAATTGCCATTACTTTGTAAAGCATTGCTGTTTGCTTACTGCATTAAATGCCTAGGATATAGTCAGCCAACATCCCCCATTCAAGATGTGCAATCAGGGGCCTCTGTGTTGTGAAGCCTGACCTTTTTGTTTTGGGACATGAAGATCCCCTTATGCATATTTAGTGCTACAAATACATTTTTCCATGACTGTTTTGGCTCACTTACTTTCCATTTGTCATTCTGTATTGAGCATATACACTATGGCTATGCTCAGCACTCTTTGTGCTAAGTATGGTCTTGGAACCATGCACCATACCTTACATTTTGTCATTAAAATGAGGGACATGGACACTCATAATGAACAATATCCATGTGTTATTTTGTTGAACTGTATTGAATGTCTTGTTCCTACTTATCACGCAACTGTATAATTATAACTCTACCTCTGCATCCTGCAACTGTATTTCTGAAACTCTGTCTCTGTAAACTGTTCAACAGTAACCTCAGTCTTCTGTATTACTGTAACTTGTTCAACTATGTTCTACTGTCTCCTGGTATATGTAACTCTTGATAACCTGTAAGTTATCTCCCACTGTACCCCCACCACCCAGGGCACACGAGGAGATGAGCATCTTTTTGCTCAGTGTGCCTTCCTGGTGAAACAATTTCAATAAATAAATAAACAATGAGGGACACTAACCCTCACGATGATCAGAACACATCCTGAAACATAGAAATACAGTACCTCAGAACACAGTGGAAACCATTTGAGGAGGCAGTATAGCGCAATGGGTTAAGGCTCTGAGCTGCAGATCTGGAGACCTGGGTTTGAATCCCACAGCTGCCAAGCTGCATACTGTGTGATACTGAGTAAGTCACTTAACTTCCTTGTGCTCCCAGGTTGCATCTGGAAACAAGCTTCAGTTTAGTGTGCTACTCCTGGTAAAACAATGTTCCCTTCCCATTGTATTTACTTGTACCAATATTAGCACCTAAGAATGAATTTGTACCATAAAGCAGGGGTGCTATTGAGGTAGGGAAAAGGGGGTCAGTTGCACCCCACATTTGTACCTAGGTTGTTCTCATGGTGTGTCAATAATACCATTAAATTTGGATTTAATCTTTGGACAATAAGTGCTCCCATGGCCTGTGTGCACTCATGCTGCAGGTGCACTCAGCCTGGTTTGAATGTATGTGTATTGTGTTGTCCACTGTCTCCACCTATTAGCGGCAGTGCCATCACACATGATGTGAAGGAGCTCTAGCCGAGCAAGAGCACATGAGTCACGTGAGTGTGACACTGCCATTACCACCACAGAGTAGACAGGCTGCACACTACTTCTTGGAGGAGTCGATAAGCACTGAACTCTTAATAGCAGTGTTGTGGTGGCATATATTTGTTTTTCTACTTTTAGTGAGTCTCTGTCTCCTCTGGTGGCTGAAGGAGCAGAGGGTGAGCTAGAAGCTAACTCGAGACTAGTCAACCTACCTACTCTACTAGGCTCACCTCACAAAAAAAAAAAAAACAGCAGAGGCCCCCATGGTGGCAAATCTAGACCTAGCAGCAGCAGTGCTAGTGGTGTGAGTGGCCTTCATAGGCCTTGTTCAGTGTAGTGCAGCAGCAACCAAGCAAGAAGCAAGCAACGCAGGTTGGATGGGTTTGGTTATTGAGGTGACTTAGTCGCGGACCGTGTTGGGGACCTGGGATGGTTGATTCTAGCACCCAGCTTCTGGCAGAAGGACAGAGGTGGAGCAGACTGAAAACTGGGCTGGTGGCACACTGGGCCAGGCCACAGGTTCTGGTCAGATGGCCAGGTAAGTAAAAGTAAATATTTTTTTTTTGGCAAGGGGATTGGGGAAGGAGGAAGGACTGAAAAATTGATACATTTTTCACATTTCTGTATCTTTGGGTGGCTTCACTCCCCATATGGGATAGGTATTGAGTGGAACAGAGTCAGGGAGAGAAATTGGGACAGTTTTTTCTGGATGGGTGGGGTCAGAACTTCAGCCAGGAAAGAAATTGGTTAGTAATTGGGTGAGTTTAAGCCCAAATCTGATGCACTGCTCTGCGGTATAGACAGATGAATCTTATACATTTGCATTTTTCCTGATTTGCATATTACTTTTCAATCACAACAAATAAGTTTTACCTTTTAGAGATGTTCCAGACATTCTAGAGCTTGCCACTTAGGGGGCCTAACTGGCACCTGACCGCCACTGGTTGTTGGCACCCTGCTGCTGAAATCTGAAATGGTGCCCCCCACCATAAAGTCTAAACTTAGAGGACATCCTCTGTGTGAGCAGCATTTTTTCCATGAGGGATGGATGAGAAGAAGAGCAGTTTTCAGGGGTAAAATGAGGGTTGTTCCTTGCATTCAGGGACAGTTGAGTAGTGTGGTATGCACAAATTATTGGAGCCCCACTATAGTCAAACTTATGCCCCCTCCTCCATGAAGCTGACCTTCACATCTCCACCGTCAGGCACATTATGACATAGGACAACAGAGACTGCAGGGGCATGCGCCATTGACATGAATGGGGGTATTTTTTTTATACTATTTTATATATTGTTGATGGAGAGTTGGAGATGAGGGAAGGTCACCACTCAACTAACAAGGGCTTTGTTAGTAGAACACTGACCTTCATTGTTTTCCAAATCACCGTCATAATGTATAAAATAGTAATAAAAAATAACTCCATTCATTTCAAGGAGTTATGCCCTAGCACTCTTCCTCAGCGCACTGCTGCCACATGCTGCGGAGTACGTCTGTTTCCCCAGCACACAGGCAGAGTGCACAGCACACATACAAAAGTTCCACAGGGTAGCACGTATGTCTGGCATGCTCTGGGCCATTGACTGCATCCATGTGGCCATCGCATGCCACCTGGCTCAGACGGTGTGTCCTACATCAACCGGAAGGGTTATGCCAGCATCAACTGCCAGGTGGTGTGTGATGCCAGGGGGTGCATAACCAATGTCTGTGCCATGCACCCTGGGGGAGCACATGATGCCTTCATCTGGCACCAGTCCGCACTGTGCCACAGGTTTGAGAGTGGGGACATCCCCACTGGCCACCTAGTGGGTGAGTATGCACATCACACAGGATGACATGAGCAGATGTGGGGGGGCATAGTCAGAGATGCCATGGGTGCCGGCCTTGACGGCCCATGGCAGAGTGACGCAGACCACCATACTAATGTCCACCATCTACACACAGGTGACAGTGGCTACCCACTCCGTCCCTGGCTGCTCACACCATACCAGTGCCCCGTGACCCCATCGCAGCAACAGTACGATGAGGCACACGCCACCACACGGAATGTCATCGAGTGGGTGTTCGGGATGCTGAAGGCACATTTCCAGTGCCCGGACACGTCTGGTGGTGCCCTACAGTACAGCCCCTCAAAGGCCTGCAGGCTATTCCTGGCCTGCTGCATCCACTACAACATGGCCAATGACTGTGGGATAGCCGTAGAGGTCGAAGAGGGGGACAGCGATGGGGAAGATGAGGATGCCAGTCCAGATGGTGATGGGCAGCCACCACCCTGGGCGAAGGGACCCCCACCTGATCCACATGTCACAGCTGCACCGGGACACCATCACAGAGGAGCACTTTGGCCAACACAGGTAGGTCACGGGGCCGTGTGCAACCACCATTGGCAAGGGCACAACCCACAGACAGGCACAGATGAAACCTAGGGGTGGATGGCGGCAAGGGAATGGGTCTGAGTGTGGAACCGCACAGGCAGTCAGGGATGGGCAGGGCCAAACATGACACACACACACACACACACACACACACACACAAGACATGCACAAGGGGTAGAAGGCATGCCAACCCCGACTGCAATCCCTAGCCACACACTAATCCACACATGACCATGCCCAGTGGCTGTCACTGTGTGTGTCTCACATGCTGGGCACCATTGCACGCTGGTGGACAGTGCAACACAGGCATCATCATGCACACGCCACAGTGGCCAGTTACCGGAAGTGTGTGCACATGGACCGTATGTGTGTAGGGCCAGGTACCCCACTCATGCATCGCACATTGCACAACACACTGCACACAGGGCAGCAGCAGACGTGACCATGATGGGAGACAGGTCAGTCACACGGCACAGTGCCATGGCTGCTACAGATGTGTGGGTGGCCCCGCTGAGACCTGCCAGCTGTGCCAGACTGACCATTGGCCTCATGGTGTGGCACCGACAGTCCCCCAGGGGTGATGCTGTGGGAATGCGACCGTGTTCATGCAGGGGTCTGCAGCTCACCGAACATGCTGCACCAGACATGCTTGGTATGCCCACAGCTGAACCCGGTGTCAACATGGAAGGTGTCGCACGATGCTGGGAATGGGGGGTGGACATGATACTGCACATTGTGTGCGGCACATGGGCAATGAACAGGGTGCCCAATGTGGCCATGACAGCTGTGAATGCACGTGTCTGCCTGTCAATGGCAGTGGTCACATCCTCCTGCTGCCGGGCCATCTCTGCCAGGAGAAGACCATGGTTTCTGCTGTGCCGCTCCTCTACCTAGCACAGAACCACACTGAGTGCATCCACCACCATCACAAGCCACAACTGCTGATCCATGGAAGCCTGGAGTAGGTGGCTGTGCTCATCAAAGAGGTCATCCACCGGATTGGCATGCTATCCCTCGTGGTGTTCCTGGCTGTGCTGCACAGCAGCCCTTGATGATGGGCACTGCACACCAGAGCCATGCCAGGGCACGTCCACACATGGTGCACTGATGCTGCCCCCTGACACTGTCCCCCTGTCACCATTGGCTGACTGCTAACACTGCCTTTCCAGCTGCCGATCACCAGGGCTCACCAGTGCCACTGCAGCAGCCGCAACAGTGCCACCAGCTTGAATGCACACCAGTGCTGCCCCACTGGAGTATACAGGCACAGGCTGGGACTGTGATGTCACGCAGGCCTCCATGGCGGCACCACCCATGGCTATGCCTGTGCCGTTTCCAGCTGTGGGACCTTCCTGCGGCCCACATGTATCACTGTCCGGGATGTGTGATCCATCATCATCGGTGCTGGATCCAGCACCAGTCCATGTCACAGCACGCTGGAGTCTGTGGCCGCTGTCATGCTGGGACACAGGCAGGGCCTCTTCTGCACCAGCACCACCACCACCATCTTCAGTCTGGACAGAGAGGCAGGTATGCTGTGGTCTTGACCCTCGGACACCTGTGGAGGTGGATGGTCACTCCTCCATGTCCAGGGTATTGCCCTCGGTGGACACACCCACCACCACTGACCCATGTAGATGCTCAGGAGCTGTAAGGGAACACAGTAGCATTAATGTCTCCACCCTACCCTGTGGCATTACTCCCACACAGTGACAGCACAGGACCTATAATGCAATGATGGGCTGCCACCTGTCTGGAAGCCACCACCTGGAATGCCCTCTAGGGCACAACACCACATGCTGCCAGCCACCCACTCCTCCTGTGGCATCAGGCATGGCACATCTGGCTGTCCACTACCGGTTGCAGCACGTGCTGCCCTGATGGCAGCCACCTTGTCCTTAATCCACCTTTTGTCCATGCCGACCATCTTTTTTCACTCCTGCATGGACCACTGGTGGATGCCATGCTGGTTGACGGTACACGCTACCTCACCCCATGCCACAGCATGGGCCTTCGGTGTTCCCCGCTGTTCACTGAGCAGCAGTTCCCTGTCGAGGTAGGCCTCGAACAGGGCATCTGATTCCGCCTGGGTTAAGTTGGGCCTCCTCCTCCTTCTCCCATGTCTCTGTTCCTCCTCTTCCTCACATTCAGTCATTATAGAGCCTGTGGGAATGACAGGTGTTACTTTTGAATGTGCAGTCCCATGCATCTCACACACACCACGGTCCACATTTCCAAGCAGCATGCAACCCACCACAATAGACTGCAATACCAAACAATGTCCTCTGCAGCCCCATGTCACATTTATATAGTACAAGGCATGCAAATGAGGCAAGGCATAACTTTAAGTGGATGCTAATGCAGTGGCTGCACCATGGAATCGCAGATGAGCTGATTTGCATATGCTGGCTGAGTATTGTGCTGTTGCACCTTGCGCAATTGTGTTAAGTGTGCTCAGGCAATGGCACAGCTCTGTGACGTGCACAGTAGGCACCACACGGCACATGCCCGGGGTGCTGATGCCAATGCCTGCTGCGTTGATGATGTGCTGAGCACGAGAGGCAGTGCAGGGCACAGCCACCATTGTGCCTGTGGTGCTAGTGCGCTATTCTCACGTGTGGCACTCGTGACCTGGAGCACTGTAGGCACCATGGTGCTGCAGCGCGGTAGACCACTGCAGAGCATCACACACAGGCACCATACTGCGCTACATGCAGGGAGTCCCAATAGCACTGTTGTGGTCCGTGTGTGACAGACCCTTGACCCTGCAGTCGACCTTTGCCCCTAGGCACCATGCATCGGCATAGATGCACCCCATCACGCTGTTCAGTGACAGCACGATGGGGAATGGCAGTGCTGTACCGCACAGCATCTGCACTTGGGGGACGTGTGTTACAGAGCGCCATTTTGTGATCTGGCCTGCATGAATGATGGCATGCAGGAGAGCACCACAATGGAGTGCACTAGAGCTGGCCAATCTTGTGGCCATTGTTGAGCCCCATGCTGGGGCCCTGTTTGGGGAAGACCCTTTGGACAGGCCTAGAAGCCATTTGTGGGAGGAGGTGGCAGAGGCAATGGAGGAGGCCACTGGGATTGCCTGCAACACAGAGCAGTGTCGCCACTGCTATGGGGACCTCTGGTGGAGGGACCTAGATAGGTTGGGTTGACTACAGGCACGTGACAGGCTAGGCGCCATGCCACAGCCAGGTAGGTGCTCCATCCATACATTGGTAGCATCCGTCCGTCCGGGTATCGCGGTGTGCATGTGTCCACCAGGCAGGGGGGTGGGGGCCGTCCAGTGTGGGTGGTGGTGGTGGGGTTGCAGCATGGCTGGGCTGTGCTGGATCGCACACACCGGGGGGGCTTTGCTACTGGTTTGTACTGATGTTCCCTTCACCGTGTTTGCACCCTAGGCTCTGAGAAGTGATGCCGTGCTCGTGAGGTGAGAGCACAGTGCGACAGGGATGCTGCCCAGCAACAGGAATGAGGTGGTTGGGCCATAGTACAGCAGCACCAGGCTATTGTGGATGCAAGTGAGTGCCTTTCTTCCAAGTACTTCTGTGCATGCTGTGTTGAAGGGTTGGCAGAGGGGCATGACCACCAGCCCTTGACACCACCACCATGCATGCCACACAGTACACTCAGCACTGTCCTGTGGCACTGCATGTGTGGGAGTGCATTTCTGGTGGTCCATGCTTGCACTGGGTACATGGCTGTGCCACTGCCTTTGCACTGCATAGCCATGTCACTGTACAGCCACGGTGGTGCTGTGTGGGACTTGGGCGGTGGGTGTGTGCAGTGGTCCACATGGCTGTGTGCTCCTGGGTAGGCAGGTCTTGTGGATGCGGTCACTGTGGGTGGTTGCACACCATCACAGGGGTGTGGCCCATGACTGTATGCCATGCACAATGGGTGGGCTGCAGGGGGATGGACAGTCACATGTATTGACTCTGCTCCCTTGTCCTAGGTGGACATCACTGGATGGCCATAGAATGAGACATGCAGGAGCTGCTGCAGCTGGTGTGGGCATCCCTGGTGATTTTGGAGAGAATGGAGTGGGACGGAGTCCGAAGATGAAGCACCCAGAGGTGCCACAGGAGTGGAAAGTGGGGCAGGCAATAGGCCCTCCATGCCCCCGACTCACCTTACCCCCTGGACCCACCCTCACACCCCTTCTTCTCTCTCCCATTTGTTCACCCCTGCCCCATGTCTGCCCCCTCCTGGTTTGTGGCCCTTCCCCCCACCCATGTAAATAATTGTAAATAAGTTTGTTTGTTACCATTGTTCAATACATTCATTTTGTTATGACAACTGTGGTGGTCTCTGATTTGCAGCTGGCTACAGGTGCTTGGCTGCAGTGGTGTACATGGCGTCAGTGGTGGTGCAGGCATGGGCATGTGGGCATGTGTGTGTGTGTGTCTGGCAGGGACCTGCCTATTGTGTGGGAGGGGGACTCGGTCACTGTCTGTGGTATGTGTGTTGTTCTCTGTGCACTGGACGCCTGTGGTCCACAGTGCATGCACTGTGTCTGTGGTGCCCCTGTCAGACTGTCCATGGTCTGTGCAGCTGACACCCTTGCATGTCTGTGCTATGCACGGTCTTCTGGCATGTCAGTGGTGGCTGTTCATGCTGGACACCCACTGTACCCGGCACAATGCCAGATTGCCTCCTGTCACCGGTATGGTGCATGTCTGCCTCAGGTGGCACTGGGGCCTCTGCTGTTGTTGTCCCCCCTCCATGCTGCACTTGTGTCTGTTGCAGGGAATGTGCTCCAATGTCTGTCACTTGTGCTCTGGCCGCATGCTGGTGGCGTACGGATTCATGGTGCATGCGCAGGGTGGCTGGTACACCTGTGCCATAGAGGGGTGCTGGCCATGGGTACATGGCTGCTGTGGCTGCATGCCAGTGGGTTTGTTGTCCCACTAATGTGTCCCTGTGTTGGTGTGCCCTTGGGTATGGGTGGGTGTTTGTCCGTGCGCTGTGTTGCATCCTGTGTGGTGCATGCTTCCATGCACCACTGTGGGCATCTGTTCAGGCTGTTGGGGCCAGTGCTGGGACAGGGTGTGTGCTTGTGTGGGTGTGTGGGGTGCTGTACCACTGGTGGTGGGCTCCAGGGCAGAATCTGTCACATGCGGCGTACCTCATGTGCCAACACAGGGTCGGTCTCTCAGCTGTACCTCGGGGGGGCCGTGCAGGGCGCCACTGTGTCTGCAGTTGTTGCATTGGTGGCTGCTGCTGCCTGCAGCAGAGTGCTCACAGTGGGGCTGCCTTGCATGGCTCCATGGTGCACAGGGTTGCATTGTCACAGTAGGGGTGGTGGCATGCATGGGATGACATGCACTGTTGGGCGCTGCTCCTGGGCAGGGTGTCTGGGGATCACAGTGCAGGGTGTGCTCTGCATTGGTTGGATGGTGTAGCATGGGCTGGCTGGACCTCCTTGTGTTCCGGTCACAGCTTGCCAGGGGGTGTGCTGGGGCACCATGCCCCGGCTGTGGGATTGTTGCTGGTGTCCATGGGCTGGTGGTTCTTCCAGCTCTCCTCAGGTTGTGTGGTTCATGGGGTGTGGGGGGTGATGTCTGTTCTGCTGCATGCTCCTCTACCCATATCTTCCATGGGTGGTGAACCCCTGCATCCTGTCCCTGCGCATCCCTGGTCATGCTGATGCGCTGCTACCCTGCTCCACTGCACATCCCTGGTTGTGCTACTGCATATCAGACCTGCACCACTGTGCATCCCTGGTTGTGCCATGGCGTGGTTGGCATGATATTCAGTTGTCTTGTGCAAGCGCATCATGGTCTGCGCAGTGTTTGAATATCATGTGTGTTGCGCAAGGGCGCACTGTACTTGCGCCTGCTCCTGCAATTGCGCTACTTTGTGGTGCAGTTTGAATATTCGTTAAATATATATAATATATATATATATATATATATATATATATACAGTATATATATATATATACATATATACATACATATATATATATATATATATATATATATGAGGAGTATAAACTTTCTACTCGCTTCTATTTTACCCTTGAGTGTCAAGTGGATTTGAGCCATCTGTGAATTTCAGGTTCAAGCACTGTTAATAAAGGGTTGAAGCTGGCTGTCAAAAAATCTGTCTGCTCAGTGGTGATCACCAACTCCAGATAACTGAACCCTTCAAGTGCCCAGACTATATGAGTGCCCAGCGTGCATGTTGGTACACAGGTGACACTGAGTGAGGAGATGGTAGTTTTCTTCCACTTCACTGTCAACCCTGTTAAGGCTGCAAATCTATCTAATAACTCCATGATAGGATACAGAGACAGAGCAGGTTTGGTAATAAGTGAGGAGAAGGTCTTCAGCATATGTGTTGAACAGAAAGCTCCTATCTTCAACCTTAATACCAGAATTTCCTCAGAAACAAGAAGTTTCCTTGTGAAGGGTCTAAAGCCATTAAGAAAAGTAGGGGTAGACAGGAGATAACACTACGTAGTGCACCTATGCAGATAGAATGGCTTAGAGAGAACAATTAGTAAGAAGGGGTATTGTATGAAGGAGTGATCCAGCTCCAGAAGTGTGAGCCAACACCTTATATCTCCAGTACTGAGTGGAGATATCCCCACTCCATGAAGTCAAAAGCTTTATGAAAATCTATGGCCATGGCTGCTACAGGGGTACTGGATTGCTGCATATCACTTTAAATTGAGGACAGTATGAATATTATCCACCTCTGTTTTCCCTTTGTAGAACCCAGCTTGTGAAGGTTGGATTAGTGATGGGAGGGCCTTCTCAACTTTATTTGCAAGTGCCTTGGCATGATTTTAGTATCCATGGATATTAAAGATATTACATAAAGTTGCCACAATCCAGGGGGTCTGATGACTTCTTTGCTAGGAGAATAATCACTTCCTCCTTCATTGTTGGGAGGGGGGGTGACCTTCTCCTGAGAATCCTGCAAGGCAGACAATAGCTGGGGTATTATATCCTGAGGCATTATTTGGCACAGTTCCACAATTAACTTCTCCCCTTCTGAGCTTTTCTTTTTGAAAGCTGCAGCAATGCATTTGTGAGTTCACATTCAGTTATGGGACAATCTAATTTCTCTCAAATCTCTGGTGACAGTGAGGGTAGAGGAGTTCTTTCTAGAAAGACTGTGTCAAGGGGTGACCAGAGGGGTTATCATTATGAAAGGCATATAGCTGTTCATAATAGAGCTTCATTACCTCATTCTTGCTCCCAGGGTCTTTGACAATTTCTCCATTATTATTCCACAAGGCTTGAATCTGGGACTCTGCATTTTCCTTTTGCAGTCAGTAAGCCAACAACTTGCCACTTTTCTCTCCTGATTCCCAAAATCAGGAATTGTTTTGTGCCCACTATAAGTGAAAAACCACAAAAATTAATATTAAGTTCATTCATTTAACATGTAAAAAATGTGCAGTACAGCTCAGTAAAACCAGAGGCAGAAAAAATTCCTCTGATTTTACTAAGATGTACTGCATAGTTTTTTCATAATAAAGGCAGGGCCAACATGTTTTCTGCAATTCTGCGGTTGCAACAGTGGACACAGAAATCAGGCCTGACTGCAGAAATCAGTGCTTGCTGCAGAATTCAGGAAAACCAGCCACACAGCCACAGAAATGCTAGCTATGCTATGCAATCACACAAGGCTAGGACACAGCTACTGATATGTTAAGTATGCCACGGTATACATGCCCATTAGAAGGGGCAGCAAACTGATGCTGTCTGCTACAAAACTGAAAAGCTAGTAGCTGCATATCATCTTGACTCTTGCTGGTTCTTGTTACATAGCTCCATCCAGCCAGTATTGTTGGAGGGAGGGGACTGATGCAAGAGTAGCAGAGCTTGATTAGGTCCACGACAGTTATGATTTGCTGATGTGTAGGTATGGGTAGATCTGCCATGTTAATTTTTTATTGTGAGGCTGCTCATGGTGCATGCTGAATCCTTGGAAGATGAATTTGGAAGAAAGAACTGGAAGGCGAGCTGTATTCAAGAAGTGAGAAGATTCAGTAGTGCCCACAGAGGTAGAATTGATCCTGGTTTGGTGACAGGTATCGGAGGAGGAACTGATTGCAGAAACATAGGGTTGGCAGCAGACTGAGCAGAAGACTCAGTCCCCATTGGTGGACATCGATCACAGTTTTGATTTGTGAGCCGCAGTTCTGCACCTGCAAGAGTGAGGGTAATTTCTTGGCAGATTTGAACCTGCAGCCTAAGTGGTGGCATTAAGCTCAGTTCATAAGGAGGGTCAAGTTGCAGAGCTGCAGCAGAGTTGAGGACCAAGGTATACTAGAACTGGAGCAAGCAGGTATGGAAAAAATCAGAATGGAGAGTTTGATTGCTACTATACATAAATGAAATGAGGGTCACTGCCTGAAGAACACCACAACCCCCTGAGTTGCAAGGAGAAGAGAACATGCTAACCAAGGTTACTCCTGCTTAATAAGAATGATTTGCTTGCATTTTTTATTGTGTCCCCCAAAGAAAAATCAGAAGTCAACAAATCCTACAGACACTGTAAGTTACACCCTCCTTCATTGTTATAGGAAGACAATTCACATCCCAAACACACAGATTTGCACACTTCATACAACATGTTTGTTGCAAGGCAGTTGGGGTATTCCTAGTTTAAAAAAATAATCTAAAAGAACAGTGATCAAGATCAGAAAAAATGGCTTTCAAGTTGAAGTCTCTCTTTTTATCTGCTAACTGTAAATATAAACCAGAAGAAATCCAAGCAGATTTTGCCTTCTGTGTAGTTTTAGCCAAGTGAGTATGTCCTTCACTAATTATAACCTAGCAGAACAGCAAAGGTCACTAATTTCCAGAAGAAGAACAAATGAGCCTTCAAATTTGGGGTAGAAGGGAAAATTCATTAAAAGAGAACAATGATGCCCATGTTTGTACCAGGTTTGAATTACTGCGGTTTAATATTTGTGATAAGAAGAATACATACTGTTAAATGGCCTGTTGTTCCACTTTCAGTGTAGCAGAGTGGTTGCATGAAGGCAGTCAAAGAGATGACTAAGACTTAATCCCTTTGAAGGTATGCTGTGTAGCCACAATTTGTCTTCCGCAGAATGGTCACAGAATCAGCAGTTTTTCTGCCTCAGAACGTATGAGGTTCTGCCCCAGAAAGTAGTTCCACTTTGCCGCAGTAAACACGGGGCCCTGATTAAAGGGGCATTGTCTGCTTTGCCCCTCCATTTTTGATCACATCCAAGCAGTGTGCCTTTTGGCATACACCTATGTAATTTGTACTCTAGAATGCCCCCACAGAGCTAAAAAATAATCAGTTGTACCTGTTTTGGTAATTTGTAGTTAAATTTGTTGTTCCCTCGGTCTGAGGTTAAGTCACCCACCACTGGAAGCATATCCTGTTTGAAAACACATGTCAGGCATAAGCGCAGTCCCCAAGTGGAATTTTATACCATGCCCACTCAAAAACATACTGCCCCTGTAAATTCAGATAACGAACTGCTTCTGGTACTTTGTAACCAAAACAGAGCACTGCGAGTATCACAATTTATATTTTCAAATCAGAGCCAAAATCCCATGCACGTTGTATCCGGCTGGGAACTTCATGAGAAGATCTGCCCTGAAACTCCTGACCATTTCTATGTACACACAGGTCAGTCAGAACTTTGAATTGATACTGAATTCCTTCTTCTAGGAGGGCATTTTTTATTGGGTTATAAGCCTTTCCTTTTTGCACCACTTCGAGCGAATATGTCTCATATAGGGAAATTCCCTGGTCCTTTCCAGTATATATTGCCTTTCTCTCCAATAGCACTTAGAAGTGTTTTTTTAATGGAATACCTTAAAAGGTATGCAATGAGGGGCCAGAGTATGGTGCCTATTGGTGCTGGAGGACCCTTAGTACTGTGCACTCTTTCCACCTCGATTACCCCTTGCTATCTCAGTGCTACTAGCTGCAGCAAGAACTCTCTTAGAAACTGTTCCATATTGGCCCCATCTGTGCCTGTCCCAAGCATGCTTAAACCCCTCCACTGTGCTTGCCTTCACTACCTCCTGTAGCAGACTATTCCATGTGTCAACTACCCTTTCTGTGTAGAAAAACATCCTCATATCTCCTCTTAATCTACCCCCATCCAATTTCATATTGTGCCCCCTTGTTCTAGTACTTTTTATACACTGGAAAAGCTCCCTCGCCTGCACCTTATTTATGCCCTTAAGGTACTTGAAAGTTTCAATCATGTCCCCCCACTGTCTCCTCTCCTCTAGTGAGTACATATTGAGGTCCCTTAGTTTCTCCTTATATGTTTTGTGGTGCAAGCCTTGCACCATCTTTGTTGCCATTCTCTGGATAGTCTCCACCTTATCTGTATCCTTGTGCAGGTGTGGTCTCCAAAACTGCACTCAGTACTCCATGTGAGGCCTTACCAATGTTTTATACAATGGCATCACCACCTCCCACCTCCTGCTAGTGATATCTCTGCCTATGCACCCCAGCATACCACTGGCCCTCCCTGCTGCCTTTGTACACTGCTTTGATACCTTAAGGTCATCAGAGATAATAACCCCTAGGTCCCGTTCCTCCTTGGTGACAGGCAGCTCCTCTCCCCCCAACCTATCGCTCTTCCCAGGGTTCCCTCTACCCAGGTGCATTATTTTGCACTTCTTTACATTAAATCTCAGTTGCCACATCTCTGACCATCTTTCAAGCTTCTAGAGGTCCCTCTGCTTTTTCTGCACCCCTTCTGGAGTATCCACCCTGTTGCAGATCTTGGTGTCATCTGCAAACAGGCAGACCTTTCCTTTCAGCCCCTCTGCAATGTCACTAATGAAGACACTGAACAGGGCTGGTCCTAGTACTGATTCCTGAGGTAACCCACTGGTCACCTCCATCTCTCCAGATTGTACCCCATTTGCCACCACCCTTTGTTGTCTGTCTGTTAAACAGTTCCTAACCCAGTTCACCACCTTGTCTCCCATACCTAGACTACTCATCTTGTTAATCAGCCTTCTATGTGGGACAATGTAGGCTTTGCTAAAATCCAGGTAGGCGACGTCTACTGCCTCTCCCTGATTAAGTTCTTTTGTCACTCAATCAAAAAACTATTAGATTTGTTTGACATGACCTTTCTGCTGTGAATCCACGTTGCTTCAGATTCTGCACACCACTGGATTCCAAATGTGTCACTATCCTTTTTTCAGCAGTGTCTGCATGATCTTTCCCACCACTGAGGGGAGGCTGACTGGCTTGTAGTTCCCCACCTCCTCCCTACTGCCACTTTTGTGCAGTGGGACTACATGTGCCCTCTTCCAGTCCTCTGGAACAACACCCATGTTAAGTGACTCTGTGAACAGGACTGCCAGAGGTGCTGCTACTTCCTTTCACAGCCCCTTTAACATCTTTGGGTGAATGCCATCTGGCCCCATGGCCTTGTCCACCTTCAGCTTTGTGAGTTCTTCCAAAACTCTCTCCACTGTAAATGTACTGGTGTTCACTTCTCCCCCATTGCCTCTGCACCCCAACTGTGGTCCTTGAGCTGCCCCCTCCTTAGTGAATACTGAGCAGAAGTATTTGTTCAGTATTTATGCCTTGTCAAGATCCCTCTCCTTATGCTCTTCCCTCCTCCCCTTTGAGTCTCACAATCCCACCCCTTTCACTAATGTGCACCTGGTGTCCAAGCCATGCTCTTTCAGTGCAATTGTAATTGTTAATACTATAAAATGATAAATAGTTGCACCTTCTCCAGTACAGGGTATGCTTCTAGCCTCACAGGGATCACTGGATTGATATGAACACGCAAAATGCACATTACTATTTTTCATAACAGTTATTTATTGCTCATTATTGCACAATGTTTATATCTGAGATCAATTTTAGACACAGTATGTCTTTTTTGCAATTAACATTTTATTGAACATTTTAATACATCCACTTGCGGAGACAAGATAGAAGTAGCAAATACAGCACAAGTAGGGTCAAACATAGGACAATAAGTACAATCTAAAAGTACAAACAAAACAGCCTCTGCAAGCCCCCACCCCAGACCCACCCCACCCAACCCCACCCCACACAAGGCACTGCAATTAGAAATCACCTGAGAAAAGACGAAACATCACTACCATAGGTTTCTTATGAATAAGCTATAACTAATGGAGACCAGATTTTCTCGAAAAGGGGTAACAAATTATTCAAGATTGCAATCATCCTCTCGGTCCTAAGGCTTGAAAGAAATTCCACCAACCATTCGGAATAGGTAATTAGGCAGGGGTCTTTCAAGTGCTTCAACACTACTTTTTTAATGATACAAGAGATCATAGATATATAAAATTTCCTCTATTTAACCTTACAGCCCAACATATCTCCTAATAGACATATTTCCTTGGTAAACAGATCCTCTAATCCCAGTAATGGATCCGCTTTACTTTTGATCTCATTCCACAAAGGGGCGATTTTGGGACAATGCCAAAAAAATATGGAGAAGGTCACCCCCCTCCCTGCCACATCTGTAACACTGAGAACTCTGTACTAACTTTAGATCCTGTAACTTCTGAGGCGTATAATAAATATTGTGCAATATCTTGAACTGCACCAATCTGAGATGATCTTGTCGGATCAATTTGTGGCAATTCTGCCAAATCCGTGCCCAGTCCCAGGTTATATTGGGGAATACTTTGGCCCAGTATGAACTAGGTGCTAGGCTATCCCTAAAGGCCCAATTGAACAGTACTAAATAGATCTTAGAAATAGCCTGTGGAGCTCCGGCTAATACTCTAAGGTCCTCCCAGAATGAGATGCAGGGTGAATAAACTCTATTACTTCCCAATTTTCTGAACCAGTGAGTGGCGTAGTTGATATACTTTAAAAATGTCCCTATGAGTCAAATCGAACTTCGCCATAATCTCTGCCACTGAGATTATACCACCATCTGTATTTACAAAATCTTTCAGGGAGCATTCAGCTAAGAAGGGTAACCAATTCTGTTTAATAGTCCGATGTCCTATCTGCCATTGCGGGTTCCCCCAAACAGGCTGCCCCATGTCCCACATTTGTTCATACTTCAAAAAATTACATAGTTGATTATGTATTCTAAGAGAAAGTCCAATGAGACTTTTTCAGTAAAGAAGGAGCAAACGATTGGGTACATAGGGTAAAGCCTTGGTATTAATGCCTATGCTCTTAATAAAGCTAAATTCCAAATTAACCCATAATGGAATGTATCCAATACTTGTGATACTGTCTTCACAGTGCAACCATCTCCCATATTTATTTAAATGCGCTGCCCAAAAATAAAGCGCAAAGTGAGGCATTCTCAGACCACCGAGATTTTTGGGGGCCGCCAACTTAAGATACGACATCCTGGCCTTTTTATATCCCCAGACAAAATCAGCCAATTCCCCATGAAGTTTCTTAAACCAAGAATGGGGAATCCAAATATTTAACATAGATAAAGGATAGAAAAGCCTGGGGAATATATTCATTTTTACAATATTTATTCTTCCCCATAAGGACAATGGTAGCTGTGTCCATCTTTTGAGGTCTAATTTGATTGTGTGGACTAAGGATTCTAAGTTCAGTTGACGCAGTCTATCCTGAATGCTTGCCAAGAAGAGGCCTAGATATCTGAGAGATTTAGAATCCCATCCTAAACCTAATCCTATGACATCCAGCTTAAATACTCTGTTATTCAGAGGATAAACAACAGTTTTGTCCTGATTCAATTTATAATTAGTTAGCGCACTAAAGTCCTGTATAAGTTTTAATAGATTGGGAATAGACCTATCGGGTTTCGATACATAGATTAATAAATCGTCGGCATAGGCCGTAACCTTAATTGTGTGTCCCCTTACGTTAATACCCAAAATTTCAGGGGATGATACTATACTCCTTATAAGGGGCTCCATATATAAATTGAATAATAGGGGTGAAAGGGGACATCCTTGTCTCGTACCGGCCTGTAACTTGAAAGGTGCAGAGATGGCCCCGTTGCACACAACCCTAGCCGAAGGATTAGTGTACAGTGCCCTAATCCAGGCCACAAATTTCTCTGGGAAACCAAATCTACCCATTACCTCAAAGAGATAGGCCCAATGGACCCTATCGAAGGCTTTCTCAGTGTCCAAGGAGACCAACGCCATTGGTAGTTTGGACCCCTCAGAGGCCGAGAAAACATGTGCTAATGTTCTAAAATGATCCGAAGGGGATCTACCTCTCATAAAGCCTACTTGTTCTGCTCCAATCAGCTTCGGAATTACCTGGCTAATGCGATCGGCCAGTATCTTGGCCAGAATCTTTATGTCGTAATTCAACAATGAGATTGGTCTGTAACTGGCCGGTCTTTCAGGCAGCTTATTAGGTTTGGGGATGAGCACAATGAGCGCTTCGGCAAGGGAGTGTTCTACTTCTTTACCCGATAAAATGTACTGGAAAAGATTGAGTAATATCGGGGACAGCTGGGCGGCAAATGTTTTATAAAAATTGGGTGAGAACCCATCTGGCCCGGGCGTTTTGTCAGGTGTAAGGCTCTTAATGGCCTGTTCTACATCCCCCTGCATAATCTCCTCATTGAGCAATGCTCGGTCCGATTTGCTGATGGTAGGGAGGGATAGTTTCTCCAGGAATGACGAGATCTCCACCTCAGCCGGGGGTGACTGCATGCCCGCATAAAGGGATTTAAAGTAATTTTGAAAAATCTGGGCCATATCTTCCGGGGTAGTTTTGATAGTACCATCCCCTTCTGAGAAAATTCCTTCGATTAAACGGGAAGCTTCGAATTGGGTAATTCGTCTGGCCAGCATCTACCCGACTTTTCACCTTGATCCACTAATTTTGCTTTAGTTTTATTAATAGCCAGTTCGCCTGCTCTCTGTATTTTAAGATATGCACCTTTGCCTTCACTAAACTTAATTTCACCTCCTCAGTGGGGGTACTGAAAGCCTATGTTCTAAAGACCTAATCTGATTTAACAACCCCGCCATAACGTCTTCTCTTTCTTTCTCTCTTTGCACTGCCTGGCTGATCAATAAGCCTCTCAAGTATGCTTTAAATGCTCCCTAAAGAATATCTGGGCGAACCTCATCTTTCTGGTTAAAAAGAAAAAACTCCGTAATTTGTGCTGACAAATATTGAGTTATTTTGGGAATCATGAATATTTGATTATTTATCTTCCATCTATTACTTTTTCGGATTAGGGAAGGAAAAAAGACTATAAGGTCTACAGCCGAGTGGTCTGAGAGGGAGCAGCTACAATTGCTGAGCTGAGAATCCCGCGGGAGCAAGGTGCGAGACAAAGGATATAGTCCAACCGAGAACCCGATCCATGAGTTGGGGAGACAAATGTAGCTCCTCTCCTCTGGATGGAGAACCCTCAAACATCTGCTAAGCCCAACTGGTCGACCAATTCTCCAAAAGCTCGAGAAGCAGGAGTAGGATGTGCTTGGGTCCTAGAAGCTCTATCTAGAGACGGGTCTAGCACCATATTGAAATCACCACCTAATATCATGGGAAGATGACTGAATGGTTGTAAGACCCTTAATAATTCAACCAAAAAGTCATGAGAATCAGTGTTAGGACCGTAAACTGCCCCGATCAACATAACCGTATCTCAGCAGTTTACCTTGCACTAGAATGTACCTCCCTCATTATCCTGGATAACCTTAAGGGAATAAAATGCAATGATCTGTGGAATAATAACATGACACCTCTGCTCTGTGTGTTACCCTGGGACGAGAAAATCTTCCCTATCTGAAGTCTCCGCATAACATTGCCTTCCTCTTGTAACAAATGAGTTTCTAGCAAAAATACAACTTTGGCCTTCAATGCATCAATGTACTTCAATATCTTAAATTGCTTAGTTTTATTCCTCGCCCCTTTAACGTTCAACGTAAGAAATTTTATAGCAACATCCGTCCCCATTTCAGTTTCAACCCTATAACGTCTTGTGATCGTATACTTAACCAGTCCAAAATCATATATTTTCAGGCCTTGTGTGCCCCCCAACACAAAAAATCCAGAGTCCCTCCAAACAATACCCTCCCACCAATACCCAACCCCCCCAAACCATTTCTTTGGTCCACTATAAACAACCTAATCTTAACCGTCCTCCCTAATCCACCCTCCCCTTCTGCAGACTACATAACGGCCCATGATACCAGTCCACTAGGCTCGCCTAACAAACCGTCCCCGCTCCCCCAAAATTAATGAAAAGAAAGGAACCCCCTTCCCATCCTAAAAACTAGAAGTATGATAAAACATTATTGACCTAAGCAGCATACACCAGTGCTTAGGCCGGGCTTTAAATCCTTAACTCACTACCACATTATGAATGTACTACTAGGTAGGGGGAGAACTAAATGTCTTAACTCGAACAAAAACCAGAAAATCCTACCTAGGCAATATACGCCCTCCGAGTGTATCCCTCCACCTCTAGTAAAAATACTATAATAGTACAGCCCCATACCTCATAGAAACTTTGAAACCAGCAACAGATTAATGGGGAACGGCCCAACCATGCTGGACAACTCCCCTACTATCCCTCCCCAGGGTGATCTACAACCCTGGCAATAGAACTTGACTGACAACTCTACCCTCCTGAGGAAAAAAAAAAAAAAAAGCCAATGAAACGTCCAAATCTGGTGGCGGCTCGATAAACAAAACAGTAGATGTTCCCCTATATCCTGGGGGATCGATCCTCGGCAATCCAGATATTCACAGCTTGGAATAAAACTGTCGAACTTCCAGTATCGAATCCTGACCCGGTAATATTTTTGTAAATGAGACCAGGGAATAATTCTCAATATCTTGGGAGGAGAACCCCCCACCGACTAGTACACCGGAACTTGAAACCGAACTATATAGCATCCAACTGTCCCCAGACAAAGAAATATGAATCGGAGTAAGAACAGTCCATTTCAAGGATCCTTGAACAAGGCTGGGAAAAGCTCACAGAGGGCAGGGTCAGCCAACTCGTGTGATTCAAAAGTTTTCCACTCATTGTTGACACAGACTTGAAGTCTTGCTGGATATCCCATTCAAAAATTTAATTCCGGCTGCAATTAATTTTTTAACCAGTGGATGAAATGCTGCACACTTCTGCCGGACGGACAGTGGCAAGTCTTGCACCACTCTAATTTTAGTTCCCTCCCAAAATATGTCCTTAGTTTCTCTAACTTTATCAATCAGCAGCTGCCTCTCTTGATAATTTAGAAATTTAAAAATAAAATGCTCTGGGGGGGCGATCCGGGGCTGGCACTGGGCGTAGGGCCCTGTGAGCTCTTTCAATCACGTACGTAGCACCAAATTGTGAGGGACCCGCAATTTTTTCTGTAAACTTTTGAGCAAATTTAATAGGCTCTATACCTTCTGCTTTCTCCGGTAGACCAATAATAACAACATTATTGTGTCTATTACGGCCCTCCAAATCTTCCACTTTAGCTCCAACTTCGAATTCTGTGGGCTATCCTGTTAACAGTGGAGTCCAGCCTGCCAGTATGCCCTTCCAGCGATGTAATTCTTGCCTCCCCATCTGATGCCCTATGCGATAGGTCTTCTATGGCACTCGAGATATTTTTTATGCTGCCAGAAAGGTCCTGGACCGCTTCTCTTAGCGGTCTAATTTCCTCAAGAAACTGCAAGAGAGAGAGAGGCTCTTCTGAAATGGGGAACCCCCCAGCCCCCTGGGAGGATGACGAGGCCACGGCTTTCGTTTTCTTTGGCGGCCTTTTCTGAGTGGCTGGAGGAGTGTGCTGCCATGGAGGTTTTCTTCATTTCAACCTCCATAATGCGGATCGCAATGCGCACACCTTGCAGGATTACAAACAGTCCGTCACCAAATGGATCAGATGGAGTCGGGAAAAATGTTAAAAAAGAACGGCGGAACGGAGCCTTCGGCAGACGCAGCTAGTCTGTGTCCCGCATCACGTGACTCCCTAGACACAGTATGTCTAATAATGAATAATTATGTCTTTTGATATAATTTTCAAAATGCTTATGTGGAAACTTTACTTTTAACATTGCTTTTTTTAATACTGAAGTCACAGTTGAGTTCCCATTTTACTCTTCACAAGTTTGTTTGTTTTTATTTGTTAACCGGACTCAACCCGACAAAGCAAAATAGACACTACACCAAACAACAATAAATCATCTTGGTTACAAATTCCATTTACAAATATCCAAAGACTTAAAATAAACAGGCAAAATTAAGTCCCTCCACAGCCACTGATCCTTACTGAAAACTGCTAAGGACCACACTTCTCAGCTAACTCATCAATGTCAGGCTCTGTCACACTCTACAAGTATTTTGACTATATGTTATTAGCCAGTTTAAAATCAGTATCCTTTGGAGTTTTGGGGGCTTATAAAAATTGAGTGATCAATGAGCTAGGTTTTCTGATATTATAGGAGGTGGAATATGAGATTTATTTGCCAGATTTTAAAGCCAATACATTTCTAAATTGTGTGTTTGGTTGTATGACAAGATAATGTGAACTAAAGTTAAAGTATACCATAACTTTATTAATACTGTCATGCAATATTGTTTCCATTATAACTTGTTTGGTTTTGATGTATTTTTTGTATGTTAAACACTTCAGAAGGCATGCTTTTTGATTTGGACTTGAAAGCATTTGAACCTGTTGGTATTTTGCACTTTAGGAAGTGGGGTATGTAAGACTGTGTTTCTTGTCAGCCACGCCACCCTTCCCCTGAGGAAGCCTGATAGTAGGCAACATGTAGGGGTAGCTAACCCACAGCTTTTTTAAGCTACATGAAATAAAATTAGTTCCAGTGAGCCTGGTGTGTGCACTGTTAGTTTTTGTTTCATCTCAACATACCAATAAGAGCATTTATTTTTTTGGTTGGGGGTGGATCCTGCAGTCGTTTTGGTGTCACTCTGAAAATGAGCAACCATGGCACACTTCCATTAGACTTTCGGAAGTACCTTCTGACAGTCTAACAGAGCTTAAAACAGTCCACCATGGTCACTCACTGCAGAGCTACAGTGACACTATTTTGGCCACTACTTCTGTATTCAGTACTAGAACTGTGCATGTGCAGCATGCATGCATGTGCAGTTCTGCCAGTGCTGCCATCTTGGAAATGGCAGTATGCCATTCAATACAACTGCACATGCCAGAATCGGCTTTGGCTAGAGCATGTTTAGTTCAGTTAGAGAAACAGGATTCCAAATTCAACTATCTGCCAAGTGTTATTCCCTAGTACGTGTATTTGTTTGTGTGGGTTATTAAACGTCCATGTTTTGTCTTTCTTTCTACTGCTGAGTATGTTTGAATGTATACAGATTCAGAATGAAAATATACTCCTGCAGTACTGTAAGGGTTAGGCCCATCTTTTTTGTTTTTGAAGGGGTATGGACACTCACACTGTATTCAAAGTCATTTTAATGAAATGCTTGTTGTAGTAGCTATCCTCTCCTATCCTCTCCTCAGACCAGACTGTATGAAAAGGAATCCCCCTTCCACAAAAAGTGCTCCTGTTGGCTAGAAAAACAAAAGTCTTCCTCTTGCACTGGACTCTTAGTCAACCATTAGCCTGCCTAGTGGTCAACTGCTACTCACCACTGTTCCTGATTCTTAACGAAGAAATGAAAATGCATAAGACAACCATTACTACTCACTGACTCCACCGCAAACTATCTCTTACTAGAATACTACTCTGGCTTCATCATTCTCTGCAACACAATCAAAACCTACCTGGCATGACATGCAAGCAAACATTCAGTATTGACAAATGCTTGTTTCCTTTGTTTTCTAAACCTTGTTCCATATTACTGAAAAGAGTGTGAAAAACAGCAGAACCATTGTTTCTTTGAATGTACCTATGCCCGTGGAAGTAAAACAATCTCAACATATGTGGCATCACCATCTGTTACTATGAAAATCATTGTTATGGCATAAACAGATCATTAGGCCTTCCAGTACAGTCAAACAGTAGGAGCAGATTTATTCTATGTAGCAATGATTGTGTTTTCATGAAAGTGTACTTTGTGGTTTGAGTGTAGAAGTCTGAATGTGTGGAGTCACAGGACTAAATCCCACAACTGCCACTTACTCATTGTATGACACTAAACAAGTCAAGTAATCGCCCTGTGCTTAACCTCTTTGTTACCTCTCTCTAATCTATTTCAGTGCACTGAAAATGGCAACAAAATTCTCTCTCCTCCTTGTCCTGGACTGTAAAATACTTAAAGATACAGTTTGTGTGAAAGGCACTATATAAAACTGAAATTATTTCCTCCATGCCATACATACTTCCTTCCTCTTCTTGTATTTTTTTTATAAAACTGTCATCCCCTTATGAAATGCAGTTATAACAATATTGTTTTTGACCAAGACTTTACAATGTTAATTACAGCTATGCATAATCTTTCTTGACCTTTTCTGAATGTTATAACATTACATTCTAAACAGTGTTTTACTGGGATTTTATTTTTTTTGTGACTGGGTAGGAACTTCTTCCCCTGCTATTATGGTGAGATAATGGAATCACTTAAAAAGTTTATTAACAAATACCAGTCTTTTGTTTGTCAGCCATTTATTAAGGCACTATCTACTATAATATAACATTTTCATGTGAATTCTTAAAAAGCTTTGGATAGCTGACCCAGTGGTGTGGAGGGTTGAGGCATCATGCCTTACCTTGTGCAACACCAGTGACCTGTGTTAGATGTGCAAGCAGGTTACAGGGAGTTGGCTGGGCAGGGAGAGGATCAAGCATCCAAGGGACAGCAATCCTCTCCTGGGGATGGTGGGGAACATGGACTGGCACTTGCCTGATACAGAGCGGGGACTAGGTGTTGGCATGCCAAGTCCTGTACATTGTGGCATGGAGGAGGAGCAGCTCAGTGGTGTGCAGATGTGCACTCTGCATGCCATCATTGGCATTGCATGCTCGTACTCTGTAAGAAAAGTGGAAAAAGGTCCTGACTGAGTGGCATGTACATCATCCCCAGCAGGCGCCACCCCTGAGTTGACACCTCCCTGGTGTTGGATCCATTCCTGGTTATGTGAGTTGCTTCCCACCACCCTGCCATAAAGAGGAGGTCATGGGAGCATAAAGGAAGGGGGTCTGATCCTTGGGGGATGGTGTTGGGGAGACAGAAGAAAGAGAGAGCTGGCTGGGTCCACGGGGTAAAAAGTACCTCATCAAAAAACAGATTAAAAAAAAAGCTTTGGATGCCTTGGGAAAAACATTGAAAAACAGAATATTTAGATACTCCTTAGCTTGCATGTTATCTCTTCTCCTTGGTATCCAAAACCTTGTATCACATTACTGAAAAGAGTTTAAAAGATATAATTGGATCATTGTATTGTACAATTTACCTACACTTTCTGTTGTAACAAAAAAAAATCAGCATGTGTCATCACAGTCTGTTAGTACAAAAATCATAATTATGTCATGAGTATAGAATAAGACCTTCCAATACACAATTGTCAAGACACAGCAATATGGGCACATTGATTTTGTTTTCATGTAGGGATAAATTTCATGCAGGGATAAAAGCAACTGAACAAAAGAGTAAACAGGGAGGAGGGAAGGCACTGTGGGTCACCTTAGAGACTGAAAATGGCACCACAATCCACACAGGGGTTGCATACAGATCCCAATGCCAGGGGGAGGGAATGGAAAAGGATATGATAGAAGGCATTCTTAGGATGGCAGAGAAAGGGAAGATACTGTTGATGGGAGACCTGAATATGCCAGATGTTAACTGGAGCACATTTGCTGCAGCCACATCCAAGAGCAGGGCCATTCTCGATGCCCTACAGGTGGCATGCCTCAGACAGCTAGTTTTAGAACCCACTCATGAGGGAGCAATCTTAGACCTTGTACTCTCAAATGGGGACAGTGAGAGTATCTCAGATCTAGAAGTGGGTAGCCATCTGGGAACAAGTGACCACCAAACAGTGTGGTTCATGATAAACCCAGCTGCAGAGTCAAGCCATACAAAAGTGAGGGTACTGGACTTCAGGAGGGCTGACTTTGGCAAGATGGGAGAGTGCCTTAGAAAAGCACTAGCAAATAGGCTAGAAGGAGGGGTGGAGAAACAATGGGGAAACATCAAAACTGCCATCACAGAGGCAACAAGCCTTTGTGTGAAGCAAATAAATCAAAATAAAAGAAAAAAACACTATGGTTCTCAAAAGAAGTGGCAGGAAAGTTTAGGAAGAAAAAGATATCATTCAGGAAGTATAAGCAAACACAGAAGGAGCAGGACAGAGAACTGTACCAGTTAAAGCAGAAGGAAGCAAGAAGGCAGTCAGAATAGCAAAGGCCCAAATCAAGGAACAGATAGCTAACTCATTTAAGAAGGGGGATAAAACCATTTATAGGTACATTAGGGAGCAAAGAAAGACTAAGGCTGGGATACTGAGGCTGAATAAAGAGGAGGGTGGTTGGGCAGAGCGGGACAGGGAAAAAGCAGGGATACTAAATTAATACTTCTGCTTAGTATTCACAAAGGAATAGGAGGGGGAGGTACCTAATCCAGTCAATAGAAGCACTCTGGATGGGGGGGGTAATATCAGTCCTTTCACAGAAGAAAGGGTTCCGAAAGAACTTCTAAAACTGAAGGTGGATAAAACAATGGGTCCTGATGGGATTCACCTCAGAATTCTAAAAGAACTAAGGGGAGAACTAGTAACACTACTTACTACCATTTTTAACAAATCATGGGAGGATGGTGTGGTACCTGAGGACTGGAGGAGGGCAGATGTGATCCCCCATCACTAAAGTGGGAGGAAGACAGAGCCAGTAAACTACAGACCTGTCAAAAGTAAACAAATCAAAATGAAAGAAAAAGCCACTATGGTTCTCAAAAGAGCTATCAGGGAAGGTCAGGGAGAAAAAGATAGCATTCAGGAAGTAAAAGGAAACACAGAAGAAGCAGAACAGAAAGCTGTACCAGTTAAGGCAGAAGGAAGCAGGGAGGGAAGTCAGAATAGCAAAGTCCCAAACTGAGGAAAAGATAGCCAATTCGGTTAAGAAGGGGGATAAAATCTTTTATAGGTACATCGAGGAGTGTAGAAAGACAAAGGGAGGGATAGTGAGGCTGAATAGAAAGGACAGTGGGTGGGCAGAGAGGGAAAAAGCAGAGTTACTGAACAAATATTTCTACTCAGTATTCACAAAAAAGGAGGAGGGGAAGGTGCCAAATCCAAATAACAGAAGCACTCTGGATGGGAGGGGGTCGATCCCAGTCCTTTCACAGAAGAAAGGGTTCTGAAAGAACTCCAAAAACTGAAGGTGGACAAAGCAATGAGGCCTAACAGAATTCACTCCAGAATTCTACAAGAATTAAGGGGAGAACTAGTGAAACCACTGACCACCCTTTTTAACAAATCATGGGAGGATGGTGTGGTACCTGAGGACAGGAGGAAGGAGATGTGATTCCCCTTCACAAAAGTGGGAGCAGGACAGAGGCAGGAAACTCCAGACCTGTCAGTTTGACCTCTGTGGCAGGGAAAGTGATGCAATCACTTCTGAAGGAAAGAATTGTTGAGTACCTAGAGGCCAGTGGGGCACGGGACCAAAGGCAGCATGGGTTCACAGCAGAAAAGTCATGTCAGACGAAACTAATTGATTTCTTTGACTGGGTGACAAAAGTAGTAGACCAGGGAGGGGCTGTGGACATGGCCTACCTAGACTTTTGCAAGGCATTTGATAGAGTCCCGCACAAAAGATTAATAAACGAATTAGCCAGCCTGGGAGTGGGTCCCAGGGTGGTAGCCTGGGTAAAAATTGGCTGGACAACAGGACAGAGATGGTAACAGTAAATGGAGTCCACAGTGAAGAAAGGGGGGTTACTAGTGGGGTATCGCAGGGTTCAGTATTGGGGCCTGTCCTTTTTAATGTCTTTATAAGTGACATTGCAGAGGGACTGGAAGGAAAACTATGTCTCTTTGCAGATGACACAAAGATCTGCAACAGGGTTGATACACAAGGTGGGGTGGAAAGGATGAGAAGGGACTTGTAAAGGTTGGAGGAATGGTCAAATGTATGGCAGCTTAGATTCAATGCAAAGAAGTGCAAAATAATGCACCTGGGAAACAAAAACCCAGGGAAAGAGTACTCAATGGGGGGAGAGACTGATAACAACAAAAATGGAAAGGGTTCTTGGAGTAGTTATATCCGATTACCTAAAGGTAGGCAAGCAATGTGAGAAGGCAGTAAGGAGGGCTGGGGGGGATACTGGGATGCATAGGGAGAGGCATCACCAGTAGAAAACAGGAAGTTGTTATCCCTCTGTACAGACAGTTGGTGAGACCATATCTGGAGTACTGTGTGCAGCTCTGGACACCCCATCTCTGCAAAGACATAGACAGGGTGGAGGCTGTCCAGAGGAGGGCAACCAAAATGGTGCAGAGTCTGCACCAGAAGACATATGCAGACAGACTAAAGGAGCTTAATATGTATAGCCTCAATGAAAGGAGGGAGAGGGGGGACACGATAGAAACTTTCAAGTACCTCAAGGGAATCAACAAAGTCCAAGAGGGTAGCATCTTTCAGAAAAAGAAGTGTGCAAGAACAAGGGGGCACAATTTGAAGGTAGAGGGAGGATGGCTCAGAGGTAATGTGAGAAAGTATTTCTTCCTGGAGAGGGTTGTAGACGCATGGAACAGCCTTCCTGAGGAGGTCTTGGAGTCAAAAACAGTGGGGGAATTCAAAAATGCATGTGACAGACATAAGACAATTCGGGGTAGGAGGAAGTAGGCTGTTGGTTAACTAGGATCTGCAGCTTATCCATTAGATAGGGAAATAGGTAGACTAGGTGGGCCAAGTGGTCCTTATCTGCCATCAAATTCTATGTTTCTATGTAGTGCAACCCTATTAGTACCCAGTGTGGAAGAATGTAGTAGCAGCAGACACTGTATGCTGTCATTTGTTTGGCAGCCATGGAGGTGTGTGATTGCGTTCACTGCTCCTCAATGACTTGGGGGGGGGGGAAGTGGTGTGACCTGGGTGTCCTGAGTGAGGGGGATGCACTGAGAGTACTACATGCAGTGGTTGGTGCTTGATGCATTTCGATGGTCAACCCTGAACATCTAATGCAATTGGGGTCATAATGTTATCCCTCTGTACAGATAGTTGGTGAGACCCCATCTGGAGTACTTCGTCCAGTTCTGGAGACCCTATCTCCGCAAGAACATAGACAGGATAGAGGCAACCCAGAGGAGGGCAACTAAAGTGGTGCAGGGTCTGCAAGAGAAGCCATATGAGAAGAGACTAAAGGAGCTTAATATGTATACCCTTGAGGAAAGAGGGAACATGATAGAAACGTTTAAGTACCTCAGTGGAATCAACAAAGTCCAAGAGGGTAGCATCTTTCAGAAAAAGAGATGTGCAAGAACAAGGGGACACAATTTGAAGATGTGGGTGGGACAGCTCAAGGGCAGTGTGAGGAAGTATTTATTCACAGAGAGGGTGGTGGACACATGGAACAGCCTTCCTGAGGAGGTTGTGGGGGTTTAAAACTGTGAGACAATTCAAGAATGCATGGGGCAGAAATAAGGTAATTCTTGTGGGGAGTAGGAAGAAATAGGCTGTTGGTTAACTAGGATCTGCAGCTTATCCTGTAGATAGGGAAATGGACAGACTAGGTGGGCCAAGCAGTCCTTATCTGCTGTCAAATTCTATGTTTCTATGTTTCAGTTGTGCTTTGTCTTCTGAGTACAGCACTACTAGTAGTGAATCCCCCCACTACCACTTATTCAATGTAACTTGTGATCCACAGTGCTTAATATCTCTGAACTCTGTCTCTAATCTGTCTCTGTGCTCCATTAATCTCTCTGTGTACTGCATATGCCAGCAGTATTGTCTCCACTCTCTCTGCTTGATTGTAAAGCACTTCAGAACGCAGTTTACGTGAAAGGCACTATGTAAAACTGAAATTCATTCCTTCCTTCCTTCCTTCCTTTTTAAAAAGAAGATACATTGAATTTAACCTGAATTGTGTCTAAACATTACGGCATTCAACATTTTCCCAAGGTGTCAGTTGGAGACCATTAAACCTTACAGGAATATTTGTGACCTATTAAACTCAAGTAGGAGGTGAACAGCATTCCAAATACAGAATATATTGCACTGTTAAAAAAGATCAGATTAGCTAAGTGGATAAAGCATGTATCTACAAATCTGGACACCCCAGATTGAATTTCATCATCGCTGCTCTCTCATTGTGAGACTGAGCAACTCACTTAACTTCTTTGAGCTTATCCTTTCTGCAACCTCCTCCTCATTTAATATGTCTGAGCTGTTTTAATCATTCAGCATGCCTAATTGCAGCAACATTTTCTTCCTTCCCACTCTGGATAGCAGTGTGCTTTGGCATTCAGTTTGTATACAAACCAAATTCCTCACCTATAGAAATCTATAAAACAAATTGTTACACCAAGTTCCTTAGCTTCCACCAAAATGTAGTGATTGTTTACTTGTGTTCAATATACAGTAGTCACAGTGCCACATATAAACCACATCAGTACTGAATCATTACACCAATGTGTGTTCCAAACATAGGTAAGGTTAGACAAATTTTACTTTTATGTCACCTTATCCAGCAGGCTGAAGGCACTTAACAAAGAAAGACAAAATAATAAATACCTTATATAAGTAGTTAAGCAGCATCTAAATCTTAATTATAAAATGGGTCAGGAATTTTCTGTGTCCTGATTGGCTAAGAGGTATCAGTGGCCATGTCTTTATCAGAGCATATTGTGCCAACCAGCATCTCTTCAGCCAATCAGGACTCACCACAACACAGGTATCAGTGTACCAATATCATGAAGTTGTGTGTCAGAGCTGCCCCCCTCCTCCCCCCTGCCCATCAACACAAGGTCCGTTACCACTGCCATGTCATACAGTACGCAGCACTGTAGTATTGGGTCAGGATCATAGACAAAAAGTTTTTTCTATGGCTTGCTGTTTATTTAAGATATAAAAATTTCACCTGAACTGCTCCTGTAAACAAAATCACCCCCAATCCGACCAACGATGACTGTGTGCCACCAAGATGTGGCTCTAAAACCATAGCTGCAACCTGCTCCTCCATCAGGTCCTTTAAAGAAAAAACAAAACTTTTTCACTTCTCCACTGTCTCACAAGACCCACTCCTCAGCTGATACTTTAAGATGACAGTCTAAAAAAAAATATGGGTTTCAAGATTTACAGCAGCGTGAGCAGCCCAAATGATGATCCAGGAAGCACTATTAGAACAGGGCTAAGTACAATGCCTGGCCAGGGACCTGCTTGCTCCTGCTTAAGTGACTGAAACTGGACTGGCACTTGCTCACTGGTGTAAAAAACAAAAACAAAAAAAAAAACAGCATATTCTGAAAAAAAAAATACAGATTTCAATATTTACAGTAGAGCAAGCATCTCAAAACAAGAATCAAAGATGCACTATCAGAACAGGGTGAAGTATGATGCCTGGCCAGAGACCTGCTCATTCCCAGTCACTTGACTGAAACTCAATGGGCATTTGATCATTGGTGGGGGAACAAAACACAAAAAACTCCAGAAAGCATACTCTGAAACATTTTCTGTATATGTGTGTGTAACCCCCGGTCCCCTGGGGTTACTAGAATCCCATCAGTATCAGTGCTAGGTAGGGAAGGCAGCTGGTGAATAACTAGTTAAATAGATTTTCAACTGCTCCCTCTCTCTTTACTTGGTCTCAACTGAGAGGAGAGAGGTGATGTGATTTGGAACTCTCGCAGCAGCATAAGCCATGGTAGTTAGCTGTGAGTGGGGAGTTTTAGAACCTTCAGTTAGTTGTTGGTTGGAGATTAGAGTGAGCAGTTGGAGGAGTGAAGAGCTGCAATGTGGGCTCTGAGGAGAGCCTATTTTTCTCACCCTAGTGCTGCAAACCATCTGCCTGCCTTGTAGAAGTGGTGGAAACCGTCTAGCAGAAGTTCCTGATTTTCTTCTCATCCCCAGTGAGATGAGGGGCACTGCAGAATGGATCCAAGAGGCAAGTCCCTACTTTGATCCAGGACATTTGAAGCTGCCTTTTGTTGGACAACTGTGAGTAATCTGACTTTGGGTATCCCAGGAGAAATGTACCTGCCTGTTTTCTTTTGGAGTGTACTCTGACAAAGGGAAATATACACCGAGTTCTGTTCTGTTTGAAATGTTCTCATCCTTTCTTAAAGTTGGCTGACAATCGTGGAGTTCCCAGTGAGACACTGCACATTGTCAAGACTTTAATTTCCACTCAGAAGTAGTGTGTTTCTAATGCTGAATGTGAAAGTCATTCCAAGATGCATAGTTCTACTGTTTGCTAAATGTGTTTTTTTGTTCTTTTTTTACTTATCTTTTTTCCCTCCGATCACAGCCCCATGGAGCATCTCTCAGGCAGCCTGATCATTGTCCTGCCCAGCCTGAAGCCTCTCTGAACTGTGCCTTCCTCTCTCCTCCACACCCCATGGCCAGCACCCCCAGTTTAACCAGCCTGGGGTGGGTCGCCCTCTCCTCTTGGGCGTGCTTACTAGTCAGACTCCGGTCACAGGACTGGGCCCTGTGGAGGAGGACCTGAAGGTCAATCAGAGCAGACCTGGCGAGGGGCATGGGGGACAGGTGCTGTTGCCTGTCCCTGGCATCATTGTTTTCCCTTGTTCTGTGTAGGACCTCCCCTTCCCTATGTGGTGCATGTTGACACAACTGGTGCATGGCAACCCTATTGGCGTCGACCACGCTGGAACATGTACTAGTCTGGGTTGCTGCAGTGCCCCTGGCCTCCACCAGGGGACACTAGCACACTGAGACAACCCTCCCCCCTGTACCCAGGGAGGCAAGCACCACAGGGGCACTCATCCTCAACCCTCCCCAGCCGACCCCTGGTGGCCCGAGCTCGCTCCCGAACCCGGGTCACTGGCATTGAGCGAGGTGTGGCATCCAGTGCCTCAAACCTCCTTGCCACCGGACCAGCTGTCTGTTTGCTAAATGTTGAGGTGTAACTCTGAAAGAATGGCTGGGTATGGATTGAGGAAGCAAAAGGTGGGCAATCCACCATCTAGAGTGACTAATTCAGCACTACAGGTTCCATAAGGGCACTTGCTTATTCAGGACATGGTGGCCAATGTCTAAAGAGAAAGTTTACACCCTGATTTGGGTTTGTGCTAATTTTGAGCACCAGTGTGCTCCATCATGGCCAGTTGCCACATTGCCAAAGGTTTAAATCGTAAGCCATATAGGAAATGTTCTAAGTTGTGGACAGTGTCACTAGAAGAAATGTATGTGTTCAGTTTAGGCTTTGCTGCTGAAGAGAGTTTAAGGTCCTATGCAATATGGGATGTTTAGCGTTTCTGTCTGCTACAGACCTTTTGGTGTTCTGCATTACCTTTTGCCACAAAGTGTAAACCATAGGGGGTCCACTTTTGCTTTTGTGTACCATTCTTTGGAATAAGGCCACACAATAGAACCCCAACCTGGTTTGGACATTCTTGTTATTGCTCCCAGTGTGGAATTACTGGGTACCCCTCCAGAGGTTCAGACCTAGCATAGCCCCTAGCAAAAGTTCTCTCCTCGGGAGCTGAGTTTAGTAATGGTCATTTGTCTGTAATGCTATGTTTTGTACCCCCACCCCTCTCTCCCAGAAAAATATGGGAGGTGTGCTTACTAGTTAAACAAGTGGCCGGTGGGAAGGGGGGTTACCAAAAATGGGGGTTCATCCAAGGAATTGTTGAATTTGAGGAGAGAACTAGATAATTTTTGCTGAGGGTATGGCTAGTGTTTGTCCGTCTGGTAGCATGGTAGCTCAAATAGAAAAGGAAGCTTTGCACAAAAGGATTTTGCCCAGGAGAGTGCCATCCAAATGTGCCACTTGTGTGCCTGCTAGTACAGAAACATCAGAGTGCTGCTGTGTGTGTGTGCCAACTTACAGTGGACAGTAAAGCCAGAGAGTGTATGTCCTTGTTTCTGCATCCAGAACATTTACAGAACTTCTTAAACTGCAAGTTTCAAATGCCAAAAGTTTTGCAATATGGACTTTGGGAAACAGAGAGAGAAATGTGCCCTGAAAGTTTCATGTACTTTGTGTTCAAATTGAGGGAGTCGCTAAAGAAACTGCCCAAATCTGAGGAGAAAATGTTCAAAACTGTGCTCCTGGCACTGAAATTGTGGCAGAGAAAAAAAAGTTACAGTTTGCAGTTTAAATTTGCCCTGCTTGATGATCACCATGAAGGATGAGTGAGCGAGAGAGAGAGAGAGAGAGAGAGAGAGGCTCATTTGCATTGTGTCGAGTGATTGGTGCAACTGCAATTGGTCCCACCCCCAACCAGCTTCTGTGTGCAGCCGAGTGTTCGAAGAGGAGAGAGAGAGTGGCGTGCAAGCTGGTGAGACCAGGATCAACCATCGAGGGGCTTGTGAATGTTCTAATCAATAAAAAACAGACTTGCTGTGTAAATCTGGGATCAACCCATTGTCTGACCGACTGGAATGTGAGCATGGCATTCATGCCTATGATCAGTGGAAACGCCAGCCCATTTCACCCAAGAGGCCTTCCAGGATCTGCACCAAGCTGAAAATTTCCACTGGAGAAAGCCAGCTACTGATTTCAGCGAGTAAAACCAGCTAACTGAGCATCAAACTGTGTGTGATTTTCAAGCCAATTGAATCTGTGTGCAAGCAGTGTGTGATTGTTTTGCAAAGAAGGACCTCCTGTTGAAACAGTAAGGCAACAGACAAAAATTCTGAGCATAGACTGTGAGCATTCATAATGGGTTCAGCAAAAGTAAATGTTTCTAAGCAAACGAGACTGTGAGTTGTATATTAGGCTGCAGTAAACAGGCAATCTTGTGCAATAGAAGTACTGTGACTTGCAAGTGACTTTGAGCATGTGTAAATAGCTCTTTGATTCAATGCTGTTCACAAAGTCAAGTTAAAATCATATGAATGTGTTGAGAGATACAAGCAGTCCAATCGATTACAGTTTTGAGCAAAATTAGTAGCCAACAAAGGTCGGAAATGCAGTTTTTGAGTCAGAAACAGATATGATGCATGATGAGAGTTACCACAGCCATTAGAGGGCAGGGTTAGCAATGTAAACACAGCAGCAGGGAGCCATTTTGTGATACTGTAAAGAGACTAGTGAGCAATTCATTAACAACAAACTTTATGTGTTTGCTTTCAGACATGGTTTTGAGAAATCCCTGCTACCTGGATCATGCCCGAGTTATGATCTCAGAGGAAGTGGCAGCACTGAGAGAAATAGAGAGAACTTTCTATGGTGAAGGGTTGCCTCCAGATGTAGCAATCCCTAGCTATCAAGTGAGACTGTATATTATGTGCCTCATGGCTGGAAGGGATGTGTTTCTGATACCCCACTGTTCCAATTGCCTTGTGAAGTATGGCATGAGCAGGGGTGCAGCACCAGAGAGGCATCACAAATTTGTTCGGCTCCCACAAGGACCAGAGTAGGAAACTCTGCATGTAGCAGCTTGTAGCACCAGGTTGAACCTGTTGGGGGAAGCCCCATAGAGTGTGGCACAGAAGGAGAGAGCATGGATCTACTGTAAGGGCAGGAACAAAGAGGGTTTCTATGCTTGTGTCCAGCGGGGCAGTGCAATGGAAGGATCTGTGGACCCAAGGAAGGAGGGTCCAAGTCCTAGCCTACTAAGGGAGGATGAACTGCAAGAGACACTGAACTTGGAGGTGTCTACCTCCATACCCAGTTAGGAGTGGACTGTCTCAGGAGTGAGTACATCTGCTCACTCCTCAGCTCAGATCCTTAGTGAGAAAGAAGAGGATGAAGATTTGTATCTTCGTGTTGAGGGTCCCCATGAGTCACCTCAAGATCTTGCCTCAGAGGAGCCAGAGAGAGAAGAAGAAGCCTCCAGTAACCTGCCCACAGCAATGGTCGGGGACAAGTTCTTTCATTCTTTAATTATGCGGCACTGACTCAAATAGGAATGGCCACTCCCAAGCTGGGCCATGGGCCACACACTAGTGAAGAGTAGCAAGGAGAAGAGACTGATCTGTAGGAGGGCTAAAGACAATTTTGGGAAGTCCTTTCCTACCTTTCCTCGTAGAGGCTGTGAGGAAATTGAACAAAACAGGAAGTCCTGCTTGTTGGAAGAGGCAAGCAAGAATTTGTACTCTGGTGCAACAGAATGTGTCAGGGACAGAGTCAGAAATGATCAACTTAAATTCTGGAAATTGGGCAGAACTTTGTTTATGTACATTGTGTGAATTGCGGACAAGGCACGGAATGAGACATTCCACAACATCAAATTTGAACGCCCAGATAGTGTGATGGTTCTTGCACTTCACCCCGAATGGTACTACCCTTAATGGTGCCACTCCCTGTGAATAAACCCAGCATGCCCAGAGGGAAGTGAGAAGTGACAGCCCAGTGTCTGCCATCCAGGAGCAGCAGTATCCAAGGAGGAAGATGCAGCTCTACAGGTATTCCACGATTCTTCAGGTGCACCCAGATTCATCACTCAGCAGTGTTTTCCCATTTTCATTGCCTGGCCTTCCAGATGACAACTACCCAGCTGTTTTCCTGTTTCATCACCTGGTTTTCCAGAAGACATCAACCAGCTTTATCCGAAGGTGCTACCTGCAGGGAGTGGGTCCTCAGCTTGGAGAAGTTAGGTGATTCTTTGTTTTTGGTCTTCAAGGAACTGGTAAAGCCAAATTTTCCATTTTCTAACTGACTTTGCACAACACACCTTACACTGGCAGACTGACCACAAACTGTTTGAATCGTCCTCAAAGACTCTCCTCATGGAATGCATTGCTTTTCAAGCTCTGCCTTGTTCCAGGACTGTTCTTCAGTAGGCTCTGGCCCAGGAGAGGCTCTTTTGAGGACTTTTCCCTTGGGCAACAACATTCTGTCACTAGCATGGACAATTTAGGGCATTACAGACCCCCAAAATGTGTTGCTTTCTGTTTTCCATTTTTTACTTTTGTACTTTCCTAGAAAAATATTTTTTGGTATTCTGTGGTGTTCAGGTGGAGGTTTATACACTGTGTGGTATGCAGGATGTGTTTTGTTTTTCTTTTCTTACAGGTGTTCTTGAAGAAGAAAAGAAGAGAAGAAAAGAAGAGGATGCTGAAGCTCAGCTGAGTTCTTCTTTTTTACTAGAGATTTAGGATTGTTTGTGGTTAACAGGGTTTAACATGCTTTTTTACACAAGGAGTGAGATTGTGGGGAAAGTTTGGGAAATGTAATGCATTGCAATGTGCTGTTTCCTTGTTGTTTTTCTTTTCAGGTACCCTGGGAGCTTGGGAGGAGGTACCCTGAGTACTGCCTGGTCAGATAGATTTTCCCTAGAGGGCTAGGGGGATAGACAGGCTGTGGTCCTGACCTGCAATAGGGGCCTCAGTTCTGGTCTATTAGGGCATGCTTCAGACAGTTTCTTGGAGTCACTGAATATTCATAGCTGGATTGCAGGATAGGGGCTGAAGTTCCATCAGCCAGCTTATGGGCTTTTAGTGTTGCCTATCTGTGCCTGGCACATGGTAGGGGAGAAGTAGTGCTACCTCCCTGTGGGTAACACAGAGGGTAGGATGATCTGGTGCTGGGTAGAGAAATGACTGTGGATAGTCATTTACCTGGCATGGGATGAGTGCAATCCCCAGGTCCCCTGGGGTTACTAGAATCCCATCAGTGTCAGTGCTAGGTAGGGAAGGCAGCTGGTGAGTATCTAGTTAAATAGATTTTCACCTGCTCCCTCTCTATTTACTTGTTCTCAGCTGAGAGGAGAGAGGTGATGTCATTTAGAACTCTCGCAGCAGCATAAGCCACAGTAGCTAGCTGTGAGTGAGGATTTTTAGAACCTTCACTTAGTTGTTGGATGGAGATCAGAGTGAACAGTTGAAGGAGTGAAGAGCTGTAATGTGGACCCTGAGGAGAGCCTATTTTTCTGGTTCCATGTCAACTGCATGCAAACATTTCATCGCAGTCAATTACCGCTAGGATATTTCAGCATGTGCATTCTTAGCATTTAATGTTTACAGCGCTTGACAGTGCAGTGCAACACGCAGTGATAGCAATCTAAATAGGGATTGCAGTCACTGTCATAGTAAATACATGATGACCCCTTATGCTAAGTTCAATTCAATACAGCGTGATGTCTTTATAAAACACCACCCTTTCCTGATCTGAGAGGGAGTATATAGCAACTGACAGACAATAACACTTGTAATAATGTCCAGAAAAACAGGAACAAAAGAAAAAAAACTCAAAGTGCATAGGTGTGGGTGACACAGGTGACCAAGGAGTATAGCTCCACCTACCCTTGGGTAATGACCCTTTCATGCCTCTTCTCATCAGTACCTTATATTAAGCTAGTCTTCTGGTCTTCCAGTTCTAATCTCTTCTCACTGAGTTGCCTCCTATCGCTCATCATATACAGTCTGCTGCAGCTCCCAGTGTGATCCCCTCAATCAAACTAACCTGCATCACAGACGCTATCCAAGCTTATGAAAAGGCAAAAAAAAAACAACTACCTAATCATGTCCGTCTCCGATCGCCATAATAATGATCCCCTAAGCAAACTAGTCAGTGAGAGAGAGAGAGAGAGAGAGTCACTTGATCAAAGCTCCAAACAAAGGGAGAAAGAGAGAGAGAGAGTCGGTTGAGGGCTTATGAAAAGGCAAAAAAAAAAATACCTAATCATGTCCATCTCCGATCGCCATAATAACGATCCCCTAAGAAAACTAGTCAGCGAGAAAGAGAGAGAGAGAGAGAGAGAGAGAGAGAAAGAGTAGCTTGATCACAGCTGCAATGACTCATGCTATGCGCTGAATTTGCTGTGCGATGTGATAAGATAGCGATTTAATGATTTTCGTGGTGTTGTTTTAGCTGAATTTCTTGCGCCAAGTTGTTTGCGCTGAATTGCCTTGCTACCTATTTTTCTCACCCTAGTGCTAAGAACCATCTGCCTGCCTTGTAGAAGTGGTGGAAACTGTCTAGCAGGAGTTCCTGATTTTCTTCTCATCCCCAGTGAGATGAGGGAGACTGCAGAATGGATCCAAGGGGCAATCCCCTACTTTGATCCAGGACATTTGAAGCTGCCTTTTGTTGGACGACCGTGAGTAATCTGACTTTGGGTATCCCAGGAGAAATGTACCTGTGTGTTTTCTTTTGGGGTGTTCTCTGACAAAGGGACATATACACCAAGTTCTGTTATGTTTGAGACTGTTCTTATCCTTTCTTAAAGTTGACTGACAATCGTGAAGTCCCTAGTGAGACTTGACACATTGTTCAGGACTTTAATTTACACTCAGAAGTAGTGTGTTTCTAATGTTAAATGTGAAAATCATTCCAAGATGCATAGTTCTACTGTTTGCTAAATGTTTAGGTGTAACTCTGAAAGAATGGCTGGGTATGGATTGAGGAAGCAAAAGGTGGGCAATCCCCCATCTGGAGTGACCAGTTCAGCAGTACAGGTTCCATAAGGGTGCCTGCTTATTCAGGACATGGTGGCCAATGCCTGAAGAGAAAGTTTACCCCCTGGTGTTGGTTTGTGCTAATTTCAAGCACTAGTGTGCTCCATTGTGGCCAGTTGCCACATTGCCAAAGGTTTAAATCCTAAGTCATACGGGAAATGTTCTAAGTTGTGGCCAGTGTCACTAGAATAAATGTATGTGTTCAGCTGAGGCTTTGCTGCTGAAGAGAGTTCAAGGTCCTATTCAATATGGGATGTTTAGAATTGCTGTCTGCTACAGACCTTTGGTTATTCTGTATTGCCTTTTGCCATGAAATGTAAACCCTTGAGTGTCCACCTTTGCTTTTGTCTACCATTCTTTGGAATAAAGCCACATACTAGAACCCCAACCTGGTTTGGACATTCTTGTTACTGCTTCCTGTGTGAAATTATTGGGTACCCCTTCAGAGGTTTAGACCTAGCATAGCCCCAAGCAAAAGTTCTCTCCTCAGGACCTTGGATTAGTAATGGTCTTTTTCTGTAATGCTATGTTTTGTACCCCCACCCCTCTCTTTCCCCTAGACATAAAAATATGGGAGGTGTGCTTACTAGTTAAATAAGTGGCCGTGGGGGTTACATGTGTGTGTGTGTGGGAGGAAGGGAAGACAAACACCATATTAATTAAACATTTCCAACACAATACATTGACAAGGACTACTTTTTTCTTTTTCACTGTATTGTGTATTTTTTTTTACTCTTTTTATTTGCACTTTTTATGTGCATATTTAAATTAACTTTTTTACTGGGGGGACCATTTTATAAGCTGAATAAGACACACTAAGGTGTTATTGATGGCCTGATAAGAGCACTTCCCAGGTGCTAAAGGCACTAGGCGCTGTGCACCTCTTGGCCTCGCTTATGTACCTGGACGTGCCTATCAGGACGCAACCACACCTTGTCATGATCTTTATTCTTTACTTAATAAATATGCTAACTGAAAGAGAGGGCTTCACAAAACAAACATATTTTTAAGGGGCTATAGAGACCTCCACTATATGAGCAATGTTGCTACTGAAAAGCAAGGATTTCTACAAAAGTGGTGGGACCATTCAAAACACCCTGTCCCTTGACAGCTTGAAATTTGATTGGGGGCACTCATAAACCAGCATTGGTGAAAGTGAGAGGGTGGATATAGGTGTAAGGTTAAAATAATTATTTAAGGTAATCAGGGTTCAGCCATGGAGGGCCTTGAATGACAATAAGCGTATCTTTAAATTTTCTTTATTGTTACAAGCAGGCAGCATACAGTAACAAAACATACTGTACTAAGACAAATAACTCACTTTCATGGCCATATATGGGCTACAGTAGTTCAAGTCAAGGGCAAGAGCCCCCCTGATGGACTAGCAACTTCATACACTACACCTACCATATGTTTGTTCCCTGTCAGAACATCAAAGTGTGTCAGATAGCAACTTCCATACTCCTTTCCCCAAAACTTCCTGATTTCCCAGCAACTACCATAGTAGACAACAAAGTGTGGGTCCCTCTCTTCCCTAAAAAAGAGATCCAACATAACCTTTTTCTTGGAATTGTTGGGTTTTCTGATTAATCATGAAGGTTAGTCTATCCACTTTATAAACTTTTCTATAGAAACATAGACTTTGATGGCAGATAAGGACCGCTTGGCCCATCTAGCCTGCCCAGTTCCCTACCTACAAGATAAGCCGCAGATCCTAGTTAACCAACAGCCTATTTCTTCCTACCCCCCCCAAGAACTGCCTTATGTCTGTCCCATGCATTCTTGAATTCTCCCACAGTTTTAGACCCCACAACCTCCTCAGGAAGGCTGTTCCATGCATCCACTACCCTCTCTGTGAAATAATACTTCCTCACATTGCCCCTGAACTGCCCCCATCTTTAAATTGTGTCCCCTTGTTCTTGCATGTCTCTTTTTCTGAAAGATGCTACCCTCTTGGACTTTGTTGATTCCACTGAGGTACTTAAAAGTTTCTATCATGTCCCCCCTCTCCCTTCTTTCCTCAAGGGTATACATATTAAGCTCCTTTAGTCTCTCCTCATACGGCTTCTCTTGCAGACCCTGCACCATCTTAGTTGCCCTCCTCTGGACTGTCTCTATCCTGTCTATGCCCTTGCAGAGATGGGGTCTCCAGAACTGGACACAGTACTCCAGATGAGGTCTCACCAACTGTCTGTACAGAGGGATAACAACTTCCTGTTTTCTGCTGCTGATGCATCTCCCTATGCATCCCAGTATACACCCAGCCCTCCATACTGCCTTCTCACATTGCTTGCTAACCTTAAGGTAATCTGATATGATTACCCCCAGGTCCCTTTCCTTTTTTGTTGTTGTTACTACTTCCCCCGTCCATTGTGTATTCTTCCCCTGGGTTCTTGTTTCTCAGGTGCATTATTTTGCACTTCTTTGCATTGAATCCTAGCTGCCACACTTCTGACATTCCTCCAACCTTGCCAAGTCCCTTCTCATCCTTTCCACGCCTCCTTGTATATCAACCCTGTTGCAGATCTTTGAGTCATCTGCAAAGAGGCATACTTTTCCTTCCAGTCCCTCTGCAATGTCACTTATGAAGACATTAAAAAGGACTGGCCCCAATACTGAACCCTGCAGTACCCCACTAGTAACCCTCTTTCTTCAGAGTAGACTCATTTACAATTACCTTCTGTGTCCTGTTGTCCAGCCAATTTTTCCCAGGCTACCACTCTGGGACCCACTCCCAGGCTGGTTAATTTGACTATTAATCTTTGTGTGGGACTGTGTCAAATGCCTTGCTAAAGTCTAGGTAGGCCATGTCCACAGCCCATCCCTGGTCTACTACTTTGGTCACCCAGTCAAAGAAATCTACTAGATTCATCTGACATGACCTTCCTGCTGTGAACCCATGCTGCTTTGGGTCCTGTGCCCCACTGGCCTCTAGGTACTCAACTATTCTTTCTTTCAGAAGTGACTCCATCACTTTCTCTATCACATAGGTCAGACTGACAGGTCTGTAGTTTCCTGCCTCTGTCTTGGTCCCACTTTTGTGAAGGGGAATCACATCTTCCTTATTCCAGTCCTCGGGTACCACACCATCCTCCCATGACTTATTAAAAAGAGTAGCCAGTAGTTTCACTAGTTCCCCCCTTAATTCTTTTAGAATTCTGGGGTGAATTCCATCAGGCCATATTGCTTTGTCCACCTTCAGTTTTAGGAGTTCTTGCAGAACCCTTTCTTCTGTGAAAGGACTGGATTCGACACCCCCCATCAAGAGTGCTTCTGTTACTTGGATTAGGCACTTCCCCCTCCTCTTTTGTGAACACTGAGCAGAAATATTCATTCAGTATCCCTGCTTTTTCACTGTCCCCCTCTGCCCACCCACCGTTCATTCTATTCAGCCTCACTTTCTCACTATCTTCTGCCGGTTCTGTAATGTTGGATGATTTGCCATCATTCAGCATCAGTCAGCTTACAGATTACCACCAGCAGAATTCTCCACAAATGAATTTAGTTGTGGCCCTGAATATCTTTTTGGAGCAGACCCATAATGACTTGTTGAAAACTCAGTGGGGCGTTATCCCTAAAGAGGTCCTGCAATGCCTGATCTGCCTCTGCCCAGTATGAAGTAAGAATATTACAAGCTTAAAATAAATGGGTGTAGGGTTACAGGAACTCTTTATGATTATCACAGTTCAGATCATGCTAGGCCTTCACTTATCCACAATTCCACCAGCACTCTGAGGAGTTAGCCCTATACCACTTCGTCCAAATGTATGGGGTACAGAAAAAACAAAACTTGAGTTTCCATCAAAATCTCACCATACTATGGTTCATACTTTGGTTTCTGTGAGCTTAGCTCCTAAATAGCTTTGTATATTTATCACAGTAGTCAAGCTTATTTCCTGTAAGTATATAATTATCCAGACCAGCCTTGAAATTATTTTTTTTAGATTTGATTATAACAAAATTGAGTGGGATTTTTTTCCAGGTGAAACATAGAAACATAGAAACATAGACTTTGACATCAGATAAGGACCACTTGGCCCACCCAGTCTGCTCATTTCCCTACCTATTGGATAAGCTGCAGATTCTAGTTAACCAACAGCCTACTTCCTGCAACCCCCCACTATAATTGCCTTATGTCTGTCCCATGCATGTTTGAATTCCCCCACTGTTTTAGACCCCACAACCTCTCCAGGAAGGTGGTTCCATGCGTCCACCACTCTCTCTGTGAAAAAGAATTTCCTCACATTACCCCTGAGCCATCCCCCCTCTAACTTTAAATTGTGCCCCCTTGTTCTTACGCACCTCTTTTTCTGAAAGATGCTACCCTCCTGGACTTTGTTGATTCCCTTGAGGTACTTAAAAGTTTCTATCATGTCGCCCCTGTCCCTCCTTTCATCAAGGGTATACATATTAAGCTCTCACAGTCTCTCTTCATATGGTTTCTGGTGTAGACCCTCCACCATTTTAGTTGCCCTCCTCTGGACTGCTTCCATCCTGTCTATGTCCTTGTGTAGATGAGGTCTCCAAAACTGCACACAGTACTCCAGATGGAGTCTCACCAACTGTCTGTACAGAGGGATAAACACTTCCCTTTTTCTACTTGTGTTGCCCCTCCCTATGCATCCCAGTATCCCCCTGGCTCTCCTTACTGACTTCTCACATTGCTTACCCACCTTTAGGTCATCTGATATGACTAGACCCAGATCCCTTTCCATTATTGCTGTTGTTAGTACCTCCCCTGCTATTGTGTACTCTTCTCCTTGATTTTTATTTCCCAGGTGCATTACTTTGAATTTATTTGCATTGAATCTAAGTTGCCATATGTCTGACTATTCCTCCAACCTTGTCAGGTCCCTTCTCATCCTTTCTACCCCCCCCTTGTGTATCAACTCTGTTACAGATCTTTGTGTCATCTGAAAAGAGGCATACCTTTCCTTCCAGACCCTAAAGACGTTAAAGAGGACTGGACCGAGTACTGAGCCCTGAGGTACTCCACTAGTAACCCCCCTTTCTTCAGAATGTGTTCCATTCACTATTACCTTCTGTGTCCTGTTGTGCAGCCAGTTTGCTACCCAGGCTACCACCCTGGGACCCACTCCCAGGCTGGCTACCTTGATTATTAATCTTTTGTGCGGGACTGTGTCAAATGCCTTGCTAAAGTCTAGGTAGGCCATATCCACAGCCCCTCCCTGGTCTATTACTTTGGTCACCCAGTCAAAGAAATCGATTAGATTCATCTAACATGACCTTCCTGCTGTGAATCCATGCTGCTTTGGGTCCTGTGCCCTGCTGGCCTCTAGGTTCTGAACAATTCCTTCTTTCAGAAGTGATTCCATCATTTTCCCCAACACTGAGGACAAACTAACAGGTTTGTAGTTTCCTGCTTCTGCCTTGCTCCCACTTTTGTGAAGGGGAATCACACCTGCCCTCCTCCAGTCCTCAGGTACCACCCCATCCTCCCATGACTTGTTAAAAAAGTGTAGTCAAGGTGTCACTAGGTCCTCACTTAGTTCTTTTAGGATTCTAGAGTGAATCCCGTCAGGCCTCATTGCTTTGTCCGCCTTGAGTTTTAGGAGTTCTTTCAGGACTCTTTCATCTGTAAATGGACTGGCGTAAACCCCACTACCCAGAGTGCTTCTATTGTTTGGTTTAGGTAACTCCTCCTCTTCTTCTTCTTTTGTGAATACTGAGCAAAAGTATTCATTCAGTATCTCTGCCTTTTCACTGTCTTCCTCTGCCCACCTCCCCTCTCCTTTATTAATTTTCACTATCCCTCCTTTAACCTTTCTATGCTCCCTAATGTACTTATAAAAGGTTTTATCCCCCTTCTTAACTGAGTTGGCTATCTTTTCCTCAGTTTGGGCCTTTGCTTTTCTGACTGCCTTCCCCACATCTTTCTGCTTTAATTGATACAGTTCCCTGTCATGCTCCTTCTGTGATTCCTTATACTTTTTGAATGCAGCCTTTTTCTCCTTAACCTTCCCTGACACCTCTTTTGAGACCCATAGTGGTTTTTTATTCTGCTTTGTTTTCTTTATTTGTTTCACAAAGGCTTGTTGCCTCCATGATGGCAGTTTTGATTTTTCTCCATTGTTCTTCCACCCCTCCTTTCTGGCCATTTGCTAATGCATTCCTCAGGTATTCACCCATTATGCCAAAGTCAGACCTAAAGTCCAGTATCCTTGTCTTTTTATGGCTTGTCTCCATGGTTGTGTTTATTGTGAAAGGCACTGTGCAGTGGTTGCTTGTTCCCAGATGTCTACTGACTTCTAAATTTGTGATCCTCTCTCCATTTGAGAGTACCAGGTCTAATATTGCTCCCTCCCAAGTGTGTTCCACCACTAGCTGTCTAAAGCATGCCCCCTGTAGGATATCGAGAATGACCCTGATCTTGGATGTGGCAGCAGCCCATGTCATCCAGTTAACATCTGGCATATTCAGGTCCCCCATCAACAGTATCTCCCCTTTTTCAGCCATTTTGAGAATGCCCTCTATCATTTTATTGTCCATTCCCTCCCCTTGAGACAGGGGTCTATATACAACCCCTCTGTGGATTGTGATGGCCAAGGCACCTAGCTTCACCTGAGCTCTTTCCTTCTAAGACTGCTTGAAAGGCAGAGTAGAGAAACTTGCCAGAGCAAGGGAGAAGGGTTAAGACTTAGTTTGGCTAAGCAGATTTACTGTGTGGTGGTGTTTTTATATTTTTACTCACAGGGATTGCTACTGTTTGTTGCTAACATTTCATTGCTTTATTTTTTCTCTGATTCAAATTGTTGTTGCTGGTATACCTTCTGCATTATTACAAGGTGTGCCTACAGGTGTGTGCTAACAGATTACTGCTGTAATCTTCTGATTCAAATTGTCTTTTGCAAGGAATATCTTCTGTTACTGCTTTATTTTTCTCTGGAGCAAAGTGTTTCTTACAGGGTATATATTCTCTGAAATTATTACAGATGCTGCTTTACAGGTTTTACAGTTTTATCTAACATTAGGATAAGCTTTCAGGGTTACTGCATTTATTGTTGACTGATTGTTTCTGCTCTTACCTCCTTGTTCTTTTGTCCGTGGTTCTTCTTTTTAGGCAGGGGAAGGGCCCAGCCACCCACCCCCATCCCCAACCACCCCACGCTACACTCCTTTTATAGGGTACCACAGTTGTGACATTTCCTGTGGCAGAGCAGGAAGGGGCGGATCAGTGGAGCCTCCACAAGGTGATCTCATTTACAGGGGCACTAGTAATTTAACTTGTTATAACAAGTTAAACAAAGCACAATTAAACAATTACTTGCATTTCTTTCCTTCTTTTTTTTCCTTCTAATTACTCTGACTAGGTTACAAACCCAGCAACTTATTTGGAATGGATTTCATTAACTGCAGGTACTGTGGAACAATTTTCAGAAGGACAGTCTTACAGGATTTATTACACTGTCCTACATGCTGGGCCCTTGGAGATCTTAGGTCTCAGCTCCGGGCAGCATGGGCAGAGATTGCACGCCTCAAATTTCATATTGAAGAGGAAATACATTATAAGAACCACCCGCCATTTCCCCAGCATCCAACAGAAAAACCTCGACCGCAGAGGGTAGATGGTCCAGGAGGTTGGCAGGTGGTTAGGAGGAGCAAATCAGGTGCCCCATCACTCTCTGCTCTCCAACACATTACCTCCAAAAACCATATAAACACTACAAACAGGTATCTGCCTCTATCTCTGAAATCATATAAAGAGGCAGAAGACACTGCAGAGCAGGACACTGTGGCACAGGAGCTAGCACAACAATACTCACCCAAATCAGGAACCAAACTAAACAAGCACAAAGAAATCCAAAAACTTCTGATCAAAGGAGACTCCATGATTCGGGAGTTGATACCCATCTCCAGCCAGGGGTAATGGTCAGATGTCTCCCAGGTACATCAGCATGGAGAGACACTGTCCGCATTGCTAAAATTGTTCACAAAGCAGGAGAAAACATTGATGTCCTAGTACACATAGGGACTAATGATCTTGCCAGCCGGTCAGTTGTGGAGACCAAGGAACACCTGACCAGGCTGGGTGACAAACTATCATCTATTTCATTCGGCATCTCCTTCTCTGAGATCCTGCCAGTCTGGGAGAGGGGAGCAGATGGACGGAAGGTCAGAGAAGGGGAGATAGGGGAGCTAAACACGTGGCTCAAGGGCTGGTGCCAGGAAAAAGGACACAGATTTGTAGGAACTGGCAACAGTTCTGGGAGCGAAAGTTCTTTAAATTTGATGGACTGCATCTGACTAAAGAGGGAGTCAGTGCATTGGGGCAGAAGTTTGACGTCTTTGCAGAATATTTAAACTAGCAAATGGGGAGAGGGGTGCAGCACCCCATATGTCAAATGGGAAGAACACCCCTTCCCCCTCAGCTAGTGGTCAAACAGGAATTCAGCGTGTTTGCCGTTCATTTGCATCACCAGGTAAGAAAAAAGGTTTGTCTTCCCATATGATGCACAGGGGTAATGCCAAACTTCACCCAACAACTAACACACCAAAATCTGGCCAATGGAAAATCATGTACACAAATGCTCACAGCCTGGGAAATAAGATCCCAGACCTGCAGGCAATAATGTCAGAGGCTAAACTGGACATAGTAGCAATTAGTGAAACGTGGTTTACCAGTAGCCACACTTGGGAGACTTCAGTACCTGGCTATGTATTGTTCAGAAGAGACCGAGGTGCAAAAGGGGGGAGGAGTGGCCCTGTATGTCAATGAAAATATCAAAGCTACAGAAATTCAGAATACACATAAGGAGCCAGAAGAACTGTGGGTCACCCTGGAAACAGGAAATGGGACAGCCATAAGAACTGGGGTTGTCTACAGGCCCCCAGACCAGGGGAGGACATAGACACATTACTGTTAGAAGATATACAAAACATGACAGCTAAAGGGAGGTTCTGATAATGGAGACTTCAACATGCCAGATACAGATTGGTCAATACCAGCAGGAACATCTGCCAGAACTAGACTCATAGTGGATTCCTGCAGGGAGGGCCTCAAACAACTGGTACAGCAACCCACAAGAGACAGGGCTATCCTAGATCTAGTACTGACTAACAAAGAAGGGATCACAGATCTCCAGGTAGAAGGTCACCTGGGGCCAGTGACCATCACATGGTATGGTTCAATTTGGCTACTACATCTAAATCATCCCATTCCAAGGCAAAATATGGGACTTCAGAGGAGCTGACTTTGATAAGATGGCCAAAAGAGTTAAGCTAGCCCTGGCAAAAAGAAACACAGGTGAGGGGGTACAGGCAAAGTGGGCAAGCATTAAGGATGCAATACTTGAAGCAACATCCCATTGTGTTAGACAGAAAAGGAAGTGCAAAAGAAGAAGGAAACCACTTTGGTTCTCAAATACAGTAGCAGAAAAGGTCAGAGCCAAAAGGCTGGCCTTCAGGAAATATAAGGGAACACAGCGGATGAAGATAGGGAGGCATACCAAACTGCCCTAAGGGAAGCAGGTAAGGCAGTAAGGCAGGCAAAGTCCCAAACTGAGGAAACACTAGCACGAACAGTAAAAGAAGGTGACAAGACTTTCTATAGATACATTAGTGAAAAGAGAAAGTCCAGAGGGGTATTGCTAAGCTTAATGGAGAAAAGGGAGCAAGTGAGGAGGAGGACCCTTAAAGGCATCTATCCTAAATAGATACTTTGCTCAGTATTTACTGAAGAGAAGGTAGGCAGGGCCCACAGCTCAGCATCATGGACACAGGGGAGGAGGTGAGCACTACTCCCTTCACAAAAGAAAGGGTCCTACAAGAGCTGCTAAGCTCAGGGTGGATAAGGCAATGGGACCTGATGGCATACATCCCAGGGTCCTTAAGGAGCTAAAGGAGGAACTAGCAGAGCCATTAGCAGAATTGTTTAGTGAGTCTCTGAGCACAGGAGAGGTCCCAGAAGACTGGAGAAGGGTCATGTGATCCCGCTCCACAAGAGTGGTAGCAGGGAGGAGGCGGGAACTACAGACCAGTCAGTCTTACCTCAGTAGTGGGCAAGATTATGGAGGCACTCCTTAAGGAAAGGATAGTGCAACACCTGGAATCCATAGGGGCACAGGATCCAAGACAGCATGGGTTTACAAAAGGAAGGTCCTGTCAAACTAATCTCATAGATTTCTTTGACTGGGTAACCAGAGTGGTGGCCCAAGGGGGAGCAGTTGATGTCGCCTACCTTGACTTCAGCAAAGCTTTCGACACTGTTCCACATAGAAGATTGATAAATAAGCTGGGTAGGCTCGGGTGGGTCAGAAGTTGGTCAACTGGGTGGCAAACTGGTTGACTGGCAGAAAACAGAGTGGTGGTAAATGGTATACAGTCAGAAGAGATGCAAGTCACAAGTGCAGTACCTCAGGGATCAGTCCTGGGGCCAGTCCTATTCAACATCTTCATTAGTGACCTCGCAGATGGACTAGAGGGTAGGCTTGTCTGTTTGCAGATGACACCAAGATCTGCAACAGAGTAGATGATCCAGATGGGGTGGGCAGAATGAGAAGAGATCTGGATAAACTAGCAGAATGGTCAGAACAGTGGCAACTGGGATTTAATGCAAAGAAGTGCAAAATCATGCACATAGGGAGAGAAACCCTGAAGCCACTTATAGGCTGGGAGAGGAGTTGCTAGCAGTCACAAAGGAAGAAAGAGACTTGAGCATCATCATCACTGATGACCTGAAATCATCCAAGCAGACCTCTAAAGCAGTAGGTAAGGCTAGGGGGTGTTGGGGTGTATTAGTAGGGTATCACAAGTCGTAAGAGGAGGTAATAATCCCTCTGTACAAGACATTGGTTAGGCCCCATCTGGAGTACTGCGACAGTATTGGAGACCACACCTTCAAAAAGGACATTAACCAAATTGAGGCAGTCCAGAGAAGGGCAACCAAAATGGTGCAGGGACTGCATCAGAAGACATATGAGGACAGATTAACGGAGCTCAATATGTATACCCCTTGAGCAAAGGAGGGAGAGAGGTGATAGATCGAGGCATTCTAAACACCTTAAGGGCATAAACAAGGTGAAAGAGTCTAACATGTTTAAATATAAGAAAAATAGCAGGACAAGAGGACACAGCATGAGATTAGAGGGAGGCCAATTAAGGGGGAATGTGAGGAAATTCTTTTTCACAGAAAGGGTGGTAGATGCATGGAATGGCTTACCACAAGAAGTGGAGGCTATGAATACAGTGCAGGGCTTCAAACAGGCATGGGATAGGCATAAGGGAGCATTACAAATGACTATGAATAGATAGGTCACTGACAGAGCAAAGGCCAATGGCACATTTATAAGGTAGAAAAAGAAATGGGCAGACTGGATGGGCCTTGCGGTCCTTATCTGCCGTCAACTTCTATGTTTCTATGTTTCTATGATGCCATTACCTGTCTCCAAGGTGACCTAGAGTGCCTCTTGTCCTCCCTCTTTACTTTTTAGTTCTGTAGCTTTGATCCTTTCCCTTATGTAAAGAGCTACTCCACCTCCTCTTTTACCCTTTCTGTTCCTTCTGTAGATTGTGTACCCTGGTGTGTTGACATCCCAGTCATGGTTCTCCATGTACCATGTTTCTGTGACTGCCACAATATTCAAGTGTTCCTCTTCCATCAGGGCTACTAGCTCTGGAAGCTTTTTTCCAAGAGTACGGGCATTGGTACTCATTGCCCTCCATTTAATGTTGGCTTTATCCTTTTTTACCCTATCCCTGCTCTTATTGCCCTTGTCTAGTTTTCCACTTACCTCTGTCCTGCCCTCTGTCAAGCTCTGTACCTCAGTGTTTACCATACTACCTGCCATGTTTTGTGGGGGGAGGCTTGAACTTTCCTGTTTCCTATCAGCACCTCCCCCTTGGCTAGTTTAAAAGCTTGCCAAGCAAGACTTAAAACCTGTCACCTAGGAGCTTTTTTCCCTTCCTGGACAGATACAGACCATCATGCCAGTATAGACCTTCATCTCTCCAGGTGGACCCCCAGTCCCCAATGAAGCCAAAGCCCTGTGCTCTGCACCAGTTTTGCAACCATTCATTAAACTGCATGGTGTGCAGTACCCTAGCCTCACCCCTGCCATAGACTGGCAGCACCTCTGAGAAGGTTACCGTGCTTGCTACCTGTCTGAGGCCCCTCTCCAACTCCACAAATTCATCCTGAACTGCACTGATCTCATGCCTAGCTAGGTCATTTGTCCCAAGGTGGACAATGATATCTAGTTCCCTCTCCTGTGATGCTGCTTCTGCAATCCTGAGGATTTGCTTCCTGTCCCTCCAAGCCATGGCACCAGGCAGGCACCTTACTTCCTTCCCTCCCCTCTCCTCTCCCTTCCCCAGGTCTACACTCCTAACAACTGAGTCCCCTATCCGAAGCTGTTTCTTTCCCCTGTGGTGTCCCTTGCCACTCTTTTGTGGGTCTCCCTTGTGAATGTCCCCAGCATTCTTCTGGGTCTCCACTGAGGGTGTCATCATAGAGGAACCTTGATTTGCAAGACTGACATATGATTTGTGTAGGGGTACAACTAGGGGTCTATGCTTCTGTTCCACCACCCTCACCCTCCCAGAACTCACTGTGGTACATCTGCTCTTCACACATGGCAACCTCTGAGGCAGTGGTTGTGGAACTGGTGCTCTTTGGGTGGGGGAGGCCTCCTTAGTCCTTGCCAGTTCAGCCTGGAGGTGGGCAACCTCCTCCCTCAGAGCTTACAGTTGCCTGCAAATAGGGCAGCAACGCAGGTTCCAGAATGTCTCCCAGAAAACTGCTGTCCCACAGCTAGGTGTTGACCACTCTTTATGTGAAACAGAATATTTACTGACTTGTCTTAAATTGACTATCTGTGAGCATAGGTGGATATCATCTAGTGTCTTTTGCATCTGATTTAAAATTAATGTCCAGTTCAAGTAACACATTTATGTAATTAATAATGTCTTGAAGAAGCAAGAAATCACCTTGCGTCCTTCTTTTTCCCAAACTCATCAATTTGTTTGTCCATCATCTTATTATATGTTGATATAAAATTGGCTGTCTTATGGGTGTCACTAAATATCTGATCCCAATCTATGTGTGAGACTTCTGTATCATTCTATCAATCCCAGTTTCTTCTGACAGCCTGGGCCTGACTGGGGTTAAGATCTCAAAGTGTATTATAAATCAAAGATATATATCCACTCCCAATTCCCCCTGACAGAATATATTTAAACTGTACCACTGAGGATGGATCCTATTAGGGTCTCATGTTTCTCTGGATGTAATCCTTTAATTGCAGGAATAGTAAGAAGTCAGTATTATCAGACTGAACTGTTGCTTAATTAGGTCAAATGATCAAACCATCCCTTGTGATATAAGTTGTAATGGGCAGCATAACCTCAACCTCTCTGTCTATACCACCCATTTACCTGAGCCAGAAGGACAGCTGGATTCTACACCAACCATTTAAAGGGTCACATATAGAGTTCCAGCTAGTAAGCATCTATTGCTTTCTGACCCATCTTCAGAGTGGCATCTACTGCTGTCAAATCTGATGGCCATAAGGGCATCCTCTCAATCACCATTAAAGCCCTGACCACCAATGGTGGTGGTGTTACCTTAATCAATTCTATTCCTTTCTACCTAGCATGGTAATCATGACCATAAGAGGATGATTGTCAAGTGAGCCACCATTCAAACAGTATAGTTATGGATCAAGTACAGACCTTCCCCCCTCTGCTTTTCCCTTCTGAAAAAATTTAAATTTAGCCCAGTTTTTTTCCCAGCCTACAGGAATATGTATATGGTTTTATGCTAATAATCAATATGTTTCTTTAAGATGAGCACTGGCATGCCCTGAAAAAATACAAGTATTTGATCTGTACAGTTATTTTAATTGATTGTATTCTAGCATATAATGGCAGATTTAATATGGGCCATTTTCAAGATGACACCTGAAAGACCACTCTGTTGAGTAGTTGCAGCCTGTCTCTAAGGATATCTAGCACCAGGTGTGAGAACTTCTTGATCAATAACTATTTTTACATTTGATGTGCATGTGCACCAAACATTTTGTTGCACTGAAAGGTGATTTTTGAGGTGGTGTCATTGCTGAGATCACTGCATTTCAAAATAACAGGGGATCAGCAGCCTAGACCAATGACTATGCACTGTGGTCATGACACCACACACTGCTTGCTGACAGGAAACTTCTTGTACTTTAAAGGACCGACCTGCTCCAATTAGAGAGGACTTTGTTTCTTTGATTTGCATGAAGTTGGTATGACTGGATGCCAACACCATCAGCCTATTTTTGTGACTGTCAGTCCCTTGTGAACCACCGTACCCAAGTTCAGCTAAATACATTTCCAGGTATTAGAAAGAAAGGTGAACTCAGGAAACTAGTTAATTTTTTGAAATGAGGTCTAAAAAGTGCTTTAATCATGCCCAGAAAGTGGAGTCCTGATACTGGGCATATGCATGTGCATATTCATATGCCTATGCATATGCCCATGCCCAGTATCACGGATCTACCTTCAGATTGCACTTAATGTACTCTTGAGCCCTTGTTTCAAAAAACTAACTAGTTTCCTAAGTTCAGCTTTCTTTCTAGTACATGGAAAAATTTAACTAAACTGAGGTCAGTGGTCTGCTCCTAAGCCTCAGCACCATTTACAGCTGTGAGCATGCTTTGGCATAATGTGTGGACAATCAGAGGAGGCCACAGCTGTTTTAGGGTTTACTTAATCTAATGTATATAAGTACCAAAGCATTGGAGTGTGAAAGAATCAGAATGCCTAGACTGTATAACATCCAGTGACTAAAAGAACAATGACCAGTTGAAACTGGTAGTGGCCACTAACAGTGATGATTAGAGGGCATTATTGTGAGTATGTTTTAGGTTCCTATCCAGCAGAAAATAGCCACTGTCACAGCAGCTTTGAACACAAAAATGTTTGATCTGGTTTTCCAAAAACTTAAACAAGATTGTTTTTTTTTTTCACACAGAGAATGTTGCTTTCGTACTTCCCAAAGTGAACTTTGGTGTTTGAGTCTTAGTGAAATAAAAACTTTTGCAATATTGTGCAACCCTGTCACTTTTATTACATCAAAGCATTTGAGGAATTCACTACTGTCAGATTTAAGCTTCTTACTGATAAATTTCTATGTATGCCATACTGTACATATATATATATATATATATACATATGTGTGTGTGTATATATGTATATATATATATATATATAGTCCATTCAACTGAATAGCATTACAACTAAAATGGATGTCTTTCAGGTGGATTCAATTAACACTCCTTTTCCCCTTTTTCCATTGTCAAATCCCCTGTATTTACATCTGTCTGCTATTCCCTGATAAATATGAGTTATTTCCCCTTGGAGTGCCCAGCAGTGGCAGCTTCTGAAATTTAGTACAATTTTGTAAAGAAAAGATAAATTTATGTTTGAATTATGCAATGCCTTGGATGGTTACACTAACATTCGATCTAGTTTTTCCTGACTTTACAGCTACAGTACCTCTGATATTCCTTAGTCAACAGTATGTACTGTGCCCACCCCCACTACTGCTTCTTTCTCCCTGCCACCTCCAGGTAGCTCGCCCACCAGCCCTTCTCATCTTTATAAATATATTTGTTTTTAAATAAGCAGAGCAGGGTGCATGCCCCCACTACTGTTTCTTACTCCCAACCCCCTCCAGGTCATTCACCTCCCCACTTTTCACAGCTTAGTAAATATGTATAAAATCCCTGGTACTGCTTCTCTTGACTCCCATCCCCTCCAGATCACCCACCCCCTTTCCTCAACAAGCCCAACACTGATATGCCCAATCCCAATGTTGGAATGTATCCGAAATAAAGAAAATCATTCCTTATTGTTTCTTTTTAAAACCCTATAAAAAGAGAATTGTCCATCAAAGTATTTTGTGTGATTAGTCCCCCCACCAAACCCTCTCACTCAGCACCCACCACTCCACACATCCCAATCCCTTACCTATCCACTGGGAGTCCAACACTGTAATCCTCTCTATCCACAGAAACATTTTCACTCTTCAAAGCCAGACTGTGAACTGAGGAAATCAGATATGCGGTTCAATGTATTTCAGTGGAGATTTGAACTTAGTGGAATAACTTGGTCATTTTTGAATATTTTTTCCTCAAATTATCAACGTGCCTTTTTAAGGGGCTCACCTCATGAACAACGACAGTGACATTAGGCAAATCTGTCCCAAAAGGTGATTTTACAGTCACTGCATGAAATCTTCTTTCAGAAAGGAGCTGAAAATTTGTTTCAACCCTTGTTCATATGATGGGGTCATAAAAAGGCTATGTTAAAAATTTTGAACAACAATATTAGAAAACAACAAAGTTATGAACCTAAGTCGAAACTTGCAAATGCAGGATCATAACTTTGGCAACTTTAAATATTTTGACCCTAGATTTTCAACATAGCCATTTCTTCACAGCACCTCTTGAAAGTGTCATCTGACAGTTTTCAAATCCTGGCCAAAATGTGTTTTCATACCTGTAGTGCAGAATGACATTTTGGTGGGATTTGAAAATGTTCACGTACTGGGTTCTTTGGGAGAGGGGTTAATAAGAAGGGTATGTTGAATATTTGGTGTACAGATATGGTAAAAGGCCCAGGTTATGACTGAACATTGCACTTTTTCAGCATTCACTAATAACTTTGCTAAGTTTTAGTATTTTAACTCCAAACTTTCAACATAGTCAAATTTCCACACCACCTCATAAACACAATGTGTCATTTTTCTAAAATCCTGGACAGGATGTGTTTTCACTCTTCTGGTGGGAAATTACATTTTGGAAAATATAATATAAATGGTACATGTCATAGCTATAAGGTGCATCATAAAACAAGTATCATCAAAAGTCGGGTCAAAATAAAAATAATAAAAAATGTTTAACAAGCATCAGATGCTTAGCATTGACAAATGCTTGTTTATAGCTGCTGGTTTTCAGAAGGAAAAATGTTTTACTGCATTTAGCCGAGCATGCTTTTATCTGCTTTCTCTGTTTCACTCACCAATTGTAAAAACAAAAACAAGGTGTTGCATCAGCATGTTATCTGAAAGCAAAACAAAATGGTAATAGTAAATGCACGCTGAAAATAGAAAACAGAGTTAAAAATTGATGTTTCAACCATAGGTCTTCTTCAGGAAATATCCAAAAGAGAAAAAAAGCAAAGTTAATGTAGAGGGGAGGTAAAATGGGGATATATATATATATATATATATATATATATATGGAAAGAAAAAAGGGGAGGTTCTGGGAGAAGAAGTGATAAATCGCAAGATAAAGAGAGAGAATCTGGAAAACAATAAGGTGATGATGGGAATGACAAGGCATAATAACAGTGAATGATCTAGAGAAGTCCCTAGGTGGGGACTAATTAATATGGCCTAGTAAGAAGGTTGAAAGGTGATAAATGTGAGGGAAGGAGACAGAGATGGAGACATCTGGTGAAAATGAAAATAGATGTTCACAGATAAAAAAGACTTTAGGGAAAACAAGGGTTGGCTGAAAGATGTTAATAGAAAAAAAATCTATCATTTAAACCAAAGGGCTGCTGGGAGCCAAGACAGATGATCAGCTTTGTTTCCATGTTTTTGCTATGCCTTGGTTGCCAGCATCCAATGGCTGGCAGTATAGCCTAGAGGTTAGAGAAACAAGGTGTGAACAAGCTTAGTACATCTAGCAGACCAGACCTGAGTTTGATTCTCACAATCTCCACTTGCATACTGTGTGACTCTGAGCAAGTCACTTAACTGACAAGTGCTCCTAGGTCACTCCTGAAAACAGGCACTTGTGTCTAGTGGTCCTTACCCGTTTACCAAAGACTAAAAAAAATTAAAAAATGATGTTATGTCTTCTGTGGAGAAAAGCCAAGCAAGCCTCCATCCCAGAAACACCATTACAAAGAACTGTGACAAACCAATATCCTGTGCACTGCCACGTTATCAGTTTCACTTTACTAAAGAATTACCATCTTGATGTTAACAACTGAAATAATCACCAGTTTGTGATATTTAATAATGTTTTATCTCTTTTTTGACTCTCTGTTCATATATCATGCTGCATGTTTAAATGTGTTACTTTTTGAATGGTTATCTTTATTAGTTATTTATCTGCAGGTTCTTTTTCAGTAGGCAAGATACTTTTGGCACTTAAGCAACATGTACCTGGATATACAGTAGGGCTGTACGAATACAATTTCCTTAATATTCAGCCAAATATTTGGTGTTTGGGTCCCAAGTATTTGTTATTTGTGTATATAAGTTGCCTTAATGGAGAATTGCTATAGAACTCATTAAAGTGGCTTCAGTAGGAGGCAGATAGGGGGTAATGGCACTTTGGCTTGTATACTGGTGCCAGAGGTTGTCTTCTGCCACTGATGCTTCAGGAGAAGAATGCAGAGGTTATGGATCTTCATCTTGTACACTGGTGCCAGAGGCTGTCTTGTGCTGCTGTTGCTTTAGGAGGAGGATGCAGTGGTCATGGCATTTTGTCTTGCCCCTTTGTGCCAGAGGCTATCTTGTGCTGCTGGTGCTAAAGGAGGAGGATGCAGAGATCACAGCACTTTGCCTTGTACAGTGGTGTCAGAGGCTGTCTTCTGCCGCTGGTGCTTCAGGAGTAGGATGAAGATGTCACAGCACTTTGACTTGTACACGGATGCTTGAGACTGTCTTGTGCTGCTGGTACATCAGTAGAAGAATGTAGACATCATGGCATTTTGCCTTGTACAGTGGTGCCAAAGGCTGTCTTCTGCTGCCAGTGCTTCAGGAGTAGGATGAAGAAGTCATAGTAATTTGGCTTGTACATGGGTGCTTGAGGATGTCTTGTGCTGCTGGTACATCAGTAGGAGAATGTAGAGGTCATGGCACTTTGCCTTGTACAGTGGTGCCAGAGGCTGTCTTCTGCTGCTGGTGCTTCAGGAGCAGGATGAAGAAGTCACAGCACTTTGGCCTGTAGACGGGTGCTTGAAGCTGTTTTGTGCTGCCGGTACATCAATAGGAGAATGTAGACATCACGGCACTTTGCCTTGTACAGTGGTGCCAAAGGCTGTCTTGTGCCACTGGTGCTTCAGGAGTAAGATGAAGAGGCCACGGCACTTTGGCTTGTACACAGGTACTTGAGGTTGTCTTGTGCTGCTGGTACATCAGTAGGAGAATGTAGAGGTCATGGCACTTTGCCTTGTACAGTGGTGCCAGAGGCTGTCTTCTGCCGCTGGTGCTTCAGGAGCAGAATGAAGAAGTCACAGCACTCTGGCTTGTAGACGGGTGCTTGAAGCTGTCTTGTGCTGCGGGTACATCAATAGGAGAATGTAGACATCACAGCAATTTGCCTTGTACAGTGGTGCCAAAGGCTGTCTTGTGCCACTGGTGCTTCAGGAGTAGGATGAACAGGCCACTGCACTTTGGCTTGTACACAGGTGCATGAGGCTGTCTTTTGCTGCTGGTACTACAGGAGGAGAATGAAGAGGTCATGGCACTTTGCCTTGTACAGTGGTGCCAGAGGATGTCTTCTGAAACTGGAGGCTCAGGAGGAGGAGGATGCAGGGGGAAAGGAGTTCCTAATGGGCATGCAGTTTCCCATAGGATAACACTAGAAGTATAAGATGCCAAAACTCTGTCAATATATGGAGTTAAGTAACAATCTATAGATGGTCAGAAAGGTCTCAGCAGCCACCACCAGAATGCTGGCACAGGGTCATAATGTCACAAGACATTATGCCACATGGCAAAATCACGCTGCCAATACAGCATGATTGCTGCCATGCAGCATGTCTTTTTTCTGTGGGGGGATCCACCCCCCACACACCACCATAATGGGGGACTGCGCCCCTGAACCCCCACCACTACGGATTCTCAACTCCGTGGGGGGGGTTACCTCAGGGAGCACACAATGTGTGAAAAAAAATAAAATGTCTGGAACTGGGAATCAAACCCAGTGCCAGACGCAGTGCCTGGGTTCCTGCTGCTGTGGCTCATTCTAGTGAGCCACGGCAGCTGCTCATCAGAACTCACTCTTGGCAGTGGTCTTCTCCTCTGCCTGGGATTGAGTGAATGGTGCAGTACTGTGTATAGCAGTATATGTGGTATTGCACCACTCGCTGTCATACACAGCGCTGTTTTGGGTATGCTATAATGTCGTACGCTATTAAGCATATGCCATTATGACCCGGTAGGCAGAAGGTCATATGCAAGAGCCATAAATATTTGTGGCCATGAAGAAAAGCAAGTAATAAGACATAATTAAGTATCTAGGATAACACTGTAATGTCAGCAGGCCATAATTCTTTCAATATTTGGAGCTAAGTATTTTCTTTATGTATGTAAGTATGTATGTACGTATGCATTTATTTATTTATAACTCTGAATAATAACATTGTAACTTCAACAGGCCAACATACAAATTCACATCTTACCCTAAGAGCTGAGAGGTACAGGTGTAAGGACAGCACTCAAGCATGATGCCCATTCAGCCTATAATGTGCTACCCCAAAAAGGTCTTTTGATTGAATGCTACCTGTGAGTGAGACATAATGAAATGCAGTGCTTTTCCAAAATGGCCTACACACATCCAGGCAGTCTCCCTGTTCTATTTTAATATCCTCCCACCCCACACCCCAAAACAGAAAGAAAACAATTAAAGATTAAATACTTTACTTACCTTTGCTGTTCATACCCAATATGTTATCAAGAGTATATCACCCTGGTGGGAAAATACCTGTATAAAAAAAAAAACAGGAGAAAAACATGATTAGAGATACACTGTTCAATCACAATTTACCTCCCCCTCCCCCAAAACACAAAAAGAAATAAAACCAGTAAAATATAGCATATTTCACTTACTTTTGCTGGTAGTACACAATGTGTTCATCGAAGATGAGAAGCATCAATCTGGCTTTGGCTGTCATCAGTCATCAGTAATATATTCCAGATTTCTTTGGAATCATTTCTGTCATCATCATCAACAGCAGCAGCATTAACAACTTATTGCAGGAGTGCACTTGAAACAATGGTACAAACTGGTGGTAGTCAGGCAACCAGAATATTTCAGGAATGGGAAATACTTGAAACTGGTGATGCCACACTGGTAACCAGAATATTTCAGCCATGTGAAATACTTAAGACGGGTGATGCCATACTGGTAACCAGAATATTTCAGTCATGTGAAATACTTGAGACTGGAGATGCCACACTGTTAACTGCCATATTTTAGTCATAGCAACTACTGAGACTGGAGATGCCACACTGGTAACTGGCATCAGGAAAGCTGTTAAAGGGATGGATGGAATATGGGCACCAGCAACACAGGGGATGAGAGATGTAGCAACACCAGTGGATGATTTTAAATTAGGAATGGCAATCAATAGGTGCGAGGCAGTTTTAGGCACCAGGAACTGCAGGGCATGCACTTTCAAAAGAATACACCATCACAGTGGAAGTAATAAAGAAAAAGGGTGCTGGCCACAGATTTGTGTTAGTATGACTTTGAATATGATGAACATGTCTGACTAAATGTTAACATGTAATGCTTATTGCTAACAGAACAATGATGGTAAACACAGAATGGATTGTGTAAGGGTCCATGCTACAGCACAAATGTTGTATCCATACACAATGATTTTTTTAATGCATTTTTAGTGGCCATACATGTATCCAAGGTGAGGTAGATTTATTTTTGTAAACACAAGTTGTTCCACATGTGCTGGGTCAAGTGAGGATCGGTGAGGTTCCACCACATCCCCAGCAGTGCTGAACATTCATTAAGGTGGTACGCTGGTAGGGGGGCAACAGATATATTTAAGGGCCAACTGTGCTAAGTACAGAGATGCTTTCATCCTTTTGATTCGGTACTCCACTGGATTTATGGAGAATGACTCCAGAGGCTCATTGAAATAACTGTTCAGCAGATTGGGTGCTGACTGTTGCTGTTCTGTTCTCTTCTGCTGCTCAGCCTGTAGTGATGTGCTGAGTTCAGCTCAACAGTCACCCTCCATCTCAAGGTTTTCCATACTGCTTTCAGTTTGTGATTCTGACACTGTCTGTACCAGGGTACAGGTTATTTTGTAGGGACAGGGTGACTGGAAAAGAAGGGGGTGTGGCACTATATGTGAAGGAGGGACTGAAGTGTGTAAGGGAGGAAGGGGAGGAGGGTAGTACGGAGTCACTTTGGATACAAATCCAGGATTCCAAGAATAGGATTCTCAGAATAGGAGTAGTATACAGGCCGCCATCTTAGACGGAGGAGTTAGACTGGGAACTAGCGAGACAGAACAGGAGAACCTGTGAGAAGGGTAGTGTGGTGATTGTGGGGGACTTCAACATGCCAGGAGTGGACTGGAGTACCCCAACAACCAGGAACAGAAGTGAACACTGCTGGAAGCCTTCCAAGACAGCTTCCTGCTGCAAATGGTCAGTGAACCAACCAGGTTAGGGAATACCCTAGACCTTGTGCTGGCAAATGGAGACTTTGTGAGAGAACTTACAGTGGAGGAACCACTGTCAGGGAGTTACCACCACTCAGTATGGCTCACATTGGATATGGGCAAGGAAGGAGTGGAATATAGCACAAGAGTGCTGGACTTCAGAAGGGCCGACTTTGGGAGGATGGAAGTGGTAAAGGGTACCTGGCCAGAATTCAATCTAGTATGGACACTAACCAGAGGTGGGAGCTCATAAAGCTGGGGATAGTGAGGCAACCAAACCTGCTGCAAGGCCCAGAGCAAAAGGCTAGGGCTAGGAAACCGAGCTGGTTGAGCAAGGAGGTCATGGAAAGTTAAGGAGGAAAGAGCTGCCTTTGGAGGTACAAGAAAACAGGGAGAGGGAGGGAGGACAGGAAGGAGTACTTGATGGAATCGAAGGAGGTGACAACGGCAGTAAGGGGAGTCAAGGCATCTATGGAACTCAGGCTGGCACAAGGCATTAAGAAGGGGGAGAAGGACTTCTTTAGGTACATCAGGGAGAAAAGGAGCTGTAACGACCACATAATAAGGATTAAGGATTAGGAAGGAGGGGGGTTGGGTGGAAGCAGGGTGTGATAAGGCAGAAGCACTAAATGATTACTTCTGCTTGGTATTTACTAAGGAGAAGGGGTGACACCCAAGGGGAAGAATGCCAGAAACGGGGGGTGACAGATGGGGAAATCATGGAGGGCAGAGTTCGGGAGGGTTTGAAGGGACTGAGAGTGGACAAGTCACCAGGCCCAGATGGCATCCACCCCAGGATACTGAAGGAGCTGGCAGAGGTCCTTACGGGACCTTTGGCAGAGCTATTTAATGCCTCACTACATTCGGGGTGTGTATCTCAGGACTGTAGGATGGCTTATGTGGTGCTCCTCCACAAGAGTGGCCCCAAGGATGAACCGGGAAACTACAGACCAGTGAGCCTCACATCCCTGGTGGGTAAGCTAATAGAGACTATCCTGAAGGAGAGGCTGGTGGCTCTTCTAGAGGCCAAAGGACTACAGGACAGCAGACAGCATGGCTTCATACATGGCAGATCTTGCAAAACCAACCTGGTGGAGTTCTATGAATGGGTAACTAGGCAACTGGACAGGGGCCATGCAGTGGATGTCCTGTATCTGGACTTCAGTAAGACATTTGACTCGGTTCCACATGGAAGGCTGGGAAGTAAATTAGAAGGCACAGGGGCGAGTGCAAAGCTGGTGAGATGGGTAGGAAACTGGCTACAGGGAAGGTAACAGAGGGTGGTGGTGGGTGGGGAGCTCTCACACCCAAGGGTAGTGACTAGTGTTGTTCCACAGGGCTCGGTGTTGGGACCAGTGTTGTTTGGGTTATTCATTGCAGACATATCATTGGACATCAAGAGCAAGATCAGTCTGTTTGCTAATGATACCAAGGTAGGAGCGGTGGTGGATGACCTAGGGGGATGGCAGGGGTTGCAGGATGATCTGGAAAAGCTTGAAACCTGGTCAGACACCTGACAATTGGGGTTTAATGTCAAAAAGTGCAAGGTGCTGCATTTTGGGATGAAGACCCAAGGAGGAGTTACCAGCTGGGGGGAGTGCAGCTAGCCCAGACAGAGGAGGAGGAGGAGGAGAAGGATCTGGGGTTGCTCATTACAGGGTCAATGAACAACTCAGCTCAATGAAGGAAGGCAGCTGCAAAGGCCAACAAAATGTTGGGTTGTATTGCAAGGGGTATATTCACGAGGAGGGAGGAGGTGATTCTGCCACTGTATAGGTCATTAGTTAGTCCGCACCTGGAGTACTGCATGCAGTACTGGCACCCGTATCTGAAGAGGGACATTAAGTTACTGGAGGGGGTGCAGCGCAGGGCAACAAAGATGATCAAGGGGTTGGGGGATTTATCATACGAGAGGAGGCTGAGGGAGTTGAACATGTACTCACTGGAGGAAAGGAGGGACAGGGGTGATATGATTGAAACCTTTAAGTACATGAAAGGAATAAACAAGACAGGTACAGAGTAGCTGTTCAAAGTAAGGAAGGGGAGGGACACCAGGGGCCATGTTATGACACTGGAGGGAGGAAGGTTCGGGAGGGAGATGAGGATACACATTTTTACAGAGAGGGTGGTGGCTGGGTTGAATACATTACCTGAAGAAGTGGTATCCAGTAGAACAGTGGACTGCTTCAAAAGGGGGAGGGTCAATAAAGGGGAAGGGTGGAAGGGAGGGGCAGCTGCAGAATAAGGGGTGCTAGCTGCACATTCGAGCAGACTTGATAGACCTCTAGGCCTTTATCTGCTGGCAAATTTCATATGTTCGTATGTTCATATTCATAGGGTTACCTGTTGATCTCATCAACCCAAGCATGCAGAAGTGAAGTTCTGAGAACATCTGCTTCTGAAACTCTGTAACCCTGTGAGTAGGCATTATAAGGTGTAGTACCTCACACTTGAAATGTGATCCAACATAGTGGCAAATATATGCTTTTTATAGGAACAGAGATCAGAAAATCTAACTTCTAGTTCTGTGGTGAGATTTTCCACAAGGGATATCACTGTTCCTGACGTCCGATTTGGATCTTTCACTGTATTTCCACTGAACCACCTCTGGCTTTTTTCAGTATCTGTACAGCAGGAATTACCTGACTTAGCAGTGCAGAATCAGAACTAAGGTCATGAGGGCTCCTTTCAAATGGGGCTAAAACTTTTACCAAGCCCTCTATCACAGCCCAGTCCTGATGTCCGAGGACTCCCCCATGTCAGTTTCCATGCTCATCTCATGAAGGGCCTGCTTCTGCTCCAGAAGCCTTTGCAGCATGTAGTAGGTGGAATTCCACTGGGTCTGTACATCCTGGATGAGATGATGCTGTAGCATTGGAAGATGTTCTTGTACCTGATGCAGTTGGTTTGTGACTTTCACAGAGTGATGGAAATGGCTACATATGCTTCTGGCTACTTTGATTGAGTGATCTGCCTCTACTGTGTTTTCCAAAGCCATTGTCACCACCAAATTTAGTGTATAAGCAAAGCAGCATATCCTCTAAAAATTTTCATCTCTAAGTGCTTTTATCATATTTGTGGCATTGTCTATGACTGCAAACCCTACCTGCAAATTGTTGCTATCTGTCCATGAGCTCAACATCTCTTTCAGGAATGACAGTATTTTTACAGCCCGGTGATCCTTTTCCATAACACTGACATTTAGCAGAGCAGACATGCAGGAAGTGGGGAAGGGAAAGAACCCACGCCAGTACCACCATCACCACCAGTGACAACCACATCTGCAACACACCAGTGTGCTGTTAGTGACATGTATGCATGATTTGAATTCATGCTGGTCCCTGTGACAGTTGTAAAGTGGAAAACTCCACCAACAGCCTGTGCTAGTAGTCTGGCAACTTCTTTTCTACAGTATGTGAAAATGTGGTTCATGATGGTATATTATACTTGGGGTGCAAATGCTGCAGCAGCCTACAGAAACATGTGTTTTCTAAAAATGGAAAATGGCTACAGATCCAAGGCCTTCATCTCACCAATTAAACTGATGATCTGCTTTGCTGTTGGGTGTGATGCCTGGTATTTGGTGCGGGCATGGATGGCTTACATGATGGGTGTAGTCAAAGTGGTACCACACCACATTGATTTTGACTTTGAACTCATGGTGGGGCGGTGTTACAATAATAGACGATTGAGCTGAAGAAGGCAAAATGGGTGATGCTTCTGTACGGGGATGCACTACAAGTTGTGTAGGGGGAGTTGAGGGCACACTGTCTGTCTCAGTAATAGAATCACTTCCAATACTTTGTGCATCTACTGGACCAGTACCAGAAGAGGGGCTGACAGGCACATGTTGTGAAGGGGTAGGAAATGCTGTGGATCTTTGAAGCACACGGGAATGTTTCATTCAGAGATGGTACATCATTGATGTTGTTGTGAGATTTGAAAGATTTTTACCGTGACTTATAGTACAATCACACACAGAACATACTGCCTTTATTGCATCATCTTTCATAACACTAACGTACAGCCACACCACACTTTTCCCTCCACTGAGAGTGGAAGTACTGGCCCCAATAGGGTGACCATGGCCATGTTTTGCCCCTTTCCCTTTTCATATCTTGGTGCAGTGGATGAAGTTGTTCTGCCCCTTTCTTTCTCTGCAACTGATGTAGTTGTAGAACCACCTTGTGTATCAGATGGAGCTGAACTTGACACAACTCTTTGAAAGGACAGGGTGGACTGTTTTTTTTTTTTGGAGGAGGAGGAAGAGGGTGACCCTGACTGAACTGCTTTCCATGGCAAGCAGCACTGCATTTTTGGGCAGCTGTATGTTCACACATCTCACACAAATATGACGCATATTCGGCCTCATTGCCAAATTCGCAGGTAAATTAGGTGGGTATCACTGTCAGATGATGTATTAAGCAAGTCTTGTGGCTCTGGTAAATATTCAGAACCAGATGAATGCTCTTCTTCAGAATCATCCACATCAGCAAAAGGAAATGTGATTAGAAGAAACTTATGAGGGTGAGCAACGGTACGTTTTAGCAAAATGATTGGTACGGTCATTGTAACAGTCTTGTGATCAGTACTAGTCACAGTACCTCTGATCATGGGCACAGTTGGCAAGGTAGTAGCACTGTTGACAGTAGTCCTGCAGCACCGTCTGGTCCTGGTGCCTTTTTCCAATGGCAAGACTTTAAGGCCCTTCAGAACTCTATCCTCTTGGATGACCCCATCTGTTATCTCCGCCCCCTCCATCCTTGCCCCTTCCCCTGTGGTATTAGGCCATCCCTTTCTTTTGTGAACACCCTCAACTGGATTGCCACAAACTGTGCAAATCTAGTTCTCCAAATAGGCACTATGGCTGACTCTATCAGTGACCACACTCCTACGTATATCGCTCTAACCACCAAATCAATATGTCCTCCCCACAAATTGCTATATTTTTGGAAATTCAAATTCCAGGATTCGGACTTAGTGCTAAGGGATGCCAGGGCCATAAACTGGTCCTCACTCTACCAACTCAAAGATGTCTACATGGTGGTGATGCTTTTTACAGAAGCTCTTCACAACCTTCAGGACAAATACAACGCTATCACCACCAGGAGGGGTAAAGGTGGCAATATCTGTTGGCTATGAAATGAACTTCTGGCCCAAATGAAAGAAAGGGACAGAACCTGGCCACAGGTACTGTGTTTGTGAACCTATCAAAGGCCTTTGACCTTATTGACCACCACCTTCTCCAATACACGCTGCTAAACCTAGGCTGCTCCCAGGATGCCACCGCTTGGTTTAGCAGCTACCTCGCTAACAGATCCTAGTCTGTTCTGATAGGCAAATATATCTTTGCTGCATTACCCGTACATACTGATGTCTCCCAGGGCTCCATATGGGGGCCTCTATTATTCTCACTGTTTATAAATGATCTTTCCAAAGAAAGCATAAATTGTAATGTGTTGCTCTATGCTGATGACCTTGTCATCTACCATACCACCAGGTCCCTCAAATCTATATCTTCTACACTCACTACAAACTATGGATCAGCTCAACATTGGTTCCTCTCCAAAAAGCTTCTTGTAAATGAGAAAAAAACTAAGGCCATTCTCTTTGACTGAAAGCCGTACATTGCAAAGGCCACCAAATTAAAAACCTTGTTACACATAATCACCCCGCAAGTCCTCCTCTTGACACTGTATCCTCCTTCAAATACCTAGGAGTGACTTTTGATCCCTCCCTTACCTACAGTGACTGCATTTATAACACTATGGAGAGAGTCCACCAGAAGATGGGGCAGCCTACCGTGTTAACCGCCTACTGACAGCTAAGGCTCATCTTGCAATTGCCAAGGGAAATCTACTGCCTTTACTTGACTATTGCACCCCAGTGTTCTCCTCCATGTCCTCCTCACTTCTTTCTTGTCTAAATATCACTTACAAGGCTGTCTGTCGCTTTGCCCATCAGGTCCCTTCCTCCACTCATCGTTGCTCTCTATATCAGTCCTTAGGCTGGCTCTTACTGCAGGGCCATTTTGAATATGCTATGGACTGTCTAGTTGACACCTCTCTCAGAAACTCACATAAGTCTCCATACTTCTCGCTTCTCACCAACAGGGTGGTAACTCGGTGTCTCAGGGTCTCTTCCATTCCCCTCTGGTAGTCCCCCTGTGTATCTACTGTCATGGGAAGCAAAGCTTTCTCTGTCTCTGCCTCTACCTCTGGAACAGAATACCACCTGCTATCCATATGTTACCCTCTCATCAGTCCTTCAAATCGAAGCTGAGAGATTGGTTCATGTCTCAGGCCACCTGTGCCTGCTTCCTTGGAAACACCCTCACCAGAAATATGCATTAGGGGCCCTGTGTATCACTTGACTTACTTCCCAAGTACTGGCTACTTCATAAACAATTGACATGTTTTTGATTCCATTGTAAAAATGTTGATTGCATATAGTGTAATCCCTTATGCACTGTATTGTAAACCTTGAAATGGCTGAATAATGTTTTGATTTGCTGTAAGTGTATGTCCTAGTTCTCTGCAACCAGAAAAACATCGATTTGTCATGAACTTGTTTTTTATGACCTTAACAGCTATTTTAAGATATGAAGTTTATGTATCACTGTTTCTGATACCACTGTACTCACTGTATTACATCCATCTGTTGTAATTCACCGTGTATCATTTGCAAGGTGTGATATTTCCCACACTGCTATTTATACTGTGATGTCTGTACACTGTATGCTCTGTATTGTTTTCTATGACGTGGAGCCTTTGTAAAGGAGTCTCTGACTCAAAGGTATTAATTCAGATTGTATTCAATAAATAAATAAATACCTACTGCATTATAACTTGTACTTACAGTATTGTCTATGCCAATGTACGGCCCAGGTCACAAATGAAAATGGTCTTGGATCAGTTTGTTCACCCGGTTACCAAAACATACATACATAAACAAAAACATACATTTACACTGAGCAGAAGCACTCATTGAGTGCCTCTGCCTGTTCTTTCCCTTGGTCCACCCATCCCCCTCTCTCTTGATTCTAACAATGTCATCTCTACAACTCCTCTTCTCCCTTATGTAATTAAAGAACCCATTTGGCCCCTCTCTGATCCCCTGAGCCGACATCAGCTCCTTTGCTGCCTTGGCTGCCCTGACTGCCCAGGTCAACTCCCTAGATGCCTTTGTGGAAACTTCTCTATCATCCTCACACCCAGATTTTTTGAACTAAATAACTGATAAATTTACAGTGTGGGGATATAGTTAGAGGTACAATTCAGGAACATGAACAGTTAGGTGATATGATAAAGACATAAAATGCGCACAGTACCATCTAAGTAAAGTAGAAACTCAAATATCAGTACAAGCACAGAGGCCAAAAAATAGTTGGTTACCCAAAATAGATTAAGGTGAGGAGCTAGGGAAATATTGCACATGACAACCAATAGTGGCGAGAGCTGGACAACGCATGAGGGGTAAGCAAAGGAAGGGAGGGAGAGATACTTTCAGGGAAAGGGAGAGCATTTTAAGAAACAATGGCACAAACTATCAACTATATTAGATTCTTTATAATTATGATACAATATTAAACATAAGTTGGGATTGCTGTCTCTACCTATTTTAACAAGTATGCTTTAGTGTTCACTTTTAAGAACCCTAAGTAGTACAGTCATGAATGGCTAATGAATATAAATAGTTAACAGTTATGCATATTATATATCCTTTTTTTCTCTGAATTGATTTGACACATTCTGTATACTTATAGGCCCAGATATTTAAAGAGTTGTGCATGGTGCAACAGTGTTGCACCATCGCCAACTTAGATATGTCAGTGATATTCAAGGGAGAGAAAGTGCGTGGCACAAATCCCAATGCGCCAGAGCGCATCAGTAATGTATGCAGGCACAGGTGGGGGGGGGGGGCATGCCCATGCATAACCTGCACAGCCCGATATTCAGCCTGGGATGTGCAAAGCCATGCATGTGCAACTCCTACCTATGCCAGCACAAAGTTACGCCAAAAAAAAAAGGAACAACTGATGGCCACCCACAGGTGAGCTGCCACATTGTGGGCACAACACGGCAGTTGCCACCTGTGGGTGGCCACACGAGTTCCGGCTGCACCTGGCGGCGCCCCCTCCATGCCTGATCGTGGGCATTTGTACAAAAAAGATTATTGTCCTATATCCCTAGTGGTCCAGTGGACCGCTATCTGCCTGATCGCAGGCATCTGTAAATACAGAATAATCCATCCTATATCCCTGGTGGTCCAGTGGACTGCTATCTGCCTGATCGCGGGCATCTGTAAAAACAGAATAATCCGTCCTATGTCCCTGATGGTCCAGTGGACCCCTGTCTGCCCGATCGTGGGCATCTGTAAAAAAATAGATATAAGTCCTATATCCCTGGTGGTCCAGTGGACTGCTATCTGCCCGATCACAGCATTTGTAAAAAAAAATGAATTCCAATATCCCTGGTGGTCTAGTGGTACCCCCACCCGCCCACTGGGCCCTCCGCTCCCCTATTGGTCAGGGTGGTAGCACCACCTCGCCACCCACCATCTGCCAACTGATATATTGAGGGCTGCACCCATTGGTTCACAGTGTGAGCTAATGGGCGTGCAATCCCACCGTACTAGGCATATCTGGAATGTGTAGTAGGTGAAGACTCTCCATTGGCTCACGCCAGAACCAATGGGAGTGCAGCCCTACTGAGGTGTCAGGCAGCGGGCGCGGGCAGCAGGCGGGGGTGCTGCCGCCGCTGGGTGACCGGGGAGCGGGGCGGTGGGGCTCAGTGGGCAGGTGGGAGGGTACCACTAGACCACCAGGGATATTGGAATTGGTTTTTACAAATGCCTATCAGATAGCGTCCACTGGACCACCAGGGATATAGGACTTATATCAATTTTTACAGATGCCTGCAATCGGGCAGACAGGGGTCCCCTGGACCACCAGGGATATAGGACATATTTTTAATTTTTACAGATGCCCACGATAGGGCAGATAGCTGTCCACTGGACCACCAGGGATATAGGATGAAATAGTTTTCTGTTTACTACAAATGCCCACGATCGGGCTGCAGGGGTACGGTCCCTGATGGCTGCTGGCTTGCAGGCGCCAGGCTAAGTCGTCGATCGCGCACCTGCATGCAATGAAGAGATGACATGCAATGGCTCCATGTGAGCCTTGCATACATTATGGCCCCATTTGCATGTCAACTTTTGAATATCATGGTTGCTGTGCATGGCGAAATGGAACTTGCGCTAGCGCATCCCCATGCTCCATTCTGGCCACTTGCGCTGGTGCAGTGCCACTGCGCCATGCACACTGAGGGTGGCCAGGGTGTGATATTCAACACTGCTGAGCCATGGCACAGCTCCGTTGAATATTGCCCAGTCCACATCCCTGCGCAGCCAAGTTGCGCTGCGCCCAAGCTTGCGCCACAGCCTGGCACAGTTTGAATATCTGGGCCATAGTCTTTAAATGGCTGTCAGATGGATCTCTAAAGTTCACTTTTAACATATTTTAACTTTTCTTTCTCCACCTTCTTCTTTAGCTCCTGTTATGGGTTTCAGTATGGGGAGGGGGAAGGAGGGATAGAGTGGGATGGTTATTTCTTTCTCTTTGTATTTTAAATTATCTATTTAGGTATATTCTCTTTTTGGAATATTGGTTCTTGGATTTGTTATGATATTTCTGGAAAATTCAATAAAGATTGGAAACATTTTAAAAAAGGAAGTAAAATTACAGGTCTTTACATAGAAGTCTCTCACACTCGTTATTTTCATTTTCCTCCGCAAACTATGCAAATTGTATTGTAATACAGTATACAGTTCATGTTGTACTACAAATGCTTATTCAAATTTTACCAATAATTGGAAGGCTGGGCCTGTGGTTCAATGGACAAGCAGCCAGCCACTCCCACTTCCTGACCTATATAAGCAGTTCCTCTCAGCCTCCTTCTGAAGCACTTTTTTTTGTCAGCTGGAGGCTCTGTCAGTCTGTCCTCTGCAGCTGGATGAGTCCTATCCCTCCCCCCACCTTGCTGCTTCTGCTTGTTTCTGCTGGACTTCTGTGTTTGTTTCTCTGCATCTGGTTTGTATCCGGCTGTATGCTTCTTTCTGTTATTTGTTCCATTTTCTTGTGTTTGTCTGTCTTTGGTTTTGCCTTTTGGGGGCTTTGTTTCTAAGCTCCTAACATATTGCTAATCCAGAGCTCATGCTCCTTGCTCTCAGTTACTCACAATGATACTGCAATCATTATCTGTGTTGTTCAACTAAAACCACATAGCTGCTCATGCTTTCTCAACTCATTCTACCTACCTCATTGCTGCAGTTTCATTGCACTGCCTGGTGATAGCTGCTTTCACAGCATTGCGCCTCCCTTCATTCTATGTTTATCGAATTTTGCAACTCATAGTTACTCAACACAGATGTTGCTCTCTATGTTTGTAGACTGCTATTATACTCTGAGGTCATCTAAGCTACTGCTGATGCTGTAAACTAGTTTTGTTATCTGCATGTGGGTCTCAGCACCTTCCATCACTTTCTTGCTTTTCCTATGGCAGGGACTTGGAGGTGTTGGGGGAGTAGTGGCCCCCGTGTGGCTACTTAATTTATGTTCTAAATCCTACCTCTGCCACCCACAGTCCTCAGAGTATTTGTCACCTTCATTGGCTTTCTTGAAAGCCTGGCAGGCTTGCCCCATTATTCATATTGTTGCTCATCCAACCTATGTGCAGGTCTTACTATTGCTACTCTGCTTACTGACCTACATGCAGGTCTGACTATTGCTACTCTGCCTTATTGACCTATGTGCAGGTCCCACTCTTTGCTTACATAATCATTGCTTACTGCTCAACCTCACTACTACCATCTGCCTACATGAGGTCCCAGCACTCTACACACATTCAGCTCCTTTTCAGTTTTTTGGCTCACCAGCCATACCATTCTGGCTCAGGGCCTCCTTGCAGCCGATGGTCTCACACTGCATTTCTAAGTCTCCATCCCTTTGTGTGCCTGACTTGGGGTGGGATCCCTCTCACCTGGCCCATGGCTGTGAATGTTCTCACTCTGGGCCTGGCTTAGCTGCTCGAGACTTGACAGTAGTTTCTGGTGTAGAATTTAAGACTAACTGTGAAGTGAGGTTACAGTGATCTCCTTTGGCTCCAGCATTCTACTAGCAAGGCACCTTCACCGCCTTCTCCCGATGACTGCCTCTGGTTCACCTGGTTTGTTTTTAGGGTGAGTAGGCCAGGTGAGTGCCTCAGCAGTCATTGCTCTCCTCCTTCTGCCTTGGTTGAACCTGATGTTGCAGAACACTCTTGCAACCTTCCATGGCATTCCCATTAGAGGGATCGAGTGAGGGCTTTCCTCTAAATTGGAATATTTTCCACGACCCTTATTAGATTTCTAAATTGCACCAGCAGAGCCGTCACAAAATAAACATCCCAAGCCTGGAGGGAAGGTGACCTAGGCCTTGGATCCCCAGAGAGTTCTTCCTCAAGGTTTTTTTTTTCCTCTCCTCCATGCCTCAGGTCATAACCGTTAGTTAGCCATAGTTAGTGTTCCCTAGTTCCTTTAGGAAGATTCCACTGTGGGATGAAGGTGGATGGTGTCCCTACTGGCCATTCCTTCTCTCATTAGGAGGCCCCCCTCAATTACCAGTACAATCCATTGTACTCATGCCATTGCTAACCTGTGCATCTCATTATGTTATCAAGCTGCCCGATGCCTTATCTACTACTATGTCTCACAGCTGTTGATTGCTAACATGCTTTGTACTATTACATTTCTATTTGGGGATCCTTCCTAAGGTACCTCTAGTCACGGGAATCATCCTATTGCACCTCTTGGGGTGGAACCCTCTTCAAGGGTTCCTTGCCTTTGGTACCCTACAGGGTGGTAAATCCTCTGGAACAGAAAGTGCAAACAGCCAAAACCTAAGTAACACAGTTGCACAAGCATAACACTATACTGGCTGCTTAGGCCATTGAATGACTACTGCTGAACAGTATGTATTTCAGAGGGCTGCTAATTTGAGGTGCTAATCACTCGAAGTCTTGAGAGTAAATGGGATGGTGACTGAGACTGTAATGCAATGCATAGTTGATAACTATAACAGTGACATGGTCTGGTCAAGAAAATTTACATAAGTGAATTTTGCAGAGGCTTACATGTAAAGGGCAATAACTTGTACTGCCTTTCTGTAATGTTTGAATAATCATTTTGAATGTCAGTATCTCAATTTCTTTCAGGTCCTGCACGTATTGGCACCTTACTGTCACAAAGCTGCTAGGCAGTATTCAACTGAGGTCCTGATTCCTATTTTTTTCAGCATTTTGAACATACTTTATTACTATGAGTTTATTGTTCTAAGGTATTTTTCCCCTCACCCTGGATAGTGGAAGCCACTCCTTTACCCATCAACTGTGCACCCCCCCCCCAAATTCACAGGATAATTTCCTATGTATGTAGTGTGCTGTACAAATGATACAAGATAGTGACAACTAGTAGTAAAACATGTTATTGTATGACTCAAAAGTCTTCACAATTTCAAAAACAAACACCTTCAAGAATCAAGCTTAAAATACACAAGTTTAACACATAATTGAGGGTAAATAAATACCCATAGTAGCACTGAACAATATAAGCATATCAGAAGGGACATAAAATACTTATATATAACCAAGACTACATACCCACTACTGGACACATAATAGAACCCTCATATCCTTATAAACGCTAGGTCTATAAAGTGCTTTTAGACTAAATTACTTTATTTGTTTAGACACTTATCTCCCACCTTCATATTCCATAGGTCAGCCAGATCTTCTATTCATATAATCTTGATCTTATTTTTAATACTCTTAATAATTGTCAAATATTTAGCTAGGCATTCTAATGTCCAAGCATCTGCTGTATGCATTAAAATGTTAGTAAGAAAATGTTTTTATCTATTTGATACCTTTCATGTAAGAATGGACCCAGCCAGTAGGCCCTTTGAAGATTATACCATTTACATTTCCATAAAACATGGTATAAATCTTCCACTTCTCCAGTGCCACAATCACAATTAGTGGAAGTAATACTTGGGTTTTTATAATGATACTCTAGAACATTTCCTGGAAATTGCTCAAATTTACATATAATAAAGTTCTGTCTTAACCTATTGTCTGTCAGCATTTCCATGTAGTGTTTGCACCCATGATAGTAATTATTTGCTGCAAACCACTTAGAGTAGCCTGACCCTGCAACAATCTCCAAATCCAGGTTGTTCCAAAATCTCTTTATCTTTTTGGAGACATATTTCTTATATTTCATGCTTAGTGCTATTCCATGCTCCACTGCTTTTTTTAAATGAGTAAGTTGATGTTTTGTCAGTCCCAGGTGTAGTGTATTATGCCAGTGACCCTCCCTATATCCCATACCTAACCACAGTTCCTTTTCTTTTAGACACTGTCTCACAAGAGTCCCTTCAGCTTTTCTCATTCCTGTAATCAGTAGTTTATTTTTCTTTATTCTATGGCCACATTAGTATTAGTTAACCCTAATTCCACCCTTATGTATGCTGACGGGCATGAATGTTCCTCAGAGCCTTATATAATGGGGTTATCAGTTCATCCAAACTTTGTGACTCCCAAATTTCAGCCCCATACAGAAGTTGAGTCTCAAATTTGGCTTTTACAGCATCTATTAATGGTTTGATGGTTGCACCTCCATACCTAAAATTGAACCTAATAAGCCTGGCTACTGTTTTCTTCAATTTTTCGTTAGTAGCGTTTATATGTGCAGTCCAGCCACAGTTCCACTGTATGTTGTCTCCTAAGTAAACATAATTTTCCACTACATCCACTTTACTATCACCCAAGAACCAAGAGCCTTCAGTTTTGTTTTGTCCAAAAACAAGAATTTTGGTTTTGGTCATATTTATTTTTAGTTTTAGTAAAGTGGACTTTTCATAAATATAATTTAGCTTGTTCTGTAACCCCTTTTTAGTTAAAGAAATTAGTATGATATCAGTCACATAGGCCAACAGCGGGCATGGCATATTCTGAATCTTTGGGGTATCTTGGTCAATATCTACACAACACTTTAACATTTTATTGAGATACAGGGAGAAAAGCATAGGTGCCAGCACACATCCTTATCTAACACCCCTATTACAAACAAAATGACTCGATAGATGGCCTTTTTTCCCAGACTGATTCTAGCCCAGGTGTTTGAATACAGTTGTGTTATGATAGCCACTAAGATAACATCAATATCTCTTTCTATAAGTATTTCCCCAGGTATTTCTCTAGACACACCATCGAAGGCAGAGCTATAGTCAGTAAAAGAAGTATAAAGCGTTTGTCCTCGAAGTTTCACATATCTATCAAATAAGTGTCTCAGAACAAATATATTGTCAATTGTGGAGAATTGTGGCCTAAAGCCAACCTGGTAACTAGAAATACCACCTGTTCTTTCATCCTCATACTGTAACCTAAACAGAATTACTCTGGAGAAAATTTTGAGATTAATATCTAATAGGCTGATTGGACTATACATGGCTGGCTCTATTAAAGACCCTTTTTTATGTAAAGGAACTATGTTTGCTCCTTTCCAGGAATCCAAATATTTGTTATTCATAATACATTTATTATAAAAGATGGTTAAATATCGACACCGTAGGGGTGTCTCTACAAAGAAAAGTTCTGAAGGGACTCCATCTGGGCCTGACGCTTTCTGTTTTATTTAGAACATATTTTGCTAAATATACTTCATCCATACTAAATGGGTGAAACTCATCATTAATCATCAAAATCTTCTCATTTACTAACCCTTCCATTGGATCAAAATAATTTGCTTGAAATGTTCCACCCATCTTTCTTCTGCTATATATGAATCCATGGTGTTGCTATAATTGTTAGTACCCTTAGCCACCAGCATCCAAATTTTTTTGGGTCCTTAGATCTGACTGCGTCCAATGTACTCAGCCACTTAGCATCATAATATCCCTTTTTTTTCTCTAGTAGAAGTTGCTTATACAAACATCTAGCTTTATTCAACTGTTTTAATTTTGAATTGCTTCTTTTTAAGATAGTTTTTACTTAATTTCCTAATCTCTTTTTTAGCCTTTTTACAATCTGAATCATACCAAGTATCTACAGTCTTTTCTCGAGTATTAATGGGATGTTCAAAGCTTGATTTTATATATTTAAAGAGTTCAACTATTTGTTTTAGCATACTACCATGTTCATAAGATTTAGTATATTCAAATGGCCAGATCAACATTGAGTTTACCAAAATTGGTCAAATATTCTCGTAAGAGTCTTGTCACCAAATTATTTGCTGAGCAGCTCTAATCTCAGTAAATGCTATATCCCCATGGCTATTTACTCTATTTTCTCTTATTCTAGTTTCCAGCACAACTGGATTGTGGTCACTTTTTCCTCTTATCTGAACAGAACAATTGACCCAGTAACTCGTAGTACTAGACCAGAAAACCAGGTCCAGAACTGATGCTCCTCTAGAGGAGACAAAAGTTTATTCGCCTTCCAGGTCCCTTGGGTATCTCCCATTTAGTGGGTACAAGTTGTGTTCCTCAAGGATATCAATAACCATGCGTCCAGCACTATTTAACACAATATCTTTGTTTTTTCTCATCTGTAACTGCTCAAAAGGTTCCAAATATAGATAAAAAGATTGGTGCATCAGCCCATCAAAAACACCAATGCGGGCATTAAAATCTCCCAAAACCAATGATTCAACAGCAGGAAATGTCAATTGTATAACCATCAAGATGTCGGACAATTCTTTCCATATTTTTTTCAGAGTAGTAACTAGAATTCTCCAGTGGCATATAGCAGTTTACAATAACTTTGTCATCTACACCATCCCTCAATATATTTACTGAACAATTTTTATTTTTCTCCTAACCTGAATTTTTTTTAAACTTCCTATTTTGAAAAAACTATAAGACCTCCAGATACTCTCCCAGCTTTAGCATCCTTGATCCCCAGTTCATGGAAGGATTCATAACTATTTAAAAATGTTACATTATTCACATTATGCCAGGTTTCCTGAAGACAAATAACATCAAAATCATTTAAAAAGTCATGCAATCCCCATCGGCCAGTTTATTATACCAGCCAGCTATGTTCCATATAAAAAACATATCTCCTATGGGCAAACTAGCCACAAGTCTGGCAGTAAGTTCAAGATTATTAAAATCTAGTCCATGTCCTTCATAGGGTCACACATCATAACCAGCAATTTGCATATACCTGTTTGTGAAGAGTGGAGGAGTAACAAGCTCCCTTGTTTCACTAATACAACCATAAAAGGACATGCACTCAAATACTACTGGGTCTATTAAATGTAAGCCCAGGTAATCTAGTTTGGTAGCTTGTAACAAAATTTATTCTGCCAGAATATCACTATTAACCAGTAGGTCAATCTGGCTACCTTCATGTGCTTTCTTAGCAATAAGTGAGCCCATTTGATCAACAGGGATTGCCAGAAAATTAGTCAATAAGTAATTTATCACCTTTGATAGCTTAGGACCATCTTCTTGTTCAATACGATTAAGACCAACTAGTATTAGAGTTCTCTGCTTGTCTTCTTGTTTTTTAACCTTTCACATTATGTAAAAGTATTCTCTATTTGGATACAAGAGGATTACATCCTTGTCAGGCAACTCATCTCTATTAACCCATATGTAGTTTGCAACCCTGGGGGATGTAAGGTAAATATCTATTATTGTTGCTGACTTGATACAGCAGTTTCTAATTTCTAGTATATCCTCCTCCACTAAACTAATATCTAGTTCACTATTTTATTTTATTTATTTATGATTTTGATAACCAGGTAGGTGCACTGATCCAGTGGACCATTTTCAGTCATGACTCGGGCCACAGGGTGGCAATATAGGGAAAAACAACAGTGGATGCAGTTTACATGGTAGCATGCAGGTTTAGCGACATTGTAGTTCAGTGAGAAAGTCATTTTTACATGAAGTATACAGGCATGGGGTTATATTAAACATTGAACAAAAGTCAGACAAAGGAGCAGTTATAACCCGGCAGACTGTTCTTGATATAGCCAAAGTATACACTCCTGCCCTGTCAGGAATGCCGGGGCAGGTAGGGTGGGGGATCCTGTACGGGTAGGCTATGCTAGTAATCAATGATTGTCATGCAAGTTTGTAGTGCTTAGGAGTGAAAGGGGCAAGAGTCCAACAGTAAAGGTAAGTTTAAGGTGGCTTGTGGGCTACTGTGCTGCCTAGTGTGCATTTGCAGGTGAACTCTTGCAGTAGCCAGGCCTTAAGGTTAGATTTGAAAGTCATATGAGATGGGGAGGTACGAATGGAAGTGGGAAGACTGTTCCAGAGTGAGGGGGCAGCTACAGAGAAAGCCTTGCTGCCCATTGCTGTGGAGACACGAGGAACCTCAAGGATAGAAATGGAGGAGGCCCTCAGGGGTCTAGTGGCTGTTGTAGTGATGAGTAGGGGAGCACAGGGGGATAGCTGGTTACTCCTGACAGCACTGTCCACCAGGCGGCCAGCAGCATATTTGAGGTGCGCCTGGAGAGGGAGCTATCCTAGGGACTGGTAGAGTGTGCAGTAGTGGGATAATGAGGGGGCTTTGAGAATAAAGAGACAGATAGCATTATATGCCTTTTTTAGGTGGGAGTGTTGCTTTAGAGACCTGAGAGAGTAGATGGGGGAGCAGCAGTCCAGGAGAGGGAGAAGGTTGCCTTGCGCGGTGGCGAGTCAAACTTCAGGTGAAAGTAGGTGAATTGCACAATATGCCGCACCAAGCTTTTGATTGATCTTTTTTACGGTCAGGGTTGTGTGGTCATTAAACGTGAGGGAAGGGTTGAGGGTAAACACCGAGGTATTTAAAAGAGGTGACCTGCTCGAGTGGGGGGCCTGTGGGTTATAATAAGTTATAACATTATAATCTCTTATTGCACTTTCATATTTCCCCCAGCTTGCTGGTCCATACCACCTAATAATAGGGTATATATCTGTCTGTTTAACTTTTGTCAAAACTTGCTCATTATTGCAAGTAGTCTGATTACCCCCCATTTCTTTGTTTGTATCCACTAGTTTAGGGATCTCTGTATTTCCAGAAGCTGATCCAACTTTCTGACTGAGTGCAAAAGTCTCCTGTTCTAACCCTTCCAACTTTAATAATAAATAATTTGAGACTTGATTCTTATCTTTGTTATACTGATGGTTAGGAGAGACAACACTTGTCTCAATTAAATTACATATTTTCTCAGATCCATATGTCTTACTAGCCTCTGCTGAGGGCTGTTCTGTACTTAATGAACTTTTATCCACATTTTTTTCCTTTGTACTCTCTTCTTTCTACTTTTCCTGTTTCTAGCTTTACCTTCTTTAACTTTTGCATTTACTGATACATCCAGGAACTCAATCACTCTAAATTCAGGTCTTAATTTTTCATTACAGTATATACTGTGTGTACTCAAAACTTCCTTGTCTTCAAATTAGTTATCAGCAGAAGACTCTTGTTCTAGTTTCATTAGTATCTGATTAATTTTAACCTCATTAAAGGCAACATCTGCTCTCATACCCTCAATCAGATTCTTATTAATTATTAATTGTTCCATCAAAACCAGGGCAGTACTCTTCAGATTCCTCAACAGCCCAATTAATCCTCACTCAAACAAGTGGGCACAAAGCTAGCAAAACTAGCAGCACTTTGATCTTTATTCTTAACTTCATCGCTAATTATTTTAGCACCACAAGAATTGCAGTGCCAGGGCAGTTGATTTGTTCCTCCAAATCTTTCAACCCATCAATAGTCTGTTGCAAGTCCTCTAACACTTTACTAAATTCTGTCCTGTTTTTCTGGTATTTAATAGAAGGGCTCCCTACATGTTTAATGGAACCAGATAACTCACCAGAATTCCAGACTATTGGTGATTTATCTATACTACTGCTCTTCACCATACATTCCGCCAAGCCCCAGCTTACATCTTCTAATTTATTAGATGAGTTAAGTGAATTAGTTTCTAAAGTATTACTCAAAATGGGTTCCAGAGAGTGCTCCCTAGTTTCTAGGCTTTCTTTAAGACTTTTCCCAGCCTCATACTCTTTCAACATTTCAAGTCTAAGTGGAGTATATTGAAAAACACTTTCCCCACTATCCACCTCTATTACTGAAGTTGTTAGAATTACACTCCTTTGTGTACAAGTTTTGTTAGCACTACACAAATGGTCTGCAATGTTTGCCTGCTTGGTCTGTTTAATGGATAATCTACTCTGTTTGGCTAGTTCTTGTAAAGGTGCTATATTGCCATTGTTAAGCCTCTGTAGCCTTATGTTAACCATGATTGTTTACGCTTGATAAGCAGAGTAAAGCACTCAGATGTTAGTCGATCGTTGGTACGGTGTAGTGCTGGGCTATACAACTATAAACTAATAGAGTAGTTAGAGTAATTAGGGTAGTTAAAACAATTTAAAGTGGGCCCCTCAGATACACACTTATTGTTTCACTCACTCAATACACTCAATACACATTAAGCATGAATAGAAAAATCATAACTTACATCGAACAGTTAAGTTTCCAAGGTCTGATAAAAATTAAAAGAGTTGAGACCAGGTTAAGCACTCAGTCTTATTCAGTCTTATTCAGTCTTTTTCAGTCTTATCCAGGGTCAGAATAACAGGCATTGTCTTTATTTCATGACCTTCAAGTGCCTCACACTCTTTTCATCACTTCCCAAGACCTTGAAACACTCCTCACATTCCACAAGTTCCACAGGATGTATCAGACCCAGCAAACACCAGCAATCACCGACAATTTCCCAAGGGCTCCTCTGTGCCGAGTAACGCTTCCCAGGATTTAGTTGTTAATCAGTCAATTAATTTGGCAGCAAAGTTCACAAAGTTCACAGTCACGGTCAAACAAGCATTTCTTGCTGAGAAAGTAATGTTCTTAACTTTTCCTCATTTGCAGCCCAGCAGTCAATAAAATAGCAGGAATTCAGACAGGAATTCAAGCTAAACAACGAGAGAACAATAGTGTGATTATTTAAAAAAACCTTAGGCTGATCAAAATCAGTGATAACCAATAGTAGAATACTCTCTAACACTTAATTTGTTAGTCAGTTATAGTCATAGTTACAGCTAGGTTGGGTTGCTCATGCTACACAGGGAACAAAGTTTACAACAAACATGAAGTATCCCAAGGTTCATTTAGCCTCATAAACAGACATTCACAGAAGAGTTAGAACTAGTTGACTTTCTTTTTTCTTCTGCATCTAGCATGCTAGACATTGTTTCATAGGTGACCCCCCCCTTCCAAGAAAAAATGTTTCTTTGGAATTGCCTTTACAGTTTAGCCAATTTAAAATAGTACACACCTTAGATGGATAAAGAAAAATAAACATTGATACATACGTATTCAGAGGCAGAAAATAAACTGCTATAATACAGTCCAACAATGCATTTTACAACACCACCAGCTATGCCAGATAAACAGTCACACAATAACTCACTAGCTGAATGAATATGAATTGCTTGAAAATAAACTGCCAAAGAAATGATCATTCCACATAACACAGTCTGTACTGAAAAATGTACTAAGGTAGCATCAGTGAGACGTAGCTCCACTTGGGACCCCCATGCAATGTGTGATAACTATAACTGCACACTATAGATTTGGTGAACTTTATTATTGTTGCTTTAAAAAAAAATACTAGCCACATGACAATGACAGAACTCTCACTGCAACTCTGTAAACTTCTCTCTCCATTACCCTTTTCCTCTGTCTGTCTCTGCCTCTCCACATCTCTCACAGTAAACACCATGAATGTCAGGAGCTTAAAAAAATAGTAGATTTAGTCCATCTATATATTTCTATGTGACAGTATTGCTGTTTGTGAATTTCTGCATGGAAATCAATTGTAAAAATACATAAATCTCTGCAAGATATATACAAATGACAGATATGTAAATGTGCCTTTCAATTTGATGATCAATGCATTTGGAGTGGCACAATTCTGCACCATAAATACTATTTTTATTTCCACTCCTGACATTCTTGGTAAATACTGTGAGACATGGAGATAGAGAGAGAGAGACAGAGAGCGAGAGAGAGAGAGAAAGGAAGGGAGAGAGAGGGAATGGATAGAGAAACGTATACAGTTGTTCTGACAGTGCTGTCATTATCATGTGGCTTGTTTTTTTTTCAAATGAACTGCAATAAAATTACCTAAAACTCATTAGTGTGCAGTCAGAGATGTCATACTTTGCATGGAGGTCCCAAGTGGAGATGCAATACCTTCAGTACAGATATGGAATGTTCATTTCTTTGTCAGTCTGTTTACAAGCAATTCACATTTCTTCAGCTAGTGTGTAATTGTGTGACAATACTTAGTGTAAGTTATATACTTTTATACTGGTACTTTTCTTAACAATATTGTAAGAATATATAGTATCAATGAGCCCCTTTTACAGTGAACTGTGTTCTGTTCTTAAATTAACAACATAGATGGTATAATTTAAGTTACATAGTGCTGACCATTGTAAGCATAAAAATGGGACAATGTTGTAGGTGGTTATCTGAAATGAGAAGTGTAGGAACTTGGAGCCAGGTGTAAAATAGTGACAGTAACAATAATACCTGTACTGGTGTGTTCCAGGAAAAAATAACATTTTCATTACGAGGATACAGGTTCCCCTTGACCTCGTTGACTTCCTATAAACTGGAGCAACGGAATTAGGTTGCTGATCTATGAGAAATATTTTGTTGCCTTAGGTGTAATGAATTACATCTCTTTTCAAGTACACAGCAGATGTATGTGGCTGATGCATGAAAGGGAGCATAGTTCTAACTCAGTTATCCTCCAGGCACTGCAGCCTGAGGTTCTGTGTTAGGAATAAGTTTGATTATTTTTATAATAATAGTATGAATTGATGTTAGGTACTTTATTATAATAATAACTGGTGGGTGTTTTTTCCTTAAGAAAAGCTAGGTTGATAATTTGCCATAATAACTGGCTCATTATTAAAGCAAACATGCTTTGGGTTTCCCTGACTGCTCGCATGAGACAACTGCTCTCTCCCTTTACTCGAGCTGGACACTTGCCATAACTGCCACTCAGCGGTAAGTGAAACCAAAGATCTCTTTTTTTTATTTTACATAATTGATGTGGCGAAAAAGTGCCCACCAGCAATTATATAAAACAAAAGATGGGGTGGTGTGTAAAATTCAGTTTTACACACATCTTCAGTGTAGGATGCTTCTCATAAACCCCTTGGGCTTTGCCCTCGGTGTTTATGTAGCATCCCTCACAGCAGGTGTGTGTAAAATCTCGTAACATACACCACCCCATCCTTTATTCTCTATATAGTACATAATAAATCATAAAAAAAAAACAGGTAATAGAAAAAATGCAAAATAATTTTATAAAACAATAATCTGATAACAGCATATTAGCTCCACTTGACCCATGTGACCTCCCATTTATATGGTTGATGAATATGCAACTGGACTTAATAAATAGATATGCTTTAAAAGTATAACCAGCTAAATGAAGAACTTAGTTTTATTAAGTAGTTGTTCTGTTAGGATTATGTGTAAAGTGCCCTTACTTTATTATTTTTTTTTGTATAGCAAACAACTGGCACTCAGTTGATATTGTAACAGAAGGAAACTGCTACAAACTGTAGTAATAGCTTAACAGTTACACATTAGGTCACTGTGACTCCCATGACCTACAAACTCTGGTTCTATATGTAAGTAATAAGCCACAACAGGGTGTGTATTTCAAGGATTTTAATGCACACCCAAGGAGTGTGCTAAGGCATGAGGCAGAATGCCAAGTGTCCATATGCCCCTGGGAAGTGCATTAAAATCCTAGAAATAGATACCCTGGAGTGACTTATCACACTTATAAAATGGGCCACCATCATAAAATAATTAGTTTGAGCCACTCTGATAGGGATTCCAATTTCTTTACTATTTTCAAACAAATGTACAATACATTAACTGTAAAACTGTAAAAATAAAATTGAAAAAGTAGTCCCTATTAATGCATAAATAGCATATTTCAGCAATAGATTAGTGCCTTGCAGTAAAAGTATTTATCAGTAGTGTTAGTTGAAAATATATATTTCCTTTGTAACATACAGATTTTCATATGAATGTACTGCAACATCTGTAAATTTGTAAAAATAAGCAGTGTTTAAAACTTTCTTTTTATTACACTGTTGTAATATACTGTAGTTTCTTAGAAGGCAACATTCTCTTATTTATAGGACTAAGGTGAAATGTTGGTAAGAAAAAACATGTTACCTTGCATTTCAAATCAGTGCAAGCACTGTCTCTTAATGGAAATGTGTTCAAAACTTTAAACCTGCCAGGTTGCCTTTTTCTGGTGGTGGTGGTGGTGGTGGAGCTGAGGGGTGATATATTTCATCTGAAAATACCCATATATGATTTAAATGTACATGCTTTTATAAACTGCAGGAATGTGTTTGAGTAGTTTGGGTCTGCCTCTGTCTATATAACAGTGTTATGCTACAATTTCTCTTTGCTAATAAAGTAGTATTGCCTACTTTCTTCTTTTTGTTTTTTTCCCCCACATTCAATATATGGAATTTTATTATGGAATGTTTACCATGGAACACAGGGATTCAAAATGCTCTTTTCCACTGGTGGAATGTTTCCCTCCTAACATACTGTACAAACACATACACATAACAAAGGCCTCTTCTGCAGCCACAGACTCAATAATCTCACTGTCAGGGCAAGCAGAAGAGCTTTCCCTGGTGAGCGTGGTAAAGATAGGAGGATTTTTCACTGTCTGCAAAGCAACAGTTATAATGAAATTATTAACAATTCTTAATGTTTCTGATTTGTTTATGTATGTAAAGAGAGTGTGATGATCAAAAAGACAAGATTTAATTTGTTTTATTTTTTATTAAATGTAGTTTTACTTTTAGGGCCCAGTTGAAGGTTTTTAAAGTGTAAAGGTAGCAGCCATATTTGTGATGGAAGATCAGCTCTGGTTCTAGGGAGTCTGATGGGAGATAGTTCTGGTTGTTGGAGGACTGATTTGCTCATTGTTTGATGAGGTTTAGAACCAGGATGACTGTTCATTTGTAGAGATTTAATGTACGGTCAGCCGATGTCTCCTAGCCAATGAGATTACTAGATTTCTTTTCCATTTTATAATAGTATCTAATACTGTTACGGATATGGTCTTACTGTTTTTCTTTTTCTGCAGCTCAAGTGTTAAGTCCAGTTGGAATCTTTGGCCACTGGCGGCGACTTAATTTTCCATTCCTGTGGTATTCTGTTGGAAAGTGCTACTCTCTGTAAGGCAGGGCACTTGATCACTTAACTTGTTTTGGTTCATATATGACTGCAAATCTACTCCACATTGAGCTGTATTTTATTTATTTTTCTTTACTATTGTATATGTTATACTGTATTATTTTTACCTATGCACCCACCAGAGATGCACAGCAATATTTGCCACTCTTTCATTTTGTAGCTACTTCTTCTCTTCTCTTCCATTCCACTTTCTGTTTTATTTTTATTAACTTTATTCCTCTCACTTAAAGCTGAGTATCTCTTAATCTTATTTCACTCCATTTATTAAGCTTTGTTTCTAGCAAAAAATGTGTGCTGATACGGTTTAGTGCCAGCTTAATTTCTGCTCGTTTTTCTTTCCCAAATCTCTAATTTATTTTTAACTTTTGACACACACTACTTTTCAAGTTTTGTTTTTTATTTTGGTGTAGTCTGTGTAATAAATCAAATGTTTTCTATCCACCCCTCCCAAGACTTTTAAATGCCACAATTACTTAATGTTTTCCTTTAGATTTCTGTGCACCCACATCACAGTCAGTTGTTGGGGTGACTGCCTGGTAAACCTCCTACAAGTGAAACGTAGCATCCCTCCCCTGTACAGGCAGTCCCTCACCTTTTATCCCCAAACTGCATATACCCTGATGCAGGATCATTAGAATAGCTTGCTTATTCATATGGGGCTTGGTTCAATGCATGTAAGCCACTGGCCTGATGTTTTTGTGTAATAGTATGATCATGGTTGGGTCAGAATGGATGATTACATGGCTGTTGTGGTACAGTTTCTTATGAGGATTGGGTTTCCTTCTAAACATATCTTTTTTTGTGAGGAATGGCATTCTGAGCTCATAACAGCTCATTTCCAGATGCTTCATGGGCAGGGAAGGGGGCACAGTACAAAATAGTAAATATCATGAAGTGTATCCAAAAAATAAACAAATTAAAGAAAATTAGCACCTCTCTTAGTTGTTTTGTATATTTATCTGACCTGTTAATTAACTGTTGGTTATAATGTGTGCTTTCCCTGATGTACAGTGTACTGCGGTATTTCAGATTTATACATTTATCTTCTAGTAAAGACATTTGACTTTTCAGCCTTTTCAAAGGATTCCAGTTCAATAATTAAAAAAAAAAATGTCTGTTTTTTTTTTGTATCAGGCACTTCACTTACACACAGCATTATATAGTTGCAGGATTTCTAGCTGAGTGGTACATTTTTTTATAATTAATCAGGTTCCTTCTTTTTTTTTATAGTTTCTATTACAGTCATATTTTCCATTCACAGCCTCTATGTCTTAATTATGGAATCCTTGTGGCAAGCAAGTCCACGTGTACTGTCTTCCTTCAAAGGTGAAGGAAAACTTATACTGACTCTTAAGGGCCAATGGTAATGACCAAAAACAATTGGAAATGTCCAGGGCACTGAACCATTTCAGGTCAGGGGTCAAGAGTCGTAGCACATCAGGTGCTGATGCCACAGTTGGAGAACAACTGAGAGTGATCTAATTCAGTTTCCTGTAGTCAATAGTAAGTCTCCAGGCTCCTGTGGGTTTCTTCATGGGCCACACTGGGTAGTTGGTAGTGGAAACGCAAGTTCTGATTACTCCTTGCTTGAGGAGAGACTTGATTGTTTCTGTAAGAGAAGGCAAGGCCTCAATTGGAAAGAGGTTTTGCCTTTGCCTTTCATGTACTGGGACTGGCACTTTGATGACAGTGTGCATTCTGCCACAGTCATGTTTGTTTTGTTAATTGCAAATGCTTCCAAATGTCATTGAAAAATGGGGAGAAGTTTTGGGAAAAGTTCATGAGCTTTGAACAAATCTATGGCATCATACACCTTGTGATTGGCAGATATTGTTGCCACAATGTGTGAATCAGGAATCAAAATGGTATGATATTGACCCTGAATCTGTATCAGTAGCATGTTAGCTAGATCCACCACACAGCCGTGTGGCACAAGGAAATCAATTCCTATGATACTAGGATGGTCATGCATTACCATTAGTTGGAAAGTGTGTGAGGCCTTTAGATGGCCAAGCTCTACCGGTAGGGGTAGAGAGCTGTATGCAGGTAGCCTAGTACCATCAACTCCTGACATGTTGGTCCTCCATCCGGTGGACCAAGGCGATGTGTCTGGATGTTCATTATGTAATACAGATACAGATGCACCTGTATCTAGCAAGACTACTAGTAGCCGGCCCCCTGACCTCAGCCTCGGTGCAGGGCCTTCCATTTGTATCCAAGACTAGCTTGTTTACAATCTGGACTGGGGCCTGTAATTGTCAATCTGTACTGCTGGGAGCATGGAGAGGTTGGGCCTGACTCTTGTGAATCACTTCACCATGCTGCACTGATGCTATATAGGGGGGAGGAGCTTCTGGGTTCAGGCCTGTATGGGCCTGAGGGCCTGCACCACCAGTATCCCCATGACCCATTGGGGACTAGGTCGCCGGTTGTACCACCACAAGGGCCTGTGTGGGAACAGCATCTGCTACAGAGTGCACTTGTCCCAGGATCTCTCGGAATATCCGATTCTCTTCGGCTATCTCCCTATATGAAGGGCCTGTTCTTTGTTGTTGTGGTTTACCTTTACCCTGATGCTTTTTTATACTTATGCCAATTCCGGTTCCCACCCCATTGTTGTTGCTGTTGTAGTTGTTGTTGATGGGCCTGTTGGGGGTGTTGGTTATCAGCTGGAGGGGCCTGTTGGTGTTGGGCCTGCCCTTCCACAGTGTAGTGTGTCGTGGCTTCTGAAGCAGGCTCCACGGTGGCTACTTTCTTGGAACTGGAGCCCAGATCACAGATGTAGAGTTGGTAAACTCTCAGTTTTCTGAAGAATGTTGGCAAACCTATCCGTATTGGGGTAGGTGGTTGTCTCTACCTTTTCTCGTACTGCTGGAATCATTCCTAAGGAACAAGGTCTCATATTCAATAAGATCTACATCCGCAGCTTCTTGTGCCAGGTGCTTTCCTGCTCGGTAGCCATCCAAAGTCTCTGGTGGTAAGTCGCTGGACTTTCCTTTGCATTCTGTTTTACAGGGTATGCAAGCATCACTCCTACTACACCTGGGCTGTGACCTTATCAAAGGTGGCATTCCCATCCTATCAGATGACATCAAGGAGTTTGGCCCACAAACTAGGATCGATGGTTTGATGTAGTATTTGGACCTGGTATTCTGCAGCAAGGCTAAGCATCTCACATTTACAATGCACCTTTTCCCAAGTGACAGCTGAGGTTGTTGGATGGATTAATCCGACTGATGCTGTCAGCTATTTGCTGAACAGAGTAGGCCATTTGTAGGGGATTACTGGGTCGATCAGGCAGAGGTAGATGTCTTGAGCACCGTCCAGGGCGGCCTGAGCTGCAGCCTCAGCCACAGTGCGGACAATACCCACCTGAGTGCCAGCCTCTTGCAGAAGCTGCCTAATTTGGATTTTAATGGCCTGTTTACTTCTCTCAGGAAAAGGTACATTGCCTATTGCAGTTTCAATCATCGTTTCTATCTCTTGCCTATCTTCTACATTAATATCGGCTATCAGTGGTGCTGTCGGGAGCAGGCCTGGGCCTGCTCCCCCCCCCATCATGGGGACCACCATGTTGGCATCTCCCATGATGGGCGTCATGACGTCGATGACGTATGACATGGTGAGGGTATAGTGGGGACCTGCCATGTTGTGGATAGCTGGGTGGGGTCTCTGGGCCATAGTAGGGGTGTGACTTGGCGTTGTATTGAGAGATGTCATCATCTGATAACTCCCCTTCAGATGACATATGTAAGGCAGGGGCTATGCCTCCCATCGCCTTAACATGTCCAGCCAGTACCTCCTGCTGATGGTACAGTTTCGCCATCTTGGTTTTACATTCAGCATGACTCACAGTTGCAACATCCATATCCAACTCATCTTGCTTTTGCTTTAGCAACACTCTGTACACGGCACTCAGTTTGCGATTGTCTCTAATAGCAACTTCTAAGTCATTACATACCTGGTTCATCTCATCCTATAGCTCATCCATCTCCTCACTCAACTGAGCATTTGCAGCGCTCAGCAAATCATTCATTTGCAATGCCTGTCCCTTATCCTGTCTCAAACTTTCACGTTCTTGCATCAACATACACATTTCCTGTTCTCCAGCTTGAGTTGAATGATGCAAAAGTGAATCCTTTTCATTCCGCAGAGTTTGGAGTTCAGACTCCAAGTTCTGCTGCAGTCTAACACATTCCATTTCCTGCAAACCCATCTGTTGCTTAAGAGAAGAAATTTGCAAATCAAGGGTTCAAAACCTTGCTTCAGAGGCTTCCAGAGCAGCATAGAGAGCCATGACCATCAACCCTTTAGCTTGGCACTTATTGGCTGATTGTCTCGTCTCCGTGTACTGCGTTGAAATTCCCAGTATAGGGTTTTTGGATTGACTCACATCCTGTGCAAAGTCAGCCCATCCTCCATGGAAGGTAAGGAAGTTCGAGACATCGAGTCTCAGTTCTGCACAGATATCTGACATGGTGGCCATTCTGTGGGAGGGAACGAAAAATCAAACTGTGAAAAAAGGCGCCGTGCTGTGTATCGATCCACAGCAGGAGCACTGTATACACAGCCAGGCTACTGTAAAAGTTGTAGACTTTCAAATCAAAGCTGTTATGGAGTGAGTCGAATCGGCATCAACCACACCCAAAAGGATGACAGCCAGACTTTGTAAATGTCTAAAAACTGGTTTAAAATGTGAGAGGTGATATGGGAATGTACACCTACTGTCCCTGTGGGAAAGGGAAAAGTTGTAGCACAAGTGAAAACTTACAAACGCCAAATATCGCCTGCACACAGTTCGCCAATTTGTTAGGAGGTCTAAACCTCACTTTCAGGTTCTTGCCAATATTGGGAATGCAACTAATCACAGACATGTTGCATAAGAGTAATAAACAAGTTTATTACTACCAAAAGGATAAAATCACAGTTACCCTAAGCATTTCTTACCAATACAAACCGAGAGCCAGTGCTAAGCATTCCCTATACCTCAAGGTTTCTCTGTGTCTCCTGGGATCTCCGAGGTACAAGACTAGTGTATCACATTATATACCTATGATAATTACTATGGTTACTGTAAGATAGAAACATTTCTAGTTACAGAGATGAGCCCTATTGGCTATATTAGAGGTGGCTCCACGGTCTAAGATAACATTATACAATTTTGTATAGTCACCAGTTTATGAACAAAAGAGTTCTTATACAGAGTCTTTCATAACTCAGTGTAGTAGTACAAATCACCAAAAGGTGGCAATGCGAACTTACATATCATAATTATTACAAGGACACAGATACCTTGGCATCTTACAAGTAAGAAATACACAGAAAATACATAAAAAGAACATATGTATTAGCAAGCAAAATGTATTACAACAATGCGCATTCATATCCTGACATCTACTCTTGTATGGTAGATGCCCTTAGCTCTATATGTTAGTATAACATATACTTAAGTGCCAGCTGTCTAAGGTGTGCCTCTAAGGGTACAAATTAGGGTGCAGGGACCTCGTGTAACATTCCCCCCACTTGTTGTCTCCAAGGGCAACACAGGCAAATCTAGGGAAAGTCCAGAGATCAGGGGTCATTTACAAACCTGACGTGCGAGGTTTGTAAAGGAACTCGAGCTGCTCACGGTTTTAGCGCAGTGTGCGCCGTAGGCAGCTGAGCATAATAATCAAAATAAAGATTAAAAATGCTTGTATAACAACAAAACCTTTACAGGTAATTTCTAACCAGGTGTTAGTCAATGCGTCATTCATGTCACCATCATTAATCAATGAGAGGATAGCTTCATTGGTCTTTGTCATATTATTGCTGATGTGGATGAGGTGTGTGCCTTTCCTGTCTAAAGGTGATTTTAATGTAAATGTCAGTGGGTCAATGTGTACATTAAAATATGGTAAGTATTCAGACAGTGTGAGCAGATGATCGGGGTTACCATCAATGATGTCTGCATCTAGCAGGGGGACGGGGGTTAAGACGGTATGCCCAATGACAGTCTTCTGTTGGGGGACAAAACAGAAATTGGGGTATTCAATAACACATGTAACAGATCCATAAGTATAGCTTTTAAAGTTTGTTACCACACAGTACTCCCCATCAGAATTATACTGAGAGTGAACAGTAAGGAGTCTCCACTTTTGCAACTGGACAGGGCAGGGGTAGGCCGTCTTCAAAATCCATGTTGACAGGTGATGAACCTCCTCATGATATGATTGGTAGAGCTTATCTGGAGCCAAAGTCGAATCCAAGGAATCAGTGCCATTCTTGGTGATGTCATCATCCATGGTGAAAGTCCAATCAATGCTATCTGGAGAATAACCACAAACAGGTTGAATAACATCAAATATATCACATTGGCATAAGTAAATGTATTGCTTCTTCGTACAGCAGTCCATGTGCGGAGCCACCCAGGCATCCAGGAAAGGATGGAAAACCAGTAGAGGTGGTAGATCCAGGTGTTCTCTGTAGATGTCTTCATCCAAATGCCTGATTGAGTGGACCAGTGCAAGCTTGTCGAACAAAGCTGTAGTGGGATCAAAACATGGTAAAGAGACAGTAAAAGAAACAAACATGGTATCTGTTATGGAACATTTCTTAGAAGCAAAACAAGGACCAGTATTAGGATGTCTGGTCACAAACCCCAAATTCCTAGCTGTAGAAAGAGGAATAGTTAAAGCTTGTTGCATACACATAGCAATACAGCCAGGGGTTTTACATTGTGGACAATACCATTTTGAAATGCATCTGTCATGTATGATATCAGGGATCCTTCCAGATTCTAGATCAAGGAAGAGATTGTTGATGGTAGTGATGATGTATGAGCCATAGGCAGAGCAAAGTATTTCTCTAGCAATGTATTGTTTATCTGCTTCTTTATTGTTTTGTTGTATGAGTGCATTGATCTTCTCTCATGAATCAGTGAATGCCTTAGCAATGTCATGCATGTTGTATACAGTGTATCTTTCTTCCTGACTAAGGCCATCCACACCATGCAATAACAGGGGTAGTATATCGTTAACCAAGCCAGTGGAGAACTTGGCAGAATGAGCTCTGATAGCAGCAATGTCTGCTTTATTCCAAATAGACATAGCTGTACCAAAGAGGCCTGTGACAGTACCTGTTGCACCTGTGACATCAGAACTGTCTACTTCACGTGTCTTACCTTTATGAGTTAGATCATCAGAAGTGTGTTTTCTCCTAAAGTTGCCTCTATGTTCAGTAGCATAGACCCCGGCAATAGGGTCTTGAGTACGAATCTGAAATGCAGCTAAACTATCAAGTAATAATGAACTATAAAATGCTGACTTGTTAGTATTGTGACACATACCACATTCTTTCATATTTCAGTAAGTAAGATTAAACAAAACAGGTATATGCATATACTGTAAGTTATTAATCAATGAACCTGGGAGGGCAGTGGCTGTTAGACCACTACGGGGACCAGGGGTATGCTTTGGACATTCCAAAAGCTGTTTATCAGTGGGTGGTAACACAGAGAGGTACATGGCTGCAGAAGCCATGTGGTGTACAGCACAAAATTTTCGAGCAGAATCCTTAGACAAAGAATTACAGTAAGAACGATCAATTAAGGCAGTGATGTTGTACAAACCAGAATGCCTTAAGGCAGTTTGTAACAAGGACAGAGAACCATTTGTGGATAATTTAGCATTGGGCCAACCCTGGAAAGTTCCTTAGGAGAGTTTGGCTACAGGGAAAATTTGTCCTTGCGATGTGGTTTGCCACTCAGTTTGTAGGGTAGATTTATCAGGAGCAACAACTGAGGCAGAGAGGTAAGCATCAGAACCTTCCTGGACAATGATCAGACTATCTGGTATATTGATGGATACTCCCTCTGGAGGAGGTGCTGGTGGATCTAGGCATCTTAGGAGATTTGGTACCATGCCTTGGATGCAGGGGATAACTCCTGAGATGAGGAGATAATGGAACAAGATAGCCATCTTGTCAGTGTATCTGCAAAAGAAGATCAAATATTAGTATGTTAGTACTATTCCACCCAACGGGGTGAGGAAAAGTAGTTAAGCTGCTTTATACAGTTTCAACTGGTTTGCATGTAACCATTTGTCAGTTAACTTATTGTTATGCAGGAGTCTAACCTGATAGACTGCTGGACTGAGCTTGTTGACGATGGGGTAAGGGCCTTCCCACTTGTTGGAGAAGGAGTGGATGGGATGTGCAAATCAGAGTACCATTACCTGATCTCCAACCTGCCAATCCACTTCTTGTGCATGTTTTCAAACTGTATTTTGGGTTGTTGCTGGGCCTTGCCCATGCAGTTGGCAGCATACAAGTGTGTGTATGTGTGTGTGCGTGTATGTGTGTGTGTGTGTATGAGGTCTTTTCTGAGTTTTTCCACATATTGGTCTACAGACACATGGTCTGCAGTGGGGGTGTGCAGGTCAAACAACAGGTGTTCAGGTAATCTCATCTGTCTTCCAGTCATCACCTCAAAGGGTGTGAGCTGGGTAGTGACTGAGGGTGTACCCTTAATTGCCATAAGGAGTAACGGCAGTAGGGAATCCCAGGTTTTGGGATTGTCCTCAATGAATTTGGAAAGTATTTGCTTAACCCATCTGTTGGCTCTTTCTACTTGACCTGAAGATTGGGGGTGGCAAGGAATGTGGAACTTCTGTTGAACTCCAAGGAGTTCAAGGGATTCCTTCATCAACTCACCTATAAAACTGGTTCCTTTGTCAGAGTCTACCTTGAGAGGTAGGCCCCTCCTGGAGAAAATCTGTTCCAACAGGATTTTGGCAGTGGTCTTTGCCGTGCATGTCTTAGTGGGAAAGCTTCAACCCACTTAGAGAACAGATCAATTACTACAAAAGCATACTTATTATTTCTGCTGGTGTTGGTCAGGGGACCAATAAAATCAATCTGTATGGCATGCCAAAGGCCAGAGTGTCGTTGTGGTAAGAATTTGGAATTTTGTTTGTAGGGATGGTGTTGTTTTGTGCACAAGTGAGACAGTTGTCTATGTACTGTTTAACATCTTTGGTGACACCAGGCCACCAGGTGGTGGTCTTAAGCCTTTGGAGGGTATTTTCCACTCCTTGGTGTCCACCAGTGGGTGTATCATGCACATGGTGCAAGAATTCAAATCTCAGGTGTCTGGGGACCACCCACAACTTGGTGGTGGAATCATCTGGTTGGTACCAGATGAGCTTGTCAGCTTGTCATCTGGTGACAAGTGTAACTTACCTTCATGACTCTGGTAGGGGTTGTGTGTGGAAGTTTCTCTTCAGTACTCTTGTCAAGGAATCTGAACACTTCTTTGAGTTCAGTATCAACATGTTGGGCTGCTGAGAGGTCCAGAGGGGGGAAAGGGTTCAGGTTTCTTCCTGAGTGCTGCAATTTGTACGGCCAAATTGGGCTCTGGATGGTCCATCATCCAGGTGTCCCCTCCCTCGGGCCCCTTCCTTGGCAAGGGTGTCTGCTGTGTCATTGAAGGCATGATGGGGTCATGGAGAGAATGGAGCTTGACTTTATGTACAGGAGTTTGTGCAAATCTTTAAAGCAGTGAATGTCATGTGTATTACACACCCTTGTACTTCACTGGGCTGCCATCAGAGGAGAGGAAGGAGTTCTTCTGCCAGAAAGGAAGAAATTCTGTAAGAGAACAACAAACCCAGTTAGAGTCTGTAAAAATTATAGTATCCTCTGTCCCATGCTGGATGAACTCGAGGGCACAGGCCACCGCTGCCATCTCTGCATACTGTGATGATGCTACACTGAAGCGCTTAGATATTTTAACAGTGTTCCTGTAAGGGTAAATCACTATAATGCCCATCTCTTCTATTTGTTCTCCCTGATAGTAGGATGCTGAACCATCAGTAAAGAAGCGACATAGAGAGGTGTTGTCAAGTATTTGTGTCGTGACAGGGAGGAAAGGACCTGGATCTGGAAGATCATGTGACTGCAGTGTACAGTCATGGGGTTCTCCTTGGAAAATGAGTCCATGAGCCAGCATAGATGGAATTTTTGTTGGGTGTACCTGTATGTCTCTATCCTGGAGAAGAAGTGACCAATGTGTCAGTCTGGTGTTGGAGACTAACCCATCCTTCACTCTGTCTGAGAGCAGAAAGGTAGTTGGGGTATGATTGTGTTAGACTGTGTGAGTGAGTACCTAATGATATAAGCAAGTGCTTGATGTTATAGGTGGCCAGCAAGTTCATTTAACAAAGGCTTTATTTCTGTTCCACTGGGGTCAAGAGCTGTGATGCATATGCAATGGGTCTCAGGGTGCCATGAACCTTCTGGGCCAGCACTGCTGGCATGGCAATGTCAGAAGTGGCACATTCCAAATGGAATGGTAGTGCTGGATTGGTGTTGACCAGAGCTGGGGCGGAGGCCAAGGCCTGCTTCAATGACATCACAGCCTGGGTGTGTATAGGGCCCCAAGTCCATGGGATGTCCTTTTTGAGTAACTCATACTGACAGCCCCAAAACAAATCCACAAATAAAATCTCTCAAATAATTCTCCATACCTAGAAACCTTGAAGTAGTTGCTTGTGGCATTGAGCAAGTCTTGGAATCCCTATACCTTCTTCCAGGTAGGGCTTCGACCTTGGTCAGTTATTTTCAGGCCTAAAGAGAGTACTTCTTTCTGACAAAGTTGTGCTTTTGCTGGATTGCATTTCAAGCCTGCTTTCTGGACGAGAGTCAGTAATTCGTCAAAGAGATCCAGATGTTGTTCCTTTGTGGCTGTTGCCAGCAACAGGTCATCCACATATTGCAAGAGACATTGGGGAGTAGAGAAACTTTTGAGGGCATCCATCATATGCAGATGGAACAGGGATGGGCTATTATGGAATCCTTGTGGCAAGCAAGTCCACATGTACTGTCTTCCTTCAAAGGTGAAGACAAACTTATACTGACTCTTAAGGGCAAATGCTAATGACCAAAAACCATTGGAAATGTCCAGGGCACTGAATCACTTCAGGTCAGGGGTCAAGAGTTGTAGCACATCAGGTGCTGATGCCACAGTTGGAAAACAACTGGGGGTGATCTGATTCAGTTTCCTGTAGTCAATAGTAAGTCTCCGGGCACCTGTGGGTTTTTTCACGGGCCACACTGGGGAGTAGGCAGTGGAAACACAAGTTCTGATTACTCCTTGCTTGAGGAGAAACTTAATTGTTTCTCTAAGAGAAGGCAAGGCCTCAGTTGGAAAGGGGTATTGCCTTTGCCTTTCGTGTGCTGGGCCTGGCACTTCAATGACAGTGTGCATTCTGCCACAGTCATGTTTGTTAACTGCAAACACTTCCAAATGTCATTGAAAAATTGGAAGAAGTTTTGGGAAAAGTTCATGAGCTTTTAACAAATCTATGATGTCATACTCCTTGTCATTGGCAGATATTGTTGCCACAACGTGTGAATGAGGAATCAAAATGGTATGATATTGATGCTGAATCTGTATCAGTAGCATGTTATCTAGATCCACCACACAGCCATGTGGTGCAAGGAAATCAATTCCTATGATACTAGGATGGTCATGCATTACCATTAGTTGGAAAGTGTGTGATGCCTTTAGATGACCTAGCTCTACCGGTAGGGGTAGAGAAAGGTATGCAGGTAGCCTAGTTCCATCAGCTCCTGACATGTTGGTCCTCCATCCAGTGGACCAAGGGGATGTGTCTGGATGTTCATTATGTAACAGTATACAGATGCACCTGTATCTTGAAGACTATTTAGTAGACGGCCCCCAATCTCGGGTTATGGTGGGGCCTCCGCTTGTATCCAAGACTAGCTTTGTTTACAATCTGACTGGGGCCTGTAATTGTCAATCTGTACTTCTGGGAGCATGGAGAGGTTGGGCCTGACTCTTGTGAATCACTTCACCATGCTGCACTGATGCTATATAGGGAGAAGTTTCTGGGTTCAGACCTGTATGGGCCTGAGGGCCTGCACCACCAGTGTCCCCATGACCTGTTGGGGTCTGGGTTGCCAGTTGTACCGTCACAAGGGCCTGTGCAGGAACAGCATCCGCTACAGAGTGCACTTGTCCCAGGAGCTCTCGGAATTTCTGATTCTCTTCGGCTATCTCCCTATATGAAGGGCCTGTTCTTTGTTGTTGTGGTTTACCTTTACCCTTATGCTTTTTATGCTTATGCCAATTCCGGTTCCCACCTCATTGTTGTTGCTGTTGTGGTTGTTGTTGATGGGCCTTTTGGGGGTGTTGGTTATCAGCTGGAGGGGCCTGTTGGTGTTGGGCCTGCCCTTCCACAGTGTAGTGCATCGTGGCCTCTGGAGCAGGCTCCACGGTGGCTACTTTCTTGGAACCAGAGCCCAGATCACGGATGTAGAGTTGGTAAACTCTCTTGGTTTTCTGAAGAATGCTGGCAAACCTATCCGTATTGGGTTAGGTGGTTGGCTCTACCCTTTCTTGTACTGTTGGAAACATGTTCCTAAGGAACAGGGTCTTATATTCAATAATATCTACATCCACAGCTTCTTGTGCCATGTGCTTTCTTGCTTGGTAGGCCATCCAAAGTCTCTGATGGTAAGTTGCTGGACTTTTCTTTGCATTCTGTTTTACAGGGTATGCAAGCATCACTCCTACTACACCTGGGCTGTGAGCAGAAATGTGCTCAGCTGCAACCTCATCAAAGGTGGCATTCCCATCCTGGTGGATGACATCAGGGAGTCTGGCCCACAAACTAGGGATTACGGTTTGATGTAGTATTTGGACCTGTATCTGCAGCGAGGCTAAGCATCCTTACATTCAGAATGCACCTTCCAAGTGACAGCTGAGGTTGCGTGATGGATTCATCCGACCGAGGCAGTCAGCTATTTGCTGAACAGAGTAGGCCATTTGTAGGGGATTACTGGGTCGATCAGGCAGTGGTAGATTGTTTTGAGCACCATGCAGGGTGGCCCAAGCTGCAGCCTCGGCAGCAGTGTGGACAATACCCTCCTGAGTGCCAGCCTCTTGCAGAAGCTGCCTAATCTGGGTTTTAATGGCCCGTTTACTTCTCTCAGGAAGAGGCATACTGCTCTATTGTAGTTTCCAATCATTGTTTCTATCCCTTACCTATCTTCCACATTACTACTTGTAGCCGTCAGGAGTAGGGACCAGGCTTGCCTGCTCCTCCATCATGGGGGGCCGCCATGTTGGTGTCTCCTATGATGGGCATCATGCGATCGTTGGTGATGTATGACACATGGTGAAGGTGGGGTAGGGGACCACATGTTGTGGGTGGCTGGTGGGGTCTCTGGGCCATAGTAGGTGTGTGACTGGGTGTTGTATTGAGAGATGCTTCATCATCTGATAACTCCCTTCAGATGACGGTGTGGCAGTGCGTGCACGCCTCCCATCGCCTTAAATACGTCCAGCCAGAACCTCCTGCTGATGGTACAGTTTCACCATCTTATTTTGAGTATTCAGCATGACTCACAGTTGCAACATCCATATCAAACTCATCTTGCTTTTGCAACACTCTGTATGTGGCACTCAATTTGCGATTGTCCCTAATAGCCACTTCTAAGTCATTACATACCTGGTTCATCTTGTCCTGTAGCTCCACCATCTCCTCACTCAACTGAGCATTTGCAGCACTCAGCAAATCATTCATTTGCAATGCCTGTCCCTTATCCTGTCTCAAACTTTCACACTCCTGCTTCAACATACATATTTTCTGTTCTCCAGTCGAGCTGAATGGGATGCAAAAGTGAATCCTTTCATTCAGCAGAGTTTAGAGTTCTGCACTCCAAGTTCTGCTGCAGTCTAACATATTCCTACTTCCTGCAAACCCATCTGTTGCTTTGCAGAGATGAAATTGCATCAAGGGTCGAAACCCCACTCCTTTGAGGCTTCCATAGCAGAGAGCCACTTACCATACCACCCTTTAGCTTGGCGCTTTATTGACTTGATTGTCATCCATCTCTATGTACTGGGTTGAAACTTCTAGTATAGGGTTTTGATTGACTTGCCTCCTGCGCAAAGTCAGCCCATCCTCCATGGGACGTAAGGAAGTTCGAGACATCAAGTCTCAGTTCTGTGCAGATATTTGATATGATGGCCATTCTGTGGGAGGGAACGAAAAATCAAACTGTGTATTGATCCACAGCAGGAGCACTTTATACACAGCCGGGCTACTGTAAAAGTTGTAGACTTACAAATTAAAGCTGTTATGGCGGATCACGTGATGAGCTAGAGGAGAGAGGACATCCTGAGTGCAGCTCCCGGGCCTTCATTAGCTAATTTATATTTAAACTACAAGTAAGGGCTCAATCGGATAATTCAATTGAGTGGGGAAGATTTCCTAAGCTTACATGCCTCTCGAGCAGGGGAAAAAAAGGGCAGGTAAAGTATTTTCACTGGGTTTTCAGCGGCGATCAAGAGGAGACCTAGGCAGGATGGCTGAGAGATGTGGAGGTGGGATTGAGCCTATGTCAGCCTCGGGTTCAGCAGTGAAGTGCCAGAAACCCCTCTCACTTGTGCCAGAGGACCAGGATGAAGGGGAGAGCGTGGAAAGAGGAGAGAAAGTGAAAACGGAAGACATTCTGGAGATTAAGCAAATGCTGCAGGGTTTAGTCACAGATTTTTCCACTTTCAAACTGACTCTGAATGTATTGTCGAGAAGAATGGGAGATTTGGAGGCCAGAGTTTCATCGCAGGAGAAGAAATCCACGGGGATAGAGCAAGAAGTGGTGGAGCTGAGAAAACAAGTTAAAAAGCTGGAAGATCATATGGAGGATCAAGAGTCATGCAGCAGAAGAAATAATTTCATTATGGCAGGACTTCCAGAGAAAACGGAAGGGGTGGACTGTGTAACTTTTATGCAGGACCTACTAATGAAGCTTCTTGGCCCGACTCCATATGGGGAGGCTTACAATTTGGAAAGAGCGCATTGGGCCCTTAGAGAGACCTTCCCCCGGGGAGCTCGCCCGCGGGTATTGATTATGAGGTTTCTCAATTATAAAGAAAAAGCATTTGTTCTTAGCAAAGCTGAGCAGTCCAAAAGCTTGCAGTGGAATGGGGTGAATTTATGGCTGTTTCAAGACCAAACTCCTTCCATTAGAGAGCGACAGAAAAAATGCTCAGATATTAAAAAGAAGCTCTATCTGGCAGGAATCAAATTCTGGATGCAGTATCCAGCGACCCTTATCATGAAGCTCCAAAAGAGGGGCAAAAAATATCTAACAGCGTGGGAGGCTCTGGAGGGCTTGAGATATGAGCTTCCATCGCTCTTCAAATCTCCAACTTGATGGACCTGATAGTGGTATGGGGAATGTAAACTCACCTGGACAAAATACAGGACAGATGGAAATGTTATGTGTTGATTGAATTTATTAAGGGCTGTTTAAACAAATAAAACTTTGCATATGTTTTTGAGTTAATATAGCTCTGAGTTAAGAGGGGGAGGAAGAGATGTTGAGATATATAGGGAGGCAATTTGGGTTTAGGTTGGTAAAATATAATGGAGGCCTCCCTTTCAAGGGCTTATACAGGCAGCAGTCAAATGATTTGAAGGTGCCACCACTAGAGGGCAGATGCAAATTTCTTTACTTTTAAACCAGGGGATTTCAGAAACAAAGGCGTAAGGTTTATTTTTGGGATATGGAAATTCAGGGGGATAACTACTACATTGGAGCACAGGGGAAGGGGAGCTGACTAATTTTTTTAGGCTACCCTTTTTGTTGAATAAGGGGGGGCTCTCATTTTACAGATCTGCCACCATACCTCGAGCGATGGTAAAGGGAGGGCAAGGGAAGAGGAAGCTCTCTCTTGGGTAACTAAGGGGAATGACTACATGAGTTGGCTACTAGGATAGTACAGGGAAAAGAGATATATTCAGCAAGGCAGAGGGTCATTTGGCGGAGGGGGGGAGTGCTGGTATAGGGGTGAAATGGTCGATTGTGAGCGAAGTGGGTTATGACTGCAACCCTCCAGTATGTATTAGGGCATGGTGAAGAACCATCAGGCAGACTAGCTTGATGCTGATATAAACTTGGAATCAGCGGTACAGGGATGTACTTCCCTCTGGTCAATGGGGTTTGAGAGAAGGTGAGGGAGGAGAAGTAATAAGGAGGAGGAATAAAAGAGAGTGAAAAGAGGGGAACTTCCTTCCTGTTTGGATTGGGATTTTGAGTAGGAGCTTGAAGAGGGGGCTGGGGGGCACTCAGGAGCTGGCTTAGTCATGGATCGTTAAAGTTTTAGGAGGACGATAGGAGGATCAGGGAAAGGGGAATGGGGGAGAGAGGGGTAAAAGAAAAGAGAGAGTCCACCAATTGGGATCAAGATACTCACAGGCTGTATTGAAGTAATGGAAGCAGGAGTATATATGTATAATGTCACAAATTAAAATTATTTCTTGGAATGTAAAAGGCCTTGGGGTAAGAGAAAAAGAATGGCGATTCTGAGACACATTCAGCGACTGGGGGCACAAATTGTGACTTTACAAGAGACTCATCTTTTAACAGAAGAACTAGATTTGCTAAAAAGAATGTGGGTGGGTCATGTGTTTGGAGTAGGGAATACAACAGCCTCGGGAGAAGTAGCCATATTAGTGGGGAAGACATGCCCATATGTGGTAAAGAGGGCGGTAATAAAAGGAGATAACAGGGGAATATTTCTCTCTGGATCTATTCTGGGGTCAGAACTGTCAATTGCCTCTATTTATGGCCCAACCCCACCTAGCCTGGAATTTTTTGCTTCACTGGAGGTAGCAGTAGTCGGGCTCCCATCACATCCGATCATATTAGCAGGAGATTGGAACCTGTGTTTAAATAACTGGGAAGATAGGAATCCTCCCTCTAAGAAACCCCCCATCCAGGGCGCAGGAAGCTATGGGGTGCTTTTTGGAGGCCACTGCACTGGTGGACCCTGTTTTGCTACATGGTAAGGGACCTAGGAGCATGACCTTTTTTTCAGGGGCCCACAAAATGCAATCCAGAATTGACTTTTTCCTGGTTAATCAGGAAGTGCTGGCGGGCATAAAGGAGATGACTACCCATAGTAGAATTCTATCTGATCACTCTCCGATACAGATGACGTGGGAACTAAAAGCTGTTCCCCCTAAACCATATAGGTGTAGATTGGACAAATCATTATTGTCTAATACTACATGGCACGGGAAATTAGAGAAAGCTCTTAGCGAGATCATTAGGGTTCAGCTTCCGACATTACAGGACAAGCAATTAACCTGGCCAACCTGTAAGGTTCTTTATTCAGGGATAGTGTAAAGGTATGCAGCTAGAAGAAACAAACTTAGACAAGCTAGAGAGGAGTTTATTTCAGGGGCCATAGATTCTTTGGAGTCCTTATAAGAGTCATCGGTAGAGTTGGATGCAGAACTTAAGTAATTGAGGGATGAGATGGAGGACTTGATTTATACCAAGGTAAATTTTTGGTTGGAGAAAATTCAGGCCGAATATTTAATGAAGGGCGATGTGCCTGACCGCCTCTTAACAGCTAGAGTGAAAGAATGGGAAGCAGCATGAATGGTAAACTTAATAAAAGTAGACGAAGAATATATAATTGTCCCCCATGAAACGCTGAAGCTTTCTGTTCTATTATAAGGGATTTATCAGGGGAAGGAGGTCAGTAGGAAGAAATAAGCTTTTTGAAGAATATACCTCCCAGTTCTAAATCCGGCACAGGTTCAAAGCCTAGCAGCTCCAATAAGTGAGGGGGAAATTCTAGAGGTTGTAAAATCATTGCCGAATGGTAAAACTCCAGGTCCTGATGGCCTCACAGCCAGGTTTTATAAATCACATACCCCAGCAATACTCCCTCTCTTCAAAGACCTGTTTACCAGGATAATGTAAGAAGGGGTATGTCATTCCCCACTCTATCAAGCATACATCACCCTTATCCCAAAACTGGATAAACCAAAAGAGCTTCCTGAAAGTTACTGACCGATTGCACTAAGGAACCAAGATATCAAGATCCTGACAAGGATCTTGGCCAACAGAATTCTGAAGGTTGCCCCAACTTTAATTAGTCAGGAGCAGGTGGGTTTTATGCCTGGCAGGGGGGCTCATGATGCACTAAGGAAATGACACCATATCCTTAACTATGCAGAGGATTCTCTGATATCTATGGTATTGATATCTCTAGATGCAGATAAGGCCTTCGACAGGGTGTCTCACCTTTTTCTTTTTAAAACCATGGAGAGAATGGGATTCCCTGAAGGCCTTCTCAGGGGAATCAAGAATTTATATGCAACCCCCACAGCTCGAGTGCTATATAATGGATATTTGTCCCAGGAAATTAAATTAGAGAATGGGACCAGGCAGGGTTGCCCCCTCTCCCCTATATTGTTTAACATTTACTTAGAACCTCTACTACGGGCACTAAACTTAGAACCTAAAATCCAGGGAATTCAAATTCGGGGGGAGGAACTCAAACTGTCTGTGTTTGCGGACAACATACTTTTGCATTTGCAGGATCCAGCTGAGGGTTTCAAGCAGGCGTTGGAAATCATACAAAGATATTCTGAGGTATCAAATTATAAATTGAATTTAAGCAAGACACAAATTTTACCCCTTACACCTCATACCTTTAGGGCGGACTTCGAACCCCTGCAGATACACTGGGCCCCTCAAGCAATTAAATATCTGGGTATTTGGATCACACCTAATGTTGAGGTGGGTGCTGAGGTAAACATGGAAAAACTATTAGTCATAATTGGGAGACATCCTCAGATGGAACAAACTACCATTAAATTTACAAGCTAGATTAGGACTGATCAAAATGAATCTGCTGCCCAGGCTGTTGTATCCGATCACCTGGCTCCGTGATCTCTTCCTCAGTCCTGGTTTATAAAGTTAGAAAGCTGTTATCAGCTTTCCTATGGAGCTCAAAGCTAAAAAGGAAGAAGCATACGCTTATGCGTATGCCACAGAAGGTGGGGGGGGGGCTTTAAGATGCCAGATCTTCAATTATACTATGTGGCAGGGCAGTTGGGAATAATGGGAAAGTGGAATGGATGGGGGGGAGAGGTCTATGTACCAGCTTGATTTTGTATGGAGAGACAGATTTTAAGGGAAATGGGGCTTTCCCCAGATGCATTGCCATTTTCACACCCGGACGAGCTACCTCCAAAAGTAAAGTTGACCCTGATAGCAAAACCTGTCAGTGCATGGTGGTTTTTTTAATGCCAGCACAAAGGAGGGGACAGGAGAAGGCATGGGAACAACCGATAATGGGTAATCCGAATTTCTGGTTAGGGGGCCAGATTATTAAAAAAACAGTGGGCTAGGCAGTTAGAGGGACTTAAGTTGGTCGATTGCGTTAAGGAGGATAAGGTTATTCTTCTGCCCCAAAGTCAGGGACTGCCTTTCTTTAAGAAGATCCAGATTATTAATTTGCTAAACAGGGTAAAAAAAAGGATGGTAGATACCCAAAAGAAAGGGTTTAACTAGGGAGAACTAACTGGGGTGAATTTGGTAAATAAGCCAATTTCCCAAATTTACAGGGTACTCTTAAATTTCCTGAACTCAAGTGACTCAATCCACATCCCATATTGGGATAAAATTATGGCTCCCGTAAGGCCTAATTGGAAGGATGTATGGAATAGTTGTAAATACATAACTATACCGAAACTTAAGAATATGCAATTGTTCATTTCTTCTAACATGTATTATACTCCAGCAAAGCTATGTGCAAGGAACCTCATACAAACAGACCTATGCTTTAGGTGTAATGAGAAACCGGGGGATATATTGCATGTGATGTGGGATTGTGCCAAGATCTGGCCCCTCCAGCTTAAAATTAAGCAGAATATGGACCCCATCTTAGACTACTCAGAGTTTGTATTGCCTGAGGTATGTGTACTTGGGGATCTGTCTCAGGCTTCAGGGAATACGTCTAAGTATCACATATCCTTAATCATGGCCCTGGTCAAGTCCTTTGTCTTAAAACATTGGAAAGACAGCCTGATCTATACCTATGATCAATGGGTAGGGGATTTGATGAGGACCCTGGGAAGGATACAAAAGCATATGTTGAATGAAGATAAGAGGGGATTATATAAAAAAAGGTGGCAGTCTCTTGAAGCTGTCTACTCTATATAGCTAATAGATACCCAGAGAAAGGGTCTGTCTGTTGGGGTAAGATTAGTGAATGAATAATTGTTTGAAAGTTTGCTTAATAGGAAAGCTTTGTTGGTTGTTTGCATAATTGCTTACTAGTGAGGAAGCACATTCAGTGGGATACTATGTAGGAACATACAGATCTGCGAAGTAGGCAAGGGTGGGGGAACTCTCTCTCTTTTCTAGGGATGCAGCTACGGCTGTTAGTCTGACCTGGCTATGGGGGGTTAGCACAGGCTAAGTGTATTGGCAGGTGGGCAGTGGGCTATTAGACTATATATACGTGAGTTAATTGAATGCCCACCTCATTAGGGGGGTTGGACATGCTTTATTTTGCCTATTAAAGGCTAGGTTACTTTAATGTAGCTGTGTATGTATAAAGTTTCTGCAGCCAGTTTTGGGCTGGGGGACCAGGAGTAATTCTTGGTTTATATGTGTGTGTCATTGTATGTCTTAAATGTGTGTAAGTAAAACCAATAAAGATGGTTTAAAAAAACAATCAAATCAAAGCTGTTATGGAGTTAGTCGAGTCGGCATCAACCACACCCAAAAGGATGACAGACAGACTTTGTAAGTGACTACAAACTGGTTTAAAATGGGAGAGATGATACGGGAATGTACACCGACTGTCCCATTGAGAAAGGGAAAAGTTGTAGCAACAAGTGAAAACTTACAAATACCAAATATCGCCTGCACACGGTTCGCCAATTTGTTAGGAGGTCTAAACCTCACTTTCAGGTTCTTTGCAATATTGGGAATGCAAGTAATCACAGACATGTTGCATAAGAGTAATAAACAAGTTTATTACTACCAAAAGGATAAAATCACAGTTGCCCTAAGCAGTTCTTACCAATACGAACCGGGAGCCAATGCTAAGCATTCCCTATACCTCTAGGTTTCTCTACGTCTCCTGGGATCTCCGAGGTACAAGACTAGTGTATCACATTATATACCTATGATAATTACTATGGTTACTGTAAGATAGAAACATTTCTAGTTACAGAGATGAGCCCCATTGGCTATATTAGAGGTGGCTCCATGGTCTTAAGATAACATTATATAATTTTGTATAGTCATCAGTTTATGAACAAAAGAGTTCTTATACAGAGTCTTACATAACTCAGTGTAGTAGTACAAATCACCAAAAGGTGGCAATGCTGACTTACATATCATAATTATTCCAAGGACACAGGTGCCTTGGCATCTTACAAGTAAGAACTACACAGAAAATACATAAAAGAACATATGTATTAGCAAGCAAAGTGTATTACAACAATATGCATTCATATCCTGACATCTACTCTTGTATGGTAGATGCCCTTAGCCCTATATGCTAGTATAACATATACTTAAGTGCTAGCTGTCTATGGTGTACCTCTGAGGGTACCAATTAGGGTGCAGGGACCTCATGTAACAGCCCCAATGCATTGTGTCATTTTGCTACATACTTGCTTCTCCCCCTTTCTTAGTTTCCTATATTGGTATTGAATACTGTTACTTATGTGACCATACTGTTTTTTAATTTTTCTGCAGCTCAAGTGTTAACTCCAATTTTCCATTCCTGTTTCATGTGGTATTATGTTGGAAAGTGCTGGAAAGTGCTACTCTCTGTAAGGCAGGGCACTTGATCGCTCAACCTGTTTTGGCTTATATATGATGGCAAATCTGCTCAGCAGTGAGCTGTATTTTATTTATTTTTCTTTATTACCATATTTGTTCTGTTATTTTTGCCTATGCACCCACCAGAGATGCAGAGCAACTGAACACATCACCTACTGCCACTGGAATAGCTCTCTATTTGTACCCCCCCACCCTCTTTCATTTTATAGCTACTTCTTTTCCATTCCACTTTGCTTTATTTTTATTAACTTCATTTCTCTCACTTAAAATACGTGTTATGTGGAATAACTCCCATTGTTATTATTTTTTTACAAAAATTGTTAACTGTGCAGATGCATTTGTAAAAAAATAAATTATAAGAGTGAGACTTTTTGAAATGTTATTTGAATTACCATACTCATGCTTGTCTACCCACTTACTCAGTCTCCTACTTGTTTCTGTCCTTGTGCTAACTAATTCCTGTTGCTTCATATCAAGGGGTTGTTGATTTTCATATTGTGTATGCCTGGGGTGGAGCAACAATAAAAGATAAACTATGCAATTCCCTCAATAACACACCTACCCTAGTTTACTTTTACCTAGCATCTACTTATTTGTACTTGTACAATAAGATCATCCTTCAAGAGAACAACTTGTAATGAAATGTGTAAGATTTACATTGACATTTGGGTGTATGCACTTTATATAATACTAATTATGTGTGTGCATACTGTATAACAATCTCTAAAAAATCAATTAAACACATCAAATGTATTTGCAAACATGTCTCAACGTTGTGTTTATCTTCCACCTTTTACAACATATAGTTATCTCAGCAATGTCTGCAGTTAAGGTACAGTACCTTCATGTATATGATGGCTCAGTTTTGTTGAGTTGATTGCTATAATAGTGCATAGAATAAAATATAAAACATATAGGTAACTGTAATACAGACAGTGGCATTATTTGTTATCTGCCCTTTTTCAATGTACCATACTTTGATTCAGTTAATGTATGCAATGGTAATTCATGTATATGTTTAATCCCATGAAACACCCTTATCTAGTTAATGCATTTGCAGCCATAGTGGCTCTGCCAGTTTGTGTTTTTAATACTGGGGGGTGAACTAGAAAGGGAGCAAGTCAATTTGCTCCCAGCAATTAGTGCCGACAATCCACTCCCTACAATTCACTCCCACATCATTACACTCCTCAGACAATCTACTCCCCATCAGACCACCCTTGTGAATTTGTCCTGCTGCTCACTAACACCTCTTGCTGTCCCATGTTGTTATGCCCTTCATTTGTCTCTGTATGTCATTCTGTGTTTATTGGTGGTGGCACTCATAACAACTGAACCATACTGTTCTCTAGGGACACTCTCTCCCTTTCTCCCCTGCCACTGTGAATTCATCCCTTAATGTTTTCTGCTGCAACATCCATACTAATATATATAAAAAACAACAGAATGACACTCTCCAAAAACCCAACATCAAAGTCCATCAGCCACCCCCCCATTTCCCTTGCCCACTCACCTTCCAAGTCTGCCCTTGGTGGCAGATTATAAGCCATGACAATCCTCTCTCCATCAACCTGTCACCATGAATTCATCCCTTAAAATTTTGGTTTGATACTGTGACACAGCTGCTGAGTTTGGATGAAAGGTAAACAGGAGACATGTAGGGGATTTAAAAAAAACTAAGTATATAACTGCAATTCTCACTTCTGTGTAACAGCTCTCACTCCAGTAAGCAACTGTACTTGGTTTCACAAGGAACGATATAGTGAGCATACCTGTTTGTTTCCAGCAATCACTGCCTGGGAGGGATGAAAAAGTTGGAAGAAGGGTGGCAGAAAGAGTTTGCAGCAGCTGTGACCAATGACAAGGTGGGTTGGGGGTGAAAAAAGAATAGACAAGAGCCAGTGGGGGAGAAATGGGAACTGAAAATACAGCTAGCATGGTGAGGTCCTGGAAACCCAGCTCAATAAGTTCTTTATCTCTCTGCATCACAAATTCTGTGGGAGCGTATTTACCAGTGGGTAAAGTACCGGAGTGAGTTTACACTGGAGTGAATTTTTGGGAGCTGGTTGTCAGGGAATGAATGCAGGGGAGAGAATTTTCATGGTCACAGTTAGAAAGCAGGCAGTGTTAATCTCCTGAGTAATGCCTGTTATGTTGTACAGCCTCAAAGGCAGTGATACTATTCTCTATACTACACCTGGCCCTGAATCAGAGGACAGAGAATTAAAAAATTATACTGTGGGTGGCCAACCAACAGGGAGACAAAGAAACAGGACAGCTAATGTGAAGAAAGAATGTGGACACAGGTAAGTGAATTTCTTTTTTTTATTTAGGAAAATATACATAACCCATTAAATAGCTCATAGTTTGTTGGAAAAATATACATCACATATATAAATAAAGGAAAAGATAATTAACTAGTTTGGCAATACAAATGCTACTAAAACTTCAATTATTGGTTGGTCTACTTATAAAGTAAGCTGGATATGGCAGGAGGAGTCAGTCATGATTTTTTTCATTAAAAGGAGTTTGCAACGCATTACAGAAAGGTGTCCCTATTTGAGCAAATCTGTCTTTGCTTAGCATTCAGATAAAGCACCCTTTCAATTTGATGTATAGCCATCATTGCATTGATCCAATTACTGAAGCTGGGTGGATCCTTGTATTTCCATTTCAAGAGTATTTTTTAAATGCACTTATAAGGCCAATATTAAAAAGGATTCAATTGGAGAGTTGCATATTTATAATGTGTCCTCTATATTGGAGTAGCATCCAGAATGTCTTTATAACATTTTCTAGAAATAGCCCTGTACAAAAATGATATTATTAAGGTCCACCAAGTGTCTAGTGCTGGGCACATAACTAGCATGTGCTCTATGGTGCTAATTGAGTGTTGGCATCGAGGACAGGCATTTAAAATGGTGGGATTCATAAAACTTAGCCAATGGGGAGTGTACTATGTGCATTGAAATATATTAAATAGTATTTGCATAAATTTGAGGGACTTAAATACCCATCTCTTTATGTTTATGACTTTCTACCAGAGGGGAGTAGGAATATTTTGTTGTAATTTCATTTCCCATTTTGATTTTAATTCATATGACACAGGTGAAATATCCGAAATTAGTACTTTATAAATATTCAAAATTATTTAAGGGGTTGTGGCAGTGTTAGGATGTTTTCAATACATTCTAATTTCTCATGTTTCCCAGGGCAAAAATATTTCTGAATGAAATCCCTTTATTGTAAGTAACCGTAAAATTGATTCTTGAGTAGGTTATATGTATCCTTAAGGGATTCAAAATCAATAACTTGGTCATCCAGAAACAGTTGACTGATCTCATTTAGCCCTTTAGAGTACCAATTTTTGAAAGTATGATCAGTAATTGAAGGTAAAAAGTGAGAGTTAAAGTATGGGGTGAGTGCTTAGAACAGTGAGGAGAGATTATTTTTCTTGCGATTGTACGCAAATTTGAATCACAGTTTTGGAGCAGAAGGAGAGAGTATCCAATTTATGACTATATTTGCCTGCATGTCAACAGTGCTTTATATTAATATAGGGAGAACGAAACATTTCCATCTTAAAGGAGTAATCAGTCTCAGTTTGGTTGAACCAATTATATACAGCCACTATATTGGCAGCATAGTAATAATTCTGAAAACAGGGAAGTACAATGGCACCTTCTGTGGATAAGGGTAAAAGTTTCTTTGTTTTTAGTCTGGGTTTCTTACCCTTCTTCAAACATTTTTTAATTAGGGCTTCAAGACCCTTAAAAATATCATCTTTAATAATAACAGGGACATTCTGAAACACAAATACAAATTTTGGAAGAATATTCATTTTAATGGTGTTGATCCAACCAATAAGTGTTAGGGGAAGATTTTCCCATTACTGAAACATCACTTTGGTGTCATGTATTAACGAGTACAGGTTTAACGCCTGTAAGTTTTTCACTTCGCTCTCACTAGAGATGCCCAGATAGAGAATTTCTGTAACCTTTTTGATTTCAACTTCAGGAGGGGGTTTAAATGTATCAGTGTGACATTTTGTTTCCATAAGTTCTGACTTGTCTCAGTTTACCTTGCATCCCAAGGCTAAACCAAATTGTGCTATAATTTCATAGATGAGGTGAAAGAGCAATTCAGATTGTTAGTATAGATCAGTGTATCATCTGCATACAAACTGATACAATGTTCCACGTTGTTTATGCATGGGCGCTTAATATATGGTGATGCTCTAACTGATACAACAAATGTCTTAATTGCCAATGCAAAAATGGGGACAAGGGGCAGCCTTGACAGGTGCCTCTTATAAGGGAAAAGGATAAGGAAATGTCTTGATTTGTTTTTATCCTGGCCACCAGGTCAGAATAGAGAACCCCAATCCACCCACTAAAGTAAGGGCCAAATCCAAATTTGGGAGAATTGCTTTAATGTATTCCCACTCCAGACAATCAAATGCTTTTTCAGTATCTAATAAGAGTAGTGAAATATCTGACATTTTATAGTATTCAGTAATATTAAAAGTTCTTCTTATATTTGAAGAAAGTTATCAACATTTAATAAATCTGTTTTGGTCATACTGGATTAAATGGGGAAGTATTGTCTCCAGCCTGGTGGCCAGGACCAGGTAAGTGAATTTCCAAAATTAATTTTCACTGGTCACTAGCAAGTTTACCAATGGCTGGCTGAAACAACCAAGAAGGAGCCTTCAAGTTCCAAGACCTAGCTCAACAAGGGGGAACCCTTCTCCAACTCATGATGGGGTACTACCTGACCCTATCACATGATGCTTATGACAGTATTATCATTTTATTAAAGATGGAGCTGACCAAAGAAGCTTGAATACCACTAAACAAAAACAAAACTAATAAACTAAAATTGCATGATGCAGAATGTATGGAACTAAAAAAAAATACAATGTGCAAGCTAAGTTAACGACTTGATAAATCACAGAACTTTGAAATAAGAATGTCCTTGAAAAATGAAAAGGGAAAATACATATCATTTATACTTTAGATGAAAAGGCAATATAAAGATATAGTATCATCATAATTGCAAGACACAGTAGCTAATAATGATTCTCAGAGCTTCAGGGACCTTGTGGTATTTGGCTGATGCAACAAACAAAATAACACACGTTGTAATATTGCTTCAGCAACTTGGCAGAATTTTTTCAAGAAAAATCTAAATTAAAACAAGTTTTTCATCACAGTTGTGTATGTTCAAATAATACATCTTTTTGCCCAATGATGTTCACAGAACATGAATTCTTTTTGGCTATAATGTCATAAAAGAAGCATATACCTCCTGGCACAAATGGTCTGTCAGCTGAACCATTTTTGGCCTACCCTAAATGGTGTTTCAGATTTCTACATGAATGATTTAATGCAATAAATGTATCATTACAGCTTCCAAGAGATTGAAGAAGGGGAACAATGGTTCCATTGTACAAAAAAAAAAAAAAAGAATTGTCCCAGAACCAAGAAATTATTGACCAATATCTCATTTATCTATTGGCCACTTCAGTCTAACTGTCATGTTTAGAATAATGGGTGGAAAACAATTTAATGTTCACAAGTTGGTTTTAGAGAAGGATATGGGACCTCTGGGGCATGATACTCAAAAATGGGCAAAGTGGAGAACAAAGTTTTGTGCTGCATTTTCCTATTGCCCATGGCCCTGAGGATGCTATATTCAGTCAGATTGTGCACCAGCACTATCTGACTGAATATAGTGGGAATGTTGGCGGAGTGCTAAGCTGAAAAGCACTGCCCTGACATGGAATCCAGCGGTGCAGGGATCAGCACCACCTGACCTGAAAGTGCCAATAGCTCTTGGCACAGTATTCAGATGGCCCCATGCAAATAAGTCTATTGGGCATGCAACATGCTAAGGGTCCATTTGCATACCAATTAAGGGCACATTTGCATGAGATGCAGTGGGAGGTTTCTACCCCTGCAACTGGATCTGCCCAACCCCCATTGCCTAGTACTGTAGAATTCAAAGATTCCATGATAACTGTTAGCACCACCTCACTCTCTGGACCCTAGCCCTGTTAATAGAAGGAAATTACCTTGTGTCCAGTGAAAAAATCTAGATTTAGTAGTTGCCGAAATGTTAGGTTGTATTGTTTGTGTGAAGAGGAGGAGGAGAGAAATTACATTTTTATCTCTTTTTCAGATTCCTTAGACACTTGTGGTACATCAAGTTGCTACATTCTCAGTATATATTGACATCAGTACATATCAGGCTACATGGTCTTAATTCCTTGAGGTTCCTCGACTAGAGTTTTTTGTTTGACACTAATATTATCAATTTATATTTAAATTATAATTTATATAGTCCTAAGGTTTTTGAAATTTCTTGGGCCTTTTATTTAGCTTGAGAATATGGCTGGGTGACAGGTCCAGCTAGGTTTTACACATCACACAGTGTGCACTGATGTTTTTAAGATAACTTTACTGGTAATTCTTGTCTTTAATGCTAACATTGTAATTTCATGAGCCCTATAACTATCTGAGTTTGTCTTTAAGCTGGGTGGGGGTTGCCTTTCAGTAATCACATCCTTATACTAACTGTGACACTCATAGCTTGATTTAGGAGTTATCTGCTTCAGCAGTGTTATCTTATGTCAATTAAATTTATATGCAGTAGGATTCTTTGTATGTATGTTCCACCAAGCACATCTGTACCCAAGGTTCTTTCAGACTGAAGGCAGTATTGTACTGTTAAACTTCTCTGACATCATCTTCTGGGTTTTTTTTTTTAAATGACTATTTTAAACCAATGGGGATTTTTTTCTGTTTTTCTCTGCATTATCTAGCTGTTATAAGTACTGTATTTTCTAAACAACTGCCATGAGCTTCTGAAGAAGGACTGGTTGGTCCAAAAGCTAGAGCACTTTGTTCTTGTTGCTACATCTATGTTGGTCCATTAAAAGGTATCAAATCATTTGCTTCTGGATCTATTCTTGTGTCCAGTGGTCACACCTCTGATCACAATTCACATACATATACACTTATTTCCTGGTGCTAGTGGTCCCATAACCCTCCAGTCACCATTCCTGTATACGAACAATTATTTCCTTGCATTTAGTGACACCCCCACCCTCTGATCACCATATGCTGACATATACACTTATTCCCAGGTGCTAGTGGTCTCCACTCATAACACCAGCCAAGCATATAAGAAATTATTCACTGACAACTAGTGATGCTCCCTCCACACTGCCAGCACCAACAAACTCACCCCATCAACCCCCTCTTATCTTAAGCACTAGGGCTGTGGATCCCATACAGTGACCAGCACAGCCCTCCTCTCACCTTTTTCACCAGCTGCTGTTTGAAAAGATAAGAAGAATGTGTCCAATGTACTGTACAAGGTGCAATTCCTCAGTATTGTACAGGGATTGTGGCCTGTGTACTGTACAGTCAGTGCACAGAATGTGTACTGTACAAGGTGTGTGTTCACTGTACAGTACACAGGCTGCATGCTCCCTCTGCAGTACAGAGGACATGAGCTCTCTGTGCAGTACAGAGGCTGTATTCCTTGTGAAATACAGAGAACATGCACTCTGTACAGTACATTTCACATGTGTGCCTTGTCTTGGTATATGGTGGGCAGCCGAGGAGGTGAGAGGAGAGCTCAGCTGCTCACCATATGGGATCAATGGCACCAGCGCTTAAGGTGGGTTGGGTATTGTCAGAGCTGGTGGTGCAGAGAGGAGGTACCACTATGTGCCAGGGAATAATCTTTCATATATGGGGCTGGTACTCAGAGGGAGGGAGGGAGAACCACTAGCAAAATGGAATAAGCGTACATGTCAGTAGATGGTGATCAGAGGGTGGGGAGGAACACTAGTGCAAGGGAAAATGGGGATCAGAGGATGGGGAGGCCACTGGACAGCAGAAACATGTAAAGGTATCACTGAGAGAGTGATCTGAGGGTGGGGGTGCCATGAGATGCCAGGGAAAATTTTTATTTACCTGGTCATCGATTGTGGGTGGTGGTGGAGGGGACCAGTAGACAACATGGACAATTTTTACTTCACCAGGGATATCAATATGGGTCTACAACTAGATACTGGGGGGGTGGGTGGGTGAGTGTGCTCTAAACTGCCAGCTTGGTCATTGGCTGCAGTGGCTATGGCAGATGCTAAAGTTGCCCAGAGTAAGTCAAGATTTTGCAAGTGGTAATAGCACTTTACAAAGTGGCCTGCGTGATGCCTTTTCCCCAGTGCTACCATGCTGAATATTGCATTACATGGGTACTCCTGTCCCCCTTGCTCCCTTTGCCCACCTCATACATTATTTTGTTTGATGTGTGCTAACCCAGTTAGCGAGTGCAAAAGCCCCCCTTTGAATATTGTGCACTGGCTCAAACCCTGATCAAACAGCAGAAGCACTTTGCCCACCACACAAAGAGCCAGATATTCTAATTTTTGTTAATATCATCTGTGCTGTAACTCCCTGCACCTCATTGTTAATAGCCTGTATTTTGGCCATGTTACTCCTTCTGTATTCTGTTCTGCTAAATGTGTCATCGTTTATGGCTCAGGTCTTGCCTGAAAATGGTCCCTTGGATTAGCACACCTACCTGGTCACCAAAGACATACATACATACATAAATAAATATGCATAAATTTGCCTAGTGGGAGAAGTCATTATGCTTGCTTGCCCAGCATTTGCAGCAATGCACAATATTCAATGGTACCTTTTGCATGTGATAACATGGTTAACACATGCAAAACAAAATTATGTTTGTGGTGGGTAAAGGGAGGGACGAGAATAGGAATTCGTGTGAAAATCAATAGCTGCATAACACAATGTTCCATGGGGTCAGGTATTTAAAACTTTGCTTTGTGGGCAAAGTGATTGCCCCCTGTCTGCTTGGGGTTTGCACTCATGTGCAATATTCAAAGGGGCATGTTGCACTCACAAACAGAGTTAGCGGAGCCAAAACAAAGTAATGTATGAGGTGGGCAAAGAGAGGGGTAGAGATAGGAATACCCGTGCAATGCAATATTCACTGCAGTAGCACTGTGCAAAGGCATGGCACTGGCCATTTTGCAAAGTGCCATTACTGCATGCAAAACCCTGACTTACTCTGGGCAGCCCTAGTGGATGTCAGAGCCACTGCTGCCAACAACCAAGTTGGCACTTGTGGGAGCACACTCACCCCCTGGTGTCTAGTGGTTCCCACATCCAGTGTTCACTGTCCTGTCCCCTGTAAAGTAAAAAAATGCCTCTTATGTCTAGTGGACTCCATCCCCCCCACCTGCCGGCCCAATAAATATAAAAACTTTGTTGACATCTAGTAGCTCCTGCCATCCTCCAATTGCCATCCCAGTAATCCCTTTACAAGTTACTGGTGTTCAGTGGTCCCCTGTCCTCCAGTTCCTGTCCCTGTGAGAAAATAAGTATTCTTTTGGTTTTTAATATAGCTTTTTGTTGGCTTTTCTCCTGCATCCCCACCTGGGCCCCACAACATTGCTGTACATGAGCATGAACACCGGAAGCCAACTCAGCCCTTTCTTCCCACCTGTACTGCTGCCTCCAACCTCCTAGTGGGGACAGAACTACAGGAGGTGCAACAAGTCACCTCCTCCACCACTGGGAGAGAAGAGCAGCCCGAAAGCTTGCTCAACCCCACTCCTCCCTCTCCCCTAGGCCGGCCCCCCGATGACTTGAGATTGTTCCCAAACCTGCGTTGCCAGCGTAACTCGAGGTAAGGCATCCAGACCCTCAACCCTCCATGCCACCTGGCCAGCAGAAGAGAAGTACTGTATTCTCTGGTAGTCCATGGTCCCCCCATCCTCTGATCCCTGTTCAATTTAGGAAAATAATCCCTGGCACTGGTGGTCCCCCCCACCCTCCAATCACCAGCCTCATATATGAAAATATTCTCTGGCACTAGTGGATCCCACACCCTCTGATCACTAGCCCAATATATAACAATATTTTCTGGCATTAGTTGCCCCCCACCCTCTGATCGTAATCGGCTGACATGTACACTTAGTTATTCACTTTTGCTAGTGGTCCCCCCATCCTCCAATTGGAATCTGCAGATATGTACATTTATTCCTTGGGGCTAGAGGTCCCCAACCCTATGATCACCACCCCTGTATATGAAAAATGATTCCTTGGAATCTAGTAGAACCTCCCTCAACACTGCCAGCACTAACAAACCCACCCTGCAAGCCCCCCTTAGCTGAAGTGCCAGTGCTATGAATTCCATATGGCAACTGGCACAGCCCTCCTCTCACCTCCTCGGTCCCACGCGTATGGAATGAGAGGGAGAGGAGGACAATGTTTTAGAGTATATCAAAATAAAAAGGGGAGTTATATAGGGGTGTTTGCTAGCACAAGTACTGTTACATTTATACATGGAGAAGTTGATAACTTTCCTTTAAAGTTATGGGTAGATATTTCCAAATATTAATGTATGCAGATGCCATCCATTTGTGCTCCCTATACTCCATTAGGTCTGAAGAGAGCAATTAATACCACTGTACATCATCTTGAACAGTTAGGTTTGGAGTTAAACACTGATAAATCCAATATCTTAACATTTGGCAAACAGAATAATCTCACCACTTTGAATATTGGTCAGAAATAATAAAACTTATGAAAGTCTTTAAATACTTACCATAGGTATGACTGCAGACACAAGTTGGACAGGGAAACCCTTACACTTAACATTAAAAAGAAAACAAGGAATATGGGCTGCAAAATGTATTCAGAGATTCAGTAAAAGTTTTGCAGATAATTAACTTGTAACCCTTAAGAGGTCGTTTGATTCAAAATGTCCTTAGTATTTTATGATATGGGGCAGAAATACAGGCTCTTAGCAAAGCTGTTAAAAACTTAGGTTAGGATTCACAAAGCATCCCACTCCTCAACCCCAGTTGCACTTTGAAATGGCCACAGCTGAGGAGCAGCCGATCTACAGCTGCAGCAGTTCTGGAGGGTGTTATGGTGGGTCCCACTGGCCATAGCAGCCTCCCGCAGCTGCAGTGCTGTCCCTTGCAACAGCACCCGCAAGCTGTCATAATCCATGGAGCCAGTAGTACTCTGGCTCCATCTTAGTGAATACCAGCAGCTGCTGGCGACCTGCGGATTTGCAAGTGGCAACCCAATAGCACCAAGGTTTTCCCACAGCTGTGGGACCTTCCCCAATATTTGTGAATCCTGCCCTTAGAGTCCGTACAAAATGCATTTAATAGACAAATGTTTGACATGCATTATAACATGCCTTCTGTGTTTATAAGATGGGAATTTACCCTAAAATCAACATCCCCGCTCCAAAATAAGGGCTTTAAATTTCAGGAAGAAAATAGTAAAATCAGACCATGATAAGTCAATACAGAAGTGCTGGTTAAAAAGTACCATAACTTCTACAAAATCTTTGTAGTTTAAAAGATTGAATAATGTCCTAAAAGCCAAAGGTTGAGTGTTTATATGGAACCCATCAGCTACAACTAATTTAAATGGTTATGTAAACATTGATGTTCAACATTTGATAAGCAATTTTCTGTGATAGACAATAATCTGTGGTGACATGTTATTCCTACTGAAGGCCAATATTTTTGTAATCAATTTGTAAAGTTGTACTGTAGTTCATATTTAATCTGGAAATCTGCCAGTATAAACCACATTGCAATATTCTCCCCTCCTTGAAAAGCACTGGTATGGTGGCATATTGCCAGGTGGGAGGCAGGAGAACCAACCAATAAGCAAGCATATCATGGAGGTGATATACCACCAAATTGGCAGCCTGTGCAGAAAGCATAAATCCAGTGTGATGTGTTCACTTTGAGACATTTCCACCACCAGGCAAGCCACCGCATTCTGAACCAGCTGCAAGTGATGCATAAAGTTGACATCAAGTTTCCAGATAACCCTAAGTACAGTGCATTACAGTGGTACACCATTAAGTTAGCGACTAATTTTGAGCAATGGAAATAACAGCAATGACTAAACAGCAAATGTGGATACGACACTGTGGTATTAATAGCTATGTCCTGTTAATACCACAGTGAAGTTGAGTGGGTAGGGTTGTTGTGTATGTGAAAGGGTATTTGGAAGGGTTTGTCCCTGTTTGTTCGGCAAGCATCTGCCAATCTAGCTGTGTGGTGTAGAGGTTAAAGCAACTGCCGTTGGTGCAGATGACCTGGATTCAGGCCTTAGGTTGGCACACTATTTTTTTAGATGTGAATTTTAATTAATTTCTGATGTCAGCCAGTTACCCTGCCCTCTTGACATTGTTCTCCCATCAGTAGGACCCCCCACTGTTCTCCCTCAACCGACATGTGTGTTCCTGATGTAGCTCCCTTCTGAATTTGCCCCCTTCCCCCATTATCAATCCCTCCCCGAATATGATTATACTAAGTTATGGGGGGTGCTGGTGGCAATGCCCGCCACAAAAGGGGGGGGTGTGGAAGTCTTAGCCCACCACTTAAACTAAGTAGTAGCACTGTCGTTATTTGTAAAAAAAAATAGTGCCAGTGGCTATTGATGTTGGGTGCTGTGGTGCATATCACCATTTTTAATTTTCAGCAATGTGCACTAGCTGATGTGTCAGTCACTGTCCCATATTCACTACTGTGACATGGAACCATTACAGTATGACACAGTCTACAGCTGACAAAGGCATGAACTATTGTCATTAATTCTGCAGGCACAAACTGTGGTTTGATTCCAGCAATGTTATGCAAGTTGAGAAAACCACTGAGCAAGGACAATAGCAAGCACTTGCTGTTCCAGTGTTACTTTGCAATCCACTATGTCCCTCAAATCCTTCAGAGCACCCACAGCTTGAAATGTATTCCCATTTAATAATGCTAATTTGGACCCTACACTAGCCATACCTGACCCATACAGGCCTGGTGTGACAATTATTACTTCCTTCTTGCCAGGGTTGCTCAAAAAGTTGGAGGCCATCAAGTCACTGGTCTCCAGAAGACACTACCCTAAAACAGAGGCCCTGTTACTCCTGTCAGGTGTACAAGACAGCTATATGCCTTTGTATCCTGTAGGCTGTGATGCACAGCATTTTAAACTCTGCCTGTCAGATTACTGGCAACATATTTTAACAAATTGCAACTCAAACTACTGATATTTTTTAAATGTAAACCAAAATCTGCATTAGATAGAGAAGCCTTCCTCTTCTTTGTGGTCTCTGCATTTTTAGAAAGGGACTACAGGTGCAGAGTGTTAGTGTGTGACCCTTGACCTCTACTTAATAGCACGAGTGAGGTATCCAACCTAAAAAATGTTGAAAGGAAATACAGACCTCGGACAAACTTGTAGAAAATGAATGGTCTCTATTCAGCACTAACAAATGAGCTAAAAATGGAAGAAGAGCAATGTAGCCAGTAAATAAACCTGACCATATCATGTTGACTATTTCAGTCCCATTGAAAATGTACACCAAGCATTAAAAGATTCACTCTCTAAGCTGGTCCAGTGGCATGGAGGGCCGCGGCACCACGCGTCTCACCTCCTGCCATGCTGGTGACCCATGGTTGGTGGTGAATTGGATCATTAGGGGTCAGCCAGGGGGGACAGGATAGAGCATCTGGAGGATTGCTTTCCTCTACTGGGCAGGATGGGTTGTCATTCCCTCCAAATGACTGCCAACAGGTGGAGACTTGGTGGTGATGTGGGTTTGGGGCATCAATGATGGGAGGGTGCTGTGAGACTCCTCAGCTTGTACATGCTTCCACATGTGCCTGCTGACATGTGCACCCCAGTAATGGGGAGTGTAAAGAAGGAGAAAATGGAAAAAGGAGCACTAGTAAGGTACATGATGCCCTGTCCGCACTCCCAATTTACATCTCCACATCAAGAAAAATCTGGATTATTCACCAACAGGAGGATGGTCCCTCCCTTTCTGTACCCACCATGAAGGGGAATCCATGGGGGAACCTGCCTGAGGCTAGAACCACTGTCAGAGAGTCATGCACTCAAGGGGTGGAATTGAACCATCTCAAGTCAGAGGGCCAAAGCCACTGGCTAGTCACACACCAGAGAAAAGCTATATGAAGGAAAAAAGAATCCCTCTTTATAAGCTCTAGTAATAAAAATAATGTGGTTTTAGGGGACTCCATTGTAAGATTCACTGGCTCAATAGTATGCAATGAAAATAAAGAAACAAGCCCTGCATGATGTCTCTCTGGAGCTAGAATTATGGACACCAATGAAGGAATTAGGAAACAAATTGGAAATAAAGGAAAATACACTTCCATAATTATGCATGTGGGAACCACTGATGTTGGAAAAAGCCATAAAAAGGAAATTTGTCTTAAGCTGACAGCATTAGCAAAAAACAAACAGAAGAAAAATGATGGGTCACCAATGCAAAATAGCCATCTCTGGTATCCTTCCTGTTCCCAAAGCACATCACGAGAAGTACACTACCAAAACTCAGATAAACAGCAGACTTGCAAACTGGTGCAAGAGAGAAAAAAATTTATTTCTAAATGATAGTTGGGCCTTCCAGAACAGCCATAGGGCTTAATCACAAGAAGGTCTTCCCATGAACCATCAGGGAACAAATATGTTGGAGGATAATTGTAAAATACATCTTCAGAAATATGCATTTAAACTTATAACTGGGTTGAAACAAATATTATGCCACTGAAATCCATACTGCCTTAGTGCCTATAATAAAGTAGACAATAGATTTCTAATTCAGGAACTGAATTGTTGTCTGATAAATGCTAGAATCTTAAAGAATAAGATAGCTGAACTTGAAGCTCTAACAGCAATCAAGGATTATTCTGTTATTGCTATAAATGAAATCTGGGGGAATGAACAAAATATTTCGGGAAAGGATGTGGATTGTTATATATTATACACTCATAATAGAGAATACAAAAAAGGGGTTGGGATTGCATCAGCTTCAGAAAAGCCCTAATCACACATGATATCAACAAGAATATTAAAAAACAAACAAGCAGTTGAACAGAAACACTATGGATAAAGGTTAGTGGAAATAATAATAAATTACTCATAATCTTTGTCTTTTGTTATACTCTAAATGACATACATGACGAATTAATTAAATGAACTGAGACTGCTTGCAAACTAGGGGATGTTGTACTGGTAGGTTATTTCAATCTTGTGGATACTAATTGGCAGAAAAGATGGGCAACATCAATATTGGATAACCAGTTTTTAAGCACATTACAACAACTCTCCCTTCAACAACATGTAATAGAACAAACCTGGGGAAATAAGATCTTAGACTTCATCACAGCATCTGAAAATACATACACCAAAAACAGCAGAGTAACATAACCTTTGGCAAATAGTGGCCAGCATACTGTCACATACTTATTATCATCTAATGTGTTATGGAACAATGGAAAAACAAAAATATTTATTGTGCAAGTATAGAAATTATCATACCACAGTCAGTGCATTACCAGGAGCAGGAATCGGAGATGTTAGGAGGCTCCTTCCTGGTCTGCTAGAAAATACAATTGAACCAATTACACTTCTGCATATTGGGGTGAATGATGCCAGTAAGAGAAACATCACGGATATACAGAGAGATTTTGAACAGGTGGGCCTGTCCCTTAAATCCCAGGGGTGTGACCTGATGATTTCGGGAATTGTATCAGTCCCTAGGGCCAACCAAAGATTAATCAGGGAAATACAAAGACTAAATGGGTGGCTAAAGTGCTTGTGCCTCAGGGAAGGGTATGCATATGTGGACCGTTGGCAGGACTTTCAAGGCCCACATTTGTTTGCGCAGGATGGACTGCACTTAAACAGACAGGGAAAATGTATATTTGTGCAAAAACTTAAACATACAGTTGATTCCCATTTAAACTTGTAGATGGGGGGTAGGGGGTGATACAAAACCCAGGGATTCACATGCTAGAGAGATCTTACAACCCAAATGGAACTTCCTTTTAATAAATGCTAGAAGCCTGGCAAATAAAATAGATGAACTTTGGTTTATCTTACATGATTCCAACATACACATATGTGCCATAACTGAAACCTGGTGGAAGGAGGAAGATACGTGGGAAAAATATTCCAGGTTATACCCTATGCAACAAGGACAGGACACAGTCTAGGGGCGGGCGAGTGGCACTGTATATTTCTGATAATATCATCTCAGAACATATAGATACTTCTAAATGGGGAAACGCTGACATTTTGTGGCTAGGAATATCTCCACCACATACAGCTAAAATTAATATAGGACTGGTATACAGACCACCTTCAATTGCCGCTCTGGAGAATTCCCTACTTTTAGACTTTATCAATCCGCTAACGCTATCAGAAAATGTTATATTATTAGGTGATTTAAATATTCCCGGCATTAACTGGGATACATTACAAACTGATACTGCAATTAAGTCTAGCTATCTAGAAGTGTTCAACTTGGCTGGATTGGACCAGTTTGTGTTAAGTAATACCAGAGGTACACATAACCTGAATTTGGTCCTGAGTAATTTGGGCATTATGATTCAAAATTGTACAGTTTTGGCACCCTTGGGTTCAAGTGATCACTCAATGGTTAGTTTCAACTACATAGGTTCACTGGGTAATGATACTGGCAGAACAGTAATCTGTAAGTTTGATAAGGGGGACTTTGATGGCATGAGAAAGGACATGACAAATTGGAACTGGAAAATGGAATTTAGGAATGAACCACTACAAATTATGTGGAATAAGTTAACCACAAAAATAAATAGCTTGGTCCAAAACTATGTACCCACTACAAGTAAATATAATGAGTCCAAAAAATCCCTCCCCCCACCCCCAGCTGACTCCATCAGTCAGGAAGGCAATAAAGAAAAAGAACAGAGCTTTTAGAAAGGCCAAACTGAGTGGTGATGGATTATGTTGGGATAAGTACAAAAAAATGCCTAAAGGCCAGCAAGAAGAGTATAGAATTGGCAAAAAATAATTATGAGTTTAAATTAGCAACTAAAGTATAGGACAACTATAAATCCTTTTACTCATATATAAACTATAAAAAGGGAGGTAACAGAACAATAGGCCCTTTAATAGTCCCTGATGGGAATTTAACATCACATAACCAGGAAATGGCGGAACAGTACAATAGTTATTTTTCCACTGTTTTTAATCATGGGTCACCAACAACCACTATTCAGCATAAGAATCATTCACTGTCTCTAGCCTCATACTCGATACATCAGAAGTGGAAAAAAAAAAAAAAGCTAGATCAAATTACGGCACAGGCCCCTGATAGCATGCACCCAAGAGTGATCAAAGAACTGGCAGAGGTCTTGGCAGGTCCAGTAACTTGTCTTTTTCAGAAATCACTAAATGAAGGGGAGGTTCCAGAGGCATGGAAAGAGGTGGTGGTCATCCCCATATACAAAAAGGGATCGAGGCAGTAGGTTGGGAATTACAGACCGATTAGTTTAACTTTGGTCCTGTGAAAAATCTTTAAGGGTATTATTAAAGAATATATCATAGAATTCCAACATATGTCAGGTGATATAGATACCACACAACATGGGTTCACTAAGGGAAGGTCATGCCAAACAAATCTTTTGGAATTTTATGGTAAAGCCAGTAAAGCTTTGAATGAAGGAAGGTCTGTTGATGTCATCTTTTTAGACTTTGCCAAGGCTTTCAATATGGTCCTGCATGGCGAACTGGTCGATGCCCTAATTAAATGGGGAGTACACGGGAATATATCCCACTGGATCGAGGAATGGCTGAGGAGTAGGAAACAGAGGGTCTGCATCAAGGGGGAATTCTCTGGGTGAGCAGACATGACCAATGGGGTCCCACAGGGCTCCGTCCTGGGTCCATATCTTTTTAATCTGTACATTGCTTCAATGAACACTCTATCAAATGTGTGGCTTTCTAAATTTGCTGATGATATTTGTATCAGCTATGCGGTTGACAACCGTAAGGATACAGATACCTTGCAAGCTGCCTTGGCAGAATTGGAAGCCTGGGCCCTGGATAAGAAGACAACATTTAACATCGATAAATGCACTGTGATACACTTGGGAAAAATTAATATGCAATACCAGTATAGGCTGGGGAGTAACGTACTAAGGGTAGTCAATGAAGAGAGACACCTTGGCAGAAGAATCAACAATGACCTTAATTTTAGGCCGCACTATAACCAGGTCATTAAAAAAGCCAGTAGCATTCAGCACTGCATTCATCAACATATAAAAAGTAGAAATAGGGAGGTCTTGCTCCACCTTTATACCTCGTTGGTGCGCCCACATATGGAGTATTGTTCCCAGTTTTGGGCACCTAGGGGTAAAGGTGATATCAAAACCATGGAAAAAGTTCAGAGGAGGGCAACAAGCAGAATAAAGGAAGTCCTAGGTCAGGATTATGAACATAGGCTACAAAATTTGGGAATGTATTCACTGGAGTTTCGTAGACTGCGTGGCGATATGTGCTTGATTTTTAGGGCCATTAATGCTGTACTGCTGTGGGAACAGTTGAACCTGGCACTGAGGAAACAGACACATAGTACTAGAGCCCATCCATTACAGATAAATGGGGAGAGATTTAACACATATAAGAGAAAGCAATGGTTTACTGTTAGGGTAATCAAGATTTGAAATGAGCTCCCAATAAAGGTGGTGGCTAGTAAAACCATGGATGAATTTAAGGCAAAACTAGACAATTGCCTGATTGGTAAAAATTTTTTTGGGTATTCCTAAATAAATTGTGGTGAGTAAATGGATCTTGGTCTTCAAATGCTCCGATAAACCTACGAAACCTATGAAACCTATGAATATTGCCAATATTAAAGCAATTCAAGAAGAACTCGCAAGTTCCAACTAAAGCATGCTATTACAAAAAAAAAAAATACACAAATGAAATGTAGAGCACTTTCAGAAACATAATACAGTCTCAGGACTAGATATTCAAAGGGATTGTGCCTGGCGCAACTGAGGTGCACCAGTGAAGCCCCAGAACTGCATCCCAGGGCAATATTAAGAAAAGTGAACTGTGTAGTGCACCGGGGAGCAAAGATAATGTATGCGGCACATCTCCTGGGGGCGTACCCATGCATTTGTGCACATCCTGATATTCAGCCCAAGATGTGTGGCGCATTTGCTGGCACAACCCTGAGGTGTGCCGCATACCTGGGATCAAAGTTGAGCTCATAAAACGTGGCTCAAGTACATGCCACCCACTGGCAGGCCACTGTATCACAGTGTGCAACACAGCAGTTGCCATTCGTGGGTGGCAACTGCCTTCTCAACACCATGCACAAGCACACAATAGGCCCTGGTAGTCTAGTGGTACACCCCTCTCCTCCAGTAGTGGTGATAGCCATAGTGTAATATTCATATTAGCCCTGGTAGTCTATTGGTACCCACCCTCCCTATCCTGACCCTCTGGTCACCATCGTATTTATCATAGAAACATCCCTGGTGGTCAAGTGGTTCCCCCCTCCCTGCCCAAAACACTGATCACTGGTGACATGTTACTTTACAGTTCCCTGGTGGCCCCTAGGTAACCCACATCCACACAGGACCCCAAGCCCACCCAGATCCTCCCCCTGTTATCAGTGGGCAGCATACCAGCTCTCATACCACTGTGGCTGCCCGCCAAATGACAGCTGACATTGATCCACAGTGTGGACCAATGAGCTTGCAGCCACTACTGTCAGCTGTCATTTGGCAGGCAGCAGCAGTGGTATGGTCAGTGAGTATACTACCCGCCGATGGCCAGGGGGGTGTGTGGGCTGGGGGTCCTGTGTGGGTGGGGGATGGGGTTACAACTGGACCACCAGGGATCTGTAAAGTAGCAATTCACCTGTGATTGGGGTTTTGAGCAGGGAGGGGGCAACCACTGGACCACCAGGGATATTTCTATGAGAAATACATCAGTGATTGGAGGGTCAGGATGGGAAGGGGGGTACCACTAGACTTCAATGGCTGATATTAATATTACACTATGCTGATTGCCACTACAAGAGGAGGAGGAGGTACCACTAGACTACCAGGGAGGTGGGCATCTATTCTTACAAGGCGATCAGTGATACAGGCTGGGGGACCTCTGGACCTCCACTGCCAGCACCGCATGGTGTGCAGGGCGCCAGGCACATTTTGCTAGCCAGCCCTGCACAACTCATGCAAATGGCCCCATTTGCACCTTACATGCATAATGGCTCCATTTCTTATTATCGGGTGTCTGAATATCAGGAATTTGCGCGGCAGTGTTCTGAGGCGCTGACACACACGCATTCCTGGTATTCAGAGCTGTCTGGGGGGATGTGCCGGTGCATTGTATTTGCGTAGGGTGCATTCTTTGCTATATTTAGAAGGGATGCACCATGGCACATCTCTTTTGAATATCTCCCTTGGTTGGTCCAGCGCACCTCAGTTGCACTGTGCACCCACTTGCCAGTTACATTTCTTAATATCAGGTGCTCTGTGTACTAAACACATCACAAGAAAAGGCAGATATAGATGCAATGAAATCAAACCCAGAATGGTTAACAAGATGAGTAAAAGGTTGATTAACTGGAAACACAAAAGCTTCAAGAAGTATTTAAAATTAAAAAAAAATTTCAAATCTAAGCAGGTACAAACATGAATGCATCTACATCAACGCTTAAGAAAGCCAAAAAGGCAGCAGAACTCTCCTTGGCCCTTAATGCCAACAACTTCAACTCTAAGGAATTATTTAGTTATATCAACTTATTTAAAAAATGATAAAAGCAAAATAGGACCAACAGAGCTTATTAACATTGTAATGACATCCCCTGTAGATTTGTTGACTGTGTGGCTGGGTGTTTGTGTTTGTCTCTGTCAGTAGTTTAGTTTTGTGGATTTTCATGTGTTTCTGCTTGGAGAAACTAGACCGTTCTTGAACATGATATCTATGAACGTTTTCTGGACTAAGAAACTGGAAAACATCACCAGCAGGTATTGGCATTCTTATTATAAATCAACTTTTTTGGAAGCCATCACAGACAAAGTTAAGTCAAGCAAAGAAGTTCTACAAGCTCTGAGTTGTGAAGTGCTGCACTGAATCCACATTTCTATCTGCCCTGTTCCTAAAGAGATCTGTGCTTGTCTTTGAGAACTATTCACAACCATTTAAGCAAAGGAAAGACACTAACAAAGGGTTTTTACTTCCTGCATATGCCCCAGGTCAATGTTCATCACCTTCAGGAATTTAACACATTCTGGGCCTTTGATCTACAGTAACAACAGTTTACTGGTTCCAAGTAGTTCACCATTTCTTGTGGATTTGATTATTTGTCATCATTTGTCTCCTGGTGGGCAAGATTATTATATTACATACTTGGTACTTACTTGTAGAGGAGCATGGCGACTATGCAGGCCACATTAGTGGCTAGGAGGAGTTCAGTGATCTGAGTCAGAGCGCCCAATAGGAAACCAGTGCACCATTCTTGGGACTTGTGGCTGGGCCTTTTAAGCGACAAGCCCAGACACTCTTGGGATACTTGGAACTTACTCGCAGAGGAGCAGTGGGACTGCACAGGCCGCATCGGTGGGTTACTTCTTGGGGGTCCATAGGTCCTGAGGAGGGGCAGTGCAGGCCACATCAGCAGTGAAAGAGCTGTTGCAGGAGCTGTATCAGGAGAAAATTTGGAGCAGGGGACGGCCACATTGGTAGCTTGGAGGAGTTCAGTGATCTGAGTTGGAGTGCCCAATAGAAAGCCAGGGCACTATTTTCAGGACTTGCGGCTGGGCCTTTCAAGGGACAAGCTCAGCCACTCTAGGGATGCTAGTTTGCCACCCTCACCCACCCCAGCCCTGACCTCTATTAAATGCTCGGAGGAGGAGGGGCCAAGGTGGATGTAGGTCACTGAATGGTTGGGTGGCTATACTGAGGTTTTCTCCAGTCGTAACTCTGACTATTCTTGGAACTGTTAGGGGATGTCACTCTGTTCATGCTCTTTTATTCTGCTTAGCAGCATGGTCAAAGAGCTGTGTTTTTAATTTCATGGGCTACATCGCCCTGTATGGCTGGCTGTAGAGGGTTGCAGGTAGGTCTTCCTGGGGTGGGGACCTGGTCAACGGTGAAAGTCCAAGAATGTTTGGAGATGGCCTCTGGGTGTGGCCCCCAGCCACAAGGGCAGGCATCTTTGTCAGGATTGTAGCGTGCACTGGCAGCCATGGTCCTAAACTGGGCCTAGAGGGAGGGAGGTTGCCCAGTCTGTAGGCAGTTATTGCAGATCAGGGGGGAGCTTGACTGGGTATGGAGAAAACTGGAGTTGTTGGGGGGAGAATAAATATGTTTGGGAGGGCCTCTGGGGAGCAGGAGGGCAGTGATAGACTGCAACTTGGATCCATTTCATCAGGCATGAGTGGAGAACCTATGGGCCGTGGGCTAGTAGCAAAAGGGGTAGCTACCTGGGAGGTAACTGGTAGAGGAAACAGGCCAAATCATTGCAGGCCAGGGGGGAACAGATGGGTTGGGACTGACAAGGGGACTACTGGAGGAGTGGATAGTGGGAAATCAGGACAAAAAAAGGAGGTTGGCTTTGAGTGCTATAATAAATTTGAGCCATTGAATAAGTTGGTTGGAGAGGACATGGTGAGGGGGTAAAGGAGGAAAAGGAGGGTCCAGGAGAGAGGGATACGGTGAATTAGATAAGGGTAGGCATCAGTAATTCAAATAAGTATGCTAGCAGGGAAGGGGGCAAATCAAGTGTCAAAGAAGGGAAGGGGGAACCAGCAGAGGGAAGGTGTGGAGGCTGCGAGCCAACTCGGTGAGAAAGGAGGAAAGATTGAGATGAGGGAGGGGCGTCCTTTAAGGGGGGAGGATCATACTAGAGAAAGGCCCAAAGGTAAGTGGGATCTGCAGTTGGGCAATGAAGGGGGAGAGGAAAGGGGAGGAGGTAAGAAGGGGTGATGGTGATGGGAACATTGTGTTGTGGGGGACTGGAGAGGTGGGACCTGGAAGGGGGGAAGAGGTTGGAGAAATAGGCTCGACTGGGGTAGGGAGTGGGGTGGAGGCTAAACAGGGGGACCCAGGAAACTCAGTTACAAAAGGCATGACAAGAGGGGTAGGGTGGCTAGGGGTTCTCTTGTAGAGGGTCTGGAAAGAAACCAAGGGGAAGTGGTCTTGAGGAGGGAGGAGGTGACGGTGGCTGGTGGGAGAGTCCAAAAAGAAAGTACACAAAAGATAAAGGGGGACTCTATGGTTCTCCTGCTGGGGGACTCCATAATCAGGCATATTCATTGGACAGGGCAGGGTGATGGAAAATACAATCTAGTTAAGGTAGTGGATATTTACGGTGTGACTGTGCATAGGGCAAAGTTTATGGTGTATGGGCTGGAGATGGACTGTGGAGGATCACCCAACTTCCTGATACATCTGGGAACAAATGATATTGAAGGGAATAGTGTGCTGGAAATTCAGGCAAGGTTCTGAGAACTGGCCAGGGTCTGTCATGACAATGGATGCACAGTCTCCTTCTCGGAAATCCTGCCAGTGCTAAGGGCCACTGCAGAGAACAAACAGAAGATAAGGGAGATTAATGATTAGCTCGAGCAGTGGGGTGAAGCACAGGGGACTAGGGTGTTGGGAGACTGGGAGGGAGTTTGGGAAGACAAGGGACTGTATGCCCGGGACAGGCTTCATCTAAATCAGGTAGGGAAGGAAGTTCTCAAACAAGGGATGATAGATTTCATTCAGGCTAGATGGGGTTTAAATTTGTGAAGGGGGGAAGGGGGCACTGCCGGGCTGATCTGGCCATCCATACCACTGGTAGGACTGGCCTACAACCCCATAGAGAGGGGACAGATGGTACAGTAGGGGAGAAGTGTGGACGGACATTTGTAAGATCTGGGGAGGAAATGGTAAAGAAGGGTAGGGACAAGGGTTGGAAGGTGGCTTTAATAAATGCCAGAAGCCTGGGGAATAAAATACCTGAGTTCCAGGCCATGCCGTTTGAGGGTAGGGTGGATGTAGCAGTGGTCACTGAAACTTGGGCCACCCTGGCCATGACTGGGACCCTAATCTGTGTGGGTACCTTGTGCTAAAGAAGGACAGAAAGGTGGGCAGAGGGGGAGGTGTAGCAATGGTCACTTGTGATAACATCGAGATTATGAGAGTGGAGGAAGCAGAGGGCAATGTTGAGGCCCTATGGGTCACCTTGCAAACTCCGTTGGGAGGGAACATCAAGTTGAGGGTGGTATATAGGCCCCCAGGACTAGCGGAGGACCTGGAGGATTTCCTGTTGGCTAACATTAAGAGGCAGTGTGTGCTGGAAGGGGAAGGAGTGGGGTTGATAAGGGACCTTAATATGGCAGCTACTGATTGGGGTACTATGATGTCCACTGTAACCAGGGAGCAGAAGTTGCTAGATGGCTTCCTGGATGCATGCTTCAATCAGCAGGTGATGGACCCAACAAGGGAGGGTCATATCCTGGATGTGGTTTTAGCAGATGGGGATCTTGTACAAGATCTGGTTGTGGAAGAACCCCTGGCTGGGAGTGACCACAACATAGTCTGGTTTCAGCTTAAACTGGGGAGGATCATTCAAGGACAATGATAGTTGATTTTAGGGGTGGTGGACTATCAGAACATGGAGGAAATTCTGAAGGGGCATTTGCGAGAGACAAAACCAGGTTTGGACGTGGAAGGTAGATGGGAGATCATAAAGCGGGGGCTACAGGAGGCCACCAGGACCTGTGCAAGAGTGAAGCACAAGGGCAGTAAGTCTTGTAAACCATGCTGGTGGACCAAGGAGGTCCAGGAGGTGGTAAGGGAGAAGAAGGCTCTCTACAGTAGGTACAAAAAAATGAGAGGAGAAAGGGATAGAGAGAACTGTCGCCTTTTAACCAGGAAAGTCACCAGAGTGATGAGGGGGGCAAAGGTCTGGAAAGAGCAGAGGCTGGTGCAGGGGATACGGGGTGGGGAAAAGGGGTTCTTTCGGTATATTGGTGAGTGGAGGAAGGTCAAGAGCCAGCTCAGTAGGTTGAGGACAGCTTGGGGGTGGGTGGAAGGGGCTGGAGAGCAGGTGGAGGTACTGAATGAGTACTTTGCCTCAGTGTTCACTAGGAAGGAGGCTGGGGAACTTCCAAAAAAGGGGCTGAAGGACACAGAAGGTGCAGGAAACCTGACTGTTGGGGTACCTGCTGAAGAACAAGCTGCTGGGGGTGGTAGGCCAGGGGTGAGATATCAGGCTGGTTCTGCTGAATTTGGGGGGCAGATGCTGATATTCCTATCAGGTGGGTGTGGGAAGCCCTCCAGTCACTAAAAAAGGATAAATCTCCGGGGCCTGATGCTATTCATCCTAGAGTACTGAGGGAGTCGGCGGATGTTTTGGCTGCACCATTGTCGGATCTCTTTAACTTGTTGCTCCAGACAGGGAGGGTGCCAAGGGATTGTAAACAGGCACATACTGTGCCCATCCATGAAGGGGGATTGAGAGAAGAGGCAGGAAACTATAGACCTATCAGTTTGATGTTGGTGGTGAGGAAGCTAATGGAAAGCATACTTAAGGAAAAGCTGGGAGGTTTCTTGGAGGAGATGGGTTACCTGGATGACTGGCAGCATGGGTTTGTGCCAGGTAGATCATGTCAAACAAACCTTGTAGAGTTCTATGAGTGGGTGACATCAGCACTCGATGGGGGAGACCAGGGGATGTACTGTTCCTGGACTTCAGCAAGGCATTTGATTCAGCCCCTCACACTGGTCTGAGTGAGAAGTTAGGGGGGATGAGGGTAGGCCCATTGATAGGTAGGTAGATTGGAAATTGGCTTTCAGGAAGCACTCAGTGGGTAGTGGTCGGAGGGAATGTCTTGTCTCCTAGTTAGGTCATAAGTGGGGTTCCACAGGGATCAGCCCTGTGGCCACTCCTGTTTAGTGCCTACATCTCCAATATCAGGGAAGGTATCGGGTGTGAAATTAGCCTTTTCCAGATGACTCTAAGCTGGGGGCAGTGGTGGAGGTGAAGGAGAGGAGTTGGCCCTGCAAGAGGATCTGGATATTCTGGATAGGTGGTCCTGCACCTGGAAATTGAAATTTAACTCCTCCAAGTGCAAGGTGATACACCAAGGGCGGGAAAACCTCAACTCTGTGTACACACTGGGGGGGGGGGATGAGTTACAGGCCACGGCAGGGGAAACAGACCTATGAATCTTGGTGGACATTAACATGAATAATTCAGAGCAGTGCAGGAGGGCTGCTGTCATGGCAAATAGGATGCTGGGATGCATCACTATGGGGATTACCTAGAGGAACAGGGAGGTGATTTTGATATTGTACAACAGCCTGGTTAGACCACATATTGAGTACTGTGTGCAGTTCTGGAGGCCACACCTAAGGAGGGACATCAAACTCCTAGAGAGGGTTCAGAGGAGAGTAACCAGAATGATCCATGACCTGGGGGATATGACATATGAGGAATGACTAGTGGAGATCAACCTGTTCTTGCTGGAGGAGAGGAGGGACCGTAGAGACATGATTGAGGTCTTCAAGTACCTAAGGGGAGTAAATAAGGCGGCCAAGATAGGATCTTTTGACTGAAGAGGGTGGAATCACCAGAGGACACAGTTGGAAGATTGAGGGTGGTAGGATTAAGGGGGAAAGGAGGAGGAGGTACTTCACAGAGAGAGTGGTGGAACCGTGGAATGCGCTGCCCAGGGAGCTAGTACAGGCAGCTAAGATGGAGGATTTCAAGAGAGGTTGAGACAGGTATAGGCAAGAGGTGAAGCAGAGGCTGGTTTTCTCAGAGGGTAGGACTGGGGGATGGAGTAACAGTGGAAGGAGACAGATAGAGGGCTACGGTACCCAATCAGGGTGCTCAAGCATGAGCAGACTTGATAGACCAATAGACCTACTCTGCTGGCGTCTAGTATGTTAGATATGGCAGAAGCATTATCTCACACATTTGATTGGTCTATGGTCCCCCAAATAGAAAGGATGACCTTCTGACCTCACATTCTTAAACAAGGATAGAAATCATACTAGAAGACATTGTTAGCAAAATAACTAAACTAAAGTTAAATTCATCACCTGGTCCAGATTTAATTTCAGCAAATGTTTGAAACTAACAACACACCAAATTAAATACCCACTAAAATATATTTACAAGAAATCATTGACTACTGGTACTGTGCTGCATGAGCGATGCCTCATCCATGTTGTTCCAATATATAACAAACTCTGGTCAGAGTCACTATGGCTGCTAATTCATTAACTTAATAGGGGTGTTTGATGGCTTTAAACTTAAAGATGAATTGCTGTAGTCAGCTCATTGTGTAAATTTCATTTTTGGTAAAGGCAGATCATTTATCTGGTTGATCCTGTGTTTCCCATGTGTTTAAAATGCTAGTGGCCAGTGCGTGTTGTGCTATATGTGGAATAGGAGAGGGAGCTCCTCACCAAGGCCTTCAAGTAATGGTCAAGGGAATGGTGCAGGGAGAAAGTATGTCTACACTGGGGACTGTGAATTAACCTGGAAGGATAATAACTTATACTGATGTGATGGCCTGAATTCATTCAAGAAGCATTTACAGTCCTCAATGAATGATTCAAATGTTACTTCAATGGACATTTAAAGTAGTCCGGGGGGGATGATGGAAGAAATAGGGGAGGCAGAAAGTGGGCAACCTCAAGCTGAGATAGAAAATAGAGAGATCCCAAGGGGAGAGAGTCCCATCAGGATTCAAGTTATTCAGTGAAGCAGGGGTTAGACACATAGAAACACAGAAACTGTCAGCAGATAAGGACCACTAGGCTTATTTAGTCTGCAGTAGGACCTATACATTTAATGTAGCCACTTACCCTATGTGATCACTGGCTTTTCATCACTCCCTCCCCTCTCATGCTTCCCTTGTGCCTGTCCAAGCATGCTTAAACCCCTCTACTGTGCTTGCCCCCACTACCTCCTGTGGCAGACTATTCCATGCATTGACTACCCTTTCTGTGTGGAAAAACATCTTCACATTACCTCTTAATCTACCCCTTCCAATTTCATATTGTGCCCCCTTGTTCTAGTACTTTTTCTGCATTGGAAAATGTCCAATACCTACACCTTGTATATGCTCTTGAGGTACTTAAAAGTTTCAGCCATGTCCCCATGCTGTCTCCTCTCCTCCAGTGAGTACACATTGAGGTTTCTGTCTCTCCTCATATGTTTTGTGATGCAAGCCCTGCACCATCTTTGTTGCCCTTCTTTGGATAGTCTCAACCTTATCTATGTCCTTGCACAGGTGTGGCCTCCAAAACTGCAAGCAATACTCCAAGTGAGGCCTTACCAATGTTGTATACAATGGCATCACCACCTCTGGCCTCCTGCTAGTGATACCACCTAGCTATGCACCCCAGCATGCCACTGGCCCTCCCTGCCTCCTTTGTACACTGCTTTGATACTTTAAGGTCATGAGAGATAATAACCCCATGGTCCCATTCCTCCTTGGTGATTGTCAGCTCCAACCCCCCAACCTGTAGCTCTTCTCAGGGTTCCCTCTAACCAGGTGCATTATTTTGCACTTCTTTGCATTGAACCTCAGTTGCCACATCTCCGACCATATTTCAAGCTCCTCGAGGTCTGTCTTCATTTTCTGCACCCCTTCTGGGGTATCCACCCTGTTCAGATCTTGGTGTCATCTGCAAACAGGCAGAGCATTCCTTCCAGCCCATCTGCAATGTCACTGATGAAGACATTGAACAGTACTGGTCCTAGTACTGATCCCTGTGGTACCCCACTGGTCACCCTCCTCTCACCAGATTGAACCCCATTTACCACCACCCCCCTCTGTCTCCTGTCTGTTAACCAGTTCCTAACCCAGTTCACCACCTTGTCTCCCATGCCTAGACTGCCCGTCTTGTTAATCAGCCTTCTATGTGGGATGGTGTTGAAGGCTTTGCTGAAATCTAGGTAGGCAATGTTTACCGTCCCTCCCTGATTTATTGCCCTAGTCACTAAATCAAAAAAATCTATTAGAATTGTTTGACATGATCTTCCTGCTGTGGATCCATTTTGCCTCAGATCCTGAGCACTGCTGGATAGATAGAAAATAGAACAGGTAGAATGGGGAAAAGGAGCACTAAATAAAGAAAGATTGCATGGAATACCATTCTGATTGCACTAACCAGCTGCGCCACTGAGGCAACTGGAACCTGGGCTGTCCCAAAACACATTACACTTTCACAAAATGTACAACCCAATGGCAACACAAATATTTACTTGTAACAATCACATAGTAGTGCTGTGCGAATTTTTATGGAACACATACAAACAGTGGTGTGAAAGAAGTAAGTGCCTCAGCTGGGACTTGAACTCAGGCCACCTGGAATACCATTATGACTGCGCTAACCAGCTATGCCACTGAGACAACTTGAACTCAAGCTGTCCATGAGCACATTACTCTTTCTCAAAACGCACAACACAATGGCAACACAAATTTTTGCTTGTAACACATCAATTTAGTAGTGCTGTGTGCATATTTATGGAACACAGCCTCAGCTGGGTCTTGAACCCAGGCCACCCAGAATACTGTTCTGATTGTGCTAACCAGCTGTGCCACAGAGACAACTGTAACCTGGGCTGTCCCCAACAACATTACTCTTTCTCAAAATGCACAACCCAATGCAACACAAGTATTTACATGTAACCATCACATAGGAGTGTGGTGTGCATATTTATGAAACATATATATACAAAGGTGTGAAAGAAGTAAGTGCCTCAGTTGGGACTTGAACTTAGGACACCTGGAATACCATCCTGATTGCGCTAACCAGCTGCACTACTGAAACAACTGGAACTTGGGCTGTCCCTGAGCACATTACTCATTCCCCAAATGCACTATTCAATGACTACACAAATACTTACTTGTAACAATAACAATCAGTTATGGAATACATACAGAGGTGTGAAATAAGTACATATTTGTGTTGCCTTTGGGCTGTGCATTTTGAGAAAGAGTAATGTGTTCGGGGACAGCCCAGGTTACAGTTGTCTCTGTGGCACAGCTGATTAGCGCAATCAGAACAGTATTCTGGGTGGCCTGGGTTCAAGACCCAGCTGAGGCACTTACTTCTTTCGCACCTCTGTTTGTATGTGTTTGTATAGTCTATTTGCACCTCCCTGAGGTTTCGAGGCCTAATTTGGCCCAGTAGGGAAAGCGTTAATTCTTTCAGCACTCAGGTGTAGCCTAGTAGAGGTTGGGAGGTCACCACAGGTGCGTGGGGGGATAAAGCCCAGCAGTTTAGGTGGGAGGGGGAGTTCCATTCAGAGGAGTGAATGGCAAGAGTGAGAGTGAGTTGGGGCCAGGTGAGGACAATTGCCTGTTCTGTTCCCAGACCAGTTGCACTTAAGGGGACACCGAAGAAGAAGTGGGAGCCAGTAGCCACAAGCTGCACAGTATCTTGGAGGGCAGCTAAAGTCAAGAAGGGAGCCAGCAGCTGCAAGTCGCAGAATGCCCTGGCATCCTGCACTGATTTGTGTAGGGATCCATTGGGCAAGAATGTGGCAGGGAGTGTAGTGTCCTGAAATTAAGTTGCCTTGGAGCTCCGCAGCATGTGTCCCTCTTCTTAATTGGTGGAAAGTAGCTGCCAGTTCTGGAAAAGAATGCTGGGGTCATGAGGGAACCCTCAAATCCCAAAGCCACAAGGACAGCATGTTCTGTGGGGGACCCACTGAGCCAGTGTGGAATGAGAGAGAGGAAAGAGAAGGGTATTGATAAGAGTTTGAGAGTCTGTGATAAATAATGGTTTGTTGGGCACTGTGAACTGTTTTGGGATTTGTGCTGTCTTCAAACTTGTGACCATAGTGGTCAAAAGTTAATAATACCCTAAAGACTATGCAACCTCCTCAGTCCAAGTAAAAGCTGCTATTATGGCTATATCAATCATGTGAAAGCTGAATATGTTCCCTATGAATTAACTTATGCTCCCCCGAGCTATGTGTGAATATGTTTAATGACTTTGGAATTTCTACTGTTTCTTTAAGTTCCTTATGGACATTCTGTTATTGAAAGGAACTGTTTAATATGCATTAATATTTTTATTTTATCCAGCATCAGTGAGGAAAAAGGACCTTGTGTGTGACATCTGGGCTTGGGTAACATGGCCACTGGAACTGTTCCTGCTGCTGTGGGCACCTACTCCTCATGGACATATTCCATCCATGCTCATAGACATGGGGAGGGAGGGCTACATTTCTATATATGACAGGTTATGTGATTTAAATGGATAAGGCACACAGCTGTTACATTTTTGCACTTATGCTGTTGGTTTACTGAGCAAGTTTAAATACAAATGTATGTAGTGGTTGTTGGGTGGAGGGCTAAGGAGATGCAAGCTTGGGGATCAAACAAAACTAAAAACAAGTTAATTTAATTACTGTACCTGTGCCATATAGTACTATACGCTCCATCAAGCCCAGCAGTGATGAACATTACATACATATTCAGCAGTTTACAGTCGGGGATTTCAGAAATGCGTAATTGTTTTGTCCAAGACATCAGCCTCCATTCAGTGCACATAGTAAGCTTAATTTGTAAAAGGCTGGGAAATAATTTAAAAGTTGAGTTGACAAAAAAGTCAGGTAAGTTATCACATTCGGTCAGCTTCACTTTTCAGCATTTCCCTGTATAAGTCAAGTTCCTTGAGAGAGAGAGACAGAGAGAGAGAGGAGGAATGGAGGAGTTCTGTATATAATTCAGTCTTAGATTGATCCTGAAAGGTTTAACATACCCTACAGACAGCAGTAAATCATTCTGTACAGTATCCCATGAAGAGAGCGACCCTTTTTGAGCAAGGAAATATGGGTGATGTAGAAATAGTGAATGGTAAATCAGCAATATGCAGTTAATAGGTATATGCTATTAATACTTGTGTTTGATGCAAAGAAAACCCAAGCCATGCTGTTTGGTTTGGCCCCAAACTTAGAGCCTGCAAGCAGTCCCTCATGATACATGTCTTAGGAGGGACACTTATTGACTGTGACACATCCTTTAAATACCTGGGAGTCATCTTTGATCAAACCCTTTACTTCAACCTGCACATTGAAACTACTTGCAAAGCAGTTAATTCCAAACTAGGAATTGCTTACAAAATGAGTCACATGTTTACACCGGCAGCCAAACTGGCAATTGCCAGATGTATCCTTCTCCCTGCCCTGACATACAGTGTCTCCACATTTGCCAATACCCATAAAGCAGCACTTCATAAATGGGATGTCGCTTACAACAACATATGTCGGTATACCTCCTCCTCCCATCACCTCAAGCACCATTGCCACCTGTACAGTGACCTAGAATGGTTCTTCCCTTCTACATGTCACCAATACTCAGTATGCACACTTATAGACTTGGTCATTCATAATCAAACCTCCTCCTTCCTTGCGGCACTACTTATACCCCTGACAAATGTCTACGAACTTCACTCGGCCAATAAGTCCCTTCTTAATGTACCTAGGTGCCTCAATCTAAAGGCTCTGGAGCCTTTCATCATGCTGCCCCAACCAGCTAGAACTCCCTCCCCCTAGCCTTTAGGCAAGCCAGCTCCCACTCAATCTTTAAAAAAGAGCTGCATTGCCACCTATCACAGGATCTGTGCACCTGTTTTGACCCCACCTAGTTTCTGCCACCCCCTGCTGCCTGAATCTTGTCTGCCATACTACCTATCTTGATATCTGTATCCACTGTTCTAATCCAGTCTTTGCCCACCTTCCCATCCCTACCTCCCTCCCTCCATTATTATCTCAGGTTAAATGTTTATTCCTATATGTATTGCCAGTTATGCACCTTATGCTGTCTCAATGTGATCTGATCCACTTTATGTTATTGTCACTTGCTTGTATTGTATTATCTTCAGGACTGTCTCATCCTCATGTATTTCAACTGCATATGCAATGTACCTGTCTCGCCTGGGTCACGCTGAAAATAGTCAATTTTGGCTAATGCACCTACCCGGTAAACAAAAACTAAATAAATAGCACGTGTAAGCTCAGCACTGATTGCACAGACATCTTTTGGCAAGTATGTAAGGGTTTGTTGGTAGGGTTGATTTTGCGCTTGCCATCTGATTTGTTGAATAGGGACTCTGCCCTAGAGTGGGGTGACCCAGATTAGGAGCTGGCTGTGGGGATACTATTTTTCTCCTACTTTAATTGTAATAGATGTGATTTTGGCCCCCAATTTGACTTCCCATTCCCCCACCCTCCCAAGTTTGTCCCTTCCCCTGTAGGTTGCTCACCACAACGTTCTACCTCTCCAACTGCTATCACCTGATGTAGCCACCTGAATGAGTTTTCCCCTCTCCCACAGTGTCGTGCCCCTCTGGAGTTAATTACAATAAGATTGTGGGGGTGGGGGTGAAGCCCCCTGCAATGGGGGCACAGGAGGAATAGCCTCCCACATTTAAAGTAGATTTGCAATGTCCGTTTTAGTGACTGCAAGCACCTGTAGATGCTTGTGAGAGTCATGCTAGTGCACATCACCATTTTGCTTTTTGGAGATGTACACTTGCTGTTTTTTGTTGGCGACATTATGCTGTCACAGTTATGACATGGAATCATTCTACATGGTCCCACGTAGACACTATTGGGAGAGAAAGAGAGAGAGGGAAGTGCAATTAGAATCTCCGCTGGAGCAATGCAGTCTCATTACAAACTCAGTTTTCACCAACAGGGCATTGTTTAGTAAAAAAATATGTAAAAGAGTGTTTGAGTGCCCTAAAGAGATGGGGGGGTGGACCTCTGTTTATCATTCAGTCTTAGATCAGTTGTGAAAGTGTTAGCAAACCCTACAGATAGCAATAAGTAAGTAAGTAAAACTTTATTTTTATAGCACCCAATCCCAAAGGCTCTGGGCACCTTACAGGAGGTATAAGACATGGCAGGATTATGCAAAATAATACATACAGGGTCACCAAACAAACAGATAATTTAAAATCCATAATAAATAAATTATACTAAAATCAGCTGCAATTATTCAGAAAATGCATCTTTAAAAAGATGGGCTTTCAGACTCTTCTTGAAAGCCTCCACTGATGGGGTTCTCCCCCAGGGATCTGGGGAACAAGTTCCAGAGGTCCGGTCTTACCACCTCAAATGCTTGGTCCCCTAAGGGTTTCATCCTGGCCCTAAAAACTGCTCAGACCCTTGGGGGAAAAGTGAATAGAGTGCACCAGAAAGGCAGGAGTCAGAATGCCACTCATTTAGCCAGGGCCCAAGCCATATAGGGCCTTATAGGTGAGCAAGCCCACCTTGAAAAAGATCCTTTACCTGACAGGCAGCTAGTGCAGATCCTGCAGTACTGGAGTAACAAGACAGGACCTAGGCTGGCCCATCAGCAACCTGGCCACTGCATTCTGCACTAGCTGCAGTCAACAGAGGTTCCATCCACTGACCCTGAAGTATAGGTCATTACAGTAGTCCAGCATTGATGACAAAGGCATGTACCAGTGCGGGGAAGGTCATCAGGTGGAATTGGGGGTTTCATCCAGGTGACATTCCTTAAATGATAAAAATCATTTTGCATGACTGATGACACCTGAGATCAAGAGTCAAACCATCATCAAGGATGGCACCCAGATTTCTCACCCTAGTAGATACTATCAACAGAGTAGACCCTGTTACCATTCCAGTGGCATCCACATCACACCTGTGACCAAACTGAAGTACCAGTACCTCCATCTTGCCCAGGGTTCAGTCACAGCCAGTTAGAGGACATCCATTCTTGGATTTCGGGCAGACAGTTGTTTAGCACTTTGATGGTGTTATTTTTTCTTGGGGCCAAAAGACATATACAGCTGGATATCATCTGTATAACAATGAAAACCCAGACTGTAGTATCTGATGAGCTACCCTGGGACAGCATGTACACAGCGAACAACATCAGTGACAAGACTGAACCTTGAGGAATGCCACAGAGCAGGAGATTCAGAGAGGAGGAGAAATTCCCCATCGATACCCATTACATCTTGCCTAAGAGTTACAACTCAAACCAGTTGATGACAATACCAGCAAGTCCACAATACTCACTACGGTGATCTAGAGGCACAATGTGGTCCACAGTATCAAATGCTGAGGAGAGATCCAGGAGAATGAGAACTGACCAGTCTCCTCTATCTCTTGCACTTAGGAGGTACTTTTGCACCCTGACCAATGCTGTCTTAGTGCTATGCCTAGCCTTAAAGACAGACTGGAATGGCTCATAGATATCAAAGACCACAATGTGTGCCTTGAGCTGCAGAGCCACCACTTTCTCAACAACCTTCTCAAGGAATGGGAGATTGGAGATGGGTCAATAATTCGCCAAGATGTTAGGGTCGATTGATGGTTTCTTCAGAAGAGGCTTCACCAGAGTTTCCTTAAAGGTATCGGAAAATAACCCCTCTGAGAGAAAAACACCAGACTATTTCTGTGAACACTGGACCAATGGACTCTGCATATCCCACTGGGAGACAATTTGGGCCCAGGTCCAGTTCACAAAAGGAGGGCCACAGTTTCAAGACTACCTCACCAACCTCAGCAACCATCACTGGCTGAAACTCACCCCAGACAATAAGACTGCCTCTATTTACACAAGGCCTACCACTACAGGACTGCTCTTGTCCTGCTGGGGAAATCTCAGATTGAATAGAGGACACCCTGCTAGAGAAGAACTGAGCAAACTCTTTACACAAAGCAACTGAAAATGCTTTTATGGTTGTAGGCAGGCAAGGTGAAGTAGCCTGTACACAGTCCGAAAAAGCTGAGCAGGTCTGTTCTTCCCTGTGGCAATCCCACTGGAGAGGAACTCTGTCTTCTTATGGTTGATTACCCTTTGATAATCACTGTAGTGAGCTTTTAAAGCCTGTTTATCCTCCTTGGACTGGATCCTCTGCCAACAATTCTCCAACTTCTGACCCTTGGTCTTCATCTCTTTGAGAGCTCCATCAAACCATGGGAGTCTCAGCTGAGAAGAACTGGGTTGTATATGTACTGTTGTAACATCATTGAGTGCATTGAAGACATCCCTGTTATAGGCCTTCACCGCCTCACTGGTACCAATTGCATATGCGGCACTGACACCAGAAAAGTCTACCACCACCAGAAGTACCTCTGGGGACAGTCCCCTCAGTGGGCAATGGCAGATCATCTGTACAGGCCAGGGACAATCAGTGGGGGCCCCAAATGAGAACTCCACTGTGCAATGATCTGACCAAGCAACCTAATCAATCCTGAGGTTGGTGACCTCAAGCCCCAGTGAGAATATCAAGTCCAAGGAATGACCATGGTGGTAAGTCACAGAAGCAACTGCTTTCATTAGGCCCAGTGATGTCATTAACTAGAGGAAGTCATGCCCTATATGTGTGAATTCATTATCGACTGAGGCATTAAAGTCATCCAGAATCAACAATCTGGGTGACTCCCAACACCCTGTAAGCGATGAAATTCATGACCTCCTGCAGGACATCTCCTCCACACCCAGGAGGATGTTAAATAAGGAAAATCCTGAAACCTTCACCTGAACCCCCTCACACAGCCACACATTCAAATGATGAAGTAGAACCCACTGGGTGCATGGAGAAGTTCAAGCAGGATCTAAAACAGATGGTCACACTCCCACCACTGCACTCCATCCTTGGGAAGTGTACTACAGAGTATCTGGCCAGACTGACGCCTCCAGAATTGGACCTACATCGTCCCATAGCCAAGTCTCTGTGATGCAAGCCAAATCAACAGAGGAAATCAAGTTTTCCATAACTGTAGTCTTATTCCTCATCAGTCTAGCACTGCATAGCACTGCCTGAAGGGGACCAGTGGAGACTACAGGCCCAATGGCAACCTGCCTACTCATTCTGGTGGGAACCCTGGGGACAGGCACTAAACATGTCTGGTCTCTCTCAAGGCCCAGTTTTGTCCCAGGATGCCTCCTATTCCTGACCTCCCTAATGTTGCTCACCTCCTCTATACCCATAATGCTCTGCTGCCAGCACACTCACCCCTACCAATAACTGCCTCCCAACAGTGTCTTACCATCATAGCTGTGGGGGGGGAGGTTGGTAAAGGGATGATGGTCATGCAGCAGAGATGCCATGTAGGTTATGCGAAGTGGTCTGGAGCCCAAACACATCTTACAGCTTCTCACTAAGAATGAAATAATTGTACACTGCAACACACACACACACAATCAGGAGACAGAGAAAGAGAGAGAGAAGTGTAATTTTAATTACTGCTGGACCAATGCAGTCTCATTACAAACTCAGTTTTGACCAAAGGGCAGTGGAGTAGTGCCAAATTTAGAAGTGTGGCATCTTCATGAACTACAATGTCCCTAACCCCAACAGATTGGGGGTCTGGTGGCCACTTAGACCATCAGAAGCTATCAGGTTTTAGATCTACTCTGGTGCATTTTGAGAGTCATTTTGACAGTGTTTGGCTGCTTTTAAAGCCTTCTTTAGCTTATTACAAATAATGAATCTACGAGTGGTAGTTGACATAAACTTTGTCGAATGACCGTTCAGCGAAACTGTCATGTTGACTGCATTTGCGGTCAGCATATGGTTTCTCACTTACAAACACATTTTCTTCCTGGGGCTTCTCCCCCCGATCCACCCACATGGAGGGCTGTGCCCCCCTCACCCTTCCCCACTATATATAATCAACTCAGAGTCGGACCTAATTAGGGGAAGGGGTGAAAGACCCCCAGAATACAATGCTGGGATCCAGCACTGACACTACAGTGACCTAGCATTGTAGTCACTTTAGTGTCGGTCACTTTTGAAATGTCATTGTTAGTGGGGTATACTACAAAAAATCAATACCACTGTTAAAATAATTTTTTATTTTCTTTAAAAAAATGTTCAAAACTAATGCAAAACAATTCCATGCCAGTCACCCTTCAAACAGCTGACTATATACCACTTCTCTTGAGTACAGTTAGCTATCACTGCAGCAGGCATTGCACTTGTTACCTTGCAACCTGAACAGGAGACTCTACCCCCAACACTGCACCTCACAGTAAGACATACAAGGCAGCAACAAAGGCACATAAAACACTAGCCTGGAGGTGCATGTGTCTGTCACACAGCAGACACTTTCACAGATCATCCATGCCAGAGAATGGAACTGATATGCACGACCCACTGGAGGATCCCTCAAAGCCCAACATTGACACATGATATATACACCGGGTCATGAATTCTTTATCTGTATGTAACTTGAACTGAGACAGTTGCAGCAGGGAAGGTAAGGCTCAGCACTTACAGCTGCATGAAATACAGGGAATATATAGTGTCATCACAGCACACAGACTTGACATGCAGCAAGGGTTCAGCAGCCTCTGTTAGACCTCAGACAATGGCAAGACCATAATTGTCACTGTTCTACAGCAGAATGATGGTTCCCATACATATCTAATATATGGCAGCCAACCCCAAATCCTCATATATCAAACAGTGGAACCAGAACACCATCAAACACTCCAGCATAATGCACACATGACAGTCAACCTGCAGGGGTGCACAGCCACTGTAACAGATGATGACCTAATGCACAAAGCCAAAAAAAAAACACATGACCTAATGCCTCATCCAAATGCAGCACAGGCTTTAATGCTGAAGAATTGCCATCCGTTATCAGATGCATGTGGACTTCACTTCATGGGTTCCATGACTGTTTACAGTGAGGGATTGGAGGATGGAGGAAAGGGGTAAGCTAGGGGGAAAGGGATCACTCGAGTCGCTGGATGCAGCCCAGTCCAACCCCTCACCATTAGATAAGACCATTCAATACAAACTAAATTATTAACACAAAACAGCACACTTACCTCACTGATCCTTTTTTTGATAAAGTCAGGCAGGGTATTATATCATATTGTCATACTGGCACCAACTATGTAACTCACTTGGTCCCAGACAATTCTCGACTCCCAACTTGTGAGAATGAATCCTTCACAGGCTCACATAGTGTGACTAGTAGGCTGCTCCCTGCTCTCAGTCTGCATGGTACCAGCAGTACCTCCAGTTACACAGGTACAGCTAGCTCCTTGCTGGGTTAGAGGATTTCTGTAGGACATTTGCCAGATTGTAGCTCTATCTTTCATTTGAACAAAAAGAACCAACAACAAAGTTATCTCTGCCAGGTTAAGTTACTAATCCTTCATGGAGAAGACATTTAAACATGCCCTACTGCTTTGCCACATTAAATATGTTACTTAATTAAGTAAGTCCACTATACTGCTCTGTTCTGGAAAAATACATAGCAAAAGCTGGATTCCATTGAAAATGAAAAAGTGCCTCTCATTTAGGCTATTCTGGGTAAATGCAGTATAACAATGAGTAAAATGGGTAAAATGAGCACTACACCCCTGCCAACAGTGTTTGTTTAGACAAACATGTGTAAAAAGAGGGTTTAGGTGTCCTTTAAGACTAAAACAAGTTGCCTGTGCTGTTTACACTGACCCATGTTCACAAATGAGTGCGGGCTGCCAGGGATCAGCAGGGGAGGAGAAGGACTGAGCATCCCATGGACTGTTCTTCTTCTCTGGGAAGGGGGCAGTTAGTGGTCAGTACACACCTGGCCCCTAGCAGAGGCTAGAGGTGGCACACTGATGCTGTCAATGTGGGGTCAGAGGCAGGGCAGATGCTTGATGGGACATGGAGGGGAGCATATGTGTTGCAGTTGCCGATGCCACTGCACGATCCACCTCTGAGGGGTGTACACTGGTAGAGAAAATGATGCTCCAGCTGGATGATGGAGGGCACCTTGCAGGTCCTGCCCCTGAATAGCCATGGTACTGGTCACACTGAATCCAGTCTTCAGTGAGTTTGAGAGGGCCCTGCCAGCCCCACCGGGGGGAGCCCAGGGGGTATCGGTGGGCATTGGCTGGTAGACATCGGGATATGGGACTGGGGTCTCCCCCCAAGCTACGACTGTGAGTAGGCTTATAAAGCAGTAAAAAAAAACATAACACCTAGTGAGAATTTGGTAATATTCCTCCTATACCATGCATATGTAAGGCCCCACTTTGATTATGCCACACAGGTTTGGTGTCTGCAGAAAATGAAACATATAGATGATATGGAAGAGGTTCAAAGACATGGAACCAAAACCATAAGCATACTTCAGATCCTTTCAGACACTCATGGACTGACAGAACTCAAATGTATGTCCTTGGAATACTGTCATTTAAGAGAAGTAATAAGTTGCTAATGCATGAGGTTGTCAGATAATTTTAATGAAATGGGTTTCAGCTTTAGATGTGCTGATAAAGATAGGGGTAATCCTCTCCAAGTTGCTGGAAAATACTTCAAGACAGAACATGCAGTACAGTAGAAGCCACTTTAGTGGGACGGCTAAGTTTCAGGCCGATTGTCCCGTTTAAACGTCTGTCTCTACAAAACGAAGTTTTTTTTTTTTTTACTAACTGACGTTGGTAGGGAGTTGGTTAATGTGAAGTTTTTTTTTTTGATATGCTTGTGTTTTATGTACAATGTTACAGTGTTACAGTATACACCATGTACTGTAGAAGTACTCTGTGATGCTGAAGTGGTGATTATTATTATTATAGAATGGTGTAAACTTTGTCCTCCATGAAGTGGTACAACTGGCTGTCGTCTTCAAAAAGGTCATCCGATAGCAGCTCAGTAGTGTGTGGCAAACTAATTTGGGGCACAGCCTGAGAGGAAGTTGATGGCATTTCAAACACTTCTGGCAATGCTTGCACCTCTGGCACTGCTACCTATTCAATAATAGGTTGACTACGAACAAGAGGAGCAAAGAATTCTGTTATGCTTGTCTGTTTCTTTTCCGAAATGGCATAAGCTTGTATGCTCCTTTCGGTGTTGAACAACGAATCCCACATTGTGGTCTGCCCATGTTGCTGACACCACAGTAAAGTGATGCGAATCCCAATAAGGGTATCAGTGTTTGTGACTATTGGCTCATCATCTGTGTTATCTGTTGTTTGGTCCTCGATCTCGGATTCTTTATTGATCGCACTCACCACTTCGGAGTCAGAGAGTTCACCAACAGTAGGTTCATTTGAATCCGTATCAACTAAGCCATTGAATGCTTCATGATCCATAAAGGAGGGTATGCTTACATTATCAAAGACTGGCATTTCTTCGTTGACAGTTGCATTTGTCTCTTCAGACACTTTCCCAAAAAAGCCTGCTTTGCAAAAACAATTTGCAACTGTTTGTGGCTTCACTGCCTGCCAAGCTCGGTGTAGCATGTACACTGCATCTGCCAAATTAACTTTTCTGGCTATTTCGGCTGCATAAGCCATCTCTCCCTCGTCAATAGAGAGAATTATTTTTGCTGCCACAAATGATCTGTAGTGCCCTTTTAAGTTTTTGATCACCCCCATATCCATGGGTTGGATTATGCTGGTGGTGTTTGGTGGAAAAAACACAAGCTTAATACATTTTAGGCATTAAATCATATCATGAGGGTGCGCCAAACAATTGTCCACAAACAGGATGATTTTTCGTCTCTGTCTTCTGAGTTCAGCATCCCATGACATCAGCCATTCTTGAAAAATTGCACCAGTCATCTATGCATTGCATGAACTGGTGTAGGTGACAGGCAGCAATTTTAAATCCTGAGGCAAACAACGTGGGCGTTCAGATTTTCCAATGACAAGAAGCTTTCGCTTCTCCGTTCTACATTGGTTAGCACAACAAAGCACAGAAATTCTGTCCTTTGCTTTTTTGCCTCCAATAAGTTCATCTTGCTTTAAGGCATGTCCACGGTCCAGATAGCCCTGATAGAAAAGTCCAGTTTCATCAGCTTTCCATACATCAGTAGGTAGATAGCTGGTAAGGAGATCAGGCAGCACTTCAACAATCCATTTCTGTGCAGCAGTGGCATCTGTGTCTTGTTTTTCCCCATGCTCCTGTTTAAAGACAATCTGATGTCACATTTTCCAACGCGATAGCGATCCATCGGTGGCATCAAATCCATCATGCGACATCTCCCTTGCAGGATCATCAGCCTTTGCTTTCAGCATCAGACCTGATATGCGCGCTGCCTTCTGCAGAGCCTGGGAGAACCACAAGAGGAGAGCATCATCCACTTCACTGTCCTTACCCTCCCTTTTCCTTTTGCGACTTGGGGTCACGTTTGTCCGTCACTCACTGAGGATTGCATGACGGTTTTTACTGATGCGACCAGCCTGGCTTTTGAAAATTTTAAACTCCACTGCTACTGAAGCAAGAGACCTGGAGGAGTTGGACAATGCATCAAGCACTTTTGACACGCTCTGCAAGCATGAGTTCATTCCTAGATAGAGACATGGTAGAGTCAAAGCAGGCAGCAAGCAAGCACCAAGACCATTAGAAACTGTTACATCAAAGGTCAGACCACTTAGTCTAATAGCCAAACTCTGTTGAAATTGTCCCAATAAACCAGCTTCTATGTTAATCGGTATCCCGCTTAAATGTTTAACTCTATGTATTCCATGGATCTGAATTGGTGCCTGGGCAGACGTCCCACTTAAGCGTGTCTCGTTTAAGTGGAGTGTACTGTACTTCTTTTCACAGAGAGCGGCAAATCCATGGAATGTAATCCCCTTTGAGGTATTATTGGTAAGGATAAATCTGATTAAAAAAAAGACTTGATACCTTTTTAGGTCAATCAAAGTAATACTAATAATGAAGCATTATGGGACAACCGCCTGCTCAGCTCCTACACATCCTTTGTATGAACCTTTGTATCAGCTACTTAACAGTGAAACTGGTAACACTGTAAGTTTCCTTAACTACTGTACACTGTAGTCACAGTGTAATTATCATGGTGTAATTACACTGTAACTACATTGCAAATGCAATATAGTTCCAGGTGACACATATGTAACTACAGTATAATCACCCCTGTTGCATGTAATTAATGGTTACCTACCCTGCAGTTACTTTGAAACTGACACTTAAAATAAAGTGTAACCATGAAACTAAACATCATACCAACTAATGGCCTCGCTCAATGGTAACATGTAAATGATGAACAAAATGGGTGCAACAATCAAGCCTAGAGAAACACCAGAGTTGAGTACAGTAATTCTTGACATGAAATTATACAGATCCACCTGCTGTGTTCTTCTAGTGTTGTAAGACTGAAACCTGCACAAGACCATGCCAGGGAGGCAGTATAGCACAGTGGTTTAAGGCTCTGAGCTGCAAATCTGGAGACCTGGGTTTGAATCCCACAGCCACCACTTGCATACTGTGTGACCCTGAGCAAGTCACTTAACTTCCATGTGCTCCCAGATCACACCTGTAAACAAGCTTTCAGCTTAGTGTGCTACTCCTGGTTAAACAATTGAAAAAAAAATGTTGCATAGTTCCTCAAATAATGCAGCAGCACACCATGGTGCACTGTGTCAAATGTCAAAAATAGATCTAAAATTACCAATATGTAACTGAGCCCTTGATTCTTCACAATGAAGAGATGAGTTATGATTCTTATGTGAGTGGCTTAATATTGTAGCAGGGCCTAAATCCTGACTGGAGAGGCTCATTGACATAATTTTGTTCTAGGTAAACATCAGACTGCAACATCACCCCTTACTTAATTGCCTTCATCAGAAAGGGAAGACGTGAAACAGGTCTGTAGTTCACTACAAAGTCAGGGTCCAAAGATTTTTCTCAGTAGGGGTCTAACCACAACTCTTGTTACAAATGCTCAAAACAAAACCCTTCCTCAATTAACTATTTATTTATTTATTTATTAAATTTTGGTGACCGGGTAGGTCCACTGAGCCCCAAAGGTCCCTTTTTCAGGGGGGACCAGGATAACAATACAAGTTATAAGAATGAACAAGGACATAAGGAACATTTGAGGCATTGTGAGTTACATCATGAGGTGGTTACAGTAAGGAAAAATAGTGGATACAGGCATGGTTACAGGCATGGTAAAGAAAAGCAGTGGATACAGGCACGGCACAGGCATGGTGAAAAAAAAGCAGTAAATGCAGGCATGGGTACAGGCATAGTTATCATCATGACATGTAAGCAATTGGTAGTACTTTGCATATAGTTTATTCAGGGGTTACATGTGGCCTCTGGTGAGCAGTCTGTATAAGGCAGGTAGTAGGAAGGTTAAGCTAGGAGACGGGAATTGGAGAGGAGGGGAGTACCTTAGGAGCTTTAAGTGCCATGACAGTGGCATACGCTTGAGGTCAGCAGATGGGACTTAAGCCTGGCTACTTATTAGAGATACATGGTCACCAACTTTGAAAAATAAGCTGGTCCCTTCAATATATTCAACTCCAGACAAACCCAGTGGCCATCTGTTGTAAGGACATCTACTATTAAGGATTATCCTTCTGGAAAATGTTGCATCAGCAGATACCCTAAGATAAAACAAGTGGTTGAAATCCCACATCATGACAAAAAGTATAAAATTATGGATTACATTAACCATCAAACCATAGGGGTTGCATATGTTTTACAAGTCCATTTAATTATCTAGATGTAGGCAAAACAGTGCTAAAAACACAGATTTTTGAACATTTAAGCAGTGCTGGTGTAGAAGACAGGATGCCATGTACCATGTGGCAATGCATTTTTAAGAACTCAACCATACAGGGCCTTCACTAAGATTTTGGGAAGTATAATTATTTAAACCTTCTAATGGGAAGGATATTCTAATAATATTTAGGCAAAAACTGAAATGAATTAATTAATTAGATATTTAACCTGGGAACTTTATATAAAGATAGAGGCATGAATGGAGATGGGAACTTGCAAGTCATTTGTTGTCCTGTTAACAGGAATATTAGTAAGTATTTCAAAAATAATTTTTCACATGTTTATGATAACATTTGTCCCTTTTTGAAATGTCAGGTACCTTGCATAATATGAGCTAAGCTAATATAATTAGCTCAGTAAATTATGATTGTATTATTATTATTAATAATTTATTTTTATTATATCATGGTCCTTATTCAACCCACTTCCACCCTTGGTTAGATCAATCAGTTTATATGGAATAAACAGTAGTCAATTTAATGACTCACAAGCAAATCAATAATTCACTGTACATTTGCTTTCTTTGTTAAAGTAGCCTGAGATCAGTATGCACTCAAACTAGATGCCAAGAATCATAATAGGCAATTGGTACTGGTCCCTGTTGTTTCAAAGTGCTGCAGCTTTTTTTTATGTTGCCTGGCAACATAGTATCTCCCCAGTGCAGGTCGAACTCACACTCCAGTCCCGTTACTGACACTCTGGAGTCTCATGTGGTTCCTGCTGCAGATACAGTAGGATGTAGCATATCTGAGCATGGTCCCATTAACAGCGGATCCTGGAGAAACACTGTAGCAGCTATAGCAGTGTCAGTGGCTCAGTAGGTAGCACACTCACCTCTGAGGCCTGGAGATCAGAGGGCTGTGGGTTCGGTTCCCACATCTGGCACTTGGGTTAATATCCCAGTACTGACACTGTAGTGCAGCATAAGAGGGGTGCTGCACTTCTGAGGTGCTGTCTTTTGGATGTTAAACCGAGGTCCCATCTGCCAGGATTGGTGGTAGTTCAGGTGGACGTTAACGATCCCATGGCACTTATTGAAAAGAGTAGGGGAATTTCCCTGGTGTTCTGGCCAAATTTCCCTCATTCACTACAAATACCACCAACAGCTTAATCTGGTTCAAGGTCAGTTGGCATTCATCTGTATCCCTCTCCCCCAGGTCGTGCCTAAAAATAGGTAGGATTTGTCTAGTGCACTTACCCGGTCAACAAAAAATAAATAAATAAATCATTTTTTTTTCCTTTAAATTGATGAAGACTCTAAGGACTTGCATAATATACAGTAAATGAGAGGCTTTATTTGAAAACAGATGGCTGGGCCATTGACAAAGTACTTTGACACAAGACAAACATCACAGAAGTGAAAATAATGTGTTCAAGTCTGAGTTCTTAGCCAGGTTAACAACATGGTTTAGAAGGCTGAGTTCTCACTAACAGTTTTTTTTGGCCTCAGCTCCCTACCTCCATTCTCAGCCACCCACCGCCCCTATGCCCAGGCTTACCTCCCTGGATGGGGCCACTGAGGGGGCTTCCCACTCCCAAAGAACATAGTGGGCAAGCCCCAGATTACCCCCCTGGATTAGGGCCATGAGAGCAGGATCCCCCCAACGGGCATCAGTGGCAGTGGGTGCCTGAGCGAAGAAAGCCATCACACTGGAGCTGACATTTTTCCTTGTTTTCTGGGGGGACAGGGATGTGCAATGACATCCTGCATCCACCCGGCCCCCTGTCCTTGCTGGCGCTGGGACCTGCACAACCCCCAGCCTCCACCAGGGGTCCATCGAGTGCCGGGCTCACCCCCTGCCCTCCCCCTGGAGAAGGAAAGCAGTCCATGGGACACCCTAACTTAATCCTCCCGGCCAACCCTCCAGCAACCCGGGTCCATTCCAGAATCCAGGTCGTAGACATCGCAAGCAGAAATCCAACCACTGTGCCGATGAACCAGCCTCACACTAATAGTTTTAAAATGTCATAGGAGTTTAAAGAGTACATATAGCAGGTAAGCATTGTCTTGCAGCATTTTCACACATTATAAACTGATCAACAGATTTTAACAGGCTTCAAAACTCAGGTGCTTAACATACAACAACATTGTGGTTTAGGAAATAGAGTACTAATGAGAGTTTGTAATGGCTGTGAGTTTAAATTACTTTCTAAAACAACAGATAGAAGTATATACTGATTATTTTTAATAATTAAATTCGGTGGTATTTACTTAAGAAAGCATGCAGGAATGCTTCACATATATCTATCAGCTAGTCTGTAATAGAAGATTTTTCATGCCAAGTTAAAACAGCAGTACTAGAGATGTGCAAAGTTTGACAAAATCACAAAGTGCTGACTTAATTTAAGTTTTTGGCTGGTGAAGTGACACTTTTTTGAGGGAAGTCATGCAAATTTGCTGGGAAGTTGTAATTTCATTATGACTTTGCCTGACGTCTCCTGAAAAAGTGCCACTTTCCTTGGAAAGTCCCATATGAAGTGATGCATTGAATGTGAATTTTCCAACTTTGCTTGAATTTCTCTGGAAAAAAAAAACTTTACTGCATCTCTAGGCAACACCTGCACAGTCAACTCACAAGGGAAGAGAACAAAATACAAAATAGCTGATATGTATCTAATCATAGAACAAATACTAATTACAGTAATTTTAAATATTGTATGCTCTGTAAATCCAAAACACATAAGACATGAACAGATTTAGAGCCTGAATGCTTCCACAGGTCTAGAACAGTGAAGCATGTGCATTTGACTAGAGGCGTGATTGAAACAGAGGCAAATTAATGGTCTAATAATCCACACTAGAGCAATAGTAAGTTAAACAATGTTTTAAAAATAGTTCAAGGTATGTGAAGCTCCATTAATAATTATGATGATGAAAACAATAGGTTTAAATTAAGTGATTGCTACAAATAGGTTCTTTATAAGATTATTTTGGGAACTCTGGCATTTCTGCAGAGATTTGGGCAAGCATGCTGTGCATGCATTGCTGTTGGTGTCATTCTTGCTGAGTCAGTAAAAACAAACAGCTTCTATTTGTGCTTCAGTAAAAAAGTGACTGCTGGGTCTATAATACATGATGTTCATCAAGAACACTTACAAATGTGTTGGTGTGATAGATTAGATTGGTCACATAAGTGATACACCAGTTTAGAATAAGTTATAATTAGTATGAAAAGATTATAATCATGTCTACTTAACTATGCATTTTTGTATTAACAATATTTAATATATATACCACTAAATAAACTTGACATGAACAAATGTATTTGAATAAGCAAAGTCATAACAATGAATTGTTTTATTTTGATTTAACACAAAAAATGATATTGTAATGCAATACAATGAGCACTGTGATAATCAAGTCATTTTACATTTGAAATCAGAATTAATCCCCCCTGAACAAGCCCACTTGAGGGTAAAACATTGAAGTCTGTATACAGTAGATTGAAAATAAAATGATTTTGGAATGAAGCTATGGTAAATGATCCAGATATATTATGACTGAGACATCTTTTTTGTTGATGTGATCATTGATGAATGACAGGAATCAAGCAATCATGGAACAACTTTTTCCAACAGTCCTTCTCATATGTTCTAAAAATGTTATATGTCCAAGTGTATTAAATTCAGAGAAGGAATAAAATGGGAGCAAGATAGAAACTTCCCTGCTGTCACTTGCCAGAAGATCATTCATACACTCATGAGGGCTATCTCGGTGCTGCGCTGAGGTCAATACCCCAACTGGAAAGACTCATAGATTGTATACTCTTCCAGGTGCTCTGTTTACTATGTGACTACCACTTTCTTGATAACTTTTCCAAAAGAGTAAGTTAGAGATGGGTCTTAACTTCATTAAATCAATATCTAATTATCCCTTCTTAAAGAGGGGTTGAAACAATGCCTCATTCAAAGTGATAGGTAATAACCCCTTCTTCATAGAGATATTGACAATTTCTGAAGGGCAGACACCAGCACAGCCACTCCTGCCTTCACCAGAGTGGCAGGTACAGGGTCCAAAATACAATCACATAGGCACAAATCTAACAGAACATGGGAGATCTCATCATAGTCAGATGGGCATAAGCTGTTCCAAACTGAATTTCTGCCATTGCAAGCACCACAGGGACACTTCAGTCATGACTAATCACAATGGAGGCTATCTGAGCCTTGATGTCTGAAATCTTCATTGAGAAGAAATTATTTATTTGAATTTTGATGACCGAGTTGGTCAACTGAGACAAAAGAGTCCCTTGTTCATGGGCAACCCAGAATTAGTTACATACAGTAGGAGAGAAAAATATTCAAAATGTATAAAAAACATATCAATTAATATACATACAAGGTACAATGTTATTAGTTACATACATTAATAATTTTATAAAATAGGTTCCAAAAATCATGTTTTCTGATTCATCAAAACAGGTCATCTGACCATGGATTAATTCTCAAGAAGCCCACAGTTGGGTTGCCAGACTACAAAATTGTAATTGACAGCAATGTAAAGTGACCAAGTCTGATCACTCCACCAGAGGCATGAAAAAACCTACAACTGCAGTATCCTCATTAGGACAAATCCACCTAGTGGAGAACTACAGTTGCAGCATCCTCAGTAGGAAAAACCAATTAGGCAGAATAATACTTTATTACAAATGCATGTAATCAGTGTTTTAATTTTTAAATATTTATTTAGGTAAACCTCCAAAATAAAGTTGTCCATTTTATAAGTGAATCCACCACACAGCAGGGCATGGGTTTACTGAGAATTAATCCATGCCTGGGTGAGTGAAGTCACTCGACTTGTGACCCTGTCCTTCATAAATCCCCAGGCATAGATTAAGTCTCAGTAAACCCATGCCCTGTCATGCGGTAATCCTTGAAAGTTGCAATATTTACAGAGATGTAGGCTAATAAAGTAGCAACAGTATAGTACACCAAGGGCTGGGAGGTCATGAATGCAGTATAATTAAACTTTACAATATTTAAAAAGAAGTAGACAAATAAATCAGCAAGTAATAGCTGATGTATAAGAAATAAAAAAATATGCATATACAGTACTTATGTTCCTCCCTTTTGATTGCATCAGGCCAGTGTCCACATGATCACACAGCCCTGACAACTCATTACCTACTGGCATCCCTCAAGGCTTAAACACCATTCTAAGAATTTCATGGCAGTTCCCCACTCTGGAGTACTATAAGGTGATGCTACACACTTAGAGAATGGGGTCTGTGAATACCAGGAGCTGTCATTTGATGGCCTCTTGTTACATTTTTTTTGCTTCATCTCCTACTCCTCCCACTGGTGCCACAGCCCATCCTAGCTTGACATTGTCCCTGTGAAGAAGGTAGGAGTACTGTACATGGATCTGAAGCTATTCTTCACCCATCCACATTGATTGTTGTAGGTATGGCAATGTTTCACATTCCACCATGATCCAAACAGTGCTACTCTTGGCAGTATACCAAGCAATTGTCTAGTGCACATTTGAAAACTAAGACTCCCTTCTGAACCTGGGTCACCTACATGGTACCAAAACAAAGTATTATTTGGCTTTTCAGTGTCTCAAAAATATAAAATTATTTAGCACCAGGAATATCTCAAATCCAGTTTTAGTTTAAAAGGGAGTAAATCAGACCACAGGGAAAGGGGTACAATATTTATTTAGTTATAGTTGTGCTCAAAGATAGTGCCACCTGAGATGTAACCTCCTACCGTCAAAGGACATCTTGGATTGGCAGCAGTAGATACACATATGTCTGTACTTAACAATACCATATACAGACAGCATATAGTACTACATAAGATATATTACTATACAAATGCAGGAATATGGTGACTTGATTTGGCAGACTAGCAGCATACTTTGAAAAATCCACTTGCCTATTATGTGTACTTAGAAGCTAAAATAAGCCATTAGTATTCTTAGACAGGAAGTCAATGTGGTTGAGCAAAATATGACTAATTTGCATAGTATGAATATAAACACTATAATTGTCAACAAAAGAGAGTATAGTTAAAAAGGTGACAACCCAGCTGCAAGACACAAATGCTGTGTTAACTTAATTGGTTACATTGTTTCCTGGAGGCTGCTTGATATGATGACTTGCATGCTGAGAAGCTGGATATTTATTTACTACTGATTGGCTTGGGTTGATTTCAAATGTTAATATAAAACTTTCTGGGAAATGTGTAGCTATGTGAACAGATGGTTCATTTTCTTTTTGAGTCAGTATCCCAATCCTCTTGGTTGAAATGCTAATTTGTCAAGTGAAGGCTCTTGAGTTGTATACTGATATAAGGTACATACAGTATCTTAATTTAGAACTTGAATTTAGAAATGATAAAGCAAGGAATTCTGAATAAAGATGATTTTCATTACTGAAACCATTTTGTTTTCAAGCTTCAAGCACAGATGCAGTACAATATTCTATTTGGGTTGGTTCAAATCACTGTTTCAAACATGAAATGTTAAAAAAAATGCTAAACACTGCAGAAGTCATTGGGGGTACAAACCATGAGCAAGAACCTTAGATTACGAAGTATCCCTACAACAATCTATGTACGCCTTTCAAAAAGCAAACCCATCAACGCTTCTTTTTATAGTATGTTTGTATGTATGGTACTACCAGCCTGGAAAGAAGAAATAAAAATGCCTACTTTTAAAAAAAGGGTTGAAATCTAACTATAAGAATTACAGACAAGTATGTCTGGCTTCAGTGGTTGGGAAGATATTGGAATGCATTATAAAAGAGGAAATAGAGAGCTACATAATGAATAAGGCACTGGAGGATGTTACCCAGCATGGTCTTGAAAGGGGAAGATCATTCCAGCCCAATCTATTGTATATCTTCAAACCCATTAGCAGGGCATTAGACTGTAGTTTGCCAGTGGATGTAGTTTACTTAGACTATTCTAAGGCATTTGACACTGTTCCCCATCTAGATCTAGTTAATACACTTATAGATGGGGATATAAATGTAAACACAGTGAGCTAGATAACATCATGGTTGCATGACAGAAACCAAAGGGTGAACATATAAGACTCCATGTCAGATTGGTGTGCTGTGCCTAGTGGGTGCCACAATGGTCAATGCTGGGCCCTAGTTTTTTCATCATTTATGTGTCATCAATGGCATGAACAATCAAAGCCTGCCTGTGAAAATTTGTAAACAGCCCAAATCTGAAGGGCAGTGGTGGACCCCGAAATACAATTAAAAAACGTTCAATGTGAATTAAGTGACAAAGAATGGTGGACTGACAGAAGTAAATTGGAGTTCAGTGTTGAAAAGTGCAGGGTTATGCTCTTTGGGCCAAAAAACAGGACAGCAACCTATATATTATGGGATAAGAAACTACAGGAAACAGAATTAGAGAAAGGTTTGTGGGTGTTAATAGCAAATAACCTAACCTTTCAATAATCATTGTGAGGAAATCAGCAAGAAATGTAATAGACATTTAGGCTGCATGACTTGAAATATAGCAAGCAGATCAAAAAAATGGATCATACCACTGTACAGAGCCCTGATCAGACACCTGGAGTACTGTTAGCAGTTTTGAGCCCCCTATAAGAAAAAAGTATTAAAAGACTAGGAAAAACTACAGTGAAGGACAACAAAGCTAGTGGAATGATTAAAAGATCTAACATACCAACAATCAACAGGCTGATTAAGAATACAGCATATTCATCAGAGTACAGAAAGTTAAGAGGAAGCCTGTGTTTAGTATACAAAGGACTTGAAGATAAGTAATATGGGAACGCATTGGCCAAGCATTAAGAGAAACAACATATGGTGGTAGAACACACAATAAATAACTAAAAGTCAAGGTCACTGGGTTTTGGTTTTCACTGAAAAACTCAGTAAAATACTAGAATTTGAAATGCTTGCACACTAGTAAAACAAACAATTTCACAGAGTTTGGCATCGTATAGCAAAACAGTAAATCTAGAGAACTTGTAATTTTCCTATAATTATTTCTTGTACTATTTTGTATTTACTTCATTTAATGCTCTGTATATTAAGTCTTCTTTTATTATGATTATTTTCACAAATACTAAAAGAATGACAGTAGAATCCGGGTAAAATTGGGAAATTAGATTAACAATCACTGGTGCAGTTCCTGGAATTTCATGCTTTGAAATCTGAACTTCATTGCTCTAATCATCATAGATCAGTGGCCTTTCTAAAAGGAGAGCAGTACAAACAAGTTAAGAGGGGAGCATGGATAAATCAGACTTGTTTCAATCTGGAATTGGCTACTGGGAAACATAGTCACATGTAAAACCATGAATAGTTTCAAAGTGATTCTGGACAAACATCTTATACAAAATGGAATATTAAGGTAGACCCATTAAGAAATTATAAGTCTATAAGAGCTAATGTTCACTGATTTATAACTTCCTATGATTATTCAGGGCTTCTAATAAATACAATTTGGAAGTATTTGACTTTTAAAACTAAGTCAAAAGCTTCCAAACTAGAAAGGTATGTTTGATTCTCAAGAGAAAATACATTAGATGACATCCAATTTTACAGGCAGAAAAGTAACAAATGGATGTTTTTTTTTTCTGAAATAGCTATTATACTTATAAAATGTTATATATACACTTCCAGAATAGGTCTTTCTTAAAATGTGGACTTGCCAAATCTGGAACCTGGGAAGTATTTTGATTTCTAAAAACAAAAGACTTTAAAAATGTGACTGATGGACTTTTTTTTTTTTACTTTCACAAAAATGAACCTTTCTTGTACTTCACAAACTCTATGCATAATATTCAAATTGTAGCAAATGTGCTCATACTCTGAACTGGGTGTGTAAATGCTGTGTAGTGTGTACTTAGATTTAAACCATTCATTTTATCAGATGAATGAGATCCCCACATCCAATGTACTGTATATATTTTAATATTTACTTGTTGGGAATATCCCTTTTTCATATGATAGCTCTTTTTCATGAGGTTCCTAGATGACAGCATTTAAACAGTCTCAGTTACTGGAAGTGACCTTCATGCAGATTATTTATAGACACTGAAATAAAGCACATATGAGTAGGATTTTTTTTGTCTGCCATGCATACTGCATGTGATAGAAGCCTATAGAACAGCAACGGGCTTCTTTAGATAATGTATGGCAGCAGCAGTCTTCAGGATCTGCCCAGACAGTGGGATGGTTATATAGTCTAGCAACTTGCCCTACCCATGTAACTCTGACCCATTCCGATGATGTCAAACAGAACATCTTCACACCCTGGTGGTGTTCCATCTATACTGCTCAGGAATAACTGCATGGTCAAAAAACATGCCTTCATAACAGTGCCATGCAGCTCCAGAGTTAGTAGTGTATATATAATTTAGCATGGTTTTGGACTGCACAGTTTTGGACTGACTGTGTGGCATGGTTATTGACTGTGCAGTTTTTCATCATGTGTTGACATAGCACTAACTGTGGCTGTTGGGAGTATGAAAATGTGCATGCATGTATGGGGAGAATTTTTTACCAGCAGTGCAAGGGGAGTCAAATAACATTAATAGCCTTTATGCCAGATTATAGAATCATTTTATTGAATTAGCATCATGTAGTTATACACATGGCCATCTGCCCTCATCACAATGCCTTTGCAAGCATACCAATCACTTTTTCTACTTACAGTATGTGCAACTTAGAAACATAGACAATGCAGAAAAAGACCAGTGTTCCATCCAATCTACCAAAGTTCCCTATTAAGCCCTGGGACCTACTGTCCCTCCAGGGTCCTAGACCTCCCCATTCTTCCACACATTAATGTTCCCTGATTCTTTCACCCTGAACAACCACTATATTCTTCATTCCATCCCAGCCATACTTGAAATCATTATTGGTTTTCACATCCACCACCTTGGCTTGGAGACTTTTCCATGGCTCTATCACCCTTTCTGTAAAATAGTACTTCCTAATTTCCCTCCTGAACCTCCTTCCTGATAGTTTTCACTGATGTTCACATGAATGTGAGTTAATAGACAAGCTAAATAGTTCTCCATAGTTCATTGCAATAATGTATTTTAGGAACTTGAAGATATTTGTCATACCTCACCTTTCCCCCTGGTCTTCAGCAAGTACATGTTCAGTGCCTTGAGGCACTCCTCATTGTACCTCCTGGCTTTAAATCACTTTTGTTACTTGCACTGCACTGTCTCCAGCCTATCCCTGTTCTTTCTGATGTGAGGGCTCCAGAGCTGTGTGTGCAGTATTCCAGATGTGCCCTAACCAAGGATCTATACAGAGGAAGTATTATCTCTCCCTTTCTGCTATCAATACCCCTCCCATTTCATCTCAGCATCCTGCTTGCTTTGCAATAAGCCTTATTGCACTGACTCAGTTGCTTTAGGGAAATGCTGATGATAACTACAAGGTCCTGTTCCTCATAGTACTGTATCTCACCCCTCCTATCCAGTACTCTGTCCTGGGGTTCCTTTTTCACTAGATACATTACCTTGCACTTTTTGATGTTAGAAACATAGAAACATAGAATCTTTTTTTTTCAATTCAAACTTTATTAGGTTTTTAACTATACAGAGAACAGAACCAACAAATGAAAAAAGCAGAAGAAAACAAACATTAATTCTGAACAATATATCGGAACTGTTCCCCTTCCACCCACCCTACACCAACCCTTCCCTAACCCAACCACCCGACACAACACAATAAGTACCAGATGAGACACAGGGTTAAACATATGCTGGTATATGGGAATTAAATAGAATAAAGAGTGTGAAGGGGGTCCCAGATGCATCTATACTTCTTCAACCTATTATTAAGGCTGGCTATGGCTTTCTTAGTTCTAAGATTCACAAGGAGTTCTTGAAGCCACTCAGAATAGAAGATGTCCAAATCAACATTCCAATGATGCAATATCACCTTCTTGACAGACATGGAGATAAAGGCCATGTGATATCTGCAATTGAGTATCACTACCTCCTAGAAGTGACATAGTACACATATCTCTGGGGTAAACAAGTCATTCAGCCCCAGCAGGAGTTCCATTTTTTGTTGGATGGTAAACCAGAGCATTGAAGTCTTGGGACAAGACCAACAGATATGGAACAGGGAGCCTTCTTCTTGTTGACACTGGATGCACGTGGGGATGGAAGAAGACCACATTTTAATAACCTTTGTGGAGAATAATATAAGTTATGTAAAATATGAAACTGAGTGATACGCAGCCTATCCTGGGTAATATACCTGTGGCAACAGTGCCATATAGCTGGCCAATCTAAATCACGAGTGGGAAATGTTGCAGACCAGCATGCTAATGAAGCAAAACAGCCCAGGTAGGCCCAGTTGTACAAAATCCCATAGATCTTGGATACAATATGTGGGTGCATACTAAGGGCTGCAGTTCTAGAATGAAGGAAATGTTAGCCTGTTGAGGGGGAGTTAAACCAAGCACCTTCAGAATTAGATGTCTTAGTTGAAAGACTTTGAAACTATTGAAAGGTAGAATATTAAATTTAATGATAATCTCAGTAGTGGAGAGCCAAGAGCCTACATCAGATATAAACTGAGAAAAGATGCCATCCCCCATGTGTGGTAACCAAGATGGATGAAGCATTTTGTTATCAATCTTAAACTTGGGATTGCCCCATATGGATTGTGCTAAGTCTTGAGTATGGTTATACTTAAGAAAGGAGCACAACTACATATAAACCCTAACTGAGATGGCTATAGAGGTAGATTTTAATTTGGGAGGGATAACCTTGGGATTAATATGTAGAAGATTTATTGGTAACATACCACAGACCGAGAAAAGGGCCAGCTCACTTCTAAGCCAGTGGAGTAATAAACGTTGATCAGATATCTCCTCAGGGGGAAGTGTCCATTTAAGATATTTAGAGGCTTGGCTGGCCCAGTAATAGACAGCTAAATGTGGTAAACATAACCCCTCTTTAACCTTGGGGGCAGTGAGTTTGTAATAAGCTAATCTGGGTTGCTTGTTGGACCAGATGAATTTGGTAATGATACTGTGAATATTCCAGAACCAAGTTAAAGGTAACCATATATCAAGTAAGTGAAGGAGATAGAAAAGCCGAGGGAAAACACTCATTTTAACTATGTTAATCCTGCCCCACAGAGAAAGCGGGAGTTTGGACCACCTCTCAAGGTCTCCACTGATAGTTTTCACTACCGAATCCAAATTTAGTTTCTGGGTAAGTACTGGGCTCTGTGATATCTCTATACCAAGATACCAGAATGAATCCTGTTTCCAGAAAAGACCCAGTGCAGTAATAGAGCTTTTAAGAGTCTTATAATTAAGAGGGAATACAACCGTTTTATCCAGATTTAACTTATAATTGGACATTTGGCTGTACTTCTTAATGAGGGAAAGCATAGGGGGAATTGACGCCGTTGGGTGTGATATTTGTAAAAGAAGATCATCCGCATAAGCAGAGACCTTAATTTCATGGTTTATGATAGAAATACCTTGAATTCTGTCACATGATGTCAGTAACCGGATAAGAGGTTCTAGATACAGGTTGAATAGCAATGGGGATAGCAGACAGCCTTGTCTGGTGCCAGACTATAAGGGGAAAGGATCAGATACTGCACCATTAGCCATAACCCAGGCTACTGGGGATTGATATAATGCTTGTATCCAAAATTGGAATTGCAGAGGGAACTTAGAGGCATGAAGAACACAAAACAAAAAGTTCCAATCCAATCTGTCGAAGGCCTTCTCGGCATCCAGAGAGATCAAAACTGCCGGGAAAGGAGTGTCTCTGCATGCCAAGAGAACATGCTACAGTACTCGGAGGTGATCAACTGAAGAGCATCCCTTCATGAAGCCTACCTGTTCTGGGCCAATAAGCTCAGGCAATACAGTGTTAGTACGCCCCACAAACAACTTGATTAGAATTTTAATATCTTGATTCAATAAAGAAATGGGGCGGTAACTAGAAACTGATTCTGGATTCTGATCTGCCTTGGGCAGTAGAACTATTAGGGCTTCAAATACAGAGGGGTTTACAGCTGCTCCAGATGAAATGTAATGAAACAGAGGCAATAGTAGGGGAAGAATTTCCTTGTGAAATTGTTTATAAAAGTTGGCCGAAAAGCCATCTGGCCCTTGCGACTTGTCCGAAGGAAGAGACTGAATGATTCTAATCAGTTCCACAGTTGAGATATGTGTTGTAAGGGGACCAAATTGGTCTTCAGAAAGAGAGGGAAGCTTTGCTGTAGCCAGATAGTCATCTAGAATTTGAGTGGGAGGAGGATCAATCATAGGGCTATATAGGTTGTTATAGTACTTATGGAACTCTCTTACTATGTCCAACGGAGACGTTTTAAGGGATCCATCGAGTTGGGAATGAATAGATGTAATGTATCTATCTGATTCCATCTGTTTAATCCGAAGTGCTAGGAGCCACCCAGCCTTCTCACCCTGATCAGAATATGCCACCTTAGTCCGAGAAATTTCGAACTCCACTTTTTCTCGTAACATTTCTAAATAGGTCTCTCTTAAGTTGACTAATTCCTATCTGACAGGGTCAGGAGACTGAGGGCATAAATTAGCTTCTATTATTTGAATCTGCGAGACAAGGCTGAATATTCTTTGTTCTCTTTGTTTTTTCCTCTGGGTACATAAACTGATAAGAATCCCTCTAATATATGCTTTGAAAACACACTCTCTAAGTCTGGTCTAGAGGTGGACCGAAGATTGGCTTCTACAAACTGTTCAATATGTTTAGAAATGGTTTCAACCATATCAGGGTCTTTCAACACCTGGTTGTTGATCTGCCAATGCATGACTCTCTTAGACGAGGTTGAGAGAAAAATATGGCAAATTACAAGGGAGTGGTCGGGGGGGGGGAGCCTGGCTCAATGGAGGTGGCAATAACCCCAGACATTAACATGTGGGAGAGCAGGATATAGTCAATATGGGAAGCAGTGTCATGAACTGATGACCTGAAAGTATAACCCCTTTCCGTGGGGTTAAGTACTTGCCATACATCACATAAACCAGTTTGATCAATGAGCTCCCGGAAAGCCTCTTGTGCTGGTGAGAGACCCTTATGGGAGCAACCAGAATGGTCCAGTAAGGAATCAAAAACTAGATTCATGTCCCCACCTAGTATTATTGGTAAAGAGAGAAAAGGGATAAGAGCAACAACCAGTTGCATGAAAAACCCTGGTGAATCCAGGTTTGGCCTATAGACACTGCCCAAATGAATCTCTGTTGTATACAGATTACCATGTATTAGAACAAATCTGCCCTGTGGATCTTTATCCGTGTGGGAGTGAATGGCATCTTTCTAGCTATTAAGATCATAACCCCACAGCTTTGTGAGGAGCCATCAACCGAAAACACCTGCCCCACCTGTAATCTCCTCATTCGAGTGGCTTCCAAGTCCAGTAAATGTGATTCCTGAAGAAACACAATTTCCACTGATAATAAAGATAAACACTTCAGTATTTTATATTGTTTCAACTGCTGCCTAAGCCCATTCACATTCCAGAAAGCAAATTTAATATTGTTCATGTTGCAATATCACAAATATGGGACTAACCCAGCAATACAAGAACCTTGAAAATACCAGCAGTGTGATCAAGCCAAGATATGTGTTGTGTCTCCTCCCACCCATCCCTCCCCAGCACGCAAACAGTTGTCCCCTATCCCTGATAACAATAAAAGGAACAATTATTACAATAAAATCATACAAACCCAACCTGCCCCCCCTTAACTAACACGAACTGCGTTCTGCAGACAACCTTTTCCATTGCTCCCTCCCTCCAGCCACCCTGAGAAGCAACTAGCTTCGATTCCCTAAAATGGGGAATCAAAAGCGTGATAGAGCATTCCAAAAACAGAGCCAGTCTCAAGTAATAAAAGATTGACTGGTAACTTTGAAACATTAAACTATTGAACTTTAAACATTAAACATTGTACATGCAACATATATTATTGCTAATGGCAAAGCCAATATATAGACCACGTAAAACATTTATTGAAGAAAAAAAACCCTATACGTCCCTCACCCCAGACCGAGTTCTATCCCCAAACAATTATTATAGCCAAGAACACTGGAGTTAACTGTGACATTATTCAGATAAATAAAGTGAATCCTCTCCTTATCTTAAGGAGCAGTAGTGTAGCCCACAGATACTTAATGAGACAGCATTGCAGTAGTTTACTGAGCCGTAGTGACACAAACCATAAACAAGAAAAACAACTACCATTCTATTACACCAGTTAATCTAACTAAAGTAGATAATGTAGTAATTAGTCAGAACTGAGAAACAAACTACAGTATTTACATATTACACATTTTGGTTTGTAGTCATTTATCACAAATTAAAAACGGAGCTCCATGTTTTTTTAAACAAATCAGATACACCTTTCTCCCACTGTGTAAATCTTTTATGCCCAGCAAGAATACTTTGTAGGAAAAACACTCATTAATAATAAAAAAAAAGAAAGAAAAAAATTCAGGAAGGACAGCTGGAACCCGACCACTGCCTCTGCCAATATCACCAGACACAGGCAAATCCCAGAAACGAAGGGAGTGTGCGCCCTCTAGCGATGTTTAATGGCAAAACAAAGACAGAGAAAGGGGATTTCACTTGAATGGGAGCCAGCATGAAAATAGCCCTGCTGTAGGAGCTAAAATTAAAATCTGCATTGACTCCTTGGAAAATCAAACTTTTAGGTAGTATTACGGGTTAGAAACATGGAGAGTTTACTGCTGCCATATCACATTCTTTACCCCCCCTACCAAATCCTCCACTGCTACCCCTGACACTTACTTCTACCCCACCTAATCATTACTAGTAGATTTAGTCTCTATCCATAACTCCCACCAACCCGCCCATGTCATTTTTCATTTCGGAGGCTGCTTCTAACATTTTATTAGGCTTCAATCATAATTGTCTGGTCTAGCATGCTTTGGAGTCATTAATCCCTGGCTACCTTGTTTGTAAATATGTTTATATTTTTGTATCTGTTTATATAGAAGTGTTTTTGTATATGTCTGCTTTTGTACCCTTATTTTGTTCCTCGACCTATCAGGTCCATCTTGTAAATGAGCTTTGCTCAATGATGTCCGCCTGAATAAATAAAGATTTTGATTGACTGATTGATTGATTGAACAGGAGGGCTCCGCTGCTCCTGTACCCAGCTCTAACACAAAGAGCCTTTGTCATACTGTCTAAGCTTCATTTCCCGACCAAAGAAATAAACACACTGAATTTGCAATCCATTACTCAACATTTACCCCAAACCAGATTCAAGTGTCACGGAAGAGATCAGGCATGGCTTCCTTCAGTTCTGTACGTGCCACCTCGGGATCCTCGATGCTAAGCCAGGAGCCTTGGACTGAAACTTGAAGTCGAACTGGGTAGGACATGTGAAAGCGGATTCCAGCAGCGATGATTTTGGACACCAGAGGGTGAAAAGCCACCCTCCGCTGGTGGATAGATGCTGACAGTTCTTGCGCCACACGGATCCTGCTACCTTCCTAGTGAACCTCTTGAATTTCTTTCACCTTCACTAAAAAGTGTCGACGCTCCAAAAAGTTGAGGAATTTAAAGATGAGAGATCTTGGGGGGGATCCAGTTGGTGGGATCACTCTATGTGCCTGTGAGTGCATTCAATCACATATTTGGGGCCACATGGAGAGGGGCCAGCAATTTTTTCTACAAATCTTTGCGCAAAAAGAACTGGATCTTGTCCCTCTTCAGCCTCTGGCAAGCCAATGAGGAGTGCATTTTCCTGCAGCTGCGGCCCTCTAAGTCTTCTATTTTGAGCTCTCCTAGCAGCTATAATTTCATGATCAAGTTTGTCGCAGTGTCTTTCTATCAAGCAGATTCGGGCTTCAGAGTCAGCAGTACGTCTGGAAAGATCCTCCAAGGCGGTCAAGATGGTTTTGATCTCTGAGGTAATTGCTCGAAGCTCATCCTGGAATGGTCTAAACTCTGCCAGAAAGCCTGCTAAAATAAGTGGTTCGAGATCTGGGGAATAAGAGCTGGTATCCAGTGATTCAGTAGCATGAGAGACCCTGTGTTTCTTTGGGCCTTTCTCTGGCATTGCAGGTGGCATGCATTTAGGTAGAGCCCTCCGCATTTCGACCTCCATACAGGAAATTCTTACAAGTTGAGTATAGCACAGGAGTTCAGAAAACCCTTAAGTCAGGTATATACAGTTTACACTGTTTTTGAACCGAAAATATGCCAAAATTATACTCAGGTGGCTGGAGCTAAAGATTGGAGCTAGCACCATGCTGTCTGCATCACGTGATCCAGAAACATAGAATCTGATGGCAGGTAAGGACTGCTTGGCCCACCTAGTCTGCCCATTTTTCTATCTGATGGAAAAGCTGCAGATCCTAGTTAACCAACAGCCAACTTCCTCCTACCCCCCCCACTAGGACTGCCTTATGTCTGTCCCATGTATTCTTGAATTCTCCCGCTGTTCTTGACACCATGACCTCCTCAGGGAGGCTGTTCCATGCATTCACAACCCTCTCCATGAAAAAAATACTTCCTCACATTACCTCTGAGCTGTTCCCCTTCTATCTTCAGTATGTGCCCCCTTGTTCTTACGCATCTTTTTTTCTGAAAGATACTACCCTCTTGGACTTTGTTGATTCCCTTAAGGTACTTGAACATTTCTATCATGTCCCCCATCTCCCTTTTTTCCTCAAGGGTATACATATTAAGTTCCTTTAGTCTCTTTTTGTATGTCTTCTGGTGCATACCCTGAACCATTTTGTTTGCCCTCCTCTGGACAGCCTCCACTCTGTCTATGTCTTCGTGGAGATGGGGTCTCCAGAACTGCACACAGTATTCCAGATGGGGTCTCACCAACTGTCTGTACAGAGGGACAACAACTTCCTGTTTTCTACTGGTGATGCCCCTCCCTATGCATCCCAGTATCCTCCCAGCCTTCCTTACTGCCTTCTTACATTGCTTGCCCACCTTTGGGTCATCTAATATAATTACCCCCAGGTTCCGTTCCATTTATATTGTTGTCAGTATTTCACCTCCCATTGTGTACTTTTCCTCTGGGTTTTTGTTTCCCAGGTGCATTACCTTGCACTTATTTGTGTTGAATCTAAGCTGCCATACTTCTGACCAATCCTCCAACCTTGCCAAGTCCCTTTTCATCCTTTCCACCCCACCTTGTGCATCAACCCTGTTGCAGATCTTTGAGTCATCTGCAAAGAAACATACTTTTCCTTCCAGTTCCTCTGCAATGTCACTTATAAAGACATTAAAAAGGACTGATTCCAATACTGAACCCTGCGGTACCCAGCTAGTAACCCTCCTTTCTTCACTGTGGACTCCGTTTACTACTACTCTTTGCATCCTGTTGTCCAGCCAATTTTTTCCCAGGCTACCACCCTGGGACCCACTCCAAGGCTTGCTAACTTGTATATTAATCTGTTGTGTGGGACTGTATCAAATGCCTTACTAAAATCTAGGTAGGCCATGTCCACAGCCTCTCCCTGGTCTACTACTTTGGTCACCCAGTCAAAGAAATCTATTAGATTAGTCTGACATGACCTTCCTGCTGTGAATCCATGCTGCCTTGGGTTCTGTGCCCCACTGGCCTCTAGGTACTCAACAATTCTTTCTTTCAGAAGTGATTCCAACATTTTCCCTACCACTCAAGTCAAACTAGCTGGTCTGCAGTTTCCTGCCTCTGTCCTGCTCCTACTTTTGTGAAGAGGAATCACATCCACCCTCCTCCAGATCTCAGGTACCACCCCATCCTTCCATGGTTTGTTAAAGAGAGCAGTCAGTGGTGTCACTAGTTCTAACCTTAGTTCTTTTAGAATTATTGGGTGAATCCCATCAGGCCGCATTGCTTTGTCCACATTCAATTTTACTAGCTGTTTCAGAACCCTTTCTTCTTTAAATGGACTGTAATCGAACCCTGTATCGAGAGTGCTTCTCTTGTTTGGTTTAGGTACCTCCCCCTCCTCTTCCTTTGTGAGTACTGAGCAGAAATATTCATTCAATATCCCTGCTTTTTCAGTGTCACCCTCTGACCACATTCCCTCCCCTTTATTAAGCCTCAGTATCCCTGCCTTCCTTGGTCTTACTTCACTCCATAATGTACCTATAAAAGGTCTTTAGTCAGTTCAGGTCAGTTGAATTTCAACTGCCAAACCCTCAACCATTCCTCGATCTTTTGTGCTTCACTCCTCTATTTTTTGTACTGTAAGTCTCTGCATTTTCTGCATTTCATCATCGCTATCCTCCCTCCTACAGAGTTTAGTGTCATCTGCAAAGAGACACAACCTATATAGAAACATAGAACATAGAATTTGATGGCAGATAAGGACCGCTTGGCCCACCCAGTCTGCCCATTTCCCTACCTACTGGATAAGCTGCAGATCCTAGTTAACCAGCAGCCTACTTCTTCTTACCCCCACCCCCCAGAATTGCCTTATGACTGTCCCATGCATGCTTGAATTCCACCACTGATTTTGACTCCACAACCTCCTCTGGAAGGCTGTTCCATGCATCCACAACCCTCTCTGTGAAAAAATACTTCCTTAAATTACCTCTGAGCCGCCCCCATCTTCAGATTGTGCCCTCTTGTTCTTGCACACCTCTTTTTTTGAAAGATGCTACGCTCTTGGACTTTGTTGATTCCCTTGAGGTACTTGAAAGTTTCTATCATGTCCCCCCTCTCTCTCCTTTCCTCGAGGCTCTACATATTAAGCTCCTTTCGTCTCTCTTCATATGTCTTCCGGTGCAGACCCTGCACCATTTTAGCTGCCCTCCTCTGGACAGCTTCCATCCTGTCTATGTCTTTGCGGAGATTGGGTCTCCAGAACTGCACACAGTACTCCAGATGGGGTCTCACCAGCTGTCTGTACAGAGGGATAATAACTTCCTGTTTTCTACTGGTGATGCCTCTCCCTATGCATCCCAGTAACCCCTCAGCCCTCCTTGCTGCCCTCTCACATTGCTTGCCCACATTTAGGTCATCTGATATGACTACCCCAGGTCCCTTTCCATTTTTGTTGTTGTTAGTATCTCACCCCCATTGTGTACTCTTCCCTGGGTTTTGTTTCCCAGGTGCATTACCTTGCACTTCTTAGCATTGAATCTAAGCTGCCATACATTTGACCATTCCTCTAACCTTGCCAAGTCCCTTCTCATCCTTTCCACCCCACCCTGTGCATCAACTCTGTTGCAGATCTTAGTGTCATCTGCAAAGAGACATACTTTTCCTTCCAGTCCTTCCGCAATGCCGCTTATAAAGACATTGAAGAGGACCGGTCCTAATACTGAACCCTGAGGTACCCCACTAATAACCCTCCTTTCTTCTGAGTGGACTCCATTTACTATTACTCTCTGTGTCCTATTCTCCAGCCAATTCTTTACCCAGGCTGTCATCTTGGGATCACTCCCAGGCTGGCTAACTTGTATATTAATCTTTTGTGTGGGACTGTGTCAAATGCCTTGCTAAAGTCTAGGTAGGCCATGTCCACAGCCCCTCCCTGATCTACTACTTTGGTCACCCAGTCAAAGAAATCTATCAGATTTGTCTGGCATGACCTTCCCGCTGTGAATCCATGCTGCCTAGGGTCCTGTGCCCCTCTGACCTCTAGATACTTGACAATTCTTTCCTTCAGAAGTGATTCCATCATTTTCCCTATCACTGAGGCTAAACTAACAGGTCTGTAGTTTCCTGCTTCTGCCTTGCTCCCACTTTTGTGAAGGGGAATCACATCTGCCCTCCTCCAGTCCTCGGGTACCACCCCATCATCCCATGATTTGTTAAAAAGGGTAGTCAGTGGTGTCACTAGTTCTACACTTAGATCTTTTAGAATTCTGGGATGAATCCCATCAGGCCCCATTGCTTTGTCCACCTTCAGTTTTAAGAGTTCTTTCAGAACCCTTTCTTCTGTAAATGGGCTGGTATCAACTTCTGTATCCAGAGTGTTACTACTGTTTGTTTTATGTACCTCCCCTCTTCATTTGTAAATACTGAGCAAAAATATTTGTTTAGTATCTCTGCCTTTCACAGTCTCCCTCTGCCCACCCTCCCTCCCCTTTATTAAGCCTCACTATCCCTCCCTTGGTCTTCCTTTGCTCCTGATGTACCTATAAAGGTTTTATCCCCTTCTTAACTGAGTTGGCTATCTTTTCCTCGGTTTGGGCCTTTGTTGTTCTGACTGCCTTCCCAGCCTCCTTTTGCTTTAACTGATACAGTTCTCTGTCCTGCTCCTTCTGCGATTCCTTGTACTTCCTGAATGCTTTCTTTTCTCTTGAACCTTCACTGCCACTTCCTTTGAGAACCATAGTGGTTTCTTACATCATCTTGTTTTGTTTATTTGCTTCACACAGAGGCTCGTTACCTCTGTGATGGCAGTTTATTATTCTCCATTGTTCTTCCACCCTCCTTCCTGCCCATTTGCTAGTGCATTCCTTAGGCACTCACCCATTTGGCAAGTCAGCCCTCCTAAAGTCCAGTACTTTTGTCTTTGTATGGCTTGACTCTATTGCTGTGTTTATTGTGAACCATACTGTTTGATGGTCGCTAGTTCCCAGATGGCTACCCACTTCTACATCTGTGATCCTCTCTCCATCTCCATTTGAGAGAATCAAGTCTAATGTTGCTCCCTCTCGAGTGGGCTCCAGTACTAGTTGTCTAAGGCATGCCCCCTGTAGGACATCTAGAATAACTGCACTCTTTGAAGTGGCAGCTGCAACTGCACTCCAGTTAACATCTGCATATTCAGATCACCCATCAGCAATATCTCCCTTTTGTGCCATTCTAAGTATACTTTCTATCATTTCCTGTCCATTTCCTCCCCTGAGAAGAGTCTGTATCTAACCCTGTGCATATTGTGGTGCCATTGCCTGTCTCCAAATTTACCCACAGTGCTTCTTCTCCTCCCTGTTTACCCTTTTGTTCTGTTGCTTTTATTCCTTCCCTTATGTAAAGAACTCCTCCTCCTCTTTTACCCTCCCTGTCCCTCCTGTAGACAGTGTATCCTGGTATGTTTATGTCCCAGTCATGGTTTTGTGTGTACCATGTTTCTGTGACTGCCACGATATTCAGATGTTCCTCCTCCATCAAGACCACTAATTCAGGAAGCTTGTTACCCAGACTACGGGCATTAGTACTCATTGCTCTCTATTTTTTGATGGCTTTACCTTCTGTTGCAGCATCCCCCACTGACCGTTCTACCTCGGACTTTTTCTCATTTAGTACCCTGTTTTATAGGGAGAGGCTGGGATTTTCCTGCTGCTTGTCAGTGCCTCCCCCTTTGACTAGTTTAAAAGCTTGCCAATGAAGCATTTAAACCGATTGCTCAAAAGACTTGTTCCCTTCCTGGACAGATTCACTCAACAATGTCACTGGTGAACATGTTGAAAAGATATGGGCCCAGGACAGATCCCTGTAGAACCCCCTTGTGATCTCACTCTCTTCTGATTTAGCCTCCTTGACCACAACTCTTAGCTACATTCCCTTTAGCCAGTTGCCTACCCAGTTTACTATGAATTTGGATGTACCCAGATCCACCAGTTTCTTCAGCAAGCATCTGAGAGGCACCAAGTGGAATGCCTTGCTGAAGTCAAAGTGAAGCAAATCCACAGCATGACCCCTATCTAATTTTCTCATCACCCAATCAAAGAAAAGTATCATGCTAGTGTGACAAGACCACCCTGCCACAGATTTGTGCTGTTTACTATCCTGGAAAGGATTGCTCCCCAAGTACTCTACAAGGTCCTGTTTGACCAGTGTCTTCATCAGCTTCCTTGCAATAAAAGTAAGACTGACAGGTCTATAGTTCCCTGCTTCTATGGCTCCCAATGGAGTGAAATTATGACCACCTGCAATCCTTTAGAATTACCTCTGTCCTTAGTGAGCTGTTAGATATACCTACAATGGGTTCAGGCAGTTATGCTGCTAATTCCCTGAGTATCCTCAGATATGGACCATCTGGTCCCAATGTCTTATCTGTCTTTAGGACTCACAGCCTTTTCAGGACTCTTTCACTAGTACATATTCACTGCCTCATCTCTGTGACAGCCTTAGTGGTTGCCACATTGATGCTACTCTCTGACAAGGACTCACCATCCTCCCTAGAAAAAACTGAACAGAAGTAATCATTATGATAGCAGCCTTTTGTGTGTCCTCTGTTATCACCCTACCCCCTCAGCTAGCCTTATAATTCCCCCACCTTTCTTCTTTTTTTCCCCTAAGTATAGCTAAAGAACTGTCTTTCTCTGTTCTCAACCCCCTTCACAATATGTAGCTTGGTGTCTTCTTTTACCTTCCTAACCACCCTCGTTGTCTCCCACTTTTCAGTAAATATTCTTCCCATTCAGCCTCACTCTGCTTTTCTTTATATCTGTAGAAGCCTTTTTCATGGCTCTCACTGCTTCCCTGACCCTTGCCAAGAACCATAATGGTGTTCTGAACCTGTTCTATTTGGTTACTGTTCTCATGAATACCTTAGATGAATCCAGAATGGTCCCTTAATGACTTCCAGTCTCTCTTCCATTCCATCTATGTTATCAACCACTACTAACTTATAACTGACCTGCTCCCTCAGCCTGGTGAAGTCTAATATTCTAAAATCAATGACTTCAGCTCTTGATTGTGGTTAACTAGACCCAAGGGCCAGTTTGGACCAGAGTTATGGTCGCTGTTCCCCAGTGGCTTCCCTATTCCCACAGCTTCTACTATCTCCCAGCTAGTGAGTTGTGATCTGCCCGGTTGGTTCATTAACTAGCTGTACCAGTAGACAGTTTGGGAAGGTATACAGCAAGGTCTAACTTCAGGTGCTCCTGGCTACTGGAACATTCAAGTCAATGTCCAGCAGGTTCAGATCACCCACCACCACTACTTTCCCATTTTGCTGTGCCTCTTTCAGGTTCTTTCCTGGGCTCTCTATCCCTTTCCTCCTCTTGTCCCAGAGATCTGTAAATCTTTCCCAAGCACAGTTTCTTGCCTGAAGCTGCTGCAAGTTCCACCCACAGTAACTCTGTCTCCCCATACCTACCCCAGTACACCCATATTCCAATACCCAGATGCCTTCCTTGACAAAAATGGCAACTCCTCCCCCTGCCTGTCAGTCTGTCCCTGCTGAGCAGTGTGTATCTAGAAACCATTAGTTCCCAGTCATAATGTCCAAAAGCCCACATTTCCATGATGGCTACAAGGTCCACCCCTGTGTCTGTCATCAGTGCCAGGAGCTCACTGATTTTGTTACCTAGGCACCTGGCATTAAGACATACCCCTTCCCATTTGGTCATTGATCCTACTTTGCTACTGCCCTTCTGCTTTCCTTGTCCTCTGATCCTCTTGTTTTCTTTGGTACTTTGCATTCCCCTCTTGAATGACCCTTCACTTAGTCCAGTGAGGGTCACAACTTTCTTTGTATATGTTCTGCTGCCACAAGTGCCTATATGTGGAGGAGTACTAGCTAGGTTTCCCTTCCTTTCACCTGCCACCATGATTTCACTAGACCCACTCTCCTCTGCATTCAGTTTAATCATTAAAGACATCAAACTTCTGGCCCTGCACACAGGCCCTCTCTCTCTCTCTCAAAGTCCATCACCCTTGAAGTGTCTCCTGCCTCAGATGTCCACCCAGTTCCCCAAAAAGTGGTACCCCTTTTCCTGAAACGATCCCTTAAGCAATGTGTTAAACTCAACTCCTCCATTACATCACTTCTCATACTATCTTGCTTCCCTTCCCTGCCCGACAATGAGAGGACTTTGGGAAAGACTAGTGAAACTAATTGTGCTGCTAATTGTTTCCTCAGTCTATGGAAATTCAGCTCTGCTGACTGGTCTATGAGATCCTTGGTCCCCAAGTGTACCAGCACTCCCAGCTCCTATTGCTCCATCTCCATCATCCTCCCATTCCTGTCTAAACCCTGAATGGCCAATGCACCAGGAAAGCATCAGACCAACCCCAGCCAGTCCAACTCCTCCACCACCCTCCCTACCCACAAGTCTTTGAGTCACTGATCATTAAAACTCCCTGTTAGACTTGCTCCCCCTGGTATGGGTGCCATCAGGATGTCCTGACCTTTCCCATCAACTGACTTGGAGTCCATCCCAAAAAGAATCAGCTGCCTTTACCTCCTCTGAGAGGGTGAAGTGATTTACTGTCTAGATGATGCAGAGCTGGACAACCTCCTTATGGCTACCCCTTCTCTTCCCTTCCCCACCACTCTCCATCCCCCTGGACCAGTGGGTCTCTGAGGGAGGGAGTGAGTGTGTGCAGGGCCAGCCCCTGCTGATCTGATCTGATGATGCAGCCAAGATATTTCTTCCCTTGTTGCCACCAGTTGTGCATGGAGCTTGATGAAGGTCCTGCAGATGGTGCAGTTCCCCTTCCTCCAGAGCATTTCCCTATAGAAGAGTGCCCCTCAGCCACAACAGCTTATTGATTCCCCTCTGAACCTATCATCATAAAGACCCATACTAAACAGAAGATTAATACAACTCATAATGCTCAACCAGATATTGTGTAGCTGTAAGGTACAGCTATAGCACAGAGATCAGGGATAAAAAATACCTTGTAGTGTTCACCCAGACAGGGTGCAGCTGCCAGCCTAGCTACAGCACAGAAAACAGGAGTATAAACTACATTGTAGTGCTCACTCAGAAAGGGTGAAGCTGTAAGATTTAAAAATAGCACAAACCAACCCTGGTCATTAAAGCTGCACTACGTAAAGCATAGGAGACAGAAATGAAATTAAACTTAAAGAGCCACTGACACTTCAAGAATAACTTTGGAAAACAGAATATTTAGAGACAAAGTGGCTTATATTTCTCATTAACCTTGTATTTCTTATATCCATTATTTGTACAATAGGAGTGAGCAGATAACCCATTAGATAAAAACAGGTATTCTCACTGCGGAATAACAACTCCAGTTATCACACTGTGATTACATCATCACAGTGTGATAACTCCAGGTTATCACACTATGATTACATCATCACAGTGTGATACTGTAACTCCATCAAACAAAAAAAAACTCAGCACAGACCACACTCCTATTGTATAAAATGGATACATGCTGCACAGCTATGTGATAGTTGAACTGTAAGCACTCATGGCAACTTAGCTCAGGGTTAAATCTCTCATGGCTCTGCTATGTGGAGCCACTCGTGATATCCCCAAACTCACTTGCCACTCATGCTGATATTTCAGTAATCACATAGCTGCCCATCTCATATCCCCTTATTATTACTACTGAGGTCATATGCGTGAAAACAGGACTGCTGTTCCTTCAGGGTTCATCAGCTCCTATTGCTTCTTCCCATTCTGATGTCATAATACTCTGCTTGTGAGAGTACAGTTGTTTCCATGACAACAAACTGTGATGTTACAGCAGAGCAGAATAATTTCAAGTAGGGAATAAGTTATAGAGGCGGATAAACTCTCTGGGATATAGATCTTGTTTTTGCTGCATTTTCTTCAATAATGAGTGATGAAGAGGAGAAATCTATAGAAGATATAGGAAATAACAGCTGAAATGTGTCTGAATATTATGTTTTTAAACAATGAGTATTAACTGTAGCTGATGCAGACTACTCCATTAACCTGTAGTACACACCCACATAGATTACAGCTATGCTCCAGTAGAAGTATGCTCCCCAAACAATTCTCCCACAAGCAGTGCAGTTAATTGTGCATATACAGTTTCACCAGGCAGAGCTTCTGGCTACTGGCTGCCTCTCCTGGCTTACTCCCTGGCAAACTTCTGCAATGTTCTTTGTGCATGGACCTCAGCATGGAGAGCTACAGCATGAAAGAATAACTGGAGACAGTTGCCTTTTAGGAAGAGTGGTAGTTCCTGATTGGCTGGGAAAACCTGGAAGAAGAATGTCTACATTAGGGCTCCCAGTTTCTGCTTCTGGCTCCCTGAGGCAATGGGTGATTGGGGGTGGGCTATTTAATTTCTGCAGTCTCTTATGATCCCCTTGTTGCCCCGGCAGCATTTTGGCAACTGGATGGGGATGCTGGAGAAGTGGATATTTGTTCAAAATTCAGAGAGCAAGTTAGGTCTGCCCATGACCTGGAATCCTCACTCCTGATTGGTTGGGAGACCTGGTGGAGGTGTGGCTATAGTAGATCTCCTGGTTTCAGCAGCTGGCTCCCATAGATAATAGGTGGTGGAGGGTGGCCTGTTCAAGTTCTGGCAAGCTGTCTCATCCCCCTTTTTATCCCAATGGTGTTCGGATTACAGGATGTCAGTATGCTCCAAATTGCCTATGGGAACATGGCAACATGTTCTGTTAATAAAGTTACAAATTTGTTACAGAGATACCTACATATTTGACATGTTATTGCACTCTGCTTTCTATCACCTACAACATATTTGTTTATTTTCCCCTTAAATCATTGAGTGGACTAACACAGCTACTAATTTCCTTGTCATATAGAGATACATACTGTAGAAGTGATGGTCTATGAAACTTTTTCTGCCATCACTTCTACACACTGTAGAAGTAAGGGTAACAAATGACTTGTCCATCCAGTGGGCCCAGGAACAGCCTCCTGGTAGAGGTTGTGGGGTAAAAACGGTAAGGGAATTAAAAAATGCATGGGAAATATATAAAGGAACTCTAGCAATAGGAATGAGTAGGGGAAAACAAAAATCATTTAGGATCTGTGGTATATGAAATAGGTAGGGAAAATAAGCAGACTAGGCAGGCCAAGCGGTCCTTATCTGCCATCAAATTCTGTGTTTCTTTGTTTCTATCTCACCTCCTCTCTGCTTCCCCTGTTAGTCCTCCCATTTCTTCTCATTTAGCCTGCTTTTATATTTCCTGAAGGTCCTCCATTTGACCCTAATTCCTTTCCTACTTCTCTGGAAAGCAGAAGGGTTTCTGGTGCTTAGTTTTCTTAGATATGTATCTTGTCCAGCTTTTTGTGACTATTAGAATACTCCTCTAAATGATTTACTAGATGTCCTCCATCCCTTCTACCTTTACTACACCTCTCAATGTCTCCCTAAATGCACACATCATTTTATTGACGTCAACCCTCCTAATAGCCAGGACCATAGTACTAAATGCAGTGCACAACCCAGGTCCCATGACAAAGCTGGATACAGTGAAGCATTGGGGCATCTGAGCACTGGTCACTTTTCCATTGCCTAGGAACAAACACAATTTGCTGCTGATGCTGCATTTTCTATTGTGTTTGATATCTGTGAATCTGTATCATTTTGCTAATGGAAAAATAAAATACTGAATGGTACATCACCATTAAAAGGTTTTGTGGATTTGTATGTTCCAAGCATTATTACCTGAAAAGAGTGCAGAGCTACTTTTGGATCTTTACTGGTACATTTGGAGCTGTCTACTCCTAATACTGCCCCACTTCCTAGCACCACATGCATGTAGTCCTTCCTGATCAATGTGGAGTACCCTGTCCCCCTATCCATTTTAAACAACAAGTTGTGGTTCATTTAGTCCAGTTGTCCCTTCACTTCAGTGCTTCCTAACCATTCAGTACTGGTCAATAACAGATCTGTGTTCAGCTGCTCCCTTATCAGTGCCTACACCAGCTGCACTAAGGAGTAGTGCTGCAGGATGTCTAGCAGAGATTGTCTTCTTCCGCATCTGGCTATGGGTGCCTCTCAGTCCACAACAGGCAGGTTAAAATCCCCTATATAACTACCCCTGCATTGCAATATACACTTGTGATCCTCTCCCCTCTTGCCCTATCATGTTCCTCTTTCTTGCCTGGCAGCCTATGCAATACACACATCCTGAGCTTCTTCCTTCACCCTTCAGTAGTGTTATCCATGGTTCAGCACCCCGATTATAGTCCACCTCTTGTACAGAAACATATGTAGGTACATGTACTAACCTGAGGGCAAAGGCACTTATTGTATAAGCATAAGTGTCAGGATCTGTGTTCTACTGTATTTCATTAATGCATATTATGCTTCATTATGTTTTACCAATGTATCTTAGTCCTGGGAGATGCTTTCCACTACAGCATATTTTTATTGTATAATGATAAGGAAGGCAATAGTGTCATCTTTAGCAAATGTACTGCTATTATGAAATTTGAGGTTTACAGTACCCCGTTGTTAACCTAATCATCCAAGCTAAGCAACTTCTCATGTTAGCTAGAACAGCTACTCAGGCCACCTGTTTTTGGCCAATTACACACATTTTATGTATCTTCTTTAGCTGTTTCTATAGTAATTATCAGGGTGTTAGACCCTGTGCAGCATGCAGCTTCTCTGAGATGAAATGAGACTGCATTTTACCTAGGTAAGGAAAACTGAAAAATCTTGCCCAGTGTTATCGCTGCCGGTTATAAGTCTGTATTACTGAGCTGTAATAAATTTCATTTATTAAATGCATACCACTTGTCTGTTGTCTCTTCCTTCGTGCCATTCCACCAAGAACCTGAGAAAGGTAATTGTATTACGAACTTACATTTTTGGCTACTGTGTGCAGGTTGGAAGGTACAAAAGAAGATTCCATTAAATTTATTTGAATGTTGAGTAGTGTAGTACATTTTTTGCCTGCTTGGACCTACTCATGCTTACAATGGTAGCGGTTGTGGCAGACCCACACCGTCTTGGTCTTGGGTCTGGCAGACTCACACCAGACCTCTTTACACTCCCTTTGAGAATGACAGCATACCACCTTCACATCACCGTTCACCCACCGGGGACTGGAAGGTGGTCAGTGATGGCGCAAAGGATTTTGTCCAGTTTTCTAACTGCTTCTTTGTTTGTTTGTCTACCCCTTATTTGTCATATCTGAACTTTGCACAGAACTGAGACTCAGTGTCTCAAACTACCTCACATCCCATGGCAGATGGACAGATTTCATGCTGGATGCAAAATCTTCAGACAAACCATTGCTGCTAATATCCGACCACTACCTCGAGTCCAAACAAACAACCAAGAAATCCAACCTTAAGGGCCTTTTGGTTGTGGCTCTACATACCCCTGTTGAGAGTCTCACAGAGAGGTGTGCCTGTCTTGAACTGCAAAATGCATCTCTAAAAAAAGAGATGGGCTTGCAGGCATCGGAGTTACAGAAAAAGGAACAGAAACTAGTGGAGGAGACAGAGTCACTCAGAGATGCCAGTAACAGACTGTTGCACTGTACTGCTTAAGACACTGATCATGAAATTAGTATGCTGAGAGATGATTGTGAAAGGTTGAAATGTGATAAGAAACAGTTAGTATATCTGAATGATATTTTGAGCGATATGGAGGAAGGTTTGAGAGAGGAGAATGCTGAGCTGAAAGAGGAGTATCAGAGGTTGAATTGTGAGTTAGACAAAGAACTTAGGGAACATGTTGAATTAAGTACTGCATATAGAGTGTTGCAGCATGAGGTTGTAAAAGGTATTGAGCAGGGCACTGCAAGAGTTTGTCACAAGAAGTGTAGAGCAAAGATGGTGAAGTTGCACCATCAAAGGGAGGTTCTTGCTGGCCATGTTAAAGCCATGAATGGGTTTCAGTATATGCCCATTGAGCTTGCATCATCCAGCGATGAAGACACTGACTTTGATGATGAGGCATGCCACATCACATGCAAGTCCAACCCACGTGGTGGAGTAACTTCTGCCAGCCACCCACAAGATGGCACCCACATTGGCATGCACTCTGCAATGCCACACCTACACAAACATGGCAGAAGCCATGTATACCACCAAGATGGCAGCCCCATGACACAGGCAGAGGGCCTGTATGCCATGGTGCACCTTTAATCACTCCTTTTACCAGGGAAGACACAGCGGAGGTTCATGGCCTGATTCAGGAAGCGATCAGTAACATCACTGTAATGAAGGACCAAAGGAGGGCTATCCGGGATCAAATTGACAAAATGTTCAAAGAAACTGTCAGTCAGGATGATGCATACAAGGCAGTCACTAATGCTGCAGTGGAAGCTGCTCTTCACGGTGCCATGGAAAATATAGAGTTGAATGTGACTACGTATACTTCCAACCCCCTGCAAGTCACCCACTCTGTACAGTAAATTGCCTAAAGTATCAGACAGATGGGCCCAACTAACAATCTCAGTTGCCACTTGGAGAAGGTGTGCTCCCTCTGTGAGAAGCTTTCTCTCCAACCTGAAAACCAGGTTCAAGTCTTGCAACAGACGATTGAACCTACCCTCTGGGCCAAACTCTCAGAGACAGTACGCAATTCCGACACCCTTGCATTTGATGACACTGCTCGGCCCTCATAGATGCCAACTCCGCAGGTATCAAGGGAGCTCACTTGGCCTACAAGGTTAAGCAGAATGCCAAAGAAAGCATGCAACTTTTTATATCTTCTAATTTGTACTATACCCCCTCTAAACTCTGTGCTAGGAGGCTTAGACAGACAGACCAATGTTTTAGGTGTGGATTGAGTCTGGGAGATACCTTGCATATATTCTGGGATTGCCCCAAGATATCTCCGCTTTGGGTTCAGGTTAAGCAGAATATGGACCCCCTTTTAAATTATGCACAGTTTATTCTCCCTGAGATTTGTATTTTAGGGGACATGGCCCAAATCTCACGAGTGCAGGCTAGATGTCATATAGCACTGATGTCTGCTTTGATTAAAGCTTTTGTTTTGAAGCATTGGAAGAGCGATTGTATTTATACATATGATCAGTGGATAGCCGATCTTATGAGGTCTTTAGGCAGGCTAAGGCAGCAAATGTATCAGAACGGTAGAAAAGGAACATATATTAAGAAATGGGGAAGTTTAGAGGCAATATATTCGCTTCAACTTAACCTACCCATTTGTCGGGTCTGTCTGTCTAAGTGTAGATCATTGTAGTGACGAGTCAACAAAACAATAATTTTGATATTTATATTGGGACTAAACGGGATCTTTCTTCTTTTAATCTTATGTTTGGAGGATTGGTGCGTCAGGGTGCTTACCCAATAGGGATACCTTAGTGGACAGGTACAAGACTGCCAACAGAGGTTTTTAGGGTCTCTCTCTTCCTCGGGACACAACTGCAGGTCTGACCCCATTAGATTATAGGGCTCTTGGAACAATAGGCCCTTTGGCTTAGCTCAATTTTTATGTTTAGTGGTCTTTGTTTTGTTTCCCTTAGCATGAGCCAATATTTATCTTGGATATTGTTATGACTGTATGAATGTTTGGATATGGGGAGGTGTTCTCTGCAGCTGTGATTGTATATAGATACTGTATATAGTTCACCTGCCCAGTTTTGGGGTGGGTACCCCCGGTTGGCAAGGGGGTTGTGGCTTGTCTGTCTGTACTTTCTCCTTTTGTCTTGTCCTTTTTTCTTCTCTGAAAGTAAAATCTAATAAAGATGGGTTTAATAAAAAGAATGCCAAAGAAAGCCCTGCAGCCTACCACCAATGGTTATGGCTTGCATACAATACCGGCAAAGGCCTAGAAGGTGAAACTGCACACCGAGACCAAACTGAGTACAAGGATTTGTACATCCAGAATATGACTCCCAGCCTTGTGGGAAAAGGTTGAACTCAATGTTTACCTGAGCACCGACATCTCTGCGAATTTTCTCACAAAAATGGAGTGTGCCTATCAGGTCTACATTCATAACCTTGCTTCCAGTAAATCCAACAAGGTGGCCACAGCACAAGTGGCTGCAGTACAGCCCACACCCAATACACCTACCCACTACACCATGGTGGGTAACAACCAGAAACCCGACACCCCTTCTGATAACAAGCAGTTGCACGGGTGGGGCAGAACTACAAAAACAACAGAAACGGGGACAGAAGCAATTGGAAACATCCAAATGCCCAACACATTAACTACAACTACAAAGGTCCTACCCTTTCAAAGTCTCAAAGATGAAAATGAGACCCTCCATAAATTACTGGAGAAGGTCCATGCTGAAAGAGTGGCTCAGACTACACGAACAGTAGCAACCCTCACTCTGGCCGCTGAACAATCATGCAGTCAGAGGAACCCTTTCCTGGCCTTGACTGCTGAACAAATGAGCAGCCGAGGGAAGAATCCTTTTGTGACACCAGTTACTGTCCAGACCAATGCAATGATCAAGGAGGAAGCATTCATGCAGGCTGTTGTCATGCCTGTGATGTCACAGGTGCATTTGTATCCTGTGCAAGACATACAGGAGGCACTGAAAGATCCTGAAGGCCTCAGATTCCAGGAACAGGATGATGATGCTGATTCTGAAAACACTGATTGAAAATTACAGGCCCAAGTCCGGATTGTGAGTGACTTGATTGTTGACACAAACAGACAGCCTTGTTTAAAGGCCACAGTCAGGGGCCACCAACTTACCATGCTTCTGGATGCCAGAGCAGCAATGGCAATCCTCCATGATAAAGACCCAGTCTGATCTGACTGGTCTACCAGTCAGAAGACCAGTGCCCAGGGTGTAGATGTTACCCAGCTACACACCTATCGATCTGTTCATCTACCTGTGGGGGTAGGCCACCTCAGGACTGATTTTGTTTTTGACTTCATGGTATTACGTCATCACCGCAGCATACTGGGAATTGATTTTCTAGAACTACATGTCTGTGTAGTAGACCTAGCCAACAGTCCACTCATACAGATCAAAAGACAATGTCATGCTGTCACCATCCTAGACTCACACGTGGTGACAGCCATCTCCCATGACAACAAGGAGTATGACATCATGGCTTTGTTCAAAAGCCATGGCCTGTTTTCTGAACTGGCACCCTTGCTACAAAAACATCTTGACATGTGTGCCATCAACAAGCATGACTGTGGTAGAATGCACACTACCATTGAAATCACAGTACCTGACCCTGTGAGGCAGAAGCAGTACCCATGTCCTGCTGAAGCCTTACCATCACCGAGGGAGACCATCCAATCACTGCTACAACAAGGAGTGATTAGAACCTGTGTTTCCACTGTTAACTCACTTATTTGGCCTGTGAAAAAAGCCAAATGGAGCTTGGAGACTCAAATTTGATTACAGAAAACTTCATTAAGTTACCCCTAGCTGCGCCCCAACAGTAGCATTAGCTACCTGATGTACTCAAGCTGTTGACACCTGACAAATAGTGGTTCACAGTTCTTGACATCTCTAATGGGTTCTGGTCACTCCCATTAGCACAGGCAAGTCAATACAAACTTGCTTTCACCTTTGATGGACACTAGTACACCTGGACCTGCCTTCCCCAGGGCTTCCACTACAGCCCTTCCCTCTTCCATCTCCACATGATGGATGCCCTGCAGGGGTTCTCCACATACCAGTGTTTCCTGCAGTATGTGGATGATTTGCTTGTAGCAATCACCAAGAAAGAAGATCATTTGGCCCTTCTAGATGAACTTCTGTCTCTCCTCAAGAGAGCAGGCCTCATGCACAAATCCTCTAAGGCACAATTGTGTGAAAAACAGGTCATCTTCCTTGGCCTATGCATTATAGACCAAGACAGAAGCCCAGCTGTCAAGAAAATCCAGAGCTTGCAAGATCTGCCACTTTCTACTAACATGGCAACACTCAGACGCTTCTTAGGAATGATAAACTACTCCAGGGATTTTATTCCTGACTTTGCCTTGAACACTTTTGGCAATCTTCTGGGCTGTCAAACATTTCATGTACATCATTGGGTATGCACATATCATCTTGCATACCTGTTACACTCCAGCCAACTTCTTGCTTTCAGACAAGGTAAAAGATGGTTCATTCTCCAACAATAGACTTAAACACTGGTCTTTGCTTTTGCAGGACAGGGACATCAAAGTACTACCTGCAAAAATGCTATCAGTCTTGACTCTGGCCTACTCTACACAGGTAAGCCCCATGTCTGTGCACTCCAGCCTCCTGACTAACTTGAGGCGGGACCATTCTTACCTGCTACACCAGATGTTTTAGAAGATACCAGCATGTATTGCATCTTTACAGATGGCTCCACCTCCTATGCAGAAGAAGAGAGCAGGTAGCAGGATTTAGTGTGCTCATGTTAGATCAAGATGGTGATTTAGGGTGTTTTTTCACAGTATGCCAAACTGGCAGCTATGGCCTGTGCTTTAGAGGTCCCTCCCCATGGTGACAAGGATGCCACCATATTTGCAAACTCTAATTGGGTCTGCTCTTCCCTTACTGAGTTTCTACCATTCTGGAAAAAAATAACTACATCCTCTGATGGCACACCTGTCAAATACAGGGATCTGTTTGTGTATATACACACTCTGACACAACAGCTGACTCACAAACTGTACATTCACAAGGTAAAGGCTCATTGTAAATCTGACCCTTACCATGAATTCAATGATCGGAAGGACTCACTTGCCAAAGCAGGCTCTCAAGGGGGGGGGGGAGACATGGACAATGACTCACCCAGTAGCTGTGTCAGCTATTTTCTTAGCCACCAACACCAGACATAAACCAGTACCAGAACCTCCAATGGACCTTTCTGCTGCACAGAAATCTAACCCAGAGCTAAAGAATGTGTTCAAATTCCTGGACAAAGGAATCAAACAGGAACTACTGGCTGGTAGTCCATACAAGAGATATGCTGACAACATACATCTGTCTAGTGATCAGAAGCTTTTCTGGTATTTTCTTAGCCACCAACACCAGAGAGAAACCAGTACCAGAACCTCCACTGGACCTTTCTGCTACACAGAAATCTGACACAGAGCTAAAGAATGTGTTCAAATTCCTGGACAAAGGAATCAAACAGGAACTACTGGCTGGTAGTCCATACAAGAGATATGCTGACAACATACATCTGTCTAGTGATCAGAAGTTTATCTGGTATCAAAAAGAAGATACAGGTGATAAACTGTGGATTGCATCACAATCTTTGTGAATTGTGAATCAAATTCATCCATATGGTTCATGATACTCCCCATAGTGGACATCAAGTGGCAGACAATATCCTCCAGAGACTTAAAACTGTTTTCTGGTGGCCTAGCATGGCCCAAGATGTAGAGCACTATGTTGACAACTGCATAGTGTTTGCCCAGAATAATTCAATTTCAATGAAAAGAAATGCCAAATGCAAACTGGACTGTGGAATACAAATCAATTTCATTTGCCACCTTACTAGCTCCAGCAAGAACAACAAGTATGCACTTGTTGTCACAGATTTGATTTCTAAGTGGGTGGAGACATTACCCACTAGGAATAACACAGCAAAGACAACTGCCAAGATCCTGGTGGATCAATTGTTCTCCAGGTGGGGCCTACCCTGAAGGTAGACTCGGAGGGGGAACCAGTTTTACAGCTGAGCTGATGAAGCAGACACTCCAACTGCTTGGAGTAGATCAGAATTTCCATATCTCATACCATCCTCAATCCTCAGGCCAGATAGAAAGAGAAAACAGAAGAATCAAACAGATGTTATGCAAATTCATCAATGACAATCCCAAGGATTGGGATTCCCTCTTACCACAACTACTGATGGTAATCAGGGGGCACTCCTGCAGCAACTACCCAGTGCACACCTTATGAGGTTACACTGGTAGAGCCTTGTGATTACCTGAACACCTGTTGATTGAGCTCCACACCCCCACTGCAGATAGAGTATCTGTTGACAAGTATGTTGAAAAGCTTCATGATGACATCATGAAGACACACCTGTTTGCTGCTAATCACATGGGTAAGGCTCAACAAGTGGCTATAGTTCATTTTAATAAGCCTGTCAAAGAAGTCAACTGGCAAGTTGGAGATCAAGTTATGCTTCTGCAATGCAGACAACCAACTCACTCATTGGCCAGCAAATGAGAGGACCCATACCCCATTGTCAACAAACTCAGTCCTGCTGTCTATCAGGTCCTAGTTAAACAGCAAAAACAGACCACTGACAAGTAGTTCCATGCTAGTGAGCTCAAGTTGTATAAAGGTGAATAAAATTACTATTCCTAACTCACTTTGGGTGGAATAGTACACCTCACTTAACCATCATTTTTGTTTTCTTTCAGGTACACTGGAAAAATGGCTATCTTGCACCTCCTCATCCTGGTGGGACTACATTCTTTAACTGTTTTTCAGAACAAACCCCTATCAACAGCACACAAGCAACATGTACAACATTTGCTTAGTAAACTTGAACATTCAGCACCAGCAGGGGTTTATATTAATGTTCCTAACAAAATGATTACTGTTAAGGCAAGCTCAGATGCCTACCTTAATGCCATGGTAGTAGCTCCAGACAAATCCACATTGCAATTACAATGGGAAACTGATCTTAATGGTTACACACTCCCTGTAACTTGCTTATCTAAAGGTACATTCCACGGATGGCCCAACACAGGTAATTCACAAAATGGTACACTTTCCATTCGACAAGCTTCTTCTAGATATACTGGTCATTATAAATTGACTGCATTAATAGATCCTGTCTTTTATGATTGCTTCACCTCTAAGGAGACACACACTTTCTGTCATCACAACTATGTAGCTACTAAAGCTATTTCTTTCTGTAGTCCCACCCACTGAAGAAGAAATGACTGACTGTCCTCCCCAGGAGGTTGGTCCTACTAGTGGTTTGACTGCCACTTCCCTTCCTGGAGCTCCAATTAATAATGTACAATGTATGCATGTCCCAGTTATTTTCAATCTTACACATTGGAATATGGCTGAATTTGATCTTTGTCACATGACCAATACTTCTAAATTTTTCAGTATGATGCTTACTGATATTGTAGCTGTTTACCAAACACACACACTAATGATCCAGTTAGTGGACCACACACCACTGATCATGTAAGGGTCTTTAGACCTGCACCTAATGCTAAAGCTAGACTACACACTAGGTGTGACACTGCAGATTTTACTGGTGCAGCAGGCACTGTCTCTGGCCTTTTTGGCTCAGGCATGTCTATCTGGAATAGAGCAGATATAGCTGCTATTAAAGCACAAACACTTAATTTTCAGCAAGCTGTTAAAAATGATATTCTACTCAAATTATTACATGGTGTAGATGGTTTAAGTAATGAAGAATGTTTTACTCTATACAACATGCAGGAAATTGCCAAAGGGTTCAATGATACTAAGAATAAAATTAATGAACTGATTTTTCAAAATAACAAGGAGGCAGATAAACAATATATTGCCCATGAACTTTTATGCTCAGCTTATGGTACTTATGTACTGTAATTGCCACTGTTACCAATCTCTTCATGGGCTTGGAAACAGGATGCCTTCCAGATCTTATTCCTGATAGGATAATAGCTAAATGGTATTACCTCATTGCAAATCAGATTGCTGTCTTACTATCAGTATGGCAAATTTTGTTAATATTTCTATGTCTACTGCTAGAAAGCTTGGGTATGTTTCACGATATCCAAATCAAGCACCTTGTTACTTTACTAAAACTTGTTCATTACATGACAATATCTTTATTACTTTTAATGTCATAAAACCATGCTTTGATCCACAAACTTCTGTCTTCAATAAACTTGCTGCTATTAATTCCATCAGACATCTGGATGATAACATCTACCGAGAAAGAACTGACCTTCCATTCTTGTTGGTTTATTACTCTGTTCTACTAGCCTGGGTGGTACCCCACAAAAACTGTGCAGAAAAAGGGATATTATTACCTGTGCCGCTGTGACATTTTTGACATTGTGAAATCTGTCTGTGGATACTTTCTGGAACATCTTGACTGGATTTATACTCTGGATGATGAATTTCCATCCAATCTGACTGATGTTGATGAGGATGATGATTTCAAATCTCCATGAACTGCATCTTCAGTGCCTGAAACCAAAACAGCTGCATCCCAAAGTTACCTGGAAGAGGTACATCGCTTCACTTCACACTCACCAACCAGTCCTTTGCATGTCCCATACATCTACAGTGATGGAGGGTTCCAATTGTGAGAGTGACTTACAATTCTATTGGGCAGTATTCAGTAGTGACAAATCATATATCCTTTGCTTATGGTGAAAAGAAACCTGTGATATTTCACCTCCTAACTTTTGTTTTACTCCTCAGCAGAAAACAGTTAATCGGTCACACCATAATTACTCCTGTTCCTCTCCCTGAACCAGATGTTCTTGATACTGATCCGCAATACTTGCTTGCCTTGTCTCAATATTTGCCCACATTTAATGTGCACATTAACCCTTTGACACTTTCTTTAAAGTCTCTTTTAGTTAGAAAAGATTTGCATTTGATTTATATTAGTAATAATATTTCTAAGGTTGGTGCTGCTCTTAATGAACTGATTCATGATGATGATTTAAGCACTACTCTGTCCAATACTTGGTTAGAATTAACCTTTAATGTTTTTGTTATTATCTAAGCATTTTTAATCATTTTTCTGATACTAACCCTTTGCCATCTGTGACGTACACAAAGACAACATCGAGAACAACTCAAATTTATTTACAAAGCTTGTGCATTGGGCTTGTAAATGACTTTTTAGATCCATTCCTCTACTTTCCTGGGATTGTTGCCCCTTCTGAGGCAACAAGGAGGGAATTTTATCCATGGTCCAGTACCCCTGATTGTACCCCCACCTCTCTGACAGCAACATATACATAGGTATGTGTACTAACTTTAGGGCAAGGGCACTTATTGTATAAGCATAAGTGTCAGGATCTGTGTTCTACTGTATTTCACTAATGCATATTATGCTTCATTATGTTTTACCAATGTAGCTTAGCCCTGGGAGATGCTTTCCACTATATTTTTATTGTATAATAATAAGTAAGGCAATAGTGCCATCTTTAGTGATTGTACTGCTATTATGACCTTGGAGGTTTACAGTACCCTATTGTTAGCCTAATCATGCAAGCTAAGCAACTTCTCATGTTAATTAGAACAGCTACTCAGGTTACCAGTTTTTGGCCAGTTACACACATTTTATGTATCTTCTTTAGCTATTTCTATAGTAATTATTAGGGTATAAGACCCTGTGCAACACACAGCTTTTCTGAGAAGAGATGAGACTGCATTTTACCTAGGTAAGGAAAACTGACAAAGTTCTCCAAGTGTTATAACTGCTGGTTATAAGTCTGTATTAATAAGCTGCAATAAATGTCATTTATTACATGCATACCACTCGTCTGTTGTCTCTTCATTTGTGTTGTTCCACCAAGAACATGAGAAAGGTAATTTTATTACCAACTTACAGTTGTGGTCTGATTTCAAACAGATTACACCTCTACATCCCCTCTAACTGATACATCCTCAGTTACTTCCACTCCGTCACTCATATACAGGGCTACCTCCTCACTAATGGTGACTGAAATTTTGCAATTCTGTTTTGCACACTTTTCATGAAAATGTGCAATTTTCATGAATGTTGATACAATTTTGTTAAATGACTATATTATATTTAAAAGTCCAATTTATACATAGCAATACATTTGTTTTATGAAATAATGTGCATTCTGATTCAGTCTGCACAAATCGAATGATGTTGCAGGTCATATGACTCATCTAGATGTTAACATGTAATATTGGAGCTATTTTGTGTTGACCATGCAGGTTTTGTTGCAATCTGAATGAAATTGTGCAATTTTCACAATAACTTTTTCCAACAATGTGCACTTTCAGAAATGTGCAACATTTCTAGAAAAACTAGCATGATCTCAAAGAAAGGTGCCTTTTCAGAGCTAGTAGGGAGGTGTTTCCCATGAATCCTTTGTATTTTACACTGAACCTTCTCCAGTTTGCTCAGACACCTCCATGCATTCAAGAGAGAGCTGTTAGAGCAGTCAGACCCGTATAACCACAATCATGTTTCATCCTCTATCAGAGAAAGTCTAAAATAGATTTTTTTCCTTTTGAAATATGCAAGGATAGAGCTATTATCAACATTGCCAAGCAAGGAAGATGCATGCACAGCAGAAACAGCCAGATAAGTCTAGGGTTTGTGCTGTCTTGGGGGGGGGGGTACAATCAGAAGCCATAGAAGTGACAACAAAAAAACAAACTCTGGTAAGAGCTGATATGGCTACTCAGTGTGGTGAGATCGAGTAAAAGAATACTTAGAACTCTCACTGTGCTGTCTCTGCATTGGGGTCTGCCATTTCCAAGAGGGCAGAGGTGATCATAGAGTACTGAAGCACTGACCAAGAATTCTTCAGAAAATCTTACTCAGAACAATATCTGAGTCAGGTGTGGGTTGCATTACATACAAGCATATGAAACTGCCAGCAGATGAAGGCCATATGGACTTTCAAGTCTACCCAATGTGGGCCCCCAAGTATTATACTTTACAGTGGCTCCTGCCCCTCCTCCCCTTTAACTGTAATCCTCTCATTGACTTTGTCCATCCATCATCACTGAGCAGGACTCCCTCCTCTACCCGACCTATGCGGTCATGTTTTGCAGTCTTAGATCTGCAGCCATTTACTACTGTGAGTGGCTGCAGGCTGTGCTACATCTGGAAGTGATTCTCAGCCTCTGCAATCCTCTTCATCAGTCCAGACCATGCCTTTGGGGGTTGAGGTGAAGCACAAGGCAGCATTACTGCTAGAAATTGGGGATGTGAAGCACAAGGCAGCATTACTGCTAGACTTAAGAAAACAATAATTAGCATAGAAAAACAGAAGAAATCTGTAGTAGAACATTAGCAGCCTTCATAAACTAGATGATAAAAAAATATGCTTGCACAGCTAAGAGGAATTTATTGGATATGTAATTTTCATAATTACCAGCTGTGGGTGAAGTGGGGGGTTGAATGAGTCAAAACATGTGCCATAATTTAATTTTTGTAAAGTAAATGCTACTATTAGTTTTATAAACATAGGTAGCATACATGAGTTTTTAAAAATATATGTGAGGCATTGATATTGGAATGTGCTGTATCCCAGTTGCCAGAATAAGTCCAAAGTCATGTGTCTTTTTTCCTAAACCATATGGCTTTAGAACATTCTTGTCCATTCAGAATGCAGTATTTTCCCAACTCATTTTATAATTTCTGCAAACTGCTAGTACACTAACAATAAGCCTGCCAGCTCCCCTAGTGGTTCTCAGTGGTGAAGGCACTATATTATTTTAAGCTGTCTAGTTTTGTTTATTGAAGTAGTTACCCATTTTGTAAGTGCTATTCATCACTTGTCTTCAAGGTGTTGGTAGTTGTGCCCCTACTGAACATCCATGGTATAGCCTGGTGCCATTTTGCATATCAGGGGACATGCCATACTGGCACAAGTACCAGCACCCTGTCATGTCTTATTGCATGCATAGGGAGGTAAGACCCTCTTAGCAAATCAGATTGCTTATCCACTGAGACAATATCTGGCTTTAAATGCAAAATAGATATGCAAATTAGGGGAGATGGCACTCCTAGTATGTTTATTAAAGCAGCAGTCCACAAAAGAGGACACAACATTTGCCCCTACCTTTTTTCACAATAAAGGATTCCATACATCTTCCACTTTTTGGGGGTCTGTACAATTTTATGATTCCACCAAATTCTGAGTATTTTATAAATGTTATGATATTTTTTCTCAAAAGAAAGATGCAAATCACATTTTGCATAAAAATAGCGCTATAGTTCTTGCAATGAAACTAGCTTTTTTTGTAAAAACATTTTTGTTGCACTGCTAGTTTAAGTGGCAAAGATATTCTGAGTATGCAAATGAGCAAGTGATCCAACATTCACCCTGCACGCAATATCTGCACTTCAGCATACTTCTTTTTGGAATTATTCTCTTTTGAATAAATACTTATTTTAGACACTGTAAGTTTTCTTACAATTCCTGTGGTCCATACTGATAATGTTATGGGATTTGGAGGTTGGTCCTTGGTCATAAGTGCACTCGAAGAAAATCAAATCACTTATGACCTCCTACAGCCACCTCAAATTCATTACCTTTATAATAAAATGTGTTACCTGTACAAGCTATTGAAGATTTTTTTCTTTTCTTTTAAAGACCTGGATAGGCTTTTTGCTGCTGGCAACTTTTGTATGTTTGTATGCATGTTGATAGCTCGATTCAAGTGTGACCCTGGAGACAGATTACAAGAAGGAGTGACCAAGGAATAACAAATATAGTAACTGAAAACAGTTGCGGAACAAAAAATACAAAGTACAGGTGGTGATCAGGATCACTGATAAACCCCTACTCCAGTGCATTTACTCCTCCCAACAGCATTTTTCCCATACCCCCAACACCACCACCATACCTCTCAACCATTTGTCACTGGAATGAGAGACACTGACAATCACAATGAGGGACACTGATCCTCATAATGAGGGGCATGTCCTCAAACATGGAGGAAGAAGCTCAGAATACTATTGAAACCATTGTTTTCTTGTACGTTTATTTTTCATTTAGTATCTTATAATATTATAAATTGCTGCTTTAAAGTCTGATTAATAACACATTATCTGTGCAGGCAGCAATTTTTCAATGAGGCAGGGATGAGGGACAGAGCAACTTTGAGGAGAAAAATGAGTAAGGTCCCTCATGGTCAGGGAGAGTTGAGAAGTATGGCCATCACAGTCGGCATGTAAATGTTGCTGCTATGTATGAGGTTAGCATGCGACTGACCAGCTCCTGAAAGCTCTGCCTCACTTTCCAGATCACTGGTAGACAGATGCTCACAGATGCAGTATTGTACAATAGTAGTCATCCTCATTCTCTTCTGGGCTATCAGGAATCCCGCTTCACTTAATCCCTCTGCTGTCTGCCTTGCAGCTCTCTCATTAAATAAAATCTCACAGAACAGAAGGGGAAATCTGCTGCCAAGGTGTTAAACTTGAGGGCAGCCAATTTGCAAAACCAGCAGTACTGGACCTAATGAAACTCACTGTCAGCAGCACCCAAGAGGGTTGTGAACTTGTGAAGGGACTTCAAATTGGAATTGGCTCTGCCTGAGTAAGACAAGCACAATCATCTTGTATCTCGGGGTCTGCACTAATTTAAAGATTTGAGGGTCCTAATAGAAATTAAACCCAAGTAGTTTACAATTGAAGCCCCACTGTAACACTTAATATTGGTAAAATAGCAGGAACAGCATTGTTAATCTTGGTACTAAAGTGTTACGACCACCACATGGCAAACTTTAAGATGATCCATCAGGGGTGATGGGTCCGTCAAAGTCCTGTTGTAAGCCCCGAGGGACTGTGGTATAAAAATGGGAAAAATACATATTGTATGGTATAAAACTGTCAGATATGACAGATGACAATCTTTAAATTCCTCTTTATTAGAGTACCTACAAAAGTATGTTCAGTCCAATGGGAATTACAAAATCAGCCTGTTCTGTGTCAGTTACTTACAGGGCAAAATGAAGATGAAGATGCTGCATGTATTTCCAGACAAACTACAGCAGTTGCTCCAGTAAATATCAATATGAAGTTGCATGCCAAGAAGGCTGGCTGGCTGAACTCTGTGTCTTGGGAGACAGGGAGGGACACTAATTACAAATAGGGATACTGAAATGTCCCAACTCTCCTGCTGAAATGTCCCAACACTCCTGCTGACCTGTCTCCAAGAAATCTCCTGCAAATGGATCCGATGGTGAGCTCAATCAATGCCACTGATGCTTCTACACTGCTGATATCATCATCCTCTCCCCTGTGGACTGAGGAGGCAGACTAGGATTGTAGATTAGCCTCAGAGATTAGCATTGTGCCCAGTAATTACACCACTGAGTCAAAGGATCATCAAGATGTGTGTGCCCAGCCTATTATAGTAGTAGTGTGCATTGATAATATGTCAATCTTCTGAACAAGTTTGGATTGGTGACCATAATATCTGAAGCTGAGTTGTATAATAAAATGATTACCACTAAATATAGCATACAAACAAAAGTGAAGCACAGACACCTCACATCCCTCCATGGCACATGTTGTGGTAATGGCTCCAGTTTTAAACCATATCCCACTTCTACTGTTGCTCTGCATGACACAGTTACTCCAGACCTGCATCCACAACTGTCTTCCATCTCCCAGTTTAGGCTTTTGCTGGGAGTTGAAACACAAACTTGAGAAGAATTAACAGTCAAACAAGTAGTAAGCGGCAGATTTTCCACAACTTGTACTACAAAAATCTGGTAGACTAGCAATTCCTTCTGCCCTTCCATATCCTCGTGAAACATTCATTGGTGACATGGCAATCTGGGGGCCATGCACTGTGTCAGCTTGGGGTGGTGAAGTTTTGGGGTACACAGAGGTTGTGTATACCACCACCACCCGAAAAGTGATGCACACAATTCTTAGAAGCCAGAGGAGGAGTATTCCCAGGAGGTATGTCACAATGCAAGTGGGGAAGGACAGGTATTTGTGGTCACAAATTGTGTTTTGCAAGACCGGCCATAATCTTCAAATGCTGAAAATGCAACACCCAATGACATATGGGCATAACAGTTCATCAGCGACATGGCACACAGGGTGGGCACATGACATGCACATCTGTTCCTGAAATGAGGTGTATGCCTCAGTCACCAAGCCTCTCCTCTACACTCCAGCCCTTATTGCCCACTTGTAGGCCATGAGGATTTTTTTTCCTGGAGGTCCCATAGATTCCTGACCAATTCTTATTTATGGTGCCATCCTTGGTGAGCAGTCACCGAACAGTATTGGTTCCATACAAACCTCTGTCCCCTATCACTTTCTTATGATCCTGCAGTGGAGTCTAAGGTCACTGCCACATGCTTTCAGTAAAATATGCAATATTTAGTCTAGTCTTTAGCTGAACAGTTTTTTTGAGTTAGCAGATGAAAAGGAAAGGGACTGTGAGTAAAGTTTCAAGTCCTGCTAAAAGACAAGCAACCAACTAACCACTATAATACAACTGTTTTATTGATGCCTTTAGTATCTGAAGAGACCACATACCAAGCACATGTCTGACTTAGGTCCCTTCTAAATGTGGCCTTTCTGATACTGAGGAGTACGGATTTGAAACACATAAAATAATGCCACACTGTATTACAGTTTTGTTTTCTTTAAAAAAAATGCTTTGCTCAAAAAGTGATCCTGCAGTGGAGTCTAAGGTTGCTACCACACGCCTTCAGCAAAATATGCAATATTGAGTCCAGTCTTCAGCTGAACAGTTCTTTTTTTGAGTAACCAGAAGAAGAGGAAAGGAATCGTGAGAAAAGTTTCAATTCATGCTGAAAGACAAGCAACCGGCACAATATTCAGCTCTGTAATGCAACCCATTTTATTCATGTCTTTAGTATCTGAAGAGACCACATACCAAGGATGTGTCTGATTTAGGTCCATTCTAAATGTGGCATTCAAATAAATAAACTGTTTAAAAAAAGAGTGCTTTTTTATTTACATTAAAAGTGAGATATTCAAATAGCATAGTCACCGTCTATGGAATGGGTCTTAGAAATTCTAAGCCTGCTAAGCTGTTCTTTCAAACAATGTGACTGTGTAAGCTCATTAAAACTAACACAGAGCTCAGAGAGAAACTAAAAAGAAAATACAGTGTAAGTTATAACAAACTACCTATGTGTATGTAGTTTTTTAGTGTATGTTTGTAATATTGAACACACACTCAGGGCTCAGCTAACTAAACTGTGGCTTGCTTTCTCAGCTCCCTACCATTTGTTTTCCATCAAGTCTCTCTCCATATACATCAGCTGGTGAGGGCAAATCTAACAAAAAAGGACAAGTAAAGATAAAAGTCTTAAAACTCAAAAGTACTGTAAAAGTTAAAAGCTTGGAGGTAGCTCACTCCCGTCAGTCAGCCTACCTCTTTCCCTTTTGTCTCCTTCTGACAGCCAGCTTAATAGCCATTTTAACAATTTAAGCAATTTTAAGAACAAAATGAAGAGAAGCCTGAAGTAAATGGCCAAGTAGTCAGAAACTAAACAAAATCACAACTCAGTGTTCCTACTCTCACTAAAAAAGCGAGTTCACTTCAAGGAGTCCTTTTCTCTCTATTAGGCACTATAAGCAATGCTAGGAGAAAAGAAAAACAAAATAAAACTTATGAAATAGATACTCAGCAAAGTTTTTCCAAGCTGCATTCATTCTTGCAACCTAACTCTGGGACCTCGCTCCACTGTCTGCAACATGACAAGTAGTCAGAAGCTAATCAGAATCACAACTAAGCGTTCATACTCTCGCTAAAGTGAGTTCACTACAAGGAGCCCCTTTCTTTTTTTTAGGCACTGTAAGCAATGCTAGGAGAAAAAAAAAAAATAAATAAAACTTTAAACGGCCAAGTTGTCAGAAGCTAAACAAAATCACAACTCAGCGTTCATACTCTCACTAAAGCAAGTTCACTACAAGGAGTCCCATTCTTTCTTTTAGGCACTATAAGCAATGCTAGCAGACAAGAAAAACAAAATAAAACTTATGAAACAGATACTTAGCAAAGTTTTTCCAAGCTGCATTCATTCCTTACACACTTACAATCTTACTCTGGGATCTGGCTCCACTATCTGCAACATGACAAGGTCATTATATGATGTAATTGAAAAGCAGAGCCACCAACGAATCACATCGCTGAGCTGTCAAGTAAAGGCTGACCACCCAGGTCAAGACTGCAAACAGCAGTTATCCTGGAACTGCAGCCGGGAAGTAGTGTGCCTGCAGTGGGGGGTGATTGAGCTGTGGAGGGGAGCTCCTATAGCAGAGGACAGCGCTAATGGAGTGAGCACTGTAAAGACAATGCTTCATCACTGTAGGAGAACACAGCATCGCTTTCCAGTGGCAGACCCTGATTCTCCTATAGTGATGGCACAATGTCTGCAGAGCTCTGCCCACACAGCTGTAAACATGTTTGTTTGACTTGGGAACTGTGAGGGACAGCAGAAAGGAGGAGGTCATAAGTGGGAGCATTGAGGTCAGATACAGAGCTTGACTAGCTAGCCTGAGTGGTTGGCTCAGTGTGCCATGTGGCTGCAGACGTCCAATAGGGATGGTATAGTTTTTACTTTTAAATACGTAGATTTGTAGGCCACACCCCCTTATCAACATTGCTGAATGGGAAGTGGGACACATAAAAGGTTCAACCAGATAAGTGGGGCTTATGCCATACAAGAAAAAAAAAATGTTTGTTTGACTTGAGGACAGTGAGGGATGGGAGAAGGGAGGATGTCAGCAATGGAAGGGTTGAAAGTGGGTGCAAAGCTGGACCAGTTTGCCAGAGTGGTATGCACAGTGGGCCATGTGACAGCAGACCTCCAATAGAGAGGCTGTAGTCCCTATAAATTACCCTTAATTCCATGTGACCTCTAACATGAGTGACCCTGAAGTGTGAGTGACCCCTGAGTGTGAGTGCCACCAAGTAGGTGTGTGACATCAACAAAAGTGGCATCTTTGGGCATTGGGAGGGCATCACAAAACAGGAGTGTGGCATCTACCTATGTGGTGGACCACAAGCCACATGCCACAATGTTCAAGGGCAGTGAGGTAGGATGAGAAAGAGCAAAGGAAGAGTAAACAGGGGGGTCAAAAAGGTAGCAGATGTTCCCTATCTAGGGACAGTCTCCAGAGTAGTCAGTTGGTGGTAGCAGTGGTATTAGGGCATCTCAGATACTGCCAAACTAGGGTCAGCCTACAGGGGGATTAGCAGGCGGGATAGCAATGATATTTGGAGATCTCAGCTACTTCCTATCTAAGGTCAGCCTGCAGGGGATTCAGCAAGCAAAGAAATCTAGCAAGTGACATATAGTGCTATCCTAAAGCAGAAACATAGAAGTTGACAGCAGATAAGGACCGCAAGGCCCATCCAGTCTGCCCATTTCTTTTTCTACCTTATAAATGTGCCATTGGCCTTTGCTCTGTCAGTGGCCTATCTATTCATACTGATCTGTATTGCTCCCTTATGCCTATCCCATGCCTGTTTGAAGCCCTGCACTTTATTCATAGCCACCACTTCCTGAGGTAGGCTGTTCCATGCATCCACCACCCTTTCTGTGATAAAGAATTTCCTCACATTCCCCCCTTAATCGGCATCCCTCTAATCTCATGCTGTGTCCGCTTGTCCTGCTATTTTTCTTACATTTAAATATGTTAGAATTTTTCACCTCGTCAATGCCCTTAAGGTGTTTGAATGTCTCGATCATATCACCTCTCTCCCTCCTTTGCTCAAGGGTATACATATTGAGCTCCGTTAATCTATCCTCATATATCTTCTGATGCAGTCCCTGCACCATTTTGGGTTGCCCTTCTCTGTACTGCCTCAATTTGGTTAATGTCCTTGTGAAGGTGTGGCCTCCAGTACTGCACGCAGTACTCCAGATGGGGCCTAACCAGTGTCTTGTAAAGAGGGATTATTACCTTACTCTTACGGCTTGTGATACCCCTACTAATACACCCTAACATCCCCCTAGCCTTACCTACTGCTTTAGAGGTCTGGTTGGATGATTTCAGGTCATCGGTAATGATGATGATGCCCAAGTCTCTTTCTTCCTTTCTGACTGCCAGCAACTCACCTCCAAGCCTATAGGTTTCTCTTCCCTATGTGCATGATCTTGCACTTCTTTGCATTAAATCCCAGTTACCACTCTTCTGACCATTTTGCTAGTTTATCCAGATCTCTACTCATTCTGCCCACCCCACCCCATCTGGATCATCTACTCTGTTGCAGATCTTGGTGTCATCTGCAAACAGATAAGCCTTACCCTCCAGTCCATCTGCAATGTCACTCATAAAGATATTGAAGAGGACTGGCCCCAGGACTGATCCCTGAGGTACCCCACTTGTGACTTGCATCTTTTCTGACTGTTTACCATTTACCACCACTCTCTGTTTTCTTCCCGTCAACCAGTTTGCCACCCAGTTGACCAACTTCTGACCCACCCCAAGCCTACCAGATTATTTATCAATCTTCTATGTGGGACAGTGTTGAAAGCTTTGCTGAAGTCAAGGTAGGTGATATCAACTGCTCCCCCTTGGTCCACCACTCTGGTTACCCAGTCAAAGAAATCTATGAAATTAGTTTGATAGGACCTTCCTTTTGTACACCCATGCTGTCTTGGATCCTGTGCCCCTATGGATTCCAGGTGTTGCACTATCCTTTCCTTAAGGAGTGCCTCCATAATCTTGCCCACTACTGAGGTAAGACTGACTGGTCTGTAGTTCCCTGCTTCCTCCCTGGTACCGCTCTTGTGGAGTGGGATCACATGAGTCCTTCTCCAGTCTTCTGGGACCTCTCTTGTGCTCAGAGACTCACTACACAGTTCTGCTAATGGCTCTGCTAGTTCCACCCTTAGCTCCTTAAGTACCCTGGGATGTATGCCTTCAGGTTCCATTGCCTTGTTCACTCTGAGCTTAGCGAGCTCTTGTAGGACCTTTTCTTTTGTTAAGGGAGTAGTGCTCACCTCCTTCCCCCCCTGTGTCCATGGTGCTGAGCTGTGGGCCCTGCCCTACCTTCTCTTCAGTAAATACTGAGCAAAAGTATCTATTTAGGATAAATGCTTTTACAGGGTCCTCCTCCTCATATGCCCCCTTTTCTCCTTTGAGCTTAGCAATACCCCCTCTGGGCTTTCTCCTTTCACTAATGTATCTATAGAAAGTCTCGTCACCTTCTTTTACTGTTCGTGCTAGTGTTTCCGCAGTTTGGGACTTTGCCTACCTTACTGCCTTCCCTGCTTCCCTTAGGGCAGTTTGGTATGCCTCCCTATCTTCATCCCGTTGTGTTCCGTTATATTTCCTGAAGGCCAGGCTTTTGGTTCTGACCTTTTCTGCTACTGTATTTGAGAACCAAAGTGGTTTCTTTTTCCTTTTGCACTTCCTTTTCTGTCTAACACAATGGGATGCTGCTTCAATTATTGCAGCCTTAACGCTTGCCCACTTTGCCTATACCCCCTCACCTGTGTTTCTTTTTGTCAGGGCTAGCTTAACTCTATTGGCCATCTTATCAAAGTCAGCTCCTCTGAAGTTCCAAATTTTTGCCTTGGAACAGGATGATTTATATGTAGTGGACAAATTGAACCATACCATGTGATGGTCACTGGCCCCCAGGTGACCTTCTATCTGGAGATCTGTGATCACTTCCCTGTTAGTCAGTACTAGATCTAGGATAGCCCTGTCTCTACAAATATTCCTAATTAGAAGCTACAAAAGGTTAAGGGGATTACCTATGTATACTGTTAGGAGGGCCTAGAAACTTACTATGTCACAAGGGACATACAGTGGGGGCATAGAGAGGCGGGAAGGGTTATGGGGCAGGAGATGTGGAACAGTTGTGTTTCTTGGAGCACTCTGTGAGATAGGGGGATACCTGGTTTGCAGGAAGTTTAGTCAGCTCAGGGCTGAGGTGTGGCAGCTGAGGCAGGAAAAAGGTGCACTGGTGTCCCAGTCCTTGAATATGGAGTACAGGTGAGTAGAAATTAAACTAAAACAGCATTGCAAAGAATAGGTAACATGTATAATAACACAATCAGATATGCATTGTCTTGCAGATTTGAAACTAATCACTGTGACATGTTTGTTCAATTAGATTTGCTCATGCAACAAGTTAAAAGGGATCTGACTTGGTCTTTATGGATTTATACATTGTTAAAACAAGCCTCAAAACATCTTCTTAGGGACTTAATAGAAACTGAGATTAAACATAACCTGTTAGTTCAGACAAACAGAAAATCGAAGACTTTCTGTGTCCAAGAACTAACACAAGATCTGGAAACATTAGCTTCCAGGCATGTGTGTCCAAAACTTAGAATCAATATTCAAGCAATGAATTCCATACATGATTTTAAGAAAGCCTTAATGAATCATTTAATCAAACCATGTACATGCTACTTGTAAACTGTGATATAGTATTGTATATTGTATTTTGTAAATTGAGTTGCTTTTATGTTTTAATTATCTTTATTGTTTTATGCATGCCTGTTTCATATAGGTCTTCAGTTGAAAACAAGATTTTGTATCCTATCAGCTTGCACCTGTATGAAAATAAAGTGTTATGAATAATAAAATGAATAAAAATGGTGAGGGTGGATTCATAGGGTGATAAAGGGAGGGGCAGAAGGGACCCAGGATGTGAAGGCTGGAAAGGGGAGGGGAGCAGGAAAAGACACAGGATGGGGAAGGAGGTCCAAGGGGGGGTAAAGAAGAACAGGAAAATAGGCAGGTCCCAGGGGACCCCATCCATTTCATGGGCACAAACTATGTAAAAAGGATAGTGGGACAGGAAGGGGGTGAGTGGCCCTGTACATAAAAGAGCGGATAACTTGTACCAGAAAGGAAGAAGCAGAGGGTGAAACTGAAGCATTGTGGATACAGGTACAATCCACTAGGGGAGCATAGTAAGGATGGGGTGATCTAGGGCCACCTTTCCAGGATAATGAGTTGAACAGTGTACTAGGATCTCAAATCATGGAAGTGGCCAGTAAGGAAGAGGAAGTAATAATGGTTGATTTCAATCTACCTGGGGTAGGCTGGAAAATCCTGGCTGCCTCCTGCACTAGGCAGTAGGAAGACAGCAGTCATTCTGCACTGTATAGGTCTATACTGAGACTGCACCGTGAGTACAGTGTGCAATATCGGTGTCTTCATCTTATGAAGGATATCAGCTTGTTGGAAACAGCCCAAAGAAGGGCAAGCAAGATAATCTAGGGCCAGCAAAACAAGAATTATGAGGAGAGACTCAGGGCTTCAACTTATATTCTCTTGAAGATAGGAATGAGAGAGGGGACATGACAAAGGCCTTTAAGTACCTTAAAAGTATAACCAGGATGAGCACCTTTGGCCTCTTCAGCTTTAGTGTAAGCAAGACCCCTGTGGTAACAGCCTGGAACTGGTTGTGGGAAGATTTAGGAGGAAGATGGGGAGGCATTTTGTTTTTCACTGAGAAGGTTGTAGATAAGTGGAATGAGTTTCCAGAAGAGGTGGTGTTCCTAAAAACAGTGGAAAACTTATAAAGAAATTGGGACATGGAGAGGGGGAAGCTTATAACTAGAGAGGAGAGAGTGGGGTTGAGGGTGTATCTGAGAGGGGCCAAGTGGGATATGGAGGGAGGGGACAGTTCCCTCTGTAAACACAGTGGGAACAGCACACTCAAGCAGACTAGACAGACCGTAAGGCCTTTATCTTCTGGCAAATTCATATTTCATTTGTATATTCATATGTTGACATGGCAATTATTTTTTTTTTATATGACTGTTTCAGTCACTGTAGTTTGTAGTGTTTGTTTATTAAGGATGAATTTCATATTTCAAAACAATTAAGGAAAAAACTATTTTCTTTTTCGTGACTTCCAAAAAAATACAGTATTGATCAATGGGTCATGCATCCTGTGTTGTAATGCTGTAAGCTTGCAGAGCCATAATAATAATAATTGTGCAGCAGTGGGCTGTGTATATCTCTGTCGTGAGACCCCAAGACCAATCAACTTACCCTGCTGCTGCTGCTTAATCCCCCCCCCCCAATCAACACACAGGGTTTTGATGCCCTGGTTTCAGCTTCTTCCTCTGTACTGCTGGGAAGGCAAAGTAAGAGTGAGACAGTGACTGCCATCTCACATGGCACCTAATCCCCGCCATGGGTGGACTTAGTCTGGTAGTGAAGAGCATGAGAAAATGAATCCTTATTAAGTGGCTTCAGAGCACCAGAGAGAGACTGCATCATGAAGAGCCAGAGAGAGAGAGAGTGAGCAAGCAAGCTGCAGTCAAAGTTGTGACAGCTTCTGGTTGGGATGGATGGTGAAAGGGAAATGGTGTTTTTTTATTTCTTTATTTGGTTGCACCTAAATATATATGTCAGCGTGCCCTACACAGAGAGAGAGAGAGAGAGAGAGAGAGAGAAACACACCTGCTGTGGACCAGAAAGAGAGCACAGTTTGTCAAGTGAATCGCACAGTGACTCATACATATGTTCTCTATGTTATGAATATAGAAATGTCAGAAATCATCCTAATAGTGTATTTCAAACACTTCTGTGTTCATAATATCAGTGACATATGCATTAACATGTTGGGACTACTTGTCAGGGTGGCAGGATACACTTTGATGTCTAGTCTTTCCAGCACAGAGAAAGGCTTTCACTTGATTTGTTTTTATTTTCAAACAACCCATGTTATATGTGCAATAACCCACTCCCATGTATGGCCTCACAATGCACCTGGGGTGTTGATCAATCCCCAATAACACCATATTCTGTCATGGGTTATTGCTTACATAAACAAGCATTGATATATAATGCTAAGATAACATATAACCACATACATGCCATAACTTATGGAAAACAGAACCAAACCAAAAGAACTTACAGTACACTAAAACTAACAAATAACTAAATACAAAAAAAAAAAACCATAACTATAAAAAGAGCGAACTGAGAGACAATGAATGTATAAAAATAATAACAAGTATGTAATAACTGAGGGATGTTTTTTCCAATAAGAGAAGCTGGTCATAATTTGCCATTATAACCCACGGGTTAAAACGACAAGCATACGCTAGCTTCTGCTCAGCCCTGATAGCGCTCTCTCACTGCCTACTGTCACAACTGCCGAGGATCACAAAGAAACTGTTCCCCATTTTTGGTGGCTATCAAAAAAACCCACCTGCTATTGAATCACAAATCCTCTAAGCAAATATATAGTTCTCACTAACCTTTGCCACATCTGTTACAGGCTATTTTCCAGATAGCGAGATTCAACACAGCAGCTCTCAACTGTGACCCCCCCCATTCTGAACTCTCCACCTAATTTGCATACCACTGTGAAGTTTATGACCCACCCTTGAAATATGAACAGATGGAACTTTTCTTTAGTGTTCTTAAACATGTTTTCTGACATTTAATACTGCCCTATACTAGGACTTATGTTTTTACAGCACATTTGAATAGCTGCAGTGTTCACTGTATGAAATTAATGCAAACCCCTTGCTGTTCTGAAAGTCACAGGGGTCAAATCAGGGGACCCCTGCGACCTAAATAATTACCACCCAATCTCCTTGCTCCCGGTCTTGTCAAAACTATTGGAGAAGGTAGTAAATGAACAGCTCAGATCGCATCTGGAAAGTTTTAATCTACTAAACCCGATTCAGTCTGGTTTCTGTCCTAATCATAGTACCTCCACTGCCCTTACTAAGGTTATAAATGACTGGCAGTCCACACTTGATAACAAACAATACATATGCGCCTTGTTTCTAGACCTTAGCAAGTCTTTCAACATGGTGGATCACAGTTTGTTCCTGGTGACCCTGAAGAAAGTTGGTGTGGACAACCTGGTCCTAAGTTGGTTTGCAAACTATCTTGTGGACAGAAAGCAGCAGGTCAAGGCCGAAGGAGACCTATTGCCAAAAAAAAAAATACTCCATAAAGGTGTCCCCCAAGGATCCTCACTTGGTCCACTTCTCTTTGCCATTAATATTAATCAAATTGACACTAGCCTAAAGTCATCTTATATCCATCTCTTTGCTGATGATACAGTGCTATACATTGACAGATCAACTCAGGATAAAGCCATTTTGGACCTCCAGAATGATTTTGACATCCTCCAAAAAAATCTACTCAACTTGAAACTCCTGCTCAATGCCAAAAAATCTAAGGCCATGATTTTCTCTCCACTGGCCCCTCATATCAATAAAAAAACTGATAAGGTTCTCACATAAGCATCCTTTTGGGAGAAGCACTGGAGTTCATGGATCGATTCAAATACCTGGGGGTCTGTATTAACTACAAATTGTCCTTCATTGATCATATTGAAGAACTCACTAAGAAACTGAGTCAAAGGCTCTGTATTTTTTTCAGGATCAAGCACTCACTAACCCAGGAGGCTAGAAAACTCCTAGTCCAAGCTACTTTCTTGCCTCTCCTAGACTATCCGGACTTCTTATATGGTCATAGTACTTGCACAGCTCTCTCCAAGCTTGATGCCCTATATCACAGAGCCCTTAGGTTCATTTTGGATGCCCCTTATGACACGCACCACTGCATCCTCTATTCTTCCATAGGCTGGAGCTCCCTTAGCTTCAGGAGGCAAACAAATACTATTCTATGGACATATAAGGCAATCACTCATAAATTACCTCAGTACCTCACAAGCTGCCTAGCTCCCTGCATCCCTAGTGCCTATTCTCTCAGAAGTCTTGCAATCTTATTTCTGGTTATCCCTAAAGTTAAAAAGTGCTTTGATAGAGGCTCAATAAACTTCACTCTTCCTACACTCTGGAATAAGATCCAGAAAACCTTAAGCCTCGCTTCCCCTGTCACGTTCTCCCTCTTCAAATCCTTGTTTCTGAGGACCTTCTATGAGGTCTGTCATTGCTTCAAGTCAAGGTGTTAACATCACAATTTGTTACTGCTTTAAATTCTGGACTTAAACCTCAACCATTGTCTTAGGTGGCATTTGAGTCCTCCCTTCTGTTATTGTCCAAATCAAGGTCCCAGCATCACGATCTGTCTTTATTTCAAATATTGGATTTAAGCCCCAACCATTGCCTGTGGCATTTGTAATGTTTGTCCCTTAGAACAGTCCTTCCTCCCTAGGCCATCATGTCCAACCATCTCCTATCTCATTTGACCTTCCCTCCCCACTCCTTATACCTCCTTCCCCTTCTCACCCCTCTTGCCAGGCCATGACTACAGTACTTATCAAAGGATTCTTACATCTCAATCTTCTTAACACTTTGATGCTAGAGGAACTACCACTCCTGCTCACTATGACTCCTCTAATGATGTTTACAGTATAAACTTTAGCTCATTACCTTACATCCATATATCTGTATCTATGCAATTGTATTTAAATGGCATTATCTCCTGTTGTACCTATTGCTATGTTCTGGTGGAAGTATCTTGTTACATGTGATGGTTATTTGTTATTATGTTGTTATTATTACTATGTAATTGTTATGTACATTCACTCAACCTGTTGTGTCTTAACCATGTTAGTAATTGTTTTACCCCAGGTCCATCTTGTAAATGAGCATATCTCAATGATGTTCCACCTGGCAAAATAAAGATTTTGATTGATTGGTTGATTGTTGGAAAGTACGTGAACCTGCTGTCATTTATAAAAATTTACAAAAGCAGCAAAATACTTATCTTTGAAGAGTATGCCATATTTTATTAACTTTCCTAAGTAAACTGTTTCATGTTCTGATAAATAAAAATACAGGCACAACACTTTTTTGTAAAATGCTGCATTTATTGAAGGAAATCTGGTTGGAGGAAAAAAGTACCCCAGCAATTACATAAAACAATACATGGGGGAGTGCAAAACTCAAATGTAATGCACACCCTCAATGTGGAATGCTTTGATAAACCCTGAGGGCAATAATGTAGCATCCCATACCATGGGTGTGCATTAAATTCCCATTATGTACTTCCTCCATGTATTATTCTATATGTTATGCTAGACATTAGAAGTCTAGCTGTCCTAGATTGCAAATAACTATAGAAAGGTTGCTGACATGCATTAAATGCTGAACGCTTGTTAAAAGATACATGGGATAATCTGACAGTTTAAAGAAATGACAAAATATGTATTTTAAAATTACATAATTATTTTGCTATTAACATAAAAGTAAAAGTAAGAAAAACAACAAAAACAAAACTTCCCAAAAACCCATAGCCCCAGGTATGATTAGTTTTTTATACTGAATTTTTTATATTTATTACTGAGGGTTTGGGTAACAGGGTGTTTGGAAGATGTAAAGCTGTTAACTTCACAGCCTGACACATGCTGGACACCTCAAATGCTTCAATGGCCCAGCATTTAACTTGCATTTCCTTGGCCTGCAACCTGGCAAGTGTTACTTCCATGGGTCCCCTCCACATGTGCAATGTCTTGCTGCAAATCTATGACATCTGACTGCAATGCAACAACAACTGAATTGAGGAGCTGCTCAACAGACAGTTGTGGCAGCAGGGGATCCTATGCTTGGACTTCATGGAAGGGCCCATTAGCTGTTGCCATGGTGGAATTTTACACTCCTTCCCTATGTCATCTATGGTTATCAGGCTGTTGTGGTGCCTTCATGTCAGTGGGTAAGGGCGAAAAGTCTGACACCGCCCTTCACCTTTGTACTGTTTTTTTGTTTGTTTTGGTTTTTGTTTGTTTTTTCTTACCAGCTTTCTGTTTTTTTTTTTTGGCTACATCTTTCCTGTTTTTAGCTCCCTACTTGTTTTTTTTTTTTTTTTTCACATACAACTTCAGGTGCAAAAGGACAATGCATTTATACATTCAGTTCAATAGTACAAAGTGCAGTTGTGAAGTTTTACAATATACAGAACATTACATTACGTTCTGGGAGTCAGGCAGCATGTCCCAGTATTGACAATATTGGCTCAGTGGAAGCAGGTACCGCTGTTCTTGGAGGCAGGGTGCCCTTTGAGTTGTCCCTTGAAGGACTTGTAAGAATAGATTTCCTCTATAAGGACATGAAGCTTGTACCAGAGGAGTGGTGCTCTGTGGTAAAAGGACTACTGTCCTAAAAAGGTACATGTTCCGTGGTACCACTAGCAGGGGTTGTGAAGAAGAGCGGAGGTACAGTCTCATGGGCTTCCAGGACAGTATGTCTCTGAGACTAGGAAGGCAGTTCTTTAATGTCTTGTAGGCCGGACAAAGGACTGGGTAGTGGAGGCACTCTACAAGTGGGGGCCAGTTGAGGAAAGCAAGCACATTGCAGTGATGTTCTGTATTCCCTGCTCCAGATCCAAACCTGGCAGTTCTGTGGTAAAGGGTTTTTAGTTTAGTTTTTGCTGCACCCTTTGTGGAGGATAAGACTAGGGCCCCACAAAGTACTGCAGGGAGAAGAATGCTGCTGGTTACAGACTGATGGGCTTCGTTATTAGGTAGGGCTTGAGCCTGTACAGCAGCCCCAGCTTTTGAGTAAGGAGCTTAGAGACATGTTCAGTATAGCCCTTAAAGGAGAGCTCCTGATTAAGCTAAATACCAAGATATTTTATAGTGTCTACTACTTCCAGGCATGTACTTGAGGAGGTGACAATCTGTAGGAGTTCACCGTGGATGGGACCCAATTTTCTAGACCCAAACAACATGACTTTGTTTTCCTTTTTTTACCATTGAGGACTAACTGGTTAGAAACAAACCAGGATTGCCAGCCTGCCGGTGCAGCGGTAGGGCTACCATTAGTGGCGCCAGCAACCCGGGTTCAGGAATGGACTCGGGCGGCTAGAGGGCTGGCTGGGGGGAGGAGGACTGAGTACCCAGGGGCTGCTCTCCTCCTCCGGGTGGGGCGGGATGCAGGTCCCGCTGTGATACCGCCACCTGGGTGACCACGGGTGGAGGTGCAGCGAGACAGCATATAAGGGAGGGAGGATGTCTGCTGGGGCCAGAGCATTGCATCGTGCGGCTGCTCATATTTGCCATGCAGACGTCCTGTGGGCTGGGACCAGGAAAATGGAAAAACCCTACGCTGGGCTCCTGTAGACGGGACCCGGCTGTCCTGAGATAACCCTTAACCAGGCTCCATAGATGAGGCTGGTGATGTCTTCCGATGCATACTTGAGGTGTGAGAGGTGGACTAAAAGGGGGGGTCCCTCTCCTCCCTGCCTAGGGGGGTAAACCGAGGCAGGATTGGGAAAGGCTAACCAGCACCCGGAGGGAGGTACCTGGGGCGGGACTACGGGATTACACAGCCTAGGGATCCCCGAAGAAAGGAATCCAGTACAGTGAGAAGGGAGCATAAAGAGAAAGTATAAAAGGAAAAAAAAAGAAAGAAATAAACCAGGATTCATGTTCATTTTACAGTGTTCAGGTCATGGACTGATCAGTATAGGACCATGTCATCTGCATACAAGAGAACAATTTCACCACCTCAGTTTAGGGGGAGATCATTGACAAATAGCTAGAATAAAAGGCACAGAGCTACAAAGAGGAGCAAGAATGGTCAGTGCTCCAAAAGATGTCCATAACTCCAAAGTGGATTCAAGGAGCAGCGCAGACACAAGAAGCAATGGAGTAATGTCGGCTTATTGTTTTTTGGCCTCCCACATTTGTTAAGATTCTGAGTATGAAGATTGGGCGATAATTTGCAATTGGTTTCTTGTCTCCTCCTGTGTGCACTGGGACTACATACTTCTACCTTCCAGTTTACCTTCCAGTTTATGGGAACTGAGTCTTTTGAGCAGAGACAGGTTATAGAGAACAGCCGATGGAAGTGCAAGGACTGGGGCAGCCACTTGTAAGAGCAAAGGCTCAAGATTATCATGGCCTACAAAATTGTTTGTTTTAATTTTTAGGAGGAGATCATGGACCTCTTATTTGGAGACCAGTCAACAGTTGGTTTGTCTTGTAGCCTGAGAAAATTTTGTACAGGATAAATAGAAGGGCCCTGGTATGCACCCAGATCAGTGAAGAAAGTGTTGAGTGTTTTGGTGGTTTGTTTAGGGTCACTAATCATTTTTGAATGGTGTAGGAATTATTGGTTTGGTGCACTGGTCTATCCCTTGAGAAAGAAATTTACCTGTGTCCAGAATCATTTGGTATTATTCAGGTTGTTGGCTTGAAGACCTTTTAGGTAGGCAATATTGACTTTCTGACTTTCTTCATGGTGGATTTACATGAATTTCAGAGATTTTATTTTATTTAGCTTTAATTTACCAGGTAAGTACACGACCCAGGAGGGTACAGTACAACAAATACAGGCAAAAACATTACAAAATTGGTTAGACATTTTTGACAATGTATTACAGAGAGCATAGATTCTGACAAAGTAGATGCATTAACAGTATAGGAAAAGATATGCAGTGATGCCTATATGCTTGGCAGTCATGCTGGCAGCATGTTTTCTTAAACACCTGTTAGGCATGGTCACTCTATTTCATAAGATTAGATGGATAGGGATAACCATTTGGAGCATGTGCCTTTGACCCTTCTTTAAACAAGTGGGTGTGCTTATTTATTATATTAGTAAATTTATTTATTAGGAAGTCAAGGGTGAGGTTCACATCCTTGAAGTAGCTAACACTATCCCAACCCACCAGTGCTTGGTCTTCTAGAAGAGCTTTGCTATTAAACTCAGTAATCTTTCAAAGTAATAATTCTAGGAGGGACTTCAGGAGATTATTTCACCAAATGCAATATACTTGGGAGTGGTCACTCAGTGAATCTGAGAAGGTTTATGCTGCTTGTATTCGACCTGTTCTACTGACCATGATCCAGCCTATTAGGGTGTGGCTCCCTGTTTTGGCATTTATCCTTATGGGTTCACTAGTAATATGGTGTATGTTAGCATCATTTAGAATATTTTTATAGGTGCAGGTGCCCTTTTCTAACCAATTGATGTTAAAGTCCCCTAACAGGATTACTTCATCAAACTTGTGATGTCAGAGGCAGCACATGAGGTCATCCAGGGCAGTCTAGACTACCAAGGAGAGACTATAGTTACACCCTGCATACAAGGGCTTGACATTGCCTAGCAGTTGATTCACAAGAAGTGAAGCCAGGTGATCTAGTGGACCCCCGCTCCCCCACCATGTCAGGTAGTGTCCAACCTCCCACCTCCCCATACCAAATCAGAGCCAATGACCAGCAAAGCTCTCCTCTCATCACCCCAACTGGCTGCTGACTGAGCCCTCAATGAGCATGTACTGAATACAGTACATACTCATTGAATGACAGCAGCTGTCAATCAATGAGTGTGTACTGTATACACTATGCACTCATTGAGAGCTCAGTCAGTGGCCAGCCATGGTGGTGAGAGGGGTGCTGTACAGGTTCCCTTCTCTGATTTGGGATGGAGGGTGGGGTGGGGTGACACTACCTGATGGGGTAGGGGTGTGTGCCCACTAGACCACAAGGGACAGTTTTGTCATAATATATGGGGTGATTTCAGAGATGGAGGGGGATCCACTAGACCACCAGGATGGAGTATATGCTAATTAATGGGGGAGATCAGGGATGAGGGGACCCACTAGACCACCAGGGACAAATGTATGGCTATTTCATGGGAGACATCAGGGATCAGGTGGTTCTATATGTATGTACATAGCATATGACTGACAGTAACACCATACAGGATACACACCCTGACAGGTGCCAACTCATGCCCATTTATGCACAACTCTCACTGCCAAAACCACCACTACCACCTCCTGTGCACATATTGCCCCAGGACCCCTCTTGGCATGCTGTTTCTCAACCCCCTGGCTCACCATTCCAGACCCTCTAGTGTTTCGCTGGGTGGGGGTGGGGGTAAATCCCTGTGGCAATGTCTGCAGATGCACCTACTATTTGGCGCAGCTAGTGACTTGCAGTTAACCAGAGGAGTTTGGCACCAGGACCCTGCTTTTTATAAAATTGGGCACAAGTTCTGTGGCTCACCTGAGGTTTGGTGCAACAGTTAGGGCTATGCATCTTGCATCACTGTAAGGGATCTTTAAATATCAAGCCCTTTATCCTCAGTTGGATGTTCACCGGGTTACCCCAGAACATGGTTAGCATGTTCTAGCTGGAAGAAGGCAGGCAGAGGCCCTATACACCCTCAAAAAGGGCACATTTATCTAATGCTAGGTAGGAGAGGTGCTCATAACCTGCCACTTTATGCTTGTTATCCTCCAACTCAGTTAAAGTGGGTATAGCATCTGTCCTCCATCACCTAAGTATTAGTCATTTGGCCTCCGTAATGGCTGCCATGAACCAAAGTTTCTGAAGCTTGTGGTGCACCAGTAGTCTGTCAGTGTCACCCAAAACAATGAGAGAAGCATCTGTAGGTACTTGACAGTTTATTTTTTGTTCTAGTCTAGTCAAAATGTGATTCCACCATACTTGTACACTAGGGAATAGCCACAAGATGTGAAACAGTGCGTCTTCATAGTTGTGACATCTCCAGCAATCTGAAATTGGAATTAGACTATTTTTTTTTCTGAAATACTGCTGTCCTATAGCATAAATGTAGTGTTTGTGGTTGCATCAGCTCCCTCTGTGTCTCTATGTGCACTATAAGCATGTCTGCAGCAACACTTCCACTCTGGCTCTGTAAGCTTATGGCCAAGCAGCATCTCCCATCCTTCCTTTAGCCTTGCTGGAGAGGGTGTATATTCATTTATGAGCCCCCAGTATATCATGTCTATCTTAGAAGGGGAACCCTGAAGCTTGTCACCCCAGAGAGTCCAATTACATCTTCCCATATGCCTTGGATAGACAGCTGAAGCTGGGTACCAGTTTAGGAAGTTAATAAGTGTTGAAGTTGCAAGCACCTCTATGTGTATTTTTGGGAAGGAGGCATGTTATTTAAGCTCACAAAATCCTTTAATATTCTCAAGATAGGATAAAATAGGTCTTCCTCATGTTCTATGCCCCCTGCCACCCATTCCCACCACCACAGCTGGGTGCTTCCTACATTCAATTTAGGGTTATGCCACAGGGGCCATAAACAAAGACAGATATCTCATGGGATTTTAACAAGCTTTTTAATGTCTCTCCACACTCCCAAAATAAATACATGAGGGGATATGTCTTTATTTCTTTAAAATGGTCCCATAATACCATTTCTGTGTGGATGTTCACAGCTTAGTGCACCTCCAGAGACAACCACTTAGCTATTCTCTTAAATTTGTCAGCATGTAGACACATCCAAACCTTTCTCAGACCTGTAGCCAGGTGATATTCTTTGAAACAGGGTAACCTGAGACCTCGTTTAGACCATGGGTCTATCATTCTATGCATTGAAAGTCTGATTCCACTACCCTCCCAAAGAAAGCATTGGACTACTGCTGACAGCTGCTCCCAGATGGTACCAGACATGTGGAGTGGCAGGTTATGAAATCAAATAAAAGATCTGGTGAGAACTATCATTTGTAGGGATTGGGTTCTCCCCCTCAGGGAAAGTCAGTGGTCGTTCCATGTCCCTATTTCCTTTCTTAGGGATTTGATTAGGGAATTTAAGATTACATGGATCCAGTCCTTCCAATGAGTTGAGACTGAGATCCCTAGATATCTTTTGGGTTTTGAGGTCAGCTGCAAACCCGTCCCCTGTAGATTAACTGAAGCACACCCAGGGTTTAAAGCAAGGACCTCCATCTTTCCTCAGCTGTTAAGGAGTCCTGACAGCTCTGCAAATTGGTTAAGCAGTGTAATCAGGGCTGGAATAGAACTGTGGGGATTCTTTAGCATGATAGGGAAATCATCTGCAAAGAGCATGGGTTTGTATGTTTCATTCCCCATTTCTACCCCATGAATTTCTTTGGTCTCCCTCAATTTTTGCACCAAGGGTTCAATGACTAGGACAAACAATGCAGGTGAGGGGGCACCCCTGCCTGGTTCATCTCCCTTGGGGGAATTTAGGAGACAGCTGTGCATTTGTAAGAGCTGTCACCTGTGGGGCTGTGTATATAGTTTGGACCCACTTGATGAATGAGTCAGCCAGCCCAAAGACTCTCATGACTTCTATTAAGTAAAGCCATTCAACCAAGCTGAATGCCTTTTCTGTATCCAATGCTACAACTGCCATGGGGTCTGGCAAGGATTCTGTGCCCAAACTCAGATTGACCAGCCACCTAACATAATCCGCCCCATCGCTGCCTGCTACAAATCCCACCTGCTCTGGGTGGACTAGCAGTGGCAGCATCTTGTTTAGCCAAATTGCAAAAATCTTGGCTAGGATTTTGTAGTCCACATTCAAGGAGAGAGATAGGGTGGTAGCTGGGGCATAGGTTAGGGTCTTTTTCTTTTTGTAACCAAAACCATAATAGTGGCATCATTCATGATCTCTGGTAGAATTTTATCTGTCTTTGTACCCTGGAGGGTGTCTGCCAGTACTGGGCTTATCAAATCCCCAGCAGCCTTGTAGACCACGAAGGGAAAGCCATCTGGAACTAGGACTCCCCCTGACATCTTGCCTATGGCTTCCTGCACCTCCTGTGAGATGATTGACCCGTCTACACCTCTTCTTTGTTTGACGCTCAATTTGGGAAGCATGACTGACCTCAGGGATTCCTTAATTACAGTGTTGCTAGAATCCCTTAGTGGCATATAGCCCACGGTAGGAGTCTTAAATGACAGTGTTAATTCCTGCTGGGTTCACTAACAATTCTGACCCTTTCCTTATTCTGGGGATCTTTCCCTCAGTCATCATCATTTTCAGGCAGCATGCAAACAACTGCCCCAACCATTCCCTCCTTCCCAGTGTGCTTGCCTTGTGTGATTGAGATCAAATTCTGCCTGCTGTGTTTTTGAAGTATTGCTTTTATACTGCTTTGCTCTCGTGTCCTTCAGCCATTTAGGAGATATGTCTCCATCTTTATGTCTTTTTTTCTAATTCTGAAAATTTCTGTCTAAGTATCTGCTCTGCTCTCTTTTTTTCCTGGCAGATGCATAAGCAATAATGTGGCCTTGCAGGTGTGCCTTTAGCTCTTCCCATATCCATTTGTCTGCCATGTTCTCAGTGGTGTTATCTGAGAGGTAATCCTTGATCTCTTTTGTCTCAACCATAGTTTTAAATTAATGTTCCCCAGGAGGCTGGCATTGCATCTCCTTCTTTTCTTTTCTGATACCTGCTCCCCAGTTTGGAAGGCAAATGTAATGGAGGAGTGGTCAGAAATAAGCAGGGACTCAAGAGTGGTGCCTAAAGCATCCCTGACTGCAGAACCTGAAACAAACAACATTTCTATTCTTCCATAGGTACCATGTTTTGGGGAATAGTATGTATAATCCTGGTCAGTCATTTGCCCCAGCCTCCAAACATCCTGGAGACTGTGGTTCACTATTAATGTTTGGAGAGCCCTTGACTCTGGCGTTTGCACCATAGACCCCCCATTTCTATCACATAGAGGGTCAAGGCCGTGGTTCATGTCCCCATCTAACAAAACATATTTTACTCTCATATACAGAATCAAGTGGGCCAGATGGTGACAGAAGTGGCATCATCAGTGTTCAATGCATAAACTGCACCCAAAACCATCAGAACTCCATCAAGCCTTCCCTTTAAGAGGATACAGCTTCCTTTTATATCCTTCTATATCTGCTTAGGGACCTAGTTTTCACCACCCTGGCAATGATTGCAACCACTCTATTTTTTTGAGGAGTACCAAGTCTTGAGTACTTGACCTCCCCATAATTCCCCCAGCTTTTCATTTTCTTTTTTCACCAGATGTGTTTCCTGCAAGAACACTATTGCAATACCAATTTTTTTTTTAGATGTGTTAGGACTCTTCACAATTTTACAGGGCTAGTCAGCCCAGAAACATTCCAAGAAAGTGCTTTATAGACCATTTTGTCAATTTGTTACCCACTACCACCCTCTCCCTGTCAGCTCAGCAGTGCAACAGCCAACAGGGCTATTAACTTTTACATAAATACTAAGAACAGTGCAACTGTTTAACAACCTAGTACTCCTAACAGTAAGCTCATCAACAAGGGAAAATGTATATGCATAGAACTCATCATTGTCAGGGTTAGTAGTAAGTGAGATGGCCACTAGGCTCCTCCTAAAATTAGACAAAAAAAACATCAGTATCACCACCCCCCGATCCAGAAGTGGAGAGTTTTTAAAAGAGAAAAAACTACTGCAACACCAGCAATATTTAAGCATGCACTCCTTTTTAGTGAAGTGACACCCCCAGAATTTATCCCTCTCATGTGGGGAAGAACCCTTCTGATCCCTCATCTTCACTCTCAAGCTGAGGAGGTTGATATATAACTGACATTTGTGTAACTGTCCCTCTGATTTCAATAAGGCTAGCAAGTTCATACAGTAGTACTGTCAGTTCCAACTAAGTTTGCGCAGCCTAATAAAAATCTGAGGAGCTAGAGGAACAGCACTTCAGGGTGGTGTGTCAGCATTTTCCTACAGTCTGTTTCACTGGTGATTTTTGCTAGGGGTTGAATCCTTATTCAATCTTCCTGAGCATGGTTGCCATCCCCCTGTCAAACAGTCCATCATGCTTTGATGCTTGTAGAGAACTTTTGGCAGTACCTCTTTCAGTCATATTCTGAGGCCCTCACTGTGCACAGGGCTAGTCTCCCACCCACAAGTTCAACTCAAGCCTGTCAGAGTGCCTAAAAAACTATAAAAGGAGATTGGGGCAGATATTAAATTTAAAAATCATCCCTACTAGCATGCATCACCAGAAGTACTATTGGCAATCAAATTTAATATTTAACATAGTCTAGAAGCAGTCATTTCTTGGATTGCCACAACTACAAGCGTATTCCTGCTCTTCTTTCCCCCCTTCCTCCTACAACCATTTATTTTTAAAGCTTTCACAATAATGCCAGTTAAGTAACTCTCCAGTTTCTAGCTCAGTTGTGACTCCCCAGTTGATTGTCACCATTCTTAGTTGGGCCAATTATATTGCCTGGTTTGTTATTAGAGTTCATATATCAGGAGAATAGTTTGGAATCCATTTTTTTCCTTTGCTATTTTTTGTTTGAGCTTCCCTTTTTCCATGTATATTATCTGTTGTATCATTTTACAGTATCTTTGTTTTAATTTATATTCCTCATGGGATTTTTGGATCCACTGACCTATCTATTTTGCACTATTACTTTGGAGTTTATAGCCCTCATAACTTTAGCGATGTACCATTGTTTTTCTTCCATGTTGTTATATGTCTCAGCTTGAGGAACAGACTTTCTCTTGGAATGAAGGATATTATTTTTAAGAATTTCCAAAACATCCCCAGTATTTTCCCCTTTATTTTATTGTTTCAATTCCATTCTATTAAAAACTGGTTTATACCATACTTAATGACTTTGCTATAATTAAAGTGCATGGTAACTCTATTTTCATATTACCTTGCTTTTGAAATAGGTAAATTGCCCATGTTATGGTCCCCATAAGTGAATTGTTTTGCCAACATCACAGTTTATAATTGCATTCTTTGTGTTGTTCATAACAAGGTCTAATAAGTTGTCTCCTCTTTTATGTGTACTTACAGTATGTGTTATTTGAGAATCGATTCCTGGATAGTTTTTAGGAACATACTTGTTGACATTGTACAGCACACAACTGCTGCAGTAGTGGTAAAGAGACAGCACTCCATAATATCAGCTAGCCAGACTCAAAAGAAAAAATACTGTAGCTTAACATTTTCTTTATTGCCAAAAGACAGCAGCAGTAAAAATCAAAGCTTGAGAAAAGCATACAGGGTCACATGCTAGTGCAGTCCACAATGTAGTAATTTTAAATGACAAATGTTTACCCACCAACTGTTGCACTCACGAGCTGACACCATAAACCCATGTGACTAATGTTTCAATGTCACTATGACATCTTCCTCATTGTTTATGGTGTCAGCTAGGGAGTGGGATGGCAATAAAGAAGCCATAAAGCTATTTATTCTTTTGAGTGTGGTAAGCCGATATTATGGAGTGCTGACACAGTACTGCTGTGCTGGTTGTGTGCTGCACAATTTGATATTTGCCTCAGTATGTACACCATGTGAAGCTTGTGTCAGCTTTAGACTTTTTTAGCTACTGCTTTGGTGTTTATTTCATGATTTGATTGTACTTTTTGTCATGTTTTTACCCAATTTGTTTTCTTTTTTTATACCAGGAAGGTTAAAATCTCCTGCTGTGACTACATTTGCATAACATGCTACTTTTAAAAATGATTTCATTAGTTATTTTGTTCTAAGGTAGCTAGAATTTGAAAGCCTATAACATATTCCAAGTAGCAAGTCTTTGCTTTGGTTGTTTATAATCTTGATCTACAGTGATTATAATACCTGAAAATTATTCTTAACTGAATCTAAAATAGTTACTGTATGCAGTTTAATGTGTCCAATGTTTTGAAATTCCTCCACCCCTTTGTCCTTGCTCTATCAATATTATGTAAAGGATAACCAGGAATCTCTTTCCTCCAAAGAAATGGTCATACTTGGTATCATAAATAAACAATTTCAGTCTGTCAGTTTTATTATTTAACCTTCTTACATTCCTATGCAGCCACGGGTACTTGTTATGTTTTGGCTGTTCTGTTGCCCCTTTTACCTTTGATTCTGCTGTCTAAATGTTGTTTAACTTAATGTTTGCCTCTAAAGTTCTGTTTTCACCCTCATTCCACTGAGTCATTCAATTAACACCTTGACAATTGCACTTTTTAATGTTTTTTCCCATGATGTTAGAACCCCTACTGTTTAGGGACAGCCTATGTCTCATAACTAAATATGGTTTGTTGGAAAAACTATACTAGTGTCTCTTTCTTGGCCCATTTCCTGAGTCATGCATTCATCTGCCTTATGGCCATTTTCCTACTTTAGAGATTCTTGGCACCAGTAACATTTCCAGAATGAGTATCCTGCTGCTTTTTTCCTTCTATTGTTTTTACCAAGTTCTATAAAAAAAACGTTAACATCATCCATGCAGCACTCTATATTATTCATGCCAACATGGACCAATATTACTGGGTTGCTTGCCAAGTTTTTAAGTACTGCATGTTGTTTACCAGTCAATTAACTTTCTCAATTTTGCCATTGGTAATCAAGTTGCTTTAGTGTTTTCCTTGTTAATATGTGGGAATCAGTTTATTGATATTTGAGTCCCAGATGACAAAGATTTTTCAGTTTTGTTTTGATGTATTTTCTCCCTTATTTCTTTCCCACTCTCTGAAACTGGTATAACAGGATTTGCAGGACTATGTCACTCAAATCTATTTATAGCTTTGATCAAGGGTGTATTAAAGAAGAGAGCCCTTTGTCCATTTTTTCCTATGTTTGAACACTTGTCCATTCACTATTAAATTCAATTTCCTCATTATCCCATTCCTAAGCCTACTTTCTTACCATGAGAGACATCACTTCTCCTAATACACCATTTGACATTGTTTCTGGTCCTTTCCTTTCTTTTTGCACCTGTTAGACTGAAGTATCAGTGGAGTATTCTAAAATTAAAATCTCTTTTACTTTGTCCAAAACAGTTTTCTGCTTTTCTATTTCTTTAGACATTTCAATAGTATATACGCATATGTTGCATATAAAGGAACTTATTGGGCCATTCTTTTCCAGTATATTATAATGGTTACATTCTGCACACTGTCTGTTTCTTTCCCACCCAACCAATTATAGTGTTTACTTTGCCTCCCCCCACCATGATAAAATATGTATTGACAAGACTAGAGTGTATTACTTCAGTGAAGAATATAATCTCTGTGCTAAATGAACTAAAAGTAGTGGACACAGGCAGACACCACCTTTACAGAATCACCTCTACTGGTGCTCAGCACTGATTGTACTGGTGGGCAGTTAGATGTGCCAAAGCTGGAAGTCCAGAACAAGACTGTCTGGTTTCATGTACTAAGATATACACCTCTAGAGAATAAAATAAATAAACTGGAGTGTGGCAGGTAAAATAAGTTGAGGAAGCAAAGTGTGAGTTGTAAAACTATAGTAACTAAAACAAGTTAAAATAACTAAAAAGGTAGGCAGTGTGTCACAAAGCAAGCAGATGGTCCTACTACAAACGGACCTCAGATACGCTATGTGACATTGATGTGCAACAGGAAAGTGAAGTAAGTGAATCATAGATGAGTTGTTCTGTTTTTTCTTTCTTTTTTAATTGTATGCAGCAAATCAGTGGTTCAATTGATCACCCAGCCCTCAGCCACTCAATTATCTTTCATGCATACCTGGTAGTGAGTGAGTTATTGCACTTACTTCAAGGTTAACTTCTACCACTACTGCCTGGAGGTCACTTTTTAAGTTTCTCAGGCTCATGGCATTTAGGCTTATACCACTTCATCCGCCTTTCTGAGGTTCCCCCAAACTACTTGGACTGAGAGTGCCATGTTTCTAACAATGTGTAGAACTCTATCTCTGTCTATATCAAAGGCAACTTGAATAATGATGGTTTTAAGCACATTCTTTATAGCTGAAAGTCCATAGGTACTAGTCATATTTTGTATGGCATTATTTTCAAATATTGTCCTTCTCTTAGCAAGTACAGTATGTTATGAGCATTTATTTAGAAAGATAAACAATCTTGAGTGAGAGTTAATGTCTCTAACACAATTGCTTTACATAAGCCTCTTGTAGATCCAAATTTCAACTGCAATGTATTCTGAAGACCCACTATATACAGGTTATGTTTGGAGACAATGGTTTACCATGATTGATAAAGGGAAAATTCCATTTTGCAGATGGGAAAAAAAAACAGTATTGTAATCAGTGCCTGCAAAGCCCAAATCAGTTTTTACTGGTGTTCTATCCTTTTACCCCTTTGGTATGGGTATAAATATTCAGAATAAAAGAAGGCTAGGTATAGATCATATTACATTAAGCAAAATGAAAATAGTACATGGAAGACTTTATAGAAAAATACAATTTCTGAAGATTCAGTAATCTGGTAAAAAATGACAAATTCCATCAAATGCGTTGTTTTTACCAGTGTATAGAAAGACCAAATTTCAGAATTGTACCTGATTTTCTGGTAAAAAATGAAAATCAGTGTCCTTGATTCTGTTGCTTAATTAGATTTTTCCATGACTCTACTGTTTTCTAAATAGCATGAGGTTATTTCTAGTAGTTGACTCTGCTAATGCTTGAGTTATAAGTTCTTTCATTTTAATCTCTGTTATATCTTTCTCAGTCTCTTTTTTACACTGGTTTAAGTTTTCAATTTCACCAATCCCTACAGTATTTCTATTAAACTAGTCTTCACCACTCAGTTTGTATATATCCCTCAGAAACATGTATCTTTCTATCATGTTCCCTCTTCTCACATCTGGATTCGATCGAGTACTGTATGTGTTTTGGGCCATCAGACATTCTTCATAGGATCTGCCTCTGCCTTGCTGGCCATGGATCATTTTGGTGACACTTCTCTGTACTGGCTCCAGATTGTTTATGTAATTTCTTAGGTAAGGGATCCAGAAATGGACACAGTATCCCATGTAAGCACTCACCAGTGACCTATACAGGGGTAGTATCACTTTGCTTCTCCTGATATCAAAATCACTCCTGATATACACCAGGATCCTCAATACCTTCCTGTATGCTGAATTGCAAGGCTGGCTTGCTTTAGAGAGTCACTGGTGATGATCCCCAGATCACTCTCCCCTAAAGTAGTAGCCAGACTTATCCCTCCAAGCCGATACATTGTGTGTGGGTTCTTTTTCCTTAAGTACATCACCTTGTATTCCTTAGCATTAAATTTCAACTTATCACTTTGTAAATCTTGTATCATTTATTCTGTACAATAAACTAGGATTGCTACCAGTTGAACATAGGGACACATTATAAATATATTGCTTTGTTTTCATTGTACTCCATTGTTCAGTAAACAATCCATTGTCCACATTTTCTGAACAAAAAATAAGTAACAGGTCATTAAGGTCATAAAATACAATCTCATTAGTCATACCATACAGTATTGTGAAACTACAAAAAAAAAACCAGAAGTCATTCAAACAGATTGCTATCAAAACCCAGAACTGATTAACAGAAGGGTTACATAATTTGCAAAATATAGATAACTTCAGATCATCTCTAAAGAAGCATTTGTATACAAAGATTCAATGCAATTGTATTTAACACTATAATAGATTTTGTAATTAGAATTCTACCTTGGATGCAGATGTTTGATTTTTAATTTTTACATGTACACACTCTGAATCTATGTTAATAAATATAAGTTTAGGATATTGTTTGTAAATATTAGTGAAGTTTTTCCTCTATGTGTTATATTATATACTTGAATGTATAAAATGTGTTTTTAAGTACATACTGTAAGTTTGTTTTGTGTACAGTCTTTCCAGCTCAAGCATGTAAAAGGGCCACATGGTCCAGTGCTTTTTGTACCCAGTTAACACATTTCTAAATAAAAATAAAATAAAACTTTGTCAGCTTCTTCAAAACAGTTTGAAGTGCCTTCATTCCTTCTTCACTGCATACCCAGCTGCATACTGTAGCTTTGTGTCATTAGCAAAGAGGCACATCTTGCCCTGGTTACCACTCCCTATGTCACTATTGAATTTACTGAATTGGATAGGTTCCAGAACTGATCCCTGTGGCACTCTACTCATGACACTCTGACCCTGATTTGGGCTTGTTTATTACTACCCTCTGTTGCCGCCACCCTATCCAGTTCCTGACTCACTTGACTACGTCATTCTTTACTATCAAGTCCTTCAATCTTTTCAGCAGCCCCCTATGTGGAAACAAATTGAAGACTTTGCTGAAGTCAAAGAAGAACAATTCTACTGGCTGCGCTCTACCAATTGCCCTAGTGACCCAGTGAAAAAGCAGTATTAGATTTGTTTGGCATGACCTCCCTGATACAAACATGCTGCTTGCCATCAAGCAACCCAGTGACTTCTAAGTAGACCACCAAACTATCCTTAACTATTGTCCCTATCAGCTTACCTGCAACAGAGGTAAGACTGACTGACCTGTAATTGCGTGGGGATCCCTCAATCCCCTTTTGTGGAATGGGACTATGTCTGCAGACCTCCTGTCTACAGGCACTACTCCAGATTGTAATGAGCTATTAAATACCTGGGCCAAAGATTTTGCCTTTTCTAAGACCAGTTCCCTAAGTACCCTCAGGTGTAGGCCAACTGGGCCCAGAGCTATATCTATCCTGAGGGCCTACAGGCTTTTTTTACCTGTACAGCTATGATCACTACCCTCCTTATTTCCTGCACACTCTGTGTGGCTGCCTTGATCCCACTGTCTGGTAGAGGCCATCATCCTCAATTGTGAATATTGAGCAGAAGTACATTTTTTGTACATTTTCCATCTGTGTGTTATCTTCTACTACTCCCCAGTTAGCCTGACAGTCCCACCTTGCTTTTCTTTCCTCCTTAGTAAACTTAAAAATAAATATTTCCTCATTCACAGCCTCAGCAATCCACAGCTCCATGTCTGCCTTTTGTTCTCCTTACTGCCAGCCTTGTCTCCATTAGCCCTGTCTATTATTCTTTCCATTCTTCCACTCCTTATTGTTCTTGTACCTTATGAAGGCCTATTTTTCACTCTTGCTGCTTTCCTTACTTATTTTGAGAACCAGATGGGCATCTTGTGCTTGCTATTTTGGCATCATTTCATGCACTAGAGTCAGTTACAGTCAGAAGTGCCACCTTGATTTTTTCCCACTTTTCCTCTACTCTCACAATCTGGTCTAAACCTATAAAACTTTCCTTAACAATAGCCTGCATCTGGTTAAAAATCTGCTTGCTTGAGGTATAGAACCACAGCCCTTGTGGGTGGACCACTGTTCATTATCCTCCATTCAAAACACACAGAATACTGGTAAGTGGTCCCAAATGGTTCCTTGACTGCTACATACTCAACACTTCCAAGATGATCAGTACCAAGTAGAGAATTGTATCCTGCCGTCTGTGATCCCTGACTGGCTGCACCTATCAGCAGTCCTGCAATGTGTCCAGCAGTGCCAGATTCCTACTCCTAGCATCTCTGCTCCTTCAATGACCCCCTTAGCCAGAGGTGGCTTGCAGGCACTGCAAGAAGGTGGGCATCATAATAAGGCAGGATGATAGGTGCTGGGGGCTACTAGTGGGAGGGGCACTGCTGGGTGGAGGGTCTGGACACACCTAGAGTTGAAATGGGACTTAGGGAGAAGCCATATGTGGCAGGTTCCCATACCTGGGGTTCACACTGGACTGAATGGCCAGATAACCTCTTGACAAGTGGTCTCCTCTCGTCCCCTTCAGGCAGGTTGTGCAATGTAAGATCAATTAAGGACAAGACTGCAATTATGTCAGACTTGATTTCTGTGGCTTGTCTGGCTTGCATCATGGAGACCTGGCTGGCTGATGATGCTGGTACAGACATGGAGGTATCAGTCCTGGCTGGATTCCCCATGGTTCACTTCCTGCAGAGAGATCCTGGGGGGGGGGGTGGCCATTTGTTTTAGATCCAGTTGGAACTTGCACCTATTGACAGTTGATTCATTGTTTGAATGCATGACCATGATTGAGGGTCCAGGTGCAAACTGTAAGATCATTCACATATGCCAGCTTCAACAGTGTGTGAAGGAATTCCTGCAGGAAATCATTGACATAATTGTCAAGAACATATTGGTGTTACCCAAATGGTTGGTTCTGGGCAACATCAATGCCCAGATCAACAATGCAGTAGTAGTAGTAGTAGTTTTTATTCACAAAATATATAAAAAGGATAGATGATACAACACTCCATTGAGCAGTGGCTGGGGGGGGGTTAAGCTGGGGATCACTGAGGAGGAGAAGGGCCTAGGGGTAATGATAACAGGGACCATGAACAACACTGCCCAGTGCAGGACAGTGACTGCAAAAGTGAACAAAATGCCGGGGTGCATAGTGAGGGGTTTTTCATCCAGGTAAAGAGAGGTGATCTTGTCTCTCTACAGGTCGCTGGTATGGCTACACTTAGAGTATTGTGTGCAGTTTTGGAGGCCATACCTAAAGCGTGATATCAGGCTACTGGAGGGAGTGCAGAGGAGGGCAACAAAGATGATATGAGGAATGGAGGGGAGAGACTATGACAGCAGGCTGGGAGACCTGAATATGTACACCCTGGAGGATAGAAGGGACGGGGGGGACATGATAAAGACATTCAAGTATCTGAGCAGAATCAATAGGGATAGGGTAGATGGGGTCTTTAAGTTAAGGAGGGGAAGGGTCACCAGGGGGCACGTGCTAAGAATAGAGGGGGAGATTTAGGAAGGAAATGAGAAGACACTATTTCATAGAGAGGGTGGTAGCAAAATGGAACACCCTACCAGAATGGATGGTATCATGCAAATCTGTGAACAGCTTCTAAAGGTCATTGGACAGGGAACAGGGGAGAGTGAGGGTGGGGAGGTAGGGGGGTGGCAGTGGGATGACAAAGGCTAGGGGGGTAGGGCAGTTGCAGACTAGGGGTGTTGGCTGCACACTCGAGCAGACTTAGATAGACCAGGTGGTCTGTTTCTGCTGGCACATTCATATATTTGTATGTTCGTATTTCCAAGGAGGTCCTATATTGGTATAAATAATTGTTACCTATACTATTTTCAATACATACAACTAGTACAACATGCATCACAAACTATATAATTACAATACATACATGCAAACATACAATAACTTTAGATCCATAATGTGCAAATTCTAGCAGTTCGGATATTGTACAAATTCTAATATGTTCTATGGGACACTATGCCATCACTCTCTTCTCAGCACTGCAAAGGCATCATTGTTTTTTCATGAAACCATCTTTTTAATGGTGCCAAATGTATAATACAATTTGCATAGCACAGAGAGAGATAGGCAAAGAGTTCCATAACAATGGTCCACTATACCAAACTGCTGATTTACCTATGTTCAAGTTACATTTTGGAATTTCTGTATATATTCCAAACCATGGGCTGACCTAAGGCTTTCTCTTGTTCTCCTAATTTGAAAATATTCCAGGATATATTTTGGCACTTTTCCTTTCTGTACTTTGGTCATAAATAAAAGGAGGTGCCACTCTCTTCTATCTCTGAGCTGCAGCCAATTCAAGGATTTATACAGTTCACAGTGGTGAGTTGTCCTGGGGGCGTCAAGGATGAAATGATCTAGCCTGTTATACATAATATCCAGTTTGGCTAGTTCCACCTCCAAGGCCTCCACATAGATCATATCTCCATAGTCTATTACAGGGAGCACCATGCTGTTTACTATTCTCCATCTCATGTCGATGGACATGAAATATTTTAATTTATACAGCACACCCAACTTTTTACCTACATTTAGTAGTAAGACCTCCAAATGAGATATCCAATTCACTTTTTCATCTGAAATTATTCTAAGATATCTGTACTTACTAACTTGTTATATTTGGGCTCCTTCCAGAGATTGGATGTTTAACATATCTGCCTTATTTTCATTTCAGGTAAACAACAGAGAATGTTTTTTTTTGTATTTAAACATAGTTTGTGTTATCTAAAAAAGACCTGCAGGTGAAGAAAGGCCTCTTGAAGTTTATTTTGTATATCAATAACTTCTTTCCCATCTACATAAATTACAGTGTCATCTGTGTAAATATGAAATATGATATGGTCAGTTGCTTTGGCTTCTCTGAAGGAACTAGAAGGGAAAGGATCAGATTTGTTACAGTACAGTAGCTTCTTCTTGTTTTTACATTGTTTCTTGTGGATTTTACATGGTAGAAGGTTATTTATTTTCTTTCTTACTACTTCTAAGGGGCTAGCAGGGTATTGTTTTGGGGCTGTTGTAATTTTGAAAACTGTTTTGGTGGCTATAAGTGGGCTCATTTGTTTGATGCTTCACTGTGTAGCAGGCTACATTTGTAGAGGCCTATTTCTTCTGATTTAAAACCTATTTGGTGTGATTTAACTGGGGCTGTTTCTTTGAATCAGAGATCTGTATCTTCTAATTTCAAGCCAATTTTGATGTGTTGCTGGTGAAGCTGTTTGAATTGGAGACCTATTTCTTTTGGTAGCAAACCTATTTTGGGGGCTTTGAGTAGAATTGTGATTCATTTTTTGCTGGCTTCACTAGCTGCAAAGGTTAGTGCACAGTGGGGGAAGGGTGCTAATGGTCTGACCAGGGGCCTCAGATACCTGATTGTTTCTGGAAGACTTGGGTTGGTCCCACTCCCAAATTACTCACCCCACCCACCCCTAATCCATGATTTCCTTTATACCAGGGATTCTGACATCACTTCCTCAAACAGGCAAAGGATATGCACCTGTCATAGCAGAAGCAGGCATCCAGGAAAGGAACAGCAGCGAGTGAAGAGGTGACTGCTATCTCAGTGGAAGGGAAGTAACTGCAAATCTAGGAGCTTTCATTATTACTTCTTTGCATTGCTATTGCATTGTGGAAAGGAGGAGTAGGAGTTTGAAGAAGGTTGTACAATAGCTACTTAAAGTCTCTTTTTGAGTGTGGATAGGAATGTTAGGAATATAAAAAGCAGTTGCTCAATCTATCTAAACGTGTACAACAAAGTGGGTAAGGGAAATTAAGAAAAGAATGATTTACACTGATAGAGGGGGCAGAGGGGAGACTTGGGGGAGTGTTTGGTATCCTGCATCTGGAAGGGTGGGGGGTCGCTGGTGCGCAATGACAGCAATGGGTAGGGTGATAGGCTGCAACAACTGCGGTGCACCAATCTTTCTAAAAATTGCCTGGAGTGTGGGAGGATGTTTAGTGTGCAACCACACAGAGAAACTTAGAAAGGAGATTGATGGTCTGCAGGAGGAACTAAGACAGGCAAGGCAGACTCGAAGTGGGTTTAGCCCAATACTGGAGGGAGGAAGAATGGGAGATGAGGGAGGGGGGATTTAAGCCAACAGTGGTAAAGAGAGGGTTAGAAGAAGGGAAGTAGGGACAAGGGGGCCCAGGCCAGGAAGAACGATTGCCGGGGGAAACCAGGTTAGGAGACAAAAGACAAATGGAAGGAGGAGATAGGGACTTGTGAGGGGAGGTGAAGAAGTGGCAAAAGTCATGGAGTGAAAAGGAGAGAACAGGTTACTATGAAGAGAGTGGGAGTGGGCATTTGTGAAGGGTCTTCAGAAAATAGTTTGGCACTGCTAGAGAGGAAGAAGGCGGAGGAGGGAAATGATGAAATTAGAGGAGTAATTGATAAATGCCTGGACCAAACCGGAGCAGGGGGAAGTTCTGCTGGGAGAATTTCAACAGGGGCAAAAGGGGTAAATAATGTGCAGGAGGAAGAAGAGGAGCTGGAAATGAGAGAGGGAATTTAATGGAAGCAAGCAGAGCGTAAGAGTGGTGGAATCATAGTGCTGTGGGACTCAATACTAAGAGGAGTCAGGTGGGGTATCAAGGGGGAGAGGCATAGTCACATTTGGGTGAAGGTCATGCCGGGAATGACAGCGGAAAGGGTGGGACAATCTGTTCTGAAATATGCTAGAAGGGGTAGGGACAAGCCTCATTTAATTATACATCTTGGGACGAACGCCCTGGCTGACAAGACAGTAGATATAGTCCAGAGGAGGTTTGAGGAACTAGGACAATTATGTGAGGAGGCAGGAAGATCTGTAACTTTTCAGAGATACTCCAGTGCCCAAGGCAAGCACAACAAGAAAGCTGAGAATAGAGGAATTTAACGGATGGCTAAGAACCTGGTGTTGTGCTATAGGGTATGGGTTGTTGGGGGTGGAAGGGACCTGGGAGGACAGTAGTCTCTATGCCAAGGACAGACTGCACCTGAGTGAGGAGAGAAAGAAAGTGTTGAAACAGAGGATGGAAGAGCACATAGAGGAAGTAGGGAATTTAAACTAGGAGTGGGGTGGTGGCAATTGGGCAAGAGATATGCAGAGACCACAGGTTGGGAAACATATGAGCTTACCCCCATAACAGTGACAATGGACAAATGTCAAGTACTATTGGTGATGCTAGTAAAGGAGGGCAGGATGAGAAGGGGGAAAAGGGTGGAAGGAGGTTACCCTTAATGCTAGGAGCCTTGGGAGAAAAACTGCAGAGTTACAGGTGCTCATGGCAGAGGGAGAGGTGAACATTGCAGCCATCACAGAAACATGGGCCACCCAATACAATGACTGGGACCTGCCTGTAGCAGGGTACAGGTTATTTCATAGGGACAGGGTGATTGGGAAAGGAGGGGGTGTGGCACTATATGTGAAGGAAGGACTGAAGTGTGTAAGTTAGGAAGGTGAGGAGGGTAGTATGGAGTCAATTTGGATGCAAATCCAGGATTCCAAGAATAGGATTCTTAGAATGGAAGTGGTGAACAAGCTGCCATCTCAGATGGAGGAGTTAGACAGGGAACTGGCGGGACAGATCAGGAGGACCTGCGAGAAAAGTAGTGTGGTGATTGTGGGGGATTTCAACATGCCAGGAGTGGACTGGAGTACCCCAACAACCAGGAATAGAAGGAGCAGGTAATGCTGGATGCCTTCCAGGACAGCTTCCTGCTGCAAATGGTCAGTGAACCAACCAGGTTAGAGAATACCCTTGACCTTGTGCTGGCAAATGGGACTTTGAGAGAACTTATAGTGGAGAAACTGCTGTCAGGGAGTGACCACCACTCAGTATGGCTCACATTGGATATGGGAAAGGAAGGAGTGGAATCCAGCACAAGAGTGCTGGACTTCAGGAGGGCCGACTTTGGGAGGATGGGGGAAGTGGTAAAAAGGTACCTTGCCAGAATTCAATCTAGTATGGACACTAACCAGAGGTGGGAGCTCATAAAGCTGTGGATAGTGGAGGCAACCAAAACCTGCTGCAAGGCCCAGATCAAAAAGGCTAGGGCAAAGAAACCAAGCTGGTTGAGCAAGGAAGTCATGGAAAAGGTAAGGAGGAAAAGAGCTGCCTTTAGGAAGTACAAGAAAACAGGGAGGGGGAGGACAGGGAGGACTACTTGACAGAATCAAAGGAGGTGACAAGGGCAGAAAGGGGAGCCAAGGCATCTAAGGAACTCAGGCTGGTGCAAGGCATTAAGAAGGGGGAGAAGGACTTCTTTAGGTACATAAGGGAGAAAAGGAGCTGTAAGGACCACAAAGTAGGGATTAAGAAGGAGGGGGGTTGGGTGGAAGCAGGGTGTGATAAGGCAGAAGCACTAAATGAGTACTTCTGCTCAATATTTAGTAAAGAAGAGGGGGTGACACCAAGGGGAAGAAATGGTAGAAACAGGGAGGGGTGACAGATGGGGAAATCATGGAGGGCAGAGTTCAGGAGGGTTTGAAGGCACTGAAGGGGGATAAGGTGCCAGGCCCAGATGGCATCAACCCCAGGGTACTGAAGGAGCTGGCAGAGGTCCTTGCAGGACCTTTGGCAGACCTATTTAATGCCTCACTACATTCAAGGTGTGCACCTCAGCACTGGAGGATAGCTCATGTGGTGCCCCTCCACAAGAGTGGCCCCAAGGATGAACCAGGAAACTACAGACCAGGGAGCCTCACATCCATCATGGGTAAGCTAATGGAGTCTTTCCTGAAGGAAAGGCTGGTGGCCCTCCTAGAGGTCAAAGGACTACAGGACAGCAGACAGCATGACTTCATATGGGGCAGATCCTGCCAAACCAACCTGGTGGAGTTCTATGACTGGGTAACTAGGCAACTGGACAGGGGCCATGCAGTAGATGTCCTGTATCTGGACTTCAGTAAGGCATTTGACCTGGTGCCACATGGAAGACTGGGAAGTAAGTTAGTAGGCATGGGGCAGGTGCAAAGCTGGTGAGATGGGTAGGGAACTGGCTTCAGGGAAGGCAACAGAGGGTGGTGGTGGGTGGGGCACTCTCATAGCCAAGGGTAGTGATGAGCAGTGTTCCACAGGGCTCGATGTTGGGACCAGTATTGTTTTGGATATTCATTGCAGACATATCATTGGACATCAAGAGCAAGATCTGCTAAGTTTAAGAATCTGGGTGCCACACTAGATGAAAGACTGACACTTGAGGCTCAGGTGTTGTCTATAGTCTGGAATGGCTTTTACCATCTCAGAAATATCTCCCAGATTAAAACGTTGATCACACCAGAAGTCCCACCATCATTAGTACATGCCTTTGTGACTTCCAAACGCAACTACTGTAATGCTCTGTATCTTGGGGGTGGTGGAGGGTTCCTACAGTGCCTGCAGCTAGTGCAGAAAGCAATGCCTAGGTTATGGACAGGCCTTCTGAGGTAGTGTTATATGACATCAGTCTTGCATGACCTGCACTGCCTGCCAGTGAAGTTGCAAATCAGCTTCTAAGTTGGCTTACTGACCTACAAACTCCTATATGGATAGGGCTCAGGTTATCTGAGTGATCTCCTTCGTGTCCTGCCCACCCACTCCACTCCATTGCTATGAACTTCCTAGTGGTTCCCTGGGCCAAGCTGAAGATATCTGGGGATTGCAGTTTTGAAGTGGCTGGCCCAGGCCTATGGAATGTGCTCCCCAGATCTTTGGAGGAGGACCCCTCATAAAGGTATTTAACAGAGTCTTGAGACCTACCAATTTAGACAGGCATTTGATTTCAGTTTGCTGTCATTAGCTTTTCTTAGCTATTTATATTCTAATTTATTTATTTTAAGTTATATTTATTTATTTTAATTATAGTTATAGTTGTCCTATCTTGATTCTAGTCTATGTCTGGCAGGTTCTGGTCACCCACTAGAACTAGAACTCCTTTTGTTACCCCCTCCTGATTTCCTTCCCTAATTCATTATCCCTCTCTTCTTTTTGCCATGGTGATCTGTAGACTTCCCAAGTTTATTTTGTTCCTAACAGCTGCAGTCAGCAGTACCCAGATCATCTCCTCTCCCCTTCTTGATGGTTGCATCCTCCATAGCCTCTGTTTTCTCCCTGATATAGAGTACTACTCATTACCCCTTGGTACAACTACTAATAAAAATGGGCTTTGACAAGAATCAGGGTTATTTACAATGGCACCATTGTGCAGTACAGTTCTCATAAATCTTATTTTGGGTGCCAGTTTGCAACCCATTCTCTTTATGTGATTGCTTGAGTTGCCAACTACCCCCCCCCCCCGATGCAGACTGTGACTTTCAACTGAAAGTACATTCTAGCAGCTTATTTAGAGCTCAGCAGAAACTGGCTAATTATCAGATACTGGTGATTAAGATATTTCCTATGCACCACCGATGCTAACAGGCTGTCAACAGGTTGCAAAATCAGTTTAATGTGAATTGTACTGTATATCAAATTTTTATTCATTTGTAAGCCACATTCTCCTATGGGGAAAAGCCCAGCATATAAGGTCTTAAACAGGCAAGTGTGCACCTTCTTGCCTCTAGTTGTCCCCTCTCTAGCATCACAGTATGTCCCCTAAGAAGGGGAGGAGTCAAGCCCTGTACACTGCCTAGCTGTGGAGGAGCTAGGAGAGCAGGAGCTGTGCAAAGCTTTGTATTTTCTAGAAAAGGTATGCCACCATTGCTTTGAATCTTGTCACAGCTTTTTCCCTACCTTTCTAAGTGCACAGCCTTTCCAGGCTGTCTTGTGTGTCTTGTTTGCTGCTTCCAGTCCGTTCCTGGTCTCTCTTTTTCTTCCAGAATCGGAGTGCAGACAGTGGTGTAGCTGGTGGCTCAGACAAGGAAGAGGAGAATTCCCTTCGGGGGTTTGTGGGGTGGACTGTTAGCAGAGGTGAAACAGTTGATGTGGAGCAGAGCAGAGTGGAGCTCTCTGAAAGAGGCTTGAGAAGCAGGCTGGATATGAGCTGGATCTACTGTGGCACAAGAAAGAAAGAAGGAAGGGAGGAAGAAAGAAAGAAAGAAGGAAAGAAGGAAAGAAGGAAAGAAAGAAAGAAAGAAAAAAAAGAAAGAAAGAAAGAAAGAAAGAAGGAAAGAAAGAAGGAAAGAAAGAAAGAAAGAAAGAAAGAAAGAAAGACATTCTTCTTCTTCTCTTTTCCTCCTTCCTGTATCCAAGTTATCCTGAAGTACCTGCCTTGAGATTGGGGGGTGATGTTTATTCTTTTTTTCTTTTATGATGTATTTTACTTTGGTTCGATTGTTAGACTTGAATTTGTGGGGACTCTTCTGATCTGTTGAACTATTTGTGTCTACTTGGTCTTGATATCACACATTAAGAGATTAAGAGATAACTTCGAGTTTTCTAGTTTTCACATCTTAAATTCTGTTAAATACTTCTAAAGTGGTTGAGAACAGCAGCTCTAGTATTTTTCTCGCTCCGAAGTCCTGTAGCTAGTTGAGTCATTAACTAATCTAATTAAGCTGATCCTGTAATACCTTTGACTGTACATGAACTGAGGCATCTCAGTTCCGCTGCAGTTCCATAAAGCACATGCATTCTAGTTTTAGAAATGCCATATTTCTTGCTCTAATGCAGAAAGCATAGTGCTTGCATGGAGTGTGGTGTGGCATAGCCCTGTTTTTGCAGGCTTCTGCTAGCAAAAAGTTTTAATAGTGCTGAGGGACTTCATTCCCGAACATGCGGCAAGTTCTGTTCAGCTGAGGTCATTTCTATGGGCAATGTCCATAACTGAAGTGAAAGATTTATCTCTAGGCCTAGCTTACTCTGTATTACCAGTATGTACTGTGTTATATCGGACCAATTTTGAGTTCATGTATGCGTGTTGAACTCCTTGAGAGAGTAAGCTTTGAGGGGTGTGACACTGTCTGTCCAATGCAGAGTCCTCTGCATGGGGTTCGACAGCATCACACCAACCCTCAGTCAGGCTGGTCCTGATGCTGTTTTGCCTGCAGTGGTCTGAACTTGAAAAGAAAAAGCTGTGCCAATCAGGAGCTTGCTTTTTCCTTTCATCTGCAGGGCACCGCAGTGTAAACAGCTGTTTGTGTCATGACAAAGATTCTCTCACCCCTGCAGAGCAGGCCATAGCCTAAGTTACTTATGGGCTGGGAGTATTGAGTGCCAGAAGACACTTTTACTGTGTATGTGATTCGATCATGCCAGCTGGGAGGAGGCACTTTCCTCGCCTGCCTTCTCCATGTCTCCGTCATGCTGGTGGATCCCTGTCCCTCACTTGCCATCATCAGGGTGCTCAATCCCCATGTGGCCTGCATCCCCAAACCTCTTATCCTTTAATATGGCACACTGGGAGTCCACTCCAGTGTGCCAAAACCCTGTCATGGTGTTTTCCAACACTGAGATGCCCACTCCTGATGTCGGATAAGCCTCTCCCCACATAAACTCCGACCACAGGGTACCAATTCCCTGGATCAGAAATGATCCCCCTTGCACCTTTGAGTACTCTGGCACACTGGGAGCACACCCCATTGTGCCAACATCCATAGTTTCCCTGTAAGAAAAGAAAACAGACCTACAAAGTCTATTGCTTTTTTTAAACCTGACAAGATAGAAAATGGTCCCTCGTGGTTGCTGCTAGCCCCCTCCCCCAACCTGCACCCTCTCTCTGCACACCCCAGTTCCCCATACACTCCCACTCATACTTACCTGCGGAGGTCATGAGCAGCGATCTTCAGTGGACCAGGAACACGTCTGCACTCTTCAAAAGCCAACTGCAAACTGAAGAAATGACAGTAAGTCATATAATGCAGTGAATGGGGGGGTTAGATTTAGGTTGATATCTTAGCCATTTTGGGGAGTTTTGGTCCCAAATTTTCAACATGAGGTTCTTGGGATCCCACCCCATGAACACAGGCTCCAGAAAGGACAAATGCAATTGATTTAGGCTGTGTGTGTGTGGGGGGGGGGGCACCATAAATTGCACATATGCTGTCTCAGCATCTGAACTGGTTTGTGAAGGAGTTGGTGTTGTGCCTGTCAGAGTACTTGGGCAAGGACTGAAAACAAGATTTTGCCAGTGTTCAGTCACTTGCTGACTGCCTTTGCCACCATCAACACCAGCAATACCATCAACAGGCTCAGAAACAGGTTTTGTTATTTTGAAATGCAACATGAAGTAGCATGAAGAGACAACTCCAGGAGGGATGTTATCCAAGTTAGCCACCTCAGGATGCTTTTACAGAAGGTATTTCCAAAGACATGTTGTGTTCAGTTTATAAACATGTTTACCATGGCTGAGACTCTTGTCACAGTGTGAACAACAGCTCTCCTTTTATCATTCTCTTTCTCAGTAAAATTTGTCCAGACACCTCTCAAACTTGAATTTATACATGACCTCAACCTTCTTGTTTACTATTTATGCCCACGACCACCAGATTTGGTTTGAAGTGATGTAGAATATTGCTGTGAACTGACACCAGATGCAGTATCAGAACCACTAAGATGAAAAAAGGGTTGGATGAATTGCTTAATTTATTTTTAGCAGGAGGTTGACATAAAGGATGAGGAGGAACAGTGGCAGATGTTTTGTGCTTGCCTTCAGCAACTGATTTTCTTAGATGACTTTTGACCAGAGTGCTTCCTTGTGCAATGAGATGATTACTCAGTTTCAGTGTCCTCAGACTCACTCAGGTCAGTGTTCTCAGAGAATGTGTCATGGAGCACATCTTCAAGCCTTTTAAAATCTTTTGTAGTAGAAGTGTATTCTGACCCAGAAGGCATTGCCTCACTGTTCTCATTGGGCTTCCATAAAATCGTGCAGTCAGAACCTGGGCAGTCTAAATGTGTACTACATGGACAGTACAATGTAGCATGATTGAAAAATGTGCTAGCTTAAATAAACAAACTCTGACCCTGTGCACACCATTTTGTCTCTCCCTGCATGATCTTGATGCAATACTGTTCTCATAGTGATAAGATTTAATTTGCTAAGGCCATGGCTGACTACTTCCGTTGTGAACTGTGGTCATGGTGATAGAGGTGGATTTGGTAGTGGTCATAATGGTGTCAGCAGCAGCTCTAGTGGAGGTGGTTGTGATGGTGATAGTAGTAGCATTGGAGGTAGTGCTGAAGGTGGCACTTGAACCAGTAGTGGTGGTGGTGGTGATGGTGGCAGCCAATTTGGCAGCAGCATCAGTAACTAGAGAGGCTGAGACTTACACTGGTACAGTGGTGGTGGCAGTAGTACTAGCAGTGCTAGCACTGGTTGAAGTAGCAACTGTTCTGGTTGGAGTGAAGGGGACAGCAAGATGACAAATAGGTATTGAACATTGACTCCCTGTCAGAATAACTTTTAGAGGGACTGATCACAGATATTTTTTGATCATACTTTATTGCTTGTGTGACATTTTCATTCATCAGATAATTTGCAAAAAAAAGTAGAATAATGTTTTCTAATTTTATTTTTCTGATGCTATAATTACTTTTTCTAATGCAGTTTTTTTCAGGTACATAAGCAAAAAGAGAATAACCAGGAAGGGATAGTAAAACTAAGGAAGGAAGGAAGGAAGGAAAGAAGGAAGGAGGGGAGTGGGTGGAAGGGGACCAGGAAAAAGAGGACATCTTGAACAAGTACTTTTGCTCAGTGTTCACAGAGGAGGGGAAGGTGATGGACCACAGATAAGGGCCAGGAGCATTGAAGGAAGGAAGGAAGGTAGACACTGGTCCATTTACAGAGTAGAGGGTTCTGAAGGAACTCACAAATCTAAAAGAGGACAAGGCAATGGGGCCAGAAGTGATGCATTCTAGGATATTGAGGGAGCTCAGGGAGGTGTTGGTTGCACCTTTAACAACCCTGTTCAACCACTCACTGGAGATGGGAGTGTTTTTGGAGGACTGGAGGAGGACAGATGTAGTTTCACTTCACAAAGGTGGAAGCAGAGAGAAGGCTAGGAAATATAGGCCAATCAGTCTAACTTCACTGGTGGGGAAAAGTAATTGAATCACTACTGAAGGAGAGGACTGTGGAATATCTGGAATCCAGCAGCCTTCAGAATCTGAGACAGCACTGATTTATTGGGAGAGATCCTGTCAAACAAATCTGATAGATTTCTATGACTGGATGACCAGGGAATTGGATCAGGGTAGAGCAGTATATGTGGCCAACCTATACTTCAGTAAGGCATTCAACAACGTTCTACATAGGAGACTCAAAAACAAGTTGGGAAGCCTAGGAGTGAGTCCTAAGCTGGTAAACTGGCTAAGAAATTGGTTTGGGAACAAGAAACAGAGGGTGGTGATAAACAGAGTTCACTCTGAGGAAGGGAGGGTGACAACTGGGGTGCCACAGGGGTCAGTACTGGGACCAGTCCTCTTTAATGTCTTTATTAGCAGCACTGCAGAGGTGCTAGAAGGGAAGGCATGCTTCTTTGCAGGAGACACTAAACTCTTTAATAGGATAGACACTCTGGGGTGTGTGTGTGGAAAAAAAAGAATCATGATCTAGGAAAGTTGGAGGAGTGGTCAAAGGTGTGGCAGCTGGGTCTTAATGCAAAGAAGTGCAAATCATTCACTTGGGGCAGAGAAGCTCAGGGCCAGAGAACAAAATGGGGAAGGGGTAGTATTAACCACCACAAAACAGGAAAGGGACCTGGTAGTACTCATATCTTATGACCTAAAGGTGGCCAGACAGTGTGACAAAGCAGTGGGGAGAGCTAGTGGGATGCTAAGGTGCATAGGGAGGGATATCACCAGCAGAAAGAGAGAGGTGATGTTGCCACTGTATAGATCACTGGTGAGACCTCACCTAGAGTACTGTGTCCAGTTCTGGACACCACATCTCTGGAAGGACATAGACAGGGTAGAGGTGGTCCAGATGAGGGCACTCAAAATGATGCAGGGTCTGCATCACAAGCCCTATGAGGAGAGACTGAAGGACCTCACTATGTACATTCTAGAGGAAAGGAAGGAGAGGGAGTATATGACAGAAACACTCAAATACCTCACAGATATAAAGTTCTTGAGGGAAGCATTGTTCAGACAAAAAGATGCTCAATAACTAGTGGACATGCTATGAAGTTGGGGGGACTCAGGGGACATGTGAAGAAGTACTTCTTCACAGAAAGAGTGGTGGATGCCTGCAACAGCCTCCCAGTGCAAGTGGTGGGGGTAAAAACAATAATGGGCTTCAAGAATGTATAGGATAGGCATAAAGGACCTTACAGGTAGGAAAAGGGGTTAAAGCCAGACATCAAGGAGGTATGTAGTGTTATAGTAGATTGGGAAAATAGGAAGACTAGGTGGGCCAAGTGGTGCTTACCTGCCATCAATATCTATGTTGTGTATACAAAAGAAAAGTTTATTTTACAGGAAAAGGAAACAAGAAGAATTACTGTCTCGTATTTTGCTTACTCAGCAGTGACAGTCAGAAAATGTAACTGATGGCTCAGACAACTTCTGTATCATCCCAAACTTTGGAGAAACAAAGACTTCAACCTTTTTTTTAATATTATAGTTTGTTGGTAGCTTTTTACTATTTTAACAACAGTCAGAAACACATAAACATAACACTGGGCCTCAAGGGTGACTCACTCTACCCAGCACCTGCCAACCCTAGGATGCAAATATCACCCGTGGCATCTGGAGACAGAAATACTTCAACAAATTATTTTGGATTGTTGTTTGCAAGTTTCTACTCAGCAGTACAAAAGCTTATACTGGGCAGCAAGGATGTCTCCCTCGCCCCTGCCTCCTTGCCCTAAGGCACAGATAATGTCTGTGGCACCTGGAGACTAAAAAGACTACAACAATTTATTTTACATTGCTGTTTGTAAATCTTACTCAACAGATGGAAAGCTAATACTGGGCACTGGCAGTAAGTGTGCCTCTGGTCCCTATCTACCCTAGGGCACAGATAATTCTGTGGTGTCCGGAGACAGACAAAAAAATATTTTAGATTGTTGCCTGTAACTTTCTACTGTTTTAAAAACAATCATGCAGTTAGGGCACAGAAACCCATTGGCAAAGTACAAAATTGGTGTAGTGGTATTGACGACTACCAAGCAGGAAACAGTCATGGGGTAATCATATCAAATGACCAAAAGGTTCCCAGGCAGTTTGACAAGGCAGTTGGGAGGTTGAGAGGGATGCTTGGATGCATAGGGAGGGGTATCACCAGTAGAAAGAGGTAGGTGGTGTTGCCTCTGTATAGATTTCTGATGGCAAGACCCCACCTACAGTATTGTGTCCAGTTCTGAAGACCAAATCTCTGGAAGGACATAGAGAGAGAGTGGGGGCAGTCCAGAGGAGGGCAACTAAAATGTCTGCATCAAAAGCCCAATAGGAAGAGACTAAAGGACTTCAATATGAATAGCCTGGAACAGAGAAGGGAGAGGGGATATACGACAGAGACCTTTAAATTCTTCACGTGGGTAAATAAAGTGCAGGAGGGGAGCATTTTTCAGAAGAAAAGGTGCTCAAGAACAAGAGGAAAAGTTATGAAACTGGAGGGTGGTAGATTCAGGAGAGATGTGAGGAAGTACTTCTTCACAGAAAAGAGTGGTGAATTCCAGGAACTGCTTTCCAGTGAAGGTGGTGGAGGCAAAATCACTGGTGGGGGTCACAAAAGCATAGGATAAGCATGAAGGAATCATAGTGGAAAAGAAGGGGAATGGAGGAAAAGCTGTACATGGGGCATGGTCTAGTGTAATAATGTAGGTAGAGAGAAATGGGTGGACTGGATGGGCCAAATGGTCCTTATCTGCCATCCTATTCTGTTTCTATGTCAGAAACTCAGACAGCTAACACTGGGATGCAAGGGTACCCTTCTGGCCCCTGCCTACCCCAGAGCACAGCCAAAGTCTATGGCAAGACAAAAGAACTTAAACTATTCTTTTTATCTAGATGTTTTATGAAATAACAGCTCAGAAAACTATAGGTACAGCCAAGAACAAGCATAAGTCTGAAGCTGCAATGCAAAGCAAAGAAGGTGGTGCTTCTCCCCATTTGTTTTCAATACACTGAAAGCAGCGGTGGCATGCAGGTGGCAAATGCTAGTGCACTACCAAAACGAAGACTGCAGCATCAGGAGGAAAAAAAAGATCTTTTTAAAAGAACAATTTAAATAATTAAACTACAGAAAGGAAATAACAACAAAGCTGCCCTTGCAGACTAGCAGCAGCCATCTTCAGAACATAACACAGTAAGCTGAATGCACACTACTGTTTTTGTCTTATCTTCCCCACACAAATACAGTAGAAATGGAAAAAACAAAACAAAGAAAATCCTGTAAAGACTATTTTTTCCTAAATCTGATTCAGAAAAGCATAACCTTTTCACAGAGAAACAACTTCCTCTCAGCAAGAGTGTCTCTGGGCACTGGAAAGGTCTCAAAAGTAAAGCCCTGGAAAGCTCGCTGAGCAGCCTGGGGTTTGGGTGAGGAGATCTCATGAGATCTCAGAGTCTCATCAAATACATGACAGTTGTATACCTTGGATACACTCCAGTATTCAGGTGTTTGGGTACTTATCATATACACCCAGTATTCGAGGTATTCATTGTTAGATTTTAAATAGACGTATACCCCATATCATTAAATTTGTTTTCTCAGTTTTTCAACTATAACTCCAGGGGGTGAATGCTGTGCCTTTTATGATTTGTTTACCTGATAAGGGACTAATTTTCAGTTCTACCGGGGCTAGGAATCCCAATTTTCAGCAACCACAAGCACTTGCCATTGTTTTCCTGAACACACAGCCGCTAAAATTGTTGAAATATTGTTTGTCAATGTAAAATGCTAAACAATTCTTTACTTTACAAGATTTAAGATATATTTTAAAATAATTATTGCTGGAAATTATCTCTTGATATATACTATGCTCCAGTAATGTAAATAGTATTGGTTTTATATGAGATATCCTCCTCTCTCTCTCTCTCTCTCTCTCTCTCTCTCTCTCTTTATATATATATATATATATATATATATATATATATAGTGCTGTGTTAGTTGTATGTAACTAAATACAGGCATTTATGGCCGCTTGATGCTGTACACATTTGTTATTAATTAAGACTGTGTGGCTATACCCACACTCACTCAATGCTGTGTTAAAAAGCCTGTGGTAGTACACAAGTTCACACAGTAGTGCCTTGTTTTGTGTCGTTTTCCTTTTCTATACACCTCTTGTCCCTCACAATCAGCAGCCAGTCTTGCAGCAAGATATTTGTATGTGGCAGATATACAAGTTGGGAAGCAGTCAAACACTACAATCTAAGAATGCAAGAAAGATAAAGTAAGAAAGTTGAACTACAATAAGGTAAAAGAAAGTGGCGCTTGTATTAGGAATGTACAGTGAAGATGTAGGCTTCAAGACGGGGAGCGCTTATGTTTGTTCTGCAAATAGCACAAGACAGAGACAGTTGCCTAATGCTTCCTGTAATAAAATGTATATTGTTTGAAGTTACTTTACTAGAGTAGACATATCCAGTTCAAGAAGATGTGAAGTTATAATGTTTTGTTCTCATGTGCACCAATATTTTATAACCCTGTTACTAGGAAAAGGTATCAGATAATAATTTTGCTGCATAATGAAAGGCATATGAGTGGCAACTGTTTGCTTTTGCGCAACTGTTTCTGCATATTGAACTGCATAAGAATGATAGCAGGAAATACTTACATTCCTAGCTGGAGTTCCTCACCCTTGGGCTTCCCATTGTTTTCTAAGAGTCGGCTTGCCTTTTCCTTCATAACTAAATACTGGCTAGCTCAATGGAAGGGGCCTACTGCTTGGGATTTTTGTAAAAATGAACAAAACAGCTAAAATATCAAGAGTTAAAAGCATTGTTATAAGTATTAACATCTATTCTCAGTTTTACTGTATGATTTATATAAAACTGTTAGTTTATTTGGAATTTAGATGTTTTAAAACATTAGTGGATGGAGTTTAAGGTAAACCACATGACCCCGCTGGTGTAAGTGAAGCTCTTTTGTGTAACCACTTCAGATGAGTGGAGAGATTGGTGGAGTGCTGACCTCATCTGGAGTTCTAGCTGTTTACTAGAGAACTGTTCTCAATGTTATGCTTTTGATTTATTTTTGCCGTTTTTCAGTCTGCCTTTATTTTGATTCCTGGCTGTAAATAAAATACTGTCCTTGCTTTTGCTTGGCACCTTAACCTTGAATTTGACTCTGCATCCATCCATTTCCACGACTCTTTAACACTTGTGTCAGAAGTGGGATTGGCAGGGGAGTGGGTAGTCTTCCTGCCCAGGTGGACGCTGAATGCAAGAGCCTGTAACTGGAGAGAAGCCTGAGGGACCCAGTGGTGTTCTTACTCATACTATGACTCACAAACTGGAAGAACCCCTCTTGACTGGACTGGAGGATGTTCGTAGGAAGACCTACATGGCAAATATAGAAGCAAAGGAGGAAGGTGTGTCTGGACAACCCTCTGAGGATGTCTTAGCTGAAGGTGAGCCTCCTGAAGATGCTGAGCAAGTTCCACCTGATGAAATTAGGGAACTGCTGAGATGGCTCTGTATAAAGCAAGTAGAGATGGATATGAAGCATGAACTCACTTTAATGGCTATACAGGCTATGTGTGTCTGACCTCCTTCTTCATCCTCTGACCTCCCTAAAGATATTAAAATTACAAAGTTGGGAGACACAGATGACATTGAGTTGTATCTAACGACCTTTGAGCGGGTGGCACAGGCCTGTGGGTAGCCAAGTGAGCAGTGGATAATTTGGCTAGCACCATATTTAACAGGGAAGGCTCAACTGGCTTATAGCAACATGGACAGCCCACATGGACAGCCAACAAGTCCAGAACTATGATGCAGTGCATTAAGAAATCCTACACCAGTATGATATAAACCCCGAGACCCAATGACAGTGATTTTGAGCCTTCAGGTACCATGCTTCTGATAATCCACAAGAAGCATATGCTAGACTCAAGGAATTGTGCCACAAGTGGTTGCAATCCAGACAGAAGAGACCAGAGCAGATCTTAGAAATGATCATCCTGGAACAATATATTCAGGTCTTGCCACCTGATATTCAGACTTGGATGAGGGAACATCAGCCAGAAACATCAGAGAAAGCCATCTCCCTCACTGAGGATCCTTTGGCCACCCATCCAAATCATCAAAGAGGGTATTCTGGATCTGGTGCCGGAACTGCCAAGCCTACGGTAAGGCCTAACACTACTTCTTCTGCTTCTACTGGGACTGCTATGGGGGTACATAGATATTTAGACCTAAAAGACAATTTAACCCTGATATTATCAGCAGAGAGTGCTAGAGCAAAGGTCATATAGCCCGTTTCTGCCCTAAATGAAAGATCATACCTTCTCAGTTGCCCCTGGATAACTGGGGCCAGTATTTATTGCCTTTAGCCATTGGCAAGACAGTCATAAATGGACTACTTGACTCAGGCAGTAAACAAACCCTGGTTAAAGCAGATGTGGTGGAGAGTCATATGACTTCTAGTACTAAGACCGAGGTAACATGTGTGCATGGAGATGCAAGGCAAGATGTGTTATTAAAGGACTTGAATGACAAATGGATGTGGGTGTGGTTCCTTATCTTCCAGTGCCTGTGGTAGTTGGTCATGATCACCCTGATTTTAAGTACTTTATTACTGAGGTATTTGATATGAGCGTGTAACTACCAGTGCACAAGCCCAGCAAGAGGAACAGTGGGCACGCCTTTTTCCTTTTGATACCAAACTTTATAAGCCCCCAGGAAAAGATCAAAATACCAAGAGGTAGAGAAGGCATGATAGAGCCCAATGGATATAAGTCATGGGGACACTATTAATGACATTTGTGAGAATGTAAAAAATAATGTGTTTGGGGTTCAACAAAAGAATGACTCATCATTGCATGCTTATTTCCAGCAGGTGGGGAAGGGTACGGTTCAAGGACCAAGATTTATAATAAAAATGGGTGTGTTGTGTAGACAGTATATGCATCCCACTACAGAGGAAATTCTAGAACAAATGGTAGTCCCCAAAATGTACAGGGAACAGCTTATGATTACGATATCCCCTTGGCAGGGCATATGAGTAGAGACTGGACTTTGAGGTGTCTCCACCTTAGATTCTAATGGCCAGGGATGCATGACCAAGTAGCTGGGTATTACCAGAGTTGCCCTGAATGCCAGAAGGTGGTAGTGGTAAAGAAAAAGGAAAAGGTGCCCCTACAGCCCTTACCTGTGACTGCTACACCATTTAAGAGGATAGCCATGGATATTGTGGGGCCTCTTACAAAAAAGCTCAAAAGGCAATAGGTTCATCTTGGTTATTTGTGATTACTTCACAAAATATCCAGAGGCTATCCCCCTAAGTACAACCACTGTTGAGAAAATAGCGGAAGAACTAGTAAAACTTTTCAGTCGAGTTGGAATACCAGATGAAATACTCACTGATCGTGGTACCAACTTTTGCTCTAGACTCCTGAAAAGATTTTACTCAGCTCTGAATGTTGAAGCCCTGCACATATCCCCATACCGCCCCCAGACTGATGGTTTGGTTGAAAGGTTCAACCAAACCATGAAAAAAATATGCTTCAGAAATTCGTACAGGAGTAAAGGCAAAGATGGGATGAATATTTACCCTTCCTCCTGTTTGCATACAGGGAGGTACTGCAAGCATCTACTGGGTTTTCTCCATTCAAATTGCTGTACAGCAGAAACCCTAGGGGGCCCCCTGGATGTGATCAAGGAAGAATGGGAGGAGAGTAATGGGAAAATGGTTCAAAGCACACTGGACTATATGTCCTTGTTAAGAACCAGACTTGTGAAGTACAGTAAGCTAGCTCATCAGCAGAATACAGAGAAGCAAGTCTCCCAGAAAATACAGTATGATAAGGGAGTGGGATAGAAACAGTTTCAACCTGGAGAGAAGGTATGATTGTTACTGCCTAGTTCTGACCAAAAACTGCTGATGAAATGGCAGGGGCCTTATACAATCCTCAGGCAGACAGTAAATTATGAGATCGAAATGCCTGACAGGAGAATTAAGAAGGGTATATACCATGTGAATCTCTTGAAGAGATGGTACCAAAGACCTACCTCAGGACTGTATGTATGCCCTGAACAAAAGGAAATCGAAATGGACATGGCATACCATACGCTTGGAAAACAAGGGGAAATGGCAGACTTGGTTATAAATCCAGATATGACTTGACAACAGCAACAGGAACTAGAGCAGGTACTTACTAAATTCCAAGATACTTTTACCACTATCCCTGGGAAGGTAGACTGGATTCAGCACCACATCACCTTGACTCAAGGCAAAAAGCATATAGAATTCCAGAAAAACTGAGGGATGAAGTGATTCAGGAGATGAGGGAAATGCAAAACCTTAATATAATTGAACCTTCACAAAGTGATTGGGCCTTTCCAATGGTTATAGTGGGTAAAAAGGAAGGTGGTATTAGAATATGTTTGGACTTTAGGAAACTTAATGCTATGTCTAAATTTGAAGCATATCCAATGCTTAGAATCGATGGCATAATTGACAGGCTAGGAAATGCCAAATATATAATCACATTTGATTTAACTAAGGGTTATTGGCAGATTCCTTTGGATATGCAGTCAAAAGAGAAAACAGCCTTTGTAACCCCTATTGGCCTATTTCATTTCAATACAATGCCTTTTGGGTTATATGGTGCCCCCTCTACATTCCAGCTGTACATGGACCGTACCTTACATCAGCACATGGCCTATTGTGCCACCTAACTCAACAATGTTGTGGTATTTAGTAAAACATGAGAGGAATATCTATACCATCTTGAGGTTGTTTTACATGCCATTACCCAGGCTAAATTAATAATAAACTCTGCCAAATATACCATAGGGATGCAAGAGAAGAAGTACTTGGGCTTCTATATTGGCAATGGTCATATTAAGCCTGATATAGGTAAGGTAGATGCTATAGCCAATAGCCCTCTCCCACTAACAAAGAAACATGTGTGGTCCTTTTAAGGGTTGGCTGGGTACTATAGAATGTTCATCCTGAATTTCACCACCATAGCCACACCCCTTACTGACCTTACAAAGAAATGTCATCCTACAAAGGTGAAGTAGACTCTGGGATGCGAGGAAGCATTCTGTACTATTGTACAGCTGTGTGGCTCACCTGTGCTAAGAAGCCCAGATTTTAAACTGCCCTTTCTAGTGCAGACTGATGGATCAGAAAGAGGTATTGGAGCCATATTATCTCAAACAATTGAAGGGGAAGAACATCCCATAATTTACATTAGCTGTAAATTACATGAAAGAGAGACCAACTACTCTACTATTGAGAAGAAATGACTAGCCATTAAGTGGGCTATTGAGGCATTCAGGTTTTATCTATGGGGAGGCAAAGTTTGAAGTTATCATGGTCCATAACCCACTCTGTTGGCTGCATGTGACGAAGGACAAACATCCACGCATAATGCGGTGGTAACTCTTACTACAACCATACAGGTTTACTGTCAAACACAGGACTGGCATCCTTAATCATAATGCAGATTTTTTGTCCTGGTATGGGGCAGATGTACACTCAGACCTCAGGGTAAGTGTTTTTGCATGGATACGGAGATAGGTACTGTATCTCCGTATCATTTAGAAATTGTTTTGTTTAAGGGACCCCGAGGTGGAGCTTTGGGAGTGGGAGGGCTAAAGCTACATCTTTCCTCAGAGAGATCTGACACAGGTTCTAACTTTAAAGAAAGAGACTGGATATGAAAACCCCTTTTGATTCTCCTTGGGTTTTCCTCTTGAGTGAGGAGGAGATTGTTATAGGGCTGTAGAGACCCTGTGTGTTAACTGGTGTCCATTTATTTTCTTCTTTCTATAAAAGTCTGCTGCAGCAGCATTTCTATCGTTCTGTGCACTTTGTCTATGTAAATCAGTCCTTTCTCCCTTTTCAGTTAGGCCAACTGGGAAGGTTCTCTGCTATCACTAACTGGAACCAGTACACATCGGTCTACCAACCCTTGATATTCCCCCCTCCATTTGTGTATTGGAAATATTCAAAGTAAACAAAGGCTGAAATAAAACATAGCAGCCATGGCTATTTTAGGTATAAAGACTGCAAGAATATAACACATAGAAAGTGCCATCCTTATGGAATAGAAGCATTGTTGCTTCTACAGTTGTGCTAGAGACACGGTAACTGTACCCTGTAATTGTATCGGAAGGTTTAGGAAAAGCTCTGTAACTGAGTTAGCGTCTCCCTTGAAGCACTTATAAAGCTTATTGAGTCCCATTGTTAGCACTTTGTATAATAATTAGTGTTTTCATTTTAGCAGCTTAAGAAAAGGTGTTCTTGGTTACTCCATGCTAGCACTAGAATTGCACATAGTAAAGGCGCTGTGTTAAGCCATATGTAACTAAATACAGGCATTCATAGCCACTTGATGCTGCCCACATTCATGCAGTATTAATTAGAACTGTGTGGCTATGGGCACACTTGCACAGTGCCGAGTGAAAAAGCCTGCGGTAGTGCACACTTTTGCACAGTAGTGCCTTGTTTTGTATCATTTTTCTTTTCTGTACTCCTCTTGTCCCTCACAACCAGCAGCCAGTCTTGCAGCAGGATATCTGTATGTGGCAGACTTACAAGCTAGGAAGCAGTCAAACACTATACTCCACGAATGCAAGAAACATAAAGTAAGAAAGTTGAACTAAAATAAGGTAAAAGGAAGTAGCGCTTGTATTAGGAATGTACAGTGAGGGTGTAGGCTTCAAGGCAGGGAGCGCTTATGTTTGTTATGCAAATACGACCAGATAGAAACAGTGGCTTAATGATCCCTGTAATAAAATGTATATTTGTTTGAAATTACTTTACTAGAGAAGACATATTCAGTTCAAGAAGGTATGAAGTTATAATATTTTGTTCTTGTGGGCACCAATATTTGATAGCCCTGTTACCAGGAAAAGGTATCGGATAATAATTTTGCTGCATAATGAAATGCATATGAGTGGTAACTGTTTTCTTTTGTACAACTGTTTTTGCATAATGAACTGCATAAGAATGATAGCAGGAAATACTTACATTCCTAGCTGGAGTTCCTCACTCTGGGCTTCCCATTGTTTTCTAACAGCCGGCTGGCATTTTCCTTCATAACTAAATACTGGCTAGATCAAGAGCTGCAGCTCAGGATTTTTGTAAAAATGAGCAAAACAGCTAAAATATCAAGAGTTAAATGCATTGTTATAAGTATTAACATCTCTTCTCAGTTTTACTGTATGATTTATGTAAAACTGTTAGTTTATTTGGAATTTAGATGTTTTAAAACATTAGTGGGTGAAGTTTAAGTTAAACCACCTGACCCCACTGGTACAAATGAAGCTCTTTTGTGTAACCACTTCAGATGAGTGGAGAGATTGCTGGAGTGCTAACCTCATCTGGAGCTCTAGCTGTTTGCTAGAGAACTGTTCTCAATGCTATGCTTTTGATTTATTTTTGTCGTTTTTCAGTCTGCCTTCATTTTGATTTCTGGCTGCAAATAAAATATTGTCCTGGTTTTGCTGTGCACCTTAACCTTGAAATTGACTGGCGTCCATCCATTTCCATGACTCTTTGACAATATATATATATTTTTTTTTTCCATGTTAGTATAATATAACTTCAGTACTCACATACCATCAACCATAGCTAGAGATGCAGTGAATTTAAATTCTGCTGGCGAAGTGAACGTGAAATGTGCACTTCACCTTGTTATTACCACTTCGCATTAAGGCAGAATGGCAATGCGAAGTAAGGCAAAGTCATTGTTTTTAATGGACTTCATGTTCCTCTTTATGATTCTAAGTGATCCACTTGGTGTTTCAGATTTGGCAGCCCCCCCCCACACATACACACACATATCACATGGCTTACAGTACTGTAAGTCACATGCTCTTTAGCTAGGCAGGAAGAAAGTGAATCATACAAGCAGACACTTTTACTTTTTCCTGTGCAGTCGGAGAGAGAGAGGAGTGTGTTTTGTGACTGCTGATACTTTGAGATCAGAATGAGGAGGAGATTTAAACTTTGATTTAGACCCAACAGCTTTTTTAAAAGCTACATTTTTTTGTCTTTTCTGTCTGTACTCTTTTTTACTTAATTTGTTCTTTCTGTAAATTAAATTTTTCTTACATAGAGGAACATCAGTTGCAAATTATGTCCATGCTGGAACTGCTGCTGGATCACCATGGGATCCCACATTAGTTTTTTTTCCTCACACCATGTGCCCCCCCACACCTTCCTTGCTGTGCCATAAAATGTATTCCTCCACCATCCCTGACCCTTGTATGCAATTATGCCCTTTTTTTTGTTGTCTTCCATATGTATTCTGAGCAGTGGAAGTATACTATGCAAAACTGCATGGATGCAGTTTTCTTTCCAGTCTGTGTATGTACTGCAGGCACTGTCCAACTCCCTGACTTAACACTTATTAATGAGTACAATGGTGGGATGGTGAAGCCTGGATAGATACTACAAAACAGGCTTACAATACATCCAAGTAACTAGTAAAAATATTAATGTGATTCGTGATGTAATCGTAAATCATGATTTGTGACTGCATTTGTGACCGTGATGATGAGGAAATGCAAATGCCTATGGCTGTACTTCTCTGGGCCCCGATGAGGTGTGGCACAAAACTCTCTGACTTAAAAACACTCTTTAATGAGCACAATGGTGAGGTGGTGAGGTCCTGACTTAAAAATGCATATTAATGAGTACAATCTTCATGCTGAATTATGCACCACACCTGTCCAGTACTCTGAAGGGAAGCCAAAGAAACAAGTGTGACTTAAATTAGAGATGGACATTGGTGCCTAAAGAGATGCAAATGTACAGACAGATTAAGTTTGTGCTGTGCTCTGAAGAGATGTAGATGCAAAGGCATAACACCTAGCCAGTGCTCGCCATCAGAAATTCAAATCTGGAAAAGAATATCTTTGCCAGTTGGGGCGGGCCACGAGTGGGGCAGTGTACTGCACTGCTGCAGTAAGAGTCACTAGTATGAGTACCAGTAAATATACCACAAAGAAGTACAAAAATTACACAGCTGCAGTGGATAGCAGGTTCACATTGCTGAAATTATGTGGCACAATAAAAGGTGTCTGATTTGATGACACGTCACACACATACTCACACACACACTAAGTAATGCGTAGCAAATTGAAAACTTCAGTAATATAACCACATATTTTAAACAAACTAAAATTATGCACTGCTGCACCACAACAATCAGCAAAAAAATGGCAAGAATTATTGAAAATATTACTGTGTGTACATTAACACAGTTATACAAGAAAAATATCACCAAAACAGAAAGCACTGTCTTTTTCTCCAAGTTAATCTACCTACACCACAGATATGCCCCTCCCCAAAACACACTTCCACTGTCTCTCAGTACACAGGCTGAATGTTGTACATTAACATTCAAAATACACATACAAACAATAAAGCCTTGATGATATGAGCACAGGAGGGTTTCCTATAATCGATAAACTAAAGTTTCAGCAAAAAAAAAAAATTACTCAAAAAGGGTTTTTTAACAGCTTTTAAAATGTTTGAATCATGGAGAGCTCTCAGAGCAGATTGTCTCCTACAGCTTTCTACACACACTACCCCAAACTGAGGCTATGCAGAACAATCTAGATCCCATGTGACCTGAAATCCCATGAATCACTGCAAAATTCGCCTTTGGAGCTTAAAAACAAGGCGAAGTAAGGTGAAGTACATTGTTTTCAATGTATTTCGCCTTAAGGATTAGTGGAGTAGTGGTTTGGGAAGGAGGAGTAATGCAAAGTCATTGTTTTCAATGGACTTCAAGCATTAATAACGCAAAGCACTGATTGTGCTATGTGAGCACTCAAATTCACTTTCACTCTGTGTTCCACTTCTGAGCGTAATTGAGGAGCCACTACCATCTCTAACCATAGCCATTGAATGCCGGCCCACCAGCACACTGGTTGTGCAACCACTTGCGACACTGGTGACCAGGGTTCAGAAGCAGACTTGTGAAGCTGGAAGACTGGCAGCGGGGAAGAAGGATGAGCATCCAAAGGACTGCTCTCCTCCTCTGGGGGGAGGGTTGCAGTGCTCAGTGCATGCCTGGCCCCTAGTGATATGCTGGTGGAAGGATCACCAGATCCTTTTGAGGTCTGGGTGGAAGGGCAGGCAGATGCCGATGTCTGCATGCGAGTGCACAGCTTGATGTTTTGGCATAATTGCATGCTACATCCCTCCTCGAGGAAACTTGCTAAGAAAATCCCCACATGCCTCTGGACCTCCAGGCTTGTCTGCTGACCTCATGCATAGACACCGCTGGGGTACCCTGGGCATTACCGCACCTAGGGATGGCTCTGCCATGAGGACCTAAACTTATGGGGCTGGATGTCCTGTAGTGAAGTGTGTCCAGGAGTTGGGGGCTAGCCGAGGGGTGAACCATCTGCCAGGCAGCCAGAAACAATAAATTGAAAAAAAAAATAACTACTTGACTTTTAATTAGAGAGAAGTTCTTAAAGGGAAATAGTCAGAATTAAGAACCCCACACCAAGTGTGGGGCTGGTCACTATTTGCACATTGTGTGCAACACGTTCTTTTTACCTGCTGTGTACTACAGTATAATAGATTGTAACAGGCTAATTCTGCTGACTTCCAAGCTGTTATTTGCTTGTAACCAGAAATCCCATAATTCCCTGCAACTGATATCAGAGCAGGGCTGCAGCAATGGGAGATTCAATAGCCTGAAATGTATGTTAGGGAGTTTATAAGCTCAGATCAGATGTTTGCTGGTCCCATTATTCTCCCAGTAAGTACACTCCTCTGTCACTAAGCCCTGGAAGAACAACAGGATCAGCAAACATGGAAACAAAAAAGTACAGAATATGATCGCAGAAAAATACCAATGGTCCATCCAGTCTGAACAAAATATTAGAGCTTATAAAAACTCTGATGTCAGTTACAGGGGATTTTGGAATTTCTAGTTACAGCAAACATCCACATAGAAGTCAACAGAAAAATTCTGATAAATCCATTATACTGCAGTAAACAAGGCCCACAGTTGTGTGTTGGGTTATTTGTGCAGACTCTTCCCCTTTAAAATATTTTTTAAAAGTAGTTACTTCCTAGAAAAAATGGAGGCACATGACCAACACAGTTGTCTGAATATGCCAGGATGTCCAACTGATTACACCGTATGCTACTCTTTATACCAACTGTACGTGCTGTCATATGCAAGTCTGTACTATACTGCCCATGTGAACATTCAAGTATGTTTTGCTAATAAACCAATTTGGCTGGCTCATCAGTGGAGCAGCAGTGCTAAGCTCACAGTGTTGGTGGCACAGATTCAGTCATGAATCTGTGTTAGAAGAGGATGAGCTGCTGAATGTGCTACCACAGGTCAGAACTCCCTCCATATACCCCCCCCCCCCCCAGCATCCTATTTGCCTTCCTGAGTGTCGTTGAGCACTGGGCCAAAGGCTCTAGACTATGATTAATCATGAACACTGAGTTCTGTTCCTCAATTGCAACACACTGATTTATTTCACTCCCCTGTCAAATTACTCATTTTTGAGTAACCCCTGCTTATGCGCAGTTCTTATTCAGTTCTTATTATTTAATTCCAAACAGATAGAATTATTTGACTTATGATTCTTTTAGATAAAAAAGAGAACATATAACAATTAAAAAAAATATTGAAAAGTAGTGACTACTACAGAGGTAGGCTACACAATATATTATACCAATCGCCTTAATGAAAAAAAGTTCCATTGGATAAAGTAAACTCCTTAAAATACTACAATAGGGAGCCAATAGAAAAGGGGAATGGTCCCTCACTAGATTGATACTTGTGCCTCCCTACAGGTGAAGTATAACATCTATATTATAGTGCCAGGTAACAGTACATTAAATACCACCAATAAAAAATTATTAAACAAATGACATTACTTCATCCTGTTTACTTAGAAATGTGATATTTTCACTTTTTTCCATAAATATTTCTAATAAATCCCTGGAGACAATGTGCTGCATGAATCCATCATTTTAATTATTATATAAAAAAAGTGCTGTTAATTAGTCCAGTTGCATGTATTTCAATTCTAAAAAGTGAAGTAAAGGAAAAGAAAAACAAATTGAACAATAAAGATCTAAATGAAGAATTACACTTTGACCCATTTTTATGTTGTCTTGCGCGTGCAGAAGCAACATCTTGTGGTAGTAGCAGAAATGCAGAGGTGTGTCAGTGTTGGTGAATGCAGGGCACACTTTAGTAGGTGTGTCCCTCATTTCCCAATTAACCAGCATGCCAGTGCGGACACAAGAATTATGTAAAGTGCCACCAACTTGAAAGAAATGTGCCACTGCAATCAGAGACAAGCTCATCATGCAGCAGCACAGATGACACACCTCCCTTATGTGTCTTTCTTGGTGAGCCACCACCACACAATCCCCAAAGAAAGCTGACATTGGCGGTGCAATCCCCATGTCAGCATGTCCACCCCCCAACATTGTGTGGCACACTAGGAGCCCACCCCAGTGTGCCGCCGCTTGCAGAAAGCCTGCCACATTGGCATGTTCCTGCCCCCAACCCACCCCCATTGTGTGGCACACTGGGAGCCCACCCCAGTGTGGCCAACATCACCACCCTGAAAGTCATGGGTAACACTGGGAGCCCACCCCAGTGTGCCCAACATTTGTTTTATTTCACCTGTAAAGAAAGAAAACAGTCCGGTAATGTTCTTTTTTTTTATGTACCTGAAAAAAAGGAAACAGTCCAACATCGGCGGTGCCCCCTTCTCCCAACCTGCACCCACCTTTTTCGCATCCCACCTTCCCACACTCTCTCTCACCCCATATTTACTGCCAGAGGTCCAGTGCTGTGATCTTCAGTGGAGTGAGAACACATCTGGACTCTTCAAAACTGAACTGCAAAATATAGAAATGCCAGTAAGCTGTATAGTGGCATCAGTGGGGGGGGGGGCAACTTAGGTGAATATCTTGGGCATTTTCTTTAATTTTGGCTCCAAATTTTCAACATGGGGTTCTTGAGACCCTGCCTCATGAACGTATGCACTGTCATCTTATTATTCTGTCACAAAAGGTGATTTTGTGGTCACTGCATGGAATCACCTTTCAGGACTGATTAATGAAATGACAGTGCCACTGTTCATGAGCTGGGGTCCCAAAAAGACTATGTTGCAAATTGGGTGAAGAAATTCCAAAAAATGACTGCTACACACATGCATTGTGCAGTTTCTATGTACACCCATAACTTTGACAAGTTTTAATATTTTCACTCCAGATTTTCTTTTTTCTTTCTTTTTTTCCTTGAAATTACTCTTTTGCCACCCCTACTGCCTGCTGACTCCGACCCTTTAGGGCATCCAAGGAGTCATCCTCCTACCTCTCGCTCACTAAGATTTACCTCTTGATCCCCCATGGGGCTGCAGTTTCCCCCCTGAGCGGGGATAAGGTGGGGCCTCAACACCCCGTCATCCTTCCTTTCATCGGGCCGAGGAGGTAGTCCAGTGAGCAGGGCACATTGGAGGCATGCACCGGGAAGCCCATCTTTAAGAAACTGGCAGGGTTTTTTTCCCTGTTCTTATTTCCCCTACAGTGTGCGACCCTTGATGTCAAGGTGCAAGGCGCCAATGTCCACGCTGTATAGCAGCTGCCCACCCCCTACAATTGGAGCTTGCAGTACTCCGAGCCTCTGCTCAGAGTCAGGCAAGTGCGAGGGTATCAGCCTCCTCCCTCCCCAGAGAAGATGAGCTGTCATGGGATGCTCAAGCCTATCTCCCCTCCGGCTGACCCACTAGCGACCCTAGTCCGCTCCTGAACCCGGGACACCAGCGTGGTGCGAGGTGTGGCGTCCAGTGCCTCAACTCTCAGGGTTACCAGGCAGGCTTTCAGATTTTCAGCATTGCCATTTTTTCATATACCCCTATGAACAGTACAATTGTCATTTTTCACATCCTTCCCGAAATGTGTTTTCGCACACGTGGCGCACAATGGCGCGGTCACTGTGGGAAATCCATGTCTGTACAGATTAACAAAATCACAGTGACACTGTTCATGAGCAGAGGTTCCAAAATGCCTATGTTGACAATTTGGTTAAAAAAAAATCCCCAAAATAATTGTGTTACGGGCATGCATTGCACAGTTTCTACGCACACTCATAAATTCACTAGTTTTTCATATTTTCACTCCAGATTTTCAACATTACCATTTTTTATACCTCCTCATGAACAGTACAGCTGTATTTTTTAATATCCTGCCCAAAATGTGTTTTTGCACCTGTGGTGCCAGATGGCGCAGTCGCTGTGCAAAATCACCTTTTAGCTAATGAACTGATAGTGCCACTGTTCATGAGGTGGGGTCACAAAAAGCCGATGTTGAAAATTTGGAGTGAAAATACCAACAAACACCCAGAGCATTAGGATTTCCAACCATAACGCCCACCTTGTAGAGACAGGCAGGCGTCTGGGGTGTGACTTGGGATTATTGCTGTAATGCTCATGCCATTCCACCCCTACCCCTACCCTGCAGCCAGTGACAGGCATTGAGGTGTTCCTTGGACTCTTCAGCCCCAAAGTTCATCCCATTCTCCTGTACTGCACCCATCTCAGTGTATTTCCTTATGGAATGATGTGAGCATAAGGTCTGTAGACCCCAAGGCACAACGTGACATTTGTCGGTGTCTGCAGGGTAGGGTGAGGAGAAATGGCATGAGCGTTATGGCCAATGACCTAAAGGCACACCTCCAATGCCTGTCAGTCTCTGCAGAGTGGGGGTGGGGTTGGCATCAGTTCAATAGTTCACTGCCATTCCTATTATGCATCCCTCTAACTCCTGCACTACCAATGCCAATGCCAGCAAGACAACATTTGGTATTGACAAATGCTTGTTGAAGTTTAGATTGGCTCCATGGTGGCTACATAGAAAGGACTAGTAAGTTTATTAGGAAGCTAAGTATTTAACTAATGTAGTTTTTGTTGTTTTGTTCACTCGCACAAGAAATCCAAAAGTTTAAATGTTGTTGACAAACAGGAGTGAAAGCACTGAATTTTACCTTAAAGGTATATTGATATTTATTTATATTTCTCTTTATACTGAAAGTAACAGGGTAAGTGGGGAGAAAAGAAGAAAATTGTAGGCAGTGCTTGGGGCAACTTGAAACTTTATAGGCAGTGTCTGGGGTGCTTTGAAACATGGGTTTTAAATTGTAACAGGTGATGTAGGGGAAATTAGCTCAGGAGATTAATTCTGGGGTGACTAGATTCAATAAGCCCAGTGAATCAGGTACAGTATGTAACTAGGGGGTGGAGCTGACAACAGAGGCTTAGAGCCTTCTTACAAGAGCACTATAAAAGTATTTTCACTCTAACATGTTCAGCACATTTGTGTCCCAGCGAGTGAGTGAACTAGAGAAGGAGTGGAACAGATGAGTGGCATCTTAGGTGTTGGCAGGCATCAGCAGAAGGAAGCATGGAAGAAAGGGACTCTGCCAGTTGACTAGGGTAGGGAACCTGTTCACTACTGTTTAACAGTCATTGCTGGGAAGCACAAAAGGTCAAAGGTAGGCCAAAACTGGGAATAGGAGCAGCACCTTATCTAGGATAGGAGTATAAGTAAGCAATAAGACACAACAGGGTGTGCATGAAACATATTTTACCGCACAACCAGGGGCATAATAAGGCACGAGGCCTCAGGCTGAATGTCTTTAGCCCCTGGCCTTGCTGAAAAATATGCTCCATACACACCCTGCCATGTCTTATTGCACTTATGAAATGGGTACCTATAATATTATTAAGGAAAAATAGACAGAAAACAGATATTTCTGTTTAAAATCATTTATTTTTTTTAGAAAATTACTCCGCAGCATAAAATAGTTCTCATAACTTTGGATGGGGAACAGGAAAACAACAAATACTAGGGTGAAAAATAAAGAGAAACACAGTTTACCCCTTGTTGCACTGTTGTAAGACTGGAGGGATTGTGGAAAACAAAAAAAATCACTTGCTGCCACTGTAGAAGTTCACTGGTCCATTGCAATGCATGAGGCATTGAATATGAATGTGCCCTGGTTGAAAGCCATCCTTGTTCCTGCGGTGGCACTGTAGCGCTCTTCTTAACATCTGGTTCTTCATCAGTTGCTTCTCTCTGTTGCTCAGGTTTCAGAAATTAATTTTCTTTGGAGTTATACTGACCTAATATCCAGCTTCACCGGCGTTGATCGGTAGAAGATGCAGCCCAGTACAAATGAAGACTACCTTCGCAGCGATGGCCCATTACCACTATTATCTTGAGGTTCTCGAGACCAGCTTTAGACGGTAAGTTAACCGCCATTGCTCTGATCGAGTGATTGGTGTAGATGTGACTTAACTCGGCTTCCTTGCTTATTTGGCTCATCATTGTGGAGAGATAGTTCAGACCCAGGGGCTGTTTTGTGTACCACACTTCGGTGTAATCAAGGGAATGCTGAGGTAGGTGACGTGGATGATGGTACAAGGCTGGTGCTGCAGGTAGGAGCTTGCTGATGTATTTCTTTGGGTTAAACACTGGGCATAGCGGGGAGCCGGGTTCAGCATGTATGAACCCACTGTGCGATTGTTTGTTCAGCTTGAGGGGATCACTGTGGTTCTTAGTTGCCTCGTTCAAGGCAAGGGTGACATATTCTTTTCCATTTTCATTGGGCAGGAACTCAAAACTGTCAGGCTTTAGATTTTGTAGCCCCTCACGACCGCGTCTGGCTATATATAATTGTACATTGATCCACACTTTGCCGAGAAGGCCAGGTGCAGTCTCGGGAGACAAAGCGGGAGCATTTATGAGTTAATGAGGTCTGGTTTAGTGACGGTAGGGTGGTGCTTCGAGATGTCTTTTTGTGCATGCCTGTACCATTTGGATACTGCAACAAAAATGTTGTTGCTGGTAGTGACTGCAGGATCGCTGATTATGTTAATCTTTCTACCTATTGCTACTGACTTTAGATAGTGGTTTAGTGATGCTCAGAGACTACAGGAGCTTGAAATTGAGTACTCCTGGCCATTTCTATTGCAGACTTCAGTGCAGAAGTGCCTGAATGCTTTATTTAACTCACAACAGGTAGCAGTTTTAAAATCCATCTGTATTTGTTTTGCGCTTTGCCAGTCTTAAAAAACTTTGACAGTCCAAGCAGTTGTTTTTTTCATGTTGCGCTCATTTTTTTGCATCTTCAACATTATTCAGTGCATCGGGTGTCAGTGACAGGTACCGCAATGTAGTGGGCACAAGTTTCTCTACTTTTACTATTTTACTCACTGTGTCACTTGGGTTGGTTTCATTCACCTGGATGAACTGGTCATCTGGCATGCTGAAAATATTCTCCAGTTCATCGTCTGTCATGCTGACGTTGAAATTGATGATTGCTGACGCAGACATAACAAATGATTCTGTGTGGTTCACTGTGATGGGCAAAGAAAATATGGCTGCCAGTAAAAATGCCAACATTGCATGGCACAAGAATCTTGGCCTTTTTACTGCCAGCTCTTTTTTTTACCCTTTCATGGAACAGATTTCATGCATGCTGAGCAGCAATTCTGATTGGCTGATATATCGTGCCCATTTTATAAAGAAATTTAAACAAGATACAGGGGAACACAATTAGAAACAAATAAAATGGGTAAACTGGAAACACCCTATTAAGGGTAATGGCATAAAAATATTTACAAGTAGCACATGAAGAATAGAAGTTGGGAATGTTAGGAGTGGTGTAGTGCTTTTGTTGTGAGCCAGTGGTTTTCAGAGGAAACCTTCCGGAAATTGTGATGCTGCCCCATCTGCACACACCCACCAGGATTGAGGGAGAAGGTCGCTAGACTCCAGGGCAAGTTAGCTGATACTCAGGCAATGTATTTCCCTACCCAGAAGCCAGAAAGTCTGACACTGCTCCCTCACAGGATGCAAGGGAGGAGGAACAGCTGAACTACGGTGGGTTCAGGAAGGGGGGTGCTAGATGAAAGGTACATTCATCAACCGGTACTTCTATGCAATTACTACACTGCCCTGGTGTGGCTGGATTGCCAGGAAGAGTCACCCATGGTAGAGGCGAGGGAGAATGAGGGGGTCATCCATAGTAGAGACACCAAGAAGGTTGGAAGAGGACTCCAGAGGAGGGGGAAGCAACCTCTTGCATGAGATTTGACTGTGAGGGGGATAGACTTGGAAATAGGAAAGAAAGGAAAGAGGGAAGTTAGTGTCAATGTGGTGCCACCACTCGAGGGATAGAAAGCAGATCTTAATGCTATGGCAGAAGGACAGACGTCATTGTCCACCTGGGGACTAATGACTTAGCTATGGCTGGAACTGGGATAGTGCAAGGGTAGTTTAGGGAGCTGGTGAAGGGTCTTAAACAGGTACAGTAGTGTGTTCAATGGCTCTTGCTGAGGTGTTACCTGTTTATGACAAGGGGAGGAGAGGGAGCTCCACACCAGAGCTTCAACTCGTGGCTTAAGGAATGGTGCAGAGATGAGGGTTTTGGCTACACTGGGAACTGGGGAACTGCCTGGGTGGATAACAGCCTATACAGTTGTGATGGCCTGCATCTATCCAGGAGGGAAACCACAGTCCTTGGTGGACCACTTAAATGTTACTTTGATGAACATTTAAACTAGCCAAGGGGGTGGGGAGTTGCCAGAAGAGATCAGTGAAGCAAAATCTGACCCCACACACCGAAGTTGAGAGTAAGAAAATCCAGAAATGAAGTGGAATCCCTTGGGATGTAAATTATTACAGGAAGCAGTATGGAAGAAATGAATGGGGGTTGGAGTGGTTGCATTAAAAAGAGAAGGGGAATGGAAGGAGAGCAGAATGGAAAACAGAGGGTAACAAACAGAGTGGTAACAAAGCCTGGAAAACCATGCATGTGAATGATAGTAGTCTAGGAAATAGGTTTCCAAACCTAGAGGCCACAATGACAGAGGACAACCTAAATATTGTAGCCATTAGTGAGTCATGCTGCTCTGAAAACCTTGACTGGAACAAATGGCCATACCAGGCTATACTTTGCTCTGGAACTATGGCACCATTCACCAATGTGGCCAACCACTCTTTTTGTGTGGTTCTCTGCCTCCCACCCCCCCCCTTACTATATATACAAACTCTGTGGGGGAACAGTAAACTCGGGGTTGGGTGCCCTGATTTACTGCAGTGAATAGGAACAGGGTTGCAAACATCAGGTGGGGAACAACCTGGAGTCCAACAATCACTGTACAATGCGGTTCAATATAAGGACAGCTGAGGAATCAAACCACACAAAGGAGAGGTTACTTGATTTCAGGAGAGCAGATTTTAAAAAGATGGGTGAATACCACAGGGATGAACTGGATGGGGTGGAGGAACTGTTGAAGGAACTAAAAAGAGTCATAGTGAAGGCAACAAACCCCTGCATTAAGCAAGGGAGCAAAAGAAAGAGGAAGGAGAGACCACAATCGTTCTCAAATGAGATGGCAGAAAAGGTAAAGGCTATGAGGGTTGCATTCAGAAAGTACAAAGAGGTGCAGAGGGAGGAGGATAGGGAGGAGTATCAGGGAAACAAAGAGAAGCAGGGAGACCAGTGAGAAGTACAAAGGTGCAAACTGAGGCAAGCATAGCCAAGGCATTAACAAATGGGAACAAGACATTTTTTTTAGTATGTAAGCCAAAAAAGGAAGACCAGGGATGGGACAGTAAGCTTAAGAAGGGAAGGGGAGGGGGACTGTGCAGAGGAGGGAGAGGAAAAGGCATCTAATCTGCTTCCAAAGGAGAGAGTCCTGAAAGGACTTGCAAATCTGAAAGTGGACAAACCAATGGGCCAGATGGAGTACCCCCAAGGGGATTGAGGGAACTCATGGAGGTACTGGCTGCACCGCTGATGGCCCTAATGAACAGCACACAGGAAACAGGAGTGGTTCCCAGAGAACTGGAGGAGGGCAGATGTAGTCCCACTTCACAAAAGTGCTAGCTGGGAAGAGGCTGGCAATTATAGGCCAGTGAGTCTGATTTCAGTGGTGAGAAAGTTAATGGAATCTCTGATGAAAGAAAGAACTGAGGAATATTTTTAATCCAATGGATCACAAGAAATGAGGCAGCATGGATTCATGAAGGGCAGATCATGTCAAATGAATCTGATAGAGTTCACTGACTGGGTGACCAAGGAACTAGATCAGGGTGGTGCAGTGGGCATAGTCTATGTAGATTTCAGTAAAGCATTCAACTCTGTTCCACATAGAAAACTAGTAAGCAAGCTTGGGAGCTTAGAAGTGGATCCAAAGGTGATAAACTGGGTAAGAAATTGGTTAAGGGATAGGTAAAGGGTGGTGGTAAATGGAGTTCTCTCAGAGGAAGTGAGGGTTTCCAGCAGGATGCTTCAGTGATTAGTGCTGGGACCAGTCTTCTGTAATGTCTTTATAAGTGATATTGCAGAGGAGCTGGAAGGGAAGTTCTGCCTCTTTGCAGATGACAACAAATTCTGCTTAGGGAGGACACTCAAGGTTTGTGGAAAGGATGAGCAGCAAGGTAAGGAAATTTGAGGAATGGTCAAGGGTATGACACCTGGGTTTCAAAGCAAAAAAAATGCAAAATAATGCACTTTGGGCACAGAAACCCAGAAGCGGAGTACTAAATGGGAGAGTGGTACTGACAACCGCTAAGCAGGAAAGAGACCTGAGGTGATCATGTCAGATGACCTAAAGGTGGACAGGAAGTGTGACAAGGCAATTGGGAGGGTGAGTGAGGTGATGGGGTCCATAGGGAGGGATATCACCAGCAGAAAAAGGGAGGTGGTGTTGCCTTTGTATAGCTCACTTTTAAAACCTCACCTAGAGTACTTTGTCCAAGTTCTTGAGACCACATATCAGAAAGGACATAGAAAGAGTGGAGGCAATCCAGAGAAAGACAATTAAAATGGTGCAGGGTCTGCATCAGAAGCCCTATGATGAGACATTAAAGGATCTAAATATGCACACCCTCATAAAGTGGAGGGGTATGATAGAGACCTTTAAATACCTCAAGGGGTAAACAAGGTACAAGAGGGAAATATTTTTCAGAAAATAGGTGCTCAAGGACGAGGGGGCATGAAAAGAAGCTGGAGGGTGGTAGATTCAGGAGAGATGTAAGAAGATACTTCTTCAAAGAAAGAGTGTTGGATTCCTGGAACAGTCTTCCAGCAGAAGTAGTAGGGGTGGAAACAGTGGTGGGGTTCAATAATGCATGGGATAGGCATAAGGGAATGTTAGGGAAAGGGGGAAAGGGAAGAGATGGGTGAATTGGTCAGAGATCAAGTAGGATCTGCAGTGATCCTATAGGCAGAGAGAAATGGGCAGACTAAGTGGGCCAAGCAGTCTTTATCTGCCAGCAAATTCAATATTTCTATTTTGGCCAGAATATTTTTGAATGTCTGATAGAACTGAATGCCTGTAGGTCAAGGTGTAGAACTAAAGTCGCTGCTTCATTTCTTACATAGACAGACAAGGTGAGCTCACCATTTCCAGATGTTTCAAATATGTGCTAAGCACCATAATTATTACTTTTTTAAAAGGTAGGAGTACTCATGCACAGCCTCTGCCAAATTGTTGATGCCTATGATCAAAACTTACTTTGAAAATCATACCCAGACATTTTCAGTTTCAAGTGTCCCATCATCACCTGGCATAGTATGCAAAAGGCTGCAAACAGGAAAATAAAACTTAAAGGGCCACTCACTCTCAAAACAGCGTGTGGCCACATTTTATAAGTGATGGTGGAGAAGAAATCACAGACGAGATATATTGTACAAATGTATGTCATATATTCTTTTGGAGTGGAGTTCGATCTATAAGGGGAAAATGCTGGTAACTTTTTAAAGGGTCCAAAGGATCATTTATATATCAAAATGCCCAACAGCATTAAAGTTTGCAGAATATATGGTCCCAAACTCCCAGTGCAGGGGGAACAGAAACCGCATAAGATAGCTAGAGACAGCAGATTTGTGATTCCAACAATTCTAGGAGCTAGAGGAATGTGTCAGGAGGTAAAGAGAAAGTCAACTTTCTCTTGGCATGTTTTGACTTTTTTAAGATACTATAACATTGTGTTGAGGTGGTGTTTAACAGCCTTTTTTAAAACGAAGAATGATTGTGATTTTTATAAGTATGCTTTTCTTCTAAATTCATTACAGGGTGTAATGCCCATGCTGGCACCAGAACTTCACTCAATGTGTCTTAATTTAATGTAGGTTTTTTTTGAGTGTTACCATATAATATTTCCCCATGCTAGGTATGAATCCAAACCTCAGTCACAAGAAACGAACCCAAGTTTGCAATCTGTGCTAAAGATGCTGTTAACCTCCTTTTTTAGTTGAAGGGTTACAATGTCTGCATGTAAAATATTGGTGGTGTCCCATAGAGACATTTTTTCCCTCAAGAGTGTCATAGAACAGATTTTTACTAAACAAAAAGAAACATGTTCTTTGTATCCCTTCCAGAAAGGTAGGGGTAAAATATTTCTTATGTCTTTTTCTTTAGGAAAATTGTAATGAGAAAGAAATACAGTAAGCTAAATGGGAACTGAACATAGGTCTCCATTCTTTTCCACCCCGACTACAAAGTCTGAGCAAATGTGCAACACTGTCCTTAGCACATGCAGATGAATTGTTTTCTGTTTATACAGAGCACTTATTTGCCATAACATTAAATATAATTTTAGAAAAAGCAATTAAATGGTAGCCTGCAAAATGTTTGTGGTTTATTAGTAAACTGCTAAACTTTGGGGAATAAGACCCCATGTGTCTGTGAAATTTCAGTTCAAAGGAACTGTTGCTTTTCATCAAGAAACTCTAATGGATATATCTGCTGGGTATAGTTAATATAAATAAATGTTGGTGATGTAACAGTTCAGCAAACACCAGGGAATAAAACTGGCAGATTGTGAATTCTCAGGGCCTGCTGCTTTATTGCAAACAGTTTAATAACCTGTATAACAATCCATGCTGTTCTTTGATCCTCAATCGTTTCTCTGTTGCTTTTTGTCAGTCCCTGCTACTATTTTCTCTAAATTGTATTTTTTAATACAGATGTGTCTGTGTGGTAAGATGACTTAGACATCAGTAGATGTTTAGTTAAAGTACCTCTGACTGAACTGTGATCAAGGGGAGCTCATTTTATAGAAACTGACTAGCAACCCTGGTCTGGAACAGATTAGCTGAAACCCAGAGTGCCTGAGAATGCACAAGGGTTGATATGCAGGTTTTTTTGTTTCCCAGCAGGTCTCTGACATTTTCCAGTCATTTGACTGTCACATATGTCATGCCTCACGTATGCTACAATATTTGCCTTCAATTTTCTCCATGTATTTACTTGTGTGATCTGTAAATCAGTTGTGAGTTCAGACCCCGTGACACAATCAAGAACAATTTGCAGGATAGAAAAGGTAGAAGGCATCCCGAAAACTGTCCCATGTGCTTTGTTTAATTAAAAACACAATGAGACTATGATTATGGGAATTGCTCCATTAACCAGGGATTATCTCATGTTAAATATATGGAGAGGCTTCTCCTTGAACTTTGTACAGTATGTCACGGCTCTCTGACAAATCTCATATTAGCAAGGGGATGCATACAACAGCATGCTGTGTAAAAAGCCCCACAAGGTTGCTTTAAAACATGAATTAAATTAACATTTTACTTATTGGTCTGAATATGAAAAACTGTGCCTTGCAGAGAAACTGCTTGAATGTTATATGATTTGTGGCTAGCTTTGTTAACTATTTTCAAGGGGGAAAACGACTGCATTGTTCCAAAAAGAACTGCAGCCAACATTAACTTTACCCATTTGTGAAGACAATCTTTGATTGTAGTACAATTGAAATTAATTTCTTTGCATATATTTTCAGTGTCCATGGACTGTCCCTATGCTTTAGTTTAGGGATGCAGTAAAGTAAAAATCTGCCAGCAAAGCCATGGCTAAGTGGCCTACTGTGCATTGCACTTTGTGAAGCTTTGTAAAGAGTTTGGCTGCAAGCCTAACTTCACCAACTGCCACTTTGCCCAGCCAAGTGCAACTTCAGTAGCGAAGAAACACTTCACTAGTGAAGTACCAATTCATGGATTTCAGTTATTTTGTTTTAGAAGTCTTCTCCCACCCTTAGAAACTCAGCTACAGTGGCGTGAAAAAGTATTTGCCCCCTTCCTGATTTTCTCTGTTATTGCATATTTGGCACACTGGATGTTTTCAGGTCTTTAGACAAAATGTTATATTAGATAAAGGGAACCTGAGTGAACAAATAACACTTGTTTTTTTTTACTTATTTCATTTATTTCATGAAAAAAGTTAACCAACACCAACTGGCACTGTGTGAAAAAGTAATTGCCCCCTTACACTTAATAACTGGTTACGCCACCTTTAGCTGCAATGACTGCAACCAAACGCTTCCTATAATTCAATATCAGTCTTTCACATCGCTGTGGAGGAATGTAGCCCACTCTTCCTCATGCAGAACTGCTTTAATTCAGTAACATTGGTAGGTTTTGAGCATGAACTGCTTGTTTCAGGTCCTGCCACAGCATCTCTATTGGGTTTAGGTCTGGACTTTGACTAGGCCACTCCAAAACTTTAATTTTACTTCTTTTCAGCCATTCTGATGTGGACTTGCTTTTGTGCTTTGGATCATTGTCTTGCTGCATGACCCAACTACGCTTCAGCTTCAGCTGACGGACGGATGACCGGACATTCTCCTTAAGAATTTTCTGGTACAGAGCAGAATTCATAGTTCCTACAATTATGGCAAGTCGTCCAGGTCCTGAGACAGCAAAGCATCCCCACATCATCACACTACCACCACCATGTTTGACTGTTGGTATGATGTTCTTACTGTGGAATGCTGTGTATGCTTTATGCCAGACATTGTGGGATCCATGTCGTCCAAAAAGTTCCACTTTGGACTCATCTGTCCATAGAACATTTTCCCAAAAGGCTTGTGGATCATCCAGGTGCTTCTTGGCAAATGAGAGATGAGCATTTATGTTCTTCTTGGTTAGCAGTGGTTTCCACCTTGCTACTTTCCCATGAAGCCCATTTTTGCCAAGTCTCTTTCTGATTGTGGAGTCATGAACACTGACCTTAGCTGAGGCAAGAGAAGCCTGCAGTTCTTTGGATGTTGTTTTAGGATCCTTTGAGACTTCCTGGATGATTTTATGCTGCGCCCTTGGAGTAATTTTGGCAGGCCGCCCACTCCTGGGAAGATTCACTACTGTTCCAAATGTTCTCCATTTGGGGATTATGTCTCTCACTGTGGTTCGATGGAGTCCCAGAGCCTTAGAAATAGCTTTGTAACCCTTTCCAGACTGATAGATAGCAACAACTTTTTTTTCTGATCTTTTCAGGGACTTCCTTTGATCGTGGCATAATGTGCTTGTTGAATCTTTGTGCTGGCAACGTGACTCTGATGGTAAGGGTCAAAATAAGTGAGGTTTATATTGAGCAGGGCTGGCTGTAATCAAGCCTGGCTGTGTTCAATCAGCTGACTCTAATTATCCCTTTAATTGGGTTGATTTAATTAGGGGGGCAATTACTTTTTCACACAGTGCCAGTTGGTGTTGGTTAACTTTTTTCATTAAATAAATGAAATAAGTAAAAAAAAAACAAGTGTTATTTGTTCACTCAGGTTCCCTTTATCTAATATTACATTTTGTCTAAAGACCTGAAAACATCCAGTGTGACAAATATGCAATAATAGGGAAAATCAGGAAGGGGGCAAATACTTTTTTCACGCCACTGTATGCTCCCTACCATCCTTCCATCCTCCAAATAATACAGTAAAATTAACTCCCTTCCCCAGTGCACTCAACACCCATATTACCCTCTTCCCTCTCCATAAAAACATGGAAACATAGACTTTGATGGCAGATAAGGACCACTTGGACCACCCAGTCTGCCCCCCCCCACTAGAATTGCTTTATGACTGCCCCATGCATTCTTGAACTCACCCACTGTTTTTGACCCCTCAGTCACCTCTGTAAGGCTGTTCCATGCATCCACCACCTTCTCCATGAAAAAATACTTCCTTACATTGCCCCTGAGTCATCCACCCTCTTTCTTCAACTTCTGCCCTCTTATTCTTGCACACATCTTTTTTCTGAAAGATGCTACCCTCTTGGACTTTGTTGATTCCCTTGAGGTACTTAAATGTTTCTATCATGTCTCCCTCCTTTCCTTAAAGGTATACATATTAAGCTGCTTTAGTCTCTCTTTGAATAGTTTCTGGTACAGACCCTGCACCATTTTAGTTGCCCTCCTCTGGAATACCTCCATCCTGTCCATGTCCTTGCAGAGATGGGGTCTCCAGAACTGCATGCAGTATTCCAGATGGGGTCTCACCAACTGTCTGTACAGAGGGATAACAACTTTCTTTTTTTCCACAGGTGATATCTCTCCCTATGCATCCCAGTATCCCCCCAGACCTCCTTACTGTCTTCTCACATTGTCTGCCTACCTTTAAGTCATCTGATATGACTACCCCAGGTCCCTTTCCATTTTTATTTTTGTTAGTACCTCCTCCCACATTGTGTACTCTTCCCCTGGGTTTTTGTTTCCCATGTGCATTACTTTGTACTTCTTTGCATTGAATCTAAGCTGCCATACTTTTGACCATTCCTCCAACCTTACCGAGTTCCTTTTCATCCTTTCCACTCCTCGTTGTGTATCAACCCTGTTGCAGATCTTTGTGTCATCTGCAAAGAGGCATACTTTCCCTTCCAGTCCCTCTGTAATATGACCTATAAAGACATTAAATAGGACCGGTCCCAGTACTGAACATAGAAACATAGAATTTGATGGCAGATAAGAACCGCTTGGCCCACCTAGTCTGCCCATTTCCTTACTTAATGAATAAGCTGCAGATCCTAGTTAACCAGCAGCCTACTTCTTTCTACCCCAACCCCCTAGAATTGCCTTATGACTGTCCCATGCATGCTTGAATTCCACCACTGTTTTTGACTCCACAACCTCCTCTGGAAAGCTGTTCCATGCATCCACAACCCTCTTTGTGAAAAAATGCTTACTTACATTACCTCTGAGCAACCCCTCATCTTCAAATTGTGCCCCCTTGTTCTTGCACACCTCTTTTTTTGAAAGATGCTACCCTCTTGGTCTTTGTTGATTCCCTTGAGATACTTGAAAGTTTCTATCATGTCCCCCCTCTCCCTTCTTTCCTCGAGGCTATACATATTAAGCTCCTTTAGTCTCTCTTCATCTGTCTTCCGGTGCAGACACTGCATCATTTTAGTTGCCCTCCTCTGGACAGCCTCCATCCTGTCTATGTCCTTGCGGAGACTGGGTCTCTAGAACTGCACACAGTACTCCAGATGGGGTCTCACCAGCTGTCTCTACAGAGGGATAACAACTTCCTGTTTTCTACTGGTGATGCCTCTCCCTATGCATCCCAGTATCACCACAGCCCTCCTTACTGCCCTCTCACATTGCTTGCCCATCTTTAAGTCATGTGATATGACTACCCCCAGGTCCCTTTCCATTTTTGTTGTTGTTAGTATCTCACCCCCCACTGTGTACTCTTCCTCTGGGTTTCTGTTTCCCAGGTGCATTACCTTGCACTTCTTAGCATTGAATCTAAGCTGCCATACATTTACCATTCCTCTAACCTTGCCAAGTCCCTTCTCATCTGTTCCACCCCACCTTGTGCATCAACTCTGTTGCAGATCTTTGTGTCATCTGCAAAGAGACATACTTTTCCTTCTAGTCCCTCTGCAATGTTGCTTATAAAGACATTAAAGAGGACCAGTCCTAATACTGAACCCTGCGGTACCCCACTAGTAACCCCCCTTTCTTCGGTGTGGGCTGCATTTACTATTACCCTCTGTGTCCTATTCTCCAGCCAATTCTTTACCCAGGCTATCATCTTGGGACCCACTCCCAGGCTGGCTAACTTGTATATTAATCTTTTGTGTGGGACTGTGTCAAATGTCTTGCTAAAGTCTAGGTAGGCCATGTTCACAGCCCCTCCCTGATCTACTACTTTGGTCACCCAGTCAAAGAAATCTATTAGATTAATCTGGCATGACCTTCCTGCTGTGAACCCATGCTGCCTTGGGTCCTGTGCCCCTCTGGCCTCTAGGTACTCTGCAATTCTTTCCTTCAGAAGTGATTCCATCATTTTCCCTATCACTGAGGTTAAACTAATAGGTCTATAGTTCCCTGCTTCTGCCCTGCTCCCACTTTTGTCAAGGGGAATCACATCTGCCCTCCTCCAGTCCTCAGGTACCACCCCATCCTCCCATGATTTGTTAAAAATGGTAGTCAGTGGTGTCACTAGTTCTACTCTTAGCTCTTTTAGAATTCTGGGATGAATCCCATCATGCTGCATTGCTTTGTCCACCTCCAGTTTTAAGAGTTCTTTCAGAACCCTTTCTTCTGTAAATGGGCTGGTATCAACTTCTGTATTCAGAGTGTTTCTATTGTTTGTTTTAGGTACCTCCCCCTCTTCATTTGTAAATACTGAGCAAAAATACTTGTTTAGTATCTCTGCCTTTTCACAGTCACCCTCTGCCTACTCCCCCTCCCCTTTATTAAGCCTCACTATCCCTCCCTTGGTCTTCCTTCACTCCCTGATGTACCTAAAAGAGTTTTATCCCCCTTCTTAAGTGAGTTGGCTATCTTTTCCTCAGTTCGGGCCTTTGCTGTTCTGACTGCCTTCACAGCTTCCTTTTGCTTTAACTGATACAATTCTCTGTCCTGCTCCTTCTGTGATTCCTTGAACCCTGCGGTATTCCACTAGTAACCTCCCCTTTCTTCAGAGTGGACTCATTTACTATTTTATTTATTTATTTAGTTTTTGTTGACCGGGTAAGTGCACTAGACATATCCTGCCTATTTTCAGGCCCGACCCGGGGGATGGGGATACAGATGAATGCCAACTGACCTTGAACCAGATTAAGCTGTTGGTGGTATTTTTAGTGAATGAGGGAAATTTGGCCAGGACACCAGGGAAATTTCCCTACTCTTTTTGATAAGTGCCACGGGATCTTTAACATCTACCTGAACTACCACCAGTCCAGGCAGATGGGACCTCGGTTTAACGTCTCATGCGAAAGACGGCATCTCAGAAGTGCAGCACCCCTCTCATGCTGCATTACAGTGTCTGTACTATAACCCTCTGTGTCCTGTTGTTCAGCCAGTGTTTTACCCAGGCTACAACTGTAGACCAACTGCCAGGCTAGCTACCTTGTTTATTAATTTTTTCCGTGGGACTGTGTCAAATGCCTTGTTATGTCTAGGTAGGCAATATCCACAGCCCCTCCATGGTCCACTGCTTTGGTCACCCAGTCAAAGAAATCAATTAGATCCATCTGACATGACCTTCCCACTGTGAATCCATGCTGCCTTTGGTCCTGTGCCCCACTGGCCTCTAGGTACTGAACAATTCTTTCCTTCAGAAGTGATTCCATCATTTTCCCTACCACTCAGGTCAAATTAACAGGTCTATAGTTTCCTGCCTCTGCTTTGCTCCCACTTTTGTAAAGGGGAATAGCATTCTCCCTCCTCCAGTCCTCAGGTACAACACCATCCTCCCATGATTTGTTAAAAATGGTAGTCAGTGGTGTCACTAGTTCTCCCCTTAGTACTTTTAGAATTCTGGGGTGAATCCCGTCAGGACCCATTGCTTTGTCCACCTTTCAGTTTTAGGAGTTCTTTCAGGATCTTTTTTTATGTCAATGGACTGGTTTCAACCCCCTTATCCAGTGTGCTTCTATTCTTTGGTTTAGGTACCGCCCCCTTCTCTTCTTCAGTGAATGCTGAGCAAAAGTATTCATTCAGTATCCCTCCTTTTCATTGTCACCCTCTGCACACCCCACACCCCTTCCCTTTATTGAGCCTCATTATCTCTCCCTTGGTCTTTTGTCTCTCTCCCTAATGTACCTATAAAAGGTTTTATCCCCCTTCTTTTTTTTTTAATTGTCTTTCTAACTCCACTGAACCGGAACTCTCTCGGGCTATCCCCACTGGCCTATCGCTCTACCACCCACCATCTCTCCCATCATCTTCAAGTTAGCTGTGACCTCCCCAGGGCCTCTGACTCCTAACACCCCCCCGGAGAGATTGTGGGGGCAGTGACAGTAGACCGGCATTGGACATGTGGCGGGGCACTCGAGGAAGCCATCGCCTATCTGGCCAGGGAGGATTTTTCCCCTTGTACGCCCTTTAGTCCCCTCCTCCCTCCCCAAGTGTGGTGCATGTTCCCAACTTTGGCACACAGCAAACCTGCCAGCGTCAGGTCACGCTTATGTATGTGCTGCTCAGGGCTCTGCGATGCCCCCGATCTCCACCGGGGGTTGCTGGAGCTCTGAGCCACCCTTCACTCTCCCCACGGACAGGAGAGCAGCCCAGTGGGTGCTCCATCCCATCCATCCCCTGCCAACCCCCAGCACCTGTGCTCACTCCCGAACCCGGGTCACTGGCGTGAGGTGTGGTGTCCAGCGCCTCAACCCTCAGTGCCACCGGGCCTTCATCGCCCTTCTTAATGGAGCTGGCTATCTTTTCCTCAGTTTGGGCCTTTGCTATTCAAACTGCCTTCCCCATTTCCTTCTCCTTTAACTGGTACATTTCTCTGTCCTGGTCATCCTGTGTTTCATTATACTTCCTGAATGCTACCTTTTTCTCCCTAACCTTCCCCGCAACCTATTTTGAAAACCACAGTGTTTTTTTTCCTTCATTTTGTTTTATTGATTTGCTTCACACAAAGGCTTGTTGCCTCTGTGATGGCTGTTTTGATTTTTCCAATTTTTCCTCCACCCCTCCTTCTTGCCCATTTGCTAATGCTTTTCTGAGGCAGTCTCCCATTTTCCCAAAGTTAGCCCTCCTAAAGTCCAGTACTCTTGCTTTTGTATTTCTTGACTCTATGGCTGTGTTTATCATGAACTACACTGTTTTGTGGTCACTTGTTCCCAGATGGCTACCCACTTCTAAATCTGAGATCCTCTCTCTCTCCCCGTTTAAGAGTACCAGGTCTAGGATTGCTCCTTCCTACGTGGGTTCCAGCACTGGTTGTCTGAGGCATGCCTCCTGTACCGCATCGAGAATAACCCTGCTTTTGGATGTGACTGCAGCAAAGGTGCTCCAGTCAACATCTGTCGTATTCAGGTCCCCTATCAAAAATATCTCCCCTTTTTCTGCAATTCTAAGGATGCCTTCTATCATTCCTTGTCCATTGCCTCCCCTGATATGAAGGTCTGTATACAACCCCCATGCGGATTGTGGTGCCATTTCCTGTCTCCAGGATGACCCACAGTATCTCCTCTCCTCCATGTTTACCTTTTAGTTCCATTGATTTGATCCCTTTCCTTAGATAGAGAGCTACTCCTCCTCCTCCCCCCCTTTTACCCTCCCTGTCCCTCCTGTAGATTGTGTACCCTGGTTTGTTGACATTCCAGTCATGGTTCTCTGTGAACCATGTTTCTGTGACTACCTTGATATCCAGGCATCCCTCTTCCATCTAGGCCACTAGTTCAGAGAGATTGTTACAAAGACTATGGGCATTGGTACTCATCATCCTCCATTTTTTTATGGCCTTACCCCTTTATTCCCATACCTGTCCTTACTGCCTTTGCGTCTTTCTCCATTTACCCCTGCTCTGCTCCCTATTGACTTCTCTACTTTGGTGTTTGCCTTGCTAACTACCCTGTGTTGTGGGGGTAGACTGGGATATCCCTTCTCCTTTTTAGTGCCTCCCCCCTTGGCTAGTTTAAATGCTTGCCAGTTAAGCATCTTAACCTATCACCTAGGATCCTGGTTCCCCTCCCGGACAGAAACAGACCATCGTGCCAGTATAGGCCTGTATCCCTCCAAGTGGATCCCTAGTCCCTAATGAATCCAAATCCCTGAGCTCCACACCAGTTTTTCAGCCATTCATTGAATCCCATGGTATGGAGTACACTAGCCTCACCCTTGCCATAGACAGGCAGCACCTCCGAGAAGGTTACCATATGTGTTACTTGTCTAAGGCCCCTCCCCAACTTGACAAATTCCTCTTGCACTGCTCTGATCCCATTCCCAGCCAGGAGGACAATGACATCCAGCTCCTTCCCCCATACAGCTGCTCTCAAGATCCTGAAGATTTGCTCATTGTCACTCCAAGCCATGATGCCAGGTAGGCACCTTATCTCCCTCTCCTTCCTCTAGTTCTACCCCCTAATGACTGAGTCCCCCACCAGGAGTTGCTTCCTTCTCTTGTGGGTTCCCATACCACCCTCCTGTGGGTCACCTTTGTGGAGGTTCCCAGCATCCTCCTTGGTCTCCACTGCAGGTGCCTCCATAGAGGAACCACTCTCCATCAGAATAGCATATAAACTGTGGAGAAATACAACTGGAGGGATGTGCCTCTGTTCCCCAACCCTCACCCACCCTCAGCCCACCTTGGTCCAACTACTCCTCTTTCTTGACAACCTCTGAAGCACGGCGCTGGCCCTGGTGGTCCCTGGGAAGGGGAGTAGTTTTCACAAATCCTAGCCAGGTTGGCCTGGAGAAGGGCAACCTCCTCCCTCAGACCAGAGAGGTGCCTGCAAATAGGGTAGCATCTTAGCCTCCAGAACATCTCCTGGTAGACTGCCACCCCACAGCCATTGCACTGCACCACTACTATCATGTCTTATTTTGGGATCCCTCTCCAGCTACTTTGTATGCTTACTCTCTCTCTGCCTTGCTTTTCTACTGCCTATGTGCCCTTACAGCTCTCGACCTTCCTGTTCTGGGACAGGAACTTATAGTATTCTTCAGTAGTCAGACCTCCAGCAGCCTGGGGGGGGGGGAGAGGGAGGGAGAGATACTCTTTCCTTCAAGAATGATGAAACTTATGTGTCTCAGTGATCCTTCCCTTTCTACTGCCAAACAGGAAGTTCCTGTTGTCAGCCAAATCCAGTGCCTATAAAAGTGGAACTGGCTAAGAGTGGGAGGGTGGAGAGGAGGGAAAGAGGGCAATTAGTAAGAAAAGTTCTATCTCTTCAGTCATCTACTCTTTGCTCTGAAAGCAAGATTGCTGTCTGCCAAAAGCTAGCAACAGGGAACTGTAATTGGAAACACTTGTTTTTCTGCTGCCTAAGCCACACCCCAAATTAACTGCTCTCCTCCTGACTTAGCAAGTTGAGAAGCTGATACAGTCCCCTTCCCCAACACAGAAAAACACATTGACACTCTTTTTTACCCTAATTGAGACCCCACACTCTAATAACGTATCTGGTTGCTTAATCCCAACAGGCTCTGACTCCTGCTGAGTTAGAAGTGTTGCTCACACAGCTACACTGTATCAAATAAAGAAATAAATAAAAGAAAAGATGGTGACTGGCTAAAACCCTCAGCACACCACCTCAGTTGGCTACTATCTGAGTTCACAAGATTTGAGTCCAAATAGTGAATAGCTGTGATTCATTGATCACACTATTCACATGCACATTTCCCTTCAGGTGATGGCAGGTTTATCTGGTTTGAGGAGGTTTTTAGCTGGTCACCATCTTCGATTTCATTTATTTTTTTAGTGACTTGATATTATACTGTATGATTGTGTAGGGGATGGGGGGAGGAGGTTGGGATGGGTGGCCTGATGGAACTTTTGTTTTTTGTTTTTATATACTGGGCTGTGTGGTTTACTAGGAGTGGAGAGTCAGATGACTGCTGATTAGCCCTGAAGGAAAGAAGGTTATTTTTATTTAGTTTTTCCTCACTTTCAGCACTCCACAATCTTCTTGGGGCATTCTGCCCATGGAGTTGTTGTGGGCCCCCTGCCAAGCAACCAGCACTCCACAATCTTCTTGGAGCATTCTGCCCATGGAGTTGCGGGGGACCCCCTGCCAAGCAACCAGCACTCCACAATCTTTTTGGGGCATTCCATCTACAGAGCTGCTGGGGACCCCCTGCCAAGCAACCAGCACTCCACGATCTTCTTGGGGCATTCCGGCCATGGAGCTGCTGGGGACCCCCTGCCAAGCAACCAGCACTCCACAATCTTCTTGTAAATGTAATTGTAAATGGAGTCCACTCTGAAGAAAGAGGGTTACTAGTGGGGTACTGCAGGGTTCAGTATTGGGTCCAGTCCTTTTTAATGTCTTCATAAGTGACATTGCAGAGGGACTAGAAGGAAAAGTATGCCTCTTTGCAGATGACACAAAGATCTGCAACAGGGTTGATACACAAGGAGGCGTGGAAAGAATGAGAAGGGACTTGGCAAGGTTGGAAGAATGGTTAGAAGTATGGCAGCTAGGATTCAGTTCAAATAAGTGCAAAATAATGCACCTGGAAACAAGAACCAAGGGGAAGAATACACAACAGGGGGGAGGAAGTAACAACAACAAAAAAGGAAAGGGACCTGGGGGTAATCATATCAGATGACCTTAAGGTTAGCAAGAAATGTGAGAAGGCAGTAGGGAGAGCTGGGGGTATACTGGGATGCATAGGGAGAGGCATCAGCAGCAGAAAACAGGATGTTGTTATCCCTCTGTACAGACCGTTGGTGAGACCCCATCTGGAGTACTGCATCCAGTTCTGGAGACCCCATCTCCGCAAGGACATAGACAGGATAGAGGCAGTCCAGAGGAGGGCAACTAAAATGGTGAAGGGTCTGCAAGAGAAGCCATATGAGGAGAGACTAAAGGAGATTAATAGGTATACCCTTGAGGAAAAAAGGGAGAGGGGGGACATGATAGAAACTTTTAAGTACCTCAGTGGAATCAACAAAGTCCAAGAGGGTAGCATATTTTAGAAAAAGAGACATGCAAGAACAAGGGGACACAATTTAAAGATGGGGGGGCGGTTCAGGGGCAATGTGAGGAAGTATTATTTCACATAGAGGGTAGTGGATGCATGGAACTGCCTTCCTGTGGAGGTTGTGGGGTCTAAAACTGTGGTAGAATTCAAGAATGCATGGGACAGACATAAGGCAATTCTTGCGGGGGCTAGGAAGAAATAGGCTGTTGGTTAACTAGGATCTGCAGCCTATCCTGTAGGTAGGGAAATGGGCAGACTAGATGGGCCAAGTGGTCCTTATCTGCTGTCAAAGTCTATGTTTCTATGTTTATAGAGACATTCCACCCATGGAGCTGCTGGGGAACCCTCTGCCAAGCAACCAGCACTCCACAATCTTCTTGGGGCATACTGCCTATGGAGCTGCATGGGACCCCCTGCCAAGCAACCAGCACTCCACAGTCTTCTTGGGGCATTCCACTCATGGAGCTGCTGGTGACCCCCTGCCAAGCAAGCAGGTACAGAGAATTTGCTTAGAGGCTCATGCCAGATTCTGGCTGGATTTGATCTTGGCACCTTTTTTTCATGGACCCTTTTGTCCTCGCTTTTTTCATAGGGTGGGCAATCTGAATTAAGGACTCCAGCTCCTGTATTGAACTGAGCTGTTCTGCACCACCGAACTGAGGATTTCCTCTCTGTGGCCTGAGCAAGCCATTGCCATGCTGCCCCTGCTTTCTTTTACTCAGTTTTCTCCCAGCAGCCACTATGTGGCTGCTCCCCTCCCGACCAGTACCCTCCCATTCTTAGCTGTGGTTAATTATAAAGGGCTCTTGAGTCACATGCTGAGGCTTTGGAGTAGGTTTTTTCTATCTGCCTAAATTGCCATTTGCAGGTTATTCCATCCTACCTGCAAGTGTTGCCATTTCTCCAATCTGCTTCAGCATACATCATACTTATCAGCATATTAAGCCTACTATGGGGGCATTTTTAAACTACTTTTTGACTTCCCTGCTTCCCACTTGATCTCTGTGGCCTGTCCTGGATAGATTCTTTAAGGCTGACCTGTTCTGTACCCCTTCTGGCTTGTGTCCTGTCCTAACTCCTAGCCCCTTACTCTCTTCATTTCTTTGCCTTTCCTTCACTAATCCTTCTATTCCCCCTTCCTGCTTTGAGCCCACGAGGAGCCATCCAACATAATATCTAGCTCTACTAAAGGTTACCTTGCTCCGATATTTTTTGTGCTGCTGACCCTTCACACTCTCTCACCCCTTGCCTCTGAATCAGCCTGTTCACCATCTGTGGGGCCTCCGTTGGACTTTATCTTCTCCAACTTAGTGGCAGAACATTCTGGTATGACAATTCACCCAGTCTACCTCAGCTATGGGCTCCTTGGTTCTCTCCTTAGGCACATCATCCTCAAAAAACTAATCTCTGCTACACAAGTCTCCTGTGCCCTCGCACTAACAGTTCTCTGGATTACTGCACTATCTCTTACCCTAGCTGGTGACATTGAAACCAACCCTGGTCCCTCGGCTAACCTACACCAGACCCACCCGGCCAACTCATATCTTGTACCCCAGTCCTCAGGATTTACCTTTTCCCATCTTAAGATCCAGATCCTTGCTGCCAGTCTCCCTGAATTGGAGGTCTAGGTTCAGGCAAATAATCCTGACATTCTTGTTCTATCAGAAACATGGCTGAAACCTTCTATCCTTGACTCTAATTGTGCTCTACCATGCTATAACATTTACCGGGCTGACCGACCTTCTAAGAGAGGTGGTGGCCTGGCGTTGTTCTTTAAGGCTCACCTGAATATATCTCTCCTGTCTACCCCTCTCACCAATTGTGAGGCTATTCACACTCTCCTACTCCTTGGTGGGGCAAAGAAACTACACATGGCTGGGGTGTACGTAACTCCACATAATAGCAGGCTGGGTCTGGAACAGCTCACTGCATTGATTCCAGCCTTAACCAAAAACAATGAGGTGATCTGTCTCAGTGACTTTAACCATGACTGGCTTGGACCTAAATCATCCTCCCTTGCTTCCACAATCACTATGGCCAACCTCTTTCAACTCATCACTTCCCCTACTTGTATGTCTCAGAGCACCCATAGCCAGACTTCGTTAGACTGGATCCTCACCAACAGGAAGGACTGTTACTCCTCTGCTGGGATGCTACCCAACTCAATCAGTGACCACTGCCCAGTCTAGAGTATGTGAGATGCTTCCCATTCCTCCCTTCCTCCTAAAATTGTATCCTTTGTTAACTTCGCTAATCTTGCCCCAGCTGCATTCCTTTATGACCTATAACATGTCAACTGGTCCATACTGTTTATGACTGATTATATCAACCTGGCCACTGAATACTTCAACACGACTTTACTTATGCTACAAAGCAAAAATATTCCATACTCTACATGCAGAGTCAAAGGGAAAGTGACCAAGTGGCTGATGCACCCCCTACTGCAGCTGCTCAAGCAGCGAGATAAGATATGGTCCAAATAGAAGTCTTCTTCCAATCAGTCTGACTTTGATGCATATTGTACCTTTTGTAACACCTGCAAGAAGGAAATTTGTGTGGCAAAGAGCTGATACTACCGCAGACTCCTATGTTCCTCTGCCTCTGACCCTAGGAGGTACTGGCACCAGAAAAATGAAGTCCTGGGGAATGCCAAGCCACTCACTCCTAAGGATATGCTTATAAATGACTCTATTTGCAACAGTGCCAGGACTATTGCAAATACCTTCAACTTAATCTTTACTGAGGTTCCCAACATCCCCCCTCCTGCAGCCTGTGTTTGTCCCCCCTCAGCTCCACTCTCAGCTCCTCCACCCTTGGTTCTTTCCCCTATCTCGCTCATGGATGTTCTTAAGCTACTTCAGTCAGTTCCCACATGCAGTACTGCTGGGGCAGATGGTATTGAACCCCAGATCCTGAGGCTTGGTGAGCCGCTCTTTGCCACCCCCATTACTAGGCTTTTCAATTTGTCCATTTGTACCTCCACAGTGCCACTGGCATGGAAATCTGCCAGGATAATTCTGGTCTTTAAGAAAGGGGACCATAGAATTCTATCCAGTTATTGCCCTATTGCTTTACTGCCTACTCTCAGTAAGACTTTAGAGAAACTTATCCACCAACAGATTTCCACCCATCTACAAAATTGTAATCTACAGTCCCCGATTCAGCATGGCTTCTGGGTGGGGCACAGTACCACTATGGCCCTTACCAAACTAACCAGTGAGATTAAGTCAAACATGGATAAACATCTTCTTACTGGTGCCATCTTCATAGACCTCACTATGGCTTTTGACCTGGTTATCCACCCCCTGATAGTTCATAAACTGCAGTCTCTTGGTGCTTCCAGCTCCACAATATCCTGGATCAGGAGCTATCTTGCCAGGTGATCCCAATCAGTCTCATTCAACAGGGTTCTCTCCTCCTTGGCACCTATCTCTTGCTGTGTTCCACAAGGATCCATCCTGGGACCCTTGTTGTTCTCCATTTTTGTAAATGATAATCCCACTTTCTTTACCCATTGTCGCTCCATCACGTATGCTGGTGACCTGGTGCTCTATGCATCCTCTTGTTCACTCATTGACCTGAATACCTAACTGTCATCTGCATTTCATCAGATCCAATCCTGGCTCTCCTCAAACTCCCTAGTCCTCAATCTACCAGAGACCCAGGCCATGCAATTTTGGTCCACCAGGAAAGTTCATGCTGAGACTCCTAAACTTCGCATCCAATGTAATGATGGGACTGCAATCATGACAACAGACTCTTTCAAATAGCTTGGAGTGACTCAGGACCGTGCACTTGACTTCTCTGCCCATATTAATGAGGTATGCAGGTCAGTTAACATCAGGATATGTGCTGCCTACTGAATGTGCCACTCCCTCACCCCTGCTGCCATGATCTCTGTGGCCAAAGGTGTCCTGCTCCCAAAGCTACGGAATGCCCTCCCTATCTTTTCTCAATCCAATGCATCTATTCTTCATAAATGGGACACTATTTACAATAATATCTACAGATTTGCCCTATCGGCCCCTTGTCTTACTCACCACTGCCTCCTGTACTCCTTCCTAAACTGGCTATCCCATCAAAATCTGCGGTCTTACTCCTTGGGCTGCTTTATTGACTCTATGACTAGGAACCCTTGCCCCATCAGTTTTGGGGCAATGTTCACTACTGTGTCTCCCTCCCACCCACTCAGATCATCAAATTCCTTATTCCTCTCTGTCCCACTCTGTTCCACTAGAATGGGTGAGCAAGCTTTTGCCCACTTTGCCTCCAAATTCTGGAACTCTTTACCTCCCACACTTAATTGCCATCTATCTCACTCCTCCTTCAAGTCTGCACTTTTCTCTTACTTTATGGACTTGATTCTTGTGACTGCTCCTAACCGGCCCTGGCCTATGTATCATCACGCACCCATCCACTACTGCCTAGCCCCAGGATTTCTGCTTTGTCCTTGACTGACATCTCTATGTTGATGTTTACCCCATGTTAGTTTATTCCTCATCTATCCCTGTGAGGATAGCAGTGCTGTCTAGCACTCATTATCTATCTGTATCTTATTTGTCGTAAACATGTTTACTGTATTGCCTGTGTATATGCTACACTGATATCTGTTGTATGACATCACCTGCTGATTGTAGTCCACCAATGCCCTACTTGTTGATTGTAACTGTATCTTGTCCCCTCCCAGGTCATGTTTGAAAATAGGCAGGTTCTTGCCTAATGCACCCATCCGGTCAACAAAAACTAATAAATAAAATATATTTACTAGACTGTGTGGGTACCTGAGGCTAGGATGCTAGATTATGTGCTGATTAGTTTAGGGGGAAATGGGGTGTTAATATCTAGTTTCCATGCTGTGTGGGTCACTGGAGGGAGAAAGGTAGAATGGTTGGTGACTGTGCTGGGAGAAGGAATGAGGGTATTATTTTGATTATCAGCTGGTTGGGTGGGTGGAGGGTTACATAGAGTGCTGCAGAGTTGGTAGAAAAGTCACTTTAGCCTGAACTTTATTGGCAATCTTCTGACTTTGCCACATTGCAAAGTGACATTAATTCATGAAATCACACTTTGCGAAGTGAAGATTCTTTGTGAAGTAACAGAACTTCACAGAGTATTATAGTTTACCATGCAAAGTTTGCCTACTTAGTACATTTCCACTGAGATCTCTACTGCAGAATGTTTCCAGTGTGGGAACCCATATGAAATTTCTCATGTTGGCTTTTAATTCACACTTAATGAAGAGGCCCGTGTAGCCTGAAGGCTTGTGTATTATAACATCTTAGCACAAGACATATGTTGGTCCATTCACAGGTATTCAACTATCCAGTAACTCCTGTCTTTCCAAAATAAAACTTTAAAGCCAATAAGCAGTGATGTGTGCAAGTGGATTTACGGTTCCCATTCCAACCACCAACTCACACAGCACTTGTACACTATAGTATTGCATATATGCTCTGGAGCCAACTCCCTGGCCCACCTCAGTAGTTGCTGTGGTGGCAGCATTTTGATCCTTTCTCCTCCAGACTAAGATGTTGTGTTTGGCAGTGCTTCCACAGCCCTTGTTATTCTAGTGCTAGCAAGTAGGGCCTGCTCCAGAATCCAGATAACCAGCATGGTACTTCAATGTGCTACCAGTGGGTCATCAGGCAGTCTTCCCTTCCCTGCACCTTAGTGTTACTGAAGTACTGTAGCTTCCCCCATCATCTTCAATTCAGTCAGATTTTAATTTATTTATGTATTTATTTATTCATTCAGATTTTAATTTATTTATGTATTTATTTATTCATTCATTTAAAATGTGGTATCCAAGAGAGGTACACTCAGTCAGAGATCATTTCAGGGTACAACACATGGATGGGGTTATAATGATTAATAAAAGGAGCAAAACAGTTTTGAGAGAACAGGTGCATATATGGAAAAGTGGAAAAAGTATAATACAAACTGTAAGTTATGGAACTTCAGTCTAAATAAACTCAAGTAAAACACATATGCAAATGTGAGTAAGGATTACAGAACGATACAATAAGTAGGTACAATGAAACCCATGCTAAAACAGTTCCTATAGGACCTTTATGATGTTTCATTTAGAGACTTGAATCAGGGCTATTAAAACAAAAATTCAAAAGCAGGTGGTCAATCATGTTTAGTTTATCTTTTCATTCTTCACTTGTTACATCTCTCAACATTTTGTTGTAATTTCAGATTATTCATGGGTAGTAGATTCCTTTGAATGTAGTATATATACTCAGATTTATTTCATTGCTTTTTATCTACATATGAGCACCACATTCAAAGGAATCCACTACCCATGAATAAAATGAATATACAGTGAAACATTGTGAGATATCTGCATTACTGGACAGAAGGAGGATATTACAAGTAAGGCAAGGAATTATAAAAATACCATAGGCATATCAGACAACAAAATGTGATCTAGTGAGGAGCAAATTCAAGAAATAGCGTTGGGAAAATATACAAATGTAACATAGGGTATATAATTGAATAATGCTAATAGCTAAGGCTGGAGCAAAACTGAGTAGGGGATACATATTTTAGGAAAAGGCAGGAAAAGAAGAGAAGGAAGGAATGAAGGAAGGAAGGAAGGAAGGAAGGAAGGAAGGAAGGAAGGAAGGAAAGAAAAAGGCTAGCTGCAGTAACATGATTTTGAGAAGTGATACACCTGTTACACATTCAACTGCCTAATCTCCTGCTGCCTTGTTGGCCCTGAATGTATCAGCAGAAGTGTAACAGTGAATACTACCTTGTATGTCTTGCTTTTCAGTCTCCTGCCTACAGTAATTCTCTAAATCTGTGTTGCAAGGCCTCTGGTCTGTCTGTTACTGGTGAAAACATGTACCCTGATGGTAACTTGTACCCAGATGGTGGATTTCACTTCACCTTACCTACAGTACCATGATGGTCAGTTTCTCTTCCCCTATGGTTGCAGAAATTGACATTATCAAATATTTCAAGATATTTTACAGTATTTTTAATGACATTCCCTCTGGTGACCCTGTATTGGTACTGTAGATAGTTACCGGTATATACACATACATACCTGTGTACATCAAACTGCAGTTTCTTTAAACTGGGAAAACCACATATGACCAGTTATTATGAAGCAATCTAATCATGTTCCTGTTGCATTACAGTATGACTAAAGCTTTTCAAGATCTACAAGTATGGCAGCAAAGAAGACCTTTGGCAACAAAAACCCTGCTTGATAGAGCACTTAAAAGTCTGCCCATGGACCAGTCATGTGAATACAATGGAGAATAGTTCCTGAAGAAAAGAAAGCACCAGTCAAAAAAAAACATGTTCTCTTGAAGACTAACTCTAGTCAGTCAGATTGAGGCACTCCTTTCTTAAATTAGATTTCCAATTCTCTGGACAAATTGTTCACCAAATGTCATTGATTTCATAACTCATCGTGCCTGAGGCACCTTTCAAAACCCATGAAGCGGTTCAGCTAATTCTATCTATATTATATTGGACCTCAATGAATAAAAATGAGAATCTGCTACAATATTTCCTTTTTAATTGCTTTTTATATTCCAGCTGAAGTTGCTTTTTGGAGGGCAGGGGGATACATTAGTACTTGCTACATGATGTAGACAAATGTTAGCATCATGTCATTTTTCTATTGTAATATGAGTATTTCTTTTAAGCTTCTATTTTGAACAAATCAGTAATTTATGCAATATTTGACATGCTATTTGTCAATGAGTGTCCGAACATTTGTCACAGAATGAAAGGGTATCTTTTGCAGTAGCTTTCATTTTTTGCATTGCAACTAGTTTCATTAAATGGATCTTGAGGAGTGCTGTGGCAGCATATTTCCCTTCTACCTGAGAAAGCAGGTTTGTGTGTGAGCCCTAAAATCCCACACTGGGGTTAGCTGGATTATAGGGATGCTGTGAATGTGAGAGGGTGGTGGGGGTTGTCTCCAGGGTGGGACTGTACAGGCTTCCCAGCATTTGCCCATCCCCCAACTTAGGAGTGGCATGGTGTGAGCTGTATGAGCAACCACTCATCAGTGGTGTAAACCAGGATCAGACACAGTGTCACAGTGCATCACTATTTCTTGTACAACCATTGCCACTGGATCAGGTGTTTGAACCTAGTGGGTATTACTGTATCCTCCTGACCAAAGAAAGGATGCAGTCATGGTGATCACAATCAACAGGGTGGGGGGCAGGGTAAAAGTAATAAAATGGGGGTGAGGATAACTAAAATAAAATCATCATTCCAGGCTTTCCTCCACTACTTGGGTAGACATATCCTTGCTTGAAATCAAACCTGGTACCTTGAGTCCTAATGAAAGCAGTCTACCTGTTCGACTAAAGGACCATTCTTGATAGCTGGGGCATTCATCTGTGCTTTTGACTTCGGACAACTTCAGCCTCAAGAGACACTTGTGGGACTGCTCTGCTGTTAACTGCAGAACTTGTTTGCTGCTTTTATCATATGGCTTTTTCACAGAAAGGACATGTCTGAATAAATGACATTCAAACATGTTTATCAACACAAAACAAAATAACTAGTTTTAAACAATGTAAAGTATCAACATTAAATGTTATGTAATGTAAAGAAGGAGTGACAGAACAAGACACTACTTCTTGCCACACAGGTTTTCCCCTGGATGGCTTCCTGAGTCCCTTCACCATACCCATCAAACTCCAGTCTATCAAGTGCTCAAACATAGCAATGCTTTAACTAAAGAAATAATTTAAAAATGTATTCTCCTAATATTAAGACAATACCTATCCATAAAATAATGTGGCTTAAAAGTATTGCTGTGTGGAACACCATAATCAATGCACTTCATTTACCTGGGCTGCTAACCCCAGTTACTTTGTATTGCTCCTTTCCAGGTTCAGGCCCTTATCACACTAATGAGAAGGGGGATGAGGCAGCAGTTGCCTGCACTAAATCATTATACTGGGGGTGTGGGGGAGACAGAAAAAGACAAGCCCAATGTGTTGGTCTACATTATTTTACTTCTGTGAAGAGAAACCAGTGGGCATATTTACTATTTATTTATTTAAGCGTTTAACCAGGAAGGCATACTGAGCAGGCTACTGCTCGATTACAGCTGCGTCCTGGGGGAACACAGGGGTATACAATACACAGTTTAAAGACAGTATTATACAAAGTATGACACACAAGGACAATTATTACACAAAATTAAGTCCTGAGACAATGTCATAGAAGGTCAAGAGAACAATAGAAACAAGCTCAAGCAGGTGCAATATAGACACAATACAATAAATAGTAGGATAGGTAAGCATATATTAAAATGTTCACAGAATGGTTTCAAAGTCCTTCCTCTCTGTGGTATGTAGCAGTGCCTAGACAAATGAGCAGATAGAGGAGAAATGAGCATGGACCATGGAGTTAAGATGCAGGTGGTAGGAAGAGAAGTGATGAACGTTTGCGGAGAGGGAGTTCCACAACTTTGGCATGTAGTAACTAAAGGCAGCTTGGCCAGCAGCAGTGGACCTATGTGGGACAGTTAAGATTCGTGAGTCAATGTTTCTGAGGGAATATACAACGGTGCTGGGGTTGGCTAGGGCAGTGGCGAGGTATGGGGGGAGTGACTGTGACCAGTACTTAGCCGGGAGTTTTGCACAGTGATACTGCCTATGGTTATCTAGAGAGGTAAGGTTCAATGATTGGTAGAGGGCACAGTGGTGAGTAGAGTAGGGACAGTTCAGGACAAAGCGACAGAAAGAGTGGAAAAGGGGGTCCAGTCTGGCTAAGGCGGACTTGGATCCTGCACTGTAGACTATGTCCCCATAGACAAAGAAGGGGAGGATCATATGCATATAGTAGTGAAATATATCTACTTGTTAATGCATTTAGAATGTTTATTTTTCTTTTACAGTTACAATGAACAAGAATTATTAATGTGCTAATAACTTTCTAGCGAATTTTAAAACATTTATGGACTTATTAGTACCTTTCAAAGTCAATGAGCCTTTTCTGGTTCTCCTTTTGTAGTCAGCATAAACACTGCTCTTTTTCAAGAAGCACAAGCATAAAGTAGCTTACTCTCAGAACACTTCATAGTTTATTTTTTAAGAATGGATATAATGATCATTGGTCTGTGCTATACCCTCATGCTGCCATTTATGTCCATTCTTCATAGATTTACAGGTGGTCCAGACAAATGTAGGCTAATGTCCATCTAGTTTGCCCACCACTATCTCAATACATTTTAATGCCCAAATCATTAAAAGTAATATATTTTATTTTTGAACCCTGGAAGACCATCAGGTGTGGGTCATTGAGTGCTTTATATACAAAAATTAGCCACCCATCATTCCTTCTAATTTATGAAGGCCTAATTCCTTTATTCTCTCATCATATTCCTTCCAAGTTCCCACCCATGCCCAAAACCATTCTGGTTGCACACCTCTGCACCCTTTTCAATCTCACAACATCATTTCTATACTGAGGGAACAAGAGCTGCTCACAATAACCCATGTGCAGCATCACCAGTGATCTGTACTGGGGCACGATCACACTGCTGTCTCAGGAGACAAAGTTTCTAGTAACACAACCCAAGATTTTGGTTTATTTCCAGACCCAATTCTCAAAATGAGGTCCCTGTTTCTATGAATTAGAGGCTATAGTTCTCGGGTTTTACTTTTTGTGGATGTACATTGAATTTTACCATTTAAGGAGTATTGTGTCCCTGAATTTGTATATCCCAACTGTATCACTGTATACTTGTCCATATTAAATCTCATATTTGCCAGTTTTGCTTGGTCAGCTTCTATTAGCAGATTATATCCTCTCACCACTAGAGGACTATATCTCTATCTTTTTATCTAGTACGTAAGCCATGTGGGCTCTCTCTGCCTTTCTCTCACCTCTCCTCCTCCTCCTCCTCCTTGCCCTGGCCCCATCTTCTCTCTCCTGGTCCTAGCCACCCCCACCCCCACCCCACCCTGCCACCATCTACTATGGTTTCCACTGCTACTCCAAGGGAACTCTCCACTTCCACTTGCGACTTGCGCTTGGTGCACCATTTGGATATTCCTGGTTACTTAACCCAACCACTACTCTGAACAAGTGTGGCCACCTCTCTACACTGTACCACCTTGCAGTCCATATGGGACACCGCCTGGAACCTTGCAACTTCTACTCCAGGAAACAACAATCGAAACTATCTCTCAAAGAGCTGCGACTCTGCTCCATAAAACCCCTACTCCTCCTCCTTCTCATCTCAGGCAGTGTCCATCCCAATTCTGGCCCTAGAAGCTCAGGCCACACACAAACTCCAGGTGCCCTTATCCTTGCAACCATTAATATCTGCAGCCTACTACCAAAGCTGGATGCACTCCAAGCCTTCATATGCCAACACAACCCTGACATCCTTGCAGTGGTGGAAACTTGACTGACACCAAAAGTTCCTGACTCAGCAGTAACAATACAGGGCTACAATGTCCACAGGCTGGACCAGATATCCAAAAAAGGTGGTGGTTGTCCAATCTATGTCAAAGACTCCCTGTCTTGTCACCCTGTAGCAACTCCATGACTTTCTGCCTCAGCCCAGATTCTGCCAATCAAAATCGTCCTAGGTCCCAACCATAAATCCCTGACTATTGTCTCCATATACATCCCGCCCAGGGACCCTAAACATGGATTCAACGACGTCCTAAACTTTATCAACTCTTATCCTCCTGAAGCTGAACTTATTTTACTAGGGGATTTCAACATAAACTGGTTAGCATCGAGTGCCAGTGCCTATAAAGACTCCATCTCAGCTGCTAACTTCATGCAAATGGTAAACTCCCCTACTAGGAATAACTACAAGATTGGCACTAGTACCCTCTTGGATTGGGTCCTCACCACTCACCCACACAAGGATTTCTCATTCGACCATTCTCCCAGACTCACTCAGTGACCACTCCCCAGTCATGTGTGCATGGTCTAACAAATTCCTTAAGCCCCCTCCCAAAATTATCACTAGCAGAGTCCTTCCTCGGGGAAAACTTCCACATCTCAAACAACACCTGCTTCTACAAGACTGGTTATCCATCTATGAAGCAACAGATGTTAACTTGGCTCTTGATCACGTCATCTCAATTTTCAACAAAGCCTGCGACCTCTTTGCACCTGCAAAAAAGTGCAAAACAAAATCTATCTCTAACCCATGGGTCACCTCGGCTCTTCTCTCACAGCTGAAACTAACGGATCACCTCTGTGCAGTTGCCAGAGCCACTGGCAAACAACTGGACATCCAAAATTACAAACAAGCATGAAATGCCTGCACAAAAGCCATACAGCTAATGAAATCCACCTATTACAAAGACGCTCTCACCAATACATGGGGAAACGGTCGTGCTTTCTGGGACAATATCAAGGATGTCACAGGGAAGCAGCCAAAAACCTCTCTGGCCATGTTAATGGTTGATGGATCCTCAACCCTTGACCCCAAGGTGATCAGAACATCTTTAACATGGCTTTTCAGACCTAGTGCTGTTCTACCCATGACTTTTTCGAGAACAGGGCCTACTCCCCAAATACCTCAGCCCCTCAGTCTAACCATCCCCTCTTCTGCTTCAGGAAGGTAAGGCTGAATGAAGCTTGCCGCTATATTACTGCAGCTATCTCTAAATCTAGATCTAATAGCGACACCCTGGACCTTAAGCTTCTGTTGCTCACCCTCGATGAGGTAATTCATCCATTAACAGAAATCCTAAACCTCTCTCTCAGCTGTGGAAAATTCCCTAACCTATGGAAAACAGCCACCGTGACAGTCCATAAAAGTGGGAACAAGACGATTCACTCAAATTATTGCCCTATCTCCATACTGCCCCCACTCTCTAAGGCACTCGAGCGCATCATGGCTGATCAACTTACCGACCACTTGGATAAATACAATATACCTTGTCCACAACAACACGGCTTCTGGAAAGGTCACAGCACCACCACAGCCCTTCTTGAGTTCACTGGAGCTTTACACACAAATCCCTTGACAACGGCCTTCTCACAGGGGTCATTTTCGTCGACCCCTCCAAGGCATTCGATACAGTACACCATGGACTACTAATACACCAACTACTGAAAGCTGGGCTATCACCTGACTCTTCTCTCTGGTTTATAAGCTACTTAGAAAACCAGTCACAGAGAGTAGAAATTGGAGATGCTCTTTCTAACACCCTGCCTGTTCGCTCGGGTGTCCCACAGGGATCCATACTGGGACCCCTCCTTTTTTAGCCTTTTCTTAAACTCCCTCCCTTACCACTGCTCTGAGCAGATCATACTATATGCCGATGATGCTGTTGTATTCTCCACTCACAAAGATCCTGCAACTTTTCAACACAACCTTCAACTTGGTTTCAGTTCTGTAGAGACATGGTTTCTTAATCATAAACTGGTCCTCAATGACAAGAAAACCAAATCTATGCTCTTCTGCAGCTCTCATAACCCACACAAGCTCCACCACTTGCCTATCTCCACCACCCAGGGGAACACTCTAGATCAGGTGGGGTCCTTCAAATACTTAGGGATACAGCTTGACCCTAATCTCTCCTATGGACTTCATGTAGATAATGTAGCTAGAGCTGCTAATACATGGCTTGGTCTCCTCTACAAACCAAACACAGACCACACTTCACGCCAGAAGCTTTGAAGGTTGCAGTCCTGAGCTCTGTGATCTGTGTAATAGACTATGGTCTCATCATTTATGGCTCGGCCACAACCACAACCCTTAGATGCCTCTCAACTGCCTTAAATAAAGCATGTCGGCTCATCACTAGTGCTCACCGTCTCACCCACACATGTGACCTGTACACTCAGACTGGCTGGCTCCAACTATCAAACCGCATAAAGTTTCTCATCTGCTCCATGGTTAAAAAAATCTACCTTGACCTTGCACCTTCTGGGGTCTCAACTCTGTTGCAACACCGAATTAAGAAATGGTGCCTTAGGAGATCCACGCTACAGCTACTGAAAGTCCCCCACTGTTACACTTCACAGGGACAATGCTCTTTTGCTTATCGAGTGCCACTCTGGTTCAATGGCCTCAGCCCAACCATCTCCTCTGCCCCTACTACTGGTATGTTTAAAACTAGGCTCCGGGACTATCTCACTACCAACAGCTCCTGTGACTGCCCAACTTAACCTTGTTTCTCCACTTCCCTTTCTGCTCTAGTTGTACCCCCTTCCCGTCCCTTCCTCATTAGATTCTACCCTCACATCTTGGTATACCCAATGCTGCACTTTTCACCCTCTCACCACCCTTACTACATTCCTTCTCTCCCCCTCCCCTCTTCCCTCTCCCTATGACTCTGGCTCTTCTTATCTGTTGTCTATTTTCTCTGACAAATGCCGCTGGCTGCCTTGTTACAATGCTACCCTTGAACTGTATTAATCTGTACTCTGTTTGCAATGTCCACATTGTTGTAATGTCTGTCTTGATGTTCCCCATAATTTGTATTTCTCTGATGTGGAACCTTTGTAAAAGAGCCATGGCTCAAAGGTATTTGTAATCCTAGACTTGATAAATAAATAAAATAAGCTAGCATGTTCAATTCCCGCTGCCTGACATTTATGTCTTCATTATAGCTAATAATCAATTTCAGTTTGAAAGCATCAATATTTTATTATCCAGCCATCATTTACATACTGCATATCACTAGTGTACACATTAAATAATGTCTTGTAAAGTGCTGAACACTAAGTTAATTTGAAGTACCTCACTTGTAACTCTACCCTAATCTAAAAGAATTCCAGTTATCCAGACTCTTTCCATTCTGTTATCAATCTAACAGCTGAAACATCTGATTATGCCCTGATTTAATCTTATATATATTGATTTATTATTTTGAGAATCAGCTCTTTGTGGGGAACATATCAGAAATGTTGTTGTAATCCAAGCAGATTATACCTGCAGCTTTTCCATCATTAATTGCCATGCCAGCTGATAAACAGCATATGATAAAATGTGTCAAACTGAACCTGAGACTGGTGAACCCATGCTTTGTCTCGTCTGCTTTATTTGTCTTAACAATACTATTGATTTCATGCCTAATAATGCTTTGGTATGATAATGCAATGGTATGGTATATTTAAGGAACAAGACATGACAGGCTGTGCATTGTGGTGGGTCAATGGCACACCTTGGATGTACTGTGAGGTACAAGGCATGGTCAACTGCCTTCAGCCACTCTAGATGTGCCATTATGGATTTTTTAAATGTTCATCCGCAACAATAACATAGTCCTAGAAAATTACAGCATTGGCATGTCATTTCAGTTTCAAATATTATGCAACTAAAAATACAGTTTTATTAAATTAATATTTGAACTATCTATTTTCCTTCACCCATCCCATTTACCTGTTTACTCACCTTTTATTTATTTATTTATTAGAAATTTAGTATACACCTGTAAGCTAGGAGCTCTTTCAATGGATTCCATGGAAAAAAAACAGGAGGACGGATAAGTATTGAATAAGACTAGAAACAAAAACTGAAGAAATATAAAAACAGGTACATAGTATCATTTACAATTAGTGTAGATAAGTAAAGCAACTCAAGACATTGCACAATGTATGCCATGGACTCAAACATTGGACAGCAGGGAAGGTGCAGCCCATAAGGCCTTGTCTCAGTGGTTTCAGGTAAGGAGGAAGAAAGGAGAGATAGAACCTTAAGGGGGCAAGGAGTGGCTTAGTGAACAAGTTATAAGGATGGCCAAGGAGCAGGGCATAGTAGGGTGGCAGAAGAAAGGGTGAAATGTAGAGAGAGAAACAGACAATGGGAGAAAGGAGTGGCCAGAGATCAGGTAAGATGGGAGGCCAGCTAGGCAGGGACAGCCAAAGGGAGGTGAGAAGGACAAAGAAAATAGTATACCTACGAGGCCAGGTTATGGTGATGGAGGATGAGCAAATGGTGTGTGAAGGTGGAGAGGACTCAATGGAAGGGGGAGAGAGAACAAGGCAGCAGCAGGAGGAGAGAGTGAGAGAGAGAGAGAGAGAGAGATGAGGGACAGACAGTAAGACAAGTGAGATGTGCTGAGATTAGGAGCAGACAGCAAGACAAGTGAGGTGTGAATAGTGCTGAGGAGGGGAAGATACTGGGTACCAGGAGCACAGGTGGAGGGCATGCTGGGAGGGGAGAGTGAGGTGAGGAGCAGGAGTAGTCAGAAGAGTAAGAAGAAGGATGAGGGACCTGGGGACGTGCAGGACTACTAGTTAACACTAGTTAGTGGAAGCAATCACAACTGGATGTAGCAATAAGATGCTGTCTGAGCAGTTGTTTAAAGGATCCTAGTGTGTGAGTCAAAGAGATGCCGATGTGCAGTGAGTTGAGACAGAGCAGGTCCTGGTGGATGAAGAATTGTTACCCTGGGGAGGTGCAGTAGCATGGGATTTTGTAAAACTGGCTGTCCAAGCTTCTGGTGCGGAGAGGATTGGCGTATGGGAAGAGGAGTTCCTGGACTCCAGGAGGCATCATTCCAAGGCTGATCTTTTTTGTTAGCAAACACATATGGTACATTAGTTTACCCTTGAGATGGAGCCAATTTGCCTGGGAATACAGGTCACAGGTATGGGTCATGTGGGTGGAACCAGTTAGGAGCCGGCAGGCTTGTTGAGAGCAATAGAGATATGGCGGATAGATGTTTCTGTGGAAGACCCATAAATGACAAGCCCATAGTCAATTAGTGAGACCACAGAGCTAAGAATAGCAAGTCTGAGGGCTTCTGCAGTCAGACAGTGTCTGCATCTAAATAGGATACCTAGATGTGAGTTAACAGCCTTGGCAATATTGCCGATATGCATCGCATAAGATAGGGAGCTGTTGACCTTTATCCCCAGATACTTAAAGTGCTAAAGCAGATCCAGTGGGGTACCCATAGAATTGGTGATAGAGAGGTGGAAGGTTTCATGCCTGTTCTGAGGACTGGAGAACAATAGAGTCTTTGTCTTTTTGTAGTTTAGTATAAGTTTGTGCTTGTTAAATCAACTTTCGATGCTAGCAAAGTCAGACTGGAGTCACAGCTCCAGAAGTTTGGGGCAGGATCACTGGTGCACAGGACAGCATCATTCTCATACAACAGTGTATGGCCCTGGCAGGTGAGGGGTAGTGTGTTAAGGAACACACTAAACAGGAGTGGTCCCAGAATGGAGCCTTCAGGGACTCCTGAAAGAATGGGTCCAGTGTCAGATAGGGAATTACCAATCTTCACCTGCTGAGAACTGTCACTCAAGTATCTGCATAAGCATTTTACAGTGTCATAAGAAAGATCAGTGGTGGAGAGTTGTTCGGCCAAGTGGTCATTATTCACCATGTCAAAAGCTTTGGTCAAATCAATGAATGCTTCACCGACAAGGAGATCTTGGTCCAAGGAGTGATGGATAAAGCCCATAATTTCTAACAGGACCATAGTGGTGCCTTGCCCACACCTAAAATCATGTTGCTCTGGGCATTGCAGCTGATAATTTTCCAAGTAGTCGGCCAACTGGTCAGCCATTATCCTTTCCAAGGCTTTCAAGAGTGGAGGGAGGATGGAGATAGGATGATAGTTCCCATGCAGTGCCCAGTCTCCACTCTTAAGCACAGGGGTCACTGTAGCAGCTTTCCACAATCTTGGGAATTTGGAGAATCTAAGCAACAGAATAATAATATGTGTAAGGGGCACCAGGATTTCGTCTAGTGTAATTGCGACAAACTTGAGGTCAAGGCCATTTCCATTAGATCAGCATTCCCAGAAGAGTCGATTTTACTAGTTGGGCTGAAGAAGAGAGAGTACACTACTCAGGTCTATAAATGCAATGTTAAAAGTATTGGCTGTGTCTTTTGGATCAAGGAAGGGTTAGCCATTTATCATAAGCATGGCAGGGGCCACCTAGGGGGCTTTTCCGGTGATCTCACTAAGGTTGCTTCAAAATGTATGATCATCTTTGCAGGAGCGGGGAAGGGTATCCTTGTAGAAATTACTTTTAGCAGTATGAATAGCCCTGGTGCATTTGTTTCTAGCCTGCTTATAACACTGAAACTCCACCTGTCTCCCAGAGGCCCTAGCCCTGAGCCATAGATGGTTCCTGTTTTTTAGGAGCTCAATACGATCAAGGGTTATCCAAGGGTTCTGTTGACCTTTAATTTTATATATTTTAAACAGAGCATGCTTGTCACATACGGTGTTGATTTGGCAGATAAATTACTCAAGTGCTTTATCAACATCTCTGGTGGAGTAGACTGAGGACCAGTCAAGCTTACTGAGGTCTGCCTTCTAAGTGGCCACATAGGAGGACTCTAGTGAAGATTTTTCTAGTTGGAGGCTTGAAAAATGTATTAGTCCAGCAGAATAAGACTGAGGAGAGGTCACTTATTCCATCCATGAGTACAGAGATGTTTGAGGTGTGCTCAGGGTGGTTTGTGAGTATCTAGTCCAATAGGGTACTCATACCAGTCTCATAGTTAATTCTCATAGGAGAATTGACAAGCTGGGTAAAGTGAACAGCAGAGAGGGCATCTTTAAAGGGGCATGCATCCTGGGAAGACCAGTTGACACTGAAGTCACCAAGCAGTATGACCTCAGAGGTAACACTTAAACTATCCAAACACTACCAGAAGTGACTGCAATCCTGTGGATGCCTGCTTAGGTGGGATATAGACCAACATAATAGTGAAGGTTTTATTATGTGTGCCTAGAAACACTTTAATGGCAAGTGATTGCACATTGCTGCCACAGGTGGGCAATGGCAGGATGAGGCCCTGGAGGCTGTTTTGAAGATAAATTGTGCAACTGCCACCTCTTTTAGTTAGACTATCCTGCCAAAAGACTGAATAGCCAGGAATGGCGATAGACACATAGGGTATTTTTGGGGAGAGCCATGCCTCAACAATTGAAAGGCTATCAGAGTTGAGATGGGTGATCCAGACTTTCAGGTTGTCAAGTTTGGGGATGAGGCTACAAATGTTAAGGGATGCAATTGTGAATATTCTATGGTTTCTTGGGAGGGTGCTAGATTTTTGGGGTGGTGCTGGGTTGGGGTCGATATTTCCAGCAAGAAGCAAAAGCAGAAGTACTATCCTGTACAGGTATTCCTTTATGAGTTTGCTATGACATTTCTTCCCTCGCTTGCTGTGGCAAAACAAGGTCTTTCCCCTGTGTGGAAAAAACTTAGGGAGATATGAGAGTGTGGGCTGCCAACAAGGGTGGTGGCCTAATGACCAAATGTGGCTATAAGGGGACATGTCCCAGGGTTTATGACTAGAAGTACGGTTGAGGTAAAGTGGGAAGGTAAAGGAACCATATACATATAGGTGGTAGTCATCTAAGATGGGGGGGGGGGTGGCTGTGCATGTCCAGCCATAAGTTATGTCTTGAAGCATTGGAAGGGGAAAAAAACTATTAGACCCACAGTTAGTAAGACGGCAGCATGGGACATCATTCTAGGGTCCAAAGAGCCTTGGGCAGCAACAAAGTTAGTTGGCCTGTTGGTTCACAAATTCTGGGGAGCAGAGCTGCAAGGTAAAGGTAGTAGGAGAATAAAATGAGGGTGGCAGTCAAGTAGTAGGTGAATAAAATTAAGCGTACAAGTAGAATTATAGAGAGGTCCCCTGGTTAGAAGCATCACGACGACAGTGGAGAATTGGCTCACTATGGCAATCTAGGTGATGTCCCTTTAATAAGGAGGGGAACACTATCTGTAGAATGTAATACCAGCTGATTAGGGGATACAGCAGGGTGGAGTTCCTGGAGGAAGGCTATTTAAAAGAGTGAGGAGGTGGGGGAGGGGATGGCAAAAAATCTCACACATAAGCAGTTTGCACAGAACACTCAGGCACTTGGATTAATAGATCAATTGTAGAGAAAACTCCAGCAACTGAGCTGCTTTTCGGGGAAAGCTTGGGGGATGTGAGGCTGCAGTGTAAGCTGGCTAGAAAAAAAAAAACAAATAAAAGGTGCCTACAGTTTGAGCAGTTGCCAGTATGGTTTTTAAGAGGGCAGTCTGTGATCGGGTCAGCTACAGTGGGATTTTGGTTAAGAAAGTTAGAGTTGCTGCCCAGAATGAATTTTAGGAGGTAGGCTCTGTAAGCAATTATAATTGGAACTCGGGTTGCAGGCTTTCTCAGGAGAGACCTCTGATTGAGTGAACTGCCACCCAAGAATTATTTTGGTATGGCAGAGTCACTTTCAAGTTACAATGAGCTGCCACTTGTGTTTTAGGTAGTGATTTAGTCCAGGAGCAGGAGGCTGGGTTCAGAAGGCTGATCACTGGACTAAAAGAAAGCTCCAAGAGTGGTGCACTAAGGAAGGAATTAATGGATAATGAGCCATAGAAGAAGCATTTCTGTGGCATGGAGGTGAGCTAGCTCCAAGTGCACTGAGGGTTAAAAAACAAAAATAACTAGAATTTAAAGCATTAATGCTATAAGAAGGGGATAACAATTAAGTTATCTGCTTAACTGTAATGGCTAACTCTAAGGAGTGCTGGGACCCTGCAGCTCCCAGGCTATTACAATGGAGAATTTAATTGTGAGCAAAGAGGAAGAAAATGAGCCAAATTTGAAAATCTAGTCGAGCTGGTGGGGTCACTGTGTCCATTGCGGAAATGGCTTGCGTACCTGATTTCTACCTTCAGAGGGCAGGGAGCAGCTCCTACAGTGACGACCATGGATAGAGGAATGCCCGGGGGGTAGGAGGCATCTGCAAATAAAAAGGGAGAAGAGGTTAGCATAAGCAGGGGGAAAGACTGGCTGAGAGGGCAGGACAAGTGGGGGGGGGTCAGAAAATAGAGGGGTTAGCTCATTCTCATCTCATTCTTTTTTATATTAGTTCCACCCTTTTCTCCACCTTGTTTCTTTTCTGTTTCCTACATTCAAAAGATAGAATAGTTACTATGGATGGGATACAAGAATTAAAAACTCTGCTCAGTTCTACTGGTAGAATGTTCACCCTCACAATTGCATAACAAAAGGCCTCATATAGAATCTATGCTTCTGACTTGACCTGTAGCAGGTTAAACAGCAGAGATTTCCATAGTAAGCCAGTAAGAATAGAAAAGGGATCTTTCTATTTTTTTTTTATTAAATTTATTTTTGTGTGCAAGTAAGAAGATGAGAATGAGGGCAAACAGTATTTAATTACATGTCTTTTTAATTTGAGGCAGTTTTATTTTTAGGGCCTAATTGAAGGTGTTTAAAGAGTAAAGGTGGTAGCCATGTTTGTGATGGCAATCAGGGATGTGTGGTTAGTGCTGATATTATTGTGAAGACCTGCTGGATCTTTATCCAGTGCTGTTGTCCTAAGATGAGAGCATGGGTAAAGATGGCCCTCGGCTAAATCAAATTAGGTTTCATAATTGTTGAAACCTTTTTTTCTAATGACCAGTACAATGAACACTCATCTACTGCAGGAAGAGTAGAAAGAATGCCTTTTTTACAAATGTGATGATAACAGTATCTTTCAAATCCATCAAAACTCTTAGACCATCACCTAGATGGCGTAGCAGTATCCAAACTGTACAGCTAAAAAGGCACAATTGTGGCAAAAAAATTTACAAACCACAACTATATAATTTGTTTTATCTCAAATTATGACTTTTTTTCACAAACAGGTGCCATTTTTGAAAATACCGTAGCATCAGGGCTGGTCAGATGCATTCTGGAGACTGCAGATACATATGCAACAAACATTTGAGTCTATGTCTGCCCTTTAGAAAATCCTGGCAGTTATGTTTAGAAAGAGCTAACTTTTGTTAGGTGAGAAACATATTTTTTTTTTTAAATGAGAGCTAGAAAATTAGCTTGACATGGTTAAACCATATCGATACACTTTGAGTGTATTGGTTTGTCTGGGAATTTACTTTAACTAAATTAATATGCTGTACTAATAATGATTTTATACTTCACTGACAGAATAAGCACAGTAGTTTCAGTATATCAACACAGTGGACAACTTTATATACTACACCAACAGAGAAATTATATGTACACCTACACTATAGTATTTTCCAACCACTTAGATCACCACAAGCCCTGGTGCACCAAAAGTATGGCACATAGGATGATCTAATGGAATTTTCTATCTCGTGTGGCAATTGCCACAAGGCAGACCAACCTTTTCTAGTTTACCTTGCAGCACTCCTGGGAGCTGTTTTACAGAACTTGCACCAAATACTTGGTGCAAGCTGCTGTAATAAGTAAAAACTGTCACATCTGCACCTGAGATTGTAAAATTGGGCAACAGTTGCAAGGGAAGGTTTTGGCACACCACCAGAACCAATGTGTTGTGTCACAAGGTTGGATGTAAGCCCTGCGCTGTGTTTTGAAATTTCTGCCCCAAGGTGTGAGGAGGATATGATAGGCACCTTCTAGTTTCTAAAAGAAATAAACAAGGTGACATGTGAGGAACTAATAAGCAAGAGTACAGAGTCAAGGACCTGAGGTCAAGAGTGGAAATTGTTGGGGGGAAGGATTAAGAGGAATGAGAGAAAATTCAATTTTACAGAAAGGGTGGTGGTGCCATGGAACAGTCTGTCAGCAGAGGTGGTAGATGCAAGACTGTAAATGGTTTCCACTATGGCTAGGACTGAGAGAAGGGTTTGGTGGTTGCTCAGGTTGTTAGCAGTAAGGTGGGAAGCAGAGGTAGATTGGGAGGGATACACCCCTTCATACAGGCAGTGGATTTTGTAGTAGATATTAATCGACAAGCAGACTAGATGGACCATTGGTCTTTTTCTGTCATCATTGTCTATGTTTTTGTTTCTGCATTTGTTAGGAAAATAAGTTTCCAAAGAAGTCGAACTGTGTTACAAAAATATATTTTCCCTTCTGGCAACCCCAAAGTCTTCCCATAGTTTTGTATTCTATGTCTGGAAGGTACTAGAAGATAATATTGTAATGTATAAAAACCTTTTGTTTTCAGACCTTCTAGTGATATAAACAGCATGTTGCTTGCTTTCTTCACTATAGATACACATTGGTCTGAGGGCTTTGGAAAGTTCTGTAAAATAACACCCAGAACTCTTTCCTTGGCAGTATGAAAGCACCATTTACATAAGTACACATTCCCTTAATTATTGTTTCCTCTTCCCACATTTATTAACTTACTGTACGTCTATTAAGCAAATAAACAAAACCAGGGTTCTGGTAATGGTCACTTGATCACTTTCCTAGGATGATAAACAACAAAATGCCTCCTATGTGAGTCTCTGGTAGGTGATTATTTGAAGAACATAACCATCGGATTGCATTTTTGTTATTATTAAACACCACATGTATACATTCATTACAAAAACATATTTGAATTGATCTCTGCATCAGCAAAATTATGTTTTATTAAAGAGTCTGAAGCAGAGTTATGGTCGATGGCTATGTCTATTAATAATATGTAATGTATTTGTTTCCTAGATGCAACATGGTTGTTCCTAATTCATAAGAATTTTCCTGAATATTTGGGTAGAGAATTTCCCAGTCATGAAATTAGAATCTAAATGTTCTTAAGGAACCAAGGTGTGCTCATAGTTTATATTTTTCATTTGGAATAGATGCTAAAATGTGGGAACAATTATTTTTGTGAACTTTCACTGTCCCACAACAGGGTTGTTAAATATAACATTTTGTATAGGAGTACTCACTGGCATTGTTGGAAAGGGATATACTATGGTCGGCTGAAATGCATCAGCCCAACCATCATTATCCCGATCCCGGGTGCCCAAAACACGGTTGCCTGACATCGGGATTTTGCCTCCAGGGAGTGATTCGGGGGGCTTTGCCCCCACCCCCCAATGTGGGGAGGTCCACCCAACCCCCCCATACTTAATGCTTCTTACTCCATGTGAGGTCAAAATCCCAATGTCGGGGAACCATGTTTTGGGTGCCCGGGGTCAGGATACTGCCGGTTGGGCCGATGCATTTCAGATGATTGGAAGTATCCCATTGGAAAGATCTTATTAGCTATCATTGGTGAGTCCTCTATCTCTTGTCTCATGCAGCTGGATACAAGAGGATACCCAATCCTATGAAATTTTACAGCCTTAGGGAATTAGAAATTATTTGCTGTTTCACATATGTCCTGTTACAAGTGCAGAGAGGGTGCATCACAAATATTGCCTGTATGTCAGTTACCATAAGTTACAACCAGCTTACAAGACTTCAATAAGGTTCAGCTCTGGTTTGCTAACCATAACCTTCTCCTCAACACCAAGAAGACTGTCTCCATGACCTTTGGCAGAAGGCAGAGACTCTCTAGGCTTCCCTCCCTGCCCACTTTTCACACCCTTGAGGGGATTTTACTTTGGGACACATCCTTCTTCAGGTACTTAGGTGTTTGGTTGGACCAACATCTAATCTTCTCTGGACATATTGACGCCATCCAGAAACAACTGCACCCCAAGCTTGGTGCCCTGTTCAGGAACCATAGTTGCATCCCTCCTACGGCTAGGCATGAACTTGTTCAGAAGATGATGATGCCCATTTTTGACTACTGACATGTAGTCTATAGTGCTGTGTTAAGTCCTCCCTGGTCAGACTGGACACCCTCTTCAATTCCTTCTGCTGCTTTGCCCTGGATGCCCCCCTCGCACCCATCACTGCAGTCTTTATCAGGCCCTATCCTTCCCCTTTCTTACAAATACAGTAGGCAACTCTCCCACTGTGCTAAATTCACCTCCAAGCACTGGTTGGGTGAGCTCCCTTCCTACCTCACCTCCTCCTTTATAGCACTCCCCCCACCCTCCCATTCTCTTAGATCAACTGACTCCCATACCCTGGTTGTCCACTGCAGATCCACCCCAATCGGCCAATCCGGTTACTCTCACTGCCTCCCAAACATTTGGAATTCCCTCCCCCCCTCAAACCTGGCACTCACCCTCTGCCTACTCCATCAGCTCTGCACTCAATAATTACCTTGCACCTAGCTGCTTCTGCCTTGTCCATCCCTAATTCCCTTCTCTAAGCCCTGGACAAACCCAACCCCTGTACCCTCACCTTCATTTTACCCTGTGCACCTTCCCTAAAATCTCTAGCCCTCCTCCCCTTCCCCCAAATTGCTCCCCCTTGGTGGCCTCCCTTGATCTCTCACAGAATGTAAAGGACACCAAATAGGCTCATGGGTCCCTCTCCCTACCCCCACGGAAGCATATCTCTCATCTACTCCCTTCCCCTACTATCTTAAAGGGGTCTCTCTGGGACACTGCCTTATTCCCTTCTCTCTGGTCCCCACAGTCCCCTTGCAGGGCTCCTCACATCCTGAAGGCACTCCAGGGATATGACTCTTCCCTCTCCCCCACCTCCTCCCCTCCCTCCCTTTTCCCCCTTTTCTTTCACGTAAGCACTTCTTTACTTATGAACCCAGCACTTATTATTGTCCACTCTGTCTACATGTTATGCACAGCACTGTCGTAAAACTGTTTGTGACACCTGCCTTACAACTGTATGTTAATGTTGATCTTGTAACTTGAATGTTTAATGTCTCATTCCAAGTGTACCCCTTCCCCCCAGGTCTCACCGGGAGGCAAGTGACTTGTTGCTCAGTGTGCCTTCCTGGTGAAACATTTCAATAAATAAATAAAAAAGTAAGTGTCCCAGTCTGGACATGTTTAATGATTTATTGGTGTATTGCATCATACATGTATGCACTGATAAATTATAAAATCAATAAAAATCTTTACTGAAAAAAGGTTTGGGACTGGCTGGATTTCTTGTAAATAAAAATTAGTGAAGATGGTGCAGAGGTCTTAGGTAGAGGTCTATTAAGATGCTGGTGCTTCTCTAAGATATTTGCACTTCTGATGATGGGATAGTTGGGTTCCAGTACTTATCATTATAAGTCAGTGTGTAGAAAGATCTCCATTAAAGACTGAGGCAAGATGGAAGAGCCTTATATTCTTTAAGATATAGTTGAAATTGTAAACTACTGTAGAGAAGTACTGTAACACTGTAGAAAATTAATGAAAATAAATCACTAGGCAGGGAACACTTGTGCACACTGGTTTGGCCAAGCAATCCTTTTCTGCTGACAGATTCTATATTTCAATATGGAAAGACATATAGTGTATGGTGGAATGTGGTTGTGTATGGAGAAATCCATACACCGCAAAAAGTTGTTCTGCTGCAGTAGTGACGTCCTCGCTAATGCAGAACGACTTTTCGTTCTGCGTAGTGAAGACGTCATAATACAAAGGGCTACAGCAGATGTCCTGATTCGTTCCTTGCTGTGTGAGAGGGGCATGCAAGTGTGCTGGGCAGTGGCAGTTGTGAATCAACGGCCTCAGCAGAACTGAGTGAAAATATGGAAAAGTGAGTCTCTTTTTGTCTTTTTTTCAGGCACCATACTCTATGAAGAACAGTATATGGTTACCCTTACACTACAAGGCTATTCTTTCACCTCATAGACACAATGCCGACTTGGAGACCTCTCGAGCTTTGCTCGCGAGGTCATCAGTCGGCATTGTATCCACTCGGTGGAAGAATAGCCTTGTAGTGTATGGGTAACCATACACTATCCTATATATATTGTATGCTTGGAACATTCCAATTCTACTGTTCCTAAATTAAGGAAGGCACAAAATGGGGTACATTGAGTTTGCAGGTATGAAGTATTTTGATGTGCATGGGCATTGAGATTTACTTTTGTGGGAAACAGCTTTGAAGGTTATGGGTGCTAAGCATTCTAATTTAAATTGGTGCAGATCCCACTGGAGTTCTAGGGTGCAGAGCTGTATGAAGTTCAATTCACATTTGCATCAAAGTTTGATGAACAAAATTAATAATAGCTAGATAACTGCAATATTTTTGGTTAGCATGGAAAAGACCTGAGAATTATGAATCCTATAGCATTTCAGTAGTACATTTCCAATGTGGCAGTAAAGTTTAGGCAATTGTCCCCTTGTTAAATTAGAGGGATATGATATACTAAGGGCTTGATTAGTGAGAAAACTCTTGAAAGTATTTTTTCTTGCTTTCAATATACTAAGGGTTTGTGTTTTTGGTTGATTATGACACAGTGCTGTAAAGCTGTGGGTTCCACCACAAAGTCCCAAAAGTGTGTCACTGAATTGAAACAGCCACATATTAAAATATTGACAGTGTGACCTGTGTGCCATACAGAACAGGTGTTGCAAGCCTTTGCTGCATAATAATTTAATACATTTCAACCACGGATGACAAGTGTAAGGGCCAGCATGTAAATGACCTGTGGGGCCATTCACAAAAAATGGCAATCCTCAGGAGACTTTTGCAAAACCTTCTGCCTTCAGAACTGTTAAATTATATTGAAACACAGAGTGATCCAAGACCAAGCTACAAATCTAGGACTGTGCCTCATGAATCTGCTACTTCAAGCTGCAGATCCAAAGTCATGTCCCAAAAGTGTGCTGCTTCAGGATCAGTCATAACTTTCATTGTGCAATGAACTACAAGCTTTGTCAAAAGCACAGGGCCCCATTATTCTGGCCTTGAGTCGGGAGGCCCTTGGGGTACCACCTCAGGCATGTAGCTAGGCATTGGGTCACAAGGTTAGAGGATAGGTTACGGAGATAGGTTTTTTGGGTTGAAAACCTTGACTCCACATATCCCTCCTTGTGTGGCATTGTTACCCTAATGCATTACCAACTTTTTTGCAATTAATTTTATTTCTTTTTGAGAAAGTATAGTGTCAGGCCTGTAACGTTTTGTGCTGGAGATCAATCATATCTTTCTTTTGGCAGGACGCTGCTGGCCCTGCACAAAATACAAAACCAGTCATAATCTTCTTAGCACAGGGCCCTCCATACATTTGCAACAATAGACAAAGTCAGATATTTACGAATCGAACACACGAAAATGCCAGCAGAAGCAGGCCTAATGGTCTATCGAGTCTGCTCGATTGTGCAGCTAACCCCTCAACTTGCAGTTGCCCCACCCTCCCTCCCGCTCCTCTTAATTACCCCTCCCCTCACTCTATCTCCCCTCTTAAAAAACCCCACTGTACTACAGGCTACCACCTCCTCAGACAGGGCATTCCACTTATCCACCACCCATTCAGTGAAAAAGTGTCTCCTGATTTCCCTCCTTAATCTTCCCTCTACCAATCTCAATTTATGCTCTGTCATGTTCCTCACACTTCTAATCTGGAAGATCCTCTCTGTGTCAGTTTTGATAATCCCCTTTAAGCATTTAAAAGTTTCAGTCATATCCCCCCTATCCCTCCTTTCATCCAGTAAATACTGTATATGTTCAGCTTGCCCAGCATATCCTAGTAGGATATACCCTCCAGACCATGGATCATCTTTGTTGCCCTGCACTGTAGCCTTTCTAATAATCTGATGTCTTTCTTCAGGAATGGGCGCCAGTACTACACACAGTATTCCAGGTGCCATCTGATCAGTGACCTGTACAGAGGAAGGATCACCTCCTTATTCCTGGAAGAGATACCTCTCGCTATACACCTCAGCATTTTGTTGGCTTTTGCTACCATCTTCCTGCACTGTGCTGAGCTGTTCATATTCCCCATTAGAATCACCTCAAGATTTTTCTCCTCCTAGGTGTTTTCCAACTGAACCCCTCCGATCTGATAGCTCCTCCCCATTTCCTAGTTCCAAAGTGCAGTGCTTTGCACTTCTTGGTGTTGAAACCCCAGCTGCCATGTTTCCTAGCATTCCTGTAATTTGGTTAGGTCATCCTGCAGCCCTTTCTCTCCATCTACGTCATCTACCACAGCTCCCATTTTACTATCATCTGTGAACAGACTGATCTTAATTTGGATTCCAAATGAGATATCTGCTATAAATATCCCAGACAGCACTGGTCCCAGTACTGATCCCTGTGGCACTCTGCTCGTCACATCTCTTGGTGATGAGAGCTCTCCCCCCACTACCACCCTCTGCTGCCATCCCTTCAGACAATTGATGATCCGTTTGACTGTTCTTGTTCCAACCCCGGTATCCTCCAGCTTCCCCACCAGCCTCCCATGTGGCATCGAATCAAAGGCCTTGCTGAAATCCAAATATGGGACATCCATCACATGGCTCTTCTCGAGCTCCCTGGTCACCCAGTCGTAGTACTCAACTAGGTTAGTCTGGCATGATCTTTCCAAGACAAACCTATGTTGCTGAACTTCCTGGAGTCCATTGTCCTCCAAAAATGCCATCAGCCTGTCCTTCAGGTTTGTCTCCATGAGCCTTCCCACAATTGATGTGAGTCTCACTGGTCTGTATTCCATACTTTCATTAATTGCTAATGTTGTCATGATTCTACTTGTGTATTGTTATGGCCTGCTAAATAGGAGTGCAAACTTAAACTATAAGTAATCCATTGCTCACAAAACATGGCTTTGGCTGCTTGTTTTAGTATTTGTCACTGCTGCCATTTGAATAGCACTCCTTCATTTCCTGTACTAACTGCCATTACCTTAGGTAGATTGGTGCACCATTTTATTCATTCACAGACCATATTTTGAACTGAGATTATTATCTATCTTTATATCCACTTTTACATTGTGTTGAATAATGGAGAAACTGTTTGGATTACTGTAGTTACTGTGGCTGTCAGGGTGTTCTTTAATTCCCTTTACCCATCCCACTACCATATGATACACCAAGACATTACTCAGTGCCTAGATCCCAGTGCTCTATTAATACCCCCAAGTTAGCAAATTATTTAACCTCTAAAATTCCAGTGTGTATGTGAATGATATTACTTCTAAACACCTTTTGCACAAATCAAGGAGCTTTCAGTCTTTACAGCTCCATAGTGGGACTCAAGATTAAAACAACTCAGAATGCTCATATGCCAAATATTAATTAGTACTCAATCAAAAAACTAAATTTGCTATTACTAATCTGCTCAGGCAATGCAGAAATAACTCTGTGCCCCTCTCTCCAATCGCTTCTCCCACTGAGCTCTCTTCCATGAATGGTATGAAATTCCTATTAATTGATGTGTATAGTCTACTAAAAAATTAGACAATATAAAAGCCTGAGTTCTGCACACAAACCCTGATGTGCTTATACTCTCAGGAACTTGGCTTGATGGGTCTGTCTCCAATCATAAAATTGCCCTTACCTCATACAATTACTTCTGCCTAGACAGACCTTCTAGGAGAGGTGGCATTATCCTCTGTGTTAGTAATAAGTACTACTTCAGGAATTTGAATGTCTGGAAGTAAAACTGCCACTATCTGAAACAGAGGTCATAAATATTTTGGTTGCTACAGGCCCCCCCAAGAGGGGCTTGGAACTTCTAGATCATATCCACACCATTCTAAATGCCCTATTGGTTGCAGCCCCTACTATGTTGAATGGTATTCCTATGCACCTCCGTTCAGCAAATACCCATCTCATCTTCAAATCCCACTTCAAAGTTTGGCTTCTGGCACAGATTCATTGTCAATACTCACCAGGATAGCACCCCCTGTCCTTTTCTCCCCTACTAACCACTTTCATCTGAGTAATTATCCATTCCCTTTAGCCTCTAACTCCTAGTTATTTTCCTTTTATCTCTTTCTCTCTATGAACCCTTTGGGTATGTTGGTGGGTGGGGGGTGTCTGTCAAGTTCATTTTGTTATTTGTGCTGTCTGACTTGTAATAATGATCCATTCATTGTATGCCAATTTGTTTCTATAAGTAATTGTTGCTTTATTTCCATATTGTTGTATCATTTTCCTGTTTATAATTATCATTTGTATTTATTTGCCTAGCTTTGCCATCTTTATGGTCTGGGTCATGCATGAAAAAGGTCCCTCAGATCAGTGCATTTACCTGGTAGTCAAATACATAAATAGGCACACATTTGCTACTGGAGAGACCTATTGTGACTAACAATGCAAAAAATAAAGTCTAATTGTTTCACATGACTATGCTTCTGTTGCGATGCATAAATATGCTTCTGTTGCTATCCCAAATATAAAGATAGCTCATGAAGCATAAGTTATGGAAAAATGTATTGAAAGTTAGAATATGAAAAATCTAACATGGGTAACATGGTGTCTTACTTGTTTAATTTCTGGTTATGTAAAGAAAAGCATTTTTTTGTAATACCATGACTTCTGCTTCTATTTATGGGCTGTAATATGGGATCATTCACTGTTTGTTATTCATTCTGGGGGGTGGGCTTACACAACAATTTATCTTAGGAGACCATTGAATGTTAAACTTTGGAATGTAACAGTTTTGTTGTAACTTGAATCTTTCTGATAGCCCTGAACAACCATGCTGTGCAGCTTTCAACACCTTTGTTTTTAAGATAGCCAGCTCTGCATCTCCTGGTTAAAAAGTGACATTTTATTTTTCAACAGTTTTTTTCAAAAGTTAACGTATGTTACAGAGATACCACAATGCCACAGTGATACTGTCTCACAATACAAACTACATCTAAGTACTACTTGTTCATAAAACAATTTTATATTGACAAATTCACAACTAAGTTACTTACAAACAACTATATACACTTAATTACACTATGTACAAGGTATTTAATCTTGCCTGGTATGTCTCAGCCGTCCTCATACCAGCTGGTCCAAAATCAAGAGAAAGAGTGATGGAATCCAATGTAGTAAATGAATAACCTATAACCATGATAATATTGCAGCAATAAAATTATTGTCAGGTTTTAGGCACAAGACACAGCTAAGGGTTTTGAGACAATCATTTAAAATGTACTTGAAAGCCTGAAAAAGCATTTCTTATTTTGTCAAATCCATCTGGATCAAAGCGCAACTCTTTATTGTACTTTGCCTGTGAAGGTTCAGTAAATTTGAAAACAATGTTCGTTATTGCCTGGGTGGGGTATTCAGCCATGTCTTTGTCTGGACACTGGTAAATATAGTTTCAGTTCCTGACCAGATATTTTATGGTTACTTCCTCATCCATGGATGAAACAACCTCTGTTAAGTATTTGTAAGCTGTATTCTATCTCCTAGTCTGGAACAAGACTGCCACAAAGTCACCTTCATGGAGGGCACTGCAAAAAGTATAACATGAAAAAATCATCCATTTGAGCATTCTGATACAGGTGGCAAGACACCTGAAACCTGTCTGGGGGGTCGCATGTGTTGGAGAATTGCATATCACTATGCAGTAAACTCACAAACTAGAATTCATCCAATGGCAAGACTCCACATTAGGACAATCAAATGGCCTCTAAGTGACTCCCAGATTCACTGCCACAGTAGTGGCTATGGGGGATATGTTCAGGTATTTGGCATGATGGAGGTTTTATTATCATTGTATACATGCAGTGACACACACCTGAATGCATGCATGAACATTTGTCCAGGGATTCAAACGCCCAGCTCCTCCAATAAGTCACATTATTACTTTAGCATTATGTGCTGTCTTGCACAGCAGAAACTTAGAAAAATAGAAGTTTGCAGCATAAAAAGACCATCTGACAAGATCTCCTTGCCACAGACCCATGATTGCTGTGCATTAAAGTCTTATGAACAATTAGAATACAGGAAATGACAATACTGCATTAGACCACAAAAACTGTATCTAGCATTCTTCACCATGCAAATGCCACCAGGGTAGCTGCAGATAATATAGTCCAGTGGTTCAACTTCAGAGGGATGTTGCATACTCATTGTACACATGCAGTAACATATGCCTGTAGGCATACATGAACACTGGAAGCCTTGATGATCCAAGGAGGACTGAAACACAGATCCATCCTGGAAATTGGGGTATTAGTTTTTCATCGAGTGCTGCCTTGCAAACCAGAAACATAGAAGTGGACAGCAAAAAAATACACATTAGTCAATCTAGTCTTTGTCTCTGACAAGACCTTCTTGCCATGGCCACATGTAGTTTACTATTTTGGAGAAAGTTACTCTCCAGGTAGTCCACTAGGACCTCTTCAACTAGGGTCTGTAGCCTTTTCCTACAGAAGAAAGACTGATAGATCTGCAGTTACCCATTTGTAACTTGTCCCCAACCATAGAACTAGACTTAGACTCATAGGGGGCTGTAGAATTCCATTACTAAGCAGTATTGGGGGGAAAACATTTCTGTATGGATAAGGTGATGAGGCCAGTAGGTGGCTATAACAGAATGTAGATCACATAGGTACTTACGCTAAGGGTGATGTGTTCTTTGATGGTGGATACCTTGCTGGTGGTGGTGGGTGGCTGAGATAGAAACCTTGCCTGTGTCAATGCTAGTGGTGGTGGTGGAGATAGAGACCGTGCCTCTGCTGATACTGTTGGTGGTGGCAGAGAAGGAGACTTTTCCTGTGGTGATGCTGATGGTGGTAGAGAAAGAGACCTTTCTTGTGGTGAATCTGGTGGTGGTGGAGAAGGAGACCTTTCTTGCAGTGAATCTGGTGGTGGTGAAGACCTTGCCTGTGGTGTTGCTGGTGGTGGAGAAGGAGACCTTTCCTGCAGTGATGCTGGTGTTGGTGGCAGAGATGGAGACCTTGACTGTGGTGGAGATGGAGACCATGGTGTTGGTGATGGTGACATTGACTGTAGTGTCTCTGTTGGTGGTATTGGAGACCGTGGCAAAGGTAGTGGAGTCATCTCTACCCCATATTTCAAAGAAAAGTTTCTCGAGTCTCCTGTGAATAATGCATTAAGGTACTGACTTTCATGTGTAATACATGGTTGGCAGTAGCAGCTTGCCTCTTTTAATGATATGATATATGGATGTATTCATTTCACACAGTGTGTCAGTCATGTATTTGGCAAAGTTTTCTGATTTGTTCTATTAAGTCTTCACCTCTTTATGTTCCCCTCCTTGACAAAAAAGAAACCGCATGTAATGTGTACATGATCCTCCTCATTTCTGGGACATATCAGGTATTTTTTGCCGTATTGGTATAATTCGTAGGCACTGTCTATGATGGCTTTTCATGATTTTACAGCTATTAATGCACTCTTTTTCAAGATGCCTATTCCATCACATGGGCCTTTGCCATGCAGACTGCCAAAGAAGTGCTTTTCAATGTGGACACCACAGTCCACCACACCAAATAATGCATTGACAAAGCTGCCCTTGTTCTTGCACTGTGTTGGTGCCCTGTTAGAAAATGAACTTGCTTCACCATGGTAATCCCCTGTTCCTTCAAATATTTGGTTGCCATATTTGTATAGTGGTGAACAGAATGGAAGTCATGCTTTCGATCATCGCTAATAAAAATAAGTGCACTATGCATGTTTATGCTACAGTTTGAGTTCATGCATCTAAAATAGGCCACAACTGGATGAATTGCTGCTTGGTTGTATGCCCATTGTGCACTCTGAGCTTCATTTTCATAGTGGCAATTATAGTTTTCTCCAAAGTCCAGACAGAACACTGCCCAGTCATTTGGTACATTTTGTCGTAGAGCATCAAATTGTTGTGACTGCCACTTCTGCATTCACTAAGTGCTTAGCATATGGTTCCAGCTCCTCTTACAGTTCTTTTATTAGGTCTCTGATGACTCCACTCTTGTTCCTCATTTGTTTTGAATTTGTCACCTTCCCCTTCTTTCTCGTGGTGACATCCTCATTTTGCCATTTTCTCTAGGTGACTAGGGAAGTCTCGTGTGTTTAAAAGTGGAAACAGTTTTGTCTCTATGCCTTTGGTGTAACACTGCAAACATTCCATGTTGATGCATCTTTTATTGTGAAATTCCCCAACTCTGGGGCACAGAGTAAGGGTTGATGCCTCATATTTGTGCTTTATGGCACTGTCCGGTATTTTTAGCTGTGCACATTTTTTATTTATTATTTAGTTAAGTCTTTGTTAATCAGATAAGGCCCACTAAGCACAAGTGCCTGTTTTCAGGGGTGACATGGGAGCACTGGGCAGTTTAGTGACATGATCAGCCACACAGTATGCAAGTGGAGGCTGTGAGAATCAAACCCAGGTCTGGACTGCTGGATGTACCAAGCTTATTCACAGCGTGTTACTCTAACCTATAGGGTATACTGCCAGCCCTTTCAAAGCAATGCTGTTCACTTTAAAGTGAATGTTCAGGCAGTACTCATATAGGCACTGCAAAAGTTTATGTCTGGACATGACACAGACATTTTCAAGGTGAAGTTTAACAAATTTACTATAACTAATTTGTAAATCTGGGTTTTCTTCCTTGAACTGTTCATATGTAGTTTGGACTGATGATTCCGACGCCTTCTTTGGCATCATGTCTTTTTTCCCCAATGATTTTTTGAAATGGGCAGTTCTCAGAGATATCCCCACACTGGTTAAAGTTCTGTATCTTCTGAATTGTTGTTTCTGGCAAAACATCTTTTCTCTTCTTATGCCTGTCAATGTAGTCATCTCCATATACTGAGTACGCACATAGAAATTTCCAGCTAAATCCCAGTTCCCTGTGTAAGTCTAATTTTCTGAACTTTTTCTTCACCAGCAGTGACTTGCGCAGCAAGTGACAGATTCGAATATCATCTTTTTGTCTTGTGTGTTTAATTGTTTCCAGTGTGGCTTTCAAACTGGTTTCCTCAAGAAAATCCAACCTTTTCTTTTTGGATGGCATTAATATGGCTTTCTCCTCAATAGCTTTGCGCTTTCTTGGTGTTGACTTAGTAGCATTGCAGAAAAAACTTCAGCAAATTTATTTGGGCTTCTTGGCATTGCTTTTAGTGATTGAGAGATGGCTTTTCTTTTGGCAACATCATGGTTAAATGGAGTCTGTGGTGTGCTTGACTGTGGACTGTCTACTTGTGGGTTAGCCAAAGGTGGAGCATCTGAGGCCATGACGGTATACAGCATTTCAGCTGCATCCAAGTCATATGCATTTGATTCAGCAGTGGGAATTTGCAGTCTGGCACCTTTCTTCTGAGCGTACATAAACCATCTGTGTTCATTCAGCTGTCTTTTTTTTATGCTGTCATTTTTGCTCTCTGTTCCTTCTTATTATCCCACCATAATGCTCTCACCTTCTCTGGTTCTGCTCTTGTCCTTTTCTTCTTTTTTATGCAATCAGGTACTTGACTTGCCTTTTTATTTTGTCTAAACCTTTGCATCTGAAGCCTAGCCTTTTCCCTGTACTGTGCATTTGTCTCTTCATGCATTAACATTTTATACTGTCTCACCCTCTCCATTTCTTTCTGACAATGTGCTGTTTATTTATCAGTGTCATTTTCCATTCTTGCATTGTACTCTCTCATGTACTGTTTTTGGGTTCTTGGTTGTGCCTTTCGACCAACAGGTACATTCACTGAATCCAGGCAAGCAGTCTCACCACCACCACAGCAAGATGTGGAGGCAACAACTTCACGCTGTGGTGGATGCTGTCTCAGGTTGCTTCTCATGAATTCCATCTAAAAATTGCACAAACACAAAATTCAGAAGACAGCTTTAAAGGTTGTACTTATTTTGGAAACATAATTCTCCCACTTGCCAAGCATGTTGACATAATCAAGGAAGCACTAGATGAAAACATGTAATGAAAAGAACAAGACATCAGACCCATCTAGTTGGCTAAGTGCCTGGCTTGATCTAGATTCCCGACTACTACTTTAAACAAATTATAATTTTTCCCACTCTAATACTCATCATGAATTTAAACATTTACTTTGTGTTTCCAGCCTCCATAAAGATTTCAGTGGGTCTCTGTCTTTTTTCATATATGGGCTTCTAAACTGTGCATGGTACTCTACTTGCACTCTCACTAGCTTAAACGTTGGATGACAATGGGGAAAAGTACCCTGGTACTGCAAGTCCACATGATGTGCACTACCTACAGTGCAACATGGCACCAGACAAGCAGTTCTATTAATCCATAGACCTTCCTGTGACCATGAGACAGTATCAGGGACACAAGAGACAATTGCCAAAGTAGAGGGCCTGCGTAACCAGTCCAACTCTGCCAGCAGAAAAACAGCTTAACATAATGGCCTGGACAGTTCTAGATCTCCATCTTTTTCTAGATGTTTGTTATCCAACTGTATGCAGGCTTCCAGATGCAGTCTAACAAGCATCCTGTATGGTGATATGTTCCATGCAGCTCTGTTTTGGAAACGTTGGATGATACTGGTGACAAAAAAAAATGGATCTATCCATTAAACACAACATCCTCTATCAACAATGACAAATTGTTCCAGATAAGCTGTCTTATTTATCCAGACATTTCTATGATCACAACACACTATTAGGGACACAAAAGACAATTGAAAAAGTAGAGTGCCTGTGTAACCAGTCCCACTCAACCACCACGAAAAAACAACTAATCAAGCTGACCAGGGTGGTTCCATGTGGTATTAGACTACGCAATGGTGGTAATAAATCTGACTATCTGCAAAGTGAATAACTAAGGAATGGGGATGAAGTGGTCAGTTCTCACAAAACTGTGTTATGGTGACTGTTCACCAGTGCCCCCCTCCCACATGAACAGCAACAACCATGTCTGAGTTGGTAAGCACTATATCAGGGATAATGGTCTGCATGGTTTGATCCCTAACTAGGCACAAGAGACCATAATAGAGTATTGTTCATGCTAAGGACAGCACCAGAAAGGAAACACTCTAAGGTACAGGTCCTAGATTTCAGGTGAGTGGACTTTAAGAGTATGGGAGACCTGCTCAAGAAAACTCTTCTGGGGGATCTGGAGCGGATGAGAGAAAAATGTGGTAAAATAAAGATGGCTATAGTAGAGGCCACTAAACTCTGCATCAGACAGTTCAGTAAAAACAGAAAAAAAGAGGAAGCCTCTATGGTTCAGTAGGGCAGTTGCAATAAAGGTCAGGGTGAAGAGAGAAATGTTCAGGAGATCAAAAAAGATGCAGAGTGTGGAACACAGAGAAGCTTACAAGGAATGCAAAAGGAGGCTGGAGTTTAGGTCAGGAGAGCAAAGGCAAGTACATCAGACATATAGCCCAATCAGATAAAACCTTCTGCCAGCATGTGAGCAAATGGCAGAAGACAAAGGTTGGGATAGTTTGGCTGCAGGATATGGGTGGGGAGATGGTGGAGGGGGGTCAGGAGGAGGCAGATATCCTCAATAGTGGTGCTCAGTTCAGGAGACTGTACCTCAGGAGGGATGTGGAGAAAGTAGAGAAGGTCCAGAGGAGGGCAACAAAAATGGTGCAAGGACTCAGCCACTTGACATATGAGAAGAGGCTGAAAGACCTCAACATGTATATCCTGGAGCAAAGAACAGAAAGGGAGGTGGTGACAGGTGGGGAAATAACAGATGGCAGAGTTCTGGAGGGTTTCAGGGCAATGACGGTGGACAAGGCATCCAAGGTCAGATGTCATCCACCCCAGGATACTGAAGGAACTGTCAGAGGTCCTGGTGGGACCTTTGGCTGACCAATTCAATGCATCACTACACTCAGAGTATGTACCTCAGGATTGAAGGATGGCTCACATAGTGCTTCTCCACAAGAAAGGCCCCAAGGATGAACCGGGGAACTACAAAATTGGTGAGCCTCACATCCATTGTGGGCAAGCTGATGGAGACTATCCTAAAGTAGAGGCAGGTGTCCCTCCTGGAAGCCAAAGAGCTACAGGACAGCAGACAGCATGGCTTCATAAGTGGCAGATCCTGCCAAACCAACCTGGTGGAGTACTATGACTGGGTAACTAGGCAATTGAATGGGGGTCATGCAGCAGATGTCCTGTACCTGGACTTCAGTAAGGCATTCGACTTGGTGCTGCATGGGTGGCTGGGAGTAAGTTAGAAGGCACGGAGGTGGGTGCAAGGCTGGTGAGATGGGTAGTGAACTGGTTTCATGGAAGGCAACAGAGGGTGGTGGTAGGTGAGGAGCTTTAATCCCCAAAGGCAAAGACAAGTTGTGTTCCACAGGGCTCGGTGATGAGACCTATGTTGTTTGGGATATTCATTGCAGATATATCATTGGGCATCAAGAGCAAGATCAGCCTGTTTGCTGACAACACCAAGATGGGAGAAGTGGTGGACAACCTAGGGGAATGGCAGAGGTTGCAGGATGATCTGTCAAGGCTGGAAATATGGTCAGACATCTGTCAACTGGGGTTCAATGCCAAAAAGTGCAAGGTGCTGCGTTTTGGCATGAAAAAAAAACAAGCAGGAGTTACCAGCTGGGGAGAGTGCTACTAGCAGAGACAGAGGAGAAGGATCTGGAGTTGGTCATTACGGGATCAATGAACAACTCTGCACAATGTAGGAAGGCAGCTGCAAAGGCCAAACAAATGCTGTGTTGCACTGTAAGAGGTATATCCTCGAGGAGGGGAGAGGTGGTTCTGCCACTGTATAGATCACTATTTAGACTGCACTTGGAGTACTGCGTGCAGTACTGGCACCCATATTTGAAGAGATACATTAAGTTATTGGTGGTGGTGCAGCGCAGGGTGACAAAGATGATTCAGGGGTTGGGGAACTTACCATAAGAGAGTAGGCTGAGGGAACTGAACATGTATTCACAGAAGGAGAGGAGAGGAGAGGAGAGACAGGGGATGTGATTGAAACCTTCAAGTACAGAGAGATGAGGAGACACTTTTTTTACAGAGTTGTTGGTAGCTGGGTAAAATACATTACCGGCAGATGTGGTATCCAGTAGAACAATGGGCTGCTTCAGAAAGGGCTGGGACAGGGCAATAGGGAGGGTCAAAAGAGGGGTACCATGGGAGGGAGGAGCAACTGCAGAATAATGGTGCTAGCTGCACATTCGAGCAGACTTGATAGATCATGAGGCCTTTATTTGCAGGCAAATTTAATACCTTTGTGTGTTCATATGTACTTGGGGTGCAGGAACCCCGGGGAGGATGACATGATGAAGGGGTAGATATTAGCAGACACAAAACAGGAAAGAGACCAGGGGTCATCATATCTGATGACCTACAGATGGCCAATCAATGTGCCAAGGCAGTGGGGAGAGACAGTGGGATTCTGGGGTGCATAGGGAAAGGTATCACAAACAGAAAAAAAGGAAGGCAGGAAGGCATAATGACACTACACAGGTCAACTCACTGGTGAGACCTCATCTGGAGTACTGTATCCAGTTCTGGAGTTCTCATCTCAGGAAGGATATAGACAGGGTGGAGACAGTCCAGAGATGGGCAACAAAAATGGTACCGGGCCTGCGGCACATGTCATACCAGGAGAGACTACAGGAACTCAATATGTACACCCTGGACAAGAGGAAGGAGAGGGGAGACATGACAGAGACCTTCAAGTACATCAAGAGAATTAATAAGGTACAGGAGTGCAACATCTTTCAGAGCAGAAGCTCTTCAAAAAAACAAGTAGGCATGACATGAGACTGGAAGGGGTAGACTGAGGAACAACATGAGGAAGTACTTTTTCATGGAAAGGGTGGTGCATGCTTAGAATAACCTGCCCCAGGAGGTGGTGGGGCAAACACAGTGGGGGGATATAAACAGGCATGGTACAGATATGAGGGAACCCAGGATGGGGGAAGGAGAGGCAGCAGCATCAGACCAATAGGGTCAGCGGCAGCTACTTAAATGTAGGATATACAGTCAGACTGGATGGGCCTGGTGGTCCTTATCTGCCATCAGTTTCTGTTTTTAAACCTGTAGACCTTGGTTTGAATCACATCAGCCCATGCTTGCATTCTGTGTGACCCTGAACAAGTCACTTAACTTCCTTGTGCTCCCAGGTTGCACCTGAAAATAAGCTCTGGCTTAGTGTGCCTTTCCTGCTTAAGTGATTTCACCTTTTTCTTTCCCCTTCAATGTCTCCTATCCCACAAAGTGGTACTGTCTGTCTTCACACCAACCATTAAGCCTACTATTTGGTTTGAAAATTATTTGGCTATGCATAAGTACATTTAAAGCAATAGTACTAGCTATCCAGCAATAAATGGCATCCTACATTTTTTAGCAGTTATGTATTAATAGAAACATAGAAACATAGAATTTGACAGCAGATAAGGACCGCTTGGCCCACCTAGTCTGCTCATTTTCCTATCTAATGGATAAGCTGCAGATCCTTGTTAACCAACAACCTACTTCCTCCTACCACCCTCACTAGAATTGCCTTATGTCTGTCCCATGCATTCTTGAATTTCCCCACTGTTCTTGACTCCACGACTTCCTCAGGAAGGCTGTTCCATGCATCCACAACCCTCTCCATGAAAAAATACTTCCTCACATTACCTCTGAACCATTCCCCCTCTATCTTCAAATTGTGCCCACTTCTTCTTGCACATCTCTTTTTCTGAAGGATACTTATTTTTATTTATTTAGTTAAACATCAGTTTAGAAACCTTTGAGCCAGAGGCTCATTTACAAAGGTACCTCATCACAAAGAGGACATCAGAACAGTAGTACAAGGGACACAGTACTTACAAACAAAAAAGTTACAGTTCAATTACAATTTTGTTACAATAGAATACAATCTCCAAAGCAAAAGATAACAAAAGGTGCAAAACTTATGGTCGGGGAGAGCTGGTGGGAGTAGAAGGGAGGGAGATAGGGAGGAGGAATTAGTAGGAAAGGAAGGGGGGGCAGCTCAGTGAGCATTGTCAAAACAGAGTATATATATATATATTTTTTACACTAGGCTAGCGGCAGTTGCATTTCGCGAGAGCTAAGCAGGAAGTTTCTGAGCCTGGGCTTAAAGCAAGCTAAGGTTAGTGAGTTTGAGACACTGGCAGGGAGGGAGTTATACCAGTGGGGCATACGGTGAGGGGAATGCCCTCTGACCTTGAGAGGTCCTGGCTCTCGGAATAACTAGGGTAGCTCTTGATGAGCTGCTTGGCGTGATCAGAGGTGGTGCAGCTACGGTGAATGGAGTTGGATAGGCCATGGGGATAGGCCACGAGGGCTTTTAAAGGTGAGCTGGCATGTCCGATACATGAGCTTCTTCCAGGTTGAGTAGGGTAGCCAGGTGTACAGCCACATGTGTGAGTGAGTCTGGGAGCACCAGTGATAAGTCTGCAGGCCTTATTAACTGTGAGGTGAACCTTGTTGGGGAAAGTCTGATCTGCTGAGCCATAGACCGGAAGGCCATAGTCAATGAGAGACATGACAGAGGAGGTGACAGCCAGCGGAGGCATCAGGAGGAGGCATTTGTGCCGTAAAGAATGCCTAGCCGTGAGTTGGCACAGAATTTAGGGCAGATATGTCCATGGAATGAAAGTGCAGGGTCAAAGGTTATACCAAGATATTTATAGGACTGCACCTGGTCAATGACGAGATTGGGTGTGGAGTGGACAGCTAAGGGAAACTTGCTGTACTTATTTTGGGGGTGGGAGAAGAGCATCGTTTTTGTTTTCTTAAGGTTGATAACAAGTCGGTGCTCAGTGAACCAGGTAGCTGCAGAGTCAAAGAATAGTTGGAGGGATACTACCCTCTTGGACCTTGTTGATTCTCTTGAGGTACTTGAAAGTTTCTTCCATGTCTCCACTCTCCTTTCTTTCCTCAAGGGTATACATATTAAGCTCCTTAGTCTCTCTTTGTGTGTCTTCTGGTGCAGACCCTGCACCATTTTGGTTGCCCTCCTCTGGACAGCCTCCACTCTATGTCTTTGTAGAGATGGGGTCTCCAGAACTGCACACAGTACTCCAGATGGGGTCTCATCTACTGTCTGTACAGAGGGATAACAACTTCCTGTTTTCTACTGTTGATGTCTCCCCCTATGCATCCCAATAACCCCCAGCCTTCTTTATTGCCTTTTCACATAGCTTGCTCACCTTTAGGTCAGGTGATATAATTACCCCCAGGTCCCTTTCCATTTTTATTGTTGTCTGTATCTCACCCCACCCCATTGTGTACTCTTCCCCTGGGTTTTTGTTTCCCAAGTGCATTACCTTGCACTTCTTTGTATTGAATCTAAGCTGCCATACATTTGACCATTCCTCAACTTTGCTAAGCTTAATGGAGAAAAGGGAGCATGTGAGGAGGAGGACCCTGTAAAGGCATCTATCCTAAATAGATACTTTTGCTCAGTATTTACTGAAGAGAAGGTAGGGCAGGGCCCACAGCTCAGCATCATGGACACAGGGGGGAGGGAGGTGAGCACTACTCCCTTCACAAAGAAAGGGTCCTTCAAGAGCTTGCTAAACTCAGGGTGGATAAGGCAATGGGACCTGATGGCATACATCCCAGGGTACTTAAGGAGCTAAAGGAGGAACTAGCAGAGCCATTAGCAGAATTGTTTAGTGAGTCTCTGAGCACAGGAGAGGTCCCAGAAGACTGGAGAAGGGCTTCATGTGATCCCGCCTCCACAAGAGTGGCAGGGAGGAGGTGGGGAACTACAGACCAGTCAGTCTTACCTCAGTAGTGGGCAAGATTATGGAGGCACTCCTTAAGGAAAGGATAGTGCAACACCTGGAATCCATAGGGGCACAGGATCCAAGACAGCATGGGTTTACAAAAGGAAGGTCCTGTCAAACTAATCTCATAGATTTCTTTGACTGGGTAACCAGAGTGGTGGACCAAGGGGAGCAGTTGATGTCACCTACCTTGACTTCAGCAAAGCTTTGACACTGTTCCACATAGAAGATTGATAAATAAACTAGGTAGGCTCGGGGTGGGTCAGAAGTTGGTCAACTGGGTGGCAAACTGGTTGACTGGCAGAAAACAGAGAGTGGTGGTAAATGGTATACAGTCAGAAGAGACGCAAGTCACAAGTGGGGTACTCAGGGATCAGTCCTGGGGCCAGTCCTATTCAACATCTTCATTAGTGACCTCGCAGATGGACTAGAGGGTAAGGCTTGTCTGTTTGCAGATGACACCAAGATCTGCAACAGAGTAGATGATCCAGATGGGGTGGGCAGAATGAGAAGAGATCTGGATAAACTAGCAAAATGGTCAGAAGAGTGGCAACTGGGATTTAATGCAAAGAAGTGCAAAATCATGCACATAGGAAGAGAAACCCTGAAGCCACTTATAGGCTGGGAGGGAGTTGCTAGCAGTCACAAAGGAAGAAAGAGACTTGGGCATCATCATCACTGATGACCTAAAATCATCCAAGCAGACCTCTAAAGCAGTAGGTAAGGTAGAGGGGTGTTAGGGTGTATTAGTAGGGGTATCACAAGTCGTAAGAGGAGGTAATAATTCCTCTGTACAAGACATTGGTTAGGCCCCATCTGGAATATCATGGCAGTATTGGAGGCCACACCTTCACAAGGACATTAACTAAATTGAGGCAGTCCAGAGAAGGGCACCAAAATGGTGCAGGGACTGCATCAGAAGACATATGAGGACAGATTAACGGAGCTCAATATGTATACCCTTGAGCAAAGGAGGGAGAGAGGTGATATGATCGAGACATTTAAACACCTTAAGGGCATAAACAAGGTGAAAGAGTCTAACATGTTTAAATATAAGAAAATAGCAGGACAAGAGGACACAGCATGAGATTAGAGGGAGGCCGATTAAGGGGGAATGTGAGGAAATTCTTTTTCACAGAAAGGGTGGTAGATGCATGGAATAGCTTACCACCAGAAGTGGTGGCTATGAATACAGTGCAGGGCTTCAAACAGGCATGGGATAGGCATAAGGGAGCAATACAAATGACTATGAATAGATAGGTCACTGACAGAGCAAAGGCCGATGGCACATTTATAAGGTAGAAAAAGAAATGGGCAGACTGGATGGGCCTTGCGGTCCTTATCTGCCGTCAACTTCTATGTTTCTATGTTTCTATTGTCAAGTCCCTTCTCATCCTTTCCACTCCATCTTGTGTATCAAACCTGTTGCAGATCTTTGTGTCATCTGCAAAGAGACATACTTTTCCTTCTAGTTCCTCTGCAATGTCACTTATAAAGACATTAAAAAGGACTGGTCCCAGTACTGAACCCTGTGGTACCCTGCTAGTAACCCTCCTTTCTTCACTGTGGACTCCGTTTACTACTACCCTTTGCATCCTGTTGTCCAGCCAATTTTTTTATCCAGGCTACCACCTTGGGACCTACTCCAAGGCTGACTAACTTGTTTATTAATATTTTGTGTGGGACTGTATCAAATGCCTTGCTAAAATCTAGGTAGGCCATGTTCACAGCCCCTCCCTGGTCATATTAAGATTCATCACAGGCATATTTTAAATTCAATCAGCTATTTTTAAGACCATGTTTAATTACAACTTTTGCAATTTCCATAGATCTGTAATAAAGATGACAGCAACCAGTAACTTTGAAAAATCTTCCTCCCAGAGAGCACACACTAGCAACACTCGTTATTTATAATGCAAATATGTCACAGTGTTGCCTGTACATGTTTCTGAGGACTAGCAGCATACCACATTGATTTGCTTGCATCCATGATTGTTGACATAGCAAAAGACCATCAACTTAAGAACTTAAAAATAATTTTCCTTTCCTTGGGAGTGAAATAAAGCAAAGAGAAAGTCATATATCTTGATGGTTTGGTTTCTCCTAACTGCCCAACAAGTTATTTAAATTATTGTTAAGTATTTCTGCTGCTTTAAGTACTTAATCTGTGTTGGGCAGACTATCAGAAACATTTTTTCTGCCCTGAGCCTAAAACAATAGGTGTGAGAAAAGGTGTTTCTTGTCCAATTTAGCTAAATGGAGCATTAACTACAAAGCATGCTTCTGAATAGCACAGTAAGTTTCTGTCAAGACATACTTTCAGTCTGAATGGGGCTGAAAATATAGCATACAGGTTAGAGTAACGAGCTGTGAATGAGCTTGGTACATCCAGCAGACCTGTGTTTTATTACCACAGCCTCCACTTGCATTACTTTATGACTTTAAGCAAGTCACTTAACCTTCCCAATGCTCCCAGGTCACACCTGAAAACAGGCACTTGTGCCTAGTGGACCTTATCCAGTTACCAAAGAATAAATAAATGGAATTTGATTGAAAGGTTGGATGAGTTTGGATGGCTCTTCAAAATATACATGAAAATGTCCTTTGGGGGTGTCGGTGACAGTGATCCATTTTTTGATGGTCTGGAACACTTTCATACATGCATAAAAAGACAGTCTTGGGCCAGGTTCCAAACAATGATTTTAAAATCTCTGTTCCCAACAGAAAGCTATGCTAGGCCTTACGTGCAGCACATGGTACACAACACATTACTGAGAAGCATTATCCTTTGTTCTGAAATTAAGAAAAAAAATCAAACTTTCAAATACAAAGGTGCTTACAGAGGAACCTATAAGAGCTCTGCAGGCATCTGGGTAAAAAGAGATGTAAATTCAGCATTTAGAGCTGTGAGATCACCCAATCTTATGTTCAGAATAAAGAACACAGACATTTTCATTTCCCCTGTACTGAATGTCATGTGAAACAACAAAACAGCCCAAATGTTACAAAACAGACAGAAAAATGTGAAAAAAAACTAGCATCAAAGGTAACCATGGGCCAGATACAGGCTAGAACCGGTTCCTGTTACAAAACCTTATTTTACATCTCTTTTCACCAGAAAATGCTAAGCAGAGCCTTACCTTCAGTACATGGTACACCAAACAATTACTCAAAAGCACCAGAATTTGCTCTGAAATGCTTTAAAAAATCAAACTTTTTAATACAAAGCTGCTTACAGACAAACTAATAAGACCTCAGCAGGCATCTGGGGAAAAGAGATGTAAATTCAGCATTTAAAGCTGTGAGATGGCTCAAGCTTATGTTCAGAACAAAGGAAGCAGCTATTTTCATTTCCCCTCTACTGAACGTCAGTTGAAACAACCAAATCAAACTTTTCAAGAAAAAGATGCTTACAGACAACCTTGTAAGACCTCTGCAAGCATCTGGGAAAAAGAGATGTAAATTAAGCATTTAAAGAAGTGAGATGGCCCAAGCTTATGTTCAGAACAGATCTACTATGAAATCTTGACAGTCTCTCTCATAAGCCTGAGTTCAGGCGATCAACTGTTGAAAGACTGATAAGGTCAGTGCAATACAGGGGGCAAGATGCCCACACCCCCACACGGGGGGATCTTCCCCTGCACCCCCATAACTATATTACCCAACTCCGAGGGGGAGCGGACCTCGAAGTAGGTTAAAACAATTTACAGGGAGAAAAAGAGCATCACACAAAAGTTGCTATCCCAGAACAGAACCCGGTTCTGAGCACGATGCTGGCCGAGCTGCTAATGGCTTAGCTGTCCATGCCATGGGAGCAGCTTGGCCAACCTCAGGATTTCACCCTCTCTTGTGGTGTATGGCTAGTGGAAGGGTAGAGGTTCATCACATCTGCTACCTTACCCCTGTCAGCACCAGCCTCCATCTATCAGGCAGGTGTGTTTCGGGCAGCCAAACTTGGGATCCTGTATGTTGGGATTCTGAGTTTTGGCCTTTAGTAGTGAAATCTTCAGAACAAAGGAAATGGCCATGTTAGTTTCCCTTGCTGTTAACATTGAGTGAAACCACTAAACATTAAAAATGTTTCAAAAAAGGTGAAAAAATCCTAAAAAATCACTAGCATCAAAGGCAACACTGGACCATTTAAAAACTAGAGCTGGTCCATGTTACAAAACATTATTCTACATCTCTTTTCTTCAGAAAATGCCATCATGGCCTTACACTGAGCAAAGGATGTACCAAAGAATTATTCAAAAGCAGCAGAGCTTTATTTATCTCTTTTCCACAAAAAATCAGAAATGCATAACACAATATTTATATTTACATTATTAACTCCATTATCTCCCTGCCACATCCTTTACTGCTCATTCCTTCCTTGGGTTTTCCAGCCAGACTCCAGAGACCCCCTCCCCACCCCAGGATGTGTAAATTCCATTTTAAATTTATTTTACAGATACCTTACTTATCATTCCCACTTTAGTGGTGTAAAATAGCCTTTTTGTATGTCTTTTCCATGTCATACCCCCCAAAATCAGTCCAACATGGGCAAAACTGTAGTTTCTCTATTTTTTACATTGTTACATTCTATTCCTTGCAGTTTATCCCTCTTCCATTCAATTCTGTTTGCAAGTCACTTTTGACTTTCAAAATACCCCCCTTTAAATGTGCAGATGCTTTTAATATTTTACTTAACTTGCTGCACTTTTTCTTGCACCATCTCTCTGCTACTCTGTTCATTTTTATACCATAAATTCAGAATAATAAAAGGCTTGGTCCTTGTTTGCCACAGTTAAACTGCATGTGCTTTTATTCTGTTCCTTCATGCTCCTCCAACTACAGTAGTCCACAGTTTGTTAGAGGAGGATTTACACATGTATCCTGCCCATGTTTATTATCTGCAAGACCAGATTTTTTTATCAGGTCCTGTATGTATTGTCACATTTCTGCACATTCATGCACTACAAGCCCACAGATTTTATTTTTCCACAGTAGATGCTATATTGCCCATGTCTAAACCCTGCAAGCCCAAGATTTTATTTTATTTTTTTGTCCTGTTTTGCCCTCATTTATACCCTGCAAGCCTACAGATTTTACATATATTTTGATCATGTATTGCCACATTACTGTTTCATACCTTTTCTGATATCAGATGCAGGACGCTCTTTACATGCTGGCTGTCGTTGGGCATGCAAACACTGGCTCTGCTAACAGTCCACATTCACAGTCAAGTAACACTGGAGGATGCGACTGATTTACTGGAGCACAGAGGTTGAAGAAAGGGGCTCTTAACCACAAGCCCCATGAATTTATGCACCCTGGTGATGATGAAATCTGGTGCTTAACTCTACTTCCATTTCTTCTGTTTCAGGACTGCTCACCGAACTGCACCTTGCGTGCACAATATTCAGACACCGAAGATCTACAGAAAGTACAATCTATATGTGTGTGCAATATAAAATTAAATTAGAGAAACCAAGGGATGACAAATAAAGGATACTTAAGTCAAATATCCTTACAGGGGTCTACATCGCTATTTTAGCACTATTTTAGCCCTCTGCAACAGGGGGAAAGCACTGTGTTTAAAACAGTACAGAAATGGGACACCACATGTAGGGAACACAAGGGGGAAAAATAAAACCAAATAAAATAAATTAATGAATATTCAGTTTAAGAAAAAATGTCAGCGGGCATATTTAAAACCACTAAGAGCTTGTGGCACCACAGTTGCTAAAGGAGTGCTTAGTGTGTATAAACTATTTAAAGCTCTTTGCCACATTGCTTTTAATGTCACAAAATGAAGCCCTGTTTAGGATGGTCTGAAGGCACTTGAGTGTTCACAAACATAATACTCTCAGACCAAACCCAATTATGTATATTGTGTATTTTAGTATTCAGCTACATAACAGACATAAAAGAAAAAATATTTATTACTTTATAAAAATTTACATGGTGGCAAAATACATAGGATATAAGTCTCTACAGTATTGAACAAATGGATAAATATATATATATATATGTATATATATATATATATATATCATTGCAAAAAAACTCTGTAATGCATCAGTTAGGGTTAATAGTACAGTGACAAAAGTTTGAAATGTGCTGTTAGGGTTCAAAACCCTAACTCTGCACCCCCCCACACAAACATATGCAAGCAGGGGAAGGGCCAAGGCCAATCAGAGCCAACCAGCATCAGTTAACAGAAGTAATGTACAACCCCTAAATGTATTACAAGACACATGCATCATCATGGGTCACCAACTATGTGAGTTCTGCCACCATCATAGTACCTTGAGGGTAGTTACGCATGCTGGGCAGTCATGGATGATGCCACACAGTAAGCATTTTTGTGTTACAAATAGCAATAACAAGATTTAAGCAGATGCCTATATTCCAATAGTGAAGAAGTGATGTAACACACAGTGTGTTATCCACAGATAGTTTCTTGGAAATGGGAGTTAGTATAAGCCTACCAACAGTTATCAGATGTTTGCATTTATTTTTCTGACAGAGTGAGTCAGTCCTAATAACAAACGGTAGTGATAATAAAAGTAATTATTTGTAGTATAGTTTACAAGTAACATGTGAAAGCAACAGTTGTAACATCCAAAGCTAACAATAACATGCTGCTAATGAGTATTTCCAGGAAATGCAGCAGTATAACAACATGTGATGGCACTAGTTTCATACTTAAGCAGTATCTTAAAAGTAGTATGTGTCGTCTCTATCTGTCCTGATACCACGTGCCCATGTGGTAGCCTGCAGCAACCCAATTGTTGAATAGTGATACATAAAAGTCAGTATTCTGAAAATGTGTACAGACTAAGTCTCATTGTATGAAGAAGATATGCCAGCAATAATATGCCATCATATTTTGCTGGCAGTATAGAGTCGGTGATACTATATTGGTTTTTCATTACATAGTGTTATGTGAAATAAGTACAGTGTTGAGATTATTGTGATTACAAATGTGATGAAGTGGTATAGTGTCCTACAATCTTGCATGTGTCTTGCATGTGTGTGTATTGGGGGAAGGGGAATGTGGAGTTAGGGTTTTGAACCCTAACAGCACATTTCTAAACTTTTGACAGTGTACTATTAACCCTAACTGATGCATTAACAAAGTTTTTTGCAATGAATATTCCTTCTTTTAGAGAAAGTGTAATGTAAATGATATGTGTTAGTGGGAGCGTGGGCCGTCCAGGCCCTGCACTCTCTTCACATCATCCATTTTTTGGTATAATGGGATGTGCATTGGGAGCACATGACCTCTGGGCTCTGCCCTTGCACTTATACATAACTATGGAGCCATACAGCAGCCCTAAAAAGCAAGGAACCCTTGTAACACTAATTTGCTAATATCTCAGCAACCGTAGCAGCTAGGAAAAAGAATCCCAGTGCTGGTGTAATTATAACAGTGAGTACTTCACACAGTATATATGACTGAATCCATATCGTTCATTGTTTCTGAGATATGGGCACTGAAATGCACTGAAAAGGCACCCTTGGAACCCTTGGAACATGTTTTTCCCAATATATCTGTAACCGTAGCAAGTAGGAAAACAATTCCACTGCAGGTGTCATCTATGATTTCCAAACTTGTTTCAGCAGGTTAGCTCACCTGTCAGTAGTGAAAACTCCATATCTCACTTCGTTTTCGAAATACGGGCATCGAAAGGCGTCATAGACACCACAGTGTCATCCTATGGGAAATTTCTCAACTTTGAAATGATGTAAACGTTCGTCCCTTGAGTGTTTTGCCACTAAACCACCAGAAGGCACATTTGTGTAACCGGGGCTTGCCACCCTGCAAATTTCAGCCCAAAAGACCCAACTGTTTTGTTGCAGGAGGATGGCAAAGATTTGCAGTTTAAAAAAAAATACTTTCGCAAATCACAAAAGTTTCACAAAAAGTTGCATGAAAGTTTTGCATTTGCGAAACTATTTTGGCCATTTCTTTCAATCTTTTGTGAAAGTATTTTTTTCCCGATGTTTAAAAAGGCATTTCTGGGGGATTTTACCTCAATAAAAAGATAGGGCTGGAATCCTCAGGACATGGCTATGTAAACCCAACAGTCAGTGTTTACCTAGAGAGTCTCAAATTTAAATGCCAGGCATTTTTCTCTCTCACTAACTGAAAACAAGATGGCTGAATCACAAAAGCAAACAACCCATTTGCAAAACTAAAAGTGCATTTGCAAAACTTTCATGATGCACATATATTCCCTCTTCCAACTATAATGGGAAATTTGTTTTCTGAATAACTTTTGAATGGATTAATATTTTTACAACAAATCTTTGAAAGGCACATCAGTGACCCAGACAGTATCTTCCCTGAAGATTTCTGACTGAACAGACAAATCATGCGGGCTGTGGATGCGAGCAAAGAAACACGCTAAAAGTATGTTTTTTTTTGTGTTTTTGATGTTCTGTAGCTCTGCAACTGTACATCTGACTGTAATGTATCTTGCCATATCCAGAGATCGATGGTACCAGACCATACATGCAAAATTTCAGGTAAATCCATCATATGGTTGCAAAGTTATTAAGGTGCACAATTGGAGGTTTAACATTAAAGTGCTTACTCAACCCTAACTATACTGGTGCTACCGTACCAGTATAATATATATATATATATATATATATATATATATATATATATACCCACAGACATTGCCAGCTATTTTCTGAAATTTCTGTGATATTTCTAGAAAATCTCCTGCTTTCTGCATTACCATAGTAGAGGCAGCAGAGAAAACTCTTTAGAAATTTTGCAAAATAGCTGGCAATGTCTGTGGCTACTTATATATATATATATATATATATATATATATATATATATATATATATACAGTATATATATAAATTCACATCTAGGTGAGACAATTATTTTAAGAGACTTGAATCTGGACTGGAATTCTCAAAAATCAAATCAACTTAAGAACACTCTGTGATGACTTGGGGCTGGCACAATTAATTTCAAAGCCCACAAGACCTAACATATAAAACCCAACCAAGGACATCACTTTGGACCTCTTACTGACAAACAGGCCCCATAAATTCACACATGCTGCAGTTTTCCACAATGACATTAGCTACCACAATACCGTTGGCTGTATCTGAGGCTCTGTGAAACGCAAGTCCTCCCCAAAATTCATCATCAAAAGGAGGTTCACCAGATTTATTATAACAAGCTACCTAGCTGATTTAAGCTGCATTAATTGGCAACAGTTCTACCTAGCAAATGCAATTCATGATGGTATGGCCTCATTCAATCAATTGTTATTAGAAATAATATAAAGGCTTGCTCACCTAGTAAAAATAAAGGTCAACAATATATCCTCCCCCAGATTCAATAAGGATATAAAAACAACCCTAAGCATCAAGGATGGTCTTTGAGCAACTGTCAGGTATACCAAGCAAGAATCTGACTGGTCAGCTTTCAGGAAAATTAGAAATGTTGTACCAAATTGATAGAAGACACAAAAGCTCAATTTTATCTGAATACCTTGAATAGCCCAAAAGGTAATTCATCCACATTCTGTAGAGTGGTACGTAACATTGAAGGCCATAAATTACATCCACTTTCCCCATCAAAACAGATTCACAAGGTAACACTATAATGGATAGGCAAATAATTTTAGAAAAATTAAATACTCAATTTGCTATGGCTGGCCTTGCTTTTGACATTTCACTAGTAGCACAACATCCTATCCCTACAACACTGAGTACAGACATTGAACTACGTTCATTTAAGCCATTCCCCTTCAAGCTTTTAACTTTCAAACAAGTAGAAGATCTACTGCTATATTTAGATACTAATAAAAGTGTAGGAGCTGATGGTCTAGATCCACTATTCTTAAAAATTGGTTATTACTACCTAGTGGCACCAGTAACCCACCTATTTAACCTCTCCTTCTCCAGTAAAGAATTATCTATAACTTGAAAAACAGTGCATATCATTCCCCTTTTTAAATCTGGAGAGCCACATGATTTAGGCAAATATAGACCTATATCTATCCTCGCCATCCAAGCCAAGCTTCTTGAAAAGTTAGTAAATGTTCAAATCAGGGACCATCTGGAACACTTTAATCTCATAAACCTGATGCAATCTGGTTTTAGACCTAAGCTCAGTATGGTATCAATCCTAGCTAAAGTGACAATGACTGGCTCACAGGCCTAGACCACAATCAACCTACCGGTCTGGCATTTCTCAACCTCAGCACAGTCTTTGATATGATAGACTACAATATTCTAATATGCAAGTTAAAAAAGGCAAGCCTGGGGAACTCTGCTCTCTAGTGGATTTCAATCTACCTTACAGGTAGACAGCAACAAACTAAAGCTGCTGGCAAATTTTCTGCTTTATTATCTCTACCGAGAGGATTCATACTAGTATTCATACTAGGATTGGATCGGGGCTAGAGAACCATAAGACCCATAGATTGCTCCTATGTGCTAATAATAACTAAAAATAGAGCTTGAGAGAATAAATTTATCAAGCCACATTTTGAATATTAATTTAGAACTACTGACAATCACTTCAATTGGTAAAGCGTTCCATGATTTAATAATACGTAGTATGTAGAAGAACTTCTGAGAAATTAAGTTACATTTCTTAAGTTGTAGCTGTAATGGATGCCCTCTAAAGTAAAATGTCACATCCTTAAAGTGAAACCCTAAGTTAATTATTAAATACGGATCATTTATGATATCATACATAAGAAGAATATTGCCCCTTGATTGCCTGGTAGATAGAGGCATCAGATTAAGTGAGGTTAGTCTTGTTTCATATTGCACATCTCTTAAGCCTCTCACCATTTTGCTGTTTCTCCTCTGCACCTTTTCTAACTGTGTGATGTCCTGCTTCTTTAAAGGACACCACAGTTGAGATGAGAAGTCCAGATGTGGAATGACATAGGCTCTATAAAATGGCATCAACATTCTTTTATCCCTTGATGTAATATTTTGTCTAATAGACCAAATAACTCAGTTTACTGTAAGGATAACCTCATTTATCTGTGAATTTTGGAGGAAATATCTGATATCAATACTCTGAAGTCCTTCTCAGAATCTGTACTAACCAACATCTTGTTGTCTAGTGTACATGCATGAGACTATTTGCCCCAAAATGCATGGTTCTACACTTAGAGTAGTTTAATTTCATCCCCCAGGTGATAATCCATTTAAACAGTTCATCCAAATCTTTTTGAATTAAAGATGTTTGATCTGGGTTGTCACATGGCCCACCAATTTTTATATCATAAGCATATTTTACTGTATTTGAGCAACTATGCTTTGTAATATCAGCTATGAAAAATTGAAATAAACTAGGGCACAGAACAGAACCCTGTGGCACATCGCTTGTAACTGAACCTCTACAAGAAAGCTGACTGTTAATCAAAACTTGTTGAGAATGTTTGTCCAGCCAATTAGCTATCCATCTAACAAGACTTGGATTAATATTGGAATGATGTAATTTTTTTTTCATTTAAAGTTTATTCATACATTTTCCACCATAAAAGGCAGCATACAGAGAAAACTGATAGAGACTCATTGGTACATAGTGAACGGATGCTGCCCCCCCACCTTCCCTTACTGCAGTTACCCATCTTGGTACCTGTAGATGCCAAGCCTCTATCCAAAAACCATATAGAAGCAATAACCCTAGTATAGGTTTAGTTTGGAACCAGAGAGATTAGTGAGTGAAGGGGATCCCAAATTCTAGTATAGACTGCCAGATTATTGTGCAGACTGGCTATTGCTTTTTCCATGCGCAAGTTGGATAATACTTCTCTTACCCATTCCTGAAAAGAAGGGGAGGACCTGTCTTTCCAGTGATGGAGAATTATTTTCTTAGCCGACAAGGCAACCATGGAAATGTGAAATTTACATGCCTTGACTTTAATAGAGGACAGGTCCCCTAACACACATATCTCAGGGGTAAAATATTCTTGGAGGCCCAACAAGGGGTCTAAGGAAGTTTGGATTGAAACCCATAAGGGGGAGATTCTTGGACAAGACCAATGCATATGACAAAGTGTACTCTCAGCCTGCAAACATTTGTTGCACTTGTTTGAGTCTAGGTAACCCCACTTGTGAAGTTTAGCCAGGGAGTAATATAAGTTGTGCAATACTTGATACTGCATGAGATGCAATCTATCTTGAGAAATAAATTTATGACATGAATTCCAGAGAGAATGCCAATCCAGCTGAAGGTGGGGAAAAAAATGACTCCAAAATCTTGATGGCTCAAATGGACCCCCAAACTTTTTATGAAACAAAACCTGATATAGTTTAGAAATTACACCAGGAGAGCCAGAAAGTGGGGATACCTCGGGTATCAGAGAAGAGATATTCTGAGAAGGAGGAGTGCTACCCAGGGTAATTACAAGTAAGTGTTTCAATTGCAGGACTTTGAAATAAGAAGAAGTTAGGATGAGAAATTTCCTAACCATCTCTTCCACTGATAACCAATGCCCCCCACCATCAGTAAAAGCAACCAAAGATGGGAGATTTGACTCTTGTTAATAGTAAATGATGGAGAGTTCCAGATAGACTGGGTCAGGTCCAGATGGAGAGAATACTGCAAAAAGGAACATATCTGTGAGTAGACCTTTAAGGAGGTCCTTATCGTGGAACACTCTACGGCCACACTTGCTTGGGATAACCTAAGAAAAAATAACGCGAGAGAGTCCAGATTTTTGGCATTGATTGCATCCAATTCTATTTTGAGCCAGATAGATTGCGTTTCTTCTGGGCCAGGAGATACCCACCGCAAACATTTCGCAAGATGACTAGCCCAGTGATATATAGCCAGATGGGGGATTCGCAGCCCCCCCTCCAGTTTAGGGGCTGCCAGCTTATGATAAGCCAAACGGGGATTCCTGTCAGCCCAGATGAATCTAGTGAAAACACCACGCACCTTTTTGAACCAGAGTAAAGGAATAAAGGCATTGAGAAGGGACAACAGGTAGAAAATCCTAGGAAATATATTCATCTTAATTATGTTGATCCGACCCCACAGAGAGATAAGGAGTTTAACCACCTCTCAAGGTCATGTGTAATCCCCTGCAATAGGGAATCCAAATTTTCCTCGAACCATGGTAGGGGGTTACATGAAAGTTTGATGCCCAGATATTTGAAAGACCTGGGTGTCCAACATAGCCCAAAAGGGCTAATGTCAGTCTTGAAAAATTTGTGATTTAATGGGAAAAATAGGGACTTACTGGCATTCAATTTGTAGTTGGACAGAGCACTAAACCTTGCTACTTCCCTTAGTAAGGCCGGGATGGAGGATACCGGATGGGACAGATGTATTAAGAGGTCATATGCATATGCAGTGACTTTGACTTCATGCCGTCCAATTCTCACCCCTTGTATAGAATCATTATTGAGAATAATTTGAATAAGAGGTTCTATATATAAGTTAAATAATAAAGGGAAAGGGGGCACCCCTGTCTAGTACCTGAGTGAAGCGAGAAAGAATGGGAAAAGGCCCCATTCATGGAAATTCTTGCCAAGGGATTTTTATAAAGGGTGGCAATCCAGGAGATAAACAGAGAGGGGAAGTGGAAGGCCTCCAGAGTGTGGAGCAAAAAGTTCCAGTTCACAAGGTTGAATTCCTTCTCAGCATCCAGGGAGACCAAGCCTGCAGGGAACTCCGCATCCCTGGTAGCTGAGAAGACATGCGACAAGGTGCATAAGTGATCGGAAGATTAGCGCCCTTTCATAAATCCAACCTGGTTTGTACCTATTAACCCAGGAAGAAATAGTGCCAACCTATTAGCCAGTATTTTAGAGAGAATCTTAATATCCTGGTTTAAAAGCGAGATAGGTCTGTAACTTTGAACTGATATAATTTTTTTAATAATGCCCAATGTGGAAGAAGGGCAAATGCCTTGCTATAATCAACGTAAATTACATCGTAAGGAAGTCTGTTGTCTAACTGTAAACTTAGATCTTCATAAAAACACAGTAAGTTAGTCAGACAACTTCTTCCCTTTTTAAAACCATGTTGTTCTGCATCTACATTGTCAAGCGATGTGATAATCAGATCTTTAATAAAGCTTTCCAATATTTTACCCAGAGGTGTACCCCAAGGATCGATACTTGGCCTATTGATATTCATGATTTACATTAACGATCTCAGAAGAAATATCAACATGGCTAAATTACATTTTTTTGATGATGACACTGCCATCTAACCTACCCTGACTAGTGCATGCAGTGACATTCAAGCAAAATTCAATTAATTGCAGATGCGTCTATTTCATTCTAAAGTACTACTTAATGCCAATAAGACTAAAGTAATGTTTTTCCTCCCATTAACTTAGCATCCCACACCATATCTGTACCTACCATCACTTCACTTCACTACTAAGGAACACATTAGAAGTGGTAGACAATAGAAAGTATCTTGGAATTTGGATTAATACTTATCCTTCACCGTACATATTGAATCAATATGCAAAAAACTGAGAGTTAGGCTGGGGGGTTTCTATAGAAACAAGGGCTGCTTCCCAATATATGTTAGAAAACAATTAGTCCAAGGAACTTTACTCCTTAATTTTGACTATGCTGATCTAATCTATATTTGTTGTACCCACTCTTTCCTAAATGAACTATATGTGCTCTATCATAGAGCCCTTCATATTGTCACTAATTCTGCACCCAGAACCCATCATTGTACAAGTGTCAGGTGGTCATCCCTAACTAAACGGAGACTTAACAATCATTATATGTGAATCTACAAAGCATAAACACATTGGGCCAGATATTCAAAACTTTGCGCTGGGCAAAAACCATTTGCGCAGGTTTAGCGTGGGATTAGTGCGGGTCTGCCATATTCAAAAGGCCAAATAGCACAGGCAAACTGCATTAGCGCCGGGCAAAATTATAATGTATGCAAGGGGCAAACGGCATGAATACAGGCACAATGCTATATTCATGACTAGCGCAGCTAAGATGGTTTCGTGACTTAGCGCGACACTTAGCGTGGTGCACATTACCACCCAGGAAAAGCTGGTCTTAATCCTGGGCAATCAGCTTGCATGACATTATGGCTTATGCGTATGCTTATGCTGGGTTTAGCTGGTTTTGCATGACCTAACAAATAAATATGACACATAGATAAAGCCAAACATAGAGGAAGCATGCTGCTAACTGATGGCATCACAATGATGCCATCATCTGCCTGATCCCAGCACATGCCAGGCAGTGATGGTGACCCTGCCACCAGTGGACAGCAGAGCAGTGTGGCCCACAGCACACACCTGTGGACCACACTTCCGTGGACACCAACAGAAGCTAGCACACATGCAGCACTGTGGGCATGGAGGATGTTGAGGGAGCATATATGGGTGGCGAGGCTGTGCTACAGATCAGGTGTGCCACAAGGCTGGGACACATCATGCAGTGTACATGGGTCAGTATTGGGAATACCCCAACACCAGTGTGCCTTTCGGATAATATATGCCCCCCCGGCCACATACTTCACAGCTGTACAACTGCCATAGCACACAAAGCCAGAAATGTACATGTCACTGTGAGCATCCATGCCACAGGTGCAGCATCTGTGGGTCACACAACAGTGTAACAGTAATGTCCAGTGTCAGAAAACATCCGCAGGTTGAGCCGCTCACTGTGTATAGTGCAGTCATCATCACTGCCCTACACACCATAGGCATTGCTGTGTCCACGCACTACTGGCCCCCTTGCTACTGTAGTTTCTGCTGTGCACTGTAGCATGCCCTATAATGTGACAGTGGCATGCAGCACCATCACCACCTGTGCCTATGGTGTCCTGTCCCCTGGGGTATAATATGCTATGCTATGCTGTACTGTTTACATGTAGCCTGCAGATATCATCATGCACTGCCAGAATGACCTACAGGTGGAGCTGTGGTTGGACCTGGTCAGCCCCTGTACTTCCAGACTGACCTACAGGTGGCTCTGTGGGACTCTGCGGTAACGCTGGGCAAACTGCATGCAAATCAGGGTATAATGAGATACTAATCCGGTTGTTTGCCCAGAGACTACGTAAGTAGGCTCATTTGCATCTTTTTGAATATGGCACATTTTAGCCCCGAACAAGCGTGTTTGCTCTGGGCTAACTGCTAACTCCATGCTACGCCGCTAATGTTAGCGCAGCTTAAAGGTACGGGAATATTATACAGTTTTGATCACTGTTCTTTCACATCTGCTGCTTCCCTGCAGCTGTACTGAGTCCATGCATTTGCTGGCACACACATTGGCCACGTAGTTCGTCTGTACCTGCCGTCATGTTGCTGTGTACTGTGTTGTTGTTGTGGGTTGCACTTCCTGGTTGCTTTATTCAGTGCTGTCTTATTCCAGGGCTATTTTTGCCCTGCACTCCCAGCCCAGTTTGCATGGCGTCATTACCATGCCATATTCGGAAGCTGTTTGCCCTGGGCTATTCCTTTTGAATATAGCGTGCTCTGTGCTCTGGGCTATGTTTGCCCACTGGGCAGTGCTAATTTTGCCCCGGGGCAAAGTTTTGAATATCTGGCCCATTATCTCACTGATTATATTTCTGAATTCATCATATGGTCCCAAAGCAGTTCTGCAGTAAGAAAACATAACCACATCCTTTTAGATACTCTGAGGTACAGTATGCCACTCAATATTGAGAAACAGCTGTTAGTTGTGTAATTCCTATGGTATGGAACAAATTGCAAAATACCCTTAAACTTATCAGCTTTGTAAGCATTGGTATATTCAAACCTCTCCTAAATAAGTTATGTAAAGAGACATGTTCCTGCAAATGCCAAGTTACATGATGGCCAATGTCCTATAGAGAATTTATGTCTAAAATTCTGTTCTCATGGCTTCTTATCTTGGATTGAATTATTTATTTTTTGTTAAATTAAACCAATTAATTACCATCATGCATTCTACTGTGTAACTGATTATGAGACTGCAGTCTAATTATAAATATTCTATGATAATTAATTATGCATTGCTATATATTTTATACTTAGTTCTTGATCTCAATTGTACTATATATGTATATACTGTATCAGCTGCACTGTAACTTCTTACTTTATCTACTACTGTATCTATGATTTCATTGCATGCTGTCCTACCCATGACATCCTCATGAATGAGCTTGCTCGATAGAGTTTCTTCCTGAAGAAATAAAAATAAGTACAATAGATAAATAAAGTAAATAAAAACTTAACTGTGTAAATCCAGTCAGGTGCCTGTGCATTACAAAAGCAATAAGGCACTAGGGGTTGAGAGTTTGTGTCTTATAAACACATGCTCCATGTGTGTAGTGAGGCACAGTGCATACCTTTTTAAAAGCGTATCTTTGTATACCAAGTAGATTATGAAAAGTATCATGCAGCACACAGGGTTAATATCTTCCTGCAGCACGTATATTTCAAAACATTCATGCAGCATGTTTATTTTCAAAACCTTGATAAAGAATCTTATGTGCATATTAAAAATGATTGTGAAGCAGGTACATTTTGAAAATCCATTGCACAGCCCAAAGCTTTATAAAACTGTCTTGCGGCATAAAGATTTAAACAAATGCTTTATAACTGCATGAAGATTTCAAGGATTGTTGCAAAGCTTAGGGCTCAGAAGAAATCATACAACAGTGGCAAAGCATCAGCAAGTTTGTGTATATGCAGGGATGTCCTGTATACATTCTCTCCTCCCTGATGCTGGCTACCCTACGTTAGGGAGCAAAAGCAGCATTTGGTTGTTTTAAAAGCCAATTTTATTATGTTTGGGATAACTGCAATAAATGTGTTAGATATGATACTAACATTTAATCCAGTACAAGCACTTTTTGAGAACTGCATGTGTGACATTCAGTAAACAATTTTTCTACCAGGTAAGAAGGCTCTGGAGATTATATACTGCAAAATAAGTTTTTCCTAAATTGCTTGGTGTGCCAGAAAAAAAAATGCAAACTTAGATAGATGATAAAGCCTTCCAAATGGGATAAGAACTAGTATAAAGGAATTATTTTAATAAGCTATTGGATGGGAAAAATATTTCTTAAAATGTAACCTAGCAGTTTCCATCTCTGATGTTCAAAGAATGGGGCATCATAAGACATCATGTCTTAAATCATCTGGCTGGTTAAGGGTAAAAGAGCAGACCAAAGATGTTATACAATTCCTTCTTTTCTTGAAGAAAAGACTCCTGCTCTCAAAGAGTTTCAAATAGAAACCAGAAATTAAACATCCATCCCCAGCCTTTTGGAAACCATCTAATTTACTGAATATCATGAAATCAGTGTAGAATTCAGTAACATTGCTAAATCCTGCTGGACTGCAATATTTCTAAATCTCTATTGGTGCAAAATTATAATATCAACAAATGTTTTCAGAAAAATAGCAGTCACGAGTCTGACATGAGCCAAGCCAGCTAGGGAAAAAAAAAATCCCATTTTATAAAGTTACTAGTGGGAAATGGGAAGTCCATTTTTATATTTTTTCTGTTCTAAGAAGTATTATGTGGGAAATTGAGTACAATGCCTTGGAGAAGGGGAATTTTATGGAGGAAGACAGGTCCATGTCACTAAAATACCACCAACAGCTTAATCTGATTCAAGGTCAGTTGTCATTTACCTGTATCCCCCTCTCCCGGGTCATGAAAATAGGCAGGATGTGTCTAGTGCACTTACCCGGTCAACAAAAACTAATTAAACTAACTAAACTAAATTAATTCTGTCCAAGGATGGCCAAACTGCAAGGGTACAAAAATCAGGATTTAATAAACCAGTACTTATTCAAACCCTATAACAATGTTTCTACTATGCCATTATGATTCAGTTAAAGGCACAATAACTATGGCAATATTTAGCAAAATTTTTGCTATGTACGAAACATTAGGTGATACATAGACTGTATGACAAGGCCTGACAAGATATCATGGACCCTTTCAAATGCACTTAGAATGCCATAAGCTCCTGGGGTGCAGAACATACAGCACATGGGGGCTTGCTGCATTCTCTCTGCACTGATCACAGTTCTCAGACAGGTGCAACAAATTCCCATGTTAGACCAGATTCCTCCTTGTCTAACTTGCACCATTTTGGGACCTTTTTTAAAGGGCTTGTGCTAAATATTTGGTACAAGCTACCATAAATTGTGGAAACTGTCACAACTGCTCCCAATGTACTGCAATTTGGTGCAGTGGCATTAAAGAAGTTTGATGCATTTGCACCAACAACAGTGTTGATGCAGGGCTTGATACAAGCCATGTCAACCTTTGAAAATCAGGCACCATGTGTAACTTTATAAGGCAGTATTCATCTGTTGATATCTTACAAATATCAAAGCCATGAGGGAGACAGCAGTAAATCATAAAATGTAGATGAGGAAGATATCTTAAGTCAGGATATGTCACATATTACTAATTTATTTGCAAATTTGTAACTGGGAGACACACTCTGAGCCAAAGCTAAGTTACAGATGTGACCCAGGGAAGGGGGACATAGGAAAACTGCAGCACAATACATATATGTAAAAACTATGCAACAACAAAAGACAAAAAAATATTGACACAGTTTGAATAAATACAAAACTTCTAAAAGCAGGAAATAAAGTGCAGTACAGCTCAGCAAGAACACCTAACACATGCACATTCAGGAGTGGTAACAATACTTGGTAAACAATGCACTGCTGGCAATAGATGATTAACCTGAAGGCAGGTTGATGTCTGACCTCATACTGGAGGGATGAGATTGAAGTAGTGTGGCAGTGAAATGAGGCAGAAGTGAAGATCCACCAGGTTGCTTACCAGGATGTTTAAGACTTGGCCTGAGAAGTTTCAGGATGAAGGGTAAGAGAAGCAGGTTGGTATGATTTGGAGTTTCAACAGGTGCCTGGGAGAGCTTGGGGATGGGATGAGTTAGATGGAGGAGGGGAGTTGATTCCAGCATAAGGGAAGCTGATAGGAGAAGGCAGATTGCCCAGCAGAGGTGCATGCAATTTATGCAGCAGGTGGTTGTTTTGTGATAGACATTGAAAATTGTTACAAAAGGAAAAAGAAAAAAATTAAATTAGTCTCTTCTGTCCAATGGTTCATCATAAAAACAACTAATACATTTTTTCAAGTAAAAAATTCAATGCCACCTCAGATGTAAGACTACATTTCTAGCATGCCCAGTGTGACCAAAATGACCAAGATGAATTGCCCGGCATGCTCTGTGATCAACTTTGTTTATTTTCCTAATGTTGCCAAAATAACATATTTATTTATCTATGACATCCCACACTTTGCATCTAGCTTACTCCCTGCTCACCTATCCCCCTTGCTAAATTCCTTGCTCACTCTCTGTATCCCTCCCTGCTCTGCCCAAAAGTGCCACACCTGCTCTGCTATGATGTTGATTCTGAACTACCCTTTTACTCTCTCTGTTTTTCTCTAATACAGTCAATTTTAAAATTTCTCCACTGCACCCATATCTTCTGTATTATCTGTATAATTTATTGTAATGACTATCATGTTCTGCTCCGCACCTTATATATATTTGTAAATTTGACACTTTGTGCCTGTTTATGCTATTTTATTTGAAAATAGTATACATGCATAGTGTGTGTGTGTGTGTATATATATATATATATATATATATATATATATATATATATAGTGTTCTACAAAGTATTGCAGTGTCTTTGCACATCTGTTGCTGTTATTTAATGTAGCTCTATACCTGCCCTTTTACCCTCCCTGGGTTGACCCTGAAAAAAGCATCTTTGATCTCAGTGGGCTCACTGGGTTACCAAAATTCAAATAAATAAATAGAATCTTGGCAAATGTATTTGCACAGCTGTTGTATAAGTAGTGCTAACAATTATATATGGTACAAACATAATGCAATCAAGTGCCAAAAAATAAAGTGGCAGTGCAATAACCTGGATATGCTACATTAATGGCTGCCACAAGGATCAAGATAGGGGATCAATGAAAGGAGAACATTCAATGAAAAACATTAGGAGGAGGGGGGCTTCATTGGGAACCATTTGGGAATAGAGGAGTATATATTAATTGCCTTGCTTAAGCATTCTCAAATTTTGAAAATAAGCTTTTTTCTTAGTTTAGAAAATGAAATTCAGGTAACTCTTAACATTAACAAAAGAATACATATCTAAAATAAGAAAAAAATTTTGCAGTCCTAGAATGCAACCTTATGTGCATATATATGTGCACTCATTTTATTGTAACTTGTATAAATAATCACACTAATTACAACTGATACAATATTCATTCAAAAAAAAAGTTAATGCACCAGTTAGGGTTAAACTGACAAGAGTAGGAACAAGTGGTTTTAGGGTTTCCAACCCTAATACACCAGCCCACACGGCAAGCAACAGAAAGAAAAAACGTCATGGTTTTGGTTGTCATAAGTCTTGACAAATCAGGCCTGGGGACTTTGAAAGGTTATCAACCATGGAACCTTTGTAAAAGAGCCTTGTCTCAAAGGTATTTGTAATCCTAGACTACAATAAATAAATTAATAAATAAAATCAATCCTAACTCTCCCCCCATTCCATCAGTAAATAAGCTCAGATGTGCAGACTATATGAGAGTGGGGGAGCTTTAGGCTTGATAACCACATGGAAGATCCCAAGCTGGATTTGCCAAGACTCGTGACAGCCAAGACCACAACATTTTTTTTCTTTCTGCTGCTGGCAGGGTGGGGTGCTAGGGTTGGAAACCCTAACACCACATTTTGCAAATGTTTGTCAGTTTAACCCTAATTGGTGCATTAATAGTTTTTTTTTCCCTTACTTTTTGAAATAGTACAATTCACCTGTAGGTCCCTTTCACCTGCGTGAAGACATCCATGTGATTACAGAAGCACTGGGCCCTCTGGGTCCAGCGCTTCCATGCCTTCATTTATCCACATCTATACATGGGTGTAGCCGTGCACTTCCGTTCCTCCAGGAAAGCTATCTTGTTTGCTTCCTTTCAATTTTTTTGGGTGGATGAAACTATTTTAACTATTATTTCATAGGGGCTTAGTGTTGTACTAGTCATTAAGACCTTTAGATATATATATTATATATATATATATGTATATATATATATATATATATATATATATATATAACATACAGTGGTGAGCTGTCAGATAAATGATTTATCTACACAAGTGCTGTTTGACCTTGGGTAACCTCACAGATGGCATAAGCACGAGTGTAGATAAATTATTTATCTGACAGCTCACCATTATATATTTCATTTCTGCAATAGGGATGCTTTCTGTCAGTGCAGAGACATTTGCTTTTGATTGTTTATCTTTTTTTTTTGCATATGTTTGTCAAAAAAGTGAACAAAAATTGCATTTTCTGCTCTTATTTGCTAATTATAACAAAATCTATACAGTATCTATAAATGAAATACTATTCAATTTGTAGATAATTTTGTGCTGCACAACTTTCATGCTCACATCTCTATGCTATCTTTTTTCTTTTTAAAGTTATTTGCATTTGAATATAGTTAGTACTGGTACTGAGGCTGAACATTCTAAATGAGTTCCGGAGTGATTATGACATATCTACTATGTATATAAATCTGTGATGATGCATCTATTATGTGTATAATTGTAAAATTTTGAATTTATCTCATAGTAGCTCAGCTGTATCACATATGATTTATGGCCACACCAATTGCATAAATATAATTATATATATATATATATATATATATATGATACATGATGGGCAGGAGTGTGATAGGAAAATATTCTCACTCCTGCAGGTGAGCTCTGAATACTCACAAGTGCCGAAGGCATGAGTGAGAGTATTTACATCTCACTCTGCAGGAGTGAGAATATTTTCCATAGCACATGATCTGCACATCATGGGTGAGATAATCAAAACTTTGTGCTGGGCACAAACTGTTTGTGCAGGGTTAGCACCGGTTTAGCGTGGGTCAGCTATATTCAAAAGGCCAAACAGTGCATGCAAACTGCATTAGTGCTAGGTAAAATTATAATGTATGTAAGAGGTAACCTGAGGGTGTGTGTACATGAATACAGTTGCAATGCTATATTCAGCGAATAGCGCTATGCAACGTGTTTTTGCATAACTTAGCGCAATAATTTGCGCAGTGCAAATTACCTCCCAGGAAAAGGTAGTCTTAACTCTGGGCAAACCAGCTTTGCATGACTTTGTGGCTTTGCGTGGCTTTGCATGACTTTTGCGTGGCTTTGCGTGACCCTAACCAGTAAGTATGACACATAGAAATAAGCCGGACATAGAGGAAACATGCTGCTCACTGATGGCATCCCTATGATGCCATCATCTGCCACCAGTCCCAGCCATGCCAGGCAGTAAGTGGTGACCTGGCTCCCAATGGAAACCATGGCAGTATGGCCATACAGCACACATCTGCAGATCACCCTTCTGTGGACACCAACAGATGCCAGCACACACATGTAGCACTGTGGGCATGGAGGGTGTTGAAGGGAGGGTGTACAAGTGGCCAGGCTGCACCACAGACTGAGTGTGGCCACAAGACTGGGACAAGCCATGCAGTGCACATGGGCCAGTGTCAAGAATACCCCAACACCAGTGTGCCTGTCTGATGGTATGTGTACCCCCTGCCACATACTGCACATCTGTAGAGACACTACAGCACACACATCCAGCCATGTATATATCACTGTGAGCATCCCATGCCAGTTGTGCAGTGTCTGTGGGTCACACAACAGCATAACAGTAATATCCACTGTCAGTAAACACCTGCAAGTTGGACCTGTCACTGTGTAGAGTGCAGTGGTCATCACTGGCCTACACACCATAGTCACTGCTGTGTCCCTCACACTACTGGCCCGCTTGCTCCTGTAGTGTCTGCTGTGCACTGTAACATGAACTACAGTTTGACAATTGCATGCAGCACCACTACCTGTTCCTGTGCTGTGTAGTCCCCTGGGGCACAATATTCATTGCTGTACTCTACAAATGTAGCCTGAAGCTACTGTTACATGAGGCCGCTACACCCTTATTGGTACCCTCAGAGGTACACCATAGACAGCTAGTGCTTAGGCACATGTTATACTAACATATAGGGCTAAGGGCATCAACCGTATAAGAGTAGATGTCAGGATATGTACGCATATTGTTGTAATACACTTTGCTTGCTAATACATATATATTCTTCTATGTATTTTCTGTGTATTTCTTACTTATAAGATGTTAGGACACCTGTGTCCTTGGAATAATTATGATATATAAGTCAGCATTGCCACCTTTTGGTGATCTGTACTACTACACTGAGTTATGTAAGACTCTGTATAAGAACTCTTTTGTTTCACAAACTGATGAACTACTACAGAATTGTATAATGTTATCTTGGGCTGAAGAGACTCCTCTAATTTAGCCAATAGGGCTCATCTCTGTAATTAGAAATGTTTCTATCTTACAGTAACCATAGTAATTATCCTAGGTATATAATGTGATACACTAAGTCACAGACATCACAATCACCTACCTGAGCTCCCTCCTGGAGCGACAGCTACACACGGGCACCTAAGAGGTAATAAACTACCTCCAACAGCAGCACCCTTGTGAGTGGGGTTAGTCTGTCCCTCCACCCACCCACCCTGGCATTTCCTTTATAGGCACTGCCTAATGACATCACTTCCTCTCCTTCATTATTTTAAGTCCCCATTTTCCCATTTGCAGGTTATACCTGCTAGCCACTAGAGGGACCCTCTGACCTTCCCCCTCAGACTCCCCACCAGAATCCCCTCCTGCTTCCTGTAGCCTGTCTACCTGTTTGGCTACTTCTCTCCCTACTCCCACCCCTGCCTCTGCCCACACCTCACCCTTGCCCTTCCACCTGGCAAGCCCTACTCACAAACCCTTGCCCTATCTCCAAACCCACACCCAACCTGTTACTAACCCCATTGACCACAAGGAGTCACTATCTTAACCCTGTTTTCTGGCCCAAACTCAGCCCACTTTAAGTCAACTAGAACCTGGATCCCTGCTCTCAGCCAGGTCCTATCCCAACTACTCTGACAGGGCCTTGAACCTTGTACCCTGCTCACCAGAGTCCGTGACAGTACCACTACTCCAAAGTGGTATCTACGCTTTCTGAGGGGCAAACAGGATATCTGAAACTCACCACTCTGCTACTACCAAGGCACTATGCCAGGGCACCTCTTCCCCAAATCTGGTAAAATGCCCCCCACCAACAACCCTTGCACTTCTGTTCTCCCCCATGTTACTGTCCCTTCCCATCTTAATTCTCCCTCGAAGCTGCTTCCCAGCACCCCCCCCACCGGTTACCCTGACCCATCCTACAAATACCCCCTTTAAATCCTCTTCATCCCTCCCAGCTATCTCCTGGTCCCATTTCCCCTCACCACTCTCCTCCTCGGTCTTTTCCTTTGGCTGCCTTCTGGCCTCTGTCACCCACTCCAGTACCCTCTCCCTCCACTCAACACACCTTACTGATGCCCCCACCCACGCACAGTAAAATCCCAGTCTCTCTGGGTTCTATGCTGCCACCTAACCATTGCCCTACTCCTTCTGGCTGCAGGGGGATATACACCTTAACCCTGGCCCAACCCTAACCTCAGGCCCAGACCACCCCATAGCTAACCCCTCAGCCAAAGCCACCACCGACATTCGACCAGGCTACCTCCCCCAAAGCTTACGCCTTCTCCATTTACATATTTGTAGCCTAGCCCCTAAGCTCGATCAGCTTCAGGTCCTAGCCGCCCACCATGCCCCTGACATAATCATCCTATCTGAGACCTGGCTAAATGCCAGCCTACCAGATAATACCATTGCTATTCCCAGTTTCACTATCACAAGGCAAGACTGGCCCACCAGAGGCGGAGGGGTGGCTATCTACATCAGATCAGCCCTACACTTGCACTGTCTCTCACAAAAGCTGAACCCAAAGCTTCTGAGCTTCTTGTAATTAAAGCTGTCCCTCCCTCCTCATTACCTATCTTAGGTGGCTGGTAGATTGCTGCCCAGGCACACCAACTACATAATCACTGACCTACTGTGCCAACTCTCATCCCTTGTTCAGTCGGATGAACTATATGCCATGGGTGACTTTAACCAAAACTGGTTAGCACCCACTTTTAACAAAACCCAAACAGAGATAACCGCTCTCAACCTTACCCAAGCCATTATGGAACCCACCCGCTCAAACCATAAGTCTGGTAATCACTCACTACTAGACTGGGCGCTTACATCCCACCCACACTGCGTCATCAGTTCAGGCCTCCTCCCTGATTCCATTAGCGACCAAAACCTAATCTACTTGGTCCACAAAATCCACAGAGTTAAATCCCTTCCTAAATTATATTCCAACACTCATACAAATCCCTCAACCTCTCCCCGACCCCCCGGAAGACCTATCTCACTCAAATTGGGTCCCCAAGCTCAAACTGCTCTAACATGGATTAAGCGCTAAAATTTTAGACACACTTCTTCACCGCCTGGGACTAACCACGCCCCCTCGCCAGGCTAGAATCCACAGGTCTCACCTACCTGGATATCCCTGAGTTGATAGCTTGCCAACAAGCCCGTGACAAGGCCTGGCGTAACTACAAATCTACGCTCATCCCAAGCAACCTTGTCATCTACCGAATGCTCCACAACAAATGCACAAAGGCCATCAGCTTAGCTAAGGCTGAATATTTCAACAACACCCTAAATGCAAATTTTAGGAGACCTTCTAAATTCTGGAAAGTCATTAACTCCCTTTTCTCCCCCCAAACAGCAAGCCCCCCACCTCTCCTCCTCATCTAAGGGACTCTCCTCACCGACCCCCTGAAGGTAGCCTCTGAGTTTAATTCCTATTTCACTACTTGTGCCCTAGCTCTCCTCGATTCCCTACCTCCAGAAAACCACACCCACCCCTACATCTAAAACCACATCCACCCCAGTCATCTATCCCCTACCAACTGGTAGGAATCCTCTCCTTCAGACCCATCTCCCCCCCCCGAAATCTTAGATGCCCTTCACTCCCTGAACCCCTCCAAAGGCAAATCCCTTGATGGTCTCGATAACAAACTCCTCTTCCTTTCTGCCCCCGCCATTGCTACTCCCCTTGCCGCCCTACTAAATCTATCTTTCACCACCGAGTCACTCCCCTCAGAATGGAAGCATGCCACTGTCCTACCCCTTCCCAAAGGTGGTGATCCTTCCTCCACTACTAATTATCATCCTGTCTCCCTCCTCCCTGCCCTCACCAAACTCCAGGAACACCTAGTTCTATCCCAGCTCTCCCAATTTCACTCAGAAATGAACTTCTTCACCCCATTTCAGTCCGGCTTCAGAAAACACCACTCTACCACCTCCTCCCTACTAAGACTCACGGACTCCATCCTCACTGGGATGGATAAAGGGCTAATCACGACCGCTATTTTCATTGACCTAGCTAAAGCTTTCGACACAGTATCCCACTCTCTCCTACTATCCAGCCAATCAGGGGCTGGGTTAGCAGCATCTGCCACAAACTGGTTCAGTGCCTACCTACTAAATAGAACCCAATCCACTAAAATAGCTGACCACATCTCCCCCCTCCCTATCACTACCGGCGTTCTCCAAGGCTCAGTTCTTGGCCCCGTCCTCTTCTCCATCCTTCTAAATGATCTGCCTAATTCTTGCTCCTCCACTGCGATCCACATGTATGCAGACGACACGGTCCTCTTTACCTCCGGCCGGACCCAAGAAGAACTCACTTCCAAACTTCAAATTGATACCAACAAAATCCAACACTGGTTCAATACCAACCAACTTTCCCTAAATGCCAAGAAAACTGTCTCTATGTCTTTCGGCACAAGACAGCATCTATCCAAACTCACCCCCCGATCTTCCATACCCTAAACAACACCATCCTTGATGAAGTGCCCTCCTTCAGGTATCTAGGGGTTTGGCGCGATCATCACCTCTCCTTTTCCACACACATAGATGTTGTCATTTCAAAACTGTGCCCAAAACTTGGCGCCCTCTACAGGAACCACACCTGTCTCCCGCTACCCGCCAGATGTGATTTAGTCCTGAAAATTATTCTACCCACCTTCTACTATTGTGATGTAGTCTACAGCTCCGCCTCAAAGACCACCCCAGCCAGACTTGACCCCCTCTTTAATGTGTTCTGCCGCTTTGCACTCAATGACCCCCGCTCACATCACTGCGAGCTCTACCGTTCACTGGCCCTGCCATCCCTGAGCAACTGGTGCCTAATTCATAGTGTTAAATTCACTTCCAACTTCTGGCTCGGCTCCCTTCCACCCTACCTTGCATCCTCCCTATCTTCCCCACCTACCCCCCACCCACGCCCTCAGGTCCACTGACACTAGGCTATTTAGTCATCCCCCACTGAAGGACCACTGCCAGCCAATCGGCCTTCTCTTACCTCTTCCCTAAACTCTGGAATGGCCTGCCGGCCCAGATCCACCATTCTTCATCCAAATACTCCTTATCATCTGCCCTCTCTAACTTCCTCACACCAAATTGCAACTGCCCCTGACCTCCCCCCTTTTGATAGCTTCTCTCCCCCCCATTGTCCCCTAGGCCTGACAAGTGGCCTGGCCATCACCTAACTGTCTGGCTTATATACTGCCCTATGCACTTGCACTCATTCTTACTCCCTCTTCTCACTCCTAACATCTCCCTTCTCTCCCCCCTTCCTATCTAACATACGTTGTTCTGCCCTACCCACAGCTACCAACACCATTCTCCCTCCCTCCCACCTCACCCAAACCTACCCCCCTACGCACCTAATGCTTACTAGTCCACTCTTCCTCTACCCCCCCATCTTCACTCTCCAACTCCTACTGTCAACTTGGTGCATCGCACTGCAGCTCAGGTTGTTACTGGCACTCAAGTTCTGTTCTGGCACACTAGTTCTGCTACTGGCACTTATGTAATTCATGTATTGCTTCATTGTGTACCCATGATATGTTTACCCTGTCCCTGATGTGCATGCTCTGTATTGTTCTTACCTTGCCTTGTACCCATGATATGTATACCCTGTCATTGATGATCATTGTTCTGTACTGTTCTCCTTATGTAACAAGTTCAAATGTAATCCCTCCAAACCATGTATATTATCTGTATTGCACTACTGCTAAACTCAACTATTGTATGTATACCTGCCTCCTCTGTAACCCTTCCCCCCAGTTCACACGGTGAGACGAGCATCTTTTTGCTCAGCTTGCCTTTCCTGGTGAAACATTTTCAATAAAATAAATAAATCTTGTACCTCAGAGATCCCAAGAAACACAAAGAAACCTCGAGGTATAGAGAATGCTTAGCACTGGCTACCAGTTCATATTGGTAAGAACTGCTTAGGGCAACTATGATTTTATCCTTTTTGGTAGTAATAAACAAGTTTATTACTCTTATGCAACGTGTCTGTTACTACTTGCGTTCCCAATATTGCCAAGAACCTGAAAGTGAGGTTTAGACCTCCTGACAATTGGTGACTGCGTGCAGGCGATATTTGGTGTTTGTAAGTTTTCACTAGTTGCTGTAACTTTTCCCTTTCCCACGGGAACAGTAGGTGTACATTCCCTTATCACCGCTCCCATTTTAAAACTAATTTGTAGTCACTTACAAAGTCTGGCTGTTTTCTTTTAGGGTGTGGTCGATGCCGACTCGACTCACTCCATAGCGGCTTTGAACTGTAAGCCTACAAATCCTACAGTAGCCCGACTGTGTAAAAAGTGCTCCTGCTGTGGATTGATACATAGAATGGCACCTTTTTCACAGTTTGATTTTTTGTTCCCTCCCACACAATGGCCACCATATCAAATATCTGCGCAGAACTGAGACTCGATGTCTCGAACTTCCTTGCCTCCCCTTGGAGGATGGGCTGACTTCACATGGGATGCAAGTCAATCTGACAACCCTATACTGTGGATTTCAACCCAGTACACAGAGAAGAGACAATCAACCAATAAGCATCAAACTAAAGGGCTGATGGTTGCGACTATCTATGCTGCTCTGGAAGCCTCCGAAGTGAGGTTTCGAACCCTTGTTCTGCAAATTTCATCTCTTAAGCAAGAGATGGGTTTGCAGGAAATGGAATGTATTAGACTACAGCAGAATTTGGAGTCTGAACTTCAAACTCTGTGGAATGAAAAGGATTTACTTTTGCATCATTCAGCTCAAGCTGGAGAACAGGAACTTTGTATGTTGAAGCAGGAGTGTTAAAGTTTGAGACAGGATAAGGGACAGGCATTACATATGAATGACTTGTTAAGTACTGCGAATGCACAGTTGAGTGAGGAGATGTGAGAGCTACAGGATGAGATAAACCAGGTACGTAATGACTTAGAAGTGGCTACTAGGGACAATCGTGAACTGAGCGCCGCGTATAGAGTGTTGCAAAAGCAAATGCAGGATGAGGTTGATATGGATGTTGCAACTGTGAGTCATGCTGAATGTAAAACAAAGATGGTGAAACTACGCCTTCAGCGGGAGGTTCTAGCTGGACATGTTAAGGCAATGGGAGGCATAGCCCCTGCCTTACACATGTCATCTGAGGGGGAGGTATCAGATGATGACATCTCTCAGTACAACACCCAGTCACACCCCTACTATGGCCCAGAAACCCCACCCAGCCATCCATAACATGGCGGGTCCCCACTCCACTCACACCATGTCATATGTCATCGATGTCGTGACGCTCATCATGGAAGATGCCAACATGGCGGCCCACATGATGGGGGGGGAGCAGGCCCAGGCCTGGTCCCGACGGCACCACCGATAGCCGTTATTAATGTGGAAGACAGGCAAAAGATAGAAACGATGATTGAAACTGCAATAGGTAATGTACCTCTTCCTGAGAAGAGTAAGCAGGCCATTAAAACCCAACTTAGGCAGCTTCTACAAGAGACTGGCACTCAGGATGGTATTGTTTGTACATGGCCATAGCTGCAGCTTGGGCCACCCTAGAAGGCACCCGAGACAATCTATCTCTGCCTGATCGACCCAATAATCCCCTACAAATGGCCTACTCTGTTCAGCAGATAGCTGACAGTATCGGTCGGATGAACCAGTCCTACAATCTCAGCTGTCACTTAGAAAAGGTGCATTCTAAATGTGAGATGCTTAGCCTTGCTGCAGAATATCAGGTCCAGATACTACACCAAACCATCGACCCTAGTTTGTGGGCCAAATTCCCAGATGCCATCTGCCAGGATGGGAACGCCGCCTTTGATGAGGTTGCAGCTGAGCTCATTTCTGCTCACAGCCCAGATGTAGTAGGAATGATGCTTGCATACCCTGTAAAACAGAATGCAAAGGAAAGTCCAGCAACTTACTACAAGAGACTTTGGATGGACTACCGAGCAGGAAAGCACCTGGCACAAGAAGCTGCAGATGTAGATCTTATTGAGTATAAGACCCTGTTCCTTAGGAACATGATTCCTGCAGTACGAGAAAAGGTAGAGCCAACCACCTACCCCAACATGGACAGCTTTGCCGACATTTTTCAGAAACCTGAGAGATTTTATCAATTCTACATCCATGATCTGGGCTCCGGTTCAAAGAAAGTAGCTGCCATAGAGCCTATTCCAGAGGCCGCAACTCACTACACTGAGGAAGGGCATGCCCAACACCAACAGGCCCTCCCAGCTGATAACCAACACCCCCAACAGGCCCAACACCAAAAACAACCACAACAGCAACAGCAGCGATGGGGTGGGAACTGGAACTGGCATAAGAATAAAAAGCACAAGAATAAGGGCTAACAGCAACAGCAAAGAACGGGCCCTTCATATAGGAGATAGCCAAGGAAAATCAGAAATTTCGAGAGGTCCTGGGGCAGGTGCACTCTGTGGTGGATGCTGTTCCTGCTCAGGCCCTTGTGACTGTACAACCAGTTACCACAGACCCCAATGGGTCATGGTGATACTGGAAGTACAGGTCTTTAAGCTCACACAAGCCTGAACCTGGAAGCTCCTCCCTATATAGCATCAGTGCAGTATGGTGAAGTGGTTAAAAGGAGCCAAGCCCAACCTGTCCATGTTCCCACCAGTACACATTGACAATTACAGGCCCCAGTCTGGATTGTAAACATGCTGGTCTTGGATACAAATGGAAGGCCCTGCACCGAGGCCGAGGTCGGGGGCTGCCTACTTGTAGTCTTACTAGATACAGGTGCGGCTGTGTCTGTATTATATGATGAAGACTCAGACACATCTCCTTGGTCCACCGGATGGAGGACCAAGATGTCAGGAGTAGATGGTACTAGGTTACCTGCATACCGATCTCTACTCCTGCTGGTAGAGCTAGGCCATTTAAAGGACTCACGCACCTTCCAACTGATGGTAATTCATGATCATCCTAGTATCATAGGAATTGATTTCCTCGCACCACACGGCTGTGTGGTGGATTTAGCTAACATGCTATTGATACAAATTCAGGGTCCATACCACACTATTTTGATCCCTGACTCACATGTGGCAACAATTTTTGCAAACAACAAAGAGTATGACGTCATAGATTTGTTCAAAGACCACAAGCTTTTTCCGAAGCTTCTCCCCATTTTGCAATGACATTTGGAAGCATTTGCAATCAACAAACATGACTGTGGCAGAATGCACACTGTCATCAAAGTGCCAGGCCCTGCACATGAGAGGCAAAGGCAATATCCTTTCTCAACTGAGGCCTTGCCTTCTCTCAGAGAAACAATCAAGTCACATCTTAAGAAAGGAGTAATCAGAACTTGTGCTTCTACTGCTATCTCCCCAGTGTGGCCCATGAAAAAACCCACAGGTGCCTGGAGACTTACTATTGACTACAGGAAATTGAACCAGGTCACCCCCAGTTGTTCCCCAACTGTGGCATCAGCACCTGATGTGCTATGACTTTTGACCACTGACCTGAAATGGTTCAGTGCTCTGGACATCTCCAATGGTTTTTGGTCATTACCATTGGCACTTAGGAGTCAATATAAGTTTGCCTTCACCTTTGAAGGAAGACAGTATACGTGAACTTGCTTACCACAGGGATTCCATAACATCCAGTCCCTGTTCCATCTGCATATAATGGACACCTTTGAGGGTTTCTCTACTCCTCAATATCTCTTGCAGTATGTGGATGACCTGTTGCTGACAACTGCCACACAGGAACAACACTTGGATCTCTTGGATGAACTATTGACTCTCATTCAGAGAGCAGGCCTGAAATGCAATCCAGCAAAAGCACAGCTATGTCAGAAAGAAGTCCTCTTTCTGGGTCTAAAAATAACTGATCAAGGTTGAAGCCCTACCTGGAAGAAGGTACAAGGATTGCAAGACTTGCCATTGCCTACCAGTGTGGCAACTCTCAGAAGGTTTCTAGGTATGGTGAACTATTCGAGAGATTTTATCTGTGATTTTGCTCAGAAAGCCACTCCTATGTATGAACTATTGAAAAAGGACATCCCATGGACTTGGGGTCCTATACATACCCAGGCTGTGATGTCACTGAAGCAGGCCTTGGCCTCCACCCCAGCTCTGGTCATCCCCAATCCAGCTCTACCATTCCATCTGGAATATGCCACCTCTGGCATTGCCATGTCAGCAGTGCTGGCTCAGAAGGTTCATGGCCCTCTGAGACCTATTGCATATGCATCACAGATCTTGACCCCAGTGGAACAGAAGTACAGCCTTTGTAAAAGGAACCTTCTGGCCACTACTGGGCTGTCAAGCACTTTCTGTATATCATTGGGTACTCTCCATTGATTATCAACACCAACCGCACACTAACTACCTTTCTGCTCTCAGATAGAGTGAAGAATGGGTCAGTCTCCAATACCAGGCTGACACACTGGTCACTTCTTCTCCAGGATAGAGACATACAGGTACACCCCAAAAAAAATTAATCTATGCTGGCTCATAGACTCCTTTTCCAAGGAGACCCCCATGACTGTACACTGCAGTCACCTGTTCTTCCGGATCCAGATCCTTTCCTCCCTGCCATGCCACAAATACTAGACAACACTTCTTTGTGCTGTATCTTTACTGATGGTTCAGCATCTTACTATCAGGAAGAATAAATTGCAGGGATAGGCATTGTAGTGATTTACCCCTATGGGAACACTGTTAAGATATCTAAGCATTGCAGTGTAGAATCATCACATTATGCAGAGATGGCAGCGGTGACCTGTGCCCTCGAGTTTATCCAGCATGGACCAGAGGATACCATCATTTTTACAGACTCTAATTGGGTTTATTGTTCTCTTACAGAATTTCTTCATTTTCAGCAGAAAAAAATCCTTCCTCTCCTCTGTTGGCAGCCCTGTGAATTACAAGGAATTGGTAATACACATACATTCACTAGCACAAAAAATTGCACACAAACTCTATATACATAAAGTTAAAGCTGATTCTCTCCATGATCCCTATCATGCTTTCAATGATACAACAGATACCCTTGCCAAGGAAGGGGCCCGAGGGGGGGACACATGGATGATGGATCATCCAGAGGCCAATGCGGCCGTACGTATTGCAGCACTCAGAAAAAAATTTGAACCCTTTTCCCCCTTGGACCTCTCAGCAGCCCAACATGTTGATACTGAACTCAAAGAAGTGTTCAGATTCCTTGACAAGAGTACAGAAGAGAAACTTCCCACACACAACCCCTACCAGAGGCGTGAAAGTAAGTTACACTTGTCACCTGATGACAAGCTCATCTGGTATCAGCCAGATGATTCCACCACCAAGTTGTGGGTGGTCCCCAGACATCTTAGGTCTGAATTTTTGCACCAAGTGCATGATACACCCACTGGTAGGCACCAGGGAGTGGAAAATACCCTCCAAAGGCTTAAGTCCACTGCCTGGTGGCCTGGTGTCACCAAAGATGTTAAACAGTACATAGACAACTGCCTTGTTTGTGCACAAAACAACCCCATCCCTTCCAAACAAAATGCCAAGCTCCTACCGCAAAGACACTTTGGCCCTTGGCATGCCATACCAATTGATTTTATTGGTCCTTTGACCAACACCAGCAGAAATAACAAGTATGCTGTTGTGATAAAGGACCTATTCTCTAAGTGAGTTGAAGCTTTCCCCACTAAAACATGCACAGCTAAGACTACTGCCAAAATCCTGTTGGAACAGATTTTCTCCAGGTGGGGCCTACCTCTTAAGGTAGACTCCGACAAAGGAACTTGTTTTACAGGTGAGTTAATGAAAGAATCTCCTGAACTCCTTGGAGTTCAACAAAAGTTCCACATACCCTACCACCCCTAATCTTCAAGTCAAGTAGAGAGAGCCAACAGATGGATTAAGCAAATGCTTTCCAAATTTATTGAGGACAATCCCAAAACCTGTGATTCCCTACTGCATTTACTCCTTATGGCAATTAGGGGCACACCCTCAGCCACTACTCAGCTCACACCCTTTGAAGTGATGACTGGAAGACAGATGAGATTATCTGAACACCTGCTGTTTGACCTGCACACTCTCACTGCAGACCGTGTGTCTGTAGATCAATATGTGGAAAAACTCAGAAAAGACTGCATACACACACATTTGTATGCTGCCAACTGCATGGACAAGGCCCAGCAACAATCCAAATTACAGTTTAACAAGCATGCACAAGAAGTGGATTGGCAGGTTGGAGATCAGGTAACGGTACTTTGATTTGCACATCCCACCCATTCCTTCTCCAATAAATGGGAAGGCCCATACCCCATTGTCAACAAGCTCAGTCCGGCAGTTTATCAAGTTAGACTCCTGCACAATAATAAACTGACTGACAAATGGTTATATGCAAACCAACTGAAACTGTATAAATGAGCTTAATTACTTTTCCTCACCTCATTGGACGGAATAGTACTAACTTACTAATGTTTGATTTTGCTTTTCAGATACACTGACAAGATTTTTAATTTTTTTATTTTTATTTTTTTAGTTGTTTAACCAGGTATAGCACACAAAGCTGAAAGCTTTTTTACAGGAGCGACCTGGATGTCGAGATGTCAAGATGGCTATCTTGTTCCATTATCTCCTCATCTCAGGAGTTATCCCCTGCATCCAAGGCATGGTACTGAACCTCCTACCACACCTTGATCATCCAGCATCTCCTTCAGAGGGAGTATCCATCAATATACACGATAGTCTGATTACTGTCCAGGAAGGTTCCGATGCTTACCTCACTGCCTCGGTTGTTGCTCCTGATAAATCTACCCAACAAATTGAGTGGGAAACCACATCGCAAGGACACATTTTCCCTGTGGCAAAACTCTCCAAAGGAACTTTCCAGGGTTGGCCCAATGCTAAATTATCCACAATGGTTCTCTGTCCTTGCTACAAACTGCTCCCAGGCATTCTGGTTTGTACAACATTATTGCCTTAATTGATCCTTCGTACTGTAATTCTTTGTCTAAGGATTCTGCTAGAAAATTTTGTGCTGTACACCACATGGCTTCTGCTGCCGTGTATCTGTCTGTGTTACCACCCACTGATAAACAGCTTTTGGAATGTCCAAAGCATACTCCTGGTCCCCATAGTGGTCAAACAGCCACTTCCCTCCCTGGTTCATTGATCAATAATTTACAATTTATGCAAATACCTGTTCTGTTTAATCTTACTTACTGGACTATGAAAGAATTTGGTATGGGTCACACTACTAATACGTCAGAATTTTATAGTACGTTATTGCTTGATAGTTTATCTGCATTTCAGATTCGTACTCAAGACCCTATTGCCAGGGTCCATACTACTGAACATAGAGACAACTTCAGGAGAAAACCCAATCCTGATGATCAAAGTCATAAATTTAATACACACAAAGTTGACAGTTCTGATGTCACTGGTGCAACAGGAACTGTCACAGGCCTTTTTGGTATGGCTATGTCTATTTGGAATAAGGCGGACATTGCTGCTATCAAATCTCATACTGCCAAATTTTCGACTGGTTTGGTTAATAATATACTACCCCCATTATTGCATGGTGTGGATGACCTTAGTCAGGAAGAAAGATACACTGTATACAATATGCACGACATTGCTAAGGCATTTACAGACTCTAAAAACAAGATTAACGCATTCATTGCACAGAACAACAAAGAAGCAGATACACAATACATTGCTAGAGAAATCTCTCCTCTGCCTATGGCTCATACATTATGACTACCATCAACAATCTCTTCCGTGATCTAGAATCTAGAAGAATCCCTGATATCATACATGATAGACACATTTCCAAATGGTATTGTCCTCGATGTAAGACCCCTAGCTGTATTGCTATGTGTATGCAATAATCTCTAACCATTCCTCTTTCTACAGCTGGAAAAATGAGGTTTGTGACCAGACACCCTAACACTGGTCCATGTTTTGTCTGCTAAGAAATGTTCCATAAGAGATACGATGTTTGTTTCTTTTACTGTCTCTTTACCATGCTTTGATCCCACTACAGCCTTGTTCGACAAGCTGGCACTGGTACCTTCCATTGGGCACCTGGATGAAGACATCTACAGAGAACGCCTGGATCTACCACCTCTACTGGTTTTCCTTCCTTTCCTGGATGCCTGGGTGGATCCGCACACAGAATGCTGTGCGAAGAAGCAATACATTTACTTGTGTCGATGTGATGTATTTGATGTTATTCAACCTGTCTGTGGTTATTCTCCAGATAGCATTGATTGGACTTTTACCATGGATGATGACATCACCACTAATGGCACAGATTTCTCAGATTCTACTTTGGCTCTGGATAAGCTCTATCAATCATATCGTGAGGAGGTTCATTGCCTGTCAACACGGATTTCGAAGATGACCTACACCTGCCCAGTACAGTTGCAAAAGTGGAGACTCCCTACTGTTCGCTCTCAGTACAATTCTGATGGGGAGTACTGTGTGGTAACTAATTTCAAAAGCAATACTTATGGATCTGTGACATGTGTTATTGAGGCCCCCAATTTCTGTTTTGTCCCACACCAGAAGACTGTCATTGGACATACCATTATAACCCCCGTTCCCCTTATGGATGCAGACATCATGAATGGTAACCCTGATTATCTGCTCACACTTTCTGAATATTTACCATACTTTAATGTACACATAGACCCACTCACACTTACATTAAAATCACTTTTAGACAGGAAAGACGCACACCTCATCCACATCAGCAATAATATAACCAAGGCCAATGAAGCTATTCTTTCATTAATTAATGATGGTGACATGAATAATGCATTGACTAACACCTGGTTAGAAATTACTTTTAAAGGTTTTGTTATTATACATGCATTTTTGATATTTTTCTTGGTTATTATGCTATGCTGCCTACGGCGCACACTGTGCCAATGCTGTGAGCAGCTCGAGTTCCTTTACAAAGCTCGCACGTCGGGGTTGTAAATGACCACTGCTCCCTGACCTTTCCCTAGATTTGCCTGTGTTGCTCTTGGACGCAACAAGGAGGGGGGATGTTACATGAGGTCTCTGCACCCTTATTGGTACTCTCAGAGGTACACCGAAGACAGCTAGTGCTTAGGTATATGTTATACTAACATATAGGGCAAGGGCATCTACCGTATAAGAGTAGATGTCAGGATATGTATGCATATTGTTGTAATACACTTTGCTTGCTAATACATATATATTCTTCTATGTATTTTCTGTGTATTTCTTACTTATAAGATGTTAGGACACCTGTCTCCTTGGAATAATTATGATATATAAGTCAGCATTGCCACCTTTTGGTGATTTGTACTACTACACTGAGTTATGTAAGACTCTGTATAAGAACTCTTTTGTTTCACAAACTGATGACTACTCCAAAATTGTATAATGTTATCTTGGACTGAGGAGCCTCCTCTAATTTAGCCAATAGGGCTCATCTCTGTAACTAGAAATGTTTCTATCTTACAGTAACCATAGTAATTATCATAGGTATATAATGTGATACACTAAGTCTTGTACCTTGGAGATCCCAAGACACACAAAGAAACCTCGCGGTATAAGGAATGCTTAGCACTGGCTCTCAGTTTGTATTGGTAAGAACTGCTTAGGGCAACTGTGATTTTATCATTTTTGGTAGTAATAAACAAGTTTATTACTCTTATGCAGCATGTCTGTGATTACTTGCATTCCCAATATTGCCAAGAACCTGAAAGTGAGGTTTAGACCTCCTGACACTACCACCATGCACTCCCAGACTTACCTACAGGTGGAAATGTGGGCAGACCCAGCCAGCCCCTGTACTTCCAGACTGACCTACAGCTGGAGCTGTAGGACTCTACAATAGTGCTGGGCAACCTGCATACAAATCAGGTCATGATGAGATGCTGATCTGGATGTTTGTCCACAGACTACCTAAGTAGGCTCATTTGCAAGTCACTTTTGAATATAGCAAAGTTTTTCCCTGGGCAAATGGCTTAGCTGCATGCTAAACCTGTGCAAATGAGTTTGCGCCGCACAAAGGTTTCGGATATATTGTACATATTTGCACAATGTAATTTCACATGTGCTGCTGCTTGCAGCTTTACGGACTCCACTCCTTTGCTTGCACACACATTGGCCACATAGTTCACCTCTACCTTCCTTCATGTCACTGTGAACTGGGATGCTTTTGTAGTTTGCCTTCCTTGATGCTATATTCAGGGCTGTCTTATTCCTGAGCTATTTTTGCACTGCACTCTAAGCCCAGTTTGCCTGGCTTCCTTAGCATGCTATTTTCAGTAGGTTTAGCACTGGTGCTATCCCTTTTGAATATAGTGGGCCATTGGGTCCAGGCTAATTTAGCATGGGGGTAGTGCTAATTTAGTCCTGGAGCAAAGTTTTGAATATCTGACCCTATGTGTGCTATTTATACAATGGGGGTGAGAGCTTCAGAAACATTGTTATGTTTTCCTCTGTTCTTTTTCTGCTCCTGTGTGTTTTCTGCTCTTTCTGTGTGTGATCTGAATGTGTGTGAGTTTTTTTTTTGAATGGGCTGGGAGTCTCAGAAACACTACGGGACCCAGTTGAGTGTCCTTTGCCATGCTAATTGAATAAGTTGCTGGTAGCAGTGAGCAACACAAACGTTTTTGTGAAGCAGTTTTATTTAGAATGGAGGCCGTAGTGAAGCTGAGATCAGCATAGTAAAGGGCTTGGAGTCTCAGAAACACTATGGGATACAGATGAGTGTCCTTTGCCATGCTAATTGAGTAAGTTGCAGCTAGCAGTGAGAAATAGAGACTTTTTTTAAATTCTGGTTATCCCCCTCCTACACCCTGTCAGCCCCACATCCTTGGGAGATCTTTGGAGTCTACCCGCTGCAAGCCACCTTACCTGAGTCTGTCGCTGATGTACCCCATGGAGCCATGGTTTGTCCCCTTGGGTGGGGACGAGGTGGGTCTCCTACACTCCGACAATCAACTTTCATCATTACAGGTGGCCCAGTGGGTGGCTGCAGATTAGGGTTAGCTCCCAGAACTCCATGTCCTCGGGGCCAACACGAATTTTCCTCCTGGTTTTCCTTCCCACACACAGCATGTGCCCTGGTGTCAAGGTGCAGTGCACCAAAGTCCACTGCATGTCTGTGGCCTGCCCTCCCCTGCAAGCATGACTTGCTGTACATTGAGCCTCCACTCAAGGTCAGGCAAGTGGCAGACAATGGCCCCCTTCTTCCCCCTGGAGAAGGTGAGCTGTCATGGGACACTCAAGCCTGTCTCCCCAGGCCAGTCTTCCAGCGACCTGAGTCCACTCCCAAACCCAGGTCACCAGTGTCGCAAGCAGAAATCTAACCACTGCAAAGACAGGCCAGCAGAAACTTTTTTGTGAATCAGTTCAGGGTTTTAAATAATTGATTAACAGTTTTTTATTGGGACTATACTAACTGTACAGAAAGTATTTATATAGATTTTCTAGAAGTGCTCTGTTTGTTAAACACAGTGAGGCAAGAGCTGTGCATTTTCACAAAGATTTTGCACTTTTATGAGCAAAACGCTAATCAATTTTTAGAGTTAAATAAATCCCTGCAGTTTCATTTAAAATGCAGGCTGTAGTGAAGCTGAGATCAGCATAGTAATGGACTGGGAGTCTCAGAAATACTATAGGATACAGGTGAGTGTCTTTTGAATGCTAATTGAGTTAGTTGCAGGCGCAGTGAGAAACATAAACTGTTTTGTGAAGCAGTTCCATTTAGAATGCAGGCTGTAGTGAGTGAGTGGTGACATCAGCAGAGTATGTATATCGGTCACATATTTTAACTTTGCAGATGTCATCTTCAGATATCACGTTCCATTAGAAATACCTGAGGTTATCACACAGATATTGCTCTCACTCCTATTGTATAAATATATATACAGATAGATGTATATCTATGCCAGTAACAAAAACTCGATATCTCACTTCGTTTTCGAGATACTGGCACCAAAATGTGTGACGGGTGCCGCATTGTTATCCTAAGGGAAATTGCTGAACTTCAGAAAATTGTAATTTTGGGTCCCTTGAATGTTCTGACACCAATCTACCAATGGGCACATCTGTGGGACGAGGGCTTGCTACCTTGCAAATTTCAGCCCCAAAAGACCCAACCATTTGGTTTCAGGAGGTTGGCAAAAATTTGTAGCTATTTTGAGCATACTTTCGCAAAATGCTTTTGCAAATCATGAAAGTTTTGCAAAATAAATCACGAACATTTCACATTTGCAAAAGTATTTTGCGCAAGCATTTTTGGGAAAAAGTTTAAAAACTTATTTCTGTGGGGTTTAACCCCCCCCCAAAAAAAGATATGGCTATCATCCTCAGGACCCGACTAGGTAAACACAACAATCAGTATTTACCTAGAGGGTTGCAATTTTAAATGCCAGGCATTTTTCTGTCACTAACTGTAAACAAGATGGCTGACTCATGAAAGTAAAAGGGCCATCTGTGACAGTAAAAAGAGCCTCTCATGAAAGTTTTGTGATTTTTTGTTAACTTTTCCCATTGACCGCCTCATATAGGTGGAAGATAAGGGACCAGGAACTTCTCCTGCTAGAGAACACTTTAAAAGATATGGAGGCTAAATGAAAAGTTGAGCCTTCAGTGCTTCAGACACTGACAATTTTATCTGCTCTGGCTGCCACCCATTTAAAAATCAATACGTTGCTCAGCAGGAAGGCCAAGCTCTATATTCTCAGAACCCAGCACCATTACCAAGCTGAGGGTGAAAAGGCTAGCAAGTTGCTGGCCTCCAGGCTAAAACAAAGACAAGCTGAGCGAGTTATCACCAGCCTAAGGGATGGGTCAGGGAAGCTCTCCATGAACCCCACCTCTATTAATAACACTATGACCGAGTTCTATAAAATTCTTTACTTTTCCCATGGTTGTTGGGACGGTGAGTCTTACACTCAATTTATTGAGCCCTTGCCTTTCGCTAAGCTTTCTGACTCACAGAAAGCCACACTAGACCTACCCATAACAGAGGCAGAAATTGGCAAAACCATTATTGAGATGTCGCCTCATAAAGCACCTGGGGGGGATGGTTTTTCAGTGGATTTTTACAAACTAGTTCAGCCTTTGATTACAGCCCCCCTGGTGAACATGTTGAACGAGGCACACTTGTGTGGGCAGCTCCGTTCTACCCTATCTGAGGCCATAATTACCATACTACCAAAAGAGGGTAAAGATCTCTCCCTCTCCTCCAGTTACAGCCCTAAAAATGACCTGACATGTTTCTTGGTTTTGGGGACAGGGCTGTTTGCTACAGCTTCTATCTTGGAAATCTCTAGTTTGACTTCTCCATTTCCGAAAACATATACCAAATATCTGGTTTCCTGCATGCCCAATGCACACTTGGTAGGATTAATTGTCAGACCTGCCTTTTTGATTGATTGGATAACTGTTCATAGCTGTTCCAGGTGGCTTTTCCAGTCTGGACTGTACACCACAGTATCATTCAGGTATGCAGCACAATAACCAGTGTGAGGGGAGAAAATTACTTCAATCTACTGCTGGAATGTAGCAGGTGTACCATGTAAACCAAACTGCATAGTTGTGAACTGATAGAATCCTATAGGAGTGGCAAATGCAGTTCTGTCTCTGGATTCTTTAGCTAGGGGGGATTTGTCAGTAACCCTTAATGATATCGAGGGTACTGATATACTTGACACTTTCCAGTCTGTCCACCAAATCATCTATTCTGGACATAGGATAACTGTAAAATTCTGACACTTGATTACGTTTCACAAAATCAAGGCAGATTCTTAAACCCCCTTATTTTTTGTTTACAGTCACCATTGATGATGACCAAGCACTTCTCGACTGTTCTATGATGTCCAGTTCTTTCATTTTTTTGTATTTTCTTAATCATGTCTGCTCTTAACCACTCTGGTAATCTGTATGTCTTTTGTCTAATAGGGTGATCATTCCTTGTCACTATTACATGCTCAACCCCTTTTGCTCGGCCTGATACTGTGGTAAAAGTACTGATAGATGTCTTTAGCAAATTACAGATTTCTGCGGTTTGTTCAGAAGCTAAGGAAGCATTCACCTTTACAGCATCAGCAGTTACAGTTTCCTCAGTCTATCACAAGGTACATCAATATCTTCTTTATCAGTTTCTGGTAAAACTAGCAAAGCAGCTGTTGGTGGTTTTTTTTTCAACCCATTTCTTGAGGAGGTTAACATGGTAAATCTTAGTAGAATTTTTCCTATCGGGGTCTCAGTCTCATAGTAAACTGTGCCAGTATGACTAAGCAGTTTATAAGGCTCTTGCCACTTCAATAATAATTTATTTTCTGTAGTGTGGTTACAGTAGCAAGACCTTTTCAACTGACTCATAAACTTTTTCTTTTACCCCATGGTCATAATTCACCTTCTGCTGGTTATGGACTTCTTCCTGATTACTCTGGGTGATTTCAACATATTTTGCCAGCTTTTTCTCAGGGCACACATATAAGATGCAATAGATTGTTTCTGATGGGGGTCATCTTCCCAAGCTTCTTTTATTACAGCTAGTGGCCTTCTAGGTTGTCTACCATATAGCATTTCAAATGTTGAAAAACCTGTTGATGCCTGTGGCACTTCTCTGTAAGCAAAAAGCAGGTAAGGTGAGTATTGGTCCCAGTCTTTCCCTTCCCCTTTTAAAAACCTTTTTAACATGTGTTTTAGGGTTTGAATAAAATGCTCAACAAGACTGCTTGTCTCAGGGTGATAAGGGGAGGGTCTTATGGCAGTGATACCAAGTAGTCAGTACAGCTCCTTCAGTAATGCAGTGCCAAAATTACTACCCTGATCATTAATAATATCTTTAGGTATGCCCACCCTGCTGAAAATTTTGGCAAGCTCTGCTGCCACTTTTGGTGCTGTTACAGTACACATGGCAACTGCCTCTGGGTATCAAGCAGCATGGTCACATACTACCAAAATTAATCGATTACCCTTTTTACTTTTGTCTAATGGGCTAACCACATCCATTGCAATACTCTCAAAGGGCACATCTATCAATGGTAGGGGCACCAGGGGCACCTTGTCATTTTTAGTCACTAGGGCTACTTTCTGGCACTTAGCACAAGAATTGCAATAGGTAGTAACATCTTTACGAATTCCAGGCCAGTAAAATCTGTACAGCAATCTGGCAAGGGTGCGATCCCTTCCTGAGTGACCAGCCAAAGGTCTATCATGTGCTATCCATAACAACTCAGAAGTATACTTTTGTGCTACAACCAATTGTTTTAGCTGGTCCTGTGCCTGAGGTTTAACCCAAACTCTGTACAGTAGCCCATTACATTTTTTAAACATAAGTTCACCCTGTTTTGCTTTCACCCCAGCTGCTTAAAATAACCCTGGAGAGAAACATTGTTAGCTTGTTCTGAAAGAAAATCAGAATCAGTGATCAGTTTAGTTTCAGTATTTTCATTTGTTAACCCCTGATGGCCATCTGTCTTTTATTGCCACTGTTTCTTCAGTTGTCATCCTTCTTTCCTGGAATTCCAGATCTTGGAGCTCTGCTCAAACAAGTCCAAAGGAAAATTAACAAAAGGAAGAGTCCCCACTATCTGAGATTTTCTTTGCTTGAGCTCTTGTCACCACAGCTACTGAAACATCAGGATTTACTCCCTCTTTGATTAACTCAGTAAATCCTGCAAAGTCATTTCCAATAATCACAGGTACATGTAACTTAGGTACTACCCCCATTTTCATTTGGTGTGCCACCCCATTAATAGTCAGGGTCACTTGGCTGGTGGGATAGTATCAAGTGTCCCTGTGGATGCAGATCACACCAGTACCTGGTTCTTTTGAAGACTGTTTTTCCAGCACTCCAATATGTACTAGGGTCTGTCTGCTTCCCGAATCTAAAAGTCCCTTCACAGTCTTACCACCCACCTTCACATCTGTTAAGTACTTGCCCTAATTTTCTAAGGACACACCTGCTCCAGTGTCACTCTTCTTGCTATGGCAATTTTCAGCAGTATGACCTGGCTTATTGCAGTTATAGCAAATAAAGTCTTTGGGTGTAGATTTGCTGCTCCCACCAGAGTTCTTATCAGAATTGGTATTTAAATGGGAAAAATAGTATCTTATCGGTGCTTGTCTTTTACCTCACTGCTGTGACATCTGTCTGGCCATTGGATAGTCTTCAGCCAAACAAACAGCCTTAACCCCACTTTCTGGTCGGTGTTCTGTTATCTAAAGCTGTACATCTGTGGGTAGAATGTTGCTGAACTGCTCCATTGCAAATGTGCCGATGATGTGTAGGAGTGCTTTGCCCTCTGGTTGGAGCCATTTCATAAGGAGTTTTCTGTGTCGGGTAATGGCTTCTTGAGGATTGTCAATTCAGTTGTACTTCAGAGACTGAAATCTCTGCACGTAGGTCTCTCCTGAGATGTCGTATCTTTTAAGGACCTCTCTTTTCACCAAGTCAGTTTTCTGACTGTGCAGTGTCCATATTGCTGTAGGCAAGTTGGGCTTTATCTGTCAGGTAGGGTACCAGTCTGATTGCTCATTGCTGCTTTGGTCACTGGCAGGCTGCAGCAACCCTTTCAAAAGTTGACAGGTATGCTTCGATATCATCTGAGGGACACAGCTTTGTATATTTAAGGTCTTTCAAGTTGGTGTTTCGTTGCTCTGCTGGACTAGTGCAATATCCACCAGCTTTGATAGCTTGCAAGCCATCCAGCCATTGTTGCTCCAGTTGCTGGAACTCTTCTATTCTCTGCTGTTCCTGTATCTACATCTCTTCTTTTCTCTGCTATTCCTGTCACTGCATCTCTTCTTTTCTCTGCTTCTTTGCCTCTCTTTGTTGTATAGCTCGCCATTTGAAGTAGGCAGACAGGCTTTCAGGTTCTATCACTGCCTGTTCTTTTTCTTTTTATTACTGGTGCTGGCTGTACAGTCTCAGCTTGGATTTTTGTCTCTGCTAGTTTGGCTGCCAATTTATGATGACTCCTGGGCTTGCTGCTGCAGAATCCATACCTTTCTGCTATGCTTCCCTGGTATGAGGTCTGGTACCCACACACAAAACTCCTGGCTTAGAGTATGCATGGCATAAATCCCACTCTGACACCATCTGCCATTGAGGCACAGGTCAGGAAGCATAGGAAAACCAGGAGCAGTTTCAAAATTAGCAAATAGGATTTTATTTTTCTCAATAACAGCAAAATAAAAAAATATACTGTATAACTATTTACAAAGGCAGTACAAACAGATAAAACTAAGTCCTTCTTCTGAGGGTATCTCTTTATTCCAAGTTTCAGTATCTCAGTCTATCACTCTCCTTGTCTCTCTAGCAAAGGCAGTGCTGCTCTTTTTATAAGTCTTTGTCTGGGAACTCATTAAGAGAGCCTACTTCTCACATAATGTTCTCATAAGTTCACAGAATGTTCTAGTCAGTTTCATTCCTTGCAAGTGCAGCAAAACAGAACATGGTGTCTCAGAACTAACCTCTTGTTGACAACTCTGCAAAGGGCTTAAATACTGCATTTCAGGTTAACCCCATGAGTTCCAAATAACTTTTTGCAATCATTTTAACAGCATAACTATATACAGTTTTAAACAAATGAATACAAGTATCAGATACAGTTTTACACAGATTCACATATATTCTTTTATAACTGCAGACTTGCAAGGGGGAAGAAAAGACAGAAATAGCAAAGGAAGGCAGAGAGCTAGCAAGAGGCAAAGAATAGCAAAACCATCAGAGTGATCAATTACTAGGTCTCACAAGAAAATTTGGTTGCGCAGCCAGACAGAGAAGAAACAGAAAAGGAGACAACAGAACACATCCTTGCATTTAAACTCTTTCTACATAACAAATTGGGCAGGGCATTATTCAACCCTTTCACAATATGAAAAAGAATCTGCAAAAAATAAGTCCAAATTCTTTTTTCATGTGAAGGGATTTTTTTCATGAGATTCTGCCATTCATATGAAAAAATATTACTTCATACAAAAAAAGAATGTGAAAAAATCTAACTCCAAATTCTTTTTTCATATGAGGGGATCTTATTTCATGGGGTTGTGTCATTCATACAAAAAAATCCTTCCTATGAAAAAGAAATCTGAAAAAAAAACTAAATCAAAATTATTTTTTGTATGAAGGGAATCTTTTTTCTTATGGCTTTATTCTTTTTTCGTATTTCCATACAAAACAAAAAAACAATTTGGTCACAAAAAATATTTTAAAATGAGTTAAAACATATTTATGGGCTAGTGCTCCATAAACTAACTACAGAATCTACCAAAGGGGGTTCAAATCAACATGATACAAGTGATGGTGTCTATGCAGGGTATAATGTTTATGGCTTTTCAAAAATTTGTTTGAGAAAAAAGAAAACAAAATTGTGACCATACAAAACAAGAATTTTTTTCTCATGAAAAATAGATTATCCCCCATACAAAACACAATCTTTTCTCATATGGGCCAAATTATTTTTTTCAGATGAGAGAACTATCCAAAGGATTGTACTGAGCATGCTCAGAACAAAAATGTCAAATCCTTATAGCTATGAAATGGACTCATGTTTTTTTTCACCAAGCCAATGAAAAGCACCACTGTGGTCCAAGCCCTTTCTACCACTAACATTTCAGAGCAAAACTCCAAACCATCTGTGTGCTATATGATGACACAAAAACAGCAAAAAAAAAAGTTGTTTTTTTTTTATATTTTTCACCATCCAGATCTCAGCATCTGTACATCCGACTGGAACAAAACTTGGAATATCAAGAGAACATTAACCCAACACCATGCATGCAAAATTTTGTACAAATCTGTTGAATGGTGGTGAAGCTAATAAAGTGCATATTTAGGGCTTTGACATTAAGCAGCCTAGTCAACACTATAGTGGTGCTACCACACCACTATAATAAGATTTACACAAAACAAAGGGCTAGATATTCAAAATTGTGCCCTGAACGTGTACAATGGGATGTGCAGCACAATCCAGTTGCACCACAGGAAAGCAAAGCAATATTCAACAGATGTGCCACAGAAATGTGCCTGTGTAAACCACACTGAATATAGCACAAATGCACTATTGGACAAACAGACATGTGCCTGAGCAACCTGTACTGTGCAGGAGTAGGAGTACATGCTGAATATAGCATGTGGAGCAAGGCACTCCATGTGTAAGAGAACACAGGCAGGACTGTGCAAGGGCACAGGAGCATGGAAGGGGATGCAGAGATGAACCACAAGGGGACAATGGGCAGGAGGCACAGAATATGCACAGAGCCCAATGGCCATGGACAATGCACAGAGACCCACACAGTCCCTGGAAACCAATGTGACATAGCATGGAATACACATAGAACAGATGGCTGCAGGGACTGAGCACCCCACAACTACAGTCCAAACAGCCTACACAGGACAGGCAGCCACCGTAGTCACCATGTGATGGCACCATGCATGTACAGTGTACCACAGCCAAACTGCCAGACAAGCACCAGACGGTATGCCGCACATACCACACCGACACAGGACACAGCACTGCACAGCACAGCAACACCAGGATGGGCAACACAGCTGGGGGTGTACCACCATGCACAAGCAGACAGGGGCACATGGCACCATGTCGAGTACAGGGCAGGGCCACAGCCCACACCCATGGAACATTGACACACAGGGATGTGACACACAGGCCACTGTGCATCCACCACACTTGCTCTGCGGGGGCAGCACTGGAACAGACAGGGACCCACCAGATCACAGCAATGTACAATACCAACACAGTGCAGCACCAAGCATGTGATGGAGAGACAGAAACACATGAGCAAATGGTAGAAAACACTTTATTACAACAGGCAACATAATGAAACAAAACTATGTAAGAATAGCAAACATGGCAAAAACAGGAAAGGGCAATGATACATAATGCAGTGCATAGGCTATGGGGTATCAAACGGTATGGGGATGGGACTGTATAGGGAGTGCAAGGGGGAACAACAAAATAGTCCAAGTGGGATAGGGTGCATGGCAGGAAAACATGGGAAAACAAAGGGCAGCATCCAGCATCTATCACCTCAGCCAGCGGATGGCCATCCTCATTCTGCACACCTCCACCACCAGCTCCCATGTCACCACCAGCTGCCTCCTGCTCATAAGGATGTGTACTGCCATCTGGGAGATCATCCTCAGTGTAAGGTGCTGTAACTACAGCATTCTGCCACGCAGAGCACCGTCACCCCAACATCCAGTCCCTGGCCCTGGACACCCTATGCAAGAGAAACACAGAACAGCCACTAAGTGATAGGTCCCACACTGCAAATGGCCACCACCCCTACCCAGGTAAGTGTGTGCATAGAACAGCAGTGGTGCCCTCCCATGGATGATGCTGCCAACAGCACATGCACAGCATACAGCCACAGCAGACCAGGTCATTGGCCCACATACATAGTGTGTGGCATGCCTTAGAGTGCCATGCACCCTCTCCTGTGCACAGGCACCCTACAGCGAGGAACTGATGCCCCAATGAGCAACACAAGAGCTGGCCAGCAGCAGCATGTGTTCACCATGGGGTACACACAGCCACAACCAGTGACAGCAATAGGAGACCACCACATAGAATCCATGTGCACAATGGGACCATCCCAAGCTGCTGACCATCACAAGCAGCAGTGACAGTGCACCAGCATATGCCACATCCCTGCATAGTGGCAGTGTCCTGCTATGTGTACTAGCTCCTCCCAATCCATACCCAGCAAATGGTGGTTAATGCAGACTGCACACATTCACCTGTTGCTCATCCCACTGGCCCAGCCACAGCACCATTGATTGGATGCTGATCCAGCCTAGTGGCCTCTGCCCTGGCCCTCCTGCATGCTTCTGGCCCTGTGAAGGAAATACATACAAGAAAGACCATGAGTGGCATGCCATCAACTGACAACCATCCCCCTGCCCATGCAGGCTGGTCACAGTGCACATCGATGCAGCAGCCCATGCAGTGACCCTGGCCTATGTGATGGCCATAGTGTTGAGGCCACTGGCACCATGCAACATAGTGGCACACAGAGCACAGTGACGCCACACCACAATACACACACACACCCTACCAAGGCTGGCCCACCCTATGTGCATGTGCAGATGCACATGCTGCACACCCAAATGCTCATACACTGAACAGAGGCAGCATGCACAAGGCATGGACACAAGTAGCTGGTTGAGGAACTGAACCACGTACATGGTCCTGCAGTCTCTGCAGTCGATCCGGGTCACAGTGCTGCAGGTCCCCATACTGGTGGCAGTACTGTTCCTCTGTCCTGGTAACACCAATGTACCTCTCCAGGCCCTCAGCCACATGGGCCCACACATGGGCCCATGCCTCCAGCAAGTCCTCTACCCCAAACAGTTGGTCTTCCAAAGGGGCCACCAATGCCACCTGCTCCTGGCCCATCTCCTGAGTCCACCAGCATATACCACGCTCACTGCACAGTTGACTGTTGGTGCTTTGCAGTGTAGCATCTAACAGTATCACACGTAGCACTGCTGTGCCAGTTGCATGACAGGAACACAGTGCACATCATTGCGCAGCATGGATTAACATGATAGATGTGCACAAACATGGTCCATTAGGCAATACTGCACATTGGCAATGCTGGAATTGAGGGTGGTAGTTCAATGTCATGTCTGCCACCCGTGTACATGCAGGTACGCATAAACGCCATCTTGTAAAGGTGTAACCACACATGCCACATGCCAATGGAACAGTGACCGCACATGCACAGACCATGGCATGGTGCAGAAGGGCCATGTGAGTGTTACGTCTGAACTACACATCCATGCAGCATGTGTGGCACACCCCCATGGAAGCATACGTGATAGACCTGACTGCATAGTACATTTAGCTGCATGATATATGGCAAAGGGCAGTGAACAACTGCCTGCATGCATGGCAACTGAGGTACTGTGTATTGTGCATGCAATGGAAGTATGCCTGTGAATTGCTCTGGCACATTACTGTTGCACATGACAATGTCCGTTACACATGGAGCAAAACTGCAATATTCAGTCTGTTCATGCAAATAGCTTCATGAGCCAATGCCAGCTGCAACAGCACACATTAGCATCTCATTACTGGTTGCTTACAGACTCATTTGCATGAGATGAGCCATAAAGGCGACACCAAACAACACTGGTCTCTGACAGGTATTGCAACCTTTCTGGTGAGACTGTTCACATTGTGAATTTCACTGTTATTGCACTGCTGGGTTCAAATGCTGCACTGTGACAGGAACTGCTACTATGCTGCTCATCAGTGCACCGTTACTGTTCACAGGACACAGCGTGTCAGATTTAGAGGGAGCTGAAGAGCAGGTGCCTGCCAGGAAGCACAGGCTGAACTTCAGTAAAGACAAGAAGCAGGCCCTGTTTGAGGCCTACCTGGAGATGGAGGACCTACTGAGTGGGGCCACAGGGAGCACACAGGACCAGGCCAGTGGGTGGGATGATGTGGCAATGTATGTCACCACTCATTGCCACCACAACTGCAGTGTACAGGAGTGCAAGAAAACACTGACCCATCAGTGCAGCGGTAGGATTTCTGCCTGCAATGCCAGCGACCCGGGTTCAGAAACTGACCTGGGTTGTTGGAGGGCCAGCCAGTGGTAGAAGGATCAAGCATCCCTAGACTGCTCTCCTTCTCTGGGGGGGGTGTGTGTGTCCGGTGCAGTGGTGGCACCTAGCGGAGGCTGGGGTTGCTGCAAGCAGCGGTGCCAACTTGAACTCAGGGGTGGGGCAGACGCAGGTCACCATTGCATGTCCCTTCCCCTGCTTACAGGGGAGAAAATCCTGTGCCTTGCCATCTCCATGAAGCTCTTCCCCCAGGCCTCGATTAGCCTCCGGATCCAGCTCCCCAACTATATACTAGTGTTGCGGCACTGGTAGAGGGACAGTGCCACAACTCTGTCCTCTGGGGGAATAGCCAGGGGCGACTGGGTGAGTACTGGCATAAATGGAGGTGGAGGTACAGGGGTCTATGACCAGAGCAGATATCGACGGCAAGGTGCAACAAAAAGAACACTAAGTAAAAAAAAAAAAGGAGTATCTCGCAATAAGACAGGAGGCAGCACATCATCTGCACCTGTCCTGTCAGTGGGGCAGGAGCTTGTAGCAGCCACCATCAGCTAGGCAGCCTTTGAGGGTGTCTGGGGGGGAAGCTTCCAGATGGATGGCAGCCCATCACAGCACTGTGTATATGAGAGTGGTGGTTTGGGGGGCAGCATGTGCATGCCACCGGTGTGCCTGGTACACTCCAGGTGTGCGGCTACTCTGTACACATTGTGGCATGATGTGCTGAATGGTGTGCATGCCCACACAGTGCACAGACATGGTCCCCTGTGTTCTGTGTGTCAGCAGCATGGGGCATGCGATGGAAGGGGTATGCAGGTTCCGGGGGTATGTCACCCAACACACACTACAGCTGTGTCTTCTGCAGGGTGTGCTGGTGCATGCACAGACACAGTGGTCGCATCCATCATCATGGCACACTGCACATGGCATGCCAATGTGTGGGGTGGGCTGTATGTGGAGAACATGCCTGCCATACATGTGCAGATGCATCACACTGCTGTGCGTCTGCACAAGTGCAGACATATGTGCTTTGGCACACATGTGACTTGCCAGACAAGTCATACAGTTCCACAGCAACAGACAGTGGTGTGGCCTGGCACACCTATGGCATGCATGTAGACATTGCACAGTACACAAGACTGCAAGCATTGCAAATACTTTACCATTAACGTCAACCATTCTGTCTTCCAGCTCCATCACACCTCAGGGGTGCAGTGCAGGATGAGACGGTCAGTGTGGCACATGATGCTGCTGTGCCATCCACTTCTACCATCCTTGTGGCCATAGACAGGGGGCATTGTACTGGTCTGGGTCTGATGGAATTCCTTGGACTGGGGGATGATGATCCACTGGCCAACCTCCTTCTCCCAGAACATCTACCAGTGCTTGTGCCAGCCACACAGGATGATGTTGCACTTGACAGTGATGATGACCTTACCCTGATCCTGGGTTGCACCGCTATTGACACACTGCCCTGGGGAAAGGTGTTGTCACAGGTAGCAGCAGGCAGCCCAGGCATACCAGTGAACATGCAGGCCCCCCCAAATGCCCACTTAGTGGCATGTGGCACTGCTGCTGGTGCTGGCCAGGGACGGGGAGCTGGTGGGGTCAATGGTGCCAATGGGTATGTCCAGCAGGCTGCTGGCATGCTGCAGCGGCATGCAGGGCACACTATGCAGCAATCCCCAGGGGCCACCTTTGGAGCATGCATTCAGTCCCCACCACATGTGCAGTCACATGTGCAGTGTTCACAGTCAAGGGATGTTGCACGGCATGCCATAACCCTCCCACCTGTCTGTGGCAGCACCATGATATGCCCTGTGCTGACAGGCTAGATGAGCACACCAGGCTGCTGTGGGATTCCATGGGCAACCAGGTAATGTTCGGGGCAGAGATACTTGTGCTGTGGGTTGAGGTGCATCAGTTGGCTGAGCGAGGGGACATTGGACATGCACAGCTGATTGGTGAGAACTGGCAACTGCGGAAGGCCACAACCACACCACTGAACTGCATAGCTGGGACCATCGCTAATGGATTTGCACCACTGGCATCCACTGATAGCAGCAGGGTGCGCAGGACTCCCTGTAGCACCATTTCTATGCAATGGACTTGGTGTGTGGTGACCCCATTTAGGCTGGTGGTGCCCATCACCATGCCCATCCCTGACACTCCCAGCAATATTCTGTCTGCTGGTCTGTACACACCCATGATGACCCTGTCACATTCTCAGGCCTCTATCCCAGTGAATGTATTGGTGATACCATCTGTGGCTGTTGAGCAGCCTGTGGCTGTCACATAGTCAGGGTGTGGCCACCCACATGGCCATGGTAGATGTGGTTCTGCACAGTAGTCCTGATAGGTGCGCTGCCCAGTCTGATGTCCTGCTACTTTTCCAGCTTTGCACACATCTGGTTGTGTCCTTGTTTGTGTACCGTTGCTTACATGTGGCTTGGGTCATGTCCAGCATGTGTGCGTGCAGTTCTGCTGGACCATGTGGCATGGGCTTGATGAGTGCAGCACTGTGTTGGCATTGCCTGTGTGCAGGCGCTAACCCTCTGATCCATGCCACAATCTCCTGTACTGCTGTGTGTGTTCCTTTCCATGGCTGCACCTTTCTGTGCATCTCACCTAGTGCCCTGTGCCCTGCTGTGCACCATGTGGTGGTACCACTGCATGTGCCTGCCTGCGATCATCCACGTGTGTGTACCGCACAAGGCACATACGTGGTTGTGTCTGTCTGTGTTGCTCCATTGGGATGTAGGTATGTATGCATGCATGTCCACCAGTGTGTGCAGTGTGTGAGCCTGTGTCCCTGCATGTATCTCTGTGTGTCCGTGTGTTGTCTGTGTGTTGTGCTGTGCATGCACAGCTGCTCTGTGTTGTACTTATCTGTGGTTCCCAAAGTGCTCCTCAACTATGGTGTCTCCTGTCATGCGATGCAAGCCTGGGGTCCCACCTCTCCATGGGTTGCTGCACACCCCCATCTGGCCAGTTCTCCTTATCATCATCGGTGCTGTTGTCTTCATCCACCTGGACAGCTATTCCACAGTCAATGACCATGTTGTGCAGCATACAACAGGCCAGGAATAGGCCACAGGCTTTTCACAGGGCTGTACTATATGGCACCACTGGATCTGTCTAGGCAGTGGATATTGCATGTGGAGATGTGTGCCTTGTTGCATCAATCCTCTGCATCATTGTTTGTTTGCCAGATGAGGGTGAGCACCCAAGGTTGGAGAGGGCATGCACTGTCACCTGTGGGGAGCACACATATGATGGTTACCACCTGTCATTGCCTGTTCCAACACACACACTCCTCTAATTCACACTGCCAACACCTGCCACCCTGTGTGCCCTGGCCATGGCCTCCATTGCATGGCTGCTGTGCCACCATTCACATCTTGCCATCTGTGTTCTTCATGCCTGGACACCTCTGTACATGCTCCCCTGCACTGTTACCATTCTCCTTTCCTGTCCTATACCCTCACCTATCACTGTACTTGTTCCTCATCTCAGCAACCTGCAGCTGTGTGGTGTACTGCATGACTGCTGTTACATCACCTCACAGGCCCTACTCACCTACCAGGAGGCCTGTGAGGATCACCTCACTCTCAAACCGCTGGCACAGGATGAACTGGTGCCATATAAATGCATCTTGTGTACTCCCAGGGTGTGGTGCACACATTGATGATGTGCCCAGTGGCACTGCACACCACCTGGCAGTTTATCAAGTGGTAGCCCTTTCTGTTCATGAATACTGCAACTTCTGGGCCTGGTGGTGTGTGTATTGTCACATGGGTGCAGTCAATGGCACCTATCACACCTGGCATGCATGCCACTCTGTGGAATTCTTGCATGTTTGCTGCACGCTCTGCCTGTGTGCTTGGAAATGTTATGTACTTCAAAGCATATGGCAGCAGAGCATTGAGGACCTGGGTGAGGAGGCGTGACATGGCCAACTGTGATATACCAGCAGTTGCACCCACTGGTGTCTGGAAGGTGCCCGTGGTGAGCAGGCACATTACCACTGTCACATTTGCCTCTGACATGGCATGACTCCTGGTGGGTGCCTGCAGCTCATCATGACACAGCTCACATAGCTGCCTCAGAATTGCCCTGTTCGGATGGTGCTGGACCACTATCTCAGTGTCCCCGTAGTCCTCGACTGTGAGCCAGGCATGGTACTGTCTGTGTTGGGTGTACCGCCGATGGGCCCTTCCTTGACCACATTATTGTTCCTCCCTCCTCCTTCTCCTCCTCCTCACTCCCTCATCACCTGCCATATTATGAATGGTGCTACATCCATGGCTATTGCTCTCCTGGATTGAGCTTCTGCTGTGTGTGTGATTGAGCCTCCTTTATGTATGCTCAACTCCATGTGACACAGTCTGAGGGTTACTCCACAGTTGTGCTGTGTTTTTCAGCTGAATATGTCATTGTGCAGCTTATTCATGGTCATGCCCCCTCTTTAGTTGCACAGCATACATTACTGTTGTGCAGCAGCACAACGGGAAATGCACTGCTTGTTCATGCTGTTTAAATATGGCTCTGGGGCACAGTTCTGTGATTGAGCCAGTGCAATTCAATTGCACAGTGTGCAACTCCTTTGAATATCTTGCCCATAATTAACAGAAAGAAAGTTTCTGAGCACAAAACATCTTTAATATGTTAAGTTACCATCAGCTAAAAGGGTTTCCTTTTGAGATGATAATAATGTAATAGCAGTTATACACTGATTAATTGAAGGGAAAATGAAGGTAACCACGATTCTGAAGACTACCACACCAGACTTGAATTTATAAGTAAGTCTAAAATTGCCTTGAATTTGAAAGCACTTGTGGGTGGATTATGTTCCTAAAGACAGTAAAAATGCCCATGTATGGCCAGCCCACTGGTGCAATGGTAGGGCTACTGCTTGCGGTGCTGATGACCAGAGGTTGGAAGCGGCTTCCAAGTAGGAGGGTCACCCATTGGAGGAAGAGGATCAAGCATTCCAAGGATGGCTCTCCTCCACCTCCAGGGAACAGTGGTCAGTGTTATCCTGGCCCCTAGTGGAGGCTGGGGGCTGGCACACTGACAATGCAACTGAGGGGGCATGGGCGAGGCAGACACTCAGCATGCTGCACACGGGAGCATGTGCAGCACCACCATTGGCATCATTGCACACAACCTCCTCCATGCCAGGGCAGAAACAGGGGGAAAATGTCTGCTGACCAGTAGCATGAAACCAGTCCCGTGCAGGCTCTGCATCCGTCAATCTGGGCACCTCCGTTGAACTGGATCATGTCTCAGTGGGGCTTTGGGGGGGCCTGCTAACACAACTGGGGGGCAAGCCCTGGGGAAGATCCAGAGAAGGTAAGTCCCAGTGGACACCAGGGTGACAGGGCTGGGGGGACAGGTGGATGATGGCTGATCAGCAAGAAGCAAAAAGATTAGATCTTAAATTACGATTTAATATCTTGCCTAGGTCTTAACATAGTACTTTTAATTTTACTATTAAATCTCACTATAACATTAAGTGCCTTGGTTTATTAAATACTCAAAATACTAACATACATATTTATTTTGTTTTAAAGATTTCTTATGCAGAAAATTATCTTACCCCATTGGCTTATTGTTTGCATTACTTTAAAGATAAATGATTCAAATAAATTGTTTCACATTTTAAGATGGTTCATTAGGGCTGCAGTAGGTGGAGCCCTGTAGTCCTTTTGTGTTCAGAAAAAAGGACTCTGCATTCTTTGCATTCTTTCTTACCAAACATTAGTTTAGGATAATAAAAATTTAGCGTTTCATCACAGTTCCCTATGCAGTCTGTGAAACCCTCAGCTGTGTTAATGCAGTCTTCTCATAGACGTTATTTTTTGTTATGTGGGAAGGGGTTTAGGCGGTGTAGTTTGATATTACACTGACTCACATTACTAAAATTCCTGGCTTTCTTTCATGTTAGATGTCTGCATCAGTAGGAGGTGGGTCGCTTGAGCTGCTTTAGCATTACTCACCTTACAGACATTCTGAAATTTCTTACATCTTTGATGTTAAGTGTGTGTGTGTGTTGGGGGGGTAATAGCTATCTGATTTCAGTTTGGAAGAGTAGAGAAGTTTGGTATCATGTGCAGTAGTTTTGTCTTGGGTGCAGAGGTTAGCAAAATGGAATTCCTTACTTCTGACCATTAGGCTGTTTTCAGACATACACAACACTCTCTCCAGCACAACTTAATCAGATTTGGATAAAAGGCCCTGCAATGTGTGCCTAGTTTTTTCCCCTTCTACTTTGTTGAGAGAGAGTTCCTGAAGATCATCCACTAAACTGCTGCCTTGTGGCCCAGGTAAAGAAGTATCAACAGCTACCTGCCTGCTGCTTTAGCTTGCTTAGCTCGACAGACAAGTAGAGGTCCCCCCTCCCCCTGATTGTCCAGCCTGCTGTTGAGTCCTAACTCTGGGTGTTTCTTCATTTAAGCAGGTAAGTTATAGTTTAGTTTTGTTTTCTTTTCATTCTCCCAATTTTGATCTCTAATTGTTTCTAAATTCTATGTACACTGTAGAGTAGGTTAATTACTGTGGGTTCGGAATGGATATATTAACTTTAGTGATAGAATACTTCAATTTTTGTTAGAAAAATACTCTGAACAGTTTGGGTCATCTTGTTTAATTGTATTAGGGATTAGGCTAGGCAGACGACAGAACATGGGGTGCTTGGGAGACTAGGGTATTGGTGGAGGACTACACAACAGTGTAAAAGCAGCATAGCCTTGCAAAGAGTTACGCTATGCTAGTGACACTACATACCATTCATTGATATGATTTTAATATTCTTTTTAATCAATATGTTTCAGTTGAGAGCTCTGTCCCCCACAGCCCTGTGTTTTCATGGAGGTGTGGGTGAAGAGCAAAGCACCCCAACTGAAATAAATTGATTAAAATAAACCCCACATGCTGTAATCATACCAACTAGCTCCAAGCAATGTAACTATCATAGAATACTGGCTACACTGTTCCATGATCCTCCACTATCACCAAGACTAGTGTTATGCTTGTTGGTTTGTTCTAAAATAAATGACTATGTAAATGTTATAAATCTAATAAGGGAATTCTTGGATTCAAATTGGAAGATGTCCATGTATCAATCTGTTTTCAGGCCTTTACATAGCACTCAAACTGCTTTGGCTAAGGTGTTATATGACCTCCAGCTGAGCCTGGATAGGAGGGCCATGGTTGGAGCCATGTTTATAGATCTTTCCAAGGGTTTTGACACCTTGAACCATCAGGTACTCCTGTCCAGGCTCAGCTGGATCAGATTGTCCACTCAGGCTGTAAACTGGTTTTCTTCTTATTTGAATGCCAGAAAGCAGTTTGTAGAAATTAGTTCCTTTAGGTCAAGATTAATGAATATTTCTTCTGGTGTCCTGCAAGGGTCGATTTTAGGGCCCTTATTATTTAACATTTATATTAATGAGCTTAGGTTTGATTCTCCTGACCTAAAATACCATCTGTATGCTGACGACACCATACTGTATGTTGAGGGCCAGACTTTGGATCAAATTGAATTTAAACTCCAGTTGGCCTTTGACCATGTCCAAAAAATTTTCAATAAACATTGTTTGATTTTGAATCCCAAGAAAACCCAGGTTCTTCTGTTCAGAAACAAACAATTTAAAAAATCGAACTTCTGTTTGAATATCTGGACTCTAGATGGTTCGGGCATAAAGGAAGTAGTTCAATATAAATATTTAGGGCTATGGCTAGATTGTAATTTGACTTGGTCTTATCATATAGAAAACATGCTTTAGGGACTGAACAGGAAGCTGGGGGCTCTTAATAGATTTAAACATTTCATGTCTCGAGACGTCCAACTAAATGTAGTCAATTCTTTATTAATCCCAGTTTTAGAGTATGGGGGCATTTTCTATGGTGGAGCTTCCAGCACATTACTGAATAAAGTGGATGTAATGTACCACAGAATGACATATTTTGTTCTGGAGGTACTCCTTAGAACACATAGATGTATACTATATAATATCTTAAATTGGCCAAAACCTTTGTCCCATAGAAATTTACATTTTCTTAAATTTATGTATACAATTCAGAAACATGTGGTTCCCTTTTGCATCCTTGAGATGGTCCCCATGAGAATGGTAAAAGATAATCTGAGGACAAGTCATGGTTTATATTATTATATTACTGATTGTAACTGAAATATAGGTAGGTCATCTGTTTCTTATAGGGGAGCTGCCCTGTGGAATAAAATGCCAGTAAAGCTACGCAAAATGAATCAAACTATATGCCTTCCCCACCTGAATGATTGGTGCTTAGGCTGGTCTAATGGCCTCTCTCATTGTATGGAATGTGATGTTTGCTGATTATTATTTATGTGTACCTTGATTTTTATTTTGTAGTTTGTCTTTTTCATTGATATGTCATTAATATGTGTAATTCTTTTTATACTGAAACTGACGTTTGCTGCTATGAACCCATGGGACTTCACTGAAAATGAGCTTAGCTCAATTGAAGTTTTTTCCCTTATATTGCTGAATAAAAAAGATTTACTACTACTACTAATAAGTGCACCTTGGTGGGAAGGTTTTGACCATGAAAAAATGAATGAGCTTGGTAAAAGGTGGTGTTTTTTTTAAATAAAAATGCTAAAAAAAGAGAAAGAAAAACATTCTGTTCAGTGAACAATAAGGCACAGAGGGGTGTGTGTAAAACATATTTTACAGCACGGCCAGGGGCATAGTGAGGCAGAAGGCTGGAAGCCAAGTGACTTCAACCACTGGGCATGCTGTAAAATGTTTTACATGCATCCCTGAGTGCCTTATTGTGCTTATAAGATTGGCTCCTTTTTTTTTTCACTTTTTACTATTGGAAAAAGCATATTTATATGTAGAAACAATATATTTATGTATGTGCATTTGTGATAAAATAACCCTTGCACCCACTGCAAGTGATGTCATTGATGATATAATTGTGTTATTGCCTACTTTCTTCTTCCTGTTTTTTTTTTCTCTGTTTTACTCCAATTCAAGGTATGAAATGTTTATCATGGAATGTTTACCATGGAATACATGGATTCAAAATTCTGCTCAGTTCCACTAGCAGAATGTTTCTCTCCTAACACACTGTACACACAGACAACAAAGGCCGTTATACTATATGGTTACTTTTTGTTATCTATAAAAATCAGCATGCTTAGAATCCTTGTTAAGCACATTCTAAACCGTTATGCACATTCTAAAGTGCTGTTATGCACATTCCAAACAGTTGTTATGCACAGTTCAAAGGTCATACAATTTTAAATGTCTCATTTATTCTACACCTATCTACTTACTAACCACCCGGTGCCCAAAATCATACCTTTTGCCTTTCAATAGTCTGGAAATTTATATGTGAGTAGAACAAAGAAAGGCAAGATTTTTTATTTTCACTTCAGTTGGGGTCTGTCACTCTTGTGTAAAAAAACCATATACTATAAAAAATAAAATATGGTCAACCACACACAACTCGGCATGTGTATCCATTTCAGGGTTGAGATGACAACATGGACCTCTCGAACTTCGCTCTCGAGCTTCATATGCTGTCATCTCAACCCCTCGATGGAAATACAGCTTTGTTGTGTATGGCTGCCCATACAATATTCTCTATGTTTCATACTAGGACTTCATACTAGGAATGAGTAGACATTCAGAAGGCCATGGCACATTGATGTATGTCTCCAGCCATGCTGGTATAATGTCCCTGAATTTAGAACAAAAAATTACAGTTGCAGCCAGAGACTCAATTATCTCACTGTCAGGGCAAGAAAAAGAGAGTTCCCTGATGAGCAGGTAAAGACAAAGGGGGATTTTTCACTATCAGCTAAGAAACAATTATAGTGAAAACTATAAACAATACTTGTGTTTTTTTTTAATTCGTTCATTTATGTAAGGAGAGTGTGATAATCAGGGAAACAGCATTTAATTAATTTGTTTTATTTTTCATTTAAGGTAGTTTTATTTTTATGGCCCAGTGGAAGTTTTGTTTACAGTGTAAAGGTAGCAGCCATGTTTCTGGTGGAAGATCAGTTCTGGCTGTAGGAAGCTAATTGACATGCCTGTGTTCCAAATGCCCATTTATCTGGGTTCCAGACTCTTCACTGCTGAGTAGCCCTGTTTTTTAACCATGTGTAAACCATATTTTACACATAAATAAGAGCCAATCAGATTACTGGATTTTACCCTGACATTTTACAGTATAATGTTCAGTAACAGTTTGTACAGTGTTTTATTTGGAATAAACCCCTATTAAAGTTGTAAGGCATGTTATGGTAAAAAATGTAACCTATACTTTTTATTAGATTATCCCTTTTCCTCCTGTTGTGCACAGTGCTCTTATTTTCCCATTCCAAGGCTGCTTTAACCTTTACCACTTTAATTTTACACTTGAAACAATAAAAGGGATGCTCTTGTAATATATCTTGGGCCAGGGTTTTAGTTACTAGTCCATGTTGTTTCTGCATACCTGTTGTTCCATAAGGCCAGGGAGCACTGTCCACTGCATGCTGCTTCATTTTTTTAGTCACTAGAAAATTTATGTAATGCTGGTCCAAAGTCTTTGACTGGTAACACTGAGCCATACTGTATTAAAAGGAGTGCTGCACTCATTTTGTTATTTCAAATCTAAAAAATGTGCTAAGAATCAGCATGGGGGAATGGTTATTGTGCAAGCTTGGATGAGAATGGAATCTAAAATGGAACAAAAGTATTGATCAAAATGTTTAACCACTGCCTCAAATAGTGTCCATGTTTTTATAGAACTAAGTGCCTGAGTATTTTTCTGCCTCCTGTATCTAACAAGCAGACCTGTTGTTCAAAGGTTTTTTTTTTGTAATGTAAATCCATTGTATGCAATGTATTTTGTCATGTACTTATGCACTGTAAGTAACTAGTATATGTATGTATACTGCCCATGCATTCTATGTAATTAATCCTGGGTTGCTCCTCAAAAAGGGACAGCTTATCTCAGTGAGCCTCCCCAGTTACCAAAATCCAAAAAATAAATACATAAGCATGCACTGCTGCTTTAAAACAGCAACTTATTTTTAATCAGTTTTAAGATTCATTACATAATTGCTTGAAACTCTTAAGTTGATTACTGTGTTATGTTTCTGCTTTAAAATCTGTAAGGTGCCATGCTGCTACCACATTTTATTTATTTGGCTTGTGTTTTGTGGCCTGGGGTTAGCCATGCTCTCCCCCCCATAGTCCCATAGGGAAAGGGAACAGTACCATGCTAGCCTTGCTCATCAAGTCACAAGAAAGTGAATCTATGGATGGGGACTTAAATTCTGTTGATAAAACAGCTTGCAACCTCTCTCTCTCTCTCTCTCTCTCTCTCTCTCTCTCTCTCTCTCTCTCTCTATATATATATATATATATATATATACACACACACATATACAGTATATAACATGGGTGAGAGTGAGATAGTAGAAATATCTTCATGAGTTATACTTATCTCCTGACCTGTAGAGTGTTAAAGCCATAAATTAGGTCAGAAGAGGTCAAGTATATTGAGTAAGGTTATTTCTACTATCTTACTTTCACCCATGTCATATTTGATTTGTACAACTGGTGTTCAGGTGGTTTTGTGATAGAGATGATAAAAAGTTATAAATGGAACAAAGTACAACAGGAAAACTGTGCCACTCAAAACATCTCACTTTCACCAGGGTCAGTCTGCTTTGCACAACAGGGGCCAGATATTCAGAAATGTACCACAGGCCAGCATAAGTCTGGTGCAGCGCAAATACAATGTGCACTGGTGCAACAGGAGCGATATTCAGGGACTGTGCATGCCGTAATGTGCCAGGGCAACCTGGCTGAATATGGCACAGTTGTGTTGTGGTGCAACTATGAATGCACCATGGTGCAACTAGAGGTGCACTATGGCACAACTAGTGATGCGCCATGGTGCACACACACACAGTTGTGCCACAGCAGCAGAGCAATGGGGGGCATGACACAGAGAAGTGACTCAGAGACAGAACCAGGGAGGCACAGTAACAGGCCACAGGAGTCCACCACCAGCTGGGCACAGCGGAGTGTGAACAGGCACCCACACCCCCACCCCAGAATACAATAGTGGCACTGAAGGTAGGCAACAGGAGGTGCCAATGACCAGCAGAGGGCCACCAAGGGGACCCCTGCAGGCTGCATGCTGTGATCCCCGCAACACAGCCAGACCAGAGCAGGTCACACCAAGAACCACGCAGCCAAGCACACACACCCATAACACTCCCTTGACAGCCCTCCCATGGGTAGCCCCATGACACGCCCACTGACCAAAGGGAGGGACACCACCACAGTGGGACACACCACAGCACACAGCAGTGAACCACAGAAGCACAACATGCACCATGACACATGCACAATATGCAGACAGGCACTGGGCCACTACACCATGGCTCCTCACGCCACCTGCAAAGCAGACACTGACACAGGCAGGTAAGTCAAAATATTGTAATATATAATTATGAACAACAAACTATGTACAGAACAAAGGGGGTGGGAAAGGGTAGGAATGTGAGGGATGGGGACAGGGAACAGAGACTGTACAGCGGGAAGTGGGACTGTAGGGGGAGGTACAGTAGGGGAAGCAGGGGAAGGTAGGGTGCACACTAGCGGTGGCCATGCCGTGCCACCCCTTGATGACCACAGCATCCTCCTCCCATCACCCGCCTGTACGAGGATCAGCTGCCTCAAGAGTCTGCAGTACAGTGGCATCCCCCACTGCCCCAAACACCTAGGACAAGGGACAGGGCAGGCAATCAGTGCAGTGTCCCAAGGAACCATACCCAACCACAGCACGCATTGGGCAGTGGGATCACACACCCCCAGAAGGCCTGAACAGGCCACCCACAGGAGGATGGGCCAACAACTGCCAGCAATGCTGCACACCACAACAATGCACAATGGTGGTCCCTGCTGCACAGTATCCACCCGATTGCACTATGCCAGTCACATGGCACAGTGCCCTGTCAGCACCACAGCATTGACAGTGGCAGCTAGGTGCACACCCACCCCACTAACAGCTGGCACATGAGTACAATGGCTGTGCCACAGTGGCAGGCATGAATGCAACATACACAGCTGCCATGGCAGATGGCACAGGTGGCAATTCCCGCACCTATGTCCCCGCAAACCCCCAATACACATGTGAAGGACCATGACAGTGCCTACTTGCTCTCCTTGGCACCACTGGTGTTGGAGCCACTTCTGCGTCACTTCCGGGACCCACTGCAACCCTCTGTCCCACTGCAGCCACCCCCACTGCCTTCCATTGATTCTCAGGGCCTGGGAATGGAACATAGACAGGAACACATCAATACACAACCACAACGGCTGCCCTTCCATACAGTGTGGGCCCCTGCCTGGCATGGTCCGCACAGCAGCATGTCAACGCAATTACGCAGTAAATGCACAATGCGCAATAGGTGGTGGTGCATGAACTAGCACCTGCACACAACGGCAATCTGCACAATGCATGTGGATGCATTGCACCACGCTGTGCTACGGAGCAATCCTATGACTTGCTCCGGAGTACTCCCATTGCACATGGTGCAAGTATGTGATATTCAGCTGCCGCATGCAAATGAGCTCATCAGCCAATGCATGGCACAATGGGGGCATTAGCATGACATTACCATTGCACCACAGCTCATTTGAATGTGATGCACCATAAAAGTGCCACGGATCGGCACAGGCCATGGACTTTGTATTGCATCCTTTTGAGGTAAGTTGTGCATGCTGCTGGAGCACACTGAGCACAGAGGCACAGCAGGGGGGATAGCAATGGGTGTTGCTGCCACTGACACACTGTGCTGTCCATTTCCACAGGAAGTGACATGTCAGAACCTGAGGAGGTTGGGGAGCATGGGCCTGCTCGCAAGCGCAGGCCCAACTTTACAAAAGCGGAGTCAGAGGCCCTGTTCGAGGCCTACCTCGACAGGGAGCCACTGTTGAGCGGTGCCACGGGCACACCACAGGCCAGGGCTGGGGCCTGGGTGGAGGTGGCAGAATGCATGAACCAACAGGGCAGCCACCACCAGACAGTGCAGGAGTGCTGCAAGAAGACAGGCACTGACAAGAGGTGGATCAAAGAGAAGGTGGCTGGCATCTGTGCAGCCCAGAATGCCACTTGAAGGGGGCTTGCTGATGTGCCACAGCTCATGGCACAGGAGGAGTTGGTGGCAGCCAGCTTGTGCCACAGCACCGTGGAGGGCGTGTCTGGTGGAGGAGTCCAGACAGGCGGCAGTTCAGCCCTGCATGGTACATATGGCAGCACCGCACAGAATGTTTTGGCATTGGGGGGGCACTTGTGGCCATTGCTTCACTGACACACCTGTTTTATCTTCCAGCACCGTCACACCCACGTACAGAGGATGGGGTGCTGGTAGCAGCCATGGAGGCAGAACTGGCCCTGGAAGACCAGCCATTGACCTCCTCGGGCACCCAGGGGCCTGGGACACCACAGGACACCACCGCTGTCCAGCTGGATGTCCTGAGCATGGGGTCAGACGAGGCCCAGGATGTGTTTCTACAGGATGCTGGTCTTGGCCTCCTCTACGTGGAGACACAGATTGAGGCAAGGTCTGACACTGATGACAACCTCACCCTAGTCCTGGACAGCATGGGCAGTGTTGTGGGGGAGATGGCCATACCAGACACAGGTGACGCATCCAGCGACCTGACAGTGGGAGAACAGCTGCCTGCCACCACTGCGGGTTCAGCTGTGTGCACTGCCACAGCTGTGAAATGTGGTCATGGTGGTGCAGCTGCACAGGATCTGGGCAGTTTTCAGCAGCTGGAGGGACAGCAGCAGGCTGTTGGTGCCACAGGGCAGCCAGATGAAGGATCCGCCCCGGGTTGCTAGCTAGGGACATATTCCATGAGGATCCCACTGTGCAGTGTCCACCTGAGATGGGGGCTGTGCAGCGTAGCTGGTCACCACAGAAGGATCGGTGTCCCATCCAGAATCCCCAGGATGCAGACCCAATGGCAGAGCACACCTGTTTGCTCCAGGCCTCTGTAGAGCAACAGGTGCAGGTTGCCACTGGGCTGCGTGCACTGCATGCAGAGGTGCACCAGCTGGTCAGCAGCATGAGAGGGGCATTGTGCAGCTCCTAGCAGGGATGCAGCACATGCAGGAGGCCACGACTGCATCCATGGATCATATTGCACAACACATGCAGAAGACCACGACTGCATCCATGGAGCACATTGCACAGGCAGTCATTGATGGCTTCTCACTGCTGGCTGCCACAGGGCATTGATGGCCACCATGGACCCCACACAGTGCATTGTCCACCCCATGATCCTGGCATCGGGTGACACCCACACTGTTGATGCTGGGCTCTGCTTTTGGCATCCCAGGCACACCTGGGGCAGGCCTGTTTGGGTGCCTACACCCCCCCATGTGGACCCAGTCATGGTCCTGTGGGTCAATCCTTGGGGGGGCTGTTGCAAACACCCCCTGTGGCCAATGAACAGCTTGTGGCTGATGATCGGCACTGGCACAGCTGCCCCCATGGTCATGGTGGCCAAGGATCAGTGTGGTGGCCCTGATGTGTGGTCCGCCCTGACCACAGTCTACAGCTGCTGCCCTGTGCGTGCATGGGTGGGGCATGCATGTGCATACCGCTGGTGTGGTGACTGTGTGTTGTGCCACACACTGCCTGAGTGTGTGTTTGCCCAGCCACTGAACCATGTGGCATGGGCGTGATGAGGCCAGGTCTGTGCCAGTTGCTCCTGTGCACCGGTGCAATGCATCTGATTTTCACCACATTCCACTGCCAGGGTGTGTGGGTGTGTGTGCGTGCGTTGCTGTGTGCTGTTCTGTGCAGTTGTGTGTGGTTGTGTGCCGCTGACTCCCCTGACCTTGCACCATGCCTCTGTGTGTGCATGCCCATTGCCATGCACACCCCTGCATGTGTGCTGTACGTGTGTGTGTGGCTCATGTATAGGTTTAGCACCACCTACCTACATGCACCATAGTGCTCCTGTGCGATGGTATTTGAGGTGCTGTCGGGTCAGCCTCATCAGCCATGGATCCTTTCAGCTGGGGAAGGCTGTCCACCTCCCTCTGGCACATTGCTGCCATTGTCCACACTACTATCACCCTCATCAGCCTTGACAGCTATCCCACTGTCAATGGCCATGTTGTGCAGTATGCAGCAGACCAGGAATAGGCCACCGGCTTTTGAGAGGCTATACTGTAGGGCACCACCAGACCTGTCTAGGAAATGGAATCATGCCTTCAGCATTCCAAAAACATGCTCAATGATGTTGTGCATGTTGGCATATGCCTCGTTGTAGTGTTCTGCTGGGGACGACGGGCAAAGGTAGGGGGTGAACAGCCAGGGCCTCAGTGGATAGGCAATATCACCTGTGTGGATAATGACATAGTTAGCTCTCTGCCTTCCCTTGCTGTGCCCCTTGCCTGCCCTGGTGCCCTCGAGTGCTTGCCCACCCTGCCCTCCACCATACCATGGCCTGCTCTGCCCGTCACCCCTTGTCCATCCCATATTCACCCACTAAGTGGCATATGGGGATGTCCCCATGTTTGAATCTGTGGCACAGGGCTGTGCCAGATAAACACATCATGTGCACACCCAGGGTGTGTGGCACAGAAATTAGTGATGCATCCCATGGCATTGCACACGACCTGGCAGTTGATGCTCAGGATCCCATTTCTATTGATGTATGCTAGCCCCTCAGGGCCAGGTGGCATGCAGATGCCCATGTGGGTACATTCACTGGCACCAAGCACTCCAGACATATGTGCTACCCTGTGGAAGTCTTGAATGTCTGCTGTACGCGCCACCTGTGTGCTGGGGAAATGGATGTATTCTGAAGCATGTGGCAGCAGGGCATTGAGGAACTGTGTTAGGAGGCATGACGTGGCCAACTAGGTTATGCCTGTGATATCCCCTGTTGGTCGCTGGAAGGTGCCTGTGGCAAGCAGGCCCATGACTCCTACGACTTTCATCTCCACAGACATTGCATGGCTCCATCTTGTGGGTACCTGCATCTCCTCACTGCACAGCTCACAGAGCTGCCTCAGAATGGCCCTATTCAGGTGGTACTGGCTCACTATCTCTGTGTCAGTGAAGTTCTTGAAGGTGGTGTGGGCACGGTACCACCTGTGTTGGGCATACCACTGATGGGCCCTTCTTTGGCTATGTCACTGTTCTGCCTGCCTCCTCACACCCCTCACTGCAGCCTCCATCATGCATGGTGCACTATTCATGCTCCCGATGTCTCATCTCCCCCGGGCAGTTGGCTGCTGCGGAAGGTGTGCCACCCTGGTGCATTGCCTGGCACTGTGCCTGCCTGTCCCTCTCACTCTCTCTGCCCCTGTCTCCCTTTCCACTACCACCTCTATCCCTCTCCCTTTCTTTCTTTCTTTCTTTCTTTCTTTCTTTCTTTCTTTCTTTCTTTCTTTCTTTCTTTCTTTCTCTCTCTCTTTCTTTCTTTCTTTCTTTCTTTCTTTCTTTCTTTCTTTCTTTCCTTCTTTCTTTCCTTGTTTTGGGGTATTTCTCTCTCTCTCTCTCTCTCTCTCTCTCTCCCTCCCTCCTCCTCTCTCTCGCCTGCTGCAAGTGCTGTCTGTGTGCTTGCACCATGTATTTATAGGCTGAAGTCTGCTCAGCGCATCTCGGATTTGCTCCGCGCTTGTGCCATGGCTCCACGGTTGAATATTGCACTGCGCTGGATATTCATGGGCATACCCCCTGCACTTGCACCTGCATTAATTATAGCTGCACATTGGCACAATGGGATTTGAGCTGCGCACTGGCTCCCACTGAATACTGCTCCTTGGCACATTTACGCACTTATGCTTGGTGCAACTAGGTGCACCACAGCAACTGCTTTAGAATATCCCGCCCAGGTGTTTAGGTGGTTTTGTGATAGATATGATAAACAGTACAAAGGAAAAAAAAAGTGCATCATTTAGGCTGTACCCCTCAAAGCATCTCACATCTGATGACTTCAGTGCTGCACATTGCTATTGTGACATCAGTATTTTCAAGGCTGTTCTCTGATTGGTTCAGTATTCCAGTGTTTCAATGTGGCCTTTTAACATGCAAGACAGCATTACAATCTTCAATATAGGCAGTGAGACAGTAATGATATCTTGAGCAGTTTTAACCCAGACCTGTTGTGTGTATGGCACAAATATATTTATGCCATTCCTGTGAGGATAATGGAAACACTGTTAACGGAAAGGTTGATAAAGTATCTTGAATCCCATGGGCTACAAGAACAAAGGCAGCATGTGTTGATGGTAGGGGTGGAATCATGCCAAACAAATTTGACTTGTTTGACTGGGTGACCAGGGAAACAGATCAGGGGAGGGCAGTGAATGTGGCCTATCTGGACTTCAGCAAAGCCTTCAACACTGAGCAGCCCAATGGTGGGATCCAAAGTGATGAACTGGGTAAGGAACTGGTTAATAGATGGTAAACCTTCCTGAGAAAGGAAACCATAAATCATTAAATAGTTATGTCTATAACAATCAAATTCATTTCAGGAGAAATTTTATTTTGTAACATAAAGCATCTGTGAAATGCTGGTTAATAACTATTGTAAAATCCTGATGGTTATGTCCCCTCCAACTATTACTCCAAAATTACTCCTCAGACTTGCACCTCTGTGTGGGGATCTCAGAGGGTTTTAGCACGCTGGCGAATGTTACACTTGAATCCATGGAACAGCACTGGCCAACTGTGCATGATTTGATAAGGGAACATTTATTTTGGCAATGCATCTTCCTTTGCATGTTTTCATAGTACTTACATTATTAACTGTCTGGTTTGAGAGTAAGTATTAACTTTATTCTCTTATGGCCCTTGTTACTGTATCATCCTTTATATCCTGAGAGTTAATGTGTTAAGAGTCAGGACCATTGAATGCAGTGGCTGTAAACAATTGCTCTATGCAATTCTTCTCTGCTATTGAAACATGGCTCAGTAGGAGATCTCAGTAACCCCAGAGGAGTTCAATTAAGAATGCTGTTATGTCATTTGCACTTGTAATATGATCTATGGTTGCACTGTCTCAATACAATGCATTTATATATAGGTAGAAACTCACAAATAAAATGTTGTAAAAAAAGAGAGCCATTCCAAACATTGACTTGGTGCAGGATACTTTCACTGCTAATAACTCATACGGTAGAGAAGCAAAAGTATGCATTTTCTGTATCCATTTTATCCTGGAGCATAAAGTGTTTTTTAAATAGTACAATACCTACATCTGGAAGGATGGGAATTGTCCCGGTTAGCTTTAGCTTGCAGACATTCAACACCTGATCCCATGGACCTGAATAATTTTAAAATTCCTGCATCATGTATAAAGACAAAAGTAAAACCTGTTTTGGCTCAATCAAGTTCTTATTTTTGAAGTTTTATTGCCATTGTTGTTATTTATTTTCTTACATTCAGTAGGAGTGAGGATTATTGTTAATGTTAATTACATGTGGGAGAACTTTAAAGACACTGTAGAACATAGTAGGTCGTATTTTCAAAAGCTAAAAAAATGATACAGTTGTGTCAAGACACCTAAATTTGCATCATGCAGATGCAGCATATAATTGCACCATATTTTCAAAGCTGCGTCAAAACAACACTCATACTTGCATCATAATTGCAATATATTTGCAATATAATTGTGGGATTCATCACTATTACATCACTTCTGTGTCACTTTTTGCATCACTAATCTAGATGCAAGTGCAGGGGAAGCAGATTGTGGTGCATCTATCTTCTCATGGTAGTGCACCCTTCTGATGCAGACACAGCTGTGATCTGTGACACAAAAGTGATGCAACTTGCTGCTGTATCTGCAACAAATCTTTGAAAATAGAGGCCTGTATATTTCCCCCCATCCCTCATAAACTCCTAACACTCAATTACAGATCCAGAATGAAGCACATACCTTGCAATACAGACTTGCAACAAATAGTGGAAAATAAGATGTGGGCCCATATCTTGAAGCATATTCTTTTTCCTCCTGAAGTTCAAGGTCGGGAGAATTACAGCACAGAAGATGCTCTATTCCTTGCCAGTTCCTCCTGTTAACTGAAAAATACTGACTGCTGCCTATATATACACATGTGTGTGCTATTAACCACAACTTTTCTGAAAAATAATACCTTTACCAGGTGCCTTAGAATGAGAATGAAAGGAAGGAAACAAGGAAAGTCATGCTGCTGACTACACCCTTTTTGAAACATTACACCTGTACTATCTTGCTTAATGTATTTAAACTAATACCCTAATGATTTTAAAGATGAAACATCTTATTTTCTAAACTGGTAAATGAGGTGTTTCTTCACATATGCCACTTCTATGAAAAAAGAATAACAATTTAAAATGTCCCCTCCAGATAAAAGATACATCTAGCCATGGCTATGAAGATGCTTGCAGGGCAGCAGGGTAAATCATACAAGGAGAGGCTGAGGGCCCTAAATATCCACTCCCTGTAGCACAGAAGATAGAGGTGCAATATGACTGAGACCTTAAAGTACTTGAAAGGGATTAATAAGGTGAAAAGGGATGACATATTCAGACTAAGCTGCAGCAAATCCTGAATGGTCACAGCCCAATGTTGGGGGGTTAAGAGGGAGGTTAGAAGTCACTTCTTCACAGAAAGGAGGGTGAGCAAATGGAATGCACTGACAGAAAAGGTGATCTCACTGAGGACAGTGGGCAGCTTCAAGAGAAGCTGGGCTAGATATAGGAGAAGATAAAAGTAATGGAAGGGGGTAGAGGAAATGTAGGGAAGGGGGAGCAGGGACATCAACTTGAGCTAAGAACCCTGTGCAACGAGCAGACTAGATAGACCAAACAATCTAATTCTGCTGGCTTCTTCATATGTTCATATGAGACTGTAGCCTTAAATAACAATGTTAATTCTTTCAGAAAACAGCCTTCTATTCTGTGTGATAAGTAATCAATTCTTTTAACTATATAATATGAATAAATGAGAGATTATACCTTATAGCAGCTGTTTCATATATTTCCTTGGTTGCTAATCAATACAAATCACAATCCTATATGATTCAACAAGGGGCACAATAAATGCATTTGTTTATTGCACTGTCATATTCATTCTGATTCTTTTTGAACTAGTTAAATTCTTAAACAATATATACTCTCAGCCTAGTGGTGGTGAGGACTGAGGCGCTGGTCACCTTATCTAGTGCAATGCTGGTGATCCATGTTCGGGAATGAGTACAGGCTGCCGGGGCTTGGCAGGTGTGTAGAAGGACTGAGTATCCTATAGGCTGATCTCCTTCTCCAAGGAGGGGGGTTTACAGCTGTCGACACCTATCTGCTACCTAGCGGAGGCTGGGTAACACAGCTGCTGTACTGATGACAGGGGCAGAGTCAGGGCAGATGCTTGGTGGGAGCACATGCGGACGTGTGCAAGCTCCACTCCACAGGCATCATTGCACACCTCAACTCCTAGGGAAGTAGAAATAGAAAACTACTTGCCGCAGCAGAATGGCGGAGGATGCCCGTGCAGGCTCCACTCCCGGCCAGCCACGGCACTGGCCCCTTGAATCCGGTTCCTGGTGGGGGTTGGGGAACCCCACTGGCCCCACCATTGGGGCAAGCCTTGGGGCCAGGTCAGTGCTGGATGGTGGACTTTGGGGGACAGGGCTGGGGGCACCCTCCGGATGCAAGCCAGCAAGAAAAAAGAATAACCAAAAAAACCCCACAATATATACTCTCAGAACTCACTTCCATCCTCATGTCCTTATGTCTGTTTATTTTAATAGAGGTTTTCTTCCCTTTTACATCTTATGACATGTCTGTAAAGGCTCTATTCCCTCTCACTCCATAAGATGTACCTGTTATGTTTGTTGAAACAGTAAAATAATGGTCCCCAAATTATTAATGTTCTAATATAACTACTCAAAATAATATAAATGATTCAGTTAGTAATTAGCTCACCATTTTTTATTTTGTCACTGTATGACATCTTTCATATTTGTGGTTCAGTGTTGCTAGTACACTTCCCCTAAACTAAAAATTAAATATCCTCATTAGCCTGTATCAGCATCACATCTGTAAGACTGCTGCATTGAAAACACAAATGATTCTAAAAAAAAAACATTTATACTGTAGCAGGGCTATTCAGCTACACAGGGCCACCATCAGTTGTGGGTGATTCTACATGTGTTCCAGGCCATCCTCACTGCCTTCTTTTTAATGGAGGTACCCACTCCTACCATGCCAAGTGAACAAATAATGCACCAGATATCACCGCATCACTTGGTGTGCCATGCCATTACACAGAACGTGATGACATCATGCACTACTGATGACATAGTTGGCCATCCAGTTGCTTTCAAAAGCCTGAAAAATCCCTCCCAGTCCAACACAGTCAACCCCGCACAAAAAAACCCCCAAAAAACAGGGTGGGGGGGCCTGGTAGGATGAGAGGCTGATTTCATTAAGATCATCAGCTTGAACCTAAAAAATGAATAGCAGCATCAGAAACATACAGAAACACAGAAACATAGAATTTGACAGCAGAAAAGGACTGCTTGGCCCACCCAGTCTGCCCATTTCCCCTACCTAATGGATAAGCTGCAGATCCTAGTTAACCAGCAGCCTACTTCTTTCTACCCCCACCCCCTAGAATTGCCTTATGACTGTCCCATGCATGCTTGAATTCAACCACTGTTTTTGACTCACAACCTCCTCCAGAAGGCTGTTCCATGCATCCACAACCCTCTCTGTGAAAAAATACTTCCTTACATTACCTCTGAGCCGCCCTCCCATCTTCAAATTGTGCCCCCTTGTTCTTGCACACCTCTTTTTTTGAAAGATGCTACCCTCTTGGACTTTGTTGATTCCCTTGAGGTACTTGAAAGTTTCTATCATGTCCCCCTCTCCTCCTTTCCTCAAGGCTATACATATTAAGCTCCTTTAGTCTCTTCATATGTCTTCCGTGCAGGCGCTGCACCATTTTAGCTGCCCTCCTCTGGACAGCTTCCATCCTGTCTATGTCCTTACGGAGACTGGGTCTCCAGAACTGCACACAGTACTCCAGATGGGGTCTCACCAGCTGTCTGTACAGAGGATAACAACTTCTTGTTTTCTACTGGTGATGCCTCTCCTATGCATCCCAGTATCCCCCAGCCCTCCTTACTGCCCTCTCACATTGCTGGCCCACCTTTAAGTCATCTGATATGACTACCCCTAGGTCCCTTTCCATTTTTGTTGTTGTTAGTATCTCACCCCCATTGTGTACTCTTCCCTTGGGTTTTTGTTTCCCAGGTGCATTACCTTGCACTTCTTAGCATTGAATCTAAGCTGCCATACATTTGACCATTCCTCTAACCTTGCCAAGTCCCTTCTCATCCTTTCCACCCCACCTTGTGCACCCAGCTGGGATTCAATACAGTAACATTGTGGTATATCATAAAATGCTGCAGTACGCTGCAGGGAACAGTGCAGTTCAATGGCAATTAAAGTCTTTCCTACCTCAGTATTTATAAATGTTCTTATTAAGCCATCATGCTGATCACTATGGAAATAAAAAAAAAAACAAATAGTAAACTTGAGAACTGAGAAAGATACTGATAAGCTGAATATTTCAAAAGGTGCAGCAGTGGGAGGGGGAAATAGGGAGGGTCCATTACAATATCCAGTCATGGCCTTTACCCGGTGTATTGAACAGACCATGACTAGCCATGGGTTGTTATAACCCTGAATATCATTATGATTTTAGTGACTACCACAGCAGCACTGATTTGTGTCATAATTCAAGGCACAGGTATTTCCAAGGCAGCTGCTTGTAATACTACTGTTTTCAGAAGTGATATATCTACTGAGAGGAGACATGAGAGCAACATAGCAATGAAGAAATATTTGAAACTCAGTGCTTCAGAAAAACACTGTTACAAATGTAGTCCTTAGAGCAGATAATGTGCATCCAATACCTTTGAGAAATGACATCCCTTATAGTCAATTTTTAAGATTAAAAAGAAACTGTAGTTCATCTGAACCATATGACTGACAGGCTAATGAACTGGAGATAAGATTTGTCAGTAGGGGTTATAACAAAATGTTATTGAGAAAGACTAGAGATAAAGCTGAGGCTCTGAATATAGATGATTTACTGAGAAAAAGAACAATGAAAAGCCACAAGAAAAATAAAATTAATGAACATGGTCTGTTACTTTTGTCAATAAATTCAATCATTTGGCAGGTAAACTTTACAGTATAATTTATCATAACTGTCCTATCTTGCTTGGTGACAACGATGTGACTTCAGCAGTGGGTGATACCCCATGCATTTCAGTAGAGCAAACAGTCCAAGAGACAAGTTAGTTCATAGCCAATCTGAGACAAATCAGACAGCTATCTTTAATAACCAGTGGTTACCCTACAAACCAAAAGGTTTCTTCAAATGCCACAATTGTAATGTGTGCACATATGCACAGCCTGGTAAAGAGTTTGTACACCCCTTGCATGAAGATTTAAAGTTTTAAACATGTGAATTTATTAATTGCAGTACTGACTTTGTCACATGTGTTCTGTGGTGTACTTGGTTTACTTGGGTTTTTGGACAAAAGTAGGCCTGTGGCCCATCAAGATTGTCCTCCATATTGATGGATCATACATCCAGGTCCCGTTCATTCATCCAAATATCTAATTTATTCTTAAATATTGATATATTTATTGAATTAACAATGTCTTGTGGTAATTTGTTCCATAATCTGGGTGATCTAATAGTAAAGAAGTTTAATCTTTTATTGTTGTTTACTTTTTGAATTTCTATTTGTCTGTTATGCAATCTTGGTACTATTTTTCTTGTTGAGTAGGTAATACTGCAAAGTTTCATTTGTAACTGTAATAAGAAATTTTTTGCCCCGGTGAAATTTCATTTTGCCTGGGTTTTTGATTTCACATAATTGCAAAATTTCACTTAATATGGTTTCAAAGAACAGTTTCACCCATCCATGTTTAAATTTCACCTAGTGGTAAAAATTATGCTACAAAGGCAACATCTGCAATGTATTGTAGGTAAATAGGTCAAAAATCACATGCAGGCTGTTCTAGCACAGTCTATTGCCTGTTCATCAGAGAGTAGTCTGTTGTGGTGCATCACAGTCAATAAACCCTTAAAAAAACCTATGAAAAACTAGTTTTTGAAACATAGAACCATAGAATTTGATGGCAGATAAGGACTGCATGACCCACCTAGTCTGTCCATTTCCCTATCTAACAGATAAGCTGCAGATCCTAGTTAACCAACAGCCTACTTCCTCCTACCCCCACTATAATTGCCTTATGCCTGTCCCGTGCATTCTTGAATTCCCCACTGTTTTTGACTCTATGACCTCCTCAGGAAGGCAGTTTCATGCATCTACAACCCTCTCTGTGAAGAAATACTTCCTCACATTACCTCTGAGCCATCCCCTCTCTATCTTCAAATTGTGCCCCCCTTGTTCTTGCACACCTCTTTTTCTGAAAGATGCTACCCTCTTGGACTTTGTTGATTCCCTTGAGGTATTTGAAAGTTTCTATCATGTCCCCCCTCTCCCTCCTTTCCTCGAGGCTATACATTTTAAGCTCCTGTAGTCTCTCTTCATATGTCTTTTGGTGCAGACCCTGCACCATTTTGGTTGCCCTCCTCTGGACAGCCTCCATCCTGTCTAGTTTTTGTGGAGATGGGGTCTCCAGAACTGTACACAGTTCTCCAGATGTGGTCTTATCAACTGTCTGTACAGAGGGCCAACAAATTCCTGTTTTCTACTGGTGATGCCTCTCCCTATGCATACCAGTATCCACCCAGCCCTCCTTACTGCCTTCTCACATTGCTGGCCCAACTTTAGGTCATCTGGTATGACTACCCCCAGGTCCCTTTCCATTTTTGTTGTCATCAGTATCTCATCCCCATTGTGTACTCTTCCCCTAGGTTTTTGTTTCCCAGGTGCATCACTTTGCACTTCTTTGCATTGAATCTAAGTTGCCATACATTTGACCATTCTCCAACCTTGCCAAGTCCCTTTTCATCTTTTCCACTCTACCTTGCGTATCAACCCTGTTGCAGATCTCTGTGTCATCTGCAAAGAGACATCCTTTCCCTTCTAGTCCCTCTGTAATGTCACTTATAAAGACATTAAAAAGGACCTGCCCCAGTACTGAACCCTGCTGTACCCCACTAGTAACCCTCCTTTCTTCACTGTGGACTCCATTTACTATTACCTGCTGTGTTCTACTGTCCAGCCAGTGTTTTATCCAGGCTACCACCCTGGGACCCACTCCCGGGCTGGCTAATTTGTTTTTTAATCTTTTGTGCGGAACTGTGTCAAATGCCTTGCTAAAATCTAGGTAGGCCATGTCCACAGCCCCTCTCTGGTTTACTATTTTGGTCACCCAGTCAAAGAAATAAATTAGATTTGTCTGACATGACCTTCCCACTGTGAATCCATGCTGCCTTGGGTCCTGTGCCCCACTGGCCTCTAGGTACTCAACAATTCTTTCTTTCCGAAGTGATTCCATTATTTTCCCTACCGCTGAGGTCAAACTGACAGGTCTGTTGCTTCCTGCCTCTGTCTTGCTACCACTTTTGTGAAGGGGAATCACATTCACCCTCCTCCAGTCCTCAGGTACCACACCATCTTCCCATGATTTATTAAAAAGGATAGTCAATGGTGTTATTAGTTCTTCTCTTTGTTCTTTCAGAATTCTGGGGTTAATCCCATCAGGCCCCATTGCTTTATCCACCTTCAGTTTTAAGAGATCTTTCAGAACCCTTTCTTCTGTGAAAGGACTAATATCAACCCCCCCATCCAGAGTGCTTCTATTGACTGGATTAGGTATCTCCCCCTGCTTTGCCATTGTGAATACTAAGCAGAAGTATTCATTCATCATCCCTGCTTTTTCACTGTTGCTCTCTGCCCAACCACCTTCCTCTTTATTCAGCCTCAGTATCCCTGCCTTAGTCTTTCTTTGCTCCCTAATGTACCTGTAAAAGGTTTTATCCCCCTTCTTAACTGAGTTGGTTATCTTTTCGTCGGTTTGGGCCTTTGCTATTCTGACTGCCTTCCCCACTTCCTTCTGCTCTAACTGGTACAGTTCTCTGTCCTACTCCTTCTGTGTTTCCTTATACTTCCTGAATGCTATCTCTTTCTCCCTTACCTTCCCCCGCTACTTCTTTTGAGAACCATAGAGGTTTTTTCTTTCATTTTGATTTGTTTATTTGCTTCACAGAAAGGCTTGTTGCCTCTGTGATGGTGGTTTTAATGTTTCCCCATTGTTGCTCCACCCCATATTCTTGCCTGTTTGCTAGTACTTTTCTGAGGCACTCTCCCATTTTGACAAAATCAGCCCTCCTAAAGTCCAGTACCTTCACTTTTGTGTGGCTTGACTCTACAGCTAAGTTTATCGTGTACCACACTGGTGGTCTCTTGTTCCCAGATGGCTACCCACTTCAAGATCAGAGATCCTATCTCTATCCCCATTTGAGAGTAATGCTAATTGCTCCCAAATCTACAGTTTGCTCCTAGTGCTCCTAGTGAATATTTTCTAATTCTGGGATTTTTTACATTATATATAGTTTTATTAGTTTTGAATTTTGTCTGATTCTGTGAAGGAGTTGAATGGAAGAGGGTAGGTGTGCAAAAGCAGTGCAGGCTAGTTTCTAAACTTTTTACTAACAGATTTCTCTAAACTTTTACGTGATTAACTTTTATTTCTTTTAAGCCTTAATATTGTTTCTGGTGTTCTACTTACTTGTATTTTTTTCTTATATCTTATCAAGTATTTTTTTCACCTTCCTTGAAAAGTTACTACTTCCAAAAGTTCCTGCTCCTGTTACCCTGTGTTATACACCATTCTTCTGCTTTTAGTTGTGATTGTTAATTCCAAAGTTTTCAACTCACAGTTCTAATTCCTTCTTTTTTGAGGGGTTTGTAGTCAGTTCTGTTTGCTGTTAATTGTTAATGTATGTGTGCCACATAAACTGTGAAAAGCAGCAGTGCTATATTTTTTTCGGTTGAAAGTACTGTTAGTTGACCAGTTCAACTGTACATATACAGGTTCACTACTTTGGTGAATTGCTCCCTTGTATTTTATTGTTGGAGCTTGCATCTGCATTGCAGTGTTGCTGTTCCAGTTGAATTTGCTTACCCCTTCCCTGTTACAGCATTGTTGACTACCTGATCTATCCAATCTAAAAAACTGCATATTAATGTAGTAGTTGTCTGAGATTGCTGAGCCCGTCCAGAGTGTCATAGGTGCCAATGTTATTATATGATGGCCTCTGCACACTTACAAAATAAATTGTTGTATTAAGAACTAACACATTACAGTTCTTCATTTGTTCAGATACAACTGATCTGTATTTAAAGTAGGTTATCTCTGCCCTTTTTCCCTATGTTACTAAATTCCTGTCTGGTGAATGAAAAAAGTTACCTTTTTGTTTTAACTAGAATAGGCTACTATGCACTGTTGGTATAAGTTGTACGGAGTACTGCTACCCATCCTGATTTCTGTGTTTTGACTTGGAAGCCAATTCTGTAGGTGTGTGTAGTGTTATTTACACAGTAACTTACTAATACATCATTTCTTGATATACTGCCAGAGAAAGGCAAAGTTTTGAAAAAGTATATAAAAATGTCTGCTAAGAGATGGTCCAGTGCAGGGCAATGTGCCAGGGGTGACAAGGCAGCTAAGAAGTCTGTTGAGTACAATCCAACTACAGTTCTACTTCCCCAAAGCCCACATACTGTATGTCTGCATCAGTGTCTTTTGTCACTTTGGGAGCTAGTGACATGGCAGGTACCAGCAAAGGAGTTTTTTGAAATACTAGCATACCTGTGACTCCGTTTTTTTACAGCCAGAACTGTTGCATTCATGCTGGTGGGGGATGATAGTGAGAAGAAGGGAGACACTGACACCAATAAAGGGAGCAGTTTTCCAGGAGGAGGAGGGTGATATGACTGTTGGTGTGACTGTCCCAGGGCCTGTTCCTGCTGGAGTTGCTGGTGGTGATGGTGTTCAGTCAGAGTCTGATAATCCTAGAGATATGGCTAGTCAGCACTCTGAGAAGATAGTTGTAGAGCAAGAAAAAGGTGCCATGCAAGAAGACAGTGATAAAGATGAGGAGGAGGAGGAGGACAACTACATCATCAGCATCATTGCTGATGACAATGACTGGGATGATCCCTCATGGGATCCTGAGTTTAAAAAAGCAAGCATGATGATGTAGGCCATGTACATGCACAGTCTATGGGTCAGGCTGTCATCAAGTCTATCAGCAGCACTCCTCCAAGCAGTCAAGTCACCCCTTAAAAACAAGTAGTCTCATGGAAGTGATGAAAGCAGCCCAAAAAGCACAAACTTCAATGCCTGCTTATCAGTCCTCTCAATTCCTGCAGCATGTTAAGTCCAGATGTCAAACATCCCTAGTTTGGGACTTTTACATGCTTCATCCAGTTAATGAAGCCATAGCAATATGTCAACTGTGTCAAGCATGTGTTAGTTGGGGAAAAAAGGGAAGCCTCATAGGCACGGGTGGCCAACATGTCCACCTGAAAAAACAAGTACTGGCTGCACTGGCAGCAACACCAGAAGGACGACAGAGCTGTCGGTGAGTTGTTACTCGGCAAGTTAAATGTAACAGAGCAGTTCAATACAGCAGGCGGTGGGAGGGCAGACTGGGTCAGTGCTTTTGGAGGAGGAAGATGAGCAATCCTTTGCTCCTTTGTGTAGTGGGCATAGCAGTAGAGGTTCCATTCTCAGTCCCTTAACTCAGAAAAGTTCACCACTGCATCCCAAATCAACCAAAATAATAGGTTTCATGTGGTCTGCACATCCCAAGAGTCTACTGTTACTCCTAAAAGAACAACATTGGTGCCTCAAGTACTGCATGCTGGTTGAACAACCACAAAGATGCAGCCCATATTAAAGACTGTCCTTGAGTGGCACACAAAGTACTCTCCCAATCATGCTGCTGCACATGAGTTAAATGTTGCCACCTCTGAAATGCTGGCCATCAATCTGTTGCCATTATTACTCATGGAGAATGCTGGGTTCCACAGGTTGATGGTCCATGCCTTTCCCAAATGACAGAATCCATCGTGAACCTATTTCTCTAATCATGCCATGCCAGAGCTGTATGATAGAGTTGCTTATTCCATAAGACATGCAATGAAGCATTCAGCATCCAAATATATCCATCTCTGCATGGATTTGTAAACCAGTGGACATACAGCTGCAAGCTCGTATCTATGCATAATGGCACACTGGACACAGTTACTTGGTGTGGTAGATGATATTGATCCTGGCAAAACCAACCTGAAGCAAAACTGTGGTGTTAGCAACACCACTAGAATTTGGCAGCATGCAACCCTGAGAATGCAAAGTGTTACTGGTTCTCACATTTTTTTTTTATCTTATAAAATGTTACACATTTTTCCACATTACACCAACCATGACAAAAAAGATATAGTATCAAACAGACATGACATCAAAAAAGACTCCTTGTCTTTGTTATAAGTATTACAGAACAACAACTGCTAAGAGGGAGATGCATACAGCATCACTCCCCACTTTTATACATATAAAAACTAAAGTCTTAATCATTCTATCTCCATACATAACCATATATAAGGTTAGGGTTCAGAGTTAGCATAACTTCCAAACCAGGGGATCTCTGACAAACCAGCTGCTCATAGGCCCGTCGAAGTGGATAGGGGTTGTAACCATCACTCCACAACATATCCATCCCTCTTCCCAAGCCTGTATTAATGGATAGACTCAGGCTAGAGGCAAGAAGAAACTAGGTATGAAGTGGGTGAAAGCAGAGTGAGTAGTATAAGGTAGGTGGCCAGTGCTTGTTTGTGGTGAAGTATGGATGTCCAAGTAGAGAAAAGGTACAAAGATTGAGGTAGAAAGAAAGACAGGGGGAGTTCCACAGATCAGTACAATGGAGGGTTTTGGGGGGTAGTGGGACTGCTGTTTTCTGCTGTACCTTGCCCATTTTCTCAGATTGGGTTGTCTGTGAGCGGTCGGTGGTGGTAGTAATACTTGTGTTCTGTGCAGTGTGTGTCTTGCATGCCTGGCTTGGGAAGAGGGATGGATATGTTGTGGAGTGATGGTTACAACCCCTATCCAGGCAGTATAGCGCAGTGGTCTAAGGCTCTGAGCTGCAAATTTGGTGACATCCAGCAGACCAGACCTGGGTTTGAATCCCACAGCTTCCACTTGCATACTGTGTAACCCTGAGTAAGTCACTTAACCTCCTTGTGCTCCCAGGTTGCTCCTGTAAAAAAGCTTTCAGCTTAGTGTGCTATACCTGGTTAAACAACTAAATAAAATAATATATGTGCAAATGTAGATATCCGTCCTACTTTTGGTGAAACTTGGAGAGGCAGCCCTTCTCAACCACTGAAAGCCTTTCAAAGGCGGCCAGCTGGGCCATCGCTGCCCACCATTAAGAGATAGTAGGAGGAGAAGGCATCCTCCATTTCAGCAGTATGGCTCTCGTAACCTCCATCACTGCTACCAAAGTCCATGCCCTGGCTGGCATTGGTAGAGGGCCCAGGAAAGTGACATCCCCCAACAACAGGGAGCAGTGGACAGTTGTAATGATCTTGCTGTTGATCTATGAACAGTCTTCCAGGACCTGTCGCCAGAACTCTTGAAGCATTGGACATGTCCAAAGAGTATGCAAAAGGTGAGCGGGGGAGGTATTGCACCTCCAGCATCTGTCATGTTTTAGTATCTTTAACTTATAAAGCACTGTTGGTGTCTTGTACCATCTAAGGACAATTTTCAACTGTATCAATTGGTTTCTAGCATCCTTGTAATCCAAGTGAGCTGCCTTTAAACAATCTGACCACAGGTTCTGTGGAAGGGGGCTTTGAAGTTCAGCCTCCCAAGCCAACCGGCTGGCTGAAGTAGTATCGGTTTGGGCATCCCTGATTACCTTATATGTTGTGCCCACCAGACCATTGTCCCTGGTTCTCACATGGATGAGAAAATGTTTAAAGTTCTGCTGGACGAGATTGAAGAGTGGCTGCACACATGGTCACTTACAGCAGGATTTATCATAAGTGATAATGTCTCTAATGTAGTGAAGTGCATTGGCGATGGTGGTTTTTCAGGGTGCCCTGCCTGGCATACTACCTTAATCTTGTTATGAAGCAGCTTTTAAACCATGTCGCCCATCGCATCTGTGTACACTTCACCCATTCTGCAAGTTTCTGTGATCATCTACTTGAGCTGCAGTGCAATAACCATCTGCCTCAAACCATATAAGCTTGATGTTGTGACCAGGCAGAACTCCATGCTGTACATAATTGACCAGCTGTATGAACAGTATAAGGCTGTTTCAGAATACCTGCTGGTTCACACCACCTGGGACACTGCTGCAGTGTCCATCGATCTAACAACAGAGCAGTGGCACCAAATGGATGGGCTAATATTCATTCTCCATCCATTTCGGCATGCTACAGAGGCAGTGAGTGGGGACACTGCCTGTATAAGTGAATCCATACCTCTCATATGTGTGCTGAGGCAGACACTGGTGAATATCCAACACAAGATGGAGACAACTGGGGATCATAGTAGTTCTGATCTAATGAATCACATGCAGAAGAAGAAGAATCAGCATTTATATAGCGCTTTTCATACATCCAAAGTGCTTTACAAGCAATGCTAGACTGGTAGTGAAGTGACTGAATGTGTGGTGGAGGCCATATCACACATCATCACCCACACACAGCCTGGATAATTGCATGAACCAGTTTATGGGAAGGGGAATGTTGGCCAGGACACCGGGAATGTTCCCTACTCTTTGCAAAGAGTGCCCTGGGTTCTTTTACTTCCACCTGGACACCCACCAGGACAACACCAGGATGGGCAGAAGGGACCTTGGTTTAACATCTCATCCAAAGGACGGCACACCCCAGCAGTAAAGCACCCTCCAATACTGCACTCGGATGCCAGCGATTTTTAGGTGCAAGTCCAATCCTGGTGTGGGACAAGAATCCACAACCTTCTGGTCCAGAGGTGGATGTGCTACCAACTGAGCCACGCTGACACCTGACCAGAGGCATCATGTGTTGGACTGTAATACACATATTTATGGCATTTTACAGTCAAATGAATTTACCATCACTACCATGCTTGATCCACACTACAAATGTGGCCTGCCTTCCATAATTGAAGAAGGTTGTCAGTGGCTGCAAAGGCTGACAGAGAACCTCATTAAATGGGTGTCTGGTGCACAATGACAATGGCATGCAAGACACACACTGCACAGAACACAAGTATTACTACCACCACCGACCGCTCACAGACAACCCAATCTGAGAAAATGGGCAAGGTACAGCAGAAAACAGCAAGCAATCCTATTTGGGATGTTCTCTATCAGTTGGTAATGGAAGATATGGAAGAAAAGGAGGAGGTGACAGATGAGACAGCTGGACTCAAGGCAGCAGAATGAATGGTGGAGGCCTACATGGGGGACAAAAAGTACTTTGCCATTACTGATGAATCAATACAGTACTGGAGCAGCAATGTAACTGACTGGCCAGCACTAACATCAGTTGCTGTGAAATACCTGAGCTGCCCACCATGCAGTGTCAGGGTGAAGTGAGTGTTTAGTTTGGCTGGGGGCCATTGCACATGACTGGAGGACCAATTTGTCACCCAAGATTGTGTCCATTCTAACTTTCATCAAAATGTACAAATGGCACATTCTGCATAACACAGTGATGTCAGTGATTTTGCCAAACAAACTGTGTGTCGGTGATGATCATGATGATGATGATTACAATCCCTCTACTAAGCTATCCACCAGCAGCGAGGTGAATGAAGCAGCAATGCTAAGAGAATTTCCATCAGGTGACAACTCCAGTCTTAAAGACTGTGAGGGCTGCTTCTTGGAGAATGTGACAGTGGAAGTGCAACAAGGCTGAAGTGACTTGAAGGAACCCCCCTCCCAACCACTTTCAGCTCAGTATAGTGTTATAAATCATTTTTATCTCTCTATCACTGAATTTTTGATGGCTGTATTGTCTGCTGCAGTGTTAATCAGTTTCATTTGATTACCCTTTGCTCTAAACTGTTGTTTGGTTCCCACCCTATATTATGGCAGCAGTCAAATTACCATAACCATAAGCATTTTGCATCATTACAGTTAAAATGTTCCCCTGCAAAAAATATTAAGATACACATTTTACTTCTCATTTCGACTAATCCCATCTTGCAGCAAGATATGTTGTCTTGACAGCTTTAAAAGTGCCCATGTTAGCACATGCCACACCTGGTCCCCCCTCCTGCCACCTGACATGCTCATGCACTCCATACGAAAAATAAATATTTTCTGCCGCTTAGTATCCACGATATGTTGAAGAACCCTCCTAGTAAAAGTAGAGAATGAATGCAACATACTTATTCAACTGGTAACACCAGTTGAACAGATTTTGCAAAATGGTGAATGGTGGCCATCTTTAATGATGAGAGTCATTGATTACAAAATAATCATAAAAAAAAGGCTTAACAACATTTCCCCCCAAAAGGGTAATTATAAGTACTACCATAGTACTTGTACAGAAACTGTGATGGTCTCCATGGGGGGAGGTGTTTGCTGCTTGCAGTTTGGCTTCTAAATTTTCCTAATTACTCCAGCTCTACCACCTCAAATGATTAGACAAGACATTAGCCCCCGCCAGCTAAATACTAAACACAGTCTCCGCCATCAATTTCCACATAAGCTTCTTCCCTGGATGTACTGTTTAATCATTAATGAAACCAGTGGCCTACATTGCAGTTCAAACAACCCGCTCTGTCTTCCACACACCAGCATCTGCATGACCTGGATGTAGTCATTGCACAGACGTAGGATAAAAACTCACCAGAGGACAATGACCTAAGCAGGAGCAATGACAGGAAACATGACAAATACTCATCCCATTGCATATCTGGTGTTAGAAAGCAAATTAGAAGAAGAGAAAAAATTATATACTTACCATACCCCATGAATGTAATTAAACTGCGGAAATTGCCCCCAGAAGGAACATGCGGTGTGGAGTATGTGATGCACAGCAGCAGGCATCTGGATTCCACAGTCCCCTGAAAGTACTGTGTATGTGAAAATAAGATAAAAAGAAGAACACATTTTGTGAATTGGTGAAAGTTCCACCCCCCAAGTCCCAGCCCAAATCCACCTCCCCCCACCAAAGACCATAAAAAAGGGAGAAATACTTACCTCAGGGACTACCTATGAAACTGGAACCATTGTACCACTTCAGTGAAGTCCCCATGTCTTGAGCAGCAGGAGCAGCAGCAGGAGCAGGAGGCAACATCACCAGAATTCCTGAATGTTGACAAGAGCAAACAGAGTACAGTCACTATCAAACTCACACATCTGGACTGCAGTAATCTACCCCAGCAATGAAAAATTAAATACTTACTATCTGCTTTGAGAAATGTGGTGCATTCCAACATCCCTGATCTGAATCCCGGCCTGATGAAGCTTGCTTGACTTGGCATAATGATGATGTAATCCTCAGCCAACTGGAAAATAATAGAAAAGCAGTACAAACATATTAGAACTCAAGATGCTACAATACCAACCCACCCCACCCTTCTCTTGCACAGAAAAAAAAATACAGACACTTACGTATGCAGCAGCTGCAGTATGAACTCTGTGATGATGATCCATCAACACCAGCCAAAACATTGCTTCTCATGGTAAGTTGGCAAATAGAGCAGAAGACAGCAAGCTACAGCACCCCAAAATCTCATTCCCTCCACACTGTACCAATTACAGCCAGAGTGTCACCACAGCCAAACAGAACATGATAATTCTACATTTCTCAATCATTTGAGAAACCAGCAGCAGGAGGCAGCAAGTGCAAGTAGCAGCAGCTTTTTCTAGGAGGAATTCATTTTCTCAGTGTGGCACCCCTTTAAGCTATTTTATAATTCCTACAATAATTGTATCTCTCTTCTTTCATAATTTTGCCACGTGGTTTTTCTGAACTTACTGTATAAGGCCAGGTTTGCACAGCATAGCAGCTAGCGGCAACAAGATTCATCCTGAAATGATTTGTAAATGGTGGATAAAACAGCATTTTTTTGTCTGGGAGGTGGGGGGGGCTTTATAAAGCTTCTGGACTGAGACCACATTTCTGTCTCAGTTTTATGTAACATTTCTGGACTTCTAAGGCACATGCTGCACTAGCAGCAACAAGAGTCTTCCTGAAATCTTTTGTAAACAGTGGACAGAACAGCATTTGTTTGTCCGGGTGGTGGGGGAGCTCTATAAAACTTCTAGACTGAAACCACATTTAGGTCTCAATTTTATGTAACATTTCTCATGTAACATTTCTGGACTTCTAAGGCATGTTCTGCACTAGCAGCAACAAGATTCATCCTGAAATCATTTGTAAATGGTGGACAAAACAGCATTTTTTTATCCAGGAGGTGGTGGGGCACTATATAACATCATGACTGAGAGGAGATTCATATCTCAGTTTCGTTCTACTTTTTTTCTGTCATGCTTCTCATCTTATAATGCCTGCTCTGCACAGCACAGCGGGAAGAGGCTATGTTAAACTGTGGCCCAAGTGCACATTTTGGACCAGGTGGTGGGGTGGTGGGGCACTATAAAACATCATCATAACAGGAGGGGAGGGACACCAAGTTAACATTTGTGGCAATCCCAGTGGACACGTGTTGCTACTGTAAGCACAAAAAACACATTTATGTTTAACTTTGCCATAAAAATGCCTATGTCTATGATTGTTGTGTATGTATTTGGACTGATGCTGCACACAGTTAAAACAACTGCCATAACAACACATAGCTTTGGGAAAAAATGTTGTTCACAGGAACAGATTACAATACTTGACATTTGTGGATAGGAGGAGGAAATATATAAAGAAGGAGTAACATAAAACAAGAAGAAAAGTACAGTGTTTAAGGGTACAGTACTACAGTGACTGACAGTAACATATGACCAGGGGACATGAAGGGTCAGGACAAGGGTATTCATATGAGAGGGGAAGGAAGGGAGGGAGGGCGCATAAACATTACATAACACATAAAATCACTGGACAAGAAAAAGAAACAAGAGGGTATATATTTTATTTACATTTTTAATTTTTTTTTTTATTTTTGGGGGTGCGGATGAGGAAAAGTGACAGTAACAAATGACACAAAAAAGAAAACAACTTTAGCTGCTGCGCTGTCTGCCTCATTGACAAATTATTCCGTCAATCAAAACTTACAAGGTGCCGGTGCCAGGCCCCGATTTTGCACTGTCACCACCACTCCCACAACACAGCTCTGCCAGGCCTTCCAACAATTTTTGATGGTCCTCCATTATTTTTCTCATGTCCCCCCTGGCCTCCTGGCAGAACTGGTCAAACTCCTGCCTAAGACCTTGCACCTCACTGCACATGGCTGCCACCTCATTGTGCATGGCCTCCAGGTCTTCATTGCTGATGCTGACCTGACCTGGGGCTGCTGCAGGCTGTATGGCTCAGCATGATGGCAGCACCGGCAGCTGTGAGGTGAGTCAGGTGATGGTGCTACTGCCTCCTGCTGCTGTGTTCTGGACCTGGTATGGTACCCCCTGGGCTGATACTAACCACCTTCCTTCTTCTGGTCCCCATCACCTTTTGCATGTCCACCCCCACTAGTGCTGCCTCCTGCTGCTGCCACCTCTTGCTGTTTTGGAGCCACTCTACAGGGTGGTGGTGCTGCAGATGGCTCCTTTGCCCACCAGTCCCAAGGTGTGCTTCTTTCTCCCCCCACCAAGCACTCGAGCCACAATGGTTACTGATGACAACACTGTCATTTTCACTGTTTATGGTGAAGAGGGTCCACACTGATGACACTTTTGGCTGGTGGGGGGGGTGGCAGCTGATGTCCCGGTGGAGGCCGCAAAGATCCTGCCCTTGCTGGGGGGTGGCAGAGGGCACAATGCTCCTGCCGCTGGGGGGTGATGAACTCTTGTTGCTGAGGGGTAAGGGCACCTGCTGATGCTGTTCGGGGCAAAGGGTTCCTGCTGCTGGGGGTGCAGGGGGCACATGCTCCTGCTGGGGGGAGCTGTCTTTCAGACAGAAATGCTCACCTGTTAAGGTGAACACTTTTAGCTGCCTTCTGTCCAGTCCCCCTTCCCTACCTTTCCCACCCATATTAGAAAACTAAAAAAAAATGAAAAAGAGAAAGAAAGAGAGAGTGAGGGAGTCACACACACACACACACACACACACACACACACACACACACACACACACACACACACACACACATACATTCACTATAAACTTCAAAACAGAAAAATATAAGCCCACATAAAATGTCCTAGCAAATAAAGATTAACTATTTTTAAAGTAAAGAATTTGGAAACACAAACTTAAAGTTATAATTTTTTTTCCTGCTGCCTACTCTCAGACTACCACCTCTCTGTCTGCAAGCACTAGCAAAAGGAAGCAAATCAGTGCCTTCCTGCCTGAGTGCATTCACCCATGTGACCTGCAGAGAGTAAGTCATTTTGCAAGCCTTTTTCTCCCTAATTTTGCCTAATAGTACAGCAAGATGAACTTTACTGGTGAAAGTGAAATTTACAGGTGAAATTTTACCGTAAGTACTTACTTTTGCAAAATGTTTCATGGGGCAAAATTCATGATTTAGCCTAGATTTCGCCGGTGAAATAACATTTTGCAACATCTCTATTAATAGAAGATTTGACACCCCACTTGATAGTCATTTGTTTGATTGCCATAATTCAAATGATAGAGAATTAAAGTTCATAGGCACTGAGAGATTGGGTCCTTTGCAGAGAACGGGGTGGGCCCAAGTAAATAAACTACTGTGGAAAAAATCAACATGGATTTATAAATAACAAAGTGCTACTCCTGCTAGTTTAAACAAGCAATGGGATTTGAAATCTTTTTTAAAAGATTAACTAGCCATGCTGCTGAGGAAAACTCATCGAGAATTGAAGCGTTTTGGTTTCCTACAGCCTTAGAGTCTTTTCTACCTTTATCCATACCTTTGCATTTAGCTTTTACTGCATTTGCCAGCTTTCTTGCTTGAATTGGATTATGTTTGTACTTAATGCGGTTCGTGCTTTTAATGCCATTAAAGAATTTTCAGCATTAAGCTGTGCCTGGCCTTTGTTTCCTTTGTGAGTGCTCAGGACTTTTGGATTATTTGCTTCTGCATTTAAGAGCTGGTCACCCTACTTCCCTGAGCACCAGCCCTGCAACATGTATCGTGCCCCCTTTTTTGGAACCGGAAACATAGAAACATAGAGATTGCTTGCAGATAAGGACTGTTTGTCCCCCCCACCCAGTCTGCCCATTTTTCTCTGCCTACAGTAACACTTCAGGTCCTACATGAGCTCCTGTCAGTTCTCCTGACTCCTTTCCATTCAGATTCCCTTGTGCCTATCCCATGCATTCTGGAACCCCATGACTGTTTTTGCTCCTGCCACCTCCAATGAAATGCTGTTCCAGAAATTCACCACTCTCTCTGTGTAGAAGTAATTCCTCACATCTCTCCTGAATTTACCCCACTGCAGCTTTATATCAGGTCCCCTTGGTCCTGAGTATCTTTTTTTCTGAAAAAATACTTCCCTCCTGCAACTTATTTTGTATCTTTTTATAACAAGACTATGTTGAAAATGTGTATAAAAATATAACAAAACAGCACATTTATGCACTAACATTACATTTTGTGAATGCAGGCTCCTAACTTTGATACATTAGAATATTTTAACCCCAGATTCTTCACCTGCAGCCCTAACGGCTCTGGCCACAGTTTGTTTTTCCCTGTGCTGCCACTCCTGGTTTGTCAAGTATGGTAAATGTTATTTGTCATTGAATATACTGTATATTTTATTTTTAAAATAGAAGAATACGTTTTCTATATTCCATTTACCCTACTTTTTTTTAATGCTTTTTATGCCTATTTTATATTGCAATGATCATATCTCTTATTGAATTTGTTAAATGTGTTTGCATTCCCCTGACCTTCTTTTCTATAATGTTCCACAGTTGCATGATTTGTATCTGCAAATAATCTTTGTCTCAGTTTGCCTCTGCTAGTCACCATTTTCAAATACTGTAAATAAATGTGCTTATTTGAGAAAATAAAGGCAAATTTATTGTGTGTATTTGGCACCAAAAATCTTACAAACCACTTGGACAAATTTTTAAAAAAATGTATAAACACTAAAAAAATATGACCTGAAAATTCCGAGCCCTTAAATGATTTTAACTAGTGAAACATCTTATTTTAATGTAACCTAACAATCAAACACTAATTTTGGGATTGCAAAAACAAGTGCCCTTACCTATGATACTCCAAATAGTCTATTTGAAGGAGGAAACTGTTACTTTCTTTCTATTAAAGCATAGATATTGATGGGAGAAAAAGACATCTCAGCCTTTCTTTTCTGTTCAACTCTACCAATAGGTCGTTGTCAGTAATGTAGCATTTACTCTCTCCCTTTATCCACATGCTACCATCCTCTATCATCCTACCTTCATCAACCCAATATGCTTATCCTATTTTTGCTTAAATCTCTCCAGAAATTTGGCACATACCAATTCCCTTTGCAGTTTGCTCCACTTCTTTACCTATTTTCTATAAAGAAATTCTTCATGACATCCTTTTTTAATCTCCATCCCACCAGCTTCATAGGGTTTACCTTCTGCCTCTGTTCAGAATAAATGTGAACAATTACTTGATCTTTACTTTGTTCATGCTACATTTATCTCAGGTAGAAACTTGTTTTTTTCATTCTTTATTATGCCTCCCCCCTCACCCCCCACCTACTGGTTTCCAGGATATACATATTAAGGTCCTCAAGCCTCTCCTATTGATTCCTTTGCTTCATGTAAATCATTTTGTTTACTCTTCCTCAGCACCACTTCCACACTATCTCTGTCTTTCCTCAAGTGCAGACTTCAGAAGTGCCTACAGTACTCCAAGTGTGGCCACACAAGGAATCTAGACACAGATAGGTTTGCCTTTCTTTTTATAGGGCTGCAGGTAGGCGGAGCCTGCAGCCCTATTGCGTCAGTTCTAAAAATGAGCTACATGATTCAGACTGAATAACACTTCCTTTTGAGTTTTCAAGTGATCCTTCCACTGTTTTGCAGCCCTTCAATTTAACCCTTGCAGTGCTGCAGACTAGACATCTGTACAGAGTTTAGTCAAATATATTAATTCTAGTTCTTTCGGCAGCCTAGGGATTAAGAAACAAAAGCTCTGGAGAATCACCTCTCCACCCCAGCCATGTTTTCATTTAAATCCAACTTGGTAAACAGCATGTTTAGAGCTAATGCAAGAGGGCTGAATAAAACCATCTTGCTGTCTGTAGCTGGACAAATGGAGTTCCATGGCACACATTTTGGAAGTTTTCAATGTATCCTTCTACCCTGCCTGCAGTATATATAGCACTGTTTCTAGAGTCCCTTAAATAATGGTGCCTCTTTAAAGAGCTTAAGGCAGTAATAGCTGCAATTTCTATTGAAACACATTGATCATATCAAGGGCATATAAGATAAATAGCTATGGAACAGCTAACTTCCATAAACAATGAAAATATTTTTTTCCAGTGGCACTTCTTTTCCTATACACTAGCTTATGCAACTGATTTTGTACTATATGTATTGATTTCCTGCAAAATGTTTCTTTAAAACTAAGATATTTATAATAATTAGATAGTTAATATAGTTGCGAGCCTTTTCTTGTATTATAATTACTGACAACCCCCTTTATCAAACTGTTTTCAAGGCTCTTCAAAATGCCGTAATAACTCGAAAATGAGTTATTAATGCATTTGTGAAACCACCTGTCTCCTTTGTGTGTCACTCATCTGTATTCTGCCTTTTCATTGGCTCATGCTCTGTGAGTGGGTGGGCTGAACAGCTTGAAAAAATGGAGGCTCTTTTTTCCGCTTGCCGATGAGCCATTTTTATTTACCACTCTCCCCATCTTTATTTGATTTTTTATTGTTTTATCTGGTTGATCCCACCTTCCAAATACAAAAGGGCTATCTGGTTGATCCCACCGCATCTCTGGATTGGGAGATACCGTCGCTGACTCCAAGTTGAATGCTAGAGGGACCCCAGTACCAGTCAACATCTGGCAGTTTAAAAAAAAAAAGGTCAGTCTGAGAGAGCAAGGGAGAAAGAGAAAGTGTGTGTGTGTGTGTGAGAGAGAGACAGTGTCTGTGAGACAGTGTGTGTATGTGTGTGTTTGTAAATAGCAGATATACTGAGACACAGAGCGAACTCTGCACCAGTAATTATAAAAAATAAAAAATAAGCAACAGTGTGTATATAGCTTTTTTTTAACACACCCTCAGTGTGTGATGACCTCATAAACCTCTCGAGCTTCGCTCTTGAGGTTTATGGGTTATCACACACCTTGGGAGTGTAAAAAAAAATCCATAACACACAGTTGCCTATCTATTATTCTTTATTTAATGGTTTCAGTTTCCCCTGTTCTCAGATTACCTTGCAATACATTTGAGTCTTAACCTTTGATTATTCGGGTCATTAATCTTCAGCCTTCTTGTGTGCTTCATTCTTGAGGTCTGAGGGAATCAGAACTCTTCTGTGGCAGAACACACTGGTTGTGCATAAAGTTGCTCATCATGTACTTTTTATAGTGTATAGTAGTATTATGTCAAATGTGGGTATTATGTGTTTTTTTCTTTTTTCCATAATGAAACTGACTTGTGAAGTCTCTAGAGGTTTTAGAATACTGTCTTATCACAGAATTAGAGGAAAGCAACAATGTGCTAACATCCCAAGTGGTTCTGCTGCAGTAGTGACATCACTACAACAGCAGAACAAGCATATAGCATATGAGTGCCTTCGATTGTGCATGGATTTCAGCAACTGCTGAAATCTTGTTGTAGGACAGTTCAAAGGTCAAAAAAGTTGTTGTACTGTCGATGTGACATCACATCGATAGTACAATAACTTTTTAACCTTGACCTGCACCTGATTGGCTCAGCTGAGCGTCGATGTAAAAATTAAAACAAACATGGTGGCACGATTTAGCGAGTGCAGGCAGTGGAGCCACTGACATTTGAATTTAGAATCGGGACACAGAAAGCCATACATGGCTCCCTTTCGGAAAAAACAAATTCTTTTTTCCTTTTTTTTCTTTTAAAACTAAGCAGTGGGTAGAAGAGAAAGTAAGAAGCGGGCTGGATTGAGCAGAAATGCCAGCTGCAGGTACAGGAGCGAGCAGGAACACCAGTGGGATTGGAGCACCACCCACAGCAAGTAACTTCATAAATAAAATAATGAGAAACAAATTGAAGGCACTCATATACTATACAAAACAGTGGATGGCTGAACATCCACAACTAAGGCTGTGTTTCCATCTTGGGCAGTTGATATCAAGGAGACCTCGAGAGCAATATGATGTCATCAACTACCTTAATGGAAACACAGCCTTGTTGTGGATGTTCATGATCCACTATTCTATATATAGTTTATGGTGGAATGCATGGAATTCCATGCCTTGGATGTACTTGTTCTGCTGCAGTAGTGATCTCATTATGTTGTTCTGCTGCAGTAGTGGTGTCACAAAGGAGATCAAGAATTCCTGAATCCACTATGACTGCCCTCAATCAACATGTGTTTTTCTAAGTGGACATACAGAGCCCTTCTCTCTGAATGTGAGCATACAATCTCACAAGTGAAGTATCCTCTGCAACCTTTCTAGTAATCATACCTTCCTCACAAGTGGGTTATCCTCCATCCATCCTATTGTCTGATGCACAATCATAAATTTTTGGACTGCCAGAGGCCACGCACCCAGCTAGGATAACAGTAACCAGTTTACTTTGTGCATCCCTAGATGCTGGTCATGATCTCTGATCACTCCCAAACTCTCAGGCAATTTTCTAACGCAGTTTTACCCCAGTAAGGTGTAGCTGTTTACCCTACTCTTTCCTATCCCATATAGCAAGTCAACAGATAAAAAGTGCATGTTAACCTTAGGATTTTCTCCTAACTCACTGCATGCCTCTTTCAGTCCACTAAAAAGAACAAGAATCCTCAGAGCACTGAGCAGGGGCACAAACTAAGCTGCACCCTCAAGTAGTATCCTATCTTACACCCCTGTGCAGGTTGGGACACTCATGTAGCATCCCCACCAGCAGCTTCCTGAGGACTGGACCCTTAAGTAGTGTCCACTCCAAGTCAAGGCAGCATCCATAAGGAATCTCAGGCAACAGGCACAAACACCCAGAGGAGCAGTCCATGTGACAGGATTCTCAGGCAAAGCCCTGTTATTCAACTGGGCACATTCAGCAGCTCGAGGTAGATTCCTACATTATTGTACACTGGTGCAAAACTCACAGGCACAGGATACGCTGAGCTCTCTGGTAGAGCCTCAGCTTGCATTCCACTGGGCTGGTCAGGACCATTATGTAGCATCTCCATCTAGCAGCTTCCTGTGTAAGTGGACCCTCTCGTAGCATCTGATTCTCATTCCCAGGCGAAAGCCACATCAAGCATTTTATCCACTGTAACTCCCCATATCACTAATTTTCAGACAATCCCAGATTGGCTAATGAAGTGGACTTGTCATTTGGATGCCAGCCCTGAATTTATAAGATACAAAGGGCAGCTGCTATCAGAGATGCAATATAATCTCCAGCAGCATTCAGTGCTACCCAGGCAAATGCAGTGGTTGTGGCTCAGTGGGTTACACGCTCACCTCAGAGGTGATTCATTCAGTTCTCTCCCCTGTGTAAGAATATTTATATTAATCTCTTACATACCTCTACTGCAGCAAGTCTTCAGACATCAGGAGGGAGTCTTACATCCACTGGACAGATGGGTCCAATGGGATTAAGTGCCCTCCACGTGGGTGTTTTGAGTGCTCTGGTGCCCGTAACAATCTGGTTTCCATGTTTTTTATATTGACCTGGAAGCACCTGTGCCATGTTGGGAACATCTTCCCCTGATACAGCCGACTTCCCCCACATTCCTCCATGGCCCAGATCTCATGCCACTCACAGTATCCCAGATGGCATGACCACCATGTTTTAAGTGCAAATTCCTGTGGGGTGAGTCCCCATTCCTTCAAGGCCCTGGTGGTGCTGGAGGGAGTTCCAGGGTGCATTTAGGTCCAAGGTCATTGCAGTGCACATCCCATCAGTGTCCATGTTTTCCATCCAAAATGCTCAGGGCTGGCAGTGAGTGCCAGACAGCCTGTGGAGTTTCACAAGGAGCCAAGTCATGTGAGACAGGCACCATGTTACTCTGGCAGTTCCTGGATGAGCAGTCTCACAGGAATGGTGACCATTTTGAGGAGGTATTCCCACCCGGTGGCTATCTTGGGCAGGTCTCCCTGATTTTATCCGGCGCTCACTCAGTAACCTTGATGGCTACTTTGCTGCCTTCTCTGCAGCCTCTATTATTTATGGCTACTGGGTCTCTGTATCAATCTCCCATTTGGGCCCTGTCCCCTGCCTGACCCTGATAAAGTGAGTTCCTCAGTCTGCAGTTAGGATCAGTAATGAGGAATAATACACAGCAGGAACAGATCTGGTATTAAAAGGCTCCCATACACCAAAAAAAGTAACAGCATAGCCTAAAGTTTATAGGAATGACTGGGGTTAAATTCACACAACTTTAATAACCCTAGTGTAGGTGTCGCTAGGGTGGAGCTGTTGCTCAATTGACTATGGTTGAATCTTATAGTCAGACTGGCCAGAGGCCAGTCCTTACAGGTATGGAGCTTCAGTACCATAAAACACTTAGGAATATTCTATCATGTGTACACTATACTGTGGTCAAGGTTCAGTTCATACCCTTCACTCAGATTTGATGAGTATGTGTAGTGTGACAGGGGGTTCAGGGTAGTACAACCCACAATATGTGTGAGTCACAGCAAGTAAAAAAAAAAAATTTGTCTGACCCTGTTCAGTAGTATGCCACACTTACATTAAGGACTTTCCCATATTAAACTACTTCAGGACCCTTCCACAGAGGCCCAGAAGTCACACAGAAAAGGTCTGTAACAGTACTCGGTACTGCACTCGAGGTCACCACATGACATTCACCTGTTAATTGCACAGTGCAAAAACTAGCTTGATCATTTACAAAGCTTCAACTATGGATTGCTGCACCATCGCAGTCACTATTATTTAACAGCCACAGTGCCGGTCTTGGACCATCACACTTCTGAAGCTACACCATGCAGCTGAATGCCTCAAGGGTAGGATGCACCTTAGGAAGTCCAGGCTTTCAACACAAAAAGCATCAGTGTTTTGGCAAGTACACTAGAGCTACAACTACAGGCCCTATACAGTTTAGATTTTCACAGTCTCCCTCAAGCACCTGTTTGCTTTCTTCTCAGACCCTCAACTCCCTGGGACTGCTCCCCCAGGAAGCCCGGGACAATGGGTGTCTCCCCAAACCATAAGGGAAGCCATCATTTCTTTGCGAAGTTACAACCAATGCAGTGGTTCTGGGACCCTGAGGATGCTTCTAAATCTAGAACTCCATGTGCTGTCTAGCATCATAGAATCACAGAATTTTGGGCAGACACAGGCTGGTAGGCCAGTCTAGGTTACCCTATGTTTCTGCCTACCTCAACATCATGGTCTTAGTTCAGCTACAGGGGTCTTCTCCCAGCCTTTAGCACTGTGCATTATGCCAGCATGTATTCCATACATGTGGGATGCCCCATGATCTTCAACCCTACCACTGACTTGTGAAGCCAGTTACATGAGACTATTACCTTTCAATGCAGTGGTGTATCCCTCTCCCTTCAAACAGACCCCTCTGAGGCATGGGAAAGAGTCCACCCCCATAACTATTTCACTCTTAGGAGGTACAGATAAATCTCAGTCATGTCCCATCAAGTTTGCCTCTAATCCAGGAAAAACTCCTCTAGCCACTGTGGGCCCTCTCCAGGTGACTCTTGGAGGACTCCCACACCATTCTAGTAAATCAAACCGCAAGGACCAGATGGGTCTGGAAAATGGTGTTTCACAGATATACCTGGACCTCGAACAAAGTGAGGCTGCTATGATCCAGCAAGCCTTTCTCAATCTTGCTCCAAGCAGACTGGAGGACTCCACCTGGTATTGGACTTCAATTCCCCAACAACTGCATACTTATGAAAAGGGGACACTATCAGGACAGTCTTGTTGGCCATTTAGCTAGGCACGTCCTGCACCTCCAGTGACCTAATGGATGTCTGCCTCCTCATACTGATCTGTCCATGGAATAAGGGGTCCCTTAGGCACCAAGTAGGCAGCCAATCTCTCTCAACACACAGGCCCCTTCCAGGCTGCCCTCAACTCTGAGGGTCTTCACACAGACTCTGGTGCTATCTACCATGGCCTACCTCAGGATAAAGGGGGTAACATAATTTCATACATTATCAATTGCCTCCCATGATCCAGGCCCCATCTCAGTCACAGAGGGACAAGGAAGGGGTACTTCATCACCTATAACAACTCAGCTGGAGGGGGCAATATAGTTGTACCCACTAAGGGTCTAGGCTATGGCCCTGGAGACTGGGGATTGTATTCTATGGCTCCCCTCCTTCCCGTAAGTATGGTCAATGGTCATCAGAAATGGGAACAGCTCCTTGGTACACAGTTCAATATAGACTGGACATACTGATCCCAATGGAAGGGAAAATCTACAACATGGCCCAATTATTTGAGTCAATCAGCACACATTCCAACAAGTCAGTGTGGGCATGCCTGCAGCTGCTAGGGCTCTCAGCGCTGATGGCATCATGGGCTAGGCTACACCTGTGCCTGCCCCACAGACATGATATAGACATGTTATTAGTGAACACAAGACTTGGAGGTCTCCCAGGTGGGGGAGCCATGCAGGTCAACATGTCACTCAAAGCAAATGGTTCCCAAGAAACTCATCAGCTCATCAATGGGCTGGGGAGGAGATCAGTATATCACACCCTGTTAGTTTTCACCCCTTGGATCATGTGTCAGTCCATCATGACCAGTACAAACATCCATATTACCCTGGCACATGTACATATGCAAAAGAGGAGATCAGAACAGAGCAATGCTTGGAGAGGTGCTAAAACAAAACCTGCAGGTGAGCATGTCTACTTTCATGGCCTGCAAGTTGAACTTCCAGGCAACCTGGCTCAGTCGATGACACTCACCCAGGTGGATCTGCATTGACACACCCAGTAATTTTCAGTCCCTCAACAAGAAATGGGGAGAGTATCAAGTGTTCCATAAAATTGGGCCAAACAGGTCAACACCATGGTGGCACCATGGATTTTTTGAAAAATCTATGGCTGTCTTCAATAAACATGTTGGTGAAAGTGTTTCTTCTACTCAAGTCTTCAATGGTCCCAGGGCTGATGCTGGACCTGGTTGGGGCAGAGAGCCACATATCTGCTCAGAGAATTGATCCTCATTGCCCTGTTGGCATCTTCCTTACCACCCAGATCCCTTAGAGGAATCTTCACAGTCATTGGCGGATCTTATGTAAGTGGTGTGCTGCAGAAGATCTGTACCCTTCAATGACGGACCGTCACCAAAAAATCTATCTTTTCAATGAGGGAATGGACAAAGGCCTTGCTTAGTCCTCTTTGAGGGTACAGACTCCAGTTATCTTGGCCATGTGATGCTCCCTTTCCCGGGGGAGGCTGATTGGTTCACACCAGGATATAATCTGGCTGGGGGCAAGGATCCAGGTTACATCTCACTGTACCAGTTCCACATGACCTTGTAGCAACTTACCCTGGTCTTGGACATCCTTCATAGTTCTGTTAGTTTTCTGGCTTTGGAATCTAGATGACACTCAGTTTAGTCTTGTGGTAAGCTATATGCTCCGCCAGATGGGTGATAGAGCTGCAGGCACTGCCATGCAGTGCACCTTCCTGAATAACGATTGACTCTCAGCATGGTTCAACTTTTTACTCCAAAGGTGGTATCACCATTCCAAGTAGCAGAGGGTCTCTCTGACCCACCATGTCCATGACCTGGAGGGACCTGGTCTCAGCCCATCATCTGCTCCTTCTGGTATCCTTCATAGAGGATCATCTATCCATGTCCCCAAGTTCTGTGAGTAGAGATGCAACAACATTTTATTTCACAGGTGAAATTCCGGTGAAATTGGAAATTTCGCCCTGTGAAATATTTTGCAAAATTCACGCATTTCACTGTAATTTTGCCAGTGCGAAATGCATAATTAAAAAAAAAATTGTTTTCTCCCTTCCCATGCAATAGCCAAAACCCCACATTCCTGGTGTCTCGTGGTCCCATCCCCCTGGCCAATTGCTAGCCCACTTCGAAGACCACCCCCCACCAAAATTCAGCCCCGTCCCCATCCATAATTTGAACTAATACTAAATTTCACTGGTGTCTAGTGGCCACACATCCCATCCAATTGCTGGCTAAATGAAGAATGCACCCCGAGATTCACACCCACCCACCCTATTGTCAATTGCCGATGCCACCCACCGGGGCCAACATCAGTAATTATAATGTAATAAAAAATAGGGGAGACCACGCAATGCAGTTTAGCTGGTAACAGCTCCCCTCCACCAGTTCAGCCACCTAGCCAGCTAATTTCTTATTTTCAACTGCTAGAAGTGCCAACAAACTTTATCAGAGGGATTGCAAGAAATTGTCTTTACCTCTGCCTATTCCTATTACTCGATATTTGTTCTATGGAGGCATAAATGTGTAAAGCTTTCCCTCGGCACACCCCACCAGTCACGCTGGAGCAGGCCCCAAAAAAGCCTAGGGCCTTGTCTACTCCTGATCTATGGAGCGCGAACACTACAATGTCGGAACAAGAACCACTTACTCTCAGTAGGTTTTTGGAAGAATTCCAACCATTCTGAGATGAAATGTGCCCAATATCTGCAGATTTAAAGTCTCTGACCCAAGCGATGGAAGACCTCATGACCTGCACCTCGGATGGAGAAGCACATCTGACCACTCTGGAAAAAAGAGCTGACAGGATCGATCCAGAACTTGTTGCATCAAGATAAAAGCTCACTAGGATGGAACTTAAAATAGAAGACCTTGAGAGCTGCAGTCGGAGGAACAATGTGGTCCTCATAGGCTTATTGGAAAATGAGGAAAGTCTGGATACTGTCCTGTTCATTCAGAAATTGGTAGAACAAATTGCAGGTCCCTCTCCTTTTGGACCCAGATATGTCATAGAGTGAGCACATAGAGCTCTTCATCTGATTCCCCCAGCAGGAACCCAGCCAAGACCACTGATCTTCTGATTTTTGAATTACTTGGAGCGGCAGCACTTCCTCTTAAAGGTTCAGAAGCTGCAAGAAGTCCGCTGGGAGGGGATAAAGATACGGGTAGCCCAAGACCTTCCTGCTTCAGTCAGATTGAGGAGAACAACATTCTATCCCCTAGTTTCTAAGATCATCACTGCGGGGATTAAATTTTGTATGATTTCTCCAATGAAACTTCAAGTTCAAAGAGCCAGTTCCTGGCAATCGTATGAGGATCCTGATGTGTTGCTGAAAGGTTTGAAGTCTTCTTTCCCTGAACTTTTTTGGGGCACTTAATCCAGTATGCCTCGCATGAGCACACTTTCTGGCAAGAGTCTTGTCTGTATAGATCTGTTAAGTTTGGCCACTTTTGGGATCATTTTACAGTGGATTTCAGTACTTTAAGATTCAGACTAAAGTTAGATGCCTGTTGAGACCGATGATCATAATGAACAATTTGTAGATTTGTTTGTTAACCTTATTTCCTTTCAAGTAGCTTTAGAGCTTAAATGCTGCATAAGTGTAAACCTCTACCACCTTGTGAAACTGTGTATTGCTGCTTAAAACTTTTACATATCTGGAGCCCTGCAGTTGTTAGATAGCAGGCAGAGGAGCTTTGTGGTGCATGTTAGCTAAAGCTAAGAACCACAAACCTCGGGGGAGACCTTAGTTTTTAAACTAATTTTTGCACTGTATACTTTTTGTGTGTAGCGCTATGTGCTTTGCTCTTTCTAAACAGTGATCAGCTGCTAAGGGAGTTCCGGGGGCTCAGAGCTATAAATAGTGCACTGCTTCTGAAACCAGCTCCTTTGGAGCTTAAACCCTGCATAAGTGTAAACCTCTACCACCTTGTGAAACTGTGCATTGCTGCTTAAAACTTTTACATATCTGGAGCCCTGCAGTTGTTAGATAGTAGGCAGAGGAGCTTGTGGTGCATGTTAGCTAAAGATAAGAACCACAAACCTCGGGGGGAGACCTTTGTTTTTAAACTAATTTTGGCACTGTATACTTTTCGTGTGTAGCGCTATGCGCTTTGTCTTTCTAAACAGCGATCAGCTGTTAAGGGACTTCCGGGGGCTCAGAGCTATAAATAGCACTCTGCTGTGAGCAGGACAAGCACGAGCAGGGTGAGTAACGTGTGTCATATAAGACGATAGTAAAGACACGCAAGGCACGCATTAGCATGTTTGTGGGTGTCGGTGTTATAAGGTGAGAAACAACTTGTTTATATACACAATTTGTTTAATTTAGAGATTAAACTACTATGGATGCTTTAATAGCAACAAATAGCTCACAATCAAGGAGTGACTATCCCACTATTATGGCCTTGGATAGAGAACTTGGGATAATATGTAAAACATGTAATATGTATCTCTTGTTGAAAACAAAAACTACACCATCAAATGATTATATATGTGGAAAATGTATTGACAATCAATGATTATTAGAGAATATTGAAATGTTTTCAGATAGATTAAAACAGCTTGAGGAGAGCCAATTGACCATGTGTGAACGTTTTAAAGCACTACACACACCATACCCAACTACTACAGGCAATATAATATCCTTTAATTCATCAATATGTCCAGTGATGAATACAACCCTAAATAAAGATGTATATAGTAATAATGATACAGAAAATGATTCATTAACAACGAATAATGAGACTATGAATGCAAATTTGCAAAATAAAAAACAAATTCGAGAGGATGACTCTGAATGGACTTTGATATCCAGCACACGGGCATGTAAAAAAGGATGAAGAGCTGTTCAATTGTGTTTACCAATTCAAAATTCTTTTTCAACACTCTCTAATTTATCAGATAAAAACTGCCTAATTACAAACAACCTAGATTGCTTAGAAAATCAAATACAAACAAGGGACAGAGACAGCTTTAATAACACACTCATTGATTTACAACCACCTATTGGTGAAACAACATGTAATTCTTTAAATTCTAAATGTGGGCATAAGCTGGGGCAAACAAACACTGATACTCCAACAGTAGTAAATAAAAAAACTTTATATGAATCAAAAAGTAACTGTATTTTTTCAGTAAATGAGTGCTCAGGATCCCTAATTACTGATCATCACGTACCCGACCCTGCTTCCACTTTAACTAGGAACTTATTTACATCTATGGATACCACTGAATCAAATTTTCTGGACTTGCCACATCAAGTTTATGTATTAGGAGACTCTATTATTAAACATTTAGATAGGGCAATCTGCAATCCATATAAGGCCGCAAGAACATGCTCCAGTTTTAGAGGAGCAAAGATTTCCGACATTACAAATATGGTCAATGATATACTTATGGATGCAGGGAATAACCCCCTGTTTATTATCCATGTAGGCACAAATGATATAAATCAAAATAACACCCTATAGATTAAAAAAGATTTTGTGGCTTTAAACAATTTACTTGTAGATCAGGGATGCACCACATGCTTTTCAGAAATGTTACCAGTACCAAGGGCAACAGATAATAAAATTTGTAAAATTAAAGAAATCAATGAATGGCTGAGGAAGTGGTGTTATGGACAGGGAATATATTGCATTTCACATTGGGAAAACTTTGATGGTAGGGAATCCCTCTTCAGTTGGGATGGATTGCACCTCAGTAGGAGGGGAAGTGTCCTACTGGGTAAAACATTGAGTACTGTCATTAACAAACATTTAAATAACCTGGGGAAGAATTGGACTATTCCAAATTCTCTTGATGGAGGAAAGAATATTGGAACTGACAAAGTGTTTAATTTTCTGTCCTTTAACTCAAGATCTTTAAATTCCCAAAAAATGGCTGAACTTTCAATAAAATGCATCCAATTAGATTTAAGTGTCATTGCTGTTACTGAAACCTGGTGGGATCAATCTCCTCTACGTATGCAAGATATTCCAGGTTATAATCTTTTTCATAAAAATAGAGTAGATAGTAAAGGTGGGGTAGTTTGTCTTTTTGTTAAAGATGATATTTCTGCATATGAAATCACTACAAATAGTATGACAGAATCAATATGGATTTCTATCCAACCTATTGACCATCCCAAAATTAATATAGGAGTGTGTTATAGACCACCATCAGCAGATATTCAATATACAACTGAATTATTGAACTTAATATCGGACTTCTCTCAAAAAAAATGATACTTTAATTTTTGGGGGATTTCAACATGCCCGGTACAAATTGGAAATTAAATACAAATAACACTAACCATGAAAGGTTATTTATGAATACAATCACTGACCTAGGTTTGGACCAACTGGTAAATGAGCCTACATGAGGTACTAATATACTGGATCTAGTAATTGTCAACAAAGGTTTTAATATTTCTGAGACTCAAATTACGTCACCAATTGGCAATAGCGATCATAATTCTATATTTATAGTTTACAATTACAAACACTTAAAATTAAAAACAACTTTCAGCCTAGGAATTACAATAAAGTTAACTTTACTAGGATAAATCAGGAATTATCACATATTGATTGGTCCAAATTAATTAAAAACAAAGGAGTAAACAAAATATATACATATCTTATAAATATTATTCATGAACTGGAGGATAAATATATCCCCCTACTGTCTAATTGTAATGAAAAAGGCAAAATACTTGCCTGGTTCAACAATACTATTAAAAAACAAATTAAATCTAAAGAATATTTATTTAAAAAATTAAAGACAAATTCTAGCATATTACTTAGAGACAAATACAGAACTGATCTGGCAACATTAAAAAAAAACAATCAAAGCTGCAAAATTAAAATGTGAATTTAAATTAGCAAACTCAAAAAACAACCTGAAATCCCTATTTTCTTATATGAATGGAAATAGAGTCAATAATAGAAATATAGGACCACTCTATAATGATGGAGTCATTATAAATACAAACAAAGATATGGCAGATCACTTCAATAAATACTTTTGTTCAGTCTTTAATCAATCAGGAAATTCTGTAATCAATACTAATAGTAATGATTCCTGTATTCTGTTATTTCAGCTAAAAGAAATTAAAAATTCACTATCCAAATTTAAAAGATCAACTAGTTCCAGACCAGACAATATTAATGCTATATTTCTTTTGGAAACACTGGATTCAATCATTATTCCTTTACAAATATTATTTAATAAATCTTTATTGGATTGTAAGGTACCTGAAGTATGGCGTACTGCTTTGGTTACACAAATTTACAAAAAAGGGCCAAAATCTGACGTTCAAAACTATCGTTCAATTAGTTTAACCTCTATTTTGGGGAAAACAATGGAACGATTAATTAAAGATAGGTTGGAAAATTAATTGGAAAAATTGAACATTCAGGATTTATCTCAGCATGGATTTAAAGCCGGTTTCTCATGTACAACAAATCTCATATCATTCTACCAACATGTTGCTAAATTATTGGATAGCAATGTAGCTACTGATGTAGTGCTACTAGATTTTAGTAAAGCATTCAATCATATAGCACATTTCTTACTAATAAATAAATTACATAATTTTAAAATTCCACTTTGTTTAGTAAACTGGATATCTGAATGGCTGTATAATCATACTTAATCAGTTAGAATAAATGGAGCTCTTTCAACATCTGGAACTGTTACAAGTGGGGTTCCACAGGGTTCCAGTTTGGGCCCGATTTTGTTCAACTTTTTCATTCATATGGTAATAGAATCTAAAAATTACTTATCCAAGTTTGCTGATGATACTAAACTGGGTGGAAGAGTTGATACCATAGAAAAATTTAAAATTCTAGAACAAGATTTGTATATAATTGAACAATGGGCTAAAAAAAAAATGTAATGTTATTTAACATCAATAAATGCAAGATCTTGCATTTTGGTAAAAATAATACATTACACAACTACTATTTAAATTACCAGTTATTAGAATCATCCAGTTGTGAAAGAGACTTGGGTATATTAATAAATAATAAACTGACATCAGATGACCATTGTAGTAAAGCAGTTAGATCCACTAATATTGTAATGAGACAAATTAAAAAAACTTTCATTAGTAAATCAGAACATAATTTGATCCCACTATATAGAGGATATGTCAGACCACACCTGGATAATGGTTCTCCCTTATGGAGTCCTTATACAAAAAATGACATAAATTGCTTGGAACAGATACAAAGAAGATTGACTAAATCTATTCCAAGATTAAAAATTAAGTGTTATGAGACCAGGTTACAACAAACTGGTCTCTACCCCTTAACATTAAGAAGAGAAAGGGGAGACTTACTTCTAATGTATAAATTGGTTCACAATCCTAAATTACTTAATATATGTGGATTGGCATTTGCAGAAAAAAGAATTGTAGGAAGATTACGCTCTAATCAACTAAAAGTAGAATGGGCCAATAACAAAAAATATGATAACTTTTTCAATATAAGGGCAGCAAAATCTTGGAATTCTTTACCACCCACAGTTGTAGATTCAGCTAACTTTGAGATTTTCAAAACTAGGCTTGATCTCTGGTTATTGGCCTAATGATGATAATAATAATAATATTTAACCAAATGTCTCATTATTGAGGGAGGACAATCTAGATGGGCCTTGAGCCTTCTTTTGTCCTACTTTATCCATTAAATCCAGTAAAGTATAGATTTCCACTGTTTTTTTGGCCCCTCGATAATGTGCATATCTGTGCAGCCAGTATAAAAGATTTCCCATATGCTATGTGCAGTGATTGCCACTACATGGAGCAGCGCAACCATGCATTTGGATGTAGCGGTCACTTAGTTAGATTAATTCATTGTCAATACGAGTCTCTCCCCTGTTGGATCTGTATTTGGTTCATCATTTGGAAAAAGGTAAAGGGGGAAGGGGGTTTTACCAGATGGTTCGGTAAGCTCAAATGGGCTAAGGAATAAACTAAGTTTCTTTTCAATTATCTAATCTAGACCATTTCTGGTGATAGTTTGGGTGGAAATTATCACTCAACAGATACTTTTGGGTTACAGAATTCCTTGTATTAGCCTGTATTCGAGAAAGGTAACATTTAATAATATTTTTTTTAACAAGATTACAGTGGTTTTCAACTCAAGGTTTATGTCAAACCTCCTTCCATCTATGGTACAGGTAAATTGTAGTAGTATTAGAGCAATAAGGGCTGTATTTTGAGTACCTCATTATATTTCTTTCCTTGGTTTTGATCGGGTGGCTGGTTTAACTTTCCAACCAAGGGAGTGATCTGGTCTCAATATAGGGTGGCTGGAGGGTGGGAGCAGTGAAACAAGTACTGCATGATGCAGTCTGGGACAATAAGTGATTTAGGAAAGGTGGGTTTTCTCCTTTTCAGTGGGAATTTTGGATGCTTTCTTCTGATGTTTTGGGGATATAGAAGTAGGACAGAATTATTAGTAGGGGTTGGGGTGGGTTGAAGGCACATAGATTGAATTGCTTAGAACACCACTGTTATTTCTACAGATTGTAAGAGTAATTGACTTTACATCTTACGTCAACTGGGACCATGGCTAGGGATCTCTGTTTCGCTTTGTGGAACATTAAGGGGGCTAGACAAAAAACTAAACAGTATAACATTTTGAAACATATTGGGCTATTAAAGGCTGAAATTATTTTTTTTACAGGAAACTCAGCTGTTAGATTTTGAAGCCACTCAAATGAGAAGACTTCAGATTGGTCAGGTCTTCTCCCCAAAAAGCAATACTCAAAGTCGAGGGGTCATGATATTACTAAATTGGTCAATCCCATTCCTCCCTGTTCAGATGATAACAGACCCACATGGCAGATATTCATTTGCTTGGGATACTTTGCACATGACTGAGGTTTTACTGTGTAGTGTTTATGGTCCTGATCTGGACTTTCCCGTTTTTTTCATGCAGTTGTTAAATATATTAACCCCTCACCTCTCCCTCCCGATAATTATTGGAGGTGATTTGAATTTGATTATTGACCCAACTATGGATTGCTCAGGGCCATCTCATAAAGGACTTTCCCTTGCTCAAAGAGCACTTCGAGAGTTGATAGATCAACTAGGCCTATGTGATGTTTGGCGTGTTCTGCATCCCTCTGAGAGGAGTTACACCTTTTCTTCCCAGGTACATGGGACGACATCAAGGATTGACTACTTATTAACTTCCCAGACCTTCCTTCCAGGGATACTCGATACATCTATTCACCCAAGCCCTCCCTCTGATCATTCCATAGTTACATGTCAGATCACCTTTGCATCTCTTCCAAAGCTGGGGGTTCGATGGAAACTCAATAATCAACTGCTGAAGGACAATGAAGTGTCCAAATATATTTCTGCCAAATTCGCCACTTTATTAATATAAATCAAAACTTCACTATGAGACCCAACATAGAGTGGTGTGTTTAAAAGCATATATCAGTGGTCTCCTGATTGGTCTGACCTCTCATAAAAAAACAAAAGGATCAACAGCTTCTTTCTCTTCTTTCCCAAATATGTACTATAGAACATAAGCTGTCTCCCCCCATACACCTGTACAAACTAGACATGATCTGGCTAAATTGAGAAACAAATATTTAGATCTTCTTAGGGAACATGCTGAATATGCAGTCTTGAAAGCTAAAGTATCATATACGTACCAGGGTGAAAAAGCTGGGCACCTATTTGCATTACATATTAAGCAGCAAGAATCTTCTAGATTCATAACTGCTAATACGTCACAGACCGATGGTTCCCTTAAAACTTCCCCTGAAGAAATTGTCTCTAAATTTAGTCAGTTCTACAGACACCTTTATGGTCCAATGCCAAACTCACCCTCAGAGGTTGAACTTGAAGACTACCTTTGAAATGCTCATCTTCCCTCTTTGTCGGAAACTCAGCAGAAATCTCTGGTTGGTCCACTTTCAGCAGAAGAGCTTATGAATGTTATTACGGACCTTCCTTCTGACAAGACCCCAGGATCAGATGGTTTCTCTCCTTATTTCTACAAGCATTTTGATAACCTGTTTATTCCCCTACTGTTATCATTATATCAACATATCTTATCTGGGAATACATCAGATAAAACCTTATTTGAAGCTCTGACTGTTCTTTTGCCAAAACAGGATAATGATCCGGAACTAGACACTAGTTATTGACCAATTTCACTGCTAAATCAGGACATCAAAACCCTGACTAAGCTTTTAGCTGACCGTATTAGCTATGTCCTTCCCGAACTAATAGGTCCATAGCAAGTAGGATTTATGAAAGGCAGGAGCTCTAAGAATCATTTATGTATCCTCTCTTATGTCTTCTCGGCATCCAGGGATGCTGAGTATCCTGCAGCATTAGTCTCGCTGGATGCAGAGAAGGCTTTCGATAGGGTTAATTTGATCTTTTTGCTTCATACTCTTGCTGCATTTAAGTTCCCTACTCTATTTCAGAATTGGATAGCTGCCCTATACAAATTCCCATCTGCCAAGGTTTCAGAGAATGGGGCAATTTCATAGCTTTTCCCTTTACTGTCAGGTACAAGGCAGGGATGTTCCTTGTCTCCCCTGCTCTTTAATCTTTATTTAGAGCCTCTGATCCTCAGGCTAGCGGAATGTCAAAGGATTCAGGGTATACCAATCCAAGGATATGAAGTGAAGACCTCTGCCTGTGCAAATGATCGCCTTCTTCAATTAGCCTACCCAGAGATCTCTATTCCAACCCTGTTAGATATAATTGAGCAATTTAGTATTATGTCTAATTATAAATTGAACATAAATAAAACAGTCATATTTCTCCACAATTACAACCTTTTTAAGAATAGAATCTCAGGTTTTGGGTTTTCCTGGAAAGCAGATTCCCTCAGATATTTAGGAATTGAATTGGCAACAACTCCTCAACATCTTCAATGGTTAAATTTGGATTCTCTCATAAATACTATCACTCAAGATCTAAATCGATGGTCCCACCTTCCATTATCCCTGTGGGGTAAAATCAATTTGATTAAAATGAACATTTTTCCTTGGCTTTTCTGCCCCCTCAATCTATTGAATATCTGGTTACCTTTCGCTTGGTTTAGGAAAGTTCATGGTCTTACTACAGAATTCATCTAGTCTTGGAAATGACTGAGAACAGCTTACCATAAACTAGCTTCCTCAAAAGTTTGAGGAGGTCTTCGCCTCCCACATCTCAGACTGTATTACTGGGCCAGTCATGCAAATAAATATCTCCAATAGCTCTCTGCTGAGAACCTCAAGGATCCCATAACTTATATCCCACTTTGGCTCAAAATTGAAGCTACACAAATAAGGGCACTTGGGCTTTTCCCATCTAATCTATTATATGCAAAGTTAAAATCCCTTTCCTCAACTATCAAAACTTACCAGATAGCTACATCTCTTTGGGTACATTCACAGTTCTGTTCTTTTCTTAAATATGACCATTTTCTGGACCTATCCCAAACACTATATAATAATACTAATTTTAAGATAGACAACATAATGGTCCTCTCTAGCTGGTTACCTAACCTGAGTGATGGTACATTATCTCACTTTGTTAAAGAAGACTGAACTTGGCTTTCTTCTGTAGAACTTCTGGCTAAATTTAATATCCCAAATTCCATGATTTTCAAGGTGTTTCAAGTGAGACATCTCCTCTTGAAAGTTATAGGAAAGACCTCACCACAACCAATGAAGGTCTTCACCTATAGAGAGCTGGGCTCGGTAGTAGGATCCCCACATGCAGTGTCCAAGTTATATACGTATTTATACAACTGGTTGTATCCAGATAGTTTTGGTCCCACTGTTTTTTAGTCATCCTATTTTCCAAATTTGTCCATAAATTGGTCAACTTTATGGCATGGCTGTCACAAATTTATACTCCAAGATAGGTTATGGTTAATGCAATTTAACATCCTGCATAATTTATATTATTCTCCACAAAAGCTAGCCAAATTTGGTTTATTGTCATCTCCTCTCTGTACAAGATGTACACTAGAGGAAGGTTCCTTACTTCACATTTTCAGGTCATGCCATAGGGTTGCTCCTTTGTGGTCTTTAATTCAACAGAAGGTGGATCCTTTACAGGGTCTGCATGACTTGTTTACAGCAGAGATCTGCCTTCTGTGTGATTTTTCAGGTGTTACAGTGCTTAATCGTAAATATTATATGGCATTAATCTCCATGTCAGTTCAGAAACTAGTGCTGAAACATTGGAAAAATCAGGATGTCATCACATATACAGAAAGGTTAAATGAACTACTATCAAATCTCAGAACGGAGAAGACAATAGCTAGTTTGCACAATAGATCCAAGAGATTTGCCAAGATATGTGGCCCCTTTTATACATTACTGTCTATAGTGATGTGAATGGTTCTATAATAAGCATGTCACATTAACCCACTTTGTGCCTGGAGGGTGGGGTGGGTGGAGAGGAGGGTTGGGGAAGGGGGGAGGTACCATTGCTACTAAGTTACTGGAAATTTATTTCAAATGTATGTGTGTTTTGGAACCTTTCGCTGTATGAAAAACCTTAATAAAATTTGAATTGAAAAAAAAAAACTTTCCCTGGAGTCTAGTGGATCCCCCACCCTGTCTGGTAGTAGTCCCACCCACCCTGTACCCCACCCATCTAGGGTTGGACCCTACAGTGAGTGGGCCACTGGCAAAGTTCTCCACTCTCCTCCATGGCTGGCAGCCTGACTGAGCTTAATGAATGAGCACGTGCTTGTAACATAGAAACATAAACTTTGACAGCAGATAAGGACCACTTGGCCCACCTAGTCTGCCCATTTCCCTACCTAGATGATAAGCGCAGATCCTATTTAATCAACAGCCTATTTCTTCCTACCCTCCACAAAAATTGCCTTATGTCTGTCCCATGCATTCTTGAATTCTCCCACAGTTTTAGACCCCACAACCTCCTCAGAAAGGCTGTTCCATGCATCCACTACCCTCCCTGTGAAAAAATACTTCCTCACATTGCCCCTGAGCTGTCCCCCCTCTATCTTCAAATTGTGTCCCCTTGTTCTTGCACATCTTTTTTTCTGAAAGATGCTACCCTCTTGGACTTTGTTGATTCCACTGAGGTAATTAAATGTTTCTATCATGTCCCCCCTCTCCCTCCTTTCCTCAAGAGTATACGTATTAAGCTCCTTTAGTCTCTCCTCATATGGCTTCTCTTGCAGACCCTGCACCATTTTAGTTGCCCTCCTCTGTACTGCCTCCATCCTGTCTATGTCCTTGCAGAGATGGGGTATCCAGAACTGGATGCAGTACTCCAGATGGGGTCTCACCAACTGTCTGTACAGGGGATAACAACTGCCTGTTTTCTGCTGGTGATGCCTCTCCCTATACATCCCAGTATCCCCCCAGCCCTCCCTACTGCCTTCTCACATTGCTTGCCAACCTTAAGGTCATCTGATATGATTACCCCCAGGTCCCTTTCCATTTTTGATGTTGTTACTACCCCCCAACTGTGTAATCTTCCCCTGGATTTTTATTTCCCAGGTGCATTATTTTGCACTTCTTTGCATTGAATCCAAGCTGCCATACTTCTGACCATTCCTCCAACTTTGCTAAGTCCCTTCTCATCCTTTCCATGCCTCCTTGTGTATCTACCCTGATGCAGATCTTTGTGTCATCTGCAAAGAGGCATACTTTTCCTTCCAGTCCCTATGCAGTGTAACTTATAAAGACAATAAAAAGGACTAGACCCAGTACTGAACCCTGCAGTACCCCAGTAGTAACCCCTCTTTCTTCATAGTAGACTACATTTACAATTACTTTCTGTGTCCTGTTATCCAGCCAATGTTTTACCCAGGCTACCACCCTGGGACCTACTCCCACAAGCACACGCTCATTCATTGCAGCTCCCAGTCATCTTGTAGACCAGTTTTCAGGGGGTAGAGGAGGGAAGGGGTTGTTCTGGTAACCTGTGGGGGTGATGGGATGAGGGCAATGGTGTTGTGAACCAATCTGGGGTCCACAACACCATCCTCATCATCCCGCATGCCTTGTGGGCAACTGGGGCAGCCCCTCCTTTTCTGTACACCACTGAAAACTGGTCTATAAGATGACCAGGAGATGCAATGAATGAGCACGTACTTGTACAAGCATATGCACATTCATTGAGCCTGTTCAGGCCACCAGCCATGGAGGTGAGTGGAGGGTTGTGCCAGTGGCCTACTGTGGGGTCCTACTCTTAGATGGGGGTGCGGGTGGGTGCAATTACTACCAGACAGGGTGGGAGTCCACTAGACAGAAAGGAAATTTTTTTATTAATTACAAATATTGACATTGGCCCCAGTGGGCAACAGCACCATTTGATAACGTAGTTGGGAGGGGTTGTGAATCTGTGGGGGGTCATTCTTTATTTGGCCAGTGACTGGCCAGGGGAGTGAGGCCACTAGACACCAGGGAAATTTAGTTTTAGTTCAAATTATGGATGGGGTCGGGGTTGAAGCTCATTGGGGGGATTCTTATTGTGGGCTGGCAATTGGCCAGGGGAGTGGGACAACTAGAGACCAGGGTTGTGGGGTCTTGGCTAGCTAGTTTGCACAATAGATCCAAGAGATTTGCCAAGATATGTGGCCCCTTTTATACGTTACTGTCTATAGTGATGTGAATGGTTCTATAATAAGCATGTCACATTAACCCACTTTGTGCCTGGAGGGTGGGGTGGGTGGAGAGGGAGGGTTGGGGAAGGGGGGAGGTACCATTACTACTAAGTTACTGGAAATTTATTTCAAATGTATGTGTGTTTTGGAACCTTTCGCTGTATGAAAAACCTTAATAAAATTTGAATTGAAAAAAAAAAACTTTCCCTGGAGTCTAGTGGATCCCCCACCCTGTCTGGTAGTAGTCCCACCCCACCCTGTACCCCACCCATCTAGGAGCTGGACCCTACAGTGAGTGGGCCACTGGCAAAGTTCTCCACTCTCCTCCATGGCTGGCAGCCTGACTGAGCTTAATGAATGAGCACGTGCTTGTAACATAGAAACATAAACTTTGACAGCAGATAAGGACCACTTGGCCCACCTAGTCTGCCCATTTCCCTACCTAGATGATAAGCTGCAGATCCTATTTAATCAACAGCCTATTTCTTCCTACCCTCCACAAAAATTGCCTTATGTCTGTCCCATGCATTCTTGAATTCTCCCACAGTTTTAGACCCCACAACCTCCTCAGAAAGGCTGTTCCATGCATCCACTACCCTCCTGTGAAAAAATACTTCCTCACATTGCCCCTGAGCTGTCCCCCCTCTATCTTCAAATTGTGTCCCCTTGTTCTTGCACATCTTTTTTTCTGAAAGATGCTACCCTCTTGGACTTTGTTGATTCCACTGAGGTAATTAAATGTTTCTATCATGTCCCCCCTCTCCCTCCTTTCCTCAAGAGTATACGTATTAAGCTCCTTTAGTCTCTCCTCATATGGCTTCTCTTGCAGACCCTGCACCATTTTAGTTGCCCTCCTCTGTACTGCCTCCATCCTGTCTATGTCCTTGCAGAGATGGGGTATCCAGAACTAGATGCAGTACTCCAGATGGGGTCTCACCAACTGTCTGTACAGGGGGATAACAACTGCCTGTTTTCTGCTGGTGATGCCTCTCCCTATACATCCCAGTATCCCCCCAGCCCTTCCTACTGCCTTCTCACATTGCTTGCCAACCTTAAGGTCATCTGATATGATTACCCCCAGGTCCCTTTCCATTTTGATGTTGTTACTACCTCCCCCAACTGTGTAATCTTCCCCTGGATTTTTATTTCCCAGGTGCATTATTTTGCACTTCTTTGCATTGAATCCAAGCTGCCATACTTCTGACCATTCCTCCAACTTTGCTAAGTCCCTTCTCATCCTTTCCATGCCTCCTTGTGTATCTACCCTGATGCAGATCTTTGTGTCATCTGCAAAGAGGCATACTTTTCCTTCCAGTCCCTATGCAGTGTAACTTATAAAGACAATAAAAAGGACTAGACCCAGTACTGAACCCTGCAGTACCCCAGTAGTAACCCCTCTTTCTTCATAGTAGACTACATTTACAATTACTTTCTGTGTCCTGTTATCCAGCCAATGTTTTACCCAGGCTACCACCTGGGACCTACTCCCTGGCCGCTCATTCATTGCAGCTCCCAGTCATCTTGTAGACCAGTTTTCAGGGGTAGAGGAGGGAGGGTTGTTCTGGTAACCTGTGGGGGTGATGGGATGAGGGCAATGGTGTTGTGAACCAATCTGGGGTCCACAACACCATCCTCATCATCCCGCATGCCTTGTGGGCAACTGGGGCAGCCCCTCCTTTTCTGTACACCACTGAAAACTGGTCTATAAGATGACCAGGAGATGCAATGAATGAGCACGTACTTGTACAAGCATATGCACATTCATTGAGCCTGTTCAGGCCACCAGCCATGGAGGTGAGTGGAGGGTTGTGCCAGTGGCCTACTGAGGGGTCCTACTCTTAGATGGGGGGGTGCGGGTGGGTGCAATTACTACCAGACAGGGTGGGAGTCCACTAGACAGAAAGGAAATTTTTTTTTTAATTACATTACAAATATTGACATTGGCCCCAGTGGGCAACAGCACCATTTGATAACGTTGGGGAGGGATGGGTGTGAATCTGTGGGGGGTCATTCTTTATTTGGCCAGTGACTGGCCAGGGGAGTGAGGCCACTAGACACCAGGGAAATTTAGTTTTAGTTCAAATTATGGATGGGGTCGGGGTTGAAGCTCATTGGGGGGATTCTTATTGTGGGCTGGCAATTGGCCAGGGGAGTGGGACAACTAGACACCAGGGTTGTGGGGTCTTGGCTAGCAGATGGGAGTGGGGAAAACACTTTTTTTAATGTTATCTTCCCCCTGGCTCATCTCAAATGCAGAATTTTGTCCACGGTAGGTGAAATTAGCATTTCGCAGGTGAAATTCCGCATTTCGCTGGGAGGGATTTCACTGTTCATACCCGAGAAATGTTTTGCAAAATGCCGGAATTACACAAAATATTTAGCTGGGTGAAATTTTCTAATTTCACACAACTGTATCTGTGAGTCAGATATGTTGTTCATTTTCTGTTCAGGAAAGGAAACTGGTTAGGCTGCTTCTACAGGCACTCTAGCTAGGTGGGTAAAGACAGCTATGGTGGCCATTCCCTGTGGGCAGAGCCTTCAAGCTCCATTGGGAGTTAAGCCATGTTCCATCAGGTCAGAAGGGGCACCTAAGAACAGACATCTGTGCAGCAGCTATCTGTTTCTCTGTACACCTTTTATCCATTGGTACAGATTGGTTGTAGCATCGGTAGGCTGAGGTGCTATTGGTAGGGATGTGCTTCTGGCCATTTCAGGTTCCCTACCACATAAGGATCATTATCCCACCAGAGATCATTCCTGGTACTGCTACAAAAGTCCCACTTCTGAGGAATGTATGAGTATTAGAAAGGTAGCAGGGCATAATTTATTTATTTTATTTATTTCGTTTTTGTTGACTGGGTAAGTGCACTAGACAGATTCTGACTATTTTCAGGCATGACCCAGGGGAAGGGGGATACAGATGAAATGTCAACTGACCTTGAACCAGAGTAAGCTGTTGGTGGTATTTTTAGTGATTGAGGGAAATTTGGCCAGGGCACCAGGGAAATTCCCCTACTCGTCAGTAAGGGAACCCTTTGACTATTGAAGGATGGCCGACTCAGTTGCTGGTCGGATGAGCGAGGTGCAGGAGGGATGGCTGGTAATGGAGCCTGCCTCCTCCTCAGTGCCTGTGTTGCTTGACTCAACCACACTTAGTGGACCTAACGATGTTTCTCCAGTGATTTCTACCACTGCAATTTCTGTGGATTCTGCTTTGGTTGTGACCTCGCCTGCTTCTACTGTGTCTCTTGATGGCTTACCTTCCTGCTCCGTTCCCCCTGTCACTCTTCCTGGGGATTGGACTGTGACTGCTCCTACTCTTGCCCATCTTCTGCTTCTCGAGGCAGAAGCTCACCTTCAAAACAAGTGGGCTCTCTTAGCTCATTTTGGTGCGTCAGGTGAAGATTCTGCTGAACTGCCTACTTCTACCGATTGCCCGGTTGATCCAGTGATTACCATGGAATTGGAGTCCGACCCTGCGCTGATCTACCTCCAGTCTATTCTACACGACACAATCAGAGTACAGCCACGGTCTTTTCTTTTCAGGCTGCCTCCTCTTCCAAGTTTCCTGAACAGATCCCAAAGAAAGTTTCTTTAGGAAAATTTTGCTGGGCTGATACACCTCCCTCTGGGGACGACTCTTGGTCGGTGGAACATTCCCTTCGGGCAGTGGGTTGGGTCTGTCCGCCTGACTCTCCCCATTGGATTTCTGGCTTTTCTCTGATAAGGATACCTGGGGTGTCTCTGGCACCCTCTTCTACACCACCAGTAGTAAGTACTTCTACTGTTCCTGTTCTGCCTATTATTTCTGACATTGCTGTTCCATCCTTGACCCCTGCAGTTCCATCCTCGACCCCGCTGCATCTGTTCCTGGGACTGACCTTTCAGACCCGAGCTCCTCTCCTTTGCATTTACCTGTGGACTTGGACCTGACTCAGAACCTGGTCCTTCCTATTCCTCCTGTTCCTGACTCTGAGGACGTGCTTCCTGGTGTGTCTGATGATGACAGACTCAGTGTTATTTCTCATTTTACTGACATTCCTAGGAATTTCCCTGTGGACATTCGGAATTGACCTCTCCCTGCTGCTTTACCCCTGCCTCCTCATGCTCCCCATCCTCTTAAAAAGACTTATGCCTCTTTTTTTCAGCAAAATGTTTATCCGGCCAAATGTAATAATGCTCTACGGCTTTTATACAAAGGTGGCCTTGATGTTTTTCCAGACAGGGCATATGTTGGTAAAAATCTTTTGAAAGATGATTTGCAGTTTTCAGTTACTGAATTGTACACTTTGATTCATGAATCAGGGGAAAATGTCTTCGACATGAGTTTTAAGCTTAGTAGTGAATTGGATAAGTATTGGGCCTGATATCATCGCAAGAAGCAAACTCCTCTTTGGTCACCTTTTGAGGTTATTCCTTTGACCTGGCCTGCCAATAAAACTATTTTGTGGTGCTGTTTAGTAATGAAGGGGTCAGTGTTACTGACCTCCTGTACTGGCTGAAATAACATTGCACAGTTAATGGCAACCCAGAGGCCATTTTTGATTCTGAGGGGATCTGGACAGGGGGTTGGTGTATTAAGGTGCTATTACACTCGGATGATGCAGGCTTCCAGCACCTGACCAATAGTTTTTTTTGGGGGTAGGGATAGAGGGGTCTTGTTTTTTTCCTGGCCAACCTCGTACATGTTATAAATGTGGACAGAGTGGTCATATTAGTAATGTTTGTGACTTTCAGAGATGTTCTTTGTGCCATGAGATGGGTCATTCCAGCTCTCAATGTCAGAATTTGGTACAGTGTAACTTACATGGCGATACTGGTCATGCTTATGCTTCCTGCCCTGCAGCAGTCCATAGACAACCAGGTTCAGCAGATTCTGAGGAACAGCGGCTGTTGATTGTTTCTGCTCAAAGGGATTTTTCCAAATGTTTGATCTTGGATACCCATCCTGACCCCTTACCTCACCATCCCTTGCCCTCTGAGCCTGTTTCTGTAGAACAACTGGTTCTAGAAATGATGCCCTTTCCTCCTGAACCCTCTCCTGACTCTGTGCCTGCCCCTTCCCTTCGGGATGGCATCCAGTCTCTTGTTTCTTTAAGTGTGCCTATGGTGTATCAGATCTCAGTTGATCCCCTCTCCTCTACAGCTTTGTCTGCTCCCTCTATGCCTGTCATGCCCCCCATCCCCATTCCAGACCCTAAGGGAAGGAGGATGTCAACTAGAAAGCATCTGATTCTCAGCCTTTGCCAAAAGTCACTAGATCACATACTACTTTGCTTTCTAACCATTATCAGGTCTTAGATGATGATGATATTGTTTCTGAGGCAGAGTCAACTGTTTCTTCAGTTGATTCCCAGTCCCTTGATTGGTCCGCTGCTGATCTAGTCTTAGCTGTTATCTTGGCTGATTCTACTCCCCAGCCCAGATGAGGTCGAGTCAAGAAAAAAAAGAAGAGTTGAGTTCTCTTCCTTTTCTCTTTATGTACTTTTTTCCTTCCCTGCTGTTTCTTTCTTCTAATGTAAACAGCATTCAACAGCCTAAGAAATGGGGGGGTTGTTTTTTACCTCTTGGGTTCTTGCCCTCCAGGCATGTTCCTTTTACAGGATACCTGGCTCCACTCACTTTCTGCGGTGGCTTCGGTCACTCGGGAATGGACTTCTGGGGTTTCCTTTTGGTGCATTGGTACTGAGAGCTGTTCTGGTGTGGGCATTTTGTTCCACCATCTCCAGCCCACTATCTCATGACCCTTGGATCTGGTACCTGGATGTGCCCTGCTCTTGGACTTTCTTGTCCACGGGGTCTCCTTTCATGTTATTTCACTTTATGCCCCTCTGACCAAATAAGAATGCACGGCTCTGTTTTTCTGGTCAGTCCTTACTTACTTGTTGCTCATAATGTTGTTTGTGGGGAAGATTTTAATTGTGGTCTTAGTAAATTGGACAGGAGTTCTTGTACTACGACTGATAACATTTTTGGGGATATGTCGGCTTTAAACTCTGTTACCCATTTGGCAGAGTTGAAGGATGCTTTTTTTACTTTTTCTGGGAAACGGGATTGCACTTTTTCTAAGGGGGTTCTGTCCACTCGTATTGATTTTATGTTTATTTCTCATTCTTTACATATTTTTCAAGCTGCTGTTCAAGCGGTGGAATATTCTGATCACTGTTCTTTGTCTTTGTTGTTAGATGAACCTTCTGCAGCCTTTGGCCCTGGTTACTGGAAATTTAACTCTTCCCTTTTATCTCAATCCTCTTTTCTCCAACAGCTTGTTTATTATTTTCATTATAGGAAGTCAACCTTTTACCTTTATTACACTCCTCTGGTTTGGTGGCAGGACCCCAAATCTAATCTCTGGGCTTTTCTGTTAAGCTCTTCTAGGCATATCCGTTCTTCCATCTATATGGCTTATTTGAATGAAGCATTTACAACATCTTCTTTCCCTCTCTTTTTCTACTACACATGACTTTTCTGCCCAAATTTCCCATATTAAATCTCAAATGATGTCATACCACTTGACACAATGTGAGGGTTTGCACCTTAAACAACAGTTTTGCATGACTGCTTCTCTCCCTGAAGTGAGTCCATTGCTTCATAACCAGAAACATCTTAATCATCGCTTGATGACTTCTCTTCATGATTCTGATGGCCTCCTTCTTTCTTCCCCTCAGGATCTTTTGCGAATAATTACTACCCATGTTACCTCCTTGTTCAGCAACCTTCTTGTGGGAATGAGGATTTTGCTCCCATTTTTCAAACCTTTCAACTCCCGCAGGCCCACCCTGATTTATTTTCTGCTCCCTTTACAGTTTCAGAACTTTCCTTGGTGCTCTCCTCTTTGGCCCCAAAGAAGTCCCCTGGTCCGGATGGCTTTCCCTCTGAACTGTTTAAAGTTTTGAGTCAGGAATTCCTTGAGGAATTAACTTTGGTTTTTAATTTTCTTCTTCATCATTCTGAGCTTCCTTTGGATATGGCATCAGGAGTTCTGAATTTTTTATTCAAGAAAGGGGACAGGTCTGATATATCCAATTGGAGACCAATCAGTCTCCTTAACACCAATTTTAAGTTATTGGCTAAGCTTTTGAATGCTAGGCTTCTTACTGTGGCTCCTTATCTTATTTCTCCTGCTCAATTTTGTACGGTACCTGGGAGGTCTATCACTGACCCCTTATTTTTTTTGCATGAAGTGTTTACAAGTCATGCCCTATCACCCCTGTCTGGGGTACTTCTTTCATTAGAACAGAAACAGGCCTTCGATAATGTTAGTCATTCCTTTCTCTGGTACACTTTGGCTCAGTACAGTATTTCTGATACTTTTCTTTGCTGGTTGTGATTGTTATACCGGACATCCACGATTAAACCCTGTGTGAATGGTTTTCTGGGCCCTAATATCCCTATCCATAAAGGTGTCCGGCAAGGTTGTCCTCTCAGCCCATTATTGTATTTGTTTCTCTTGATCCACTTTTGTGCTGTCTGCATTCTTCTCCTTTGGTACATCTGTTATGCTTGCCTGACCAAGTGGTTTCTTTCTTTGCTTTGGCTTATGCTGATGACCTTGTCCTCTTGACCACGGATGTTGTTTCAGCTGAAGCAGCTCTGGACTGTTATCATGACTTTAGTGTTTTTTCTGGGATGCAACTTAATGTCCTTAAAAGTGTGGGTAGACTTTTTGAGACCCATGACCCTGACCGGCCCTCAGTGGCTGGGGTCCCAATAACCACTTTAGATTTACAGATCTTAGGGATTCTTTCTGGTAGCCCACAGATGGATGTCATTAACTGGGATGCTAAACTTCAACAGGGGAAATCTCTGTTGCTTTCTTGGTCAAAACAGAAGATGTCCTTTCGAAAAAAGGTCTACTTGATTAGATCCTTTCTATTACCACTTTTTTTGTACTTCGGTGCCCTTTTTCCTGTGCCTAAATCTCAAGAGGCTGCACTGTATAGCCTCTTTTTTCAGGCCTTTTTGGGGCAGTAGGCGTATTCCTATTTGTTGTATGGTTCTTTATTTGCCATTATCTAAGGGGGGCCACAATATGGTTAATCCTATTCTTTTTTCTTTTGGCAGTTTCTTTTTGTTAATTTTCATCCATTATTGCTTGCCACTCCTGTTTTTTGGGGAGTATGCTTCCATCATTCGATCTCCCTCTGGTATGACGCTTGGCAGCTTGGGCATTTGGACAAGCTTGCCCAAACAGGCCCCTTGTTTTCCTTTCTATGGGATGTTTTTGTTAAGTTTCATTTATGGGGGGGTGTCCCCGGATTCTGTTCACCTTCTTTCCAAGAAACAGCTTTATGTTTTGATCCGTCAGACCCACTTTTGGGACATTGTCCCTTTTCCTAAATGCCCACTTTCTTTTCAAGCGTCACTGCTCTGCTCTCTTTTGGATAAACGCCTGCCTGACAAACTTAAAGATTTTGACTGGTTGACATGTCATGAATGTATGAATGTTAAGGCTAACCAAAAGCATAAGCAGGTCTTGGATATAAATTGTTCCAGGCCTCACTGCATCCTTCAACCCGAAACTCTTGATCATTTGTTTTTTTTTTCATATTCTTATATTTCTGTTTTTTGGCATTTTTTGTTTATCATGACTAACTTGTCTTTTTTTCACCAGGTTACTTATTCAAGGCTTTTATATGGGGATTATCCTTTAGTCTGGAGGAACTGGGATAGTAGCACCTTGAATATTATTTTCTGTTTTTATTAAGTGGTATATTTGGAACTCCAGATGCCTTTTTACCTTGCAACAGATTAATTTCTCTCATATTGAATTGCATGGTAAAATTGTGTCAGATTTATGTCACTTTTATGTTTCTTAGATGTCTGTTTTTACTCAGCCCTGTTTATTGCAACTTTGGCGAAATTTGCTGTGGATCACGGATTCTGATGTACCAGTTACCTGAATTTTTTTGTTTTATTTATTTTCTATTGTTTCTTGTTATTGTTCCTTTGTTTTTGCTTTGTATGATTCTGCAATAAAATCTTCCCCTACTCTTTTCAAGAAGTGTCATGGGATCTTTAACATCCACCTGAACAGGCAGATGGGACCTCTGTTTAACGTCTCATCTGAGAGACGGCACCTCCGGAGTGCAGCACCCCCCTCATTCTGCACTACAGTGTCAGTATTGAGATATTAACCCAAGTTCCTGATGTGGGGATAGAACCCACAGCCTTCTGATCTCCCGGCCTCAGAGATAAGTGTGCTACCTGCTGAGCCACTGACACTGTACAATGGTATTTACTCACCTGATAAAGCTGATTATTCCTGCAACCTTTCTAGTGACCATAGTCCCTCACACTTGTAGATGAACCAGGAACCTGTGCAGCCATTACTTTCAGGATTCATAACAGTGCCTTTCAGTGGACATGGTGTACGATATTCTAGTATTTTATTTTTATTTTTCTGTTCATATTATTAAACACTTTGCTCTAACTACTCACTAAAGTAAGCATTATTACTGAGGGAAGATTTTGATATGGCGAATACCTGTGGTAAGCAAATGTTTTTCCACTGGGCTGTGTAATTTATGATTGTCTGTGTTGCCACTGGAAGCTTGTGAAAACAGGTAATTTTGCTCACCTGCTTCCCGGTATAAAATAAAACTGATAGGAAATGAATTTTTTTTTACTTTTCTGCCATCTTCCATTACATGACCTTTGTAGAGCAGTCACTGTTTTTTGCTGGTCATTTTGTGATGTACCTGTTTGCTTTTTCCTCTTTTGTCCTCTTGGTTTCTCTGCTAGGGAAGTATCTCACCAGACACCGTTATCCTGGCTGGGGGCTTGGCCTCTGGCAGTCCAACAATTTGTGATCGTGTGTCAGCCAACAGGATGGATGGACAATAACCCACTTGTGAGGAATGTATGAGCACCAGAAAGGTTGCAGGGATAATCACCTTAACCAGGTGAGTAAATACCATTACATATCCCTACCCAAGCATTGTATTTTATTATTACTGACTCTGTTGTTGTAAATAATGCACAGTCATACCAAAAGCTACAACATGCCCCATCCTGTTTCACACTTCCCTCGTCTCAGCCTCTGCTTTCTGGATGATGAGTCTGATGCATTTTGTATGCTGCTCTTCAAGTTGTCATTGACTTCCTGCCCTGTCATGGCCACACTCATCCACAATGACGCAGCATACTGCTGGTGCCTCACTTGCAGCTGTGCTTTCTTCCAGCTCTATTACTTGCTACCTCCCTCATTGCTGTGCTCTTTCCCAGCTGCACTCATTGAACACCACAACTGTCTTTCACTTGCGGCCACACTGACTTCTAAATTAACTGCACTGCACCCATTTTGTGACATGGTTGCCTGACTCTCTTCTATGTACCATCCTCCCTTATTACTGCTGCTCCACTTCCAGGAGCAAAATTAACTGGCAGTTTTAAAAAGAGAATGCTCATGTGACAGTATTTTTAGTGACAGCTGTCAGCTACCTTCCTCCCAGTCTTATAACCATCAGTTATTACAGAAAATTAAACACATTTACCCATGTTTAATTAAGGCATGTCAGTAATTATGAACTACTAAATCTAAGCATGTTCAACAGCAAAACATGAAAATAGTTCTAAATATTTCAAATTGCATAGTGCCTTTGTTTGTTTCAAAATGTTAGTCTTACCTAGCTTATCAGCTCAGCAATCATAGGAGTCTAATCTTAATTTAAAATAATTGAGACTAGTTTTTTGGCATTAAGGGTAAGCTGATGAGAGCAGGACCTGAGATGCATATTTGTTAAAATCAATCTGCAGACAAACAACCAAATCAGAGGCAGATGGGCCTATGGCAAAAAGCATATGCATGCATGCTTATATTTGAGAAGACCCATGCATTGGAGGAGGTTATTCAGGAAAATTAAAAACTGGATGTGAGCATACGAAATTGCCAGCAGAAACAGGCCTCATGGTCTATCTAATCTGTTCGAGTGCGCCGCTAACCCCTCATCTAGCAGCTGCCCCTTCTGCTCCCCCTTCCCAGTATCCCTTCCCCTTACCTTTTCCAACCGCTCTTGAAACTGCCCACCATGTTACAGGACATTATCTCTTCTGGTAAGCTGTTCCATTTGTCCACCACTCTTTCCATGAAAAAAATGTCTCCTCATCTCCCTCTTGAATCTTTCCCCTTCCAATCTCATTCCATGCCCTCTCATGTCCCTCCCCCTTCTCATCTGAAAAATCCTTTCTGTGTTGGTCTTGTGTATCCCCTTCAGATACTTAAAGGTCTCGATCATATCCCCCATCCCACCTCTCCTCCAGTGAATACATATTCAACTCTCCCAGCCAGTCCTCATAAGGCTTACTCTCCAATCCCTGGATCATCTTTGTGGCTCTTCACTGCACCCCATCCAACAATCTGATGTCATTCTTCAGGAATGGGCACCAGTACTGCACACAGTACTCCAGGTGGGGTCTGACCAATGACCTATACAGGGACAGGATAACCCCCTCCTTCTGGAAGACATACCCCAGCATTTTGTTGCATTATGCTGCCACCTTCTTGCACTGAGCAGAGTTGTTCATGCTCCCCATAATGATCACTTCTAAGTCCTTCTCCTCTGTGGAGCTCCCCAACTGTACCCCACTCAAGTGATAATCCCTCCCCTGGTTTCTGGCTCAGAAGTGCATGACCTTGCACTTCTTGGCATTGAACCCCAACTGCCATGTTTCTGCCCACTCCTGCAGTTTAGTCAAGTCCTCCTGTAACGTCCTCCACCCCTCCGCATCATCAACCACAGCTCCCATCTTGGTATCATCTGCAAACAGATTGATCTTGCTTCAGATCCTGTATGAGATATCTGCAATAAAAATCCTAAACAGCACTGGTCCCAGTACCGATCCCTGTGGTACCCTGCTTGTCACTGTTCTTGGTGATGAGAGGTCCCCCACCACCATGCTTTGCTGCCTTCCCCTTAGCCAGTTTGTGATACATTTCACCATTTTTGGTCCCACCCACACATATTCCAGATTTCCCCCAACCTGCCATGTGGCACTGAATCAAAAGCCTTGCTGAAGTCCAAATACAGGACATCCACTGCATGGCCATTGTCCAGTTCCTGCATCACCCAGTCGTAATATTCTACAAGGTTTGCCTGGCAGGATCAGCCCACTATAAACTTATGCTGTTGACCATCCTGGATACCGTTTTCCTCTAAGAAGCTCACTAGCCCCTCCTTTTTAGTATGTTCTCCATGAGCTTTCACATGATTGATGTGAGGCTCACTGGCCTATAGTTTCCTGGTTCATCCTTTGGGATACTATTTTGGATGGGCACCACATGGGCCATTTTCCAGTCCTGTAGTTCACGTCTCATGTCCAGGGAGGTATGAAACAGGTCAGTCAGTGGCCCTGCCAGGACCTCTGCCAACTCCCTTAGTACCCTAGGGTGAATGCCATCAAGTCCAGGTGCTTTGTCCATCCTTAATGCCCTCAACCCATCTTAATGCCCATACCCTGCTCTCTGTAATCCTTACATTTGTCGTCCCATACCCCTACCCACCCCGGCCTGGGGTATCTGCCCCCTTCTCCAGGCTTGAATACAGAGCAGAAGTATTCATTCAGTGCCTCTGCCTGCTCTGCCCCTTTCTCCACCACCCTCACCCTTCTTAATCCTCACCAGCTGATCCTTGCTCTTTCCTCTCTCTCTCTCTGATGTAGTGGAATAAGTATTTTTCTCCACTTTTGATTCCCCATGCCAGGCTCAGCTCCCTGGTTGCCTTGGCCACCCTGACCAGTCTGGTAACCTCCCTGCACTTCTCCATGTACGTATCCTTATCTTCACCCCTCTCCAATTTCCTGTACTTTCAAAATGCTGCCATCTTGGCCAGCACCCCTTCCATAACCTCTTGTGTAAGTCAACTAGGTTTCTTTGCCCTTCCCTTCTTGCTTTTCTTCCTAGTGAAAGACTCCATTGCCTCCACCAGCCCTTCCTTTATGATGTCCCATTTCTGGTCTGCATCCATGTGTGGCTGCATTCCTGCCAGGTGTCTGCCCAAAATTTCCCCCATCTTCTTAAAGTCTGTCCCCAAAACTCAATCACTCTTGTACCAGTGCCCCTCGTTTCCCTCCCCATGCTGAGCATGAACCACACTGAATAGTGATCACTTCCAGACAGTGGTTCCACCACTTCCAGATTTCTTACAGCTTCCCCATTATCCAGTACAAGGTCCAGAGTCCTTTGTAACTGAGTTGACCCCTGGACAAGCTGTGTCAGAAAGCTATCTTGAAATGCCTCTAGCAGGACCCCCCCAGTTGCACTCATGGTGGATGTGGTGCCCCACTCCACCCCCGGTAGGTTGAAGTCCCCCACCACCACTGTGTTCCCCTTCCTGCAGACCCTCCTAATTTGTTCAGCTAATTCCCTATCCAGGTCAGTCCCCTGAGCATGTGGCCTGTACATCACCCCATCCTCAGTGTCCTTATTCTTTCCATCTTGGAACTGCATCCAGGGCCAGATTAATGGATGTGGGGGCCCTATTCCAAGTCACATTTTTTGACCTGGGGGCCCCTAAATACCAATGTCCCACTCCACCATGGGACAAAATCATTGAACTTTTGAAAAACAAAAGAAAGACAAAATAACTAAATAAACAGTGTTTGTTATGCAGCACTGCAGCACGCAGACTAGTGGTAGGGCTAAACGTCCTACCTAGGCATCACATGGACTCTTTTCTGTATTCTTTTTAAAAATGTCTGTTACAGTACCATTTTGTTGTCACTATCCTTTACTATCCTATGGTATTCCTTGTCTCTTCTGTCAGGATGGCCACCTACAGGACCCCAACCCCCTCTCTGCTATCTACCTCTGTAATCTCCATTTTTCATTTTCAGTCCCTCTACTTTGCCTCAGTGCCTTATCCTGAAATGGCTCAAAGAGATACAATCTGAAAATGGGCCAGGGTCGATGAAAAAGTTAGCTAGCAAGTGTTATTAAATTTAGACACTGAGACCTGGATGTTATAATAGTATAACTGTATGCACTTTTTTAAGTAAGAGCCATTTGTTTTTTTTTCCTAACATGCTGTTCTGCAGCCCTTAAATGTGGTATATTGGACAGTTTGTCTTGGAATACATTTAAATGTTCTAATTAGTGTACAGAAATGAATGAGATAAGGATGTATTTTGTGTGGCTCACTGTTGGAAGTGCAGCCACTTTCCATTGAAACTGTGAAGTTTCCCTGTTTTAGAAGCACTGGCAGGGAACATGAAAAAACACTCCCTCCATGCTTCTGAATTAAGTATAAAAATTATCTTTCTTTCCCTCCTCTTGTGGAAAAAATGTGCAATTTATAATTTGTAAGAAGTGCTGCTGGAAATGAGCTAGACAGCTCTCTTAAAGAAAATAGACTCCTGAAAATGTGGCTGATTTGAAATCTACTTAGTGGTATAGCAAGCAGCGGCTCCATAACAGAACTTTCTTAATAAGTAAAGTATAATCTTAATAAAAATATGCAGTGGCTTGTTCTTTCATTATTTACGTTAGAGTCCTAAACAGTAACTGCCTCAGGAGCTAAAATTTTAAATATTATCTGACCTAGGCTTTCGAAAATGGAGCGTATCTTAGGGCTGCAATAATGAATAGCAGGCAGTTGCTCCATTTTGGACCATGAAAGAAAGCTTCACTGTGGCTTGACCATTTATTTTGGCTTAAAAGCTCCACTTTAATGCTGCCACTTACTCTAAATGTTTTTGATATTCACTGTAGTGCTGCAAACAAAGAAGAAAGTGAGGGGGATGGGGGAAGATAACAACATCAGCATACAAGGTGTAGCCTGGATTGGTTGGCCTGACTGATCTACTGTATGTGACGGTGATGACTGTCCTCATGATTGGACTGGAGGAAGAGGATAAATGCCAGCCTGGTGGTAGACAGATGTGATGTCTGAGATCCTCAAGATCACTCAGGCAGCAGCAACACGACTCGGTCCGGCATGGGAGGACTCCTCACAGCAGGACCAGAGGTCCAACTTTAGCAGCATTGACTATGACTGACCCCGGCTACAACTAATACCAGCAACACAGCATGTGATGCTGCACATCAGCCTGCTGACTGCATGGCATCTGCAGTGATGAATAACTAAAATTAAAGCCCTGGTAGCTGGAGCTGGACAGTGGCGAATCCGACTCCGGGCGACCCCCTGCAGCCCTATCTCTCTCTGTACTTGTACTATTGTGTCTTCAATTGAGATGAGAGAGACCGACGACTGACCATCAATGTCCATGACAGCTCTTTCGTCCTCCTCCTCGATTTCTCACTGCCCGGCCACATACCCTGATGCCACGCGCACGCATGCATGCACTGATCCCCTTCCCCAGTAGCCACACCAGAGGACCACTCTGATGGAAATGATTGGTTGTGTGGTGGGGTCAGGGTGGATCAGAGGTGGAGCTGGAGCTGCCCATTGGAGAGACTGAGAGGCTCATTCGCTCAGAGTGGCTGCGGGGGGGGGTGGCAGACCAGGTTGACTCCGAGGTCAGAGGGGGGAACACTGGTCTGGACAATGGTCAGGGTCTGACTCTGAATGGGGAGGTGCTTTTTTGGGCAATTCAGCTGGTTGGTGACCGCGGGCTGTCACCCAGTACTAAGGAAAGAAAGTAACAAATAAGTTAACAGTGGGGGCCCTCCTGAACCACGGGGCCCTACGCCATGGCGTAATTTGCGTACAGGTTAATCCTGCCATGACTGCATCCATAGTGCTTCTGTCCTCCCCTCCTCCTCTTCCTCCCTTACGCACCTTATCTCCTCCCTTTCAGAGATCACCACTCCCCCCATTCCCCTTATCCCTATCCTTTCTGAATAACTTGAACCCTGGGATCATTGCATTCCAATCCTGGTACTGGGTGGCCCATATTTCCATGATGGCTACTATGTCCACCCCCTCCACTGTCAAGAGAGCCTGTAACTCTGCTGTTCTATTCCTTAGACTTCTTGCATTCAGTAAAACCACCCTCCAGTCTGTCTTCGCCCCTTTCTTACCCCTATTCTTCCCCCTCTTTTGCCTCCCTGTGTTGATTCCCACTGCCTTTATCCATAACTAGGGGGGTGAGCTCACTATGCTCTCCTTTCTGGACCCCTTTCCTTGCAGTGGTCCCCTCACCACCACCCCTCCTAGTTTAAATCCACATTTGTTGATATATGCCCCTCTATTCCCTGTTTTAGTACTCCCTTCCCCTCCCTGCTCAAATGTAACCTGTTCCCTGTGAATAGGTCACTATTGCCCCAGGTCCTTCCCCAGTCTGACACTAATCCATACTCCCTGGTATGGCATCAATCCCTCAGCCACTCATTGGACTCCTCTATCCTTTTTTCCTCACTCTACTCGCACATGGCACGGAAGTACCTCAGAGAATGCCACTGATCCCCCCACCTCCTCACACTGCCTAACCAGCTCCTTGAACCTTCCCTTTACCACATTTTCTGTCTCAACCACCAAGTCATTTGTACCCATGTGCATCACTATGTGAGGTTTCTCCTTCCCCCTCCATGTGCACTTGAGAAGTGCCTGCCCAGCCCTACCCACGGTCAGCCCTGGAATAGCCTTGACCCTGATGCGACTGTGCCTTTCTCCCCTTCTGCCCCATCTGACCCATTTCAGTATAGAATCCCCCAGCATGAGTACCCCATCTTCTTGTCCCATATCCCCCTACTCCTGTTTTCGCTATCCACATTTCCTGACTCCACCCTGCCCTGCTCTTTATTACTTCTATCCACGCTATAGATAGGGCCATTGACAGAACCTCAGGGGACACCTAGTTCTCTAGGGAGGACAGGGGACAGGGATTCTTCTACTGTATGTGTACCACTTTTGATCTGCCCTCCAGGTAGAAGCCAAACCATTTAATCAGTGGATCAAATAGTATCACACATATAAGTTTGTCCAGGAGAGTAGGGTGGGTGAGAGTGTGAAAGGCTTTGGCCAGATTGACAAAGATGGCAGATGTAATCAGGCCCTGATCCATTCCCTTCAAGATACAGTCAGTGACTCTGAAAAGTGAGGAAACAGTTGAATGAAACTCCTGAAGTCAGACCGGAAAGGTGTGATAAACAATAAAGAGTCCAGATAGGGAGAGAGTTGAGAGAGAACCAGCTTGGATAACCCCCCCCCCGCCCTTCTGACTTTTCCCTCTTTGGCTGCTTTGGTATCCCTGCCCTCTCTCATTTCTTTGGACTCCTGTCTCACATCCCTCACTACCTGCTTCTTGGTCTTTCCCACTCGGCTATTGTCTTGTATGTTTTTTTTTTACATCATGCATTACTTTGCACTGGCCACTTATCCTTAATAAATAATTGTATAATAATTGTTGCTTATCATGATGTACTGATTGTTTTTTCAGCCTCTCATTAATGTTACTTTCCTACGTCACTTTCTTTGTTCACCAATGATGTCTGTATATCCACATGGCTTATACTCATTGTATAATTTGCCACTACCTCTGTAACTGCCACCTATGTGACCCAGGTCATGCCTGAAAACGGTCCCCTGGATCAGTGCACTTACACGGTTACCAAAGACTTAAATAAAAATAAAATAATTAAGAACCAGGTATTCTTAAAGATTGGGCAAAGCTGCAGGAGTAATATAGGGCATAGAAGTGGGCAAAAGTTGTGAGTTAGGCAGAACTTTCATGAAAATTGGGACATTTTGTAGAATTTTCTGAATTTCTGCCATTGGCAAAATCGGAATCTTCCCAATGTGTTTCATAGATTTTCACACTGTTCTGTGGAGTTTGTTGGCTGAACTGTGGAAAAATACACATGAACTGCAGAATAACAGTTCTGAAGATTTTTTTTTGCAGTTTAATTAATTATTCCATAGTACATGCAATCATTCTTCAGTTCAATGATCAGTTCTGCAGACTTTTTTCTCTACAGTTTAATAGAATAATCCACAATTTATAAATTTATTCTGCTGTTCTAAGTTCTAATTTCCACAGAAGTTGCTAATTTGATTTCTGCACTTATGTGGAAGCAAAATTCCGACTTTCATGGAAATTCCACAGGTGGAAGTTTTTTTGCACACCTCTAGTAGGGCAGTAGGTGCCAGGATGTAGAGGTCATCCCACTTACCATTTTTTTTTACATTTAAATTATTTTCTTTACAAGGACATGATCTGTGTATGTCATATAGTACCCCTTTTTCAGTCACGTCTAACAATTAACAAAAATCACTACAGCGAGTAAGAATATAAAATGCATAGAACATTTCACACTTTACAAATATTCAATAGTACATCTCATACTGTGTAGTAAACAATATTTAATATAATGTAAGCCATCAGCTTTTAAATTCTCTTTATGGAAGTGAATAACATTAGCTCTCTTTCAAGACTCAGAGACAGTGCCCAAGAAGAAGTAGAGATTTAGGAGATCGGAAATAGGTTACACCACAGTTGAGGATGACTTGTTGAGGAGCTTGGGGTCTAGCCCATGATGGCAGTAACCTTTGTGAGGATTCATGGATGAAAGGGCTGTGAGGTTGGCTGCAGGAGAGGTTAAGTAGACAGAGAAAGAAAAAAACAAGAGAGGAGAAAACAAAAAGCACATAAAACATATAACTATAGACGGTGTCGGCAGATAAAGACAACCTTGCCCACCTTGTCTGATCTAAATTCCCTACTTATAGTGCCACCGGAGACCCTACTTGGACTCCAACTTACACCCCCTCTTGCTTCTAAGATTTCCTTGTGTCCATCCCATGCATTCTTAAATCCTGTGGCCATTCTAGCCCCCACTACTTCCTCTGGGAGGCTGTTCCAGGCATCCACCACCCTCTCCATGAAGAAGTACTTCCGCATGTTTCCTTTCAGACTCCTCTTCCCCACCAAGCTTCATATTGTGACCCCTTGTCCTTGAGCATCTTTTCCTTTGGAAAATGCTCCCTTCATGTACCTTGTTTATTCCTGTGAGGTACTTGAATGTCTCTATCATATCCCCCCATTACCTCCTGTCTTCTAGAGAATACATATTTAAATTCTTAAGCCTTTCTTCGTAGGGCTTCTGATACAGGTCCTGTACCATTGTGGTTGCCCTCCTTTGCACTGTCTCCACCCTATCTATGTCCTTTCAGAAATGAAGCTCAGAACTGTACACAGTACTCTAGGTGGGGTCTCATTAGCTATCTATATAGGGGTATTATTATCTCCCTCTTTCTACTGCTGATACTCCTCCCTGTGTATCCAAGCATTCCACTAGCCTTTTCCACTACCTTGTCACACTATTTAGCTACATTCAGATCATCAGAAATGATAATCCCCAGGTCTCTTTCTTGTTTTGTGACTGCTAATACTCCCCCCCCCCACCAAATTGGTACATTGACCCCAGGTTTTTGCACCCTAATTGCATGATTTTGAACTTTTTTGTGTTGAATCTTAGCTGCCAAACTTGTGAACATTTTTCTAACTTCTTTAGATCCTCCATCATTCTTTCCACCCCCTGATGTGTCTATTCTATTGCAGATTGTTGTGTAATCCACGAATAAGCACACCTTCCCCTTCCAGTCTTTCTGCAATGTTGCTAATAAAGACATTGAACAGGACCAGGCCTAATACTGACCCCTGTGGCACCCAGATAGTCACCTTGTCCCCCCGGAGTGTACCCCATTTACTACCACTCTGGCTCATATCACTAAACCAACTTTCCACCCATTTTACTATTTTGGGATCTACTCCTAGGCTACTCAGTTTTTTTAACCAGCCTTATTTGTGGAACATTGTCAAAGGCCTAGCTGAAATCCAGATAGGCCATGTCAACAGCTCCTCCCTGGTCCGCTTCCTTTGTTAGTCAGTCAGAGAAGTTAATCAGTCAAACCCTTGTATTGCTGCTGTGGTGGCATTCCTCAGTGCTGCAACTGCATCTGATTTTACAATCTTGGGTTCAGTTGTGACAGTTTGCCCACTTTACAGCAACTTGTGGCAAAGCTCCGGGTTATTTGTGCCAGAAAATGATGCAAGCTAAACTACCAAAAGATGGTCTAAAGAGCATTGAAATGATGCATAGGATGTAACATCCCACTAGAATGCTACATGCCATATCTTTGACATACCCAGGGTTTGTGGCAATTCTAGCCTTTTGAAAATCCTGCCCACAAAGTCGATCCAGTCTGTTTTGGGACCCTACCTTGAAACAACTGCACCTTTGTTCTTATCCTCTATTTCTACCCTTAAATAAGCACTTTGAAACAATCCCAGCCAGCTTTGAATCTGTTATTTGTGCTGCATTGACCACCATACTAGGCAGGCTATTCTACTTATCCACCACTCTCTCAATGAAGAACCTTCTCACATCAGTTTTAAATTTGCCCTTCCAATTTAAGGTTGTCCACTTGTGGTTGAATGCTTACTAACTTGGAAAAGTTCTGAATTGTTGACAGTATTTTATAGTATCCTTGCAAAAACCTGATGGACTCTGTCATATCTCCCTCACCATATTTTCCTCCAGAGTATACATATTAAAGCACTATAATCTTTCCTCATATCATGCATGTTGAAGACGGTGGGGTCCAGAACAACCCCCTGCAGTATGCTACTGGTAACATCCTTTATCCCTGAAAGCTTAACCTTTCCCTTCAGGACCACCTTCTTGGTCCTGTTCTCCAACCAGTACCCTACTTTAGTTTCTCCTAACCTCAAGTCTCTCACTTTCTTTACTATCCTCTTGTGTGGAACAACAATGAAGGCCTTATTGGCATCCAGGAAAAGGATAGCTACAACCTGACCCCTGTCTGCACTTTGCATCACTGAACTGAAGCAATGAATCAAATTCATATGAAACAACCCTCTTCTTATAAACCTGCACTACCTCCTATCCTGCACCCAGTTTGCTTCCATAAAATCCACTGTGTGCTCCATTACAATAGTTTCTAATAACGTACCTGCTATAGAATTTAGGTTCCTTGGTCTGTAGTTTCCCCCAGGTCCTCACTATCACTCAACCTCCCTTGTGAAGTGGTAGTACATATGATACCCTCAAGTCTCTTGTATGTTCCTCTGTTCCTAATAAACTGATCAACAGTTCCGCTATGGGTACTGTGAGTCTTCTTCAGCATGCTTGGCTGAATTCCATCTAATCCAGGGGATTTGTTTATTTTCCAGTTTTAGAGCACTTTGTATACCCTTTCCATTGAATTTTCCCCAACCTCTAACCTTGGTTCTAAGAGATATGTAAATTTTACCATACTTGCATATATGGACCCAATGCCTTTACTACGGATGCAGAACTGATAACTAGCCAATCCGGTAGTACTACTAGAATATATGTTGCTCATCATTCACTTGGCTCATAGCACAGAGGAGTGAGGATACTCACTTAGACAGGACAGTTTTCTTTTTTACAGGAACATTTTTGCTCTTCAAACTTGGGTTTGAGGAGCTTTGGGGGGGAGGAGTGTCTTACTGGCAACAGGATATTGAAGGGTAGGGAGATTAAGTAATCATTTAAAGGAACAGAGAATATGAAGGGAACTTGCTTTTGTAACTGAGAGAAGGAATTGACTACTATATTTACAGAATTCTTTTATACTTCAAACTTGGATTTGGGGGCTGTGGTGGAGAAGTTTATTATCAAGAAGGTAGTAAAGGATGGGAGGTTAAAGTCATAATTTTTAGGGAGAAGTGGGGGGAACTTGCATTGGTGGGCAGGGGGATGGAACTGATTATTAAACCAACTAACCACACTGTGGGTGGATATGCTTTTTACTGGTTAATTATGCTGGGTACATGATGGGAAGGAGGGAGGTGTGGGGCCTAGCATGGGGAAGCATGGTGAGATATTATTTAAAATTACATGGCATAGTTGAAGGGAGGTGGATGAGTATGGTCCAGAGGGTGGGGGGAGTGGGGTTCTTGTTTCTTGGACCTCAGATCAAGCGTTAAAATGCCACTTGGCATAGTTCTTTGCTAGTGAAGTACTACTTTGTTAGGTGAAAACTTTGCTGGCATAGTGACACTAATCATAGACTTTCAGCATCCAAAACCAGCAATGTGTTTCCCAGACAAACTGCATTCTCTGGTTTGAAGACAATTTAACTGCAAAAGCAGAACTGAGAGCATACATAAACGAAACTCAGACAAATGCAAATGCCAGAGACATGGATGTTTTAAAGTACTGGCTAGATTGCAGGGATCAATTCTCGAACATGTCCATTATTGCCCTGTCTTGCCTCAGTATTCCAGTACATAGTGCCAGCCTGGAGAGATCATTCTCTCTCTACAGTGGGATGCTCCAAGACAACAGACGCAGCATCAAACCATCTAACTTGTGGATGTATTCTATGCTTCAACAAAACTGACATTTTAAATTACATTTTAAACTACTTTGTTTATTTATTCAAATAGTTGGTAGTTAATGCAGTATTCGATGAACATTTAGCATTTAGTGGTTCAACTGATTTTAAATGAAATAAAAAATGTGTTACCTCTATATCTGTGGCAGTGTTTTTCATGAAATCGGCATTTTAAGCCATGAAGCAGCCGTGAAAAATGTTAATTTCCATCGTGAAAAACTTACAGCCTTAATCATAGATCTTGCTCTGCAAAGAAGGCACTTCACTGTGCAAAGAAGTATATGAAGTTGCACTTCATAAAGTTTCCCATCTTCGTACATCTCAACTACTTATGCAATCAGGTACACATATTTCAGAACCCTGAACTCAGAAGTTTGCATCGTGTGATAACTGGTTCCCTTTGCACATTAGCTCTGGCTTCAAGCAAGCAGTTGCAACTGCAACTTAATTTCTGTCTATTTTACACACACACCACACACACACACACTCACACACACACACACACACACACTCACTGATTTCCTGTAAAGTTATTGAAACATTACTATAAATATAATTATCTTGACCTTAGATTAAATTAGACCCCTTTCAACAGCTAAATGACTATGCTTTATCATAGCCCCCAATGATTATTATTCCTCACTCTCCCTGCTTGCAGGCCAACTTTTTTTTATTTTTTTTTTATTTAGTTGTTTAACCAGGTATAGCACACTAAGATGAAAGCTTTTTGACAGGAGCGACCTGGGAGCACAAGGAGGTTAAGTGACTTGCTCAGAGTCACACAGTATGCAAGTGGAAGCTGTGGGATTCAAACCCCAGGTCTGGTCTGCTGGATGTCACCAGATTTGCAGCTCAGAGCCTTAGACCACTGCGCTATACTGCCACTATACTTTAAACTAGTAATACTTTTTCCAAACTGTGCCCAGGTTGCCTTCACTTCTACTGAAGTGCTTTAGAGTCTTGGGGATAAATTCACAAATGTCAGCACAACCTGCATCAACGGCAGCTTGCCCCGAATGCCAGTGTGCCAGTGACCCTGTGCTCAGTTCTTTAATGGGTAGGATCCTAGTAGAAAATTCCTGCAGCTGGTGGCAACTGTGGCCATGGGTCAAACAGATGTCACATCTAGCTGGTTTGCCTCAAGCTGTGGGCAAGGTTGGGCAGCAGCTGCGTCCATGGACAACAACCAGCGCAGTGTAAGAACCAAGCATAATACATCCTATCCCTGATATCTAGCAGTACCCATAATCCCCGATGTCCCCAATATGTAAATAATAGAACTCCCTGGTTGTCTAGTGGACCCCCATCCTCGATCACTCCCATATATATTAATATGTCTTTCCATGGTGGACTAGTGGACCCCCCTCCCTATCCCTGGTTGCCCCATATATATTTATTTTTCTTTCCCTGGTGGTCTAGTGAACCTCACTTACTATTCCTAATGTCCCCATATATATATATATATATATATATATATATATATATATATATATATATATATATATATATATCTCTTCCTGGGGGTCTTGCAGACCCCTTCCCCATCCCTAGCATACTGTTAATATGGAGTGGGAACAAGGGTGCCATAATGTGGGCGCTGTAATGTGGGATCACCGAATGTGTGCATCTAAGACTTGTTAGCATGGTATTGTGAGGGCGTCACACTGCCTTCCATTCCCCAATATGCCCCTCTATGGAGGGGATTATATTAATGTTGGTGGGGTGTGGGGTGCACAGCCCATAGCAATGATGGTGTGGGGGACAGAGCCCCCTGTATAACCCCACACTACTTTCCATTGTGCCCTCTGTGTCTGTGGCATGGTTGCTGGGCACTGTCATTACTTGCAGTGTTTTGACAGCGACTGCATTTATTGTGCCTCAAGTCCTTTCACCCATGTATGGTAGAACCCCTATCCCCAATTTGCCCTATAATATAACACTTTCCAAAGTGGTCTATTGAACCACTTCCCTATTCCCCGATCTCCCCCATCATAAAACATGTTTCATTCCATAGTGGTCTCGTGGACCCCTCACCTCAGCAGGCAGAGCCCCACCATCCTACTCCCCCATCCCATTCCCAAGCCGGCAACCAGAACTGCCCTCCACTCTCCACCATGTCCGGCTGCCAAATGAGCTGTCTGTGAGCACATACTGTATACACTGATTGATAGCTCAGTTGGTGGCCAGCTATGGTGGAGAGCAGAGGGCTGTGCCAGTCACTGGCTTGGGGAAGAGATGGGGGAGTCAGGTGGTGGGGCACTGCCTAAAAGGGTGGGTGGGGTCTGCTAAACCACCAGTGAATGAAACATGTTTTATGAAGGGTGAGATCAGGGATAGGAAGGGGGTCCACTAGACCACCAGGGAAAGTGTTATATTATAAGGGCAGATCAGAGATAGAGAGGGGGTATGCTAGACCACCAGGGAAAGACAAATAAATATATATAGGGGAGATCAGAGATAGGGATGGGGGTCCACTAGATGACCAGGGAAACTGTTATATTATTGGGGCAGATCAGGGATAGGGAGGGTGTCTTCTAGACACCAGGGAAAGAAATATAAATATTAATGGGGCAGACCAGGATAGGGAGGGGGGACCGTGGTGCATGGCACAAGTTCTCTAACCCTCCCAGCGGACACATTTCTAAGTTCCCTTAGACCAGCCCTGGCTGGTTTAATGCCCTCTGGGAGGGTTTAATGAATCCTGAATTCACAGATATGGCTGCCTGCACCTTCTGCAAGACCCTTAGTGCCATGCCATAGCCCATTTTGTGCCATAAGGTTGTCGCAAGCCACCTTTGGTGCATGCAGCCTGTGTTTGATGCAAGCAGCTTTTGTGACTTGCTCCTGGTGTATCATTTGGCACAAGCTGCACCTTGTGCCATTTCTTGTGGTGCAAGCCCCCTGTGCCATTCGAAGGGGATTTTTTGTATTGGACCCTTGGTTGTGAGTCATTCAAATGAAAAAATCATAAAATGAGCAGGAACATAAGATGAACACAACTCAAACAATTCAATTCTTTCAGTCTTCAATTTTCCATCATGCCCATAATTCATGGGCAAAGTTTCATGGGCAAAATGCCATTTTGTCAGGCACTTATTATCTGCTGTGTTATCTGTTACAAAAAATATTTGAAAATGCAATTACTAAGCAATATAAAATTAAAAAACATAATGCACCAACATGTGACTACCACTAAGTCAAATATTAGTGCTCCCATCACCATGCAAGTAACACTATCTCTATGCTTAACTGTTCTCCTTTAAACATTGTAATGTCCCAGAATGCTCATCTTTGAAATTTAAATCCTTAGCAATCATTGCAGTAATAATAATAATAATCACAAGTAACACTGCAATGCATAAGAGCCTTAAGATTTAGCACACGAGACCTGTAATATTTTTTTGAAAAGATGGATAATACTTTCAGTATACTTTGTGCAATGAAATGTATCCTCTAAATAAACATCTAGGTAAACCTCACCTAGTGTACAGGCTCCTTAGCATCATGTTCAGTATATCTTTAGTCCTAGCCCTTACCAAAAGACCTGTATAATATACGGTAAAATATCTTCTGCAGGTGTTTTGGTAAAGGAGAGGTCTAAATATATACACATGATGCTAAGGAGCCTGTACAATAGGTGAGGTTTACCTAGATGTTGATTTAGAGGATACATTACATTATACAGCGTACAGTGACTGTATTTTCCATTTATTTGCTTAAAAATTTTTCAGATCCCATGTGCTAAATCATAAGAATTTTATGCATCACAGTGTTACTTGTCATCATTACAATGATTGCTAAGGATTTAAATTTCAAAGATGAGCATTCTGAAACATTGAACTGTGCAAATAAGAACAGCTATGCAAAAATAACTCTATGCACTAATGGACAAATTGACTATGCACTGCAGAACCCTGGTGTGTAGACAATCCCAAGTGCTATGTCCTCGCACCAGGGTCCTGAGAACCCCTTTGCTTATGCATGGAAGGGATGCATGTTCTTTCTGCATTAGAGCACCCTGGCAGGTCAAACAGCTACTCACACAGATGTTCTGGGCTGAGGGGACTGCCGAGGGAATGCCTGAATTCCACACCATTCAGAAAATCATGGTGTTGTGACAGGGAACATAAGCTACAGAGACAGGGACCCTGCCATAGTTGTTGTGACCCCCACACTGAAGACACCTGCTGGTTACAGGAAATGTGGGACATTCCCTACCATGCTGCTCCAGCCCTGCAGTCATGCAGGGAGGGCTAGGGACAGCCATTGGGGCATTCGCCCATTATTTTTCAAACTGGGATCCACAATCCCCTGCTCTGTGCTGGGCAGGGTATCTACTATATGACCAGGTTGGGCATTCCATTGGATGCCCACCTGTGTCCTCCACTATGTACTGATCTACCCCCCAACCCCCGATCCTGTGCACTGCAGGGGGAGCCACAGAAAGGCAGCCAGTGATAATGAATGCTGGCCAGCCACACCTGTCTGCAGTTTCGAAGCTATGCAGGCTGGGTACATGCCTCTCATGTGTACCTGGCTCCCTGACATGCATAGCACCCAAAGATAACATTATGTACTTGTGTGGTGCTAGGAACACTAGTACTTTACTTGGCGGTGGTGGCAATGCAGAGAACTATGTTTAATGTGTTTAGATTGATAAGCAATTGCATTTTTAATTTTTTGTAACAGTTAACACAGCAGATAATGAGTGCCTAATGAAGTGTTGTTAGACTATAAAACATTGCCCATGAATTCCATGTATGATGAAAAATAAAGATTGAAAAAATTAAATTATTTGAGCAGTGTTCCTCCTGCTTTGCTGCCATGCTGCCAATTTGAACTAGCCCCACTAAAAATTACCAATCTCTCCCTCCAGAAAGTACTCACCACTCACTTGTTGTGCAGTAGGTAAGTTAACAGCTCTTTCTTCAGAAACCTTTGCATTATATACCGTGACTGCCACCAAGATCATCCTAGGCCATTAATAAGCACAATTCCCTGCAAATTGAACCCTTTTTATTTAATTTAAGAACCTACTGTACTCTGTAGTTTCCAGCTCCACCTCTCAGTTCACACCTTCTGAAGAGGACAAAAGATGCATGCCCCTTTAAGGGCCACCAGCTTGGCAGTCCAGGAAGAAGGATAAATCAGTCCTTATTATAGGGACAAAGGCCAAGAGACGTGAAACAGAGGGACAAGCAAACAGCCTTGATAAAGGGTCCCAGTATAACTAGTGGAGCTGTAGAACTGCATCAAGCCCCCTGTGAAGGATTTAGTGATTGTATGTCACAGAAAGCAGGGGAATAGCCATTCAGCATAAGTCAGGAGATATTAGGTAGGTCTCCCTGAAAAACTAGACTGTTAAAGTTGAAGAATTCACAGGGTTATAACAGTGTCCCAAATGAAGTTACAGTATAATGTGTCTGTCATTGAATGGCCTCCCAGTAGGGCACATAAAACAATTAAACATGTCTTAAAATGAAAGCATCAGCTTATGCACTGTATGAAATAAAAGGCTACACTGCTTAAACAGCTAATCTGATGTGACCTGAACTTTTGTGAGGGGAGTGAAATGGAGTGAAGTTTAAAAGTAAACCCTCAAACCCAGTTCATGTACAGCAGGATTCTCCAGCATGCATGGACTTAAAAAAGCAAGTAAAAGAACACTGTCTGGCCTCTTCATGATGTGGTTAATCTACCCTCTGGACCTGGATACCTCTGACAAACCTTTGCTGTCCTGAGAAATATTGTTGCACTTTGATTACAGTAAATCAATACAGGTATAGAAAAGTGCATCTGAACTAAATCCACAACTAACAACCAAAATTTTGGATGTATGCCATTATTTTAATATAAAAATCCTCCAATCAGAAGTGCTGGGATTGCAATCCAATAAGCAAACCAAAAAACTTGGCATTCTCTACCCAGTCAGAAGCAGACACCATAGAAGGGATTCCTGTAGACAGACAATCTTCTTTATTGTGCAAACAAGTTGTGCAAAACATGCAAGTCGAAGCAAAGAACTCAGCAACCACTCAGATAAGGGCCTGACCTAACACTGTGCACCATTCAGGATGCTTTGTTAGAGACTGACCTTTGACAATGCAGATCCCTGACTGTTGAAAACATTAGGTCATGAACCTTCTAGAGTGCTTGTTAAGTCCACTGTAGCGTCTTTCCTGTTTTTCACAGTTGTTTGCACAATAAAGAAGATTGTTGCTGCACAGAAATCCAGTCTACCGTGCCTGTTCCAGATCAAGCAGTGAGTACCAAGTTTCTTTTATTACATTACTGACATTTCACTCTGAGCTCTACCTCAACTTGGATGTGGTGTTTTGGTAGCCTAATTGGGATATCAGTCCATTTTCTTTGTTCAGCCTATTAAAAGTCTGACAGGAAAAGTAATGCAGCAGCATAAATGTATGTTTTTTAAAAGATGAACAGTACTATTGATTAAATGAAGAACAACTGTTTGATGATAAATTAAACATACAGGGAAACAGGTGGCTTAAGGAACTGACATACCCCAACTGATTACTGAAATCCTAATTTCAGATATAATCTTTGCTTGGATCACAAGTATGGATGTTTGAGGAAGCGGTGAACCTATTTGAAATTTGACCTGGTTCTGTGTGCATTTTTGGCAAGATGATTTTAGCCAATCTGAGCAGCTTTCCATCTGAGCAACTTTCCATGGGGGGGGGGGGATCTGAATATGAGAAAGGCCAAATGCTAAAATATAGCCAAACCCTCAGTGACCAACTCAGATTCCAGCACACATTTCTGGGATTTGACCTGTGTGATCAAAGCTGAACCAAGGCTGGCCACCTTGGGTGAATGGTTGGATCTAAACCAGAACTCACTATCCATAGTCATATGTGATCGAGGTTTGGTGAACTCAGATCTGTTTGTCAAGGAAAAGTAGCCACATATCACTACACCTCACACAGCTTAGCACTGTTCAACACAACTGTCAGGTTTTGCTGAAAATATGTCCTGGATTATATTAGAATGGTGAATGGAATAAGTTTCCATTTTAGCCTACAGAGGTGGCTCCTCCATGTCAGAAATGAAATATTTTAATAAGGCCTTATGGGGATCTGTGCACTGTACCCACTTGAACTCTACCTGACCTAAAGATTTACAAAGAGCTTCAAGTTCCCTTGGCATATCAATCACTCATTTTCCATAATCACTTAATTCACTGCACACTTGTGTTAAAATCATGTGAAATAAACATACTGACTTTTGTTCTTGAGCAATTAACATGTCAATGTCATCATAAAAAAGGAACTAGTGTATGTCTGCAGTAAAAATATGGGGAGATGGTTCTTCGGCATGCCTCTTTGAAACTCATTCAAAAGGTTTTGCAAGAATTCCCCTCAAGTTGGTAAAATCTACAATATCTATTTTGAAAAGTGCCCCTTCACTCTTCACCACACTTGACTGTAGTCTTTTAATTGAACTTCAGCTTACCTTGTCAAGACCCCCATGTCTCATATGCTTGGTATTATTTTACTTGCATTCTTCTAGAAGAATTACTTTAAGCTGGAATGTATACATGCATCATTAATTGTGTTTCTTTGTTAGGTGCAGTATATTCCATTTTGGCATTTTTGCATGCAGCAAAACTTTGCTCCATAGATAACAGGTTTTAAAAAAGCAGTCCAATTTCAGCTACTAAGTGGCTACACAGTTTAGTGGGTACTTCCTTGAATATTTGTACAGGATTTAAAGGGTTGAAAAATAGTTAAGAAATATTAAAAGATTCATACTGAAACTCAGATAATAACATTTCCATTAGTAGTTTCAAGAATTCTGACGAAACATGCAGTTACTGCAAAAAGCTCAAAATAAAGAAAATATTGTCATGTTTATACAAGCAAATTCTCAATTTATTTAAGAGCTTCACGCATAAGAATACAGGCTGTTATAAATAAAGGTAAGGAAGACTGTGCTCTCTGTTTCAAAGCTGTTTTATGAATACAGAAAAGGTCATTCTAAAAATAGCTAGACAGAATCTGTTGTAAGTGTAGAGTGACATGTGCCGCATTTAATAATGAACTCTAAATGCACTCTGCATTTCAGAAGTGGCAGGAATGCTAATATCGGCAATAAAGGGTTATGAACTGCCTGTTGGCCTAGGTCTGCTGCAAGGTCAGACACTTGCCAAGCTAATGAAAACCCTGATGTACCAGAAGGTGAATGATTGACATGTGTGGCTTAGAGAAGAGCATTTAGCTACGTCTGGTGAATTCAGAATGACATAATGTCCTGATATGGTCTGGTACAATTAAAAGAACATGTTTCTATAATGTAGAACTCACCCAAATCAGAAATAATTAAGGGTTTGCAGCAATATTTAAAAATAAAGCACTCAATGGGGCTGCATATACTGTAACTCTTGTAGAAAGTGTCTCCACAAGTTCTGATTTCATTGAGGGGCAATGACCAGCATTATAAATCTTAGAAGACAACTTACAAATACAAATAGGCTGTGTTAATTCAACAATGATTGCACATTTTTTTGAAAAAGCTGTTCCTCCAACAGGTATCCATTCAGATGTTAAATTAAAACAAGCAATATTTTTCCTTTTTCTTTCTTTCTTTCTTTCTTTCTTTCTTTCTTTCTTTCTTTCTTTCTTTCTTACATTCCCCTTCACAAACATAGCACTATTTTCAAAGATACTGGTACAGCAGTGCATATATCCAACATATTGGGACAGCCTTTATATAGTCCACATCCCATACAGTATTTAACGATAGACAATGGTATTGTAATGTGGCCTGTTTAGACTGAGAATGTTGGCAAGGGTATTGAAGATAATTCCCACTGCTTAAAAATTGTTCTGTCATCTTTAAAACAAACCTGGAGTATGTAACTACCAGGTATTGGCAAAATGAATGAACCAATTATTCTCTAGGTTGTATATACTATAGCACTATTTACATGTATCTCAATGTGGTTTTGAAGTGATGACATAAATGATAGTATAGCACTGACTATACTGTATAATGTCAATTGCAGTAATTATGCACTTTGCATACACATTTTGCCATTGCCAACTGTCTTCTAACTTGTCTTTTGGTTAGGCAGATGGTACCCAGTACAATGTGAGTATTCCCCAATATGCATGAAAACTGCCATGGGACTTTCTTGGTTTCACATATGCAGTAACCAAGGGTGGACAGAGAGGATCTTAGTTAAGCATCTCATGTGAAGGCTGGCACCTTCAACTGTGCAGCACCCATAGTACTGTGCCACAGGGTAATTGCATTAAGTATAAACTCATGTTCATTGCAACAGATCAAAAGGTATGGCCATCTCACTCAGATACTAATGTGAAAGCAACTATAATACACCCTTACATGTTCTGTTAACAGAATTCATCTCTCTGAAATTCATCTCTCTGAATTGTCATTTTATCCTTTGCCTATCAACCTTACTAATTCCTGTATATAGCCCTCTTATACTGTTAACCAACATGAGACAAGTGGCAGCAGCAGAGTTGTAATCAGAGTTGTTGTTGAGTTAATGTTTCATAAGCGATCACCTTGTAAAGTGGGGAAACTACCTTTGCAGAGTTTCATGAAGTTTCTGTCTTCAGTAACAACTTCATACTTCGCCACTTAACAATGTATTTCCTGCCAAAGTGGCACTCTTTCCTGAGAAGCATCGTGAAGTAGACTTTGACAGTGAATTTACAATATTTTGCTGGAACAAAGTGCCACTTGACCTGCTAAATAAACTTCAGGAAGTCAGCATTGTGCACTTTGTGAACTTTGCAATCCTTGCAAAGTAATTTGTGAAAAGAAGTTTGCCAATGTCGCACATCCCTAATTATAATACTGCATTCCAACAAAAGTCCCCTGCTAAACATAGAAACATAGAAACATAGACTTTGATGGCAGATAATGACCACTTGGCCCACCTAGTCTGCCCATTTCCCTACCTTCAGGTTAGGCTGCAGATCCTAGTTAACCAAGAGCCTATTTCTTCCTACCCTTCCCCCACAAGAACTGCCTTATGTCTGTCCCATGCATTCTTGAATTCTCCCACAGTTTCAGACCCCACAAACTCCTCAGGAAGGCTGTTCCATGCATTCACAACCCTCTCTGTGAAAAAATACTTCCTTACATTACCTCTGAGCTGCCCCCCCATCTTTAAATTGTGTCCCCTTGTTCTTGCATTTCTCTTTTTCTGAATGATGCTACCCTCTTGGACGTTGTTGATTCCACTGAGGTACTTAAAAATTTCTATCATGTCCCCCCTCTCCCTTCTTTCCTCAAGGGTATACATATTAAGCTCCTTCAGTGTCTTCTCGTACAGCTTCTCTTACAGACCCTGTACTATTTTAGTTGCCCTCCTCTGGACTGCCTCTATCCTGTCTATGTCCTTGTGGAGATGGGGCCTCCAGAACTGGATGCAGCACTCCAGATGGGGTCTCACCAACTGTCTGTACAGAGGGATAACAACTTCCTGATTTCTGCTGGTGATGCCTTTCCCTATGCATCCCAGTATACCCCCAGCCCTCCCTACTGCTTTCTCGCATTGCTTGCTAACCTTAAGGTCATCTGATATGATTACCCCGGCCTCTTTCTTTTTATGTTGGCTTGCGGCGCTTAGCGGCTGATCAACAATAGGAAGAATGGAGATTTGGAAGGCACGGCTGCTGCTGGACAAATGCAGGGCATGCATCAGTAGTGCGTCTCTCATTCCCCAATAAGCCAGCATGCTAGTGCTGACACCAACAATAAGTAAAGTGGACAAATTTAAACAAAGTGCCGCCTGCAATCAGAGACAAGTTTCGTCATGCAGCGTCACTTTGTTTGCAAGCTACATCCACTTTACATAATGTGCCACCCCCCCCCGCAGTACAGAGTGCCACGCTGGGAGCCCACCCCAGCGTGGCAACTGATGCCATGGCTGATGGGGGTGCCCAATCCCCGTTGGCTCCACGCCCCTCCACCAGCATTCTTCTGCCACGCTGGGAGCCCACCCCAGTGTGGTAAACGTCCCGCATCGTCAATTTAAAAAACAAACCTGTAAACTGAAAGCGATCCCACTCAGTCTCCTGCCCCCCACAACCCAGCACTCCACCTACTGTGCACCCTGCCTCCCCACCCCTCACCCCATACTTACCTCCGAGTCTGGCGACTGATCTGCGGTGGACCGAGACACGTCTGCACTCTTCAAAGCCGACCGCTGAACTGAGAAATGCCGGTAAGCTGTATAATGGTCTAGATAGGGTTTTCAACTTTGTTGCATATCTCAGGCATTTTTGGAATTTTTGCACAAATTTTCAACATGGGGTTTTGGGACCCCTTCTCATGAATGCTGTCACTGTCATGGTGTTATTCAGGCCCGAAGGGTGATTTCGAAGTCACTGTGCAAAATCACCTTTCAGAACTGATTAATGAAACAACACTGCCAGTGTTCATAAGGTGGGTTCTCAAGAAGCCTATTTTGAAAATTTGGTCGAAAAATTCAAAATAATGACTGTTTTATGAGCGTGCGTTGCGCAGTTCCTACGCACGCTCGTAAGTTCGTGAATTTTCAATATTTTCACTCCAGATTTTCAACATTGCCATTTTACCACACCTTCTTATGAGTAGTACAGCTGTCATTTTTCACATCTCACCCAAAACGTGTTTCCGCCCATGTAGCACAATGGTGCAGTTGGTGTCTGCGAAATCAATGTATGGGACAAATTAAGAAAATCACAGTGACACTGTTCATGAGCAGAGGTCTTAAAATGGCTATGTTGAAATTTGGTGAAAAATTCAAAAAAATGACTGTTTTATGAGCGTGCGTTGCGCAGTTCCTCATGCTCGTAAGTTCGCAAATTTTCAATATTTTCACTCCAGATTTTCAACATTGCCATTTTACCACACCTCCTTATGAGCAGTATAGCTGTCATTTTTCACATCTTGCCCAAAATGTGTTTCCGCCCATGTAGCACACAATGGCGCAGTCGATGTGCGAAATCAATGTATGGCACACATTAAGAAAATCTCAGTGACACTGTTCATGAGCAGAGGTCTTAAAATGGCTATGTTGAAAATTTGGTGAAAAAATTCCTAAAAATGACTGTTTTATGAGCGTGCGTTGCGCAGTTCCTATGCATGTTCGTAAGTTTGTGAATTTAATATTTTCACTCCAGATTTTCAACATTGCCATTTTATTACACTTTGTTATGAACAGTACAGCTGCCATTTTTCATATGTTGCCCAAAATGTGTTTTCACACGTGTAGCGCACAATGGAGCTGTTGGTGTGTGAAAGCAATGTTTGGGACCGATTACGAAAATCACAGTTACACTGTTCATGAGCAGAGGTCTTAAAATGGCTATGTTGAAAATCTGGTAACAAAAGTCCATAAAATGACTGTATTATGAGTGAGCATTGTGCAGTTTCCACGTAACCTCGTAAGTTCATGACTTTGTAATATTTTCAGTCCAGATTTTCACCAGTGGCATTTTTCCACATTTCCTTATGAACAGTACAGCTGTCATTTTTCACAACATGGCCGAAGTGTGTTTTCACACTTTCAGCGCAGACATGCGTGGTCGCTGTGGGAAATCATTGTTCGGGACAGATAAAGAAAATCACAATGACACTGTTCATGATCGGAGGCACCAAAATGCCTGACTTGACAATCTGCTGTAAAAAATCCCCAACCTAATTATATTACGGGTGTGCGTTGCACAGTTTCTATGTACGCTCATGACTTTGCCAGTTTTTTTAATATTTTTACATAGAAACATAGAAACATAGAAGTTGACGGCAGATAAGGACCGCAAGGCCCATCCAGTCTGCCCATTTCTTTTTCTACCTTATAAATGTGCCATCGGCCTTTGCTCTGTCAGTGACCTATCTATTCATAGTCATTTGTATTGCTCCCTTATGCCTATCCCATGCCTGTTTGAAGCCCTGCACTGTATTCATAGCCACCACTTCTTGTGGCAAGCTATTCCATGCATCTACCACCCTTTCTGTGAAAAAGAATTTCCTCACATTCCCCTTAATCGGCCTCCTCTAATCTCATGCTGTGTCCTCTTGTCCTGCTATTTTTCTTATATTTTAACATGTTAGACTCTTTCACCTTGTTTATGCCCTTAAGGTGTTTAAATGTCTCGATCATATCACCTCTCTCCTCCTTTGCTCAAGGGTATACATATTGAGCTCCGTTAATCTGTCCTCATATGTCTTCTGATGCAGTCCCTGCACCATTTTGGTTGCCCTTCTCTGGACTGCCTCAATTTGGTTAATGTCCTTGTGAAGGTGTGGCCTCAATACTGCACACAGTACTCCAGATGGGCCTAACCAATGTCTTGTACAGAGGGATTATTACCTCCTCTTACGACTTGTGATACCCCTACTAATACACCCTAACACCCCCTAGCCTTATCTACTGCTTTAGAGGTCTGCTTGGATGATTTTAGGTCATCAGTGATGATGATGCCCAAGTCTCTTTCTTCCTTTGTGACTGCTAGCAACTCCCCTCCCAGCCTATAAGTGGCTTCAGGGTTTCTCTTCCCTATGTGCATGATTTTGCACTTCATTGCATTAAATCCCAGTTGCCACTCTTCTGACCATTTTGCTAGTTTATCCAGATCTCTTCTCATTCTGCCCACCCCATCTGGATCATCTACTCTGTTGCAGATCTTGGTGTCATCTGCAAACAGACAAGCCTTACCCTCTAGTCCATCTGCAAGGTCACTAATGAAGATGTTGAATAGGACTGGCCCCAGGACTGATCCCTGAGGTACCCCACTTGTGACTTGCATCTCTTCTGACTGTATACCATTTACCACCACTCTCTGTTTTCTGCCAGTCAACCAGTTTGCCACCCAGTTGACCAACTTCTGACCCACCCCGAGCCTACCTAGCTTATTTATCAATCTTCTATGTGGAACAGTGTCAAAAGCTTTGCTGAAGTCAAGGTAGGCTACATCAACTGCTCCCTTGGTCCACCACTCTGGTTACCCAGTCAAAGAAATCTATGAGATTAGTTTGACAGGACCTTCCTTTGTAAACCCATGCTGTCTTGGATCCTGTGCCCCTATGGATTCCAGGTGTTGCACTATCCTTTCCTTAAGAGTGCCTCCATAATCTTGCCCACTACTGAGGTAAGACTGACTGGTCTGTAGTTCCCCACCTCCTCCCTGCTACCACTCTTGTGAGAGCAGGATCACATGAGCCTTCTCCAGTCTTCTGGGACCTCTCCTGTGCTCAGAGACTCACTAAACAATTCTGCTAATGGCTCTGCTAGTTCTCCTTTAGCTCCTTAAGTACCCTGGGATGTATGCCATCAGGTCCCATTGCCTTATCCACCCTGAGCTTAGCAAGCTTTTGTAGGACCCTTTCTTTTGTGAAGGGAGTAGTGCTCACCTCCCTCCCCCTGTGTCCATGATGCTGAGCTGTGGGCCCTGCCTACCTTCTCTTCAGTAAATACTGAGCAAAAGTATCTATTTAGGATAGATGCCTTTACAGGGTCCTCCTCCTCACATGCTCCCTTTTCTCCATTAAGCTTAGCAATACCCCCTCTGGACTTTCTCCTTTCACTAATGTATCTATAGAAAGTCTTGTCACCTTCTTTTACTGTTCGTGCTAGTGTTTCCTCAGTTTGGGACTTTGCCTGCCTTACTGCCTTACCTGCTTCCCTTAGGCAGTTTGGTATGCCTCCCTATCTTCATCCCGCTGTGTTCCCTTATATTTCCTGAAGGCCAGCCTTTTGGCTCTGACCTTTTCTGCTACTGTATTTGAGAACCAAAGTGGTTTCCTTCTTCTTTTGCACTTCCTTTTCTGTCTAACACAATGGGATGTTGCTTCAAGTATTGTATCCTTAATGCTTGCCCACTTTGCCTGTACCTCCTCACCTGTGTTTCTTTTTGCCAGGGCTAGCTTAACTCTGTTGGCCATCTTATCAAAGTCAGCTCCTCCTGAAGTCCCATATTTTGCCTTGAATGGGATGATTTAGATGTAGTAGCCAAATTGAACCATACCATGTGATGGTCACTGGCCCCAGGTGACCTTCTACCTGGAGATCTGTGATCCCTTCTTTGTTAGTCAGTACTAGATCTAGGATAGCCCTGTCTCTTGTGGGTTGCTGTACCAGTTGTTTGAGGCCCTCCCTGCAGGGAATCCACTATGAGTCTAGTTCTGGGCAGATGTTCCTGCTGGTATTGACCAATCTGTATCTGGCATGTTGAAGTCTCCCATTATCAGAACCTCCCTTTAGCTGTCATGTTTTGTATATCTTCTAACAGTAATGTGTCTATGTCCTCCCTCTGGTCTGGGCCTGTAGACAACCGCCAGTTCTTATGGCTGTCCCATTTCCTGTTTCCAGGGTGACCCACAGTTCTTCTGGCTCCTTATGTGTATTCTGAATTTCTGTAACTTTGATATTTTCATTAACATACAGGGCCCTCCTCCCCAACACACTTGGTCTCTTCTGAACAATACATAGCCAGGTACTGAAGTCTCCCAAGTGTGGTTACTGGTAAACCATGTCTCACTAATTGCTACTATGTCCAGTTTAGCCTCTGACATTATGTGCCTGCAGGTCTGGGATCTTATTTCCCAGGCTGTGAGCATTTGTGTACATGATTTTCCATTGGCCAGATTTGGTGTGTTAGTTGTTGGGTGAAGTTTCGCATTACCCTGTGCATCGTATGGGAGACAAACCTTTTTCTTACCTGGTGATGCAAATGAACAGCAAACACGCTGAATTCCTGTTTGACCACTAGCTGAGGGGAGGGTGTTCTTCCATTCGGCGTATGGGGTGCTGCACCCCTCTCCCCATTTGCTAGTTTAAATATTCTGCAAAGACGCCAAACTTCTGCCCCAACGCACTGACTCCTCTTTAGTCAGATGCAGTCCATCAAATTTAAAGAACTTCGCCCCAGAACTGTTGCCAGTTCCTACAAATCTGTGTCCTTTTTCCTGGCACCAGTCCTTGAGCCACGTGTTTAGCTCCCCTATCTCCCCTTCTCTGACCTTCGTCCATCTGCTCCCTTCTCCCAGACTGGCAGGATCTCAGAGAAGGAGATGCGGATGAAATAGATGATAGTTTGTCACCCAGCTTAGTCAGGTGTTCCTTGGTCTCCACAACTGACCGGCTGGCGAGATCATTAGTCCTATGTGTACTAGGACATCAATGTTTTCTCCTGCTTTGTGAACAATTTTAGCAATGCGGTCAGTGTCTCTCCATGCTGATGTACCTGGGAGACATCTGACCATCACCCCTGGCTGGAGATGGGTATCAACTCCCCGAATCATGGAGTCTCCTATGATCAGAAGTTTTTTGGATTTCCTTTGTGCTTGTTTAGTTTTGGTTCCTGATTTGGATGAGTATTGTTGTGCTAGCTCCTGTGCTGCAGTGTCCTGCTCTGCAGTGTCTTCTGCCTCTTTATTTGATTTCAGAGATAGAGGCAGATACCTGTTTGTAGTGTTTATATGGTTTTTGGAGGTAATGTGTTGGAGAGCAGAGAGTGATGGGGCACCTGATTTGCTCCTCCTAACCACCTGCCAACCTCCTGGACCAACTACCCTCTCATGGTGAGGTTTTTCTGTTGGATGCTGGGGAAATGGCGGTGGTGCTTATAATGTATTTCTCTTCAATATGAAATTTGAGGTGTGCAATCTCTGCCCATGCTGCCCGGAGCTGAGACCTAAGATCTCCAAAGGCCCAGCATGTAGGACAGTGTCCTAAATCCTGTAAGACTGTCCTTCTGAAAATTGTTCCACAGTACCTGCAGTTAATGAAATCCATTCCAAATAAGTTGCTGGGTTTGTAACCTAGTCAGAGTAATTAGAAGGAAAAAAAAAGGAAAAAATGCAAGTAATGGTTTAATTGTGCTTTGTTTAACTTGTTATAACAAGTTAAATTACTAGTGCCCCTGTAAATGAGATCACCTTGTGGAGGCCCCACTGATCCGCCCCTTCCTGCTCTGCCACTGGAAATGTCACAACTGTGGTACCCTATAAAAGGAGTGTAGCGTGGGGTGGTTGGGGATGGGGGTGGGTGGCTGGGCCCTTCCCCTGCCTAAAAAGAAGCACCACGGACGAAAGAACAAGGAGGTAAGAGCAGAAACAATCAGTCAACAACAAATGCAGTAACCCTGAAAGCTTATCCTAATGTTAGATAAAACTGTAAAACCTGTAAAGCACCACCTGTAATAATTTCAGAGAAGATATACCCTGTAAGAAACACTTTGCTCCAGAGAAAAATAAAGCAGTAACAGAAGATATACCTTGCAAAAGACAATTTGAATCAGAAGATTACAGCAGTAATCTGTTAGCACACACCTGTAGGCACACCTTGTAATAATGCACACACCTGTAGGCACACCTTGTAATTTTACTGCAGATTTGCAACATTGCCATTTTTTACACCTTCCCATGAACAGTACAGCTGTCATTTTTTACATCCTGTTCGGAATGTTTTTGCACCTGTGGTGCTAAATGTCATAGTCGCTGTGCATAAGCAGCTTTCGACTAACAAACTGATATTGCCACTGTTCATGAAGTGAGGTCACAAAAAAAACCATGTTGAATATTTGGAGTGAAAATACCAATGAATGCCTGAGGTATTAGGGTTTTCAACCATAACACACAACCCTGTAGAGAATGACAGGCATCAGGGGTGTGACTTGGGATTCTTGTCTGTAATGCTCATACCATTCCACACCCTACAGCCAGTGAGAGGCATCAAGGTATGCCTTGGACTCTTCGGCCCCAAAGTTCACCCCATTCTCCTATATTGCACCCATCTCACCGTATTTCCTAATGGAATGGGGTGCGCATAAGGGCCAAAGACCCCAAGGAACACCGTGACACTTGTCAGTGTCTGCAGGGCGGGGTGTGGTGAAATGGCATGGCCGTTATGCCTGACAACCCAAAGGCACACCCCAATGCCTGTCACTCTCTGCAGGGTGGTGGTGGGGTGGGCTTCAGTTCAGTACTTCACTGCCATTCCTATTACGCTGCTCTGTAACTTCCACACTACCACTACCAATGCCAGCAAGCCAACATTCGGCATTGACAAATGCTTGTTATTGTTGTTACTACCTCCCCCCCATTGTGTAATCTTCCCCTGGGTTCTTGTTTCCCAGGTGCATTATTTTACACTTCTTTGCATTGAATCCTAGCTGCCATACTGATGAAGGAAGCAGGGAGGTTCCTCAGTAGTGAACTGTTTTTCATTCCATATGGCAAAACACAGTGAGCCTTTTACTTGGTGTGTTGACATTCAAATACTAATGCTGTAATATAATTTTAAATTTTGACCCTTAGTGTAAGGACCTGAGCTCTCATTCTCTTAGTGCAGTCAGAGAAACATATTAATACTAAAATGTGATACCACCAGCTTAATGCAAGTTATTACTTTAAATATTACTGGTTTGAAAACAATACAATTATTTGCTATTTAAATCCCTGTCATTCAAGATGGTGCTGTTCTTAAAAGCATCTTAAAAATATTTATAATCTGCAGAACAATTAAGACTCCACAAAAAAGAACATTTCTAGTTCATATTTTTCTTGCAAAATGAGTAGGCTATTGGTATGCTTGTTCAACAACCAGTCCATTCACCTTCCATGTATAAATGTTCTAAAGAGTTGTTTTTATAATAAAACATTATAACTGCAACTTATGTTTGCTATGCAGTCATATTTAAACTTTCATGGATTGTTAAACAGATTAATTAAATTGTCAAAAAACAATGCCATTTGTGGATGTTGCAGGTAAAACAATGTACTTCTGGAATCCTTAAGAACAAGGGCTATGTGCCTTTTTGCAAGCACAATTAAATCCACAATATGTTTTTCCTGATAACCAATTTGACTCAAAAAGAGATCAACAATCACTTTACATATTTCCATATTGATACTCTCAAATATAGGTAGACCTTTTTATAATTTATCATCATTAAGTACATAATTATACACTTGTAAGATGCATGGTATAGTAGTACAAAAAGTTATGGATAAAAAGTATACCCAGATATTATACAAGCATACCTTTTGGACACCGTCCAAAATTAAGTGATACACCTCTAGGTGCAAAAGAGCTTGCATTTATAAATATCTTGTTCTCTAGAGACAAGAAACACTGTAGGACCTGATTCTGTATGCTGTTGACATCTTCTAATACAATGGTAAAAGGAGGATGGTGCATAGTGGGAAATGCAAGCAATAAGATGTAACAGGATGTTGGTTGAGCTGGGATAACTGCATGCACAGTGGTGTACTGAGGCAATGACTTGCAGGCTGATGAACTTTAACATACAATATTTTATTTGCCTTTCTGAAAAAGCATATATAAGAACATACATGCAAAGCATTGGGTATCATCCAGCATTACAGGTGTGACATTCAAAAATCCATAATAGCATATAATGGCAACATTTCACAGCATTCTTGTACTTTATAGAGAAAACTGTTATGTGAAAAAGGTAATAGCTTTGCTACTCCATACATGTATGTGCGGATAGTAGGTGCGATATCAAAGAGTTCTACAGCTTACTTAAAATTACCCATACAAGATTCTACTCATATTCTGGATAAGAATATTGTATATAATTTACCATCAGGTTGAGGCAAACATTGACCCTCAGTGTAACAAGTAAGCATACTTAACACCCTGTACTGTGAGAGGAACATCTTTCTGCCTAACTAGTCTTGAATTAGAGGTGGATGTGGTGAACTGGGTGCCATCCATACTCTGAAGGATTTCCCCTGTTGCTCTTTTATCCCTTTGTATGATCTTTGATTTATTTACCTAATCCTACTGGCTTCTGATCACTTCCGGTGTGTGTGTGTGTGTGGGGGGGTATAGCTCACATCCTCACACACTTCGTACTCCATCCAATCCACATGGTTCTATTGGCTAGCGAGATGGAGGTTGGTTTCTCAGGTTGTGGGGGCAGAACCAAACAGAGGAGGGAGTGTAGATATTTATCCCACTTTTTGTAGTGGAGTGGTAATTTGCCCTGCACCAGGAAGGACAGTCTTTTGAATGTAGCTGTCTTAGCCACTGCTGAGTGCCGTGCCACAATACATGGTAGTGTCAGCTGCCTCCTTTTCATCAAACTTGCCCTCTTTGCTTGCTTCCATGATTACTGCTAGTAACCAAAATGTGGCCTGTTAGGTCCCCTTTGGAAGTATCCCCAGGTAGAACCACTGTTGGATTATGTGGTATCGGCACATCTATAACTCTGGAGCAGTCCACTAGCACTTCTTTCCAATAACTGTCAAACCTCTGGCAGTGCCATAAAACATACAGTAGTATCACATCTAGGGCATTGCATGTCCAACACTTAGAGTGCAGCATCAGGCCAATTCAGAATAAAGTTGCTGGAATCCTGTACCACCTGCTTAAAATCTTTGTTTGTATTAATTACTCTTTTGTATCTCTGTAAGCCTGATGAGCTCCTTTGAGACAGTTTTCCCAGCAGTCCTTGATTATACCCTCCGGCAATGCTGATTCCCAGTCCTGCTTACTCTTCTACCCATCTGAGTTTTCAACATTTATCATACAGTAGAGCCACCCCACAACACCCTTAACATTTTCAGGCTTATGCAACTGTTGTAAGCCAATTCCATTGTTGAGGTACAAAGGCTGACTTTTTAAGGGATGTAATGGCCTCCCTAATTTGCAGGAATTTCCAAAAATCAGGCTTAGGTAGTTCAAATTTGTTTGGGACTTGTTGGAATGACATCAAAGAAGCAGAGTTCTAAAATGTGTGACACAGTTCGAATCCCAACTTGTTCCCATTGTTTCCATCAAACTATTGACCCTCCCACTTGAATGCAAAGATTCTGCCATATGTATGTATTAGGTCATGTTTGTGCCCAGTCTGCTCTTGGGCAGTGAAAGAATCCCACACTCTGCCTCCAATTTCTTAAGGTATCCTGGATAATTAAGTTTGCCTTTTGGTACTTCCTAACCTTAGTACCTAGCAGCAGTCTTAACCAGGGGGTATTCACCATGTCTTTCTACAGGGTGACCCATTGTAGGGTGGTGTCATTATGTGGGAGAAACCTGTCTGTGGCTTGGACCATTCTAGAATCCCCTAGGTGTCCCTGGATCCAAGGCATATCTAATACTGCTAGTGTTCAATGTGCTCTTAGTTTGGTCTTACTGAGTCTGTTTTTTTTCTCTTCACATAGGAGTAAAGCTAGGAGATGGTCTAGCCTGTTAAAAATCTGGTCCAAAACCACCAGAGGGAGATTGTGGAAGGCATAAGCAAATTTAGGAAGGGTAAACATTTAAGTTGCTTCTATTTTGCCTTTTAGAGTTAAATATAGTTTGAGCCATCTGTGGATTTCTAGTCAAAGAGCTACTAACAATAAATGCTAAATGGCGTTAAACCAACCTAGACCATGTGGTGGTGATCTTCACCCTCATGTATGTGAATCTCCCCAGTGCCCATACTATATGAGTATGTTGTGTACATGTGAGGTCACAAGTTGCACTGAAAGGGAAATGGTAGTTTTTTTTTCCAATTGACTACCAAGCTTAAGGTGACTGCAGATCTATCCACAACTCCCATAATTGCTGGAAGTGACCGTGCATGGGTGGCCATTGTACGATTGTAAGGAAAACGTGTGAGCATACTTCCTGTCCTTTACCTTCAGCTGCTGGATTTCCTCTGTGTAAAGGAATTCCTCGTGCGGTGATCTAGAGCAAACAGGAATTGTAAAGTGAAAGGGGGCAGCCCTGCCTTATACCCCACTGGATAGAGAATGGCCTGAATAGGTTGTGATTTGCAAGAATGGGTTTTTGTGGGATTATTATATAAAGTGGCTTTCCAGCTTCTGAACTAGTGACCAAAGCCATATAGGCCTCCAGTACAGAATGGAGGTATCCCCATTTGACACAGTCAAAGACCTTGTGGAAATCTACAGCTAAAGTCAATATGGGGTGTTGGACTGTTGCAGAAACCATTTTAAATTAAGTGCAGCATGGATATTGTCCACCCCAGTTTTCCCTTTGCAAAAACTGGATTGCGAGGGTTGAATTAGAATTGTAAGGACTCTTTCTATTCTATTAGCAAGAGCAAGATTTTAGTATCAGTAGAGATCAAAGATATTGGTCTAAAATTGGCACAGTTGAGGGAGTCCAAGGACTTTTTGGGTAGAAGTGCGAACAGTCCCTCTTTCATAGTGGAGGGGGGTACCTTTAGCACTGGATTCCTGTAATGTAGTAACAATTGGATTATTATAACCTGAAGCATGATTTGGCAAAGGTCATCTTTGAACCCATCCCAACCCAGGGCCTTCTCCTTAGAAAGTCGCATAAGTGCCTACCTGAGCTCCTTTTCCATTAGGGGTTGTTCCAGATTCTCTAGGGACTCTGTTGATAACTAAGGTAGTGGGGTGTTCTCCATGGAGGACTGGACACTAGGAGGATCAGCTGTGATGTTCATTTGTAAAATATACAAATGTTCATAATAGTGCCCTTTCACCTCATTGATGCCCTCTAAGTCATTAACTGTTTCCCCACTTACTGTTGTGCAAAGCCTGTATCGGGGACTAAGTCTTCTGTTTCTGTAATCAGTAAACCAGCAACTAACCACTCTTCTCCCTAGACTCCCCAAAATTGAGTTTGACTCAGACTAGCTGCCATTCAGCTTTATGATGTATGTTTATGTTGATTTTGTACTTCAGATCCACAATAACTGCTATTAGATCAGGTAGTGGGTTGGAGACCTGCTTGAATTGTGCTTCCTTTAGCAACAACTCCTATTTTAATTTACTTAATTCCTTATCTCTAGCGTTTTTCTTGTGCGATGGAGTAAGAAATAATCTGCACCCTTCAGAAGACATTAAAGGCATCCCAGACAGTTTGGTTTCTACCTCCCCTTTCCCATTAGTCTTGAAATACAGGTCTGCTTCTACAGTACAAGTCACATTAAACTGTTCCTCAAGCTCACTGCTCTGACATTGTTTTAAATGCTGGCAATGCAGTGGCAACTCAAAATGCTTAAACTAGAAACTCTATTTCAAACATCAACTCTCATGCAATGCACATGCAGTGCACTTTCAGCCACCCTAAATTCCTTCAGCACCCCTTTTTTAAATGCATTTGCATTGCAGTAATTACTGGCATTCAGTTTATGAATGGCACCAGATCTGCTGTATTTATTCCAGTTTACTTCTGTGTTTTATTTTATACTTTATTACTTTAGGGTCATCATTCTCTGAAAAATAGAATTCGCTGTACTGTACTACTGAACTTGACTGGCAATCGTCACTGTCCCATGCCTCTGCTGCTGTGCATTTAAAAAAGAAAAGATGGTCTCTGAACTGGCACTGTACTCATTCAGGGAAGAGGAGGCCGGGGGGGTGGCAAGATGGCCGCAGCACTGCTCCACTCCTCCAAAGCAGCTGTGACTCTGTGCACATTTGTAATTTTTATTAAATCTGCAAGTATTTTTGTTTATTCAAAATTGATGAATGAAATTTGTGTTAAAATTGTAGTTGGCTCACCACACTGAGTGTAAAAGGCTTCTCTGTTTTGGGGCATTCTCGCTGTGAGCATGCTGCCGCCTGACGTCTTGGAAATTTGTGCTTTAGAAGATTGTATTTGCTTGGGCTATGGGTCACTTAAATGGAGTCTTGTCACTTTGTTTTGGCTCCATATATTGAATTAAATAATTTTTAATCATGGGGAGCTGTATTTATCCCCAGCGCAGGACATGAGCTTAGTGGCGTTTGCCTTGGAGTTTGTGGCTCTCATTGTTAGAGCTTGTATTTGTAATGTTTGAACCATGAAGCAGTTGCCTTGCTCTAATTAAGACACAGCAGTGCAGCGTGGACTTTATAAGGAGCCCTACGGTGGTAACTGGTTTGGGGAGACCTCGAACAGAAGAGTGGATACCTGGAAAATATGAAAGCACGTTGCGCTGACAGGCTAGTTTTTCCTTTTAAAAGGTATGCCAGCATCACCTGGGGGATGTGGACATACAGTTTGTGTATTATTTTATTTATTTATTAATCAAATTTTGGTGACCGGGTAAGCCCACTGAGCCCCGAAGGTCCCTTTTTCAGGGGTGACCCAGGATAACAATACTAGATAAAATACAGTGGAGAAAAACTTTTGATTACATAGGTTGTTCCAGCATAAGGTGGTTACAGACAGTGGTTACAGACATGGTTATCATCATGACACAGTTTTGCCTTGGTACTACTTGGCATAGTGATATACAGGAGGTAGCATTTATACCTAGGTGACCAGATATTAGAGGGAGGTACATGATAGGCTCACCTTTGGGAAGGTTTGATGCAGAGAAAGGGGATACCTTAAGAGCCGTGGCAGTGGCATGCACTTGTGGCCAGTATATGGGACTTGAGCCTGGTGTGGAAGTTCATGATGAGGAGACATCCTGGACTGGGGGGGCTTGTTCCATAGGCTGGGGGCTTGGCAAGAAAAGGATCTGCCACCAGCATTGGTCCTCACTCTGGGGACTTCTAGTAGTATTCGTTCTGATGTCCTTAAATTCCTAGGGTTGTGTTTTTAATGGCTATCATTCTGGCTATGCTTGGTGGAGTGGGGGGGGGTTGAGTAGCTTTTAGGCCTGAACAAGCAAAGGGTATTGGAGGTGAGTGGCCAATGTGGGCTACCGGAGCTGGGCCAGAGTGTCACAGTGGTGATGTCGCGGGTGGTCTTGGGTAGCGAACTGAGCTATTTTGTTGTATAGGATTTGCAACCTGGATATCTCTTGCTTTGCCATGCCCTGTATAATTGGGGCTGCATAGGTCAGGGTAGGGAGCAGGACACTTTTCACAATGGAGAGCCTGGCCTCAGGGATGAGCTGGTCCCTGAGTCAGTACAAGGTACCGAGTTTGCCATGTAGTGTCCTGGTTACCTGGTTCACGTGGTCCTTGTAGGTGATAGTCTGATCCAGAGTTAGTCCTAAGTATTTTAGGGAGGGGACTACATTAATGCTTTTGCCAGAGAGTGTGGTTAGTTGGAGGGATGAGGACCTTTCAAGTCCCAGTGATCTTGGCCCGAATAGCATTGCCTTGCTTTTGTCAGCATTAAGTACCATTGTGTTCTCACACAGCCATGTCTCTAGGGATGTGAGGTCCTTTTGGAGGAGTGGGCCAAGAGCGACCACATCGCCCAAGGGTCGGAAGATGACAGTGTCATCAGCGTACTGAACAACTGAGCTCTCCCTGCAATAGGTACTTAATTTGTTGGTAAATAGGGAGTATAGGAGGGGGCCTAGTATTGAACCCTGAAGTACTCCCTGTTTTAGAGGTAGTGGCTCTGACATGGCCCCCTTCCATGTGACCCTCTGTGTCTGGCCTGATAAATAACTCCCAAACCACTTGAGGGCATGAGGGTCTAGGACCACATTGTGCAGCTTCTGTAGCAGAAGATTTTGGTCGACAAGGTCAAACGCCTTGGATAGGTCTATAAAGACTGCACCTGTGGGTATCCCTTTGTCCATTGCTCTGAGCACTTCATCCAAGAAGTTAATGAGGGCAGTGTCAGTACAGTGGTTTGGTCTGAATCCATGTTGAGAGGGAGCAAGGAGCTGATGAGCTTCCAAGTGGCCAGTATATGGGACTTGAGCCTGGTGCGGAAGTCCATGAGTGAGGAGCTTGGCAGAAGACACCAGTAGGAAGGAGTGCTGTGTGACTGGACTTCTCTACTGGGACTAAAGAAGTAGAACTCCTGTACTTGGACTTTTAATTTAGGGTAAAAAAACAAACTAACAAACAAAACAAAAAAAAATTAGTGTGTTTGTCTGAGTTAACTGAACTAAACAGTTATCTGAACAGTTATCTAGGTGTAAATCTCAGGTGATTGAAAGGGCTTGGTAGCTGTGCAGTTTAAATTACTTGTAGAAAGATCTAGTAAGTAGGGGGTGTGGCATAGCTAGAAGGAAGCTAAATTTAAAGACTGCCTTAGAGAGATTCTGTTAGTAGCTTGGCAGAAGACACCAGGAGGAAGGAGTGCTGTGTGACTGGACTTCTCTACTGGGACTAAAGAAGTAGAACTCTTGTACCTGGAACTTTAATTTAGGGTAAAAAAACAAACTAACAAACAAAACAAAAAAAAAAATTAGTGTGTTTGTCTGAGTTAACTGAACTGAATAGTTATCCGAACAGTTATCTAGGTGTAAATCTCAGGTGATTGAAAGGGCTTGATAGCTATGCAGTTTAAATTACTTGTAGAAAGATCTAGTAAGTAGGGGGCATGGCTTAGCTAGAAGGAAGCTAAATTTAAAGACTGCCTTAGAAAGATTCTGTTAGTAGCTTGGCAGAAGACACCAGGAGGAAGGAGTGCTGTGTGACTGGACTTCTCTACTGGGACTAAAGAAGTAGAACTCTTGTACTTGGACCTTTAATTGCCCTCCTTCCCACCCAAAGCTAGTTCCACTTTTATAGGCACAGGATTTGACTGACAACAGGAACTTCCTGTTTGGAAGCAGGAAGTGAGTGATCACAGAGCCACCAATGACCCACCATCCTAGAAGGCAAGAGTAGCTCTCCGGCCCCCTGTAGCTGCTGGAGGCCTGCCTCTGAGCAAGTAAGGGGTCTACTGAGAAATATAGGATATTCTTGTCTCAAAACAGGACAATCAGGAGCTTAAAGGGCACAGAGGCAGAAAATAAGTAGAGAGAGAAGAGAAAGAAAAAAAAAAAACAGAGGAAAGAGTAAGGATTCCAAACAACAGTTAAGGGGACAGAAATAAGACATGATGGGAGTGGTGCAGTGCAGTGGCTGTGGAGCAGCAGTCTTCCGGGAGACGTTCTGGAGGATGCGGTGTTGTCCCATCTGCAGGCACCTCTCTGGGCTGAGGGAGGAGGTTGCTCATCTCCAGGCTAAGTTGGCCAGGATTTCTGGGACCTCCTCCTCCATCCAGGGGCCACCAGTGCCACTGCCATTGCCTCAGAGGTTGCCAAGAAAGAGGAGTGGTTGGACCACAGTGGGCTCAGGGAGGGTGAGGGTGGTGGAACAGAGGCACATCCCTCCAGTTGTACCTCTCCACAATTCCTATGACATTCTGGCAAAGTGTGGTTCCTCTGTGGAGGCAACTGCAGTGGAGAAAAGGAGGATGCTGGGAACCTCCACAAAGGAGACCCACAGGAAGGTGGCATGGGACCCCACAGGGGAAGGAAACTACTCCTGGTGGGGGACTCCATTGTTAGAAAGGTAGAACTGGGGGAGGAAAAGGAGAGGGAGGTAAGGTGCCAGTCTGGTGCCATGGCTTGGAGGGACAGGGAGCGAATCCTCAGGATTTCCGGAGCAGCTGCACAGGGGAGGGAACTGGATGTCATTGTCCACCTAAGGACAAATGACCTGGCTAAGAAAGGGATTAGAACAGTGCAGGAAGAGTTTGTGGAATTGGGGAGTGGCCTTAGACAAGTAGCACGCATGGTAGCCTTCTCAGAGGTGCTGTCCATCTATGGTGTAGGAGAGGCTAGGGTGTTCTGTACCATGGGATTCAATCAGAGGTTGAAAAACTGGTGCAGAGCTCAGGGATTTGGCTTCATTGGGAACTGGGGGTCCACCTGGAGTGATGCAAGCCTATACTGGCATGATGGGCTGCATCTGTCCAGAAGTTGAACCAGGATCCTAGGTGATAAGGTTTAAATGCTTCATTGGCAAGCATTTAAACTAGTCAAGGGGGAGGAGGCACTGGAAAGGATCAGGGAAATCCTAGCCCCCCCCAAAAAATCACGGTAGTAAGTGCGGTAAACACCAACATAGAGGTGGCGATAGGGAGAAGGGAAGGGGTAAATGGGGAAAGTGACAAAGGCAAGAAGGACAGGGATGGGGTAAAAAGGAGTAAGGCCATCAGGAAATGGAGGGTAATGAGTACCAATGCCAGTAGTCTGGGCAACAAACTCCCTGAGCTGGTGGCCCTGATGGAAGAGGGATGCCTGGATATTGTAGCAGTCACAGAAACATGATACACAAAGAACCATGACTGGGATGTTAACATACCAGGGTACATAACCTACAGGAGAGACAGGCAGGAGAGAAGAGGGGGAGGAGTAGTTCTCTATGTAAAGGAAGGGATAAAAGCAACTGAATAAAAGAGAAAACAGGGAGGAGAGGAGGCACTGTGGGTCATCTTGGAGACTGGAAAGGGTACCACAATCTGCACAGGGGTTGTGTACAGACCCCCATGTCAGGGGTGGGGGGTGGACAAGGATATGATAGAAGGCATTCTTAAGATGGCAGAGAAAGGGGAGATACTGTTGATGGGAGACCTGAATATGCCAGATGTTAACTGGAGCACATTTGCTGCAGCCACATCCAAGAGCAGGGCCATTCTCGATGCCCTACAGGTGGCAGGACTCAGACAGCTAGTTTCGGAACCCACTCGTGAGGGAGCAATCTTAGACCTCGTACTCTCAAATGGAGGCAGTGAGAGGATCTCAGATCTAGAAGTGAGTTGCCATCTGGGAACAAGTGACCATCAAACAGTGTGGTTCACGTTAAACTCAGCTACAGAGTCAAGCCATACAAAAGTGAGGGTAGTGGACTTCAGGAGGTCAGACTTTGGCAAGATGGGAGAGTGCCTCAGAAAAGCACTAGCAAACAGGCTAGAAGGAGGGGTGGAGCAACAATGGGGAATCATCAAAACTGCCATCACAGAGTCAACAAGCCTTTGTGTGAAGCAAATAAACAAATCAAAATGAAAGAAAAAGCCACTATGGTTCTCAAAAGAGGTGGCTGGGAAAGTCAGGGAGAAAAAGATAGCATTCAGGAAGCATAACGAAACACAGAAGGAATAGGACAGAGAGCTGTACCAGTTAAGGCAGAAGGAAGCAGGGAGGGAAGTCAGAATAGCAAAGGCCTAAACTGAGGAAAAGATAGCCAACTCGGTTAAGAATGGGGATAAAACCTTTCATAGGTACATCAGATAGCGTAGAAAGCCAAAGGAAGGGATAGTGAGGCTGAATAGAATGAATGGTGGGTGGGCAGAGGGGGACAGTGAAAAAGCAAGGATACTGAATGAATATTTCTGCTCAGTATTCACAAAAGAGGAGGGGGAAGTGCCTAATCCAATTAACAGAAGCAGTCTTGACAGGGGGGTCAATCCCAGCCCTTTCACAGAAGAAAGGATTCTGCAAGAACTCCTAAAACTGAAGGTGGACAAAGCAATGGGGCCTTATGGAATTCATCCCAGAATTCTAAAAGAATTAAGGGGAGAACTAGTGAAACCACTGACTACTCTTTTTAATAAATCATGGGAGGATGGTGTGGTACCCGAGGAATGGAGGAAGGCGGATGTGATTCCCCTTCACAACAGTGGGACCAAGAATGAGGCAGGAAACTACAGACCCGTCAGTTTGACCTCTGTGGTAGGGAAAGTGATGGAGTCACTTCTGAAGGAAAGAATTGTTGAGTACCTTGAGGCCAGTGGGGCACAGGACCCAAGGCAGCATGGGTTCACAGCGGGAAGGTCATGTCAGATGAATCTAATAGATTTCTTTGACTGGGTGACCAAAGTAGTAGACCAGGAAGGGGCTGTGGACATGGCCTACCTAGACTTTAGCAAGGCATTTGACACAGTCCCACACAAAAGATTAATAGTCAAATTAACCAGCCTGGGAGTGGGTCCAAGGGTGGTAGCCTGGGTAAAACATTGGCTGGACAACAGGACACAGAAGGTAATAGTAAATGAAGTCCACTCTGAAGAAAGAGGGTTACTAGTGGGGTACCACAGGGTCCAGTACTGGGTCCAGTCCTTTTTAATGTCATTATAAGTGACATTGCAGAGGGACTGGAAGGAAAAGTATGCCTCTTTGCAGATGACACAAAGATCTGCAACAGGAATTGATACACAAGGAGGCATGAAAAGGATGAGAAGGGACTTGGCAAGGTTGGAGGAATGGTCAGAAGTATGGCAGCTAGGATTCAATGCAAAGAAGTACAAAATAATGCACTTGGGAAACAAGAACCCAGGGAAAGATTACACAATGGGGGGGGAGGTAGTAACAATGACAAAAAAGGAAAGGGACATGGGGGTAATCATATCAGATGACCTTAAGGTTAGCAAGCAATGTGAGAAGGCAGTAGGGAGGGCTGGGGGTATACTGGGATGCACAGGGAGAGGCATCACCAGCAGAAAACAGGAAGTTGTTATCCCTCTGTAAAGACAGTTGGTGAGACCCCATCTGGAGTACCGCATCCAGTTCTGGAGACCCCATCTCCGCAAGGACATAGACAGGATAGCGGCAGTCCAGAGGAGGACAACTAAAATGGTGCAGGGTCTGCACCAGAAGCCATACGAGGAGAGACTAAAGGAGCTTAATATGTATACCCTTGAGGAAAGAAGGGAGAGGGGGGAAATGATAGAAACTTTTAAGTACCTCAGTGGAATCAACAAAGACCAAGAGGGTAGCATCTTTCAGAAAAAGAGATATGCAAGAACAAGGGGACACAATTTAAAGATAGAGGGAGGGCGGTTCTGGGGCAATGTGAGGAAGTATTTTTTCACAGAGAGGGTAGTGGATGCATGGAACAACCTTCCTGAGGAGGTTGTGGGGTCTAAAACTGTGGAAGAATTCAAGGATACATGGGACAGACATAAAGCAATTCTTGTGGGGGGTAGGAAGAAATAGGCTGTTGGTTAACTAGGATCTGCAGCTTATCCTGTAGGTAGGTAAATGGGCAGACTAGGTGGGCCAAGCGGTCCTTATCTGCCGTCAAAGTCTATTTTTCTATGTTTCTATGTTTCAAGTATTCCCAGAGTTGATTTAGATTAGCCTTTCTTGCATCTTGGCAAGAGTGCAGAGAAGGGAGATCGGCCTATAGTTGGTTAGTTTTTCCCTGAGTCCTCCTTTGTGGATATGGACTACATTGGCATGTTTCCATTGGTCAGGGGATGCTCCTTCCCTCAGTGATCTGTTAAGGAGCATGGTTAAGGGCCTGGATAAGGAGGTGGCTCCTGCCTTGAGTAGCCAAGGGTTGATTCCATCTGGTCCCCCTGATCCTTTAGGTTTCAGGGTCTTTATGAGGGTTAGGACCTCAGTGCACTTTGCCAGTCTCAGGTGGAAAGAGGGTCATTCCAAGTGTGGTGCTTCAGCTGAACTTGGGGACAAAGTCAGGGGAGATTGGCCAGTCTTGTAGGCCTCCAGATCTGAGAAGTGGTTGTTAAGGGCAGCCGATATTAGAGAAGAGTCAGTAGTGAGCTGACCGTTGATATCCATGGGCTGGATTCAGTCTTTTTACTGCCCTTGATCAGGTCATTGACGTGATTCCAAAATTGCTTATGGTTGCCTAAGCTAGTTTTCTGGAGGTGTGTGATATACTCTCTTTTTGCAAGTTTAATGGCTCTCTTGGCTTTGTTTCTTAGGGCTTTGTATTCCGCAAGATCTGCCTGGAGGGTGGAGAGCCTGAACTTTTTCCAGGCTTTGTCCTGAGTACTCATTAGAGCTTTGAGGGAAAGAGCGATTCACTTGTAACAGCTGCCTTTAGCCCTCATAGGAACGAAGAGGTTGGCAGCTGTACTTAGTAAGTCCTAGAAGTATTCCAAGGCCTCAGCAAGAGTTGGGAGGAGTGTTATGGGGCTCCAGTCCCGGCTACTTAGGTAGTGATTGAATTGTACTTCTGAGAATTTGGTGTAGTCTCGGGCAGTAAAGATTCTTGACTGGACCTTGGGTGGTCTGTTCTTCCATATACAGAAAATCAGGGAATGGTCACTCAAGGAGTCTGCTATTGTGCCCGCACTCTGGATGTTTGTAGGGTTTGACACCAGAGCCCAGTCCAGGGTGGTGTGATTCCCAGTTTTGTAATTCAGCCTGGTCAGTTCAGAGATGACCTGCGTCAGACCTGCTTCATGGGTCAGGGACTTCGAGGCATGGCCAGGATCCTGGGCCCAGTTGAGGTTGAAGTCACCCAAAATGAGTAGCTCCATAGCTACCTCTTGGGCCAGTGCATTTGTGATGGCTTCGAGGGATTGGAGGGCAGAATTTGGTGGGTGGTAGACACAACCTATTGTTAGTTGCTTGATGTGTCCTAGGGTTATACGGATCAATATACATTCACCCTCAGCAAGGAGATTTTCCTGCAGGGTTAGAGGTGACACGGTGAGGTCAGTCATTGTATAGATTAGCACTCCACCCTCTTTTTTGGATTCCCTGTCCTTACGGTAGGTGCTGTAGCCCAGTGCTTGTATCTTGTGATCAAGGATGTGGGCTTTTAACCAGGTTTCAGAGATGGCTAGGACATCGGGTTTATAGAGGTCCAGCCAGGCTTGGACTTCATGTATTTTAGGTCTGAGGCTACATACCTTCATATGTGCTATCTTCAGACCCTTGGCAGACACCCAGTGAGGATCCTGGGGGGATACCACCAAGATATTGGGGGTATTGGGGCCAGGGTTGGGTTGAATATCTCCTGCCAGGAGTAGTAGCGCTACTAGTAAGCTGAGTAGTTTAATACTGGGCATGGTGACGAGGTTCCTTTGATGCATCCTGCTCATATAGTAGAACAGGTCATAGCATATACCCTTTTTTACCATCTCGTGCACCGTTAAGAGAGCAAGCATGCTTGCGATAGGGTTACAGCTGTGGAAATCGTGAAGGGGGGTCATTATGCAGATGGCCCCCTGGTTTGAGGTGGCATGGGTCAATTAGCATATCTACCCAGAGGAGGGTCAGTGAGTAGATTATGGCAAGAAGTGCCCCCCTGTTAGGGGAAGGGACACTTTGGTTTCAGTCACATCCAGGTGCAAGGGGGGAAGCATGTGCTTTGTAAGGCATGGTTGAATGATCTCTATATGGATCAGTTGGAATAGGGTGCTCTAAGTCTAGCTTCCTTAGATCTATCAGGGGGATGGCACTTGCTGACAGCTTTGGTTGTCAGTTGCAGAGCAGTCCCTGGCTTAAGGATAGATTTTGGCAGCAGTTTTTAGGTCGGTATATCACTAGGGTAGGGGCACTGCCTCATTTGGTGGAGGGGTGGGAGGAAACAAAAAAGGAAAAAAGAAAAGAAGCAACAACGCTTTATCTATTCCAACTCCATGGTGGTTTCACTGTAGCAGTTGCTCCTCCAGCCCCCAGAGATACGGTGATAAATCAGTGGTCTTAGCTGGAATGCAGTTAGAATCTTAGTAGAGACTGCTGGTTGTTAACTTATGCTGACTGTACATAGTTAAAGCTTATCAGGAGATGCAATTTAAGATAAGGTTTGACTTGGCTGGAGACCAGTTCAGTCAAACTACTGGCAGCTTGCTATTGACATTAACTGACTATAGATTAAATACCCAGATTCTGACAAAACACAGTGTAGAAGCAGCTAGTATAGTCACTCTAAGACAGGCAGTAGCTTATTCCTGTATGCTGTATTATAGAAGGAAGAAAGACAAGAGCAAATGTGGTAATCATGAGGCATTTAGAGAAAGAAATTGTAATTAGACCATAGCTAGCAGTGCGTTGGGATCAGGGGTGCTGGAAAATATCAGCTAGCAGGAGGGGTACAGTTGCTTTGAATTGTATGGAGGGTCAGTGATCCTTGCAGAGTTACTGTAAGAAAGGAGTGTTTTTGGACCCATGCCTAGAAGAGGCGGGTTTGAGATGACAAGTGATTCCCTCCTTCCTCTCTGTAGATTGGCTAGGGTGTCCGAGTGGGCGTGGCACTCCCATATTTAATGGGAGGAGGGAACGGGGTGGCTGGGTGGGACAAAGCAAAAGGCAAGTTTGCAGGTCGTCCCCTGCTCCGGTGCAGGGGAGGTAGGGGCTTCAGGATGGTGTGTGAGGTTCGCCTGGTGCCTCTGCTCCACACGCCTCTGTGGATCTGGATGTGGGGGGGGCTCCTCTTGCAGCGAGGTCTCCCTCACCTCCCAGCAACAGTGTCTCTGTGGGCAGTCCTGGCTTGTGATCCCACGGGGCTCCGATGAGGCTTTTAAGTGTAGCCTGGGTCAGAGTGTCACCATGGCCGAATAGTCCAATCAGGTGGTCGTGTTTGTTTTTAAAAGTTGGCTCCCAAACTGAATCCATAGTTGCTCCCAGGTGTCACAGTATCAGTCTGATTGCCAACCTTTGCGTTTTGTCTTGGAGAGGGGAAGAAAAAAGCTCGGCCGATTGGTAAGCCCACACAAGTTTTAAAGCTGGTATTTCGATTGGTAAAAAAAGCAAAAGGCAAGTTTGCAGGTTGTCCCCTGCTCTGGTGCAGGGGAGGTAGGGGCTTCAGGATAGCGTGGGAAGCCCGCCTAGTGCCTCTGCTCCACATGCCTCTGTGGATCTGAGTGGTTTTCTATTTTTATCTAACAGGTGTATGAATCACTAGAGAAGAAAAAGGGAGATGGTGGATCATTGGAGGAATATTTGGTCAGCAAAAAGGTGCATTAAAATGAATCATGAACTCCTAGGATGGTACAGCTGTACTTGAAGCTAGTAAAGGAGGATTAGAGGAAGTGTGACTGACATTTTTGAAACTTTTTCAAGGATGCTTACCCTGGAGAAAAATGTCAGAGGAAACTTGTTTGGATGGAGTAAAACTTAGGAGCCTTAGAGCTACCTGCTGAGTCGACAGGCTTGGAGTATGGAGCTAAAGTCAGTAACTCTTGCATTGGCTTTTACTAAATATACTTTTTATTCAGCCAGACTATAGGAAAAATGCTGACTTAGTGACAGGTAGTGGCTGCCTTAATGATGTTTTTTTAGAGATCTGTTCACTTCATTTTATAGTAATGTTTAACACTGCTTTAGTGTGCCTTAATGTGCCATAAGTTCAAACTATGGATGGCAGGGGGATGGGGTGGACAAATGGAATGGGATAGGAGGGGTGTGAGGGTGGGTCCGGGGAGGAAGTCAGGGACCAAGGCACTTTTGGTTTCCACGCCGGTCCAGGCTCTGGCTTCCCCTGGCTCTGTGCCTCCAAAGTACCCCCGACTCATCGATCCTCCGAAGGATAGTGACCGTCTCATGTGCCAGAATAAGGAGCTCCTACAGGGTGTCCCTGATTTCCCTCAGATGTCTCGCACCTAGGACAAGGGAGCACAGTCAACAGCTGTGAATGCACAACCCCATACAGCCCGCCCACTGTGCATGGCATATGGCCATGGGACATACCACTGTGATGGTGTGTGACCAGCCGCAGTGATCACGTCCACAGGACCTGCCCACCCAGGCACATACAGCCATGCGGAACGCTGCACACACCCACCGGCCAAGTCACTCACAGCACCACCGTGGCTGTCTAGTGACATGGCTATGTGGTGCAAAGGCAGTGGCATAGCCATGCACTTGGTGCATGCATGCACCACCAGTGATGCACACCCAGGCATGCATTGCCACTGGACAGTGTTGACTGTAACAAGTGGCATGCATGGCAGTGATGTGAATGAATGGTGGCCATGCCCCGCTGCCCACCTTGTCACACAGCATGCAATATTAATCATGGATGTCTGGCACTCACCCACATTGGGCTGGTCAGGTGGCCATTGATGGTCCTCAGCCCGCCTGGCTGTGGCCTCCACCACCCTCCACTCTGCATGCATTCAGCACAGTTCATCTGTGCCTGTGGGGACAAAAAGGAGAGAAGAACATCAGTACATTCCTGAAGCAAAGTCCTCCTGCCCCCCACCCAGCCAGACCCACCCACACACACCTGTGAACACCGCCACGGCCAACCCGTCGGTCCCTCCCTATGTGCTGGACACATACAACACTGTGACTCATATGGATGATAACAGTGTGTTGACGGAACCACTACCTGGATGTGGTACTGTGCCCCTCCTGGCACGTGACCTCAGTCAGGCCAATAGCTCAGGCTCCCTCCTCTGCAGGTCACCATATTGGTGCCTGCACTGCTCAGCTCTGTGGCCCCTGCCTGTCACTTCCTCGAGGGCTGTGGCCACCTCCTGCCACACCTGGGACCTTGCCCTATCCAGGGGGGCCTCCCCAAAGAGAGGCCCATGGTGCGGCTCAACTGTGACCACCAGATTATCCAGTTCGATGGCTGTCCAGGGAGCAGCCCTTCTCTGTGCCATTGCGTTAGCTATAGTAGGCAATATGGTGCTCTGCAGCACGGTACCCCACGTGCAGATGCTGTGCGGTACAACGCTGCCATTCCCTATCACGCTGTTACCGAACAGTGCGATAGAGGTGCACCTATGCCTGACGCATGGTGCCAAGGGAGCAAAGGTCGGGGACAAGGTCAAGGGTCCCTGGCACAAGGCCACGCACAGTGCCATCGGATGACAATGCATGCAGCGCGATTGGCTGCCTGTATGCCCGCGCCACAGCAGACTATCGGGCAGTTGAGCCATTGCACCTATGAAGGCCCATTGCCACAGCGCCATGTAGTGACCTTCACTATAGTGCCACTGGCACAATGGTGGCCAAGCCCTGCATTGCCTACCATGCACAGCACATCATCAGCACGGCAGACGCCTGCATTGGCAACCTGGGTATGCAGAGTGAGGTGTACTACGCATGCCACAGAAATGCGCCATTGGCTCAGCATGTTCAACACAATTGCACAAAGCGCAACAGCTCGATATTCAGCCGTCATATGCAAATCATCTGATCAGCCATTCAATGGTGCAGCACCGCAATTTGCATCTAATTAAAGTTGCTCCTCACCTCATTTGCATGGATTGCACTATAAAGGTGCAACAATGTCAAGCAGTGGCCATAGTCAGTTACTGCAGTTTATTGGTGAGTTGCATGCTGTGTGGGAGTGTGGACTGTGGATTCAGGGACATGCATGGGACTGCACAGTCACAGGTAACAACTGCCATTCTTACAGGCTACATAATGACCGAGCACATTCTTGGAGAGGAGGACAACAGCGGTGGGAGGAGGAGGAGGAGACTGAATTTTACTAAGGCTGAAATCGAGGCCCTTTTCAAGGCCTACCTGGCTCAGGAGCCACTGCTCAGTGTACGGCGGGGAACCACTCAGGCCCGTGCTGCTGCATGGGAGGAGGTGGCACGTGCAATGAACCTGCACGGCAGCCACCAGTGCTCCATGCAGGAGTGTAAGAAGAAGATGGGCACAGACAGGAGGAGGGTAAAGGAGAAGGTGGCTGCCATCTGGGCAGCACGTGTTGCAACAGGTGGGGGACAGCCAGAGGTGGTACAGCTCACCCCAGTGGAGGAGAAGCTTGCTGCAAGCATGCACTGAAGTGCCATAGAGGGAGTTCCGGGTGGTGGCTTCCAGGCAGGTGGCCCCATGGTAAGTCATGGTCTGCCTGGGGTGGGCAGGGTAGGTCTGCTACCAATGTAGCGACTTTGCTTTCCTTACAGATCCTGAGCATCTGCATGGTTCAGCGGTGGTGGGCCTGTCCACTGCGGACAGTTGGATGGAGTTGGAGGTGGGACCATCCACCTCCACAGGTATGTGTGGATCTGTATGACAGTGGGGCCACCTGGCTGTCCACACTGATGTCATTGAGACAGGTGTGGAGGAAGCCCTGCCTGTGTCCCAGCATGCTGGCATCCATGGATGCCAGCATGCTGTGGCTGTGGGGGCACAGTCCGGCACCAGAGATGATGACACGACCATCATGGGCAGTGACACATGTGTGCCACAGGATGGACACACAGCAGGGCATTTCACGCCCATGACTGTGGGTGGTGCCACTGTGGGGGCCTGCGTGTCAGCACAGTCCCAGGCTGTGCCTTTCAGCACCAGTGGGCAGCACTGGTGTCTGTTCAGGACAGTGGGACTGTTGCAGCCACTGCGGCGGCACCGCTGAGCCCTGGGGTACGGCAGCTGGAGGGGCAGCATCAGCAGTCACCCACTGGGCCTGGGGGTACAGGGTTCAGCGGCGGTGTCTGTGCACTACCTGTGGACATGCCCAGACCTGGTTCTTGTGCGCAGCACTCACCCTCAAGGGGTGCTGCACATCAGGCCCTTGCACACGCTGAGAGACAGGATGCCAAGGAGGCTGGTGACCTCTTGGACGAGCACACCCGCCTACTGCGAGCATCGGTCCAGCAGCAGATGTGGCTTGCGACATCCGTGGAAGCACGGTGTGTGGCTCTGGAGTGGGCAGAGGATCGTCGCAGCAGGGACACCGACCGGATCTTGGCATGGATGGACCATTTGTGGGAGGATGTGACCGCTGCCATTGACAGGCATGCACAGGCGTTCATTGCTGTCATGGCCACAATGGGCACACAATCAGGTGCCCATGTGTCACAGACACCACGCAGTGCACTCTCCACCCCCCATTCCTGGCATCGTGTGACTCCCACCCTGTCAACACCGGGTTCAGCTGTGGGCATCCCAAGCACTCCTGGTGAAGGCATGTTCAGTGTGTTGCAGACCTCTGCACGGGCACGATTGTGTTCACGCAGTGGAACCCCTGGGGGACCATCGGTGCCACCCCATGAGGCCAGTGGTCAACCTCCCAGTGCTGGCGGGTCTCGGCAGGGCCGCCCACGCATCCGTGGTGGTCATGGCACTGTGTCGAGAGACTGACCTGTCTCCCAGCGCAGCTACTGTCTGGTGCTGCCCTGTGTGCATTGTGTGTTTCAGTGGGCAGTGCACGGGTGGGTATCCGGCCCTGCACGTGGACATACAGTCCACCTGCACACCCTCCCAGCTGCTGTCCGCAGTTAAGTGTGCATGATGATGCCTGCATTACGTTGTACACCTAAGTGCAATGGTGCCCAGCATCTGACACATGCACATGGACAGGCAGTGGGCGTGGTGGCCTGTGGACATGTGTGTTGCTAGGGTGTGCATTCTGGGTCGGTGTGCCTTCTGGCCGCTGTGCACGTTTGTTGCATTGTGTGTGTGCGTGCGTGTGTGTGTGTCCTTCAGCTTGGCTTGTTAATCCTCATCCATCCCTGGCTGTGTGTGTGCCTCTGTGCCCTGGCACTTCCCTCAATGGCATGCACCCCCAGTGTGGGTTCCTGCGTGTTTGTGGGTTGTGCCTTGGCCACTGGTGGTTGCGCATGGCCCCATGACTTACCTGGGTTGGCTGAAGTGCTCCTCCATGATGGTGTCCCGGTGCAGCTGTGCCAGCCGGAGCAGTCGGGGTTCCCATCAGCCAAGGGGGGGCTGGCCATCACCATCATCACCGGCGTCCCCATCGTCCCCATAGCTGTCCCACTCTTTGACCTGTACGGCTATTCCACATTCGTTGGCCATGTTGTGCAGGATGCAACAGGCCAGGAATATCCCACAGGCCTTTGAGGGGCTGTACTGTAGGGCACCGCCGGAGGTGTCCAGGAAACGGAAATGTGCCTTCAGCATCCCGAACACCCACTCGATGACATTGCATGTGGTGGTGTGTGCCTCATTGTAGCATTGCTGCGATGGGGTCATGGGCCTCCAGTAGGGTGTGAGCAGCCAGGGAAGGAGTGGGTATCCACTGTCACCTGTGTGTAGGGGTGGAGGTTAGTTTGGTGATCAGCATCGCCCTGCCCCAAGCCATGTAGGCCACTACCCATGGCATCTCTAGCCATGCCCCTCCAGGCCCTGTATTAGTCCATTTGGTTTGCATACTCACCCACTAGATGTCCAGTGGGGATGTCCCCACTCTCGAATCTATGGCACAGTGCTGACTAGTGCCAGATGTAAGAATCGTGTGCTCCCCCAGGGTGCGTGGCACAGACATTGATGATGCACCCCCTGGCATTGCACACCATCTGGCAGTTGATGCTGGCATAGCCCTTTCGATTTATATATGTGGCCCCCTCAGGGCCAGGTGGTGTGCATATGGCCACATGGGTGCAGTCTATTGCCCCTAGCATGCCAGGAATACGTGCTACCCTGTGGAACTCCTGTATGTTTGCTGTGTGCTCCACCACTGTGCTGGGGAAATGGATGTACTTCTCAGCATGTGGCAGCAGTGCGCTGAGGAATTGGGTGAGGTGGAGTGATGTGGCCGACTGGGTTATGCCTGTGGTGTCCCCAGTTGGTCTCTGGAAGGTACCCGTGTCGAGCAAGCACATGCAGGCTGTTACCTTGGTCTCCACTGACAGGGCATGGCTCCGTCGTGTGGGTGCCTGCATCACATCACTGCACAGCTCACAGAGCCACCTCAGTATTGCCCTGTTCAGGCTGTACTGGCCCACAATCTCAGTATCTGTGTACAGCTCAAAGTTGGTGTGGGCTCGGTACAGCCTGTTGGGGGCATACCGCCAATGGGCCCTTCCATGGCCATGTCCCGCTGCCGCCCACATTCTCACCCCCCTCATTATGGCCTCCATGTGGAAGGTGGCACTGGCCATGTCCTTGTGTTCACCCCCCCCGGCAACTGTTACTTTATTCCCCCAGCTGTCCTGGCTGCTACCTCCCCTGCACCGGGTACACCTGCCTGTGCTGGCCTCTGAGCTGTGTGGCTCCCCACACCTTCCCTGTGCCTGTCTGTTGCTGTGGCCTTTCCCTGGCCTGCCCTGTTCCTGCCACTTGCCCTGTCTGTGCCTCTTCCTCTGACACATGTGGCTTCCCTGTAGCGTTCTTGCACCTCTTCCTTGCTCCTTTTTATTTTGGCTCATTTCCACTGTGGCGCAACTTCTGCTTGCTCCACTGTTGTGCATTGCTCAAGTCTTTGAATATCACACTGCGCCATTTATGCATGGTTCCCCTTCGGTTGCACATGCCTTCATTATCATTGCGCTGTTGCTCAGCATGATTTCGGGGGCGCAATTGCCTCCTGCTGAATATCACAGAATGGTGCAATTTCGGACTTGCGCAGGCACAACCCTATGGTGCATGGCTCAACTCTTTTGAATATCTGGGCCATGGCGTGCAGCAATACCATCACAAGATCACAACACCCAAAAGAGTTTAATGAAATGAACATATTAAAAATATCATTTGTTTTGAAAAAAAACATTTTCTAATATAGTTCCTCTATAGCTGGTCTCCCACTAGAGAGCATTACTTAGCTAATTTTCACCTGGGTGGCCATTTTGTATTGGGTTATGCAATGGAGGGTTCAGACTTCATACAGCACAATTGGAGCTATTCAGTTAAATATCTAGTTTTGTGAGTGTATGCAGACCACCATCCTTATTGGGGAGGAACAGACAGGCAAATGAATGAGACCTGGAAAGATAAGGGCCTTTACTGGGGTGATGGGTTGCATTCATCAGCTAGGGAAACTGCAGTCCCCAATTGATGGTTTAGATGTTACTTTGATGAACATTTAAACTAGCTGAGGGGGCTGGAAGAAATAGTGGAGGCAGTAACCGCTTCACCTACAGACTGAAGTAGAATGTAGGGAGAATGCAAGGGAAATGGAATCCCCCAGGGTGGAAATTAATAAAGGAAGCAGGGTGGTAGAAATGAAGTGGAATGGGAACTAAAGCATTAAAAAGAGATGGGCAAAGGAGAGTGAGCAAAAAGGAAAGAAGAAGGTACCAAGCAGAGTGGTAACCAAAAGTGGAAGGCCAGGTAGCAGAGCCCAAGCTGGATATTGTGGCCATTACTGAGTCATGGTACACTGAAAACCATGACTGGGACAAGGCCGTCCCAGGCTATACTCTTTTTAGGAGGGACAGGGTGGGGAGGAACGAGGGGTGAGTGGAGATTTATGTGAGGGAAAGCTTAAAATCAACAAAAATACAGAGGTGAGCACAGGTACTGTAGGTCATCCTAGAAATTGGGAATTGGGCCTCTATTTACACTGGCATGATATACGGACCTCCTGCATAGTTGGGGGGGGGTTATAAGGTACTGGTGGATGCTAACGGCAAGATGACAGAAAAGTGGAAGGTGCTGCTGGTTGGGGGGACTTCAGTCTGCTGGATGTAGACTGGAACCTCCCAGCTGTGACAACCTGGATTCCCTGCAGGGGGAGTTCCTCAGGCAACTAGTCAATAAATCCACTCATGATAGGGCAATACTTGACCTAGTACTTACTAACAGGGATAGTGTTGCAAACATCAATTTGGAGGCCACCTGGGGAACAGTGATCTCCATAGAATGTTGTTCAATATAAAGATAGCTGTGGAATTGAACAACATAAGGGTGAGGGTCCTGGACTTCAGGATGGACAGATTTTAAAATGCTAGGTGAGTTCCTCAGGGATGACCTGAAGTGGGGGAAAGATCTGGATGGGCTGGATTGGGTGGAAAAAGAGTGTGCGAAGCTAAAAAGGGCCATATGGAAGTCGATAAACTTCTGAATTAAGCAAGTGAGCAAAAGCAAGAGGAAAAAGAGACCACTATGGTTCTCAAAAGAGGTGGCAGAACAAGTAGAAGCTAAAAGGGTATCATTCAGAAGGTAGAAAGAGATGCAGAGGAAGGAGGAGGATAGGGAGATGTGTCAGTGAAAGCAGGGAGAGCAGTAAGAAGTGTGAAGGAGCAAACTGAAGTGAGAATAGCCCAGGTGTGACAAATGGGGACAAGACATTTTTTAGGTATCGAAGAAAAAGGAGGAAGACCAGGGGTGGGATCGTAAGATTAAAAAGTGAAGGGGGACTGGGTAGAGGAGGACCAAGAAAAGGCATCCTCAACAAATACGTTTGTTCAGTTTTCACAGAGGAAGGAGAAAGGGAGGGGCTACAAAAAAGTAACAGGAGCATTGGGGAGGGAGGTGGACACCAGTCCATTGTTAGAGGACAGTGTCCTGAAGGGACTCACTAATCTGAAATGGACAAAGAAATGGGGCCAGACAGGGTGCATCCAAGGGAAATTAGGGAGCTCAGGGAGGTACAGGCTTCACCTCTGACAGACCTGTTTAACAGGACATTAGACATAGGAGTGGGTCCACAGGAATATAGGAGGGCAGATGTAGTCCCACTTCACAAAATTGGTAGCAGGAAGAGGCTGGCAATTATAAGCCAATCAGTCCGAACATTAGCGATGGGAAAGTTAATAGAGTCGTTGCTGAAGGAAAGGATTATGGAATATCTTGAATCCAATGAGTTACAAGACCTGAGGCAGCACGGACTCATGGTGGGGGGGGATATCAAATGAATCTGATAGATTTCTTTGACTTGGTGACCAAGAAATTAGACAACGGTGGAGCAGTGGATGTGGCATACCTAGATTTCAGTAAGGCTTTTGACACCATTCCACACAGAAGGCTAGTCAGCAAGCTTAGTAGCTTGGGGTGGATTCAGAGGTGGTAAACAAGATAAGAAATTGGTTATATGCAGCAGAGGATGGTGGTAAAAAGAATTAACTCTAAGGAAGGCAGGGTGACCAGCGGGGTGCCTCAGGGATCAGAGCTGGGACCAGTCCTCTTAAACGTCTTTATAAGTGACGTTGCAGAGGATCTGCAAGGGAAGGCCTGCCTCTTTGCAGATGTCAATAAAATCTGGAAAGGATGGACACTCTGGGGAGGTGGAAAGGAAGAGCAGAAACCTGAGAAAACTCACAGAGTTGTCTAGGGCATTGCAGCTGGGTTTCAACACAAAAAAGAACAAAGTAAAGCACTTGCAGGGCACAGAAACCCAAGGGTGGAGTATGAAGTGGAAGGAGTGGCACTGATAACCACTAAGCAGGAAACAGACCTGGGTGTAATCATATCAGATGATCTAAAGGTGGCCAGACAGTGTGACAAGGCAGTTGGGAGGGCTGCTGGAATACTGAGGTGCATTGGGAGAGGTATCACTAGCAGAAAGTGATGTGGTATTACCTATGCATAGATCACTAGTAATGCTCCACATAGGGCACTGTGTCCAGTTCTAGAGACCACAGGCTTGATTTTCCAAGCCCGAAGTATGATGCAAGGTGCCTGCACCAAACGGAGTTGACGTGAGTGGCACCTTGCACCAAACATTTTGGCAATCTCAATTTTCAAATGCAGGCTGTGTTGAAATCAGGATGCTGTTTACCAAAGCCTCCCTGTGCCACTCTTGTGGCAGAAGTGGTCTTGTGTCAGGTTACAAGTGGGCTTGTATCATGATGAGGCTGCACCTTCCTCTTTTTTGGGAATTTTAGAAGTCTCACCATGGTCACAACACAGAGCTGAGTTTAGACCAACCAGGAGCTGGTCTAAGGGTCCTGCACCACAGTCAGGAAGGGAGATGATTGGGGAGAGCCCAGAAGTTTGGGATCCAGGGCAGAGAGAGAAGTGGGGATGCCATAGGGTGTGACAGGGGTATGGTTACAGTGTTAGGGTGCATTCACAGGGGTGCCATGCACAGTAGAACAGAGCAGATTGGGCAAGTTAGAAGTTGGCATGGACAGACCATGACCCCAGATCTCAGGTGGTGACAGCCCTGGCACCAGCCCCATAGCTGACCCAGTGCCTTACAGTGTAGGTGGGCATCAGCCTGCCTCCACCTGGGGGGCTGAGAACCAGGGGACTGTTGTGGTGCCTGGGGAATGTTCCCCTCAACTGACTGCACACTGATACCTACAGCCACTGCCACCCGCTGCATGTAGAGGACTGTGGAACCTCTGGGGCAGGTGCCAGGTCTATTGCCACCTGGGGCCTGGGTCATAGTCCATCTGTTCCAACCTCCCCTCCCAGGCTGATCATGTCTGTTACACTGTGCATGGCAACCGCTCTGGGTGCCACCTCAGCACCCTGACACTGCGGCCATGTCCCCGTCACCCCTATAGCACCATCACCTCTCCCTGTGCCCCTAGTATCCATCTTGCAGGCATATTCACCCCACCACCACTGTGGCTCCTCTAGGGTTGCACTGGGCAAGGAGGACTTGGCAGGACCCTCTGTCAAACCCCTCGGGTGCACCAAATGTTTGGTGCAAACCTGTGGCTACTGCAACTATCGGGACTTTGACACAGGGACCCTTAGCTTTTTAAAATTAGATGCAGGGTCCCTGATACACCCAGAGGTTGCCACAGCTGTAGATCAGTGCAGCTTGTGCTGGTCTAAGGGACAATTGAAAATCGAGCCCCACATCTTTGGAAAGACATAGACAGAGTGGAGGTGGTCCAGAGGACAGCAACTAAAAAGGTGCAGGTCTGCATCAAAAGCACTATGAGGAGAGACTTAATGACCAAAATATGTACACCCTGGAAGAGGGGAGAGTAGAGAGGCTATGATAGAGACCTTTAAATACCTCACGGGGGGTAAACAAGGTACAGGAGGGAAGTATTTTTCAGAAAAAAGGTGCTCAAGGAGAAGGGGGCATGATAAGAACCTGGAGGGGATAGTTTCAGGAGAGATGTGTGGAAGTAGTTCTTCACAGAAAGATTGGTGGATTCCTGGAACAGTCTTCCAGCAGATGTGGTGGAGGCAAAAACAGTGGTGAAGTTTAAGAATGCATGGAATAAGCATAATGGAATCTTATGGAAAGGGAAGGGGAGGCAGATGAATGGGCAGAAGATCAAGTAGGATCTGCAGTGATATTTTATGCAGAGAAAAATAGGCAGACTAATTGGGCCAAGAGGTTCATATCTACTGGCAAATTCTATTGTTTTGTGTTTATATGGAACATATAAGAAAGCTAGTTACCCCCAGTTTTCTTTTCTGATCTAAAAGAATCATGTTAACCCTTGATTGTTGCCCTGCCTACTGATTGGATTACCTGAACAATGTATTCCCTTTTACCCAGTATTACTCGGTTGTTAAAGGTGGAGGAAGGCCGGAGCCCATCGAGACCACCTTCCCTGCACCTGCAGGGAGTATGTTAGGTCCCGTTGCCAATTAAATATGTATCCAAAGCATTTTTAAATGACTCAAAGGAACCAATATTGACCATGTAAGCAGGCAAGAAATTCCACTGTTTGCATGCTGTGACAGTAAAGAAGTTACTTCTTTCATTGGCGTCAACCTTATGGACTTGGAGTTATTTGCTGTGGCATCTAAGGCCATCTGGTTTGATTGCCCATTCAATGTTGCATTCCTTAGTAAGGTGAGGATCATTCAAGATGTTATAAAGCATCTGTAGGTCATCCCTAATTTTTCAAGTTTGTAGATCATATAGATTTAGGGCACTTAATCTGTTTAGATATGGGAGGGTATTTATGGGTGTAATACATTTAGTAGCCCTCCTTTGACAGACTCTACAATCCATATATCCTTGGCTAGGTAAGGTGCCCAAAAGGAAGAGGCATAGTCTACACGTGGTCTGACATAAGTAGTGTATAGTGGAAGAATATAGGCCTTACTCCTATTAACAAACGCTTTTTGTGTTTTGTTTTTTTCAAATATTTTTAAAAAATGCCCATTTGCTTGGTGTCCCTGTGTTAAATATATCTAAAATGAAGAAAAGGGATTACTATCTGAGGACAGAATTGGGTTTAGCGGGAATGGGGATGAATAAAAATGTTTCAGTTCTCTTGCAACTGTTGTGGTTGAGGGAGAAGCATTGAAATTTGTTTTTCTTAAAGTGATTAATGTCATCAGTGTGAAGGTGCAGGTGCTTGAAAGGGCTAAATCTGGCAGTCCATGGTGTGGTTCAGTCTTGGTGTGCTGCAGAGCTATTTAAAACATAGAAAAATGTTTACGATGAAACAGATGACTGAAAACATACAGAAACTGGATCTAAAAATTGAATAAAATGCCCCACAGAGAGGTTGATTGGTGAAGAGCACAGTATCTTCTTTTGCCTGTACCATTCTTATGTTCAGTGGTAACAGTGAGAGGTTAACTATATTGGGGGTGCTTTAAACAATGGCTGCAATTTATTGTGAAAATGTGAACATTGTGGCACATTGATTTTGATTTTGTGATGCATCCTACTTAGCAGGATTAGCTTTTTTTGTTTATTTGTTTGTTTATTTGTTTTTGCAACTGGGTATAGTTTCATAAAGACAAGGCTCCAGCAAATCAAACTGCAGAACTCAGTCTTTCAATTTTGTAAATAAAAACAGTGTGAAAAAATATGGAAGGTTAAAGCAAAATGAGTAAATAGAAGAGGACAGAAAAAAACAAAGGATACAATTATAACAAATTTTTCAAACTGGATTGCTCTATAGTGAGTACACATGTGATTAGTTAAGTTAGTTAGTTTAATTTTATTTATAAAGCATCCCATCCTGGAGGCTATGGGCACTGTACAGGCAGGCAAGATTTAAAATAAAACCACTACATCAGGTACAAAACATAAATCACTGACAACAACAAACAACAGCTGGACCTACAGGTATATAAAGTCATATTTAAAATAAACAAGTTGGCAGTCAGCTATTTCTAAGGTCCATGAACACTTTTCAAATGGCTCTCTAAAAAGAGGCATCTTCAGACCCTACTTAAACACCTCTACCAATTGGGACCTCCCTTAAAGATCTTGGAAGCAAGTTCTACAATACTGGACCCGCGACCTCAAATGATCAGTCTCCAGAGCTCTTCAGCTGAGATCTGGGAATGACTAGGAGGCCTTTGATAGAGGAGTAGAGCAAGTACAAGGGGTAGAAAGGAGTCAGGAGGTCACACAGGTAGCCAGGGCTCAATCCATATGGGGCCTTAGGAGTGAGCAAGCTCACCTTGAAGATGATTCTCCATGTAACTGGGAGTCAGTGCAAGTCATGCAGAACTGGGGTCACATGACAAGACTTTGGAAGACCCATCAGCAACCTGGCCACTGCATTCTGCACCAGCTGCAGGCACCGGAGAACCCCCTTCACTGACCTCGAGGTAAACAGCATTGCAGTAGTCGAGTCTAGATGTCACAAAAGCATGTGCCAGTGAAGGCAGGTCACCAGGCGGAATCAAGGCATTGATCCGGGTGACATTCCTCAGGTGGTAAAAACAATTCTGGATGACAGATGACACCTGAGCTTCAAGTGTCAATCCATCATCAGGGACAATGCCCAGATTTTTCACCTTAGTAGATAACAGCCAAAGGAGAAGGACCAAGGAATAACCCTGTTCCCATCCCAGCAGAACCTACATCCCGCTGACAACCAATCTCAATCACTAGACCGCCATCTTCCTGGGGATGAGTCCCAGCCAGCTAGAGGACATCCAGTCCTGGAACTTGGCCAGACACTTATTTAGCACCTCCATGGCATTTCTCGCCCCTGGGTACAAATGCCATGTACAGATGGGTGTCATCTGCATAACAGTGAAAACCTAAGCTAATGATCTGACTCAGAGGAAGAATCTACTCTGCGAACAACATAGACTAACCCTGGGGAACTCAAAGAAACTCCCCATCACTATCTTTTGTATACTGCATGTAAGAAATGACTCAAACAAGCTGATGACAGTAGCAGTGAGTCCACAGAGCTTCCTAAAGTGATCCGGCAACACTACATGGTTAGCAGTGTTGAATGCTGAGGAGAGAGCAAAAAGAACAAATACTGACCGATCCCCTCTATCTCTTGCCCTGAGGAAATCATTTTTCAATCTGACTAATACTGTTTTGGTGCCATGTCTGGACCTAAACCCAGGCAGGGAGGGCTCATAGATGTCACAGGCTGCAAGTTGTGCTTCGAGCTGCAGAGCCACTACTTTCTTGATAACCTTACCCAAAAATGGAAGTTTGGAGATAGGTCTATAATTTGCCAAAATGTCAGGGTTGAGAGATGTTTCTTTAGGAGGGGACTTACCAGCACCTCCTTCAAGGCACAGGGGAAAAGACCCTCCGAAAGAAGACACCCGACAATCTCAGTGAACACTAGACCAATGGACTCGACACATCCTATTAAGGGATAGGACTGGTCTGGGTCCAGTTTGTAGTACATGGGCTACAGCCTCGAAATCAACTCGCATAACTCTGCCACCCCCACTGGCCTAAACTCACTCCAGACAATAGGACTGCTTCTTTTTTTTTCAGTTGAACACACTCTATTAAATTTTCAGGTAATAAACTGCAAGAACAAACTAGTATAAAGCACACAATGAAAAGAATACATATCTTCAAAAACCAGAAGCAACCACAATAAACCCACTCAACTATTCCTTCCCTCCCTTCTTCAGCACCGTTAGCCCAATGAAGGAGAAAGGGAAGATTTGAAAGGGAGCCCAGAGACAACAAGAAAAGGAAAAGAGAAGATTTTGGTGCAAAACAAAACTTTTCTCATTATGATTATATCGTAATTGACAACAGGGCATAAAACAATTCACATCTATAATGAAAACACTCTACCTTATGCTGTAAGGAAGCTATCTTCTTTTCCACCAAAAAGGGCCTGGAGAATCTCCTGGTGCCATTCCTTATATGATGGGGTGGCATAGTCTAACTAACTCCATGATACTATGAGCTTGACTGTAAATTTGGTATGTGTATGTATATTTGGTACTGTACGTGTATGTATGTGTTATTCCCTGTATTTTTGACTTGTACTCTCCCGGATCGTGCCTGAAAATAGACAGTTTTGCCTTCTGCACTTACCCAGTTACCAAAAGCTAATAAATAAATAAATAAAATAGAAATCAAAGACATATGAGTCTTTCAAGAGCCAAAAAGACTAGTAGGGTAGAGGCCAACCAGCAGACATCCAATGTAAAGTAATTTTCTAAACCTAAGATAGGGTCCATGGAGGTTTTCATAGTATTCCAAAAGGAGATCACCTTAGCACAGTCCCAAAGCACATGCTTAAGGTGACCTTCAGCGATACCATATCTAGTGCAAACTGAAGAGATGAGTTTGCCCATTTTGTACAACTGTGAGGTGGTATAATATAAATTATGCAGAACACAGTATTGAATCAGTCAGTAACAGTCTTGTTTTATATACTGATACAAAAGTTGCTATATGGTCTGCTACACATTTGGATCCATAGGAAGATCCAAGATCTGTTGCCAATAGTAACAGATCCCAGTAGGACCTATGGGATCAAGGATTTAAAAAGCCCATAAAGCTTAGACACTGAGTGGGGTTGTTCTGCAAGAGACAAAAAGGGTTGAATATCTGAGTGTCCCGCCAGTTAATCATGGACCAGGACCAAAATAAGAGGAGATAGCCACTGCTGCAGATATTTGAACCTATATGAATGGGGTATGGAAAAACATTCCCAAAGGACGGTAGATGAGAGAAGCTTGCCCTCTTCCAGCAGAAAATCCAGTGAAACATCATGGAGCTGTGGGTAAAAGACAATGTAAATTGGATGGTAGGCAATCTGAATATTTAGATTACCCAATAAAGTCTGAGTAAAAGCCTTTGTCAAATCTTGGCCCAAATACATACATACAGTAATTGATGGAGGGCTTTCAATGACCAAAAAAGTGGTGTTGCCTTGAGTGGAGTAGGCAAGCAGGATGGTTTCAAATAAAGCAAACTACTCATCTACAAGCCCACTCATCGACAAAGCCACCTTTCAAAAGGCAACCAAAATGGGACACAGGTAGCCTCCATCTGCTCTGTCCAGAGACGGGGAAAAGATTCATTTTCACCACACTAACTCTCCCTGACAGAGAGAGGAAGAGCTGCCCAACACTGCAGATCTGACTTGCGCTTTTGTAGAAGAGGTGTAAGATTTTCTTTGATCAAAGCTGAGGGGAAAATGGGTTAGGCGCACACCTAAATAAGTCAATACCTTAGACACCCATTTTAAGCCCAGATCCAAGATCCCCTGTTTATTAACATAAACATTAAGCGGCATAGCCCTGGTCTTCTCTAAGTTTAACCTGTACCTAGAGGTGGCAGAGAATCATTGAATTTCAGCTAATACTGCAGGGATTGAGGTGGAGGAGTCCTCAACATGCAGAAGAAGACCATCTGAATACAGCTATAAATTATAATGGTCCCCTCCAACTGAAGTCTCTTTTATCACTTGGTAAATCTGGAGATAATAAATTAAGGGCTTCATGTAAAATTTAAAGAGAATGGGGGAAAGGAGGCATCTTTTCCATGTCCCATGCTGCAACAAAAAGGAGGCAGGCAAGACAACATTATACCATATTTGAGCAGTAGGATTACAATACACTACTCTGATCCATTTAAGAAATTCAGAAGGAAAAACACATTTTTCCAAAATACAAAACAAGGCCAGGAGACCCAATCAAAAGCTTTTTCCAAGCCCAGGGAGATTGAAAATGAAGGAGTCTTGCTCTTCCTGGACGTGAACATCAAGTAATGAACCTTATGAAGATGGTTGTTGGACAAGCCACCCGACATAAAACACACCTGCATTGGGCCAATCATACCATCCCAACCCAACTGCGGCCAATTGGCCAGTACTCTGGCTAAAATTTTAATGTCCAAATTTAGCAAAGAAATCAGATGATAACTACTGGGTGATAAATCATCTTTTCCTGTTTCCTAATATGTTTGATTAATGCCTGGGTAAATGTAGGGTCAGTAAGATCCAAAGAGATTAAATAGACAGGTTAAAAATGGTGTGAGGTCATCTGCACAGACATAAAAATGATTGGTTAAAGTGTCAGGACTGGGAGTTTTATCTGGGGGAAGCTGTTTAATCACTTGATGGACTTCTTGCTCTATAATGTGGTCCTTTAAAAGCTATTGCTGCTGCTGGGGTTAACATAGGGAGAGGAATAAAATCAAGATATGGTTTCATCTTGAGGGGTCAAAGATGGATCACTTTGCCATAAGCTTTGGACCTATCCTAAGGTTAAAGGCCTGAGGAATATGGTGCAAAACAAACTTCTACCGGCTTTTAATTATTCCTCCTTTTTCGCACCAGATGTTTATTTGTTAGGTAACTATTCAGTGATCACTTCCTTGACACAAAAACATCATATGTCAATACTGGCCTTAGTTAACAAACTTATTATTTTATGCCATTGGAAAAATAATTGTCAACCCTATTTTACTGAATGGTATCAAGAATTTCTATCAGCCGTACTGTAGCAGCGGAATGAGTGATGACTTGGTCCAATGGTGCTTGGGTTAAATTAGAGAAGTGCTGGTCATCATTTTACTCAAAGTTTGTAGCTTGTAACTGGGTTGCCAGTCTGTCTGATGTTTTTAGCATGGATCTTTCTTTTTTTATTTTCACACAGATTTTCCTACTATCTCTTCAATGAATGTCTCTCATGGGCAACAGCTCATAAATTGTCACCCATACCTTTTTCTTCTTACGTTAATCTATATAGGGACTACCCTTCATTGTGGTGCTGCACATGGAGGGCTGGGGGGATGGCAGTGAGAGGGAGGGATGGGGAGGAGGGTTGTATGGGGGGGTGGTATTTTCTTTCTCTTAATTTTCTTTTGCTTTTGTTGTTGAATGTACTCGCATTACATGTGTTGAATGTATGTTGTTGTTGTTGTTTAATGATGTATTGCTGTTTGGTTGTTTTGTATTGTTACTCATGTTGAAACTTGAATAAAAGATATTGAACTGCAAAACAAAAAAATACAGTTTAATTTAGTTTGCAGAAGCAATAGTGGGGGAATCATTCTAATGTAAAGAACTATAGTATTTCTGAAAAACTTCTACAATAGTACATGGGTGAATAATGACAGGCCCCCCCCAGGGCTAGACTGAATACAGAGAATAGCCTTCGAGAACTCAAGTTGCCTGAGATGAAAAGCTAATAATTTCCTGGCTCTTTCCCCAGACTCCAGATAGGGAATCAACATTAGGGCCATAGACCGAGCCAAGCAAAATGTCAGTTAATCCTAGCCGACCATGCAACAAAATATACCACCCCTCCGGATCTGCTGTTTCCTGGCTCAGTTGGAAAGACAGCCAGCAAGCTATCAATATGGCTACTCCACCTTTCTTATTACTATTCCCTGTACCATATACCTGGCCCACCCATTCCTTCCTAAAATAGTGGATATCCCCACTCCATAAATGAGTCTCTTGCAGAAAAGCAATCCCCACTTGAAACTTCTTAAGATGATACAAAAGCATATGACATTTCTGTTTGTCCTGGGCTCCCCTAACATTCCTTGTCACAAATGTAAATAAATGTCCAATTATTAAACAGATAGATAAGGCCGGCCCATTGGTGCAGGGGAAGTGCCACTATTCACGATACTGGTGGCCCTGGTTCGGAAGCATGACTGGGGAATCAGAGGGCCAGCCAGGGAGAGGAGGCTTGAGGGTCCCAGGACTGCTCATCTTCTCTGAGAGGAAGGAGGCTGAGGTTCAGCACCTGAATGACCTCAGGCAGAGGCCTGAGGTACAGCAAGCCCCAGCCACATAGAAGGGGGATGCGTGATGGATGTCAGCACTCATGCCTTGATGTCAGGGTACATGTCACACAGGAGAGAACACCAGAAAATGGCTCTCTGCAAACTAGGAAGATGTAGTGCTGGGCACAGATCCCCCATGCCCTTACCTGTCTGGAAATGGGGTCCCAATGACACAAAGATGCTCAGAGTGTACAGGCCCTACCTCATCTCCACCTGGGGGGCAAACCAAGGCTACATGGGGGACCTCCACTTTGGCCTCCAGGTATGAGGGCAGGGACAGATGCTGTAGGCAACTCCCAATGAAGCAGAGTGCAGGGGGCAGGGAGGAGCATAAACAGAAGTAGAAAAAGCAAAATAAATAAACAGATAAGAGAAAGATACCAGTCCTGCAACATGGAACAACAATAAAAACAAATAAGAAAGCCATGCCCTGGGACCCAGCCCCTTCCCTCTCCAATACCATGAAAGTTTAATACCTTCAACCTACCCATAGATATCCCATAACAGAAAAAAAACAGAATCCCAAAAATAACCATCCAAGTTATACAACACGAACACCATAAAACCCAATATAACAACTCCCCCATCCTCCCATTCCCTTAGATCAACCGACTCCCGAACCCCGGTAGTCCCCTGCAAATTCACCTAAATTGGCCAATTCACTTACTCTCACCACCTCCCAAAAATTTGGAATTCACTCCCCCTCAAATCCGGCACTCATCCTCTGCCTACTCTATCAGCTCTGCCCTCAAAAATTACATTGCGCTTAACTGTTCCTTCCATGTCACACCCTAATCCCCTGCTATAAGCCCTGGATAATCCCTACCCCTCTACCATCACCTAACTAATTTCTAGCTCTCCTCCCCTTCCTCCAAACTTCTCCCCCTTACTGGCCTCCCTTCATCTCTCACAGAATGTAAGGGACATCAAATACTCTCTATGGGTCCCTCTCCTACCCCCCCGCCATGGGCTTGTATCCCTCATCTACTCCCCTACCCCTACATCCCTCCACCTTACCCATCCCTCTCCTTTTACCCTTTTCTTACATGTATGCACTTGTTACTAACCCAGTACTTATTATCAATTCACTTTTTCTACATATTATGCACAACTCTGTTTTAACACTGTTTGTAACACCTGCCTTGCAACTGTATGTTAATGTTGATCTTGTAACTTGAGTGTAACTTGAACAGGACTCTTCCCCCTTCCCTCCCCCCTTTTCTTTACTTTTACATAAGCGCTTGTTTACTTGTTAACCCGACACTTATTATTAACCACTCTTTCTACCTATTATGTGCAACACTGTTGTACCACTGCTTATAACACCTGCCTTAGAACTGTATGTTAATGTTGATCTTGTAATTTGAATTTTTAATTTTTCAGTCCTATTGTACACCTTCCCCCCCCCCCCAGGTCGCACTGGGAGATAAGCGACTTGTCACTCAGTGTGCCTTCCTGATGAAACGTTTCAATAAATAAATAAATTAATGAACTCCATTTAAAATCTAGTCTTTCCCGGTCCTAATGACTGCAACCCAAAAAATCTGTAGCCCATGATGCAATCATAAGCTGCCTTCACAAGTACAGAAGAAACAAAGACATGTATATATATATATATATATATACATATATATATACAAAATCACACATAGCCCCATAATGCAAATCACAACTAAATATTATGTTGGTTCAACTCTGAGCAGAACTGCATGGTGCCGAAATGCCTCTCACACAGTATGCAAAGGATGCCAACAGAGGACACAGACACATGTTTTATCCTACCAGGACTTATCAGTGTGCCTCATCAGTATGACACCCCAGTGGAATGAACCAGCTACCCTAAGCTGGTCTACCTAGGTTGGGTTATGGTGAGCCAAATAAAACCAAAAAAAATAAGCTAAAAGACAAAGAACCTAAGAGTGCAAGCACTGAGGCAATAGTTACCTCAAAAGGCATTGGCCAGAATGCCAAGTTTCAAAGAAATACAAAATTACACATGCCCTCATAATGCAAAGCATCATGGGCTGTATATGCAAATCACCACTAAATATTATGCTGGTTCAACTTTAAGCAGAAGTGCATGGAACTGAAAGGCCTCTTACACAGTATGCAAAGGATGCCAAAAGAAGGCACAGACACGTATTTCATCCAACCAGGACTCATCAGTGTCCCTCATCTGTGTAAGATATATATATATATATATATATATATATATATATATATATATATATATATATATATATCAAAAACTACTAGGTACAACATTTAAAGTCCTTTTATGGCCAAGACATCTAGAAATGTACTTTCCAACTGTACATAAAACATGGGACTATCAATCTAGTTTGGTAATAAGAATCTTTTCTATAATAGTCCATTAAGATCCAGAAGAACAAAAACCAGCAATTGGGTCCCAAAAAGTTCTGACCAGAGATGCCTACAAAAACACTTGACCCTGTCACAGTTCCATTCCGGTGACCAGAAAAGCTGTTCATTTTCCCGAGTACTAACTGGAATGACCTCTCTCAGTTTAGCAGGTGCTTCATCCAAAGGGGGTCAATAAACGAGTCCAGTGTTCATACTAAGGCTCATACTAAGGTAATAGGAGTGAAGGAGGTTGTATGTCTATAAATGCTCCTGTTATTAGTAGTAATTTAATTTATGACCCATTAATATATGTTTGTCCAATTTATTCTTAAATTGTTATTTACATATACTTTAAACAATTTCCTCTGGAAGATGATTCCAGGAGTTCACCACCCTATGAGTAAAGAAAGCCCTTCTCCTTGCTGTATTGAATTTATTGGTCTGAAGTGAAGATTATGGGCCTGATTCTAGAAGTTTGGCGCAAGTCCCTGCCAAAAGCAACTTGCACCAAACACCGTTGTGACATGGACCCTAAGCCGTATTCTAGGAGGGGCAGGGTCTCTGTGGCTAAGTCCCGTGACTTGTGACATACGGACAGGTACACCAACCCAAGGGGTATGTTGCAAGTAGCAGCCCCCCAGCAACTGTAAGTGCCCCCAAAGCCCTTCAGGGCAGCTGTGTCCTCCCCATGCAGTCCCCAACCCAGTCTTGTGTTGTAACTGTTTAAATATTAAACCCCCCAAGATCCCTGGTAGTCCAGTGGCCCCCACCTGCCCTACCTAGCAATTCCAGTCCCCCGCATCCCACCCACCCATCCACAGCTGGCGACTGGCACAGCCACCTCTCACCTCACGGCCCAGCACCGACTGAGCTCATGAGCACTTACTGAATAGATGCACTCAGAAATGAATGAATACTCATTCATTTCTGAGTCGCATCCTACTGTAGCAGTAAACACTCATGCAGAGCCCAGCTGGCTGCTGAGGTGAATGAGAGGTGGGCTGTGCCAGTCACAGGGATGGTGAAAGACTGGCACTGCTGGGTGGTGTGGGTGGGGGCACACTGACTACCAGGGATCTTGGGGTTTATTTTGCAACAGTTGCAGCAACATATGAGGTCAGTTATGGATTGGGGGCACAGCTGCCTGGTGGTGTGCTAACAGTGTGGGTCTGAGGCATGATGTGTATGGGCTGCCCTGCAGGGAGGTGAGGGTTTGGGGTTCTGGGGGCTAGGGGTGTGAGATGCCCAGCTGGGCACATCTGCTCGGGGGATCGGGGGATGGAGGACTTGTGGGCTGCCCTGTGGGGAGCAGATGGGAGTGTTCTGGGCATGGGGGGAGAAATCCTGGAGTGGGTGCAGTGGGTCTCCAGAACCCCATGGAGGACATATGTACAGTTACGCCAGCTAAATGCTGGCGTAACTTACCTTGCCGGTTCTCTTTCGGGGGTTCCTGTAGAATCCCAACATTGGGGATTGTGTTGCTGCCCTACTAGAATAGGGCATAACAGCTGCCGTAAACCCCCTAGTGCCATGTCGCAGGGGGTTTATGGTGCAGCTGCAGGTGCAACTGCTCTTTGGTGCAAGTGGCCTGCACCATGTCACAGGCCACATTGTAGAATCCCACACATCGCAACTGCTGGCGTAACTCGCTACTTGCACCATTCATTTTGGCTCAAGTGCTGTTATGCCAGGTGTAACTCTTTTAGAATGGGGCCCTATGTCTTCTAGGTGACCTCTCATATACTTTAAAGGTTAGATTCAAGTCATTCATAATATTATTATCATCACGTGTCAAATTATAACATAATTATAACATAACAACAAGTCACCCCATTTTCTCCTAGTCTGGAGAGACATTAAATTAAGCTGCTTTAATCTATCGCAGTCAGTGATATCTATTTCAAGCCACATAGGGTATCAACACCCACAGAATATTGAAATGGTAACTGGCAAAACACTTGTTGTACTCCACAAGAGCTCATAGTAGCTGTCCCCAAACAATGCACAAGGACTCCTCAAATTTATCTCTGTGCCCAAAATCCAGACTATTACAGTTCATGAGAATTCAAAAAACAAGAAAAAAAAAACAATTGAACACCAGAAACAATGATATGGGGGGTCACAAAGGAACTAATCTAAGGATCTTCCACAGTGTTGTATGTCCAGATCATGACGTCACTCAGAGTTCCCATATACCATTCAAGTCACCAAGTTTTAAACAAAAACAGCTGGAAAAATGCATAGTGGGTCCCTGCATAAAAAAGAAGCCATTTAAGGGGTCCATTCCTATATCCCACCAAGGAGTGTTGCAAAGGTAAACAAATGTAAGACAGAGGGACTTGTGATTGCCAGGGCACCGAACAAATCTCAAATCCTGCCAGTTTCCAGAACTCAAGTTCAGGAAGTCCGTACAGAAGAGTATCGGTGCCCACATAGAACAATAAAATACTCATCAGTGGCCAACATAAGCACAACAAAAATACAATAACAAGCTATTATTACAAACTGTCAAATCCATGTAACTTGAAGACTCTTAAGGAGCTTTAAAAAAGATCAGGTAGAAGTGCAGAAAGCTCACTTTTAGCCTGCTCCATAGAATCGAAAGTTTTCTGGGTGCCATTATGGATAACCTGTAGTCAGGCAGGGTACAGCATCCAGAATCATATGTTAGCAGCCAGTAGCTTGTAGACTATAGGTCGATAAGTTGTCTCCTTCTGCCTCATCGACAGTGGTAAATCTTAAGTAATACAGAGCTTAACACTCTCCCAGGACACTTGCTGTAGCTCCCAAACATTCATTAGGAGGTGTTGTCATTGACTTCTGGTGCAGCTCTCAACAAGCATGGCAGCATAAGTAGTGAGCTCCTGCATGCAAAACCGGGAATATCTTGCAATTGGCAGTTTTAGGAAAAAACAAACTAGTAATTATAGCAGGAGAATTGTGGCTAATTCAGAACTAAATGGAGGGCACAACAGATTTGCAATTCTTGCACCTGAAAACAACAAATCAGATGGAGATGTGAGGGACTCAGAGGTCTCAGTGCAATCCACCTCAAACCGCTCCAGCCATCGCATGGGATTCAGAACATCCCAATCACACAGACAACCAGATAAAACTGTGGATAATAAGTTGGACAACATTTTACAGGAGATACAGGGAGTTAAGACTGAAATACAGACTTTTAAAGAGGCACAGGAGACAATTAGATCAGACCTTACTGCATTAGATCATAAAATGTGGCTGGCCCATTGGTGCAGCAGTTGGATTTCCATTTGCGATGCTGGCGACCCGTGTTCAGGAAGGGACCCGGGTCGCTGGAGGGCCAGCCAGGGGATGAAGGATGGCTCATAGAGTGACACCTCGTCTTCTCTGGCGGGAGGGTGGGGGTGTGGTCTGGTGCCTGTTGGCCCCTGAAGGAGGCCAGGAGCACAGCAGAACATCAGGCCCTCAGGTGACTGGGGATTGGTGGGCATCGGTGTAAGCCTTGATGTCTGTGGCACGCTACTCTCTCCTAGAGAAAATGCAAAAATAGCACCCTGGCCAATTAGGTGACTGCTTCTCCGGGCCCTCCTCGTTGAGCTCCTGGACCTCCATCTGCCACCTCACCAGCACCCAGGATTGTTGGTATTGCCAGAAGACTTATCCCCTATGATGGTAAGGGTCCATCCCAATGAAGGGATACATTGGGGTTACCTGGGCTTGCTGTGATGTGGGGTCATGGGGTCAGGAGCCATCAAGAGAGGAAGTCCTTGAAGAGGTCTGAATGAGGGATCGGCCAGAGTGTGGGGTGGGCTCATAAAAAAAAAGAACATAAAATGGAAACTATGGAGGAAGCATCAGAGGTTCAAGAAATGCAGATCTAATAACTACACAAAACTCTGGGACAAGCTGTTCAATTCTGCCAGATGATGGCCAATAGAAAGGAGGACTCAGAAAACAGGCAACACAGACAATATATTTGACTCTGTGTGATCCTGGAAGATAGCGAGGGTTCAGATATTCAGGGGTTTGTTGAAACAGTCCCCTGAGCCTCCCTGTTCCTTGAGCCCAACCAGAATTTAGAACTGGAAAGAGTGCACAGGGCTGTGAGACCCAGGCCTATGCATCCTGAAGCCCACCTGAGATCAATAATAATGCACATCCTCAAATATACAGTAAAAGAACCAGTATTTTAGAAAACATGGTCACAGGGCAAAATCTTCTATGGACAGACCAGAACCATTATCGATAATGATTATGCCCCGTGACCATGCAAAAACATTGGGAATATATCGCTTAATTTCAAACACTGAGACAACAAAACCTAAAGTTCTCAACCTCCTACTCAGCATGCTCGTCATTCAATTTCTAGACGGGCAGAAAAACTATGACACAGCAACTGAGGCCTGGAAAAATCTATGAACATGAGGGATCCCCTTGCCACCTCATGCTCCCTTGCCTCAGTGGCCAACATCATCAAGGCAGAATACTTGAGCTGCAATGCAGGACCCTGGGTCTCAACAGGCTGCACTGAACAAGCTGAAAAAAGATGATTACCCAGCTCACAACTGAGGAAGCCTGAGTGAACTGCTATAGATATGAACTACCACACAGTGAGTAGACTTACTTTACTGGGAAAACTCTGGGTTGGCATCTGGGCTGGGGGCTGGGTGGGCTGGTAGACTAGGTCTCCAATATGACTTTAGCCCTAGTTGCCTTTCTGTGGGTCTGGTGAGGGGATACTTTGTGACCTGGGATCCTGGGTTGTTCCCCCCCATGTGGAATAATAGCCATGCAAGCTGCCCATATATAAGCGGGCGACTGACTCTAATAATGATGGGTGGTGGGGCAGAGCCAGTAGAACCTTTGACCAGATAGGGCTGCACTAATTTCCTGTCCTCCTTCCCATTGTAAATGATCACTATTAGATAGGAGCAATACTAGAGGCCGGGAGGAGCAGCTTTGATGGATGGGGAGTGGAGACAGACCTGGTAGCCTAGACCTGGTAGCCTGGGCCCGGGTCCATGGATTGTTCCCTTAAATACCTGCTAAATAAGATGAACAATGATGTCTGGGATCCTCAATAGGTCTTTCATACCAATATAAGGGGTCGGGGGGCTGGACATGGTTGGGGGGCCCTGGCCCCCCTCCCGTGCCAAATCAGTTAGAAATTTTTGTTTTTCCTACTAAATAGAGAATGGGACCTTGGAGGCAAGAGATGGGACCTATGAGTCATAGGATGATGGGCTGGGTACTAATCCAAGTCACATTAGTGCTGTACAGAGATGGGGGAGGCGATGGGAGATCCTGGTGGGCTATGGGTGTCTCCTATGCCCTGGGGCGGGGTGGGAGCTTGGGCTGGGGGGATTTGGAGATTGGTATCTGCTGACTGCATGGTGCTTCTCCCTCAGGGCCTAGAGGGTGAGATCCAGAGACCTGGGAAAAGCACATTTTCTCTTCCAATTCTTCCCCTGCAGAGACTTCTAAATCAAAGGAACTCACAGCCTGACTATTTAAACATTCCCCTCATGAGAGGAGGACATCTATGACAATATATCATTTATACATTATCTAACAGTGCTACCCAGTGGAAGGACCGGTGTCTATTGTGCTGCAAGGGTGTTGTGACCCCCAATAGACACTTCTGGGGTAAATTCAGCACTTAAGCTCACCCTGCAGTGAGTGGGTGAGCAAAGATGCTTGCTGACAGTTACAAAGCAGAACCCCAGCACAATAGATGTGCGATTTGTATTCAGCACATATTTTTAAATGAAACATTCTGTGTGTATGTACTTTTCCTGAGCCCTACAAATAAAGTAGGTAGCAAGTACTGCTGCCAGCACCTGAACTAAGTAGTGTAACAAATGGACTTTTTTATTGTAAAAGGGAGTGCTTGTGGTAGTGTGCTTCTGCAACTTATTTTTAACTGCACATATATACCTGAAGGCATTTCTGGCACTATTGTGCTGTGATGGTGTTGTGACCCCTAATAGACACTTCCAGGGCAAATTCATCACTTAAACTCACCATGCAGTGAGCAGGGTGAGCATGGGCAGGGCACACATTCGCATGCATGGAGATGCGTGCTGAGACACGTGGGTCTGCACGTGTTATGCATGTTGAGCATGTAGAGCAGGAAAGATGAATATAAGGCTAACAGCAGGATTTCCAGGTAGACCTCAGTACTTGTTGAGATGAAATAATGCAAATGTAAGATACTGACTGTAATTGCAAGGGGGCTGTATATAAAATTATGTATAATTCAAACACAGTACTCATATTCTTGCTTGCATCTATTATAGGATCAGTAGTAAAACAAAACTATGGATATTGTAACACTATTAGTAGGAAAGGTGGGGAATCTATGTATAGAATGCAATATGTACCTATTCACAGAAGTTCAAATTACTGAGTCACTGTTTACTTCTTAGACCTGGTTCTCTCAAATGGAGATGGAGAGAGGATCACAGATGTAGAAGTGGGTAGCCATCTGGGAACTAGCGACCATCGAACAGTATGGTTCACAATAAACACAGCAATAGAGTCAAGCCATACAAAGGCAAAAGTACTGGACTTTAGGAGGGCTGACTTTGCCAAAATGGGTGAGTGCCTAAGGAATGCACTAGGTAATGGCCAGGAAGGAGGGGTAGAAGAACAATGGGGAATATTAAAAACTGCCATCACAGAGGTAACAAACCTTTGTGTGAAGCAAATAAACAAAACAAAATGATGTAAGAAACCACTATGGTTCTCAAAGGAAGTGGCAGTGAAGGTTCAAGAGAAAAAGAAAGCATTCAGGCAGTACAAGGAATCGCAGAAGGAGCAGGACAGAGAACTGTATCAGTTAAAGCAAAAGGAAGCTGGGAAGGCAGTCAGAACAGCAAAGGCCCAAACCAAGGAAAAGATAGCCAACTCAGTTAAGAAGGGGGATAAAACCTTTTATAGGTACATCAGGGAGCGAAGGAAGACCAAGGGAGGGATAGTGAGGCTTAATAAAGGGAGGGAGGGTGGGCAGAGGGAGTCTGTGAAAAGGCAGAGATACTAAATAAATATTTTTGCTCAGTATTTACAAATGAAGAGGGGGAGGTACCTAAAACAAACAGTAGAAACACTCTGGATACAGAAGTTGATACCAGCCCATTTACAGGAGAAAGGGTTCTGAAAGAACTCTTAAAACTGAAGGTGGATAAAGCAATGGGGTTTTATGGGATTCATCCCAGAATTCTAAAAGAACTAAGGGTAGAACTAGTGACACCACTGACTACCCTTTTTAACAAATCATGGGAGGATGGGGTGGTACCCAAGGACTGGAGGAGGGCAGATATGATTCCCTTCACAAAAGTGGAGCAAGGCAGAAGCAGGAAACTACAGACCTGTTAGTTTAACCTCAGTGATAGGGAAAATGATGGAATCACTTCTGAGAAAAGAATTGTCAAGTATCTAGAGGCCAGAGGGGCACAGGACCCAAGGCAGCACGGATTCACAGCGGGAAGGTCATGCCAGATGAATCTAATAGATGTCTTTGACTGGGTGACCAAAGTAGTAGATCAGGGAGGGGCTGTGGACATGGTCTACCTAGACTTCAGCAAAGCATTTGACACAGTCCCACACAAAGATTAATATACAAGTTAGCCAGCCTGGGAGTGGGTCCCAAGATGACAGCCTGGGTAAAGAATTGGCTGGAGAATAGGACACAGAGAGTAATAGTAAATGGAGTCCACTCAGAAGAAGGGGTTACTAGTGGGGTCATGAGGGTTCAGATAGACCAGTCCTCTCAATGTCTTTATAAGCAACATTGCAGAAGGACTGGAAGGAAAGTGTCTCTTTGCAGATGACACAAAGATCTGCAACAGAGTTGATGCACAGGGTGGGGTGGAAAGGATGAAGGGACTTGGCAAGGTTATAGGAATGGTCAAATGTATGGCAGCTTAGATTTAATGCTAAGAAGTGCATAATGCACCTGGGAAACAAAACCCAGGGAAGAGTACACAATGGGGGGTGAGATACTAACAACAACAAAAATGGAAAGGGACCTGGGGGTAGTCATATCAGATGACCTAAAGGTGGGCAAGCAATGTGAGAGGGCAGCAAGGAGGGCTGGGGGGATACTGGGATGCATAGGGAGAGGCATCACCAGTAGAAAACAGGAAGTTGTTATCTCTCTGTAGAGACAACTGGTCAGACCCCTTCTGGAGTACTACATGCAGTTCTGGAGACCGAATCTCTGCAAAGACATAGACAGGATGGAAGCTGTCCAGAGGAGGGCAACTAAAATGGTACAGGGTCTGCACCAGAAGACATATGAAGAGAGACAAAAGGAGCTTAATATGTATAGCCTCGAGGAAAGGGGGGGACATGATAGAAATGTTCAAGTACCTCAAGGGAATCAACAAAGTCCAAGAGGGTAGCATCTTTCAAAAAAAGAGGTGTGCAAGAACAAGAGGGCACAATTTGAAGATGGAGGGGTGGCTCAGAGGTAATTTAAGAGTATTTTTTCACAGAGAGGTTGTGGATGCATGGAACGGCCTTCCAGAGGAGGTTGTGGAGTCAGAAACAGTGGTGGAATTCAAGCATGCATGGGACAGTCATAAGGCCATTCTATGGGGTGGGGGTAGGAAGAAGTAGGCTGCTGGTTAACTAGGATCTGCAGCTTAACAAGTAGGTAGGGAAATGGGCAGACGGGGTGGGCCAAGCGGTATTTATCTGCCATCAAATTCTATGTTTCTATGTTCTTGTTTTAAATGTAAACAAAACACTGACATGCTGACAGAGATTTTGACCTTTGGTACCAGACTACAAGTGATAGAAATTAGCCAACAACAAATGGCACAAAGATTAAAAAATAAAGATGAAGAACAAATGAAACAAAATGGGCAACAAATTTATAAAGATGGGGTAGCTGAAAATGAGCAAATTTATGCCAAATATTAGCAGCCCCCTTCAATCCAAACAATTCAAGATCAAGATGAGAGTGGATTACATAAAGAAACAAATACCTTAAACAAAAAAAAAAGAAATAGAGACAATGAGGGAGATGAAGATTCAGAAACATGGCGTCAGGTCCAAAGTAGGAGGCCAGCAAAAAAAGGGGAGAAAACCCAACAAATTTCAACTCCCCATTCATAATAGCTTTGATCCGCTTATGCAACTAGCAGAAGATGAACATATACAAACCCAGACTGGTTTGTCCCCCACGACATCATTATTGGATGTCAGTCCATGTGTTGTCACTTCCTTAATACAGACCTTAACGGCAATTATTATTAGTACCCAAACAAACGTAACTAATATTACAGGTACTATAGTTCAACACTCTGGCTAAGAAGGTACAGTTGAGGAAAATGGGGGAAATATAAACATAAATGATGACAATGCAGGACAGCAAATAAAAGATGATATATTCATATTAGAATATTCTATAATCAAATATACAGACAGATTTTCTACTAGAGGAAATAAAGGAAATACTACAAGTTGTAGTTACAGTGGTGCCAAAATTAAAGATATAACAACTATGCTGTCAGGTAATTTTCATAATACAGTGAACAATCAAACTGCCATCATACATGTTGGTACAAATGATTTTAGTAGCCACGGGGTAGAGGACATAATTACAGATATGAAACATATGATGCAAACATTAAAAAACTCAAATGTGACACCAATCATATTTGAAGTATTACCAGTCCCCAGAGCAACTTATACAAAACAAAAAAATATTAAGGCGTATAACAACTGGCTACATAAATGGTGTCTTACAAATGAAATAGAAAGTATAAAATCCTGGGAACATTTTGAAAATAGTCCTCTACTATATGGTTTTGATGGACTAAATCTCAGCAGACAAGGTTCACATCTACTGTGTTGTATTTTTCATAAGACTCTTCAAAATATTCAAAAGGGAAAAAACTAGATCGTGGAGGGCAACAGGTCAACATGACTAGAAGAGAACATTGTAGTAAAATTAGAAACAACAATAAAAACTACAATATTAAAAAGGGTTTGTCATTCTTATTAACCAACGCAAGAAGCTTACATTGTACCAAGCTAGATGAACTAGAATTAATATTGAATGAAAATAACATTGACATTGCTGTGGTCACAGAGACTTGGTGGGGAGAACCTCTAGTTGGAATACAAATATACAAGGTTATAATACCCTATTTAAGAATAGATCCAGTAAGAGAGGAGATGGGGTTGCCCTATTTATAAAAATACTTATCAAATAATTGAAGAGTCACTTAGTAATAGCCATTTAGAAATCTTGTGGGTTGAAATTTCTAGAAAAAAGCAAAAAAGTCTGTGCATAGGAATTTGTTATAGGCCACCACATACAAATCTTATAGTACAAAATAAAGTGGAATTAACACCAACGCCAATAATACTGACTTAATATTGTTGGGAGATTTTAACCTTTCTGGAATAGATTGGACAAATAAAATAGCATCAGTGTTTATGATGAAACTTTTCAGGATACATGTGAATCAAATGGTATTCATCAATTAGTCACAGAACCTACTAGAAATAGTAATATATTAGATACAGTATTAACAGGTATTTCAGACCAGATTACAAACATTAAAATCAGACCCCCACTAGCCAATAGTGACCATTAGATTATAATGTTTAAAACAAAAATAAATTTTAAGAAAATTTGAGGTAAAACAATAATTAAAGATTATAGTAGAGCAACTGTTTCCAAAAATATTGGAACAATTAAAACAATGGAAGTGGGAAGATGGGTCTACCTCTCCAGAAGAGATCTGGACAAAGGTAAAAAACAGAATACTTGAATTAGAAACAACATATATTCCAAATAAAATATCTTACAACAAAAAAGGTAAACTACCTATCTGGTTTACACATAAAATATCCATCTATTGGCTCAGAAAAGAAGAGCATATAGGGCATTGTCTACAGATAAAAATGGTTATAATAAATATAGATATAAAAAGATACTTAGGGAATGTAAACATAAAATTAGGTTTGAAAAAAGGAAAATTGAGTTCAAATTACCTTACATGGTCATTCTACTATTGGCAGCCAAAAAAGTTACATCCCGTAAGTGGCTATAACCTGGCCCTCCAACACAGAGAGAATGGAAGGATTTCACTCATCACATATATTTAATGGAAAGGCTAACGGCCGAACTAAACCTCAAACTGAACTGACTCAGGGAATTTTGGAACAAATGGTTAATCTGGGTAAAATTATTCATAGACCAGATATTATTCCATAGAACAGCCTGATGAAAATACTTATCTTTGTGACCACTGATTTGGGGAGATAAGCCATGCAAAGAATATTACCAGATTAGAGGTTGAAATTGATAATACCAATTGATGTATATGTTTCACACTGTATGTAATGATATCTATTTAAAAACAATAAGAAGTATATGGCTCCAGAAAAACTTTTTCTTTTTAATAAAATGTGAATTAAAAAATGAGAAGGTGTTGTCTGTCCAAATAGTTTAAGTACTTGAAGGTCAATGTGTGGGAAGGCCAACCCTCTGGCATAATTGGGCGAAGTGCATAATGAGACCGCTCAATGATATAAGATGGACCATTTGGGGAGAATCCAGCCAGTTTCTTACACAGCTTCTGCTCTAATTATAGTACATCTAGACCACCTGCCTGCTCCAGAAGACAGACAATAACAACATTATTTCACTGACTCCTTCCTTCCAGGTCTTCAAACCTAGACTCTAGGTAGGCCATTTTTGCTGGAGAGCAGCCACCTCAGGATCAAGTCACTCTCACCGATCATCAAGAGAGCTAATTCAGGCTTCAGTATCACCCACCTTTTGCACTAATGCTTTGGAGATCATTTGCAGGGCTTGTAATTCTGCTGTTATAAGCTGGAGAGTGTCTTTAACCAGAGTAAATTCTTGTAAAAAGTTTTCTTCTGTAAGTGTCACCATAGTAGCTCCAGTTCAGCTCGGCCCCACAGTCTGAGATTTGGACCACTTTGACCACTTGTTTTTCTTGGGATTTATCGGTGGTGTATGGCATGGGGGGGGGGCTGTTTTCATCTCTACCTCCACAGTGTTGGAAATTGTTTGCAGCACCACACTCAGTACCCTTAAGGTAAGCATTAAAATTATGCAGCACGTAAGAATAAAAAAAATAACAAAGCAAATAATCAAAAAATGAGAACAAGAGCTGGAGAGGTCAATAAGAGTATTTACTCTTGGCAGCCCTTCACATGACTGCCAATAGGAGTGCTTCTGGAAACGTGCAACTCACCACTGCAGGGCTGCAACTGCTCCATTTGAGAATCCCAGCCATAATCTAGGAAAACCTGTCAGAGAAGAACAGAGAAAACTCCTCACACTGAGGGACTGAAAATGCTCTTTTCAGCTGCAGATAGGCAGGATGGAGTAGTCTGTCTACAGTACAAAAAAGCAAAGCCAGCCTGTTTCTCCCTTCAGCAATCTCCCTAGACAGGAACATTGCCTTCTTATGGTTGATTGCCCTTTGATATTCACTGAAGTGAATTCTCAAAGCCAGTTTGTCCTCCTCGGACCAAGACCTCAGCCAATAATGTTCCAACCTCTGACCCCTGGTCTTCTTCTCCATGAGAGCCCCATCAAACCACTGGGGTCTCAAGTGAGAAGACCAGGGTTGTATACAGACTGGTGCAACAGAGTCGAGCACCTTGGAGACAGCACTATTATAGGCTGTCTCCACCTCACCCATATCTGACACACAAGCAATACACACCAGACAGATTCAGTACTGCCATCAGTCCCTCTGGGGGCACCCCTTCAAAGACCGGTAATGGACAATATTTACAGTTGAAGGACTAAAAGGGGAGGACCCGAACAAGAACTCTTAAGTGCATTGATCCGACCAAACAACCGTATCAATCTTGAGGTCAGTGACCTCAAACCCCAGTGAGAACACTAGGTCCAAGGCATGACTATGGCTGTGGGTCACAGAAGTAACAGATTGTGTGAGGACCAGAAAGGTCATCATCTGGTGGAAGTCATGACCAAAATGTGAGAGTTCATCATTGATCCAGGCATTAAAGTCAGCCAGAACCAACCATCTGGGTGAGTCCAACAACCTATAAGCAACAAAGTCTGTGACTTCCTGTAAAGATTCCTGCTCATGCCTGATAGGCTGGTAATTTAGAAGAATTCTGCAGACTGCACCTGGACCCCAGCCCACAGCCACAAATTCAAACAATGAAACAGAACCCATTGGGTGCATGGAAAAGTTCAGGTCAGATCTAAAACAGATTGCCACACCCCTTCCCCTGTATTCCCTCCTCAGGCAGTGCACTATGGAGAACCTGGCCAGGACAGATGCCTCTACAACTGGAACTGTGTCTTCCCCTAACCAGGTCTCTACAATGCAAGCCAGATCAACCCAGGAAATCAAGTGCTCAAAAACAATATAGTATTGTTAAATTGTCATTAACTCAGTTTACTGTGGTGACCATGCTGGGGAAGGGCATACAGTACATCATTACATTAGATAGAGTGCATTCCATTTTAGTCCAAACTATTTGTTTTCACTTTTTTTGAAACACCAATTATTCTCTTATACAATTTAGTGATGTGCTGCCATACATTGCTATAATTACTGATGCTGCTATTTATTGACTGGACTGACATCACTTTCTGATACCATAATAGTCAGGTTCCATCCATAATAACCAAGGTCCATCCATAATAACCAGACAGTTATTACTGAGCTGGTGTCAGCTAGACAATAAGCAGTAAAGTTTTGAAATTGAGAACAGCTATCTTGTTCCCCACCACACAGAGTCCATTATCACTCAGTACATGTTTAAAAGTCATTTTGCCGTAATATCATTTTTCCAAAGTGATATTTTAAACTGGAGTTTATTTTTTTTTGTAACAGAGAAGTAGAGCTGATAGCAGTTAGGCAGTGAGAGTGAAAGCCTTCAGCTGAAAGCTGTGAACTGGTAATTATATGAAATAAAGTATGGAGTTTTGTACACTCTTCATTTTTTTACACACCCTTGGTGTGTAATGCCATTGCATTTGTGGTTTGTATGGTAACACACACCTCAGGTGTGTAAAAAAACTCATAATGCACGACACTAAATCCATTATTCTCTATTTAACAACAGATTATAATGATTTAACAAATAGTTCCCTATCACTTCTTTCCCTTTTATTTAAATGTTTTAGCCCTTAACCAATCCAAAGCAGTCACCATGCTCTTTTGCACCAACAAATGTCTTCCTGCCCACCTGATCTGAGTACTAATATTTCAGATGGGGCCACCTTATCCTCCACGTCCCATTATAAGTACTTAGGTATCATTATGGATACTACCCAGGATATTTCCTTATGTAACCAGACATTGTTTCCAAATTGCACAGAAATCTTGGTGCCCTCTATCAGGTTGGTGACTGCCTCTCACCGGGAATGTGCAAATTTGTGGTCAAATGATTATTCCTTCTAGTCATTGACTTTGGGGATGTGGTCACGATGTTGTTCCTAAATAAAGATGTTGCAAAATTATATTTCACCAGTGAGATTCCCGTGAAATTGGCAATTTTGCCTCATGAAATATTTCATGAAATTTGCCTGTTACATGAAATATTTCATGGGGTGCAAATTGGAATTTTAATTCCGGTAAAATGCAAAATTTCATTTCACAGGTGAAAGTCCGCATTTCACACCCCGCAAAATATTTTGCGTAATGGGCAAATTTCTTGAAATATTTTGCATGGTGAAATTTTGCCTTCTGCGAGTGAAATTTCACATTTTGTAGGTGAAATTCCAGATTTCACTTCTACAAAAAATTTTGCTAAATTGGCAAATTTCGTGAAATATTTTGCATATCGAAATTTGCCAATTTCTCACATCTCTACACCTGTCATTTAACAAAAGTGGAAACCTTGCTTAATGCCCTCTTTATATTCACCCTTCAAGACCCTACCCAAATGCATCACTGCACACTATATGACCATCTTGGCTGGCCCTCCCAGGCTGATAGATGTATACAACACCTGCCTCTGTTTGGATTTAAATACTGGCTCAACAAGCTCCCAAATTATTTGTGCACAATCCTTTCCCCTGCTGCACTACCCACACACCATTTTCACTTCCATTCTGGTAAAATATTTATTGTCCTATGTAAAAAATGGAGTTCCACCAACTTGCCTTTAGTTACCAACTCCCTTAGATATGGAACAACTTTATCTTGGGTAACAACTCCCCCACCAGTATTGACACTCCTAAACAGCTTTTCAAAAATATGATTGTGTCCTATTGTGACTGCACCTGACTTGGTTTGCTGGTTTATTATTGTTGCCAACCTGTCCACTGGTTGCTGAACATACCTGTTGATTGTTGCATCTCTGTTTCTCTGTGTACAGCATTTATATTTACTTTATGTACTGTATTATAATGCTATTTTCTGTTTGCTGCTTACTTGTTCCCCATTACCTTGTCCCTGGTCACATAGAAACATAGAATTTGACAGCAGATAAGGACCGCTTGGCCCACCTAGTCTGCCCATTTCTCTACCTAATGGATAAGCTGCAGATCTTAGTTAACCAACAGCCTACTTCCTCCTACCCGCCACTAGAAATGCCTTATGTCTGTTCCATGCATTCTTGAATTCCCCAACTGTTTTTGACTCTATGACCTCCTCAGGAAGGCTGTTCCATGTATCCACAACCCTCTATATGAAGAAATACTTCCTCACATTACCTCTGAGCCATCCTCCCTCTAGCTTTAAATTGTGCCCCCTTGTTTTTGCATATCTCTTTTTCTAAAAGATGCTACCCTCTTGGACTTTGTTGATTCCTTTGAGGTATTTGAAAGTTTCTATGTCCCCCCTCTCCCTCCTTTCCTCAAGGCTACACATCTTTAGTTCTTCTAGTCTTTCTTCATATGTCTTCTGATGCAGGCCCTGCATCATTTTGGTTGCCTCATCTGGACAGCCTCCACCCTGTTTTTGTCTTTGCGGAGATGGGGTCTCCAGAACTGTACACAGTACTCTAGATGTGGTCTTACCAACTGTCTGTACAGAGGGTCAACAACTTTTTGTTTTCTGCTGGTGATGCCTCTCTTTATGTATCCCAGTATCCCTCCAGCCCTCCTTACTGTCTTCTCACATTGCTGGCCCACCTATAGATCATCTGATATGAGTACCCCCAGGTCCATTTCCATTTTTGTTGTTGACAGTATCTCGCCCCCTATTGTGTACTCTTCCCCTGGGTTTTTGTTTCCCAGGTGCATTACTCTGCACTTTTTTGCAATGAATCTAACCTGCCATACATTTGACCATTTCTCCAACCTTGCCAAGTCCCTTTTCATCCTTTCCACCCCACCTTGTGTATCAACCCTGTTGCCGATCTTTGTGTCATCTGCAAAGAGACATACTTTCCCTTCTAGTCCCTCTGCAATGTCACTTATAAAGACATTAAAAAGGGTCGGCCCCAATACTGAACCCTGCGGTACCCTACTAGTAACCCTCCTTTCTTCACTGTGGACTCCATTTACTATTACCTGCTGTGTCCTGTTGTCCAAACAGTGTTTTACCCAGGCTACCACCCTGGGACCCACTCACAGCCTGGTTAATTTGTTTATTAATCTTTTGTACTGGACTGTGCCAAATGCCTTGCTAAAGTCTAGGTAGGCCATGTCCACAGCCCCTCCCTGGTCTACTGCTTTGGTCACCCAGTCAAAGAAATCAATTAGATTTGTCTGACATTACCTTACCACTGTGAATCCATGCTGCCTTGAGTCCTGTGCCCCACTGGCCTCTAGGTACTCAACAATTCTTTCCTTCAGAAGTGATTCCTTCATTTTCCCTACCACTGAGGTCAAACTGACAGGTCTGTAGTTTCCTGCCTCTGTCTTGCTCCCACTTTTGTGTAGGGGAATCACATCTGCCCTCCTCCAGTCCTCAGGTACCACCCCATCCTCCCATGAGTTATTAAAAAGGATAGTCAGTGGTGTTACTAGTTCTTCCGTTAGTTCTTTTAAAATTCTGAGGTGAATCCCATCAGGCCCCATTGCTTTATCCACCTTCAGTTATAAGAGTTCTTTCAGAAGTCTTTCTTCTGTGAAAGGACTAATATCAACCCCACTATCCAGAGAGCTTCTATTGATCGGATTAGGTATTTCCCCCTGCTTTTCCATTGTGAATACTGAGCAGAAGTATTCATTTAGTATCCCTGCTTTTTTCACTGTCGCTCTCTGCCCAACCACCTTCCTCTTTGTTCAACCTCAGTATCCATGCCTTAGTCTTTCTTTGCTCCCTAATGTACCTATAAAAGGTTTTATCTCCCTTCTTAACTGAGTTGGCTATCTTTTCCTCTGTTTGGACCTTTGCTATTCTGACTGCCTTTCCTGCTTCCTTCTGCTTTAACTGGTACAGTTCTCTGTCCTGCTCCTTCTGTGTTTCCTTATACTTCTGTAAAAAAAAAGATTGTTTGTAATCTGTATTTCTACCTGATGAAACACTTTTAAATAAATTAAATAAATAATTTAAGAATCATCTCTTCAAGGCCTGTGAGATTGCCTTACAGCTCATCACTAAGGATACTCTGTTTTTATAGAGGGCTGATATTTTGTTCAAGTGGCCATTTTTGCTCACGTAAAGAATTCCTCATCTACTTTTTAGGACATGAAAAAGCTAACCATAAAAGTATTGCTTTGGCTTTATCACAGTATTGTAATAGATTTTTTCCTACCTGGTATACATGTCATTCCATTGCCTCCACGAGCACACTTCTTTCAACTGAAAAGAGCCCCCCCCCCCACCATGGGAACACCTAACTCCTTTTCCTCATCCCACATACCACTCCAAAATGTACCTGCAATTTCATGCTTGATTTTCATCTCATGGTGGGAACTCACAGGGTCACACCTAATTAACCCAGGAGATAATTGTAAAATGTACTTGGAGGAGAAAAAAGTACACAGGAACACTAGTGCAGAAACAAAATAAGTTACAAAGCTGCATGGAATCTGCAACCAGCTAACCAATAACAAAGCATCACAGGCACTCCATAAGCTGTATCAAGTGGAGCTCTTATTGAAGTGTGTAATGTGATTAAAAGAGCTAAAACAGGAAAGGCCAAAACAGCAGCACAGTACCTCACCCAGCAGACAAGCCAGATGTGTTTCATGTTTCCTAGGTGCTTTGTCAAGAGCTAATCTCTCCCATTATCCAGAATTCAATTTACAGTGGTTCCTTAAAGGGGACTACACATCTTACATAGGGAAGGGGGTTAGCTGCTAATAATGGTTCAGCATAAAAAAACCAAAGTGTCAGTGCAAGCGCACATTACATATATGAGAAAGTGTTCAGCTATGGCAGGGTCCCTACTCACATAACTTGCACCCCATCACCAAGCACTCTGCCCCTTGGTGAATGGTGCAGAGTGTGGGAATACCCCCTGGCCTCTCCCTCAGTCCATCCATGCATGTAGCTGCATGGACAGATGGGGTATTGGGTGCAGAAGGGGCACACACACCTTTTCTGAATGCCACAGGGTTCTTCGGGACACCCAAAGCATGACTAATAGACTTTATGCTGCCTATGTGCTACAGAAACATGTCTATGGTCTATTATGCACTTTAATAAAAACTCCACTTGATACACAATAGTTTACAGACTGCCTGTAATGATTTGTTTTCAGTTAGCTTGGTGCTGATTCCTTGCAGTCATGTTATTAGTAAAATGAACAAGCAGGTCTGGGCCATAGATGATTAGAATGGTTGGGAGTATGTTCCAACACAAGGCCATTATGGGTGTGCAGACAGACAGATTTAATTCTTTCTTTACCACTGGTAGATTAACAAAGTGAGTGATTTGATACCTTGCATAAGACCAACAAGATTTACAAAACACAAGCATTCATGCTAAACAGAGATCTTCATCAGGAGGAACAGCCAGATTCAACAGGAAACAAGCTTCTTAGGGTATGGAACTCTACTGGTAAATAGAGTTTTACACTTGGTGTAACAGTTCTTTTGATAAGGGAGTATGCAAAGACAAACACAAAAGTTATTTTCAATACTAAATGGTTGTAAATCAGATTAGTGATGTAGACTCTCTCCCAAAATGGAATGTAACAGCAGGAGACCTATCAATTATTAAAGGATTATATTCAAAGATCCTCACTAAGTAGAGATTTTGTGTGTGTGTGTGTGTGTGTGTGTGTGTGTGTGTGTGTGTGTGTGTGTGTGTGTGTAGAAGAGAGACAGACTACAATATAAATGAAACCTTCCTAATATATAAGGTACACTAAAAATATATCAAATGCAAGAGTTAATGTATATAAATACTGTATATGCACAGGAAATGTGCAGTATATGCACCTGAACCAAGAAGAAGTCAGTGTCAGTTAAAATTCGTAATGGGTCATGAAACCAAAGTCTATATTCCATCCATTATTTGCAGTATCCAGGAGGCAAAAAGTTTCAGCTCATAAGCTCACCTTTCATGAGTAATTTTGAAGTGTCATTTCAGAACCAGGACAGCAAGGTTAGAGGTGAAGTGATCAGATTTAGAGAAATGTTGTCCCACTAGTTTTTAATCTTTTTTACTCATTTATATTATGCCTGTGTGAGTTCATTCAGGTTCAAAAAGGTTGCCTGGTTTCTCCCATGTAGCCTGCATGTGGACACTTCTGGCAGTGGATGTAATAGAAAACATTCTGGGATCCATGTGACTAACTCCCCTGTATCTTGAATTGCTTGTTTTGGGGGTTGTTGATAAAGTTTGAAGTGGAATCTGATCACATAGCCTCTGAACTTTCTGTCCTGGTTCTTAAAGAACACTTCAAAAATACACAAGAAAGGTGAGACTATGAGCTCAAACTGTTTCATCTTCTTGATATGAAAAATAATGGACTGAATGCAGACATTAGTTTCATGAACAATTACAAATTTTAGCTGACAACTGTCTTCTTGTTTCAGGTGTTATACAACTCATGTGCATATATTTCTATTCATTGCAAAAAATTACATTAATGCACTAGTTAGGATTAAACCAACAAAAGTAGGGAAATGTTGAGGTTGCCAACCCTACAAGCCATCTCCACCCTACAGGAAGGAACAGGAAAAAGCATTATGGTTTGACTGCTCCTGTGTCTTTGTAAATCAGGCGAGACATGTGCCTTGGAGTTGTCAACCCTAACACTCACCCATCCCATCAGTAAATAAGCTGAAATGTGTACAGTATATGAAAATGGGTTGAGCTTTAGTGTTGATAACCCCAAGGCACATGCCACACCTGATTTACAAAGACACAAGAGAGGTCAAACTATTGCAGTTTTTTCTGTTGCAGCCTGCAGGGTGGGTAACACCACATTTCTCAATGTTTTTCAGTTTAACCCTAACTAGAGTATTAAAGGGACACTGTCGACCCTTTTTGTGTCATACTATTTCAAGTTGAAAACCCACATTTTATGATTACTTACCTGCTCTAAAACTCATTGGTGTTGCTGGGTGTTTAATGTACCTCATTTTATAGTAGAACTGAAATTTATGTTGATTATGTAATTATGTCCAACCTTCTTTTGTTTTAAATCCTTGATCTGCTCATATTGCTTACTTCCTGAACATTAGGAACACCCCTAAGCAGTGCAGCCACTCATTATGTAATAGTCTCCTCTGTTTCCACTGCATCTTGAGTGGTGAGACTGTGTTGGAGATGTTCCCAAGTCCAGGAAAGATGCAGTGGGAGTTGATTAAGGAATGTAAACAAATACATTTTGGTGTGGTAACACCAGTATGGTGGGCAGTCTGTTTTACACTTTTAAAAAGGAAAAAGGAATTGAAATCAAACTTCCAGCCATATAAGTGGATTCTACAGAATGCAAATGATTTTAAAATATGTTTTATAAACTAAAGACAGTTTGAGGCCTAAAAGGGTTGACAGTGTCCCTTTAATGAAGTTTTTTTGCAATTAATTTCTTTACTTTTTGAGAAAGTATAGTCATATCCTCCTTTGCCTGTGGGAGCGCTGGGTCCTCCAAGCCCTGCACTTCCGTCCCTCCATAGATGCATACATGTATGTTGCTATGCCACTTCCATTTTTGCTGAAACAGCAATTTCTTTCCTTCTTTGTGTGGCTTGGTAAATTTCCAGTGTTATCCTATGGAAACTTGCTTTGTTTATGCTCTATTTATATTGTCCCAAACATTTAGGGATGATATGTGTTATTCTCATAGTACTTATTAAGACCTTTTTTTGATATATCAATTGTTCTCTTAATTCCAAATGTTGAGGAAGTTGTGGCTTGTTAAGGTTCAATTGTTATTCCATGGGAATTTGTATTTTTAATAATTATTTTCTTATATTTCCCTTACATGTTTGAGTGTTTGGGGGTGTATGTGCTATTTGTGTAGTACTCATGAAGACCTTTGTTTTGATGTATAGATAATCTCTTAAGTCCAGCTATTGAGGGAGTTATGGCTTGTGAATGTTCCAATGTTATCCTATAGGAATTTGTATTTTTATTTTTTTATATTGCCACTAAATGTTAAGGGGGGATATGTATGATTCTTGTAATACCCATTTATACAGTGGTTTTGATATATACATTGTTAAGTCCAAATATTGATGGAGTTATCCCTTGTTGAAGTTCCATTGTTATCCTAGAGGAATTTGTAATTTTTATTTTTTTATATTGCCACAAAATGTTTAAGGGGGAATACACATTATTCTTGTAGTGCCTATTTAGACCTTTGTTTTGATATATACAATGGCCCTTGAGTTCAAATATTGAGGGAGGTTTGGCTTTTTGAAGCTCCACTGTTGTCCTAAGGGAATTTATATTTTGTATTTTTTTTAATATTGTCCCTAAATGTTTAGGAGGGATATGTATTATTCTTGTACTACTCATTAAGATCTTTGTTTTGATATATATAGATTGTCCCTTAAAGTGCTCTTGTCACAGTTGAGACAACTTTGAAAACATTGAATATTCGGACATAACTGTAGCTTATATTTTGTATTTTATTCTGTAATTCTCACCCTTATTGCATTATTTTAGGAGTATTTGCATCAATACAGTATCTCTGCTCTTTGAGCTCTGGCTGCCTCCCTACAGCTGACATCATAATTTTGTTTATGACATCAAAATATACTGCTGTGCAGATAACTATGATTTCATAAACAGGAGATTGTGATGTCACAGGTAGAGAAGCAGCTGGAGTAGATAGAGTCTAGGGATCAGGGATCTTGTTTTCATGCAACTGTTTTCAGTAATAAAGAAAATGGGGAATTAATTACTGAAAATATATGAAGTACTAAAGAAAATGGGATGGAGCTGAATATAAATCTTAGTTTTTTTCAAAGCTTTGCTAATGTTGTCAGTGGCTCTTTAAGTCGTAATATGTAGGGAGTTATGAAATGTTGAAGCTCCAATGTTATCCTACGGGGAATTTTCATGTTTTATTTAATTTTAATTTTTTTGTATTGCCTCTAAATGTTTAGCCGTGAGTATATGTTATTCTTGTAGTGCTCATAAAGACTTTTGTTTTGATATATAGATTGTCCCTTAAGTTTAAATATTGAGTGACGGATGGGTTTTTGAAGTTCCAATCTTATCTTATGAGAATTGTTTTTGTTTGTTTGTTTATTTTTTACATTGCTCCTAAATGTTTGAGGGCTGGGGGAGGTATCTGTTATTCATATAGCACTCATTAAGATCTTTGTTTTGCTATGTACATTGTCCCTTAAAGTCCACATATTGAGGGAGTTATGGCTTGTTAAGTTTTTTAATCTTATCCTCTGCTCTCAGCTACTTTAGCTCCAAATTTATGTCAATCTGGGATCTGCATGACCCACTTAGGAAATCTATTTTCCATGGTGCCCACCTACCCTGAATCTCAGCCGAATTACTGGCCTGCGTTCATGAACATGATCTAGCGTCAAAGACTTATAAGTCCTCTGGTTCCACAACTGACCTGAACAGGTACTGAGCCATTCGGAATACGTGTACCACAGCCACAATGCTTGCCAAGACTGAATAGTTTTCCTCCTTCTCCTTCCAGAATAACCTTAGTCACCCTACCAAGTTCTGAAAGGTCATGCATGCCTTCTTCTCACCCACCACCCAATCCTCCTCCCTTGTCCTTAAGGTGGGTGACTCCCTCTTCACTAACCCAAATTTCTGTTGTCTCAGAGTTTATCTCCTTCTTCACATCATGTACCTCCTCTCTTCTATCCTCCCTCCCTCATTCCCCCCAACCCTTTATCCACCCCTTTGTCTCTTCTTTTCACTCGTTCTCTTTCTCTTCTGTCACTCCTGTTGCTTCTCTAATGGCGCTCTTGGCTTTCAACCCTTCAAGTGTGGGAGCCCTGATGGTCTTAAACCCAAACTCCCACACCTTTCTGCACCTGCCAATGCTCTCTCAATCACTTCCATCCTCAATCTCTCCTCCCCCTTTGCTTCTGACCCTGGCTCCTGGAAACACATCACTGCCATACCCCTTCCTAAAGGTGGAGATTCCCACAGGCTATCAACTACCATACTATCACCTTACTTCCCACTTTAGCTGAACTACAAGAGCACATCTTGTTCTCTCAACTCACACCTTATTTGATTCTTCTTCTTCTTTTTTTTCACCCTCTTCCAGTCTGGCATCTGTAAACACCACTCCACCACCTCCTCCTTGTCTCTCCTCTGTCTTATTGACTACATACTCTCAAGCATGGATCAGGACCTCTTTTCCTCTGCCATCTTTATTGATTTGGCCAATGCCTTTGACACTGTTGTCTGTTTTACCCATGCTGCAGCGATAGTCATCACAGAGACATCCCCGACAGTGACAGCCACAGTACTGACTGTCAGCATTGCAGTGTCAGGGATGCCTCCATGTATCCATAGGGGGGCATGGCCCCCCAAATCCCCCACACCTCCTGGTCTCTAGGATTGTAACTCTGAGTTGGAGTTGGACCGGGGGGGGGTAAACACCCAGTGAGGCAGTCCCGATTGCCATACAGACCACCACAGTGACTGGTGGATTTTGCCCGATTCCTATCACTGTGGTGGTCTTCGTGATCAGGGAGTCACTGCAGCAATGGTATACACTGTTGTCCACCTTCTCCTACTTGACAAGCTCAGGGTAGTGGGGGTTCTTTGACTCTGCAACTAACTGGTTCTGCTCCTACCTCTAGGGTAGATTACAATGTGTCAGGATTGATGAATCCCTTCCCTCCACTTCCTGTCAGCACTGGTGTCTACAAAATTCAGTACTTGTCCCAATAGTCTTCCTTAATGCCCCCTGCCCACTTGTTCATCTGTGTCCATCCATTTGTATGCAGATGGCACTGTAATATTTGCCTCTGGTTCCTTCCCCTCTGGGCAGATGATCAGGCTTAGGTCGGAGTTCTACAGGATCCAGCACTCATTCTGGTCTAATCTGCACTCCTCAAATGGCAAGAAAATGGTCTCTATGACATTTGGCATTACGCAGACGCTTTCCAGACTTACCTCCCTCCCCTCCTTCCACACCACTGATGGAAAACTCTCAATGATGTTACTTCATTCAAGTACCTGAGGGTCTGGTTTGACCAGCATCTTGACTTTTTGGAGCATGTGGACAACATCCACAAAAAAACTCCATCCAAAGCTTGGCACGTCATACAGGGACAAAGGCTACATACCTCTTCCTGCCCACTAAGCTATTATCCAGAAAATGATCTTACTCACTCTCAACTATGGTGACATCATTTACATTGCTGTACCGAAGACTATTCTAGCTAGACTGGACCCTTTATTTCACTACTTCTTCTGCTTAGTTTTGGAATGTCCACCACACACTCATCTTTGCTCCTTATACTCCCCCCCCCATCCTTTAAAGCTAGATGTCTCACTCACTGTACTTCATTTATCTCAGAATTGTGGCTATCCTCCCTCCAATCCTACCTTACTTCTCTCCTCACCTCTCCTCCACCTTCTTCGTACTGCCTTTGTAAATCTAGCTCTCAATTCTTCATACTCCCTTCACATAGATCCCTCCCTGGCCAGGCAGCTTTCTCCTACTGCTTCCCCAAACCGTGAAACTCTCTCCCCTAACCATTCATTTCTCCTCTTTCCACCTTTCACTCTCCTCCTTTCTCCATGACTTTACTGCTCATTCCTACAATTGCACCCATTTCACCTGCCTCGTCACTTCCAATAACTCTCTCCCTCTTTCTCTTTTCCTCTCCCTCTTTCTGTCTTGTGTAAACTCTCCATCTCTTCCTTCTCCTCATGGAAGAAACTAGCCATTCGTTGCCTCCACAGTTTGAAGTATTGTTACTGAACCCTCTGGCAGATACCAGCTTGTTGCTTGTATAATTTGCACAGATAGAGAGACAGACAGACAGATGGACAGATGGATAGACAGACAGACAGACAGACAGACAGACAGACAGACAGACAGATAGATAGATAGATAGATAGATAGATAGATAGATAAAGAGATAGATAGATAGATAGATAGATAGATAGATAGATAGATAGATAGATAGATAGATAGATAGATAGATAGATATTATAAGGGCTTGGTCATGCCCTTATACTGTAGTTAGGGTTAAACCTTCACTTCTACGTTAAACTCAAAATTTTGCACTTCAATAACTTTGCAACCATTTAACCAATATGCATGACATTTTGCTTACAATATTAGAGACAGAAGGCCTCTTTATGTGCAAAGCTTTGTTCTTGTCAGATGTGTTGGTCCAGAGATACAGAGTATCAACAAATGTGAAAATTACCATTTTTTCTAAAATGATTTGTCATACACTGTGCAAAAATGGCTTTGGGTTGTGGTCTGAAATTTTAGGGTAGAAAGGTCTTGGGTCACAGATGTGCCTCTTGAAGATTTGGTGAAAAAAATATTAGTCTTTCAAAAGTTACTAAATTTTAAAATGTCCCATTATTTACAATTGTAAAAGTTAGATGTGGCCTCACAACAGGATTCTTTATCACCAATAGGCAATCATGTGTTGAAAATGTGTAATCCTTTTTTGAAAATGGGGAATCTTCTTTTGTGCTGCTGGCATCTTGTTTTTTTCTTAGCAAGACAAACAAAGTTGAAAAACAGAAAACAATGATGTCTGAAGTAACCAACACATGTGTTCTTCTAATCGGGAGCTGTTCCATTGGATTCAACTATTAGTTTTTCTATAAATCACCTGGAAATGCATATTTAACATGCCAAACTCCTTTTTTACAAATTACAAAAAAAATCAATCACGAAAAAGGATCATGTTTCTCAATTTGCAAAAAAAAAAGATATCAAACTGCCATTGGCAGAGAATGAGGTAATGTTAGGACTGACAACCCGAATGCTGCCCCCCCATGCCTCTTTGTGTGTCCTGGATGAGAGTGAAAGTGATGCATTAACAACATTTTTTGCAATTCATATATTATACTGTCATGGTAATGCTAGTGATAGTTAAGGTTTAATGGTCACTTCTATGTTAAACCCCAAATTTGCACTTTAATAACTTTGCAGCCATAATACTGATGCACCCAAAATTGTTCATGTGCTGTCTGGCACCACAGATTTCTAGATCTGGAAAGTTTACTTCCAGTCAGTGGTATGCTTGTGGAGCTGTGGAGTACCAAAAATGTGAAATTTACCATTTAGGTGCAAATTCTTTGCCATGCTGCATCTCTGAAAGGCCTTGGGGGTCTGGTCTGAAATTGTTAGGGTATATGGGATCTGGGCTGCATATGTGCCTTTTGAAGGTTTGGTGAAAACATATTAATCTGTTCAAAAGTTTTAAAAGTTTTAATTTTCCCATTATAGTCTATGGGAAAAAAATATTTGACTTGCGAAAGTAGTTTCTGCTGCTGTGAAATGGAAAAGTTTATGCCATGCTGCTGCCATCTTGTTCTAAGTTAGCGATCGGGAAAAATGCTTTAATTCAAAAAATACTGCCCCTTGGTAAACACCAGTGGTTGTGTTTACCTAATTGGGACCCAAGGGACATGATTCTGCCTTAGTTTTTAAGAATAGTGGCCATAAATATCTTTCTTTTAATCAGCCCTTAGTAGTTTTGCACATTTGTGGCAGTTTTCATGCAAGTAATGGCACTGTTGCACAAAATGCTGCATATTTGCAACACGTTTCATGAAAACTGCTGCAAATTTGCAGCACTACTTGAAGTAAAAAAAAAAATCAGATTTCTTCTGTGAACACTCTAAATCTTCCATGGTCATTTTTTGCCATACATACTGTAAGGCCAGAATCAGAATCCTCAGCTCTCATTTAGTTAAACACCTGTTGATGCTTACCTAATCTAATAAAAGGAACTTTTGTCCTTTCACTGCCTCTAAAGGGGCCTAGGCATGTTTTAATAAAGACAAAATGTTTCTGCCAACATCAGGGTGCCAAATCCCAATGTTATCAGCAGTGGAAGCCCCCCTCCAATAGTGTGGGACAATGGGGAGCCCACTCCCAGTGTCCCAAAATATTTATTTTCAATAAAAAATTGTTGCCGACATTGAGGTGCCTAATCCCCATTTCAGCACTAGAACCCCCCACCACCATTGTGGGACACAAGGGAGCCCACTCCCAGTTTCCCCAGTTAAGTCCTACCTCCCAGCAGTACTCTTTTTTTTTTTGCTGATATCGGGGTGCCTAATCCACGGGTTGGCATTAGAACCCCCCTAAAGGTGAACACCTGAGATCCCACTCCTAGTGTCCCCAGTTATGTCCTTCCACACAAACACAATCCTCCAGTACTATGGGACACTGAGGAGCCACCCCCAGTGTCCTGAAATGTTGATTTAATATTTCTCTAAAAAAAAGAAAACATATCCCAGCTTTTTTGTTTTCCTGAAAACAAAATGGTCCCTTGTCATCTCCCTATCCCCCTCCCCATCCTAAAACCTCCCACTGAGCAGCCCACCACCCTACACACACCCTTGCCCTATAGCTACCAATGGAGGTGGGCAGCTGTCATCTTCTGTGGACTGAGACACTTCTGAATTCTTCAAAGCTGAACCGCTAACTGAAGAATCACGGTGAGTGATGTATGATGGCTATCAATGGCATTTTGAACTTATGTTGATATCTCTGCTGTTTTTTGGTATTTTTGCACCACATTTTCAATATGGGTTTTTGGGGACCCCACCTCATGAACACATTCACTGTTGTTTCATTATTCAGACCTGTAAGGTGATTTCAAGGATGCTGTGCAAAATCACTTTTTGGGACAGAGTAACAAAATGATAGTCCAATGTTCTTTAGGAGGGGTCCCATAAAGCTCGTGTTGAAAATTTGGTGCAAAAATACTAAAAAATGGCTGAGTTACATACAGTCATTTTAATTTTCCTACACACGTACGTAATTTTGCCAATTTTTAGTATTTTCTCTCCAAATATTCAACATAGACATTTTTTCACACCACTTCAGAAACAGTATCACTGTAATTTCTCACATCCTGCCCTAAATGTGTTTCCACACCAGTAGCATGGAATGGCATGGCTATTGCAAGAAATCCCCTTTGAGCTGAATAAAGGAATGACAGTGGTTTCCCAAAAACCCATGTTGAAAATGTTGAGCAAAAATACCCAAAAATGCATGCGTTACATGCGGTCATTGAAAATTTCCTATGCACGGGCGTAACCTTGCTAATTTTTTATATTTTCACTCCACATTGATATTTTATCACACCACCTCATGAACAGTACAGCTGTCATTTTTCACATGCTGCCCAAAACGTGTGTCCAAACCTGTGGCATGGAATGGCTCTTTGCCACAGATTATGCAGTTTTCTCCTATGGGCTTTATGAGGTAGGGTGATAAGAAGACTATGTTGAAAATGTGGGGTCAAAATGTGAAAAAATGGCAATGTTATGATCATTCATTGCAATTTCACTACACCCATTGTGACTACAGAAATTGTCAATATTCTGACCCCAGATTTACAACACAGCCTTCCTATTACCCTACCTCATGTATGTCACAGCTGTTATTTTTCAAATCCTGCCCTCAATATGTTTTCACACCTGTGTCACAGAATGGCATTTCAGTTACGCAGAATTACGTTTTGACTTGCATTTTACAATTTCTCTTTACTGGGGTACATGAGGTGGGGTAATAAGATGGCTATGCTTACAATTTGGTCACTGTTGTTCTACACATGGAAGTGCAGGGCACTCCAGGCCCTACGCTTCCACACCTACATACATATGTGCAACTGTAGTAGGATTAGAATGCAGGGTCTGAAAGATTACACTAATTAGCACTTTTTCCATTAAGATGCATGGAAGACTTTTAGTTTAGAGTGAAAATAAATTTACACAAATATGGCCACTTTGTGGGTGGCACTAAATGTAATTGACACATTATTTTCCTATTCTACAGTATAAATATATATATATATATATATATATATATATATATATGAGATACATGATGGGCAGGATTGTGATATGGGAAATATCACCCAGTGGCTTGTGACCTCAGGATACTCAAGAGTGGTGGAGCATAGTGGAGCCATGTGTGGAAGTATCCTGAGGTCACTAGCCATGAGTGGTGATAGTTCCCATATCACACTCCTGCCCATCATGTGTTTGATTTATGCAATAGGGTAGGAGTGTATACCATTTCTGATATTTACAGTTTATGTCTTTCAGTTTGCTTGTTTGTTCTGGTGTTACTTTTTCTTTCCATGTCTGTGTGCAGTGCTCCATAAAGTGTGTTTGGTATTGGTTAGTTTGATGAATGGGAGTGTATTAGTGGTTTGTTATTGGTTGTTGTACTAGTTCATGTGGGTCCGATTGGTTGTTTAATTTGTTATGTGATTGGTGGATGTGTTCTGAGGAACATGGACCGAGTGTCGTGATTGGTTATGTTTTGTTTGTTGACGGAGTTAATTCAGGAACTGTTGTGTAGCAGTTCCATCTTCTCAGCGATGATATTGTTGGATTTTTTTCATTTATTTTGGGATTGTTTATGATTCTTTTGGTATTTATTTTATTTATATCCTGCATTGATTCATTCATTCATCTGGTTTATTTCAACGGACTATATTTTGAAAATGCAGTTCGGGAATCTATCTGGTTTCTTTCACCAGTGTTGTAGAGGGTATGTGTTAGGGGTACATTTATTTGTCATTTTTATTTGTGTTAGGTATATTTCAGGGTAATTCTGCTTCACTTTCTTTAGTCAGTGTTGTTGTCTGATGACAGAGGTTTGTTTCATTTTCTTGGTGGAGTGTTGTATTATATTCCTGTGGGGAGATAGAAATATAGAATTTCCAGCCTGATTACTTTCGAGGCACCCCCAAGCTCACTGCCACCCGCGTCAGGCACTCGGGACAAACAAGCAACACAAGCAGCTCACCTGAGGAGCTGAGGAAGCTAATTTCCAGCCTGATTACTTTCGAGGCAGCCCCAAAGCTCACTGCCAACGGTGAGCATGGGACAAACAAGTAACACAAGCAACACAACAGCTCACCTGAGGAGCTGAGGAAGCTGAATTTCCAGCCTGATTTCTTTCGAGGCAGCCCCCCCCAAGCTCACTGCCAACCGCGGCAGGCACGCGGGACAAACAAGCAACACAATCAACACAAACCGCTCACCTGAGGAGCTGAGGAAGCCAAATTTCCAGCCTGATTACTTTCGAGGCAGCTCCCCCCCCAAGCTCACTGCCAACCGCGGCAGGCACTTGGGACAAACAAGCAACACAAGCAACACAAGCAGCTCACCTGAGGAGCAGAGGAAGCCGAATTTCCAGCCTGATTACTTTAGAGGTAAAGAGCCTCTTCTCTTCGTCTGGATGCCTGCAGGTAAGTAGCTCAATGGCGCTCATACGCCTGCCTCCCACCCACCCACCAGGGCAGCTGTCAAGTTAAGGATCCACCCCATGACATCACATCCGGTGACATCACGTCCTGTTGCCAAGAACCTATCTCCCCACTTTCCCATTTGCAGATTATACCTGCTGGCCACTAGAGGGACCTATGCTCCCTCGCTACTTCTTACTCCTACCTGTACAGTACTCCTTCCCTTGGATCTTGCTCACCACAATGTATTGGCCCTGCCTCACGCTCTGCCTGTGCCTATCCCCACTAGCAGTGCACTTGCCCACTTACTCAACTGCTACTCCACACTGTGCCCTGGCACCCCTCCCTCCCCTTGCTCCTGAACCTGCTCTCTTGCCCCTTGGGACCTCTGTGTGTCTCAGTCCTCCCTGCCCTCCCCCTAGCTTCCTCCTGGCCTCAGGCACATCTGGATGTCTTCTTATTCTTGCCTTCCCTTCCTGTACCACCCTGCCCACCCCTGCTCCCTAACGTCCCTTCCCCCCCTTTCATGTCAATCGTAGGAAAACCTCTCACCATCTGCCACCCAGGGTGTTAGTCATGCTACTACTCCTGTCAGGGGACATTCATCCAAACCCTGGCCTGGTTCCCAGGAGCTCCCCGACTAGCACCACAGGCCTATGCATGGTCTCCATGAATATCTGTAGCCTTCTAAAAAAGTTTGACTCACTACAATGCCTGGTCACATCAATTAACCCTGATGTCATGGCTCTGGTTGAGACTTGGCTGTCGAAATCCTCTCCTGACTGCCTGGTCTCCCTTCCTAGTTTCACCCTCTTCCGGTCCGACCGTGTTGGGAGACGGGGCGGCGGCTGCGCTATTTATGTCAAGGAATCTCTCCTGTACTAGCCCTGCCTACTCCAATCCTTGACTCCAGGGCCCAGGCGCTTACACTGAAACTAACCCCTGACCCTTTAAAGGGACCCCTTTATCTGACTACTGCATACGTGCCCCCCAGGGACCAAACGCAGGCCATTGCCTCTCTTACAGAATACCTTTCCTCACTACCTCCTTCCGCTGATCAAATTCTGGTGGGTGACTTAAATGTCAACTGGCTCAGCCCCTCCTCCTCCTCTACCCGTGACTCCTTTTCTGCAATAGACCTAACACAACTAGTTACCCAACCTACCAGGACTAACCCCAAGAGATGCTCCAGTACCCTGCTTGATGTGGTACTCACCAACCACCCTAATCGGATCCCCAAAGTACAAGTCCTCCCAGACTCTCTCAGCGATCACTCCCCCATTCAATTCCACTGGTCATCCTCAGTCCCCAAACCCATAGCACAGTCCACATGCCGGCGGCGTCTAATACCTGGTGGTCTGACAAAACTTAGGGAACTTCTGTCCCAAATTGACTGGTCTCCTATAAAGGCAACTCCTGACATTGACACAGCTCTCTTCTTCTTTACCCGAACTTTTAATAATGCCTGTGATATCTTTGCCCCAATGTCGACCCGCTATTCTAAAAGACAGAATGCCCCCTGGGTAATCCCAGCTTTGATCCACCAACTCAAACATAGGAACAACCTATGGCACTGTGCCATTGAGACTGGCTGGCCCAGTGACAGGCAGTTATATGCTGCCACCCGAAACAAGTGCACTCGGTCCATCAGAAAGGCCAAGTCTGAGCACTATCGATCCTCACTCACAGCCTCATGGGGGAACCCCAGAACCTTCTGGGATAACATTAAACAGTTAAATGGGACTGCACACTCCCCACCCACCCAGATCAACATTAATGGCGTGATCTCTTCAGACCCAGCCCTCATAGCCAACCACCTCAACACCTCATTCACTGACCTTAGCCCTATCCTCCTACAAATTTTTTGACCCTCCTCCCCAGCGCCTGCCGTAAATCTTTTTCGCCCTTATTTTCTCCTCCGCCCGTGTTTCTGCCCAAGAACTTAGGCACTTTTATCACTGCCCTCAAGGTAATAAATACGGACAGTGACACCCTGGATCCGTGTATCCAATGGCTGGTCTTAGACACAGTCCTTACCCCGATCACGTGCCTCATCAACCACTCTCTTTTCCTGGGGAAGGTTTCAACTCCCTGGAAAGTTGCCACTGTCACCCCTATCTTTAAAGGTGGTGATAGAACTGTGGCTGGAAACTATCGGCCAATCTCCATTCTCTCTCCTCTCTCCAAGGCCTTAGAAAGAGTGGTAGCCTCTCACATCTCTGACTACCTCTCCACCTACAATGTCCTATGTTCTGAGCAGCATGGCTTCCGAGCGGGCCACAGTACCAACACAGCCCTCCTAGAGTTCTCCAACTTTCTCCACTCCTCCTTAGACACTGGTTCTCTGGCTGGTGCAGTCTTCATTGACCTCTCTAAAGCTTTCGACACTGTCTCCCACCCCCCTTCTTCTTGATGCCCTTAGTCTCTCTGGTTTTGCTGCTGGGTCTATCTCCTGGTGCACCAGTTGTCTGCCTGACCACTCACAGCATGTAAAAATTAATGGGACCTACTGAGACATCTGTCCCATCTTTTCTGGGATTCCCCAGGGCTCCATTATGGGCCCCTTACTATTCTCCCTTTACCTTAACACCCTTTCACGCTCTTGCTTGGGGGAACATTCTATTGTATGCTGATGATGCAGTCATCTTTGCCTCAAGTTGTAACCCTATTGCCCTCCAGGACTCGCTGCAGAAGTCCTTCGCTGAAGCCAAGGGCTGGTTCAAGGAACATAGATTGGTGATAAATCTTAAAAAAACAAAAACCATGTTCTTCACTCATCCTCAAAACAAGTCTTGCAACTTCAAACTCCTCATTCACTCTGGGTCCTCTTTCCCCACTCAAACAAATTTGCTCCTATAAATACCTAGGGATCCATTTGACCCCTCCCTCTCCTTCCATGGACACATCACTGCCCTAGCCACTGCCACTAATATCTGATTGGGCATCTTACATCGGTATAAACACTGCCTCCCCCCGGAGGCTCTTCGACTCGCAGTCACCTCCTCTATCCTGTCCCTAGTGGACTATGGACTGCCCGTGTATGGTGCTGCTGATCAGACCGCACTCTATAAAATTCGCACAACTCTGAATAAGGCCTGCAGGTTAATTACTGGGGCACCTAGGCTAACTCACACCTGTCTACTGTATGCTAAAGTGCTGGTACTTGATCTTGATGAGTGCCTCAAATATCTGACCTATACCCTTACAAAAAAGACCCTCCTTGGGCTATCCCTACCAGGATTGACCACCACCATCCGCCGCTCTGTCCCACTAGTTCATACTCAGACCTCTGGGAAAACCTCTCTTGTTATCCTTAGAGCTAGGACCTCTCATGGCCAAAGAGCCTTCAGCTTTAGGGCCCCCTCCTGGTTCAACACACTGCCCCCCTCCATCTCCGAAGCTCCAACTATATCGTGCTTCAAAACGCCCTTACGGAACCACTTTATTAACACCCGAAGCTGTAATTGCCACTAGTCAAAGCCGTACTCAATACTAATGACAAAGCTTACTACTAAGCTGCTAAGGACAACATAACTCTGGTATTGTTTGCATCAATCCTACCTGTACCAGCTTGTTTGTATCTATGTCTTAAGTTACTGTTATACTGTGTTATACTGTTATACTGTGTATTTTCGTTTGTCTTACTGTGACAAACTACCTTTGTAAATGAGCCTATGGCTCAAAGGTTTTCCAAACTGCTGTCTAAATAAATAAAATAAATAAATAAAATAAATAAATATGTTTAATTGGTAAAGCAGCGTGGGAGCACACACCACTCACCCATTAGAACAATGAAATGTCCACACTGCTACTTAAAGTAAATGCAGTTTTAGTCACATCCAAACCACCAAAAACAATCAAATAGTGCTCGTAGCATCATATCTGTGCTTATGTTTCACCCAGCACTCTGGGCTTCAAAATATGTTAAGTTATTTTATTATACAACATGTGTGTAGGTTTTTAATGGTGTTTTTGCAATAATTACTTTGTATGATGTTAAATGTAATGTGTTTCGCTGAAATTGTGGGGTGGTTGAAGCAAATGGATATGCTGTCTAGCACAGAGACAGTGGAGGCGCTTCAGCTTTAGTATTGTATTGCACTTTAGAAGTAGATACTTGTGGCTATGATGATACTTCTGGGCATTCATTTGTAGTGAAGGAGTACATTTTGCAGGTGCATGGTTGTTGGTCTGAGTGGCTGCTTAGTAAGTGTGATATATTTTGTTGTTTTATTTCATTTATACGTGAATAAGCATTTAAGGATTGCAACTTTTTGTGGCCAGATATCTGTATAACTTCTGTAGGTGGCATGTTGCTGTCTACTAGTTTCTGTACGAGATGTTTTTGAACTGAGTGGTTCGTGAGTTTCTTTTCTGTTTGTATGCCTGCTGCAGTTATCATATTCTTTATGATTTTTCCAAGGCTGTTAATATCTAGTGGTTAGTTTTTATACCAACTTATAGGGTATGTTGCTTTGGGTGAGTAATTTACTGCCAGAAAAAAATGGAACACTTTCAGTATTGCTTTTGGATTGTCTCTCCTGTTTGTATAGTATGTAGTTAGCTACAGGACATCTTTTTGGGTCTTTAATTTTGTAGGCATGAGGTTTGTTGTCCTTTGGATTGGATCCAGTGCTGGTCTTTGTTTGCCTTTCTTTTATGTATTCAATATATCTGGTTTTTTTTTTAACTCTTCCTAGTCGTATGTCACCTCACTTTAGGCTTCTGGCTTCCGTTGTTCCTCTTATTCCAAAGAACAGGGTACTATTCAGCCACATTGTATTTATTAGTGAGAGAGAGTTATGAGGCCCCAGTATGTTTTTGGTGTACAGTTCGTCAATGAACTCATTGGTCAGCTCGTCTGCTGCTTGTGGCCTCTTTCCTTTGCCTTCTACTTTCAGTATTTTTTGTTTAGATAGTAGTACTTGTCTCGTTTTTGTGAAGGTAGTGGATTGAGAGAGGGATTTGCTGTACCCTTGATCTTTTAAGTGTCGTTCAAAGCTTTGAAACTTTGCTGTTAAGCTCAACAGTTCATATTGTTAGTCATCTTTTTTTGGCATGTTATAAAGTTTTTGCATAAGAACTGATCAAGTTGAGGAGGTAGAATTTTATGTACAGGCAGAGATGTTCCTATTTCTTCTGTTGGGAAGTTTTCTAGGTGTGCTATGTCTGTTTCCATTTTTATGTTTGGTGTTGTCATTTTTCATGGAATTTATTAACTGTTCAGTATAGCTACTGTCTATTTCTGCAGTCATATTTCTTATTGTTGTTGTAGTGTCTTTTGCTTTTTCTGTTGTGTTGTTTGGGTTTATGTCAGGTTCCAGGAGAGGATCTTCATCCATTTCTAATTGAGTACAACTGAGGTAGACTTCTTATGTAATATGAATTGGCTTGTCCAGTTTCTTTAGTTTCAGTTTGTTAATTCATCCTGTAGTTTGTTTATATGTAGAGTACATTGTTGGAATGGTACTTTTATTTTTGGGTTTTAGTAAAGTTTTAATTTTCTTTTGTTTTGCTGGTGGGTTTTGCTGATGAAAATTCTGCTCTGTGTTGGCATCTCTGCTTTGCCACGGGCAGTTCAGTTGTGTTTAACAGAAGGTGCAATTTCAGGTGGGTTTAATTAATGATGGTTTGATGGGGCAAAGTAGTTCTGACACTGTTTTTAGTGGCTGAGGTTTTGGATTCAGGCATTTCAAGTTACTGACATAATGAGTGTTGATAAATGGGGTCATGACATATGCAGAGTATAGATAAATGTAAGAGAATGGGTATGTGCATATGTCACGATATATTTATACAACAGGATGAGTATACATCTTTTATTAGACTCATTTATCACTCACCCCATTGCATAATATATATATATATATATATATATATATATATATATATATATATCTATATATATATATATATATAGATATATATATATATATATATATATATTATAGTAGCACAGTAGTGCTACCATAGTTATGATTGAGTAGCCCTTTTAGGTTAAGGGTCAAACTTTGCACCTTAATAACTTTGCCACCATTCAACAGATTTGCCTGAAATTTGGAATGCACAATCAAAAACCATACATCTTGGGATCTGTCAACTTTTGTAGTGGTCAGATCTATAGCTGTGGAGTTATTAAGTGAGATCTGCATGTGCATTTATGGTTTTTGGTGAATTCTTTGCTCGTGCCTACAGGTCGCATGGTTTGCGTGACTGGTCCAAAAACTTCAGGGAATGTGTGGCCATGGTCCCTGATGTGCCTTTTGAAGATTTCATGAAAAAATATTAAATGGTTCAAATGTTATTCAAAAAACAAGTTCCCATTATAAGTCAAAGGAAAAAGTTAACAAAAAGTTTGACAGTGTAGCAAATGCACTTTTTAGTGTCACAAATGGCCCTAGTAGTGTCACAGATCTGCCATTTTGTTATCAGCTGGTGATCAGAAAAATGCTTGGCATTTAAAATTGGGACCATCTAGGGACACAATTATTTCTGTGTTTACCTAGTTGGACCATCAGGATGCTAGCCATGTCTTAATTTTGGGGTTATACACTCCAGAAATATGTTTTTCAAATTTCTGGAAAAAGTAGTGTCGCAAAGTAGTCTCACTCTCATGACACTTTTGTGATTTCATTTGCGAAAGTGTCATGATTTGCAACACTATTATGTGACACTATGCCCAAAATAACAGGAATTCTTTGCCACCATGCTGCAAAAGAACAGTTTGGTCTATTGCTCTGAAATTTGGAGGGAAGATAGACAATATGCCACAGATGTGTATTTTGTGGACAGGAGAAAAAATATTGGAGGGCTGAAAAGTTACGGCACTCTGAAGTTGGCAATTTTTCCCATAGGATAACATTACGGTGTCCGTCACACCTTTCGAGGACTGTATCTCAGAAGCGGTGCGAGATAGGGATTTTTCGTTGGAAAAATGCTTGGCCCCCCCCAAACAGGGAATAAATACAAAACTAGCTGGAAAAGTCATAATTCATATCACATTTTCATTTTTTTTCTACATCGTACGGTTCATGAGATATAAGCAATTTAAAATTCCAAGTCCTCCTTTTCTGCTCCGAGGCCCATTATTATGCATACATTCTTTGTAGTCACTGTTTTTTCAATGCACTTTTTGGGGAAAAGAAGGGTGTGCCCTTTCTTTACTGTGCCAGTTAGCATTTCCAGTTGTGTATCCATTACCGTTCAAGTCACCATTTCCGTGTGCATTACGGTTTGCATTTTCATTTGCGCTTCTGTTTGCGTTACTGTTACCATTTGCATTTCCATTACTATTTATGTGTTTTTTTCTATCAGCCTATGCATTACCATTTGCATTTGCAGTCAACCTTCCGTTTGCGTGTATCTTTTGTTTTGCATCATTGTCGCTGTTACCATTACCATTGGCATTTCCAATCACGTTACCATGACCATGCTTGTTACGGTTTGCATTTCCATATGTGTTGTGTTTGCATTTCCATTTCTGTTTCCTTTGGCATTACTGTTGCTGTTACCGTTACCATTTACATTTTCAGTGCAATTTTCGCATGCCGCATATACGGTTTGCATTTCGCTCATGCTTGCATTTCTGTTTCTGTTTCCTTTGGCGTTATTGCTGCTGTTACAATTACCATTTGTGTTTACAATTGTGGTACCTTGCAGTTGTGAGTTACAGTTAGCATTTCCATACTCACTTCTGTTCGTCTTTTCATTTCTGTTTCCTTTGGTATTATTGTTGCTGTTACCATTACCATTTGCATTTACAATAGCAGTTCCATGACCGTGCGTGTCATGATTTGCATTTCTGTATGAGTCTGCATTTTGGTTTCCATTTCTGTTTTCTTTGGCATTATTGTTGCTGTTACCATTACCATTTGCATTTCCAATTGTGGTACCATGACCGTGTGCATTACCAGTTATGTTCTATACGTGCTTACATTTGTGTCTCTGTTTCTATCACTGTTTGCTTTAGCATCACTTTGTGCTTGCATTTCTATTACTGTTTGCTTTACCATTTCCATTTGCTTTACCATGTGTGTCACCGTTGCTGCTTGCATTTGCATTGCAGTTCCTGTTACTATGTAACAAGACATCATGTGGTGGAAGTGTGGGCCCTTTGGGCCCCACGCTCCTGCCACTGAATTCCATTCACTATTTTTCATCCTCTTTCTCAAAAAGAAGGGAAATTAGAGGAAAAAGCTCCATTTAATGCATCAGTTAGGATTGTTCCACAGTGGCAAAAGTGAGGAAATTCAGTCTTAGGGTTGAAACCCCCCCTTTGGACCCCCCAGCCCACCCCCACAACTGGCATCAGGGTGCACATTGGGGGTGTTGGTCCTAACTCTTACCCCATTCTTCTATACATCTGCTTCTTTACACATGTGATGGGGTGAGAGTTAGGCCAATGACCTCATGTGCACCCCTCATGCCAGTTGGTGGGGGTGGCTGGGGTCCAAGGGGGCTTCAACCCTAACACTGAATTTCCTCATTTTTGTCACTGTGGAACAACCCTATCTGATGCATTAAACTGAGTTTTTTGCCTCTAATATACATATATATGGAGTGGAAAGGATGAGAAGAGATTTGGCAAGGTTGGAGGAATGGTCAAATGTATGGCAGCTCAGATTCAATGCAAAGAAGTGCAAGGTAATGCACATGGGAAACAAAAACCCAGGGGAAGAGTACACAATGGGGGGCTGAGATACTGACAACAGTAAATACGGAAAGGGACCTAGGGGTAATTATATCAGAAGACCTAAAGGTGGGCAAGCAATGTGAGAAGGCAGTAAGGAAGGCTGGGGGATACTGCGATGCATAGGAAGAGGCATCTTTAGTAGAAAACAGGAAGTTGTTATCCCTCTGTACAGACAGTTGGTGAGACTCCATCTGGAGTACTGTGTGCAGTTCTGTAGACCCCATCTCCACAAAGACATAGACAGAGTGGAGGCTTTCCAGAGGAGGGCAACCAAAATGGTGCAGGGTCTGCACCAGAAGACATACGAAGAAAGACTAAAGGAGCTTAATATGTATACCCTTTGAGAAAAGAAGGGAGAGAGGGATATGATAGAAACTTTCAAATACCTCAAGGAATCAATAAAGTCCAAGAGGGTAGCATCTTTCACAGAAAAGAGATGTGCAAGAACAAGGGGCACAGTTTGAAGATAGAGGGGGATGGCTCAGAGGTAATGTGAGAAGTATTTTTTCACAGAGGGTTGCAGATGCATGGAACAGCCTCCTGAGGAGGTCATGGAGTCAAGAACAGTGGGAGAATTCAAGAATGCATGGGACAGGCATAAGGCACTCCTAGTGGGGGGTAGGAGGAAGTAAGCTGTTGGTTAACTAGAATCTGCAGCTTATCTGTTAGGTAGGAAAATGGGCAGACTAGGTGGGCCAAGCGGTCCTTATCTGCTGTCAAATTCTATGTTTCTATGTATATATTATTTATATTCTATATATTGCCTAGTGTATATTTTGCCTATTGTAATTGCTTAGCCCTAGTAATGTATATTTTTGTTCTTTTTATGCTATTTGTTTTTTTCACTCTTCCTCCCTTTCCCACAGGATGCATCTTGAAACAAACTGTTACCCACTCAGTATGTATTTCCTAGGGAAACTTTTGAAAATAAAATTAATAAAATCCTAAGGAAATTTGTATTTTTATTGTTTTGTTTTTTTATAGTGCCCCTAAATATTTAGGGGGAAATTGTTTTTTCTTTTGGTATTCATTAAGACCATTGTGTTTATATGCAGATCCTCCCTTAAGCCCAAATATTGAGGGAGTTATGGCTTGTTGAAGTTCCAGTGTTATCCTAAGCGAATTTGTATTTTTTATTGTATTTTTTATACTGTCCCTAAATGTTTAATGGGGTAATATGTGTTTCTATTGTAGTATCCATTAAGACCTTTTTTATATATACTGTACCTTGTCCCTCCAGTTCAAATATTGAGGGAGTTATGGTTTGTTGCAGTTCCAATGTTATCTTACAGGATTTGTATTTTTTTGTATTGTCCCTAAATGTTATGGGGGGCATGTTGCATTACTGTACTACTCATTATGGTCTTTTCTTTGATATATTGATTGTCCCTTAAGTCCAAATATTGAGGGAGTTATGGCTTGTTGAAATTTCAATGTTATCCTATGGAGAATTGCATGTTTTATTTTCTTCTTGTATTGCCTGTAAATGTTTAAAAGCGATTGTGTGTTATTCTTGTAGTACTCATTAAGACCCTTGTTTTGATATATAGATTGTCCTTTAAGTCAGAATTTTGAGGGACTTATGGCTTGTTGAAGTTTTAATGCTATCTTATGGGAATTTTTGTTTTATTGTTTATTTTTTATGTTGCCCCTAAATGGTTTTTTTTCCCCCTTGTGGTGGTATCTGTTAGTCTTACAGTACTTATTAAGACCTTTGCTTTGATATATATATATATATATATATATATATATATATATATATATATATATATATGTCTGTTATGGTTATATAGTGAGGGAGATATTGCTTGTTGAAGTTTCAATGTTATCCTATTGGAATTTTTATTTTTATTTTTATCCTACTGCCCATAAATATTTTGGAGGGATTTGTGTTATTCTTGCAGGACTCATTAAGACATTTGTTTGGTTATATAGATTGTCCCATAAGTCTAAGTATTGAGGGAGTCATCTCTTATTATATTCCCAATGTTATCCTATGATAATTTTCAGTTTCAGTTTTTATGTTTTTTTACATGGGCCCCACATTGTTTTAGGGGGATTATGTATTATTCTTCCAGTACACATTATGACTTTTGTGTTGATACTATATATAGATTGTTTCTTAAGTCCAAATAGTAAGGGAGGTATGGCTTGTTGAAGTTCACATGTTGGAAAAATTAAAGTCCAAAAACCTTTTTCATATGAGGGCATTCTTTTTTTATATGAATGAAAAAGGCATATAAAACTGTGTGCCTTCATATGAAAAAAAAACTTGAACTTAGTTTCTTTCCCATTTGTTTTTGCATGAAGGCATCCTATTTCAAACACTTTTTTCATTCCTATGAAAAAAGAATGCCTTCATATGAAAAAAGAACTGGGGAAAAAGCTATGCCCATATCCTTTGTTCATATGAAGCCATCCATTTTTGTATGGATCAATTATTTTTTCATATGCTTATAAAAAAAAAAAAAAAATTGGCTCACGAAAAAAAATGGACTGTTAAAAACTATATTGCTGGGTCATTTTTTCCAGAAACTAAGTCCAGAATTCACCTAATGTGATCCTAAAGAGAAAGATGCATATGGTGGTATGTGTGCAGGATGTCATTTTTGTAGGGTTTAAATTTTTTTTTTATAATAATGGAAACAAGATGGTGCCCATGCGAAAAAAGATTTCTTCCTCACAAAAAGGATTACTCCATACAAAAAAGCATCCTTCTCAAATGGACCAAATTCATTTTTCATTCCAAGCAGCTATTAAAAGACTGTTCAGGTCCTACATTTCAAAATTTAATAATTTTAGAATGGATTAATTTTGTTTTCACCAAACCACAGAAAAGCACATCTGTGGCACAAACCCTTACTACCCTGAAAATGTCAGACCAAAAATCTAGACTGTCTGGGGGCTAGACAATGCCAAAAAACTGAAAAAACATCATTTATTTTTCCTTTTTTTTTTTGCTCTTCACATCTCAGCAACTGCACATCTGACCACAAGAAAATGTATCATGCCAAGTGTATATGTGTGTGTATGTGTGTGTGTGTATGTGTGAGAATTTTAAAACCTAGGAGGAAATACAGTGGCAGTGATTGATTGAGCACAGCACTGTTAACCCTTACAGCCTTCAGACAAAATTGGGATGTTATGTAAAGTAATTCTGGACTATTGACTGATACATTACTATGGCAAAATACAGTAGAAGAGATATTGCAACTGCAAAGGACACATATTTAGTTTTTTCTTGTTGTTTTTTGGGAAAGTACTTTATTATCTGCTGTAGTTATCTGGAATAAGAAACTGTGCTGCAAGTCCAACATGTTCTTTGGTGGGAAAGAATGCTTCAAAATAATTCTGAGTCCCTTTTTGAAGCAAAATAGCTATAGGGCTTTGCCCACTGCAGCCATAAAAAATTGTCATTTTGATTGCAGTTTAAAGGTGGAATGAGTGATTTACAGCTGAGCTTGTATTCCACTAAAACAAGTTTTGCCAGGCACAAAAGTGAGAAAAAAAGTGGATGTTTTAATGCTTTAACTTCACAGTGGGAGGCCATGTGTTTTAGAAAAAAAAAACTTTTCATTTGATCGAATTATTATCCTGGAATTAAGCAAATCAATATACACTATACAGTTATATCTGTAACAATATTAACCACCAAATGAGATATTTGCAAAAGTAGCACAGGAAACAACTATATTACACATTTCAATTCCATGCCATGCATGTACACTCATCCAATGACAAAATGTTCTAAAATTCTTTAAAAAATATTTTCTAAATCCATTTCAGTGAACTTCACTAAAAGGCAATGTGACTGCACTGGCTATCATTAATTATTAAAAGTACAAAAGTTCTCCATGAAGAACTGCATTAACAGGTTCCAAAGAATCCAATAAAAAAGGGGCGGGGGGGTGGATAATGCAACAAGGACATGGAGTCAAATTATCAATATATTGAGTACTGCGATTTTGAAAATTTTTTTTTAGAAAACAGTTATTAAACAATTATATAACATTTTGTCAGGGGACAAGTGTAAATTCATGCACAGAAAGGAAGTGTGCGATATACTGTAGTTGTTTCTTGCACTACTGAAAAGGAATGCTTAATTATATCAGTCCATTGTAGCAAAGCAAAGCTAAAACACAGTGGTGTGTGTGTGTGTGTGTGTGGGTGTGTGTTTCTCTGTGTGAGACACTCTGTGAATGTCATTCTTGAATCATCAACTTGATTTAGTTTCACATCCCCAAGAAAGTCAGATGAAAATGTCATACAAGGAACTGGGGGCCTGGTAGCCTTGTAACATATTTTCATCAGGCTTTTACAGCATCAGGAATCCATCTGTCTCATTTTAGCAGTCTCATTTCAGGAAGTAGGAAAAGAAGTAGCTGTGTGAGTTTTCAGTCAATCAACCAACCACTGTAGTCTGGCCATCTCATAATACTGCTGTTTCCCGGGGTAACAAAAATGTGACACATAACTGAGTTGGGTCACACAGATTCACACACACACACACACACACACACACACACACACACACACACTCTCTCTGTTAAGTAGTGATACATAACACCATACACACACCACAACATACAGCAGCCCTGTTGTGCAAGTTCAATGTAAGGAGGCAACATTGATCCTGCACAGAGGGGCATTAGGCAAGTGACAGTGTCTGTGGTGCCTGTGTCATGCGTTCTTCAGTCTGTGTGTGTGTGTTTCTGTGTGAGACACTCCGTGAACGTCATTCTTGAATGGTCAACTTGATTCAGTTTTACATCCCCAAAAAAGTTAGATGAAAATGTCATACAAGGAACTGGGGGACTGATTGCCTTATAACATGTTTTCATCAGGCTTTTACAGCATCAGGAATCCATCTGTCTCATCTTAGCAGTCTCATTTCAGGAAGTATGAACAAGGAAGAGCTCTATGCTTTTCAGTCAATCAACCACTGTAGTCTCTGGCTATCTCATATTACTGCTGAGTCCTGGGGTAACACAAATGTGACACATACTTGAGTAAGGCCACACAGATTCTCACACACAGACTCACACACAAGTGCGCACACACACACACACACACACACACACACACACACACACTCTCTCTCAGTCATGTATGTGACAGATGACAGTACACACACCAATGTGTAGGAGGCAACATTGATTCTGCACAATGGGGCATTAGGCATGTTGCAGTGTTTGTGGCACCTGTGTCTTCAGTGTGTGTGTGTGTGTGTGTGTGTGTGTGTGCCTGTGTGTGAGTGTACAAACATATGAACATACAAATGTGCCAGCAGAAACAGACCACTCAGTCTATCTATGTCTGCTCAAGTGTGCAGGTAGCACCCCCTCTAGTTTGCAGCTGCCTAACCCCATCCTTACTGATTCCCCTCAGATACTTGAATGTTTCTATCTTGTCCTCCCATCCCTTCTGTCCTCTAGGGTGTACATATTCAGGTCTCCCAGACTGTTCTCATAGTCTCTTCCCTCCATTCCACTTATCATCTTCATTGCTTTCCTCTGCACCCCTTCCAGTAGCCTGATATCATGCTTCAGGTACAGCATCCAAAACTGCACACAATACTCAAATTGTGGCCTTACCAGTGACCTGTAGAGGGACAAGATCACCTCTCTTCACCTGGATGAAAACCCCCTCGCTATGTACCGCAGGATTTTGTTCACTTTTTCAGCCATTCTCCTGCACTGGGCAGTATTGTTCATGGTCCCTGTTACCATTACCCCTAGGTCCTTCTCCTCCTCAGTGATCCCCAGCTTAACACCCCCCCCAGCCAATATTCTCTGTTTGGGTTCTTTGCCCTAAGCGTATAACCTTACACTTCTTTGCATTGAACCCTAGCTGTTTCCATTCCTCCTCTCCATCCGCCACTGCTCCCATTTTGGTGTTGTCTGTGAACAGACTTACCTTGCTCACCACCCCATGTGCAATGTCTGATATGAAGAGCCGAAATAATACTGGTCCCAGCACAGATACCTGTGGCATCCCGCTCATTGCCGACTTCAGAGTTGAAAGCTCCCCTCCAACCACCATCGGTTGCAGACTCCCACTCAGCCAGCTTGTAATCCAGTTCATAATTTTTGCCCCTTCCCCTACACCAGTTAGCTTCCCCCCAAGTTGCCCATGAGGCACTGAATCAAAAGCCTTGCTGACATCTAAGTAAGGAACATCCACCACATGAACTTATCCAGCTCACCTGTCACCCAGTCATAATATTGTATCAGGCTGGTTAGACAGGAATTCTCTCAAATCAAATCCATGCTGCCTCACATCATGGAGGCTGTTGTCCTCCAGGTATGACACCAGTCTTTCTTTTAGTATCATTTCCATGAGTTTGCACACTATGGAGGTGAGACTTACAGGATGATAATTACCCGGTTCATCCTTTGGTCTACTATTGTGTAATAGCACTACATGTGCCATCTTCCAGTCCAGTGGCACATATCCTAACTCCAGTGAGGTGCTGTACAGATCCACCAGTGGCTCCTTCAAAACCTCAACCATCTCCCTCATCACCCTGGGATGGATACCATCCAGTCCTGGTGCCTTGTCTACCCACAGTGCCCTCAGTCCCTCTAGGACTCTACCACCCTCAATCCTTCTATCTGTTGCCTCCTCTCCCTCTGTCCCCACCCTCCCAGCTCATGGTGGTAGCAGTCCCCCCTTTTCTTCTGTGAACACTGAGCAAAAGTATTCATTTAGTGCGTCCGCCTATTCATCCCCCTTTTCCGTCCACTCCCCACCCTTTTTTTCCTCACTATTGTCTCCTTGCACTTCCTTTTCTTCCTGATGTATCTTCCCCCCCCTTAATTCCCTGAGCTAATCTCAGCTCCCTCTGAGCCTTGGTTTCTCTCACTTTTCTGGTCACCTCCCTCTACTATCTTGCATATTCCTCCATGTCTCCTTTCTTCTCCATCTTCCTATACCTTTGGTGCACCTCTCAATTTGCCTTTACCACCTCCACTACCTCACTGTTCAACCAGCATGGTTCCTTTGCTCTGCTCCTCTTACCCTGTGTCTTGGTGTAGGCTTCTGTTGCCTCTGTAATCCCCCCATTTAATAATATCCCATTTCTCCTCCGTGTCTGTCTCCTGCCTTATGCCCTTTAGTTTCCCTTACAGTACTTCCCACATCCTCCCAAAGTCTGCCCCCCCCCCAAGTTTATCAACTGGGTTACTGAATTCTCTGGCTCAGTGCACATTGTGATATTAAACCACCCCATTTGGTGATGGCTGTCAGCTAGTGGGTCCTCCACCCTTATTTCCCTTACTGCCTCTCCATTTGGCAATACCAGATCTAAAGTGTTCTTTAGCCTAGTAGGTCCACTGACCAAATGATTCAGGAGACCCTCTTGGATTGCATCCAGGAACACTTGCTCCCCAGCACTGGAGGTGACCGGAATGCTCCAGTTAACCACCGGCAAACTGAAATCCCTCACGATGACCATCTTCTCTTTTCTAAATACCTTTCTGATTTGTCCCAATAATTCCCTATCAAGCTCCTCAGACTGGGACAGCAGCCTGTATACCACCCCAAACCTTAGTTTCCTACCCCCTTGAGTCTAGGAGCTGCAGCCAGATTGCCTCTGTTCTCCTTTCCTCCCCCTCATCCCTTGTGCATTTGATCTCATACCTCATATAGACTGCCACCCCACCCCCTCCACTCCTCATGGTCCTTCCTGTATAATTTATACCCTGGGATTGACAGATCCTAGTCCCGGTGCTCGGTTGTCCATGTTTTGATGACAGCCGCAATATCCAGCCTCCACACTGCCAAGAATTCCTGTAGATCAGCTAATATTTTGCCTAAGCTTCTCGTGTTCAGTGAGACCACCCTCCATCCTGCCCTTCCCTTCATCGCCCTCCATCTCCTCCATTTTTGCCCACCCTGAATCCTTCCCTGCTATCCTAGGGAGTAGGCTGTCACTCCGCTCTATTTGATAACTGCCTACTTGCTGTCCACTTGCCACCCCCCAACTAATATAAATCCACCTTTGTCACAATATACCTCCCCAGTCTTTGCTTCAATACTTCCTTCCCTTCCCCACTCAGGTGCAGCCTATCCCTTGCAAACAGCTTGTTATTATCCCAGGTACTGCCCCAGCCACCCACAACCCCATACTCCTTAGTTAAACAGCATTCTACCAACCATGTGTTCAACTCCCCAATCCTCTTCTTTCTTACTGTGCTTGCACAGGGTACTGGGAGCACCTTTGAGAAGGCCACAGATTCCCCAGTCTCCTTGCACAACCTTCCCACTTCCTCAGACCTCTCCCTTGTTACCTCCACCATTTCCCCTGCTAGGTCATTTGTCCCCACTTGTACCACAATGTGCGGTTTCCTCCTACCTCTCCTTGCGCACCTTAGGATTGCCTGTCCTGCCTTATCTGCCTTTAATCCTGGTATGGACTCTACCCATATCTGACTGTGCCTCTTCCTCTTGCTGCCCCATCTGATCCCCTTGAGTATGGAGTCCCCCAACACCAGTACACCACCCTCCTCTTTCCTTGTGCCCGTCGCCACCCCCCACAAAGGTTCTCATTCCTGGGGCCACGCAAGATGGTGCTTTTACCATTTTCCCCAGTGTTTTCCCCCCACCCCTCTCAACTGAGACCCTTCCCCTTCTCCTGTTTGACCGCCACCCTCCCTGTCCCTCCTCACCTCTCCGAGTATTATCCTTCCCCTGCCATGCCATGCTCAATCTCTCCATTAGTAATGCCCCTCACTCCCTCCTTTTCATGAGTACTATCCCTTGTGCAATCTCATCCTGTGTCCTCCTCTTCCCCATGTGTCACTAGTACAACAAACATGTTCCCTACCCTCTTTGAATTACTATGTGTTTTCTCCTCCCACCTGCTTACTGCTGCTCCTCTTTTGCTAGGCCCTACTAGAGTCCTCCCTTCATCAGGTGGTTTCTTGCCTAGTTTGCCCTTCCCCCTGACCCCTCCCTTGACCTACTTTTCCTTCTCTATGGTGTCCCACGAGACTCCCAGATGTCAGGTCTTCTATCAATGCAACTCTCCCTTCCCCCCTCAACCTCTCCATCTCCCTACCAAGCTACTGAACCTCTTCCTTGAGCCTTCTTAGCCTGTGGCATATTGGGCACCCTCCCAGCCTCCACAGTAGGTCTATCCACCCAGCTGCACCACTACTATTGCACCCCACAATCCTACCCATGTTTCACACTATATCTATAGGACAGTGAAATACAGTCTCTCTTCACTGATTGCAGTTGTTTAAGAACACAATTACAAACCCACCAATAGCATTCACAAGATTCACAAATACATTCAGTCCAGAAATTAGATGTTTGCCCCAGGTCCTTTTTAGGCCCCTCCCCTGGCTTTAAGTGGGACAATTGTGCCCCCCATTGAGCTTAATTCAAAACACACAGCCACAGAAATCTTTAAGCTTAATTCAAAAAACACAGCCACAGAAACCTTTAAGCTAAATTAAAAACAACAATAGCAAAACTTACAAAAATCCTCTCCACGCTAACTTTTTCCACAGCAAGTAGAATTAATTAATCTTAGCCCAGCCTCTAGCTGAAATTGTAGTACCAATGCCCTTGCTTGCAGCCAAATACAGCCAACTACAGTAATAACTGGAAACCACAATCCTACTCATAAGATCTACAGTACTAACTGTACACCACAGTCCTACTCATTATATATATATATCTTTAAGAATTAGCTCATATGGCTGTTCCTTGTTTCCTCCCTCCTGACCTGCTCTGAGGGCTCAGGTCAGTTTGCAGCTCCCCAAGCTCCTTCCTCACAGCCTTCAAACCCAGCCTTCAGTGGCTTTTCAGTATTTAAGGAAGGCTGATGGAGGGTGGGTGGGGGGCTGTTACAATCACTCCAGCTACAGAAACCTTTAAGCTAAATTCCAAAAACACAGCCACAGAAACTCTTAAGCTAAATTTCAGAAGCACAGCCACAGAAACATTTAAGCTACATTTGAAAAACACAGCCACAGAAACTTTTAAGCTAAATTCCAAAAACAAAGCCACAGAAACATTTAAGTTAAATTCCAGAAGCACAGCCACACAGTCATTTAAGCTAAATTCCAAAAACACAGCCACAGAAACATTTAAGCTAAATTAAAAAATATAAATATAGCAAAACTTACAAAAACCCTCTCCACACTTACTCTCTCCACAGCAAGTGGATGCTGTGAGAAAGACTGTAGAATTCTGTTTATGTGCAATAAACCTTTTTTGTTTGTAATTTTGAATATCCTTGCTTTTCAGTGCTGACCAGTGCTTTTTGTGAGTGCAATAATAAGGTTGTATAATCCTGATGGTGCGTAATACATCTTTTTTTATTTTGAATATCATTTGCTGATATGTGAATGATGTGTACAATAATAGGTTTGTGTGGAATTAAACAGTTTTTTATGTGTAGATCAACTATGGTTGTGTGTGTGTGTGTTTTTGTGTGAGACACTCTGTGAATGTCAATGTGAATCATCAACTTGATTCATTTTTATATCCCCAAGAAAGTCAGATGAAAATGTTATGTAAGGAACTGGGGTACTGGTTACCTTGGATCATGTTTTCATCAGGATTTTACAGCATCAGGAATCCATCTGTCTCATCTTAGTAGTCTCATTTCAGTAAGTATGAAAAAGAAGGAGCTCTGTGCTTTTTCAGTCAATAAACCACTGTGTTCTTTGGCTTTCTCACAATACTGCTGTGTTCTGGGGTAACAAAAATGTGACATAAGACATATCACTTACAAATATGGCATGAGAGGCCAGAAACAACAGATTAAAGAGAGGACATACAGAACAGGACTATGGAGACACATTTTTGTGTCTAGGTCTATAAAGTTGTGGAATCAGCTGCCTGAGGAAGTGATAAATGCACCTTCATTCCACTCCTTCAAGGCTAGGTTAGATAGATACATCACAGCTGGTAAATTTGTTACCTCCACTGAGTAGTGGGGACAACTCATATGGGCACATGCCTTCTGTTGTCCTACATCTCCAAGTATGACCCCAAGTATAACTGAGTGCAATATGTGATACTGGCCATTTCTATAGCAGATAAATGTGCTAATGAAAAGCATTAAAAGTAAATTGGAAAAAGCCTATGCATTGCTGATTTTTTTTTTGCAAACAAAAATATTGATGATCAATCATGTGTAGGGAAACTTTAGTATTAATTGATTTAAAGAAGTTTACTCCTTTATTATGGTATCACTGTGAAGTCTGTACAGTGTGAACCATGCATTAGTATGTCATAGTGATGCCGTAACAAAACTGAATTCTGAATCTATTCAACGTTCTATTTACACCTGACAATCATAGCTTCTGCATAATCTTTGAAAGTGCAGATGCATTGTGACAGTGTTGAAGAAATCAAATATTTCTTACAGTCTGTGTAACAGCATAAAGGCTGAATGATGTAAAACACACAGCAACCACACTGAAATCTGCACTCTTGAGGTTTACCTAGTTGTCATGTAAACTAATCAATGCAATTACAGTGTGGTTATTGTTGTTTGCCCATCCATTTTCCTCTATATTCAAGGAAATTACACGCTGATGGGTACTGCTATCCATCGGTGTTTGTGGGTCACAGTAATTAAGCTCATCAAAAACAAACGTACAGGTGTTCTGGTGCACATGAGTCATGGTTGAATTCAGCACAATTAATGAGCCATTAAAACACATGGGTCATGCCAGCATTGTGTGCAATAAATGGGGTCATTAAAATACAAACATTCAATTAAAAGGAAAATGACCATTTTGATGCCATTATTTATCCACCAGTTAATGGGACAGTAATGGCATGATTTAATGGGTTAGAGCCCATTAATATAGAAGCACCATTTAATGGCCATTATTCTACTTATTCAACAATTGCTTAATATTAATGGCAGTTTTAATGGACATTTTAATGGTGCTTTTGATGGCCATTACTATATTGTAATGGCATCAACAATTAATGGTTAATGGACCATTAAATAATTCCCATTAAATAAAATGAATGACATCTGCAATTAATGGATGCTTGACCATTAAAATAATGGCCATTAACATCTTTCAATGGCCACTCAATTCATGGCTACCTGACCATTAACTTACCAATTAAATTTGATGCCTGTTAATAATTTAATGGTAAAAATATGCTTGGATAACCCATTAAATATAAAAGGGAAGGGCTAAAACACTGAGCTGGTTAAGTAGAGAGGTCTTAGAAATGGTAAGGGCTAAAAAAGGCAGTGTTCAAGAAATTCAAGAAATCTGGGAAGGGTGAGAATATGGAGGAGTATGTGAAGAGGACCAAGGAAGTTACCAGGGGAGTCAGAGCAGCTATGGCCTCCAGGGAATTAAGGCTGTTGCAGGGCATCAGGGATGGGGGAAAGGACTTCTTTAGATACATATGGGAGAGAAGGAGCTGCAAGGACCAGATAGTGAGGATCAGGAATGATGGGGATGGTAAGAGATAGGGGTGGATCAGGCAGAAGCACTGAATGAGTACTTCTGTTCTGTATTCACAAGGGACAAAGGAGGGCAGCTACCACAGTGGGTTAGCAGGATGGAAAGATGGGAGGGGGTAACAGACAGGGTGATCACTGAGGGTAGGATATTGGAGGGGTTAAGGGCTCTGAGGGTGGATGAGGCACCAGGAATGGATGGCATACACCCCTGGGTATTGAAGGAAATAGCTGAGACCATGGCTGGACCTTTGGTTGAACTATTCAAAACTACCTGGGATAAGGATGCATTCTGCATGACTGGAGGATGGCCAGTGTGGTACCCATTCATAAAAGAGGACAAAAGGATAAGCTGGGTAATTATAGGCCAGTAAGCTTGACTTACATCATGGGGAAGCTTATGGAGACAATACTTAAGGAAAGACTGATGACCTTTATGGAAGACAATGGGCTCCAGGACAGTCACTGGCATGGGCTTGTCTCTGGAAAATCCTGCCAGATGAACCTAGTTGTGAATTATGGCTGGGTCATGAGGAAACTGGACAAGGGTTATGCGGTGGATGTCATATACTTGGACTTCAGTAAGGCCTTTGATTAGGTGCCACATGGTAGGTTAAAAGAAAAGTTGAGATGCATGGGTATGGGGACTTAGATGGTTAATTTGGATTTATAATTGGCTGCAGGGGAGACATCAGAGGGTAGTGGGGGGTACTCTAGTCTCCAAGAACTTTGATGAGCAGGGTGCCACATGGATCAGTACTGGGGCTAGTGCTGTTTGGAATATTCACAGTGGACATCTCGTATGGCATCAGGAATAAGATCAGCCTATTCACTGACAATACCAAATTGGGGGCAGTAGTGAATGATATAGCAGGTTGGCAGGGGCTGCAGGATGACCTGACCACACTGGTAGAGTGGTCAGAAACATGGCAGTTGGGGTTTAATGTGAAAAAGTGCAAAGTCCTGCACTTTGGAGAAAAGAACCCAGGGAGGGGTTACCAGCTGGGAGGAGTGCAGCTAGGTTCCACTGAGGAGGAGGAGAAGGATCTAGGAGTGGTTGTAATGGGGGAAGATGAACAATAGAGAGCAGTGTAGGATGGTCACAGTGAAAGTCAACAGGATGCTGGGTTGCATCATGAGAGGGCTCTCCTCCAGGAGCAGGGAGGTGATCCTGCCTCTCTACAGTGCACTGGTCAGGCAGCACCTGGATTATTCTGTGCAATTCTGGTGCCCATAACTGACACAGGATGTGAAATTACTGGAAGGGGTACAACGCAGGGCAATAAGGATGATCCTGGCATTGGAGGACAGACCATATGAAGAGAGGCTGAAAGAGTTGAACATGTACTCCTTGGAGGAGAGAAGGGGCTGGAGGGGATATGATTAAGACCTTTTAAGTAAGAAAATGAGATAAACAAGGCAGGCACTGATGCAGTACTCAGGCTGAGGAGGGGGAGAGACATGAGAAGGCACAGCCTTAGATTAGAAGGGGGAATTTAGCACAGAATTGAGGAGACACTTTTTCACAGAGAGGGTCATGGCAGAATGGAATGCTATACCAGAAGAGGTGGTAGCCTGCAAACAGTGGGTAGTTTCAAAATCGGATTTGAAAAGTAAGAGGAGGTTATTAGAAAGGAGAGGGAGGGTGGGGCAGCTGCAATGTGAGGGTGCTAGCTGCATACTCAAGCAGACTTGATAGACCAGGTGGCCTATTTCTGCTGGCAAATTCATATGTTCATAAATTTAATGACATATTCATGGTTTGATTGAATTTACACTGTAATTTGGCCCATTAATTATTATACTGATCAAGGGAATTTAATGGGAAAATGTAATGGAAATTTAATGAAAAATTAATGAGGTGTTTAACGGCATTTTAATGGGCTAAAATGTTGTAGTGATAGGAGACTGTGCTGCAAGTCCAACATGTTCTTCAGTGGGAAAAATGCGTTGAAGTAATGCTGAGTCCCTTTTTGAAGCAAGATGTCTGCAGGGCTCCGTGCATGGTAGCAATAAAAAAATTTAATTTTGGTTGCATTTTAAAGGTGGTACGAGTAATTTACTGTTGAGCTTGATTTCCAATAAAAAAGTTTTGCCAGGCACAAAGTAAGAAAAAGGTAGTGGATGTTTCAAAGCTTTAACTTCATAGTGGGAGGTCACAAAGGCCAGAGGGGGACTGGTATGCTCATGCGTTTGAGAAAAAAAACTTCTCACTTGATAGAATTGTCATCCTGGAATTTAAGCAACTCCAGTTACACTATACAGTTATATCTGTACCGATATTAACTACCAAATTAGTTATGTACAAAAGTAGTGCAAGAAACAACTATATCACACATTTCCATTCTGTGTCATGCATGTACACTTACCCCATGGCAGAATATTCTATAGTTCTTTAAAAAATATTTTCTAAATCTATTTCAGTGAACTTCGTTAAGGGCCAATGTGACTGCACTCACTATCATAAACTAATAAGAATGTAAAAGTTCTCCTTTATGAACTGCACACAGAACCCAATAAAAAAAGGGTGGGGAGGGGGATATTGCGACAAGGACATGGAATCAAATTATCAATATATTGGCTACTGCAATTTTTGTAAAAATGTGTTTAAAAAAGAATGTACTAACAAGTGTGCAGTTCTTAAAGAAAAACGTTTGCTCTCCTTATATGTTTATGGTTACCAATACTGTCACCTTGCCCCTTAGTGTTCACTGAAATAGATTTAGAAAACAGTTTTTAAACAATTATAGAACGTTTTGTCATGAGGTGAGTGAAAATGCATGGCACAGAAAGGAAATGTGTGATATACTGTAATTGCTTCTTGTGCTACTGTAAAGGAATGCTGGACTATGTCAGTCATTGGCAGCAAAGCAAGGCTAAAACACATACAGTAGGGGGGTGTGTGTGTGTGTGTGTGTGTGTAAGAATTTTAAAACCTAGGAGGAAATAACTCAGCAGTCTTTGGTTGAGCACAGCACTGTAAATCCTTACTGTGCACAAACAGTACGGGGATATTATGTAAATGAATTATGTACTAATGACTGTTATATGACTGTAGCAAACTACAGTAGGAGAAATGTTGCAACTGCAAATGAAACACACTTTATTTTTTCTTGTTATTTTGGGAAGGTACTTTGTTATCTGGTGTAGTTATGTGGTGTAGGAGACTGTACAGCATGTCCAACATGTTCTTCGGTGGGAAAGAATGCTTTGAAGTGATGCTGAGTCCCTTTTTAAGCAAGATGTCTGGAGAGCTCTGATTACTGCAGCCATAAAAATGAATTTATTCTTACTGTTATTTACTGTAATCACTTATTTCTATTTTTGCATCTTGTCAGATGCATGCAACGTAGGGAACCTGACTAGCTGCTTTGCCTGCATACTAATTCCTGCATAAGTACATATATAAAATATGTGCCATCGTCAAGTGAGTGAGTGAGGGAGCTAGTGAACAGAGTCAGTCAAGTTCTGCTGTGCTGGTAGTGAGTGAGTGAGTGAGTGAGTGACACTTCTGAGCTTTAGCCCTCTACTTTGACTGTCAGTTTCCTGATGCCCCTCCTCTAATTAGGAGGTATTGACTAATTGGCAGTGGAGATATGAGTACTGCATATCTAGGCATTGGCCTAGCAGTCCTCCACTGTGAATCTCAAGCTAAATGGCCAAGCTTAATGACGACAGACTTGGGATGACAGCATGGCGTGGCAGTTGGCAGAAGAGTTGCATCCAATGTGTAAATCCCTAAATTGTCCAGTTACCTAATTTCAATTTCTATATGTGCAAGATGTTTGTAAGTGAAGGGAAACATCCTGTATCAATACATCTGACACAGTAAGTAACAAAGTGGGATTAATTCATATAATCTGTAAACAGTTTGTAATTGAGGGGTTGGTAACTGGTAGTTCAATTTGCAAAAGGGGTTAAAAGGGTAATCTGGTATAGTACTTAAATCATAGAATAATTCACATTAATATTAGTTTCTAATTGATATATTTATTGAAATCTCAGAATTACAACCTTTGAGCCAGTGGCTTGTTTACAAAGGCTCCACGTCATACAAGAGGGAGAAAAGGACAATAACAGGGTTGAGTAAAACAACATGAGAATTGGTTACAGAGTAAAACAGTGAGGGCAAAGAAAATACTAAACAAGTGCTACAAGGTTACAATAAATTATAAGGTCACAGATTTAAATATAAATTTTACATGATTCAGAAATTACATTGTTACCAAATTTACATACAAAGAATATACATCCAAGGGATGACCTTGTCAGCAGTAATGGTAGAAACCTGGAAAGAGGTAGAGGAGGAGGGGGGACCAATAAGTGGGGTGAGGTGGTAAGAACAACCCAAGATCGGAATTGTCATGGAGACCAAGAGATCAGAAACAAGGTGCAGATGGAACAGGTGGAAGGACTGAGTAGGAAGAGCCACAAGGAAAGGGGAGAGGAACTACAAAAAAGCAGGAGATGCAGAAAGGAAAGGAAGAAAATCAGTGCTGCCAAAAAAGGGGGTAAGAAGTAGGTTGAAATAAGAAGGAAAACTAGGAGAAAGGGAGGGGAAGGGAGGGCAAGAGAGGAGACAGGGGTATGAGGGAGGGGGACACATAGCAGCAAGGAGAAGCCAGAGATGGTGGTCCAAAACCATAGTGGGAGTGTTGGGAGTTGGGGGCAAAAGCTAGGAGAGGGAAGGGGTGACAGGAGGAGGATGGAGAGGAGAGGAGAGGAGAGGAGAGGAGAGGAGAGAGAGGAGAGGAGATGGTAGGGAGCAGTAGGTAATTAGAAAGGTAGTAGAGTAATGCAGTACAGTAATGTGATAGTAAAGATGTATTGATGATGAGGTGATTATATGAAGGAACACAAGTTAGCGGAATGTGTTTAAAATGCTTATGTATAACAGGGTATAGGACATTTAAAGTAAAGTATTGAGATCTGATAAAGGGTTAATAAAGGAACAACAGCTATGCCCTATCTAGGGTAGGACTACATTAAAGTTTTCATAAGTGTCCATAGCTAATCTCTATCTGGGATAGAGATAAATATAGATTGTGTAAGTGTCTGTAGCTAATTCCTAGCTGCAGCAGGAATATGGTAAGGAATCAAGGCAGTAGTTTGTAAGGCATACTTTGGAAGGCAACTGCAGCATCATGATAAGGAAGGAGGCATTCTGTGAAGACAGGTGTTGGTGAGGAGGTTGCTTGTTGCTGAGGGTGTGGTGCAGCAGTGTTCATATGTACACTATGAGAGTTAGGGGAATGCCCAGTATGTAGTAGTTTAGGTCAGCTGAGGGCAGAGGTTAAGCAGCTTAGATTGGAAATAGGAAGATTACTTGATAGAGAAGACACAGAGGAGAAGGAGAGTGGTGGAGGTATGCTCTGGGAAGTGGGGCAAGCAGAATGGAAAGGATGTAGGGGGAGATGACAGAGGTTCTCCGGAAAGCTCTTCCCCAGAGAGTGAAGAGGCCAAGGGAAAGGGGGTGGAGAATGGTTGGAACAGAGCGAGGTGGCAGATGGGAAGGGAACAAGGTTGGAGTATCTCCAGTGGTGCCAGAGTGGAACAGATTATATCTGCTGACTATGGACAACATGGGGGATGCCAGCATAATGGGTGGGAGGGAACCAGTGCAGAGAGAAGACTTGAGGAAGGACAGTCAAGGGGGGAAGAAGGAAGGATACAGGTGGCAGACTATTTGTCTTTTCTCTCCTCTTAACCTGCCTTTGATTCTATATCTGTATAACAATATGCACAGTAATAATAAGTATTTCCAATATGCATTTAAATAAGTGGAAATTCTAACTTTTTTGAATTTTCATCAATATGTTTATTGAGGTGAATATTGTTAATATTACCAGCATCAATGTTTATTAATTATTTAACAACAAAAACAATAATAGAAATGAATCTATAACATATTCGAGAGTGCAAATAATTGATTCTTTTTTTTTCTTTTGGATGTATGTTCATGTTTTATTAATAAGATGGTGGTATTTAAATGAACACAGATCCCATGACTTCCTCACACCCCCTGACAAAAGGTTGTCAGACCCAAAGTTCTGGGGCAATTGTGGATGTCTGTATGTTCATTTGAACTCTGGCAAACCTTTAAAACTCACAGTAAAGCATGTGGAAAGCTTTGTATGTTATCAGTTGGTTCATTTTCTGCAGAGTGCAGGCAGTTAGATTTTTTTATTTGAATTGTGGGCTTGGCAAGCCTTCCCTGCACTTCACTACACAACACCAGGTGTTCACAGTTATACCTTCTTTGGAACTGTCTAAGTCAATTTCTAACAGCAGAAACTGGACATCTCTATATATAGAGAAGTTAATATGGTGTCACAGAAACTGTGGAAAAAAAGACGTGTCATGAAGCTTTCACTGAGGTGTATTTGATCAAAGGTATTGATTTTCACCAACCACTTAATCTGCAGTATGCAACCGGGAGAAGAGATGAATTATCAGGAGGGATCAGCACCTGGAGACTTCAATTGGGAACTAAAAAGCAGTTTGGCAGAGCGATGAGAGAGAGCATGTCTATTACTGACAGAGAGTGAGATCGTCATGATATAGGTGATATTAAACTAAGTTTTCTAACGTTGGAGAATTTACTTAAAAGAGCCACTGACATCACATTTAGTATCGTAACATTAGAAGAATATTCGAAAAAAGAACAAGCTCCACAGGGTTTATGCGTTAATATTATTCCTGCCAGTGCGATTGATGATTTTCCATTTAAGGACTCATGGTTAAAATCAGCACAGCTGTGTTCAAAAACTTTTACAGAATTGATTATCAAATATGAACTTATGGAACTTGGTGAACTATACAAAGAGATGGAAGTTGCCAAGGCTGATTGTGTGTCTTAATGGGAACAAGCAGAATATAACAATACAAAAATGTTCTTATATAAGAGCATTAAAAAGTATGAGAAAGAAATGATAACCTGTAAACAGAAAAAACTTACCTGAGATGAAGGGGACTATAATAAAGGTTACATCTTAAAGTGGTCATGGCCTAGGCTACAAAAGCAGAGGGAGAAGCCGTAGCAAAAACAGAAAAAGATTTGAAGATAAAAATAAAGATAAAAACAGACCCACATGAAGTCATAGTCCATCACGACAATAGAGAAGACCAGGTGTTCATTGATACGCAAGCAGAACCCAGAATAAGTGAAGAAACAGAGTGAGATTTTTAAGAGAAAAGGCACATGTTTGTTGCAGACAAACAAGGAAAAAATGTACAAGGATGGGAAAAAGTGGCAGAGGGCAGACCAACAAGAATGTCCAAAAAGACCTCGAGCTATAGATAAGTAACACATCAGGGCAAGAACTATTGGAAGATCAAGTAGCTGTCTTGAAAAAGGGCCTCTCATTCATTCCGACACCCTGTATCAACAAATTTCATATCACCTTTGATTTGAGAAAGTTAAAATATCTTTTTGCAAGCAGAAACTTAGAGGAAAGAACCATGGGTTACAGTGAGGAACAACTTGAAATGGCGGAGTCCATAGAACACTTGGATCTTGATTTACTAATTGATGAAACTGAAGGCACGAGTCACCATTTGGATGAACTGGGTGTAGTAAATCTGAACAATATATTAGATAGCACTCTGATGTCCTTGCTTGAATGCAAATGTGGAATACATTTGATCTCTTCACAGAATATATTAATGGACTCTGGGGGATTGGATATTACAGGGGAAAGAAAACGCTTCAAAGTCAAGTCCACCTTTTGTCCAACTGTTTCTAATGCAAATATATTGACATAAGAAAGTGTAAACAACAAGAAATTGGCAACTTAACTGAAGCTGAGACTGCTAAAAAGACTAATATGATTAGAAAAGAAAAAATTGCCTTGGATGAAATTTCAAAAAAATCATAATCTAGTCATCAAAGCTGCTGATAAATGTGGCAACATTGTTGTTATGACAAGAGAAATATATATTGATACAGTTAAACAGCTTTTGGATAATAAAAACAACTATAACAAATTGTTGTTTAATCCCATTATGATGTATAATAAAGAACTGTACCACCTACTAATGTAGGCTGTCTCTGAGGGGGACATTTCCTAGAATGAATTTAAGTTCTCATTGCAGGAAAACCCAGTATTACTTTGTTTTCAAGTCTTATTGAAAGTACGCAAGAATTTGACCTCCTCTTCGAGTCTGCCCATCGTGTCTGGTAATGGCTCTATGTGTGAAAACTTAGGCCAATTCTTAGATTTCTTTCTGCATAAAAGTATGATTTCACTGCCAGCTTATCTAAAAAATACTGTAGATATGATCAGAAAGTTAGAGAACATCATGTGAGATGAGGACATGGTGTGAATTTGCATTAACGTTGAATCATTGTATACTCCCATCATAGATGAAGATGCACTGAGAACAAATAGATTCTTCCAGGAAAACCTAGCACTGTATAATGATATCCTGACAGAGTACATCTTAGAGGCTCTAGAATTTATTTTGAAGCATAATATTTTCGAATTTGATGGGGAAATAGTTTTGCACCAAAGCAGTACTACAATGGGGGCTAGCATGGCCCCTTGCTATGCTAACTCGTTAATGGGATGGTGGAAAATGACCCATATTTACAATCAAATGAGTAATCCTTATAGTCCTTACATTCATACCTTGTACAGACATATTGATGATCATCTCTGTATCTGCAAAGGAAGAAAAATTTTATTTCAGACTTTATGGCATGGCTAAATAATAATAAGCTAAATTTAAAATTCACACATAAATATCTAAAAGAGGAAAAACAAAATTTGTGTCACTAATTTTGCTTTTTTTCTCTTTTAAGCATTTCCTGAAGAAGATATGTGGTCAAAAAGTTGATTTGTGACTCTGTTTTCTATTTTCAGCATGCATTTAATATAACCATTTTACACATGCTGATGCAGCACCTTGTTTTTGTTTTTACATTTTGTCTGCAGGAGGGTATGCACAGAGGAGGGAATACAGGATCTTAGGGGTAATCTAGCCAGGCTTGAGAGGTGGTCGGGTATTTGGCAAATGGAATTCAATGTGAAGAAGTGCAAAGTCATGTACTTGAGAGCTAAGAACACAAAGACCCAGTGTTGTCTTGGAGGTGTGCATGTTACCAAGTCAGAAGAGGAGAAAGAGTTGGAGGTGATAATCACAAGTAACCCGAAACAGTTTGCACATTGCAGGAAGGCAGCAGCCAAGGCAAATAGGACATTGAGCTGCATGGCCAGAGGAATAACTAGAAGGAAGGTGGAGGTAAGTCTATTGTTATACAGGTTCCTGGTGTATTGACACCTGGAATACAGTATGCAGTACTGGTGCCCATACCTAAGGAAATACATCAATCTTCTGGAAACAGTCCAGAGTAGGGCAACGGAAATGATCTAGGGTGAACAGGGTATGACATATCAAAAGAGACTTAGAAACCTCAACATTTACTCCCTAGAGGGCAATTGGGAGAGGAGAAACAGACTGAAACAGTTAAATACCTCAGTGGTACAAACACAGTGAACACTGAGGGTCTCTTTAGCCTTAGTAATAACAAAACCACTAGCAGACACTGCCTCAAGTTGGTGGGAGGATGGTTCAAGAGGGAAATGAGGAGGCACTTTTCCACCAATAGGGTGGTGGCTTAGTGAAAGAAGTTGCCAGATGATGTGGTATCTCTAAAGACAGTGGACAGCTTTTAGAGGGGTTGGGACAAAGTAAAGATTAGGCTTACAATTAAACATGGAAACATGGGGGGAACTTTGATCAGGAAAGGGGAAACTTCTAATGGGGAAGTGGTGGACTCCTCAGTAATCACTGAGCTGTCCACTTTATGAGCATACAAAATAGACCTCTTGGCCTTTTTCTGCTGCCATTTTTCACATGTTCATATGTTTGTATCAGTCCGGAAAGAAAAATAAAGCTAAATGCAGTTAAAGTTCATGATGTTTTCACCACAGCACATTAGAAGTGCTGTACCTTTAATTAATTATTCAGTCACTGCAGTCCAGACAATTATTTATTTATTTATGACTTTGATAACCGGGTGAGTGCACTGATCCCAGGGACCATTTTCAGGCACGACCCGGGCCATAACACATGGTGCAGGGTGACAGTGGAGTACAAGGTAACAATAATACACATGAAACAGATTTGATACAAGCAACAATAGTAGACACAATATACAGGTTTGATGCATAGGTCCATTTGAGAATAGTGAATACAAGGTTTCAAGATCAGGCATGAGAAGACTTGGTACAAGCAAACAAATCATAGGCACAGTGTACAATGTGAGACTGCATCATCCAGTGAGCAAGTAATACACAGAATACTCAGTAAACAAAATGTATATACAATATGTACAGGCAAGGAAGTCAAATATTACTGTGAAAAATGCAATATAACAGTTGTAGGCAAAAGAGTTGACTAGTGTGGGTAGGTGGGTAACAGGGAGTTGACTAGTGTGGGTTGGTGTGAGACCCCTGGGAGCATCGGCAGGATGAGTTTTCCAGGAACCAGACTTTAAGGTGGGACTTGAAACTGGAGTGTGTGTCAGTGGAACGGAGTTCAGCCAGTAGTTTGTTCCACTGCAAGGGGGCAGATGAAGACCAAGCTCTGCTACCCATGTTGGTGGCTACCCTAGGAACAGCTAAAGGGGGAGTACCATTTGAGCGGAGGTTGCGGAGTAGTGTTCGGGTTTTTAGAAGGGCTGTTTGGGGGATTCTGGAGCCATGCAGATGACATTGTCCACCATACAGCAGAGGGCTAGGTCAAAGCGACCTTGCAGCAGTAGCCATCCAAGGGTATTATTGAGGGTACAGCGGTGGGTGGAGAACGGGGCCAATAAAGCAAAGCGGCAGGCACAGTTGTAGGCAGCGGAGAGTTTAGCCATAGCAGTAGCTGAGATCCTGGCATAAATAGGGGAGCAGTAGTCAAGAATAGGGAGAAGATTACCCTGGACAATGGCAAGTCTAGCTTCAGGGGTACAGTATTGCCTGAATCTATAGGCGGCACCTAACTTTTGATGGAACCTTCTGACAAGGGAATTTGCATGCTCAGTGAAGGTGAGGGAGGGGTCGAGCAGTACTCCTAAGTATTTGTAGGTGTTGACGTCCTCCAGGGCTGTACCAACTGGGAAACGAGAATGTGTAAGGGGGCGTGGCTTTTAGTTTTGGCCAGGAAGGGCTTAGATTCAAACAGCATGGATTTAGTTTTTTTGGCATTTACTAAGAGGAGGTCTTTTGAGGACCAGCTGTGGGCTGCAGCATAGTTGTGTGAGAGAACTGAGGAAATTGCGGCTGTGGATTTGTCACTGTGGAAGAGGACAAGGTCATCGGCATTCAGGAGAGAGTTACAGTTGAGGCAGTCGAAAGGAAGTGCATTAACAAATAAGGAGAAAAGGAGGGGACCCAGGATTGAGCTTGAGGGACCCCCACAGAGACAGGCAGGGTGGGGGAGCAGGTTTGATCAATACACACAAACTGTGTGCGATCAGTAAGGTAGCTAGTGAACCAGCTTGTGACTTTCTGAGAACAACAAAGGAGGCTAAGCTTGGAGGTAAGGAGAGCATGGTTAACCATGTCAAAAGCCTTCGCGAGGTCAATGAAGACAGCCCTGGTGGCTTTACCATTATCCATGTTAGAGTGGATGTGGTCGGTCAATAGAGCGAGGGCAGTGGCGGTGGAATGATTCTTGTGAAAGTCATGCTGTTGGTTGCATAAGAGGGTGTATTTGCTTATGTACTCAGTGAGCTGATTGTGGACTGCTCTCTCGAGTAGTTTACTGAGATGAGGGAGGATGGATATTGGACGGTAATTGTAGAAGGATTTGGGGTCACCGGATTTAAGAATGGGGATAACCTTTGCTATCTTCCATTGGTCAGGCATGGAGGAGGTGGTATGGGCAAGGTTAAAGATGAAGGTGAGTGGCTTGGCAATCGCCGAAGAGATCAGCTTAAGAAAGACTGGAGATAGGCCATCAGATATGGAGGAGCCTTGTTTAGGTAGATGTTTGAGTAGCTTCACTGTATCATGTATGGAGAGGGCCTTAAAATAGAATAGGGGTAGTTGCAGGTGAGTCGCAGAGCTGGAGAAGGATGGCAGTGTGTCAGACATTAGGGCCGGGCTTTGAGGTTGGGCAATTGGCAGTTTATTTAGGTACATGGATAAGTTGGTGAACTTACAGTTGAAGACACTGGCCACATCATGAGGGTCGGTCAGCAGCCCATTCTGGAAGTTGAGATGTGGTGCAGCGTAGCTGGAGTGGGGGTTTAGGAGGGAGCTGATTGAGTCCCAGAATTTTCTAGGGTCTCCAAGGTTGGCCTTCTGCAGGTTGCGGAAGTGGGTCTGTTTCAAAAATTTGGCCTGTTGTTTACGTTTGTTCCTCATGTGCCTGTAAGCATCCCAGAGGGCAAGAGAGGGGGTTGCTTTAAAAATGGACTAGGCATGGTCTCTGGCCTTCATAAGGGTTGGGAGGTCTTCAGAGACCCAGTGCGAGCACCCACCTCTGACCCATCTGGTAGTGACAGGGAAAAAGTGATCCTGGACATGATAGCAACGCAAAGAAAGTTCCCTCATCTACCTCATACTGACTGATCTACAAAAAAGTGTTCACAGTGATGAAAGAATTGACAAAAGCAAAAAGAAGGATTACACCCCACTCCTACACTATGCTCTAGTTCTTAAGAAGAGATTTTATTTCTGTATCCAAATGGTGTTTCACTGAAATGTATTCTCTCACAGAGAGTTCTTAGAAGTAGGGCAAGGGAGATCAATCACTATGAGGTACACTTACAGAAATAATGACCCAATGTTATTGATTTATTTCACTTATATTTCATTGTTTTCAAGGCATTATCATACATTAAATGTAGAGTAGGGATTCAGGAGTTGATAATAATGTGTTTTTATAAGTGTTTATTTGTATTTGCCACTTTGAGGTGGGATTGATGACAGCATGCTCCAGCAGTGATGTATGTGGATAATAATAGGAAATTCTCCTTAAATGTATGAGCACATCATCACTAAGGAGAGTTGAGGTGTACTGAATTAATTCTTTATCAGAAAAGAAGGTGAGCACTATAATGGGTTAATTGAGTTATATTATTTGCACCTGCACTTTGAAGGTACAGTGTTCCCTCGCTATAACAAATGCTGTTGGATCCATTAAGGGTGTCCATTACAGTACTGCATTCGTTACAAGGAGGAAGTGTAAAATATGAGTATTTTATTGCCAAAAAATGTGTGATGTGTATTGTTGTGCCATTCTAAGTGATGTACACAGAGATTGTGATTTGTAGTAATTCATAGTGTTTTTTTTTACAAATAAAAAATAAAAAAATAAGTGCAGTAGATGATAGTCTGTTCATTTTAAGAAGTCGTTTATCTTCTTCTATACTAGTGAGCCTCTCCTGAGATCATGGGCAAAGGACAGCAGCTAGTACAACTGCAGTATCTTCAGAGTGTCAGCATCCTTTTGCCACTCCATCCAGGTGAGACACTTTTCCAGCCCTGTAATCGCATCACTCGCTGTTGGCATTTCTTCACCCACTCCCCCAGAATCACTGCCACTTTTCTCCTCACCTCCGTCCTCTAGTGAGTATTTAGAAACAGCTGGCACAATCTCCTCATCTGTCAACTGTTCTGTTGTGGGGATCATTTCATCATTGAATAGCCACTCCTCTACCAACTCAGTCACTTTGTCTGGATGCTCCTCTATGTTCCGTTCTGTGGCCAGCATGACAATTTCATCAGTGTCACCCGGCTTGTCTAAATCAGGTGCAGTGGCACTCAGTTTCAATGCTGGACTGAGGGTTGCATCCCAGTAGTGGTGAACAGAAGCTGTTGAAACCACAGTCCAGGTTTCCCAAGACAAATGGATCACATCATTCAGGTTAAGTGTTTTAAGAAAAGCAGTCACTGAATCTCTGCGAATCAAAATCTCTGAGCAACCGTTTCCTGTAATGCTTCTTGAAGGTTGCTATTATGCCCCTATTGAGGGGTTGAATTCTGGCTGCTGTGTTTTTAGGCAGAAACAGTGTCTTAATTCTGCCATCTCTGATATGAGTGAAGACTCAGAGGGGTGGGCAGGGCACTGATCCATCAGAAGAATTGCCTTTGTAGATAAACGCAGTGAGCAGAGGTGTGCTCACACAGATGTCATAAATGATTTATTGAACCATTTCTGCAATAAGTCTTTGGTCATCCAGGCATTATGGGATGATTCATACTCCACAGGGAGTGATGACAGGTTGAGGTGGTGGAAGCAGCATGTAGAACTAAATGTTACTATGCAAAGGTGTTTCAATTTGTGGGAGCCAGAGGTATTGGAACCCAACAAGTAAGTTGCCCTGTCTTTAGACACCTTGAAGCCCTTCGATGTGTTAGTCTAATTTTTGGCTGCCAAGGTGACATCTGGCAGACGGCATCAAAACAGTCCCGTCTCTGAGCAGTCCAACATAAACTTGCACAGGGAATCTTCCTGCTTTCTCCAAGAGTAGATTGTGGACTTGGAGAAGCCTGTCTCAGATGATAATTTTTTTAAACTTTCTCCGCCATTCAGCCTGTCAAGGACGTCAAGCTTAGTTTTTACTGAGTACCCTGAACTTTTCATTTTGGCAATGGGGATGGTGTGTATGCTGTGACTGGTGTGTTTTATAGCAGATCAATTAGTTACTCAACCAATTAGTAATTAGTGCACTTAATGAACTGCAATGCTTGTGCATTTACTGAGTGTTTTCTGGCATGGGGTCCAATTGAACCATTCGCTATAGCCGTGTATTTGCTATACTGAGGTTCACTATAGTGAGGGAGCACTGTATTTAAATCACAGACTATAGTGCATTGGTCACAACCCCTGACAAAGGGGTGGCACAGCCTCGAAGTGCTGAGGCTTGTCTGAGGGAAGTGAAGCAAAGTTTATTTTCATGAACACTAACATCTAACACCTTTTTTTTTTTACACTTCTGTAAGTATTGCATTTGAACAATGAAATACTCTCTCTGAATTTTCTGGCATTTGGAGTGCTGGATTTTTCTTACTACAAGGTCTTATGCCTTTCATTTTTTTTCAGCATCCGCTGGTTTGCTGGAGCGCAGCTTTGCCTGTGTTATTAATATTCAGGAGTAGATAAACTGCTTCAATAGTCAGGTGCAATTGCACTGCAGTGAGTGGGTTATGATTCGATGGTTAAATTTGCTGTTGTTGCTATAAATGTATTTTGCCTTCTGTGTTTCCTATGTGATTATGTTAGAAATGTCATTTGAAGTGCCTTAGGACCATGTCAATGTAGCTGATGAAGTGGAAGCTGATAATTGGAGGTTTTTATGTGTTTTTTTTCTGTATTCCAGGAATGTAAGTGCATTTTTTACTAGTTTCAAGAGCAATATGTTTAGATGATATGTTAGTGCTATATATTTTCAGAAATTGTTTCTGCTATTGTGTAGAATTTTAGTTTTCAAATATATTCATTTTCATTTGGTGTATACCTTTTCTTTTGTGTGAGCAGCACCGAGGGTTTTTGAGTTTGGATTTTAAGTATGAAATATTTATTTCGGTGTTGTTAGTTGTGTTTCCTTTACAACTTATGATTCTTGAGCAAGGTTGCTGGTGAGGGATGGTAATTTTTGTAATTTTTTGTATTTGCATTATTTCTTGTCAATCCTGCTGGGTTATTTGATTTTCATTGTGCACTTTTTGTTCCCAGGATTATACATTAGCATATACTGTCATTTTGTTTGACCCTGAGTGCCACTATGATGTCATCAGAGCATGGGTATGTGCTATGGTAATGCAGTGCCATTTGTTGGAGTCCTGACCAATGAGGAGCAGAATTGGCCAGCCGCATTTTATGAAATACAGTATTTCAATGGATAGCTAATCTATGACTTCTAGCACATTCTCTGTGCAGTATATCTTCGACAAATGTAAAGACTTTGTTCTAAAGCACTAGGAATTAGGCAAGCTCAGAGCATACATTTGAGTTCTATTGTGAGAGCATGACATCTTCAATAAAAGTTAGATTTTACTATCCCCCCCATTAAGTGGGACAGCATCTGATGCATTCTGTTTAGTACTTAAGATAGTTGGCTTTAATTTGACATATTGAACTGTGATATGGGGGAGTAGTTCTATTTGTCAGTCCGTTCCAGTGAAGACTAAGCCTTGATCAATTTCCCATACACTGTAATTCCTAAAATACAGATTCATACCACTCCATAATTATTGCATAATTAATTTAGATTGTTTTAAACTTTAGCAATATCCAAAGTTTCTTACACACTTTAGAGGTTGGTGAATGGTTAGGGATGTCCAAACTCTCTCCATCAGGTAATCAGAATGCTGATCAATAGATTTATTAGGAATCCATATTTTGTCTGGATTCATAAGTAATATTTGTGTAAAATGAACGGTCAAGAAACCTGTACATTTTTGGAACTAGGGTGTTCATTTTATCAAATCAAGTCCCACTTTATATCAGACTCAGCCTGCAGGCAGGGGGCATGTTGGACAGCTTCCAAAGACCTAGGGAAATTGTAAGAAGGTTACAATGGAACAGTGTGCGGTAGGGCTACTGTGTAAATTGCAATGATTAAATCAGAATAGAAATACAGTATGCAGCAATATAAATGGATTAGTTGGTCATCAATCTGCAACTTCAGTAAAAAAAAACAGGATCATGCATGAGTCAATGTAAATGTAATGCAAGATGTATTCTGATAACTGTATAGGTGAAGATCAGGGCCAGAACCATCAGGTTTATATAAATTTGCCACATGGAGAATAAAGATGGATTTTTGATGCACAAATGTTATTCACTGGCACTTTAGCATGCAGTACAAAGCAGAAATGCATTCCCCCATAATATTAAAATGAATATACCATTCTGTTTTTGTTAACAAAAATAGAATATGATTTTGGATCATGCCTTTCATACATAAGCTATCTCAATGCATAAATACAGGTGAGCTAGGTAAGATTAGTGTTATTAATGTATGAGGACCAACAAGATAGTCAATCAACACCCAACAATACATTTATATCCCTCTAGGAATTCAGTGATATAGTTTTTGTTGTGGGATCTATTTACCTTTGATAGCCCAAGTATGATACAAATCTTATGGTCAGCAAAGTCTTACTTCAACAAAATTATACAGGAGGAAAGACTGATAATGAAAGGTATACTACCAATGCAAATCAAAAAGGTGGTGATTTAGAATAAGAAAAACACAGCCTTACTTGTTTAGGATAGAATCACTACAGTGATGAAACTGTGTTGTCAATTGCTGTTTCTGTATTCTTCCCCCTCCAGGTCATATGTCTAGTCACAATGTGACTGTATAATGAACTGTCAGCTGATGACTGTCTGTTCCACTACTGTTTAACTATCTGTTTTGACTATAACTTCTGCCCTCTCATGCACTGTATGTGCAATTTGTCTTTGTACTGACTATGTAAAATTTTACACGAGGTGTAACTAACTCTGGGTTGCCCCTGAAAAAGTGATCTTCTGGGCTCAGTGGGCCTACCCAGTTACCAAAATTGAATAAATAAATAAACAAAAAAATAAATAAGTATCAAAAGGATTACTTCTAAATGCTAAAAATCTTAACAGCAGTAAAAAAAATATGATTTGGATTAACCATTTGTGATCATAAGCCAAAATGTACTGGCGTAACAGAGACATTGTGGAATGATAAAGAGAATTGGAATTAAGAAATTTTATGGTATAAACTCTACAGAAAAGACAGCCATAATCAAAAGGAGAGCAGTTGCCATTTTTATTAAAATGTTATAGTAAGCTCTGGTATTACAGCAGAAATTAAGTCCAGTAATTGACAGGTTGAAACATTATGCATAAGAATGATGTTGGGAATTTCACAGAACATACCACTAGGCATTTGCTGTAGACCACCTGATCCCTGTACAGTAGAAGATAATGACATCCTAAAGGAGATTAATACGGCACTATAAACAATGACATTTTATTAATAGAAAAACTGAACCTGCCAGATATAATGTAAATTAGGAGAATCAACCATTTGAAACCCCCTTCCCCTTGGGGTGATTGTATATGTAGTACACCTTGGAGGTCATTAAGGTTCTTAATTAATTAAGTATTCTGTCCTCTACCCACTGGCAGAGATTGCATGGGTCAGAGGCACCAAAGGTACATGGGGCCATAAATTAATTTTTTTTGTGTGCAAAAGAAGGGCTCCACCTTTGGTGGTGTGGTGGCAGTTGGGAGAGAGGGGAGCAGGGGTGATTACCTTCTCAGCCAAAACAGGGTAGTGTTTCCATGGGTGGTTGGGCTAAAAATGGAGTGTGTTGAGTTAACATGGCAGCAGTCACTACTTTAGTTGGGAATTGCCCTGTGAGGGAAGCATGTGCAAGCTTTGCTCTCCCTCTTGTGATCTGCAGCTGAAACTAGCCAGAGATGGGCAGGCAGTGCAAGAGATTAGAGCAGTGTTGAATAAGTGGCTGACAGACAGTTCGGGAAAGTCAATGTGGATGTGGAAGAGTCATGAAGCCTGGTATTGTGCTGAGAGTGCCCATCTTAGGGCATTATTGCCAACCCAGTTGTGGCAGCTCCAGGGGCACAGTGGAATCTGTCTGAGTCCAGAGAGATGAAGCGTATCCAGAACAAGGAGGGCCAACCTGGTTGTTGCCGTGGGGTGGGGCATCTGCCCCATATTTAGAGAGGAGAGTCCCCTGCCTGAGTCCTGTGTTGTGTTGTCACTAAAGGAGGGAAGGAGAGATAGCCTTGATTTGTAATGGCTACTTCTATCATGCCACCTTATTTACTCTGAGTGTCCTTAGAGCCAGAGAAGAGAGAAATCTTTGATTTTAGCTGCTTCCTGTACTGCAGGTCACCCAGCCTGGAACAAATGCTGACCATCACATTTAGCAGCCATCTCAACCCTGGGGGACAAATGACTGTGTTATTAGGTGTGGGCCAGCTTGGCCAAATGTAACCCCCATCTACCTCATATAGAGCCTCATGGTCTAGAACTGAAAACTTTGAAATGAAGGCCATGAAGTTATCTTTTTTTAATTAAATTGGGATCCCCCAGTTTTGAAGCTGCAACTGTTGTGGATCTTCAGTTATTTAATCTTTCAGTATGTCCTTTGCTTAACCTAAAAGTTTTGTTGCAGTGCTGCACTGAAGAATAGCACCCCCCTCCAGCAATGAACCTGTCATTACAGCCAATCCCAGTACAGACTATTTAAATTAAGTTTAATGGTATTTCTGCCGTTGTGGGCATCCCTCCCCTGGTGTATCATCAGGTATACCACTAGACCATGGGGATGATGGCTTACAAACATGGGGGCTCATCCAGGATTGACATTTTCAGGGTACCCATATAGTATTGGACTTTCCGGCAGTGCTGGGTCTGCCCGGATTGTTTTTTTTTTTTATTTTAATTTTTTTTATTTTAGTCTTTGGTAACCGGGTAAGGCCCACTAGGCACAAGTGCCTGTTTTCAGGGGTGACCTGGGAGCAGTGGGTGGTTAAGCGACTTGCTCAGAGTCACACAGTATGCAAGTGGAGGTTGTGAGAATCAAACTCAGGTCTGGTTTGCTGGATGTACCAAGCTCATTCACACCTTGTTCCTCTAACCTCTAGACTATACTGCCAGCCCACTTTCAATCTTTGGTTGAAAACAAATTGCTCAGTGTGAGAGATTTCACACCTTTAGAGTGCTCATGGTGCCAGTTGAGCTAAGCAGGATGCACAGCACCATCTCGAACATGTGCCATTTATGTAAATGCAGTGAGGCAGAGCACCAGGATTGGGCAGTGGATTCTTTTGGGGGCAAAGGAAGTTGCTTTGTCACATTCAGAGACCTGTGTAGAGGAAGACTGCAACCAGCTTTGGGAGTGTGAGCAGCTTTTTAGGTTGAGAGAAAAGAGTTTGTAAATGTTTTCCAGGATAGCAAGAGCATCAGGGGCCACAGACATTCCAGTCCCATCAGCTATGCTACACTGGCTATGGGATGCAGTGGAAAAGTCACTGGCTCAATATGTGTGATGTTCTGATTTGAAGGCTGTGGTGTGGCTTTGCTGCCAATATGCACCATGTGCCAGAGGAGGGGCCCTTTGAGTGTGGAGCAGCTGCTGTGTCCACTGCCTTTAGAATCTTTGACCTCCACTGAATAAACTTTCAAAGAGTTGGAAGATGTGAAAGGACAGCTAAGTGCATTATCGGAGAAGAAGAAGGAGTAAGGTGGTCAGCCATCAAGTAGTCCCCCGAAGACTCTGGTACCATGCAGAGTGGATGCTGTGACTCATTCTAAAGACCTAACTTTAGTACCATGTGGGTGGGGCCAGGGTCAAGTGGCCCACATGAAGCTTCTAACTCCAGAGGATTTCAAAGGTCCATCTGGGCTCACCTGTAGTGTGCCTGCAGAACACTAGAGTAATCCAGCTTTAAAATCAAAAGAGCCTGAGGAAAATCCATGGGAAACCATTATGTTTTCACTGCCAACACTGCAGAAGGGATAAAGAGTAAGATCCGTCTCTTCATAGATGACACCAAGATCTGTGTGGAGGTGGGTGGGGGAAAGGCTGTAAAGTACTCCAGGTGGATTTGGCAAAACTGGAAAAATGATCTAACACATGTCAACTTGGGTTCACCACCAAGAAGTACAAAGTGATGCACATGGGAGTCAGGGACCCCGGATATAGTTACTGGTTGGGGGGGTGCAGTTATCCACATTACTGGAGGAGAAGGATCTGGGTGTACTGCTAACCGGGGAAATGAACCACTCAGTCTAGAGCAGGAAGGCACAGGCAACGGAAGGCACAGGATTCTGGGGTGCATCACAAGGGGAATTACTTCTAGGTAAAGGGAAGTCATCCTACCCCTGTACAGGTCCCAGCTGAAGCCATCCTTTGAGTACTGCATGCAGTACAAGTGCCCCACTTGAAAAAGGTCATCAAGCTACTGGAGGGGGTACAGCACAGGGCAACAATAATGATCCTAGGATTGGGAGATAAACCTTATGAGGAGAGACTGAAAGAGCTCAATATGTATTCCCTGGAAGACAGAAGGGAGAGAGGGAATATGATTGAGACCTTCAAGTACATGAAGGGTATGAACAGAGTAAGCACCGGGAGTATTTTCAAACTAAAAGATATAAAGGGAAGCCGGGGACACAATCTGAAACTGGAAGGAGGCAGATTCAGGATGGAAATGAGGAGGTGCTATTTCACTGAAAGTGTGGTTACATGGTGGAACACACTGCCACAGGAAGTGGTATCATTGCAGACAGTAGGCAGCTTCAAGAGGTGGAGGGACAGGATCAAGGGAAGGGTTCAAACCATGAGGGGTGGTGGTGCATGTGAAGGAAGCACAAGCAGAAACAGTGGTGGGCAAGGGGAGGGTGGGCAGCTGCAGTCTAAAAGGCTGAAGTGCTGCACACTTGAGCAGACTAGATAGACCATAGAGCCTGTATCTGCTGGCAATATTGTATGTTCATATGTAAACCAGTAACCCCCTGCTGTGGCCAATGAGACAGCACAGCCAAATGCTGCAGATATAGTACTGGAAGGTGAGGGCGAGATGAGTGATGCTGACCTGGAATGGGACATTCTCTCCCCCAGTTTATAACCCTCGACCTTATGCCCTGGAAAGATTGGCCCAGCCTTGCTACCAAGTGTAGGAAGAGATGAGAGACCTATGAAGTCTGTCAAGATGCGAGCTCTAAGATGAAGTGCTACTGGGAAGGAGTCTGGTTGCCAGATGGCCAGGCTTCAAAAAGCACAATAGATAGTCTGAGTGGAGCCAAGGTGAATGCATTGTTCATTGAAAGATCCACTAAGACTGCCCTCACTACATATATCTCTATATTCCAGAGCCCATTTGGGATATAACTGAAGAAAACAGGCAAGACTAGGTGTTTTGGGGCACTCTTGAGACCTTGTACAAAAACAAAATAAATTAGGCCCCTATAGTCCTACTATGGCCCTTTAAGAAATACAGAGGAAGTCTAAAGGAATGTGCATCTGACATGTGTACGCAGACCTCACCCTGTTTAAAACATTTGCCCTGGTACAAGAACTGGAGGGAAGAAGAAGCAAGGCCTACATTCAAGCAATGGATCCCTTCGGAGAGGTGACTACGAAGCCCCACTCAAAATATTATTTCTCATGGTTGTGAAGGGACTGCTGCACTTTGATTGAGAGTGTTCTGCTTCTCCTTTTGTTTGCAAGAGGATTCACCACTGGTACTGCTCCACTAATTGTTGTCCTATTAATGAAGTGAAGAAGGTGCTTGAACTGCGAACTGATCTGTGAACTGCACTGTGAACTGGAGTGTGAACTGCAGAGCATCTGGGTGAGATAAATTATTTTTTTTCTTTCTTTGTGTCTTAAAATTTAAGCTATAATAAGGCAGTGACTGTGAATATTGGGACTCTGCATAATGGGCAATATCAGTACTATTTGCATTATGTGGAATTTCCAGTAGGGGGTAGCACTGTTAAATTATTACTATGTAAACATGTTCAGCAACATTGATCCCATTGTTTGCATGCTTTTGATGTTTTGTAATGTTTGTGTTGCACTATGAACCACTGTCTACTGTGCTAATTATTGTTTCAAATGCTGGATAAATCTGGGCAGTTGGCAGCTGACTGGCAGGCTGCTATGAGTTTAGCATCAGATTGGTAGAATGGTGGATTGTTAGGTGATTAGGCTGGGATGCATCCCTGTTGTCTGGTGATCTTTCCTTGGACAAGCAGGTGGTGGGTCACCAGACAGGCACTGCCAGTGGTTAGTATGATGGCTAGGACACCATGGTTTAGGACACTGAGGTGATAGAGTTGGGGTTTTGTCCACCGTTGTGGCAGTGTCCCAGTGGGCCATGGCTACTGTCCTTGGTGGGAAAGTGTGCATACCACATCATAGGCTGTCACCAGAGTAGCTGGAAAGGGGTGCACACCGGGATGCTGAGCATTTAGGCAGTGGAGAAATGTATCCCCCCCGTGGGGTGTGTGTACATATTGCACACCTTGGACAGCTTTAAGTTCCTTAATTAATTAAGCATTATGGCCTCTTCCCAATGCTGAGGACTCCATGGGTCGGAGGTCACAAAAGGTGCATGGGTCCATAAATATGTTTTTTTTTAATTAAAGTAGGGGCTCCACCATGGGTAGTGTGGTGGCAGTTGGGAGAGAAGGGAGCAGGGGAGATTGCCATCTCACCCAAGACAGGTTAGCGTTTCCATGGGTGGTTGGGATAAAAACAGAGTGCGAAGAATCAATGTGGTGGTGGACGCTATTTTAGTTGGGGACTGCTCCACAGGTGAAGCCTGTGCAAGCATTGTTCTTCCTCTTGTGATCTGCAGCTGAAAGTGGCCAGAGATGGGCAGTCAGTGCAAGAGGGGAGAATGGTGTTGAACCAGTGGCTGCAAGGAGGTTCATGAAAGCCAACGTGGAATTGGAAGTGACATGATGCCCAGTATTGTGCTGAAAGTGCCCTTCCTGGAGCATTACTGCCAAACCAGTTGTGGCAGCTCCAGGGACACAGTGGGAATCAGTCTGAGTCCAGACAGTGGGAGAGCATCCAGAACAAGAAGGCCAGTCCAGTTGTGGCCGTGGGGTGGGAAAGTCTGCACCATATTTTAGAAGGGAGAGTCACCTGCCCAAGTCCTGTGTTTTGTTGCCACTAAAGAAGGGAATGAGAGAGATAGCCCCAATTTGCCATGGCTCTTTCCCTCAAGCTGCCTCATTTACTGAGTGTATTTATAGCCAGAGAAGAGAGGAATGCCAGATTTTAGCTGCTGCCTGTACTTCAGGTCACTCAGCCTGGAATAAATGCTGCCCGGCACCTTTAGTGGCCATCTCAGCCAGGGGGACAAATGACTGTATTATCTGTTGTGGGCCAGCTTGGCATCATGTAACTACTATTCACCTCACATAGACCCCATGGTATAGTACTGAAACATTTGAAATGGCACCATGAAGTTATTTTTCTATTAATTTTATTTTTCTATTAATTTTATTTTTTATTCATTTAATTAATTTTTGGATTAATACCTTTGAGCCAAGGGTCTCATTTACAAAAGTTCCAAGTTAAAAAATGCAGGACAGTACCATGGTTACAGGTAATAATAATCAGACAAGACAGTAATTACAGATATGGTTACACAGTTTCAGTTACAGAAGTACTCTAGGAGAAAAAAGAGAGCTAAAACAGCACTCCGTGAGTGTGGTACATAGCTTCAGCAGTTTCAGTTTACAATTTAAGGTCAGAGAAAATTCCTAGGTTATCTGGGTACATGGAGATGAAATATAAGCAGCCAGAGGTGACTTTAATGAGGAAACAGCAGGGAGGAATTGTTATGAAGGGTGGGAGTAGAAGGGACGGAGTAGTGGGTGGAAGAAGGTACCAAGGTGCAGAGAGAATAGATATTCACAGCCAAAGGTGGCTTTGACAAGGATGCAACAGACAGGAATAGTTTTGAGGGGTGAGAGTAGGAGGGATGGAGTGGGGGAGAGGTTGACCAGAGGGGATGAAATGAGGTAATAAAATGGGAGAGAGGGAGTGAGCTCAGGGGTAATACTGGGTAGTTTGAGTTTAAAAGGGTCAGCAGCAGTCATTTCTGCTGGTTAGGTAGGATCGGAGCCAAGTTGTAAATTGGCCCAACTTGCTGCATTCAATCAGGGGAGTGGGGAGGTAATTTTGCTATTTAGGTCCCTAATATGGCTGGGATCATTGTCCAAGCATAGTGCACTTAAAGGGCACCAGTAACACCCCTTGGTCATATTTCTGGTGTTTTTGGTAGGTTGGGCATTCTTAAATAGATTAACAGTGGATTTTGGTGTCAGTCCTAAGAGTGATTTTTTTCCCCCCAACAGGCAGCCTGGTATTTTACTCTAAGATGGAGAGGGAGCCATCCAGTCTGTTTTTAAAGAGCACTTGTGTAGGTCATATAATCTGTCCCAAAGACCAGCCTACAGATCTTTTTAAGGAGGGTTTTGACCCTTTTCAGTGTGGTGTCCGAACCAGCCCCAGAGATCACCAGCCCATAATTTATGGTGGACAGCACAGAGCTGCACATGACCAGTTTCAATTCTTCTGGGGTCATTACATGCCTGCGGCAGTAAAGAACACCCAATTTAGTATTAGCTGATTTTACGACTTGGTCAATATGTGTGGAGAAGGTGAGGGTGTTGTCTAGGTGAACACCCAAGTATTTAAATGTACCTACTTGCTTCAATATTTCCCCTTTGTGGCTATGAATTAATAGCGGACTGTACTATTTTTTGCTATGAGGTGTAGTGATGAGCAAGCTTTTAGTTTTTTTTTGTAATTGAGCAAGAGTCTAGTCTGCATAAACCACGTTACTAGCCTTTGGAAATTGTCTTGTAGTTCTGTTGTTATTTCTGACACTTCCCTGCCAGATACTGAGATGACAGTATCGTCAGCATAGAGCACCATACAAGACTGGCATGCAGAATGTAGGGAATTAATGAATAGGCTAAATAGCAAGGGGCCAAATATTGATCATTAAGGGAAGGCTCACTTCCCTTGGTTCAGAGAGTTTTCCACTAATACAAATGCTTTTCGATCATTAGGAAAGGTAGCTGTCCAACCAGGCTACCATTTTAGGGGCAGAGATGTTGTGAAATTGTATTTCATCAGTGAAATCATGGTAAAATAATGAATTTCGCCCTACAAAACATTTTGTGAAATTAAGTACTTATGGTGAAATTTCACCTTCAGTTTTACCTGTAAATTTCGCTTTCACTAGTAAATTTTGCCTTGCAGTACTATTAGGCAAAATAAGGGGAAAAAAGGCTTGTCACATTACTTACTCTCTGCAGGTCACATGGCTGACTGCACTCAGGCAGAATGGCACTGATTCTACTTCCTTTTGCTAGTGCTTGCAGAGAAAGAGGTAGTGGTCTTAGAGTAGGTAGCAGGAAAAAAGTTTATAACTTTAAGTTTGTGTTTCCAAATTCTTTACTTTAAAAACAGTTAATCTTACTTTGTTAGGACATTTTCTATGGGCTTCTATGTTTCTGTCTTTAATTTATAGTGTGTGTGTGTGTGTGTGTGTGTGTGTGACTCCCTCATTCTCGCTCTCTTTCTTTCTGTTTTTCATTCTTTTTTTTTTTTAGTTTTTTAATATGAATGGGAAAGGTAGGAAAGAGGGACTTGCCAGAAGGCAGCTAAAAGTGTTTGTCTTAACAAGCAAGCATGTTTGTCTGAAAGACAGGCCTCCCTGAGCAGGAGTATGTGACCCCCACCACCCAGCAGCAAGAGTCCATTACCCCACCAGCAATAGCAGCACATGTCCCCTGTCCCCTAGCAGCAGGAGCTCAATGCCCCCCAGCAGCAGAAGCATATGCCCCCACAACCCCCAGCAAGGGCAGGATGTTGTGGCCCCCATAGGTACATCAGCTGGTGCCATCCACCAGCCATGATTGTCATCAGTGTGGTCTTTTTTCACTACAAATAGTGAAAATGACAGTGTTGTTATATGTAACCTTTATGGCCAGAGTGTTCTGTGGGAGAAAAAAGTGGCACACCTTGAGGCTGGTGGGCAAAGGAGCCATCAGCAGCTCTACCACCCTGCAGAGTCACTCAAAAAACAACATGATGTGGCAGCAGCAGGAGGCAGCACTAGCAGTGGGGCAGTGGGGGTGAACATGTAGAAAGAGAAGGGTGCCAGCAGGAGGAGGGTGGTCAATGTTAGCCTCGGGGGTGCCGTACCAGGTTCAGGACACAGCAGCAGGAGGCAGCAGCATGATCACCTGATTCACCCAACAGCTGCTGGCGCCACCATCATGCTGATTCCATAGAGCCTGCAGCAGCTCCAGGTCAGGTCAGCATCAGCAATGAAAACCTGGAGGCCATGCACCATGAAGTGGCAGCTGTGCACAGTGAGGTGCAAGATCTTAGGCAAGAGTGTGACCAATTCCACCAGGAGGCCAGGGGGACATGAGAAAAATAATGGAGGACCAACAAAAAGTGTTGGAACTCCTGGTGGAGCTGCATCATGGGGGTGGTGGTGGCAGTGCAGAATTGTGGCCTGGCATCGGTGCGGTGTAAGTTTTGATTGATGGAATCATTTGCCAATGAGGCAGGCAGTGCAGTAGCTAAATATTTTTCTTTTCTTTTTTGTGTCCTTTGTTACTGTCACTCTTTCTCATCTGTGCCCCTTAAAAATAAGAAAAAATAAAAAAGTAAAAAAAAAAAGAACATTTTTTTCTGTCTTCTTCCTTTTCTATATTCTCTTGTTTCTTTTTCTTGTTCAGCAGTTTGGTGTGTTATGTAATGCTTATGCTCCCTGCCTTTCACCTCTCATATGAATACCCTTGCTCTGACCCTGCACGTCTCCACTGTCGTGTGTTTGTCAGTCACTGTATTACTGTACCCATAAACACTGCACCTTTCTTCTTGTTTTATGTTACTCTTTCTTTATGTATTTCCTTTTCCAATCCACAAGTCAAGTATTGTAATTTGTTCCTATGAACAAATTTTTTCTCAAAAAGCTACGTGATGTTGTGGCAGTTGTTTTTGCAGTGTGCAGCATCAGTCCAAATACATACACAACAATCATAGAAATATAAGCATTTTTATTGTGAAGTTAAACATAAAATATATTTTTTGTGCTTAACAACACGCATCCCCTGGGCTTGCCACAAATGTTAATTTATTGTCCCTCCACTCCAGTCATGATGATGTTTTATAGTGCCCCACCACCCGGTCCAAAATGTGCACTTGGACCACAGCTTAACACAGCCTCTTGCCTCCAAGCTGTGCAGAGCAGACATGCTAAGATGAGAAATATGACAGGAAAAAAGTAGGATGAAATTGAGAAATGACTCTGTTCTCAGTCATGATGTTATATAGTGGCCTGCCACCACCCAGACAAAAAAAAATGCTGTTTTGTTCACCATTTACAAATGATTTCAGGATAAATGTTATTGCCGCTAGTGCAGAACATGCCTTAGAAGTCCAGAAATGTTACATGAGAAATGTTACATAAAACTGAGACAGAAATGTGGTCTCAGTCCAGAAGTTTTATAGAGCCCCTCCCATCTCCCAGACAAAAAATTAAATACTGCTTTGTCTGCTGTTTACAAATTATTTTATGATAACTCTTGTTACCACTAGTGCAGAACAGGTCTTATAAATCCTGAAATGTTACAAAAGAAATGTCACATAAAATTGAGACATGAATCTGCTCTCAGCCATGATGTTATGTAGTGCCCCAACACCACCCGGGAAAAAAATGCTGTTTTGTCCACTGTTTACAAATGATTTCAGGATAAATCTTCTTGCTGCTAGTGCAGAACATGCATTAAAAGTTCAGAAATGTTACACGAAAAATGTTACATAAAACTGAGACCTAAATGTGGTTTCAGTCTAGAAGTTTTATAGAGCACCTCCACCACTCGGACAAAAAAATGCTTTTTTGTCCACTGTTTACAAATGATTTCAGGAAGAATCTTGTTGCTGCTAGTGCAGAACAGGCCTTACAAGTACAGAAATGTTTCATGAGAAATGTTCCATAAAATTGAGACATGAATCTGCTCTCAGTCATGATGTTACATAGTGCCCCGCCACCACTGGGGGAAAAAAAATGCTCTTTTGTCCACCGTTTACAAATTATTTCAGGATAAATCTTGTTGTCGTTAGTGCAGAACATGCCTTAGAAGTCCAGAAATATTACATGAGAAATGTTAGATAAAACTGGTATGGTATGGTAAAATTTTATTTATACAGTGATATAGCCATTAGTGTTCTGAAAATCCCTATTCACAAGGCTTACCTATTTATATAAAACAAAAAAAATTACAACTTTACAAATGTTTGTCACAATACAAAAATACAAAACATACAACAACTACAAATACATTACAATTTTTTACAAAAACATAAAAAACATGCTAATAATCATTTAACCTCTACATTATTTTCACCTGTTACAGTAGAAGCAAAAACTGAGTTCATGATTCATACCATTTTTAAAAACATTATCAGTGATAGTTAATTCACGTAGAAAAGGGAGGAGACGATTCTAGCTAGAAGCTGCCTGATACTGAAAAGTCATTTCACTAATTAGTTAATTTAAGTATAATTAAATCCCTGGCACCTGTTTTTCTTAAATTTAAACCATGTTTGGATTTTTGTAATTTATTTTTTAAATTATTTAAAGATTTATTTTTGACTATACTCCAGACCTGGTTCAGCCAGATTCCTTTTGCCCGTAAATTTAATGGGGTCCATCCTAATTCTATATACATGATTCAGTGAGGGGTTTTAGGGTCACATCTTAAAACAAATCTTGCAAGATTGTTGTAGAGTGTATCTAAGTCATTTAAATATTTTTTTTGCAGTATGCCTATAAATATGACTTCCATAACTGATAACTGGCAATACTAGTTGGTTTATCATGGTCAGTCTTGTTTCTCTCGTCGTACAGTTTGATATTCATCTCATAGCTCCAATCTTAGCATTTCTTTTCTTTATTAAGTTTATTATATGCAGTTGAAAAGTGAAGCATTGGTCTATTTGTATCCCTAAATACTGTATGTTTCAGTTTGTTCTAAGAGCTTACCTTCTTGGGTCATTATTTTTAATTTTGAAACACCCTTCTTATCTAATGCAAAGGATATAACCTGTGTCTTTTTATTATTTACTAATAGACCCAAAGATGAAAAATAACCTTGCATTGTGCAAAAGTCACTCTGTAGCTTTAGTTCTATTTCACTTGTGGTTTTTCCTACTGCTACTAATGCAGTGTCATCTACATAAAGGTGAATTTGTGAGTATTTGATGTTTTTTGGTAAGTCATTCAGGTAGACTATGAACAGGAGGGGGCCCAGGATGGATCCTTGGGGGAACCCCTCTTGTCACATAGTCTGTTCTTGACTGTTGGCCATTTAAGACAACAAATTGTGACCTACTATCAAGATATGATATAAACCAACTACAGGTTTCTTTCTCTACTCCTATTTTCTTCAGTGAATTTATCAAAATGCTATGGTTTACTAAGTCAAATGCGTTGGATAGGTCCATGTATACCACACCCATGGACTTTGCCTCACCAAGCAGAGTAGCTTTGAGATCTAAAAATTCCGTGAGTGTGGTAGCCATGGACCTACCCTGCCTAAAACCATATTGTTGTTGAGTTAATTTGTTATACTTTTCCAAATATTCCATCAACTGGTCATGAACAATTTTTTTCAAATAGCTTAGATAGTGTAGACAACAAGGTGATTGGACGATAATTTGAGGTGTCCATGGAGTCTCCTCCCTTATCTATTGGTATCACTTTGGTTAGTTTCCAGCTGGAAGGAAACTGTCCCTCCCTTAAACTCCAATTAAAAATATCCTGTAATATAGGTGATAATTCCATGGCAGCTTCCTTCAATAATTTATTATCTATTCTATCCAGAACACTTGCTTTATTTTTTTTAATCTGTTTTCTTACTTTTTAGAACTTCTTTGTTAGTTACTCTCCTGAATCTAAATTTAGGTATTTTTTTCATCTAGGAAGCTTCCTTCTTTTACGTCATTCACTGTATTAATTTAGATGTGGATTTCAGTTTCAGGTCGGGGAGGGTTTCTAAAGTAGTCCTTCAAAATGTCAGCAGCTTTATTTGTTTCAAACACTTTCCCATCTTGACTCAATTTTATCTCACTCTGTTTACATGTGGGATTCATAAGATTTTTTATTACTGACCAATAGGCACCTGGGTTAGTTGTTTCTTTAACCTGCTGTTTATAATAAAAAGCTTTTGATTTCCTAATTTCCTGTATTACTGTATTCCTTATACTTTTATATCATTCCCAAACTTCACTTTTTAGTGTTTTGTTTGCCTTTTGACAAAGTTGGTTACTTGTTCTAATCATTTTTTTTATTTTTATGGATAACCATGGCAAATGTTTTATTCTTTGATTTACTTTTTTATATGGGGCAAATTTGTCACAGGCATTCCCAAACATTGTTGTAAATTCTTGTACAGACAAATTTAAATCTGGCATAAGAAAAATCCTATACCATGGAAGTCCCTGAAGATACTTTCTAAATGACAAACTATTACATTTTAAATAACATATTTTGGATATTTGTGGTACCAACTTTATGGGGGTAGTATTTTTAGTCACAGAAAACCACACTTAACTATGTTATGGTCTCCTAAACTAGGTGCTCATACACTTTTCTCCAAAATAGTCAAGTCGGGTGAGACAAACGTCAGATCTAAAATGTTGACTTTACTGGTTAGGGAACTTTTCCTTGTGAGAATGTGTATGATTTGTATTAAATTTAAATAACTAATTGAATTTTCAAACTTTTGGCTCCTTGGGCAACCCCAAGCTGCATTAAAATCACCAGCCATAGTTACTTGTAATTGACCCAAATGTCCCATTAGAACATGTGAAAATTTGTCAAAATGAATAGTATTTATTTTAGGTGGAGAATAGACCTCTCCTATAGCCAATTTTAATGCTTGCATTTCAATTAATAAACATTCAATACCCTCAATTGACCCTGAGAATAACATTTCAGAGTGACCAATTGAATGACTACTGTACATCAAGACACCTCCCCCCGTGTTCCCCAATCCTTCCTAAAATGATAGAAATCCCTTAATTCTATCTCATTATATTCAATTCCATTTTTTAACCAAGTTTCCATCAACATTACAATGTCCGGCTTTTCATATTCTACCCAAGTTCTATGGTAGTCCATTTTTTTAATCATACTTTGTGTGTTGTCTTAGACCATTTTAATGGTTGGACCTGGGTTCAATTTGATTTCTCCACAAAGAGCTAAGGACAACAGTAATGCCTGGTCACATGAACAGATATGTCCTATTTGTATTACCAAGTATTTAACAAAAAGTTCTTCTTTGATAAGGTTGAAAGGGTTTCACCGCATGGTCAGCTTAGATGTTTGTTGTAGCTTAGAACTGTTAAAAACATTTTTACATAAGTGCATGATCTTTCTGTTAAAGTATCAGTCTCCATGATAGCAAATAGCTGAACCATGCAGACCAAGCCCACTACCAACCCCATCATCTTAAATGGCAGCTCCCTTGTCATTTTCACAACCCTATCCAAGAGCAAAGAGATACGCCACAGAAACCTGTTATATAAAAAATATAAAGCAAAAAACTCTAAAGCAAGAAAGAAAAAACCTAACACAAATAACCCATAAAAAACATTGAAGATTTTTTAAGGTGATAGTACCCTACAGAAAACCAATGTCGCCAATCTCCAAACCCTAATCTAAAATACTGGAATCGTATTTCAGCAGTAGACTACCTGTTTAAAATTACCTGGAACTTTAAGTTTCTTAAACAGAATACATTTTAGAACAAATGTTCCCTTTATTAATGTGATATTTCACATTTATGGTAAACTTAACTAATAATTCACTTTCAAGAGCAGTGCCTCTCTCGCTATACTTACTATCGAAGGCACAGCAAAAGACAACAAATTATGTTAGGTATATAAGTTCTCATTCAGTATTACTTAAAATTCACTCTAGTACCCTCTAATATTTATTCATGTACTTAAATGCTCTAGACAAAATCATTTTAGTTCTGTTACCCCTGTTATAAAGTCCCAGGTTAATACTTTGTGGGATGTTTAAAATTATCTCTGTCCGTGTTTCTCTTCCAAGTGGCGCTCACACCACTCACGCTCGTGCTGCCGAACTCGCGCAGTGGCAACACAAGCCTTTTCTAGTGTTACTGCCCCATCACCTGTGCTGATGTCATTTTAAAGTCCTGCTTCAAACACAGCTGATGGCAATCTCCGTGTCTCCAGTAGCTGGGCTCTTGCTGGAACAACTAGCAGGGCTGCTGCAGGATGGAGCTTTGGCACAGTTACAGATTTACACTACACAAGTTCTTAAAGCTAGCTGCAGTTGCTGTTTGGGACATAAATCTGCTCTCAGTCATGAAGTTATATAGTGCTCCGCCACCACCCAAATAAAAATAAATGCTGTTTTGTCCACCATTTACAAATGATTTCAGGATAAATCTTGTTGCCATTAGTGCAGAACATGCCTTAGAAGTCCAGAGATGTTATATGAGAAATGTTACATAAAATTGAGACAGAAATGTGGTCTCAGTCCAGAGGTTTTATAGAGCCCCCTCCATCTCCCAGACAAAAAAAATGCTGTTTTGTCCACTGCTTACAAAATATTTCTGGATAAATCTTGTTGCTGCTAGTGCAGAACATGCTTTAGAAGTTCATAAATGTTACATGAGAAATGTTCCATAGTGCCCGCCACCACCCGGACAAAAAAATGCTGTTTTGTCCACCATTTACAAATGATTTCAGGATGAATCTTGTTGCCGCTAGCTACTGTGCTGTGCAGAACAGGCCTTTTACAATTAGTACAGAAAAAACACATGGAAAAATTGTAAGAGAAGGGAGATACAATTATTTGGAGAATTATGAAATAGCCAAAAGGGATGTTACACTGAGAAAACTAATTCATCCTGCAAAATGCTGCTGCTACTTGCACTTGCTGCTTCCTGTTGCTGGTTTCTCATTTGATTGAGAATTGTAGAATTATCTTTTCCCAATGCTGTTGTCCTGTTTGGCTGTGGTGATGCTTTGGTTTTAACTTGTACAGTGTGGAGAAAATGAGATTTTGGGGTGCAGTAGCTTGCTGCCTGCTGCTCTGAGTAGTTGCCAGCTTGCTACGAGAAGTAGTGTTTTGGCTGGTGTTGATGGATCATCATCACAGAGACCATACTGCTGCTGTGGCACACGTAAATATTTGTCTGTATTATATTTTTCTGTGCAAGAGAAGGGTGGGGGAGGGTTGGTATTGTGGCATCTTGAGTTCTAATAAGTTTGTGCTACTTTTCTATTATTTTCCAGTTGACTGAGGATTATATCATCATGATGCCAAGCCAAGAAAGCATCATCAGGCCAGGATTCAAATCAAGGATGTTGGAATGCACCACATTTCCCAATGCAGATGGTAAGTATTTAATTTTTTCATTGCTGAGGCAGGTTACTGCAGTCAGGATGTCTGAGTTTGATAATAACTGTGTTCTGTTTGCTTTTGTCATCATTCAGGAATTCCAGTGATGTTACCTCCCACTCTTGCTGCTCAAGATATGGGTGCTTCTTATAGTGGTACAATGGTTCCAGTTTCACAGACAGTCCCTGAGGTAAGTATTTCTTCATTTTTTTATGGTCTTCAGTGGGGGTGGAGGCAGCGGTGGATGTGGGCTGTGGGTTGGGGAAGGTGGAACTTTTAACAATCCTCAAAATTGTTTTTTTCGTTTTATCTTGTTTCCAGGTATGCAGTACTTTTAGGGGAAATGGGAATCTGGATGCCTGCTGCTGTGCTTCATGTGCTCCACACTGCATGTTCCTTCTTGGGGCAAGTCCCGCAGTGTAATTACATTCACAGGGTATGGTAAGTACAATTTTTTTTTCTCTGCTTCTAATTTGCTTGCTAACATCAGATATGCAGATGGATGAGTATTTGTCAAGTTTCTTGCCATTGTTCCTGCTTAGGTCATTTTTCTCTGTTGAGTTTTCTTTCCATGTCTGTGTGATGACTACATCCAGGCCCTGCAGGAGCTGGTGTGTGTAAGACAGAGCAGGTTGCTTGAATTGTGATGTAGGCCACTGGTTTCATTAATGACTAAACAGTACATCCTGGGAGGAAGTACATGCGGAAATGGATGGTGGAGATGATGTTTATTAATTAGGTGGAGGGGGCTAATGTCTTGTCTAATCATTTGAGGTGGCAGAGTTGGAGTAATTAGGAACATTTAGAAGCCAAACTGTGGGCAGCAAACACCTCCCCCCATAGGGATCATCACAGCTTCTGTACAAGTACTATGTTAGTACTTATATTTACCCTTTAGGTGAAATTGGATGTTGTTAAGCCTTTTTTTTATAATTATTTTGTAATTAATGACTCACATCATTAAAGATGGCTGCATTCACCATTTTTCAAAATCCATTCAACTGGTGTTACCGGTTGAATGAGCATGTTACAGTCATACTCTACTTGTACTAGGAGGGTTCTTTAACATGTCTTGGATAGTAAGTGGCAAAATACATTTTTTTTTCTCATGGAGTGCATGGGCATGTCAGGATGGGAGTGCCAGGTGTGGCATGTGCCAGCATGGGCACTTTTAAAGACATCAAGACAACATGACTTGCTTCAAGATGGGGTTAGTCGAAATTAATGTAAAATGTGTATCTTAAAATTTTTGGCAGGGAAACATTGTAACTGTTATAATGAAAAATGTTCACGGTTATGGTCATTTGACTGCTGTACTACCTACAAGCTACCTCTCCTCCCCAATACCAGGACAGCTCCCCTTGGAGGACTCACCCCCCACACACCATAATGGCATACCACCATTCTTCTTCAGACATATAACCGTAGTTGAAACCATAAAATACATCAAGCGTGTCCTAGGTAAGACAAGGATTGGGAGTTATCCATGAAATATTTTGCTTAATTTCTCAATTTTGCACAATTTTTCACCAAGGCAAAAATTACATTTTGCCTGGGTTTTCGATTTTGCATAATTATGAATAAACAGATTAGAGGCTGAGTAGAAGTGGTTCTTTAAAGGAGAGTGAGAGAACTGAATTGGGAGTAAGGCAGGGAGGGATTCACAGAGAGAGAGAGTGAGGAAAAATAGAGGATAGCTTGGGGGAGGTAGCAAGTAGGTAGGCAGCAGCAGATTTCACAAGGCAGTTGAAAACTTTAACAGCATGTACAATAACTAGATAATTAAAAAGGGATCCCCCATTTCCGAAGTTGCAACTCTTGCGGACATTCAGTTATTTAATCTTTTGGTGGGATCTTTGCTTAACCCAAAACTTTTATTGCAGCCCTGCAACAAAGCATGGCAACCCCCTCCAGTCATGGACATATCATCACAACCAATCCCAGTAAGAACTATTTAAAAGAACGTTAACAGTGTTTCTTCTGTTGTGGGCATCCCTCTCCTCTTGTAATGGCAAGTATACCACTAGACCATGGGGATGGTGGGCTTACACATGTAACAAAAACATAAGCAACAAGCTGTTGGCTATTATTAGAGTGAACTGCTTGATTCTGAAGGTTACTGCCCCAACCAGAGGAGATCTAGTCATAAATTCCCTTGCTATTGAGATTAGGGATCGCACAGTCTGTGAGCCGATAGTATACAGTGACCAGAACACTCTAAGCAAGATGTAAAATTGTTAAATAAGGCAGTCTGGGATAATAGTAAGGCACCTATATAGCAAAGCAGAAAAGCTGAAGACCAAACAGGAGATGAATTAATGGAATTGGGGACATAGACTATCAGGGGGTGGTCTGGGTTGAGATTGGTGGGGGAAGGGGGAGAGGTAGCTGAGTCCAGGGGTTTTGGTATTGTTAGATTTTGTTTCTACATACTGTGTTCACAATAATATATCTGCTTGCTGTTGGTGCTTTTAACATTGGAAAACTAATAAAGCATACTAATTAAAAAAACGGAATTGGGGGCAAGATGTTATAAACATTGATGTTAGTCAAAGATGGAACCATTTTAAGAATAGATCTCCAGGAACAACTTTTTCAAAAATATCAAAGATATAACAGTAAGTAGAGGAGACCACCATGGTTACAAGAAAAGTTTAGAAATTAATCCAATACAAGAATTTTGCCTCGACCAGAACTTAAACTATCTATAATAACTATAAATTAGAAAAAAGAGGTAATAGAAAGATGTGTTGCACCTGTGTACAGTAGCAAGATAATTGATTCTATTATTATTGATATAGTGTGGTGGATAATTACAAATAGTTGGGGATTATTTTGGATAGTTCTTTAACTTTTAATTTGTATATTGATGCTCACTGAAAACTGTGTATGCTCTCCCTGGTCTTTAGTACAGAATTAGGGGCTGTCTTTTATTAAAATAAAGTTGGTTGCACAAAGTTTGATGGGCTCTGTAAACAATTATGGGATTTATATAGACAGATAGATAGATAGATAGATAGATAGATAGATAGATAGATAGATAGACAGACTGCAGTGACTGATTTCAAATTGCACATAGTTTTGTGTAAATCAGTTTACAGATTTACGTTATTTTAAATGTGGACAAGAAAACTCATTATTACTTGTTGTAGTCATATCTTCATTAGCACTCTTTGAAGCTAGATGCAAATTATTTACTTACCCAATTTTTGGAAAGATTGTGATCGGTGAAATCTAACAGTTCTGTGTTTCTTGTTTTATTGTACTACTTCTCATTATGCTCCTCATGCAAATTTTGAGTCTATTTTTGAAAACCTCACATAAGTCAACTATCTTCAGTGAAAAATGTATTTGTTTTTGTACCTCCAAGGTTTGGAACATATTATAAAATTATATTAGGGATGTTAGATTTACATCTACAGTGGTCACCAAAGCTGTTTAGATATTGAGTTGATAATCCATTGTCCTAGCTCAATAGCACTATATTTGAATTATGAATTTCAGTCATTTTTCTAGTCAAGTAGATAATTGTAAGCCTTTTATATTAAATTGTTTCCTGATACACTTTAATTTTAATAATATTTTTAAATTGCATTACTATACAAATCCAAACCTTAAAATAAATAATTAAAAAAATGAAACAAACAAACAAAAAAACTCCTTAAACAGTGAGTTAGCAACTCTGTGCAAATAAAGCTTAATTCTGACTGTACTGTACCCCTTTCCTTAAAGAGCTAGTGTACTGCTTGGAAACTGCCTGCAATTAATTGTAACTTTCAGATGTAGTAATCTATCACTTCTTATATCTCAAATATTTTTCTTTTCTGTTTGTTAAATAGAATATTTTCCACATGGCAGTAGTAGGGTGATGTGTGGAGCAGCACTCTGTCTAGAGGGAAAAAAAGTCAGCTCTGTTTCTCCCACTACATCAACACTGAGACCTCACTGACTATGACTTGATTAGTAACCAATGAGAACCATTTCTCACTGCCAGGTTTCACTTTCACATGAAACAGCAGGGACTGGCTCTCCCTGGTTACTTGGGAAGTCTCAATTTCCTGCATTTTGTTTGGTAGCTTGTGAAAGTCACTGCTCATGCTGCAAGGATTTTGGTGCCTCAAAGTGTTTGGTCTCATTTCTGATGATGTAGTGGGAGGAACAGAACTGACTTTTTTTCCCTCCACACAGAATGCTGTTCCACACATCGCCCCAGTACTGCTAGGTGGAAAATTATTTCAATTAGCAAACAGAAAATAAAAAAAATACTTCAGACACTGGAAGTGATAGCTGACTGCATCTGAAAATTACTATTAATTTCAAGCAGTACACCAGCTATTTAATGGAAAAGATCAGTGTAGTAAAGATGAATCTCCTGCCACAAGTGCTTTACCCATTGCATATGCTTAATCTAATTATTCCTAAATTTAATAAATTCCATAGGGTAATAGAACATTTTATAAAATGGATTAGGAAAATCCTGTAACATGATTGGCAGACAACAGTCATGAGGGGTGAGTGTATAAGTTAACACCACCCAGTGAAAAAAAAAAGAGTAAATGGCTTACATTCCCATGCTGCAGATTATGCTGACCATGAAAACCTGCCTCTCCTCTCTGCTTACAGTGCTTTAGAAACCCATCCTATTTTGGTTAGAAAAGGATTTGTGCTGGTTCAACACAGTCAATTTTTTAAGAATGATAAGTCATTTCAGGGTGTGGGTCATGGGGGATACCTACTCTTCCAGGGCTGTAAGGCCCTCAACCTGCTGTGTTGGGAGGCACTATACTCTGAGTGGGTGGGTATCCCCCAACATCTCCCATCTTGTTAGATCTTATTGTTTACGTAGTTGGGATTAGAAAACAGCAAGAAGAGCATTTAAGATGCTAGAGCTCCTAAGGATTAAGGGGGTTGAAGTTACATGACCTGATATACAGTACAACTACACTACTTGGTATGAAATGTAGTAAATATCAGGTGGACAGATGCAGATATCCAAACAGAGACTATCAAACCAACAACAACTGAAAGTAGATACAAGATGTACAAAGCTAGGAATCAAAAATTGAAGCTCATATACTGTGCCACTGAAAAACTGCCAAGGCATCTAAGGGAGGATCCATAAAAACATTGGTCCAAGTTCATGCACAGCTTTGTCGACTGTTTAAGGGAGACCTGAATAGAAATTTGGGACAACAAATCACTAGGAAACCTAATTTTGCAATTGACAACAAACCTATTAATAGTGAACCTGAGACAGAATGAATATTCCCTGACTCAGCTACCTGAAACTTGATGGGAGGTTGATATAGTTTCAGACATTTCAAACTAGGTATGCACTGGTGTTTAAGTTCTTACAATTAGCCATTTTAATATCTAGATGTATGGGCTCCTAGTCATGGAATAACTAACACAGTAAAATAGTTGACCTTTTTAATGACCTAGCCAGGGAACCTAATGCAATATTCAAAGTACAGTATAGGCTCAGATGTCATTATTAACTGTATGAGAGTGAGTTGGTGTGGGCCAGTACATGGTGACAGCCTTATGAGATGCTAGTACTGGGTTTTAATTGAAGACCACTTGGTGGATCATATAGAAATACAACTAAGTCAATAATTTCCATCTCATCCAGTTTAAAATATGAAATAATTTACAGTGAGAGCAGCTGGGATGCAACACAGTAATGCTGGAATATATCAAAAATGCTGCTGTAGACTGCAGGAAAAAGTGTAATTTAATGGCAATTAAGCCCTTTTTGTTATGGGATATTTTTGACATGTCATTTACTGTAAGGTATTATGCTGTACCATAGCTGACCCTGTTGAATATTAAACTCACCAAAAGCTGTATAAGATGAGGAAACTGGCTAGCCCATTGTGTTTCATCTTCACAGTTTATTTACCCAGTATAGCCCAGCTGAGATGCAACATCTAGTTTCCAGTGGGGTCCTGCTTGTTCAAGATATAGGGGACAGGATATATTATGGGAGTGCTCAAAAACCAAGTCATTATAGAATACAGTTAGGGACAGCTGGACCCACTGTTAGTCCTAGCAATGCATTAATGCAAAATGTGCATGGTAGGGTACTATGAGCAACACTTAAGCAGCATGCTAAAATATCTCACTGCACTGGTTTCCATGCTGGGCAAAAATGGTCCTGATGAGGCACTGTCCAGACCAAGAGGTACCCACATACCAGTAAATGATAACCATGTTCAAGCTTGACCACAAATAATTGCTTGTGTAAGTAACACACTAAAAACCTGTTAAGAGGTGTGGAAAATGATACATGCTCATGATTCAAGATTAAATTTGCCTGTAAGAAAACAAATTCTGGTAAGACACGAATTACAAAGAAGGCAGAATAGTACAATTGGTAATAGGACTGACATCAAAAAGAATAGTAGCAATACTATATATCTGTACTAGATCAACTGATAATGAAAACGTAACAATAAAATAGGGATTTGCTTCTATGTCTGGTAATGTAATATTGGTATGTTTTGTTATGTATAAATGTTAAACAATTTTAATAATGTACATTTAAAAAAGGGGGAATGCTGGTTCATGTTAAATTGTTAAACATATATTAAGACATTACCTTCTTTATGTATTTGTATGTGCTTCTTTTTAATTTCATTTCATGTATGTTCTATTACTGTTTATTGCTAGTATGTATTCAGGCCAACCATAAAAACTGACATTCATGCCCTCACTTTGTTACTTGTATAATAAAAGTATAATACTAAACAAAGAGGCAAGGAATGCAGATGTATGGTATCCAGTTTGAGATCCAACTTTCTGCTAAACTGTGTCTAAGAATACTCAGGCTGACAGCTTTTGTGGTAAATATGCACTACAAAGTGAACACATGTGGAATGTGTAACTCAGTGTTTTTGTTAGATTTATTCTGCCACTGTTACTGTTTTATTTTAGTCTAAGAGTTGCAAGCAAAGAAATAGCATCCAATATACTTAATTTTGCATGATAATCTGCAGAGCTTTCAATTTTATGACAGGATTTTTTTTCAACACATTTGTCTGCTTCTGCATCACGTCCTGTATATGAACAGCATGCTGAGAAATAGTATCTAAAATAAACAATTAATTTACTTGCTGCTTATGCCTGGCATATTAAAGTGCAGATGTTAAGATTTTGTGACAATATATGTATGATACTTTTCTCTGAGTTATTCCTGCTGCTGCAGGTTTCAAGACTGAGACCTCCTGTACTTGCTGAAAAATATTATGTAAATCAATTAAATATTTTTTCATTTTATGGCCAAGGAGGCCTGCTGACTGTCTTTCCTTTCCAGGCACAGGCCACACCCACTGTGCCTGCATGTCTGTCCATTCATATACATACATTCATTTCTTTCTTTCTTTCTTTCTTTCTTTCTTTCTTTCTTTCTTTCTTTCTTTCTTTCTTTCTTTCTTTCTTTCTTTCTTTCTTTCTTTCTTTCTTCCTTTCTCAAATCCAGTTGTCACATGGGGAGGAGTACAGATAGCAGGTGTATTGGCATACAATCACACTTCCGCTGATAATATCACATGTGAGATGCTAATATTAATACTTTTAAATCACAAACAAGTATATACATGATTCATAATGTCACATACACTGGCAGTAAAATACATACACATTTGTAACTGCAATACATATAAATTATAACATGTTTAAGCAGCACAAAAGAGAGGAACAACTGGATAGAAGGAGATATGTTTCATATTGAACAAGAACAGGATACCACTATCTTACTTATTTTACAGTATGTGTGAAATGTGCAACTTCATGTGCATACAGGCTACATGCATGCAAATAACAGATGTTACATATCCATTCATTTCTTTTAGTTCACCAGTATTTAGAAAGCATTGATCTTAGCAGCATATAATACGTACTGTGTAGGCTTGTTCAGATGATCTGTAACCATACATCAGCATCAGCGTGTCATTGATGTGAAATTATCTCAGGGTAGGAAAGAGACTTTGGCGCAAACCCAAATCTTATTATCATGATTCATTATTTCTGAGCCCAACAATTATCACATCATCCACATTTTCTCGGGTTGGATGTATGTGGCAGAGTCTATATCATAACCATTTGCTCAGTGTGGGAGGGAGTGATCCTAATATCTTCTAATCATCCATATTTCAGATAACATATGCCCTAGCTCATCTTGTCATACACTCCATGATGTAGCAAGCAATCATACAGCAATAATACAGTTTCTTGTGCAACATAAGGATACCAGGAAATAATTCTGAGTGTGTGTGTGTGTGTGTGTGTGTGTGTGTGTGTGTGTGCTCTAGACACAATGCACCTGCATGATCTTAAGAAGTGTTTCATACCTATAGTAGGCTTTGCAAGAGGCTATAATAGAAATTCCTGAAGCAGCTACATTAAATCAAGTGCACCAAACCTATAGCACACTTTGGAATAAACACTCTGAGTCACTCAAACAGCAACTGCATGGATACACAACATGCACAGGGACAATAAAGGTCTTCAGGAATGGCCTCATGGTCCACTTATGAAAAAGTTGCATAGTCACACAAATTGTTCCCTATGGTTGGACAAATTGCGCAGGATCTGTAGGGGATTTCTTGAATTGCCACACCAGCTGAAAGTGCAGTACACAGTGATGCCAGCCAGACTACAATGTATTAATGCTCCAGTACATCACAACATTCTGCAGTATACTGCTAGGAACACTGTAACTCAATGGTAATTAAGCCCTTTTGTTTAGCAATATTTTGTGACATACCATTTACTGAAAGTAATTGTGCAGCATTTTGGTTGGCTGATCTGTAAGCTATGTTGTGTAACTGTTTTCCTTGTTCATTGTTATTTATTTATGAAGTTAAAATATATGTTTGAAATCTGGATTGTGCTTTTGTGTTTATGGATTTCAGGGAGGTGGTGAACAGAAGTGAGTGGAGTTAGGGTTCAAAAAAATCATAAGTCATGTTTCCTTACTTTTATTATTTTAAAAACTCTAACATGTGCAGTAACCTACTTTTTTGCAATCAATTATAAGGGCATGGTAGATCCTGTATTTTAGGGTTGTGACTGGGTTTTCTGTGTTAACCCCTGTTTTCAAACATAAATACCTGGATTGTCTTAAACCCTACAATAGTGAAATTGGGTATTCATTATCACAGTCCTAGAGCGTACTAATGTGGAATGTTATATGGAAATCTGTTTATGTGTTTGAGTTTGAGTTATTGGGTGTTACATTTAAGAATTTCTGTCCATTTCTGAGCTGTTTTCAATGAATACAGAATTGTTGTCAATGGACAGAGATAAAAAAACTAAAGAGTCAAGTTATAAATCACAGGTTTGTTAGATTTTGTGGAGGAATAGGTCTTTCTGGTTTAAAAATCTACAAGCTGTATAAAGGTCTCTAGTTAGTGTTTAAGTTCCAAACAAACAACAATTTTAAGGTAACTTATTAAATGCAGTAGTAGAAGGGAAAACAGCTCGGGAGTCTGGGTAGTGCTAGATCAGTATAATAATAGTAGCCAAAATATAAATAACTGTCACTCGTCCAACCTGATATACCTCTGTTAAAAAAAATGCTAATAGCTCAGGAAATGTATTCCACTCCTTTATTAAGTAATGAAAAAGGAAAAAAGACACATACACTCACAGTTTGAGTAGCAGAGTTATGGATCTGCAGTATATCATATTATGTCAGCCTAATGTTTCACACCAGGGAGCACTTCATCAGAAGCTGTATAGGGCTGTCCATGCAGTGCTTAAATAATCACAAAAAATAACAAGTATAATTTTATTTAGTTAGTCAGTCAGCCAGTTAGTCAGTCAGTTAGTTAATTAGTTAGTTGGTTAGTTATTTTGTTAACCGGGTAAACCCACTGAGACAAAGCTGTCCCTTTTTCAGGGGTGGCCCAGAGTTTACTACAGATATATAATCAAGTATAGATAAAAAAAAGGACAAATGCATAATCAAAGCAAGTCAGATAAACAGGGCTGCAATACAACAGTAAACATTTGGTAAGTGAAAATGAATTAATAACAACACACTAGGATTACACAAATGTCTAGGCAACAGGAACTCACCGGATGAGGGAGTAGAATAAAACAGAGTGATGGTCATCTGTTGCAGACAGATAGGCTCTATTCAATTAGTAATTCTTTGAGCCCTTTCATAAAACTCCTGAGTGTTGAACAGGTTAGTAGGGTAGTGAGGAGAGAATTCCAAATGGTTGGGAATGACAAAGAAAAGGACTCCTTTCCCAGTCTGGTCCTGATTTTATTTTTTTCCAATAGGAGATCACTTGTGTGTCTTAAGACTCTACTTTGGTTCTTGAATTTTAGAGTGCCTTGCAGGCTAGGTGGCAGGGTGGGGCCTCTTACAGGTTTGCAGACCAGACAGAGTAGTAGGTATTTAAGCTGACTCTTGAGTGACATCCAGTGCAGTGAATTAGGAACATCACAATGATATTCTCTGGAAGGAGCACCTGCAACATAGCAACACATTTTGTTCTAAAGAGCTTTGGGTTTATTGAGTTTACAACACCTTAGGGACTGTAAGAAAGGGGCACCATAATGCAGAAGGGGGAGTAGTGTGCCAGCGGCAATTCTGAGCCCTGATTCTATTGAAATAAAGCTGTCAAGTCAGTAAAGCAGGCCAATTCTTTTGTGGAGGGTGAGTGACATACAGTCTGTATGTGTCCTATAGGAAAGTTCCTTATTCAAGTGAACCCCTAGATATTGATTAGACTCAACTACTTCAACAGGTGTTCCTGAAGAGATAGTGAGAGTAAATAAATGTTGCCTAGTCCAAGTTCCTAGGCCCAAATGGCTTGGCCTTTTTTTTCCCATTACGGACCAGCTTATTGGCCTTGAACCTGTTTTCTAACTTAAGGATGCCAGACTGAATCTGGGTATTGAAGCAGTTGGGGTCCCTGGAAGTCTTATACAACACTGTGTCATCAGCATATAGTAGCACACTTGCAACCCCATAGTTTCCAGGCAAATCATTTACAAATAATGAGAATAGCAGGGGTCATAAGATAGAACCTTGGGGGACACCATCAAGGATAGGTTTATTTATGGAGAGAATGCCCTTCCACCTCACCAGAATGGATCTATCAGTGAGATAATGGGAGAACCAGTGGACACAATAGGAATCAAGACCAACATTCTATATCTTTGCTAGGAGGATGCAAAGGTTGACCAGATCAAAGGTTTTAGTTAGGTTGATGATGACTGCACCAGTAAGTATCCATTTATCCATGGCACCTAGAATATCAGTGGTCTGATTGATGAGGGAAGTGTTAGTACCAGGATGAAACCTGAAGGCATGTTGCCTATCAGTCAGTAGGTATCTCTGCTCCAGGTAGTCAAGGACCTGGTTATAGACCAGCTGTTCTTTTACTTTAACCAGGGGACAGTGTAAAGAGATTGGCTAAATAATGCTCAGCTGGTTTTACTGCACCATCTTTATGTACAGGAACAACTATGTCAGTCTTCCAACATTCCAGGATTTGTTGATGAGTATGGCAACTGGGTCATCTATAACAGGAGCAGCAATTTTAAACAGATTGGGTTTAAGTTTATGAAAGTCTGCCAGTACTTTCACTTTTAGCATCTTTAAGAGACCTAGAATATCATGTTGAGTACACTTAGGGGAAGGTAATCTTGGTTCAAGAGTGTGCAAACACAGCAGTCAAGGACATGCAGCTCACCCACTATGTAATCATGGCACTCCTGTAATGGCATGTGAGTAGGTTACACTTTCCAAAGTATTCTGTGTGCAGCTAATAAAACTCTAGGCAAAAATTAACATCAGCAAAGTCGGAAACAGCCACACAAGGCAAACTGTTGTTGCAAACCAAAGTTATGAAAATTCCAAGTTCCTGGCCTTAGTGGCCAAAAAAACAAACCAGAGAACCATCGTACCATGGACATGATGGCAGGTAAAACCAGATAGATATTATGTGCTTACGTAGTGACCCTCATGTTAGTCATCATCAGAGCTCCAATGATGAGGCAGCTTGCCTTGCCATGGCTGTTTCTGACTTTACTGAAGTTAATTTTTACCTAGCGGTTTATTAGCTACACACAGAATACTTTGGAAAGTGTGACCTACTCACATGCCATTACAAGACTTCCATGATTACATAGTGCATGAGCTGCATTTCCTTTACAGCTTTGTTTTCACAATGTGTATGATGTTCACCTATTGATGTTTTTTTGCATACGGATTTTATGTAGCAGCTGACAATAAATATCTTTTAATGAATCCTCGGGTCGGTAGCATTGCCTTATGGTGCTAACCTCCCCACACTTCTAAGTGGGATTTATCTGTCTTCAAAACTGAGGTTAACATGCCAGAGAAATGGAAATAATAATGAGATGTTGTATTTTGGTTTGCTTTGCTGCAAAAGACTCCTAATTCAAGTATCTTCAAACCTGAAAAATTATTGAAGATCAAAGGCCACTATAATCTCACCAATGAGTTGTGTTATTTGTATGGAAAATGGGTAATATTTTGGAAGTTTACTCTGGGCCTTGAAAGCTGGACCTGATTTATACTGATCAGACTCCTTGTGTGTCATCATCAGTAGGTGTTGATGCAATGATTGCTGCCTTTGAAGTAAATGAAACATCCCCCCCCCCAGTTCCCATCCTTGGCTTGCCATTACCTGAGTGAGACATAGGTGTTGATAGCAGGTAGCCATGTTTACATATTAAGTGATTACCAGAACAGATGTCAGCAAAGTTCCTATGTACTGACCCAGGGTGATTTTTTTTCCTCTCTCTTATTGTAGAGATAAAAAATAAGGCAGCACATTCACCCATTCAGTGCTTAGATTTCACTGTAAGTTTCTTCAGTGGAAATAATCTTTAGTTAATAAAAGCTATAGTAAAGAGTCCCCACTTTCTTCCCATATAGCATGCCTTTTGGTACAACATTTTAAATTTTTAAAATGTCTTATTTTTAGGCTGTGTCCTTCCCTTGCATTACTGTATGGCTGTTACTTCAGTTACATTTTGTCAGAAGGGTGTATTATCTGTGTGTCTACTCAGTGGTTGTTCATGTTTGATGCACAAGATGGATCACTTATTCTGAGGAAGCCTTCAATTATATACTGTAGTAGTTCAGATTTGAGGACAACATGATATTTTTTAGAGTTATAAAATAAATTATTTGAATATTGGTTGGGTGAGTGTGCTGTCTTTCTCCTCTTCTCTACATGCCCATCATGTTAGCCTAGTTAGTCAGTTTCCAGCAAAGAAAAATAACAGGTAAATAAAGGGAGATATATGTAAAACCACAAGAAGGGGAAAATGGTTTTCACAGAGGGTGGTCTCCATGTAGAATTTGTGCTTGATTCTGTGGATCTGAGCAGAAATATGAAATTCTTTAAAGCTAGCCTGGACAGGTATTTGGATGTGAATTCTATCCAAGGATACAACCACTGTTAAATGGCAAGCACTATAAAGGCTCCAGTAGCTGAACTGTGCTTGTATATTCCTATGAAGCCTATGTTTGAGTAGACAACTCCTCACTTTATTACTATCATTTAACCTATAGGATCACTGGCCTGCACCTCCATCTCCACTCCCACACTCATTGAAGCATGGTTTCAGGAAATTTGTGGAGTTATCTATAAAATAATTAAAAACTGCAAAGGTTTTCAGAGATTTTAGTGACTCGGGGCCAGATTTTCAAAGCCCCAATGCAAGCTGCGACAATGGCAGCTTGTGTCTAGTGCGGGTGCTCCTGGGACCCTGTGCCTGATTTTCTAATCCACAGGATCCTGGCGCCAAAGTCCAGCGGCTTACAGCAAAGATGGTGCTGCACCAAAAGTATGGCGCACCCACCTGGAATGCTGCAATGGCAGTGGGGAGTCTGTGGCACCCCAGACAGGGGCCAGTAACTGGAAACAGCCCCCCAAACACCACCATGCCACCAGCACCTGCACCCCAACACACACCGGTACCATGGTGGTCTAGTGTCTCCCCCATAGGTAGTGCACATCTCTGCACTCCCAACCCCCTCCCGTACCCCGATCCAGCAACCAGCACAGCCCTCCACACACCATCATGGCTGTCCACCAAATGAGCAGTCAGTGCATGCACACTGTATACAGTACATGCACTGACAGCTCATTCACTGGTCAGCTATGGTGATGTGTGGAGGGCTGTGCCAGTCACCAGATCAAGATACTGGAGGAGGGGTGGGAGTGCAGAGATAGCACAACCTGGGGTAGCACTAGACCACCAGGAAGATGTCAATATTCAATGCAGTTGGTGTCGGGGACCATGACGGGGTGGGGGGACTACTGGACCACCAAGGATTGCACATTGGGGATGGATCTGAGCAGGCCACACAGTGGTGCATATTGCATGACCCTCCCAGGAGCTGTCTAAGTACTGTTAAACTAGCCCTTTTCTGGTCTAAGGGTACTTGGCACTTAGGGGGGTCTTTGAAATTCCAGATCCGAGGGCTGTGGCAGTCTAGGTCTGCTGCAAGCCCCCTAGCACCATGCCGCAGCCACTATTGTGGTGCAAGGCAGGTGCTAGCACACATTGGTGCAGGCAGCCTGCTGGATGACACAGGCTGCCTTTGAAAATACCACTTGGCGCAGCCCTTGGCACAAGCTGCCTCTTGTGTCAGACCTGATTGATGCAAGCACCTTGCACCAGTCTGAGGCCTTTGAAAATCCAGCCCGCTGTCTTTAGCCTGAGAGGAGTTCTTGCACAGGAACTGATGGCTGACTAGAAGATTATGGTGTTTGGGGCACTGTGGATTCACACTGCTGGGATGAGCAGCAGCAGCAGCTGGTGTAGCACTATGGAACCTATGGGGTGGGTGGGATGGGGTTTAAGATTTCTCTCACTGAGAAATGTACAGTACTGTGTTTCTCCTTTTCCCACTTTCTGTTTTTTTAAATTTTGCCAGTATTCATTTCTATTTTCACTTTCATAATGGGGTATAAAATCATTGAGACATGCTCATTTGAAATGGTGTCTCAACATTCACACACTATGAGTGATGATAAACACTGATGGCCTCTACTCCTATTTTTCAAAGCCAGAATCACTAGTCACAGGTGGTTTAACTGAGGATTGCAGAACTTCAGTTTTTTTCTCATTACTTTTCCTTCTTTTATGCACAAACTTGCTCTTTCCCCTTTCATCTCTTTGTCTTCCTTCTCCTCCTACTTTGCAAATGTTTCTCATTGTCCCTGCACCACTCATGGTAATGTTCCTTGTGCATCTCCCACTGCACTACCATTTATGCCTCTGCTTCTAACCCCAGGAATCCCTCACTTAAGTGTTACACTATAAGCATCATCTAGGAGACATGTCCCAGAGACAGAACAGTATTCTAAGTAGCAGAATTAAGAATTGAGAACAGTGGTTTGAAAAACTCCTTAACCATCTTCCACTGTGTCAGTTGCCAAATTTGTTTCTCTGCTTGGAGAGAAAGGATACCCTGAGTTGAGCTCCATTATTACTGGCTCTCTTTTTACTTATTTATTTTAAAATAATTACTTGGATACATTTTAAAATGTGAAAACATTGTTATTAATACTCTGCATTTAATTAGGATATTCTAGTTTTTAGTGTCTTTTCCCTCCATTCCCATTTTGATTCTCAGGAACCGGAGACCAACGTTTTTAATTTTTAGCCATTTTTAACCTGTTTTTATCTCATACTTGCTTTTTCATTAGTAAGTGATCTTTGCTTTCAGCTGAGCTGCACAAAAATGGAAGTGTTTTCATTATCCATTCCTGGCTGTGCCCTTCCACCCTAATTAATCACTCACTGTACAGGAAGCCATGATTTGACCTTTAGCATAGTCTTTTGGAGGTAAGAGATATTTTTATTACTGGACCTTTACTTCTCCACTGTTTTTTATTGTTGCTTTGGAATTGCTTTCACTTTCTTTTACTATGATCTCTCTAAACTGGCATAACCAATCAATCAATCAAATTCTTTTTTTAACCAGGCGAACAGTGTTGGGCAAGCTCATTTTCAAGATGGACCTGGAAAGGAGAGGTTAAAAAGACATACAAAGGAATACTCAGTTATATCATAATTTTGTAAAGAATATATGCAAAATGAGTTCACACTTACATAGTATTTACCTAGAGCGGTAATTATGCACAGTAGGTTTATAATACACACAAAATAGAGTATTAAAAATAGCCATTAAACTAAGACCATGAAGAGTGTGCAGTTAAAAAATATAGCAACTGCAGTACAGTATGTACAGATTAAATGTTTGCCACTGTAATTACAGTGTGTATTTGAAGCATCCTTGAACACAATTATTGATTGAAGGAGCTTGGTGCGGTATGGGAGGGGTGGGTGGGGAGAGGGCCATGAAGAGGATGAATAAGGAAGTAATACATGGTACATGCCTGCAAGGCATGTGAGTGATTACAGGGGAGGGTGGCACACTTGGGAGTGGAAAGCAAAAACAACATGACGGTGTCAAGGGGGGTTAGCAAGGAGTGTAGGTGGGAGCCAGGGGGACATGGAAAAGGAACTAACGATAAGAAAAAAAACACAAGGTCTGGATAGAAGGCGTAGGCAGGTAAGTTCTTATAGGCTGTAACATTTCCCAAGAGTGGTGGGAAAGAAGTACCAGTAAAGGGATGCGCTGGAGCAGATGGAGCCGAGGTTAAGGGAAGGTGACATCAGGTGAATCAGTTACAGGATTCCTTGATAGAGCAAGATAAAATAAAGTGCTTTGAAGGCTGATAGTTTGATTGGGTAAGCCAACTTCAGGGTTTTTTGCAAGTTGTTCTAGAGAGAAGGTAAAGCATGAGATATGGCAGACTTGCTGAAGCACGACTTGAGCTTCAGTACTGCAAGGGAAAATAATGGAGGAACTCCTTAAGGCACATTTACCTATCACTCCTAGAGGAAGACAGTCTGAGATGCACTGAGACAACATCTCTGTGATGGCCCTAAATGTCCAGATAGATGCATTCCTCTGTCTTCTGTAGTTAAGGGTTGACCAGCCTACTGCAGTGTAAAGGGAGCAGAGATGTGTAGAGTATGGGAGACCAGTTTTGAACTTCAAAGCCCGATGGTAGAGTGTGTCTAATTAACCAGGGCAGACATGGGGCCTTGGCTATAAAGGAAATCTGTGTCATCCAATAAAGTAAGGAATGTGGTCTGGATCAGTCTACTCCTGGCATCCAGTGTTAGAACATTTTTGATCTTATACAAGAGGCCAAGCCACTGCCTAAGCCTCTTTAAGAGGTGCTCAATGTGATTGCAAAAGGAAAGCTTTTGGTCTATCCACACCCCCAGGTATTTGAATTTAGTAACACATTCCAGCAATTCACCAAGAAAAGTGTAGCTCTGGGAAATATTACCTTGAGTTGTGGGGTTATTGATGTATGAAAAGGGAGAAAAAAGCATTGCCTTTGTTTTTTTGGCATTCAGGAGCAGTTTCTGGTGCAGTAGTTGTAGTTATTAAAGAGACCTAGGGGATTCACAGGCTAGAAAAAAGTATTCAGCTTGTTTTTCAGCTCTTGTCAAAAGCAGATTACCACAAGCTCTTGGTAAATTGCCTGTGATCTGATCAACACTTTATTTATTTTGAGTTCTGCATTGTTTATTGCCCAAAAGCTTAAATAAATTTGAAGATATTATGGCTTCTCTGTCTACTATCTTGTGACCAACAATATTAAAAAAGGGTCTTAGAAAGTTCTCAATGATGATGGAAAGCATGCATCAGAAGGTTCCCTCTCCTCATTTTTAACACAGGCATCAAAAACTGTAAAACGTGACAAAAAAACAATAAATCTGCTCCACCATTAGAAAAGCCTTGGTAATAATGGTTTAGATACTGGGGTGTCCCAAAGGGGGAACCTTGAATCCATTGATGGTTAAGATTTAAGAAAAAGGGCCTTTGATCAGACACAGGAAATGGTGCCTTCTGAAAGGAAATTAAATACAAAAAAAAAAAAAACACTGCCTCTCCTACTGAATGAAAAAAGGAATAGGCAGATGACAAAGACAAAACACCCTCATCCAAGGACATATCAATGATGTGGAAATTTTTTCTAGGCCATCCAGGCACTGGGAAACTTTAATAATAATATAAATGCTATTCCCCCTCACCAGGCTCAGGATTTAGCCTATCTGCCAGTGGAGGAGGAGGAAGAGGAGTACTATGTACAGGAAGAGGGAGTTTACCCCAAGGAATCAGAGGGTGCACCTAAACAAACTTTGACTCTTCTCTAGGTCAAAAATGAGGACTGTACCTAATTTTCCTTTTTTGTCAGACATATGCTTGATACTCTCAACATCCACCCTCAGGAAACTGAGGAGGATGAAGAAGACTGCTAGTCCCCATGCATAAGTCTCTTAAGAGGGACATATTATGTCTGTACCTACAGTATTTCAACTGCAGCCATTGATAATGAATTGAAAGAAAATATCAAATTGACAGACAAGAGATGGGGGTTACCTGTATGCCACTCTGCTCACCAAGGTGTAGACCAGACTGTTGTTTGTGAGAAAGAAAAAGTCATTCTCTCTGACAGTGTCCAGAAAAGGACTCAAAACTGGATGCTATGGCCAAGAAGGTTTATACTGCAGCATCCTTCCTCATTAGGCAGGAGGCATATTCAGCATATATAGACCTGTACAAGAAAGCAATGTGGAACACAATTCTGGCACTTGCTGATAGAGCAGACAGTAATGTGTCACAGGACTTGGTTGCCATAGTAAGGTCAGCCCTGGATGCCAAAAAATACCATTTCCACTCTGTCGTGGATACTAATGACAACTCAGCTAGAGTTCTAGATCATGTAGTGTCCTTAAGAAGACTTTCCTGGTTAAGGAGTATCATCTTTTCTTTGGACACAGAAACCAAAGCCATGAATTTCTCCTTTGAGGAAAATTCACTTTTTTTGTAACAAGACAGTGGCATATATGAAAAAAGTGGATGAATACAAGACCGCTTACAAGAGTAGCAATGAAAAGGAAAAGGCTGCTACCTCCTACATACTTTATGGATGGGGAGGCAGAGGAAGGGGTTACTTTCCAAGACTAAAACAAAAAAGTGCCAGACGAGAGTGGCTGTTGGTCACCAGCAACACTACACCTGGCCAGAAGAAAAAAATGACACCACTCAACTACATCCACAAAAGATGTCCAAAACATAAATATAGGTGAAAGATCAGCAATCAGACAAAAACAATTGGTAAAGGAGGCATGCAGAGTAACTGTCTCAGCATTTTGCCAACATGCACTTTCTCAAAAGATTGCCTCACACTGTGGTCAATCCACATTTAAAGTGCTCTAATAAAGATACAGTCAGTACAGGAAGTGAATAAAAGTGCTATTGTGCAATAAGTTAAACAATTTTAACAAGACAGATGGGAGATAAGGTGCCAATAAAAAATGCTTAATAGCCACATTTAAAAACCGCACAGTAAGCATGGATGGACATAAAGGATACCTAAACCATCTTTTTTACAGATTTGATTTTTGTAAATTACTCCATAGGCTTCTAAAGTAGAAGCTGCTGTTTAGGATAAATGCAGTGTCATAGCATTTGAAAACTGTAAACACAGTCTCTTCTGATTCAAAAATCCTGTTCTCAGAATTCTAAAATGACTTCCATGATGATGTCACTCTTGACAGACATGACAGCTGTGTTCTAGCTCTTCTATCTGTATTCAAATGTGAATAACTTTAAATTTAAAAATGATAGAATAGTACTGACAGCATGAAGGTTGTTCAGCACAAAAATATCTACAAAATGAGTGGTGTTTCGTTTATAGATACCTTTTATGTTTTTTTGATTAGCAAAAAAAGGCAGCAGAAAATGCAATCATATGTCACTTTTTCAACAAACAAATGCAAAAAACTTTAAAACAGAAAAATGATACCATGGTACTGTGAGCATGACATCTGTTCAACACAAAAATATCTACACAATGAATGGTTTCATTTATATATAAATATACCTTTTAGTTTATTTATAATTAGCAAAAAATATCTGAAAATTCTTTTTTTTTTCACCTTTCACAACAAACAAATGCAAATAACTATAAAACAAAAATGATAGCATGGTACTTTGAACTCAAAAGTTATTCAGTACACAAATATCTACCAAATGAGTAGTGATTCATTTATAGATATCTTTTAGATTTTTCATAATCAGCAAAACATGGCAGCAAATTCAATGTTTTTTTTTCTCACTTTTTTGGAGGCATGGCATAAATGGATTATGCTACCTCCCTACTGGAAATATTGTTGATACGTTTTGTTCTCATGCCGATTGACCTGATGACAACACTTGTGGTTTCATTACTCGTGATGTTGTTGGGTCAACTGGCACTCAAACAAAACATATCAACAATATTTTCAGTAGCAGAGTAGCATATCCCTGATATATTCTTTGCAAAAAAAACATTTCAATGCATCAGTCTGAGTTGCTATTTAAGAGGCAGTAGTATGGAAATGTGATGTTAGGGTTTTAAACCCTAACTCCACATCCCCCCAAAAGTAGCCAATGGGGGAAAGGAAACACAAGCAACCGCAGACAGCCATCATCAGGTAAGACAAACAAGCACTTCTGTAGCCATGGGTGCACATGTACAGTTGCACACCACCTGGGAAGTGCAGTAAAACATTCCTTTAGGATCACAATATAAATTGTAAGCAAGGAATAACACATGACAGAGTGTGATGCAATGCTGAATTACCACATGCCCAAAGAGTGTTGCAAGGCATGAAGCACGGCTGAATGCCTTCACCCTCCTGTGAAGTGTGGTAGATGATTTCCATAGGACCACATTGTAAATTGTAAGTAAGCACAAACATATGACAATGTGTGCAACAATGCTAAATTGCTGTATGTTGAAAACCCTAACATCAGATTTCCATACTACTGCCACTTTAATAGCAACTCTAACTGATGCATCAACAGAGTTTTTTTGCAAACAATAAATAAGGGATATGCTACCCTCCTACTGGAATGTTGTTGATATTTCTTGTTTGAGTGCCAATTGACCTGACGACATTACAGGTGGTGAAACCACAAGTGATGGCATCAGGTCAATTGGCATGAGAACAAAAAGTATCAACAATATTTCCAGTATGGAGGTAACATAATCCATTTATTCCAAACCTCCAAAAAAGTGAAAAACAATTGAATTTGCTGCCATTTTTTTGCTGATTATAAAACATCTAAAAGGCATCTATAAATGAAACACCAATCATTTGGTAGATAGTTTTGTACCAAACAACTTTAGTGCTCAAAATGCCATGCTATTATTTTTGTTTTAAAGCTATTTGCATTTGCTTGTTGCAAACTGTGAAAAAACATCCTGCTGTTTTTTGCTAATTATAAAAAAATAAAAGAGATATGTAAATGAAATACTGCTCTTTTTGTAGATATTTTTGTGTTGAACAAATGTCATACTCACATTAACATGCTATCATTTTTTGTTTTAAAGTTATTTGCATTTGTCTGTTGAAAAAGTGACAAACAATTGCACTTTCTGCTGTTTTTTTTGCTAATATTAAAAACCCTAAAAGGTATCTATAAATAAAACACCACTCATTTTGTAGATATTTTTGTGCTGAACAACTTTTGTGCTCACAGTACCAGACTATCATTTTTCATTTTAAAGTTATTCAAATTTGAAAATAGAAGAGCTAGAACACAGCTGTCGGCTCTGTCATGAGTGGTGTCATCATGGAAGCCATTTTCCAATTCTGAGAACAGGATTTTTGAATCAGAAGAGGCTTTGTTTACAGTTTTCAAATTCTATGAAGCTGCATTTATCCTACTTTAATAAATGCAGTTTCAGTATTAATGTAAACAACAGCCTCTCCTTTACAAGCCTATGGAGTAATTTACTAAAACAATTAAAATTGTAAAAAGGATTGTTTAAGTATCCTTTAAGGGGATGTCAGCATATTAGAATTATGCAAGCTGGTAAAACAGATGCATCATAACTGCTTCTAACAAACTGTGACATCATTGCTGGAGCAAAAGCAATATGATACTCAGTATAAGGGTTCACCTTTTAAGTCATTCTATAATGTGTTCCAAATGATCTTAGCTAGTCAAACATCCAGCACACAGCCATGTATCAAGAATACAAACTACTTCCCATGCCATTTGGAAATTATTACAGGAGCACTCAAAAGTGGTCCATTATACCGAGTATCATAATGCTTATACTCCAGCAGGGATGTCACATCTTATTATAAGTAATTATGGGGTATCTGTTTTACCAGCTTGCATAATTCTAATATATTGCCACCCTTTAAGTCTATCCATGCTTATTGTGTGGTTTCAAATATGTTTATTAAATATTTTTCAATGACATCTTATCTAGCATCTGTCTTGTTTAACTTATTGCACAATGGCACTTTTAGCCTCTTTTAGCACTGAGTGTTTTTTTTTTAATTCAGCACTTTAAGAGTGGGTTGATGGCAGTGACATGCAGTCTTTTGAGAAAGAACATACATGCAAACTGCTGAGACAGTTACTCTGCACACCTCCCTACTGAAGGTTGTTGTTGTCTGACTGCTGAATAAATGATTGTTTGCCTATATTTAAGTTTTGGACATCTTTTGTGGATGTGGGTGAGTGATGCCTTTTTTTTTCCTCTACATTGCTTTCCAAGAACCTACACCACTTCCGCTCCTTTTCAGTATCAACCACAAAGGGGATACTACAGGGGCAGGAGCAGCAGGGGCACAATGTGTACTTCTGCTGCAGCACCAGCACCAAAACCCCAGCCAATGCAAACCCCCTGACAATTCCACTCAGGTTGCCCAGTCTTTCCGGTGGAGGGAAGACTGGCTCACTACCTTCAAGAATGGATAAACATTACCCCAGAGAAGTGGATTTGGTAACTAGTGGGCCTAGGACTGTCTCTGCAGATTAAATAATTCCCAAAACTGCAGAAACACAGAACATTTCCAGCACTCTTCCACATAGAAAGAATGCTTCTGGAATTGGAAGTAAAAACATTGCTCGAAGCAAGAACTGTAGAAAAGATCCCAGTCTCTCAGTGGGGCAAAGATCTAGTACCAAGTTACTTCCTGACCTACAGGAAAAATTGGGAGTGGTGAATGATTTCAGATCTCAGTTTTCTAAATAAGCATATAAAGAAAGAAATTCATGATGGTCACACTGAGAACAGTGATACTATTTCTGCAGTCACAACACTGGCTGGGATCACTGGATCTGAAAGATGCATATTTTCATATCCCTGTCAGACCATCACACAGAAAATATCTCAGGTTCAAGCTACACAACTGTCAATACCAGTTAACAGCTCTTCCATGTGGCCTCACCTCAACACCAAGGGTAGTCACAAAATATTTGTCTATGGTAGCAGCACATGTCAGAAGGCAAGGTGTGGTAGTTTTTCCTTATCTGAATGACTGGCAAGTCTCAGGGAAAACAGAAAGTGAGGCAAGCTGCTCACTTCTGATAGTAAAAAGCACCTTGGAGCTTTTCAGAATTTTGATAAACCTGCAGATGTCCCAGCTAGAGCCTGTTCAACTACTGGACTTCATAGGAGCAGAGCTAAACACTCTATGGGGAAAGCTTTCCTCCCTCAAGTCAGAGTTGCAGCTTTGATAGCAACAGCAGAGTCCTTTAAAATTGGTCAACCATGACCCACAAGGGACTTTCTCCAAGTACTAGGACATGAGGCCACATCCACAGCTGTTGTTCTTTCAGCCAGGTTCCAAATGGGAATTATCCAGTACCTTTTAACAGACAACTGGGCTCAATGATGGGATTCATTTTCAAACTAATTCCAGTGACAAAAGCACTGGCAAAGTCTTGAGAGTGATGGAAGAAAGAAAGAAAACTCAGAGAGGTCTTTCCTTTCCATCAGCAATCACCAACAAGTATCCTTACTATAGATGTCTCACTTGGTGGGGTGGGTTGTCCAGGTTGTCCATCTACAGGACCTCATAGTGAGTAGAACATGGAGCCCCAAGGAGTCACTGGAACACATCAATCCCCTGGAGTTCAGGGCAGTGCTGCTAGCAATGCAGTCTTTCTTCTCCCATCTGTGGGGCCAGTCTGTTCAAATGATAACAGACAACACCACAAAATGGTTTACATTGGCCAGCCCGGTGCTGCTGAGGGTTGAGGTGCTGGATGCCACATCTCAGGCTATGCCAGTGACCCTGGTTTGAAAGTGAACCTGTGCCATTGTGGGTCAGCGGGGGGAGGGAGGCCAGGAGATGGATTGAGCAGCCATAAGGCTGCTCTCCCCTCCAAGATGGGGACCTTGCTGCTCCCACTGCAGAGCTGCCCCTGGGGTGGAGGCCCAGAGGTAGTGCATTCAGGAGCAACTAGTAGTAGGGAGGGTGCCACGGGTTGCTGTGTGCACATGACTCCACATGTATACAGGCAACTTTGGCAAGGGACAGAGGAGAAAAAACTAGTAAAATGGAGCTGGCAGGCTCTGTGACAACCCCAAAGCACCTGTGCCAGCCCCCCCGGAATCTAGATGTTGGCATCTGGGGGAGGGAACATTAACTCCTTTCACCCTCAGTGCTGCCACGGTGGAGGTAACCCATGGGAGATTGTCAGGAGGGTCAGACACAGGGAAGTGGAGGTCCAAGACTGAGCCCACTGAGGGGGGCCAGAGCTGCCTGCCAGCTGTGCCATGTACCCCCATTGCCAAGCAGATGGAAGGTAGTGATAGGGGTCAAAAAGCTAAATAAAAAAGAAATGTATTATACAAACAAGCAAAGAGGGACAAGATCCTAAAACTGTATACAGAAGCAATTAGATCTGAGATCTCACATGCACCTTAGAAGCAACCATCCATGCAGTGCACTTGCCAAGCAAAGACAATGTCCTGTCAGATTCCTTAAGTAGAATTAGGGAAATCATGAATGGGCCTTGAAAAAACAGGTTCTGTCCACAGTGTTCAGAAGGTGTGGAGCATCCATAATAGATGTGGTAACTTCTTGGAGAAACAATCAGCTTCCATAATTTTGTTGCAGACCACCAGTCGGTGGAATAGTTCCAAAGTACGCCCTGGTCCAGGACAGGACAGAGAGTTTTCTAGATGCTTTCCCACCTTTTACACTCATACAGAAAGTCCTCCTGAAACTCTGGAGGCAATCTGCAACAATGATCCTAATAGTCTCAGACTGGACCAGACAGACCTACTATTTATTTCTGCTGCCCTGTCCAGCAAGCCTACAATCAGCTTACACTGACTCACAGTCTACTGACCCTATTTCAGAGCAAGACAGCATTCCCAAACCCAAAGACACTACACCTGAGGGCATGGTTCTTGAGGAGTTAGAATGCTCTGGATAAAATCTCTCAGAGAGTGTTCTAAAGGTGTTTAGAGTTTTAAAGAAACCACCAAGCAGGAAAACATACTTGTCTATATGAAAGCAATTTTCTTACTGGTGTTTCCCCAAAAGAATAATTCCAATAGAAGCAGCATTGCCTATAGTTTTGGAATACCTAATGCACCTAGAGTATCTAGGCCTAAAGCCTTCTACACTAAAGGTGAACTTAGCAATGGTGTTAGCCTACATATCTGAAGAAAAGGGATGGTCACTGGCCTCTCAAACTATTTTCAAACTTTTTTAAAGTCCTCAAACATTTGTACTCACCACTAAGGGACCCACTCCCTCTATGGCATCTCAAAGTCTGCCATGCCCAGCTCATGGAAGCTCCTTTTTAGCTTATGGACACTGCTGACCTGAAGTATGTCACATGGAAAACTATATCTCTGATTGTCATGACTTCTGCTAGGAGGAAAAGTGAACTGCAAACCCTCTCCACAGATCCAAATTACATCTTCCACAGGGAAAAGGTAGCCCCTTACAGCTAACAGCAAATTGTTAACTAATGTGGTGCCTGAGTTCCACTTGAACTGGTCAGGAACACTTCCTGTGCTCTATCTAGAACATACTACTCCAGGTGAGCAACAACTGTTAACCTTGACTTGAAAAGAGTTCTGGGTATAAACATCGACCCAACAATAGAGGTCAGGTCCAAAAATATGCAGCTTTTTGTTATCTATTGTGAGTCTGGCAAGGGTAAACCAGAAACCAAGAGGAATATCTCATGCTGGATAGTCTCTTGTATACAGTTTTGTTATGAAAACGTTGAACACATAGCAATCAGAGGTGTAAGAGCACACTCCACAAGGGGTATATTGACTGATTGATTGATTGATAACATAGAGGATAATGTGTGGTCATCGATGGCTAACCGGTTTGTTAACCATCGAGAGGTTGCCAGGGCGACCTTGTAAACCTCGAGAGCAAAGCTCGAGAGGTTTAGGTCGACATGGCAACCTTGAGATTGGTTAAAAAAAGGTTAATCATCGATGTACCATACATTATATTTTATAGTGTATGGTACCATTTAGGTTTTTAAGAAAAGAAGGCAGTTCCTTACTGCAGTATTGTTTCAGTCACCGCCACTCTGCCCTCACCGCTGCGGCCGTTTCAAGGCCATCCGATCCAGCTGCATGCATGCCCAGACTGTTCCCAGTTGTTAACCCATCGATGTGACATACCACCGATGAGTTAACAAGATCGTGATGTCACATCGATGGTAAAACGTTGTTATAAAAAGGTAAATTTCTACCAATAACAATGTTCTACCATACATTATATTTAGTTTTTATACAGGATAAATTGTTAGGATTTTACTCCTATTTTCAACAATGTCCTGTTAGGTACTGCACAATACACAAGTACAAAAGGAAAAGGAAAACATACATTATTTTAAAACATACAACTAATACCACATACAATACTCACACAATTGACTAACAATAACATGTTCAGCATAATATGCCATGCTAAAAACAATTACAGTTGTGGTGCAAGTGTCTTTTTTAAAGCCTTTTTGAAAAGGACAGTTAATTCAATAGATTTAAAATCATTAGGTAATAGATTCCAGTGCCGGGCCAAATTCATCTGCACAGTGGCATCTCCTAACATATTAAATGTTCTGGCCATAGGGCTATTTGTACTGTTTTGTCTTAAATTGTGATTGCTAGCATTTTGTGGTTTTAGAATCACTAGTTTACCTAATGGATGATCTTCAGGTGAATAAATTAGTTTATGACACCATGTCAACTAGAGGAACTTCCTTTTCTGTCTCTGTGGCATTTGCAAATGCCAACTAAGTAATGGATATTTGCAAAGCAGCTACCTAGAAAATGGTGCACACTTTCAAAGTACTTTTTTCTGTTTGTTCATTTCAGAAGAGATGCCAACTTTGGAACTGCTGTCTTGCAGAAACATTTTCCTAAGTAGGTTCTGGACCCAGCCTCCCAAAGTACAGATGTATAGATTGCTTAGAGTTAAGTGAGGGTTCCTGGGGCTTGAAGAAAAATTATTCAGCATAGTAATGTTGTTTCTTCTCAAGGATCCCTCACTATGGTTACAGTGTCCCACACTGCCTCCCCTTCCAGAACATGAAAATAGGTTCTCACAGTAATCGGTTTCTTATAAGTTGCTTGAGCGTTACTATTGTAGTTCCTTTACAATTGTAAGTTGTGTGTTTTTTTATAGTTTACATATTTTGTATTTACATGGCTGCTTCAGTTTGGCAAATGTTTTCAGAAATTTGAAGTAAGCATAATTTGTGGCAGCCTTTTAGCTAAATTTACTAGCTGCCTTTCCACTATAGCTTCAGAATCAAATCTGGCAATTGACAGAGTAGAAGAGGATTTTTCAGACTTGTTTTCTAAATTCTTAATTCTGTTAATTAGAATACGGCTCTGTCTCTGTGGCATCAGTCTCCTTGGAAATTATGCTTATAGTGTAACCATAATGAGGGATCCCTGAAAAGAAACAAGATTACTATATTGAAAAATGTTTCCTTCTCTTTCATATTCATCTGATACCCAATAATCATTTTTACTCTACTTCCTCCTTTTCAGAGGCACTCTCTTCTAAAAGCAGCAAACAGATGTCTGTGTTTGCAGACTGTGAAACACCTATTAACCCGTTCACAAAATATTTTACTTTTTTCATCTGATGACAACATTATAGCAGTTGCCATGCCAGAACCAGAGTGAGAGTCACATTCTTAATGCTCTTATTTCTTATCTTGAGAATTAAAAGTACACTAACCAGGCTCAGGGGACTGAATGGGATTAATAGTGGTTTACTAAACAGTATTGTACTGTGCAGTGCTGTATAATATGAGGCAATCAGACAGAGGTTCAAAACAGAGTAGCAGTTGTCAGCATGCCTACCCTGAGCTGCCAGGTTTGTACATGATTTGTAGGGTGAAGTTTTGAGTTTACATTTACTATTGCAATAATACTATAGTGGTATGGGTTTATGTGGTAATAACCAAACCAGGGTAATAAACACCAAGGCCGAAAGCTGAGTTATTTCTCAATCCCCTGGTCCAGTTATTATCAAGGAAACCCATACTACTATTGGTATTATTGCTATTATACTGGGGAAAAACAAAAGTGCAAAATCTGTGTGTGTTGTAGTTCATCAGTAAAAAAGCAAGAACTGTTACTCACTGAAGCACTGTAGTGTTACTAGAGTATGGGATTGGCTGCTATGTGTTGAAGTAGGAGGACAAATTGGGATTGATCTCTGATTGACTAAGTACACATGTAGAAGCCAATCAGATTGTACATCCCATGTCCCATTATTGTTCATAACCTATCAGAATGCAGAGCGATTGTCTCATTATTCACTCTACCATCCGGTTTTCACAGCATAACCAGACAGTAACTCTGCATTCTATTTCCAGTATAATTGTGGATCATCTCTAGTATGGGTAAGTGGACTAATACTGGCAGCTCATGAAGGAGGAGAAAACCTGTTTGCTTCTGGATCTGGTTTGGTTCATTATCAGGATGTTTTCAGTGGTAGGTGCTGGGAAAGCTTGAACTGGGACCACTAGTGGACTTCAATGAACTGAAACAAGGTTTCATTGGCCATAATATGATGTGCCCAGCCCTTGTCTTACAAGTTCCTCCATCTCAGCTGGGAGTTGCAGATGCAGACTTTGCACTTGAAACTGACAATGAAGTGGAACCATTATCTTGAGCTTTCCTCCCTGTATAATATAGCTTGTGTTCACCATGAGAGATATCACAGAACTTCACACATACACACACACACACACACACACACACACACACACATGCACATACACATGCACAAACACTCACACACATGCAAGAAGTGACGCATCTCAAGATGACCAAGACACACAATATACACACACATCACCCACATTGTGTGTAAGCCTGGCTTGTACTGCCCACCCTGTATATGGACTGCTCAAGAGATACAGCTAATAGGCTAGATGGAGTTGAATGATGGATTGGCTGGATGGAGTTGTGAGCTACTTGTCACTATATTACCAACTAAAGCTCAGGTAAAATAAATTTACTGTATGGCTGAATTATAAATTAAATAATGTTCATGAACAGCAGCATGTGCATGGTTTCATGCATAGTCCCATGGCTGGATGCAAGGAGCAACAGACAAGATGCAAGTCATCAACATGACATGCCATACACACACATCCCTCTGCATGGGCTTAGTCAGGCATTGCTTAACTTGGATCCTGAGAAGAAAAGTATGAGACACACAGACAACAGACTACCTCACTGGTTGGATTTAAAACAATCAAAACAATAAACATAGTTTGTATACATGGAGAAAGATGGACTGTCACCACTGACTCAAGACTGGAAGTCTGTAAAATAAAGTCAGAGCTACTTTAAAAAATTCCCTATTGCGCCAGCCTGGTAGCACTGAGGGTTGAGGCACTGGGCGTCACACCTCACACCACACCTGTGACCCAGGTTTGGGAACAGACTCGGGTCATTCGGGTGTTGGCCAGGGAGGTAAGAATTGAGGTTCTGGTGGACTGCTCTCCTTCCTCAGGGAGATGGGGTTGTGCTGTGTGTGTCAGCACAGCAAGAAGGAATTTGGTCTGCTCCTAGGGTGTTCAGCTGCCTCCGCAGAGGTGGAGAGAGCTACTGAGCCCATTTCATGGGCCCGGGAATGGGGGAGAAAAGAAACAGATGAAAATACTGGGACCCAGCAGGACTCATGAGGGCCCTGATGGGCCAGAGGATGTACCCCTCTGGGGGGGGTAAAGCCCCTGCCAGGTCAATAGAGGTGGTAAAATAATTCTGTGATAAAAAAAAGTCCCCAATGCCACTGCTATTCCAGCCCTTCTGCAGCTGCAGTAGGTAGGCTCACTGTGGCAGCAAATTGAGCTTCTCACAAAGCACAGATCACTACGTTCCAGCCCACAGACATGTACCAGAACATTTTAATGATAATGAAGGACTTTCCAAGTGCTTTTGAGGAAAAAACAAGTTTTGAAGAAAAACCAACACTCTTCAAGAACGAACAGTAAGAGCTCTTACATTAGTGTCCTGTTTCTGCAAGGCCTGAGCTGTACATAATGCCAAAACATGCACAGGATGAGCAGATCATGACTGCAAGTCATGTGACTTGAAAAGAGCTCAGTTTGACGTACCCTGTAATTACTTAAAAAGAACTGCATCATTTTGCAGAAGTGTTGTAGTATTAAAAGGATGTTGAAAACTTTGACTTCTCTCACCAAAGCAGAAAATATTGATTTTTGGCAGTTCCATGAAAGTCCACTTCAGTTTAAACACATCCCAAGTTTCTATAATTGATAGTCCTCCCACCTCTTTTGTTGCACACTGCACCTCAATAATAGGCAGAAACATAGGAAGTATCTTCTGTGCTACATAACAAACTGGAAAACAAAACAACTGAGTTGTGCCACAGAAGTGACTGTCAAATGACAATTTTGTCCTTTTGGTGGAGGGAGGAAAATGCAATGTGGGGGATTGCTTTTCTGCCAAAGAAGTGTTCCAAAAATTTGCCTGAGCAGCTAAATTACAAAATAAAGTATTCAAAAAGTGCTGGCCACTTAATTCCCTCCTTTGTAGAATTAATATCTCCTTAAATATGTGTGTCCCATTAGAGGAATTAGGTCATACTGGTTCACTTATTTTCCTTCTGTGCCAGCACCAGAGCCATTGGGATGGGAGAGATTATTCATCAGCATTTTAACACCCCAATTAACAAGCAAGATTGACCAGGTTTAATATAAAACAGAGAAGTAGAACTTTTTTATTACCTTTTAGGGGAATGAGAGCTACGTGATGGATCTTATTTTTAATATGATTAAATGTTCATGCTCGTCTATAAAATGTGTTTACTGTATACCAGCAATGGCACAATGTGTCACTGAATTCCCATTTGCTCTTGAAGATTATCCTACTGCCATGGTATGGATAAAATTAGCAAGCTAATACTCTATAATCTGGTTGCTTACCTCAGTCAGTTCATACTCTGACACAAATAGTAGTTCCTAGGTATTTTACATGTCAGTGAGGCCTTCTAAGAAAAAGTGCAGAAGTGTGAAGTATCAAAACTCCTTAACAAGTTTTCCTAATACTTGCAATGGCAGTAAATGTGTCAAAATCCAACATTTTAGCCATTTGGGGAGCAGGTCTAATTTTATTTGGCAGTTAAGCCCTTAAATAGAATGACATAGTACTTTCAACTGGAAACACACACTGAGCATGCCCAAGTTGCTGGCAAGCCACATGACCTTCAGCAGCCAATCAATGATAGCAGAGAGCAAGAACTCTCTGTGCTGCACACATCTCAGAGCTTTTTCTAGCTCTCTTTCACATGTGGAAGGTCATGCCTACTAAAAAGAGTTCTTTTTTATGTAAAAAAGAGTAGTTGATCAAATCTTTATAGTCCAAGTTGCAGGTTCTTTTTCTTGATTCATCTACTGATTATATCTTGGGGAGTTCTCGCTATACCGTAATGGAAACAACAATATCTTAACAGTGTGAATGCAACCCATATAAGATCCATGCAAATTCTTGTGTGTCAAAGCAATTCCTTTTATTTTGAGGATCAAGTTTCTATGCAAATATTTATTTATTTTTTTGAATTTATTGTACTTTCCACAATCTTGTTTTCTCTTTTGTTTTTTTTATTCTTGAAAAACTTATCAAGTATATCAGACAGATACGTCAAACTTATATACAAATAGTTCATATACTGTAAATCACTGATTTTGATTATAGCTCATTTCAACATCAGAAGGTAAAATTTAGTAATGTTTTAAGTCAAACCTCTACCCTTCTTCAAGTTTGAGTGGTTCTGTCTTATGTATCCTGTGATGAAAATATTAAAAAAATTATTATGTGTTATAACATTTATTTGTATTTTTTTATAATTATTCTTTGATATATGTTTTGGGTATTAACAAAAATCACACTATTTGTATATTATGTAAAAAAGAGTGACCTATTATCAGAAAACTTCAGAAACTGTCACAGAGTCATGCATTATTATTCAAATTATCTAATTTACTACATTATACTGTAGTTTTAGACAGACAGTCTAGTAAATTATACAGCACAGGAGAAGAGAGAGCAGGGCTAGGAGAAAAGAGCAAATTCTGATTTCATATACGAACATACGAATGTGCCAGCAAAAACCTACCACCCAGTCTATCTAAGTCTGCTCAAGTGTGCAGCTAGCACCCCTAGTTTGCAGCTGTCCCAGCCCCCCTCCCATATAATTCCATGATATTTTGCAACATTTCAAATAATTTTGTGGAATTTGTCAAACTTCTTTCATTATTCATAACATGGTTAGTATTATAGACAGAGATCTGCTTATTGTTTGGAGAAGGCCCTGAAAGGACACCAGGTTTCATGACATGTGGATAAGGGGCAGAATGCAATATTGTCTAAAATACTGGCAATTTACTATTCATGTGAAAATTTCTGAAAATATTTCTATGATTATAACTTAGACACCTTTGGAGCTAGATAACTGAAAATTCATATACATACTGTCTTGAAAGCATCATAAAAACTGCTAAACAGAGAGGTAATTGGTTGTGTAACTTGTAAGTTTCAGGAGTTTACAATTTCAAAATTTAATTATTTGTCAAATTGTTCAACATGTTTGGATTTTTATAGCTCCACTGCTGTTGCAGATATAGACTTAAGAATTGGCATGCATGCAAAAGTAAATATGTCCTGGAATCTAATTAAGTTGGATAAATGTGGTTTAGTAGGTTACAATGTATTATAGATACTTTAGAAATTACTTATTGTAAAAATTTGCTCAAACATTCGTGATACATATAAAAGGTAGTGCCACTAAAATTCCTCTTGTGGAATTTAAATTTCACAAAGTACTTATCACCACTAAATCACCTAACCTGTACTAGCATCATGGCCTTGCAAAATCCCTCCAACACTCATGTAACAGTGATGCCCAGCATCATGCTCCATCATGACTAAAGATATCTGAATACTTCTCTATCACTGTGACCTAAGTCACAATTAGTTGTAAGGCTTAAGGCTTGGCATCATTTAGTGCTGCTGATTGTTTTCTACAGGATTGTTAAGAATCAGCAGGTGGCATTGTACAGAACAATGTTGCACATGCATGTTCTTCAACAAGACTTTAAGTTAGTGAGCTCTAGTGATTATCTGGCATATTGCAATAATTTAGGCTAGTGCATAGTGATGTCCATCACTATTCTTCATGGTTCATTACTCAAGACAGTGACCTGACACTTGGCACATGCTACCTTAGTCATGCATTTCCCAGTCTTTACCTTCTTGTACAATGGCAACTCAACTGAATGACTGGTCACAGTGTATAGACGTGGTTTTGAAAGAAGTATCAAAACAGTCCACAATTTCACAAAAGCTCATAAAATTCCATTTTAATTACAGATGTTATTTTAGATATTTCACTGCTTATAATTTGGCCGGCCTTTGTGCAAATGTTGGCTCCCACAACCTCTTGTTTTTTCCATATTGTTTTTTCTTGCAGCCAGCAGCTCATCTTTCCAGGATATACCCTGTTCACAGGGATATACCCTGATTAGGCTGAAGTCAGCCATCATTCAGTTAGCACATGGGTTTTTCTCCAACATTTTTCCCTCCCATTGCCCCTGATGGGGGGCAGTGCCTCTGTTAGCTACACATAGGCACAGTTTATCCTGTGACAGGAGCAAGCTCCCTGACCCAGCTGCAAAGGTAACTGTATTGGTGGAACCTGCTGCCAACCCTACTCAACTAAAATGAACTACCAATTTGCAGCTGTCATGGCCATGGCCTGCATCCAAACCTGACTTCTGTGGCTCACTTCTGAACTCATGTCACCAACATAACAGTGCAATGCTCTGCTGCTAGTCCATGGGGGTGGCATCATAGCCTAATATATAGGGCCAATATATCTAAAAAAGTTGTTGATATTCTTCTCTCTAGTTTTAAATTTATAGGGGCTTGAAATTCAGCAGTTTACATAATTCTGAAATTTAATTTTAATATTTACAAATGTTTGGCAACTTAAACATAGAGATTTGAAATGTTGTACACTTCTATATGTACACTGGTAAAGTCATTGCTCCAAATTAGATGCAATTTGGATACATTGTAGATTAAATAAGTGTGAAATGCAATTTTAAAATTTCCAAACATTTGGAGGCTTATACCACTGTCAACTCTGAATGTATAAATTTGAAACTTGGTACAGTTCTGCACAGACCTTGGCAAAGTCATACCACCAAAGTACTGCAGGTATAATGTGGACAAATACTGTTTAAATTAGACAGAAATAACATAAATTACAATTTTGGCAACATTTTGTGAATTTGTTTTGTAGACATTTAACAGACTTTTGTGGAAGTAAAATCAGAATTTCAGCAGAAGTTTGCTGCTGAATACCTTTGGATGCATTCAAGATGGCTTCCTGGTCAAGGGCATCAGGGAGCAAATGAGGGGAGATGTAACCCTGGACCTTGTGCTGATAGACTACTACTGTGTTATGTACTAGAAACCACTGATCATCTAGTAGGGTGATTTGTACTGAACTTGGAAAAGAGCACACCAGTTTCTAAACTAGGGTCTAAGATTTTGGTATACCTAATTTTGTAGATATAAGGGGAAACATAAATGTAAGCTGCAGGGAATGAAGGGGGAAAAAGGCCATCGTCATCATCTTACTCCTGTTTCTCTTGTAGGAGCCACTCACAATGAATGCCACTAGTGTTACTAGCTCAGCAACATTGATATACTTGTTGATACCCTGCTGATGCTGGAGCATGTAGTACTGGAGGCAGCATGAGGACTTATTGGGCTAATAATAGTCAACTAGTCCAAGCAGCTGGAAGAAAGCTAGTGAGCACAGTCAGGCTGGCAACAGAAGCAACAGTTGAAAGTATTGTTGGTGTCTTTGAAACAGAGAGGTTGTGGCTGCTTGGTTCCTTGCAGCGTGGCTCTATTGATATATGTGTTTAGCCCCTGCTGGTACCTCAAGCACCCAGAGGGCCTCCAGTAAGATAAGTCAGGCACTATTGACTGCATTTCAGGATGGCTTCCAGGTCCAGGGGGTTGGGGAGTTAATTTGGGAAGATGTGACTCTGGACCTTGTGGTAACAAACAGTGACTATGCTATGGAAATTAGAAAAATGAAGCCATTAGGTACCAGAGATCAACAATCAATGTGGTTTATTATAGAGCACACCAATTTCAGAACTAGGATCTTTGATGTCAGAATGCTAATTCTGTGAAAATAAGGGGGAAGTTAAAAGTAGACTTGAGGGAATTACTGAGGAAATGGGTCTTCATTGTGGTTATACCAGCAGTATTGGAAATAGGACTCAACTCAATGGAGCACATCTCATTTCTACCACTGTTGGCATTACAAGAAGGCTTTATTGGAACAGACTCTTCCCAATGTTTTCTTGTTATACAGTAGATGGTGAGTGGTAGCCAGATTGGATTCCATTTTCATTATAAAAGTTAGCCTGCAGAAGGTCACCAACTCTTGCTTGAGGCAGAATGGAAAAAAGAAGAGATACAGTATAGAAAACTGATCTGGTTCACTAAAGAGGTGCAGAGTGCGGTGGGAGGACAAAGGAAGGCATTACAAAGATTTAATGTGAGTCAGAATGAAGGAAATAAGTATGCATACCTTGTTAAACAGTATGAGGCCAAGAAAGTGGTGAAGAAGACTAAAGCAGAACTGGAGCTAAGAATAGCAGGAGACGTTGATAAGGATATTGTATTTTTCACTACATCAGGGGTGAAAGAAAGTTGAAGGAAGGCATTGTCAAACTTAAAAAGGGTAATTGGTGGGTGGAGGATAACACATGCAAGGCAGCAATTCTATTTAATTGATTCTGTTCAGTAATTACAGAGGAAAAGATAAATGAGAGTTTACTAGACAGGTGGAAAGTTAGCCCACAACTGAAGGTGGGACAAAACTGTGTATGGAGACAATTCCAGCAGAAAGGGTGCTAAGTGGCTCAGGCACTAGCTGTGCCCCTTTCAGACCTCTTCAACTACTCCCTGGAGGCTGGAGAGTTATTAGAGGCCTGGAGAAGAGTGTGTGTGGTATCCCTATACAAAAATGGTTGAAGGGATGATCCACAGAACTTCAGGCCAGTCAATTCAAGGTCTATAGTTTATAAACTATTATACATAATAAGCAAAGACAGATCAGTGACATTCCTAGCAATCAGGCAGCTGCAAGATGATAAACAAAATGGATTAATAGCAGGAAAGTTTTTTTTTTCAAACAAATGCCATTGATTGTTTTGACTGAGTAATGAGGGCTATTGGCAAAGGCTAGGCAGCTGACTTAGTGTATCTTGACTTTAGCTAGGCATTTGGCTCAGTTCTAAACAAGGTGTGAGTCTAGAAACTGGGGGACCTTTGGCAGGGGAACAGACTGAAAAGGTGGGTGAGGAATTAGCTGGTGTGCACAGAGGCAGTGATCAGTGAGGAATTTGAAGATATGTGAAAGGTCAAAAGTGGGGTTCCACAGGGCTCAGTGCTTGTGCTGGCACTTTTTAACATCTTATAAGTGACAAAGGAAAGGACATCAGTGGAAAAATCTGCCTTTTGAATGACACTAAGTGCTGTGGTAGGGTTTACTTTAAGGAAAGTATCTGCAGTTTGGGTAATGACCTGGAGAGGCTTTAGATGTAATCAGACATCTGGCAGGTGGGCAAAAAGTGCACAATCCTGTACATGGGACACAAAATTCCAAAGATAGAATGCAGGCTGTTGATGAAAGTTACTGTGACTGAGGAGGAAAGGGATCTTTGAGTGGTCATCTGAATCAGCTTCAAAACAGCAGTACAATGTAATAAAGCAATAAGGAATGCTAATTGCATGCTGGGATGCATTAATAGTGGGTTCAGCTATGAGAAAAAGAAGGTAATCTTGCCCCTGTAAATAACCCTGGTGTACCCACTGCTGGAGTACTATGTGCAGTTTTAGAATTCTCACAAAAAAGGGCATAAACAGGCAGGAGTCCATATAGAGGACAGTGATCAAAATAATTTATGGGCAGCAGAGAAGGACATATGAGCACAGACTAGAGAGCCTCAACACGTGCTCCTTGGAGACCACTTAGAAAGGGGGGACTCAGTTGCAATGTTTAAAGCAGCAATGGATCAAAACTGTTTTTCCAAAAAAGTTGGTCTCAGCTAGAATTAATAAAAGATATTAGCATAAAATACCTATCAAATTCACTTTTCTAGTAACCTCTTCTGCTGTGCACCAAACATTTCTTTATTTTTCTTGAACCTAACCGTTACTAGGATTACAATGGTATTTCTAGACCAAATGCTATGGTCATCTTTTCTTCCTGAGAAAAAAATTAATTAAAGCATTTGTAAAATACTCAGATTTTGATGGAACTAGAAAATGTAATCATCAATTAAAAATGGAAGATTCTTGGAATCTTTTATAGTGAATAAAGGAAGGGTGAAATTGTTTGCCCAGTGTTGATGTATTGCTGCTTTAAACATATGCAGGGAAATAGCAAAGTGGACTCAATAGTGTTGCTCAAAGCCATAATCAACATTTTAATACTGAGGGAATAGAAGAACAGTGGTGGGGGTTAGGTTTAAGAGGGAAGCTGGCAAGTACTACTTTACAGAGAGGTTGGTGGATACACAGAACATTGCTTAAATGGCAGAGGGATTTAAGGATGGATGGGTTAAATATAAAATGCTGGTTAATAGAACTGGGGAGGTTGGGAATAGAGTATGGTCATGATGCTCCCTAATGGGCAGTGTATCAAATAATAGGGCAGACTGCGTAGACCATAAGGCCTGCTTCTAACAAGTGTTTTTCTTTGTTTCTGTGAGCTCCTTTGTTTATCTTTTCAGCCCAGAAATAGGTCATGTACTGTACCTTACCTTAACAGTGAAGATTGCTTTTCTCTGTATTGCTGATTTGAAACTGAAGAACAGTCTGTTTATACTGTATGTATTCATAATATTTGAAACACTTTTCCAGGAAGACCTACTGAGAAGAAAAGTAACTGATTCTCAGAGGCTAGCTTGGCTTAATAAGTTATACAACTATCATTTCCTGTCTGACAACCCGGTGAGGATGCTATACAAAACCATATTTTAAGTAACATGCAAGAAAAAATACATATATTTAAACTATGGCCAACAGTAATAAACTCATGAGTGACATTCAGCCTCAAAAAATTTGCCAGTAGATTAGTAAATATGTTATTTGCTCTGTAAGATAATAAACCATGGTAATAAGGAAGACTAGACAGATTTTTAGGTTTTTGTGTCTTTATTTTTCTCTATTTCTACATAACAACATTTGTGATTTCATTTGGGCCCATGACCAAATTGCTTTCTAACAGAGGTATTTTTCTGCTGAACACTTATTTTAACCATGTTCAGTGCTAATGCCTTTCTAGATGCTCCTGAATGCATCCTCATTTAGCACCCAGTTAATCATAGTAAAATTGTGCTTTGACAATGCTCTCTCAATCAAAATAAAGCTGTAAATATGTCTTTTATACATTTTCATGACTGCATCACATTCTCACGTAATAATAACATTGTTTACTGTGATCTATTTCTAATAATTTTCTCTCTCACTGATAAGAGTGCATGGACAATGCTTATTAGTAACCATTACTACAGCATTTTTATTGCACCACAAACCATGTGTATATCCAGCATTATTAAGAATATTTTCCAGCATATGTGTCTAGCAAGATTTTTCAGAGTTTGAATGTTCAGATGTTGTATTATTGAGAAACAGTGCTTATTATTCTAATGTGATTTTCATTTAAGAAGATGATGCAGCACCAGGTGCAGATGGTAATGTTATGATCACTAAAGGTATTTGAGAATGCCAACTTTGAGATAATCTTCACTGAATGGCTTGTACGTACAGTATCCAGCAAAAGCAAGATTCAAAATAAATTTTTGCTCATTCTGTTGCGGTGATGATGATTTTAATAAAATTGATTTGAGAGTAGTAAAATAAAAACATGTGAACAAAGACTGTTTATCTCATGTTACATCTGTCAGTAGAAGTTGTAAACTCATTTAAACACCAGTCATAATTGATTGGCTCTGAATTGTTATTCTGGAAACACAAAAATTTTAAAACAGAGTTAGTTTCAGACAGATAGTATTGTGGGGTGATAAGAATTGTAATGGTACAAATTATTATAATTCCTTTAAATTCTGTTTCTCTGTTTTGATTAGTCTGGTGTTAATTTTGTGTACTCTATGGAAACTGTGTTAAAATTGTAAAAGCTGTATCACTAAACAGCCAAACTAGTCTTAAGCAGATCTAGATTCAGACTGCAATGTCTTTTTTAATCAGGATTCATTTATCTTTCTTTGAAGTTATAGAATTAGTACAATTCTGAAGTTATATTTTCGAAGGTTGTCATCAATTTTAAACATATTATTTAAAGCAACTGTATAGGCTAACTATGTTGTTTATAATGTAATCATGTCTTTCTGGCAAAAACATCAATAAACAGTGGAGCCGCCAAGATGCAATGCAGTGTCTCAAGTTGCAGCAGTACAAAAGGGATTAACTGCCATTGAAATTGCGTCAACTTCTGCAGTAACTTAGCTACAGAATGCTGCAGTAATGCATTGCATCTTGATGGGCTCCACTGTACCAGTTTCTTATTTCAGTTTCTTTCATTCTGGAACTAAAATTAGTGAGTTTGAAGACTGAAAATGTCTTGCTCCCTTCAAATGTCCACCAATAAAAAAATAAACATCTTAGTTTGATGAGGTGTTGTTGGATGCTAGTTACCATCTGAAATGTACTAGCACCATCATAATACAGCCATAGTATAAATAGTACATTTACAGTCAAAAAATACTCTCAGTGGAAGAAATGTTTAAATATTGTCAGTGGTAGCCATTATTAATATCTTGAGCCACTCATTTCCAAATCAGTGATAAAAAATAGTTGTTTAAATATCTGAGGAAGTTAAAAAGATACTGATTATGAATCTAGGGATGTCAGAAATACAGTACAGTTTTGTTAAAAAACTATATGATGACAATGTTTACAAACAAATACTGCCGTTTTAAAATGCATGTTTTCATGTTAGCTGCTATACTTTAAGAACTCTAGTATTAAAACATTGATTGTCCTTAAAATAAGACCCAAGATGGAAACTGTAGATATGGTATAATGTGGTCCCTCTAAAGCTGAGCCAGCCACAATACAACACAATAACTTGTAGTAAATGACAGGTCACAAAATAGTGCATAACGAAAAGGCTTTATTGCCATTGAGTTACATTGTTCCCTGCAGTATACTACAGCATTGCATGATATACTGCAGCATTACTGCATGGCATCCTGGCTGGCACCACTGCATATACTTGGCTTCTGTCCTTGAAGCTAGTACAAAACTAAATTACTTTTCTAAAGTAAGTAAACTAATTGCTTTTCTAAAGTAACATTTTGGGAATATTGCACAGTTTATCAAAAAGTGTACATTGCAAAATTACTGATTCTGAATTATCTTATTTAATATTTATGTCAATATCTACATGGTACAGTGATATTAGCCAGGATGCAGAGCAGTAATTCTGCAGACTATCCCAAAACTCTGCAGTATGCTACTGGGAACAGACAAATTCATTGACAATTTACACCATATTTACTACAGTATTTTGTGACATGTCATTTACTTTAAGTCACTGCACTGCATTCTGGATGGCTCCACTGTAGGTTTAAATATATCAATGTTTTCTGTTTCTTGTCCAGAGGCCTCAATGAAAAGAAGCTTTAATTCAACTGAGTAATTATCTCTGTTAATCTGCTAAATCAATCATAGCAGATCAAATCTTAACTGAGCCATTTTGTTCCTCATACTACTGGTCATCTTAGGACTACATCTACTGCATTCAATTCTGGTGGGCCTCCATAATGTTGCCATGTCTTCTCACTATGCTGCCCAAGTGTTACTTGGAGGTGTGAAAAGATGCCAAATCTCTCTGCCCAGTTGAGGGAGTTACTGAGCTGTGTGGCCTATGATTCTGTGGCATGCTAGTTGCCCGAGCTGGTGGATTATTTCCCAGTGCCTTACGGCATGGTGCCCAGAGTATAGCCAAAACTTGGATGAACCCTAAAGACTTAGCAGCTATCTCCTCCATGAATAATTGCAATATACACAGGTACTTAAATGTGCAATTCCATCTTCATTGCTTTCTGTGCAAAACAGGAGCAAAAACAGCAGTGACTGCCCCCCCCCCATCTAGCTTGGCATTTTGGTGAAAGCATATGCTTTCTCAAAGGACCACTTCTCCTAAGTGCATGTTTTATATACTCAACTCTTAATTAGGCCAAGTGATAATATAAAGTGTCTGGAGGGATAGGTCACAGTATTCCACAGATGACTGTGCAACATGCAATATTAAAAATAACAGAAAACACACACAGATAAGGATAAAAACAATACAAAAGTATCAAGAATGGATGACTCACTCTGGCTGCCAAATTGCAATAAATATATCATTCATATAATGGTAATTTGATATATGTTGTTAAACAGCATTTTAAATTATCATCCATGAATGGGCAGAATGCCATAAAAATAATTGTAAACACTAAAACAAATCAAAAAGTGAATTTGCTTATAATCTATTAATGGTAAAATGGGTTGGAAAAAACAAAAACAATCCAGATCTCCTTATCCTGGATGAGCTTCACTATGACCCATTTTTCATTGTTATCCTAAACATCCCTGATTCCTAAAAAAAAGGACACATTCATGTCAGTCTCAGTATGTGATATCACTTGCAGCAGAAAACAACACTTCCCTTTAAAGAAGATGACAAATAAAATTTAGTGTTTATACATAACTAGGAGTTTGCTTCAATCATAAAAAAAAATGCAGAATGAGCCTGTTCTTCAGAGTAACATATCCAAATCCGTTCCCCTAGAGTTGACAATAACCTTCTCAGTACCCACTCTCCATTCCCCATATCCATTAACTGTATGCTGGTCATTACTCTTGCTCACACTGATTAATATATTTTAACTGCTAGGATGAAGGTACTGTACTACACAAAAAACTCCAACTCATCATTATCCCAATGACACCCAGCAAACACATCATCAATATATCTCAACTAAAATAAGCTGTCCTTAATATTTATTTGTTCTTAATATGCAGGTTCCATCTTATTTAAGAATTTGTTCTTAGAACTACAAGAAATGTCATTAAAATGTATTGTCTTACTATCCTCACCCCTGTTTTTAACCTCCACACAATCTTATTAGTATTTTTGACCTGGCACCTTTTACTACTAACTAATTTTCCCCTTTATATCAAAACATAGGCAGTAATGGCAGAAAAAGGCTGATGATCCATCCAGTGTGCCCATGGTGTCCTAGCTATACCTGGGACTTATTGCCCATACAGAATTCTAGCCCACCCTCTCAACCCCCCATTCCCCTCCCTGCTACCGTCACCCAAAATAACCTATATGCCCTTTACTATGCCCCAGATGTGCTTAATTTACTTACTTATTTTTTTTAATTTTGATAATTGCATAGGTGCACTAGAACCACAGGTCCATTTTTCAGGGGCAACCCAGAGTTAATTACAGGCAGATTTAATGACAGTAGACAGATACAATGTGTACAGTAAATTATAAGGCATTGGCTTAATTATAGGCAGGTAGATAGACAATGGACAGGTATAATGCATACAATGATTTACAAGGTACAGATAAAGTTAATAACACTGATATAAGGACATTGAGCATATGAGGCAATACAAATAACTGGAGGAACTAAATAGCAATATAAAAGCACACAGTGCAACACTGAATAAGGCACAGATGGCAGTATAATGTAGGTAGACAGGCTGGAGCAAGGATTAGCAACAAAGCATCTCTAAGAGCAAGGTGGTTAATGAAATCAGGTGCTGCCTGTCCATACCAATGTTTTCTGGGGCAAAGAGAAAAGTAATTTTTTTCATTCAAGACAAACCTATTGTCATAGGGAACTAGGTCAAATTAGCAGCAATAAAACAGTGCAAGCCAGCCCAGTGGCACTGAGCATTGAGGCACTGGAAGCTACACCTCATGCCACGCCAGTGACCTGGGTTAGGGAGTGGACTTGGGGTCACTGGGGGTCAGCCATGGAAGGAAAGAATTGAGTGTCTAGAAGACTGCTCTGCCCTACTGGGGAGGGAGGGTAGTGCTCCCTGCTCACCAGCAGCTCCTGGTGGAGACCAGGGTCATTGTAGGAAGTGGGGACAAAGTACAGTGGGTAGAGGGTGTCATCAGACATCATGCACACAGGTGCAGGAGTGCACCCATCACATTCTGGACATCGGTGCACATTTCAGGTGGAACATGAAGGAAAAGCCCTGGCTCCAGGGAGGTGATGGTGAGTATCCAGTGCTTGAGACCACATGACCATTGCCAGCCCAGACCCCAACTTGATTCTCTGAGGTCCCCCACCTCCTCTTATGAGGGCCTGGTGGGAAAGGGGATACCCATCCCCTGATTCCTCTCTTGGGGAAGGGGTTCAGGTGGGGTGGAGTTGAGGTCGAGAGAGCCACCTGAGAGATGTCCCAGTAGTCAGTGAGGAGGAGGAAAAACAGAGTTCACAAAAAAAAAGAAAAACAGTGCAGTAGCACCTGGGGAACAGTGACCACTAGTCATTGTGGTTTGAAATCACAGAAAGAGCAGAACCAAACCACACAAAAACACGTATCCTGGATTTTAGTGGGGCAGACTTTAGGGAAAATGGGGAGATACTTGAAAGAGGCATTAAGGGGAATGGGGCAGGAATCAGGGGTTGAGGAACAGTGGGCAGTATTTAAAATGGGGATTACAAGAGCAACAGAATTATGCATTAAGCAGGTTAGCAAGACAAAAAGGAAGAGGAGACCATTATGGTTTTCCAAACAGGTAGCAAAGAAAGTGAAAGCCAAAAAGATTGCATTCAGGCAATACAAAAAGACACAGGCAGAAGGGGATAGGAGAAGTACCAGGAGAAGCAAAGGAGGCAGGAGGTCAGTAAGAAAGCCAAAGCTCAGACAGAAGAACACATTGCAAAATCAGTGGGTAGAGGACAAAACCTTTACAGGTACATAAGTGAAAAAGAAAGGCAAAGGGAGGATAGTGAGACTGAAGGGGAGGATGGGGGCAGCGTGGAGGATGACAACAGTAAAGCTGACATATTGAACAGGTATTTCTACTCAGTCTTTACTGAGAAAGATGAGGGTAATGGGTCTGAAGGGAGTACAAGGGGTGAGAATGGTGCAGAAATGGACACAAGTCCCTTTACATGAGAAAGGGTCCTGAAGAAACTGGAAGTAATAAGAGTTGATAAAGCAATGGGGCCAGATGGGGTGCACCACAGGGTCCTTAAATAACTAAGAGAGGTGGTGGCTGAACCTCTGGCTATCCTATTTAGTTGATCACTGGAAACAGGTGAGGTACCCAAAGACTGGAGGACAGCTGATGTAGTCCCCTTATACAAAAGTGGGAACAAAGAGGAGGCAGGGAACTACAGACCAGTCAGCTTCACCTCGGTAGTGGGGAAGATCATAGAAGCACTACTGAAGGAGAGATTGGTGGAACATCTGGTTGTCAATGGACTACAGGACCCAAAGCAGCATAGTTTCACCAGAGGGAGGTCATGTAAGACCAACCTCATTTAATTTTTTGACTGAGTGACTAGGGAGGTGGATCAGGGGAGGGCAGTGGACATTGCCTATCTGGACTTCAGCAAGGCCTTTGACACTGTGCCACATAGAAGACAATTACACAAACTGGGGAATATGGGTGTGGGCCAGACATAGTGTGGTGGGTAGGTAACTGGCTGGGTGGCAGGACACAGAGGATGGTGGTAAATGGCTGTCACTCCACAGAGGGACAAGTGACCAGTTGGGTACTCCAGGGATCAGTGCTGGGACCGGTCCTATTCAACATCTTCATCAGTGACATTGCGCAGGACCTAGAAGGCAGAATTTCACTGTTTGCTGATGAAACAATGCTCTGTAACAGAGTAGACACACCAGAGGGTGTAGACAGAATGAGAAGGGACCTGCAGAAACTTGAAGAATGGTCAGGGGTTTGGCAGTTGAAATTCAATGCAAAGAAGTGCAAGATAATGCATATGGGGCACAAAACCCTGGCACAATATATCAGTTGGAGCGTGAGGATATAGCATGCACCAAGCAGGAAAGGATCTTGGGTTATCATCTCTGATGACCTCAAGGTAGGGAAACAGTTTGACAAGGCAGCAGGTAAAGCAAATAGGATGCTGGGATGCATATGCAGGGGCATCACCAGCAGGAAAAGGGAGGTCATAATTCCACTATACAAGACACTAGTGAGGCCCCACCCAGAGTACAGTGTACAGTTCTGGAGACCTTACCTACGTAAGGACATAGACAGGGTAGAGAAGGTTCAGAGGAGGGCAACTAAGATGGTAAATGGATTGCATCACAAGTCGTATTAGGACAGGTTGAAGGAACTGAATAAGTTCTCCCTGGAGGAGAGGAGGGAGAGAGAGGATATGATAGATACATACAAGTATCTTACAGGGAGGAACAGGGTGCAGGAATACACTATTTTTAAGTGAAAAAGATGTTCCAGGACTAGAGGGCATGGGATGAAGTTGGAGGGAGGACGATTCAGAAGAAATGTGAGGAAGAATTTCTTCACAGAATGGGTGGTGAACAAGCGGAACACCCTGCCAGAGGAAGTGGTGGGGGCTGAAACAATCACGGGATTTAAGAATGCATGGGATAGACATACAGGAATTCTGGAGGTCAGGGGTAAGGGGCAACAGACTTCTAGGAAAACATAAACTGAACTTACATGCTCAAATGGGCAGACTGGATGGGCCATAGGCCCTTATCTGCTGACACTGTCTATGTATCTATGTATCTATGTCAAAAAGCATGCCACGTGAACACCCAAAAATGGCAGCAATGAAAAAACACACTAATATATAAAAAACAACTCCAAAACTGTGCATGGTGTAATGGCTGCGTGTTTTTTGACCATGCCATTTTCTTGCCACTAATTGGATCAGATACCTTGTCACAGAGCCATATTTCTATAGTATAGTAATCGGTGGCAAGCTGGGCATTGATCATATTTAGATCACTGTTGCGTCTATACAGAAACATATCTGCATAAAGAAGTAAGTTCCCTCCACCACAATTTTTAGGAAGGTCATTGAGAAATGTAGATAATAACAAGGTCCCCAGGATAGTTTCAGCACTCACCACCTCAGCCGGTAGACTGTTCCATGGTACCTCCACCCTTTCTGTGAAATAGTACTTTCTTATATCCCTTACCTCCTTTCTGCCAGTGTCTACTTGTGCCCTTGTAACCTTAAACTGTTTCTGATGCTAAATAATTCCCCACAGTTCACATTATTTATTCCTTTCAGGAACTTTGCTTAACAGGTCTACCAATCTCCCTACTATCTACCATTCTACCTGCTGTCTATCAGATAAGTATGTATGTGTTCTGCACAGAGTTCTGTCTTACGTTTTCCAAAGAACAAGGAATCCTCTGTGACCTCTTTTTTTGTTCTTATTTTATATGCACCCTCCCTGTGTCTCCTGGGATCATTGCACTCTACTCCTCCAACACCAGGTAAGTGATAGCCTTAAACATATAGTACACCTTTACAGCATTCCCGACATCACAGCCAATGACTGTGTAGGCTATTCATGCTTGGAATCTGCTGATTCTGTTCCATCAGGCATATATTGGATATTTCAAGTCAAGTCAAGACAGGTTTTATTTATAAAAAGCACTTTTCTAAAACCAAAGTACCTGTACAATACAATAACAACATTTCAAATTAAAATACTGAATATTAAAATAACAATTCAATATTTAAAATCAACACATGATAAAATACTAGTTGAAATAAATACATTTTTAAAGCAGCCGTAAATAATTCAGTGGACAGGCACTCTCTCACTTGATGAGGTAGAAAGTTCCACAGGGTAGGGGCCATATACATAAATGCGCTGGCCCCCAAGGTCTTCAAATGGACCCTGGGAACCTCTAGCAAGCCCTCATTGGTAGAATGGAGTGGGTGGAGGTGAGAGGTAGGGACAGAGAAGATCTTGCACATAATGCAGTCCCTGTTCATGTAGTGCCTTTTAGATCAGCAACGTGACCATGAAGGTGATTCTCCACCATAGTGGCAGCCAGTATAGTTCATGGAGCACAGACTTAATATAACATGCTCTAGATAAGCCAGCCAACAGCCTGGCTGCCACATTTTGCACCAGCTTCAGACAGTGGATATCCAACCCTGGAAGATCTAGGTAGAGATCATTGAAATAGTCAAGGTGAGTGGACACAAAGGCATGGACCAGTGTTGGAAGATCCCCATGTGGAACAAGAAGTTTCACATGGGCAATATTCTTCAGATGGCAAAATGAGGTTTTGACTATGGCCGACACCTGAGCTTTTGGTGTCAACTCGCAGTCAAGTACAACTCCCAGGTTACGCACTCATTCAGAAGCCCTCCACTGGCTGTCTCCCAGTATAATACTGGATGGCCGACCAAGAGGTAGCCCCTCTGCCCAATGACCTGGGTCCACCACCAACACCTCAGTCTTCTCCAGGTTCAATGTCAGTCAGCTAGCACTCATCCAATCCTGGATCTCAGGGAGGCAGCTATTGAAGACCGAGATTGCATCAACCTGCTCAGGCACAAAGGACATGTACAGCTGAGTACCTTCTGTATAGCAGTGAAAACCCAGCCCGTACTTCCTTATTATGTCACACAATGGCAGCACATACACCACAAACAGCATGGGAGATAAAACAGAGCCCTGCAGAACCCCACAAGACAGGGGAAGAGAGGCCCAGTAAAATATCCCCAACACTACTGTTTGAGACCTGCCTATGAGGAAATAGTGGAACCATTTGAGGACTGTTCCTGAAAGTCCACAGATCAGCCGCAGGTGCTCCAGTAATACCCCATGGTCCATGGTATCAAATGCTGCTGAGAGATCAAGGAGAATGAAGATCAAATTGCTCTTCTGAGCTCTCATCACTAGGAGATCATTTAGTACCTGAACAAGGGCCATCTCAGTACTATGCCTGTTATGAAACGGGTAGAAGGAATGCTGGCTCATGATTGGCCAAGAGGTACTTTCAACTGGGCCATTATTCCTGCACAATGGCCCAGCTGAATGTAGCTCAACAAAAACATGTTTAAAAAAATATCCAATTTGCTAAAAAGACAAATTTCATAATCACAATAAAGAATTTCAGGGAGTGCATTATGGTGGGCTAATGACCCTTCTCGGGTGGTGGAAGCACTCGGCTTTGCGTTGTGCTTCAACCCACCCAAGATGGGACATTATCCCACCATGATGCACCCCCTGTCATGCCTTATTGCTTAAATCACAACTTCTGATTCTATTCTGATGCTAGATAAGGCATTAGAGCTGGAATCGAAGATGGAATCAGAAGTTCTGATTCTAGAAACAATGATTTTCCATTTTCAAAAATGGCCAATTCCTTTTTGCAAAATCTTAAAACTATTTTTTCCATTTTTTGCAAATGGAGGGCAAATCACCATGTTTTGTATGAAAACTGCCTTAAAATAGAGAAGCTTGGCCCAAAAGATGGTGAAATGTGTTGTTTTCATTAAGAACTGACTCCCAAGTGCTGATTTAAAAATGACAAATTCCATTTTTTACTGGTGTTTTCTGTTGAAAATGGAAAATCATTGGCCCTATGATTCTGCATCAGAATCTTTTTCTAAAAACCTCCCCTAACCAGCACAAACTTTTAGGATCCAGTTGTGTGCCAATAACAAAGCCCTCCCCCACTCTTGTCTCCCCTCCTAGCTTCAAATCAGGAAGAGTCCTCCCTGACACTGGTTATTCTGAATGCACTGCAGTGTAAGGCCTTATACTTTTTCATATTCTTTTCCAGTCCAAAAACTAGCCTCCCTTTCCCAGCACACTGCAAGTGCAAGAAAGAAGCAACTACCAACATCACTTGCCTGCCTGCCACTAAGCCAAGCCCCCCATAACCCCAGCCTCTAGTCCCAAACATAGTTCAAGTTCAAGTTCATTCACACAGGAAAGCTCCAGTGAGCATGCTCATTTACAAGGAGGTCCTGTAAGGGATGGTGAGGATACAGAGGTACAATAGAATGACAGTGGAAATACAACAGGTACAATATTGAGTGTAACAATACAAAAATGTAAGCAAGAGTTACAACAGTTATATACATTTGTTTGCATTTATTTACAATGGTAAGTGGGTACATATACATAATTAAAATAATCGAACATGCTTAACAATTCAATGTAAGTATGTAGGTAGGAAGGTAGGTAAAGTGAAAGGAGGTAGGTAAGGTGAAGGGAAGAGTGGGCATAAATGCAAGATATGAAGTAGAGACCAAGGTAGGAAGGTGGGAAGAGAGGGACAGGGAGCATAAGTGCAGTTGAAAAGTAGTGTGTCATGGCTAGTGGAGTACTAGAACACTACATAGAAGGTCAAATTGAGACCCCTAGTCTGGAGTCTGAGTCCAGCCACTTCCGATCCCAGCCTGATCCAATGCTGTGTGTCTATTCATCCAATTCAGCACACATCTTCTACTCTTCATCCATTGATCCATCCAGTTTAATCCATATCTTCTATTTCTGACACAGATCTTGTAAATAGCCTAGCAGCACCCAATCCATACTGAGGGATCTGGAAAGGGGTTAGCTGGTTGACCAAAGGAAAACCCTGGTTAACCTAAACCAGACAATGCACACTGAATAAGGCATTTGGTATAGGCTACCCAGGGTTTTCCTTTCTACATTCAAGTCTCCTCTACCTATATCACTCAGGGAGGCCACATGGCTGCTGGGCTACTTACCACATCAGAGTCAGGAATGGTGAGCAGGATTTAATTTCTCCTGGATTGATTGATAGAGGAGGGAGACCTGTTCAGGAACAGACTTAGTGGACCTACAGCATTAGACCATGCCAGAGAAGGCAATGTAGAGATTCAGACTGGAGACAGAGGACTCAGTTTGACCTACAACATTCAGGACTAGGGGTCTTATGGTGGGGGACTTAGTGGTGGACAAGCAATGTTGGCAGTTGGTTGATGTCTGCATGCACTTGCTCTGTCCTTTGGAGAGGGATCATGTTTGATTGTAAAAAGAATTATGATAATATATATGCCAGCTTATAGCCTTACAGCATAGTGCATTTTGAATCACTGGGACCAGAGGGACCATCACTGAATTGTGGTAGGGGCATGGGGGGGAGACAGGGGTGGGTAGGGGAAGGCTTTATGTTTTGCCTACTAGCTGGGTCCTTTGATTTTGTACTGGGTGGGGTGGGGGCATTTGGTATATATTCAGATGCAGAATTGAATTCCAAATCCTCATCCGATATGGGGTTTTCAAAATTCAAATTCTTGGCGTTGAAATGAAATACTGAATTAAAAAAAAACACTTGAAATCTGATGAATCAGATTGCACTCAATGGTTTCCTAACATCTCTAGTGTAGAGTTCTTCTGATCGACTGATTCAGAAACATTTCAATTTTCTTATAATTAATTACTGCCCATACTGGATGAGGGTCAAACATAATACTGCAGGTATTTACCCACAGCCTCTACTACATCTGCCTTTGCTTATCCTAACAGCATTGCAAAGAGCAATTCCTTTTAGTTTGTCCACAGTGCTGATTATACTGCTTTTTTGCAGTTTGAAAATATGAGAATATTGTTATGTAATTAGGCATCTATTATAGGTCCAGCTACACTACTAGTAAAGTCTCACATAGTGAGGTGACCAATGTAACCCAAATACTGTGCATGGTTTCATTTATCCAAACATTTCTTTCAAATTTTCTAGCCCCTTCTGTCCAGTGTGACTCAGATTGGAAGGGCATGGATTTTTAATATTAAGGGTTAGATGGCATACAGCACCACTGAACATAGGAATGCATGGAGCAAGGACAAGGGGAGTCAGATGTACATAACAGCAGTATACTGTACACTGCCAAAACACCCTTGAATTCCCCCTCCCCAAGTCCTAAATCACAGCTATTGGAGGAGAATGGCAAAAGCAGTAGGCCAGACCACAAAGGTCCCCTTAGGGAAAAGTTGCATAAAAAAGATTCCCCCTGAGGAAGGATCTGTTGATCTGAAGTACCAGGGAGGTTGTACTTTGTTCTCTTTCTGTTGGAGCACCTATTAAACAGCTACTACTTGGACACCTGTCTCAGTATCAGTTCTGTGCAACCTTTGCCTAAGGTTTCTGTGTCCCCCCACTGCCAGAGTAGAAGACCACTCCCACAGATTCTCGATCCTCCTTCCACCAGCCAACTCATAGGTGCCCCAAGTTTGTTTCTCAACCCAGTTGTTGGTGAAGGTATACCTTTCAAAAAATAATTTAAGAAGGGCTAAAATAGTAGCCATTGAGGTTAGTAGGGACTCAATATGATTTAAAAGAAATATTGGAGTCAGTGTAACATGAAGTCCTAATACTATTTTCATACATCAAAAAACATCAATGTACAGAAATATATAAATATTTTCAATGACAGTTTGAAAATAATGGTATTCTGGGTGGTCTGAGTTCAAATCACAGCTAAGGCACTTATTTCTTCCTTTCTTCTGTTTGGATTCCACAGAGCCAATGATTTTCAGTTTTCAAAAATGGCCTATTTCATTTGGCAATAATCTAAAAATCGAAGGGCTGGGTTTTCAAAGATACACTAGACTTCCACAAGCGGTGGTGATCTAGGGGCTTTGCCACATCCCAGCTGTGTCAGGGACCCTGTGCCATATTCAGAAAGAGCAAGGTCCCTGCACCAGAAATCTGGGATATGTCACAATCACAGGTGTGCACCAAAGCAAGTGGCGCACCTGTGGGTAACACTGCAGTGCTCCGACTGCCCCCATTGGTACAACTGATTGTGTTGATGGGATGATGGTGTTGGGGGGCACACACATATCTGGCAAGCAGGGGAATGGGGTAGCATGGGCACGGGGTGGCATATTGGTGATTAGTTCATTTTCCTGCTGGCTTCAGCTCACACAGTCAGCTCTCCTGAACTCCTGAGTTGCAGTCTTTGACCAAAGCTTGAACTGATTGTTCTACCTTCTGTTCCTGGCCTGTGGCCTGCTCACAGTACCCTTTTTATACAGCAGATTCCATTACAGCTCCTGGTACACCTCCTGCTCACTGGCCCAGGCACTCTTGCTAGGTCTGGGGATTCACTAGGGCTACTGTTAACAGCCCAGCCTGATTTTGCTTCTCTCTCTGTCAGGCCTGTGGAACACTCCCAGGCCCTGGCTCTTCTACTTCCAAAATTTCAAAAGAAAATTCTGTGGAGAAGGAAAGAGATAAATCAATGTGGTGAACTTAGTTGGAAATCCATCACGTAAATAACTTTTAGTAATCGGGTGCTCTTTATGCAAAGATCAGGTATCCATATTTTTGATCTGATTAAGTGATCTGAATTATTTACTATTGGGAACTATTTTAATACATTAAGTCTTTTTATGAAATAGCATTTGCTTGCTTGTTGTTTTTGCAATGGAAACCCAACCAATACTTAGATGTCTGTGCATTAGGTAGAGGGTTTCTAGTGGCCAGTGAAATGTCACAAAAGATGAAAACCTATAGTAAAAGAAAAATCCCACTAAGCAAGGAAAAATGGCAAAATATATCCAAGTTCTCCAAAAAAGCTCTAAATAGCATTGTTTTGCCTGATATTTCCAAAATAACACATTTTATGAGACCAGTCTCAGACCAGATGAAGCTAGGGGGTAATAAGAGGGTTAACAGATTTTTTTTGCCTAGATCTACGACATCTCCTGATCTTAGTATGAGGAGTAAGGAGTCATGTTCAACTGAGCATCCTTTATTAGAGGAAATTAGAATCCTTGAAGAAAATGATCTGTTAAGAAGCATAGAGATGTTGGAGGTCCCCGAGCTTGGTATTGAATTGCATCACTCAGATTTGGATAAATCTGAAAAGAAAGGAATTATGAATAGAGAAGAGACTGTAAAGGAGAAAAAAGTAGAAATGAATTTGAGGGAGAAATTGGACAACAATAACAAATTTGGAAAAAGTAGTAATTAAGTGAAGTCTCAGAGTAATTTATTAGTTATGAGAAATGAAGCCAATAGTGAAAATAATGATAATGATACTGATGTGAATTGTGATAATGTTACAAGTGATGCTGTTAACAGCAGGAATGGCTTGGATGTATTTGTGTTATCTCCAGAAGCTGTGGATATTTACCAGAACGTTAAGGCTGGGGAGTTTGATAGTTAGAGGTCTGAGTGTGAAAGTGGATCTTATTTGATGGATTTCAACTCCTTTATTTCACCATATATGAAACATGGGCATAAAGAAATTTTAAAAAACCCAATAAATCAAATAAGACATATGGGTCCAAAAGTGGAGAAGCAACAATTGAGCCAAACAAGCCCAGATAGTGTTAATTATGATGCCAGCAATGGTAATTTGGTAAACCAAGACAGTGGCAATGATCTTATTGATAAACTCAATGCATTTAAGAATGGAATCTGTTTTAGTAATGCACAGCTTGTGGAATTGGGTATTCTGTTTAAATCATTTGTGGAATATTGTGTGAAAATTCCCAACATGGAAGAAAAAATAACCTCTATTATGAAAGAAGGTAGAGATGTAAAGGATAATCAGAGAAGCAGGCAGAACCAGGGAAAAGGGAAAAACAGGGTTGCTGATTCCAAAGATGTAAAACAGGAGAATATGGGTAAACAGGTTGCAAAGAAAAAGGAGGTTAAAAAGTTAACCGAAGGTCTAGAACTGAAATCAATAAAAACTATAGCAAATGAAATAGCTGATAAAGAAGCTAAGGAAATAGACCTCTTAATTTGAGAATTAAACCAGAGAAAACAACAGCTAAGGAGGGAACATAAAAGACTTAGCAAACATTGTAAACTTCATGAAATGGGTATTTTGGAGAATTCTAAAGAAAAAAAACTAGGTAATAGGAAAACGAACACTGCAGAAAGGGTTAGCTTAGAGAATGAGGAGGTACACATAAGGAAAAGTGTTGTTTCTAACAAAAACATAGATGGCAATGTAAAGAAGGTAAAATAGCTTTAGCTGTTGAAGATGTGAAAGATAGGTTGATTAGGGTAGGAGACATGTTGCCAGCAGTATTTGTAACAGGTGAACCAAAGGGAAGAAATAAAAATCCATATACTCTGAAGTTAAAATTTTATAATTTGGTAAAAGGTATAATGGGTCATAAATTTGGCTGGCAGGAAATTGCATCTGTGCATAGGTATAAATCTAGCCCTTTTAAAGGATGGGTCTGCTTGGTACTAAGAAAAGCAGGCTCAAGGCTATGTTTGATGAAAGAAAAAAGAGACTTTCAGAGACTGGGGATATTATTGGATTCTGCAATTAGAGAAGAGATGCTGCCTATAATTCCAAAAGAGAAAAGGAATTTGCACAACTAGCTGTCAGGTGAAGGAAAGGAAAATAAGAAAGATGGTAAATCAGTTAAACAAGCAAGAATCACAGCATATATGAAACCAACAAAAACTGAAATCCATATGGAAGGTGATTTATAAGAGTCAATTTATATCTGAAGAAGGAAAATATTAGGGAATAGGATTAAGAATAGTGTGATATGGAATTAGATCCTACTGTCAGTGTGGAAGGTTCCTTGAGGGTAGATAATTTAACTGTATTAAGTGACTCCCTGGCAAGTACAATATCCCTGGAAAATAGCTATACTTGACTGAGCAATTCAGGGAAAGAAAGCTACCCATCCATGTTAACCTGGAATGTGGCAGGTTTGAGATCTAAAATAGAGGACAAAGGTGTTCTGAAATGGTTAAGGCAATTTCCAATTTTAATATTCCAGGAAACTTGGATGGGTAGATTGGATGACTATTTAATCAAAGGATATAATGCGTGGCACATTCCAGCTGTTTGGCAAAGTTGGTTTGGAAAGATTAAGGGTGGACTGGCTATTTTTATTGATAACTCACTTGCTATAGGATGTATTGAATCAAGTTTGTATAATGATTTTTTTATGTATATAATTTTGAAAGTTGAAACTAAATGCATTGCATGTTTTAATATTTATATTCCCCCACAAGTAAAGCAGAAAGATTATGGGAGTATACTTGAGATTTTGGAGGGTGATATTGATTCTGTCAGAGTATGATATCCAGGTATTGAATTTATTTTGGCTGGGGATTTGAAATCTCGTACAGAAAACTTGATAGAAGAACACAAAATGAGTGGGGTATAGATGATGTTTTTAATATTCCAATTAGACAATCAAATGATAAAAATGTTAGAGGAAATGGCAGGCTCTTGATACAATTTTTAGGAAGAAATAATTTGTGATTATTAAACGGCTGTTCAAGGAATGATTGAGAGGGAGAAATAACATTTCCATCAGTTAATGGGGGTAGTGTAATAGACTACTTAGTAACAGATGCTTCTCTATATCCAAATGTAGATTTTTTTCAAAATCCCTAGAGTATGGGACAGTGACCATTTTCCTTTAGAATGTAAAAGCAAGATTGTTTGTACAACTTTTAACAGAAATAAGAAATGTGTGATGGAAATAAACCATGCAATGTGTATAAAGTACAGTAAAATAAATGGTATGGAATGAGTATACCAAGTTAATAGTAGATAACATTTTAGATTGTAATCAATGTTTAAAAGCTCTATGGCACTGGAGTGGGAAAAATAAGATGAAGAATAAGCAGAATTGTTATAATATGATAAGAACTTTTGACCAGTTTATGGAAACTGTAGTAGTCAATTATGTAAGGAAAAGTGCCCAATGTATAATAATAATGTTGGAATGGATAAACTCTGGTTTGATAAGGAATGTAGGGAAATGAAAAAAAGAAATTAGTAAAGTTGGGAGACTAAGTTTGAAATTGACAACCCCCACAGTTCTTTGTGCTATGAAAAATCTGAAAAGAGAGTATAACAAATTATTAGTACCTAAAGAAAGAATGTATGAACATGTATCATGGTCTCATTTACAACAGGCTATATAGAAGAAGGATACAAAATTATTTTGGACACTTGTCACATATGGTTGTGATGAGAAGAATGTGAGATATAATCTGTATGGTATGATACCAGGAAGTTTATGGGTTCAATCTTTTGAAAATATATGCAACAGTAATTGAAAAGCAGAGTGTGTAGAAGTTTGTGAATATTTGCTGGAAAATACGTTAAGCTGTACCTATGTTTTTTCTGTTTCTGAGGTTAGATCAGCCATTCTAAACCAAAAGAAGAATGAAGCAGCTGGACATGATGGTTTATCGGCCAAGATTTTCCTCCATAATCCTGATGCTTGGCCGAGACTTCTAGTCCTAATTTTTAATATGACAAATCAATGTTTGTTATTACCCCAAGATTGGAACCAAGGGGTAATTATACCATTATTAAAGAATCGAGATAAACAAGACCCTAAGAACTGTAGACCAATTACACTTCTTCCAATTGTACAAAAAATTCATACCAGGTTAATTCTAGATAAATTAAATATCTGGGTGGAGGAGAATAAATTAATCTCCAAATGGCAATGTGGACAAAAAAAAACAATGTAGTACCCTAGATTTAATTTTTATGCTGAATTATATTATAAACATCTATGTAGAAGTGAAAAGAACCCATATATATATATGTGTATATATATATATATATATATATATATGTTTCATTGATATAAAAGTGGCTTTCGATTCAGTTAATAGGGTTACATTATGGGAGATTCTAAAGAAATTGAATATTGATTTGCATTTTCTGGATATTCTTAAAATGTTACATAATAACACTACAGCAAGGGTATGCTATACCAGGGATGAAGTCCTAACCAACTAGATAAATATTTAAAAAGGTGTGAAACAAGGGTGTTTGTTAGTGCCAACTTCATTTAATCTATATCTTTTTGTGTAAGATGACCAGCCAGCCAAGCGCTGTACTGAAGAGGTGCTTGCTCTCGGCTGACCAGAGTACTGAAGTCTACCTCGCTCACTTGATTGTCTTCATCTCCTCCCCTTCTGTGTTTGTAAACTTGTTATCATTTACTTTTAGGAGGCAGTCAGTCCTATCTTTTTCTCCTCTCATCTTTCAGCAAATGCAGGATCAATCAGTTAATCCAGTGAATGTTTTAAAATTAAAATTAAAGCTAAGTAATGGATGCACTGGTCTCACTAAGCGAGAGTAAACAGCTGCCATGTTTTTTAAGTAATTCTGCCCACCCACAAAGGAAAGCTGCCAATCAGAATTCATGCCATCAGTTCGGCTGTGCAGGAAGGGATGTGGCAGCATGGCAAATGGGTTTCTGTGGCAGGCATACCCGGGCATGAGCTGTGTCATTTCTGTGATAATACTATTGTTCAGAGCTGAAATCATCAATTATCAAGTCTAAACGATAGTATTATCACTTTGAATCTATGTATTATTAGTGCTGGGACAATAGTATGATGGCAGTGGCAGTCGTGTTATTACAAGAAATGTTTCCATTTGGTCAAGATAGTATTATTAAGACTTATCCATCTATTACAAACATTTAATCCTACTGACCATTCTGATTTTTTTATAGTTTACTTTGACTCCAGACTGGCAATATTGGACTTCAGGGGTTATAGGAGCGAGAACAATCTCCATCAGGCTTCTCCTCCCACCCCTCACATTGGATGACCACCTTTTCTCCCTACCCTGGTGCTGTGAGGAAGGGTTTGGATTCATTGGTGACTGGGGACCCACCTGGAGAGATGGAGGTTTGTTTAGGCTTGACGGCCTGCATCCATCCTGGAGGGGAATCCAAGCACTCAATGATAAGTTTAAATGCTACATTGACAAGCATTTAAACTAGCAAAGGGGGTGGCAGGCCAACAAGGAGGGTACCAACTAGCTCACCCCCCACAGCTAGTAGTGGAACCAGTGAACCAGAGGAGTGGCTATCTCTACAAAGCAGTGTGCAAAAGATGGAGATTAGCGCCCAAGAGGTGGATAGGCAGAAAAGGGGCAAAATTCAGCAGAAGGGCAGACAGCAAGGAGAACCAGGGATAAAGGACAACCAAGCAAGGAAGGGGCTGGAGTAGAACAGCAAAACAGTCTAGGGATGTCAAATCATGGAAAGCCATGTGTCAAATGCCAGAGCCTTAGCAACAAGATGGAAGATCTGGAGGCTGTCATGGTGCAGTCAGACCTGGACATTGTGGCAATCACTGAAACCTGTGTAATGATAACCACGACTGGAGATGGCCATACCTGGCTACAACATATTCAGAAGAGACAGGGCAGGCAGGAAGGGAGAAGGAGTGGCACTGTATGTGAAAATGACATAAGGACCACAGAGATCCAGGAGGAACAAAATGGGGAGAGATACTGTGGAGCAAAGCTGGAAAGGAAAATGGGGCCAGCCATCCGCACAGGTGTGGTCTATAGATCACACCAGCCCAGGAGGAAGAAACAGATGGGAGTTGATGCTAGCCATCCAAGGATGGCAGACAAGGGTGAGGTAGTACTGGTTGGAGACTTCAGTATTCAGACGTGGACTGGAGCATCCCAGCAGCAGCATCAACTAGGAGCAGATTTATCCTGGACTCCCTTCAGAGCACCTTCCTCAAGCAACTGGTCATGGAACCAACTCGGCAGAAGGCAATACTAGACCTTGTGCTCACAAGAAGAGACAGTGTGATGGGGGTAACAGTGGGGGAACACCTGGGGAACAGTGACCACCAGTCAGTGTGGTTTTAAATCACAGAAAGAGCAGAACCAAACCACACAAAAACACATATCCTGGATTTTAGGGGGGCAGACTTTGGGAAAATGGGGAGATACTTGAAAGAGGCATTAAGGGGAATGGGGCAGGAATCAGGGATTGAGGAACAGTGGGCAGTATTTAAAATGGGGATTACAAGAGCAACAGAATTATGCATTAAGCAGGTTAGCAAGATGAAAAGGAAGAGGAGACCATTATGGTTTTCCAAAGAGGTAGCAAAGAAAGTGAAAGCCAAAAAGATTGCATTCAGGCAATACAAAAAGACACAGGCAGAAGGGGATAGGGAGAAGTTCCAGGAGAAGCAAAGGGAGGCAGGGAGGTCAGTAAGGGAAGCCAAAGCTCAGACAGAAGAACACATTGCAAAATCAGTGGGTAGAGGGGTCAAAACCTTTTACAGGTACATAAGTGAAAAAAGACAGGCAAAGGGAGGGATAGTGAGACTGAAGGGGGAGGATGGGGGCTGCGTGGAGGATGACAACAGTAAAGCTGACATATTGAACAGGTATTTCTACTCAGTCTTTACTGAGAAAGAGGAGGGTAATGGGTCTGAAGAGAGTACAAGGGGTGAAAGGTGCAGAAATGGACACAAGTCCCTTTACACGAGAAGAGTCCTGAAGGAACTGGAAGCATAAGAGTTGATAAAGCAATGGGTCCAGATGGGTGCACCCCAGGGTCCTTAAAGAACTAAGAGAGGTGGTGGCTGAACCTCTGGCTATCCTGTTTAGCCGATCACTGGAAACAGGGAAGGTACCCAAAGACTGGAGGATAGCAGATGTAGTCCCCTTATACAAAAGTGGGAACAAAGAGGACGCGGGGAACTATAGACCAGTCAGCTTCACCTCAGTAGTGGGGAAGATCACTGAAGCACTACTGAAGGAGAGATTGGTGCAACATCTGGTTGTCAATGGACTACAGGACCCAAAGCAGCATGGTTTCACCAGGGGGAGGTCATGTTAGACTAACCTCATTGAATTTTTTGACTGGGTGACAGTAGTGTGGTGGGTAGGTAACTGGCTGGGCGGTAGGACACAGAGGGTGGTGGTAAATGGCTGTCAGTCCACAGAGGGAAGAGTGATCAGTGGGGTACCACAGGGATCAGTGCTGGGACCGGTTGTATTCAACATCTTCATCAGTTACATTGCGCAGGAACTAGAAGGCAGAATTTCACTGTTCGCTGATGACACAAAGCTCTGTAACAGAGTAGACACACCAGAGGGTGTAGACAGAATGAGAAGGACCTGCAGAAACTTGAAGAATGGTCAGGGGTTTGGCAGTTGAAATTCAATGCAAAGAAGTGCAAGATAATGCATATGGGGACAAAAACCCTGGCACAATATATCAGTTGGGGTGAGGATATAGCATGCACCAAGCAGGAAAGGATCTTGGGGTTATCATCTCTGATGACCTCAAGGTAGGGAAACAGTGTGACAAGGCAGCAGGTAAAGCAAATAGGATGCTGGGATGCATATGCAGGGGCATCACCAGCAGGAAAAGGGAGGTCATAATTCCACTATACAAGACACTAGTGAGGCCCCACCTAGAGTACAGTGTACAGTTCTGGAGACCTTACCTATGTGAGGACATAGACAGGGTAGAGAAGGCTCAGAGGAGGACAACAAAGATGGTGCATGGATTGCATCACAAGTCCTATGAGGACAGGTTGAAGGAACTGAACATGTACTCCCTGGAGGAGAGGAGGGAGACAGAGAGAGAGAGAGAGAGAGAGAAGATATGATAGAGACATACAAGTATCTTACAGGGAGGAACAAGGTGCAGGAATACACTATTTTTAAGTGAAAAAGATGTTCCAGATCTAGAGGGCATGGGATGAAGTTGGAGGGAGGATGATTCAGAGGAAACGTGAGGAAGAATTTCTTCACAGAATGGGTGGTGGACAAGTGGAACACCCTCCCAGAGGAAGTGGTGGGGGCTGAAACAATCACGGGATTTAAGAATGCATGGGATAGACATAAAGGAATTCTGGAGGTCGGGGTAAGGGGCAGCAGACTTCTAGGAAAACATAAACTGAACTTACAGGCTCAAATGGGCAGACTGGGTGGGCCATAGGCCCTTATCTGCCGACACTGTCTATGTATCTATGTATCTATGTACCACTGGGATAGGGAGTCCCCAGCTGTAACTAGTTTTGCATTTCAGACAATTAGGCTGCTTCACAAGGGAAGAGGTGGAGCCAAAACCTCTGTGCCGCTTTTTGAACTGATACAACTGTTTCATCCCCTCAGCACCACTTCCCCCATACTTCAGTGGTGAGAGGAGCATGCATTATTTCTCCTCCCCCTACAGCCTCCTCCCCCTACATCAGATTACCTCCCTTCTGCTGGGACCAGGTGATCACAGCCATAACAGGACTTTTTCATTTCTGCCAGTTGGACTACTTTGCAAGAGAAGGGCTGAAACAAATATTTCCATACTACTTTATGAACTGCTACAACAGCCTCTTCCCTTCAGTGCTTCTTCCACTGGACTTCACAAGTGAGAGAAGTAAGAGACATTTACAACTGGCTTCTTCTCCCCTTACATTGGATCACTGCCTCAGCTCCTTGCCACCGGGACCAGGATTCCCCAGCTACAATAGACCTTTTGTGTTTCTGCCAGCCATGCTTCTTCACATCAGTTGCTTCTGCCTCTTGTAACCTATCTCTGTCTAGCAGTCCAGAGTGCTAAGGACCACAGCACAGTGCAGTCTACTTTGAGGCATCCATGGCTGGCCATGCTGTCCTCCAATTCTCCCATCTACACAGCTCCATCTGATTTTCTCCTATGTACTTAAGGTCTGCTGTCCTTACTGTGGTAGCTTTCCTGAGCTAAAAATACTTGCTAACTTGCTAACTTATCAGGTATCCCTGCTACACCCTCTTCTGGGTATAGCCATATCTACAGTTTCATCACAACATTGTAAAACAACCAGAGATGCTCACAATGAAGTCTCTATCATGCTTTTATTGATCAGCACAGTTGTTATTGAGTTTTGAGCACTGTAAAACCTGTTGCATTACACAAAATGTACAAGCCCTTTCAGAGGCATCCCTATTTAAAGGCTGTATGTGATTGTTTGCCATCCTGTTGACAAAGTGCGCAACTGCAACATTTTTTTTTGTCTGAGTCAGTGTTCACCTGTATGTGTTTGATGAATTTTTTATCATTAAATTGAGCACAATCAATTTGTTGTGTTTGGTGGAATTTACTGAACAGCACTTCTTCGGCATGAGTGTATGCATACATTTTTTTGTTTTTTCGTTTCATCATAAAATGTATGCACCGGACAGTTTTGAAGGGGAAAAGGATTCAGCACTCAGATCAAATTCACAGAAAAACACTCAAAAGCTGTTTCATGGTGCTGCAAGCAAAATTTATTGCAAAATCCTGATTGTGTAAAACAAGCAAAGAAAAGTGCACAGTCCAGTAGACAAGCAGACCCATTGTAGCCCCAGTTTTTCACACCCAAACACTCCTGTCTCTTTGTCAAGGTATGGGGCTCCCAATTTCCAACTTAATGTATAGCATGACTACTTTAAGGTACTAGCAATAAAGTGCCAAAAAGTGACATTACACAAAGTGCAAAAAGGTTAAAAACAAATACACAAATGTTTCCATATAGACAGCATATAAGATTTATACATCTATACTAAGAGTGCATTTGATGGCAATTCAAAAATTATGTCTTAAATGTAATTAGAAAACTGCAATTTATTTGTATAGTCGTCATTCTCTCCTGGGTCCCAGTTTGTTACCTGCTGTAATATAATTCACAAAAATAATGTTCTCTCTATCTGGTCAGTATGTCTATTCCAAGACAGAGTCCCCAGTTCATAATCCAGTAGGCCTCCCTAAGCGCCAGCCTCTTAACCAAATTCTCCCTCTGGGTCCAAAGGTAACTTTTTTGATATCCAAAAATACAAGTCTGTGATCCTCAGCACTTTCCATGCTACTGGCACATATGGAAAAGGGCAGATATTCTATTCTGCAACTGAATTGCTTTCATATTCTCCGCAATCATCTCTTTAAATTTCTGCCTAGTGAAACCTATAGTACATAAGAGAACCCAAAAGGGCATGTGACAAGGTAAATCACATTGCAAGTGCTGCAGTTCATGAAGTCCTTGATATTAATGGATTTACCATTTTTAGGGTTTAGAATTAAGTAGCAACAACCACAGATGCACAATGTTTACACTGCCACTGAGTCTGCTGCCTGGAGGAAGGGGTAGAAAGAAAGCCATCTGAATTTCTCAGGAGTTTTCTGAAGACTGTGGACAAGGGTATCATGAAAGTTTCTAGCACTTCTATGTACAAATCTCAGTGGAATATCCACACAATCTCTAAGAATAGGTTCAGCCTTCACTATATCCCAAGTGCGCAGTAAAATGTTTTGTATAGACATAGACTTATGAGAAAATGACGTGACAAAATTGAGTCCGTTCTCCCTTTCCCTCATCCCCTGTCTGGTTTCAGGGAGACTGCCCCTAGACATGTTCTTTTTTTGGACTTTGATATTACATGCTCCCCACACCCCTTTCATGAAATCTAAGAGCCATAACATGTACTTCCTGTTGAAATGCCTCCACTGAGCTACAATTTCTTTTGAGGCACATATGGGTATATTGGTTATGGTGTGGCAGACATGACAATGGGGATAGTGCTATTTCAAGTTTCCCTAAAAATATGTTCATTGCATTGTTTTTCAGTTGTTTGCACCAATACATATCAGTTGAGTTTGCTAATCATTAATTATCAGGTATCCTAGCTACACTCTATCTGGCTATAGCCTTATTTTCAGCTTCTTCACAAACTTTCTGCATTGTACAGTTTTATCAGATGTTTGCACCATTGTATGGCTGCTGCTCTTGTTAATAGTTAATTATCAGGTAGCCTACCTACAGTTTTTTCTGGGTATAGCCTTTTCTTCAGCTTCCTCACAAAAGTTTTGCATTGCACAGTGTTTTAGTTGTTGGTAACTTTCATCCCTCCTTCCCATCAAATATTCTCCCTGCCATTCACCTTTGCCTTCTCCTTCCTTCATCCTACTCCAATCTCAGCCCTCTCCCATTCCCCTTCTACCGTATCCCTATTCTCTCTCTCTCCCTCCTCCATCCATTTGTCCCCCACCATGCCCTCCCCCCCATTCACCCTGGTCTCCTTCCCTGCCCCCTCCTAGAACCTGGAGTTCCTCTACAGAGCTATCCTGTTTCTGCTGTGTCCCTTCTCCCAGAGCAAGAGAACACAAGTTGCACTCCATTCTCCTCCTCTATATCCTGTCCTCCTCCTTTCTAGCAATGTGGAAACAAATCCTGATCCTCCCCTTCCTCCAAATGCTTAGAGGCCTTAGCATTTTCCATCTCAATGCTAGGATACTTCTCCCCCTAAAATGGATCACCCTACTGTCTGGATCTCTCAATACTAAAGATATCCTTGATATCTCTGAATACTGACTGTCTTCCAGAATTCCTGAATGTAGCCTGGCCTTCCCTGACTACCACCTCTTCAGACAGCACTGTGGCAAACATGTAGTGGTGTTGCCCTCTAAGTCTGCAAGAGTCTGTCCTGCACCACTGCTCTCAGGGAGTTTTCACCCACCTCGCATTAGCTTCTACTAGCTAAACATTCCTTTACCCCACCTTACCCATCTTCATTTGGGTTTTTATGCTTCACCTCATATCTTCCTCTCCTCACAGGATGACTCACTCTGTACCATCACCTTACACTCCTCCTACTCCTCCTCTGGTAAACTCATTCTCCTTGGTGACTTCAATATTAATTGACTTCCCCCAGCCTCCAGGCTGACCTCCTTCAGGACTGAATCTGTTAACCTATCCCAGCTCATCACCAACCCATCTCAGTCCCCACTACCTATAATCACAACATCCTGGACTGGGTTCTTTCCTCAAACCCTCACAGCATTATTGCAGCAGGTATTCTGCTGGATGCTTTCAGCCACCACTGTATGACATTCTGTGTCACGAGAGTCTGGCACCCTCTTGCCTCCCCAAGTACATCTGGTCGAGATTCCTTTGGTTGCATAACATCAGTGCTCTATTGAGCGACCTTGCTGCATCTGATTGGTCCCCCATCTTTTCTTCCACTGACATGGACGTGACCCTCTCCTTATTCCATTCAAAATTTACTTCTCTCTGGTACAAGCATGCCCCGTCAGAAAGATTAGGATTAAATCCTCCCACCACCCCTGGATTACTCTCGATCTCATTGATAAATACAAGTCCCATGATCATGTCTGGGCCCAGTTCAAATTGTCCTGCTCCCTGAATGACAGCCTCTCTTACAGGATGCTTAGAAACAAATGCACGAAGGCTGTCCAGAGTGCTAAATACCTCTACTTTAAGGCCAATTTCCAGAATAACTTCAATTCCCCAGCTAAATTCCAGAAGGTGATCCACTCCCTTTTTGACCCTTCTACTCAGTCTGCTAGAAAAAGAAGAAAAAACAAAATAGCCACACACTGCACTGGAGTGATTCATTGTTGTTACTGAGTTTGGTGGAATGAAGCAATAAAAAAGATATTTGAACTTGAAAACTACCAGGAAGTCTGAACTTGCCTTTTTCCCTGAGAGACTACTTTGAAAAAGTCTTTCCGAGTGGAATGCATGGCTATTCTGTTTTTTCTGATTTAGATTTGAGGTGGCTTCCTCTGCTTTGCACCTTCCACATAAACCATTGTAGCCCAGCACCTTCTTTATAAAGGTCTACTCAGTCTGCTACCCCAGTTCTAATGGTTAATGGTTCACCCATCACCGACCGTCCCTCTAGCTGCTCACTTTAATGAGTTCTTTATTACTTGTGCCCTCCCCTCTCCCTTCCAGCTCATCACCCCCCAACATCTGTTTCCACCCTTCTATCTGCTCCACCCCTTCCTGGGGTTTCACTTCCCACCGTTACTACCCAAGAAACCCTGCTTGCCCTATCCTCACTCAGTCTAACAAAATTTAGCCCTAATGGCCTGGAGTGTAGTCTTCTCCATCTCCTGGCTCCTGCCATTGCCTCCCCCTTTACTCACCTCCTCAACCTCTCCTTCTCCCTCTGGGATCTCCTACAGTCATGAACGACTGCCAAACTTTCCCCCTTTACAAACAGCTGACCCCACCTACTCTGGCAACATCCATCCTAGCTCCTTCCTCCCTTCTTTTGCAAAGCTGCAAGAGAAACCTATCTACTCCAGGCCTGCTGACTTCCTCTACTCTTTCAGATTTATTTCCCCCTTCCAGTCTGTTTTTTAAGAAGCACCATTCCACCACCTCGTCCCTGCTGTGGGTCATTGACTTCATCCTCTCTGGAATGGATCAGGGCATTTCATGGTAGCCATTTTCATTAATCTGGCCAAAGCCTTTGATTCAGTTACCCATGTACTCCTCTTTGACAAGATGAGTTCTGCTACCCTCTCAGTCCCCACTGTTGATTGGTTTTGTTCCTACCTCTCAAGCCATCAATAGTCAGTATGAGGCATCCTGCCACCTTCACTACTAGTTCAAGCTGGGGTCCCACAGGGCTTTATCCTGGGTCATATTATCTTCTCCATTTTCCTGAATGACCTCCTCTTTGTCTATGCCAGCTTGCATATTTGTATGTATACAGATGACACAAGTAGTGTATCTACACATAAGGCTCCTGGCCCATAGAGGTTGAATGCTCACTGCAGCAAGACTTCCACAATGCTCTGTGCTGGTTTCACTCCAACCAACTCCAGGTCAGCAATTAAAAAAACAAAAACAAAACAATGTCCATGACATTTGGCACTAGCCTGAAACTGGCCAGGTTCACCCCCTCCCTGTCTTCTCCACCCTGGATGGCATCCCACTTGAAATGGTTTCTTCCTTCAAGAATCTTAAAGTGTGGCTTGATATTAGGCTTGACTTCTCCACTCACATCTATGTAATCAACTCCATGTTCTACCCCAGACTTGGTGCCTCATACACAACAAAGACTGCCTGTCTCCCCAGGACTGTCAGCAGCCGGCTAACAAAATGGTTCTCCTTGTCTTCAGCTATGAGGATGTGGTCTACAGCACCACTCCCTCCTCTTCCTTGACCAGACTAGACACAGACTGTAATGCCTTTTGTCACTTTTCGGATCCACAACAGATAGTTGTCAAATGACCTGACAGTGAAAACAGCAGGTTGACCACACTTTGCAGTCAGCTGTCGGTCTGCAGAGCAACATATGTTTTTCAGGGGCTTCCCCAACCTCTACATGGGGCCTGCCTCCACACACCCCCACTCTTAGGATTCTCAACTCTGAGTCGGAGCTGAGTTGGGGGGTGCAGGACCCCCTACAGACAGTGCCAGATGCCATCAGGTTCCCTTCAGTGATGTGGTGCTGTTGTCACTGTAGGGGACTCTGCTGTCAGCATGTTGGTGTTGGGGATATATACCTCACTTTGCTACCAACTCCCCCCTTATATTCACCACTGCTCCATCTACACCTCCCTATCCATCCTCCCCCCCTACCCTCACATCTCCAGTTCCACTGCACTTCCTTCATCTCCAGAGACTGTTTTAGGTCCCTTCCCTCTTATATATCCTCTTACATCTCACCCATTTCCTTTGACTCATACTCCCTCCACTCCAGGGATCCTCACACCTTCTCCATTCCCCTCCTGCATGCTTCTACTCAGCAGTCTGCCTTCTCCTAGCACCTTCCCTCCCTCCCTACATCTGGAACCTGCTTGCCTCCTGTCCCTATCTCTCCACCTCCCCCTGTCTCCTTTAAGTACCAGCTAAAAGTCATCCCTTCACCCCGTTCCTGTCAACCCTCTACCTAACCCTCCAGAGTTGGAGCCTTTTCCACCCTTGTTGTTGGGCCTCCTCATGAGTTATGCCTCTGCCTGAACCATCCATTTCCCCAACTACCACTGCACTGCCATTTTTTAGCCTGCTCTTGTCACTTTCATTGTACATCGAAGTTGCTCAAAGCAGTATCTTTTGGCACCTGTTAATATTATTTCATGTGTACCATGTTGAATTGTACACTGTTTGCATTTTACATTGTACCATTTCATTGATACTGTTTTTGCTTTATTATTGTATTCTTTTTCCCTTTCCCAGGATCCCACCAGGAAATTAGTCTTGACCATACCTCTCAACTGCTATGAATTCCGCATAACGCTATGATTTTCACACTTAAATTTACCCTTGCTCCTCATAAGTTTACTGATGTTCCTCATAAAGTTAGAGCTATTTCTGGACACACAAAGTGTTAAATCATTGAACTAAGCTGATAAAAATATTCCTTATCACTTACTATATGGGGTCCACTATCTGTAGACATAATATTGTTTAAAATAAGAAAGTGCTCCACATTCTGACCCTTTGCTATGATTTTTAAAGGCCAGTGCTATGATTTTTAATGATGAAAGGTTGAGAGGTGTGGTCTTGACTCGCTGTGCCTTTCCTGGTTACCAATTTTCAAATAAATAAATAAATAAAATGTTGGTGTCCCTTGAGTTTTAGTTTGTGATGACCATTTGCTATATAGAGGAAATTACGGCTGTGTGAATACTTCTTTATTTTTTGCATATTTGTTCCTGGTTGTCAGGGCTAGTCTCCTAGACACCCTTCCTCCCTATTACAATCTTCCCTGCCCACCTCTCCTCACCTTGATATTTTTGGGGAGGACTGGCTACTGCCTCTGCACTAATGTGTAGTTGTTACCACCAGCTCAATGCCCCCTTCCTAAAAATACATAATTATTTTCTGAACTTGCCCCATCCATACTTTTGGGGGTGGGGTCTAGTAAGAAAAATACCTAGCTAAGTCAAACCCTCCCAACAATGTACTCTGCCCCCTTCACTCTATAGCAGCACTGAATGAATGGAGAGAGACCAGGAACATGATCAGGCAGAGAAGGGTCTGAGTACCAGTGTCATTAGTGACACTTATCAGCCTAACCAATAAGGATGCCTAACACAACTAATGATGCCACTTCTCCTCCCCAGTTGCACACCTGCTCACTTGCTCCATTCTTTCTGTGCTACTGTAAAGAGTAATGACAGGGTACACTGGGGAGCTGACTGTGCTGGATGGATATTTTGCCTATAGCCCCCCAAAAAATCATGGATGCAGTCCAGGGACAAAAGATCATTGCTGGTATGTATTTTTGTGAATGGTGGAGTCAGGCTAGTGAGGGGGTAGCTGTATTGTTGCCTAAAAGCAAGAGCCAGCATTTTTGCCTGTACACATTGTGGAACTGCATTTGTCCTATTGAACTGTATGTAGGAATTGTCATGCTTCTTCAGAATGAAGATTGTTGTGCAGACTGTAACTATCATTGTTTATGCTGTCTCTATTTTCCTCCTTTACCTGATGTTGTATCACGTGAATTCCATTTATTGTACATAACTTATCCTAGGCCTCTCCAGAAAAAGGGACACATGTCTCTGTGAGCTTACCCGATTACCTAAATCCAATAAATAAATAAATAAAAGCTGGGGGGAGGTTGGATGGGTGCTATGGGGGATGTAGGTTCTAGGCAAAAAGGTCAGTAGGGAAACAAATTACTGGGATGGAATTGCACTTCTGAATAATAAGCCATTTGAGAACAGGTCACAAAAATTTGGGGAGTTCATTATTTGAGGTATTTTGGAAGTATTTCTCAGCATATGCATAGCTCTACTATAGCTTAACTGTGACTCACTGAGGGAATTAAAATTGTTTTGATATAAGTAACTTTCTTAGGTGTGCGATGACTTCCAAAATGACAGCTTATGATTAAATAAACAGTATGAGTAAATGTTTATTTTTCTTTGCAGATATGAACTTAAGATGTATATTTCCTTTGCATTTCATAACAATCATTCTTGGCTGGATGGATGGCTTGAGAGTTATTCTAAGAGATCAGCAAGAAGGTTGCATAATAAAACCATTTGCATAGGTTGTCTTACTGGGCATACAATTACCTTAGTTAAAGATGCCATAAGTTATCATTTCTCAGTGTACACATGAAGCTACTTTGTGTTGCTTTATGAGCAATAAAAAAAAAGTTCAAAAAATGAGTTGCAGTTCTTTAAATTATCACACAGATATACAGTACTTGGTGTGACAAGGCACAATGACAAAGTACATTAATATGGAGTACAAAACACATAAATCAAGACATTTCATTTTATGGTATGTTTTTATATTTTGAGTTGAGTTACAAGACAGTTTTCATTTTAATCTATATTAAAAACTAAAATATGAAATCAATAGAAAGTTACATGTTCAGTTTTGGATACATTTTCATGTGTTGAGTGTAAAGAAAGGTGAAAATTAAGGCAGCAACACAGAAACATGATAATAATGAAGAGCTGCAGAGGTCCATCCAATTATTCGGGAAGCATAGTATTCGTGGTATTTGGAAAATAATATCTGGTCCATGCTCAGCAGTAAAATTAAGTATTAATAATTTTAGGAAACAAGGGATTGAGATTAAGGGATGGAATCCCTAATTGATGTCCTCCAATTAAGGCAGAATTAATTTAAGGTTCAACCCATTATTTTACCCCTGAAAAGATGCACAGCTAACTTAAGGATGACAATCAAGGTGTTTTTAAGCTTCAGAATTAAATATCATGTGCAAAATGTTTACATATATTTTAATTTGCTGCTGTATGTGATTCACTCTCAGACTGTCTAATGGACCTCTCTGGTGATTACTGGTCTCTGTTTCTGAAACACCCTGATAATTCAGATTATTGCTGTCACACATACTGCTTCTTACATTCTACTTTTGGGTTGTATTTCAAGCTGCACTGCCTAAAGGACATCTAGCATGATGACATCATTTGAAGTGCAAGTGGGACTGTGGAGAGACTAACAGTACTTGTCTCATACTGTATTGGCTGCCTTACTAAATGTATTAAATGAATAAAGTCATGCCAGCAGTATATTTCATTTACCCTCCCTCACTCAATCCTACAGTATATTTTTGTCCTCTGAAATAGCACATGTAACTTACACAGAGTTCTGGATTTGTTAGCCCTCATGTTCTCTTCACTGAGACTGTCCAGGAATGCTCACGGTCTGAGGATGCACCTCCTGCAGATGACCACAGCAGAAAAAAAAACTAATATGGTGTCTTATTTGCATACCAGGAGTATAATGTAGTGCTTAGGTGTTCCAATTTAAGGATAAAAGCTGAACATTAAAAAGCAATCATTTTTTTAAAACAAGCCCTACAAGCATTAGAAATCACATTTGTAATATAGGAGCAATGGCTCTGTGCACGGGCAGGTGTCAGGGTGAGAGGGTAGTTACATGGACCTGTTTCATTGATGCAGGAGAGTTGCCTAGGCTACTCAGGAGCCAGTCCAGTGGCACTGAGGGTTGAGGCACTGGATGCCACACCTTGCACCATGCTGGTGATCCAGATTCAGGAATGAGCCCGGGCCATCGGGGGTCAGCAGGGAAGGGAAGGGATTGAGCATCCTGAAGACTGCTCTCCCTTCCCTGGGAGGGATCAGGGGATAGTGCCACTCGTGGGTGGCCCCTAACATTTGTTGGGGGCAGCACAGGAAGAAGGTGGCACTCACAGATTGTGAGGGTGGAATTGCGGCAGACATCGGCTCGCTATGCCACCTGACGTCAATGCATGTCCAAGTTCAGTAGGGAAAACAACCACACCAAAAAAATACCCAACAGACCAGGGAGATGACAAGGGCTCCAGTAGCCAGCCCTCCACATCCACAATGCTGGGCCATCTTCCTGATAGCACAGTTGAACCCTCCCACCACCAGATGGACCCTCTAATCCCAGAAAGGCTGCCAGGGAGGTGAGGAGGCCTTCCCCAGGGGGTGATCTGGGGAGCTGGAATGTCCAGGTGGGGGTCGCTAGTTGGGAGAGGCTTCAGGTGTGGAGTACAAAAGCCAAGCCAAGAAGGCACCTCTGAGAGATGCCCTGGCCAGTGGATGCCAGAAAATTGAATTGACAAAAATAGTTGTCAAGGCTACAGGGGAAAAGTCCTCACTCTTATGATACAGTAAGTGCCATGGGATCTTTAACATCCACATGGACAGGCATCAGAGATGGTCAGAAGAGATCAAGGCTTAATCATAGTGCTTATGTGCATCAAAGAATGGCACTTTAATAGTACAGCACCCCAGCTGGTACACTACAGTGTAAATATTGGATATTAGCTCAAGTTACTAGTTTGGAGCTAAGACCCATAGCCTTCCGATTTTTCAGGCCAGATGTGAGTGTGGTAAGTGCTAGGCCAGTGGCACTAATACATCTAAATTATGTATCCCACTGTACCACAAAATATTTTCAAATAATTATGCAGAGACTTGCAGCAGAGGAAGAGTAGAACAGAGTTTAATTTTGTTTAATATTGCTAATATCGTACACATTGTATCGCAAATTGCTTTATAAGGAAATGAGTTAGATTCTGAGACTATGGAGACTGTAGAATAGAATAGAACAGAACAGAACAGAACGGGACGGGACAGGACGGGATGGAATGGAACAGAAGGTAGAGTGGGATGGGATGGAATAACAGTTTCCAAATGTATTAGATTCTCACAATGTAGGTACTGGTAGGAATATAATTTGTATTTATACTTAGATAAACATATAATGCTAGTTCTTCTTATTCACTGTTGTCTACATTGTCTTTGTTGGCCTCATACCCCCTTTTACTGAAAACAAATGCCATATAAAATATCTTGTAGAAAATGGCCACAGCCATGTATTTATATAGATTATGCAAATGACACATCCTGCAGCATAATGTGAACAGCTTGGAGGTCTCATCAGGTCTTTGTATGGTCAATGACATATACCAGGTCATTTCCTAACCTACAGGTACCATACCAGTGGCCCCATTCCCAAAGGGTAAGGCCTCCAGAGGGCCTCTGGCCTCTGAGGCATAGTGACTGCTCCGGGCTGTGTGACATGCACCCCTCCCCTATCATATGGTGCTTCACATTCAGGACAACCCACAGATTTTATCTCCTGTCCATCCTGAGCTGGACTTCTTGTCATTTGGGCCACACTTCCTGCCAGCCTGGGGGGGCCTGTCTGTGTCACATGTGTATTCCCTTCATTATCACATTACACAATTCCTTGTCAGTCTACCATGCCTCCACATACACATGACAGAAACAAAACCTAACAATACATTTCTACACCCACTGGAGGAGATGAAAAGCACAGAAAATGTTGTGGGAAAAAATAGGAACATTTCTGCCTGATCCGTAGTGAGATCATTCCTAATGGAATGGCAGGTTTCCCTACCCATAACCTTTCTGCCCAGAAACTCTGATTTTATGAGAGTGGGTTGGTTGGAATTCAAATTAGTGTGAAAAAGCAAGAAATTGTGTAGCAGAATGTCAGCCCCTAGCTCACTGTCTCCAACCAGTTACCCCCCACCTCTAGAGCAGCCCAATCTACCTTGCCTTGGCCTACCCTTGTGGAAGGCCCACTGCCTAAACTGAAATAATCAGTTTAGGTCATGGAAGCACTACTGAAGGAGAGATGGGTGGAATCTCTGATTGCCAATAGACTACAGGACCCAAGGCAGCATGGTTTCACTGGGAGGTCATGCCAGACCAACCTCAATGAATTTTTTGACTGGGTGATAAGTGAGATGGATCAGGGGAGGACAATGGAAGTGACCTATCTGGACTTCAACAAGGCCTTTGACACTGTGCCACATAGATGGCTATTAAACAAACTGGGGAATATGGAAGTGGGCAGGACAGTAGTGTGATGGGTGGGTAATTGGCTGGGCAGCAGGACACAGAGGGTGGTAGTAAATGGCTGTCATGCCACAGAGGGTAGAGTGACCAGTGGGTACCACAGGGATCAGTGCTGAGACCAGTCCTTTTCAACGTCTTCATCAGTGACATTATGCAGGACCTAGAAGGCAGCATTTCCCTGTTTGCTGAAGACACAAAGCTCTGTAACAGACTGGACACACCAGAGGGCGTAGACTGAATGATGAGGGACATGCAGAAGCCTGAAGAATGGTCAAGGGTTTGTCAGTTGAAATTCAATGCAAAGAAGTGCAAGATAATGCATATGGGGCACAAAAAAAAACCCTGGAACAACATATCAGTTTTTTTTGGGTGAGGATATAGCATGCACCAAGCAGGAAAAGGATCTTGGGGTTATCACCTCTGGTGATCTCAAGGTAGGCAAACAGTGTGACAAGGCCGCAGGTAAAGCAAATAGGATGCTTGGATGCATAGGCAGGGGTATCACCAGCAGGAAAAGGGAGCTCATAATTCCACTATACAAGACACCACTGAGGCCCCACCTGGAGTCCAGTGTATGGTTCTGGAGATCTTACCTATGTAAGGACATAGACATGGTAGAGAAGGTTCAGAAGAGGCAACAAAGATGGTACAGGGATTGCATCACAAGTCCTATGAGGACAGGCTGAAAGACTTGAATATGTATTCCCTGGAGGAAAGGAGGGAGAGAGGGGATATGATTGAGACATACAAGTACCTTACAGGGAGGAACAGGGTGCAGGAATACATAATTTTCCAGTGAAAAAGATGTTCCAGGACTAGAGGACATGGGATGAAGTTGGATGGAGGGCGATTCAGAGGAAATCTGAGGAAGAATTTATTCACAGAAAGGGTGGTGGACAAGTGGAACACCCTCCCAGAGGAAGTGATGTGAGCTGAAACAATCATGGGATTTAAGAATGCATGGGATAGACATAAGGGAATTCTGGAGGTTAGGGGTAAGGGGCAACAGACATTTAGAAAAATGTAAAGGGAACTTACAAGCTCAAATGGGCATACTGGGTGGGCCATAGGCCCTTATCTGCTGACAATGTCTATGTATGTATCTAGGAAGGTATACAGGAGAGGGATCAGAGACAAATTCTCACTTGCTACAATCCTTTGCAGGCTGTCACAAAAAACTTGAAGACAAAAAGCAAAACAGAACAGATTTCATTTGTGCATTTAATCAAGACAATTGTATTTTCCATTACCTAAACAGATAATCTCCAATTCCCAGATGATCTTTAAATACAAATCTAAAACTACTAGTAAACCTGATAGGCTCTAAAAACAGTGACAAGCAAAAAACACTACCTTGGGTTTATTTAAAGTGTTTCCACCTCGAAATCACATGGGCACTAGAGCTATGTGAAATTAAACTACCACCATTGGAATGTTGGCAAAAGTCTGAATTTCACTTTTGTGAAATTTCAGAATACACTTTGACAACTCACACAGAAATGTCGGCTTAGAATGGTAGAATGAATGTATGAACTGTGGATTAATGTATTAAACTGCAGAAAAATATTTTGTAGAACTGATCACTCTCAGTAATCAGTTCTGCAGAACTTCTTTCCACAGTTTAATACATTAATCTGCAATTCATACATTCATTCTGCAGTTCAGTGAGTTATTCAACTGCTGAATGAATGTATGACTTGTGGATTAATATATTATAATGCAGAAAGAAATTCTGTAGAACTGATCACTGAACTTCAGAATGATTACATGTACTGTGGAATGATCCATTAAACTGCAGAATAAACTTGCTCAGAACTGTCATTACATAGTCCATGTATATTATTGCACAGTTCAGCCAGAAAACTCCGTGGAACAAGGTGAAAATTCACCAAACAAGTTCAAAAGATTCTGATTTCGCCAAAGGTGGAAGTTTGGAAAATTTTGCAAAATTAATGACATTTTGCAAAAGTTCTGTGAAAGCGGGATTCACAACTTCTATCCAGCTCTAATGGGGACTGGGAACTAATGGTGGATGTGGGCAAAATCTAGTTGAAAGAGCTACTCAGCTGTGTGCACGTGTCTGGACTGTGAGCTCGGGGACTTTGCTCAATGTTCTGCACTGCAGCAAGATTTTGCATCCTGTGTAGTTTTTCTCAGCCTAATGAAATCAATTGCCTACAAGATGGAACAAGACAGAACTGTGTACTAGAAGACCCAGACATACTTGTTTATATTTAAAATGTTCTTCCAAAAATCCTCTCATCTTTAAGCAGGTTCTACCAGTGGGAAACAAGAAATGTTTTGTAGAATTAGGGACATGTCAAACCTCCTTGTGAAACAGATTACTTTTTATGAATGCATAAAGGGCTGACATCCCAGTAATGTCCCCCTAATTTAAAAATGGAACCCACCAGCCCAGTGTTGCTGAGGGTTGAGGCACTGGATGCCACCTCTCATGCCATACTGGTGACCTGAGTTTGGGGATAGATTTGGGTTGTTCGGGGGGATGGTGAGTCAAGGAATTATTGAGTATCCATAGACAGCTCTCACTCCTATGGGAGAGGGGATCCAACAATGCGCCACAGACTGACACCCAGCAGTGGCTGGCTGTCAACACGGGTGCACTGTCAGTAACCAGGAAGGGCCCACATCCAGGGCATCAGGCTACCTCCATGGAGGTGGAGACGGCTGGTCTACCCATTGCACAGTCATGGGCCCAGGGACAAAGCAGCACAAAATCAGGAGCTGACAATGCCCATGATGACCCGAGTATCAGCTCGGAGAACAAGTCCCTCAAAGGGAGGGACCAGACCTCCTTGTCGGCTCCCCCTCAAAATCATAAATAGAAAAAAACTGGAACCCACAACATTAGGGTCCCATATTCAAAAGTTCCAGGCTTCACCGTGCAAGTGCCTGCACCACACAATTGAGATTCGCCGGCACAAAACAATGGTATATTGAGAAGATGCATCATAAAATGTGATTGTGCATGTCTGGCAGAATAGACAAAGATGATTCCATGTTTAAAAGCTGTTGGGCTAGTCACTGGTGCATGAGCTGAGGCACAACAACAGGAATCATTAACCTTTTCGACTAAAGCTGTAAACATTGTATTTGTAAATACCCTCAAGAATAGGGTACAGGAAGTGGAATCTGCTTCGTAGTCTCTAGGAGACAGCTGGGGACTACAACATTGTCTAGTGCAAACATTTATTCATTTTGGCCACATTAGAGGCATTTGTGGGACATAGGATTGCTAGATTTATTACTGACTGTAGAAATAAGTGTGTGATTAAACTTTACAGTGTGACTTGACTCACAGGACTGGGGAAGGCACTTCCAGTCTGTGGGGCATAAATCAGCAGTCCCACAGTGAGTGGTGCAAGCTAGAGCATGCAGTGGCACATGCAGAATGCGCACATGTCCTGCGGGGTAAAAGAGACAAGGCAGCACTCCAAACCAAGACATGAGTACAAACCAAGGTAAAAGCACACTGCAAGGTGGCAGTTCAAACAAACAGTTCAGAGAAATGGATCTGACCCAGGATGTTGATATCATTTGTATTTATTTATTTGCTTTTGGTAACCGGGTAAGTGCACTAGACAGAATTGCCTATTTTCAGGCACGACCCGGGAGAGTACAAATCAAGGAACAGGTAAAAAACAAATACATTTACAGTGTTGTACAATAGGAGATTCCAAACAGTTATACAGAGGTGCAAGTTACATAGTACATAGAGGGGGTACATATCACACAGTATAATAGGAACAAAACAGACAAAAAGGCACAATTTACCATTAATAATGTACAAAACATGACAGTGCTGTTGGTTATTAACAGGGATGAAGGAAAGGAATGAAATATTTCAATGTGTAACATGTCGAATGTACACAACAATGCTAGCGAACATTTCTCAGCAAAAAGGAATATGCATAAATTGCAGACAAATCAAACAATTAAAGAAAGATTTAAATAACATTCAAAGTATATTAACAAACAGAAATGAAGCCGAGCTACTAGGGAGACCAGGAACATAAGTTGTGCAAATGGAGCAACAGGGAAGCCCTGCACAGGAAGGAAGCATGGGGGAACAAGATATAGGGTGGACACAGGTCACAAAGGAGGCAAAAAATAAAAGGAATAGAGCTTTAGGTAGTAGGGAAATATCTCTTCATAACCCGTTTGCTACATTGGCAGAGATAGCAGAGGGGAGGAGACAGATGAAAACAGCAAGCAGCAGGAGGCATTTGAACTGAATAATCCCAACCAGCAGAGCAGGAAAAACAGGAGGAAAAAGGTATAATTGTTATAGGGGACTCAATATTAAGGAGGACAGCCACTATACAGTAATTTGCCAAGGAAATAAAACAAACATTGAGGTTAATTGTTTGCCAGGTGAGAGAGTACAGAACATAGCAACAAGACTACCATAACTATTGAGTACTACACCAGTAGTCAAGTTATTATATATGTAGGGGCTAACAACATTGGATGAGACCATGAAAAAGACCTAGTGGATGAAATATGGGATTGTGCATAATGGGTCAAAATGGCAGGGCAGGTACCAGTTATATTAGGAATACTACATAGGTTAAAATGTGATATTGAAAAAAATCACACAATACAGTGTGTAAATGTAACAATAGCAAACAAATCCACAGGGGGGAAATATCCTATCTTGATTCATGGGAGACCTTCTATCAAAATTAGCTTGCATTTGAGTAAAGCTGGGACTACTGCACTAGCTACTGGTATTCTAACCACAATCAGCAAACATTTACACTAGATGGGGGGGAGAAAAAAACAGTAAACCCAAGAGGAACATGCATGGGGCTAAGCCAGGTAAACACATAAATCACACCCGGACAGGCAAGGGGCAAAAACACAGTAAATCCACCCTAAATTGTATACTCACAAATGTTAGAAACATTCAAAAAGAAAAAATAACTAGAAGTGCTGCTTACCCTACATAAAGACACAGATATCATTAGATTAACAGAGACTGGGTGGACTGCCAGAAGAGAGTGAGGGAGAGACATACTGACATAAACACTCCATTACGGGATATGATGGATAAAAAAGGGGAGGGGGTAGCAGCATATATATCAAAACAATTTAGGAGTATAAATATCTCAAAAAAATTTAAGAGGCAGACACACATACAGAAACATTATGATTTAGAATCAAACTAAAACCAAACATCTTTATTATACTAAGGATTATTTATAGATCCCCAGGTACAGAAGATGAGGTCAGTCACATCATAAACAAAGAAATAATAAAGGCATGTGAGATGGGAAAAGTGATGATCATGGGTGATTTAATTTATGCAGACATTGACTGGGGACAGGAAATGACCAAAAAAAATATTAGTAAGACTTTCTTGGCTACAATAAACCAGCTAGGACTCACACAAAATGTGGGCCAGCCTACTAGGGAGAACATATACTTGATATTATACAAACAACACAAGAATTACAGATAAGCAGGTGTGTAGTGGATCCACCCCTGGGGAATAGTGACCATAATAGTGCATTTTGTACTATCAAAGAACACGTACCAATCATAAAGGGATGTAGGGAAATCTATAAATTTAAAACAGCTGATATTCAGAAGGAACTTCAAAGTATAAATTGGGAAGCAGAGTGGGGGGGATGAATCAATAAACAAAATCAGGGATAGTATCAAAAATCACATAAAAGAAATATGTGATAAAAATGTCAAAAAAATCAAAAAGTATAACAATGCAGGTGTCAAACCAAAATGGTTTACTTCAACAATAAGTGAGTGTTAAAAAAGAAACAAAGTCTATTTAGGAAACACAAAGAAATAGGAATGCAGAAAACCTGGGAAGAATTTAAAAACACACAGAAACAATGTAAGACATTAGCAAAGAAAAGTAAACAACGAATGGAAAAAGAATTAGCAGGGACAGCACACGAAGATAATATGTGGGAATTTTATGGATATGTAAACTCTCAGCGTAAATCCAACACTAATCTTTGTTCAATATCAGTTGGGGATAAAATCATAAATGAACCTAGGGAAATGGCAAATGTATTCAATCAATACTTTGGCTCTGTTTTCTCACAAAAAAACAAAGAAAGGGCAAATAAAGAATAGAACCTTAGAACCTGACATAAACATAACAGAAGAGATGATTATAGAAAAAAATAAAGGGATTAAAAAAACACATACTCTGCAGGACCAGATAATATATCCAATACCCCACTTTAAACACTTTCCCTAACAATAGCCATACCACTGAAAATAATGTTTACCAAGATATTGATAGAAAGCGCGGTACAAGTGGACTGGCGAATGGCCAGTGCGGTGCCGATACACAAGAAGGGGGACAAAGCAGACCACACAAACTACAGACTGATAAGTCTGACATTGGTGTCGGGTAAACTGATGGAGTCAATTATTAAAGTTTATATAAATACCCATCTGGAGGCCACAGACCAGGTGAATGGGGATCAGCACGTTTTTTGTAAGGGGAGATCCTGTGTACAAATCTGCTGTGTTTTTATGAAAAAATAGCAGCTCTGGATAAGGGATAGCCTGTGGACTGTATTTATTTGGACTTTGCTAAGGCTTTTGATAAGGTGCCTCATCTTGAGATTATTAAATGTTTGCAAGGTAGAAATATTGGAGAACAGATTATAGGTTGAGTGGATGCATGGCTGGGGCACAGGACTCAGAGGGTTAGCATAAATGGGTATATGTCAGAGGCAGTGACGATCACTGGTGAGGTCCCGAAGGGGTCGGTGCTGGGCCCGGTGCTGTTTAAGATATTTATGGATACTATGGGAAGAGACTCCTTGAACTTGATCAGTAAATATGCACAAGATACAAAATTAGCTGGTATAGCCACAACTATAGTAAATGTAAACTCCATCCAAAGAAATCTGAATCGCATTCAAGATTGGGTAAATAAAAAGGTCATGAGCCTAAACCAAGAGAAATGATGTGTCATACACCTTGGTAATAAAAATTAAAAACATGATTATGTTCTAAATGGTCAAAACTTAAGAAAATCCAAAAAGGAGAAGGATCTAGTAATTATTATAAATAATAAATTAACTTTTGAGGCACACTATAACAACCAAATAACAAAAGTAAATAAGGTGCTGTGGGCAATAAAAAGAAATTTCATGAGCAGAGGTAAGACAGTGATTGTGCCTCTGTATAGGGCATACGTTAGACCAATATTGGACTATGGTAGTCAGGTGTGGGGGCCCATATCCAAGGTGGGGGATGAAGGCACTCGAGAGGGTGCAAAGGCGGGCAACAAAAATGGTATTCAATATAAGAGAGGACACACATGAACAGAGATTGGAAAAATTTAGGTTAATGTCACTCGAGACTAGGAGAGTGAGAGGGGATCTATTAATGTGTTATGATATAATACACAATGAGGATACATTGCAGGAAATACAGCTAACATTTAAAAACCCAGAAATCAACACCAAATGTCACCCCTTACAGCTTAGAGGTAAACAATTTTATGCAAATAGAAAAACGGCTTTTTTTACACAGACAGTGGTAGGACCATGGAATGTGCTGCTCAGGGAGGTGGTGACCAGTGATATGAAGGAACAATTTAAAAGAAGGCTAAAGTATGTATTAGAAGAAAATAGAATACTATATAATGGGAAAATGGAAAGGAGCAAATAATGGGCTTTTTGAGCCTTCTAAGCTCCTCAGTCCTTAGTATGAACCTTAGTATGAACATATGCAATCGCACAGTGGGAGATGTGTGGCATGACAGGTAGCCTGAGACCTGTGCTGGGCATAGGGAAATGCTCGATAGGCGGCCACGTGCGCAGCATGCAAAATTGCCGTTTTTAGCCGGAATATGCAAATGGCCTCTTTGCACATTCCAAGTCCACTCCCCACATGCGCAGCTCATTACTGGAATGTATTCAGACCATTTTCATACCCAAGGCATGCCAGTTCCAGCTTTGCAGGGCTGCCCCACCACTCGACAAAGGTGAACAGGTGGTACTGCAGCCCAGCAGGCAGGTGTAATGGAATGTTTGTGTGTGGGTGGGTGGGCTCCATTGGCCTGAGTATAGCGCTATTACCCATGGCCATATACAGGGTTGGACTGGGGTACTAGGGGCCTACCTGGTCAAGCAACATGGGAGGGTACAGGGTGACACACTCTGATAGATATACTACAGGAATGTGATACACTAGCTACGTTTGCAGCTTACAGTCACCTGCACTGCCCCACCACCCCACATGATAGGAACATGGTGTAAAATGCAAGGAATGTCAGTGTTCAGAAGGCAACCAGGTACCTGAGTGTTTGAGTTCTACCTGGACCACTCCAGATAACCCAGTGGGCCAGTCTGACACTGGCCATGTATGTGCCCCTGGTGATCGCATGTCCAACACTGGAGGGGTCAGGTATCCATGCGATATGCCCATTTCACCCCCAGGCTGCAGGTTGTGACACCACTGCCCCACGCTGCTCACTGCTGTGCTATATCCACCAAAGAAACACTACACAGATCCACTGCAGTGACCCTGTGGTGATGTCACACCACATGGCAGACATCAGTAACATGTCTGTGGTTCCCTGTTGTGTGGGCCTGGCATGGATGTGCTGTGTGCACACCACCATGGGTGTGTGCTACAGGTCACTCCCTGGCCCATGCCATGCTGCGACTTGTACCACCAGGCCACCTGGGAACTGTTGCTCCAGACATCACCATGGGTGCATGCCACCACTGGGTGGCACCCTGCAGGCCACATGGGTGCAGGCCATGGCCCCTGGTACTTGTGCTGCATTGTAATTGTCTGCTCCAATGGTGAGCTGGGGGGGACCTGACAGCACTGGCATGTGGCTGCTGTGTTTCTACATCCTGGGTGCAGTGTGGGAATAGCACTCTCTGGGCAGTTCCAGTAGTGTCCTGGTACCTGTGGCTTTGGGTACTTCTGTCCTGGCATGACTGATGTGTGTGGGTGCCTGAAGCATGTCCTGGTTCACCTCCAAGGGATGTTTCAGGATGGTCTGCCTGCAGTTCCATGGCCTACCTGTGGGTGGCTGGACAATTTAGGCCATCCTTTTGTCTGCCTTACTTTGCGCTGCATACTTCTGATATGTGTGGCAGATGCACCAAACATTTTGGCTGAATATATGGATGTGCAGCATATTCATGTACACACACCCTTTTTTGCACTGCATACATTATTTCTGCATGATCATGCATTCGTAAATACACAATGCATCTCTCCCTTTTGAATGTCATACTTTAATGCATTTTATGAGGTGTGCCATGCATCTCCATTTTGGGCCATGCATCTCCTTTGAATATGTGGGCCTTAGTATCTAACTTAAATGACCCAAGTTGTCCCAGTAGTACAGTCTTCTAAAAGATTCTGGTGTGAAATTTATGAGGAGACCATCTCCAAGCAGTCAATATTAGGAAAAGATTGAAGAGTATCTTTTGAAAACATTTGATACAATTTATGACTTCTTGATGAAAGGAGATGTGAACTCTGTCAATTTCAATCAAAAAACTGTCCAACTGATGTTTCCTTGGAAAAAAGGAAATACATAATTTTCTAATAAAGTTTACACAGTCATAGAAACATAGAACCTGTTGGCAGATAAGGATCTTCTGGCCCAGTGTGCCCCAAGGTCTCTACTCACTGTACTACTGTAGACCCAAATTGATCTCCAGCCTTGCCCTCCCAGCCCTGTTATGAAGGTCCCCTTGTATCTATCCCATGCATGTTTGAAACCTGTTACCATTTTGGTACCCATCACCAGTGCTGGGAGGCTGTTCCAGGCATCCACCACTCTTTCCATAAAGGAGTCTTTTCTCACATCCCCTCTAACTCTCTCCAGTCTAAATTCATAACATACCCCCTTGTCCTTGAACATCTCTTTCTGTGCAAAATGCCCTTTCCTCTACTTTATTGACACATTTGAGGTATTTAAATGTTTTTATTATGTCTCTTCTGCCCCTCCTTTCCTCTAGAAAATACATATTCAACTCTTTGAGTCTTTCATCATAGGGCTTCCGGTGTAGACTCTGCACAGATAATCTCTGACCCAGGGATAATGTCCTCCCACTATCGCCCTTCTATGTCTGCTCATTTGAGTATTGATCTTCTACTCTATGTTATGTACTATATCTTGTAAGTATTGTGATTTAATTCCTTTTTGCATAATAGCCACATTATTTTCTGGGTCAGAGACTATCTGTTCAGTTGATGAAATGAGTCTCTCCTGGAGTGCTGTACTAGTTCCTGATTCACCACAGAATACCTTTATATTTTTATTGAGCCCAAAGGGAAGTCTGAATCTGATGTTTTCTGTAACCTTCTTGAAATGTTAAATCTATGGTTGTGTCTGCGTGTATGAATTAACAGCCATACTCTTGATGTAAAACAGCTAAATGAATTAAATGTACTGTGCTCCAATTTTCCAATTGATTTATTGGAAAGTAAATTGAGCATTAAGTTTTTTTTTACATTTGCATCCTGCAGAAAAGATAATTTGCAGCAATAACAAAATAAAAGGTAAAAATCAGCAATAAGGTAATAAAATTGATGCATCAATAAAATCAGATTGCAGAATGTAAATAAAAATGTGACTTTACCAAAGCTTCATAATTAAGCTGATACTACCTTATTTTCTGACATTCTTGAACTGTTTCTGTATATTGAATCAGAGTTAAAGCAAGATCCAGTATGCAGTCTTATGCAGCATGTTTTAAAAAGATTAACATCTGTTCCACAGAGAAGTTCCCGAAAGAGGAAATCTGATAGTAATAAAAATGGAAATGCTGATAGTGAACTGCCTGCTGCAAAAGATCCATGGGCCTATGGAGAAACTGAAATTTGCCTTACCCAAGAGTGTTGTAGAACTGCCTGCAGCCATTTCATGAGAGCTAGGAAAGGAGGGGCAATATTAGATATATGGTGATATTTGGTTTCTGCAACCACACAGATACACTATAAAGTCTCCAATCCAGCACACAGTATCATGGATTGGAAATCCTTTTAAGGGGAGGTGGGGGGATGTTGACTATGTTTCACTATAGCAAAAGGCTAATTCTTAACAGGTTTCTAAATCAGTTTCAGCTAAGGTGAAAACAAAAGACTGAATGCATCTTTCATTCTCTTGGGCCCTTCAGTGTAGTGCAGTCATTATCACAAACAAGAACCAAGTCAACCTTAAAGCAACAGCACCAGTCAGTTCACACAGCTCTAGCCTACCAGAGATGCAGTTTGGAAGAAGATCAGAATGTACAATCTATTAAGGATACAGAGAGACACTTTTCTGTTTGTTTATGTTTCAGTAAATCTCTCCAGTTCATACAAAGATTCTGTAGGACTCCACATCCAGTGCAACATACCACAGGTGTGAAATGTTTGTGTGAAGGTAAGCTAACAAGGTTTCTTCTAAACAAAACTCACCTTTCAAACACTCTTTCACATTGGTTCCTGCCAAGTCCATTAGCAACAATCTGCAGACACTTGTTTCTTCATGTTGGGAATCCTTTTTCAGTACTCTTTTAATCTCAGCAAAGTACTAAAACAATCCGAAAGAAAACTCAAAATCAGTACATTCAGCTGAAGTATGAGAGGGAGGCAGTTTTGAAGAGGAGATGAATGTAGGATCTATGAAGCACGCACAGATAGATACCATTTCCTGTTTTGCTTACTTTATGTAACTCTCCCTATATTACACACATACTTCCTTTCTAAAACACTCAAATCTGCCAGAAAACACCATGGGTATTCAAATCTTTATATCCTTATGTGTGTTGGTGGGGGGGGATTGCCCATCTGGTACTACATTTTAATGACACCATCACTATGTAGGCCACAAGAAGCTCACATATCATAATGTCAGATTAATACTGACAATCTACATAAAATTGTGCTGTGCACATAATGAAAACTGCTGCAAGGCTCATTCTTTGGGGTATGCCGACAGAAGGACAAAACCCCATTGGCAAAATCTCCCACAGTGACATTTTTGACAAGAATAGAAAATGTCACTGTTTGGGACCCGCCAATGAAATTTCACTGTTTTGATGACTTTCACCCCCTCATCATGTTAACTCTGATGTGAGTTAATCTTTAAGAAGGGTGGGCATGGGGGGTTTCAGGGTTCAGCCACCAGATAGAAACCAGACCAAAGTCTGACAGGTGAAATTTCACCTGTGCATCGGGACATCGGGAATGTCTATATGCCGCACGTCGACAACAATGTTGTTGTGTTGGCATAGGTAAACCATGTTTTGGCACCTTCAAAAGTAAAAATGATACTAAAACTGAGTCTTTAATTTCTAAAATGCTTTCATGCCACTAAAAAGTTGCTTCTGAATATACAACTAGAACAGTATAGCCAAATGGCACTGTCAGGAGAGATCAACATGTACTGTACCATTGAGATGGTTTGCTTTATTTCACGTTTCCCTATAGAACACGATATTCAACCTATAGAAAATGAGCCTTCTTTCCATCACCTGTTTCCTGTAATCACTTGGGCCCTATTCTCAGTCTCAAGGTTCTAACACAAAGGTGCAAGTGTGGTGGCATGTTTGCTCTGAGTCCTTACTTATGTCCTGCAAGTTATTCTAAAGGGAAACCATCCAGCCTCTGCATGGGTTCTAATTCCTCTGCAACCATTAAGCAAAACAAAGATTCACATGTATGCTGACAACACCAAACTCTTTTGTGTTCCACCTTATGATGATTCTTCCAGTGTTTGTCTATGTGAGTGTAATGTACAGGGCAGTCCTGAATTCCTCTCTTTGAAAACAAGACCCTCTTTTCCATGCATTTGTCCATTCTGCTACTACCTCTCCACCTCTCTACCACCACTGCTCACTCAACACTAATGTCTGTCTCCCTCCACTTAAGTCCAAATACTCTCTAATTGTTCCCCTTTTCATTCCAACTTATGGTTCTTTTCCCTACCTCATATCTTTTCTTTCTTCTCTCCCCGTCTGCCATCTACCTCCCAACACAGGTAGTAACAATTTTATTGATCAGCAATAAGCCGTATACAATATGACATTTTTATACACATCACGTAAAATACAGATCATAAAAATCAAAAGCTGATATTATAAGTCTAGTCATGCACCCAACATATAACACCAGAGCAGGAAATACCATATTAAAACTATAAGTAGGCTATCTATTGTTTTAGACAAGATAAATAGATTTTATACTAGTATAAACCATTCTTTACAAATGTGTAGTTAAAAGGAATTTCGCCAGTAATTCCATGATTTTTTTATCTTTAGTTTTAAAAAAATAATCCAACATATTTAAAGGAGGGAGACTGAGACCTCCAAGAAATTCACCCAGCCATTTCTTTCTTGATGATTCATAAAGAGGGCATAATAGTACAACATGTTTCAAATCATCTATTATTTCCAGGCCACATTTACAAAATGGGGAAGATAGGACTTTTCCCTTATATCTATACTGCACATAATTTGCTGTGTAACACTCTGTTCTAAATCTAGTGTAAATCCTCCTTAACCTAAAGTTTGTTATCTTGGAAAGATATAGTTCAAAACTACTAGAAAATGTAATTGTTTTATAATAGTCATGAAGTTTGAGCTTAGAGAGCTGTGTAAGCAGAAAATTCTCATCCAGTGCTCCCAGCCTAATTTTGACATCCTGTTTGATTACTACTAAAGGTCTATAATATACTTCATAGAGTAGCTGTCCCAAACCAGCTGGCATCATAACCTCCTTGATAAACTGAATACTGGGATGAGTAAAACCCAAATTAGCCATTCTTATACTTTCTTCAAGGCACATTTTGGGATATCTACTTTCTGTCAACATAAAAAGTTTAAGTAAAAATATAATTTGTTTGCTCCTGAATTAGTGAGTATAAAGTGCGCTGTCCTAATTCCAATGCTAGAATACATTTTGGTGTCCCTTGCAGTAACATAAGGATATGTCTATACAGATTGCTTAAAATAGTTTGTAACCTTCCAGTCTGTACATATCCCCATATTTCACAAGCATATAGCATGCTTGTTCTTATTTTAGCATTGAGTACATTCACTACTCCCCTAACTGAAGTTTTCCCCATTTTGTTATTAAATATTTTTAAAGCATTCCCTGATTATCTCATTTTGTTTTGATTTATCTCCATATGTTGATGCCAGGAGAGATTATAGGAAAAATGGACTCCTAAATAATCGTAATACTTTGCCCTATCTATGTTTACCCCATCTATCTTAAATTTAGTAGTGTTTTTACTCTGACTTCCAAACACCACTACTTTGGTTTTACCATAGTTGACTTTTAATTTATACTGAACACAAAGGGATTCAAACTTTATCAATTTCCTTTTAAGTCCTAATAGTGAAGTTGACAACAGAACCAAATTGTCAGCGTATGCAAGAAAATCAGTCCTAGTAGAGTCTGCTTTAGGAGCATGGAAGTCAGGAATAGAAATCTGTTCCAAAATTGTATTAATATAAATATTAAATAGAATGGGTGCCAAAATACATCCTTGTCTAACCCCTATATTCATAGGTAATTTCTCAGTCAAATGTCCATACTGATTGTATTGAACTCTAGCCCATGTATTTTCATGTAGTCTAATGATGACATCCAGGAGGGAACTCTTCAGCCCTAATGCCTTTAGTGTTGTCCAGAGAATTTTCCTACTGATATTATCAAAAGCTGAGGAAAAATCCACAAAACAGCAATAAAGATTGTTTTTTCTAATGTTAGTGTATTTCCAAATCAGATGATACAGAACATAACAATGTTGTATTGTGGACCTATTTTTTCTGAAGCCATTTTGTGCCTCATTCAGGATTGAATTTTCTTCAGCCCAATCTAGTAGTCTTTCCAGAATTATCCTCATGAAGATTTTCTGGGAAACGTCTATAAGGCTGATTGGTCTATACATATTCAGGTTATAAGGATTCTCCTTTTTAAATATGGGGAATATATGACTACCTAACCAACTTGGGGGACATGGAAGTCCTTGTAAGAGTCCATTAAATAATGGGAAGAGAAGCGGACACCACTATTTGGGAAATGATTTATATAGGTCTCCTAGGTTACCTTCGGGTCCTGGAGCCTTATTAGATTTCAGCAATAATATTGCCCAATAGATATCTCTTTCCGTAATAAAGGTGATCCGTGGATAGTACATTTCTTCCCTGGGCTCTTGGGCTAAATATATCTGTAATTCAGACTGGGAAAAGTAAAGATCTGAAAAATAATCCAGGCCTCAGGTGTAACATAGGCTTCTAATCTATAAGAATATTTGTTATAGCCCTGAGATACTAATTTCCAGAAGCCTCTACCATCTCTATTTAATACAGATTGTCTAAGCTTTTCCCAAAGTCCATGAGAATATTTTTCTTTTGCCCTTTCTGAAGCTAACTTATACTTTTCTGTTTCTCTCTTAAGTATTTTGAAATCTGCGATAGTTTTATTTCTCTTATTTTTATGTATCCTCAGTATTTTACCAAAGAGTTTTTTTGCCTGTAGGCAATCTGCATTGAACCAAGATTTTTTATAAATCTGTTTACAAGAATGTATTTTTTTCTTGCACCATGGTTTTAGTATCATAGATATCCTTTCCCAGCTTTCTAAGATATCATTTGATTCATGAGAGTTTATAATGGAATCATGTATATGACACACCTCTCCAGTATTTAAGATAAACTCAAAGTTTGTGTGGTGTAAAAGACCCCAAATAATTATTTTCTTGTTGATAATCTCCAAATTGTCCTCCAGGAAACCAGTTTTACTATTTAATCCTAGGGGACAGTTCAGAGTAAGAACAATAGGACAGTGGGAGGATTCCATTCTATCCTTAACCTCTAATTTCTGTACCATATTAGTTGCCTCCAAATTGGTCCAAATTAGGTCCGGCGTAGAAGAACCCATCGTACCCCTAAAATAAAATTCCCCGACATGTCAACCGACATGTCACCATGAGTTCTTTCATTTAAGAGACAGTAATTCCTGGATGAAAAAACTTCCAGAAGGATCCTGCCTCTAGGGTTGAGTACCAGATCCTGTCTGGACCTTTTATACATGATATTATCATTAACCAGAGGGAGCAAATGAATAAGATCAGTATAATCATCTTCTGAAAGACAGGAAAGACTCTAGCATTAAAGTCTCCCATAATGATTATGGGGCGATCTGCATAGCTATCCGACAAATCATCTAACAAAATTTTCAGATTCTGAATAAATGTATCTAATGATTCAGAATATCTGAATCTGGGAGCAATATATATGTTGCAAAGAATAGCTTTCTCTAAGCCTTTATGAATTTGTATAGTCAGAATTCCCTCTAAGTTTGTTGCTATTCAGGTAATTCCTAGATCTAGCTATGCTTTAATAAAAAAAGTAAGTCCCCCTTTAAACCTACCAATTTTTTTGTTTCTGGAGGCTGATAAGGTCATGGCTGCGTAATCTGCCAATCCAGGAGTAAACTCTTCTGTACACCATGTTTCCTGAATCCCTATTATGTCATATGACTCTAAAAAACCCAAAACCTCAGGGTCTGTGATTTTAAGATGTATACCCTCAATGTTCCAAGAGAGACTAGAGAGGGCATCCATCATATTCATTTTTCTCTTTATATTGTCTACTATCCCAGTATTTGGCTCAGCAGATGCTAACTCTCCGGGATCCCACCAGGATTGAAGATGTCAGGGGGAAACCATGGTGGCCAATGGTGCATAAATATTTAAATCTTCAAAATTTTCAAAATTTATTAACAGGGAATCCAAAACTGGGTTAACTCCTGCGCTCCCATCACAGGGATATGATCATAAGTATCTAGATCCAGTTCTGTCATATCCACTATATGGAATCCCATTGGGTCCAATTTTCCTGCCAACAACAATATTTTATTAGCTAAATTGGGATTTTTAAAGGTAATGTCAATCTGGGATGAGAGACCTGAGTTGTCTTGTATATAAAAAGAATGTACCATATTCCAGGAAATGTGTAGATCTAATGCTTTTTCTAGGAAAAAGAGGAGATCCCCTTTTACCTTCCGTCTAGCATTCTTATCTGTGAATTTCCACCCAAACACTGCAATTGTTCTTCCTAACCATGACTTTCTTTGATTTTTAATGTGTTCATTAATCACTCCCAAGATATCCATCTGAGATTCATGAGCTACTTCACAGACTACATCCTGGGAAGGGGACTTCTCATAAGGACTGTTTTCCTTACTACTAAGAGACTCAGGGGAAATCTTGGGACTAACATTGGTAATGTAATACCATAGCCCTTTTCCCTTAAAAAAAGTGCCTTTTCCAGTATGAAATGGGCAGTCCTCAGGGATGTGCAGTAAAGTAATACTGTTTTCCTATAATAAGGATTCAGTGATCTAGAAACAAATACTTCCTTTTCTAACTCAGTATGTGATAGCTCAAGGAAGTTAAGTACCCAAGCAAGTAGTGAACTCTCTGTTTCATTCTCTAATATAGCTACATTGTAGATCTTGGTCCAGAATTCAGTGTTCCCACACTTCTGTAGAACAGGAGAATCCCCTAAAATGTTAACTGGAATCTTATCAATAGAATCAGCTTTGGTGGGTGAATGACCAAAGGTCTCAGTCTCCCTCTGAAAACCAGTCATTGACTCCTCACTCACTATTACATCATAGGATATTTCATTATAAATACCATTTAAATGGAGATTCTTCTCCTGCACAACTGATTGTTTACCCTGTTTCCCCTGTTTTGAGTTTTGACTTGAATCCTGACCCTCCCTAATTTCCTGTTCAGTTAGCTTTTCCAAAACTTTGTTATCTCTGGCTAAAAGTTTCTTTTTTTTTGGATTTTTTATTTATTTTGATTCTTTTTGGTTGATTCTGTGTTTGTCTATCAGGTACACCAGTATCCTGTTTTTTCTGAGTCTGTATTCTTTATATAGCATTCACATATTTTATTTTTATTGAAAGGTGAAGGAAGATGTACCTGTATGCCTATATTTACCTTATCTGTGTTCAAGGGTTCAGTTTCCATGGATGCAGACTCAGAAGAACATTTTTTACTGCTGTTCAGTATTCTGTCCAGAAGTACTCTATTATGGAAAATATCTGCTCTTATGTTACATATCTCACTTTTGATGGCATTGATATTTTCCAGTAAGACTATATCAGCAGCATATCTGTTCTTTAAAATCTCTAGAGTTTGCTTCGAGATAGTGGAAGTAACCACCAGGTATGATTTATCAGTACGTTGGATTTCACCAGTATTAGGATCTATTTCCTGGGGGGGCCTTAGACCTCAGTAGCTTATACTTCCCCTCTATTTCCCTGTCTATTTTATGAGTTGTATCCATCTTCTTTAATCCCTCAATAGTGGCACTCAGATCTTTAATTATAGATTTTAAATCCGTCTGTTCTCCCAGCTTTCTATTAGGGTCAGAAGCTAGACAATTAAGACTATACTTGAAATGATCCTGCTCTGTCAGTATTCCCTTAATTCTAGAAGAGAGCCTAGGTGATGCAAGAATCTCTAGGTCGGTTGGACAAGACTTGGCTGAGGTTGGTGAAAATCTCAATTCCAAATCTTCAGACCTCTCTAGCTCCTCAAAATTGGACTTATATGTACCCCATGCATATTGATCATAAGATATAGATTCAACAGACTGTGTAGACATTCCCCAGTCTTTTCTAGAAGAATTTTTAGACAATGTTTCAGAATGACTACCCAGTCTGTTTAAATGATTAGTCAGATCAGCTGCTACAAAAATAGGGGTTAAACTGAAGTTAGGGCCACTACCCTTCACTTTATTACTCCAAAAGTCAGTTATTTTAAGTTGTTTCTTATTTTCTAAAACATCAGCATGGGGCAAGTGGGCAAAAAGGAAGGAAGACCCTTATGCCTTCTCTCCAGTATAGCATTTTCCACTTATAATTTCTCTTTTTGTTTGATTGGCTTATTAGAAGTGTTAGGGGTATTATTTTTATTTTTGTATTTGTTTTTGTTTTTACCTTTACCCCTTCTATTTTCCTTGGTGTACTTGCCAGAAGTACCTTCAATAGGATCAACCTGAGTCTCTAATATTTTTATAACTGAACAGGAACAAAAGACTTCTTCTGAGGCCTGATTTAGAACACTGCCCTTTCCACTTCTAGTAACAACCCTTTTTAAAGTAAACTTCAGTGCAGATGCAAAAAAGGAATTGCAAAAGCTATTACAAAATGTGTTCAGATTACAAAATACAAAGAAAAGTTAAAGACCAAACTGAAGTACAGAAATACAGATGTAAATTGTGCAAAAATAATGCAAAAAGGCAATAAAACAGCAAGACAAAACTACAATTTCGATACTGAGGTACTATATTGTAAGTCCTAAAATAATTTTCAGGTTTACTAATTTTTGTTAGATTTTGCTAGATTTTGTAAAAAATTCAAGGCTGGAATACTTCACTCCAACACGAGCAGCACAAACAGTCCAAAATTCTCTTAGCAGAGTCAGCCCAATCTGAAGAAGAAATAGTCATCAGGATGAAAAACTGCTCGAAGCATCAAGCACCAGTTCCAGGAACCATTTCAAAGACTTATAAGTGGATCCAGATTAACCGAGCACAGCCCCAACTGAAAGTCCAGCAAGAAAAAATACAATATTTGGATTTGTAGTAATTTTGTAGCTATCGTTGACAGATATCTTGCTATTCTCAGATGCCAGCCATGACCCACTAATTTCCTCCAAAATGAAGCAACTGAGTTTATGGGACAATAATCATCTCATCCTGGGAAGTAACTTGTTTGTCTGTATTGTTGAAACATACAAAGAGAAGAATACAATGCAGCAAGCTTATAGAAAAGGGATACCCCCAACCCCACTCCTAACTATCCCTAATCTGCTTGTGGAGACTAAATTCTCCCTGAAATGGCACTTGTTATTGTAAAGTATATATGCCGTGACACTCACTTACTAGCATTAAAAAAGTGCTAGAGAAAGATGAAAAAAGCTAAAAAAAACAACAACTGGGAACCAAGGTGAGCAATAAAAAATGTAAATCACTAAATCCTGTATTTTCTAACACGTACCTTGGTTCAGACTGAGGTCAGTTCTAAAACTCGATGAATCAGAGAGTCAGAGTCAAATCGTAAATTTCTTCACCAAATTAGAACAAACCTAAACCATAGAGCAGCCAGAGGCAATGTCTAAAAGGACATTTGCAAGTGCGTATAAAAAAATGACATAAGGGCTTAACAGAGCGGCATCGAGTTTTAACGGGTGTTCACCTCCGTGTCCTCCGTGTTCTCCACCATCCTACACCATAATGAGTAGTGTACTCATTTTAAAGATGGGGAGAACAAGTTGGAAATAGGGTAGGGGGAGTGTCAATTAAATAAATTAAGTCGACTGATCAGTCAATCAGTCAATTAATCATCAGTCAATTTAATACACTCCCTGCACTCCCTAAATACTCACAGCAGCCTCTGCAGACCCAATTAATTAATTAGTTACAACCCACTGCACTTAACAAAATGGCAAAATGTAACAGTGATTCTGAGTGTGTTATAAATTATTGGTTATATTAAAATGTCTAGCATACTCAAGGAGATTTGCAAACTCAACGATCAATAATGACCAGCCCGAATATACTGTTGATATATCTAGAGGAATATCTTGGCTAATCAAACGATACTAAGTAAAAAACTATATTAATGCTGGATGTGATGCTTAAAAAAGTCAATCAATTAAAAGCTAAACAAAAAGAAAAAAAGAATATAAACAAATCTCAGTGCGCTCTGATAACCAAGCCTAAGACAAAAAATAAACTTCACTCATAAACCTAATAAAATGACTAAGAATAATTCATGTAAATCTGGGAAAACACACTCCAGGGAAAAAGTATACATTCCTTATGTAGGGGAGCATCAATTTCTTCAGCAGCTAGGACTTCAGCCCAACAGCCATCTGAGGGCTGTAGCCCTTCTCTCCGTGGCTAGGGCGGGCTCCGCCACTGCTCGGACTCTGAGCCCTCAGCCACTGAAACAGACAAAACCGAAGTCTTCTCTGCTGTTTATTAGCTGCGGCACAAGATAAACTGGAAAGGCGGTGTAGTTGAAACCCAAAAGGTTCTTTTCTACCTGGATAAATACAAACCAGGTAACAATGGATTACCTGTTCCAGGCAGAAAGTAAGCTCTACAGCGCCCTGCTCCTTCTGAGAAACACTCATAATAGCGTGCAGCCACTCTACCCACCTCCCAACACTGATTTTTTGACTCTTGATCTTTCACTCTCCCTCACTGCAAAACCATGGTGTGGCAAACTGCCTTCTCCTTCTGCTTACCCTACACCTGGAATAATCAACCCCCTCATCTCTGCTATGCTTTTCCTTACAGCTCAAACTGTTCCTAACTTCTCACTTTACTCCCTCCTGTTCCTGCTCCTGTTTCCTTCTGGCCATTCATTACTTGTTATAGGATTGTTGGGTTGTGTGCCAAATTATTTGAAAAATAATTTGAAAGGATTGCTATGCAAATGACATGCAGTGCCATACACAAAACATAGTGGTCCTCTCAAACTTAATTGCAACATTAGCAGCACCCCTGACTGTACTATTACTACAGATAGGTAGTAGGGGTGCCACGAATTTGCAGCTGGGAACCAAGTAAATGGTGGTAATGAAGATTGGTCAGGGACTTGCTCATTGAGCATACATTATAGAGTTTCTAGTCTGGGGAGAGGGTTCCACTGGATCCCCAGTACTGTACTAGAGCTGGAGGGCAGGTGCAGGGCCACTGGACCCATAGGACAGCAGATAGCAGGATCTAACTGGCCAACCCATAAATGCATTTAATTTCTTTATAATTTTAGTTTTGTAAAGGGTTGATCACATGGGGAGAACATTTCAGCAGTAGTGCTTTTGCCCAGGAGCTGTCCACATGGCACAGTACTCTGCAACAGCTACTTTTCCATCACATACCACCATGGGTGTTACACAACAGGTGCTAGTGGGCACAAACCCTATTTGTGCCCACCTACTGTAAATCATGTGACCTTCATATACATTCTAACTTCATTGTAGATGGAACCTCTCCCCTGACACATAGGGCACTTTTTTGTGTATCATTACAATGTGTTGTGGTACTATGGAGAAGCTGTTTGCACCTCAGATTGCACTTCTGCATGCTGAAGCTTAAAATCAGGTCCCTTGACTTTTTATTTTTAATGAATATCTGCAGTAATTAATATAGGAATATATTAGGACAATAAATGAAACATAACAAAAACTATGCTTTGTACAGTCTGCCATTTTGAGGCACAACTCAGAAATGATGAATATGCTGCTGCTGGGATCTGTAAGTGTCAGATGATTTAATTCAATTCTATATTGCTGGATTCATTCAGTTTGTCTAGTGTAGTATTTTATTTGTACCTTTTAATGCTTATTGTTGTGTCACTGGGTACCCCAAGGAAAATAAGTGTTCCTAAACTGCCTTTTGTAGCCTGGTGGTTAGAGCACTGCCCTTGGAAACCATATGACAAGAGATCAAATCCCATTGTGTCATAGTGTTAGTCTCCAACTGCTTAAGTAACACAGTCAGAGCCATTTGGAAGGGGTGGAAAGAATGAGAAAGAAATTAAGCTTATTGGAAGAATGGTCAAGTGTATGGCAGTTGAGTTTCAATGCTAAAAAGTGCAAAATAATGCACCTGGATCACAGGAATCCAAGTGAGGCGTACAGGATGGGGGAGGGGTTCTGGCTACCACAAGGCAAGAGAGAGACTTGGGGATTAACATATCAAATTACATAAAGGTGACCAAGCAGTGTGAAAATGCAGTGGGGAAGGAAAACAGAATACTGGGTTACATAGATAGGAGCATAACCAGCAGAATGAAAGAGGTGGTGATGCCACTGTACAGATCACTGGTAAGGCATCACCTGGAGTAGTGCATCCAGCTCTGGAGACTGCATCTCAGGAAGGACATAGACAAGATGGAGAGAGTCCAGAGAAGGGTGAAAAAAATGGTACATGGGCCACACAAGAAGTCGTATGAGGAACGACTCAGGGACCTTAATATCTATTCATTGGAGGAAAGGAGAAGGGGGGGGGGATATGATAGAGACACTCAAGTACCTTAGGGGTATAAACAGGGTACAGGAAGGAAGCATATTTCAGAGGAAGCATTGCACAAGGAAAAGGGGACATGATATGAGGCTAGAAGGAGGAAGGCTTGAGGGGAATGTCAGGAAGTACTTTTTCACAGAAAGTGTGGGTGGAGGGCTGATTTTGTCAAAATGGGAGAATGCCTCAGAAAAGCACTAACAAACAGGCAAGAAGGTGGGGTTGAGCAACAATGGGGAAACATCAAAACTTCCATCACAGTGGCAACAAGCCTTTGTGTGAAACAAACAAATCAAAACAAAAGAAAATAAACACTATGGTTCTCAAAAGAAGTGCAGGGGAAGGTAAGGGAGAAAAAGATAGCATTCAGGAAGTATAACAAAACACAGAAGGAGCAGGACAGAGAACTGTACCAGTTAATGCAGAAGGAAGTGGGGAAGGCAGTCAGAATAACAAAGGCCCAAACTGATGAAAAGATAGCCAACTTGGTTAAGAAGTGAGATAAAACCTTTTATAGGTACATTAGGGAGCAAAGAAAGATGAAAGCAGGGATACTGAAGCTGAATAAAGAGGAAGATGGTTGGGCAGAGAGCAACAGTGAAAAGCAGGGATACTGAACAAATATATCTGCTCAGTATTCACAATGAAAAAGCAGGGGGAGAGACCCAATCCAGTCAATAGAAACACTCTGGATAAGGGGGGTGGATATTAGTCCTTTCACAGAAGAAAGGGTTCTGAAAGAACTCTTAAAACTGAAGGTGGATAAAGCAATGGGGCCTGATAGGATTCACCCCAGAATTCTAAAAGAACTAAGGGAAGAACTAGTAACACCACTGACTACCCTTTTTAATAAATCATGGGAGGATGGTGTGGTACCTGAGGACTGGAGAAGGGTGGATGTGATTCACCTTCACAAAAGTGAGAGCAAGACAGAGGCAGGAAACTACAGACCTGTCAGTTTGACCTCAGTGGTAGGGAAAATGATGGAAACACTTCTGAAGGAAATAATTGTTGAGTACCTAGAGGCCAGTGGGGCACAGGACCCAAGGCAGCATGGATTCACAGCAGGAAGATCATGTCAAACAAATCTAATTGATTTCTTAGGCTGTTGGTTAACTAGGATCTGCAGCTTATCCATTAGGTAGGGAAATGGGCAGACTAGGTGGGCCACGCAGTCCTTATCTGCCGTCAGATTCTGTGTTTCTATCTGTGGAAATGCCGTCCAGTGGAGGTAGTGTGGGCTAAAACAATACAGAAGTTCAAGAGTACATGAGATAAACATAATGGTACCCTGGAGATGGGTGAAGAAGGTGTGCCACAGATCAAATAGGATCTGGGCTGTCAACACTGAGTAGAGAAGTGCACTGACTAGGTGGGCCGTATGGTCCTTATCTGACATCAGATTCAATGTTTCTATGTTTCTAAATATATTGGTTTAGAAAACACAGTCACAAATTTAAAATTCATATGAAAAACAAAACTTTTAAAGAGATCCTAAAGCTTCTGACCCAACATTTCTGAATTTAGAGCTGATTTCTGATCTTCAGTATTAAAAGGAAAGCAACTTAAAAAGAAAACTGTATTCAATAGCAAAATAACATCTTCTGCAGTTTATAAAAGACTAATCTCCTATATTGTTAGAAACGTTCATTGTTGATTGATTAACCCACTTCAGATGTATCACTATGATTACATCACATTTATTGAATAATAGGAGTAGTATCATTATTTAACTTACAGCATTCAGTTTCCTGGAGAATACAAATCAAAGCCTGGCCGCTGTCAGCAATTAAATGCCAAGGCCATAAGTTAAGGAATTTTAGCACCCACAGAAGCCAGATACTTCAACAGACTCAATGTTAGTACTATTATCTGGCAAGGAAAACTATTTTAAACAAAAAAACAAAATGAAAAGCAAACTATAAAAAATGAAAACTCAAAAGGGGACTAAAGCTTTAAAAATTGCTGTTTGAACACTGAAGCAGTAGAGATGTGAATAATTGATTTTAATTATGCCTTTTTGTGTGAGTAATTGAAAAGTGGCTAAATTGAATAACTGATTATGACTGTGTTTATGAGGTAAATAACTATCAGTGAGAGTTTCTAATTTAATTGCTAAGTGTGTGTGTGTGTGTGTGTGTGAAGTTTGTGAGGTATTGAATTGCATTTTTTTTATTTTGAATAGCATTATATAGGTGTATGTCAAATAGTTAAGCTATAAGGCACACCAGAGTGTGTGTCACACTGGGATAATGCCACACCTTGTGTAGGCTGAGAAGAATGAGGCCATTGGTTGATTGCCTATAACTACCCACTATTATTCAAGTGACACATACCCTGAAGTTCCTTACTAAGATTATAAAATGGATCCATTTACATGTTTACACTTGTAAGTAAGCTATTCCGTGGGCACTTCTTTCACCTGTGAGGTTGTGCAAGCAGAACATCATCAGTGAAACTGATTCTCCAGCAGTCAGCTTACAGCATTTGTTGTGTCACTTTTATCATATGAAATAATGCATGGTTTCCCAGCAACTGCATTATATATCATTATATATATATATATATATATATATATATATATATATCCTGATTGCATGGAACAGCAGACAAAACAAAGTATTTTTACCTGTTACATTGGTAGAATGATTTTTTTTTTAATATGAACATGATTTGAAAAGGTACTGGATAGTTTTTTCTCATGTAAATACCCTCTATTATTTATTCTTAAGCTGTATTCTCCTGGCCCACTTTTAAACTTCCTAAATGCGTGCCCTTAAGGAAGTCTTAAAGTAGGAACAGTTTGTTTTCCAATTTTACAGGAGTTTCAGAACTGTAGTTTTATAGCTAGTGTTCTAACTGCTGGATCAATATTCTATATGGTCATAAAGTCGGTGGGCTGCTTTGTGCTGATGTTTCCATGTCATGAGAGCCAAAGCAAAAGAGTGATTGCTATTATGGCGAGTGTATTTCACCAAAATGCAGTTCAGTGAGATATACTAAATGGCACAATACTTCCGGCTAGTAGTTTTCAATGTTTATTGTGGGGGGCTGTGCCCCACCTCCTACTGAAGAATTCTCAACTCCAGGGGATTGCATGTCAGGAAGGGGGAGAGACTCACAAAAAGAATTAAAAAAAAACAAAAAAACAGCTGCAGGCAGCGGCAACATTTTTGTCCTCGTCCAGCCCCCAAACTCAGAACCTCTTCTACTGGAGCCAGTTACCCTCATCACCACACCACTTGGGCTGGCTCAGCAGCACCAGGAACACTGCCCCACAGAAACCCTCTCTCCTATCCCTCCCCTTCTCCTCGCTGTTCTAGACTTCCTGTAGCCCTCCTCCATTGTCACCATTGACCAGGTCGTTACCCTTGCAGGGTAGCTGTTCCCCACTTCACTCAATATGGCTCACTCATTTGCAAGTAGTTCACATTGTATCACCTTTCTGATGTGATACTGTACTGAGTCATAGCTGACAGATGGTTGTTTGAATTAGTGGGACATAGGAGACAGCTTATCATTTAATGATATCCTCTTCTATTGTAGCTGTTAACCTACAATGAAAGAGATGCCAGTAGCAAAGAAGATTGTCTTACCTACTTGTAGAATGATTCTTAAATTAATTTGCATTTAAAGGTACTGAGTCAAACTACAGTGTAAGCTAGAGTGGGGTTCCCATGATCAGTATTTTCACCTGTTGGAAAAATAGGAAATTATGTCTTTGTGTCCACCCTGTGAGAAAAGAACAGTTTAATTCAAGTTCTTTTCCATGGATTGACATGTCATGGTTCTGTATATATACCCTTCCTTTCCTGTGGTCAATTGGGGTTCATAGGACAGGGCCACAGTGATCAAAGTAAAGTAGCAAACTTGTACTGTAGTGACAGATGTGCCTCGCTGTACATCTTAGTCACACTTCCATCTGCACAGCAAGGGCTATATTCAACATGGACACATACAGTATGTAAAATGGGAAACCTGCAATACAGAACATTGTCCCCATGAGAATTTATTTATCAATTTAGTTATTGTTGATCAGGTTAGTGCATTTGGCAAAAAAGCTGTATTTTCAGGCACAAAACAGGAGATTACACACAAATATGCATTACAGAGAATTATACAAGGTGAAAACAAAAGAGGAAACCATGTATGTGGGGATTGTTGAGTAATGTAAATTCAAACTGCATCAGTTTCTTACTGAGGATAGCACTACTGGGTACAACACTCATTTACTGAGAAATGGAGGGTTCCAAGAGGATTTACATTGTTTCCATAATATTTAATGCTGCATCTGTCTGGAATGAAAAGGATGCAAATAGTGCTCTGTCTTTGGATTTCTAGCATTTCATATGGTCCTGTGAAGCATATCCAAGCTAATTTGCTGGAATACTACCACTACTTATCTTCTGTAACCTTAATGTCCATCCCCTCATAACTCTCAACTGCTATGTATTTTGCATAGCACTATGTATTTTATATTCAGATTTGCTCTTGTTCTACAGAGATTTGCTGATGCTCCTCATAATGTTAAAGCTTTGGAGTCTTGACAAAAAAAAAATGCCAGAATGTAAGAACTCTTGGAGTCTTGGCAACAAAATTCCAAACCTTCAGGTGATGGCCATGGAAGGGAGCCTCTGCCTGGTGGTTATCAAAGAGACATGGCAAACCTCAAATTTCGAATGGTACATGACCATCTCAGGGTACACACTGTTCATGAAGAAAACAGCAAAGGGCAGCGGAAGAACAGTAGTGCTATGTGTAAAAGAGGGGATAGAGGCAACTGAAATAGACAGTATAGGGGAATTAGTTAAACTAGAAAGTCTGGGGGTGCCAGCAGAAGCAGGGAATGGGAAGCAAATCTGTCTGGACTGGGTTTATCTACAGATCACTGGGCCAGGATAAGGGGGTTGACAAGTAACTACTGTAGGACAGATGCTTAGGATGGCTGCAAATTAAGGAGATGAGATGGTAGCAGAGAACATTAATATGTACCAAGCAGACTTGAAGGTACTAAATGGGACTTGAATTAGCAGTCAGCACCAGGTGGATGCATGCCAGGAGTCATTCTTAGTTCAACTAGTCCAGGCCCTGCAAGAGAAGGGGTGCTACTTGGCCTGGTGCTCATCAACAGTGAGAGGATTCAAAATATAGCTGTCCTGGAATGACTTGGTACCAGTGAGCTGAGAACAGTGGTGCTGGAGGTCCAGATAGAGACCACCAAAGAGGCAAACATAGCAAGTATGTGAGACATTACAAAAGTGGATTACAGCAAGATGAGGGCACATTCAGTAAAATGCAAAAGTAGTACACAGTAGGTGGGGACACAAGAAATGAGACAGATTAAAAAAAAGGTTGAAGTAGCAGAAAGCTTACTAAAGAACCTTTCCTGGTTAAACAATTTCCCTTTTCCCTTATTATAAAGGAATCAAAAGAAAAGGGCAAGGGGTGCAATGTGGTTCACTGATGAAGTCAAGGCGGTGATAAGAGAGAAGAAGAGAAGAGTAGCGCATTCTTAAATTATGAGAGAGCCAATGAGTGGAAGATAGATGGCAGTACCTGGAGGAAACAAAGGTAGCCATTAAGAAGGTGAGGGAGACCAAGGTGGAGACAGAACTCCAGATGGGAAAGGGAGTGAAGCAAGAGGAAAAGGAATTATTCAAGTACATCAAGGAGAAGTGTAACATCAATGGGGGTACTGTGAGACTGAAGGATGAGAAAGAATGGAAGGAGAGGGACATACGAAAAGCAGATATACTGAGCAAATATATTTCTTCCATTTTTAATACAGAAAAGGAAGGGTCACTGCTGGAATATGAGGTTAAGAGGAGAATGGAGGACAGCAAGGTCTCAAGTGGCATCATCAAAATAATGGTGAAAAGGTTGAAAGTAAATATATCTATGGGACCTGATGGCTTACACTGGAGGATGCTGAAGGAAGTAGTTGAAGTGATAGTATGGCTTCTTGCAGACATATTCAACTACTTGCTGGTCAAGGGGGTTGTCCCTAGGGACTGGAGGACAGTGGATGTGGTTCCTCTACACAAGAGTTGAAGAAAGGATGAGCCAGGGTACGATAGACCAGTCAGCTTCATGTATATAGTGGGTACAATTATGGAGTCTTTAAAGGAGGGACTGTTGGACTTCCTGGAAGAAAATATGGTATTGGATCCCAGACAAGATGGGATCATGAGCATAAAGGTTTTGCAGACAAACCTGGATGACTTTTCCACTTGATGACCAGGGTAGCAAATAGAATAAAAGTAGTAGATGTAATATTCATAGATAACAGTAAGGCCTTTGACTCAGTCCTCCACAGGAGGCTGGTAAAAAAAACATAGGACTTAGGGGTGGTGGAGAAATTGACAACTTGGGAGGAGAACTGGCTGAGAGGAAGAACGTAAAGTGTAGTAGTTAATGGGAAGTTTTCAGTGATAAGGGAAGTTAATCAGAGTTCTTAGATGTTGGTGCTGGGCATGATGCTTTTCAACATATTCGTCTGTGATGTAAGGAAATTATTAAGGACAAGACTGGCCTGTTTACAGATGACAAAGATCTGTGCAAAGTGAATGTGGAAGAAGAGATAAGGGAACTCAGGGAGGATTTGGGAAGATTGAAGAGATGATCAAATATTTAGCAACTGAGCTTCAACGCCAACAAATGAAAAGGGATGCACATTGGGGAGAGGAACCTAAGAGTGCAATATTAAATGGTGGGTGGTGCTGGAAAGCACCACAGAGGAAACAGCCTAGGGTTGATGATATTGAGAGTCTAAAAATCAACAGTACATTGTGATAGAGTTGTGGGGAAGGCAAACAAGATGCTTGGCAGTATAAGGATGGAGATAAGTAGTAGTGGTCAGGAGGTGATCTTCCTATTGTACAAGTCATTGGTGTGACAACCCATGGAATGCTGTGCAAGGTATATGAGTCCAACCTGAGCTGAGACTGTGAAAAGGTTGAAGTAGTACACTGCAGAAAATCAAGATGGCCCATGGACTAAGGATCAAGACATGTGAGGAGGGGCTGCAGGGCCTGAACATGTACACTTTCTAGAAAAGGAGGGAAAGAGATGACATGGTCAACACAAACAAGTAGCAGCACAAGATACATAGAGTGGACAACAATGAACATTTCCTATTGAGCTCAAAAACATGGAGCACATGGAACATACTTAAACTTGAAGGGGAATATTCAAGAGGGATTTCCATAAGCACTTTTTCACAGAAACAGTGGTGAACAAGTGGAACAAGCTGGCGATGGAAGTAATACAGGCCGCATCAGTGAGAGTAGAGCTATGAAGAAAGAGAAAATTAAGAATCTGCAGAATTTCAATGGAGTTCTGTTACATTTTGTGGAATTATGGCATAATTTTGCTGAGGTTTAGAAATGAATCCATATGGTCATAACTCAGCTGCCAATTGAGCTAGTGGTTTGAAACTTGGCATTCTTACTTGCTGATAGGTGCTCTAACAAAGTGCCAAATACATCTTCTTAAAATTTTAGGTTCTCAAAATCTGTCATTTCATATTTTGTGAGACATTTCATGAGCTAGCAGTCTGAAACTAGGTACATATTTAAATGTAGCAATAACCCTTATACCTGCAAAATGTTATAACAGTTCTTTAAAAGCTTTCAAAGTTAGACTAGAACAATGAAAATCAAAATTTTGTCAAAATGTTTGGCTACCTAAAGCACAGCTCCCTTTAAAGCTTAATACTCAGATCATGGTGCACATACCCATGCTGCATGTTTCTCTAAATCCTGACACTGTAGAGAAATCTGGATACGAATTTTTAAAATTAGATAGAAATAAATGAAAGTTAAATTTTGATTAAATGTTTGGCTAGCCACAATTCACCCCCATTCAATCTAGAATTCCAACGTTTGGTACACTTATGAAAGCCATTAGTGCCTGTATACCTGTCAAATTTGGTATCATTTGTATAACTACTTTGAAGACTAGACCACAATGACTGCAATATAAAATTTGACAAAATTCTCCACAATTTTTGAAACATATTAATTTCTTCATACCTCAGCCTTCTATTCAACTAGAGATCTGAAATATGGCATAATTACATGTTTACAGGAGTTCTAAAAGTGTGCCAAATAATATGACATTAGGACATGTCATCTCAGAATGATAGGTGCTCAAATTATGCCATTTTACTTTTTGTGGGAAATTTCATGAACATTTTTATCTGCATACTACTCAGTCATCTTTGCAGCAAGAAATCTGAAACTGGGTACATATATAATTGTAATAATATCCTGTGTACCCACACACTTGTATGCCATTTCAAAAAATGCTTACAAAATTATTCTAAACTAAAATCAAAATGTTGACAAAATGTTTGGCTACCTATAGCACGGCCACCTTTAAAGCATAAGACTTAATACATGGTACTGATAGCCATATTGTATTTTTCTTCAAATCCTGAAATTTGATAAATTTGGAACATAAATTGTAAAATTAGATGAAAAAACTGAAAATTGTGTTTTGATTAAATCGTTGGCCACCCATAACTCATCTCCCTTTCAAGCTAGGACTCTAACATTTTGTACACTTATGGCAACCATCAGTATCTGTGTACCTACCAAACCTGGTATTATTTGGATATGTACCTCAAAAGTTAGACCAAAATAACTGAAACTTACAGTCCTGCAAAATTCCACATCATTTGCATGCACATTCCACAAAATTCCATGTAATCATAATGGTAATTCAATGGGTATTCTGGCAGAAAAATGTTATGTTCTCTTCAACTCTAGTAAGTAGCTTCAATCAATCAATCACTTTATTTAAAGGAAAACTACAGACTCATATCTTCTAAAGGTTATTTATTTCCATGTCAATAGACAGCTCTTTTCATGTAGCTGTTAAAGATGTATGCAAATGTTTTAGTTTGTTTTTACAGTTCATAATAGGCCTAGTGACTGCCTTGGGAGTGTTCAATTCATGGTTGTTGAAATTGCATTGTCACTGAGAGCTGCATTAGCATATGAGAATATGATGTCACATCACCCATTTATACCATGTATTTATATGCTGAAAGAAAAAATACCCTGCAAAAACTCTCTGGAAACTCATAAACTGAGTGAAGTTTAAAGGAAAAAAAAAAACTGCATTATAACTTAGATAGTTTGCAAAGCTCACTGAAGGTAAATGTGGTATTTCACATCTTTTCGCAGCTTGTGTCTTTTAAGACTAATTAAGCAGGCAGGCATACTGGGGAGTTTAAAGGGTGATTTTGCATCATGTTCTCATATGCTAATACAATTCTCAGGGACAATGAGATTTCAACTACCACAATATGGAAACTCCCAAGGCAGTCACAGGGCCTAGTATGAACTGTAAAAACAGATTAAAACATTTGCATACATCCTTAACAGCTACATGAAAAGGGTTGTCTACTGACATGGAAACAAATAACATTCAGAAAATATGAGTGCATAGTTTTCCTTTAACCAGGCATAAAGACCATTCATCAAGCTAATTTTTAAGGTGATCCTGAGCATTAATACAATATAGTACACTTCATAAGATTACAATTACGGTGGACAGTGGTGCAAAAAAAAAAAAGCTTCAACAATGGATCAAACAGGAATATAGAATTACTTAGAAAGGAGGACAGGAACAAAGGGGGGGGATGGCCAGTATGGCAATACTGATTAGCTAGGTAGGTTGGGCAGACTGGATGGGTCACTGTGACATAGTCTGCCATCATTGTCTATGTATTTATGTAAGATATATTGACATGCTATGAATAGTTTACAGTAACTAGATTAAAGAATCCTTGGCCGGATCCAACATGGACATTACTTGGAACATAATTTGCTCAGTGCTCTCTGCAGTTTTATGAAAAATAAGATTTGGTTATGATGGGAGTTGTTCTTTCACATTGAACATGATGGATTGTATTAAATATAATGGAACCCTCTACTGTGCGTGAGCTGCAGCTCACTGAAAAGAAAGAAAAAGGGAAAAAGAAAGTTAGAAATGAGAAATGTAACAAGATGGTGACTTCACCTACTTTTACTTTGGAGCAGGTGAATCCAGAAAAGAAGAAAATATGGCCTCCTTGACAGTTTCCTATAAGCTGGATCACTGGTTAGCTTAGGAAGGGGATGGAAGCCCAAGCAAGAGTGGTGTCCATTGGACATGAGACTGGGAACATCTCCATATCTTTGGAACCCCAGATGAGGCATTTACAAACAGCTTAAATTCACTTTTGTGATTCTCAAGCAGGTTGATATAAAATTCGAAATTAAATTAAATGCTATAGTGTACATAGCTGAAAAAGGCATTTTCCAAATTACAGTCCTGGAAAATGCTGTTGAGCAAGAAAATGTAAACCCTAAAATAAAAAAAAATGGAATCAATATATGCCCTGGTCTCACAACTTGTTAAAGATAGTATCATTCAAAACTGTATGATAGAAACCCTTGAAAGTAATCAAAGAAAAAAATACTTTGTTTTGTTAGACAACCTAATTTAGAAACTGAAAGTAAAACTACCTGGGTTATTGTAAATAATTTTCCACAGCTTGCACTTAATTACATTTTGACTTTGGTTAAAGCCTTCCAATAGCTTAGTAGCAATGCCGTTAGTATGTTCCTTAATCCAACAAAAAACATAGACTGTGTTAATAACATTTTCCCTCGAGTTAGAGTATGAATTTGGAACAATAAACTGCATGTTATATACTGCATTTATATTAATTATGGAACTTACTGTAATATATTTTATAGGGTGTTAAGATTGTTTTTATGTGTATATGTTCTATAAAATGGCTTTTTATTTCTTTAACATTTTCATAAAAGCTTTTTTTTTACTTTATTTTTGGCACTCCCTTCAACCCAGGCATCCTTCCACGGTGCTCACTAGACTGGATCCTCTACTCCCTGTCTGAACCCTACTTTCCTCGGCTGGACTTCCCAGCCACCCAGGCAGGTCTAACCCATGGATCACCACCTGGGGTGGGCCAGTCCTCCCCCAATGGCCTATCTGAGATTAAAGAGGGCTTACCTGGGTGCTGGGTTGGACTTGGAGTACCCGAGGCATCAGACCGATGTTGGGATGTGGGCTGTATCCCTGGAGCCCCCTTCACCTCCATGGGCTGATTCGCAGATTTTCTTTTTGTTGTATGTCCTGTGTCCCCACCCCCTGGAGTCTGGTCATGCAATGATGACTCAGGATGCCTGCCAGAACTCCGCCCCCTCTACTTTGTACCCATGCATGCACACATCTCTCTGGCTTCCACCGGGAGCCGCTGTTGCACTGGGCAGTCCCTGGATCCCTTCCCAGAGAGAGACAAGAGCAGTCTACAGATGCTCAATCCTCCCTCTCCCCTGCTGACCCCGGATGATCCAGGCTTGTTCCTGAACCTGGGTCTCCTGTATGGTGCGAGGTGTGGCATCCAGTGCCTCAACCCTCAGTGCCAATGGACCCGCCATAAAAGCTTTTAGTGTTGATTGAAATTTTAAAAAAAGATGAAACTTGACTAACTATGCCATAATGAATATGGAATATTATATCTTAATTACATTAATCCAGACATCAGCCCCTTAATCAGGCCTGGCATAAATTATTTTTGAAATTAGATGAATGAAGTGTGGATGGGGTTAATTCTGTTTTCTTTACCCATGTAGAGATAGAATCATTCTAAAAGAAAACTGTCATATTTTCTTCTACGTCAGTCACCTGACTTCGTAAAAAACTCAAATGCTGCTGAGTCCATTGATTTAGAAGAGAACCATCAGAATCATATTCTGTTTTCCCATCTGCTATACAACACCAGGAATTATTGCTCTAATTTCAAACCAGCTAAGAAAATTTTCAATGTTTAGCATTCATATTGACGTAATTTTCTCCTATTGCTTCTTTAGAAGCTACTGGACCTTAAAAGCAAAAGAGGACTTTTCAGTTTAAAAATGTAGCTCCTAGCTGGCCCAGTGGTAGTACAGCCACTTGCTAGGTTGTTGATCTGCACTCAGAAACAAGCATGGATCATTGTGAGGCAGCCAAAAGTGAAAGAATTGAGTGTCCCATAGACTTGTCTCCTTCCTCGAGGAGGGGTTGACAAGTCTTGTGCTGTGGGCTCCTGCCTGGTGAAGACCAGGTGGCAGCACAGATGGGGGCATGTAAAAGGGGAGGGGCTGCTGCATGACTTCTGGTTCATATGCATGCCACAACATCGATGCATGCTTGTACCACTACACCTTGCACCACTGTGGATAAAAAAAGCCAGGCTGTTGCATGCTGGCACCCACCATAGGCTCTTGCATGACTGATGCAGCTGGCTACCCACCACATTGTGGACCTATATAAGTAGTTGATAACTGGAAAGTCTGCATGAAGGTCAGTGATGGGGGTGAAATGATGCCATCAGGATGACCCAGAGTAAGGAGGAAACATTTTAAATAAATAAAAAAAAAATACTCAATCTTTTTTTAATAGTTCTTTTATGTTCCTTTTTTCATATGTGACCCATGTTAATGCTTTCACTTTATGAGCTGTATTTTCAAAGGGCCACACACATTTTTCAACCATAGTCATGACAGCTGCCCAGACCACTTAAAAGGTGACATAAGTTCTAGACACAATTGCTGCTGCTTGCGCTCCAAAAATGAAGTATGCAATTTTTTTTTTTTTACCACAAAGCAGGTGAACCATCACAAACACTTTGACATGTTGGGAAATTTGCCATAAGCATTCAAACACATTTATTGGAGCTCCATATATATCCAACACATGGGGATAAGAGCTGCATCCATACTTTTGAAAATTCTCTCCTATGTGTCTAAGCATTAGACTTAATGAATGAAGTACTGCATTATTTTGCTACTTTAGAGGTTTAAGATGTATCAAGATAATATTTAAGCAGCTTTAATGGCATTCACTGAAATATATCTCACTGGTACTATTCTATTATCTTTGGTTACAATGTCAATTTCATATAGAAGTCGAACTCTTTTAGACCTACAGATAGAAAAAAGTAAATATTTCTGTGTTAATGTAAAATAGTTAATCACTTCTTATTCTAATATTATATTAGGTGGTACTCTTTAATAAATGAAACATGATCACATAATACAGTGTTGTTTTTTGTTTGGCTGATAATATTTAGCTATTCTGTTTACTGTAGGTTTCACTTATGTCACAATATATTTTATATGCCTAAGCTATATGGAAGTTAACTACCATATACACATACATAGACAGTTTTTTTTTATTCTAAAGGCCATAACATCTATATATAAATGTTGGATGATTGTCATATTGGTTAGGATGTTGATATATAATTTTTTAATTAGTGTCAGCCTCTAAATTTTGTGCTACAGTTATTGAATTTATAATTGAATTAACCTAGGAGGTTAATAGCTCAGAAAGCTACTTAGTTAACAGTAATTAAAAAGGAACCCAACACCCTCATATTAATATGACATTATCTTACTATTGAACAATAATGTATCACATAATTATCTATTTAATTTCTGCTTATGGTAATCTACCAGTATGGGCATATTATTTTTTGTTTTCAATTTACTAAATACTGAAAGAAATATAATAAATAAAACTAATTTTTTTTTTAGAAACAATCCATAACACTAAATATGTGATGCCCACAATTCTGAAACATATTATTCATTAAATGTAAAATGAGCTTTGATTTGCATTTTAAAGGCCAGTGCCATACATTTTAAGGCTATGAGAATGAGAGATATCCATCTTCTTCAGAATTCTGCCAAGTTGTGCTTTGAAATCCTGAGCAATGTTTGCTTGCAGAACATCACCAGATAGGCTGTTCCAAACTAAAACTAGATGTTGTCTAAAGTACTGATTTATAATGTTCCCACTTATCCTGCTCCCCGAGTTTGATGCCATCTTTTCTAGTTCTATTTGCACACATTAAAGAGGACCTTCCCTGATGGTCCAAAATGTTACAGCTTGTAGTCATTATATGCAGTACTAGACCTGAATAGGTGTATGCATTTGTTATTTCTGGCCACAGTTTACTCTGCCTTCCATAATTTGGATTTGTTTTTAAGCACTGCTGCAGTTTCCTTTGCTGTTCAGCTGCTGAGCGGCTAGCTCCTGATGACATCACTGTAGGATAGAAGAGTGACTCGCATTGTGCAGTACCATGCAGTTGCAACAATGTTGCAAGAGAAACCTACCAGTACTCAATGTACATACTATGCTCCCCCCTTCCCCAAGACACCCTGTTAGCAATGCATTATGCCAAAATCTAAATGTCTTGTCTGTATGTTTCTCTGTTTTTGTGTGTAAAATTGACTCTGCCCTACAATGATATCAGCAGTACAACCCTGGGCCCACAGCAACACCAGGCTCACTATAGAAGCTCTGGTACACCCTGCAGTTTTTAACAGCTCAGAATGCAAAAACTAACTCAGCAGACAGTAATGAAATACAATTCTAGAATCAATGTAAGAAGGGGTAATTCATGCATGAACGTCAAAGTGACTGGGGAAGGTCCTTTTTAACTCAAGCAGCTAATTATGTCCAACCTGTACAGTATATGCCTTTTAAAATTCAGAACACTGTGATTATGCCTCTCACAGTCTACTATTCTCTAAGCTAATTAAACTGAGTATATCCAATCTCTCCTCATAGTTCCTAGCCCTCATGGCCCCTATGAGCTTGGTGACCCTATCACTCCCTTTAAACCCCGTTCTATACTGTGGTGACCAGAAGTTAATGCAGGGGTTCAATTACCAACACAGTCAACAAGAAACACAATGGCTGATATACACACTGTCATACTTAAGACAAATAAAAAAACTGAACACACTTACACATCTGTTACACACATCCAAATAGTTGTTGGACATGTCATCCACTAACCATTTCGAGGAAACAGTTTTGGGTGATAATGGCCAAAAGCAGCACTTAGTGAAAATACGAACATTCAAAATGCCAGCAGAAGTAGGCCAAAATGGTCTATTGAGTCTGTTTGATCATGCAGCTAGCCCCTCATCTTGCAGCTGCCCCACCCCTCCACCCCTCACAGTTCTTCCCTCCTCAATCTGTCCCACCCCCATCTTGAAGCAGTCCACCATCCTACACAAAACAACCCTTCTGGTAGAGTGTTCCATTTGACTACCACCATAGTAAAAAAAATGTAAGCAATAATGCACAACACGGTCATGCCTGAGGTTCTAGGGCACACGGCCAAAGGCTGAGTGTGCCCATGCAAGAGAAGTGATGTTATCAAAGCATGACACATACCTTGAAGTGCATTATTACTGTTATACAAGGGCTCATATTAAAAAAAAAATTGAAAAAATATTTCAAGAACTATGTCTAAAAGCATTTTTTATAGATTTCTTTCTGAGTAGATGCCTTTATGAAAAATTGTGCTGCTGTATTCTTTTTGCCCAGTATATGATGCTGCCTTTTTTCTGTGTGCTTGCTTTCCTGCCCCCACACCCCATAGACACACATACACAAAAGGGTCTTATGTTTACTTCCTCCCCCCCCAAAGTTAAATTTACCCAGTCCTTCTGCTTGCCCTGAGATCAACCTAAGATGTGGTTTGCTTTTTCAGCTGGCCAAAGGCACAAACTGCCAAAACTGCCCTTTGAAGAGGAAGCTGTGTGGAGACTTCTGGCTTTGCATTCACACTCACTGATCTATAAGTCAGCAATACTGGTTGTTGGGAGGGGAGAGGGATGAAATATGTAAATTTAAACAGTTATTTATAAGACAGCTTCTGTGTGTGGCTTTGTCAAGAAACTACTGAACACCAAATAACAAAGCTGCCAGTGATTTAATAGCATGCTCTGTGTTTGAAAAGAGTGTGTGCTGCCAGCAAGCTGTTTGAAATGACAGCTTCACTTTTCCTTTTGGTAAAGTATAAATTGTTAAGAATTAAAACTTTTTAGTTTTTTTTATTTTACTTTAGTTTTTGTTGACCTGGCGTACACTTGAAAAGTCCTCCGTATTTTCAGGCATGACCAAGGGGAGGGGGATACAGATGCATGCCAACTGACCATGAAGCAGATTAAACTGTTGGTGGTATTTTTAGTGAATGAGGGAAATTTGGCCAGGACACCAGGGAAATTCCCCTACTCTGCTGTTGCTCTGTGGCAAGTAGAGGGCTGCACTGTGTCTGCAGAATGGCAGATGAAGTGCAGACTCGTATGGAGCAGGACATTTGGTTGGAGGCTTCTGTCATTTGTACTGCAGCTTTACCACTGGAAGGTTTGGTCTTTGTCCCTGTGAGTGAGATGTCTGGTTACTCTGTCTCAGGTTTCATCGGGGAAGATACTGGCAGGAAGCCAGTTCGGGAAATTACGAATGAAAGTGCTGATTCTACGGCTTGCCCTGTTCTCCCTATGTCTGCAACTTTAAACTTAAGCGCTTCTCCTGGTTCGGGTCTGGTTGTCATTATAGGCCCGTTTTCATTGACAGAACTTCCGGGTGTGGAGTCTGGTCACGTTGAGGGGCCAGTCGAAATTTTGGCAGCAAATAGAGCTCTTTCTACCTCTCAAGTCATCCGTAGACAATTTGGACTTCATTCAGCTCCTACTGACTTTTTGGTGGACTGGTCAGCTGATGCCTCACTTTCCAGATCTGGATGGATTCGTACAGCTTCAGGGACATGGATTCCTGACCCTGACTGGGTAGACAGCGTGCCTACACCATTTGCTCCTATGCATGCCACCAAACTGAGCTCAGGTATACCTTCTGGACATACTTCTTCTTCTGTTAACAATAAAAATGATGCACACCTTATTCAAGAGGATTCTGAGGCCATTTCTGGCCCTAGCACATCCTCGGGGGGGTGGACTCTGGTCAAAAGTCTACAAAATCAGGATCTTCAGACAGCACTAAATGCTGATTTATTTAAAAATAAATTAGAGCAGGCTCCTAGGAGAAATGCTGTAAGATTGCATTACAAGGGTGGGCTCTCTACTCATCCTGACAAATATTATATTGCTAATCATTTGCTTAGAGGTTCCATGCATTTTTTTCCCTCTGACCTATATGCTTTAATTCTTGTTTCAGGAGAAGATTCCTTTGATATCAGTGTTCGACTTAATAGCAGCTCGGAAAAGTTTTGGGAAAAATATTCTACCCTTAAGAGTACCCCCTTATGGACCCCCTTTTTTGCTATTCCCCTTACTAGACCACAAATTAGGTATGTAACTGTCATGTTCCATAATGAAGGGGTGAATGTCAGTGATATTTATCACTAGTTACAAAATCGATGTGACATTCTCGGCCCTCCTGAAGCTCTTTTGGATTTAGAAGGCATCTGGACTGGTGGTTGGAAATTTAAAGTGACGTTGTTTCAGGTTAACTCTGATATTATTCATCTACCCAATAGTTTTTTTTGGGTAAAGACAGAAGTGTTTGTTTTTACAGTGGGCAACCCAGGGCCTGCTATAAATGTGGCTCACGGATGCATATTAGCAGTTCTTGTGACATTTTAAAATGCTCTCGGTGTGGGGGCTATGGCCACTCCGTGGATTTATGTGAGAACATTTATCAGTGTAACCTGTGCGATGAGAAGGGGCATGCTTTTCATCAGTGCCCTTGGGCCAACGGAATAGGGCTGAAGGTTGGGATCATGACGATTTAGTTTATAAGGCTCAAGAAAAACACCAGGACTTTCCTCCTTCTGATCCTTCTGATTCACGCTCTGAGTCTACCCCTTCTAGAGGCCCTCCTTTGGTACCCCCTCAAGATAATATTTTCCCTATAGCTCAGCCTTCTCTGCCACCCGAGCAGGGCCCTGCTCCTACTTCTAACCTAGGCCCAAATCCTGCTGTCAATGTGTCTGCTTTACCTATTGAGACTGCTATGCCTCCCCTTATTTGAAACTGTTAAGGGACGTAGATTCACCAGGTCCTCTCTTAAAATTCCCTCTCCTTGTCCTATTTCTATGACAAATATTTTCCACCCTTCAGGATGACCTGGGGGATTCTGATTAGGAGTCAAACACCTTGCACAGGTCTGAGCTGGCTACTGAGGATGAAGAAAGCAGATCTACTGAACTTTCTAAAGAAAAGAAAGGGAAAAAAGGAAAAAAAAAGAAAAGCTAGTAGCAGTTTAAAGGGAGGGCCTTAAAAATTACTGTGTAATAGATGGCTACTTTGAAGCTGGTGTCTTTCAACATCTGTAGCTTAAAGACCTATAAAAAACAGATATCCCTGTTTTCCTTTTTTGTCTCCCTTGATGTTGATGTTTTTTTTGTTCCAGAAACATGCCTCTCCTCTCTCGCTGAGGTAGAACAAATAAAAAGACGATGGCATTTGGGTCCTTCCTTTTGGACTTTTGGTTTAGAAGCTGCAGATGGGATTGGCATTCTTTTTAAATCGACTAAATTTTATGTTACCAGGCTTATTGATGTTAAGCCAGGGAGGGCTTTGGTGCTTGACTGCTCCCTTGGGGATTTTTCATTTCATTTTTATTTTTATACTTGTAAATCCAAATAAGCAAACTGCCCGTTTTCATTGGAGACAAGTTTAAAACTAAAAAAACACACACAAAATTAACAAACAAACATAATACAAAAAAAATTCAATCAATAAAATACAATACATAAAATACGTCATGTTTCCAAAGATAGCTACTGTTTTATCCGTGTCTTAAAACCCTGACAGGAGTTATTATTAACAACTTCTGAAGATTTCATGTGAACCTGAAAAGAACTATTCTGAACAATTTCTAATGGAATTCTATTAAAAAAACTAGGTGCTCTAAATAATAAGGATCTTTGCCCAAGAGTAGTCTTAAAAAATGGTATTTTAAATTTATAATTGTGCCGGGACCTAGTAAACAACACATTAACTAATCTAGGAAACATTAAAGAAATAGAATAACGAAAAAAATTACATTTAACTTTAAATAAGAAAATGCCCATCTTATAAAGTACTCGATTTTCAAAAGATAAGGAAGATGACTGATTGTACAGATCAGAGCAATGGGCTCAAAAGTGTAAATTTAGCCAAAACCTCAGAGCTGAATGATAAATTACTTTAAGAAGACTCAGAACATTAGTACATGAGGATGTATAGATCAGTATGCCATAATCGAGTATGGAGAACAGAAAGCTATGAACTAAGACCTTTCTGGATTCCAAAGTCAAAAAAAGATTTAACTCTATAAAGCATACCCAACCTCTGATGAAGGATTTTCCTCAGATTCTGAACATGAGGTTCAAAAGAAAAATGTGTGTCCAACATAATACCTAAGTATTTAAAAACAGATACATTTTCAATTATGTTTCCTGTCCTATCCGAAATTGGAAGCAAATCAATTAGCACATTTTTCTTCTTAGAAAACACCATTACTTTGGTTTTATGGGAATTCAAAACCAGGTGACTTAAGGATAACCAATCCTGCAGGAAATTAAAATCAGTTTGAAGATAGGAAAGGCGACATTGGGTCTGGGATCTGAACAAGAAAGAACAGCGTCATCTGTATAAAGAATCATTTTAGTTTTTGTACATATATCAGATACGGAATTCATAAATAAGGAAAAAATAAGTGGTCCCAGAATTGAACCCTGGGGCACACCACAAACTAAGGGAAGAGAATGGGATAAAGATGAACCAATAATAGTTCTAAATGATCTTTCAGACAAGAAGTTTTGATACCACATATTTACTTCATTGAAAAATGAAGACCTTGAAGCACACCAGGAAGAAGATCAAATTCAACCAAATCAAAAGCCTTGGTGAGGTCCATGAACAGTGCCTCACATGAAAGTCCACTATCAAGTGCTTCATGGACACTGCCCGTGAACCCCACCAAGGCTGTTTCAGTGTTATATCCTGGCTTAAAGCCATGTTGGTTCTCTGATAACAAAGAACACCTCCCAAGAAAATTCAAGGTTTGGTCCATGACAATCCTTTCCAGAATTTTTGAAATAGGTGATAAAAGGGAAATAGGATGATAATTAGTAACTAAAGAAGGATTTCCATTCTTTAGGATGGGTTTTATAACTTCTCGTTTCCAGCTACTCGGAAAAACATTATGATACAAGGAAAAGTTAAAGATATGAACTAATGGATAAACAAAACAATCAATACCCATTCTAATTATCCTAACATCAACACCATCCTGGCCCTGAAAAGGTTTGGGATTATTTTTCAAAAAGTATTTTTTTACTGAGGAAGGGGAAAGAGACTTAAAATAAAACTTTGGATTAATGTCATTATGAATATCATTATTATCAGATACATCATCCAAATCTATTGGAGTTCTACAGGGGCCTAAGTTCCCAAAATGACTATTGAAAATATTAGATACCCTAAGATGATCAGTTATACTTTGTCCATTATGATGAAGAATAGGAATGGAATCTACTTTACCCTGTCCCAAAATTTTATTTAAGGAACTCCAAGTCTTTTTAGGATTTGCCCTGAAATTCCTTTGTTTATTTAACCAATAGGCAACCCTAGCTTTCCTAATTTCAGATTTACACTTATTTCTAAGTGTCATACTCTTGAAGAGCAATCAGGGTTCTAGAAAGAGTATAAGATTTCCAACACTTGTCACATTTTCTCATTAAGTAAATTAGGTCCCTTGTAACCCATTCTTGTTTGGATGATCTAATTCTTATTTTAATCAAGGGAGAGATTATATTTGCAATTGCATGATAAGCTATGCAAAATAATTCCCACATTTCATCAATGTTAGTGCTAATTACCAAAGGGGAACAGTCAATTTATTATATAAATCTTGGATTACCTGGGGGGTAAACTTAGCCAAATTTCAACATTCAACATATCTGGGAGGACTTTTTAATAATTTTATGGACCACTCACATTTGACAGGACAATGGTCACTCATGGTGTCGGCCATAACCTCAGATTTAAAAATTCTATCAACATGAGTGACAATGATCCAATCAAGGATGGTCCCTACAGTTGTTTTATAATTGAGTCTGGTAGTTTTCTTAATTAATTGTGTTACACCCAGATTAACCAAAGTCTCTCTGATTCCACCCTTCAAACTTTTATCCCAACTGCAATTAAAGTCACCAAGAGTAATCCATTCTCTATTAGAGGGAAAAACTTCACGAAAAAGGGTCAATAAATCTAAACCATTTAAAATTTTACCAGAGGGAAAATAAACAGTACTAAGAGTCAAATATTTACTTTGTCCAAAAATCAAATCAACAGAAATCATATTACATCCAGAATTTTCCCAGAAAAGTCAAAAATAGTGTAATCAAATTTACAAAGAATATACATTACAACTCCACCTCCTCTTTTTCCTTCTCTGTCATGTCTAACGAGATTATAATTAGGGAGATAAATCTCAGAGTCCTTAATACCATTATGCAGCCATGTCTCAGATAAAGTAATAATAGCAAAAGAATGATATTGGGACCAGGCCACAAATTGAGACCATTTAGATAACAAACTTTGTATGTTCAAATGAACAATTTTAAGAGTAGGAGAGACAGAACCCTTGTTAATACTAACTGTGGCTGACTCACAGTCTATCTCAGAAGAAAAGTTAGGCCCAGGATGTGGATGCACTGATCCAGACATAAGTAACAATAACATAATTAATCTTTTTAAATTATTCCTTTTCTCTATCATTTTTAGTGGATGAGGTAGTGACCAATCTACATGTGTGCTCACTATATTGAAAATTATGAAATATACAAACTTCATAAGAAAAAGACAGAAGTAAAACATGAGATTCTGACAAATACATCCCTGTAAACCCATTGCCCTGATCTGTACTGAATGGACAAGAATAGTGCAATAAACACTCTACTTTTTCAACATGTGAAACAATTGAAAATGAGCAAAATGTTAATAACATCAACATTGTGTAAATAAAAAACATAATAAAAAAGAAAATAAGGAAAAAACAAAACTTAAAACAAACAAACTAAAAACGAAAAAAATAAAATTACAAAACAAAAAGAGCATAACAAATTCAAACAAGGTTTTAAAATACTTAACAAATCAAGATAAAATTTGCCTTCTGAGAGACAGAGAGCAGGATTAGTTGCTAACAGATTTTCTTCTATGGAGTCGCGCTCGAGCCACTCGCAATCGCTCATGCTTGCTAGCAGTGCCAGCTTTTAAAAGGCAGGAGATCCCACCTCCCAGTAAACAGCAACAGGTGCAGTCACTTCCCAAACTCACAACCCCAGTAATCAGCAAAGCATCCCAAACAGTACCTGGGGGGGGGTGACAGGTAAAGCGCAATTGCAGCAGAAATGATCCCTTGTGGACTGCTTCCTTGAAACAAGTTGCACAGAGCTCCTCTCAGAACCAGACAAAACAGCAGCTACTGTGGAGATAATAGTAGCGTGAGCTTTTAAAAGGCAGGAGAGCCCACCTCCCAGTAAACAGCAACAGATGCAGGATTTCTCATTTCATTTTATTAATCTTTATGCCCCTCAGCTTAAAACAGCTTGAATTGAGCTATTTGATAAAATTAAGCCCTTCTTATATACAAGAAAACATATTATTTGGGGAGGGGACTTTAATTGTACCTTGGACACTAAACGTACAGGGGTCACATAGAAAAAGATGTACTGTGATTCCAATGCCCTTCTACATATTATTTCTGGAGCCAGTATACGGGATGCTTTCTGAAGCTTACATACCACAGGCACTGGAGCTACTTACCATAGGCATATATACGCTACCCGTATTGATATGTTTTTTGTCTCTAAGTATTTGATTCCTATTTGGTGTATATCTCAACCCTCGGAATTTTCAGATCATAATATTTTATTTTGTACTTTAAGTTTATCTACTATTCCTCCAAAAATGTTTTCCCCACATAATCGCTGGCAGTTCAATATGTCCCTTTTAGACTCCCCTTCCCTTTTCTTTTGTATTGAGGTTTTCTTTGCAAGTCAGGACTCTATTATGTGCTCCTATGATTCTTTGTTGAATTGGTGGCTGGATACCAAAACGGAGCTTAAACAACTTATGCTCTCCTTTAGTAGAAACCGGGCTAACACTAATTATTTAAACTATCTTCTTTTGAGAAATCAATTATATAAGTTAATGTCTCTTCCCCCACAGGATAAGAAAGGATTTGCATCTCAAATTTTTGAAATTAAGAAACAAATGAAAAACTATCAATATGATAGGGCTAAATCTTTGGAGATGGAATTTAGATTTAGCACACAGACGACACCAGTATCAGATCCATATGTGGCATGCAAACAGTGGTTAGATAATACTTTGATGACTCACCTTACCACAACAAATGGAAATATTGTAACCACGGATTTAGGAATGTTAGCAGCAGTACAACAGTTTGTCAGTACCACGTTTCATCCCATTCCTGTTACCTTTTCTCCCTTACTGTCTGTATTTACTGCACCATTGCCCCAGGTACCTATAGCCATGGTACAATCTCTAGTATGACCTATACTGCCCCATGAGGTCGAGGCTGCTATATCTCAATTAAGTATGGGTACGTCACCCGGAATGGATGGTATCCCCAATGACTTTCATAAACGTTTTTTGTCCCATATGACCCATTTTTTACCCTTGGTTTTCAATTTTATGTTGACTTCCTCTTCTTCTTATTTTGGTTTCAATACCTCTCTGTTACATTTTTTGTACAAATCGGGGGATAAGACCCTTTTGACTAACTGGAGGCCTTTAAGTCTACTAAATAGTGATTATAAGATTCTAGCTAAAATTCTTAATAATAGATTATTGATGGTTGCTGATCTCCTTATTCACCCGGCTCAGACTTGTGCTATTCCCAACAGACGTATACAACACAATTTATGTATTTTACGGGATTTATTTGAAGCTAGTAATAGACATCATCTCTCTGGGTTTGTGGTGGCCTTAGACCAGGCTAAATCTTTTGATAAGGTACGTCATGATTATCTTTTTCCCCTTTTAGTTCAGTATGGTATTCCTAAACCCTTTGTGTATTGGATATCTTTGCTCTATGCTGGGGCAACTATTACCCCTATGGTTAATGGACTTTTTGGCACTGATATTCCTCTCACTATTGGGGTGAGACAAGTTGTTCCTTAAGCCCTCTTTTATACTCCTTCATTTTGGATCCTGTGATCCAACAGATACTTTGGGATACTAGCATTATAGGCATGGCTCCCTCCCCTTTTTTGCCACATGAGAAAATGACTGCCTATGCAGATTATATTACTTTATTAGCCCAGGATGTTTCCTCCTTAATGAAGGCTTTGCAGATTTTTTCCCATTTTGGCTCTTTATCTGGTGCTATGCTCAATATGGATAAGAGTTTTATTTTTTCTTTGAATTCTATATGTCCAGCATCTTTAGACACCTTAGGGATTCCAGTGGTTTCTTCCCCCTCACAAGATTTGGGGTATTTGGTTTGGTCTGGGTGATTTGGCTACTTACAATTGGGAAAAGCAGTTACATATAGGAGAGAACAAGGTTCATAGATGGAAAGGTTGGAAAATTGGGAAAAAGAAATTAGTTCTGATTATTAAACAGTTTTTACTCCCTGTATTTTTATTTTTATGCTATGTTTCCCCCCCTCCATTGCATCTGGAAACTAAAATTCTTAGTCTCTTCTTTCAGATGCTCTGGGGCAATAGATTAAATCCTGTGAGAAGGGATATTACCTATTTGCCTAATAATAAAGGATGTTTAGCTATGATCAACCCTATTGTTTTTTATCATTCCCTGTTTTTTCTTGGTTCATTTACTTATTTATGGACTCCTGCTACCCTTTCTTGGCAGTTGTGGTTGCAATTCCTTTGTCACGGTATTTTGATAAATGGATGTTATTACCCCCTAAAATTCTATCTTTGGATTTTTTACCGGCTTATGGTTTGTCCACTCTTAAGAAAATGCAACAATGGAAGGTTTCTTTTCCTACTTTACTGACTTTACATAGAAAATCATTTTATACCTTTATTGTTTATGATGTACAGAAAATAGTTTTATTATTTCCTGAATGTGTACCCATTAAAATGATGTTTTCTTTACACAAATTGACGGATTTTAGGATTCCTCCTCATATTTGGGATGTTGTGTGGATCTCTATTCAGGGGAGACTGGGTGTTCAAGGTAATTTAAAATATAAACCCCTGACTGAGAGATTCTGTCTGAGACCTACATCTATTAATAGTGAGGAAACTATGCTTCATTTTTTTATTAATTGCCCCATAGTTAGTTTTTTTTGGCAGGACGCTGCTACACATTGGCATTTACCCTTTCTAAATCATATATCTTATCACACCATTGTTTTAAGGGATTATACAGTGATCTGGAAGTCTTATCATAACAGTACTCTGAATGTTTTTTTTTCCTTTGTCCAATATTTTTTATGGCAGGCTCATTGTCACTTTGTATTACAGCAACAGCTAGTTTTAAACATTACCATTTTTTAACAGATTGAAGATGGTTTGCTATCTGTTAAAGACAATGATGTTCGTAGATTCTCTAAAGCTAAAGTAGATACTTTACGGAAACATTTTTTCTTTTGAAATATGTTATATTGATTGTTTCTGTTCCTTATGGATTTTTTCTTTTGTACACCTGAATATTTCTGATGCATTATTGTTTCTCTTGTGATGTTATGATTTATTTTCAATAAACTTCCCCTACTCTTTTTGAGAAGTGAAATGGGATCTTTAACATGCACCTAAACTACCACCAATCCAGGCAGATGGGACCTCGGTTTAACATCTCATCCGAAAGACGGCACCTCAGAAGTGCAGCACCCCTCTCATGCTGCACTACAGTGTCAGTACTGGGATATTAACCCAAGTGCCAGATGTGGGAACTGAACCCACAGCCCTCTGATCTCCTGGCCTCAGAGGCAAGTGTGCTACCTACTGAGCCACTGACACTGACAAACACACTTTGGACTGTGGAAAAGGGGAGCTTCTGCTGCTTCTGTTTCATGGAGAAAGTGATATGGAATTATTAACAGGGGAAATCATTTCAGAGCCATGGCTGCCAGCAACATGCATGGGAGCAATGCTCTTTTTCTTCCTTTGCTGATGTCATATTGGTGATGGACTTTTATACAGTGATGTTATGCTCAGATAGCATCACTTGTGAAGTGGGCAGTGACCAGAGCGCAAAAAATGTTCTTGCCATTGTATAATGTATGATGTTTGACTGATCTTGCATGATCTGCAAGAATAACATCAGAAAATTTACCTAGTATCTAAACTACTGTAAGTTCTTCGTGTGACTGTGCAAGAATTTTATCTGAAAAACAAACTAATTTTTCTTCCATGAAAAAATGCAAGTTTATTGCAAGTACATACAAGGTTTTGCAGGATCACAATATACATATTAAGACCAATAAAGAAATCTGCAAGTTAAAATGAAGAGTGGAACAAAATAGTTATACTTGCATGTTTTTTGAGTAGTATATATACAGGATTGTTTTCTTAAACTATTCTGACAAACGTGTATGAAAAATCCTGTGCTTGCATTATTCAAGAGACATGCATCTCATGCATACAGCTTTACAGCTTTTGATAGCTCAGATTGCACCTAATGATTTGTATAAGTACTGTGATGACATACAATATGCACCTAATGATCTGTACATGCACTATGATGACATACAGTATTACCTGTATGTATTCAGAGTAGAGAAATCTTTGTTTCTCAGTTCTTACAAGGTGTAACTTATCCTTAAACATTTCATTTTATATTTGCATGTTTCTTGACTAGTGCAAGCAAGAGACACATTTCTTAAACCAATATTGCATCGAAGTCAGTGCTGCCTAGGAAGCAGACCACTTAATTCTGCCCTCCGCTGTGTCTCATTGGTTAATACCTTCTGAAGGACAATAACTGAGGTTGCCCGCATTTTGCTGCTGATTGTTTACACATGCCGCTGCCTCGGAGGCAGACTACTTAATCCTGCACTGAGCTGTGTCTCATTGGTTTATATCTTATGAAGGACAGTAATTTCTGCAAGAACATTTTTATTCTTATCATAATGAATTGGATAACTCAACTGAAACAAGTTGATTTCCAGAGAGGTCTTTTGTACAAAAGTTACATCCCTTGTACTGTTGTTTTTTACCTTCAGACTGAAAAATGAATGGCAAAGAATCCCATAGCTTAGGTCCATTATAAAAGAAATGTTTTTGACCCAAGGTTGTTCTATAATTTGGGAGCTTATATTCTAATCCTTGGGTGGATCTTAAACCTTGTTTAGTTGGTCTAACTACCAGGTTATCCAGGATGTAATCAGGAACTAGTCCCTTGAAGCTCTTAATCATAAACAACACTGTATGCAATTAATGCCTCTCTGTGAGGCTGATCCATTGTAATTTTTCATAGAGGTCAATCCTATGAGTTCTTCTTGGGACATCCAATATAAACCTTGTTAACTTGTGATAAATAATATCAATCAATCAATCAATCAATCAATCAATCAATCAAACTTTATTTTTAAAAAGGCGCTTTTCTTAAAACCAAAGCGCCTGTACAATTTCATAGAACAATAAATAAACAAAATCTAAAACTATTATAAATCAATAAAAGCTATGTTAAAAAGGTGAGTCTTCAAGGCTCCTTTAAAACTCAGGACAGTCGGACTATTTTGCACCTGACAAGGTAGAGAATTCCACAGGGTCGGGGCCATAAAACTAAATGATCTAGCCCCTGACGTCTTCAAACGGACCCTGGGAATCTCCAGCAATCCCTAGTCAGTGGATCAGAGGGGGTGGGAGGGACAGTAGGGGCAAAGGAGCGCTTTCAGGTAAGTAGGTCCCTGGTCATGTAGGGCTTTATAGGTCAGCAAACCGACCTTGAAGGTGATTCGCCAAAATACTGGTAGCCAGTGCAGTCCAAAGAGCACAGGCATTATATGGCTGGATCTAGAAGAACCAGTCAATAACCTGGCGGCCGCATTCTGCACTAGCTGCAGACGGTGAAGCTCAACCCCCGATAGCCCTAGGTACAGGGAGTTGCAATAGTCAAAGCGGGAGGTGACGAAGGCGTGGATCAATGTTGGAAGATCTTCTGGAGAAACCAGATGCTTCACCCTGGTGATATTCCTCAGATGGAAAAAGGAAGTTTTGACCACCGCTGACACCTGAGCTTTAAGTGTCAAGCGGTCATCAATTATTACGCCAAGATTCCGCACCTGATCTGAGGTCGTCAGATGAACGCCTGCAAGCCTTAAGCCTGAGTGCGATCCAGCTGGCCAACCCGCCTCACAGCGACATTTGTCTACAACCAACACCTCAGTTTTCTACGGGTTTAACCTCAACCAACTCCCATTCATCCAATCTTGGATTTCTGCAAGGAAGTTATTAAATACCGACAAGGCAGCATCCTGGCCGGGTACAAAAGACATATACAGCTGGGTATCATCGGCATAGCAATGGAAACCCAGACCGTATCATCTTATAATCGCTCCCAATGGCAGCATATACACCGCAAATAACATAGGTGCTAGAATAGAGCCCTGCAGTACCCCACAAGATAGGGAGACTGATGCCGAGGAAAAAATTCCCAACACCACCCTCTGAGTCCTACCTTCGAGGTAAGATCTAAACCACCTAAGGACCATACCAGATAATCCACAGATGGACCACAGATGCTCTAACAGCACACCATGATCAACAGTGTCAAATGCTGCTGAGAGATCAAGAAGTACCAAGATAGAACAGGTCTTACGATCTCTCGCTATTAGGAGGTCATTTAGTACCCGAACAAGTGCTGTCTCAGTACTATGCCTCTTCCTAAATCCAGATTGGAGAGAATCGTAGATATTGTTGTTGGTCAAATGATCCTCCAATTGCCTTGCGACCACCTTCTCAATAACCTTACCCACAAAGGGTAGGTTAGAGACTGGTCTGTAATTTGCTAGACAATCTGGGTCTAAGGAGGATTTCTTTAAAAGAGCCTTAACTATAGCCTCTTTAAGGGGATCTGGAAAGATCCCCCTCTCCAAAGACTTCCAGACTATCAAAGCCAGGACTAAGCCGATTTTATCCACACATTCCACTAAAAGGCGTGTGGGGCCAGGGTCCAAATCACAGCTGGTTGGTCGCAATGCTCGTATGACCATCACAATATCATCGATTTTGGGGAGGCTGAAGTCAGACCATACCAACTGGGTATTCAACATCTCCAGCCGACCATCACCGCTCCCATTGGAGAGGGAAGAACGGACGTCTGATCTGATTTTGGCAACCTTATCTGCAAAGAAGTGAGCAAACTCCTCACACCGTTCTGTGGAAAAGGCCCTTCCGGGCTGAAGATAGACTGGATTGCACAGTCTGTCCACAGTCCGAAATAGCTGAGCTGGTCTATTCTGTGCAGCCACTATCTCCCTGGACAGGAACTCTGCCTTCTTACGAGAGATTGCGGATTGATAAACCATAGAATGGTCCAATCTAATCTATATTATCTATAATATCTAATCTATTAAGGCTCCTTTGAGAAGCACCTAAGTACACAATGTTTCCATAGTTAATTAAGGGCATGACTGGTGTATGTACCGCATGTTCCCTGGTTATTTCTGTCATGCAATGCTTATTTCAATATAAAAAAAAATAAACATTTCCCCACTTTTTTTTCAACAGTTACGGGAAAGATTTTCAAAACTTTGCCCCGGGGCTAAATTAGCACTGCCAGGTGAGCAAACTTAGCCTGGAGTGAACCACAAGCTATATTCAAAAGGAATAGCCCAGGGCAAAGAGCTTCTGAATATAGCATGGGAATGAGACCGGGCAAACTGGACTGGGTGTGCAGGGCAAACTTAGCCTAAGACAGCTCTGAATATAGCAACCAGGAAGTGCAATCACAACAGCAACATAGTGCACAGCAATGTGAAGCCCGGGCACTATGTGGCCAATGTGTGTGCCAGCAAATGTGTGGACCCATTACAGCTGCAGGCAGCAGTGCATCAGAATCTACAGTGTACAAAACTGTATAAAAGTCCACTAACAAGTAGCGCTGTGCTAACACATTAGCGTGGGTTTCGCATGGAGCTAAGCTGTTTTCCCAGTGCAAACACGTTTTCCCGGTGCTAAACCTTGCCATATTCAAAAGCGACATGCAGATAAGCCTACTTATGTAATCCGTGGGCAAACAGGCATATCCGCATGTTATTATGTGCTGCTTAGCATACATTACCATGCAGTTTGCCAAGTGCTACTGCATGGTGCACACAGCTCCACCTTTTGGTCAAAATGGCAGTACAGGCTGGACGCTGCAGGCCAAGACATACCCACATCATCCCCTGTTGGTCAGCATGGACTACAGAGCACTATACCTATATACAGTATATGTACAGTATATATATATATATATATATATATATATATATATATAGTATAGATATGTACACACAGCCTGAGTCCACACACATCCTGGAGGAAAGCCCGCATGCCTCACAAGTGTCCCTCAGTATGAGGGTCAGCCCTCATTTGGCCCCTTAGCACTGCTCTGTCCCTCACCCATCCCTCGTGGAAGAGGTGCAACCCACACAGTGAATGTGCTGTGATATCAGACTGTAGGGCAGACACACTGAACAGTCCAACCTACTAGATCTAAACTATATTTATGACAGGTGAGCACTATGGTTAACACAGTGTTCTGCCTTGTATCTCCATATCAGAGGACTTGTCAGTTATTCGGGGTCTGTGTCCCTCGTCATCTCAACAACAGCACACTACTTGATATCTTGCTGGTGAACAAACCCCGTCTATTCACACACACTGGAGTGCTCTTCAGTGATATAAGTGATCACTGCCTCATTACAGGAGTCAGATCTTCCAGCAAACCAACAACCCCAGCAAAATTTCTAATGAGGAGAGCCAAGAAAAACCTCAATATTGAAGGATATTTGCATGATCTAGCTCACTCTTCAAGCTGGCAAGAGTTTTATCTTGCACACTCTGTGGAAAAAGCACATCAGGTGCTAAACAGCATAATACTAAGTGCCCTTAATACCCATGCCCCAATCACTAGTGTCCCGAATAAAAAACAAATCTTGCCACTGGTTTTCAGCTGACCTCAAATCTGCACTGTTGGAGAGAGACAAATTATGGAAGATGGCAAGAAAAACCAAGAACCCAAATGACTGGGTGTTATTTAGGAAAGCCAGGAATAGCTGCACCAAGAAAGTAAGGGATGCAAAGGCTGCCTTTTTACTTGGCTGAACTTGACTCCTCCTATCACAATCCTGCTAGGTTCTGGGGCACCATCAAAGGTATTGTAGGGCAAGATTCTGGCACCTCTCTACCAACTCAATTGCACCACAATAATGGTTCTATGTCTGGCAAAATGGAAGTCCTGGATGCCTTCAATAACCACTTCACAACTGCTGGACTTGCCTTTGGCACCTCTCCAGCTAATCTGCTGCATGCACAACTAAGCTCCCAGTACACTGATGCCCAGAGAGCTGATTCTTCCTTCTCCTTCAAACCCATCCTGTTGAAGCAAGTAGAGGATCTTTTATGGCAGTTGGATATTAAAAAAAGCACAGGGGCAGACTGTCTTGACCCCTACTTTCTAAAGATTGCATTTCATGTACTTGCAGTTCCCCTAACACATCTCTTTAACCTATCTTTAACCTCTGGTTCTATTCCTATAGTGTGGAAGACCGCCCAAGAAGTTCCCCTTCTAAAATCAGGGGACCCTATGGACCTTAATAACTACAGGCCCATTTCCATTCTTCCAGTGCTATCCAAGATGCTAGAGAAAATAGTGAGCATCCAGCTAAGAGAGTACCTTGATGATGCTAACCTCTTGAATCCAGCTCAATCTGGGTTTAGGACCAGGCACATCACTGTCTCTGCACTGGCCAAAGTTACAAATGACTGGCAAACCGAATTAGATAAAAAGAATAGTGTCTGTGCAGTATTTCTTGACCTAAGTAAGGCATTCGACACTGTGGACCATGAGCTGCTACTCTCTTCCTTGCATTCCATTGGCCTAGATCCACCCTCCTTTAAATGCTTCAGGTGTTAACTTATGGATAGGTCACAGCAGGTGAAAGCTGAAGGTGATCTATCCCCTTTAAAACCACTGCTAAGAGGAGTTCAGCAAGGATCTCTCCTGGGCCCTATCCTTTTTGCTATCTACATTAACAATATTGATTCAAATCTAACCAAAGCCACTGTCCACCTCTTTGCTGATGACACTGTTTTGTATGTCAGCAACCCATCACCTGCAGTTGCCCGTGAAATCTTACAGGCAGAATTCTCCTTGCTGCAATATCAACTACTTGAGAAAAAGCTTCTTTTAAATGCAAAAAAAACAAAAGCAATGCTTTCCTCCAATCATAGCTCCACCAGCACCTCCCCACTAAGCAGTCTCCCTCAGCTATGCACTATCCTTGGAGAAAATCTGGAGTATGTAGAAAAATTCAAATACTTAGCTGTGTGGATTGATAACAGACTTGACTTCACTTCACACATCATATTGAAGAACTGCTGAAAAAACTTCGCCAAAGGCTTGGCCTAGTCTATAGAATTAAACACTTCCTAACAAGAGACTCAAAGATGAGGTTATTCCAGGCCACTTTTCTTTCAGTTGTTGACTAAGCAGACTTCCTTTATAGTCACTGCCCCATCTCCTACCTAAGCAAGCTGTATACCCTGTACCATAGAGCAATAAGATTTATAACAGATCTTCCAGCTAACACTCATCATTGCTCTCTCTATGCTGCAGTTGGATGGGTTTCTGTACATCTCAGAAGGAACAGAAATGAAATGCAGCACTATGGATCTACAGAGCATTGTCTAAAAAACTTCCAAACTATATTCTAGACTGCTTCACCCAGGCCATAGCTAGCTCCTATGCCCTAAGAAGAAACAACCTCATCATGCTCAAAATACCTAAAGTCAACACCCGGCTAGGGAGGATGGCAATCAGCTATTCTCTAGCTATGGCTTGGAATAGTCTACAGAAATCCCTAAAGCTGTCCAATCTTATATCTATAGCATCCTTTAAACAGCTTTGCACAAGCTTTTTCATAGAGAAATGCAACTGCTACCACAAGAGCTAGACTTGCCATTTCACAACCCCATCTTCCAGACAGCCACCACATATGGCATTTTTTTGTTCCACAGTTCTCCCTTTCGGGCAGCCACCCTTTTTATAGTACCCCAGTTCCATTTAATTCTACCTAACTACCTACTACTACCTAATCCTTCTCCCACTAATCACTGGCCCTTACATTATTCCTAAATGCTCCCCATTCATCCTAGTATTACATTATGCTGTGTGTATGCCTTGACTCCTATATTGGGATATGTATATACTTTATCTTTTGTATAATTTTCCTGTAACCTACCTTGTCATGTATGTCTGAATCAACTTCTTACCCTTGATCATTGTATTTATAAGTGGTTTTTTTTCTGTATCTGTTATGCATATATTAGTGCATTGATGTATATGTTGTGTACCAACTATCAAACCTTGACCTTATCAGGTCCATCTTGTAAATGAGCCTTGCTCAATGATGCTCGCCTGAATTGATAAAGATTTGATTGATTGATTGATTGATCTCTCAGTTTGAGTGTCCAGATATGGCCATGTCCCCCATTACAGTGATAAAGCATTGCGAGGTATGGCAGCCCCCCCTCCATGATTCCTGACCCCCTGTAACCACAAATAACACAGATAACCCTGGTGTGCCAGTGGTCCCCCAACCCCCCCAGCATGATCCCGACCCCCAGTAGCCCCGAATATCACAGTAATATTTGGCGATCTAGTGGTCCCCACCGGAAGTGCCCTGGCCTTCCGCCTGTACCTAAGAATAGGTATGGTGCAGTAGACTGGCTCAGCCCTCCTCTCACCACCATGACTGGCTGCTGACTGCGATATGCATGGCGCTACTAAAGTGGCGCTCATGCATCTACAGTGGTGACCTGCCGTGGTGGTGAGAGGAAGAACTCCCCACCGTACCTATTCTGTGTACAGGAAGGACAGGTGGCACACTGCTGGGTGGGGAGCACCTAGACCACCAGGTATTGCTGTCTTTTGGAGCTGCCAGGAGACAGGGATCATGCTGGAGCTGTGGGGGGGCCACTAGAACACCAGGAAATTAATTAATTACCATGGCTACAAGGGTTGGGGATCATGCTGGGGGGTGGGAGGACCACTAGAACACCAGGAAAATTAATTCATTACCATGGCTACGGGGTTGGGGATCAAGCTGTGGGTGGGGGGACCACTAGCATGCCAGAGATGACTGTACTTATTGGGGCTACTGGAGCTTGGGGATCTTGCTGGGGGGGCACCACTGCACTACCACCAGCTTTTGTTCAGTGGTATTTAGCACCATGCTACAGGTCGCTCTAATGCCTGTAGCGCAGCGCTATGCTTTTGAATATGTCAGTGCACCAGCATTCAAGGCCCCTCCCCTCAGTCCCTCGGTTGCATATATTATAATTTGGTGTCAGCGCTAACACCTAGCGCCAGTGCTAAATGTCCTTTTGAATATTGCAGTCAGGTGCAAATTCGGTGCTAGTCCAGCACAATGGATTTGTGCCCGGCACTAAACTTTGAATATCTGGCACTCAATATGTAACTCCCACTTTAGTGCTGAGTCCAATTGTATTCCCAGGTATTTATAGCTATGTACCTGTCCCAAGTAGATGCTACTAAATGTCTTAATCTGGAGGGATGCTTTTGGCAGACTCATGTTTCTGCCTTGCTTTCTGTGTAGTACTGCTTTGGAGAAAGAGTTTTTCAGTGTAGGTTTGCTGGAATGCTCATTGTTCTGTTGATTCTCTTGTGTGAAGCAACTTCTTTTTGAATTGCTTCAAGTATAGTACTTCTTTTGGGAAAGAGCTTTTCAGTGCATGTTTGCTGGATTGCATCCTAGGCAGCACTCCCTATCAGGCAGACCATTTAATCCTACCCACTGCTGTGTTTCATTGGTTAATACTTTCTGAGGGACAGTAACTTCTTGCTGTGATTGGGTGGGTATAGGCTGCCCCTGTTTGGTTGACATTCAGAAGGCACTTTTTGTGTTTGATGCACTTGTGCACCAAACATCTTGGGACAATAACGGGAAATGAGAGGTGTGTCACTGTTAAGCCAATTACTGCTGAAACTGCAATGGGCATGGCACAGCACACCAATAACTAGCAACTCTGGTCATGACAGCAGTTCAGTTTTGCTGATGTGGCATGCCCTGGACATAAAAATAATGAACTGCTCCATTTCTTTCTGTAGCACAAACTCCTGCCATGAGCATTATAATGCACACAAATGTGCATGGCCTCAGTTACAGCCTATTTTCACTTCTCTGACCCCCACCCCAAAAGCTGAAACATTAGCCATGGTATGGCTTTCTCTCCTAGTGCTCACTTCTTAGCCCCCACCCCCGCACTTCAACAGTAGCCACAGTGTAGCTTTCTCTCCCCTCTCCTCCTGGTACTCACTTCTCTACACCCCCCCCCATGGTGCAGCTTTCTGTTAAAGCCAACATCAGGTTGTGCAATCCCAGTGCAGCATGTAACCACCCCCCATTAATGTGGTACACTGGGAGCCCACCCCAATGTACTGAAATAATTATTGTCAGTTGTGTTTCTTATGTTTCTGACACCAGGATGACCACTCATGGTGACAGACGTGACCCCCCCAAAACACTTCTATATCCTTTGCTGACATTGGGGTGCCCAATCCCTGGATCAGCATGTCTCCCACCCCCAAACACACTATTGTGGGACGCTGGAAGTCCACCCCAGTGTGCCTAAATGTATTTATATTTTTTAACCTGTAAAATAAAGAAAATCATCCCCAGATGGCTTTTTTTAACCTGTTAAAAAGAAAACAGTCCTTCATCATCTCACCAGTCCCTCTCCCCACCGCCATCCTCCCACTGAGCACCCACATCCCTTCCCTTCCCCTTCCCCATACTTACCTCCATAGGTCACTGCTGTCATCTTCTCCTGACCAGGACACATCTCCACTCGTCATAGCCAATGGGCAAACTGAAGAATCAAAGGTAAGCTCTCTATAATGGGAGTCAATGGGGGTTTCAACTTATGTTGATATCTCAGCCATTTTTTTGAATTTTGGCCCCAAAATTTCAACATGGGGTTCTTGGGACCCCACCTCATGAACACTGTCACTGACATTTTATTATTCGGTCCTGAAAGATGATTTTGCATTCACTGCACAGAATCCCCTTTTGAGACTGAGTAACAAAATGACAGAGCCACTTTTCATGAGGTGGGGTCCTCAAAAGGCCGTGTTGCAAATTTAGTGAAAAAATTCCAGAAAATAACTGTGTAGCAAGCATGCATTACACAGTTTCTATGCACACTTGTAACTTCACCAAATTTTAGTATTTTCACTACAGATTTTCAACATTGCCATTTTTCACACCTGCTTATGAGCAGTATAGCTGTCATTTTTCACTTCCTGTCCAAAACATTTTTGCTCCTGTGTGGCAGATTTGTGCAGTCGCTGTGCAAAATCAACTTTTGGGCTGGATTAATGAAATCACTGTGTCACTGTTCATGAGGTGCAGTCTCAAAAATGCCATGTTGAAAATTTGGTACAAAAATACCTGAAAATGGCCGTGTTATGTGCTGTCACTGAAATTTCGCTATGCATGATTGTACTTTGTCAAATTTTTATATTTTCATTCCAAATATTCAGCACTGACAATTTTTTGCACCACCTCATGAACACTATAGCTGTCATTTTCCACATCCTGCCTGAAATGTGTTTCCACACCAGTGACGCCGAATGACACAGTTGCTGCACAAAATCACCTTTCAGGATTGAGTAACAAAATAGTAGTGCTACTATTCATGAGGTGGGGTCCCAAAAAGCCCATGTTGAAAATTTGTAGCAGAAATACCAACAAATGCCTGGGGCATTAGGGTTTCCAACTGTAATGCCTCACCCTATAGAGACTGACAGGCATCGGGGGTGTGACTTGGGATCATCGACTGTAATGCTCACACCATCCCACACCCACTCTGCAGTCAGTGACAGGCATTGAGGTGTGCCATTGGGTCTTCAGCCCTAACGTTCACCCTATTCTCCTATAGTGCATCCATCTCAGCTTATTTACCTATGGAATGGGGTGAGCAAAAGGTCCAAAGACCACAAGGCACACCGCAATGCCTTTTGGTGTCTGCAGGGTGGGGTGATGTGGAATAGTGTGAGTGTTATGGCTGATGAACAAAAGGCACACCCCAATGCCTGTCACTCTCTGCAGGGTGGGGATGGGGTTTGGCATTGGGTTGGAAACCTTAATGCCTCAGTAAGAAAATAAATCAGGGAGGGGTGGTGGATGTCACCTACCTTGATTTCAGGAAAGCCTTCAACACCAATCAACTTAGAAGACAGATTAACAAGATGGGTAGTCTGGCCACAGGGCACCATCCAATAAACTGGGTTATAAACTGGCTACCAGACAGGAGGCAAAGGGTGGTGGCAATGGGATTCAATCCAGGGAGAAGGTGGTAACCAGCAAGGTACCTCAGGTATCAGTTCTTGGACCAGTCCTGTTAAATGTCTCATTACAGACATTGAGGAAGAGCTAGAAGAAAAGGTCTGTCTGCTTGAAAAATGGTCTGAGTAGTGGCAACTGAGGTTCAATGCAAAGAATCGCAAATAATGCACCTGGGAAGAGGGAAATCTGGGGAGAGTTACAGGATGGGGGGAGGTGCTGACTATCACCAAGGAAGAAAGGCACCTAGGAGTTATCAGTTCTAATGACCTAAAGGTGTCAAAACAGAGCACACATGTTGCAATGAGGGCCAGTGGCATGTTGGGATGCATAGGCAGAGGTATCACTAGCAGAAGGCATGAGGTGGTGATGCCACTGTATGATGCACTGGTGAGGCCTCACCTACAGTACTGAGTGCAATTCTGGAGGCTGCAACTGTGCAAGGACATTGACAGGGTGGAGGCGGTCCACAGAAAGGCAATCAAGATGGTATAAGACATGCAACACAGAACATATCAGGAGAGATTAAAGGACCTCAACATGTGCTCATTGGAGGAAAGGAGAGAGCGGGGGAACATGATAGACATGTTCAAATACCTCAAGGGCATAAACAAGGTGCAGGGGTGGACATCTTCCAATCCATTAAATGTTTGACATTGACAAATACTTGTTTCAAATCCCTTGCTTATTTGTTTTTCTTGTTGCATTCTTTCCTGTTCTTCCTAGAAGGAAAGGTCTGTCTGCCTGTTTGCAGATGACACCAGAATACTCCAGAAGGGATGGAAGAAATGAGCAGGGACATGGGGAGGCTAATATTCTTCAGGTGAAGCTACCTCTGGCTGGAAGCTGCAATACTGAACATAGGATTTGCAAGAAAGCGAGTTGTGCTCACAACAGAGGGAGGTGAACCTTACAATTGTCTTTGGTTTGTAGCAGATATTCTGCAGGTGGAGGCTACTTCTAACTGAAAGGTGAAATAAGGAACTTAGAATTATCAGGAAAGACAGTCTTTCAAGCAACAGAGGAGGTGGCTCTAGCTTTACTTTTGTTACAATTCTTAAGATTTTCAGTGCAGGAAGAGTTTAAAGCACAACTGACTTATTTTGGGGTTGACTGCTTTCAGAGCACAAACCACCAGGCTGTTTGGGGCTGGGGAGGTTTACCTGTGTCTGACTTGGATGTCTGGATTTTTCTCTGCTTGATTAGCAGGGTATTTTCTCTGTCAAATTGTTGTGTAGGGCATCTTGCTGACAGGAAGGCACTCATCGCAGCGGTGGGTCAGAGCTTTCAGCTGATTGTTTTGTGAGGGCACAGTTTAGGCACACCCAGTCAGTTGTTCCACTCCACAATCCATACACCATTCTGGGGGAGCATAGCTCCTCAATGGATGCACCCACAGAGGAGACTAAAGAGGCTGAGGACAACTGTCACAAGGGAGGCCCACAGGAAGGAGGCAGAGGACACCACAAGGAAAGGAAGCAGCTCCTGTTGGGGGACTCAATTATTAGAGGGATAGAACTGGGGGGAGCAGGGAAAACTGAAGTAAGGTGCCTGCCTGGTGCCATGGCTTGGAGGAACAGGAAGTGCATCCTCAGGATCACGAGAACAGCTGCACGGGAGTCTGAGCTGGACGTCATTGTCCACCTAGGGACAAATGACTTGGCTCATCATGAGATTAGAGCAGTGCAGGAGGACTTTGTAGAGTTGGAGGGGCCTAAGACAAGTAGCACACACAGTATCCTTCTCAGAGGTGCTGCCTGTCAATGACATGGGTGAGGTGAGGGTACTTTGCACCATGCAGTTTAATGAATGGTTGAAAAAATGGTGTGGAGCACAGGGGTTTGGCTTTATTGGGGACTGGGGTTCCACCTGGAGGGACACCAGCCTATACTGGCAGGATGGTCTGCATCTGTCCAGGAAGGGAACAAGTCTTTTGAGCAATCGGTTTAAATGCTTCATTGTAAGCTTTTAAACTAGTCAAGGGAAGGCACTGATAAGCAGCAGGAAAATCCCAGCTTCTCCTACAAAACAGGGAACTAAATGAGAAAAAGACTGAGGTAGAAAGGTCAGTGGGGGATGCTGCAACAGAAGGTAAAGCCATCAAAAAATGGAGAGCAATGAGTACCAATGCCCGTAGTCTGAGTAACAAGCTTCCTGAATTAGTGGCCTTGATGGAGAAGGAACATCTGGATATCGTGGCAATCACAGAAATATGGTACACACAAAACCATGACTGGGATGTAAACATACCAGGATACACTATCTACAGGAGGGACAGGGAGGGTAAAAGAGGAGGAGGAGTAGCTCTTTACATAAGGGAAGGAATTAAAGCAATAGAACAAAAGAGTAAACAGGGAGGAGAAGAAGCACTGTGGGTAAATTTGGAGACAGGCAATGGCACCACAATCTGCAGAGGGGTTGTATACTGACCCCCTTCTCAGGGGGAGGAAATGGACAAGAAAATGATAGAAAGTATACTTAGAATGGCAGAAAAAGGGGAGATATTGCTGATGGGTGATCTGAATATGCCAGATGTTAACTGGAGTGCAGTTGCAGCAGCCACTTTGAAGAGTCAGGTTATTCTAGATGCCCTACAGGGGGCATGCCTTAGACAACTAGTATTGGAGCCCACTCAAGAGGGAGCAATCTTAGACCTAGTTCTCTCAAATGGAGATGGAGAGAGGATCACAGATGTAGAAGTGGGTAGCCATCTGGGAACTAGCGACCATCAAACAGTATGGTTCACAATAAACACAGCAATAGAGTCAAGCCACACAAAGGCAAAAATACTGGACTTTAGGAGGGCTGACTTTGCCAAAATGGGTGAGTGCCTAAGGAATGCACTAGCAAATGGGCAGGAAGGAAGGGTGGAAGAACAATGGGGAATAATAAAAACTGCCATCACAGAGGTAACAAGCCTTTGTGTGAAGCAAATAAACAAGAAACCACTATGGTTCTCAAAGGAAGTGTCAGTGAAGGTTCAAGAGAAAAAGAAAGCATTCAGGAAGTACAAGAAATCACAGAAGGAGCAGGACAGAGAACTGTATCAGTTAAAGCAAAAGGAAGCTGGGAAGGCAGTCAGAACAGCAAAGGCTCAAACCGAGGAAAAGATAGCCAACTCAGTTAAGAAGGGGTATAAAACCTTTTATAGGTACATCAGGGAGCGAACAAAGACCAAGAGAGAGATAGTGAGGCTTAATAAAGGGGAGGGAGGGTGGCCAGAGGGTGACTGTGAAAAGGTAGAGATAGTAAACAAATATTTTTGCTCAGTATTTACAAATGAAGAGGGGGAGGTACCTAAAACAAACAGTAGAAACACTCTGGAAACAGAAGTTGATGCCAGACCATTTACAGAAGAAAGGGTTCTGAAAGAACTCTTAAAACTGAAGGTGGACAAAGCAATGGGGCCTGATGGGATTCATCCCAGAATTCTAAAAGAACTAAGGGTAGAACTAGTGACACCACTGACTACCCTCTTTAACAAATCAAGGGAGGATAGGGTGGTACCTGAGGACTGGAGGAGGGCAGATGTGATTCCCCTTCACAAAAGTGGGAGCAAGGCAGAAGCAGGAAACTACAGACCTGCTAGTTTAACCTCAGTGATATGAAAAATGATGGAATCACTTCTGAAGGAAAGAATTGTCGAGTATCTAGAGGCCAGAGGGGCACAGGACCCAAGGCAGCATGGATTCACAGTGGGAAGGTCATGCCAGATGAATCTGATAGATTTCTTTGACTGGGTGACCAAAGTAGTAGATCAGGGAGGGCTGTGGACATGGCCTACCTAGACTTTAGCAAGGCATTTGACACAGTCCCACACAAAGATTAATAAACAAGTTAGCCAGCCTGGGAGTGGGTCCCAAGATGACAGCCTGGGTAAAGAATTGGCTGGAGAATAGGACACAGAGAGTAATAGTAAGCGGAGTCCACTCTGAAGAAAGGGGTTACTAGTAGGGTACCACAGGGTTCAGTATTAGGACGGTCCTCTTCAATGTCTTTATAAGCGACATTACAAAGGGACTGGAAGGAAAAGTATGTCTCTTTGCAGATGACACAAAGATCTGCAGCAGAGTTGATGCACAAGGTGGGGTGGAAAGGATGAGAAGAGACTTGGCAAGATTAGAGGAATGGTCAAATGTATGGCAGCTTAGATTCAATGCTAAGAAGTGCAAGGTAATGCGCCTAGGAAACAAAAACCCAGGGGAAGAGTACACAATGGAGGGGTGAGATACTAACAACAACAAAAATGGAAAGGGACCTGGGAGTAGTCATATCAGATGACCTAAAGGTTGGCAAGCAATGTGAGAGGGCAGCAAGGAAGGCTGGGGGGATACTGGGATCCATAGGGAGAGGCATCACCAGTAGAAAGCAGGAAGTTATTATCCCTCTGTACAGACAGTTGGTCAGACCCCACCTGGAGTACTGTGTGCAGTTCTGGAGACCCAATCTCAGCAAAGACATAGACAGGATGGAAGCTGTCCAGAGGAGGGCAACTAAAATGGTGCAGGGTCTGCACCGAAGACATATGAAGAGAGACTTAAGGAGCTTAATATGTATAGCCTCGAGGAAAGGAGGGAGAGGGGGACATGATAGAAACTTTCAAGTACCTCAAGGGAATCAACAAAGTCCAAGAGGGTAGCATCTTTCAAAAAAAGAGGTGTGCAAGAACAAGGGGGCACAATTTGAAAATAGAGGGGGGCAGCTCAGAGGTAATTTAAGGAAATATTTTTTCTTAGACAGGGTTGTGGATGCATGGTACGGCCTTCCGGAGGAGGTTGTGGAGTCAAAAACAGTGGTGGAATTCAAGCATGCATGGGACAGTCATGAGGCAATTCTAGGGTGTGGTGGTAGGAAGAAGTAGGCTGCTGGTTAACTAGGATCTGCAGCTTATCCATTAGGTAGGGAAATGGGCAGAGTGGGTGGGCCAAGCGGTCCTTATCTGCCGTCAAATGCTATGTTTCTATATTACTACTGCTTTGGAGAAAGAGCTTTTTGGTGAGGATTTGCTGGAATCCTTGTTGTTCTGTTGATTCTCCTGTGTGACTGAAGCAAATTAATTTTTTCATTGCTTCCTGTGTAGTACTTCTTTTGCGAACAAGCTTTTTGGTGTAGATTTGCTGGAATCACCATTGTTCTTTTGATTCTCCTTGTGAAGCAACAGCCTGTCTGCATAAGGACACTCCATTTCTTCAACTGCAGTTGTGAAGAAAGTGCTCTTCAGATTATACTAATCTGTATTTTGGTGGACCATCTATTAACCCAGTATCTTCTCTGTACTACAATGGTAAGTTTCTGCTAATTTTTATACCATTACTACAATGCCTTATGTTATACAGACAAGTGGGTATAAAATGTGAAAAGGGGGCACTAAAAAACAATTGTCAATGTCCCACAATCTTCTGTGGACTGCAACAGTAACTTTCATAGTATTTTCAGAGTGCTATGTCAAGCCCTTATTTTATGAAAAGAAGTGTTCAAGTTCAAGTTTATTGCAGGAAAGACTCCTTTGAGCAAGCTCATTCACAAGGAGGTCCTGAGGCACATGCACATACAGTTCACAATTACATAGACAGGAGATATAAAATGTAGAACAACAAAGAAAAAAATATATATAATACAAGAGGTATACGCAATAGAAGTCCTTATGCTATATATGCAGTACATTCCAGCTTTAACCTTACCCTAAATTATGCAACACATTTCAACTTAATAAGTAGAGGGCCAGTGGGTGCCTAGGAAGTTGACTTGGCGTTGGGTTCCTAGTAGCACCTACATATGTCTTTTAATTGTGCATAAGTGTGCATAAACTGTGAAAGGCAGTTAAAATAAATATTACCAATCTGTCTTTTTTTGGACCATGTATCATCTATGATCCTCTGGACTGCAATAGAAACTTTAAACAAATTTTCAGTTCACTACTACAAGGTCTTATTTTGCAGTAAGAAGTATGCTTAACATCGGGGGGGCAGTATATTGCTAATGCATTTCACAGTTCACTCTGAGGTCATGCACTAAGTTCAAGATATTTGCTAGCAATCTTAACCTGTTTGCTGTGATCTTGTAAGGTTTATAAAATATATAAGGGGTGAACCAAAAAAAAAATAATAGTTGTATTTAATTTCACAGTTAACTCTGAGAGCCTGCACCAAGTTCTAGATATTTGCTATACACCATATTGTGTTGGCAGTGATCTTTGAAGCATTGTTTGTATTGATTTCTTCCTAGCCTATTTGTTTTCATTTTATTCATCTCATTCATCTGATTCAAGATATTTGCCACAAATCATACTTCTGTTGACCCCGATTGTCCAAGTAGCGTTTATGTTGTTTTCCTTTTTTCATCCTTGTTGCTAGTCTTTTGCCTTACCACAATACAGATGATAGTGTCATAATTTCCCAAGTCATAAGTCAAAAGATACAGTTATTAATTCTGATTTGATGCTTGCAAGAGATGCTGATTTCACGCATGCATGAATACATGTTGACTATGCAAATCATTAGTCCTGGAATGAAGATAGGTAGTTAGCCGTTGTCTTGAGCAAGGGACAGGCCACTTGTAAAGGTTGGCAATGGCATTTATGAACCCTGGAATGAGATTTACTGCAATCTCATTCTAAATGTCACTGGTGAACTGTAGTCCTGTGAGAGGTGTGGAGTTTACTACAATATTACTTTTGGACTGCCAATAGTCTGGCATAGTTAACATTTAGGTGGATTGCAAATTAAGTTATACATGATTTTTCTGTTCACTGCATGTTATACCGTGACATTTTTTAAATACTGAATAAAAAAATGCTAGCTAATTAAAATCATGTTTGCTTACAATAATAGCTTGTACATCTGTAATAATTCATGACCGTGGTCTCTGTTTGCTTAACAGGCAGGTCCTATCAATGTTGGCATGTTATCTGCCTCTTAGGCAGTGCGTTAGTATGTCACAATTTTTCAACATGGCCTTTACCTGCCTATTAGGCAGCTCCTACAAATGTTGTCATACTATCTGCCTCCGAGGTAGTAGTTTCTCCAGCTGGAGTGCTGCCTGACATTGACGCAGGGCCTGCACATGGGAGCGGCCAGTTGTAAACAGGTCCGTGAGAACCTCAAATCCTAGAATGTGTGTGACTGCAATTTTATTGTATATCTCACTGGTGAATTGTACTCAGCCAATGGATGCCTATTTCATTAACATATGGTTAGGACAGCTGCTGTCCTGCCAAATGAAAGAAATATTTTGAATTCCTATTCCCGGCATGCGGTCTCATAACCTGAACCAAACATTGACTGAATTAAAAAATTGCAGCATATTACAATGATGCATGCATACAGTGATACCATGCGACTGTGTGACAAATTCTGACTATGGTCTATTTCTGCCTGTGAGGCACTCTCCACCAATGTTGGTATTTCATCTACTTCTGAGCATTGTCGGTGTGCCACAATTTTTCACAGTGGCCTTCACCTGCCTAGTAGACAGCTCTACTAATGTTGACATACCAACTGCCTCCAAGGCAGAGATTTCTCCATCTGGAATGATAAATTCTGACTATGGTATGTATCTGCCTGAGGGGCAGGTTCTACCAATATTGGCATGTCATCTGCCTCTGGGGCAGTGTGTCAGTGTGTCACAATTTTTCACAATGTACTTTACCTGCCTAGTAGGCAGCACCTAATAATGTTTGTAAACCAACTGCCTTCAAGGCAGTGATTTTTCCAGCTGGAATGCTGCCTGCCTTTGAAGCTGGTTCTACACAGGGCAGCAGCCACTTGTAAAAGGAATGAATGGAAAATGGCAAACCTGGAATGAGTCTGACTGCAATTTCATTCTTTATCTCACTGATGAATTGTACTCAGCCGATGGGTGCCGATTTCATTAATATACAGTTAGGACAGCTGCTGTTCTGTGAAACGAAACATTTTGGATTCCTGTTCCCAGCATGCAGTCCCATAACTTGTACCAAATAGTGACTGAATTAAAAAATTGCTATGTATTACAATGATGCATACGTACAATGATACAATGTGAGTATGTGACAATTTCTGACTTTGTCTATTTCTGCCTATGAGGCAGTTTCTACCAATGTTGGTTATGTTTTCTGCCTCTGAAGTAGTGTGTTGGTATAAAATGCCAAAGTTACAGTGAATCAAGTCGATTTTTAAAATTTCTTTTTTTTAATTTTCATATACTTTTTTCAAATAGCCAGAAGATCCTTATTCCCAATGTTTCACCTGTACATCAGACTTCTTCAGGGGAGGATCTAACTTATAAACAGTCAAAAAAGTATTTTAAAGATACATTTTTTAAACAGAATAAAATATTTTTATTCTTATTAGTATAATTTCACATAATGCATTTTAAGGTGCTGGGCTTTATGATACGTTCAGCATCTCACTGACGTGTGGTCTAAGTACTTTTCTATAATACAAGTAATCAGTTATCATGTGCCGTTTTCTTATAGAAGTTCAATATATCTAACAGATTGAAAGATTGCCAGAAGGGGGAGTACTGTAGGAGGTTCCCACTGAAACTAGATATACTACCAATATTCAATCAGTTACACCAAGTGCATACATTATGTACTTAAATATTTTTTATTCACGATGGTTAAACTTGATATTCTCTAGTTACTTTATTCTTAACATAGTTATATTCTCCCACGTATCATCCTGTTTCAGTGTGTAATTCTTGTACCTTGCTTTATCTAATAAGTATTCCTTCTGGAGTTTGTAATTTGTTCATGCTGCAGGATCCATGTTTCTCCTAACAGTTTCATAGAAAAGGGTTATAGGTTACTTTATATGTGAGGAATATTTCCATTTATAACATATATTGTTCTGTTAATGAGAAAAGCAACCCTAACTTTGTTCAGTTAGAATCACTGGGCACAAGTACCTGGTTGCTATTTCAAGGCTTGTGTCCCCTAAATTAATTTTAAATCATGACGTTACAACATGTTATAAGTTATGAAAATAAATTTACTTTCTTGACATTTCTTTCACAAAACTAACCTTGTTTAGTAAGTTTTATCACTTTTCTGGGCCTTTTTATTACATAAGCTTCTCAAGCTCTGTAACAACTTAGTAATATCACATTAATTTCTGTTTTTTATCTCCTATTATAAGTCTTGCACCATCACGTTTTCAAACCATATTTTCATTTGAAATGTGCATCACTCTATATCTATACTGACTATAAGATTAGTGCTTTACCTTTTGCTGCTGTGTCACAATTCCCTTGTAAAGATTTAACATAACACTTTCTATTTGTTGGGAAAAGCAGTATGCCATTTAGTTACAATGTCATGATACAACTCAAATAATGTGGTCAGTACTATTGCACTGTAGTGCAGGCTTACTTCAAGGTGTGCGCATCTGTCTGCTACCCTCTGGTCTGCACAGAGCTGAAAACTGGTTGATATTTATGTGTTTGTGAGCTAAGGGGCGATGGCCAGCAGTCAGTACCAGGATCAAGGAAGTGATCCTAAGAGCACTGCATGTTGGATGGTTGCTAGGCAACTACACTTTCTGCCCTAAAGCCCACATAGTTGTATGTGAAACAGGTGTGGCGTGTGTAGCCTCCATGTAAGTGTGGCTGGTTGCAAGTACAATGTTATTGTTTTTTCTGTTCCAGTATTAATTTTTCTTTTAAGTTTATAACTTTTCCAGTGGATCAAGATATCTCTAAGTTTTGTTACTAGATATATAGTTTTAATTGCCAAGTGCAATTTATGTGTATCTTTACTGGTGCCACATATATTCGAGTGGCTGCTTGGCCTCCAGTAATGTTAATATTTTCAATATGGCTTCTTCATTCTTAAAATGTGCATGCCGGTCTTGCAACTCAGTTCCACACTAGACTGCTTAGAGGTATTAATAAGCAGGCTCACCATTCCATACATGTCCATTTCCTATACAGTATACTTCACTATTTGGTAACAATTTGATAGTGTCCATGTGTAAGGTTAGGCATAAGGTTTCTATATTAGATATTTATGTGGCAATAGATACTCATGAAAATGGAGGTTACCCATCCTGTTCAGGGTCACAGACCACTGGAAGCTAGATTCTGGCAAATACAGGCAAGGACTTAGTTGTACTGCAGTGTATGTATTGGTATAGTCATGAGTGACCGTCCACTGGCTCTGCAGGCATAGAGAGAATGGATGGGGGGGGGAGGTAGGGTTGTTGGGGTTCGTACTGTTGGCAGGTTCTACCAATGTTGGCATTTCATCTGCTTCTGGGGCAGTGTGTCACAATTTTTCACAATGGCCTTTACCTGCCTAGTAGGCAGCTCCTACTAATGTTGGCATACCAACTGCCTCCAAGGCACAAATTTCTCCAGCTGGAATGATAGTTTCTGACTATGGTGTATATCTGCCTGGGAGGCAGGTTCTTTACTTGTAAATGGATTCAATCTGAATTAGCAACCCTTGAATGAGTCTGACTGTGATTTCATTCTATATCTCACTGGTGAAGTGTACTCAGCCAATGGGTACTGATTTCATTAACACACTATTAGGACAGCTGCTCTCATGCTAAATGAAAGAAACATTGTGGATTCCTGTTCCCGGCAAGTGGTCCCATAATCTGCACCAAACAGTAACTGAATTTAAAAATTGCAGCATATTACAATGACGCAAGCACACAGTGATACCATGTGCATGTGTAACAATTTCTGACTATGGTTTATTTCAGCCTAAGAAGCAGTTTCTACCAATACTGGTATGTCATCTGCCTCTGGGGCAGTGTGTCAGTGTGCCATAATTTTTCACAATGGTCTTTACCTATCTAGTAGGCAGCTCCTAATAATACATAGATACATAGACAGTGTCGGCAGATAAGGGCCTATGGCCCACCCAGTCTGCCCTTTTAAGTTTCTAAGTTCAGTTTATGTTTTCCAAGAAGTCTGTTGCCCCTTACCCCCGACCTCCAGAATTCCTTTATGTCTATCCCATGCATTCTTAAATCCCGTGATTGTTTCAGCCCCCACCACTTCCTCTGGCAGGGTGTTCCACTTGTCCACTACCCGTTCTGTGAAGAAATTCTTCCTCACGTTTCCTCTGAATCATCCTCCCTCCAACTTCATCCCATGCCCTCTAGTCCTACTTCCAAGACAGAGACTTCTCCAGCTGGAATGACAGTTTCTGAACATGGTCTCTATCTGCCTGGGAGGCAGAGTCTACCAATGCCGGCATTTCATCTGCCTATGAGGCAGTGTGTCAGTGTGTCACAATTTTTCACAGTGGTCTTTGCCTGTGTAGTAGGCAGCTCCTAATAATGTTGATATATCAATTGCATCTGAGGCAGTGAGTTCTCCAGCTGGAAGGTTTCCTATATTTGAAGCTGGGTCTGTGCAGGGGACCGGCCACTTGTAAATGGATTCAATGTGAATAGGTAACCCTGGAATGAGTTTGTGATTTCATTCTATATCTCACTGGTGAATTGTACTCAGCCAATGGGTGCTGATTTCATTGACATACAGTTAGGACAGCTGCCATTCTGCCAAATGAAACATTTTGTAGTTTTCTACTTAAATGAAACATCTTGGATTTCTGTTCCCTATATGCTGTCCCTTGACCTAAACCAATCATCATCTGAATGTAAAAATGCTGGCGTATTACAGTGATGCATGTGTACAGTGATAACATATGGCTCTGTGGCAATTTCTCACTGTGGTGTATATCTGCCTGAGAGGCAGGTGCTACCAAAGTTGGCATTTCATCTGCCTCTGAGGCAGTTTGTCAGTGAGCCACAACCTTTCACAATGGCTTTCACCTGCCTACTAGGCAGTTCCTAATAATATTGGTATACCAACTACCTCGGAGGAAGTGAGTGCTCTAGTTGGAATGTTGCCTGCCTTAGCGGCTGGGTCTGCACAGGGAACCAGCCACTTATAACTGGGGTCAATGGGAATTGGCAACCCTGGAATGTGTTTGACTGCAGTTTCATTCTATATCTCACTGGTGAATTGTACTCAGCCAATGGGTGCCAATTTCATTAAGATACGGTTAGGTAGCTGCTGTTCTACCAAACGAAAGAAACATTTTGGATTCCTGTTCCCTGCATGTGGTCTCACAGCTGGTACCAAACAGTGACTGAATTAAACAAACATTTGTCAGTGCTGAAGATTTTGATGCTTTGCACCAGTACAACCTCAGATGTGGCATGGGCACTTTTGCAGAGAGTGCAAGGAATGTTGGGTATGGCAAACAGCTCTCTTACAGGATACTATGGCCAACACTGAGTGTGCAAGATTCACTTTGGGGAAAAATCCATTTTGCTTTTTTAATACCTAGACAGATATCAAGGGTAGTGAATAGATGGGCATTTAGGAGAATAATAACTGTCTTGAGGCTAGGAGAGAGCTGGTGCAGAGGATCACCATGGACAGAAGGCAAATACTGGCATCACTGCAGGAAGGATGGCAAGGAAAATAGTTGTGCATAAGAAAAAAGTGAATACATGGAGGGATTTGCCAGTTTTCCTTTTTATTGAATTTCATTTTATGTAATATCATAACCATGTTAAGATATATGCATTACTCAGATCATGGCAGGTCTTGGTATATATGCAAGAGCTAAAAAGGGAGGGGTAAGGGTAGCATAAAGCGGAGGGGTATGGATAGCTAGGTCATGGGAAGGGGAACACAAGAGTTATGGGTGGAGGGGTGGTGAAAAAGGAAATAAGCAGGGAGGGGGCAGGAGAGGATTGCAAAAGTTGGTGACATCCATATACCCACAGTTCTATAAGTGTGAGTTCACCTTTCAAATGGCATTTATGTAATATAAAAATAAAAATGTTTTGCTCATGGCTTGTCCCTCAATTTCCCCCTGCTCCTCTCCACCTTATCTTGGTCTAATTTCTCCCTCCCCCTCTGTTCCCTTCCTGCCCTTTGCTCATGCTTTACCTGCACTCTTCTTCACCTCCTTCTCTACACCTTAAACCCCTTTACTCAACTTTTCTTCCTACCCCCCCCCCCCCAGCTGTCTCACAGCTCTCCTTAACTGACTTTCTTCTGGTCTTCCTTTCTTTTCTTTAATTTACTATCTGTTTACATAGTTAGCTAGCACTTTCTGCACCATGTTTGTTTCATTATCATGTCCTTAGCCCTCAGTTATGATGCACTTATGTATAATGGACTGTATTGCTTGTATACTCTTATCCTATGTATTACGTACAGTATTAATTTCCTGTAATGTTTCGTATATTGTCTGTTTTAAATCTACTCACGTTTGTTTCATTATCATGTGCTCCACCCACAGTTATGATGCACTTATGTATAATGTACTGTATTATTTGTATACTCGTATCCTATGTGTAATGTACTTTATTAATCTCCTGTAATCTTTTTTGTAACCTGTCTGTTTGTATATTTGACGTGGATCCTTTGCAAAAGAGTCGTTGACTCACTGGGTTATCATTTCAAGACTTCAATAAATAAATAAATAGAATGAATATGTGTCTTTGCCTAGGTTAACATTGTTTGCAATATACAATTGCTGGTGGAGAGAAAAGAGGTAAATTATTATTTTTTTCCCCTATATTTAAATGTTGCCACAGTAAGGAGACTAGCTTCCATACTACAGAGAGGCAGGCAAAGGATGATTTTTCTTAAGGAGACTTGCTAGTTTAGGAGAAATAGAAAAGTCTGTAATTTGAGACATCATGGCTAGTTTCAAAGTGCCTACAGACTAGGCAGAAGAAGTTGGAAAACCTTTAACAGTAATAAAATAATAAAGACTGGCACAACACAGTTCAAACTTTCTATAGATCTCCTCTCAATTTTCTGATGTAGTCTGCTCAGCTTGTCACTGCTGCAGATTTTAATGACAGGCTGCTGGTGTTGACAGCCTATCAGCTGTTTGTTGAATAGATTCATTCACATCAAAGGACTGAAACCCTCTATTTTATTGACTTGGTTCTTTTGAAGTGCATTCAGCAGAGGAAAAGTGGTGTCACAGTTAAAGTGTATGGTTATTGGTCTAGACTGCTTCTCCCCTACAGTTTTTAACTACAATAGGCTCATAAGAGACACACCTCAGAAATCCCCTTCCATGCATAACAAAATGTTTGTTGCACATGTGCATCAAACCTAAACATTGCAGCATATTACAATGATGCACGCTAACAGTGATACCATGTGATTGTGTGACAATTGCTGACTATGGTCTGTATCTGCCTGACAGGCACGTTCTACCAATGAGGCCAGTGGGGCACAGGACCCAAGGAAGCATGGATTCATGATGGGAAGGTCATGTCAGATGAATCTAATAGATTTCTTTGACTGGGTGACCAAAGTAGTAGACCAGGGAGGGGCTGTGGACATGGCCTACCTAGATTTTAGCAAGGCATTTGATACAGTCCCACACAAAAGATTAATACACAAGTTAGCCAGCCTTGGAGTGGGTCCCAAGGTGGTAGCCTGGATAAAAATTGGCTAGACAACAGGGCAAAGGGTAGTAGTAAATGAAGTACACAGTGAAGAAAGGAGGGTTACTAGCGGGGTACCACAGGGTTCAGTACTGGGACTGGTCCTTTTTAATGTCTTTATAAGTGACATTGCAGAGGAACTGGAAGGAAAAGCATGTCTCTTTGCAGATGACACAAAGATCTGCAACAGGGTTGATACACAAGATGGAGTGGAAAGGATGAGAAGGGACTTGGCAAGGTTGGAGGAATGGTCAAATGTATGGCAGCTCAGATTCAATGCAAAGAAGTGCAAGGTAATGCACATGGGAAACAAAAACCCAGGGGAAGTGTACACAATGAGGGGTGAGATACTGACAACAGTAAAAATGGAAATTGACCTGGGGGTAATTATATCAGATGACCTAAAGGTGGGCAAGCAATGTGAGAAGGCAGTAAGGAAGGCTGGGGGGATACTGCGATGCATAGGAAGAGGCATCAATAGTAGAAAACTGGATGCTGTTATCCCTTTGTACAGACAGCTGGTGAGACCCCATCTGGAATACTGTGTGCAGTTCTGGAGACCCCATCTCTGCAAACGCATAGACAGAGTGGAGGCTGTCCAGAAGAGGGCAACCAAAATGGTGCAGGGTTTGCACCAGAAGACATACGAAGAAAGACTAAAGGAGCTTAATATGTATACCCTTGAGGAAAGAATGGAGAGAGGGGACATGATAGAAACTTTCAAGTACCTCAAGGGAATCAACAAAGTCTAAGAGGGTAGGATCTTTCAGAAAAAGAGATGTGTAAGAACAAGGGGGCACAATTTGAAGATAGAGGTGGGACGGCTTAGAGGTAATGTGAGGAAGTATTTTTTTCACAGAGAGGGTTGTGGATGCATGGAACAGCCTCCCTGAGGAGGTCATGGAGTCAAAAACAGTGGAGGAATTCAAGAATGCATGGGACAGGCATAAGGCAGTCCTAATGGGGGGTAGGAGGAAGTAAGCTGTTGGTTAACTAGGATCTGCAGCTTATCTGTTAGGTAGGAAAATGGGCAGACTAGGTGGGCCAAGCGGTCCTTATCTGCCGTCATATTCTATGTTGGCATTTCATCTGCCTCTGAGGTAGCGTGTCAGTGTGTCACAATCTTTCACAATGGCCTTCACCTGCCAAGTAGGCAGCTGTTATCAATGTTGGTATACCAACTGCCATCAAGGTTGTGATTTCTCCAACTGGAATGTTGCCTGCCTTTGAATCTGGGTCTGCGCAGGGGAATGGCCACTTTTAAATGGATTCAATGTGAATTGGCATCCCTGGCATGAGTTTGACTGTGATTTCATTCTATAACTCACTGATGAATTGTAGTCAGCCAGGGGGTGCTGATTTCATTAACATACGGTTAGGACAGCTGCTGTGCCGCCAAATGGAAGAAACATTTTGAATTCCTGTTCCCAGCACACAGTCCCATAACCTGTACCAAACAGTAACTGAATTAAAAAATTGCAGCATATTACAATGATGCATGTGCACAGTGATACCATGTGAGTATGTGACAATTTCTGACTATGGTCTGTTTCTGCCAGTGAGGCATTTTCTACCAGTGTTGGCATGGCATCTGCCTCTGAGGCAGTGTGTTGGTGCATCACAGTTTTTCACAATGGCCTTCACCTGCCTAGTAGGCAGCTTCTACTAATGTTGGCATACCAACTGCCTCCAAGGCAGAAATTTCTCCAGCTGGAATGACAATTTCTGATTATGGTCCGTAACTGCCTGGGAGGCAGGCTTTACCAATGTTGGCATTTCATTTGTCTCTGAGGCAGTGTGTCAGTGTGTCACAATTTTTCACAATGGCAGCTGCTAATAATGTTGGTATAACAAGCGCCTCTGAGGTAGTGAGTTCTCCCACTGAGGTATCCATTTAGGATACTGAGACTCAGAATCCTGACACTCACAGGACTGAGTTCAGTATCCCAACACATAACAGCTTGACAGGAGGAAATGCAATGCTGACAGGTGTAAGATAGCGGATGTGACAAAACTTTACCCTTCCCCTGTCAGGCATCACAACAGGATATCCTGTGATATGCGCTAGTCACAAGTGGCAACTACTGAAATTGTGACCCACTTGTGATGCATACTCACAGGGCAAGGGAGTGGGAAGGGTCACCTGATGGGGAGGGTTTGTGAATGGTGACAGGATGTTGCTATATGGACACACAAACGGGGGGCGAACACACTGAGCAAGGGGCGGGTGGGTTTGTGAGGGGTGGTGCCACGGTGAGCTGCCGAGCTGGCTCCATGGCGTGGTGGGTGGGTGCTGGCCTGGGGTGGCTAGTATGCAGGGTTCAAGTCCAGGCACAGATAAGTTTTGTTGTGTCTCGCCCAAGTATTTTGGTTTTTTATTTTACACTGTTGCCACCCCCGACATGCACCCTCTGGAACTGAGAATCTAATAGTAGGGGGACACAGGGGGAGAAGCTCCATGTGGGGGGTGGGAGGCACAGCCCTTCTCTTAGCAGTAAAATTTAGAGTCCTTTGTGCCATTTTCTTTGTCACTGGGGGTGTACATCACCAAAACTGAATTTCGGCAATGTACACTCGTCATGATGATAATTGCCTTTTGGTGATCACCCTTATGACATAGAAACTCACAACAGTGATGTGAATGCAGGGGTTGGCTGAGCTGCTTCCGTGGTGTGGAGGGTTGGGTTCCTAGCAGCTCGGCAGGCATGGCCATGTGGCACCAGGTTCTATTCCCGATCATGGCATCTTTTGTTCCCTGCCATTCTGTCCCCCATAACATTTCTTTTTACTCCAGGGTCTGCTCCCCCCCTCAGAGTTGGTAGTATAAGTTATGGGGGTGTGGAAGGGGCAGAGCCCCACATTACAGTTAAGACCCTTTTGGTCTCTGGAAATTTGGTTTCCCGAACTTGGGCTTATGAGGTTCGGGAGACTGAGTTATGGTATTTCATAGCATACACATTCTTGTTCTCTCATGTTGCACCCCACTCCCCCACCAGCCTGTACCCCCTGGATTGACACCATTGCCCCAACCATGTGTTGAACTCCTCTATCCACTGCTTCTTAGCTGTCTAGCCCTGGGTATTGGGAGAACTTCTGAGAAAGCAATTGAGTGCCCTACCTCCTCACATAGTTTCCCTACCTCCCTGAACCTCTCTTACACCTCCATAACTGTGTCCCCTGCCAGGTCATTCATGCCAAGGTGCACCACTATGTAGAGTTTCTCCCTTTCCCTCCCCACACACTTAAGAAGAAACTGACCCATCTTTTCTGCTGATGTGGCTGGCATCCACTCCACCCATATGCAGCCCTTTCTGGTGCTCTTGCCTCCCTATCTCGCCCCTCTAAGAACTGAGTCCCCCAAAACTATGACCCTACCTCCTCCTTCATGGTCCCCCATCTCTTATGTTTCCCACTATACTGGTCACTGGCCCACTCCATATCCTCGCTTCCCATGTCCCTCTTCTCTCTCTTGCCTCACCCGTTCCATTCTTTTCTCCTCCCCACACCTGTCACCATCCCTTCGTTCACACCAGTAGGCCTACCTCATCCCCCCTCAGCCCATTGTCCTCCTGTTCACCCATCTCCCTTTGCAATGTCAGATTTAACCTCTTCACCCCTCTCCAACCTCGCTTGCTTCCCCCTTTTCTTCCTTGTAACCTCACCCCTACCAGCCACCTTAGCATCCACCCTCCTGCATACGCCCCCCCCCCGGTGGCCTTTTACCACCAGACTGCTAGTCCCACTGTTTTCTCTCCATCCCTTCTACTCTCTCCTTTCCAAGCTGTCCCCACTCTTGGTCATCTAGGTTTGCCATCACTGATAATCTATTACTCCTCTCCCTGGCTATGCCCTGAACCACCCCCTCCCTGTGCCTGTCACTTTTTCTGCCTGCCCTGCCTTGTGCTTTGTTTTCTTCTGATTTCTGACTACCGTCCACTTTCATGTCTCTGCTTTCTTTGGTTCCTGCTAATAAGGTGGTTTTTGGCATGTTTAATCCCCCACCCTTCCCTACCCTGGGCCCTTTGGCTAGGCCATCTGAATGAGCTCCTCTATGGCCTTATAGCCCCAGATGGCCCCCCAGTCCCTCCCTCATCCTCACAGCTCCTGTCTCAGCCATACAATTTATTTATTGAAATGTTTCACCACGAAGGCACACTGAGCAACAGGTTACTTGTCTCCCAGTGTGACCTAGGGGGAAGGGGTACAATAGAGATGAGAAATTTTACATTAAAGTTACAAAGATCAGCATAGCATACAATTAATTAAGGCAGTTGTTATAGACAGTGTTGCATACATATGTAATTTCTGAGAACAATTAATAAGTGCAATGGTAATAAGTGAACAAGTGCTATCATGAAATAAGAGGTGAAGGAGAGAGAGGATGAGATGACAGATAATGAAGAGTCGTGTCCTGGAGAGAGCCCTTCAGGATATGGGGAACCTTGCAAGGGGACAGGGGACTTGAATAGGGATTAGAGAGGGAGAGAGAGAGGGAGTAAGTGTGATTAACTCTCAGGAGGGGAAATAAGGCCTGACCAAAAAGAGAACCCTTCAGGATGTGATGAACCCTGCAAGGGGGCAGGGAAGTTCAGGCAATTGTAAACTCTCCTAAGGTTAGGTGTTGTAGTTAAAGAGGGACTGTTAGAGGAAGGGAATGAAAAATAACACCTTGGAGAGGATGTTCGGAACCATGCAAGGGGACCTAGAAGGCCAAGGATAGGTAGATGGGGGAAGAAAAGGTGGAAAGCTTAGGCACTATAGGATCCTTTCAGGATGCTGAGTACCCTGCAAGGGGAGTGTGAAGTCTAGGGAAAAAGGTGGAGAGAATAGGGGAAGGGAGAAAGGTATGAGAACTTGCAGCTAGAAGGGGCTATGGAAAGTAGAGGCAGTAGAGTCGATAAAGGCAGTGGGTAAATTCAGAAAGGGGATGAACTATAAGGAGCAAGATGAATGAAATTAAGGTGGGTCATAACAGGAACAGTTAAATGCAAAATAGTTGGAGATGGCAGTGTTGATGGAATAGAGAGAGGAGGAGTGTCAGATTTGGGGAGGTACAGAGTTCCATATTTTAGGGAAACAGTGAGAGTACCCAGACTAGCCGGAGAGGGTGGAGGAGCAGGGGAAAGTTAGTGTGCAATCTCTTCTCTTAACTGCTCAAGCTGTCTGCATACCAAGCACCCCCAGCCCTCCATGCAATCCTTAAGAAGATGGCTGTCTCACAGCCATTGCACCCTACAATGCTTCCACCATCCCTGCCTGCTCTACCCCTATTCATCTCCCTCCCTCCCTATCCCACCACTTTGAATCATGCCTGTCCAATCCCCCTGGACCCTCCATTTCACTAGGCCACCCCCTCTATTACCCCCGCCATTCCAGTCACCCCCTCCTCACTGCCTTGTTTCAAATGACAACATTTTTTTGTATTTTTCTCTTCTTCCTCCCCTCTGTCTCTCTCTCTTATATACCACCCATGCCTCCGTGTGTGTTTGTAGTCCTTGAGGATCTAGTCAGATTAGTGTAAATGGTTGGGTTTTGCACTCTTCCCTATAAATCTGGAGGAACCCATGGTGGGTGAGCTGGGGGAGGGATGGTGAGACCTTGGCATGTCTCTCATGAGAAACAATTGTCCCCTGATTCCAGACTCCAGCTTTGTCCCCTTCAGCAGCATATCAGCCCTTCTGAATCAGTGAGAAACACAAGGTATTTAAAATAATTCAATAACACACTTCCCTTTATGCATTCTACTCCTGTCCAAGCTCTTTGCTGTTCATTCTTCAGCTCCTTGAGTCCGCTCATCCAGAAGGTGTCCCAGTAAAAACAAATCCCTAAAATGAGCACAAAAAGCTACCAAATCCTCCGAATCCCACCACTATGCAAAATGCTTAAAGAATAAAGAAGCAACAATAGTTCTCCTGCACAAGGCATGTGGTCAGCATTCATATCACCCCACCCCCACTCATTTCACTGTGCCAAACATGTGTGAGGTGTGGCCTGCTGCAAGAGATACCCTCAGAGTAATAGCTGGTTGATATCATGAAAGGGCTGCCTGTGACAGACACAGGGACATTCAGAATTGATGATGAGGGAAAGTGGTGGATTTAGAATGCCAGATGAGAAAGCTGAAACATGAGTCATACTCACCAAAGGTTAATAGAACTTTTGTGATAGGGCTGCTGTGTATGCAACTGTATTGGCTGCTAGTGATGCTGTACCATCGATGGGAAATCAATGTGTTGTACCATTCTGGTTGCATCACATCAATGCAAGGACAAGTTCGGATGCTGGCATAGCCTATTTGCATTCATATCCTTGTTGATCGTTCTCTTTCATCTACTGTACACCACAGACAGTGCTGACAGTGGAAGGCCCCAAAACTGTATAGAGCATTTGCAAATCAGAAGCAGTGTTTGCACTGTGTTCTGTTTTTACAGTACATAGGGAATAAGTGAACAACACTGGAGCACTTGTATCACACTTTGTATAAGATGTCCACATGCCGTATTATTTGGTAGAATATTCTGTAGTGGAAGTCTCAAGTGACGTAATAATGGAAGTACTAAAGAGATTTGACAGGAACAAGTTTCCATGCCAGTAATAAGGAAGGCAAATATTATGAATAAGAACTAGCTGAATTAAAACTAAGGAATGTGCTTGTTCTCAAATGCCCCAACACTGACAGCCCGGAGTGTGACACAGGAAATATTTATGATGCTTTCCACAGGCAGACAACCCAAATGGGACATGCAGTGCCAAGGACACTTCAAGAAATTGTGCCTTTGAAATTTATTTATTTATTTGCTTTTGTTAACCGGGTAAGCACACTAGACAGCACGTGCCTATTTTCAGGTGTGGCCCAGGAGGATTACAAGTGTACAAATCAGAGTAAACAGGTAGACATTCTACCATCAGAACAGGCATGATCATTTAGTGCCAACTTTTGACTGTTATGTAATATTGCAGATAACATTTAGCATGTGTTGTTCAGTTGTTCCTTCTTCAGCGCGTTTGCCTGTAGCAACATAGGGGAAAAAAGTGTTCAAGTGAGATCTACTAATGACTTACTTTTTCAGGGCAGTTGAGAGTTCAGAGTAGAAACTGTAGTGAAATATAATGGTGTGGGGGTTTCTTATGTGCAGTGAGACAGAGGTGTTCACAACTGTTCCCAGACTATGCAGGACTAATTATGAGAATGAGTGAACAGCAACACTGTGGTTGTCATGACAATAGTAGACATCTGCAGCTGTGTTGTCAAGGTTTACTAGGTTGTCATGTCATCCACAGTAAGTAAACAAAGCCTCACTGTTCTCTTATGCGAAAGAAGTATCCACTATGTTCTGCATCCTTCATTAATGTGGATCAATAGGACCAAGAGCATGCATAGCCGAAAGGGAGAAGATTCAGGTTTGAGAGCTAACGATGCAAAAAACGTGCATAGCTCATAACTACAAAACACATTATTAACATTACTAGTGTGGTGCCCTGATGTTAGTGTGTGCTGGGATACATTAAAATAAAAGGGTGGCTACAGCAACAGTGTTGTGATGACCCAAATAAATTGCATACAATTTACCAACACCTATGCCTCTTCCTGCAGGTGAAATGGCAGGAGAACACTTCAGGTTCCCAAGAAGGTGGATGTTATCACCTGGCAAAGAGAGGCAGGAGTCATAAATGAGTTTCAGACTCTTTACAGAATTTATTTATAACCAGGGAAAGGAAGACATGGTCACAGGGAGGAAGGGGGTACGATAATACTTCTTAACTCCTGTATGAGGAGAACTCTAAGGTCCCTATGAGAGGGTGACTCTACAATAAGACTGCTTGTAACAGCTATGCTCCAAGTGCATTTTCATAAGATCAGGATCTGATAATCACTGCAAGGATTACTTCACTCTACCCCTGAGGTGCACCTCTGACTGAATGACTACTACTCCAGAGTACTCCAAACCTAAGAACTTCTACAGCATGTTTTAGCAAAACTCTATGACTGATATCAGTGGCAGTTTGTGCCCGGTTGTTATTTTCTCTATCATCGTGGGGTTGTCCAGTTGTACGAGGGAGGACAAGACAAAAGGAATTTGTGCAATGGGGAACAAGTAAGCTGGCTGGTCAGAGTGACTCCGAAGACTTTTTGTGGGACTAGAAGGATACATAGAGGGTTTCTAAACAGACCATTACTCCATCAGTCACACCCACCTCTCCTGGGATGTTGGAAACAAGAGCAAGCATGAAGATTATCTCAGCTAAGAACCCACTGAGGATGGCTGTAATTGAAACACAATGGATCTGGCCACAGTCCATTGGTGGACAGCCGAGATGAGACAATGAATGAAGAATACCACTGCCACAGCCTGCTTGTGGACTACTGAGTACGGAAGATGCAGAACACCTTGCCACAGACCGCTTGTGGACTGCCGTGTACAGAAGATGCAGAACATCCTGTCACAGCCCACTCACGGACTGCTGGGTATGGAAGATGCAGAAACCCCTGCTACAGCCCACTTGTGGACTGCTGGGTACAGAAGATGTAGAAACCCCTGCCATAGCCCACTTGCATACAGCCAGGAACGGAAGATGCAGAACACCCTGCCACAGCCTGCTTGTGGACTGCAGAGTACGGAAGATGCAGAACACCCTGCCATAGCCTGCTTGTGGACTGTGAGGTACAGAAGATGCAGAACACTCTGCCATAGTCTGCTTGTGGACTGCTGGGTAAGGAAGATGCAAAAGTAGGTGGGAGGACCCCATGGAGGTTGAGATCCAGGGTGAGGAAATCTTCAGAAATTTAATGAATAACAGAGTTCGGGCATTGCCACAATGGAGATGGTAAAACAAGAAAACAGATGGCAGAATCTGCACTGGGCCAGGCCATACACTGGGACTGCTAGAGGAAAACAATAAACGTGATGTTGCAAAGGTAGCTGGAGCAGATGTCACCATGGCGAAGAATGTGAAACAAGAAAATGGATGACAGAATCTGCACTGGGCCAGGCCATGCACTGGGACTGTTAGAGGAAAACAATAAATGTGGCATTGCAGGGTACAGTGGCTGACATGGGTCTTCATGAGTCCTGTAGCAGACTGATTCTAGAATACACTGTTGGGACACCCTTTCGAGGATTGCTGAAGACTGATTCAGGAAATACACTAGCTGAATGTCTCTGGAAGGTAGTTGAAGAATGATTGGAAAATACACTGGCACAAAATGTTGGCATGACACAATGTAACTGTAAGCCTAGGGCAATTACTCATTTTAGAAGATTTACCCAATTTCAGTAGTTCAACTAAATGTCACGGTTCAAACAGTTATGCTCAATATCACAGTTCTAACAGTTGTGCTCAAAATCACAGTTCCAACATCGGTCATCAGTATCACAGTCTCTGAATATCCAGATCACTGTTCATGAACATATATCTGGGTATCTCTTCAGGTGGGGCTTAACTGAATGGGGTCACTCTAACTAAATCGAGCTCCCCTGTAACTATGGGTATACAAGCTGCTACAAACTGGACAGTCCCTTTAAGTTGTGGGGCAGCTGGCTGGTTAGGCCCCTTTAAATAGAGGTCCTATTGTGGCTGGGCCTCCTTAATTATATGCTGGGCCTACTGTGCCTGGGCCCCTTTTACTATACTGGGCCTATTGTGGCTGGGATATTTTAATTACACTGGGCCTACTGTGGTTGGCCCCCTTTAAATACACTGGGCCTACTGTGGCTGGGTTCCTTTAAATACACTGGGCCTACTGTGGCTGGCCCCTTTAAATACAGTGCACCTTCTGTGGCTGGGCTCCTTTAAATACACTGGGCCTACTGTGGCTGGGACCCTTTAAATGCATTAGGCATGGTTGCCCTTTTAAACCTTTTCTACAGGCCTATACAGTGCCTGTCTTTCACATCCCTCCTGCTCCACTTCATCCTCATCCCCTTCATAAATATTTATAAGGTTCCCCTACAGGCCTTTATGGCTGGCCCCTCCCATTTGGGTGTTTCTGCCCACAGAATATTTATTTATTGAAATCTCAGGAGCCCTTCCTGTCTGCACTTCCATTAGCGGTCTTAGTGCTTCAAACAAATTATTACTTTTGTTTTAATCTTTCTGGTGGTTAGCATCTTGGCACTGATGATGCTGCTGCTGACTCAACGCCCTGGCCTAGAGTGAAGAAATCTGGTTCGGAATGTGGAAAGTGTTGGCAAAAGAAATGATGGCTGCAGGTACTGGGTGGATGACTAGGGGCCTCACGGAATTCCAACACCCAAATGTTACTTTACGGATACAGCTTTACTGTGGCTGCTGACGAGGGACTGGTAAACTTTTAATTTTAAATTAAAAAAAACAATGACGCTATCCTATCCCAAACTGTTCTCCAGGGGAGTCGCTTCTCTTCATTCTCCTGTTTGGATGCTGCACACTATGCCACCACACATGGAGACTGCTGGCACAAGGATCACAGTACAGAAAAGAGGAGACACACAGCACAGCCCTCGGGATGGCTTCAACCTCTTCCAGGTAAGCCTATCAGGTCCCCACATGCTGTCTGTATCCTCTCTCTTCACTGCCGCTATCCCAACTTACACACAAAAAAAAAAAACACTTTTCAAATGTTACATTCAGGTTCCGGTTCTGGAACCCCGAACTTGCTCCTTCCAGTCATATTGATTTAAAACAAAATGTCATGCGCTGGGCAGGGACAGCAGTCCCGGTGCATGGTCATCATTGCTAATGCTGCCTGCTTAAGGAGGGGGGGGGGCATTCTAAGAGAGCAGGAGGAGGCAATCACAGAGGAAAACTTTATATTTTAACAGTGCTGCTGCTGGGTGAAGGGAGAAGAACACTTCACAGTGGATTCATGTACATTAACTCTACCCAACCCACTCTAATCTAGGGCCCTGGGGCACCTTCTCCTCTACTGGGGCACCTTCTTCTCAACAAAACAAAATAACCAGAACACATCCTATTATTTCTTAAAATTCTCAATGGACTGTAAATTAAGCATACTGATGCTTTCTCTCAACTGGGGAGGGGAAGAGTCAGTGAACAGTAATTCCCTCGGGACCCAAGGAAAAACAGGAAAAGTATAGAGGGCCTTTTCCAGGTGGCCTAGCTGGAAAAGGTTGAATACAATGCAATGAAAAGAAGGGAAAAGATAGGACAGGACAGATGCTGCTACAGAAGTCTGAATAAGAAAGAAATATAAAAGGGTCCAAAAGGGCTCTGTACACTGTGACAAACTCCTCCCTGCCAAAAAGGAAACCAGAGGATGTACATGAATGGGTTTCCTACAGTAACATTGCGGATACTCTGCATATTCAGGCACAGTGTCAGATCTCTCTAATACAGAGATGGAGCTTTAGCCAACCCTTTCGCAAACCACCACCTCGGGGTCCCTAAATCAAATAATACACAAACGAAAACAGGTTAAGAGGGTTAGAAGGTTCTCTTAACCTTACTTATTATCTATCACCCCGAGGTCTGACAGTGCCTGTATACTTGAATCTGCTCCATAACGAGACATAAAATCTACTATATGCGGACGATGCCGTGCTATACTGGAAACACACCAACCTCATACATCTCCAAAACACCCTTCAAGGCTGTTTTAGGGAGCTTGAATACTGGTTCACTGACCACCGTCTAATACTTAATCATGACAAAACAAAATCCATGATGTTTGCCCATCGACAAAACCCCCCTCTATAACTCCCTGCTCTCAATCTCAAACCTACAGGGTACCCACATTGAGCAGGTCACCCACTTTAAATATCTAGGTATCACTCTGGACACATCCCTTACCTACCACCAGCACATTAAATTTCTCTCCTCCTCAGTTAATACCCGACTTGGCATTCTTTACAGACACAAACACTGCCTTCCTCCACAGGCTCTACGATTAGCCGTTACTAGCTCAGTCCTCTCATTGGTCGATTATGGAATAACTATGTACGGTGCTGCTGACCAATCAGCCCTAAACAGCATCAATATAGCACTAAACAAAGCCTGCCGCATGGTCACCAGCTGCAATAGACAAACACATACCTGTCTGCTCTATTATCGAGCGGACTGGCTAACCTTAGAAGGGAGGCTTAAATACCAAACCTGCCTCCAAGTCAAAAAGATCCTTATGAAACTCGCACCTATTTGTCTGCATCGCCTCATCCAACCTGCCCCTCATAGGGGCACCCCTAGACGATTGGCAGGGACCTCCTACGCAGTCCCCCACTGCAGGACCTCTCTGGGGCAAAGATCTTTCCGTTACTGTGCTCCCCTTTGGCTAAACAATCTACCATCTTCCATCTTACTTGCCCCCAATCTAAGACTATTCAAAACAGAGATCAAGAAGTATCTGCTTAACTCGGAGACCTGTAGCTGTTCTCCATCTTTTCACATAGGTTGTCAGGCACCAGGGCCACCACATCGTTAGGAACACTCTCAACTCTCAGATATTATCTCAGTCTTGGCAATACCCTATACTGTGATTGTTAAACTCTTGTAATGTCCTGGCAATTTCTGTACAAGCCTTGACTCTGTGTAAAATTACTATTACAACTGACATGTAGCCTTTTACTTATGCTATGATTTTAAACGTTTGTCGAAATGTAATATCTCTGTTTTGAGAACATTGTCCACACTGTCTTGTTGTAATTGTCCTGTCATGACTGACGTGGAGCCTTTGCAAAGGAGTCCTTGACTCAAAGGTTGTAATTCCGAAATTTTCAATAAATAAATAAATAAATACAATTTTTATGGCTGCAGTAGGTGGAGCCTGCAGACATTTTGTATGTACAAAAGGAGTGATGTCATGTTTTCTGTCCGTGGAACTGACTGAAGGTGTAAATAGTTTCTTCCACCTTACCCTCCTCCAAGCAATGTTTTCTGCCCTCAAATAAATACGCTTTCATGTTAGTCAATGATTAGAGGGTACTGTAATTTTTATTTCATTTTATCAGGGGCACTAGAAACAAGATGTTAACATTTACTCCCAGGAACCCGTTATTCAGGTTTTTTTATTGTATCTTACATACTAACATAATAACATGCTAAAAGCCAGCAGATTAGGCCTGACAGTCTTTTGTGTCTGCTCGGTAGCCAGCCCCTACTGGGCACTCACTCTTCCACCCCCCCAGCCTCCAAGAGGGTCATCTTTGGCTTCAGTATACTCATGCACCTGTCCCACCCCCTCTTGAAGACCTCTACTGTGGCCTTCTCCACTAGCCTCCCAGGCAGTGCATTCCATGGCCCACCACTCTCTCCATGAAGTAATGCCTTCTATATTCTTCCCTGTAATTGCCCCCTCCAGCTTCCACTCATGCCCCTGGTTGAGCCCCCTTTCTTTAGCGTGAACATTTCATTGTCTCTGCCCCTCTTAATCCCTTTCACATATTTGAAGACCCCTATCATGTTCCCCTGTCTCTCCTCTCCTCCAGTAAATACAGCCCAAGGACTTCCAGCCTTTCCTCATAGGTCCTTTCTCTCAAGCCCTGAATCATCTTGGTTGCCCTCCTCTGAACCCTCTCCAGCAGTGCTATGTCCTTCTTAAGGTGATTTCTCCAGAACTGCATGCAGTACTCAAGATGCGGCCTGTCCAAGGCATTATACAGAGGGAGGAGCACCTCCCTCCTCCTGGACATAATTCCGCGGGCTATGCATCCCAGAATCCTGATTGCCTTTGCCGCAGATCTTCTGCAGTTTTCAGTGTTATTCATTTTGGTGTCTACCACCACCCCTAGGTCCCATTTACTCATTGTGGCATGCAGTAAGACCCCCCCAGAGTGTATACATGACCCAGGTTTCTGACCCCAAGATGCAGCACCTTACACTTCCTTGGATTAAACCTCAGTCCACACCTCCTTGACCACCCCTCCAGGGTATCCAGATCCCTCTGGACTGTCTTCCTCACTTCATCCCCATCTGCCGGTACTCCCAGTTTTGAGTCATCTGCAAAGAAGCTCATCCTACTCCTAACCCCCCCTCCCTATATCAGAGACATAGGCATTGAACAGAATTGGTCCCAGTACCAAAACTTGGGGAACCCCACGGAAGACTTTGCTAGGGGAGGAGACTATCCCACCAACTACTACCCTCTGTGTTTGCCCTATTAGCCAATTTTCTACCCATCTAAGCAACTGCCCTCCAACCCCTATCCACCTCAGCTTTGTCAACAACCTGATGTGGGGTACTGAGTCAAACACCTTATTGAAATCCAGATATAGGACATCCAGTGGTCTTTGTTGGTCCAAGGTCCCCATCACCCTATCGTAAAAATCTGTGAGGTTCGTCTGGCAAAATCTCTCCAGGACAAAACCATACTGTTTGTCATCCAGGTGCCAAAACCTTTCCAGTTGCCTCCCTAGCTTTTTCTTGATGAAGCCCTCCATTAGTTTGCCCACCACAGACATTATACTGACAGGTCTGTAATTTCCCATCTCCTCCCTAGACCCCCCCTTTGTGGATAGGCACCACATAAGCCACCCTCCAGTCTTGAGGCACCCTTCCTGTCTGCAGAGAGGTGTTGAAAAGTGCAGCTAGAGGTGCTGTTAGTTTGTCCATCAGTTCCTTCAGAACCCTCAGATGCAGCCCATCCAGTCCTGGTGCCTCATCAGTTTTTAGCACCTGAATGGCCTCCCTCACCCTGTCCTCTGTGATTTATCCCTCCCAATCCACCCACTCAACTAAACACCCATCCCTTCTAGGCCTGGCCCAGCCTGACCCCCACATCTTGTCCCAGGCAATCTTCCGAAAGTGCAGTTTGTCAGAGAACATTTTTGGGGGAGGGGTTTAAATTATTTTTATCATGTAGCATTGGTTTTGGCAATGCATTTAGAAATACATTTTTTAATTGTATTTACAGTTAAACATGCAGTTTCATGTCAGGGCACATTTTTGGGGGGAGAGGGTTCAAATTATTTTAATCCTGGGCGCAGTACTTGGTAAACATAGTCTTTGATGATGAAGTGTGTTTTTAATTTTTTGTTGATGAAGAAATAGAGAACTCCCTGTTGTGGTGGTGCCAAGTTCAAAATTAGAAATGCTGCTATGGCACACAATGGGACAGTACACCTCTCATTTCAATGGAATAAGCAGGCATCCTTCATTTTCAATTTATGTGGGTTCAGTGATTACTATTGGCACATCTTGTTATATTAGTGCTAAGACAGCTCTTTATTTATCATATAGGTGTCTCAATACAAGATGATAAAGAGAGCAGCTAGAAAAAATAACATCCATGTAGAATTCTTGTATATTTGTTTAAGACACCAACTCTGCGTCCAGCTATTAATATTCCCAACTGATGTTTTACACTCTACGCATCCTTAAAGTACTGTGCAGCAATTTGTTAGCTATAATTTAAGTTCTGCCAGTGTGTATAATAACCTGGCAGTGGCCTTCCATTGATCCAGTTCTTAATTATATGCCTACATTGTTTCGGCATACAATTGCTAGGTAACCATAATGTCACCTGTTACACATTTATTCTTTGGCTCTTAAATGGCAAACCAGTCCATTATACACACTTAAAACAGGCATTTAAAATATGTTCTTTTCAGGCTAGAACAAGAGACAAGATCAACATGACATTTTTACCATTTCAAAAATGGAAGCTGTAGTCCCAAACAACTTCCCCCCCCCCCCAATTGTTGTACCTCTGCATGTCTCTTTGGTAGAATGACTGATCTGTGTGTTTTTTTTTTATAACAGCCTACTGTCTATCCAGTGAAGGAGCATGCCTTGCTCTTGGGGACACTTAGCACATCCCAAACCACTGACTGTCATAATTTACATTAGTCCAGTCAGAAGAAAGGTGCTACTTCTTTTTTTTTCATTAAATAAAAAAAAAGAGGAAAGGCCTAATAACTTGAAACAGATTTAAAAAAAAAATATTCTGCACTTACTTTGAGATACATTTTTTCAGGTCTCCTCTTTATAATCAGAGCTGTTGATGCCACAGTGAAAACTTTGAAAAAACTAATAACTTGGTTCAACTCAGCTTACATTACAAATATATTCTGTAGATTTCCCCTGCCTATCTTTCATTATAGAGGAAATTTGGATGAATATATGATCTTTATCTGTTAGTGTTCATCTGCCTCTATAGCTTACTCCCTACTTCAAGTCACAATGCTGTGTTGTGACATCACAGTCTGCTGTTATGGGAGTAGCTGTGATGTCACAAGCCATGCATTATGACCTCAGGTATGGAGAAAGCACCAGGAATACATGAACACTTAAAAAACAGTGGTTCTCTTTTCATGCAAATGGCCTCAGTAAAAAATAATGGGGGGAAAATACAGAACTAATGTGAAATATAAACTGATCTGTTTCTAAATATTATGTTTTCTTTCACTCATCCTGAATGCGTCAGATGTTCTTTAAGACTGGCACTCTGCTTGGGGGAGGGTGTTCATTGGAGCAAGGTGGCAACATGTATGTTTCAGTACTAAACTGTAACACAATTGCTTTCATTGTTTTTCCTGTACTATAACTGTTTTAAGACATTCCAATACGTGCTTAAACCCATAGGCAATTACTGACAGCAAAATAGTGCTGTTTGAAAGGTTTTTCAATCCAAATTAGTGAACATGACTGTGACTCTAGGTGCAGTTGCCTCTCCAAAGACTGTCATGACTAGAACTTCCCCCTCTGTCTGTCTGTCTATCTGTCTGTCTGTGCAATTATCTATATTTCTATCAATTGCATCTATTCCTAATTTTACCTACTGCATATGTAAAATACACCTGCATATCACATTTGCCTGCACTCTGAACACATACTTATGGTACAGTGCATATTTGTACTCCACTCTATAGACCTCATACTGTCCTGATATTCCCATTATCACAGGCATAACTACCTTAACCTTATCAACAACGACATAGAAACATAGATAATGATGGCAGATAAAGACCGCAAGGCCCATCCAGTCTGCCCATTTCTTTTTCTACCTTATGGATGTGCCATCAGCCTTTGCTCTTTCAATGGCCTATCTATCCAAACTCATCTGTATTGCTCCCTTATGCCTATCCCATGCCTGTTTGAAGTCCTGCACTGTATTCATATCCCCCACTTCCTGAGGTAGGCCGTTCCATGCATCCACCACCTTTTCTGTGAAAAAGAACTTCATCACATTACCACTTAATCGGCCTCCCTCTAATCCTATGCTGTGTCCTCTTTTCCTGCTATTTTTCTTATATTGAAACATGTTAGACTCTTTCACTTTGTTAATGCTCTTACAGCGTTTGAATGTTTTGATCATATCACCTCTCTCCCTCCTTTGCTGTAGGGTATACATATTGAGCTCCATTAATCTGCCCTTATATGTTTTCTGATACAGTCCCCACACCATTATGGTTGCCTTTCTCTGGACTGCCTCAATTTAGTTAATGTCCTTGTAAAGGTGTGGCCTCCAGTACTGCACACAGTACTCCAGATGGGGCCTAACCAGTCTCTTGTAAACAGGGATTATTACCTCCCTCTTCTGACTTGTGATACCCCTACTAATAAACCCCAACATCCCCCTAGCTTTACTGACTGCTTTAGTGGCCTGCTTGGATGATTTCAGGTCGACCTCTTATAAAAGTTACTATCACATTTTCTCTCCTAATGAAGTCCATCATTACACCTGACTGCCTGACAACAACACATTACTTATATATAACTTACCTCACTGCATGGACAGACCCCCTGTTTTCTCTATAAAACTGTGTAAATAATCCCATGACTGAACAAATGCCAGTCATTACTTTTTCATGTACTGCCACCTATTCTACCTGTCAAATTTATATTGCTTACCATTCCTTCCATTGAAATCTACACCTCCATATCTTTTCCTAATAATGTGTCCGCCTTCCTTAGAATGCAAAATAAAACAAATCTTACTAGTTAAAAACCATTGTGTTGTTTCCCCATGTCTTCTTAACAGTTCCACACAACCTCACTAACTTCATTATGCAGCTGTGGTGGATCTGACCAGATTTTGCTGTTATAGGTACCTGATCTATGTCTAATTGAAAACCTGCAAGGCTGTAGAGACAGGTACCAACGCATATGCGTGGATTTTTATCTTTCATTACTTGCAACCAACATAAGGGGTTATGGTTAGTAATTACTTCAAATTCTGAATCCCAAAGATAAAACATCAGTGTCTCAATAGCCCATTTCATAGCGAGACATTCCTTCTCAATAGTGGAATATCGGGTCTCTCTCTCTCTCTCATGTGGTTTACGGCTCATGTAAATGATAGGATGTTCCTCCCCCTCAAACATTTGAGACAATACAACCCCAGTGCCAGTATCTGAGGCATCAGTCTGTACTAAGAAAGGCAGGTGAAATCAGGGCTTCTTAATACTGGTGAGGCACACAGACTTGCCTTTATAGTGCAGAATACCTCTTCACATTTGAGGGTCCACTTTACTTTAGTGTTTTTTTTTTCTTTTTAGTAAGATTTGTTAGTATGTGGCTACTGTGGCAAAATTGGATATGAGTCTCTGAAAGTACCCTGCTAGCCCTAAAAAGGACCTGATGTGTTTCTTGGTAATGGGACGGGGACTATTAGCCCGGCATCGACTTTGCCAATGTCCGGTTTAATCTTTCCACTGCCAATCACAAACCCTATTTGGTTTCCTGTATACCAATGGAACATTTCATTAGGTTTATTTGTTTTTTTGTTTTTTTTTTGTTGACCGGGTAAGTGCACTAGACAAATCCTGCCTATTTTCAGGCATGACCCTGGAGGAGGGGGATACAGATGAATGCCAACTGACTTTGAACTAGAATAAGCTGTTGGTGGTATTTATAGAGAATGAGGGAAATTTGGCCAGGACACTGGGGAGATTCCCCTACTGCATTGCCGTCAGTAGGGGGAGATTTGGGCCATCTGAGTTGCGTGATGGCCACTCGGACTACAGCTGTGCAGTGTGAGGATGCATTTCTGGTAGGAGAGTTAGCCTCCTCTTCTGCTATGGATCGACTGGAGGCTGAAAATTTTAAAATGTTTCCAGACCTTTTTATGAGTAAAGACAACGAAAGTAAGGATGTGTATGTTTCAACAGAAGTTATGTTTACAGTGGTTTCTACAGTTGTTTCCACTACCACTGACGGTATGAAAAGTACACCTGAGAGAAAGGTTGTTCGTGTTCCAACAAATGATGCAAAGCAAAGAGTAGCAAGCAGTAAGTCTACCTTTACTAAGGAGCTGCAGAATGGGTCGGCTGTCATTTCTCTTTCTTCGGCTGTCAGTACAGTGTCTGACGCAGTAGCATCAAAGGCTTCTCCGCAGCTGGGTGAGTCATTTCCACCTTTGGTGCCCTTTTCCACTGACATTCCTACTGAAGACTTTCAGGCTGCAGTATCATTTCTACTACTGTAGAAATGTGCCTAAAGCCTATAGTGAGTCCTGCTGTTTTTACTAATGGTACAGCTTCCTCTGGTTTTACTGCAAATCCATCAACAGTTGCAATACCAGGGACTAAGGTGGATTGTGAGCTGAGTACACAGCTGTCTAAAGTGTCCGGTTTCATGTTTAAACCACCAGAAATAGCTGATAGTTTATTACAGCCTTCACACTCGTTGCACTATCAAACAGTGCATAATCAGCAATCAACAGCCACAGTTTTTTCTTTTACTACCCTGACCAATAATAAAGTTAAAAATACAGCCTCCGGGAGAAATCTGATGCCTTTAGAAAAGCTGGCTATCCCTCGTCCAGAACGGCCGTTGGAATCTGCTACTGTCGCTCCCATTACTACTGCATCTATGGTGGAAACAGTCATATCTAGTGATATTTGGTCCCCTCGAAAAGCTCTTTTAGAGGCAGGCTGGAAAAAAATGTCAGGGCAAACTTGGCTTCTGGATCCTGCATGGGACTCTACTTTTGATTTTACATTATCTTCCCCAGACTGGAAACCGACGTCAGACACACGTCCCACGAGCACTCCAACTCATTTACAAGAATCTTTCAAAACTATCCTGAGTACTGCTCCAGCTATTTCAGCTCCAGATTGTGGTCAGGGAAAAATATCGGCTAATGACCCAGATAACATTACAACAGGAGAGCATACGGACAATACTAATCAAGACAGCATACCTGCTCAGTGCAAACCCTTGATGTCAGATTTATTCTCTCATGCAAAAAAAGAAGCAGCACCTAGAAGAAATGCTGTTTGCATTAGATATAAAGGGGGCTTAGCAGATAGACCAGACCGCTATTATGTGGGCAGAACTTTACTGAAAGACTCTTTGCATTTTTCACATACTGATGTGTTTGCTTTTATAAATATATCAGGGGAAGATAATTTTGATATAAGTTTCCAGACATCGCATGCCTTGGACTTGTTCTGGGAACGTTATGGGCAGGTTAAATTGTCTCCCTTATGGACCCCTTTTTTAGTTATCCCACTAACCAAACCCCTTATAAAATATGTTATAGTTATGTTTCGCAATGAGGGGGTCCATGTGGATGATATTACTTTTTGGCTCACTCAGAAATATGATGTGCTTAGTTCTCCAGAAGCAATTCTGGATTCTGAGAAATTTTGGACAGGGGGATGGAAACACAAAGTGAAGCTTCATCAGAATGATTCTGGAATTGAACATATTCCTAATTCCTTTCTATTAGGAAGAGATTGAGGGGTGTGTTTCTATGGGGGGGGGCAGCCAAGAGCATGTTATAAATGTGGGGCCCGTACTCATTTATCAAGTACTTGTGATAAACCACAGTGTGACAACTGCGGGGAAATAGGCCATGTCACAATGCAATGTGCTAATCACATCAAGTGTGATTTATGTGAAGAATAGGGCCACACTTTTGGAGAGTGTTCTTGGGCGTCAAAGAATAAAGCTACCTGTGCTAGCCCTGATTTGCTAATACAGCAAGCTCAAGAAACAGTGGCTCACATGGAAAACCTCCCCTGCTTTCCTCACCAGGCCCTTCTTCACCAACCAAATTGCTTTCTGGTCCGGTTTTACCTAGAAGTATACCACTTCAGAATCCCACCCCCACGCCTGTTTCAACCAAAATTTCAGTGGAACCTCCTCAGGAAATTTGTTTGACATCAGGTTTAGTTTCTGAATCAAAATTGTTACTACCTGTGTACTATACTGATCCACCCTTGTCCAAAGGAGTCTTTTCCTGCTCCTTCAGTGGCCTCCCCTCTTCCTAGAAGAAGGTCTACTAGATCTTCAAGATCAAAACCCTCCCCCACATCCTTAGAACCTATGGAGACTGAAAATTCATATTCAGTACTTTTCTGGGGTGACTCTGAAATGGATCATGGGGATTCTGATTTGCAAGCTTCGAACTTGGACCCTGGTTCTCAGAGTCGTGGGGATTATAAGGGAAAGAAAAGGAAAAAAATAGTTTCTGGATGTTGATTTTGAATACTCATGACTACATTCTGTTGGGGTTCTTTTAATACACATAGTATTCTCAATTATGAGAAATGACAGGCAGTTTTTCAGTATGTCCATGATTCAAAAATTGATGTATGTTTTTTGCAAGAAACTTGGATGCATTCTGCAAAGCAATTAGTGGCTTTTAAAAAGGATTGGCAATGGGGGCCTTCTTATTGGTCTTTTGGCCCAGACAAGGCAGATGGTATTGGTATTCTCTTTAATTCTTATAACTTCACTATTAGGAAATTGATCAATTTACATGCTGGAAGAGTCTTGATTTTGGATGGGTTATGGGGAACAACACATTTTAGGTTTATTAATATTTATAATCCTCAATCTAAAGCCGAGCGAGTGGCCCTTTTGAAAACAATTCAGCCCTTTTTTGTTACTACCTTATTAGTCCTTTTTGGAGGAGATTTCAATTGTACCTTACCTCTGAAAAAAGCGTTTTCTTCTTCACAGATAAAAAGGAAAATTTATTGTGATTCCCAGGCTTTAGGATGTTTGGTCCAAACTGCAGATCTTATGGATTGTAGAATACATCAGATTTCAGGGCCAGAATTTACATATATTCGGAGTAAATATTTCACTGCGATTGATTATTTATTTGTTTCCCAGAATGTATCAGGGATTTCAAAATTTGTCCAGCAGAATTTTCAGATCACCTTTTTTTATTTTGTACCATTTTGTTGGGAACACCACATGCATGGAAATCAAATAGATGGAAACTTAATTCTTCTATTTTAGTACATTTATCGGTTCAGCATCACATTTTTAATCTCCTGACAGCAAGATTATCTGTAACCTTTTTATATCATGATATAGGGGAATGGTGGGCAATAACTAAATCTGATTTGAAACATTGGTTTATAAAATATGGGAAACAAACTGGGAATAGGAAGTTTTTAAAATATCTTTCACTTAGGCAGCAATTGCAAAAACTTTATACCTTTTCTTATACTTCAAAATTTGATTATACGGATCAAATTTTACACTTAAAAAAAGAAATGTTGTCTTCTCAATATGGTAGAGCCAGAACAGTTCAGGTCTTGTTATGTAATGGAACTCAGAAAGCTCATATCGGTGATCCTTATGAAACTTGTAAGTCTTTTAAAAACTACCAATCTGGATATTCTAATTGATCAAGATGGGAATCATATATCTACAATTGAAGGGATTAATGATATGCTGAATAATCATTTTTTTTCCTTAGCCCCCAACACTGTTATTTCCCAGGAAAATATTAATAATTTTTTACAGGATATTTCAGTTCCAATTTTTCCCAATGAGATTTTGATCCTACAAGACTCAATCACTGTATCTGAAATTGAGATGGCCATCAAATCCTTAAATAATACTTCATCACCAGGGATCGATGGTCTTACTAATAAATTTTATAAATCTTTTTCACACATGGTAGCACTCTGTTTAAAATTGGTTTTTGATTATTTTTTTAAAACAAATACCATGTATCCTTCTTTTACAGAAGGATTAATGATTTTCTTATTTAAAAAAGGACTTCGAACCGATATTAAAATTGGAGACCTATTACTTTATTGAACTCAGACTACAAAATTCTGACTATTGTGCTTAATAATTGTTTAAAACATTATGCAGCTAAAGTCATTTCTCAGTATCAATACTGTGGTCTTCCCAATAGAATGATACAAACTGCTTTAATGAATATTAGGGATGTCATTGAACACTCCACAGATTTAGGAACAGCAAACTGCATAGTTGCAGCAGATTTAGAAAAAGCCTTTGATAGGGTTTATCTGCCTTTTTTATATCAAGTTCTACAATGCTATCATGTCCCTTTTCAAATCATACAGAACATAAAACTCCTTTATCAACATTCCTGTATTTTCCCAGTAATACAAGGTCAGATTGCTTCTGGATTTTCAGTTTCTACAGGCATTAGGCAAGGATGCCCCCTAAGTCCATTGTTATACAGTGGCGTGAAAAAGTATTTGCCCCCTTCCTGATTTTCTCTATTAGTGCATATTTGTCATACTGGATGTTTTCAGGTCTTTAGAGAAAATGTAATATTAGATAAAGGGAACCTGAGTGAACAAATAACACTTGTTTTATTTTTTAATTTCACTTATTTAATGAAAAAAAGTTAACCAACACCAACTGGCACTGTGTGAAAAAGTAATTGCCCCCTTACACTTAATAACTGGTTACGCCACATTTAGCTGCAATGACTACAACCAAACACTTCCTATAATTCAATATCAGTCTTTCACATCGCTGTGGAGGAATTTTAACCCACTCTTCCTCGCAGAACTGCTTTAATTCAGTAATATTTGGTAGGTTTTCGAGCATGAACTGCTCGTTTTAGGTCCTGCCACGGCATCTCTATTGGGTTTAAGTCTGGACTTTGACTAGGCCACTCCAAAACTTTAATTTTACTTCTTTTTAGCCATTCTGATGTGGACTTGTTTTGTGTTTTGGATCATTGTCTTGCTGCATGACCTAACTCGCTTCAGCTTCAGCTGACGGAAGGATGACTGGACATTCTCCTTAAGAATTTTCTGGTACAGAGCAGAATTCATGGTTCCTTTAATTATGACGATCATCCAGGTCCTTAGGGAGCAAAGTATCCCACCCATCACACTACCACCACCACGTTTGACTGTTGGTATGGTGTTCTTACTGTGGAATGCTGTGTTTGCTTTACTGCGAGACATTATGGGATCCATGTCATCCAAAGTTCCACTTTGGACTCATCTGTCCATAGAATATTTTCCCAAAAGGCTTGTGGATCATTCAGGTGCTTCTTGGGAAATGAGAGATGAGCATTTATGTTCTTCTTGGTTAGCAGTAGTTTCACTTGCTACTCTCATGAAGCCCATTTTGCCCAGTCTTTTTCTGATTGTGGAGCCATGAACACTGACCTTAGCTGAGGCAAGAGAAGCCTGCAGTTCTTTGGATGTTGTTTTAGGATCCTTTGAGACTTCTTGGATGATTTTACGCGCCTTGAGTAATTTTGGCAGGCCGCCCACTCCTGAGAAGATTCACTACTGTTCCAAGTGTTCTCCATTTGGAGATTATGGCTTTCACTGTGGTTTGATGGAGTACCAGAGCTTAAAATAGCTTTGTAACCCTTTCCAGACTGATAGAGGGCAACAAATTGTATTTTGATCTTTTCAGGAACTTCCTTTGATCATGGCATAATGTGTTTGTTGAATCTTTGTGCTGGCAACATGACTCTGATGGTAAGGGTCAAAATAAGTGAGGTTTGTATTGAGCAGGGCTGGCTGTAATCAAGCCTGGCTGTGTTCAATCAGCTGACTCTAATTATCCCTTTTATTGGGTTGATTTAACTAGGGGGGCAATTACTTTTTCACACAGTGCCAGTTGGTGTTGGTTAACTTTTTTCATTAAATAAATGAAATAAGTAAAAAAGAAAAAGTGTTATTTGTTCACTCAGGTTCCCTTTATCTAATATTATATTTTGTCTAAAGACCTGAAAACATCCAGTGTGACAAGTATGCAATAATAGAGAAAATCAGGAAGGGGGCAAATACTTTTTCACGCCACTGTATATTTTTTCTTTAGACCCTTTGTTGAAAAAGTTAGTGGATACTCCTTTATGGGAAGGTATATCAGGCATAGGTATACAAAGGCAGCTGCTAGTACAAGCATATGCGGATGATGTTTGTTTTTTTTTTTCAAATCACACTTCTTTTAATATTTTTTATGGGAATTTGAAAAATATGCTTGTGTATTTCTAATGCAAGATTAAATCTTGCTAAAACTTGAGGTTTGTTTATCGGTAATGGACATGATTTATTGGTACGAGAATTTGGTATCAATTTCTCTGTGGAACCCATTGTCATTCTTGGTATTTTATTTGGCTCCCAAAATTTGCCACTAGAGAATTGGGATATGGTCATTAAGAAACTTGAGCCTAAAGTTTCCAGATGGAAGCAGTGGAAACTTACAAAGCAGAAACGCATTCATCTTTCTAAGCAGTTTCTTTTGCCTTGCTTACAACATGTGGCAAAAATATTCCCTTTACCTACTGCATTAGAAACCAAGGTTTACAGTTTATTTTTCCAAATGTTATGGGGCAATCAGCTTAATCCTATTAAAAGACAGTTTACTTATTTGGATAAAACTGAGGGTGGCATTGGCATGATTGACACAGTTGTTTTTGGTTTTTCCTTATTTTTTCAGTTACCATTCGCAGTGGTTTATTAGCTGTTTCAGAGGGTGGCAATGTTTGGGTCCAATCACTTTTACATAATTATCTAGCAGCTTGGAAGCATACTCCACCAAGATGTAATACATATCTATATATACCATCATATTTTAAACCTGCAGCACAGAAATTGTATAAATGGGGTATTTCTAAGGAAATGCTTTTAGGGTGCTATGGGAAATCTCTCTATAAATCCTTGATGGGTTCAATCTATCCTTTGTCCCCTAGTTTTAAAAATTGTCCTGAAGCTGACAATCACTTAATCCTATCTCAACTTAATAGTACCAGGCTTCCTTCTCAGATGTGGGAAACCCTGTGGTTATTAAAATATGGAAGACTGAATTTGAGAGGTAATGCAAAATATAACATTAAAGAAGAAAGGAATTGTCCCTATATGGATTACATTAATTTAGAAGAATCTACTGAGCAGTTTCTGTTACATTGTTCCTTTTCACAACATCTCTGGTTATTTTTGGCAAAAAAATGGAATTTCAAATGGCTGGCTTTTTTAACTTATGACATTTTGGTAATTGGTAAATATCCCCACAGTTTATTGATGTTTCACCATGAAACTTTATCTATTTTTTTTTTTTTGCTTTCTCTGTTTTTACTTATGGCAGGCACACTGTCAATGGGTGCTTTATCAAAAGAAAATGGATTACATAGTTTTTTCCAGATTGATTATGCAAGAGATGGGAAAATTATATGATAGGGATTGTTGTTTTTTTCCCTCTACTCAAACCATTAAATGGTGGAAAGGTTTTCATATATTTATTAAATACAAGTAGAATGTCTGTTTTTTCCCTCCACTGTAGGATGTTTTGTTTTTTCTGCATGAATGATATTATTTTATTTTCTGGAAGTGCTTTATTTTCTTTCTTTCTCTTTTTTGTTTAACTTTGGTGTTTTTGCTTAATAATGTGTTTTGATTTGTTATTTTCTGTTTTTTTTCTGTACAATAAAAAAATTCCCCTACTCTTTTCGATAAGTGCCACGGAATCTTTAACATCCACCTGAACTACCACCAATCCAGGCAGATGGGACCTCAGTTTAATGTCTCATCCAAAAGACGGCACCTCAGAAGTGCAGCACCCCTCTCATGCTGCACTGCAGTGTCAGTACTGGGAAATTAACCCAAGTGCCAGATGTGAGAACTGAACCCACAGCCCTCTGATCTCCCAGCCTCAGAGGTGAGTATGCTACCTACTGAACCACTGACACTGCAATGGTCAGTCTGGCCTAGATAATGGCCAAGAGTACTGCCTCAAGGTGTTGTAAGTGTTTCTCCCTAATCGGACTAAAGACCACCACATCATCCAGGTAGGCAGCACAGTAGGCCATGTGGTGTTGTAAAGTGTGGTCCATGAAGTGCTGAAAAGTAGCAGGGGATCCATGGTTACAAATTGGAATAGTCCAGCTGGGATACTGAATGACATTTTTTCCTTGGAGGTCTCATCCAGGGGAATCTGCCAATACCCCTTTGTCATATCGAAGGTGATAATGAACTGGACATTTCCAAGTCTGTCTATTATGTCATCTATCCATGGCATAAGACAGGTGTCAGACTTAGAAATGGCATTCAGTCTATGGAAATCAAGACATATTCTGATTTCCACTTCTTTTTTTCCAACAACCAATATATCAAAAGCCCATTCACTACTAGATGGCTCTATCCCTCTAAACTCTGCATTTTCTTCACTTCCTCTATCACCTCTTCCTGGATCTTCCTAGATCTTTTCAGGTATCCTATATGGTTTCTCTCTCATGGAAGTGGTCTGGGTAACTTCTATATGATGTTCTATGCCACTAACCTTCCCAGGGATATTTGTGAAGGTGTCTTAAAACTTAGACAACAATTCTTCCAACTCTTGTTTCTGTTGTGGTTCTAAAGTCGGGCTTATGATTAGATCTTGCAGTCCCCCTTGTTCTCTAATCTCTTGTAACCTACTTCCAAATCACTTTCTTTTTGATCTGGGCATATGTATAATCTCAGAGAGGGCCTTTCATACCATTTTTTTAAGAGATTTGCATGGTAAATTCCCTTCCAATACCTTTTATGTGGTAATTCAGTTTCATAATTGACAGGGCTGGTTTCCCTCAGGACAGTGTAAGGGCCCTGCCACTTCATCATTAATTTATTATCAGTACTTTTTAACAATAGTAATTGTTGGTCCCATGGCAGAAGGCTTGTATTACCTACTCTTTGGTCATATTGCACTTTCTGGGACACTTGTTTTTCCGCATTTCATTGATGTGCTAACTTAACACACTTCAGGAGTCTCTGCCTGAGCTATGTCATATATTCAAGTGTGCTAATAGATCCTACTCCTTTGTTTTCCTCCCAATCCTCTTTTACAACATCTAAGGGCCCTCTGGGGTTTCTCCCATATAACAGCTCAAAATGGGAAAAATCAGTCGAAGCTTGAGGTACCTCCCTGTAAGCAAACATGAGAAAAGGCAAGTACACATCCTAATCCTTCCCTTCATCTTGTACAAACTTTTGTAAATTTTTTTCATGGTCTGGTTAAATCTTTCTACCAGTCCATCAGTTTGTGGATAATAAGGGGAGGTATGAAGAGCTTCTATACCTAGGGTCATGTACAATCTTTTCAGGAGTTTAGAACAAAAGTTGTTCCCCCTATCTGTTAATATTTTTTTTAGATACCAACTCTACTGACAAGTTTTGCTACCTCATCTGCAATTCTCTCTGCTGTAATTGTTCTCAGAGGTACGGCTTCAGGATATTTAGTGGAATAGTTACAAATAACCAGGATATATTTATTGCCTTTAGAACTTTTTTGTAAAGGTCCCACAATTTCCATGGCTATTCGTTCAAAAGGGGTAGTCATCAAGGGAAGTGATTGCAATGGCACCTTCTCTTTTTTAGTGATAGTCGCCACCTTCTGACATTCTTTACAACTGTGGCAGTATTCTGCCACCTGGTCATGGATACTGAGCAAGTAGAATCTCAGGAGGAGATGACTTAGGGTGCAATCTCTACCCAAATGTCCAGTTAGGGGAATGTCATGGGCCAAATGTAAAAGCAGACTTCTATAGTTGATAGGCACTAATAGCTGTTCTATCACTTTCCCAGTAGTAGGCTTTGTACATTCTCTGTACAATACTCCTCCCTTCAGAACACATTTTGGTCCCTTCCCATCATCCTGTCCCACCATCTGGAAAAGGGTTTTAAAGACACATCATTCAACTGTTCCAAACCAAACTTATTACTATTAACTGTTTGTAACAGGTTATCATTTGATATGGTTTCTAGTCCATTGTGATCTGTCCAACCTTTTCTCCCTATTTGTTTTCCTGATTTTCCCCGGAGGTCCATAAAGATCTTCATCAAAATGGAAAAGTTGTGCCTATTGCCCTTCCTTCTTTGTCTCTGCTCTGGTTGTAACAGCACTTACATCTGTAATATCAGTCACAAATGTTTTAAATTCAGGATGGTCATGTCCAGTAATTACAGAAACAGGTAGATGAGGGACCAAACTGGCATTAAGCTGATGGACAGTTCCTTTTACTTCTAGATCCACTTTGGTGAGGGGGTAGTAATGAAAGACACCGTGTATACACATGACGCTGGCCTTGGGGCCATTAACATTTTCCTTTTTTAATAAATTAGCTCGCACCAGGGTTTGTCTGCTACCAGAGTCTATCAAATCTTGCACCACTTCTTTCCAAATTTTAGCAGTGAGACTGAATTGTCCTCAGTTGGCTAAATCTAATTGAGTTGGTGCAGTCTTTTTCTTGGTACAGAATCTAGTGATGTGCCCCTTTCCTTGACATTCTCTACAGATAATGTCTGGATTATAAGTTCTCCCTGATTTAAGTCTTATTACCCCCAGTATTCCCAGTAGTAACAGGAGTAACTGTGGTGGGTCTTACCATGGGTGGGTTAGCACCAGTCCCAAAGTATCCTCTCTGCCAGTTGGGTCAAGCAACAATGTAGTCCTCAGCAAGGGAAATAGCTTTCTCTGCTGTTTCTGGGTGGTGTGCCCTCATCCACATCTGGACAGCTGATGGTAATACTCTTACAAACTGTTACAATATAATCATCTCGAATATCTGCTGCAGTGTTTTTAGTCCAGGTTGTCACCACTTGTGACACAGTTCTTTCAAATGAACATACACTGCATGGGGATTGTCAGAATTATAAAAATTGAAAGTCCTGAATCTTTGACTATACATTTCTGGACTGATATCGTATCAATGCAAAATTTCCCATTGAATGGCCTCATAATTATTTGCCAGTTGACTGTCCATGTGGCTACATGCCTGCTGGGCTTTCTTGATCAGATAGGGTGCTAGGCTGATGACCCATTGCTCTCTTGGCCACCCACAAGCTTGTGCCACTCTTTCAAAAGTGGCAAGATACAATTCAGTATGATCTGACTCACCCAGCTTGGTGATTTTGATGTCCTTTTGAGAGTCAGCAGGTTGAGGTTTGCAGGTCCCAATGGCCTGTATAGCTCTCAAAGTGTCTGACCATCTGGCCTCACTCCCCTGGTGATCTAGTTCTCTTTGTCTGTCCATGTCTGCTTGCTTCATACACAGCCATCATAGTAATCCCAGTGTATCCTCAGGGGAAACATCCTCAGGGGGCTCCTCCTCAGGAGGCTTCTTGAAAGCTGCCCCTTCTTGCTTCTTTGCCTGGGTGGTCCTACTCCTCACATCTTCAAGTCTGGCTATTGGAGCTTCTTTGTGTTTCTCCACCATGGCTCATTTTAGAACACCACAAGGCTTCTCCTTGTCTGCTTGCTACATCTATTGACCACCCAGATATATATGGTTATCCTTGCTGGAGTACTCCTGGCACAAGTACCCCAACCTTATCCCACTTTTGACACCACTGTCATGGATTTGTGGGAAAAGAGGGACTCATACATAGATTTTAAGGAAAACTAGGCTACAGAGGCCAAGTAAAGTTTTATTAATACACAAAAAGAATTAACAGCAGACTTGGTTCAACAAAATAAAACAAAAGGAATAAAACAAACAAAAAAAAAACAATTTCAAGCCAGATTACAATTCAAAGTATCATGGGCTCTAGAAAAACTGCTAGAGTCCAACAATAGGCTCACAAGCCCTGATCAGCACCACATTGACCCTACATCAAATCTGAGGTGGATACCAGATTGTCCTTTTTTATACTAGAAGTTGAACAGGTGATCACCTGAGGTGCCATCTCCTTTTACTTTGACTACTTTATTTTTATCAAACAATTGAATTTTGTCTTAACAGAACAATAGTTTGCATTTAATGCCTACAGTGGCGTGAAAAAGTATTTGCCCCCTTCCTGATTTTCTCTATTATTGCATATTTGTCACACTGGATGTTTTCAGGTCTTTAGACAAAATATAATATTAGATCAAGGGAACCTGAGTGGACAAATAACACTTTTTTTTTTTACTTATTTCATTTATTTAATGAAAAAAGTTAACCAACACCAACTGGCACTGTGTGAAAAAGTAATTGCCCCTAGTTAAATCAGCCCAATTAAAGGGATAATTAGAGTCAGTTGATTGAACACAGCCAGGCTTGATTACATCCAGCCCTGCTCAATATAAACCTCACTTATTTTGGCCCTTACCATCAGAGTCACATTGCCAGCACAAAGATTCAACAAGCACATTATGCCATGATCAAGAAGTTCCTGAAAAGATCAGAAAAACATTTTGTTGCCCTCTATCAGTCTGGAAAGGGTTACAAAGCTATTTCTAAGGCTCTGGGACTCCATCGAACCACAGTGAGAGCCATAATCTCAAATGGAGAACACTTGGAACAGTAGTGACCCTTCCAGGAGTGGGTGGCCTGCCAAAATTACTCCAAGGTGCAGTGTAAAATCATCCAAGAAGTCTCAAAGGATCCTAAAACAACATCCAAAGAACTGCAGGCTTCTCTTGCCTCAGCTAAGGTCAGTGTTCATGACTCCACAATCAGAAAGAGACTGGGCAAAATGGGCTTCATGTGAGAGTAGCAAGGAAACCACTGCTAACCAAGAAGAACATAAATGCTCATCTCTCATTTGCCAAGAAGCACCTGGATGATCCACAAGCCTTTTGGGAAAATGTTCTATGGACAGATGAGTCCAAGTGGAACTTTTGGACAACATGGATCCCATAATGTCTCGTAAAGCAAACACAGCATTCCACAGTAAGAACACCATACCAACAGTCAAACATGGTGGTGGTAGTGTGATGGTGTGGGACGCTTTGCTGCCTAAGGACCTGGATGACTTGCCATAATTAAAGGAACCATGAATTCTGCTCTGTACCAGAAAATTCTTAAGGAGAATGTCCAGTCATCCTTCCGTCAGCTGAAGCTGAAGCGTAGTTGGGTCATGCAGCAAGACAATGATCCAAAACACAAAAGCAAGTCCACATCAGAATGGCTAAAAAAGTAAAATTAAAGTTTTAGAGTGGCCTAGTCAAAGTCCAGACTTAAACCCAATAGAGATGCTGTGCAGGACCTGAAGCAGGCAGTTCATGCTCGAAAACCTACAAATGTTACTGAATTAAAAGCAGTTCTACGAGGAAGAGTGGTTAAAATTCCTCCACAGTGATGTGAAAGACTGATATTGAATTATAGGAAGTGTTTGGTTGCAGTCATTGCAGCTAAATGTAGGCGTAACCAGTTATTAAGTGTAAGGGGCAATTACTTTTTCACACAGTGCCAATTGGTGTTGGTTAACTTTTTTTCATTAAATAAGTGAAATAAAGAAAAAAAACAAGTGTTATTTGTTCACTCAGGTTCCCTTTATCTAATATTACATTCTGTCGAAAGACCTGAAAACATCCAGTGTGACAAATATGCAATAATAGAGAAAATCAGGAAGGGGGCAAATACTTTTTCACGCCACTGTATATAATTAGTTAATACAAGAAGACATAGGAAAAATATGGCTTAACTGACATTTTCTTGCCAGTTGCAAGTACAGGCTCCTCCCCTTGGCCTGTCCAGTGTATAATTTTAGAGAGGATAGAGCCGTCCGGCACTTAGAAAACACCAAACAGTCCTTGGAGGGAAGCCTGCAGCAATGGTAAGCAGAACACAGTAGCTACTTATTTCCTTCATATGCACAAAACAAAAAACAAACACAGTGTTGAAAATACAATACAGAGAAAAAAATAGCTAAGCATTTATTTCAGCAATGGATGTATTGTTTTTTTAGTATAGGGACCTTTAAGTTTTCTTCAGGTCCTCAAGTAGCATTTTGCTATCAAATACACAAGAACAAAATAGGGTGAAAAAAGTTTGTATCGATGTGTTTACTAATGCTAGCGCTAGCTTTTATTTCAGTTTTAGTGCTAGTCTAGTGTCAGTCTCTTCTGCAAGGTACAGTGCATCGGCAAAGTGACTAAGTGATAAACCAACTCAGAGCCTGCCTTGCACTCATACAAGGAGATGTTGATGCTGATGCTGACTAACCTAAAACCCAGCAGGAAAATCACTTTTAACTTTAAACTCTCCAGTTTGTCTTTTCTTTTCTTTTACCATTGTATCATAGCTACTTAAAATGTACATGGTAATGTTCTGACTAGGGACTGGTCAACCTGCCAGGCAGTGCAATGCAAGAAAAGGAATTAATATTCTGTAGTTTTACATTCTCTACACTTGAATCATCTAGCAGGGGTAAAGGTTTGCTCTTATTACTTTCCTTTTTCTTTTCCAGGAAAGGAGACTACTATAGCAGTTCCTACCTTGACCCAGTCCCGAGAAAGTACCAAACAAAAGCATGCACTGGGTGTTCTGGCAAAGGAACCACTACAGGAACAGGAACTGCTCAGTTTGGACAGTCAGCTTCTGCATTCCATTGGCAGCAACTGTGCAGCATTACAGCGAAGCTGACAAAAGAAAATAAAATAACCAGAACATATCCTATTATTTCTTAAAAGTCCAAATGGACTGTAAATTAAGCATACTGATACTTTCTCTTCCTTGGGGGGTAAACAGTGAACAGCAAATCCCCTCAGGACCCACCCTTACGAAAATGGAATATATTGCAAAGTATTGAAAAATATGAGTTAATGTATTCAATACACTGAGAAATACATTTTCCCAATGTAATATATTATATATTTTATTAAATACATTTTAAATATACTGACATAATATATTACTTATTTGTAGTATGCAAAAATATATGTCACTATACTGAGAAATACATTGATGCAATGAAATGTAATACACAGTCTATTTCAGCATAAACTAAAGCCTTGCATTTATAATTAAAGAAATTCTAAATGATCTTATGTATGTTAAATGTATTGAAAGACTATATTGTGTTTACAGAAATGAAATACATTTCAATATACTGGAAATTATGTTAAATATGTCAATACACTGAATTGATGAAATACATAAAACACTATGGGCCAGATATTCAAAGCTTTGCCCCTGGTTTAAGTTAACACTGACTGGTGTGCAAACTTAGCCTGGAGCACAAAGCAAGCTATATTCAAAAAGAATAGCCCAGGGCAAACAGCTTCTGAATATAGCATGGGAATGAGACCGTGCATACTGGGCTGGGAGTGCAGGGCAAAAGTAGCCCTGGAATAAGACAGCACTGAATACAGCAACCAGGAAGTGCAAACCACAACATCAACACAGTGCACAGCAATGTGAGGGTAGGTAGAGAGGAACAATGTGGCCAATGTGTGTTCTGGCAAATGCATGGACCCAGTACAGCTGCAGGCAGCAGCAGCACACATGAAAAAACAGTGATCAAAACTGTATAATATTCCCTGAACCGTTAGCACCACACTAACACGTTAGTGCGGCTTTAGCACGGAGCTAAGCGGTTTGCCCGGTGCAAACATGTTAGCACCACACTAAACTTTTCCATATTCAAAAATGACATGCAAATTAGCCTACTTAGACAGTCTCTGGGCAAACAGCCACATTAGCATCTCATCATGCCCTGATTTGCATGCAGTTTACACAGCGTTACTACAGAGTCCCACAGCTCCACCTGTAGGTCAGTCTGGAGGTACAGGGGCTGGCCAGGTCCAACCACAGCTCCACCTGTAGGTCGGTCAGGCAGTGCATGATGATAGCTGCAGACTTCATGTAAACAGTACAGCATAGCATAGCATATCGTACCCCAGGGGACAACATAGCATAGGCACAGGTGGTGGTAGTGCTGCATGCAACCTTCACACTGTAGGTCATGCTACAGTGCACAGCAGACACTACAGTAGCAAGAGGGCTGATAGCATGAGGGAGATGACACAGCCTATGGTATGTAGGGCAGTGATGGCCACTGCACTGTACACAGTGACAGGCACAGCTTGCAGGTAATTACTGACAGTGGACAGTACTATCACACTGTTGTGTGATCCACAGATGCTGCACCTGTGGCATGGGATGCACACAGTGTTATGTACATGGCCGGCAGTGTGTGCTGTGACATCTGTACAGTTGTGTGGTAGGTGGCTGGGGGGGCATGTAGGATCTGACAGGCACACAGGTAGTGGCATAATCCCACTACTGGCCCATGTGCACTGAGTGTTGTGTTCCAGCCTTGTGGCCACACCTGGGCTGTGGTGAGGTCTGGCCACCATTACACCCTCCCCTCACTGGTCCCCATGCCCACAGTGCTGCAAGTGTGTGCTGGCATTTGTTACGCACCACAGATGTATGGTCCGCAGGTGTGTACTATATGGCCACACTACCATGCTGTCCCCTATGGGTCAGATCACCCCTCACTGTCTGTGCTTGGCTCAGATTGGTGGCAGCTGGTGGCATCACGATGGTGCCATCAGTGAGCAGCATGTGTCCTCCATGTCTGGCAGTTTCAAAGTGTCATACTCATATGTTAGGGCCACGCAAGCAGTGCTAATGCTGAGATAGTACAGCACAAAGTGCACAAAGCTGTTTGCCGAGGGTTAAGACCAGCTTTTCCTTGGTGGCAAATTGTACTGTGCTATGTCGCGCTAAACACCTTAGCGAGGTGCTAGTCACTGAATATCTCATAGCAAATTTATTCATGTTCACTTTTCCTCTTGCATATCATTATGCTTAGCCCGGTGCTACTGCTGTTTGCCCGCTCTAGTTGGCCTTTTGAAGATGGCAGACCCGCACTAATCCTGCGCTATTCCCACGTAAACTGTTTGCAGAGCATGCAAAGCTTTGAATATCTGGCCCTATATTTCAGAAATATATAATCATAATGTATTTCCGCTTCATGCATTGTGTGAAACCATGTCAATCTATTTAGTAATACATTGTCTGAAATGTATTATTAGTATTATTCAAAATATATACTGTATTCTTTGAATATGTTTCATATGTTTATATGTTACATTTTATTTTTATGCATGTTATATATTTTTATATATATGTTACATATAAATTTATACATTACATATATTTTTTATACATTGCTAATGCAACACTCACTCTGACTTCCATCTACCTTTCTAAAGCTGCCGACTCGCTCGGTCTGTCCTCGCTCCCTTCTGGATACCATCTGCAACTTCTATTACTGAAAGCTAAGACAAGCTAACAGAAGGGACATACTTTTCTTATTTTTTAAACAAAGAGGGGCTTACTTTGAAGTCTTAACTTTCTACGATTCACACCGTTCAGTCACACTACATTTCAGCAATGAATGTGACAGTGCTCCATGATAGCTCTACTCTCCTTACAAATGGAGCTTTTTTCACAGAAATTAAGAGAAGAAAACAAAAAAAAACGAGGTTCTTTTACTTTATAGTTAAATCCTCTGCCACAATATCATATAGCAGCTGCATTTTAGCAATTACAGCGAAAGTGCTCCCCAATAATGCTCGCCTTCCTCTCCCTATAAACATCACCTTCTTTCCCAGAAATTAAGTAAATGCAAAAAAAAAAGTTCTCTTACGTTTTTCAACACAAGCTTATCTTAAACCTCTGCCAGAATATTATTTAGCAGCTTGAGAGAGGGGCTATTTTTTACACCCACCCCCAAAAAATGTGTGGCCATTTAATAAGATAGATAACCCACTCTAGGGTGTGCAGTCGCGCTCTGATATACGCACGCCTTGGTTGGTTGAATGCATGAGGCTGCAGGCCTCGTGCATCAAAACGCACACCAAGGCATGCATATATCAGAGCATGACTGCACACCCTAGAGTGTGTTATCTATTACATATACCTATGTATGAATATATAAATAGCACACATTACAACATACAAGTAGCATAATGTGCATACAATTCAAAGGTATGCAAGGCTTTTGTGTAAATGCATTCATCAATATAGTTCATGTACATTTTCAGTCAGGATCAATATATGTACAATATACTGGGGTTTTGACTATCAATGTATGTGGTATATATATATTGCAATATATATAAAAAGGTATAACAATATATTGACAATTATTTATGAATATACATGCACAATATATGTTCTATACATATTACATACATTTTTTTTTCATAAATGAATTGAAAATGTATTGGGAGATGTTTTCCTTGATATACCTTGAACTTTGCACAATGTGTTACATACACATTTATAAATGCAGTTGATGTACATTCATAACCATATAAGATAACATACAAATATATTTATGAATACATTTATGAAATATGTTTAGTACATTTTGGAATGCAATAACAATGCATTGCAAATATATAGTGGCACATGCAAATAAGTGACACAAACATATTTTATTATATTATAAATCTTACACATGTATAGTACATCTATTTAAGTACAAAAATGACATTTCCAACATTTTATTGATATATTTATACATATATTATCAATATATCAATTATACACATTATCAATACTTAATACAGTATATTTGAAAAAAAAGCCAATATATTTTCCAATATATGGGATATGCTAAAGTGGCCATACTAGATATATTTTCCACATATTCCAACATATTTTAAATTTAAGCAATATACTTCAATATATTGAATTTACAATATATGGCAATGTATTTTACAACACAAAGATATGAATATGCTGAAATATATGAAAATATGTTTCTGATAATATATTTCAAAATGTATTTCATTTTTGTAAGGGCAAGGAAAAACAGAGAAAGTATAGAAGGACCTTTTCCAGGTGCCTTTGCTGGAAAAGGGTGAATACAATGCAATGAAAAGAAGGGAAAAGATAGGAAAGGACAGATGCTGCTGCAGCAGTCTGAGGAGGAAAGAGGTTTTGCACACTGTGACACTGGGCTCACTTAATTACATGCTGGGCCTGCTGTGCCTGGGCCCCTTTAAATACACTGGGCTTATTGTGACTGGGCCCCTTTAATTACACTGGGCCTACTGTGGCTAAGCCCCTTTAAAAACACTGGGCCTACTGTGGCTAAGCCCCTTTAAATACACTGGGCCTACTGTGGCTGGGTCCCTTTCAATACACTGGGCCTATTGTGGCTGGCCTCCTTTAAATAGACTGGGCCTACTGTGGATGGGCCCCTTTAAATTCACTGGGCCTACTGTGGCCATGCCCCTTTAAATATACTGGGCCTGGTTGCCATTTTAAACCTTTTCTACAGGCCTATAAAGTGCCAGTCTTTCATCTCCCTCCCTCCTGCTTTGCCTCATCTCTACTCCCTTCATACATATTTAAAAGGTTTCCCTATGTGTCTTTATGGCTGGTTCCTCCCTTTTGGGTGTTGCTGCCCACAGAATATTTATTTATTGTGCTTGTCCCTCCATTAGCGCTCTGAGTGCTTCTAACAAATTATTACTTTTGTTCTAAACTTTCTGGCAGTCAGCATTTTGACACTGATGCTGCCAGTGACTCAACACCGTGGCCTAGGGTGCAGAAATCTGGTTCAGAAGGTGGAAGGTACTGGCAAAAGAAAGGATGGCTGCAGGCATTGGGTGGATGACTGGGGGCCTCGCGGGATTCCGACAACAAAATGTGTCACTTTACTGATGCAGTTTTACTGTGGCCACTGATGAGGGACTGGTAAAGTTTTAATTTTAAATAAAAAAATAAAATGGGGCTATCCTAACCCAAGCTGCTGTCCGGGGGAGTCACTTCTCTTCATCCTCCTGTTCGGACAGTGCACATTATGCCACCACACAAGGAGACTGTTGGCACAGGGTTCACAGTACAGAAAAGAAGAGGGACATAGTACAGCCCTAGAGATGGCTTCGATCTCTTCCAGGTAAGCCTATCGGGTTCCCTCTTGCTGTTCGTATCCTCTATCTTCACTGCCGCTATCCCAACATACACCAAAAAAAACTCTCTTCTGATATTACATTCATGTTCCAGTTCTGGAACCCCAAACACACCTTCAAGTCCTATTGATTTAAAACAAAATGCCAATCTCTGGGCAGGGACAGCACTCCCAGTGCATGGTCATCATTGCTCATGCTGCCTGCTCGGGGGGGGGGGGGTGTTCTAAGAGAGCAGGAGTAGGAAGTCACAGAGGAAAACTTCCTTTATTTTTTTAACAGTGCTGCTGCTGCTGCTGGGCAAGGTAGAAGAATGCATTGCAGTGGACCACTGTACATTACCCCTGCCCTACTCACTCTAATCTGTGCCCTGGAGCACCTTCTCCTCTACTGGGGCACCGTCTTCTGTTTCTGTTGTGCCTCCAGCTTTGGGCACTACACTAGTACAAAGTGACACACAATTGAGTGTGTTAACAAGTGTCATTACACACAAACAGCCATGTATTGCTACATAGGTTATTCATTAATGCACAGATCACCTGGTGTTCTGCAGCAAATTGTCATTGAAGCGTCAGGCTCCATTTAGTTATGGGGCATCATTTTCAGAATTAGAAAGCACAATATATTCTTGTGTGTGACGCAATGCAGTTCGGTCATCAAATACAGTCTCCAGTGCTGTTGTTGCTGAGAAGCACTGATAAACATGGATAACTGGACACCAGAGAATATGATTTTGAAAAGAGTTGTCCAGGATGGAAATGTATATATTTGTGTAAGACCCCTCTGTTTTGGAGGATCTTATGCTCCCATTAGGGACCACCTTCCACCTTCTACCCCCACCAGAGCTTAGGGTTTAATTAGTGCTCTGGGGGTCAATCCCTGTTGGACGCCTGAAGGTGGCAGTAGAGAGTAGGCAAATAGGGTATAAATAGGGTTGGAACAGGAAATTCTGGGTCTTTTCCAGCCCAGGCAGTAGGCCTGGGGCTGGAGGGGTGGCTGGGAAGAGTAGGCCTGGCAGACAAGGAGGGAGCTCGATGATCTGGGTTGGGCCTGTGGCATGACTGCCCCCATAAGTCAGTAGTCAGGGATGGCTTTTGAGCAGCAGCTTGGCATCAAGGAATAAGGATGGGAGCTCCGAGAGAGGATGACCAGCAAGCCATTACTGCGTCGTTGGGATGGGGGAGGCCTGGATAGTGGTTAGATGGTAGGGCAGGTAGGAATCCCTTAGGATCCTGTGCAGGAGTGGCTTGGGCTGCCAGGACTGTGGGAACTGTGCAGTGTTCTTAGAGGGGAGGGGCCAGTGTCAAAAGTCCTCTCTCGTACATGTGGTGCCATGGTAGCTCAAGCATAGAGGGGGCCTGGGAGTGTCCTTCACCCATTTAAAGGGGACTACTTGGAGGGGCAGGTCATGGGGCACAGGCATTGTAAGGGCCAAGAGGGCCATAAGTCTAAAGGCAGGCCTTGGAGGGAAGCTCAGGGCTGTGAGCTTATTTCAAGCCCAGGATGTGACTGGCTGTGATGCAGAGAGTTGGTTGGGGCCATCCCCAGATGGTCATCTGGGGTACCACAAAAGAGAACAGGATGCCAGGGTTCCCAGAAAGTATTCAAACTGCTCAGAAGGCATGGGTGGTGGCATGGCCCAGGTTCCTCTTGTGGCAGGGCAGTTCGAGGTATGGCAGGGGCACAAGAATGAAGGAAATTCAGAGCCAGTGGGGGTAGTTCCAAAGAATTTGTACAGGCTCAGTGGAGGAAAGAAAAAGGATTATAGGGCCTGGTTCAGGAAAGAAAACTCCTGAGACCCCTGCAGCATTCACGTTGGGTCCAGGGGCCAGGTGGGAGAAGCAGCTCACTTTTCTGAGCGTAGACATGGCAAGCCAACCAGCACCAAGGGAAAAGAAAGAGACAAGGGAAAGGGTAACCAGATAAAAGTAGGGGCTCACCAGCACCAGAAGGAAAGGAGCCTCATGATTCTCCCAAGTCGAAGGATCTGCTTAGGTAAATCAGCTGAGCTTCCAATATAAATGATAGCCTTGTATGAACTGCCGGTTGCCATCTTATGCCTGCTCGAGAGTTTCCAGCGGGAAAGCTTGTAAAAAGTTTGATGGCCCCGTGGTGCTGCTTTATTGTCTCTGAGTAAGTTGGTGCCCCTGTGTCCTCTGGAATCATTTGGGGCACAGGTGACAATAAAGAACTGTTTTGGGAAGAAACTGAGTAGCGATTGTTTTTCCTGTTTAAGTTGGAAAGGGGGTAAATGAAATGAAAAGCCCCTTATATTTATTTGTGCCATAAGTTTTATTTCCAGAAGGTTGTTCCAGCAGTTTGCACTGGGATCAAGGGGCTCAGGAGTCAAGGGGGAGCCGAAGGCTGCAGATCAAGTAGAGGTCTTGGATCTGGCGGTGGATGTTTTGGGCCAAATCAGGTAGATAGAGAGAGAGAGAGAGAGAGAGAGAGAGAGATCATGGATGCATGGAAAAGCTGAAGCCATGGAGAGGTAGGTTAAGTCTTCCTACTGTTATTTTGCTGTGCAAATACTTGGAGATGCTTCGTATGCTGTAGAACCTTTTCCCAGGTACATCAGTGAATCCTTTTATGCTCCTAGACAGTTTGGGGAAGGGCAGGCTACACATGCAGGCTCATCTGGAATGTTCCCTATACCCCAAAACCCCACCTAACCCCGAGTTCCCTGGATCTGAGGTGCTGGCAGGTTCCCAGGCCTAAGTAGGCACTGTGATGCATTTTAAATTAACTGTTGGGCAGGCCTGAAGGGGTAGTAGGCCTCAGCATGTCTGGTGTGGTGTGAGCATGTGACTGGTAGGTCAAGTGACTCTCCAGCTGTTTCCAATTGGTGGATGGTGAAGAAGAAGCTAGAGCAGCTGCTGAGGGAGCACCATCTTGGCAGAAGCAGTCGGAAAGAAGAAGTGCAGAGAAAGAGCAGTTAAAAGAGTAAGACTGAGACAGCACATACCCACCCAGAAGCAGAAAATCAGAAAGCTCCACCAAAAGTAATAGTGTTCCTTTATTCCATGTACTGGGAGGAGCAGCAGTGCAGAGACTTGACAGGGTGACCACATGGATTGATGCTGGATTATGGCAGGCCCAGGACAGAAAGCTGAAGAAGAGGTTTGCTCACAGGAGGAGCCACTGGCTATGGATCCTGCATCATTGCTCTCCTGGCTATGAAAGGCAGGGGGAAAGGGACAGAGTAATGAGAGATGTGTGAGGTGTGGATATCAGGTGGAAGACATCATGAGGTTGCCTGTGTGTAGAGTCTGCTCTGGTTTGACCTTGGGAGGCAGCCTGGACTACGCCCCACCCATTTCAATTGGGTGCTCCCTTCCAGTACTACAGAGGGCTCTTACATGCTATAGTCACCAGCCAGTAGAGATTCAGGAGCATTTGATAGACTCTCCTTGGGGAGATCACCCTAGGCAAGACAACAAAAGACAGGAGCATTTCCCCTGATGTCATTGTTGAAGCTGTGGAAGAAGAGGGTGTAGGGGTAAAGAAGACACTAGAAGGTGACAGGAAGCATTGCCATCTGCACAGTTCCCTGCCTCTGGCTACTGACTATCCCTGTGGCAGAGGGAGGGGCAGGGGTCTCAGGAAACCAGCAGGAGATCTCATAGGGCCCAGGGGGTCCCCGTCTCAACCCCTGTCCAGTGGTAGCCCTTTGACTCTGTGTAACAAATCAGAGTCTGTGGCTGGAGTTGAGTCCAAGATCTTAAAGCTCAGCAGGCTTGGCTCCATGCCATTTGCTGTACCAACAAAGAGCAGGGAAGGTGCTCAGGCTCGAGAGGAACAGGAAGAGATGAATGAAGAAAAATTTATTGGCAAAAGGTTCCAGTTCTAGGAATATCAGGCATATCAAGCCATCTTCAGGCCTTTTCATCATCCAGTGGTTACCCTAGCAGACCGCACCCTACAGCTCCCAGTCCATGCCAAAACCCGCCAGACCCATATGGACAGGTTAAACCCCAGTGATTTGCTGAACATCAAATACAGAAGGGGGGTCACCAGTGTGAGACACCTGCCAGAATGGGTCCACAGAAGGCTTCATGTGGAGTATCCCCACATGGACTACCCATATGTGCCCAAGAGAATTTGGGACATCATTGAGGAGATGAGGAATGAGTGAATCTTTGAGGAGCAGTTGGACCAATGAAATAACCATCCTGGAGGTGGAGGTATTTCCTCTCAGCAACTAATTCAGCAGGCTCGGCCAATGTGCTGCACAGGTACTTAGTCTGGTTTGATCATTTTTAAGAATTTCACCTTGGTCCAGGATGTGGCTGGGACACAGACCAAATATTAAATTATAGGTCGGGATTCTTTTGGGGACTTGACCACCAAACCAATCTGGGATACTATTTTCCACCTATAGAGGGGCCTGCAACTTAGGCCTCCTGTAAACAGACTAATGGATTGTGCCAGAACAGTTGCTCTATGGAGCAGGACAATGGTGACTGTACATAGTTTTTCTGAAAAAAAAAATGAGAACTAAATTATGTTTTATTAATCAAAATGTAAAGATTATGGACAAAATAATAGTGGGGAAGTTGGTTGCGAGTGGTGAGAGAATGTAAGGGTGAGTGTGTGAGTGAGTGTGTAAGGAGCGTGTACACAGAATAACCTGTTTCTATTTGAAGGGAGGTATAATGGGATGTGTTAGAATTTTAGAACTACCTCAATATGTTTAAAATGTTGTTGGTGAAGTTTAAAAATAACAAATCAATGATTGTGGTTATTTTCTGTCAGAAGAATAATGTGGGTCTTTCTAAAATGTGATGATTGTGTCCTGGCGCCAGATAAGATTTATTTTATAGGGTAAACTGGGGTTTAGAGTGGTTGGTTTGGGGTAGGTGCCCTTTTAGCCAGATATGATGTGTCTTCCCTTGCAGGTTGGGGAGTGTGCATACCCAGTTTGCTGGGAGGAGACCATCACTGGGCTCTGTGCCATCATTCCCAGGAGGGAATGATTTCCTGGGTAGGGGAAGAGTGTAAGGTCCCTCTGTTTCAGAGGGTCTTATGCTCCCATTAGGGCCCCTCTTCCACCTTCTATCCCCATCCAGAGCTTAATGTTTTATTAGTACTTTGGGGGATTAATCCATGCTGAATGCCTGAATGTAGCAGCAGACAGTAGGCAAATAGGGTATAAATAGGGTTCGAACAGGAAGTTCTGGGCCTTTTCCAGTCCAGGCAGTAGGCCTGGTGCTGGCAGGGTGGCTGGAAAGAGTTGGCCAGGCAGACAAGGAGGAAGCTCGATGGTCTGGGTTGGGCCTGTGGGGGACCCACCCATAAGTCAGTAGTCAGGGATGGGTTTTGAGCAGCGGTGTGGCATCAAGGAACAGGGATGGGAGCTCTGAGGGAGGATGGCCAGCTAGCCATTACTGCATCATTGGGATGGGGAGTCCTGGATAGTGGTTTGATGGTAGGACAGGTAGGAATGCTCTAGGATCCCATGCAGGTGTGGCTTGGGCTGCCAGGGCTGTGGGAATCAAGCAGGGTTCTCACAGGGGAGGAGCCAGCAGCAGAGGTCCTCTCCCGTACCTGGAGTGACAGAGTGGCTTGAGTGTAGAGGGGGCCTGGGAGTATCCTTCACCCATTTGAAGTGGCCTGCTTGGAGGGTCAGGTCCTGGGGTGCTGCCATTATAAGGGCCGGGTGGGCCATAGGTCTAAAGACAGGGCTTGGAGGGCAGCTTTGTTCTGTGAGCTTATTTCAAGCCTAGGATGTGACTGGCTAGGATGTAGAGAGAAGGTTGGGGCCATCCCTGGATGGTCATCTGGGACACTGCAGAAAAGGACAGGATGCCAGGGATGCCAGCAAGTATCTGAGCTGCTCAGCAGGCATTGGGTGGTGGCAGGGCCCAGGTTCCTCTTGTGGCAGGGCAGTTCAAGGTATGGCAAGGGCATGAGAATGAAGGAGATTCAGAGCCAGCTGGGGTAGTCTCAAAGCATTTGTGCAGGCTCAGTGGAGGAAAGAAAAAGAATTACAGGGCCTGGCTTGGGAAAGGAAATCCTGGGACCTCTGTAGGATTCAGGCCAGGTCCAGGGGCCTGGTGGTAGAAGCAGCTCGCTTCTGCAAGCAGAAACAGGGCAAGCTGACCAGCACCAAGGAAAAAGAAAGAGACAAGGGAAAAGGTAACCAGATAACAGTAGGGGCTTATTAGTGCCTGAGGGAAAGAGCCTCATGATTGTTCCAAGTCGAAGGAGCTGCTTAGGTAAATCAGGTGAGCTTCCAATATGAATGACAGCCTTGCATGAACTACCTGTTACCATCTTATGTCTGCTCGAGAGTTTCCAGCGGGTAAGCTTGTAAAAAGTTTAATGGCCCCATGGAGCCACTTTATTTTCTTGGAGTGACTTGGTGCTCCTGTGTCCTCTGGAATCATTTGGGGCACAGGTGACAATAAGGAGCTATTTGGGAAGAAACTGAGTACTGATTTTTTTTTCCTTTTTAAGTTGGAAAGGGGGTAAATGAAATGAAAAGCCCCTTATATTTATTTGTACCCTGAGTTTTATTTCCAGAAGGTTGTTCTAGCAGTTTGCACTGGGATCAAGAGGCTCGGGAATCAAGAGGGAACAGGAGGTTGCAGATCAAGTATAGGTCTTTGATGTGGCTGTGGAGGTTTGAGGGTCAAATCAGCTAGAGAAAGTTTATGGATGCACTGAAAAGCTGAAGCCATTGAGAGGTAGGCTAACTCTTTCTACTTTTATTTCACTGTGCAAATGCTCAGAGATATTTTGTATGATGTATACAATTTTCCCCTGGTACATCAGCAAATCCTTTACTGCCCCAAGACAGTTTGCCGAAAGGGGTGCTACATTCTGGATAATAAATACCCACAACAAAAGTAAATATGCATCACAATGGACATCCTGTGGCACTATGCTAATTCAGTGGAAAGCTGTGCTTCACCAGAACTGTAGAAAACCAGTGGCCTTACTTATGTTACAACAGATGTAATAATGTACCTAGCATAAGGACATATACAGTAATAATTTAACCAAAGACAGACCATCATGGTGAAACCCATAAAGGTGTTGCCAGACTTGGCAAACATGTAATTTCTGGTATTACTGTGCACTGCTGACAACATAGCATGTTGCCATGGTGAGGTGATCACAATGATAAGAAGCTGACATTCACTTCAGACTAATGGCTGAAAATGAATGACATGGTCATTTAGGTCACTTTGGATCAGTTCTACAACACTGGCACTGTCAATAGGGTTCACGTGCTGTTGCAAAGTAAAATGTTGCCTGATGAATTTTATGCCACGAAGTGTAACTAAGTATCTGGGGTCATGTAACTCATTAAAACCTGTTTCACAGGACCATTTACAGCACTGCATAATTATATTGGTTGATGGTAGATCCTGTGATAACCAGCAGTGTATATTTGAAAGCAGTTCAGGATGGATCTGATTAACTTTCTGAAGCTCAGAACAGTCTATACCATGACAATTCTGTAATGGCTTCAGTCCTAAAACATGGCCAGAAAAATTAACATCATCAATCAATGTGAAAGTAACATAAGACTGATAGGAATTGGCCTGGGTTGTGCATGGATTTCCAGAATAATGTCCATGAGCTTTGCTAGATTGCTCACAACAGTAAACAAGCATGTGTCAATGCCGAATGTTCACTTGCAGGTATTTGCAGTGGTGTTTGGTACTGGTACTAGCTTCAGAGGAGCAAGGAGGCAGCAGTGAGAGTAGTAGGTGCTGCACTGTAAATGCAGGAAGGAGCTGAACAGGATTGGTCCAAAGACTGATCCCAGAGGTACCTCACTGGTCACTCCCCTCTCCCCGGATTTGATCCCTTTTACCACCACCACCATCTGCCTTGCTTGCTCCCACCACCTCTTATGGCCCACTATTCTATGTGACCACCACCCTTTCTCTGAAGAAAACTGTTCTCACATTTCCTCTTAATCTACCCCTGTCCAATTTCATATCATGCCCCCTCATTCTTGTACTCCTTCTACATTGGAAGATGCCTGCCCTGTACCTTGTTTATGCCCTGAGGTACTTGAAAATGTCTATCATGTCCCCCTGCTGCCTCCTTTCCTCCAGTAAGAACATATCAAGGTCCTTTAATCTCTCCCGATATGTTCTGTGCTGCAAGCTATGTACCATCTTGGTTGCCCTTCTGTGGACCAACTCCACCCTGTCAATGTCCTTACAGAGTTACGGCCTCCTCCAGAATTGCATTCAGTACTGTAGGTGAGGCCTCACTAGTGCATTATGCAATGGCATTCCACCTCACTCCTTCTGCTAGTGATACCTCTACCTATGCACCCCAGCATGCCACTGGCCCTCCTTACAACATTTACGCTCTGTTTAACATCTTTAGGCCATCAGAACTAATAACTCCTAGGTCCCTTTCTTCCTTGCTGATCATCAGCACCTCCCCACCCCATCCTGTAGCTCTCACCAGGTGCCTTATTTGTGCTTCTTTACATTGAACCTCAGTTGCCACTTCTCAGACCATTTTTCAAGCCTCTCCATGTCCCTGCTCATTTTCTCCATCCCTTCTGGAGTAGTCACTCTGTTACAGATGTTGATGTCATCTGCAAACAGGCAGACGTGTCCTTCTAGCCTTTCCGTAATGTCTGTAATGAAGACATTGAACAGGACTGGTCCCAGGACTGATCCCTGAGGTACCACACAGGTCACCCCCCCCTCCCCAGATTGGATCCCATTACCACCACCCTCTGTCTCCTGTCTGTCAGCCAATTTCTAACCCAGTTTATCAGCTTGTGCACCATGGCCAGACTACCCATCTTGTTAATCAGACTTCTATGTTGGACGGTGTAGAAGGCTTTTCTGAAATCAAGGTAGGTGACATCCACCACCCTTCCTTGATTTACTTCCTTAATGAGGCATTTGGATTTCCAGCTCTAACGCCCTGCCCCAGCCCCACCCTGCAGAGACTGACAGGTGTTGGGGGTGTGTCTTTGGGTCATTGACCATAATGCTGATGCCATTCCACCCCACCCCTATTCTGCAGACACTGACAGGCATCCTGGTGTGCTTTGGGGTCTTTGGCCCTAATGCTCACCCCATTCCATAGGGAAATAAGCTGAGATGGGTGCAGTAATGGAGAATGGATTGAACATTAAGACTGAAGACCATAAGACACACCTTGACACCTGTAACTGTCTGCAGGGTGGGTTGGGAGTTGTATGTTATGAGCAATAAGGCTGATGACTGCAAGGCACACCCCCAACACCTGTCAGTCTCTGCAGGGTAGTGGGTGTGGTGTTACAGTTAGAAACCCTAAAGCCCCAGGCATTTGTTGGTATTTTCACTCCAAATTTTCAACATGGGCATTTTGGGACCCCACCTCATGAACAGAAGCACTATCATTTTGTTACTCAATCCTGAAATGTGATTTCGCACAGCAACTGTGCCGTTCCACACCACAGTTGCAAAAACACATTTTAGGCAGGATGTGAAAAATAACAGCTATACTGTTAATAAGGTGGTGTGGAAAAATGGCTATGTTGAAAATTTGGAGTGAAACTATTGGAGATTACCAAAGTTGCGTGCGTGTGTAGTAAACTTTCAATAAACCTGCGTAACATAGCCATTTTTAGAAAATTTTTCCACCAAATTTTCAACATGTGCTTTTTGGTACCCCACCTCATTAAACACGGCACAGTCACTTCCTTTTTCAGTCCAGAAAGGTGATTTTGCACAGTGACTGTGCAATTCTGCACTAGAGGAGTGAAAACACATTTCAGGCAGGATGCGAAAAATGACAGCTATACTGTTCATGAGGTGGTGTGATAAAATGTATATGCTGAAAATTTGGAGTGAAAATATAAAAATTGGCAAAGTTATGTGGCTACGTAGAAACTGCTCAGCACACAGACATGCCATGGCCATATTTTGGAGTTTTTAAACCAAATTTTCAACATGGTCTTTTTGGGACCCCACCTCATAAACAGTGGCATAGTGATTTCATTAATCGATCATAAAAGTTGATTTTGCATAGTGATAGTGCCATTCTGTGCCACAGGTGTGAAAACATATTTTGGGCAGGATGTGAAAAATGACAGCTGTACTGTTCATGAGGAGGTATGAAAAAATGGCAATGTTGAAAATCTGGAGTGAAAACATTAAAAATTGGTGAGGTTATGAATGTGCGTAGAAACTGAACAATGCACACTCGTAACGCAAGCCATTCTTTGGGGGGATTTTTTGCACCGATTTCATACGGGTTTAGGACCTCCCTCATAAACACTGGCACTGTAATTTTGTTAATCAGTCCTGAAAGTTGATTCCATGCACTGACCACATAATCACCTTTTGGGACCTAGTAACAAATTAACAGTGACAGTGTTCGTGAGGTGGGGTCTCGAGAAACCCTTGTTGAAAATTTTTGGGGTAAAATTCCTAAAAATGGCTGAGAAATCAACCCCATTGACAGTCATGATATGGCACTTACCTTGATTCCTCATATCCCGGTTTGGCTCTGAAGAGTGCAGATATGTCCTGGTCCAGAGAAGATCGCAGCCACTGAACTCCGGAGGTAAGCATGAGTTAAGGGGGTGTGTGGGGAGGTGGTGCACAGAGGGAGGGGCAGGATGGGGGATGGGGAGATGATGAGGAACTGTTTTTTTCAGATAAAAAAGACATCAGTGGACCATTTTTCTTTACAGCAGTACATTTGCAAATGATTTCTGGGGATACTGGGTGGGCTTCCCAGTGTCCCTGACAATGGGGGGTTACAGATATGGGGACACTGGGGTGGGATCCCAGTGTCCCTCAGTATTCAGTGCCAGAGGGTTTGTATTGCCGACACAGGGATTGGGCACCTCAATATCAGCTCTAAGAGAAAGCTGCACCATGGTTAATGTTGAAGCAGGGGTTGGCAGAGTAGCGAGGGCTGGGAGAAAAAGCCACACCACAGCTAATGTTGAGGGGAGACAGAAGATCAAAGGCTGGGAGGAAAAGCTGCATCATGGCTAATGCTGAAGCCTTTGAGGGGACAGAGGAGTGAGGACAGGGAGAGAGAGAGAGAGAGAGCGTGTACAGTGGCAGTAATTCCAGCCATGCGCATTGGTGTGAACTGCAATGCATATGGCAAGAGTTCCATCTACAGAAAGAAATGGAGAGCTTCCATTGGAGCGGTTCATTTTTTTTAACTACAGAACATGCCACATCAGCAAAGTTGAACTTTTGTCATAACCAGAATGCCTGGTCATTGGTGTTAACTGCTAAGCCCATTGCAGTTTCAGCTGTAATTTGCTCAGCAGTGACACACCTCTCAAATGCCGTATTGTCCCAAGACATTCGTTGCGCAACAGCAAGTGAAAGCAAGTAAGGGTATTTTTGCATTTTGCTTTGGATGTGTAAAAGCCAACATGTGAATCACTCAGTTCTGATAACTGTTCCTAGATAAACTGTTCTTTCCCTTTACTGCCTAGTATAAAAATCTTTCAGGTGACATTGAGATGCACTTACTTTCTCAAATGACTCTCAGTGGAATTTATGCAATATTGCTCCATCTGTATAAGTAAAAGAAAGCTGAAGTGTTAGTATGACAACTCAATGATGTTTACAAAATATCATGAATATCACCTAGTGAGTAACAGGAAAAAAGAGGTGATAGATCAGTCATTATGCACAGGCTGTTATGCAGCTGAGCATTGTAAAACAAGAAAACACATTACATTTCAAAGCAGTCCTAACTGTATATGTCAAGGAAATTGGCACCCCTTGGCTGAGTACAATTCACCAGTGAGATATAGAATGACATCATAATCAAACCCATTCAATGGTTGCCAATTGAGATTGAATCCATTTACAAATGGCTGTTCCCCTAAGCACACCTAGCTTCAAAGGCAGGCAACATTCCAGCTGGAGAAATGAAAACCTTGATTGCAGCTGGTATACAAACATTGATAGCAGCTGCCATTGTGAAAGATTGTGACACACTGACACACTGCCCCTGAGGCAGATGAAATGCCAACATTGGTAGAACCTGCCTCTCAAGCAGATACAGAGCATAGTCAGAAATTGTCACACAATCACATGGTCTCACTGTATGGATGCATCATTGTAATACACTACAATTTTTTAAATCAGTCACTGTTTGCTACAGATCAGGGGATCGCATGCAGGGAAGAGAAATCCAAGTTGTTTATGTAGGAAATTGCCAAAATGTTTAGTTTTGGCAGAACAACAACTGGCCTAACCACATGTTACTGAAATTGGCAGCCATTGGCTGAGTATAATTCAACATTAATATAGAATGAAATCGAAGTCAAACTCATTCCAGGGTTGCCAGTTCCCATTGATTCCATTTACAGGAGGCAGGTCTCCTACGCAGACCCAGCTTCAAAGACAGGCACCATTCCAGCAGGAGAAATCACTGCCTTGGAGGCAGTTGGGATGCCAACATTATTAGTAAAGTCCATTGTGAAAAAATTGTGACACACTGCCTCAGAGGCAAATGACCTGCCAGCATTGGTAGAATCTGCCTCTCTGGCAGATACAGACCACAGTCAGAAAATGACACACAGTTACATGTTATCACTGTACACATGCACCACTTAAACATGCTGGAATTTTAAAATTCAGTTAATGTTTTCCTTAGGTCAGGGGACGGCATTTCAGGGAACATAAACCAAGTTGTTTTATTTAAGTTGGACAAGGCCAACATGTTTTGTTCGACAGATCAGCAGCTTTCCTAACCATATTTTAATAAAATTGTCACCCATGGGCTGAGTACAATTCACCAGTCGGATATAGAATGAAATCACAGTCAAACTCCTTCCAGGGTTGCCAATTCACATTTACCCATTTTCAAGTGGCTGGTCCCATGTGCAGACCCAGCTTCAAATGCAGGCAGCATTCCCACTGGAGAACTCACTGCTTTGGAGGCAGTCAATATACCAACATTTGTAGGAGCTGCCTACTAGGCAGGTGAAGGCCACTGTGAAAAATTGTGACACACTAACACACTGCCACAGAGGCAGATGAAATGCCAGCATTGGTAGAACCTGTATCCCAGGCAGATATAGACAATTGTCAGAAATTGTCATATCAGCTGGAGAAATCTCTGCCTTAGAGGCAGTTGGTATGCTAACATTAATCTGAGCTGCCTACTAGGAAAGTGAAGGGTATTGTGAAAAATTGTGACACATCGACACACTGCCTCAGAAGAAGATAAAATGCCAACACTGGTAGAATTGCCTCATAGGCAGAAATAGACCATAGTCAGAAATTGTCACACACTAACATGGTATCACTGTACCTGTGCATCCTTGTAATATGCTGCAATTTTATATTTCAGTCACTGTTTTGTACATGTTATGGGACCGCATGCCAGGAACAGGAATCCAAAATATTTCTTTCGTTTGGCAGAACAGCAGCTGTCCAACCGTATATTAATGAATTCAGCACCCATTGGCTGACTACAATTTGGCATTGAGATATAGAATGAAATTGCAGTCAAACTCATTCCAGGATTGCAAATTCCCATTGATCCATTTACAAGTGGCCGCTCCCCTGCACCGACCCTGCTTCAATGTCAGGCATTATTTCAGCTGGAGAAATTACTACCTCAGAGGCAGATGGTATGCCAACACTAGTAAGAGCTGCCTACTAGTCAGGTAAAGACTAATATGACTAAGATCTAATATCCACCTTTTTGCAGATGACACTGTACTATATGTGAGCAATCCCTCACCATCAAAAGCCTGTGAGCTCCTACAGTCTGAGTTCTCCCTCCTTCAGCACAACCTATTAGAAAAGAAATTATTACTAAATGCCAAGAAAACCAAAGCTATGTTCTTTGCCACCAAGAACTGTTCTTCCACTATCCCATCATTCACCCTCCCACAACTCTCTACCATCCTTGGTGAAAATCTGGAATATGTAGACAAATTCAAATATCTAGGAGTATGGATAGACAATAAACTAGACTATACTACCCACGTGAAGAGCTACTGAAAAAGCTAAGACAAAGTCTTGGTCTTTTCTATAGGATCAAACACTACCTGACCAAAGATTCCAAACAAAGATTAATCCTAGCATCATTCCTGTCCCTCATTGATTATGCTGACTTCCTCTATGGTCATTGCTCTCTCCCATCTAAACAAATTAGACACCCTGTATCATAGAGCTATTGATCATTACTGACCTCTCCTCTAGCACCCATCATTGCTCTCTCTACAATGCAGTCAGTTGGACATCCCTGCAACATAGAAGAAAAAAAAATGCTGCTATCTAGATCTACAAAGCTCTGACAAACAAACTCCATTCCTACATCTCAGACTGTTTCAACCGGATCACATCCAGGCCCTACACCTTGAGGATCAACAAACTGATCCTGCTGAAGATTCCTATCACCTGCACCCGGTATGGAAGAGCTGCAATCAGTTATTCCCTGGCACTTATCTGGAATTCTATCCAAAGTCATTGAAAATGGATACACTGATTCCTCTTACATCCTTCAAAAAGCTGAACACCAGCCTATTCCCAGATTCTGCAACTGCTTCCACAAGGCTAGTACTCCCACACCCCACCCTCCCACACCCTCTCTCTCCTCCACCTCCTCTTTAAAGCTCATCCATATTCTTCATCATTCCTCTGGTCCTTTCCCATCAAACCTCATACATATATGCCCACCCTTGTGTCATTATCCAAGCCTTATCCCTACTAAACTGTTTGTTTCTCTCCTTTATTAGGTTTTAGGTTTACTGTCCTTTGCCTTGTATATATGTAAATATGTGTACATCTATCTCACTCATAAATGATTGTATTTGTGCTTATTCAATATCATGTTTTTGTATACAATCTGTAACCTTTTTTGTTATGACCACTCAGGTCCATCTTGTAAATGAGCTATGCTCAATGATGTTCACCTGAATAAATAAAGATTTTGATTGATTGATTGATTGATTGAAAGACCATTTTGAAAAATTGTGACACAATAACACACTGCCTAAGAGTCAGATGACATGCCCACATTGGTAGGCCCTGCCTCTTAAGCACATACAGACCGTGGTCAGAAATTGTCACACACTTACATCATTTATCAGTGTAAGACGTGAAATTGTGACACTATCATCTATATTGTGGTAAGGCAAAACACTAGCAACACAGACAAAAAAAGGAAAACAACATAAACACTACTTGGACAATCAAGGTCAACAGCATATGATTTGTGGCAGATATCTTGAATTAGATAAATGAGATGAAAAAAAATACAAAATAGCCTAGAAAGGAATCAATATAAATGACACTTCAAAGATCACTGCAAACACAATGTGTTATAGTAGCAAATATCCAGACCTTGGTGAAGGATCTCAGAGCTAACTGTGAAATGAAATACAGCTATTACTTTTCTTTTTGTTCATCTCTTATACATTTTACGTACCCTTACAAGATCACTGCAAACAGGTTAAGATTTCTAGCAAATATCTTGAACTTAGTGCATGACCTCAGAGTGAACTGTGAAATGCATTAGCAATATATTCCCCCTCACCCCCGATGTTAAACATACATCTATCTGGAAAATAAGACCTTGTAGTAGTGAACTGAAAATTTGTTTAAAGTTTCTATTGCAGTCCAGAGGATCGTAGATGATACATGGCCCAAAAAAAAGATAGCATGGTAATATTTGTTTTAACTGCCTTTCACATTTTATGCACACTTATCTTCATAAAATAAGAGCTTGACGTAGTGCACTGAAAATACCATGAAAGTAATTTTTGCAGTCCACAGGAGATTGTGGGACATTGTCAATTCTTTTTATTGCCCCCTTTTCAGTTTCTACCCACTTGTCTGTATTGTATAACATAAGGAGTAATAGTAGTGATATGAAAACAAGTTCTAGCCAGAGCAGATATGGCTATGGAGAGCTTGAAGAAGCTCCAAGTAACGAGCACCAGGAGCACTGCTGAGCACCATCCCACATACACCAAGCAAAAAATCATTCAGCATTGACAAATGCTTGTTTTTTTTATCTTTGCATGCCTTCCAGCAGTCTAACTGAGATGAAGACATAATCTCTGACTGTACACTGCAGTCACTAAATATTTTAGTATAATTCATCTTGCTCTGTGCTATATATTAGAATGTAATCCAGTCTACCTGTTGCTGACCAGGGAATTTCTGTTGGAAGAATATCTCTGACAGATAGCAATGCTCACAGGCAGGGGTGCCAGAAGACTGAAATAGATCGGGTGCTGAAAACGGGAAGGGCATTTGTTAAGGTATAAAGGGCATTTTTCACAAACCATTTTTCTATATACACCATAATACATCAATATAAAATACTATCAACCACATAGATTAAGTATTGCCATTGGCAGCCATTTTAATGTCTTGAGCCATTTATTGCAAATACTGTATAGCTATAAAATCTGCTTTTAAGTACGTGAGATGCTTAGAAATATACTGATTATGAATGCAAAGCATCTTTTGCTAAAAAATAAAATTGATGTTGATTAACAAATAATGCTGCTTTAAGTGAACAAGTTCCTAACATAATTTCATGGAAAAAAATATGCAGAAATGGGAAGTACCAGATTTTTAAAGTGTGAAATTATTACCATTCATGTGTTATTCAGACTTTATAACATAAGAAGCATTACTCCACTGAAAACAGGGTGGTGTATCTCATCTGGACAATCCGTCTGTCTGTCTGTACACACACACGCACGCTCACACACGCACACACACACACACACACACACACACACGTGTTTAGCAAATATAACTATGCTTTGAACTTTTGCTTTGAGGAGTGAATGGTCATAGTGCCCCTATTCCAGTAACACATAAAGGCTTAGTGAAAATTAATACATTAGGTTATCCTAAATCTTACCAGCAATCACACAACATGACATTACTGGAGGTGTATATTTACATCATTGTACTACTTTTGTTATAACAAATCTGACTTATTTTAGATTCAGACAGAAATACTGTATTTCTCTTACTAGGAGGAAGTATAACATAGTGGTTAAGAGGACTGATCTACAAAGCTAGAGACCTGGGTTTGAATCCCATCAGCTCCCACTTGCATACTGTGTGACCCTGAGCAAGTTACTTAACTTCCTTGTGCTCCCAGGTCACACCTGGAAACAAACTCTGGATCAGTGCACCTTTCCTGGTTAAACAAGTCCCACTTCCCCCCTTTACTGTACATTGGCTTGCTAAATGAAGTTTTGCTATAAATAAGAGCTCTTGCTTGGACATTCAGAACGTAATGCAATGTAATGGTGTAGTGAAGAAAAATAAAACTTTTTGCAAGAGAAATGCTGCATGTAGTGGATACATGTCTGAACCAAAACAGACAATGGGTGGGATATTCAAAAGGGTTGCGCATGCGCAATAGGGTTGCACCTGCGCAAGTCCAAAAGTGCGCCATTCTGCGATATTCAGCAAGAGGCAGTTGCACCACCGAAAACATGCTGAGCAACAGCGCAATGCAAATGACGGCATGCGCAACCGAAGGGGGTGGATCCATGCATAAAGAGCGCAATGCAATATCCAAAGACTTGCGCAATGAGCAACAGCGGACCAGTCAGAAGTTGCGCCCCAGTGGAAATGAGCCAAAATAAAAAGGCTCAAGGAAGCGGCGCAAGAATGCCACAGGGATGCCAAGTGGGGAAGAGAGAGAGAGAAAGACAGACAGTGACAGGCCAGGGCAGGCAAGGGAAGCAGTGTGGGCCATAGGCTGCAGAGGCCAGGCGGGGGTGCCTGGTGCAGTGGAAGTAGCAGTCAGAACAGTGGGGTAACAGAGCAACATCAGCCGGGGCACAAGCCAGGGAGATGGACAGTGGCAGCTTCCACATGGAAGCTGTAATGAGGGTGAGAATGCAAGGTGCGGGGACGTGGCGTGGAGGGGCCGTCGTTGATGCGCCCAACAGGCAGTACCGTGCCGCATCAGCTTTGAGTTGTACACAGATGTAGAGATCGGGCTGGTACCGCCTGAACAGGGCAATACTGAGGTGGCTCTGTGAGCTGTGCAGTGATGTGATGCAGGCACCCTCACGACGGAGTCATGCTCTGTCAGTGGAGACCAAGGTGACAGCCTGCATGTGCCTGCTCACCATGGGCACCTTCCAGAGGCCAACAGGGGACACCACAGGCATCACACAGTTGGCCACATCACGCATCCTCACCCAATTCCTCAGCGCACTGCTGCCACATGCTGCGGAGCACATCCATTTCCCCAGCACCGTGGCAGCGCGTACAGCAAACATGCAGGTATTCCACAGGGTAGCACATATGCCTGGTGTGCTAGGGGCCATAGACTGCACCCATGTGGCCATTCGCACGCCACCTGGCCCCAATGGGGCCGCATACAGGAATAGAAAGGGCTTCCCCAGTGTCAACTGCCAGGTGGTGTGTGATGCCACTGGGCGTATAATCAATGTCTGTGCCATACACCCTGGTGGAGCACATGATGCCTTTATATGGCATCAGTCTGCACTGTGCCATCGATTTGAGAGTGGGGACATCCCCACAGGCCATCTAGTGGGTGAGTACGCATGTAGGAAATGCAAACTCGGGGCAAGGGTGGGAATGCCACAGGTGCCATGGTAGTGGCACACAGGGATATGGGCAACATGGACCTGAACATGAGACTGATCTGCACTATCTCCACACAGGTGATAGCAGATACCCACTCCGTCCCTGGCTGCTCACACCGTACCGGCGCCCCATGACCCCATCGCAGCAGCGCTATAATTAGGCACATGCAGCCACATGCAACATCATTGAGCGGGTGTTTGGGATGCTCAAGGCATGCTTCTGATGCCTAGACACCTCCGGCGGTGCCCTACAGTACAGCCCCTCAAAGGCTTGTGGGATATTCCTGGCCTGTTGTATCCTGCACAACATGGCCAATGACTGTGGGATAGCCGTACAGGTTGAAGAGGGGGACAGTGATGGGGACGCCAGCGGCGCCGGTGTTGATAGTGATGAGCAGCCCCCCCTTGGACGGCGGGACCCCCGACTGATCCGGCATGCCCAGCTGCACCGGGACACCATCACGGAGGAGCATTATGCACAACACAGGTAAGTCAAGGGGCCATGTGCAAACAACACTGTCCTGGCGCAACCCACAGGCACACAGAGTAACACACCAGGGGTGCATGATGGTAAGGGGGGTGGAAGGGACCAGGCACACAAACACACCATCAGGGAGGGTGAACAGTCATATGGACACACACACACACACACACACACACACAAACACACCAGGCACAAAGCGTACATGGGCAGGTGCACAGCACAGCAGGAACAGACATGGCAAACACACAGATCCACAGACCACACCCACCACCTGTACTGTCCAAGCACGTGTGTCAGATGCTGGGCACCCTTGCACCTTGGTGTACAGTACAATGCAGGCATCATCATGCACACATGCCTGTGGACAGCAGTTGGGATGGTGTGCAGGTGGTCCATATGTCAGCATGATGGGCAGGGCACCCACCAGTGCACTGCCCACCATGACGCACAGTGCACACAGGGTAGCAGCAGACAGGGCCCGCACTGGGAGACAGGTCAGTCATGTTGCACCATTCCACGGCCACCGCAGATGCATGGGTGGCCCCGCCATGACCCAACAGCACTGGCAGGCTGAGCAGGGGCCACATGGGGTGGCACCGATGGACCACCAGGGGTCCCACTGCGCGATTGTGACCTTGTCCGCAGTGGGGTCTGTAGGATGCCAAATATACCTGCACCAGGGGTGCTTGGGATGCCCACAACAGAACCCAGTGTTGACAGGCCTGGTGTAGCACGATGCTGGGAACGGGGAGTGGAGAGCATACTGTATGGGGTGCGCGGTACAGGAGCACCTGCGTGTGTGCCCAATGCAGCCACGACAGCGACCAATGCCTGGGTCTGCCTGTCAATGGCGGCTGTCACATCCATCCACATATGGACCATCTCTGCACGGTCCAGAGCACACTCCCTGCTGTGCCGCTCCACAGCCACACACAGTGCCTCCACAGATGCTGCAACCTGCCTTTGCTGCTGTATTGATTCCCGCAGCAGGCGGGTGTGCTTGTCCAATGGGTACTCTGCCACAATGGCATCCTTTCCCCCAGGGTGTGGAAGGTCCTGATGCACAACACCCCTTGAGGGTTGGCGCTGTTCACCTGGACCAGGAATGGGCGTATCAAAGGGCGGTGGGCATGTGCCACCACTGGACACTGTACCCCCAGACCTGGTGGATGACTGCTGCTGCCCCTCCAACTGCTGTGCCCCAGGGACCACTCGTTCCACTGCTGTGGCTGCAACAGTGCCAGACACCTGTACAGCCACCGGTGCTGCCCCACTGGTGCTGACAGGCACAGCCTGGGACTGTGCCGACATGTTGGCACACAAGTTGGAACCAGCAAGGCCCAGGGGCACGCACTGGCCTGCTGTGTGTCCATCATGGGACACACGAATGTCACTGCCCATTGCAGTCCTTGCATCATCAATGGTGCAGGTACGTGCTACAGCCACAGTCACAGCGTGCTGGCATGCTTGCATGCCAGACTGCTGAGACACAGGCTGTGCACCCCCCACACCCGAATCACCGACACCAGAGTTGGCAGCGCAGCATGCATGCTGGTGCAGTGCATGCTGGCTGGTGTCAGAGGTGGATGGACCCTCCTCCATGTCCAGCAGGTCATCCTCACTGCCTGGACCCACCACCACCACCACTGTCCCCTGAAGACAAACAGGATTTGTAACAGAAAGAGAGGACATGTGAGTGCACGTGAACAATCTTCCCCCCCCCAACACCACCACCATGTCATACCGTGTAGTGATGGGCTTCCACCTGTCTGGAATCCACCTCCTGGTACGCCCTCAACAGCACTGCGCTGCATTGATGCAGCCAGTCGGTCCTCAGCTGGGGTCAGCTCCACCACCGCTTGCTGGCCCCCGCCAGTGCCAGCACGTGCCGCCCTGAGGGCTGCCACCTTCTCCTTCACCGTCCTGTGGTGTGTCCCAATCTTCTTTTTGCATTCCTGCACGGAGCACTGGTGGCTTCCGTGCAGGTTCACTGCCCAGGCTACCCCCCTCCCATACAGCCACACGGGCCTGAGGGGTGCCTTGCCATCCACTCAGTAGTGCCTCCTCCTCCAGGTAGGCCTGGAAGAGGGCCTCAGTCTCTGCCATGGTGAAGTTGGGCCTCCTCCTCCTTCGCCCACCATCCTCACCCTCACATTGGCTCTGCTCGGTCATGGCGATCTGTATGGGTGGAAGTGGACACCTGTCACTGTGCAGTCTACAGCATTATCCCATGCCCATTGTCCAGAACATCCCACAGCATGCAACTCACCTCTCACCTGCAGTAACCGAATCTGGCCAGCGCAGCCCACTGTCGCACTTTATAGTGCAATGCATGCAAATTAGGGTGGAGCTACTGTAATGAGATGCAATCGCGCCACTGCGCCTTTGAATGGCTGATCGGATGATTTGCATGTGTCGGCTGAATATCGCGCCATTGCGCTCTTCGCAATATGGTTGAGCCGGCTGAGCCAATAGCGCAGATCTGTGACTGTGCAGTACACTGCATTGCACATGCCCAGGTAGCTTACGCAGGTGTCTGCCACGCTGATGACGTGCTGTGCATGATCGGCAATTCAGGCCATGGCCACCATTGTGCCAGTGGTGCTACAGCACTGGGCACTATATGGCACTGTGGAACTACTGCACAATAGTCCACTGTGGGACTGTCACGCAGGTGGTCAGTCGCACAGGATGCGTAGATGTCAGATGGCGCTGTGCGTGGCCTTGCATCATAGACCCCCTGACCTGGTGTCCGACCTTTGCCCCTGGCGCTGTTCGGCTGCCATGTGTACAGCCCTATTGTGCTGTCTGGTGACAGTGCTATGTGGACCGACGGCTCTGTACGAACAGCGCGATTGGAACCTATGGTGGTCTATTGCGCAACATTTCCACGTGGGGCTGCCGCGCTGCGGGGTGCCATATTGCCTGCTGTAAAGTTAGAAGAATGGCATGCAGGAGGGCACTCCAATGGAGCCCGGTGGAGGTGGCCAACCTGGTGGCCCTGGTAGAGCCCCACTATGGGGCACTGTATGGGGAGGAGCCCCTCACCATAGCTCGAACCCAGGTCTGGCTGCAAGTGGCCAATGACCTGGTGGGGGTCACTGGGCGGCGCCAGTCTGTTGAGCAGTGCCGGCACAGGTACAGTGACCCTCTGCAGGAGGGAGCCAGAATTGCATGAGTGGCTACGGTCACGTGCCAGAAGGGGCATTGTGCCTAGGCCAGGTGGGTGTACCATCTATGCACCTGTATTCTCTGTAGGGGTGTGAGTGTGTTTTGGTGGCTGTGCATGGGTGATGGCTCTGACATGGTTGGCTGTGTCAGTTTGTGCAGGTGTGAGATGCATGGGTCTGGCTGTGTGGGCAGGCACGCTCACTGGGGCAGGGGGCAGTCTGCTTTGGAGTCACACTGATGTTTCTCTCAACATTTGTCTCCCACAGGCTGGGCAGAGAGGATGCAGGCACGGGATGAGGAGGGCCATGGCAGGGCCCTGGTGGCGGTCGGTGGTGCTGCGAGGGGTGGGCCACAGCAGCAGCAGCAGCCACAGCTGCTTGCGGAGTGTGAGTATCATTACATCATGGATGCTATTGCATGCTGGAGGGGGTGGGCATGACCACCAGCCATGCACAACACAACCATGCACGACACAGGTGACATTCATCACTGTCCAGTGTCACTGCACATCTGTGTGTGCGTCACTGGTGGTCCATACATGCACTGGGCACATGGCTGTGGAACTGGCATCACACCACATTGCCATGTCACTTGACAGCCTTGTTTGTGCTGTGATGGACATGGGCAGTGTGTGTGTGCAGTGGTGCACATAGCTGGTGCCGCCTGGTTGGGCTGGCCATGTGCATGTTCACTGTGGATGGGTGCATACCATCACAGGTGTGGGACATTGGGCTATATGGCTTGCAGGTTGGGTGGTGTTCAGGGTTGTGGTCAGTTACAGCCATTGACTGTGTTCCCATTTTCCTAGGCCTCATTATGCTCTGAAGAATAGAGCGGGCACTGCAACAGCTCACCTGGGTGTCAATGGACAACAGGACCATCCTCCAGGACATCCAGCGCCATGGCCTATGGAGGAGGCACAGCCAGACATGATGGCACCAGGCAGCGGAGGACCAGCCTGCTAGGCCTTAGGCTGGCTTCCCCTTCCCACTTCACCCATCCCTCCCACCCTGCCTTCCCTCTCCAGTTGTTCATCCCTGCCCTTGCCCACCCCTACCTTGTACCCTACCCCCCCTCTTGTAAATAGCTTTGTTGTTGTTCATTTTGTATGTTACATTTTTCTGATACATATATATTTTGATATGAATACTGTGTTGGTCTCTGATTTGCAGCTGGCTATGGTTGCTCAGTTGCAGTGATGTGCATGCCATCTGGGATGGTATGGTCCTGGGTATGTGTGTGTGTGTGTGTGTGTGCATGCATGTGTGTGTGCATGGGGAGGTGTCTCCAGTGTGGCAGTGACTTTCTGTTGGTCTTGCCATCTGCTGCCACCCACTGCTGGGTGCACAGGGTGGGTCTGGCTTGTATGGTTCTCTGCTACATAGAGGTTGGCGTGTGCGGGGGATGCATGGTGTTTCCTGAAGTGCCAGTCACTGCACATGGGTGGTGTCTTGGGGTCACGGTGCAGGGTGTGCTGTGCACTCACAGGGGGCTGATGTGCACTGTGGTTGTCAACCTGTGTGGCAGTCTCAGCCTGCCAGTGGTTGTGCTGGGGTGTCATGGCCCTGCTGTGCTTGTGACTTGTCCCCATGGGCCAGTAGATCATCCGTCCCACCCCAGTGATGCTGTGCTTGGGGTGTGCAGGTGTCTTGTTGGTTCTGCAGTGTGTTCCTGTGCCCATGTGTGGCATGGCTGGTGGTGGGCCCCAGCCTGCCTCCCTGGATGTGCAGTTCCATTGCTCTGGGGGCTCTGCTTGTGCTATGGCACCTCTGGAATGCTCAGCTGGGCTGCCCTTGTTGTGCTATGGCGCAACCTTTCTGCTCAGCTTCCCCATCCTGGTTGCGCTATGGCGCAGTTTGTGCGATATTCAGACGTTGTCTGTTTTCCCAATTTGTTCTGCTCCATGTTTGAATATCGCGTCTGTTGCGCATATGCTCAATTGAATTGTGCTTGCTCCTGCTGTTGCGCACATTTTGGGAGCAGTTTGAATATCTGGGCCAATGTATATTGTTTATACAAGTGGGCAGTATAGTATTGTGGTTAAGAGACCAAGCTGCAAACCTGGAGAGTTGAATTTGAATCCCATCAGCCTCCACTTGCATACTGTGTGACCCTGAGAAAGTCACTTAACTTACCTGTGCTCCGAGGTCACACATGGAAACAAGATCTGGCTTAGTGTGCCTTTCCTGGTTAAACAATTTCCCCTTTTCCTTTCCATATACAGTATCTGTTAAGGTTACATCAGGAAGCTGGTATACATAAAAAAAGATGGCAAATAAACTGATATTGGAGGCAGTCACATTTAAATGAAAATAAGTGCATTGGATTGAGTATAACATTAAGTGTTGCAAATATAGGTCTGTTTGTCATTCGTGTGAAAAAACTATTAAAGTGATTACAAGATCTTATAAAGCTGACGATTTCCCTGTTTTACATCTAAATCAAAATTAAACCTTCACTGGATCTCATTTTCAGTACCAAGCATATGTTTTTTTAATACAGCTAAAATCATGGTGGAGGTGTCAGAAAAACACCCCTTCAATAAGTGCATTTATTTATTAATGCACTATTCATGGTTGCATTTGTTGAGTTTGGATTCATTCAACTTTCAAAAAACATATTGCTGCAGGGGAAATCTTTATTTAAAAGAAACACAGGTTAACAGTTGAGAAAGCAAATGAAAATGATGACTATCACATGTTAACAATATACTGGACTGCTTTGAATGCTACTAAGAAGAACTAGCAACTGACTGATTAATTACAGCCAGAAAACTCTCCCCCAGCCAGCCAACTTCAAAGGTATAACTCAGGATCTGCTGTTAAATTAAGCATGATAAGATATAAACCATATGTTGGTCTCAGCATAGTAATTTCACAAAGCAGGCTGTCTGAAATGCAATAGTAGTTTAGCAGACAGAAGTGAGTATTTCTTTAACTGCCATAGAGCTTTGAACAATGGAAGGATACACTGAAAACTCCTAAAAGATGAGTTCCATGGAAACACTTTTTTTTCAAGGGAAAGCAGGATGGCTGTATGCTCCACCCACAGCCATAATTAGTCGAAACTTACTATTGTAGTTCAGAGAAGATCCTGGAATGATAGATGGTCCCCCAAAAAACAGATTAGTATAATCAGAAGAGCACTTTCTGTACAATTGCAGCTGAAGAAATGGAGTGTCCTTATGCAGACAGACTGTTGTTTCACAAGGAGAACCAACAGAACAAGTGGGAGTCCAGCAAACCTACACTGAAAAGCCCTTTCTCAAAACAAGTACTACACAGGAAGCAATGCAAAAAGAATTTGCTTCAGTCACATGAGAATCAACAGAACAAGGATTCCAACAAGCCTGCACTGAAAAGCTCGTTCTCAAAAGCAGTACTACACAGGAAACAATGCAACAAAAAATGAAATAAGCAAAGGGTTTAAAAAAACACACCATCTGTATGTCAACCAATCCGGGGCAGCCTACACCCATCCAATCAGAGAAAGAAGTTACTGCTCCTCAGAAAGTATTAACCAATGAAACACAGCAGTGGGTAGGATTAAATTATCTGCCTGGTAGGCAGATCTACCTCGGATATAATCCAGCAAATTTACACTGAAAAGTTCTTTCCCAAAATAAGTACTAAACTTGAAGCAATTCAAAAAAGAATTTGCTTCACTCAGGAGCATCAACAGAACAATTAGGATTCCAGCAAACTTACAGTGAAAAGCTCTTTCTCCAAATCAGTTCTACACAGGAGCAATGCAATAAAAAAAGAGTTACTGTCACTTCATAAGGTATAAACCTATGAGACACAGAAGGGGGTATTAAATAGTCTGTCAATGAGGCAGTGGCATGTGTAACCAATCAGCAGCAAGAGACGGGCAACCTCAGTTACTGTCCAGAAGGTATTAACCAATGAGACACAGTGGATGGTGGAATTAAGTGGTCTGCCTCCTAGGCAGCACTGCCTCTGAGGCAATATTGGTTTAAGAAAAGTGTCTTTTGAGTATGCACCTGAGTAAAAGTTTTTTTAACATACTGTTTAAGTACTAGTCAGCTAATATTACATATACCCTTCTTAGATTTCTCTTTCCTGTCATTACTAGAGAAATTTGTACAAAACACTGGCTGCCCAATTCAAAAAGCTTCAAATTTTAAGCAAGGTGCCTGCAACACACAGCAGTGATGCTAGGTGCACCTTGTGTCAAAACTGTTGAGATCACGATTCACGAAGCCCACCTGCACCAAACTGGGACTCTGTGCATCAGACTGGCCCTGTGCCAGGTCTGCACCACACTGCTAGGTGCACCAGAGTGCTAGGGGTCTTGTGGCATATGCAAGCTGCCACATACCCAACAGCGTGATTCTGTAATTCCCCCAGAGGGCACATGCTCAAGTACCATTAGACTAGCCAGGGCTGGTCTAATGATCCACGTACTGCCCCGGAGAGCCCTCCCTGGGCAGGGGAAAACAAGTGCTGCTGCCCACCGGCAGTCTCCCATGCCACCCGACAGCATGGCATGTGCAGTGGCAATGTATTTGCCTAGTGCATTAACCCAGAAAACAAACCTGAAATGCCGACATAAAGCTGGATCCCTTTGTGGTACAGTGCCTGTAGTGCCTCCTCCCACGGTGCTCAGCATGTGAATGCCCCAACACACTGGCACTGCAGAAGCCACTCCAATGCTCCATCAGGGTGCTGGTGCCACCCTTCCCGACACCCATCTGTGTGCCAACAACTCTCCCCATAAGCTATCCCATCCCTCATGACCCCAGCAGCCTTCATGTGGGCCCCTTTTTCCGGGGCACAGATGGCATCTGATTGCCCCACAGCTTGTGGCAAACTTCTCAGGTGCACTGTCTCATTGCTGCATCACCACTTTTGCTGCAAGCTGCTCGACTTTGGTGCTGGGACCTTACCTATATTTATTTTATTTATTTATTTCAGAGATCGGAAAGTACCTTTGAGTCAGAGACTCATTTACAAAGGTTCCACATCACATATAATGAACAGTACAAAGTTAAGATAACATACAGTGCAGGGAACAATTTACATAGGTTCCACTTCACATATTTTGAACAGTACAAAGTCATGGTAACATAAACAGTGCAGAGAACATAAACACGCTTGATACATGGTAAATAAGGCTCGCAGTGTTGAACTAACAGACTTATGGTGGCTCAGGTAGGCATTTAGTAAGAGAGAGAGAAAGGAGAAATGGCGGGGGCTTTACCAGCCAGAGGCCATTGTCATTGTGGGGGTTGTGACAGGGTCAATAAGAGTCACAGCAGTTTAGGGTCTGGAGGTGGCCCTTGAGGTGGGTTTTGAAGAGTCCAATAGAGTTTTGGGTTGTGACTAGGCGTTGTAGGTCATTCATCCAGGTGGGGGCCTTATAGCTAAAAGACCTTTGAAATTGGGAGGTATGGCATCGGGGAACTGTGAGTTGTTGTTTGCTGAAGTTACGAGTTAATTTAGGGGTAGTGGACAGGTAGATTAGGGTGGTGAGACCCAGGGGGGGACCTAGGGTGATTTTTTGGCCATAAGACAGGTGTGGAATTTGATCCTATTGTCGAAGTTAAGCCAGTTAGTGGAGTTATATAGGGAGCAGGCGTGTGTGAGGTGGTCACAGCCCAGGACAAGGTGACAGGTTTTGTTGAGGGAGAAGTGGAGCCTGTTTAGGGCTGAGGTAGTGGAATGCACTATAAACGAGAATACCATAGTCGAGGAGGGAGAGGATAGAGGAAGAGACTGCAAGTTGGAGGGTGTCTTGGGTAAGGCAGTGTTTGATGTGGTATAGCAGTCCAAGGCAGACGTTGTGGACCATGGACAGGTGGTGTATGTGCTGGTGGAAATTGAGAGCTGGGTCCAGGGAGATGCCTAGATATTTGAAGTGGGTCTCTTGGTCGAGAGGGGTTTGGTCAGCGGTTAGGATCTGGGGGCAAAGTTTCTGTTTTGTGTTTTGGGGGTGGGTGAAATTCATGAACTTGGTCTTCTTGTAGTTCAATATGAGGTGTTGAGCAGTGAACCATTGCTCAGCTTCATTAAAGGAGGACTCGAGGGTATGGTGGAGTTGCAAAGGGTCATGGCTGGAGGCATAGAGGACAGCATCATCCGCATATGGCAGGAGGTTGCTAGAGCAGGTGATAGGGAGGGAATTAAGGTAAAGGCTGAAATGGAGGGGACCAAGGATGGACCCCTGGGGAAGCTCTGAGAGAACTGAGAGAATATTGGACAGGGTCATGCCAATTTTGACCTGTTGGCACCTGCCCGTTAGGTAGTCTGTAAACTAGTGAAGGGCATCCTGTGAAAAGCCAATGTTGGAGAGTGTGACTAGCAAGAGGGAGTGGTGTATGGTGTCAAATTCCTTAGAGAGGTCGACAAAAACAGCGCCAGTGGTGTGGCCTTTGTCTAGTGCAGATCGGATGTGCGCAGTGAATTCCAGTAGGGCGCTGGTAGTACTGTACCCTTTGCGGAAGCCATGTTGCTGTTTACAGAGGAGATAGTGTTTGTTAAGGTGGTTGGTAAGCTAGTCATAGACAATGCACTCTAGAGCTTTAGATGTGGGGGCAGGATAGATTTGGGCCAGTAGTTATTGGTGTCAATACGGTCCCTGCTTTTAAATATGGGGGTAATGGAGGCAGATTTCCATATGGAAGGGAATTTACCTTGACAGACGGAGAGGTTGAGAATATGGGTGAGTGGGTAGAGTACGTCTTGGAGGGTGAGTCGGAGAAGCCTCAGGTCCAGGAAGTAGCTACTATAGCGAGCATGGTTTAGAGCGTTCTTGAGATATGGCTCAGCAGCCTTAAGGGTGATGGACCGCAGGTGGAAGGGAGGGTTACGCTGGGAGGGGGGACAAGGCAGGGGGTGGGTCAAAGAAGTTAGGAAGGAGGACATGGCTGAGGTTAGTGAAAGCTTGGTTGAAGGCCGAGGCTATGCTGGAGGGGTCAGAAGTCAGGTGCCCTTCCACCGCTATTAGGTTGGGTGGGGTGCTGGAATTTTTTCCACCGATTTCTTTGACAGAATTTGCACCAACTGCCCCAGATATCAGTAAGGGCAGCTTTATAGTGTTCAGCTTTAGCTTTGCATAATGCCCATGTACATTTGTTCCGGGCCTCTCTATACTTCTGCCTATCAGATGGTCGGCCCATCTCATTTGAGAGGTGCCAGAGAGAGTCACGTGTACGCATCAAAGCATGGAGCTGATTGGAGAGCCAAGGGGCAATGTTGCCTTTGGCCATTCTTTTGGAGAGTGGGGCAAATTGGTTGCAGATGGTGTTGAAAGTATGAATGAAGAGGTCAAGGGTGATGTCAAGGTCGAGGGTATTAGTTAAGAAGGACTAGTCCAGTGACCTGAGATGAGATCTTAGGACAGTGAGTTTGCCTGGGCCTAGTTTGCGAAAGACGATTACCTTGGGGGGAGGTCTTGGTCATTTTGCAGGACCATGTGCAGAGAACAGGGGAGCGGTCACTGACCATATTTGGTAGTACCGTGGTGCTAGTGATTTTATGGGGATGGTTGGTGAAAACCAGGTCCAGTAGGGAGGAGGCTTCGGTGTGGGGGGGTCGAGATGAGTGGGAGAGGGGACTACTTGTGTGAGGTCTTGGGCGGTAGCTGCATCTAAAAGCAGGGTAGAAGACTTAGCTAGCCAGTTGTGTTGAAGTTCCCAAGGATAATCTGTTCATTTTGTTGCAGGAGGGAGGCAAGATGTGACAGCATTGTGTGGGAAAGCCACTTTCTGGTCTCTAGGGGGAATGTAGGCTGCCGTGATGAGGAGGGGGGGTTTGGTAGTAACCCATAGTGAATTTGAGCATGATGGCCTGTGGCCCTGGGACTAGTGAGGGGTGGGAAGTGGCTGAAAGTGTAATGTGTCCTTAACGTAGATGGCACAACCCCTTCCTCGCTTTCCCTGTCTGCCAGCTCAGAAGAGGTTGAAACTGGGCATGGCTACCGCAGAGTCCGGGATCAAGGGGGAGAGCCAGGTTTCAGTTAAGGCAATGACATCGGTCTGATGCTGGAGGACCCAACCCTGGTATGAGTCCCATTTTTTTTTAGCAGATACAGACATTGAGGCTGGCAATGCTAAGCCTGCTATTTGGGTTATGGCTAGGTGCTGAGGTTGAAACTGGGCCAGGATTAGCATGGATATTACCCGATATAAGGAGTAGCAGTAAGAGGAAGGACCTGAGAGCGGAGTTCCAGGCCAATTACCTGATAGCGAATCAGTCATAGGATCCCTGCTGCACTGGCAATTGGCACAAAATGCCTTTTGCACAGCTTGCACCACTCTTTGAGAATCCGGCCCTGGGTGTTATTCCACTTGTAGTTAATCTATACCTGTTTTTTATCCTCCACTTGTAATTATACACCTCTATATCTGTACCATAATTAGTGATGAAAAGGATTGCAATGCCACAAGTAGAATATGGTATTATGACCTCAGGTGTGTGTTAATTCTGATGCAGAGACCACTCTAAGAGCTATGAGACTGGCTTTGTTACTTTAAATCAAAATAGTGGGAGCCAAAGGAAGACATTTCCTTTTAAACACGCAAGAAATATGTAAGAATTTATCACGACTATGACTTGCATACTGTATCTGTTTATATACTTTTTTGCAAGACACTTGAACAGCACGGAGTCACTGGCTCTGTAGGCTGTATACCCTCTGTAGAGCCAGACGACTGCAAGTTCTAGAACTGTATCAGGATGTAAAATCAATACTATAGTACAGTCATTCCACATACAATTGTTTTTGCATTTCATGATATTGGCAAGGAATTTTTCTTGCACAATACTATTACAGCTGTGGTAGAATTTACTATTAGTATACATGGGGTCCTAGACAGTGGTGATCTAGTTGGTAATATATACATGGATGTATCGAAGGATTTTGACATGGTACATCATACAAAACTGTGAAACTCTGATTGAGAGTTTGAAACAGCTTGGTTTTTCCAACTCAGTTACACCTTGATTTAAAGATTACTTAACCAACTGTGTGCAACAGGTTAGAATTCAAACTTGTCTTTCAAAACCATTACCTATGACATTGGGTGTTCCACAAGAATCTATGCTTGGATCCATGCTGTTTAGTCTTTTTTTGAATAACTTACCTAGTATTATGAAACAAGCAAAGATTCTGTTGTAATTGGATGACACAGTAATCTTTTTCCAAAACAAATACTTAAACAGCTTGACTACTGTATTACAATCTAATTTTTGTGCTGTGCATTATTGGTTCATTGGTACTGCACTTTGGAGCAAGGAACCCTGGGAGGAGCTACCAGTTGGGAGGGGTTCAGTTATTAACCGCTTTTGAGGAAAAGGATCTAGGGCTGTTTATAACAGGGAATGTGGACAACTCAGCTCAGTGCAGGGAGGTGGCAGCTAAAGCCAATGGGATGCCTGGGTGTATTGCGAGAGGAATCTCCTCCAGAAGTAGGAGGGTGATCCTGTCTCTGTACAGGTCACTGGCCAGGCCACACCTGGAGTACTGCATGCAGTACTGGTGCTTGTTTCTGAAGAAGGACATCAGATTACTGGAGGTGGTACAGTGCAGGCCAAAAAAGATCATCCAGGGTATAGAGGACAAACCCTATGAGGACAGGCTGAGGGAGCTGAATATGTACTCAATGGAGGAGAGGAGGGATGGGGTAATATGATTGAAACCTTTAAATACCTAAAGAGGATAAGCAAGATAGGTACATAAGAGTATTTATGTTGAGGAGGGAGAGGGACATGAGACAGCATGGTTTCAGATTAGAGGGGGGAAAATATAGGAGAGAGATGAGGAAACATTTTTTCACAGAGAGTGTGGTGGCTAAATGGAACACTGTACCCGAGGAAGTGATAGCTTATAAGACAGTGGGCAGTTTTAAAGGGAATGGGACAGAATGAGAGGGGGTAAGTATGAGGGGGAGGGGATGGTGTAGCTGCAATGTAGGGGGCTAGCTGCACATTCAAGAAGACTTGATGAACCATGAGGCCTGTTTCTGCTGGCAGATTTGCATGTTCATATGTTCATATTAATAATAAGCTATGTTTGAATTCAAAAAAGACAAAAGTTACATGATTCTATTCTAGGCAAGATACTGGCTTCCTACATAGAAACATAGACTTTGATGGCAGATAAGGACCGCTAGGCCCATCTAGTCTGCCCATTTCCCTACCTACAGGATAGGCTGCAGATCCTAGTTAACCAACAGCCTATATCTTCCTGCCCCCCACAAGAATTGCCTTATGTCTGTCCCATGCATTCTTGAATTATCCCACAGTTTTAGACCCCACAACTTCCTCAGGAAGGCTGTTCCATGCATCCACTACCCTCTCTGTGAAATAATACTTCCTCACATTGCCCCTGAACCGCCCTCCTTCTATCTTTAAATTCTGTCCCCTTGTTCTTGCAAGTCTCTTTTTCTGAAAGATGCTACCCTCTTGGACTTTGTTGATTCCCTTGAGGTACCTGAAAGTTTCTATCATGTCCCCCCTCTCCCTTCTTTCCTCAAGGGTATACATATTAAGCTCCTTTAGTCTCTCCTCATACGGCTTCTCTTGCAGACCCTGCACCATTTTAGTTGCCCTCCTCTGGACTGCCTCTATCCTGTCTATGTCCTTGCGGAGATGGGGTCTCCAGAACTGGACACAGTATTCCAGATGGGGTCTCACCAACTGTCTGTACAGAGGGATAACAACTTCCTGTTTTCTGCTGCTGATGCCTCTCCCAAACATCCCAGTATACCCGGCCCTCCCTACTGCATTCTCACATTGCTTGCTAACCTTAAGATCATCTGATATGATTACCCCAGGTCCCTTTCCTGTTTTGTTGTTGTTACTACCTCCCACCCATTGTGTATTCTTTCCTGGGTTCTTGTCTCCCAGGTGCATTATTTGCACTTTTGCATTGAATCCTAGCTGCCATACGTCTGACCATTCCTCCAACCTTGCCAAGTCCCTTTTCATCCTTTCCACGCCTCCTTGTGTATCAACCCTGTTGCAGATCTTTGTGTCATCTGCAAAAAGGCATACTTTTCCTTCCAGTCCCTCTGCAATGTCACTGATGAAGACATTAAAAAGGACTGGACCCAATACTGAACCCTGCAGTACCCCACTAGTAACCTCCCTTTCTTCAGAGTGGACTCCATTTACAATTACCTTCTGTGTCCTGTTGTCCAGCCAATGTTTTACCCAGGATACCACCCTGGGACCCACTCCCAGGCTGGTTAATTTGACTAATAATCTTTTGTGTGGGACTGTGTCAAATGCCTTGCTAAAGTCTAAGTAGGCCATGTCCACAGCCCTCCCTGGTCTACTACTTTGGTCACCCAAAGAAATCTATTAGATCTGTCTGACATGACCTTCCGGCCAGAACCCATGCTGCCTTGGATCCTGTGCTCCACTGACCTCTAGGTACTCAACTATTCTTTCCTTCAGAAGTGACTCCATCACTTTCCCTACCACAGAGGTCAGACTGACAGGTCTGTAGTTTCCTGCCTCTGTCTTGGTCCCACTTTTGTGAAGGGGAATCACATCCGCCTTCCTCCAGTCCTCGGGTACCACATCATCCTCCCATGATTTATTAAAAAGAGTAGCCAGTGGTTTCATTAGTTCCTTCCTTAATTCTTTTAGAATTCTGGGGTGAATTATATCAGGACCCATTGCTTTGTCCACCTTCAGTTTTAGGAGTTCTTGCAGAACCCTTTCTTCTGTGAAAGGACTGGGATCGACCCCCCTATCAAGAGTGCTTCTGTTAATTGGATTAGGCACTTCTCCTCTTTGTGAATACTGAGCAGAAATATTCGTTCAGTATTCCTGCTTTTTCACTGTCCCCTCTGCCCACCCACCGCTCATTCTATTCAGCCTCACTATCCCTCCTTTGTCTTTCTACGCGCTGATGTACCTATAAAAGGTTTTATCCCTTCTTAATTGAGTTGGCTATCTTTTCCTCAGTTTGGCCTTTGCTATTCTGACTTCCTCCTGCTTCTTTCTGCCTTAACAGGTACAGCTCTCTGTCCTGCTCCTTCTGTATTTTCTTATACTTCCGGAATGCTATCTTTTTCTTCCTGACTTTCACAGCCACCTCTCTTGAGAACCATAGTGGCTTTTTCTTTTGTTTTGATTTGTTTATTTGCTTCACACAAAAGCTTGTTGCCTCTGTGATGGCAGTTTTGGTAATTCCCCATTGTTGCTCCACACCTCCTTCTAGCCTGTTTGCTAGTGCTTTTCTGAGGCATTCTCCCATCTTGCCAAAGTCAGCCCTCATACAGTCCAGTACCCTCACTTTTGTATGGCTTGACTCTGTAGCTGAGTTTAACGTGAACCACACTGTTTGATGGTCACTTGTCCCCAGATGGCAACCCACTTCTAGATCTGAGATCCTCTCACTGCCCCCGTTTGAGAGTATGAGGTCTAAGATTGCTCCCTCATGAGTGGGTTCAAACTAGCTGTCTAATGCTGCACACCTGTAGGGCATCAAGAATAGCCCTGCTTTTGGATGTGGCTGCAGCAATGTGCTTCAGTTAACATCTGGCATATTCAGGTCTCCCATCAACAGTATCTCCCCTTTCTCTGCCATTCTAAGAATGCCTTCCATCATATCCTTGTCCATTCCTTCCCCCTGACATGGGGGTCTGTACACAACCCCTGTGCGGATTGTGGTGCCCTTTCCAGTCTCCAAGGTGACCCACAGTGCCTCCTCTCCTCCCTGTTTACTCTTTTGTTCAGTTGCTTTTATCCCCTCCTTTACATAGAGAGCTACTCCTCCCCCTCTTCTCCCCTGCCTGTCTCTCCTGTAGGTTATGTACCCTGGTATGTTAACATCCCAGTCATGGTTCTCTGTGTACCATGTTTCTGTGACTGCTACGATATCCAGGCATCCCTCTTCCATCAAGGCCACCAGCTCAGGGAGCTTGTTGCCCAGACTATGGGCATTGGTACTCATTACCCTCCATTTCCTGATGGCCTTACCCCTTTTGCCCCATCCCTGTCCTTCTTGCCTTTGTCACTTTCTCCATTTACCCTGCCCTTCTCCTATCAACACCTCCATGTTGGTGTTTGCCACACTTACTACCATGATTGTTTGGGGGCTAGGATTTTCCTGCTCCTTTACAGTGCCTCCCCTTGGCTAGTTTAAAAGCTGCCAATGAAGCATTTAAACCTATCACCTAGGATCCTGGTTCCCTCCCGGACAGATGCAGCCCATCATGCCAGTATAGCCTTGCATCACCCAGGTGGACCCCAGTCCCCAATGAAGCCAAATCCCTGAGCTCCACACCAGATTTTCAACCACTGATTGAATCCCATGGTATGGAACACCCTAGCCTCTCCTATGCCATAGATGGGTAGCACTTCCGAGAAGGTTACCGTGCGTGCTACTTGACTAAGGCCCCTCCCCAATTCCACAAACTCTTCCTGCACTTCTCTAATCCCTTTCTTAGCCAGGTCATTTGTCCCTAGGTGGACAATGACATCCAGCTCCCTCCCCTACGGTCTCTTTCTATAAAAACATCTGATAGTATTATTTTGGATCAAGTCACACAATATAAATATTTACAGTAGGTCTGACTCAAGATAGCTGTTTAGTTATCATCAGTACATTGACAATGTTGTGAAGTCTGTAAACCAACGATTTGGCATGCTTTATAGGAATAGACTTAACTTTACCCAGGAAGTGAACAAGTGTGATGTTTAAACTCATATTCTGTCCATTATTGTCTATGGTCTAGTCATTTACTCATCTGACAGTAAATCTCTGTTGCAAAGAATAGCACTGTTACTCAACAAACCTGTAGATTTGCATTTGATTTAACTTTAGAATGTCATGTTTGTTGTCTATATAACATACTAAAGTGGTATACTTTACAACAAAGAATAAATCAACAACTGTGATGTTGGGCCTGGAGGATGGTAAATGAACAAGTATATTAGTAGCAGTGAATTTGTCAAGCAATTTTGTGATATTCCCTATTTATCCGTCAAAAGATTTAGGGGGAAAATCCTCTAAAATCCTTTTTGTAATACCTACAGTAAAAAAACAGTTCCTATTACAGTACTCAAGCGCCATCTAGTAGATTTTCAACTAGATTATCAAATGGAAGTGCCCTCTTCTGGTAGCAGTAAACACTCTAGCAAACAAAACAAACAAATAAAAATCCCTAGCAAAAGGGTTCACAATTCTCAATAGGGATTTTCAAAAATCCTTAAAAATCACTTAACAAATTCTATGTTTCTACTCTACCAGCTAAATTAAGATGAATGGTAGAAAGACCAGCATTGTCAAATGTTAAAACCCAGTCTATAGATCAGATCGCTTATATTTAAAATTACCTAAGTGTTCAAAGAAGGTTGGGCAAGCAGCTTTCTATTATAGAGTTAGCACTTTTTGGAATTCTTTACTATTGTCCATAAGAACATTAGCTATTTACAATTTTTTTATTACAGTTTTAAGAAATGTTATTGGTGCTATGGGCATTTTAATTGGTACTAATGGTGCTCTATGTATGAAACTGTGATTCTTGTACTATGTATTTTATTGTCTGTATACATTGTTTTGTATTGTATACTTTCTGTTATTTGTACCATGACAGTGATTGCCTATGCAAACAGGCATTTATTGTCCATAGGGTCTCGTTTTAAATAAAAAATGAAATGAATTTTTCTTACATTAATTTTTTTATTTAAAGGTCAAGTAAACTTGATACTTTTATGTGACCTTTGTTTCAATATCTGGTTTGCTTCCTCAGTAGTTAGTAATCATTATTAGCAGATTTCCTACTTGACATGCTGCCTGTTTCATACGAACATGCAAAAGAGCCAGCAGAAGAAGGTCATTTGGTCTATCGAGTCTGTTTATATTGCAGGGTCCCTAGTTTATGCAACTGACCTTGACCCCTTCAGTAATCCCTCCTTATCTGCTCCCCCGGTCCCATAGTTTCCATTTATGCCAATCCCAGGCCCTCTTAAAGCACCTACAGTCTTCTCTGAGATGACTTCCTCTGGTAGCAAGTTCCAGATGGTCATCACTCTTTCCATAAGGAAATGTTTTCTAACATCCCTACTCAGCGTCTACCCACCAGCCTTAAAATGTGCCCTCTCATGGTTTGGCTGACTCTTAGTTTTAAGAGACCTTCCCTAGCCACCCTATTTATCCCCTTCAAGTATGTGAAGGTCTCTATCATGTCTCCTCTCTCTTGCCTCTCCTCCAGGGAATACATTCACAGGGCTCCCAGCATCTCCTCATAAGTGAAAGGAAGAGAGGAAGAGAAAAGACAAAAAAGCAAAAGCTTAAGCAAATCAAACTGAGAGGCTAACAATAGCAACAGGAGGGTTTAGATAGTATTATAGGAGGGAATACAAACAGATTAATGGGAGATGATGCAGGGAGTGGTGCAGTGCACTGGGTGCAGAGTAGCAGTCTTCAGGAGGATGCTCTGGGTACTGTGGTGCTGCCCCACATGCAAGCACCTCTCTGGGCTGAAAGCAGAGGTGGACAGTCTCTGGGCCAAGCTGGCAGGAGTACTGGTGACCTTCATCCCCACCCAGAGGCCACCATGTCACCAGCCATTGCCACAGTGGCTGCCCAGGCAGATGGCAGGATAGACTATAATGGGTTCAGGGATGTTTAGGAGGAGGGGGGCAGAGACACAACCACATCTGGTCAAGCTTAAGAACTCCTACAATGTCTTGTAGGAGCAGGAGAGTCCTGCAAGGGAACCCAAGGCTGCGAAGAGGGAGGATATGAGGATCCTCCAGGAGGGAGACCCAGTGGGGGAAGGAATAGGACCCCAGGGGAAGAAGAAGTTACTTCTGATGGGGGACTCGATTGTCTGGGGCATGGATCTGGGTAAGGACAGCAGGGAGGAAAGGGAGGTTAAGTGCCTTCCAGAAGACACAGTTCATAGAGAGAGGGAGCAAATCCAGAAGATCACTAAGGCAGTGAAAATGAGGTGGGTGTAGGTCATTGTCCACCTGGGAACAAATGAACTATCTAAGGACAGGACAAGAGTGGAGCAGGTGCAGGAGTATTTCAAAGAGTTGGGAAGGCAGCTGGGGAAGGTAGCAAACTCTGTGACATTTTTAGAGGTGCTGCAAGTCCGCAGCGGGGGGGGGTAGAAATCTCCATATCAGAAGGTTCAACACATGATAGAAGGGCTGGTGCAGTGAGAAAAGTATGGCTTTATTGGGGACTGTGGACCCACATGGAAAGATGTGGCCCTGTACTCAAGTGAAGGGCTGCATCTGTCCAGGAAGGGGAAGGTAGTCCTAAACAAACAGTTTAATTGCTTCCTTGCTGAGCATTTAAACTAGCCGGGGGAGGGCAATTTGAATGGGGAGACTCTAGCAGCCCACCCCCACAAGAAAGAGAAGCCAGAAATGAGGAGCAGGAGGGCAAAATGTGGACAGTATCACATAAATAAGAGAAAGAGGAAAGGCAGAGGTCAGAAGGCAGCACAAAAAGGTAAAATGAGGGGAGAGAAGAAAGCACCAGAGCAAAGGTGTGAGTAAAGAGCAGATAGGCAGAAAAACATGGAAGGCCATGGTTGCAAATGTTCGCAGCCTGGGAAAAAAGTCCCAGACCTGGAAGCATTGTTAGTAGATGCAGACCTGGACATAGCAGCAATAGCAGAGACCTGGCACACTACAAATCATGACTGGAATGTTAATGTACTGGGCATGCTCTGTTCAGGAGGGATGGGGGGGTAGAAAAGGGGGAGAGGTAGCCATGTACGTTTGGGAGGGTATAAAGGTAATGGAGGTATGGGGTATAAAGGGGGAGGTTGAGGTGCTGTGCATCACCCTTGAGCCAGGCAATGGCACAGCAATCTGAGCAGGGGTGATCTACAGGCCTCCTGCACAGGGGAAGGAGTTGGAAAGGGAGTTAGAAGATCAAATTCACTGATAGCAGCAAAAGGTGAGGTATTACTGCTGGATGATTTCAATATCCCAGCAGCTGCTTCAACCAGGAGCAGAGACATCCTGAACTCCCTATAGGGGGCATGCCTAAGACAGCTAATCATTGATCCCACCAGAGAAGGAGTGATTCTGGACTTACTACTGACCAATGGGGACAGAATCATAGAAGTCCAGATGGAAGGTCAACTGGGGTCCAATGATCATCACGTAGTGTGGTTTAGCATAAAGACTGAGACACAGTCTGTCACAGAAAGGCAGAAGTCATAGATTTTAGGAGGGCAGATTTTGCTAAAATGAGTTATAGCAAAGAGGCATTGATGAGAAGGGAGATAGGAGGGAAGTTGAGGAGTAGTGGGAACAACTAAAGAGAGCCATAGACAAAGTGATGAGCCAATGCATCAGGTTGGTAAATAAGGGCAAGAAAAGAAGGAAACCACTGTGGTTCTTGAGAGAAGTGACAGACATGGTAAGGGCCAAAAGGACAAGTTTCAGGAAATATAAGGAGACTCAAAGGGAGGAGGACAGGATGGCATACCTAAGGAATCTAAGGGAAGCAGAGAAAGCTGTTAGGAGACCAAAGTTACAGACTAAAGAATGATTAGTACAGACAGTGAAGAAGGAGAACAAAGCATTCTATAGGTACATTAGCAAAAAAAGGCAAATGGGGGAGGGAATGTAAGGCTCAAAGGGGATACATGGGAGTGTAAGGAGGGAGACAATGGAAAAGGCAGAAACACTGAACAAATACTTCTGTTCAGTATTCACTAAAGAGGGGGAGATCAGGGACCTCAGCTAAGTAACAGACACTAAAGGGGGGTAAACACAAGTCCATTCACAGTCGAGAGAGTCAAGGAGCAGCTCACAAAACTGAAGGCGGACAAAGTAATAGGGCCAGATGGCATCCACCTAAGGATATTAAGAGAGCTGTGAAGAGAGTTAGCAGCACCTCTGGTAGCACTGTTTATGGAGTCACTCAACACAATAGTGGTTCCAGAGGACTGGAAGAGGGCACATGTAGTCCCTCTACACAAAAGTGGCAGTAGGTAGGAGGCAGGTAACCATAGGCTGGTCAGCCTCACCTCAGTAGTGAGTAAGATCATGGAGGCATTTTAAAGAAAGAACAGTGGCACACCTGGAATCCAGCAGTGCTCAGGATCTGAGGCAACATGAATTCATAGCAGGAAGTTCATGTCAGATGAATCTGATATATTTTTTTGACTGGTTGACAACGGAAGTAAATTGGAAGGGGGGAGGCGATAGACATCACCTACCTTGATTTCAGCAAAGCCTTCAACACCATCCCATATAAAAGGCTGGCCAACAAAATGAGTAGTCTGGGTATGGGGCACAAGGTGATAAACTGTGTCAGAAACTGACTAATGGACAAGAAGCACAGGGTGGTGGTAAATGGGATCCAATCAGGGAAGAGGGGTGACATTGTGGTAGGACTGGAGGAAAAGTTTTGCCTTTTTGTAGATGACACCAAGATCTGCAACAGGGTGGATACTCCAGAAGGGGTGGAAAGAATGAGGAGGGACCTGGAGAAGCTTGAAAAATGGTCTGAAGTGTGGCAACTAAAGTTCAATTCCAAGAAGTGCAAAATAATGCACCTGTGAAGAGGAAACCCTGGGGAGAGCTACTGGATGTGGGGGAGGGGGGAGCTGCTGACTATCTCTAAGGAAGAAAGAGACATAGAGATGATCATTTCTGATGACATATAGGTGTCTAAGCAGAGTACAAGGGCTGCAAGGAGGGCCAGTGGCATGATGGGGTGCATAGGTGGAGGTATCACTTGAAAAAGACAGGAGGTAGTAATGCCATTGTAAAAAAATGCTGGTGAGGCCTCAACTAGAGTACTGTGTGCAATTCTGGAGGCCATACCTTTGTATAAGGTAATTGACATGGTTGAAGTGGTCCAGAGAAAGGCAACTAAGATGGAACAGGGCTTGCACCAGAAAACATGTGAAGAGACTAAAGGACCTCAATATGTACTCACTGGAGGAGAGGAGGGATCAGTGGGACATGATAGAAACATTCAAGTACTTTAAGGGCATTAACAAGGTGCAGGGGGGAGACATCTTCCAATATAAGAGAGGTAAAAGGGTGAAGGGGTATGATATGAAATTGGAAGGTGGCAGGCTGAAGGGAAATGTGAGTATATTTGTCTTCACAGAGAGGGTGGTGAACACATGGAATAGACTGCCACGAGAGGTGGTTGGGTGAGCACGGAGGAGGATTTTAAACAAGCATGGGAGAGGCAAAAGGGTAACTCAGAGGTGGGAAGGAGGGATAAAAAGCCATTGACCAGGTAGGGTCAGAGGCCACAAACTAGTGTATGGCTTTCTGGCAGATTGGATGGGCCTGGCAGTTTTTATCTGCCGACAATTTCTATGTTTCTATATAAGACTTCCCCTGATGACCTGCTGTCATTTTGTTTGCCCTTCTCTGGACTTTCTCCAGGAAGCTGTTGTCCTTCTTAAGGTTTGGAGCCCAGTATTTCACTCCATACTCTAGATGTGATCTCACCAGTGATCTATATAGGGGTAGTGTAACTTCTTTTCATATACTGCTGATTCCACTGGAAATACACCCCAATATATTGTGTGCATTTGCTGCTGACATTTTACACTGTGAGGAATGCTTCCTGTAACTAGTTATCATCACTCCCAGATCATTTTCCTCCTCCATTGCTGCTACCCAGATACCCCTTCCCCCCTCAAGGTAGCACTTGGTCCTTGGGTTCCTGGCTCCAATGTGCATAACTTTGCATTTCTTGGCATGGAAACCAAGTTGGCAGATCCCTTACCATCTCTTAGGTTTTTAGAGGTCCTTCCACAGGTCAGGTATCCCTTCCACTGTATTCAACCTTCCACACAGTTTGGTGACATCTGCAAATAGGCCCATTTTGCCCTTAATGCCCTCTCCAATGTCACTGGTGAAGACTTTGAACAACACCGGCCCCAGCACTGAGCCCTGCAGGACCATGCTGGGTAACTTGTCTGGTGCTGGATAGCTCTCCACCCATCATCACCCTCTGGTTTCTGTCCCTCAGCCAGCTTTCTACCCATTTGGTAAATTTCTCCTGAAACCCAAGATCTGCCAGTTTCCCGATCAACCTCTTTTGGGGCACTGAGTCGAAGGCCTTGCTGAAATCCAGGTCAAGGATGTCCACCACTTGGCCCCTGTCCACTGCCCTGGTGACCCATTCAAAAAAGAAGTCAATCAGGTTTGTTTGGCATGATCTTCCTCCCACAAATCCATGCTGCCTCTTATCCTGGAGATCATTCTATTCCATTTACTTTACCAGCATTTCCTTAGGAATAGTCTCCATTAGTTTGCACATGATTGAGGTCAGACTGACCAGCCTATATTTCCCCGGGTCACCCCTGAATCCGCTCTTGTGTACAGGCACCACATGTGCCATTCTCCAGTCCTGTGGCACTACTTCTGACTCCAGGGAACTATTGAAGTGGCTTGCCAGTGGTCCGGCAAGCTCCTCTGCCAGCTTTCTTAGCACCCTTGGGTTTATGCCATCCAGTCCTGGAGACTTGTTCACCTTTCATGCCAGCAATCCCTCCCTCACTTTATCCTCTTCTATCCCTATATGTGTGCTTCCTTTTCCCTTTTCTCGCCCAATTGGCACTGGCCCTTCTTTTTCCATAGTGAAGACAGAGCAGAAGTAATAGTTCAATACCTGTGCCTTGCTACCTTCTTCCTCCACTCAGACATTCTCTTTCCTAAGCCTACTGCAACTATCCCTTTCTTCTTGTCCCATTTCTCACTTATGTAGCAAAAGAAGGCCTTCTCCCCTCCTCCCCCTTAATTCCTTTGGCTATTTGAAGTCCCTGCTGTGTCTTAGCTTATTGCACAACCTTGCCTGCAACTTTGGACAACTTCAGGTAGTTTGCCTTTTCCTCCTCACTTGCAGTCCTCCTGTATCTCCTGTAGGCTGTCCTCTTGACCCTCACTAGCCTGGCAACCTCAGGGTTGAACTAAATGGATGATCTGGCCCCAAGTTTCTTCCACCTAAGCCTAACACACTCCGCTGTGGCAGCCAGTATTGCCTCTTTGATAATGATCCATTTCTGGTTCACCCCTATGTCCACTCTGACACCCTCAAGGTGCATCCTTAGCACCTTTTCCATCCTCCTGAAATCTGCCCTCCTGAACAGTGTGACCTCCTGAAATCCAGGATTTTGGTCTTGGTAGGGATGTTTTCTCTGCCCATATCCAACTTGAACCATGCTGTTCTGTGGTCGCTACCTCTCAGGGGTTCCCTGATTAATCTCTTGTACATGTCCCCCATTTCTGAGCACTAGATCAAGGATTACCCCTTCCCTGGTGGACTCAGTGATGCTGTGAGTCTGAAAATCACTCTGTATTACATCAAGGATCAGCTCCTGGCACAGAACATGACTGATATACCTCAGTCCACATTGAACAGATTAATCCACCACCACTACCACCTTACCCTTTCTTGCAGCTTCCAGCAACTGTGAACTCAGCTCCCTGTCTATTTCCTCCACCTGGTTGGATAGTCTGTAGACCACCCCCAACTTCAACATCCTCTCTCCATTGGTCTGGTGCTGAATCCATAGTGTTTCCACACCCCTTTTCTGTCTCCTCCCTCGTGCATGTTGTTCACTTGCTGATATAAGCTGCTGCCCCCCTTTGCCTATCACACTGTTTCTTCTGTAATCCAGGATCGAGAGGTCCCAGTCATGGTGTGATGTAGCCCAGGTCTCAGTATTTGTTGCTACATCTCCCTTCCCCTCCACTAAAAGTGCCTGCATGTCTGCCATCTTGTTACCGAGACTACGAGCATTGAGTGACACCACATTCCTCCTCAACTCTGTGCTTCATTGCCTTCTTTTTCTACCTTTTCTGACCTGCCCTTCTCCTGTACTCACCCCCTCACCCCCTGTACTTAATTGTTCCCCCTCAACTCCATGCCCACCCTCCCAATTACTACTGCTGGAATGGGGGGGAGGGATTCACTGACCTCCTCATTCTGGATTCTCTGGGTCTGCCGGTCCATCCCCCCGACATCAGCAGTTTAAACTCAGTTGGTTGGCTATGTATGCCCTCAGTTTGTCCTTGAGTACAATTGAGCCCTGCCTACTAAGATGTAATCTATCTGCTGAATACAGCATCTTGTTTGACCATGTGCCCGCAGTCCCCGGTACATTTGAACCCTTCTTCTCTACATCAGCTCCTCAGTCAGTCATTAAACTCCCTTATCCTCTTTTTCCTGACTGCTGGGTCTGGGGACTGGAATCACCTTTTAAAAGGCCAAAGAGCTCATAATCTCCATGCAGACCTTTGCCAGCTCCCTGAAACTACCATGCACCACCCCCCACCTCTTCCCCTGATAAGTCATTGATTCCCAGGTGGATGACTAAAGTTAGGTTTTCCACCAACCTCCCTTACAACTTCCCTTCATTCTTGGTCCTGCCATCCCCGCTGTCATCTCCAGCATACAAACCACAAACCACCGTCCTTCCTGCCTTTGTGTCCCCCTTTCTCCCCCAATGGATACCCTTAATTGTGGAGTCACCAATGGTTACCACTCTTCCATCCATTACAAGTGTGATTTCCAGCCTATTAGCTTCTTGTAGTATACAAGCCGCCTCCACACCCACCCAACTGCACCCAATCCACTCTGGTTATCTTTGTGTTACCTCCACCAGTATGCCCACCTCTGCTTCACCATCTCCCCCTTACTCCCCTTTCTCTCTGGCTATCCTTGTTTGCTAAAACCTTTCCCACTTTTTTCTTTACCCTGATTCTTCCCTCCACCCTCATCCTCCACTCCCACCTGACTACGTCTTCCTCCTTGCTTTCTCAGACTACTCACCTCTCTCCTTTCTTTACCTCCAGCCTTTGACTGTGGGTCACCATGACCTACCACCTCACCACCTGACTCCCTCCTCCCCTAAACTGGTTAGTGTTGCATATCTATTCAATAAGGGAACCCCAACATCAGATCTCACCCATATTCTTCCTCCATGAGTCCCTGCTTTCCTGCTTCTGCTGATCCTGTCACCCACCGACCATTTCCCCTTAACACTTGCTATTCCTCTAGACCAGTTCCCAGGATCTTTGAGGAGATTTCCTTGGACACTGTGGTATTCTTTCTGAACCTAACCCATACCTGTAATCCACCTTCCACAGGGCTGCTCCTACCTGTCCCCTCCTCAATGGCTCTGTTTCCCTGGTTCTCCACCCCACCCCACCCTGTCCAGCTCCCATCTGAGCATTATTATCTCTGCCCTGAGATTTTCCAGGCTCCTCCACACTGGACAGCTCCCTACTCTCCACAGTGTCCCCAGAAAGACTATGGCCCTATACCATTACAGTTTACCATCCTCCTTTCACTATCCCGGTTCCTGCACATGCACATATTTCTCCACCTCTGCCCTTCCCAGCTATCCTTCTCCCTGTATAAAATCCTAGTCCCCCACATCCCCCCTTCTCAGCTTATCCCAGCCCCAGCTGTGAATCTCAGCTATGGCCCAGTCAGTGCTGTTCTCAGTTTACAGATTACCCCAAGTCCCCTTTTATCTGCTAGTCCCTCCTGTCCTGACTCTTTTTCTCAAATGTAGCCTGATCTGAGATAAGGATCAGCTACTTTCTCCTTTCCACCTTGCTTTGTACTCCCAAGCTCCCTTTCATGTCACACTATTCAAATGTAAGCCAACCCTGGTTCTGCTGTAGCCCCCCTTCCCTTCAGTAGTGCAAAGTTTCTACCACCCTACCCCCTTACCTTGACTCACTGTGACAAGCGTGGACTGTGGTTCTCCCTGTGGATGCTCTGCTGATGCCCCAGATGCCCCTAGGACAGATGCCACACTTCTGCTTCATGGCACTCATGCAAGAGGTCGCTTAGACCTCTGGTTAAAATATAGGTACTACAGCCACTCTATTGGCTAGCTGTAGTCACGAGGTCTGTTGGGACCTCCAATGGCACTGGGAAATGGCTGCTGATCCACAGCCCTCAACCCACTCTCTGGTGCTTCCCCCTCCTCCAAGCAGTACCTTACCCTCACAACCATAGCATTCTGTAAAAGTAATCAGTGTTCTTTATATGAACAATACTGGTCTTAGCCCCTGCCAAGCAAGAAACAAAAAAAACCTGCAGCACTGAGCTCAGCTCTGGATACCTCTCCTCCATTCCTGTTGGGATCCTCTCTCTGATGTGTACTCTGGTGGCCCTGCTCTTTAAGGCTATTGAGAATTGTAGCTGCCATATTAGCTGCCTGTAGTCATGAGGTCCATTGGGACCCCCAATGGCACTGGACAACAGACCCTGATCTCCAGTCCTCAGCCCACCCTCTGATGCTTCCCACTCCTCCCAGCAGTCCTTTAACCCAAACACCTGTAGCACTCTTTAAAACTAATCCATGTTCTTCACATTAGCATTACATGACTCATCCCGTACCCAGCAGGAAAAAAAAACCCTGCAGCTCTTAGCTCAGCTCTTGATGCTGCTTCTCCACTCCTGCTGGTGTCCTCCATCTGATGTGTACTACAGCGGGCCTGCTCTTTACGTCTATTGAGAACTACAGCTGCTCTATTGGCTGGCTGTAATCATGAGGTCCATTTGGACTCCCAATGGTGCTAGATAATGGCCATTATTCTCCGGCCCTCAGCCTGCCCCCTGGTGCGTCCCCCTTCTCCCAGCAATCCCTTAACCACCATGCCTGTTGCACTCTGTGAAAGTAATCAGTGTTCTTTATATTAACAATACAGTACTCAGCCCCTACCCAGCAAGAAACAAAAAACTGCTCAGTACCATGCTCAGTTCCAGATGTTGCTCCTCCACTCCCATTGGTGTCCTGCATCTCTTTCAGTATTTTTATTGTTTTTTTAACTCATTCTACAGCATCTGACTGAATCCCAGTCACAGCTGAGGCACTGTGACTGATGACCTTCTCAAGCACAAGTGCATGAGTGTGATACCAGTGGAGTGAGTGACATCTGTTGTCATAAGACACTGATAGATCTTAAAGCAGGAATGATCCTGGCATAAGTCTTGAAAAGTAAGCCTCATTGTTAGGTGTGTGGCATTGCATTTAGAGACTGAAAACAATCAGTGATTTTCAATTAAACTCATTCTGTGTGCACACTATTACAACCACTGTTATAGCTAGACATCCCTGTCAGAACGAGTTAGCAAGTCTGCAGAATGAGCACACTGAGAGCTTGCATTGTGCATAGAAAGTTATGACTTTACAAAGTAAGCTAGGCTGCTTTATGCAATAATGACTGTTCTGTTAGAATACCACACAGATGAGGAGTTATTCCATATGTCTCAAAATGCATGTCTGTGCTTTACATGTGATATGAATCATTCATCTGTCCCTGACTGTTTTAGAAATAGGTCCTTGGACTTACACCTTCATTATGTTCTCAAGAAGGGCAAATACTTGGTTATTTAAGTGACTATGTCTATAATTTAACTGCACACTGACAAACTAAATTTTCATAGATCAGTTTGCCACAATGCCATCATTGTATCTAAATGGAAATGCACAAACACTAGCTTTCAGGGACAGCTGAATGATTCATATTGCATCTAAAGCACAGACATGCTTTTTGATCCAAATGGAATAACTCCTCAGTGTGGTCTTATTCAAACTGACCTGCCATCTTACATAACACAGTCTAGCTTGCTTTGTAAATTCGTGTCTTTCTATACACAATGCAAGTGTTCAGTGTGCTCACTCTGCACACTTGCTAACTGATGCAGTAAGGAATAGATTGCCATAACAGTGGTTGTAATAATGTGCACACAGAAAATGTGTGCTTGAAAAGCACCAATTGTTCTCAGGCTACAAATTCTATGCCACACACTCAACAATGTTGATTGGTTATTTCAAAACTGACGACAAGATAATTCCTGCTTTACGAGTGCTCAGTGTATGATGGCAATGGATATCACTCACTACATTGATATCACACTGATGCCCTCGTGCTTAAGTAGGTTGTCAGATCTCAGTGCCTCAGCCAAGACCAGGATTCAGTCAGATGTAGTGGAGAATTAAAAAAAAAAACAATGAATATACTGAAACAGGCAGCATGTGAGGTAGGAAATCTACTGATAATGCTTATTAACTATTTGTATTCACGACTTTTAACTGGAATATCCTCCTGGTGTGTGCTGTGTATTTTATGTACCATTTTGCTGTTGATTTCATTTATTTTATATAAATCCGCCTGGAGTGCTTGTTCCTATCTCATCAGGAACCAGGAAGAGAGCCTGTAGTTTCATTAGTTGATACTGACGAACTACAGACTAGTTTAGATGTGCTTGATTTCTTCTGGGGCATGTTTTGAACTGCAAATATCAACATCTAATGCTTATATGTGTTAGTAACTGCAATTTTTGGGATGTTATTTTAAAATTAGATTCAATATTAGATACAAGGAGGCTGTGACCCTGGTTAAACACTTCCGTGTCACTCCCTGCTATAAGGCCAGAGTCCTCGGCAAGCAGGGAGTGTGCATCATCGCACGTGAAGACATGCTCAAAGACACGCTCGTCTGCACATGTTATGCATGTTAGGTGAGGTAGGAGAGACATCGGGGAGACTAACGTGTGGTAAGATTAAAAGCCCATGCAGTAAAGTATCTGGTGATTTGAATAAAATCTAAAAGGATAGTGTTTTATAGTGTAAAGAGTGGCATCAAATACTGACTAAACAGTACTAATATCCTTTTCTGCTAGAAGTAGCAAACAATACTAGATCATGAAGGCAATCATAGAAACAACTAAGGGTGAAATAGGAATTATATGCACCATCTGTAATATGTATACAATAACTGTTACCAACCCAAGTAAAAGCCTATTTACCTGTCCTAAATGTATTGATAATGCTGATATGTTATGCATAATAGCTCAGTTCTGCAAAAGACTTGTTGAGTTAGAACAAAGCCCAAAATATATGGCAGATCATTTCCAGGTTCGACTACAGGCCCATATATTACAATGTGGAACAGATACTTCCTGCATGCAAAGTCCCTTGCATAATACCTCTCACTGTGACATTAACTCAACTAATGCACATCAAAATGCCTCAAATAAAAAAAGAAGTCGGGAAGAAGAAGAACCTATAAACCGAGTGGATGCATGGTATCAGGTACAACATCTGAAACTACCAAAAAGGAAAAAAGGCAGAAAAACTAACCAGTTTAACTTAGAGCTCTCAAACTCATTTGATCCATTAGCCCAAGAAACCACTCAGGAAGGAAGCAGCAGTACACTAAATACTCTCGAGGAAGAGCTGATAGAATCAGTGCTCACTCCAGTAATCAGTATAACTCATAACATAAGCACAAACAATAGTGTAAATGGCTCCTGAGATAAACCACTGATATTACTGGAGACATTAACTACCAACTCAGGGCAGAACAACTCAAAAACACTGTGCATAAGTATGGAAACTGAGGCAGAACAGCCTAGCAAAACACAGATGGTTGTCCTAAGAGACTCTATTGTTAAAGGTTTAGACAGGGCAATTTGCAACAAAGACAAAGAAAACAGGACCATGTCATGCTTCAAGGGGGCCAAAATATCTGATATTGCTAAAATGAACAGTGACATACTCTGTCTTGAGAATGCCCAAAAATTAGTGATCATTCAAGCTGGGGCTAATAATGTATTACACCAACATCCTCAGCAGATTAATCAGGAACTGGTTAATCTAACCAACAAACTTGAAAACATGGGTTGTGATTTTGCTTTCTCGGAAATACTCCCAATTCCAAGAGCTACACACCAGCAAAAATGTAAATGAAAGAAAATTAATAATTGGCTAAGACAGTGGTGCATGAAACAGAGTGTAGGGTACATCATGCACAGGGAAGAATTTAATGACACTAGTTAATGGTATAGTAATGATGGGTTGCATCTTAACTAATTAAGGTCTCAGCTACTTGGTCAACACCTAAACAACTACATTGATAATCATTTAAACTAGGATACAGGGGGTGGGGGTCATGACTAGACTGGTTTCCGGATTTCATTTTAATACAAAAATCAAAAATATAACATCATTTAAAAGGACAAATAATAAAAACAAAACAGTAAGGAGAAGAAAAGGAACAAGAAAAAAGGAACTAATATTCAGAATACCCCAGTAAACACTAGTAGTAACAGATCATCCAGAACCCCGGCTTTACTGGACGACCCAAATGAACTTAAGATTTTATTGACAAATGCAGGAAGCTTAACTAATAAAATAGATGAATTAAGACATATTTTAGTAACTAGTGATATTGATATATGTGGCTTTACAGAGACCTGGTTCTCAGACAATGACTGGAATATGGATATACCTGGCTATGTTAAATTTTTTTAAAAACAGACAGAATAAAAAAGGTGGATGTCTTGCAGTATATGTATCAAGTAAACTTAAGAACCATCAGATAAATCTAAATGATACATGTGCAGAAATTTTATGCAACAGAATTGAGAGAGGACATAAAATCCTAACCCTTGGTTTGTGCTACCGGGCACCTAATCTCAGTCAAGAGGAGAATTCAATATTTCTGGATCAGCTGGAAAAGAGGGAGGACATAGGGGACTTAATGCTGTTAGGAGATTTCAACCTTCCAAATATAAACTGGGACACTCTCAAGACCAAAAGTCTACTCGAGCGAAGATTCTTAGAAATTACATTCCAACTGGGTTTAGAACAACTAGTCTCACATCCTACTAGGAATAATAATATTCTGGACTTAATTTTTTTCAAATACCACAAACTTGGCATCAACTCCAGTTATACTCCAACCACTTGGTGGCAGTGACCACAACATGATAACTTGTAATATTCAAAGGTGTGTGTTGAGTAATAATGGAATAACAAAAATCAAAAATTATTATAAAGCTGACTACAATAGCATTAAAAATCATCTTACAACATGGGATTGGGAAAATGATCTGAAAAATCTTGATCTTGAACAAACATGGGGAAAAATTAAAATTAAAATAGAATTTTGCATAAACAAATGGGTTCCTGATAGAGTTAAATGTAATAATAATAAAGGATACCATTATGGTGGTCCAAGGATATTAAGTGAACTATCAAAAAACAACATAGAGCATACAGCAAATATAATAAAACTCAAAAAGACACAGACGGGAATGATTCAAATCACTTGCCAAAAGGACAAAATTGTTCTACGTATGGCAAAACAGAAGTCAGAAATAAACCTTGCAAAAGATGTTAAAGACAATAAGAAAAAAATGGTATAACTACATTGGCTCTCTCAAAGGAAGCCAGAGAGGAATTGGACCATTAAATGCAAATGACAAAATAATTACTGATGAAAGAGTAATGTTGGCCTCTCTCCAAGTTTGCAACACATTTCCCTCCTTCAAGGAGGTGTTGAATAAAAGAGTGAAATGGCCCAATAGTTCTTTGGAGAGTTCCATTAGAAATTTTGGGTAAATACAATCAGGGCCCGGGGATGTGCTGACTTTGATTAAGCTAATGGCATCCAGTATATCCTGTTCAGTAAATGGTATAGGGGAATCATCTATGGGTTGCATTTCTATAATTATGTTTTCTTTTGATTTAAACACTTTCAAGGCCCTTCAAAATGAATATATGCTAAATACAATCAGTCTGGAAAGACAATAACAACACAAGATCTCATAATTCTGAGTTTAAAACTTTCTTATGTAAAACTACAAAGTATAACAGATTTTTTACTCAGAGGGTGCCTTGTTTATTGAACTCACTCCCTGTGGATATTGTCATGAGTACAAATGTGAAACAATTCAAAGAAAGGCTAGGTGTTTATATGGGAGATAAGAAATATACCTTCCACCACTGACAAGTTGGTGGCCAGTTCTCTATGGGCTAATGCCTTTTGAACTTGTATTCATCTATGAATCTATGAACTACCGAGGAAGCAAACCAGATATTTAAACAAAGATCACATGAAGTACCCTATCTACTTGTCCTGAAAGGACAAGGCCACAAGCCTTATGTATTCATTGCATATAAATCTTATATAAAACACTTGCATACACTTACCTAAAAACTTGTATGTAGCTTGCACAAGCCAGCATACTGTATATCCTTGTTTGTTTCCCAATCAATGCTTACAAAGTTCTTGCTTTTTTACAGCTGTATGGGAGGCGCCATACTCATGTGTTGCTGTGACATTGAAGATAGAAGAGACTGTGGAACCACATGACTCGACACCTAGACTGTGTCCTTCTACAGTGGAATTGAAGCACATATGGTCCTGGCCATTCACCACAGTGATATTCACCCCCCTCTCCCCCATACACTATTTTATAGCTCCACGCTCACTTCTGATTCACTTCCAGGTTCAGAACACTGCTTTTACTTTTAAAATAAAGGAACACATGAGCTTTTCCAGAGCCTGGCTGAACTTGAGTTTCAGCAGAGCAGTACCTGCAGTGGCTTGCGTCAGTGTCCATGGTCATCAATGTATGTTGTTGAGTGTCCCCTATCTCAGTAAGCAAAATGGACAGAGCAGCAGCTTGCAAAAGGCATGGACAGGCTAAGGGCTGCAGCGCAGTATGCTGCTGCATGCCTGCCAGAGAGTAATCATCCCCTCAGAGCCCGCTGGAGTCACTGCCCGGCTGCTTGGATAACAGTGCAGCTGTGACATTTCCCTTCACTGTCTCTATTAAGTCATGTTAAAATCACATCTAAAGTGCAGCTTCATTCACAATATGCCGTTTAGCAGTTCCAGTCAGCAAATCAACATGTCTCATTTGTTTACAGTGCAGTTTGGTTTAAGCTATGCTGCCTGCTTCAATGCTAGGTCAGCATGTCTTGTTCAAGTAAATTGTAATTTTCTAATGCCACCCCTTCACACTCTTTACAGATTATTGGGGTATTGAAGGAAGGGGGCTATTGCCTGTTAGATTTTTTTTTTAATGTCTCTGCTGATAGTCTTTTGTTACAGAGGAATCACCCCATGTCCCAACCTGCATAGCACTGCTTTTTGAAGGGCTTGTGTAAATGTGCTCTTCACAGCTTCCCTTTTTGCTGATCCACTCACTCTGTATCAAGGCTCCTTATGAATGCTCTTTGATCCGGTGCCCCTTGAGTTTTGATCCTCACACCATAGGAAGGACCTTGACTGAGTGTGAACACTCATGTAGCATGCCTCTTGTGAGCCAGTTCTTCATGGTAACTCTGTTTTGTCTGTGCCCTGCTCGCTGGCCATGGCCCTTAGCTTTTTGCTCTCACACTTCAGGACTTGTGAACGTTACATTAACTTCCCTTTGTCCTGCTGCAATCCTCTTACCATTTCTTGCCCATTGTATGCACCTCTGCAGACTTCTTTGGAGCGATTCCACTGTGAACTATGCTTTCACTTTTTTCAAAGCTTTCCATTTTGTCAGCGTTTTCAGTAGGGGGCACAGCTGAATATTATTGGTAAAGCTATTTGCTATTCTTGTTGGCCTGTTGAAAGGCTATAACATTTATTCTCTATTGTGCAATGCCTTGCCTATTTAACCCCCCCCAGCTGCTTACTTGTTGTTCACATATTAGGTTTATGCTCCTTCCTCCTCCTCCAATCGTATTGTTTTTGTTGTTTTGCTTGCTCCTCGAATTCCCCAAATTCCTCTTTATTAATGCACCCCAATGCCCCATATGACTAGCACTGTTTTTTATTTTAGTTATGAACCGTATATTTCATTACTTCCATGCTTTTCTGCTTCTGCTCTGTCCCTCTTCTGTGCACCATGTTTTTGTTTCTCCCATATCTCTAGGTTTGTGCCTCTATGCAGCAAAACTTCAGGAGTCTGCTGGGACAATTCTCCCCAGATGCCCAATGATGGACAATATTATTGTAGCTGGCTATTCCCCCTGTGCTCTGCTCCTGTCCAGCTATGGTCTCCCAACTCCACTCCCATCACCAGATACCTTGCTTTGGAAATAAATGAAAATCATTTTAATTTATGCAGCATTTTCTCAGATCCAAGGGGGCCTTGAATTTTCAAGCAATCCATTTATTGATTGAGTGGTTGGTTGGTTGATTGATTGGTTGAGTGATTGATTTGATTGATATAAAAATGCTGTTTCTCTGAAATAAAGACCATAGAGATCTCATTTGCAAGGGGGTCTCAGTAGCAGCAGAACATTAATTTATGGGATACCTACAATAATACCTACAATATTAACAGACACAACTAGCTTTGCTAACAGGGTCTTAGTTTAAAGGGAAACATATGTAGGTGTGCTGTGTCACTCAGATAAATCTGCTTATCCATGCCTCCCCCTTGATGTCAGAGTATGGCTGCCTTTCTGCACACATATGTTGCCACCTATATGGTATACCTCAGTGTGTTTTCTGGAACTCTGTTGCAGTGGAGAAACCCTTTGGATGTATTGAGTGTAGGAAGAGCTTTACAGATAGTTGTTATTTTATAAGACACCAGACGCATCACACTGCAGTGGTACAGGCCAGCAAGCCACAAAAATTAAAAAGATTGACAGGCCAGCACAGAGGACTGGAAACAATTAAGTGGACTTACAAGGACAAGCTAAAAATTATGTACTGTTAGTATTTTTCAATGCACCCTGAATTTCAATGAGAGGATATACACTGAAACTACGCAGTAAACTACATCAAAGAGAAATAGTTGCCACAGACAAGTTAAACAATGTGACAGATGCCAACCTTAGATCTCTAATAGGACAAATAAAACCAAAAAAGTATGTAGACAACATTATCTTGGACAGACTACAGAAAGAAGCAGGTGAAGAAGTAGTAAGAGAGAAGGAAGAGGCGCCAGATGTTTTCAAAGATGAAAAAGCAGATGCATGAGATTGGGCAAAGAAAAGGGGCCTGATATGGTGCAGCATATATGCAGAAAAGAAGGTGGCTGTTACCAGCATGGCAACAAAAGCTGCAGATATATTCAAACAGATATACAGACAAAGACATCCAAATATGGTAAACATCACAAAGAAAAGGATAACCACACAGAAGTGGAATGTAATGCAAAGTACACAGTTTAGTGATTTAGAAAAGCAACAAATCGAAATAGAAGTCCTTGAACGGTTAAGGAAAGAAGGATTTGAGGTAGGGACTCAACCTCCACCAGTATCATCTGGTACGGCATTACAGCAAACAACTGCACAGCAAATGCAGTCACATGAAACAGAACAAGACACACCCACTAAAGATATTCAGCAAAGTGAGCACCGTGTGCTATGTTTCAATAAAACAACTGAAGTCCCAGTTCAACCCATGCAGAGAGAGGAAGAGCAGGAAATGCCAACTATAGGAACAACCCTCAATCAAGATGAAGAAAACATGAGAGAAAACCTGCTAGATTTAATCAAAATGGAAAGATATATCAAAGCACATCAAAGGGAAAGATTGTAAAAACTACACATGACACACACAGTTAGGGAACAAATAAAACAGATAAATAAGGTTATTGGAACCATTCAGAGGGATCCCTATGATATCACTGAGATAAACAGTATACATTATTGTGCAGCCAGACTAATAATAAATAGAGCAATGCTACAAAAGCAAGGAATTAAGAACAAAAAGTGGGGCAAATGCAGCATACCACCATGGAAAAAGCAGATGGAGAGGATAATTATGGAGCTAAGTGCAGAAGTATCACTACTGGAGGAGTTTAGAAAGGGGACTAGATCAAGGAAAGTCATCAGGAAGGTGGATGAAATCAAAGAAAAGCACTACATTAAAACAGATCAGGACCTAAATTTTACCATCTTGAATAACAAACTCAAGATCTCAACTCAAGTCGAGAAGCTTAGGAGATATATAGAAAGGAATGTAGAAAAAACACAAAACAGACAGTTTAGAGAAGACCCAAAGAAATTTTATAGGGAACTGGGAAAGAAAACAACCAAAGTAACAACACCAATGGAAATGAAAGACATTGAGGAATTCTGGAGCAGCATCTATGAAGACCCAGCTGAACATAATAGGGATGCAAAGTGGATACATGAAGTAAAAGATTACGTAGGGAATGGCACTACCAGGGATATGGAGTGGCCTGATGTAACAGCTAAGGAGATAGAAGCAAAGATAAAGAAGGCCCCCAACTGTAAAACCCCAGGTCCAGATGCAGTACCCAACTTCTGGCTAAAAGTACTGACATGTCTATGCCATGATTTAGCCACCCATAAAAATTATCCATACAAATATCCCGAGCTGACACCCATCTAGCTAAAAACAGGGAATACCACACTTCTTATTAAATCTGAGCCTGCCAGTCTCCCCAAAAACTATCACCCAATAACCTGTTTGCCAACAACAAATAAACTATACTGCAGAATCAATGCAGACAGAGTCTACAATCCTTTAGATTGCAATAAGTTCATGGCAATAGAACAAAAAGCCAATAAAAGAAAATCATATGGTACAAAGGACCATCTCTTGCTGAACAAAACCCTAATGGAGAGCTGCAAAAAATGACGAAACCTTAGTGTAGCATGGATTGACTACAAGAAAGTATTTGACAGCATCCCACACTCCTGGATCATGAAGTGTTTAAAGATCTACAGGATACATCCCACAATGATAAACTTCATCACAACCACTATGAGAAAGTGGCAAACCACCCTGCAATTAAACCATGTGAAAGGTCAAATCACTATCCCAACTATAAGCATCCGACGGGGGATATTTAAAGGTGATTCCTTGTCACCACTTCTGTTTTGCCTTACCCTCAGTCCATTAATTTGCATAATCAACAGCTTCAGCTATGGACACAGCTTGAACCCCAGAAACAAAAACAATCAACAGCTAATATCTCATCTCCTCTCCTCTTTTTAGATGGCCTAAAGCTTTATAGTTAATCTGACAAACACCTAAAAGCACAACTACAAATTGTTAAGATAATCTCTGATGAGATACAGATGACATTTGGCCTAGACAAATGTGCCAAAACAACATTTATAGAAGGAAAGTTAACTTATAAAGAAAATATTAACCTGGCAGAGGGCTGTGACATAAAAGAACTTGAGCAAGAGGGAGTGTATAAATAACTGGGAGTAGAGGAACTAGCAATCACACAGCATGTACAAAAGAGAACAACAATAAGCAAGGAATATTTTAGAAAGTTAAAACTCATACTGAAAACTGCTTTGACAACACAAAATAAAATGCAAGCTATAAACCAGCTCACCCTTCCAGTGATATACAGCTTTGGTGTGACAGACTGGCCACAGAAAGTATTGAACCAGCTAGATATAAAAACAAGAAAACTGTGTCATGCTCACCAGTTAATATATAAAAAAAAGTGCATGCCAAGGTTATACATTCCAAGGTCAGAGGGAGGCATGGGCCTCCTTGAGATTGATTACACATACAGATCCACAATAGTGGGGCTACACACATACTTACTGACATTCTTGGGCCCACACATAGTCAAGGTCCTGCATCATGAAAAAAATAAGCCTAAGTAGTAGTAGTAAGTAGTAAATCATTTTTTATTCATATACGAATAATTGGATACATTCAGTTGAGCATAGCTCATTTTCAATGAAGATCCAAAAGTCATTAGGAGGTTCCACATAAATAAACAGTACAACAGAATACAGAACAAGTAAAAACAACTAACAGGCAATACATAAAAAAGCCTAAGATGACTTCACTCATCAAATTAAGAGAAGCCTTCAGGAGGGTAGCAGAGATGGATATTAATCCACTAGTAGATAAGGAACAGCCAGTAACAGAAAGTGCAAAGAACCTGAAAAAGGAGTATAAGGACAAAGACCAACAGAAAAGAAAAAAACAACTGGAAAGCCCATAATTATAGTGGAAAATACAGGGTGCTATTGGAACAACCACAGGTCGATCAAGCTCTGACCCATGAGTGGTTAAAATGCGATGAATTTAGGTCATGAGATGAGAGATTGATAATGGCAGCCCAAGATAGTGGACTACGCACAAGATGGTTCACAAAATCCATAGAAAAAGCTGGAGAAATAGATAAGTGCAGGTTCTGTAGTACAGAATTAGAAACAGTTGCATATCTCTTGGCTGGATGTAAAGTACTCATGGCAAAAGGCCTGTATACAGAAAGACACAACAAAGTAGCAAGATTGATCCACTGGAAACTGTGCAGACACTATAACATACAGGTAGCAGAGAGACACTGTAAACATAAGCCACAAAGAATCGCAGAGAATGAAGAAGTAATGGTCACTTGGGATCACCCAATACCAATAGCCATGCAAGTGGAAGTGAGAAAACCCAATATTGTAATACAAGAAAAGAGAACAGAGGTAGCATTGCTGATTGAAATAGTCACCCCTAGTGACTACAGTGTCCTGCGTACAGAGAGACACAAAATCATGAAATACCAAGATATGCAGTCAGAAACCAAACATATGTGGAATAAGGACACACAAATTGTTCCAATAGTGCTTGGAGCAATGGGACTAATCAAAAAGAACTTTCAGACACATTTAAATATGCTACCAATCCTTGTGACACCTTATGAACTTCAAAAGGAAGTCATCTTGGGGGCATTGCATGTGCTGAGAAGAGCACTCTCAGCAAGATCAAAGACTAATACAGTACTAATTTCTTGAGTATTGAATATGCCCTGGCTAAAGAATGGGGTCCATTCTTGTCATGGTATCAGAAATCCCTAAACATTTAGAGACACTAACCCCGAGGGAAAGACTTCTAACTGTATTGAATGTGGGAAACATTTAAAATTTAACTGTGTTTTTTACTACAAACCTGATTAGTCCCACAGGGGAGGAAACATTTACATGTACTAATTGTTTTTAGGTGAACAGGGCAGCTTACCACTCCTCAGAAGGAACACTCAGGGAAAGAATCCTTTACTGTACTGAGTGTGAGCAGAGGTTTATAAGGAATTTCCAGCTGTTCCTCCCTCAGAGAATTCACACCAGGGCACGATCTTCTGAATGTCATGAGTCAACTCCTAGAGGCTCTCTTGCCTTACTTCTTTCTCTTTGCCCCTCCTTATTCTAACTTTTCTATGTTTTCTAGTCTTCCTTCTCCCCTCTCCCCTCTAGTGTCCCTACAGACTACTGGCCTTTTGCTGGCTACAGTCCTTGATTACAACAGCCATTGTATTTCCTCTACCTATCTCTTCCCCCGGTACTCTGCCCCTAGCTGTCTTACCACTGTGAAACTCCTGGACCAGGTGACGCCATCCCTCACCCCTCAGTCTGTGTCCTCTGGTGAGGGTTACATGCCGAATAGCACAGGTAGTTATTAAAAAATGAATGAGTATGCCCAGAGGCACTGAGGGCTGAGGCACAGGATGCCTTACTGCATGGCACACCAGCGACCAGAGTTAGGGAATGAGCCCGGGCCATTGGAAGTCAGCAGGGGGAAGGGCAGAGCTGGATGGAGCTGCTGTCAGGCAAGCTCTCCTCTCTGTGGAGGTGCAATGGGCTTCCTCTTACTAATGGCTGCAGCCTGGTGGAGGCTGGGGGCAGCACAGGCCAGGAGGAGCCAGGTGCTAGGTCTGGGGTGGGAGGAAAGGGGCCATTACCAGGGCCATGGAACTAATGTGTGCCTCCACATGCATGCATACCCACTCTTGGGGCCCCTGAGGTAAAAACAGAGGAAAACGCTGGCAGCAGGTTGGCGGTTGACTCCCCGCAGGCTCTGCTCCCCGGCCAGGCATAAGGTAAGCCCTGGCAGAAAAAGAGAGTGGTGATAAGTAGTATACAGTCAGAAGAGAAGCAAGTCACAAGTGGGGTACCTCAGGGATCAGTCCTGGGGCCAGTCCTCTTCAATATCTTCATCAGTGACATTGCAGATGGACTGGAGGGTAAGGTTTGTCTGTTTGCAGATGACACCAAGATCTGCAACAGGGTAGATGATCCAGATGGGGTGGGCAAAATGAAAAGAGATCTGGATAAACTTGCAAAATGGTCAGAAGAGTGGCAACTGGGGTTTAATGCAAAGAAGTGCAAAATCATGCACATAGGGAAGAGAAACCCTGAAGCCACCTATAGGCTGGGAGGGGAGCTGCTGGCAGTCAGAAGGGAAGAAAGAGACTTGGGCACCATAATCACAGATGACTTGAAACCATCCAAGCAGACCACTAAAGCAGTAGGTAAGGCTAGGGGGATGTTAGGATGTATTAGCAGGGGTATTACAAGTTGGAAGAGGGAGGTAATAATCCCTCTTTACAAGACACTGGTTAGGCCCCATCTGGAGTACTGTGTGCAGTACTGGAGGCCACACCTTCACAAAGACATTAACTAAATTGAGGCAGTCCAAAGAAAGGTGACCAAAATGGTGCAGGGACTGCATCAGAAAACATATGAGGACAGATTAATGGAGTTCAATATGCATACCATAGAGCAAAGGAGGGAGAGAGGTGATATGATCGAAACATTCAAACACCTTAAGGGCATTAACAAGGTGAAAGATTCTAACATGTTTCAATATAAGAAATATAGCAGGACAAGAGAACACAGCATGAGGTTAGAGGGAGGCTGATTAAGGGGTAATGTGAGGAAGTCCTATTTACAGTAAGGGTGGTGGATACATGGAACAGCCTACCTCAGGAAGTGGTGGATATGAATACAGTGCAGGGCTTCAAACAGGCAAGGAATCAGCATAAGGGAGCAATACAGATGAGTATGAATAGAGAGGCCATTGACAGAGCAAAGTCCAATGGCACATTTATAAGGTAGAAAAATAAATGGGTAGACTGGATGGACCTTGTGGTCCTTATCGGCCGTCAACTTCTATGTTTCTATGTAATTCTGGGTGATGGGGCTGGGGGAGTCTGTCAGTTGGAGCCTGTCCAGGGGGGTGACAAAAAATGTTGAATGATAAAAAAGAATGAATGACTACCAGCAGTTATACTTATGAGTAGAATTGATACACATATATAGATTATGTTACCAAGCTCCTTTTTTCTGCAGGTGCAGCAAACCCATTTCTATTAGAAAGTGACATTCCACAGGGAGCAGTAGAAAACACAGAAGTTGTTACATTGTGAAGACATTTGGAACTCTGGAGAAGATTGCATTCAAAGCTCAAAGTCATGACTTATTTCACATGTATTATCCACTGCAAAGCTAAAATGTATGGCACAGTTGATCTTAATAGTAATTATTATGTCTGTTAAAGGTAAAGGGGACTGACTCCCTTTTCCCCAGCAACATGCACGAAACAGGCGAGAGAAGGATCGGCAAAAGAGGGGAGTCAATAATAATCCCATGCAAATTAATCCTTTTGATGTGTTATAGAAGCATTGACTCATAGATTTTGTCAGCAGAAAAGAATTGTTCGGCCCTCCCACTCTGCCCAGATGTTCTCTGCCTTTTGCAGGCTAATGCATTAGCAGACATATTGGCTCTGACTAGATACTGTTTCAGTAAGGGAGAGAAAGGAGTCTAAGCATGAAGAGCATTAACAACAATCCGTTATCCCACAGCAAGAGGGTGCTGACACTTTATCTGTTTTTTCACTAACAACATATACATTTCTTCCACTTTTTTTTGTGTTGTTTTTGTTTTACTGCTTATTGTGTGCCAGAACACATTTTCATTTTTGTTTTTAGTAATTTGTTTTCTTTTCCAGTGTGATGTAACACATTTTAATTTTTTTGGTTTCCTTGCTTGCTTTATACATTTTGTGTGGTGTGAAGTAACATAATACTTTATGTAATTTGCACTATATAAATGAAAATGGGTAGTGTAAATACTGTTTTTATTTTCTTTTGGTCAGTGTATATATGTACATAAGACATATGATTATTTAAATACTAGCAATATACAATAGAACTATTTTGTTATAAAAATGAATATTTATATGCCTAACAGGGCATGGGACAGACATATGGGGTTGGGAGGAGGGGGGAAGTTCTGAGCCAGTAAAAAGAAGATGGGGAAAGGGGCGGATATAATGGCAGACTAGATGGACCGGTGAGGTTCTTTTCTGCTGTCAAATTTCTGTGAATCTGTGAAAAGTTCAAAGCTTAGGCTTAAACAATAGCATTTTGAGTATTATAAACGCTTATAAAAACTTTGTGGATATGGTCAGAAGAACTCCAATATGTGTAATAATTATAATGGGGGTGTAATAAACTATCAGTAAGACAGGTCACATCAAGGCACAATTTTAAGCAAATTGTGAAGAGGAGAAATCAGGAGGAAAAATACCTTTAATGTTATAATTATACATTTGAAGAACTAATATGATGAGGTTGAAATTCTTCCACCCACTGGTTCATCCAGTCACAATATAATGATAACAAAATCTAGTTGCTTTTTTTGGGGTGGGGGGTAGAGGGAGGAAAAATATATATTGCAGTTAGGGAGGCAGTAGCTCAGTGGTTTAAGGCTCTGAGCTGCAAATGTGGAGACTTGGGTTTGAATCTCACAGCCTCCACTTGCATACTGTGTGACCCTAAACAAGTCATTTAACTTTTCTGTGCTCCCAGGTCACACCTGTAAACAAGCTTTCAGCTTAACATGTCTCGCCTGGTTAAACAATTGAAAAAAAAATGGTAGAAGAGGAAGAAAGAGAGAGAGAGTGCTTGATAGAACTGCAGGGAACTAAATGCTGAACGATTCAAACTGGAATCAGCAAATGAAATATGGGAAAAATAGTAAATTTATTATATCTAATTATTGATCAAGTTGCCACTGAAAGACAGATAATCAGGTGGAGGGGAGATTAACCTTGAGTGACAGAAGAGTTTTAAGATCTCGGGCTATAACATTAGATGATGTAGAACATTTAAAAATGTTGATAGAAGAGATAAACAGAATGGCAAAGAGAATGAAAAGGAGCTATGAGGGAGAAGTCCAAGATTCTAAGAAATCAGGTCCACAAAGATGGTGGAAACAAATAAAATGATTTTTGGGGAGGGATAAACAGGATGGAGTGATTAGAAAGTGGGCTGATGCTTGTGGCATTCAGGGTGAAGGCAAATAGCTGCTTTTTATGGCAGAGTTGAATAGAATCCTGGGCAAGGTAAGCAAGAGTTTGGCTCCCCTTGATAAAAGAATTTCTGAAACATGGGGTATTCATGAGAAGTATTAGTTGATAATGTCACATGTGGCTAAGGAAATTAAAAAGTTAAAGTTAAAGAAAGTAATAGGATCTGATGGTACTCCTATTTGGGTATTGAAAGAGGGAGCTGATTTGATAGTACTATGTGTTTTGCAATATTTTCAATAAATCAAAGCAAACAGGAAAGATGCCCAAGCAGAGGAAGCAGGCAAGAGTGGTCTCCCTGGCAAAAAACCAAAAACAAAACCAAAAAAATCTCAAAACTGCTCGATAAAGATGTTAGACCAATTTCTCTTACATGTGTGATTTCTAAAATGTATTAAGGGTTTGGTGAAATGGATTACTGCATACATGGTGAATGACATTGATGAAAACCAGGCTGGGTACCTGGGAGGCAGTTCTACAACATCAACTATACTGACATGTTTGGAAGTATGCATGAAAAATGTTGGACAAGGGAAAATGGCTACATGTGTTTTTTGTGGATTACAAAAAAGTGTTTGACATTATAGACCACAACACCATACTGAGAAAATTAGATGAGTGTGGAATACTGAACTGTTTTACAAGATGAGTAAGATTTTTTTTTTTTTTTGCCAAGAATAACTCAGTGGATAGAGTTAGAAAGCAAGAAATCAATGTTCGATCAGCTGTGCGGTAATGTCCCATGGGGTATCAAGCGTTGTCCTTTGTTTTTGTTTTTTTGTATTTTTGTCTATGACTAATGATTTTAAAACAATAGGATACTGTATTAAATATGTGGATGATAAAACAGTCATAGATACATTTGAGTTTGACATTGATAGTAAAATTAGCAAGATTTCAATGAAATTGAAAGGTGGTCAAAAGAAAACTTTATGATAATAAATCCAGCAAAGACAAAAGAAATTTGGTTTGGAAAGAAAATATTTGTGGGGCACTCTTATTTTTTTTGGGGGGGGGCTGAAGTAGCAAATTATGTAAATTCTCAGGGTTAATGGTTGAAAGTGATTTTTAAATGGGGTGAACAAGTTAAAAATATGATAAGAAAGGCAAACAGAAGATTATATTTTTAACTATATTAATAAGAGCAGGGATGGGTAGACATAATGTTGTCTATTACAATTGTACTGGGATTAGGCCTGTTTTGGAATACAGTTCACTTGTTTGGCAATGTAGCCTAAATTGTAAAGAATGTGATGAATTGGACAGTGGCCAAAAAGAGGCTCTAAGAATGATTTTAAAACAAGAGTTGAGGTATGAGGAAGCAATGATGGAATGTAACACCAAATCATTATATGAAAGGATAGAAGGGTTAAGTAAAAAATGTGTTTTTGCAGATATGTAATTATGATTATGAGCTGCATAATCTCTTGGCCCCAGTAGAAAAAGTAAGTTACAGATTGAGAAATGGAATAAAGTGGGACAGTCCCCAAATAAGAACCTGGGCATATGAGAGATCTTGTTTTAGTTATTATATGGGTGTTATTACCCCTCCTGTACCCCCTTAAGGTAACTTGTTTGTTTTGCCATAAAAAAAGGAAAAATAAATTAAAATGATGTGAGTGGCTATAAATGATGTATTAAGTCTGGGAGGCAGTATAGCACAGTGGTTTAAGGCTCTGAACTGCAAATCTGGTGACATCTAGTAGACCAGACCTGTGTTTGAATCCCACAACTTTCACTTGCATACTGTGTGCCCTGAGCAAATCACTTAACTTCCCTGTACTCCCAAGTTGCTCCTGTAAAAAAGCTTTCAGCTTAGTGTTCTACTCCTGGTTGGTTAAACAACTAAATAAATTAAAATATTGTGTGATTTTTTTATATGTATTTTAGATAAAGTTTGAAAATGTGTCATAGTTTTAACTTTTTAGATAGTATGGTGAACTGTAATAGTTTTATTTTTTAAGCTCAGTAATATTTGTATGTACAGTATATTATGTTGGTATATGTTATTTTTTGTTTCTTGTACAGTATTATGTATTGAACTTTCATGTACTCATTTGAACAGTTGTAATTGTGAGATAAAATAAACTAAAATAAAATACATTAATGATTGTTCTGTTTAGGAATAAACACATTTGTTTCTAGTTTAAGTTCTTCACCTTTCCCAATGAACATAAGATGGCATGTTTTTATTGTAGCAGACCAAAACATCTTCCATTTTCACTGTTTTTAGTCAGAGTGTGTTTGTCCTATCAGGACAGATTGCAACCCTATAGTGTCTCAACACTGAGACAAAGCATGAGAGCAGGCTAAGAAGTATGTCTTACTGTAGGGAGGCAGCTCCTAAATAAGTCATGAGCAGCACAACTCTATGAAGTAGTTATGATTTTAAAATTCTTCAGTTTGTATTTTTCATATATTTCTAGGGAGTAGTGCATATTGGTATTAAGGGGTTTAAAAATGCATGTCTTATGTTTTTAAATCATTTTAGATAGTGAATGGTAGTAAAACCAGTTTTACATCAATATTTTGAAGGTTTGGCTATGGTTGAGAATTGACATTTCATGCGGGTAGATATATTTTATTGACTCAGCCTTTTAATGACCTTTTTAATAGAAACATAAACACTGTCTGCAGAAAATTACCATGGGTTCATCCAGCTTGCCCTATTTTGTCACCCTACCATACCCAGTGACCTACTGTATTATCTAGATGGGGTATATGTCCTTGACTCCTCCTCTTGTTCCCTGCTGCACTGCTACCACTCTGCATAACTATCTAATCCTTTACTTTGTTTTCTACAGGATGATAATGTAGTTTCATGACATGCTTTATCCTACTCCTACAATAAATCCAAACATTGTTTTGCATTCTTTGACTGTGACAGTAAACTGCATACCTGGTTTTACTTTACTTTTCACAATTACTCCTCAATTCTTATCCTCAGTTTTGGCATCACTGTTGCACCACACATGGTATATATGAAACTCAGATGTCTTACTCTTTGATGCAGTTCCTGGGATTGTCTCACTTTAAATGTATACCTTCATTGCACACTCCATATTGTACATGGAGTGTACACCTTCATTGCACAATCCATGTACCATATCTTTGCAGGTCCTGCTGTAGTGCACCAGCACCTCTCTATATGTTTACTTTTTGGCCAATAAAGTGCAATCAGCAAACTTCTGCAGTCTGCTGCTGACTCCATCAACCAAGTTATTAATAAATATGTTAAAGAGCAAACTATCCAACACCAACCATTGAGGAACATCCCTCTACTTAATTGTAAGTCATCCACCACAACCCTTTGCTTCCTGCCTGACCAGTCAGACAATATGCTATCCACTTCCTGTATACTTTGTTGTCTCCATATTGCATATTTTCTCCATGTGTTCTGTAACTGATTAAATGTCATAGCTATTTTACTGAATCCTTCCTCCAAATCATTAACACAAATGTTAATGAGTAAATGTCCCTGGATGGATGCATTGGGTACTCCACAAACACCCCATGTCTCTGAAAGATGGCCATCCTCCATTTTTTTGTTTTTTATCTCTTGTATAACTTGTTATACCCCTTTCTGTACACCTTATGGACTCCACATTGTACCAGTTTCACCATAATTTTCATGCAATATAGCATTAAATACAGTACCTTGATGAAATTCATATAGGTTGCATCCACTGTGTAGACCCTATTCACCTCATTGGTTAATTCTTTAAAAAATGCAAGTTGAGTAGTTCTACATGATCTACCTTTTTTTTTTAAATAAACAACTATGGTAGTGACAGGAAATGCATGATGCAGTACCTTCAAATAGGCCAGGGTAATGTTGACTTCAGGATCTTCTCAAGCAGAGTCAAGATTCCCTTTTTTCTAAGTCTGGATCTTCTTTTCAGAGCCTGATTAGGGATACTTTATATGAAACTATAATTTTAACAACTTTTGGTCTATCTCTGTGGAAACAAGATGCCTCTTCTATGGGCCTCATAGAAGGTACTATATATTCAGAGTTTTGGATGTATGTTGCAAACTTTAGAAACATAGAAACATAGAATTTGCTAGCAGATTAGAACCGCTTGGCTCTCCTAGTCTGCACATTTTTCCGTGCTAGTAGTATCACCTCAGAGCCTTCTTAATCTCTGGCCCTTTCACCCACACTACCCTTTCTCTAAGATGTCCTTATGCCTATCCCATTCATTCTTAAACCCCACCACTGTTTTTGCCACAACTACAGAATTTCCTCAAATCTCTCCAAAATCTACCCCCTCCACCTTCTTATCATGCTCCCTTGTCCTTGAATGCCTTTTTTTCTGAAAAATACTTTACTCCTATACCTTATTTACCCCATGAGGTATTTAAAGGTCTCTGTCATGTCTACCACTCCATCATATCTTCCAAAGGTGTACATATTTAGATCCTAAAGACTATCCTCATAGGGCTTCTGATGCAGACCCTGCACCATTTCAGTTGTCCTCTGGGCTGCCTTCACTCTGTCTATGTCCTTCCAAAGATATGGTCTCCAGAATTGGACACATTACTCTAGGTGGGATCTTACTAGCAATCTATACAGAGGCCATACTACCTCCCTCTTTCTGCTGGTGAAACCTCTCTCTATTTACCCTAGTATCAGACTAACCAACCCAACTGCCTTGTCACTCTGCCTGGCCACCTTTAGGTAATCCAATACGATTACTCCCAGATTTCTTTCCTGCTTGTTGGTCATCAGTACCATTCCTCCCATTTTGTACTCTGCCCCTGGGTTTCTGTGACCCAGTTGCATTACTTTGCAATTTTCACATTAAAACCCAGCTGTCATACTCTTGACCACCACTCAAGTTTTCTCAGATCTCTATTCATCCTTTCCAATCCCCTTGAGTTTCCACCCTATTGCTGATTTTGCTGTCATATAAAAGTAGGCAGATGTTCCTTTCCAGCTGCTCTGCAATGTCACTTAGAAAGACATTAAAGAGGATGTGTCCCAGCATGGATTGCTGAAGTATCCCACTGGTCACCATCCCTTCCTCAGAGTGAACAAAATTACCACCACTCTCTACTGCCTATTCCCTAACCACTTTCTTATCCCGTTTACCACCTTTGGACCCACTCCTAAGCTACTCCATTTACTTTCCTACCAGTGATGTCAGATTGACTGGCCTATAATTTTCAGCCTCTTTCCTGCTACCACTTATGTGAAGTGGGACTTCATCTGCCCTCCTTCAGTCCTCCGGAATCACTCCTGTTTCCAATGCACCTTGAAGTAGGACTGTTAGAGGTGCAGCCAGCACCTCCCTGATATCGCTCAATACCACTGGATGTATCCCATCCCTCAAATGCTCCTGTTGCTTTTTTGTGGTCCCTCTTCTCATCCTTTCTCTATGAAATATGCAGCAGTAGCCTTTATTCTGCCAGGTTTTGACTATTGTGGGGGCTGTGTTCTTCTAACTCTTTTTTAAAACATTCTCATTTTTGATGATTTGTTATTCCTTATATTTATAGTTCTTATGCCTTGTACTCCAGGGGTGTTTTAGTGTGGCTTGTAACCTACAACTAAGATTTAATCTAATAATATTTTTTTCGCAAGGTATTTGGACATTATTTCAAATTTCAAAAATTGATTTTCCACTTTCAAATTGCATACATCAAACTGGAAATACAATTTGAAGCTAGTTACAAAAGACAGAGCAATCAAAATGACTGAACTTTGGCTTTGAATTTGGTAAAGAAAAATGGTATCAGACTGTTGAGAATTTGGTAGTGTTCCTGTGAGAGAAAAAAAAAAAGCTTTGTCCACAAGAACCACTCCACAAAACTTTTGGAGACAGAAAATGCAGTCTAACAATATATGAAGCAGGAAAAATGCTTATAGTATGTCAAACAAAGTGAAGTGATGGAAGTTCATATATATATATATATATATATATATATATATATATATGTATATATATAGTAATTGCTAGGAGTTTGAATAATACGCTAAACAGACAAAAGGCTGTTGGGTCAGGAGAAGATAAATATACAGTAGACAGAAAAAATAATACTTATAAGGGGCCAAGTGAAACCTTGGGGAAGGATATTGAGGGGTTTTAAAGGGGCAAGCAGTCTGCATTATTGCTTTACCCTCTGTTGGTAAGTACCATTTTGACACTGTAAAATGTAACCAATGTCCCTCTCAACAATAAAGTTACACAGTAGAAAAGTGATGTATTGTGATAAAAATGTAAATATAGCAGTATGGAAACATAGTTTGATTTTTTTTCTTTAAACTTTCTTTGTGCACAGTGGCACATGTGGGAAGATATGCCATATCCGCCCATTGATCTCCTCAACCCCACATCCCATTCATCATCACTTTGATGGCCCAACCAAGAGGCCTGCAATTTGCCCATCATGGAGTGGCTCCCTGAAGGTTGAGCTCATATCTACCTAGTATCACCAGCCAAGATGTAGGCGTGATGTCATTCAGGTGAGTGGAGGCCAAGGGTCAGGGGCAGCATACAGAGCTGCCTTCCAGAGCTGTTTTCTGCTTTAGGTTGCCCCCTGAGAATTGGATGTACAATGACATCCAGCCATGGCTGTGTGTGCTCCCAAGTACGGTGTATAGATGCCTACTAACCAACTATCCCTCAGGTGTTGCGGTCCCTGGCTGCTGCACTCCTAGACTCTGTTACAAGTTATCAGAATGCAGGGTATCACATGTCATTCCCTCCACCAGGAGGAGGAGGAGTGCAGCCCATCGGATACTTATCCTACATCCTCCTATGTCAGCTGTCTGATACACTGAACACATTCCTGAACCTCAAGTCATTAGTGTCACAAACGGTAGTTCTACTACTGCACCAGTGGGCTGACTGAAACATAGATGCTGATGGCAGAAAAAGGCCCAAAGGTCCATTGGATCTGCTCAGTGCCTACCTGACTATGCACACAGTCTAATGTTGGACCAGAGTTAATCTACCAAGTGCCCTAACCGTATTCTGATGTCTTCCTCCCTAGTCCAGTCATTCTTTTCCCTCAACTGTTCACCCTCCCTCCCTTACTCCTCTTGTTTATACCATTCCCATTTTCAAATCCGGCTTGTGATTAATGATGGTGGTGTACTCCACACTGACCTCTTCTTCTAGTAATGCATCCTACTTCTTACCCACCTCTTTTGTAAAGAAGAACTTCATTACAACCTTCCTGAAGCTTTCCGCCTCTCAACTTTCCATCCATGACATTTTGTTACCTTGCCCTTAATTACTGATAACATGTCACTGCTGTCTAGTCAGTTAATGTCCATTAGGTCCTTACATATTGAGACTCTCCAGCCCCTTCCCACACATCTTCCCCTGCTGGTATAAATCATGTTCATGGTCTTGGACCTTTGCTGAACATCTTTCTAGAGAGCCCTCCTTCTTCAGGTGCAGGCTTCAGAACTGTGCACAATACTTCACTTGAGATCTCACCACAGATCTGTACAGTGAAAAATCACCTTTATTATTCTGCAAGCAACCTCCATCGCTATGCACCCAGCATCCTATTTGCTTTCTCTTGCAGTTTTCTGATATTGTGCATGGGACGTCAGACTGTCAAAAATAATAATCCCTTGGTCTCTTTACTCCAATGTCTGCACCACTCTCACTCTCCCATGCTAGAGCTTTACAAGGTCATCATGCAGTTCTAGCATATAGAAACATAGAAACATAGAATTTGATGGCAGATAAGGACCACTTGACCAACCTTACAGATAAACTGCAGATCCTAGTTAACCAACAGCTTACTTCCTCCTACCACCCACTAGGACTGCCTTATGTCTGTCCCATGCATTCTTGAATTCCCCCACTGTTCTTGACTCCACAACCTCTTCAGGGAGGCTGTTCAATGCATCCACAAGCCTCTCCATGAAAAAATACTTCCTCATATTACCTCTGAGCCATTCCCCCTCTATCTTCAAATTGTGCCCCCTTGTTCTTGCACATCTCTTTTTCTGAAAGATGCTACCTTCTTGGACTTTGTTGATTTCCTTGAGGTACTTTAAAATTTCTATCATGTCCCCTATCTCCCTTCTTTCCTCAAGGGTATACATATTAAGCTCCTTTAGTCTTTCTTCATATATCTTCTGGTGCAGACCCTGCACCATTTTGGTTGCCCTCCTCTGGATAGCCTCCACTCAGTCTATGTCTTTGCGGAGATGGGGTCTCCAGAACTGCACACAGTACTCCAGGTGGGGTCTCAACAACTGTCTGTACAGAGGGATAACAACTTCTTGTGTTCTACTATTGATGCCTCTCCCTATGCACCCCCGTATCCCTCCCCCCTGCCTTCCTTACTGCTTTCTCACATTGCTTGCCCACCTTTAGGTCATCTGATATAATTACCCCCAGGTCCCTTTCCATTTTTGTTGTTGTTAGTATCTCACCCCCATTGTGTACTCTTCCCCTGGTTTTTTGTTTCCCAGGTGCATTATCTTGCACTTCTTTGCACTGAATCTAAGCTGCCATACATTTGACCACTCCTCCAACCTTGCCAAGTCCCTTCACATCCTTTCCACTTCATCTTGTGTATCAACCCTGTTGCAGATCTTTGTGTCGTCTGCAAAGAGACATACTTTTCCTTCCAGTTCCTCTGCAATGTCACTTAAAAAGGCATTAAAAAGGACCGGTCCCAGTACTGAACCCTGTGTTACCCCACTAGTAACCATCCCTTCTTCACTGAGGACTCCATTTACTGCTACCCTTTGCATCCTGTTTTCTAGCCATTTTTTTTATCCAGGCTACCATTTTGGGACCCACTCCAAGGCTGGCTAACTTGTGTATAAATCTTTTGTGTGGGACTGTATCAAATACCTTGCCAAAATCTAGGTAGGACATGTCCACAGCCCCTTCCTGGTCTACTACTTTGGTCACCCAGTCAAAGAAATCTATTAGATACATCTGACATGAACTTCCCATTATGGATCCATGCTGCCTTGGGTCCTGTGCTCCACTGGCCTCTAGGTACTCAACAATTCTTTCCTTCAGAAGTGATTCCATCATTTTCCCTACCACTGAGGTCAAACTAACTGGTCTGTAGTTTCCTGCCTCTGTCCTGCTCCCACTTTTGTGAAGAGGAATCACATCTGCCCTTCTCCAGTCCTCAGGTACCACCCCATCTTCCCATGATTTGTTGAAGAGAGTAGTCAGTGGTGTCACTAGTTCTACCCTTACTTCTTTTAGAATTCTTGGGTGAATCCCATCAGGCCCCATTGCTTTGTCCACCTTCAATTTTATTAGTTCTTTCAGAACCCTTTCTTCTGTAAATGGACTGGTATCAACCCCTGTCTTCAGAGTGTTTCTCTTGTTTTATTTAGGTACTGCCACCTCCTCTTCCTTTGTGAATACTGAGCAGAAATATTCGTTCAGTATCCCTGCTTTTTCACTGTCACCCTCTACCCACATTCCCTCCCCTTTATTAAGCCTCAGTATCCCTCCTTTGGTCTTTCTTCACTCCCTAATGTACCTATAAAAGGTCTTATCCCCATTCTTAACAGAGTTGGCTATTCTTTCCTCAGTTTGGGCCTCTGCTATTCTGACTGCCTTCCCAGCCTCTTTCTGCTTTAACTGATAAAGTTCTCTGTCCTGCTCCATCTGTGTTTCCTTATATTTCCTGAATGCTATCCTTTTCTCCTTAACCTTCCCTGCCACCTCTTTTGAGAACCATAGCATTTTTTTTCCTTCATTGTGTTTTGTTGATTTGCATTACACAAAGGCTTGTTGCCTCTGTGATGGCTGTTTTGATTACTCTCCATTGTTACTCCACCCCTACTTCTTGCCTGTTTGCTAGTGCTTTTCTGAGGAACTCTCTCATTTTCCCACAGTTAGCCCTCCTAATATCCAATACTCTTGCTTTTGTATGGCTTGATTGTATGGCTGTGTTTATTTTGAATCACACTGTTTGGTGGTCGCTTGTTCCCAGATGGCTACCCACTTCTAAATCTGAGATTCTTACTCCGTCCCCATGTGAGACTACCAGGCCTAAGATTGCTCCCTCCCAAGTGTGTTCCAGTACTAGCTGTATGAGGCATGCCTCTTGTAGGGCATCAAGAATGACCCTGCTCTTGGATGCACCTGCAGCAAAGGTGCTCCAGTTAACATCTGGCATATTCAGGTCCCTCATCAACAATATCTCCCCTTTTTCTGCCATTCTAAGGGTGCCTTCTATCATTTCCTTGTCCATTCCCTTCCCTCCCCCCGAGATGGGGGTCTGTATACAACCCCCATGCAGATTGTATAACCTATAACCTGTACTTACCACCTGTGTCTGAGTCAGCAACAACCACTGAACTTAGTAAAATGTTTGTATAGATGGATCAATAATGGAACTGGAACCAGTATTTGAAAAGCAGCTTCTGAAGTGAAAAAAGACATACAGAAACTGCACAGTTCTCTTTTTAAGCATATACTCAGATCCTGTAGCCTATCATTGTACTCTTTATTTTTCAAATCCTTTGTTATTCCAGTGACTCATCTCTGCACCCTTTCCAAAATTCAGCAACATTCTTACTTAAGTGTACATCCAGAACTGTGCAGTTTTGCAAATGTGAAGGGAGACATATACTACAGCATTTGTATTTTATAAAGGTTTTAATACATCCTTTGATTAAGTTACAAGGTTCCTTCATATGTTATAGCTAATCTAGTTAACTGAAATTCTTTCTAATTTCCAGTTGTCTTTCAAAATATTCATACCACACCAGTTATTGTGTTTTTTTTTTTATTTTCATTGTGTTAATTAATGCTCACGAAATATAATGGATTGACAGTAATGGAAACTGAAGCCTCCTGTTTATTCACATAACATGTATTGTACAGCATGGGCAACTACAGTGCAAACTTCCTCACACTGCTCCACTAATGTACCTCAGTCGTGTTATGAAAGAGGAATCACATATGTGAGAGAATAGTTTAGACTCCATACCCATTCAAACCATAGGCTCTCATATGAGACTACCAGCAAGGGTACCAATTAGTGTAAATTGCGTCAGTGTTTTTATAATGTGGACACCTGCCCACTGGGAGGGAACTGGTTGGAGTTCACCACAACTCATTTCAAATGGGCTACTAAACAGCTGTCCACAGATAATGGCTTTGGACAGCACTGATCTGTGTCAGAAATGAACAAGTGTGCTAAATGTGAAATGCTCCTTACCTGCTACCCACAAACTGAGCCATCCAATTTCCTATTCCAGACTTATTTTACTAAAATGTTTACATCATCATCATCATAATAAAGGATGATTCATTGGCACTGCTTTACTTTTTTTTAGTTTCTATGTGATTAATTGATAGATATTACATATTTAAATGGAAGTTAGAAACATATTCAGGACATGACATGTTTGATAGCTTCTGTGCATAAACATTTTTTGTGACATTTAAACACAAATCACCATTAGTGATTTACTGAATGCAGTTATTTATTATAAATGTTGATACTTAGAAAAACTTGCACTCAGAAATTGTATTCACGCCAGCTGCCAAAGGTTCACCCAAAATGCCATCAGAAAGCCCACTGGTAAAACTTTGGTAGCTAGAGTAAATAAAACATTGTTTCCCACATATTCAAAGGAGATAGGCTGCCCAAAATGAAGATGCATGATGCATCTCAGAAAATGGGTGAAAGAGAGATTAGTGGTGGGCATAGTGGGCTCAATTAGCTCCGCAAAGTGATTTGCGGAGTAAAGGTGAATTCTCGGAGTACTCCCCAACGCGAGGCGGAGTAATTTGCATTATGATGGGTAATGTGAAGTCCATTGAAAACAATGACTTTGCATTACTCCGCCTTCCTGGACCACTGCTCCACCAATGTTAAAGGCAAAGTGCATTGAAAACAATGTACTTTGCCTCACTTCTCCTTGTTTTTAAGCTCCAAAGGTGAATTTTGCAGTGATTCATGGGATTTCAGGTCACATGGGCTCTATGTTGTTCTGCAAAGCCTCCGTTCAGGGTAGTGTGTGTAGAAAGCTGTATGAGACAGTGTGCTCTGAGAGCTGTCTGTGATTCAAACCTTCTGAAAGCTGTTAAAAAAGCCTTTTTGAGTAATTGTTTTTGCTAAAACTTTAGTTCATCGATTGTAGGAAACCTTCCTGTGCTCATATCATTGAGCATTTTTGTTTGTGTGTGGATTTTGAATGTTAATGTACAACATTGAGTGTGTGTAGTAAAATACAGGGAAAGTGTGCTTTGGGAGAGGAGTGTATCTGTGGTGTACATAGATTTAAGTTGGAGAAATAGGAAGTTCTTTGTTTTTTGGTTATATTTTTGTTATATAACTGACTATGTTAATGTACACACAGTAATATTGTTAGTAATTGTTGAAATGTTCTTGCTGATTGTGTGTTGTGTGGATCTGGTGAGAAGTTCATAATTTCAGGTTGTTTACAATATGTGGCATATTACTGAACTTTTCGATTTGCTACACATTACTCGTTGTAGACAAATTGTGTGTGTGCGTGAGTGTGTGTGCAGTGCTGTGATGACATCAAATAATACACCTTTTATTGTGCCACAGTGTAACTGCATGCACAGCAGTGTGAACCTGCTATTCACTGCAGCTGTGTGATTTTGTACTGCCATTGTGGTATCTGTTCTTTGTTTTGCTGCTTGTACTGCCATAAAAATCTGCAGTCAGTGCTCCCCCCACCCCCACTGGCAAAATAAATTGTTTTCCAGATTGGATTGTTTGTGACCTCAACACCACTGGTTAGTTAAGGTGTTGTTTTCATGTATGAATTTGCATCTCTATCTGTTGCTGAAGCCACAGTTGTTATTTTTGGCTTCACATGCAGTGTCCCCCCACACAAAGTGAATGTTTCAAAATCTAAATGTGCTTAGAATATTGTTGTTTATCCCCACAAAATGCCTGCAAAGTGATGTGCAAACAAAACTGGTTCTCGCCATGGCACTGCTGCCAGTGGTAAGATAGTCTGTGGGCGTTGTAGTATGCAGACATAGAAGTGCATTGCTGATGTGAGGAAAGGTATTTCTCCTACAATGTTTTTTACTGCCCAATCAGTAGCTTCACTCATACTTGAAGGAGATGATGTTGTCCCAGCCAGTGGTGTTAGTGCAGTTGGTGGTGTTGGAAGTATGAGTGTTGCTGCCTCAAGTTCGACTTCTGACCAGTGTACTGTGTCGAAAGATATAGTGGAGTGTGAAGCAGTGCAAGTGACTGGCAGTTTAGATGATGTCATACTTCTCAGTAATATCCCATTAACTGAACCTGAGGATTCTGATAATCATGTCCATGATAGCTTACAAAGTGACATTTCTTCCACCGTGGTTCATGTCACACATTACCCATGCAGTGATTTACAGTGTGGTGAAAAAATATCAGGTAATGTTGGTCTTGATGATGATGATGATGATGTTGCTGTGGTTACAACATGCAGTCCACATGCCAGCATCCAAGCAGAAGATGTGGATGTGGGTGATGTTGATGAATATGATGATGATGTAATTGACCCCAGTTGGGAACCAGAGAAAAAAAAATCAAGGTGGCTGTGTCTGGGTCTGTTTGCATTACCCACCCCATTAAAAACTTGTGATTTACCAGTTTCAGTTGATGGTGATGATGATGACCCAGTAATAATGATAGGTAGTCATGGTGGTCAGTTGCAGTCCAGGTGTGCACTGCCTGAAAAATCATGTAGCACACCTCCCACGTCAGTGCTTAAAAGAATGGAGTTCAATAAGCAGCATCATGGACATGTTAAAAGTAGAACATCACAATCCCTTGTTTGGGATTTTTTTGTTCAAGATGCAAATGATGAGTCAGTTGCAATCTGCCAGGTTTGCCATGTGCGTGTGAGTCGAGGTAAAAAGGGAGTCATCTGGGCACAGGAGGACAGAATACGCATTTTAAGAATAGGCACATGGCACTATGGACCCAGCACAAGATGGCAACTATTACCACAGTCGGGCATTCGCCCTCATCCTCAACCATAATGAGCATGTTATCCCCTTCCATGAGTGTTAAGTCCAGTAGGAAACTAAATGTGTGCAGTAGTGAAGAAATAAGAGCAGAGGATTACTACAGGCAAGATGAGGTGGAGGAGCATAATGATTTTGAAATGTTGTTCAGTGCTGGTGAGAGTAGCAGTTTTGGTGGTGGTGGTGGTGGTGAATGCAGTATGTGTAGTGCAAGTGGTACATCTACCCCAGTTGGCAAATCTGGCAAAATAACTGCATTTCTGTGTTTGTCATCATCACCTATGCAACCAACTTCACCAAATGTCCACATTCCGCCCCTGCCATTCATAGAGCAGAACCATTTGTCATCAAACCCCATGTAAAATGTTTAAGTCAGCCCGAGTTACAGAGTGTTTTTGTGCATAAGCTGAAGTACCTGCCCAATCATACAGTGTCATGTGAACTTAATGCTGCTGTAGCTGAAATGCTGGGAATTGATCTTTTGCTCTTCTCCTTTGTGGAGAATTCTGGGTTCTGGCAGTTTGCTGCACATGCCTGTCCAAAATAGAAAGTCCCATCCAGGACATACTTTTTGAGCCATGCTGCTGTCCCCGAGTTGTTCCGTACTGTGTCTGAATCAGTAAGACTCGCCCTTCAGTGTTACTCCTCTCCATTCATCCATTCAAGTATGGGTATGTGGACAAGTGGCAAAACAATGGGGAGTTCATATTTGTATATAACTGCACAAATGGGTGCAGGTGCCAGGGGTTGTATGTGATGTTGGTAGTGTGAATAATCAGTGCAGTAAGGTGGAGTGTCGTGGTAGCAATCTTCCAGGAATTCGACATCATGCAATGATTGCTATGCATAATGTGACCTGTTCACACACTGGCGAAAACATGTTAGACATGGTACTGACTCAAATTGATAAGTAGCTGAACCCCCTGTTCCTGAGAGCTGGGTTCATAGCAAGTGACAATGGGTCAAATGTGGTGAAATGCATAATGAATGGTGGCTTTTTTCATGTTCCATGCATGGCCCATTGTTTAAATCTTGTGGTGCAGGAGTTTCTGCAGCACCCTGATGAAAAGGAAATGCTGAAAGTTGCATGCCGTATCTGCTCTCACTTTTCATGATCTGCAAAGGCCCGTGGCCAACGTCAGCAGTTGCAGATGTGAAATAGCCTTCCTCAGCACCACTTGAAGCTGGAATTTGTCACCCAGTGGAACTCTTCTTTATACATGGCAGAGAGGTTGTATGAACAATACAAAGCCATCTCAGAATACCTTGTGATGCACACTAGCTGTAACAGTTCCGGGGCCTCCATGTCTTTGATGACTGAACAATGGTGCCTCATGGACTCTGTAATAACAATTTTGCATCCTTTTGAACATGCCACACAGACAGTGAGTGGCGAGTCTGCCTCCATTAGCCAATCAATTCCACTGTTGCAGAGCTGAGGCAGACATTGGTGAATGTTAAGCATGGTCTTGATGTTGCCAGAGACAGTGCTAGCGGTATGTTGCTGAAACACATACTGACAGTATTCGACCAGAATCGTCACATTGTGAGCATTCAGAGTAGTGACAACTTCGCCATAGCAACAATGCTGGACCCACGATACAAATGTGGAATTGCCTCAGTACTGGAGGCTGGGCCTGAACAGGTAAAAAATGTCAGTGGGCAACTGGTGCACTTGGTTTATGGGGCACAGAAGTCACGTGCCAAACCTCAGCAACATAATCTGGCTGAAGGTGTACCTGGAGGACTATCAAGCATATCCTGTAAGGGGAAGGGGACTGCAGTTCCTAGTGGCCTGTCATCCAAAGCGGTTGGCATCAACCCACTTTGGGAGGCTTTTTCCCAAGTGGGGATTTGTGAAATAAATGATTCCAGAGAACAGGATGATGCATCAACCACTGGATTTAGTGTGGCTCAGAGAGAAAGGTTGAGTCATATTTCTCTGAAAACAGGCATTTGTCAATAACTGATGATCCTCTTTGTACTGGAGTGGAGAGGTCAGTGAATGGCAAGAGCTGACTGCAGTGGCACTGAAGTACCTCACATGCCCATCCTCCAGTGAATTGTCACGAGGGTATTCAGCTCAGCAGATGCAGTAGTCTGGGATCGTTGGACAAACCTTTCTCCTGCAAATGTTAGTTTGCTAACATTCATAAAAATGAATTTGAGGCACATACCAGCACAGACTGCAACCTTGGTATTTGTACCCTGGCCTAGACATGGTGGTTTTAGTGATGTAGAAATGGACCATCCTGGTGGCACTGGCAGAGACAGCATGAAACGACCCCTCACCGATGTAGATGACAACACAATGAAGAAAGAATTTCCTAGTGGTCAGACTTCAGACATAGATAACTGTGAGGGCAGCTTTCTTTATGAGGATGATGATGTGGTTAATGTTGGCAGGTTTTAACTGAAATTTTTATTTATTTATAGAAATTGTTTCGGAGAGGTCATGTGATGGCTGCCTGAAAGGTCGCATACTCCCTAGCTCCCACTCCATGGTTAAATAAAAGAAGGTTTAAAGTCGAATCTAAGTTTTTAGCATCTAAAACTGGCTTACTCTATTTTTAAGAAGCCACAAGGAGTACCGCGGCAGCGAATCCCCCCTAGAATGGATGAAGAGATGCAAGACAACTTACCCTGCCATACGCCACCAACAACACCGACACGGGATAAAACAGCTAAGCACTCGAAGGTAACTCCTGCAGGGGCAGCAGCTGAAGCAAACTCCCAGGCCGCACTCATGGAGAGAAAATTCTGGGAAGGAATATCCCCTCTGAAAGAATCACTGGAGTCATTAACAGTTTCAATTCAGAGTATTACCTCTTCCCTGGCTTTACTAACGCAGTGCACAGCAGACAACGAATTGAGGAATTCTTCCCTTGATGATTGGAGAGGGAGAGTTGAACCCGAGTTGTCCCAACTGTGCCATCGAATTAAGGCAATGGAAAATAAAGTAGAAGATCTGGAGGGACGGTCAAGAATGAACTATCTTTTGATTTTGGGGCTGCCCAAAGGTGAAGAGGGCACATCGCCTGTGTTATTTATACAGAAGTTATGCAGCAAGCTGGCAGGCCCCTCTCCTAATGGCCAGGAGTATGTGATTGAGCGGGCCCATTGATCCTTAAGACTGCTTCCTCCAATAGGGGCCCCTCCACGTCCCATAATCTTTAGATTGTTGAATTTTAGAGACAAACAGCACATCCTTGGCAAAATGTGGGATATTAGTGAACTGCTTTGGGAAGGCAAAAGAATACGGATGACTCAGGCTCTTCTAAAGTCTGTGAGGCAAAAAAGGAAGGAGTTTCACCCGATAGTTACAAAGCTTATTGTGGCTGAAATCCGATTCAAAATGAAATACCCCACTACATTGCAGGTGTGCCATATGGAGGAATGGCATAGTTTTGAATCACATCTCCAAGCTACTGAAAAGCTGCAGAAGCTGTACCCGGATCTGTATAAATAAAAATACGAAGTAGAAATGTTTACTCGCATATCGAGATCACTGTTGGGCTGTACTGTGATGAAGGCTGAAATTAATAATCTGAAGGAAAACGTGTCTGAAAGGACATAACAGTGAATAAGCACCCAAAAACATGTAGCCAGTGTCCTGCTATCATTATTTGGGAAGTGGGCATGTTAAGTTTTATTTTTAGGGAGTTCTCTGGGATTGGCAAGCCTCAAGAGGGGAATGTGGTATATAGGCGAGCAATTTTAATATGTCTACCAGAGCCTGATTTTTACCTCCAATTTAACTAAAGCCTGATAGAGTTACTGGGGGGAAATAGGTTTTGAGCTCCTGGCCTTTACGAGCTAATTATATTTATATAACTCAGGGATAGCTAGCTCAAGGGCTAATCTAACAACTGTTTTTCTTTTCAGCTGGCTTTTTTCACTTTTGTCTCACTAATAGGGGTACTCGGCAAGGTAGGCGAATGAGACATAATTAATCATTAAATGAGTATTTAGGTATAATAAAAGAATTTGGGTTCTTTGAAGTAGTTTAGCCTGATTATGGGCTGTGAGGTCCAAAATAGCCAGTCATATTGTATAAGTGAAGTAGAGAGTTAATAGTTACCTTAATGTTTCTATTTAAGGATTTAACGTAGGGGAGGGAGGAGGGATTTATGGGATTGTTTAGGAAGGATACATCACAACCCAGATTTGAATAGCATTCTGGTGAAGAAACCAGAATGGTAAAAGAATGAATTTTTAATTTTTTGTTACTTTTGGGGATAGGGGTTATGGATAAGATGGTGTGGGGTTTTGTTTTTCTGTTTCGGGAAGGGGGCATAAGGGAGGGTAAGATACCTAATTGAGGGGACAAATGAGTAGCTTTAGTTCTGGCAGATCTGGGTATACACTGTAAAAGGCAAATATAGAATGAAATACGTTTCATGGAACGTTAAGGAATTACGTTCCACTATTAAAAGGCACCAGGTATTAGCTCACTTGCAGACATTACAATGTCAGATAGCCTTTCTCCAAGAGACCCATCTCTTGACTTCAGAGAATCTTTTTCTTAGACGTTTATGGGTGGAACAAAGTTATACAGGGGGAAATTCCACTAATCAACGAGGAGTGGCTATTTTCCTCTTAAGGGGAATACGTTTTCAGTTAAATACAGCTATTGTGGATCCGAAGGGTCGATATATTTTTTTGCATGGGGTTCTGGATCAGGTGGAATTACTTCTGGGTTGTGTGTAAGGACCAAATATCCCATCTTCTAATTGTTTTACTGAGTTAGTGCAAGTGATATCCAGATTTATACACCTTCTCTTAATTTTTGCAGGGGATTGGAACATCACCATAACTTCTAATTTAGACAAATCGAATAGTCGGGCTACTAGACCATCCTCGACACAGCAAGCTGTCCAAGAATTCCTAACTATGGGAGGTCTCTGTGATCCTTGGAGAACTTTCCATCCAACGACTTGAAAATATACCTTTTACTCCTCAGTACATAAATCCCTGTCTAGGATAGACTATTTTTTAGTTAGTGCTAATGCCCTAACCCACATTGTGGATTCTGGTATAGCTCCTAGAGTACTGTCGGATCACTCGCCGGTATGGATTTTATATAATCCAAACCGGAATGTTAAGCGGGATAAAGTATGGAAATTAAATACACAACTCCTTAAAGACCCGTGGGTCATAGAGAAACTGCAAGTTCTCATCCAAAATTTTTGGCAATCGAATTTAGGATCTATTACTAGTGTGGATAAAATATGGGGGGGCGTTAAAATGTACCCTTCGGGAGGAGTGTATTCGGATCGCTCCGACCCACAAGAGAAAGTGAAAGGCTTCTCTGCAGGCTCTTTTAGGGCAGATAGAAGGGCTTGAACATAGCCCAACCCCGGAATCCTCCGAATGAGAGCAAGTCGAATTAGCTAAATTACGGCATCGATACGCGGACTTACTAAGGGAAAATTCTGAATATGTACTATTCAAGACGCGGTCAAGATATATAGACCAGGGAGATAAGGCAGGGCATTTGTTAGCTATGCAACTCAAAGAACAAGAAGCCTCTTGTTGGGTTAAAGCTATATCCTCCCAATTTGATGGCACCCTTAAAACCTCCCCAGAAGAGACTGACCAAGAATTTGACAGGTTTTATTCGCAACTACACTCTCCTCCCTCAAATGCCCCTTCAAATAAGGAGGTCCAGGACTATTTGGAGAGGATCCCACTCCCACAATTATCTCAAGCTCAACAGACTCTTTTAACACGGCCTATATCACAGATTGAAATTTTAACTGCTATTCAGGCTTTGACATCAGATAAATCTCCAGGGCCGGATGGATTTCCCGCTAACTTATACAAAGCCCTGGCAACTGACTTAACCACCATTCTTGCCCAGGTTTTCTCCTTTCTTTGGGAAAGGGGTATATCTGATTTCTCACTTTTGCAGGCCCTTATAGTAGTTTTACCTAAACCCAATAGACCCCTCGATAAAGTTACCAATTATCGGCCCATATCTCTCATGAACTGTGATATTAAAATCCTAGCAAAAATTTTGGCTGCCAGAATAATGCAAGTCAGGGAGGAACTCATAGGGCCTGAACAGGTAGGGTTTATGAGGGGGAGATCCTCTCTGGACCATTTGAGGAGGTCAGAACATATTTTCTCCATATCCAGGGAGTCTCTGGACCCAATGGTCTTGGTCTCCCAGGATGCGGAGAAAGCCTTTGACAGGGTATATTGGGAGTTTCTCTTTTTGACAATGGAGAGATTTGGTTTCCCCATTAGGTTTATTGAATGGGTGAAGATTCTATACACCAGCCAGAGCGCAAAAGTTTATTGTAATGGCATTTTGTCGAAAGGTTTCTTTTTTCACTCCAGGACTCGTCAGGGTTGCCCTTTATTCTCATGTTTGTTTAACATTTATCTTGAGCCCCTAATTAGCCTCCTGAATTCAGCCCCACAAGTGCATGGCATCACACTAGGCCCCATGGAAGTAAAAATCTCAGCTTATGCCGATGATCTTTTACTGCACATTTCCCATCTGGTCACCTCACTACCAGTTGCATTACAAATCATTTCTCAGTTCGGATTGGTCTCGCATTATAAGTTGAATCTGGATAAAACCACCCTATTGCCATTAAATAATTGTGTAGGTCCAGTGGATTATGTACATTTAGGGCTGAAGGAGTCAACCAAACTCGTATATTTGGGAATGACTCTTGCACAGAGTGTAGCCCTGAGAAGAAGGTGGAACCTGGAGAATTTGATGGTATCTATTGCAAGGGACCTAAACAGATGGAGAACACTCCTGATGTCAATGCAGGCTAGAATTAGTGTTGTTAAAATTAATATTCTCCCTCGCATCTTTCATCTCATCCACATGCTTAATTTATTTATCCCAATGGCGTGGTTTAAAAAACTTCATGCACTAATATCCTGCTTCATCTGGCGAAAGAAATGCCCTCGTCGTTCCTATATTAAACTGGGCGCTCCAAAATCCTTGGGGGGACTTAAGTTACCAAACTTTTATTTATATTATTTAGCCCGTCATATTTCAAAATATGCCCGATGGACCATAGAACTGGGAGCGGTGAATCCCTCACAGTATATGCCTATTTGGTTGCAAGTGGAAAGATATTTGATTAGGGCAATGGGAATTTCTTTAGAGGCTATGTTTTTTGTATCGGAAAATAGATTGCCTGTGCAGTTAAAGCATTCAGTTATCGGCGTATCGGTTAAAGTACATACTCAGCTTTGCAAGTCTATGAAATATGAAAATATAAAAGATATTTCCCAACCACTACGTGGGAACCCTAATGTTAAACTTCAGGGAGTATTTATTTGTATTCCAGAAATACCACAGAAATGTATTTCAGACCTTATACAAGAGGGAAGGATATCTGAAAGCCCAAACTACTCCTGGAGCTGGGGCTTCCGAAATCAAAAATTGTCAAGGTGTATCAGATCCGTCATATGCTGTTGGACTGGTTTGGTATGCGAACTTGGGATACTAATCAAAGGGATTTTCTTTCCCACATGCAATACTTTGCCCGATCGCCCCATTCGGTGTCAAGCTTGGTAAATTTTATATTTCCCTAGATATATCCTACAATATCTGGGGAATCCCAGTACTGGGAGGCGGCATTACCCAGGTTATCCAAAGAATGGGCTCACATTTGGTTAGATCTTCACCAATATTCTGTAAATGATAGGTTACGCCTTACCCAATTCTATATTCTCCATAACATATATCTTATCCCAAGACATTTATTTAAAATGGGAAAGCTTCCCTCGGCAATGTGCTCTAGATGTTCTTCTGCAGAAGGCATGTTATTTCACATTCTATGGGAGTGCAATAAAGTAGTTTCATTATGGGAGAGAATCAAGACAACAATTAGTCCCCTATTAGGTTTAACGGACCTTTTCTCCCCTGAAATATGTATTGCAGGGGATTTTTCATCGATCCCTATTAGGGAAAGAAGGTTTCATATCTCCTTAATATCCTTAGTGGTAAAGAGGCTGGTACTATGTCATTGGTTAGACCAGGAAGAAATCTCTTATCCGGAATGGCTAAAAGAAATTTTGTATAATTTAAGGATTGAAAAAACAATTGCCACTCTTAAGGACCGCCCTCAGGGATATGACAAGATATGGGGCAAATTGGAGACTTTGTTAATGGTGTAATTATTTTCTATTAATGACAAGGGAATATATAAGATCATATAGCATGGCTTTAAGTCTGAATGGTAAGGATGAAGGTTGTGTGATGGTTCTTATAAGCTTACTGTATACCCATGAAATAAAACCCCCTCAATTCTGTTTATTTATTGATGTTACTTGTATGTTAGTTTAGGTATCTTAGGGAAGGGAGGGTTAATAAAGGGAAGGGGGGTTATATGTATTGCTTGTGCAACCAAATCTAAGATGTGCGGTCTTTACATATTATGTAATGTATAATGTAAATGTACAAGTTGATGCAATAAAACTTATTAAATTTCAAAAAAAAAAGTGAAATTGATTCACCAGGAAAGGCACACTGAGCAAAATGATGCTCATCTTCCGGTGTGACCTGGGGGAAAGGTTACAAGGGGAGGATGACACGCAGATTATCACAATAGAGATACATTAAACTGTTGTATAGAGTAGCATGGAAGTACTTGATTACAGCATTGGTTAAGTCAGCTAAAACCATATACCAGTGTATATGTACAACTTCAGACATACATACATACATAGAGTACAGATTGCTGCTGCAAATTAACACTTGGGGCTAAATCTAGGCAGGACAGAGAGAGACAAGAGAAGGCGATTAAGTGCCTTTTTTTAATATAAGCCAGCTGCTATGGATAGGGTGGTGCCGCCAGTCAGGCAATGGGAATTTGATGGTGGGGGGGTCATTAGTTTATGGAGTGCAGGTACAGTTTACTGTGAGGTAGTTAGCCATTGCAGTAGATAGGGAATGGGTAGAAGAGTGATGGATTTGAGGGGAGAGAGCATTCCAGAGTTTTGGGAAATAGTGCAAGAAGGCTGTTTGTCCGGCAGAGTACTCACGTCTGGGAATATTTAGTGGTCAGGTGTCAAGGGACTGGAGGGCGTGAGGGGGAATGGGAGCCAACAACAGTATGGAGGAGAGGTAGGAGGGGAGGATGCCAAGCCAGAATTTTGAGACAAACCTGGAGCAGTACAGTAGTTGGCAATTTTCGAGGGAAGGTGAGGGAGTGGTAGAGGTCACAATGGTATGAATGGGGGGAGGAATCGAGAGTGAAGCAGCAGAAGGCATTTAAGAGGGAGTCTAGTTTATATAAGGTGGATTTTGGTGCAGCGCTGTAGACTATGTCACAGTAGTCTAAGGAAGGAAGGATCATGTTCTGCACTAGTTCCCACCTAACCATAAAAGGGAGGCAAGAGCAGTTCCTGTAGAGGTCACCTAGCTTGGGAAGAAGTTTTTTATGATTGCATCAATGTGATCAGAGACAGTAAGATGATGGTTGAGCCATACCCCTAGATATCGGAAGGAAACAACATCCTCCAGGGTTGTCCCATCCAGAGTGTGGATGGATGGGAGAGAGGGGAGTTGGGATAGCTTCTGTCTTGTGCCTGAAGGACATGATGACAGTTTTTTTTAGCATTTAGAGAGAGCTGGTGTGAACTAAACCAGAGTTGAACTATACTGAAATCGGACTGGAGGTTGGATGCTACTTCATCTGGGGAGAAGCCAGAGGCAAATAGGATGGTGTCATTGGCATACATGTGAATAGATGAAGCTGTGCAGATATGTGGCAGGTTGTTGAGAAAAATGGAACACAAGATGGGGCTAAGGACTGACCCTTGGGGGACACCAGTAGTCACAGGGAGGGGGAGGATGTGGCATCCACAATTCTTACTGATCGTGTTCTTCCTGAGAGATAGACACTGAACCAGTTGATAGCTGAGATAGTGAGGCTTGCATCTGAGAGGCTTGTTAACAGCAAGGGTTGGGAGACAATGTCAAATGCTGTAGCAAGGTTGACAAATATTGCAGAGGAGATCTGCCCTCTAGCCATTCTGGAGAGGATGGTGTCAGTGAGGATTTACAAGGATAAAACAGTGGATTGGCTCTGTCTGAAACCAGACTGAAATGGTGTAAAGAAAGTATTGTCAGAGAGGAAGGAGGTAAGCTGGCCGAGTACCAGGTCTTATTGTAGTTTAGCAAGGACTGGGAAGAGAGAGATAGGGCGGTAGTTTGAAGTGGAGAGGGGGCCCCCTTTAGGGAGGAGAATGCCAATGGTGTGTTTCCAGGCCTGGGGGACAGTAGCAGTGGTAAAGGAGAGGTTTAGGAGATTGGCTTGAGGTGTTACTATGGCTGGTGCAGAGAGGAGAAGGAGTTTGGCGTCCAGCCCATCAGAGGAATTACCTTTAGAAGGGTTTAGGACCAATAGGGCCTGGAGGGCTTCAGTTTGAGTAATAGATTGGAAGGAGAAAGTGCAAGGCCCAAGCAAGTTTGAGGCTCCTGTGATAGTGTCTGGTGGAATAGTAGAGGGCAGAGAGGAGAGGAGAGTTGAGGCACAAGACTCTTGTTACTGGAAATGTGCCCACGTGTTTCACCACAAACTGACCATTATAGCATAAAGAAACATTCAGAAAGCTGCCGGACGTTCACTATAATGGAGCACACCCCTGCACTCTCCCTGGCATCAAGTCCTACATTGCTGAGAGTGGGAGGCAGAATTTGGGCGGCTTTTCAGAATGGGAATTCCTCCGTGACATGACACACTTTAATGAAATTACGGCTGTTTTTGACAGAAATGTATTGCAGAATGTAAGGGCATGTGGAGCTAGAAAGATTCCCTTGGAAGTAAGGTGCCCATATATTGGGTACCATGCTGTAAGTTGGTGAATCTCTTTAATGTCTATTTCACAAACAAAATATTTATGGAGCCTTAGTAATGTTTACTTTGTATCGAGACTCATGAATCAGATTTGAAGTGTTTTGCAAAAAGCATGACTAAGCAGTGCAAGTATGTTGTGCTAAACTGCAAGTGTGCCATCAGTGTTCTTTCCTGTGTGTGCATACTGTACATTCTCCATCTTCATGGAAACATTTGTATGGTGTGACTTGTTGTTGTAGTATCTCAAGAATAAAGATAACAAAGAATACGTGATGTATATTTTATTGGTACCATCAGCACCAGCGAAGTAAGCGATATGATATTTTTTCAGAGGAATTGGGTTATGATGCACCTCAGTCACTCACAGTGCACACATGACTTTGCGGAGATCATAGCACAAAAAACACATGTTCTCCTAAAAGTTATGTGTGTAGTATGTGACTAAGGTGCACTTTGGCCAGACATTTCTGAAAAAGTATCGTATCACTTAGTCCACTGATGACGATGGTGACAATAAAATATACATTATTCTGCGTGTTATTCTTTATACCATAAACAGTGCAGCAAGTCAGCAATATATGTTTTCAAGAAGCTGCACAATGTCTGATGTCACACTCACACACACACACACACACACATCAAATAACACTGACTGCACACATGTAATTTAGCACATCATACTTGCACTGCTCACACCAGCTTTTCCACAAGCACTCCACAACAGAAATTCAACATTACTGAGGTACTGCATTATAACAAAATGGCAAGTGTCTATTATTAAACAAAAAAAATAAAATCACAAAACTCTACAGTGCAGCAGTGGAGGGGGGAGGTGTCCCCCAAAAAATCTCTTAATGGGGGATTCCACTGTGTTTCAGCAGTAGGTGGAGCATTGGCAGTATCTGTAGCTGCTGTTGCTGGATCTACTCCACCTGCTGCTGTACAGCACCCACCCTCTCATTGCTTTCCTCAAGGACTGCCCACACCAGTGCGATGTCTGCCTGTGTTGCAGGCACTATGGCGGGGTCCACTTCAGCAGGAAAGCCAGGTAGTGGTGGTGGTGGTGAAGGTGGTGCTGGTGACTGTGGTGGTGGTGGTGGTGGTGGAGCAGCTGCTGCTGTTGTCCTCCTCTTGCTGCAGCAGCAAGGCACAACAACCACAGCACCTTCTGCCACTGCCACAGAAGGGCCAGCAGGTGGATGCCTGGCCCCTTTGGTAGCAGCTTACCACTCCACCTTATGGTGGATTGCCATGTGTGTACACTGACCAACAGTCCCCAAATGTGTCCCCTGGGGACCACAGCACACCTGCATACCACACAAATGGCAAATCACAATAGTGGTGCCCCCCCACACAGTTAAAAAACTGCCACACTGGGGAACTGTGGGGGGAGGCCATATGTAGTGCTGGAAGCACCTTCATTCACCTGGGGCTCCACCTGCAGCTGTGGAGGTGGTGGAGCAGGTGCTGCTGTAGCCCCTGCAGCTGCTACTGGTGGTGGTGGTGGTGGACTCGGTGGATGTGCCACCACTGGTGGCACTGGTGCTGCTGCTGCTGCTTTCAGAGGGGAAGAGGCAACACCAAACAGTCGGGAGTGGTCCAGTGACACCCGACCACCCCATGTGTGTGCACTCCTCCCCTCTACCCACACCCACTGACCACAGACTCTCCTCCCGGGTCCATCACAGACAAGTCCCTCAAACTGTGACCGACACCTCACAATACTCCTTCACATGCACTCACAGCCTCACACACACACACACACACACATATACACACACACACACACACACACACACACACACACACACAGAGTCACACACACACACACAAAACAAAACTTATATAAAAAATCATAGCAAGAAAGAACGGAAAAACCACATTACAAAAAAAAACTAAAGATTTAGCTTTTAAAAAAGCTTTTTTTTTGTCAAATTGCAAGTACCAACTACCAAGTAACAAACTCTCCTCTCTCTACAACCAAAAGGCTTCCTCCTTCTACCACTGCAGAGGAGAAAGTGAAACTAACTGATTTTCTGACTCACTTCCTTCCTGCCTTGCTAAAGCATGTGACTTACAGTACTGTAAGCCATGTGATGTGTGGGGGTCTGTCTATATTGTTGTCACTTCACCCTACTTCATGTTAAGGCAGAATGACAATGCAAAGTCAGAATGGAAAGGTGAAGTGAGCACTTTCCAGTGCTTACTTCACTTAGCTTTTGATGACGCGGAGTGGCTTTGCCACCGGATTTTAAATTTGCTGCATCTATAAGAGAGATGCATCACACATTTCCAAATGAGTGATAGGGTAGAAATAAAGTATGCAATGCAAAAAAAGGAGGCGGGTACATGAATATGTTGTGCATCTGTATATTTAGCCAAAATATGCAGCTCATCTGCTACGCATCCCAGAAGTGTGTCGCACAAAGTTAGGCAGACAAATGGATGGCCTAAATCAGCCAACCAGCAACAGGAAGGCCACAGAACTGCAGACAGGTCATCCTGAGACAGCCCTTGGAGGTGCACCAGGACATGTTCCTGGCACCCATACATAGCAGTCATGCCAGGACGGAAGTACCCAAAGTTGCAGGTGCCACACACCATAGGCACTGCCCAAAGAGCCATACCCCACACAGCACCCAGGATGTAGACACCCAGATACCACATGCCAGTGCTGTTGGGTGCCCCATAGCACACCAGTGGAGCAGGTGGCCACACTTCAGCACATGTACCAGGCACCATGACCTGCAACCTTGTGGCCTGCAGAGCACCACCCAGTGGTGGCATGCACTCAGGATGATATCTGGGGAACAGTGCCCAGGTAACCTGGTGGTCAGCCAGGCACAGGCCATGGACTGACCTTTGGCACACAGCCACGGTGGTACACCATAGGTGCAAAGAGGTGGGACCCACCCATTCTGGTACCTGGTCACCCTCTTCACACTGCCATTACTTTCAGTTACCTGCATGTTCCTCTCATATTGAGGAGTGTGGGGCATTGCAGATGACTGTACACTGCATATGGAGCTGGTATATCACATGCATGTGGTGTACTGATCAGACTGTGTCACCCTGTGCCCTCCCCTGTTGCTTGTCCAGGTAGGCCCCTGTGGCCACTGCTCAGTTGGGCCCCCCTCTACCCCAGTCCAACACTGTACATGGCTATGGGTAATAGCACTGTATCCAGGACAATGTAGTCCTCCCAGCCACACACAAACATTCCATCACACCTGCCTGCTAGGCTGCAGTATCTCCTGTTCACCTTTGTGAGGTGGTGGAGCAGCCCTGAAAAGCTGGAACTGCGCATGCCTGGGGCATGCAAATGGCCTGAATACTTTCCAGTAATGAGCTGCGCATGTGGAGAATGGACTTGGCATGTGCAATGACCCTGTTTGCATATCTCAGCAGAATATTTCAATATTGCACAGCGTGCATTTGGCCACCTATTGCACATTTCTCTGTGCTCCACGTAGGGCTGGGTAATCTGCTGCACCACACATGTCCCACTGCATGATCATGAATGTTTGGGATATTTAGCCCGACATGCGAGACTGCATCTCATGGTGCATCTTCTGAATATACCTTTTTTCTGCCATTGCATCTCAGTTGTGCAGCTCAGGCACTTCCACGATACAGCCTGGGACTTTTAAATATGGACCCCCCTGACTAAAATGTATTTGACTAATGTTAGGGGTGAGTGGCAGTTTCTTCATCTGCTACATACAAATTATGAAGAAAATTAAAACAATTAATCAGATGATGATAATGACATTGATGAATCTATTGTCTTTACCTACAGAAAACAAAACAAAATATAAGAGCTCTTAAGCCTCTCATTTCAGGGGAACTCTCCCATGTGATTTGCTTCTGCACTTCCAATCCTCCTTTCTATTACATGTCAGACAGACATACATTTTTGAACAAATAGTGGCTTTCACTATGGAGTGCTGTTCCTGCCACTATGCTAAGAAAATAGGTTGCTGTTACATATCAGACAGACATCATTTTTTTGAAAGAACTGTGGCCTACCCCATGGGTTGCTATGGTATATCTGCCATTTTGCCATCAAAAATATGTTGCTTTTATAAAATGTTTAGGAAGGTATATTAAAAAAAACAGTTGTGTCCTGTGTTAGGGATATTACCTTACTAAAATGTGTTTAAGGAGAGGGTGTTATAAAGTAAGTGGTGCTACCCCAGCATGTCTCCCCCATGATGCTAAAAAAGCATAATTGATGTGAACAGATCCCTCTTAAATGTAATTAAATATTTACTTACCTTTCTACTGTCTTCTTTCCCCCTGTTCTGTCCTTCTGCTTCATTATTAAAATAGGTGCTGGTGAACCCCTTCCATCTTCTGGACTCATCCCCTGCCCCATTCCTATTTCCATCCATTTTGGCTTCCTTGACCTTTTTAGGGCTACAGTGGGTATAGCCCTGCAGACCCCTTGCTAGGAGTAGGACTTGTGAATGAAAAACATGTTGAGGTGACAAAGTCACCTCCACATCTTGTGAACACGCCCTTGTACTATTTCATTTTTTTTATTTTCCGCAGTCACTGACCGCTGAAATACTAACCCCAGATAAATGTATTTCAATGGCATTTTAAACTTAGATGCCATAACTTGTTTCATCAAAGCCAGACCACAAAGTGGGGAAATAGGTATGCGGATCAATGTATTTCCATGGTGTTTTAAACTTACTGCCATAACTTGTTTAGCTAGTCTTTACTCCCTTAGCCAGTAATGCCCCACCTCCACTTCTCACTCACTCAGCTGCAGCAATCAATCTTTTTATGGTTTGTTCCCCTGCTGTTCACTTACAAAATTTGTTCTGGAATCTCACCACTATGTGATCAACTGGCAAGCAGTTTATCACCCCCACCCTTTGGGCAGTTGCAAGATAAAAATATAAACTTTATTTACTACAAGATAATAAAGAGTGAAGAAGAAGCACAAAACTGTCTGTAATCACCAGTCATCCCAACGCATCAGTCTCTAACTTCTTGGTGCTTACAAAAGTTTGCCAAAACACAATAGCCCCTACAAAAAAAAAACAGTTGTTATTCCAAGCAAAGTTTTCTTTGTAGAAGTAAAAGTTGCCAAAATATGTTTAGTCTGTTTTTTTCCTGCATCTGATCTAGCAAATTAATTACGAGTGCCGAATTCCCTAAATATTCAATACTTTATTTCTGGAAGACACAAATAGATTGTGGTGCAAATGCAAGTCTGAGGTTCATCCATTACTTAGAAATACAGCATAGGGATTCTTGTACTCCTAGAAAGGCACACATTTAAACTTTTTAAATATAGCTGGTCATTTGACATTCTTATGGCTTATAAATAAGGATTTTGTCCCTCCCCCCACACCCCTCATTTTTGGGTTTGGCATAACCATAGACACGTTTCCAGCCCTGAGGCAAGTAACATAAGTATGCTGAGCCTGTCTTTGTGTTTTTCTGTCAGTTATATTATTTCTGTTGGTGCTCCATTTTCCTGTCTGGTATGACAGTTGTTTTTCCAACACAATTGAGGAATAGGTATATCACTATAGAAGCCTCAGTGATCCCTGAGGTTATGCCAGATCCCCCCACCCATATATCTCCTAATTGTCCCACACTATGAGAGATGCCCCTCATTTGTAACCCCTCAAAACTGATGAAACTGGATACCAGCAGATTTAGGTTGCAAGCCCACAACTTTCTTTTGCATACTAAGTAACCACGAGTAAATCATTTAATTTCCCTGCACTACGTAGTCCCACCCTGAAATGGGCATCAGCTCAGTGTGCTTTTCCCTGACAAGCATTCTAAAAAAAATATGGAAAGTGCTGCCCACACTGAGCATGTGCTGCAAATTTTTGTCTTTAAAGCAGAAATTTGTAGTACTGTAGGAAAACAAATGAAAACTAAGCTGCTCAAATAAAGATGCTGGCACCCGCTTGCATCACCATGGTTGATAATATTGTCTCACATTTTGAGCGGCAGTGTTTTGTGACAAAAGATTGAGAGTTCTGCAAAACAGATGGCTGACCCCATTGCAGCACGGATCCAGGACAGTGGTTCCATTTCAAGACATTGTAAGACTGGAAAAGGTATAGAGGAGGGCTATTATGATGATAGTAGGAATGCCTCAATAACCTATCAAGTAAAATTAAAAGAACTGAATCTCAAATTAGAAAAGGCCTTTACCAGAAGATATGCTTCTCTGTATGGCACTACTAATAAAAAGCAACCTATGGCAAAACTAAACACTGATTTAAAACCAAGTACTGCAAGAACTAGTAGTCACTGCTTCCAAATAAAAAAAAAACAACTTCAGAACTAACCAAAGGAAGTCTTCATCGTGCAAACAGTTATTTCTTTTGAATAAGTTACCTCTCTATGTAGTGTTAAGTAAATGCAAGGGAAATCGTCAAAGCTAATTTAAATGATGCACCTTTTAGACTGATTAAATCACCATTGACTAGTGTGTATGTGTGTGTGTGTGTGGGGGGGCAGTTAAAATGAGTACCCCAGCTTCATTCTGCTCTAGGAAATCATATTAACCACACAACCAAGAAACTCATTAGCAAGCATAGCATAGCAGTTAGGACACCAGGGGCCTCATTTGAGGGTTATGGATGAGGTGATTTTTTTGCAACCGGTATGATGTCCATTGCAAACTCCAGAAATCCCTAATAACCAATGCCTCCCCAGGATTTGATAAAATAAGGTTTGATTGGTACAGGAGTTTAACAACCTATGTATGATTCCAGTGAATAGATGCCCCTATATGGCTGCAAATCAATGAACTATACAAGTAAGACCAGCGCCCAATAAACACACACATACATACGCACACACCTCGGGCTCTCAGAATCTAACTATGCCAGACAAACGGTCACATGATGACTCACTAGCTGAATAAAGCAGGCTCTGTTCTAGCATTTATGTGAATTGTTCCTCTTTGTGCTCTGTTCTGTCTGGAAGTATGAATGTTGGAAAATTTTTTAAAATAATTATTAAAGACTTCTTGCACTGTGAGAATTGGGCTTTAAATTAATTTTCCACAGTGCACCAAAAGGATTAAGGAATCACACTGCAACAAAGATGCGGATAAATTGAGGAGGTGGGTGCACTTTTGGGAGGTTTAAAGTTTTAATTTAAAGGCAAGGCAAGGTTTATTTTTCAAGGTGCCCAATCCTGGAGGCTCTGTGCACCATACAGATAAATAAAAACTAATCATAAAACTATCAGCAGACATAAATAAACATTAAAATAAGCCAGAATTCTAAACATTTAAAAACAGTCATCAATAAAAGCTATCCCAGAACAAGATATTAACAGACAGTGTCTGGGAAGGCTTGACTAAACAAAAGGGCCTTGAGGCAGGTTATAAATATTTCTACTGAAGAAGCCTCCCTTACAGATGGTGGCAGAGAATTCCACAGGATGGGGCTGGTGACGCTAAAAACCCTGTTGCTGGCAGTCTTTAACCTCATCCTGGGAATCACAAGAAGGCCCCTGGAGGAAGAATGGAGGGAGTGGACCGGGGCAGCAGGTGTCAGAAGATCAGACAAGTACCCAGGGCCCAGCACATGTAGGGCCTTAAAGGTGAGCAGACCCACCTTGAAGAGGATCCTACACCTGACCGACAGTCAATGCAGTTCACACAGCACTGGGGTGATGTGGCAGTGCTTATTCTGCCCCATCAACAACCTGGCAGCTGCATTCTGCACTAGCTGCAGCGTGTGCAGGGTACCTGCTGAGAAGCTGAAATAGAGTGCATTACAGTAATACAGCCTAGACATTACGAAGGTATGTACCAAAGTGGGAGGTCCATCGACGGAACTAGGGGCTTGATCCTGGCGATGTTCCTAAGATGGCAAAAGCTGGTCCGGACAATGGATGACACCAGTGCTTCAAATGTCAGCTCGCTGTCAAAGGTCATGCCAAGATCATGCACCCTAGAGGAGGCCTTCAATGGCACAGACCCCAGGAATAACCTAGTGTCTCTAACAGAGGTCCTCCTATCACGCTTTCTGTTCAACTCCACTACTAGTACCTCCATCTCATCAGAGTTCAGTCATAGCCAACTGGAGGCCATCCAGTCATTTATCACAGCAAAACATTTATAAAGCACTTCCACTGCACTGAATGTCCCAAAGGAAATATATAGTTGGTTATCATCAGCATGGCAATGAAAACCCAAACTGTACTTCCTAATGAGCTCTCACAGGGGTAGCATGTACATGGCAAAAAACATCAGTGACCAAACTCTGAGGTACTCCACATGTCAGGAGGCTAGAGAGGAGAAATTCCCTATCACTACCCACTACCTCCTGTTCATAAGATATGACTCAGACCAGTGGATGACAGTGCTGGTGAGTCTGCAAAATTCCCTCAGTCAGTCAAGCAACACACGATGATAAACCATGTCAAATGCTGAAGAGAGGTCAAGGAGAAGGAGAATTGTCCCTTCTCCCTGATCTCTAGCCCTGTGGAGGTCATTATGCACCTGAACTAATGTGGTTTCCATGCTATGCCTTGCCCAAAACCCCGACTGGAAGGGTTCGTACAGGTCAAAGGTCATGAGGTGCTCCTCTAGCTGCTGCTCCTCAATTTTCTCAACAACCTTCCCTAAAATTGGGAAGTTGGAGATTGGATGGTAATTTGTCATGACATCAGGGTCTAGTGATGGTTTCTTCAGAAGCGGCCTAACCAGACCCTCTTTCAAGGCATCTGGAAAAACACCTCTGAGGTAGAACACTGGACATATCAAGGTGACCACCGGGCCTACAGAGTCAGCACATCTCATTAAAAAATGTATCAGCACTGGGTTAAGTTCACAATATGTGTGGTTCAGCCCGAGGGCAACCTCCATGACCTCCACTGCCTCCACTGGTTTAAACCACCCCAACCAAGCAGCGTGCTCTCCGAACGCCAAAGGTGATCACTGTTGGCCACCTTGTGGTTCACTGACTGAATGCCCTGCTGGATAGTAAAGATGATACACATTTGAGGATATACCAAAGGGTAGTGACTACTCTGATGAAAGTCAGGGAAAAACAGAGGGTGAGGAAAACCATGTCCAAGAAAAACAATCAAAGAAAACTGAAAGTTTTGGTCGCTAGGGTGAGTGGAGACTCAGTCGGGTGAAAGCAACAAGAAGTACTCGTGAAACTGAGTCTACCATCACACCAATCATGCTTGATAGTATTTTACTCTATATGTAAATACAAAGGTTACGCAAGTGTCAGATGTAACAAAACATTTCAGTATCATTTTCGCAGTACTGCATAGCCTTAACAGGAAAAGCCTATTTTAAAAGGTTTGTTTTATAAAGCAGAACTTACTTTGACTATATTAGGGTTACCCTGCACTCAATAGCATTGTGATCTTAATGACAGTAAACCATAAATGTGTTCAAAAGCTTTATTTTATACTGCTGTATTAAGCATTCTGGAAGAGCCCAAATGGACTTAAACTGGAAAAGACAGTGACAGAATGTTGTGCTAAACACACAAACAGCCCCACCAAACAGAGAAAGCAAGCAATACTAAACATACACAGTAAACCTGGCAGGACATTTACTCTGGTATGACATTTACAATACAACTTTGTAAGATTTACAGGGTGCACCTGGTGTGTGACCAAAAACAGTATATAATTAAGCTACCAGTGTCCCCCCCCGCTGCTTAAAAGTCTGAAATTTATTCAAATAACACCATTAGTTTTTACTTATTTTAGATTATTAGAAGGGTATTAGAAGGGTTCTTGGTCTCATCTTTTAGCTGAAATATGTTCAAGCCTGACCACTGCAACAAAGTCAGAAAAGGCATCACATTTTATCTTGCCATTCAGAGCTGTGGGGCAGCATTGGTACCTTAATTATATACTATTGTTTGTTCACATAGCAGTTGTACCCCTACAAATGTTATAAATATGTATTGTAAATGTGATGGGTTGAGCTTGCCAAACCCTTTGTACTGAATTGCACGCAGGAGATCTGTGGCCTTCTCCTAATTGGTGAGCTCCCATATGAACCTCTAATTTGCCAGGGCACATGACATAAGCAAGGAAGCCAGAGAGTGGATTCCCCATAAGACATAGAGAAAGCAGAGGAATCACAGCTCAGAATGGCAAGGTATTTCATGTGATGACTGCATTATGTGAAATTCTTCACTGAGGCAAATGTAATTTTACCTTGGATGGCGATTTCGTGTAATGCAAAAGTTTGCCAGATTTCTACAATTTCATCAATGTTTACAATTCCACCTGTGAATTTGCAAAACGTTGTGGGTAAATAGCTGAAATATCATGTGCAGGCTGCTTCCTGCACAGTATATAATCTGCTCAGTCAGACAGCAGTTCAGTGTGGTGCATCACACTCAAAAAAAATTCAAATACCTCTGTATGTGTTATTTTTGAGAGCTAATTGCTCCCAAAATCGAAATTTTGTTCCTATTGTTGCTAGTGAACATTTCTTTGTTTTGATATCTTTGTATAATACTTAGTTAAACTTAAGTAGTGTTTTCAGTTTTCTCTGAGTCTGTGTCTGTGAAGGAGTGAGTGGGGGAGGGTTGACCGTGTGTGTGTGTGTGTGTGTGTGTGTGTGTGTGTGAGTGATTTTCTGTTATTTCTTTTAAGTCTTAATACTTTTGTTGGTGTGCTACTTATTTGTAATATTTTTCTTACATATTGACCCTTTTTTGGGTAACTTTATCTGAACAGTTACTCATTCTGAATAGTTCTGTTCCTGTTTCCCTTTCTTTAATCACTTTTCTGCTTTATGTTTGTATTAGAAGTATGCATGCTCAAGGTGGAGCTGATAGTGGTGAGGGTGATACTGTCCAGCTTCAGTCTGTTTCTCGTGGAGATGTAAATAATGAAAGTCAGCCCCCCTCCCCCATAGTGAGGAGTGGCTAAAGAAAGGAAAGGTTTCTCTGGAAGTAGACAGTGATAGAGAGGAGGAAGAGGATATAATACGTTTTGGTAGAGATGATGATGAGGTGTTGGCTCCCCTGTGGGAGCCAAAAGTGAAAAAAGCTGCAGGGTGTTGATGTAGCCCATTTAGATGACAAGCCTGAGGGTGAGGCTATCAGCAAGCCTACAACAAGCATTCCAGTAACCCTTCCCCCAAACGTAGCATGGTGGAAGTCATGCAAGTGGCTGAAAAAGCAAAAACAGTACAGAATAAGCATAACAAATGATAGAGAGGATCAGGAGAACAAGGGTAATACAACAATGAGCGGGGAGAAGTAATAGAGAGAGAAAAAGAAAAGGGACTGAATTATATAGGAAGCATAAGACAGTAACAAATACAACAGCAATGGTCAAACAAATTATTTTACATACAAAATAAAGAAACAAGAGGACTTAAGGATGTAGATTAAAGAGCATAGAACAGATTTTGTTGTTGTGTTTATTTTTATAGGGGGGGACATACAAACAATAAACTAGAAGATAGAAAAATGAAAACAAAAAAGATAAATTAATTAGTGCTTCCACATGAACTGTAGGTGGGGCCGCCATGCATTTCAGACAGAATGCCCATGATTTTGTCGACATCACTCTGGAGTTTAGCAATCTCCTCCCTGGGCATCATTAAATTCCTGTTTGAAATCATTTAACTCCAGTTGAAGATGGTGGACTTCTGACAGGACAGCTGATAAGTCCACATGTGTCACTGCTGGCAGGGCGGAGCGGCTGTTTGTGCTGCTGCTGGCTCTGGATGGAGGGGGCCCTGGCAGGATCTTGATGCTACTACAAACTGCTGCTGTTATCCAGTCCAGTGAGCCCGGTGAGGACGCTTAACAGGTCCAGTCATGCCTCCCTCCTGCTCACCCCATTAAGTGATCACGCCCACACTGCTCCTCACAGCTGCAGTTGATGCTGCCACCACCTTCTGCCATTTGAGGTCCCATTGAAGTGGGTGGTGGTGCAGTATGTGGCTCTGCTGGCTGCTCGTACCGAAGTGGGAATCAGACTTTCAGCGATGCACTTCCTGCCTGCTTAGATTGCAGATGACCAGTGGTTCACCTGCCGAACTAGTATAAAAAATCCTAGGTAGAAGAACTTTGGGGATGACAGGTCTGTGGGGGGGCAGCAGATGATGCACCAGGCATTGACTCCTCCTGTTGCTCCTGTAGCTGGGACAGAGAAACAGTATCCTGGTGCTGGGGAGGGGGCACTGTCTCCTGCTGCTGCTGCAGTGGAGGGGTCACAGTTGCCTCTGGGTGCTAGGGAGGGGGCATTGAACACACACACACACACACACACACACACACACACACACACACACACACAATCCACAGTTACTAAAATATGAAATAGGACAAAGATAAACAAGAAAAATTAAAAAATACATAGCACAAATTAAGTAGTTTTTGTATCAAAGTGCACTCTGCAGTCACAGGAAATCTTGATGCTGCCTGCGTCCTCAAGATGTGTAGCACAGGAAATTAACCACTCACTTCCTGCCTGCTTAGACTGAACTATGTGACCACCAGCAAAGAGAAAAGGCCAGTTCCACCTAATTTCACCTTACAGAAGTGCAAGTGAAATTTAAGCTGAAATTGAGTGGAACAGTTTTGCCAAAAGGTCATAATTATGTTAAATGTTTCACTGGGTAAAACTGGCAATTTCACTGTAATTTCACTGGTGAAATAAAATGTTACTGCATCTTTAACTATATGCCACAACCCAGGTAAGGAAAAGCCTGCTGCTGTGACATTCTGCACACACATTAATCATCTATAACAGAAAACTATTAGGTCTCTAAAGTAAAGGCTTGTAAGAGGGGATAGTGCACAAGATTCTGTTTGAACTGAAGGCTGGCATATTTGGGTCAGGTATTGGGATCATCAAAAATTCAGTGTTGTATAAACCAAAACTTTTATGTGATCTCACAGGGCTCAATTTGTGGCTGACTAGTGACTGAATCTTATTTTTTATTACACTCATAAGTGACATGGTGTTTTGGGGTGTGAAATAAGGGTATGAACCATTGTATTCAATTGTCAAGCTCCCACCCTTTGAGAAAATAATTATGTTGTGCAAAATATGATGCAAAACATTGTCTACTGTATTTTGAAGAAAACATTCAATATTATCATGCTACAATGAAAATATCCATTTTTAGAAACTGTTCCTCAAATCCAAATGATTGCTAATCAATGTTTTTTGATTATCAATAAGTGCTAATCAAGTTTCCAACACTAATAGTTGCCTTTCACTGCCCAAAAAGCTATGAGAAAGAATAGTATAACTGCCCACATATCTGTGCTAAAAAAATATGTAAACTCCATCTTCCCTTCAAGCAAATTGTCAAACCTAGGAACACTCTAAATTTATGGACTATGAAACATAGTTGCACGAAATCAAGTAATATCTTTGTTTCTCATGTTCCTTAAAACCTAGTGGGGACACATTATACTCCTTCCTCAAATATTCCAGAACCACGCAATGTGAGGTGGATCACATTGTTATATCCCTGTTCTTCATTTAGCAACTCAAACGTCTGATTTTTTTTATTTGTTATTTGTGTAGCATATGAGCTGCTCAGTATTTTGCCCTTTGTAATGTAATGTTGGCCTCATCAGTGAATCATCTGCAAAGTTCATTGAAGTGCTTAACTCCCTTGAAATGGTAAAGATACTTTGTGAGGTTTTCACAACGGCAACGTTTAACACAATGCCAAATATTACTGGGCAATTGTAAAGTTCTTAACATTTCAGCTATCTTAATCTAAAAGAGCCATAAATAAAATGCATCAGCTAAACTCACAGCTTAAACTTAAGACACATCTATGGATGTGTGTGGGTGTTTATGTGTGGAATGGCTACTACTACATAGTAACAAAGTTGGCAGTAAAGTTTATTTTAATACAGGAAGATGTTATGTACAGTAGAACTGGAAATGGAAGCTGAAATGCTGCAGCATACTACAGGGAACAGTGTATTTCAATGGCAATTAAACATTTTCATCACACAGTATTTTTGACATGTCAATCACTGCTAGTTACTGCATTGCATCCTAACTGGCTCCACTGTAGATCAAAATTATTTACAGCGATGTACTGTAATAATTCCTCTGCTACATTATGATTTACAAGGGTAGTACTTGCAAAAGTCATAAAATGAACAAATTTCCTAGTTAAGTTGGGTGATTTTTTTCAAAAGTCATAAAACAGGCAAAATTCCTAGTTACATGGGTAGGGATTTTCAAAAAGTATAAAATAAATGCCACTTCTAGGGTGAGATTTTTAAACGTCATAAAATGAATGCATCTCCTAGTTGTGCTAATATCAGAGACAGCCCTTATAATTCTAGACCATGTTCAATCTTGTTGGAGGCATTTTTAACAATAGGACTTACCTGCAGCATTTGTAGCTGTTTTCTTGTATTTTTTATCCACTTTTGGATTAAAAAATAACTAGAGATGTAAATAATAGAAAAGGATATACTGGCTCAGAATTTGTGTCCAAGCACATTTATATCTCATCCTGGCAAACTGAAAATAATTAAGTCAGAGTTTAAAAAAAATATTATGTCCTGCTGGGAAAATCAGACATAATACATGAACTTCATGTTCACAGTCACTATACTACTATCTTCTCTCATTGTGTATATAATATTTTATAAAATAGGTTAAAAAATACTGTATTCAGATTGTCAAAACAGGTCGCCAGACCATGGATTAATTATCAAGAAACCTACAGTTGCCAGACTAAAAAAGCTTGACTGACAGCAATGTAAAGTGAGATCACTCCACCACAGAGACATGTAAAAAATTATGAACCCAATCAAACAAAAGAGAAGTGCACATCAACCTCCTTAAAGATGATCCAGCAGGACACAAACAGTTGAAAGAAAATAAATGAAGCTGGGCACACACCAGTTGATAAGTGGTGGAAACATTTATTTTATTTTAATAAAAAGTCATCACAGGCCAAAGCTTCCTCCTGAAGACCCACCCACTGAGTCAATAAATAGGGGTGTTAGCCTAGCGTTGGCCTGTGAAGTAAAAAAATATAGCTATGGCATCCTCATTAGGACAAATCCACCTAGGTGAGAAGTACAACTATATCATCCTCTGTTGGATAAACCCCTTAGGCGAAAAAACTATTTTATTACAAATGCATATAGACAGTGTTTTTTATATTATTTTGGTAAACAGCTAAAACAAAGTTGCCCATTTTATAAGTGAATTAATACCACTCCAGGGCATGGGTTTACAGAGAATGAATCCATGCCAGGGAAGTTGAAGTCACTCAGACTGTGGCATCATGCCTCACAACCCCTTCCCAGGTGTGGATTAAGTCTCTGTAAAACCTTACCCTGTCATGGGTTAATTCCTACTTTTAAATCTAATGTTATTTTATTCTACAATTGCTGCACTACAGTACCATTATCTAAACTGCTGCTTTGTAAAACACTTAGGGGATACAGTGTACATAAAAACACTGCATTTATTGAACCCCTGTGTTTCACTCATGGAGCTTTGTCATGACCCTTGGATGAAGCTCCTTCATTGAAATGCTTGTGTTCTTTTATGGAAACAGTCTGTTTTGTGGTAGGCTTCAGTTCTGCAGTTTTTAATGTGCTCATTGTATTGGATTTTTTCCTATCTTTAGTTTCTACCTTGGATAACCAAATGTTCACTTACTTATTTGTCATACAGTGTGTGCAATAAAAATCTCAAAAAAATACTTTAGCTACAGTTTGAAAATGATGTTTTTAACCTGTAGAACTGTTTTACAACCACCACTCTTACCTACTTTTTAAGTACATCCCATTTTTTTATGGATCTGGTCCAAATTTTCAAAAGTGGAAAAACTGCTCACATGCAGAAAACAAGGGCCCAGATATTCAAAAGAGTTGAGCCATGCGCAATAGGGTTGCGCCTGCGCAAGTCCGAAAATGTGCCATTCTGCGATATTCAGCAGGAGGCAGTTGCACCCCCCAAATCACACTGAGAAACAGCGCAATGATAATGAATGCATGCGCAACTGAAGGGGGAGGAACTATGCATAAATGGCACAGTGTGATATTTAACAACATGCGCCATGCGCAATAGAGGAGCAAGCGGAAGTTGCGCCATAGCGGAAATGAGCCAAAATAAAAGGGAGCAAGGGAGAGGCACAAGAACACTAGAGGGAAGCCACATGAGAGCCAAAGATAGCAGGGAAAACTGGGCAGCAGGGACACACAGGGCCAGACAGGAAAGGGCACCTGGAAGCAACAGGCACAGGGGAAGGTGTGGGGAGACAGTGCAGAAGGAGGAAGTACACCACACAGCACTGAGGACAGCACAGGCAGGTGTTCCCGGTGCAGGGGAAGTAGCAGCCAGGACAGCAGGGGGAATACAGAAACAGCTGCCAGGGGAGGTGAACAAAGGCCAGGGACATGGCCAGTGCCACCTTCCAGATGGGGGCTGTACTGAGGGGAGTGAGAAGGCAGGCAGCAGGGGGGCGTGGCCGTGGAAGGGCCCATCGGCGGTGTGCCCCCAACAGGCAGTACCGAGCCCACACCAGCTTCGAGCTGTACAGTGATACCGAGATTGTGGGCCGGTACCACCTGAATCGGGCAATTCTGAGGTGGCTCTGTGAGCTGTGCAGTGATGTGATGCAGGCACCCACACAACGGAGTCATGCCCTGTCAGTGGAGACAAAAGTGACAGCTTGCATGTGCTTGCTCACCACGGGTACCTTCCAGAGACCAACTGGGGACTCCACAGGCATAACCCAGTTGGCCACATCACGCCACCTCACCCAATTCCTCAGCGCATTGCTGCCACATGATGTGGAGTACATCCATTTCCCCAGCACACCAGCGGAGCGCACAGCAAACATACAGGAGTTCCACAGGGTAGCACATATGCCTGGTGTGCTAGGGGCAATAGCCTGCACCCATGTGGCCATCCGCACACCACCTGGCCCTGAGGGGGCCACATATATAAATCACAAGGGCTATGCCAGCATCAACTACCAGGTGGTGTGCAATGCCAGGGGATGCATAATCAATGTCTGTGCCACGCACCCTGGGGGAGCACACAATGCCTTCATCTGGCACCAGTTGGCACTGTGCCACAGATTCGAGAGTGGGGATATCCCGACTGGCCACCTAGTGGGTGAGTATGCAAACCACATGGACAATCATAGGGCCTGGGGGGGTATGGTCAGAGGTGACATGGGTAGTGGACTACATGGCCCGGGGTAGGGGTATGCTGATCACCAAACTAACCTCCACCCTCTACACACAGGTGACAGTCAATACCCACTCTGTCCCTGGCTGCTCACACCCTACCGGTGGCCCGCGACCTCATCGCAGCAACGCTACAATGAGGCACACGCCACCACACGTAATGTCATCGAGCGGGTGTTTGGGATGCTGAAGGCACATTTCCGTTGCCTGGACACCTCTGGCGGTGCCCTACTGTACAGCCCCTCAAAGGGCTGTGGGCTATTCCTGGCCTGTTGCATCCTGCACAACATGGCCAATGACTGTGGGATAGCCGTACAGGTCAAAGAGGGGGACAGCGAATGGGGACAATGAGGTCACCGGTGACAATGGTTATGGGCAGCCCCCCCTTGGGTGATGGGACCCCCGACTGCTCCGGTTGGCACAGCTGCACTGGGACACCATCACGGAGGAGCACTTCAGCCAACCCAGGTAAGTTATGGGGCCATGTGCAACCAACAGTGGCTAAGGCACAACCCACAAACACGCATGGACACACACCAGGAGTGCATTCCGTAAAGGGAAGTGGCCGGACATGGAATCACACACACAACCAGGGATGGGTGAGGTCTAAGATGCCACATGGATGGACACACACACACGTGCATGCACACAATGCACCAGACATGCTCAAAGGGTAGGAGGCACACCGACCCAGAACGCCACCCCTAGCCACACACATGTCCACAGACCACCACACCCAGAATGCCTGTCCATGTGCATGTGTCAGATGCTAAGCACCATTGCACATTGGTGTACAGTGCAATGCAGGCACCATCATGCACACGCAACTGTGGACAGCAGCCAGGAGGGTGTGCAGATGGACTGTGTGTCCACGTGCAGGGCCGGGTACCCACCTGTGCAATGCCCACTGAAAGACACAATGCACACAGGGCAGCACCAGACAGTAGCCACACTGGGAGACAGGTCAGTCACGCGACACAGTGCCCCGGCCACCAAGGATGCGTGACGGCCCCACCAAGACCCGCCATCACTGACAGGCCAACCACTGGCCTCATGGGGTGGCACCGATGGTCCCCCAGGGGTTCCACTGCATGAACAGGACCGTGCTCAAGCAGGGGTCTGCAGCACACCAAACATGCCTGCACCAGGCATGCTCGGGAGGCCCACAGCTGAACCCGGTGTTGACAGGGAGGGTGTCGCATGATGCCGGGAAGGGGGGTTGGACAGTGCACTGCGTGGTGTCTGCGACTCATGGGCACATGACTGTGTGCTCATTGTGGCCATGGCAGCAGTGAATGCCTGTGTCTGTCTGTCAATGGCAGCGGTCACATCCTCATGCAACCGGTCCATCCCTGCCAGGATCAGAGTGGTGTCTCTGCTGCGACGCGCCTCTGCCCACTCCAGAGCCACACGCAGTGCATCCACTGATGTTGCAAGCTGCATCTGCTAGTGGACTGATGCTTGCAGTAGGCGGGTGTGCTCATCGAAGAAGTCATCTGCCTCCTCGGCATCCTGTCCCTCAGGGTGTGTGGAGCCCTGATGCTCAGCACCCCTTGAGGGTGGGAGCTGCACACCAGGACCAGGTCTGGGCATGTCCACAGGCGGTGCACAGATGCCACCCCTTGACCCTGTAACCCCAAGCCCATTGGCCGACTGCTGATGCTGCCCCTCTGGCTGCCACTCCCCAGGGCTCACTGGTGCTGCCACAGTGGTCGCAACAGTCCCACTGTCCTGTATACACACCAGTGCTGCCCCACTGGTGCTGACAGGCACAGACTGGGACTATGATGACATGCAGGCCTCCACGGCAGCACCACTTACAGCCATGGCCGTGATGTTACCTGCTGTGTGGCCATCCAGTGGCACAAATGTGTCACTGCCCATGCCGTTAGTGACATCATCATCGATGACAGACCCGGCACCAGCCCGAGTCACAGCATGCTGGCATATGTGGATGCTGGCATGCTGGGACATGGGCAGGGCCTCCTCCGCACCTGTTCCAACAACATCAGAGTGGACAGCCAGGCGGGCCCACTGTAGAACTGAGCCACGCATACCTGTGGAGGTGGATGGGCCCTCCTCCATTTCCATCTGACTGTCCTCAGTGGACAGACCCATGACCGCTGACCCATGCAGAAGCTCAGGATCTGTAAGGGAAAACAAAGTCACATTACTGCATGTGACCTACCCTGCCCCCCCATAGACAGACCATGACCTACCATGCAGTGACGAGCTACCACCCGTCTGGAAGCCACCACCTGGAACACCCTCAATGGCACAACGCTGCATGCTTCCAGCAACCCTCTCCTCCTGTGGGGTCAGGTGTACCACCTCCAGCTGTCCCCCACCTGTCGCAGCTCATGCTGCCCTGATGGCAGCCACCTTCTCCTTTATCCTCCTCCTGTCTGTGCCCATCTTCTTCTTGCACTCCTGCATGGAGCACTGGTGGCTGCCATGCAGGTTCACTGCACGTGCCACCTCATCCCATGCAGCAGCACAGGCCTGAGGTGTTCTCTGCCATCTGCTGAGAAGCGGCTCCTGATCCAGGTAGGCCTCAAACAGGGCATTGGTCTCGGCCTTGGTGAAATTAGGGTTCCTCCTCCTCCCACCACTGTGTTCATCCTCTCCCACAACTCACTCGGTCATTGTTTAGCCTATAAGAATGACAGTTGTTACCTGTGACTGTGCAGTCCCATGCATGTCCCAAAATCCACAGTCCACACTCCCAAACAGCATGCAACTCACCAATAGACTGCAGTAACCGACTATGGCCAGTGCAGCCCAATGTCGCACTTTTATAGTGCAACCCATGCAAATGAGGCGAGGCGCAACTTTAAGTGGATGCAAATTGCAGTGCTGCGCCATTGAATGGCTGATTAGCTGTTTTGCACATGACGACTGAATATCGTGCTGTTGCACTTTGCGCAATTGTGTTGAATGTGCTGAGCCAAGGGCGCAGTTCTGTGACATGCGCAGTACACACCTCACTGCGAATGCCTGGGTTGCTGACACAGGTGTCTGCCGTGCTGCTGACGTGCTGTGTACGGGAAGCAATGCAGGACACGGCCACCATTGTGCCAGTGGTGCTACAGCGATGTTCACCTATATGGCACTGTGGCACTGGGCCATCATAGGCACACGGGGGCAACAGCGCAGTAGGCCGCTACTGGAGGTAGCACACAGGCATCCAATTGCACTGCATGCATTGGGTTCCAATGGTGCTGTGCCTGTCCATGTGCCAGAGCCCCTTGACCCTGTGTCTGACCTTTGCCCCCAGGCGTCATGTGTCAGGCATGGGTGCACCACTATCGTGCTGTTCAGTGACAGTGCAATAGGGAATGGCAGCGCTGTACTGTGCAGCATCTGCACATGGTGGAGCCACGCTGCAGAGCACCATTTTGAGCTGACTGAGCTAGTAGAATGGCACGGAGAAGGGCGGCACAGTGGAGCCAAGTAGAACTGGCCAACCTAGTGGCCATAGTAGAGTCACTCTATGGACCACTGTTTGGGGAGGCACCCCTGGACAGGTCCAGGAGCCAGGTGTGGGAGGAGGTGGCCAATGCACTGGAGGAGGCCACAGGAAAGGGGCGGACAGCGGAGTAATGCCGCTACAGGTATGGCGACATGCGGAGGAGGGAACCCCCTGGACAGGTCCAGGAGCCAGGTGTGGGAGGAGGTGGCCAATGCACTGGAGGAGGCCACAGGAAGGGGGCGGACAGCAGAGCAATGCCGCCACAGGTATGGTGACATGCGGAGGAGGGAACCAGACCTGCTTGCCCGCCTGCGGTCATGTGCCAGGAGGGGCACGGTACCACAGCCAGGTAGGTGTTACATCCACACACTTTTATCTTCCATATGGGTATCACAGTTGTATGTGTCCGGAACATGGGGGACGGACCATCCAGTGTTGGCTGTGGTGGTGTTATCAGGGTGTGGGGTGGGTGGCTCTGGCTGGGTGGAAGTGCACACACCTGGGGGCAGGGAGACTTTGCTACAGGATTGTACTGATGTTCCTCTCTCCATGTTTGCACCACAGGGCCAGAGGAGAAGCGTCTAGCCTGGGAGATGCGGTACCACCAGGAGGACAGGGGCACTAGGAGGGGCGATGGTCCACAGCGCCCAAGGGACTGGCCTGATAATGGTGAGTGCCATACCTCCATGATTACTATTGCATGCTGTGTGACAGTGTGGGCAGCGGGGTATGGCCACCATCCATTGACACCACTGCCATGCATGCAACTTGTTACAGTCAGCACTGTCCAGTGGCACTGCATGTCTGGGAGTGTGTCGATGGTGGTCCATGTGTGCACCGGGTACATGGCTGTGCCACTGCCTTCGCACCACATAGCCATGTCACTAAACGGCCACGGTGGTGCTGTGCATGACTTGGCCAGTGGGTGTGTTCAGTATTCTGCATGGCTGTATGCACCTGGGTGGGCAGGTCTTGTGGACGTGATCACTGTGGGTGGTCACACACCATCACAGAGGCATGTCCCACAGCTGTATGCCATGCACAGTGGGTGGGCTGTATGGGGCTGTGCATTCACACCTATTGACTGTGCTCCCTTGTCCTAGGTGTCCGACAGCTGCAGGAGATTCAGGAGGCATTAAGGGGAGATCCTGAATGTGGCAAGGGCTTCTTTGTAGATCCTGCAATGGATCAACCAGCTTGGGGTCCGGAGGAGGCACCGGAGGTGGAGCAGCCAGAGCAGGGAGCAGGGCTCCCATTAACCATCCCTCTGCCCCGATATCCCCTACCCCCCTGGACCCACCCTCACACCCCTCCTTTCCTGTCCCATTTGTTCACCCCTGCCCCTTACCCACCCCCACCTTGTTTGTGGCCCTCCCCCCCAACTTTGAACATAGTATTGTAAATAGTTCATTTTGATATTGTTTTTGAATACAGATCTTTTGATATGAATACTGTGGTGGTCTCTGATTTGTAGCAGGCTATAGGTGCTCAGCTGCAGTGGTATACATGGCGTCAGGGGTGGTGCAGTCATGGGTATGTGTGTGTGTCCATGGGGAGGTGACTATGGTGTGGGGGGTAGCTATCAGTCAGTGTCTGTGGTGTGTGTGTTGTGCCCTGTGCACTGGGTGACTGTGTGCAGTGCTCCATGGTGCATGCTCTGTGTCCATGGTGCCCCTGTCAGCCCGTCCATGGCCTGTGCAGCTGACACCCTTGCATGTTTGTGACCTGCACAGTCTGCTGGCATGTCAGTGGTGGCTGTCCATGCAGGGCAGCCACTGTACCTGTCACAATGCTGGGTTGCCTCCTGTCACTGGTGTGGTGCATGTCTGCCTTGGGTGACACTGTGGCCTCCGCAGTTGTTGTCCCACCTCCATGCTGTGGCTTGTGTGTTGCAAGGGATGTGCACCACTGTCTGTGACTTGTGCTTCGGGCAAATGATGGTTGTGTACAGGTCCACATTGCCTGCGCAGGGTGGCTGCTACTCCTGTGCCATGGAGGACTGCAGGCTGTGTGTACACAGTTTACATGAGCCCATGCTGGGGGCTTGGTTGCCCCGCAACTGCGTCCCTGTGTTGTTGTGCCCTTGGGTATGGGTGGGTGTCTCTCCATGCACTGTGTGGCATCCAGTATGCTTCATGATTCCACGCACCACTGTGGGTGTCTGTGCTGGCTGTTGTGGCCAGTGCTGGGTTGGGGTGTGTCCTTGGGAGAGTGTGCAGGGTGCTGTACCACTGGTGGTGGTGTCCGGGGCATGCCCTGAGTTGTGTGGTGTACCTCATGTGCCGACGCATGGTCAGTCTCTCAGCTGTACCTAGGGGAGGCTGTGCATGGTGGCACTGTGTATGCTGTTGTTGCATCACGGTGTCCTGCCACCCGCTGATGGGTGCTCATGGTGGGATTGCCTTGCATGGTTCTGTGGTGCACAGGATTGCATTGTCACAGTGGGGGTGGTGGCATGCATGGAGTTTCCTGCAGTGGTGGACGCTGCTCCTGGGAAGGGTGTCTGAGGGTCATGGTGCAGGGTGTGCTCTGCATTGGGGGGATGGTGTGTCACGAGGTGGTCAGCCCTCCTTGTGTGTCAGTCACAGCTTGCCAGGGGGTGTGATGGGGCACCATGGCCCAGCTGTGGGTTGGTTGCTTGTCTCCATGGGCCAGTGGTTATTCCAGACCTCCCGCAGTTGTTCAGTGCATGGGGTGTGGGGGGATGATGTCTGTTCTGCTGTGTGTTCCTCTGCCCATCTGTGGCATGGGTGGTGGGCCCCTACCTCCCTGGTTGTGCAGTTGCATTGCCACCCTGCTGCAGGGGGGCATCCCTGGTTGCACTCTGGTGCCTCTGGACTGCTCAGCTGAACATCCCTTGTTGCGCTATGGCGCATCAGATATGCTCAGCTTCCCCTCCCTAGTTGCGCTATGGTGCAGGTGGTGCAATATTCAGTCGTCAGCTGTAGGCACAGGTTGGCCAGCTCAGTTTTTGAATATCATGCCTCTTGCGCATGGGCTTAATGGACTTGTGCTTGCTCCTGCTATTCAGCACTTTTTGGGCACAGTTTGAATATCTGGGTCAAGGTACGTTAGTGTCAGAACAAAAAGCTGGAATACCAGTTTCTTATTATGGGCACTTAGCTAAGCCTTCGGCCCCATTCATAAAAAATGCATAAAACCATATAAACAATGTAAGACTGACTCAAATCTTACTTTACCGCCAACTATATACTATTCTAGATAAATGCAAATAACTTTTCTGTCACACCCCGATGTGGTATATGAAAAACTGATTTTGTTTGTCCCTTTATAATACATCTAATAACTAATAACTATTGCATAGATAATAAAACATTGTAAACATAGTGAAAGAAACATAAATACAAAATAACAATGGTTTCAGAAATCAATCAAAACAAAAGCACACAGCTTGCAGTTCTGATAACTTTTGCAAACTGTAACATTGTTCTTATATAAAGATTTCAAATAGCTTTGTCTTATTAGTATATCAAAACTTTTATTGGTAACTCATTCAAATACTTTTGTTATGAAAAATGCCTATATACCATTATTTAAATTCAAGCTCTTACTATATACTTAACCTTAGTATTTATTTTTCCTTGCAACCTCCCAGCTAAGCCTGATTAGAATATTATAAAATTAATTAAAATAATACTCAAGACATCTGGTTATCTGGAGAGTTTGTATTTCCTTCTTTTAATTTTAGAATCATGGTGAGCTCTTCTTCTCTGGATGGCAAAATTCCTTGTTAGTGGCTGGATTTTTTTGATTCTGTTCCTTTTCCTGCTTACCCTTGAAATCTGGACTTTGGACCCATCTGTTGTCAACGCAACACTGCAGACTTGCTTCTGGGTTGATGGACATCAATAGACAGTCTCTGTCCTTTTATTCTGGTGTTGGCGGGAACTTTTAAAAACAGTACTTAACAGTAAAAGTGATCATTCCACAAGTACAGAACCTCTCAGCATCTCAGTTGGAAGCAGACTGACAGCCCCTTTTAGGACCTGGCTTTTATTACCTCTGGTCCAAAGTGACATCACTGTCTGGCTAGGTCATTATTGCACCAGTCCTGATTAGTCCTTGCAAAGGGGGTGGGTTGGCTTGTTTGCTTTTTTTTTTCATTTTGAGACTCCAATTTCCACTGCTTGAATTCAGTTTTTAGCTCAAAATTAATTTTCCTTAAAACTTTTAAATGCAAAAACATACATTCTTCATACAGACATTTTTGGATTCAGCTAATTAAAATTCATCTTTTGAGGTGTCTCCCCCATGTCTGTGAGACAAATATTTTCTGAGATAAGTTAATAATGATCATAACTTTAGTTCTTAGCATAATCTTTCAAAAAAATTTCAATGAGCTTACAGTTCATGTTCTAGGCTCCAAAACTAAGCAGGTCTCTCTAACATCCAAGGTTATGAAAGTTCTTAAATGCATCAGATCCTTTGGAGACAGCTGTTCCTTTGTCTGTGCTTACTCAACCATGCAGGTTAAGTATCTCCAAGTGACTCTTAGTTTACAAAGTGGTGTAACTTTTGACTTCCACTAGACAGATACCTAAAAGTCATTTTTATTTATTTGTCATTACACCAGTCATCATTTAAGTCCAAACACAGTATGCTTACTTTAAAGATTCTTGTCCCAGGACCACTTTTGTGGATAATTCCTGTCCCTTACCAGTTGCATTCACACAGCATGGCCAGTTAATAGGTAAGGATATTATTCATCAAATAATGTCATCTTTGTGCTGGCAGGATCCGAGATAGTCTTGCAACAAAGAAAAGTCCCTTACTCCCTTTGAAGCTTAAGGAAATGTAAACAATCACTACATGCCCCCCTTTTCTTTTTTTGTTGGCTACTCAGTGTGAGCTGGTACCATGCTGTTACATGAGGTCCCTGCATCCTTATTGGTACCCCTAGAGGTACACCATAGACAGCTAGCATTTAGGTATATGTTATACTAGTATATAGGGCTAAGGACATCTACCATATAAGCGTAGATGTCAGGATATATATATATATATACATATTATTGTTATACACTTTACTTTCTAATATAGATATGTATTTCTTGCTTACAAGATGTTAGGACACCTGTGTCCTCGTAACGATTATGATATATGAGTCAGTATTGCCATCTTCAGATGATTTGTATTATTACATGGCTATGCACAGACTGTACTTCTTTGTCTTTACAAAGTGATGACTACTACAAATATGTATAACGTTATCTTGGACTGAGGAGACACCTCTAATTTAGTCAATAGGGCTCATCTCTGTAACTAGAAATGTTTCTATCTCACAGTAACCATGGAAATTATCATATGTCTATAATGTAAGACATTAAGTCTTCTACCTCGGAGACCCCAAGAGAGCGGAGAATCTTTGAAGTATAGGGAGTGCTTAGCATTGTCTCCCAGTTCATATTGGTAAGAACTGTTTATGGCAACTGTGATTATCCTTTTGGTAGTAATAAACAAGCTTTATTACTCTTATGCAACAATGTCTGTGATTCCTTGCATGCCCTTTATTGCCAAGAACCTGAGCGTGAGGTATAGACCTCCTGATAATTGACAACTGTGAGTAGAAAATATTTGGTGTTTGCAAAGTTTCACTTGTTGCTTACCACTTTTCCCTTTCCAACGGGAACTGTAGGTGTGCATTCTTGCACTACCTATCCCATCTTATGACCACTTTCTAATCAGTTGCAAAGTCTGGTTGCTTACTGGGTGTGGTAGATGCTGAATCAACCCACCCCATGGCAGTTTTAAATTGCAGGCTTACAAGTGGACAGTAGCCCAATTGTGGATAAGTGCACCTGTTGCAGATCAATACACAGCATGGCACCCTTTTCACGGTTTGATTTTTCATTCCCTCCCACACAATGGCCGCTGTATCAAATATTTGCACAGAACTGAGACTCGATGTCTCAAACTTCCTTGCCTCCCCTGGAGGATGGGCTGACTTCACACGGGATGCAAGTCAATCCAAAAACCCTGTACTGGGGATTTCAACTCAGTACACTGAGATGAGGCAAATATCCAGAATGCAAGAAGCTACAGGGCTGCTGGTCACGGCTCTCTACGCTGCTCTAGAAGCTTCCAAAGTGAGGTTTTGACCCCTTGAGCTGCACATTTCATCTCTTAAGCAGGAGATGGGGTTGCAGGAAACTGAATATGTGAGATGAGAACAGGATTTGGAGTCAGAACTTCAAACTCTGAGAAATGAAAAGGATTCCCTTTTGCATCACTCCGCACAGGCAGGTGAGCAGGAACTTCGTATGTTGAAGCAGGAGTGTGGAAGTTTGAGACAGGAAAAGGGGCAAGCTTTGCAAATGAATGACTTAAGTAGAATGAATGAGCAAGTGAGTGAGGAATTGGGAGAGATACAGGACAAGATCAACCAGGTACATATTGACTTAGAGGTAGCTGCTAGGGATAATCGCGAATTGAGCACTGTGTATAGAGTTTTACTGAAGCAGATGCAAGATGAGTTGGATATGAATGTTGCAAAAGTGAGTCATGAGGAATGTAAAAACAAAATGGCAAAACTGCGCCATCAGTGAGAGGTGCTGGCTCAGTCATGTCAAGGTGATGGGAGGTGTAGCCCCCACCTTGTCAACATCATCTGGTGGGGAGGAGTCAGATGACAACATTTCACAGTACAACACCCAGTCACACTCTTACTATGGCCCAGATAACCCTCCCCACCATAAATAACATGGCACCAATACCCTACGTCATCGACGGCATGACGCACATCATGGGTGACACCAACATGGTGACCAGGCCTAGACCTAGTCCCAATGGCACCACCAGTAGCCGTTATTAATGTGGAATACAGGCAGGAGATAGAGACGATGATTGAGAATGCCATAGGCAATGTGCCCATCTCTGAGAGAAATAAATGGGCTTTTAGAACCCAGATTAGGCAGCTTCTATGAGAGGCTGGTACTCAGGAGGGCATGGCTCATACTGTGGCTGAAGCCACAGCTCAGGCAACCCTAGATGGCATCCAGGGTAATCTACCTCTGCCTGATCATCCAAATAATCCCCTACAAATGGCCTACTCTGTTCAGCAAATAGCCGACAACATTGGTCGGATGAGCATGTCTGTCAACCTCAATTGCCACTTGGAAAAAGTGTATGCTAAATGTGAAATGATTAGTCTCACTGCAGACTACCAGGCCCAGATCCTATGCCAGACCATTTATTCTGGACTGTAGGCAAAATTCCCTGATGTCATCCTCCAGGACGGCCACACCACCTTTGAAGAAGTGGTAGCCAAACTCATTTCTGCACACAGCCCAGGTGTAGTAGGAGTGATGCTCACATACCCTGTAAAAACAGAATGTGAAGGAAAGTCCAGTGACTTTCCACCAGAGGCTTTGGATGGCTTACCGGGCAGGGAAGCACCTTGCAGGAGAAGCCGCTGATGTGGACCTCACTGAGTATAAGACCCTGTTCCTCAGGAACATGATCCCTGCAGTAAGACAGAAGGTCAAGCCAAACACCTATCCCACCACAGAGAGGTTTGCCATTATTCTTTGGAAAACAGAGAGAGTTTATCAGCTCTATATCTATGATTCAGGTTACAAGAAAGTAGCTGCCATTGAAGCCAATCCGGAGGCCACAACGCACTACATGGTGGAGGGACAGGCACAATTTAAACAGCCCCTCCCCACAGACAACCAACACCCCCAGCAGGCCCAACAGCAACAACAACAACAACAACAATCTTGGAGTGGGGACCAGAACTATCACAAAAACAAGAAACACCATAAGAATAATAAGGGTAAACCACAAATATCAGGCTCTTCATATAGGGAAATAGCTGATGAGAACCATAAATTCCAAGAACTTCTCTGGCAAGTGTGCTCCATAACGGATGCTGTTCCTGTACGGGCCCTTGCAGCCATACAACTGGAAGAGCAGGCTTCCACAGGCTGCGGGGACACCAGAAGTATAGGTCCTCAGGCCCATGCAGGCCCTGAACCTGGAAGCGGTATCCTATATAGCATCAGTGCAGCATGGTGAAGTGGTTCACAGGAACCAGGCCCAGACTCTACTGGTAGAGATTGACAATTACAGGCCCTGGTCCGTATTGTAAACAATCTGATCTTGGATACATACAGAAGGCCCTGCACTGAGGCTGAGGTCAGGGGCCGCCTACCAATAGTGCTATTGGATACAGGCACGGCAGTGTCTGTATTACATGATAACATGATTACATGATGATGTCATAGATTTGTTCAAGAACCATGAGCTTTTCCCAAAGCTCCTTCCCATTATACAAAGGCATCTGAAGGCATTTGCCACCAACAAGCATGACTGTGGCAGAATGCACATAGTCATTGAAGTGACAGGCCCAGCACACGAGAGGTAACGGCAATATCCCCTCCAACCTGAGGCCTTGCCTTCTCTTAGGGAAATAATAAAATCACTCCTCAAGCAAGGGGTAATTAGGACAAGTGTTTCCATTGCAAATTCCCCAGTGTGGCCTGTGAAAAAACCCACAGGTGCCTGGAGGCTTACTATTGACTACAGGGGACTAAACTAGCTAACCCCCAGTTGTGCCACATCTACTGACCCCTGACCAACAATGGTTTAGTGCCCTGGACTTCTCCAATGGCTGCTGGTCATTGCCATTGGCTCCCAAGAGTCAATATAAGTTTGCCTTCACTTTTGAGGGCAGGCAGTACACATGGACCTGCTTACCACAGGGATTCCATAACAGCACTTCCCTGTTTCATTTACACATGATGGACACCCTTGAGGGTTTCTTTACTCCTCAATGTCTCTTGCAGTATGTGGACAACCTGTTGCTGGCCACAGCCACACATGAACAACATCTGGATCTCTTGGATGAACTATTGATCCTCATCTAGAGGGCAGGCCTCAAATGTATCCCTCCAAAAGCACAACTATGTCAGAAAGAGGTACTCTTTCTGGGTCTGAGGATAACAGACCAAGGCTGAAGTCCTACCTGGGAGAAGATACAAGGATTGCAAAATTTGCCACTGCCCATCAGCATGGCCACTCTTAGAAGGTTTCTAGGTATGGTAAATTATTCCAGAGATTTTATTTGTGATTTTGCTCAGAAGACTGCTCCTCTGTATGAGCCAATGAAGAAGGACATTTCCTGGAATTGGGGCCCCATTCACACCCAAGCTGTGACATCACTGAAGCAGACCTTAGCCTCAGCCCCAGCTCTGGTCAACCCCAATCCAGCATTGCCATTCCATATGGAATGTGATACCTCTGACATTGCTATGTCTGCCATGTTGGCGCAGAAGGTCCATGGCACCCTGAGACCCATTGCATATGCAGCACAGCTCTTGACCCCAGTGGAACAGAAGTACAGCCTTTGTGAAAGAAACCTTCTGGCCACCTACTGGGCTGTCAAGCACTTTCTGTATATCTTTTGGTACTCTTCCTTGGTCATCAACACGAACCACACCTCAACTACCTTTTTGCTATCAGATAGAATGAAGGATGGGTCATTCTCCAATACCAGACTTACACATTGGTCCCTTCTTCTCCAGGATAGAGATATTAAGGTCCACCCAATCAAAATGCCATCCATGCTGGCCCATGGCCTCCTTTTCCAAGGAGAACCCCATGACTGTACACAGCAACCACCTGATCTCCCTGATCCAGGTCCTTTCCTCCCAGCTACACCACAACTACTTGAGAATACCTCATTGTGTCGTGTCTTTACACACAGCTCAGCTTCCTACTACCAGGAAGAACAGATTGCAGGGATGGGCATATTAGTCATTTACCCTTATGGTAACATTGTGAAAATTTCCAAGCATTGCAGTGTGGCATCATCACAGTATGCTGATATGGCAGTGGTGGCCTGTGCCCTCGAGTTCATCCAGCATGGAACCAAGGATACCATCATTTTTACAGATTCTAACTGTATTTGTTGTTCCCTTACAAAATTTCTTCCTTTCTGGCAGAACTCCATTACCTCCTCTGATGGCAGCACAGTGAAACACAAGGAACTGGTAATATACATTCATTCACTGGCACAAAAGTTTGCACACAAACTCTATGTACACAAATTTAAGGCCCACTCCATATACAATCCCTACCATGCCTTCAATGACACTGCTGACACCCTTGCAAAGGAAGGGGCCTGAGGGGGGACACCTGGATGATGGACCATCCAGAGGCCAGAGCAGCTGTGCACATTGCTGCAGTCAGGAAGAAACCTGAACCCTCCACCCCCTTGTACCTATCAGAAGCCCAGCATGCTGACTCTGAACTCAAAGATGTGTTCAGATTCCTTGACAAAGGTACTGAGAAAAAATTACTTACCCATAATCCCTACTGAAGGCATGAAGGTAAGTTACACCTGTCTCCTGATGACATGCTCATCTGGTATCAGCCAGATGACACCCCCACCAAATTGTGGGTGGTTCCCCATCATCTTAGGCCTGAATTTTGCACCAAGTGCATGATACCTCCACTGGTGGACACCAGGGAATGGAGAATACACTCCATAAGCTTAAGACCATAGATTGGTGGCCTGGTATCACCAAAGATGTTAAACAGTACATAGACAATTGCCTTGTTTGTGCACAAAATTACCCTATCCCTACCAAGCGAAATGCCAAACTACTACCACAAAGTCATTCTAGTCCTTGGCATGCCATACAGATTGATTTCCTTGGTACCTTGACCAATACCAGCAGGAACAACAAATACGCCCTTGTGGTGACTGACCCCTTTTCTAAGTAGGTTGAAGCTTTCCCCACCAAGGCATGTACTGTTAAAACCACTACCAAAATCCTGGTGGAACAGATTTTCTCCAGGTGGGGCCTACCTCTCAAGGTAGACTCAGACAAATGAACCAGTTTTACAGGTGAATTGATGAAATAAGTACTTGAACTCTTTAGAGTTCATTAGAAGTTCCACATACCCTACCACCCAGAATCCTCAGGTCAAGTAAAGAGAGCCAACAGACGGATTAAGAAAATGCTTTCCAAATTCATTGAGGACAATCCCAAAGATTGGGATTCCCTACTGCCATTATTCCTCATGGCAATTAGGGGTACGCCCTCAGCCACTACCCAGCTAACACCCTTTGAGGTGATGACTGGTAGAAATATGAGATTACCCCCACACATGTTGTTTGACCTACACCCCTCCACTACAAACCGTGTCTCTGTAGACCAATATGTGGAAAAACTCAGACAAGACCTCATACACACTCATTTGTATGCTGCTAACTGCATGGGCAAGGCCCAGCAACAGTCCAAGATCCAGTCTGACAAACACGCATAAGAAGTAGATTGGCAGGTTGGGGATCAGGTAATGGTTCTTAGATTTGCACTTCCCACACATTCCTTCTCCAATGAGTGGGAAGGACTCTATCCCATTGTCAACAAGCTCAGTCCAGCAGTCTATCAGGTTAGACTCATGCATAACAACAAACTGACTGACAAATGGTTACATGCAAACCAGCTGAAACTGTATAAAGGAGTATAATTACTTTTCCTCACCCCATTGGGTGGAATAGTACTAATTCACTAATGTTTGATTTTCCTTTCCAGATACTGACAAGATGGCTATTTTCTCCTCATCTCAGGAGTTATCCCCTGCTTACAAGGCACAGTAAAGCACCTCCTTCCTCACCTTGATCCACCCAAAACTACCCCAGAAGGAGTCACCATCAATATACCTGACAATTTGATTACTGTCCAGGAAGGTTCTGATGCTTACCTCACTGCCTCAGTTGTTGCTCCTGATAAATCTACCCTAAATATTGAGTGGCAAACCATGTCACAAGAACAAATTTTCCCTGTGGCCAAGCTTTCCAAGGGAACTTTCCATGGATGGCCCAATACAAAATTATCCCCAAATGGTTCTCTGTCCTTGCTCCAAACTTCTTTTAGACATTCTGGTTTATACAATAGTACTGCCTTAATTGATCCCTCATATTGTAATTCCTTGTCTAAAGACTCTGAGAGGAAATTTTGTGCAGTACACAACATGGTCTCAGCTGTCATGTATTTATCTGTGTTGCCCCCTATGGACAAACAGCTTTTGGAATGTCCAAAACACACCCCTGGTCCTCATAGTGGTCTCACTGCCACTGCTTTATCTGGTACACTTATTAATAACTTACAATTTATGCATATACTTGTTTTATTCAACTTGACTTACTGGAATATGAAAGAATTTGGATTGTGTCATACTACTAATACATCATTGTTTTACAGTACTTTATTACTTCATAGCTTAGCAGCTTTTCAAATTCGTACTCAAGAGCCTATTGCCGGGGTACATTCCACCAAGCATAGAGGCAATTTCAGGAAAAAAACTAATCCTGATGATCAAAGTAATAAACGTAATACATATGAAATAGACAGTTCTGATGTCACTGGTGCCACAGGCACAGTTTCCTGTCTTTTTGATACAGCCATGTCTCTTTGGAATAAAGCCGACATTGCTGCTATCAAATCACATTCCCAGATATTCCAAACTAGTTTGGTAAATGATATTATACCCCCTTTATTGCATGGTGTGGATGGTCTTAGTCAGGAAGAAAGATATACTGTATATAACATGCACGATATTGTTAAGGCATTTACACATTCCAAAGATAAAATTAATGCTCTCATTGCACAGAATAATAAAGAAGCATATAAGCAATACATTGCCCATGAGATATTATACTCAGCCTATGGCTCTTACATTATTACTACCAACAATAATCTTTTCCGCAATCTTGAATCCGGAAGAATCCCTGATATTATACATGATAGATGTATTTCTAAATGGTATTGTCCTCAGTGCAAATCCTCTAGCTGTGTTTCTATGTGTATGTTGCAGACTTTAACTTTTCTACTTTCTACAGCTTGGAATTTGGGCTTTGTGACCAGGCACCCTAATACTGGTCCTTGTTTTACTAATAAGAAATGTTCCATTAAGGATATTATGGCCCGGATATTCAGACTGTGCCTGGCAGAGGCACAAGCCTGGGCACAGTGCAACTGGGCTGCACGAGGGCATGGACCAGGTTATATTCTATGGTGCTGTGCCATGGCTCAGCACCATTGAATATGGCACAGAGGGTGCACGCACTGGAACAGGGGGATGTGCCAGCACAAGTGCAGTTGTGCTAGGCCCAGCACCCATGATATTCAGCACAAGGCATGCAAATGAGGCCATTATGCATGCAAGGTGCAAATGGTGCCATTTGCATGTCATTGTGGCCCCATTTAAATGCGATATGCTGATCCCCAGAGACTTGCGCCTGGTGACCTGCCAGGCTGCAGCCATCGGGGATCAACACCATGAAGTGCTAGTGCAGTCCCCCTCTCCCGTATGCCCAATCTTGGGCAAAAGTACACATAACATTCTGGGTGGTCTAGTGGGAAGCCCCTACCCCCGATCATGGGCATTCAGAATACATAACCTGGTGGTCCAGTGGTGTTCCCCATCACCCAATGGTAGGCAGGTGTACATCCATAACCCTGGAGGTCCAGTGGCGATTCCCCCATTGCCCAATTGTGGGCAGTGTACATCTATAACTCTGGAGGTCCAGTGCTGATCCCCCCATCACCCAATTGTGGGCACAAGTGATGCTTAGATCCCTGGCAGTCAAGTGGTAACCCCCCCTCCATCACCCGATCACGGGCAAGAGTAGTGAGTGGAACCCTGGTGATCCAGTGGTACCCCCTTCCCCACCTACCCACAGAGGTCCCCTGGCACCCAGCACCCCCCCGTCATCGGTGGGCAGCACCACCCTTCCCGCATGCCACCCAGCCACCCACCAAATGACAGCATACAGTACAATCTGTATGCCTATTGGTCCACTATGTGGACCAATAGGTGTGCAGGCCATATTGTACTACACAGGCCCGATATATAAATGAACGCCTTCACTCACATATCGGGCCTGTGTAGTACAGTATGGTCTGTACGCCCATTGGTCCATGCAGTGGACCAATAGGCATACAGATCATACTGTACGCTGTCATTCAGCAGGCGGCTGGGTGGCATGCGGGCAGGGTGCTAATGACCACCAATGACGGGGAGGTGCTGGGTGGTGGGTGACCTCTGTGGAAGGGGGGAGGTGGATACTGCTGGACCACCAGGGTTCTACTCACTACTCTTGCCTATGATCGGGTGATGGGGGGGTTACCACTGGACCACCAGGGATCTAAGCATTACTTGGGCCCACAATCGGGTGATGGGGGAATCACCACTAGACCACCAGGGTTATTGATGTATATCTGCAAGTGATCGAGCGATGGAGGGATCACCACTAGACCACCAGAGTTATACTATTACATATTGCCCATGATCAGGCGATGGGATGGGGGAGCACAATGCTCCCAGGGCAGGGTGCTTTTGGACGGTGTTTCTGCTGGTCGGGTGGCCACCCACCACCAGCGGCTATTGTGTTGCACCATGCACTACAGCCACCCACCTGTGGGTGGCCAGCATTTGAGCAGGTTTTTTTTCAGCTCAACTTTGTGCACCAGTGTGTGGCGCATGTAGGGTTGCACCAGCATATTCGCTGCACATCCCGGGCTGAATATTGGAATGTGCCACATATGCATATGTATGCCCCCTGCATCTGTGCTGCATACCTTACCAATGAGCCCTGATGTATTGAGGGTTGTGCCGTGTTGCCTACCCTTTGAATATCATGCTGGGGTGAATTTGGGGTGCAACCCTGTTGTGCCATGCGTAACCCCTTTGAATATCCAGGCCCATGTATGTTTCTTTTACTTTCTCTTTACCACTTTTTGATCCTACTTCAACTTTATTTGATAAGCTCACTTCTGTACACTCCATTAGGCACCTTGACAAAGAGATCTACAGACAATGTCTTGACTTACCTCCTCTACTGGCTTTCCATCCTCTTGTGGATGCCTGGGTCACCCCGCATATGGACTACTGTGCAAAGAAAGGGTATATTTATTTGTGTCGCTGTGATGTATTTTATGTTATTTAACCTGTGTGTGGCTACTCCCCAGACAGTATTGATTGGTCCTTTTCTATAGACAATGACATCACCACTAATGACACAGAATACCAGGTCTCAACATCGGCTCCAAACAATTCTAAGCTCTACCAGTCTTACCGGGAAGAGGTTCACCACCTGTCAACACGGATTTCCAAACAAACTTATACTTGCCCAGTACAGTTGCAAAAATGGAGACTGCCTACTGTTAAAATGCAATATAATTCAGATGGCGAGTACTGTGTAGTTACAAATTTTAAAAGTTACACTTATGAACTTAAGACATGTTCTATTGATAGTCCAAACTTTTGTTCTGTGCCCCATCAGAAGTCAGTTATTGGGCACACAGTTATTACACCTGTCCCAATCATGGACACTGACATTATTGATGGTAACTCTGCTTATCTGCTTTCCTTTTCCGAGTATTTACCCTACTTAATGTACACATTGACCCCCTCACTTTGACATTGAAATCACTTTTAGAAAGGAAAGACACCCACCTCATCCACATCATCAATAATATTTCTAACGCTAATGAAGCTGTCCTTGTACTTATTAATGATGGTGATATGAATAGTGCACATACTAACACTTGGTTAGAGATTACATTTAAAGGTTTTGTTATTGTACAAGGATTTTTGATATTTTTTCTGATTATTATGCTTTGCTGCCTATGACACACATTACGCCAACACAGAGAGCAGATGGAGTTCCTTTACGATGCTCATGCATCAGGTCTCTAAATGACCTCTGCTCCCTATCCACTTCCTTACTTTTGCTGTGTTGCCCCTTTTGAGGCAACAAGGGGGGAATGTTACATGAGGTCCCTGCACCCTTATTGGTACCCCTAGAGGTACACCATAGACAGCTAGCACTTAGGTATATGTTATACTAATATATAGGGCTAAGGGCATCTACCATATAAAAGTAGATGTCAGGATATATATGTGTGTGTATATATATATATATATATATATATATATATATATATATATATTATTGTTATACACTTTACTTTCTAATATACATATGTATTTCTTGCTTACAAGATGTTAGGACACCTGTGTCCTTGTAATGATTATGATATTTGAGTTGGCATTGCCATCTTCTGATGATCTGTATTATTACATGGCTACGCACAAACTGTACTTCTTTGTCTTTACAAAGTGATGATGACTACAAAATTGTATAATGTTATCTTGGACTGAGAAACCACCTCTAATTTAGCCAATAGGGCTCATCTCTGTAACTAGAAATGTTTCTGTCTTACAGTAACCATGGTAATTATCATAGGTATATAATGTAAGACATTACATTTTCTACCTAAGAGACCCCAAGAGACACGGAGAATCCTCGAGGTATAGGGAACACTTAGCATTGGCTCCCAGTTGATATTGGTAAGAACTGCTTAGGGCAACTGTGATTATCTTTTTCGTAGTAATAAACAAGCTTTATTACTCATATGTAACTTGTCTGTGATTTCTTGCATGTCCATTATTGCCAAGAACCTGACAGTGAGGTTTAGTCCTTCTGACAATGCTGTAAATCTTATTTCGACAGATTGGTATGTGGTGATGCAATCTGATCAGTAAGGCTCTCTTCTTTCAAGCAAAGAGTCCAGAAGTCTCTTAATATCGCTCTGTTAAGGGGTCAGTTTAAGGATACATTTCTGCATTAAACAGTGAGCCATGGATGTTATGTCCCCTAAGTGTCACCTAGGCAGCATTTTTCTTTTTTATAGCCCTTCTCAGAGACAATTTTTCTCCTTGCTTAGATAGTTCATGTAGGCAAAAATTTAGACCAGTTGTCTGTATTATACCCCAATTTCCTTAATTATTAATTAAATATTTATAAAGAATATAACATAGTAACTAAAATAATGCAAACTAATATTATAATAAAAATGTTTATCATTAATGTTTTGCTCCCACATAAGGAAGGGTTTTCTTGCACAACCACAATTTTTCCACATGTGCACAATTTTGAAAAATATTGCCTTTTTGCATTCTTTTGCACAATTTATGGTAGTTTGCAAATAGTTTTTTGCATGGCTACAGAAAAGAAAAATGTTGCTAGTGCTCACAAAATGCTGAATATATAATTTTAGCAAGTGTGGGGATATTTCCTTGCACCAGGGAGTTGCACACAGGGACTTAGTCTCTGAGCCATATCAGGACCTTTAAAAATCTATCTCCTAATGTGTATATATACTGCTGAAGGGGCAAGTCTGGCCAAGGAGTGCACCAGGCTGTAAACTCTGACTTTGGCCTTTTGTTCTAGTATTGCAGTCTTCTTAAAAATGTCTACTGCTGAACTTACAAAAAAAAAAAACTATCCCTTGGCAGCCAACATAAGGAAAAGGTTAAAGCTTAACTTTGGAAGATATTTGCTGCATCTGGACAATTTATGGATCCATTATGGGGTGGTGTGAACTTTGCCAGATTCAATTCCAAAATTGTCCATTTCATGTTGCTTAGAAAAAACAAAATGCATAACTGATGAAGTTTATACAGTCCTTCGACTCACTTTCTTTCTGTAACCATTAAAATATTTCAATATTCTTCTTATGACACTTTTCTGAACCTTGCTGTCTTATCTGTTTGTTTGTTTTTTTTAATTAATGTTTTTTATTCAGTTTTCAATGTCAATATACATCAGAATTCTGACAATTATTAATTCCCATTTCCATTAACATCGTATACATTACACCCAGTGAAAGACAAAACTCTGGGCACAGGCTATCAATCCATTTGATTAATATAACTTCTACACATCCTTATTTCAATTTCATGATGGGGGGAAGAAGACAAATTATTTCATCCCAGTTTGTGTATTTTTCATCCTCATAAATGTCACATCTGCCTGTTAAGTCTGAGGCTGTCTTATCTGTTTTGGGTAGTACATATTGTGGTTATTTGTTTAGTGATCTTATTCGTTTCTGCTTAATAGCCACTTCTCTTTTTGATTCAGAGATTATTTGTTTAAGTTGATGATATACGTCTGTCCTGGAATACTGTATTAGCTTCTGATGCACCAGAGATGATCGTTATATTTTATTGAATCATGTGGTAGGGGTGTTACCATACTAAAACTTCTTTATACCCTAGGATGTTAGTGAGTAAATGATGCCACATTGGCAAGATCCTCCATTCCAAAAAAACCTAATGGAGGTGAATAATGATCCCTGCTACATGCGATTAAATAGTTATTTACATATGTTCTGTCTTCTGTCGCTCTGTTCTGTCCTTGTACATTGTTCCAAGGACAGCTGTTCAGGAACCCCTTTCTTCTTCTTGACTCTCCTTCTGCCCTATTATTATTTCCAACCTATCTCTCCTCCTTGGCATTCTCTTACATTTCTTTCAGTTTTGTTTGGACCTAAACCCCCTGGGCTAGCATTAGTTATGTGCAACTAGGTTAATCTGTATAATTGAAATAATGTTCTCCCTTGACTAATGACCTTGTCTTTGCTTTAAAAAAAAAGCTAACAACTGAAGTGTGCATATTTCTTAGGAGAAACGCTAATACTGACAATTAAGCAGCACTTGTTTGGGAGACTACAAGTAAGATGCATATGTTTTTTAAGGAGGGGCATTGATAACTTAAAAAACAGAACCTTTTGTGGGGATACTACAATTAAAGTGCACATGTTTCTTAGGAGGAGCTGGATTACTGACAGTTAAGCACCATGTTTTTTGAAAACTTATATACAGTAAGCAGCACATGTTTTAGGAGGGGCTTTCATAATCTGAAAGAGCCGCACATAGTTTTTGTGTAGAATCATGCAATCATGTGGGAGGAGCCTTACCCAAATTATTATTAAAAATGCATTTTGAGGTTAAAATTAAAGAAATAAAAATACATACATTTTTAGTTTCATAAGGCACTTTATCATAATTATAGTTTCAAGCTGCTAAGAGAAATCCTTTGTTAGAAACAATGTTCATGATTTAATGGGTGAAGCACATTCACCAGGAAATGTTTTAATCTGGGCCTTAAAAAATCAGCTGGGTACTTCCATTTTTCCTGAAGAAAAGATCTGAGTTCTCTGTGTGTGTGACGCAGAAACAAAGCTTGCTGTTGATGTGCACATATCCTGGTAGTTTGTAAATAAGTAAGTGTTTATTTATCAAGCACCAAATCCTGGAGGCCCTGGGTGCTTTACAAAAAACAAATTCTAGCAAAAGCCAATACGGCTGCAAAATATTGGTATTGTGGGCAGTCAGAAATGTGTAAACTAGCATTTTTATGCTCTAACTACTGAGCCACCTAATTCCACTTTATAATTGTTGTGATAAACTCACATTGGCTAATATATATATACATGTGTGCATATATATTCCAGTGTAACACAGCACTGCACTGTCTACACAACTTTTTGCAGATTAAAAAAAGACATTGAGGGATTGTTTCCTTTTTTTCAGGCTCTGAGGGACATTAGAGGGTGGGGGTTGTTACTAGACAACTCATTTAATTCAGCAATAACATGCATAAGGCTGAAACTGATTTAGATAGTGGGGGAATGTAGACTAGCAATATTTGCACTAACCACTTAGCAACCTAACTATGCTTTCTAACTGCTGTGATACAAACACTCTGACTAATACATATACACATATATGCATATATATATTCTAGTATGACACAGCAGTGAACTGTCTATACACAGAGAGCATTACCACACACACACACACACACACACACACACACACACACACACACACACACACTGATGCTGGCAGTATAGCCTAGAGGTTAGAGTAATGAGCTGTGAATGAGCTTGGTGCATCCAGCAGACCTGGGTTTGATTCCCAGAATCTCCACTTGCAGACTATGTGACTATGAGCAAGCCACTTAACCCCCCTCCCTCCAGTGCTTCCAGGTCACCACTGAAAACAGCTACTTGCGCCTATTGGGCTATACCCGGTTACCAAAGACTAAAAAAAAGAAAAAAAAAACACTAACACAGATACACTGCCATATATGGCATTTATTTACTTGTGCATCTAACCCTAACTTTTGTTATAGTTAGGTTAAGCATTGTGAACTTTTATTATATTTAGGTTAAGCATTTGTGTTTTGCATTAACTCATTGTACTAATCTATGGCATGACTGGATAACTAAGGTAGTGGACCTAGGAGGTGCAGTGGATATGGCCTATCTGGATTTCAGAAAGGCCTTCAACACTGTCCCTCTTAGAAGGCTGATTAACAAACTGTACAGCCTAGGACTAGATCCTAAAATAGTTCTGTTGGTGGAGAACTAGATGAATGGCAGAAGTCAGAGTTTTGTGGTAAACAGGGAGTACTCTGGAAAGGGAGAGGTGATGAGCAGGGTGCCACAGAGGTTGGTGTTGGGGCCACTCCTCTTCAATGTCTTTAATGGGGATAGTGCAGAGGGAGTATAGGGGAAGGTATGTCTCTTTACAGATGACTGAAATGTATGTAATAGGGTGGACACTCCAAGGGATGTTGAAAGAATGAGAATAGACCTTATAAAACTGGAGAAATGGTCTGAAGAATGGCACCTGGGATTCAAAGCAAAGAAGTGCAGGATCACACACATAGGGCACAAGAACCCAGCGGCAAAGTACAAACTAGATGGGGAGGTAAGGACAGTCACAAAGCAGCAAAGGAACCTGGAAATTATCATCTCAGAGGACCTAAGAGAAAGCAGGCAGTGCTATAAGGTAGCCAGAAAGGCTAGCCAGATGCTTGGATGCATAAGGAGGGGTATTATGAGTAGAAAGAGGGAGGTCATCTTGCCCCTGTGTAAGACACTCATGAGACCACATCTTGAATACTGTATCCTGTTCTGGAGGCCCCATCTGAGAAAGAACATAGACAGGGTGCAGGAGGTGCAGTGGAGGACAAGTAAAATGATACAGGGCCTGCAGGATAAGACCAAAGAGCAAAGACTAAGGGAATTAAATATGTATTCACTGGATTAAAGGATAGAGGAGGAGACATGACCGAGACATACAAATGCATCACCAGTATAAACAGAGTACAGGACAGAAGCACCTTCCAAAGCAAGAGATGCTCCAAGTCAAGGGGGTACAAAATGAAGTTAGAAGGTAGAAGGCTCAGGGGAAGTGTGAGAAAATATTTTTTTATGGAGAGGGTGGTAGATGCCTTGAATAGCCTACCAGAGGGGGTGGTAGGGGAAAAACTGTAACAGAAATTATGAAGAAGTGGGATAGACGAAGGGGTATCCTGAAGGCAAGAGGGGGCTTCAGAGTTCAGTTTTGGCATGGGTCCTCAAATTAGATAGGGATTAGTAGAGCAGACTGGGTGGTGATATGACTCCCACCCCCCAGCCTAACCTCCGACTGAGCACCCACCACCCTATGACCCCAGACTCTGCCAGACTCCCTTACTCACCTGAACAGGTCCCTGTATGAAGATACACTGTCCCATCAAAGATACATCTTGCTGTTGGAAAGGAGGACTGCTATATGAGAAATAAGGTAAGTCTGGTTCAATGTATTTCAATGGGTTTTCAACTACACTTACCTTATTTTTCATATAGTAGTCACCTGTTCTAGCTGCAAGACATGTCTTCCATAGAAATGTGGATCTTCACACTGGGATTTGTTCAGGTGTGTGAGGGTGTCTGGGGGTGTGTGGGGTGTCAGTTTCTCAGTGGAAGGTCGGGTTGGGGTGCAGGGTTTCATCAGTGATGGACCTTTGTTTACAGAATAAAAAAAGACACTGAGGGACCATGATCTTTTTTCAGGCTCTGAGGACATCAGAGAACAATATTGTGTGTGTGGGGGGTTGCCACTAGAATACTTCGCTGTAAATCAGCAATAACATGCATAAGGCTGAACCTGATCTAGATGGTGAAGGAATGTAGACTAGCAATTTTTGCACTAATCACTGAGCCACCTAATGCACTTTCTAATTGTTGTGATACACACATACTGACTAATACATATACACATATATGTATATATGTTCCAGTATAACATACAGTGCAAGTCACATTAAACTGTCCCTCCAGCTCACTGGTTTAGCATTTTTCAGTGAGTTGCTTAATGTGTGCACTGTTCACTGCAATTAAATAATAAAAGTGTCCTAATGGTTTGCTTCTGGCTGCTATTCAGTTTCAGCTTACTGTACTTTGCAGCTCTCTGGAAACTGTTATCAATGCAGTTCATGAACAGTGCACACATTAAAGGGACTCTGTCAGTTTTGTGCACCTATACCAAACTCGTGTGACCAGTGTGCCTGTCATAACATGTGTGGCAAAATAAACTATTCATGTGCCCCAGTATGATTAACAGAAAGATCTGTTACCTAAATTTAAAATATATATACTTTAGATCGGACCAAGCACACTACTGTATTGTTTAGCTGATCCCCCTCTGCTGGAAGCCTCTTCTCAATGTGAACACGCACTGAGCTTGTGTGAACTTTCTGAACAAGTGTAAGTGATAATTGAAGCTAAATGTACATACTCTTCTGAGCATGGGGATCTTTATAAGAATAATGAAGAGTGTTGCAAGTCTTATGTTTACCACACAAAAACAGGACTATGATCCTGAGCATGTGTGTCACATCCACAGCAACATCACCCACATGCTCAGGATCATGGGCTTGCTTTTCTAAGTGGTAAAAGTAAGACTTGCAACACTCTTCATTATTCTTTTAAAGATCCCCTGGCTTGCAATGCTTTTTTTTTATTCTTACAAAGATTTTTGTCTTTCCCAAAACACTATCTAACAGCATTTGGCTAGTGGGGCCGGTGCCAGTTTCAACCCCAGTCCATGAACAACCACATGTGGTCATGTGGTCACACAGGTTACAGTACAGGAACAGACAGTCAGGACCACTCTCACAGTGTAACACACACACACACACACACACACACACACACTCGCACACACACATATATCAGAATAGGTAACATAAACTTTGAGAAACAATGTACAGACTTACTTGTACTGCAACACAAGATGAAACCATATCCAAACAAAGCCCCTAATAAACTAAAATTAAGCATCATCAAATTATGATAACATTGGGTGCACATGGACACCTCCGTAGAGCCCTTCCCCACATACAGTACATGCAATAAACAATATGATTTGATATAGTTCAGAATTGATGAGTACAAAGACGTATTATATATATAGCTATACAATTTGTGATGCAGCATAGGTCAGTGAGTTTCTATACAATATAATGGGGGGGCATTTACAGATGATGTGAAAGACTGGAATACTTTTGTGTTGCTAAATAAAGCAGAGAGTGACCCCTAGAATACAGATAAAGCAATGATTAGGTATTTATAATTAAAAATACTAGCCAATCCAAGGTACATCTCTGATTTGTGTCATCTGAATCAGAACTGTCAGTCTCTATGTCAGAATCAGATGCAGCTTGTGCTCTCTTACATTGATTAACACTGGATACCGTGGGCTGAGATTAGTAAGGTTGGATACCAGTATCAGCACTTAAATAACATCTTTATATTCCTCTAACACAAACATGATGTATAGTGAGCACAGGAACAGTAAAGATTATTGAAATTCAAAGATAAGAAAACACACTCACTGTAAAACAGCTAGCTTAGCTGATCTAAGTTTTCAGGAAGAAGGCGCATAACTAGCACAGACAAGCAAATTCCTTTTTTCAGTTCTTTAGCAACAGAATTTCAACAGCATGGTAAGTTTTAAGGTGAAAAAGGATATATGAACAGTCCATTTCAAACCTCCACTGTAAAAAAAAATGTAACTTAAACTATGTTTAGGGGTCCTCTAACTTATCTTCAGTGAGGGTTGGAACATTAGATTTACCACATAAACATTCCATTCTGTGACATTTGGCACAATAGTCCCAGCATTGTCTGCTTATCTCCCTTTCTAACCAGATTGAAGGTTAGCACAAAACAGTGCTTTGAAACACTGCTTATCTAAATGAGAGTGAAGTAATACCACAAAACCTCTAATTTTATCTAGTCTATTAGGAATCAGAAGAGCTCTCTTTTTCTATGTAATAGCTAAATGACCGCAGGGCAATGACCACTGCAGCAATAATAATAGAGATGTAAACAAACAAACAAAGCAGTTAACAGGTCACAAGCAGGTCAGTAGATACAATAAGTAAATGTCAATAAAATAACAATATATCAATAAAGTTAACTACAGCTGGTTTCCAAATGCTTCTCTAAATAAATGGGCCTTCAGACCCCACTTAAAAGCCTCCACTCATGGAGCTTCCCTTGGTCTCCCAAGGTTTTTAGCCTGGCCCTGGGAACCATTAGGAGACCCTCGGTGGAGGAGTGAAGGGAGCGCACATGGCAGACAGGGGACAGGAGGTCACTCAGGTAACCAGGATCCAAACTGTATAAGGCCTTCTATGTGAGCAAACCAACCTTGAAGGCAATCCTCCACCTCAATGACAGCCAGTGCAGGTCGAGCAGGACCAGGGTCACATGGCAGGTCCTCGGAAGGCCTGTCAGCAACCTGGTTGCTGCATTCTGCACCAACTGAAGTCAACAGAGAATCCTGCCACTGACCCCAAAGCAGTTGCCCACCCTACAGCAACAGTTCATCAGCAAAGTCCCCTACAGTGACTACAGTGCCATGCCGCTGTAGGGAACCCACTGGAATCTGGCGCTGTCTGTTGGGATCCTGCACCCCCCAAATCAGCTATGACTCAGAGTTGATAATCATAAAGTGGGAGGTGCTGGAGGTGCAGCCCCCCTCATGTGGGGTTCGGAGGTCAAAGCCCCCTGAAGAAAGCACATACAGCCACAGAGAACTGGCAGCCGACTCCAGAATGTGGTCAACCTGCTGGTTTTGCTGACAGGGCGTACAATACATTTTTTGTCAAACACCCATCCTGGATCCACCCCAAAGTATAGAGCATTACAGTTGCCCAGCCTTGGTGTAACAAAGGTATGCACCAGTAAGGTCAGGTCACCAAGCAGAATCATGTCTTTAATTTGGGCAACTTTCCTTAAGTGGCAGAAACCACTCTTGATGGTGGATGACACCCAAGCCTCAAGCGTCAATCCCTCAACAAGAATAATGCCAAGATTTTTCACCTTGGTGGAAGCTATCAATTGGGTGGAGCCCATAAACAACCACATTTCCAGTCCGGCAACAACCACATTATGCCAGAAACCAGGCTCAATTACTAGTACTTCCATTTTGTTTGGGTTAAGTCTCAACCAGTTGGAGGACATCCAGTCCTGGATCTCAGCCAGACATTTGTTTAGCACCTTCACTGTGCCACTTGTCTGGGTACAAAAGACATATACAGCTGGGTATCATCTACATATCATTGAAAGCCCAAGCTGCAACATATAATAATCTCACCCTGGGGAAGCATGTACACTGAACAACACAGGCGACAGGATTTAACCCTGGGGAACTTCACAAGGCAGGGGTTCTGGGCAGGTGGAGGAATTCCCCATCACTAACCATTGCATACTGCCCATGAGAAAGGACTCAAACCAGCTAATGACAGTGCAGGTGAATCCACAGAGCTTCATAAGATGACCCAGTAGCACTATGTGGTCCACAGTGTCAAATACTGAAGAGAGATTGAGGAGAACAAGAATTGACTGTTCTCCTTTATCTCTAGCCCTGAAAAGATAATTTTGCACCATGACTAATGCAGTTTGGGTGCTATGCCTTGACCAAAATTCAGACTGGAATGGCTTTTAGATGTCATAGGCTGTGAGGTGCGCCTCGAGCTGCAGAGCCACCACTTTCTCGACAACCTTCCCCAGGAATGAGAGGTTGGAGATTGGTCGATAATTTGCCCAAGACATCAGGGTCAAGTGATGGTTTCTTTAAAAGGGGCTTCACCAACACCTCTTTGTAAGTGCCAGGAAATGACCCCTTCAAGAGCAAATACCAGACTATCTTGGCAAACACTGCACCAATGGACTCAACACATGCCATTAAGAGATGAGTCGAGCCTGGGTCCAATTCACAAAAGGTGGTCCACAGCTTTGAGATTACCTCAATGACCTCAGCCACCCCCACTGGCCTATATTCACCCCTGACAATGGGGTGCCTCTGACTGCACAAGGCCCACCACTGTGAGTCTGGTTAAGCCCCACTGGGGAGATCCTGGTCCTAATGGAGGACACTGTTTCAGAGGAGAAGAAATTAGTGAACCCCTCACACTGGGCAACTGAAAATGCTATTTTCAGCTATAAACAGGCAGGATGAAATAGCCAATCTACAGTCTGAAAGAGCAGAGCCGGACTGCTCCTCCCTGCCACAGTCTCCCTCAACAGAAATTCTATAAACTCTGCCTTTATATGATTAATTTCCCTTTGATATTCACCATGGGGAATTCTAAAAGCCAGCTTGTTCCCCTTGGACTGAGTCCTCCTCCAGTAGTGCTCCAACTTCAGACCCCTGGTTTTCTTCTTCTTTAGAGCCCTATCAAATTATGGGTGTCTCAAGCGAGAAGACCTGTATCATATATAGATCGGTGTGATGGAGTGAAGCGCCTTGATGACAGCACCATTATACGATGCCACTGCTTTGCCAACACCAAACACACATGCAGCACTCACACTAGAGATATTCACTACCACCAGCAGTCCCTCTGCTAACAGCGCCATCAATGGGCAGTAGAGGATGATTTCAACAGGGGAGGGACCAACAGGGAGGGCCCTGAATGAGAATTCCACTTTTCAGTGATTGGACCAGGGGACCTGATCAATCTTGAGATCAGTAATCTCAAGCCCCAGTGAGAATACTAAGTCCAAGGCATGGCCATGGCTGTGGGTCTCAGAAGCAACAACTTGTGCAAGGCCCAGCAAAGCCATCAACTGGAGGAAGTCATAATCAAAACGTGAGAGTTCTTCATTGACCTAGGCATTCAAGTCCCATAGAATCAACCATCTGGGTGACTCTAAGACTCTGTCGACAATGAAGTAGCAGTGAGTAGCAGTTTTCATTACTTGCACCTGAAATTCTGGAAGACTGTTGAGGGGTCAGAATTTGCTTGAGTGTTTTTTATGTAGAAAATGTCCATTGACCTTGTAATCCACCCAACTGTTCAATCTGGTTTCAATTTTTACTTCATAAAAAATAACACATACCTACTGTAGCAACTTGTACCATTCTTCTTCTATGCTCTGCCTTATCCTGTGGTTGACTCATCCATCCTCCCACAAGTCCATACAGTGGTTTAAAGCTGTTGCTGCTTCTAAAATGTTAGACATCTTCTTTCCTTGATAGTGTCTGTATGTACGAGTTAACAGCCATACTCTTCATGTAAAACAGCAAAATAAATTCATTGTATTTCAGTTTTCCAAATGATTTATTGGAAAGCAAGTTAAGCACAAGTGTCTTTCATAACTGCATCACACACAGTAAAGAATTTATTGCTATATGAAAAAAAGAGGTAAAAGATAAGGAATAAACAATGTTATAATGATAAAATCTGATGCTTGCCTGTCCCTCTGTTTGTCCCCTGGTGGTACCTCATGCACACGTATGGTGTGTGTGCCTACACGGGGTATACACTGTGTGTGCATCACCATCCATTTGGTGTGGGTAGGGGGGTGGGACTGTAGTGCATTGCAGCCTTGGTGCCATCCAGTGAACATGGCTGCCACATAGGGGCTGTGGTAACCTGCACTGTTGCACACAGGCATGGTGGTGGCAGTGCACTCATGACAGTGTCCTGGCAGCTGCATGCAGCTGGCCACATTTGCCTCAATGGGGGGGGACCGCCAGTCAGTGGTGTTGGTGGGCACAGTAGAAAGGGTGATGTTGCCTTACTATGTTCTTTCTTTCCACAGCATTACCATGGTCCCATACATCACATGGTGCTGGAGAGGGTTTGGAGGCCTCCTGTGACTGTGGCAGACTGTGCATGGAGCAGCGAGGAGGAGTAGTGGCCATGGAAGGTGTGACAGAGTGGGCAGGGATAGGCCAGTGATGGTGACAGCAGCCCGAGTGGCACAAGCACCGCAGTGACAGCAAAATACCACCATCATCCCCCCAGGCCTCATGGACAGTCCCTTTCCCCTTGCCACCATTCACAGTGCATACTTCCTCATTCAAGGTGTCTGCATGATGCAGCACCTATGCTGGATGTGTTGTTGCATGTTCTGTTAGACATACAGTCACAGCAGTACAGTCTGAATAAAGCTTATATGCTGTGATGCACTGTGTGTTTGTTATCTCCTGGGTGTGGGGGAGGGCCAGATGTGTGACCATTTGCTGGGTGTGCCCTACTGGTGGGAAACCTTTGTGCATGCCCACCAGCCATTGCATGGCTGTGCCCTTCCTTGGATGCCCCTACTTGCCTGGGCAGCTGCTCTGTCTGTGTTGGGGGGGCATAGCCATATATGCCATGCCTACGTGCCATGTAGTGGTGCATCCATGGTGCATCCGCTGCCCATCTGGGTCAGCCTAGCCTATTGCACTGACGCTGCAGTCAGCATTGTATGCTACCCACTGCCACCATGGCGTACCATGAGGCAGGCTCCGCTGGTGTCCCTACTTAGGCTGGGAGGTATCCACATCACACTGTAGCATTGCCTGATGATGCTCACTGGTCAGTGCCACCCGGTGGGTGGCCATCACAGCATCCACAACCAGTAGGCTGCAAAGGCCATTTCACTGCACAGGAGGTGCACATCCAATGGTGGCACTGTTCAGCTGGTCTGTGGCTGGAGCTGCCCTTGTACTGCCTCATACGGGCACTATGCCATGCCGCCTGAGACCTACCCATCATGCAGACACTTGCAGCAGCCCTATGGCTTGCATAGTTATGAGTGCCCTGAGCAATGTGAATGTGTGTCATCTGCAGCTTCATGCATGTGTGCCCTGCAGATGTCTACATGTGGCACACCCCTGCATACATGCCATATGGTGGGTCTGCATAGCTGTGCATATGTACACTACATGGTGGCCTGCGCACTCATTGTGCATGCCACTACGTGTTGTCATGTGCGCAGCATGCGCATAGGTGCCTGTGCACCATCCCTGCATGCCCTATGCATGGTGTGTGCCTTTGTGCATAGGCCCCAATGTTGGCAGGTAGGAGTAGTTTAGTCACTAGTTTTAAAATATAGTGAGTAAAACAAAATTGGGATGCATACAAGTGCTGTAAATTTGTTTAAAAAAAAAATCATCAGTTATGTCATGAAGCACTATTCTTTGGTGTGGAGCATTTACAAATGTTGGGTGAGTATTCTTATGCATTACATTTTTTTTTCTGAAGTGTATTTCCTAAAAGTAGTGAGTACAACAGGTCAGTACTCCCGTTATCTGGAGCCCTGTTCCCTGGTGTCTAGTGGCACCCCCCCACCCTCCAATTGCTGACCCCATAAAAGTTTAATCTTTCCTTGGTGTCTAGTGGCACACCTCCCCACCCTCCAGTTGCCATCCCCAAAAGAATTAAAAGATTCCCTGATGTCTTGAGGCACCTCCCCCCCAACCCTCCGATTGTTGGCCCCATAAGAATTAAAGGGACAGTGTCAGTCCCTTACTTATGTGTTCAGTGGGAAGGCAGCAACCAGCCTTCACTCGCTGAATCAGTTCCTGTGGTGCCATAATATAATTAGGAACAACACAATCCCCATACCAATTTTAGTTTTTGCTTATTTTACTAAACCCTGAAACCACCCAGGCCTGCTTTGATTGTCTGTACATGATGCCAAAGCATACTGTATAGCTGTCAATAGTGCTGAGGCTCGTGAATGGACCACTGTACCCAAGTTCAGCTAAATATGTTTCCAGGTATTAGAAAGAAAGCTGAACTCAGGAAAATTGTTTTTTAAACAAGAGTTAAAAAGTACTTTAATCACACTCTGAAAATAGAGTCATGATACCGGCATGCATGTATGTAGGTATAGTCATTTCCCTTGGGACTACACTTGGGATATGAATATGCATATGTGCATGCCCAGTATCAGAGTGTAGGAGGTACCACTAGACACCAGGGAAACTTTAAACTTGTATGTAGCTGGTGATCAGAGGGTGGAGGATGCCATTAGACCCTAGGGAAACATTAAATTTTTATGGGGCCAGCAACCTGGGGGTAGGTGTTCCACTAGAGACACCAGGCAAACTTTTTTTTTCTATCTGAACTGCAGAATAATTACATGAATTATAGATTAGTTCCACAGTTCATGTGTATTATTCTGCAGTTCAGCAAGCAAATTCTGCTGAATGGGGTGAAAATTCACCTAACACATGCAGAAGATTTTCGAAATTTTCACGAATGTTGGCAAACTTTCACTAAAGTTCCACTCAAGCAGAATTCACTGCTTTGCCCAGCACTACTTGATAGTGCTGATGGGAGATAAATCTGTTTTTCTTCTGAAGCACAACTGATTCGTACGGGCAGTGAGCTTCTTAAAACATTACAGGGCTGCAGTACAGATGTGGTGTGATCCTGTTTAAACACGGTTTTCAAGAAATACAACCAAGTGTGGATGGACTTCCATGGAGAGTTTAAAACCATTTTTTTAAATGTTTTAAAAACAGTCTGCCAGTGAGTACAGAGCCTTATGGTAAACAGCACACAAATATTTCACTCTGTTGGGAATCTTCCATACAGTTGCAATCTAATTCAAGTATCAAGTCAGCCCAAAATTGACAGCACAGTGTATCAGACATTTTGAAAAGGAGATGGGTGTAGGATCTTTGAAGAACATAAGGAAAAAGATGATTTCCTACACTATTTGTTTCTTCATTAATCTCCAAACTACTCACTTACACGCTAAATCACTCAAACCTGACACAAAAACCCATGAATGTGCAAATCCGTGTGTGTGTGTGTGTGTGTGAAGGGGGGCAAATAGGAAATGTCTAATATGGGCCTGGCACAGACACAGATGTCCATACCTCATAGATGGGCCTTTCATATGCCCCCCCCGAGCAGTAGCCCTTCCCTGTCAAGTAATAGCTCTTCAAGGTTGGCCACCTCCACAGCTGACCAATGTGAGTCCCTTTGTCTGGCATCCCTGACCCTCCTGTGCTTGTCTGACATGTTATTGTCATTTTGGAAATGCCCTGTCACCTTAAGGCTAATGCCTGGACCATCTAGGGTCTACTCCCTGTTAATGCTGTACATTTGACATTTGCACAGTGCTAGCATCCATTTGCACAGTGCTAAACAGGGTTCTGGATGGGGGATGTGTGAGCTGCATGCAATTGAAATGTTCTTCCGGGGTGTATGGTGCACCTGAGTGTACAGTGATATGAGCGCGTACTATTGAATGGCTCAATATGAGCCACTCAATAATAGCACTCATACTTACAGCAAGTGGTAGAAAAGATCGAGCTATCCTATGTAGTGAGTGCAGCAGTGAGCTACCCTTGCTAGAGCAGGATATAGGATGATGTTTGGCCAAGCCTCACTGAAAGGGCTGCTTAGTGTAGTGGCTAGAGCTGCCACCTATAAAGCTGGTGGATCAGAGTTTGGGTCCTAGTGCGGGACAATTTTTTTTTATTTAGGTTTTCAATTATTTCTAAGTCCGCCCCATCTGGAGTTGATAATTTATTTTTTGGGGTGTGGGGGGCATAGCCCCCCCGCATAAAAAATCAGTTTGTTATTGCTTGTAGTTAAAAAGTAAGTGACTGTCGCTGTTTGCGGCGGTCGATATTATTTTGGTTGCCCTTTTAATGTTGGGCTATATTTGGGTCACGGTTTCTGTTCCATGACATAAGGAAATTGCTCTTATCACATAAAAGAGTGCACATGCGCAGTACCATGCTGCAGCAGTGCACATCATAACACAACATCATAGCATGAATGCCTGCACAGCACTGTGATGCTGGCATATGTTGTACAATGTCATGGCCATTGAGATTGCTGAGGCTCAGCCTCTGTACAAAAGATGTGACCACTCCTCCCCCTGGCAAATTCTGGTCACTGCCTCTATCCTCACTGGGATGGATCAGGGAGATATCACTGCAACTATTTCCATCAATCTGGCCAAATCTTTCAGTTCAGTAACCCATCTTCTCCTGTACAAGTTGTGCTCTGCTGGCCTCTCAGCTTCTGCCATTGTCTGGCTCCGTTCATATCTCATGGGTCATCAACAGTAGATTATGGTTTGAAGTGTCTTGTCTCTTCCCCATCCTAGCTGGGGTCCCACAGGGCTCCATCCTAGGACCTATCCTGTTCTCTGTTTTCCTAAACAACCTTTCCTCAGCTCATGTCTCCTCGCATATCCACATGTATACAGATGACACAGTCATTTACAACTCTGGTCCTTCAGTTTCAGCTATGGAAGCTCTACTCCAATAGGAATTTTGCAACATACTGTGCTAGTTCCATGACAACCATCTTACGGACAACATGAAGAAAACCATGTCAATGACCTTTGGCTCCAGACAGAAACTGTCCATGCTCTTGTCTTCCCCTGACCTTCTCCACTTTGGATGATACCCTGCTGGAGGTACTGTAGTCCCTGCCTTCAAGTACCTCAGTGTGTCGATTGATATCAATCTTGATTTTTCTGCCCACATCAAAGCCTTCTATACTAAACTTTGCCCTAGACTTGCTGCCCTGTACTGCAATCAGGACTGCCTCTCCCTCCAGGTCTGCCAGCAGTGGGTAACCAAAATGATTCTCCCAGTCTTCAACTATGTAGTCTATGGCACCACCCCTTCATCTTCCCAGCCAGACAGGACATCTTCTGCAATGCCTTCTGTCATTTCTCTACCAACTCACTCTTTCATACTCATCAGTGCTCCCTATGTTCCTCCCGCTCCATCCTTCTGCTAGCCTCACATCACTAGTCCCACTGTGACTCCTTCATTGCTAAATACTGGTTTGGGACCCTTCCCTCCTACGTCTCCTCCCTTCTCTCCCCTGTCCTCTCTTCTTCTTACCCTCTCCACTATAGAGACTCCCATAGCTTTTCCCTTCCCATACCTTCTTTCTTCCCCACTCTCACTTCTCTGCTGGGCAAGCTGCTTTCTCCTACCATATCCCCTCCTTCTGGAACAAGCTCCCCTCTTCCTTATGCCTTGCTCCCTCATTCCTTGCCTTCAAATGTCAGACAAGGCTCATTCCTACCCCCTCCTGTCCCTGTCAACTTCCCTCCTAAACCCCCTTCCTCTCTTCCTCCTGCTTGACCCTCTCCTTCTTGACTAATGTGTCTACACCCATAGCCTGTCCTATGTCTACTAACACCATTTACCTTCCTCAACAGGCACCACACACTTTATTGTATGTTGTATTTTATTGTATTTTACTTTGTCTATGACTGTCCTTGCATCATTCTTTGCTACTGTGAATTATGTTTTGCAACCATTAATCTGATGCTGCCTATGTAATCAGCATTTGGGTAATTTACTCCCTTCCCCCATCCCCTGGGTCACACCTGGAAATGAGCCTTGGCTCAGTGTGCCTTTCTCAGTTACCACATTTTAAATTTTAAATCAATCAATCAATCATTCAATAAATAAATACATTCTTGCATAAATACATACATAAATGGACATTGGCATGCTGGCTATAGTGCTAGCACTGTGTTATCCCAAAAGAGCTCAGCAATGACATGCAATATTGAAATGGTTCATGCACATGACCTTATCATACAGCATGCGCCCTAAATCCCAATTTGCATTTCATTATTGGAATGTATTCAGTCATTTGCATTTCTTATTGTGCCTGGAGCATATAAATCATTTGGACAGCACAAGACGCTTCCACAGAAATACTGCAGGTTGCTAGAAGTGTATAAAGAATGGACAGAAAACAGGGACTGGAATGCTCATAGCAGTGGGTTTATGCTGTTTCAACAACTGTCTATAGCTGTGTCTGCACATGCCCTCTAGTCTTTGACATGCAGGCAACTTGCTGTGTGTTAAACCCTGCCCTTCAGGGACACATAGGTGTCCTGGTCAGGTGGCAGTGGGGCTGGCATACCACTGTACCTATGCTCTGTTGTGTGTATACAATGGTCACTGCTGTCTGTCCTCCCCTTGCCTACATGTATCATGAGGGAGGACAAAAGACAGAGGATGAGGAATCCTTCAGAGGAGGAAGTCAAGGCCTTGGCACATGTTTACATGACCATGGAGGAACTCATGGGGCACCACAGAGGGATTAGGGACAAAATAGATACAGCATGGGCTAAGGTGATATAGTCAGTAAATCCCACGGAGGCTGGGACCAGATGGTGGAAAAGGAGAAAAAAGTGGGTAAGGATTTGCAGTGGTGCACTAATGACCTCATGACGAGGGTGTGGTCCAATGTCCTGGCCATAGATGCTGGCCCACCAACCGTGGAGCTCCTCAACTCTGCAGAGGCACTCATGGTGGGCACAGTGCTGGTTAGGACCATCACAGTGGTTCCCTGCAGTGGTTATGAAAGCCAGGTGTCACAATCATAGCTATGTGAGTGAGTGCAATAGCCCTAGCCCATTGACATTTGGGGGGTGCATGCAACAGTGGTGCGTGCTGCATGATTGTCGTGTATCGGGGTCACATGCTATGGTGACATAAGCCACAACTGGCTCAGCAGAGGACACACACGGATGCAGTGCATGCATTGGTGCGCTGTGGACACTCCCTAAGGTTGCCCTATGCATGCATCCTGCATGTCCCTGCATGACCATGGTACACCACATAGACGGGCCTTAATGCTACAAGCACGGTCTATAATGGTGTACCCATTGCAAGGGTTACACAATGGTGGAAAACCACCTGATATTATCCATGTATTCTGGTAGTGTCGACATCTGCAAGGATCTCCCCTACTGTGCTACAGTGGTGTTGTACACTATATGATCACTGGTGATGGTTGGGATGTGTGATGTGTACAGCACTGGGGTCATATTTGCACTGCACAGGAAGCATGTGTGTGTGTCTATACACAATACACTGGGCTGCATGCTTCCATTTTTATAGCCACTGGTACATGGTTTAGTCAACAAGGTCACTCTCTTCTACCAACAGCCCAGTCCATTGTGCTGGATGCAGTACACAATAATAAAGCATGTGCCGGTACCATCCAGACAGTTGTTGCCCATGCACCAAGCTCAGTTTGAGTATATGAAGAAGTCAAAATGGAAAGTGACCATTACATGTTTATGGAGGACTAGTGGTGCCAATAGGAATTATCAAGTACAGTAGACTCTCGTTTATCCGACCGCCTTCGGAGACATCCGAAATGGTCGGATAATTGGGAGGTCGGATAAACGAGAATTCACTTGTATTATTGTTATTGTTTTCTGAAGTGGCCTGAGTTGGGAGGAAGAGTCAGGAAGCAGACTATAACGGCACTCTACTTGACATCAAGTGCAAGTAACTAGCACTGTCATTGCAGGGGGGAAACACTTTAACGTGCTTTCTCCCCAGCCCAAAGTTTTATTCCTGGGTCGCACTGCTTAGAATTGGGGAAAGGCACTAAGAGAGACAGTGTGAGTGCGGTGTGGTGTAACTGGTGAGAGAAATACAGTACAGTACATTTTTTTTCTCAGCATTTCTTTTGAAACTATGACCAGGAGCTGTAGCGGTTGTGAGCTGACGAAGAACAGATAGTATCTCTGTTCTATATAAAAGGCAGGAGGAGGGATGAGTGTCATGTTCTGCTGTTTGAGCTACCCTTAGTAGGGCTGGGGAACTATGCCTCTGTAGTGGACAGTGAGCATGTTGATGCTGGAGTAGTGGCTGCACACGATGCTCAGGAAGGTGGGTGGGTTACTGTACAAATAAAAGCCTTCATAGAGATTTCAGAGACCTGGCTATAATATTTTACAGTTAAGTTTCCAGTTGTGCTGCATCATTTCAGAATTCTGAAAGGTACAGGTGTGCAAAAATTCACAGTGTGTGGGGGACAATCTGACCATCCATTAGATAGGGAGTTCAGATAAACGGAGGTCGGATAATCGAGAGTGTACTGTAGCTTGAACGCTGAAATTGGGTGGGACAGCTGTAGGGACCACCTGGGGTCCTCTTCTACAGCTGTGACACCTGCCTTCACTTTCCTTGCTAGCTCTTCTGCCAATTTGGCCCAGCCCCCCCATACAGTCACTGCTGTGCCACCCAAGGCCAATGTCCCTGACACAGCCATCACTGTGCAGCCAGAAGCCAATGTTCCTGGAACAGCCACTACTGTGCTGCCCCTCTTCCAGTTTAGTGGCATAGCCATTTCTGTGCTAGCCCAGGCCACTCTCCCAGACACAGCACCAACTGTGATGCCTCACCAACCCACACAAAGTGCAAATGTGCAGCCCCATGCCCATGTTGGGGGCATGGGTCACATTCATAGAGGTTAGTGTTAGTCCTTGCCCTTCCCTATATTAGCCACCTCCTGCTCCCCTAGTTGTCACCAAACCCTCTTTCCCTTCTCCCAATCCCTCCACCTGATGGCTATTTGTTTTCAAGCCCTCACCCATGCCCACCCACCACCTGGATGGCAATATTTTGTTTTATGCCCCCTTTTTATACATTTCTATTTATTTTTGCCTACCCTGCTGTAATGATTTTTTACAGCATTTCTAGTTTTCTGCATTGTTTTGCCTTTGAACATTGTCAATAAATTTGTTTAATCCATAACTGTCTCCCACATGCTCTGTACTCACCATCTGGTCTGAAGATGTCTGCAGTGAGATAGTCCCTGTAGTCCCTGGACCTCCTGGCCATCCTGGGGTCATGCCTATCAAGCTGCTCCTGTATTCTCTTGTCCACTGGCTCCTTATCCTCTGCAACATTGCCCTCTGTGACCAACAGGCATATTTAATAGTCCAGTGCCATGTTGCCTAATAAGCAACAGGCAATGGATATGCCACAGGCCTTTTGAGGACTATATTTAAGGGTCAAAGCAGCTAAACCACATCTTCAGCATACCAGAGACATGCTCAATGATATTGCAGTTTGTGATGTGTGCTGTGCTATACCTGTCCTCTGCAGTGGATGTGGGTCATAAGACAGTTGTTAGCAGTCAGGGATGCAGGGGGTACGCACTGTCTCCTGTGTAGGAAAAGGTAATTGGTTAGTGGCGTCAGTGGCAACTATGGTCAGTGGTGATGCCTTAGGTGCCTACTCACCAATAAGGGGCCCAGGGGGTATGGGGAAACAAAAGCAAAATGTGAGGGAGTGGGGCACAAAAACAGTCTTCTTCTAGATGTCTTTTCAGACCTTTATTTCACAACCATTTCATAGCAAAAAAGACCCAATGTTTTACACCAAATGATGGCCTTCTTCAGCAGTTTGCTTATTATCTGCTCCATATGAAATAGAACCCTGGTTCTCGGTGGTGAGCATGCTGGAACTTGGTGTCATGAGAGTTCTAATGTGAAAAAATGTAATAGAGAACTAACGTTCTGGGTATCAGTATAATTTTTTACAATACTATAAACCATTTAAGAGAAACAAGCATAGTAGCAAAGTTTATATGACCAGAAACAGGAAAAAGAATGAGAAGGGATCTGGGCAAGTGGAGGAACAGTCAAATGTATGGTAGTTGAGATTCAATGCAAAGAAGTGCAAAATTATGCACTTAGGACATGGAACCCAAGAGAGGAGTACTCAGTGAGGAAGGTGGTTGTACTGTCAGCCAAAAAACAGGAGAGGTATCTAGGAGTAATTATATCTGAGGACCTAAACATAGCCAGACTGTGTAAGAAGTCAGTTAAAAAGGGCCAACAGGATGATGTTGGGTTGCATAGAGAGAGGCATCACCTGTAGAAAAAGGGAGGTGGTGATGCCACTATTTAGATCATTAGTGAGACTTATCTGAAATACAGTATCCAGTTCTGGGGGCTGCATCTAAGCAAGAATATAGACATAGTGGAGGCAGTCCAAAGAAGGGCTAAAAAAATGGTACTGGGCTGCACCAAAAGTCATATGAGAAGTGACTGAAAGACCTCAATTTGTATTCTCTAGAGATGAGGAGAGAGAGGGGGACATGATAGAGAAGTTCAAATACCTTAAAGGGCTCAATAAGGTACAGGGGTGACATCTTTCAGAAAAGAGGATGGACAAGAACTAGAGGAAATGTGATGAAGTTTTAGGGAGGTAGAATCAGTGATAATGCGAGGAAGTACTCCTTTATCAAATGGGTCATGGATGCATGGAACAGCCTCCCTGCAGGGGTAGTGGGGGGAAAAATGGTGGAGGAATTCAAAAATGCATAGGACAGATATAAGGGAATCCTAGAAATGGGAAGAGTGGGAAAGCCATAGATCAACTAGTTTGCAGAGTAAATAAAGGTAGAAAAAAATGGGAAGATCAATTGCAGTTTATCTGCAACATTCGTATGTATAGAATCTAATTAAAAAAAAACATATACTATAAAAAACACCACAGCCCTGATTGTTTCACTTATTAACAGTGGAAATGTTTGGCAAATAATCATATATCGGACTTCGGTTCCAGCTGGCAAGATGGTGGTCGGCTGATTTCGGAGCTCCATCTTCCACCGCTAAATACCTTCCCTTCCTACAATCTGGTGCCTGTTGTACTTGTTTAATAGTGTAATAGTGAGGGAGGTGTCCATACTGATGTGTAAGTAAAGGAAGAGAAAGGGGAATGATCCTTCTGCCACTCTCTTACCTGACTCAGTTTAGGCTCCTCTACCTCCCGATATGGTGTCTCCTGCTCCGTCTCCAATAACTGCAACATCATCTGCTGGAGATATGAGCGGACCATCAAACACTGCTGTGCTTGAAGAATTGAAAGCCTTTTGTGTGGAAAGCCAGTCCATGCATGTGGAGCTCTAAGCTACAATTACAGGTTTGGACACTCGGCTTCAAGATCTTGAATTGCAGCACACAAATACATATTTGAGGGTCAACTGTCTTAAAAGAGTTACACTTAAGTTGCTGCAGGAGTCTCAGCAGCTAGCAGTCAAGTGTAATGACCTCGAGAATAGATCAAGGCATAATAACCTGCAAATATTTGGGGTCCCGGAGGAGAGAGGAGGGCTTGGGGGACTTTTCTCTTTTTCTGCAGGATTTTTGCCATCTGTATTGGACATTGTGGATCTGTGCTCATTGCCAATTGAGAAGGCACACAGGGCTTTGTCTCCTCATCTGACTTCCCCTGCACAGAATCTTCACTCCATTGTGGTTTGGGCTATCCTAGATCTAGTACTGACTAACAAGGAAGGGATCACAGATCTCCAGGTAGAAGGTCATCTGGGGGCCAGTGACCATCACATGGTATGGTTCAATTTGGCTACTACATCTAAATCATCCCATTCCAAGGCAAAAATATGGGACTTCAGAGGAGCTGACTTTGATAAGATGGTGAACAGAGTTAAGCTAGCCCTGGCAACAAGAAACACAGGTGAGGGTTACAGGCAAAGTGGGCAAGCATTAAGGATGCATACACTGAAGCAACATCCCATTGTGTTAGACAGAAAAGGGAAGTGCAAAGAAGAAGGAAACCCTTTGGTTCTCAAATACAGTAGCAGAAAAGGTCAGGGCCAAAAGGCTGGCCTTCAGGAAATATAAGGGAACACAACGGATGAAGATAGGGAGGCATACCAAACTGCCCTAAGGGAAGCAGGGAAGGCAGTAAGGCAGGCAAAGTCCCAAACTGAGGAAAAACTAGCACGAACAGTAAAAGAAGGTGACAAGACTTTCTATAGATACATTAGTGAAAGGAGAAAGTCCAGAGGGGGTATTGCTAAACTGTGGAGAAAAGAAGCATGTGAGGAGGGACCTTAAAGGCATCTATCCTAAATAGATACTTTTGCTCAGTATTTACTAAACAGAAGGTAGGGAAGGGCCCACAGCTCAGCATCATGGACACAGGGGGGAGGGAGGTGAGCACTACTCCCTTCACAAAAGAAAGGGTCCTACAAGAGCTTGCTAAGATCAGGGTGGATAAGGAAATGAGACCTGATGGCATACATCCCAGGGTACTTAAGGAGCTAAAGGTGGAACTAGCAGAGCCATTAGCAGAACTGTTTAGTGAGTCTCTGAGCACAGGAGAGGTCCCAGAAGACTGGAGAAGGGCTCATGTGATCCCGCTTCACAAGAGTGGTAGCAGGGAGGAGGCGGGGAACTACAGACCAGTCAGTCTTACCTCAGTAGTGGGCAAGATTATGGAGGCTCTTCTTAGAGAAGGATAGTGCAACACCTGGAATCCATAGGGCACAGGATCCAAGACAGCATGAGTTTACAAAGGAAGGTCCTGTCAAACTAATCTCATAGATTTCTTTGACTGGGTAACCAGAGTGGTGGACCAAGGGGAGCAGTTGATGTTGCCTACCTTGACTTCAGCAAAGCTTTTGACACTGTTCCACATAGAAGATTGATAAATAAGCTGAGTAGGCTCAGGGTGGTCAAGTTGGCAGTCAACTGGGTGGCAAACTGGTTGGCCAGGCAGAAAACAGAGAGTGGTGGTAAATGGTATACAGTCAGAAGAGATGCAAGTCACAGAGGGTACCTCAGGGATCAGTCCTGGGGCCAGTCCTCTTCAACATCTTCATTAGTGACCTTGCGGATGGACTAGAGGGCAAGGCTTGTCTGTTTGCAGATGACACCAAGATCTGCAACAGAGTAAATGATCCAGATGGGGTGGGCAGAATGAGAAGAGATCTGGATAAACTAGCAAAATGGTCAGAAGAGTGGCAACTGGGATTTAATGCAAAGAAGTGCAAGATCATGCGACATAGGGAAGAGAAAGCCTGAAGCCACTTATAGGCTGTGAGGGGAGTTGCTAGCAGTCACAAAGGAAGAAAGAGACTTGGGCATCATCATCACTGATGACCTGAAATCATCAAGCAGACCTCTAAAGCGGTAAGAGTGAGCTGAAGTGTTAAGGAGGTGTATTAGTAGAAATTATCACAAGTCGTAAGAGGGAGGTAATAATCCTCTTTACAAGACACTGTATAGGCCCCATCTGGAGTACTGTGTGCAGTAATAGTGGCCACACTTCACAAGGACATTAACCAGATTGAGGCAGTCCAGAGAAGGGCAACCAAAATGGTGCAGAGACTGCATCAGAAGACATATGAAGACAGATTAACAGAGTTCAATATGTATACCCTTGAGCAAAGGAGGGAGAGAGGTGATATGATCGAGGCCTTCAAACACCTTAAGGGCATTAACAAGGTGAAAGAGTCTAACATGTTTAAATATAAGAAAAATAGCAGGACAAGAGGACACAGCATGAGATTAGAGGAGGGCTGATTAAGGGGAATGTGAGGAATTCTTTTCACAGAAAGAGGTGGTGGATGCATGGAATGGCTTACCACAAGAAGTGGTGGCTATGAATACAGTGCAGGGCTTCAAACAGGCATGGGATAGGCATAAGGGAGCAATACAAATGACTATGAATAGATAGGCCACTGACAGAGCAAAGGCCGATGGCACATTTATAAGGTAGAAAAAAGAAATGGGCAGACTGGATGGGCCTTGCGGTCCTTATCTGCCATCAACTTCTATGTTTCTATGTTTCTATGGTTTTATATTTTTTTTACTTAACAGGTGGTATTGATCAGAGCCTGGAATAAGAAGCATATTATTTACAAAGGGCACAGAATCCACTTTGAAAACAACTACTCTTCTGAACTTATGGCTCACAGACGTGCTTATATGCTCATTTTCATTGTCCTGAAAAAGCAGAAGCAGTGATTTTCTGCACGCTACCAGGCCAAACTTCAGGTGCATTTTGCTGATAGAATTAAGACATTTGAAGATCCAGATGCAGCTTTTCAGGAATTGAAATCCATTCAACTTCTTTCTGTGGATGCACAGATGGAGGTCACTGAAACCTGAGAAAAGAGGGAGCTCCAGAAAGATTCAAGGTTGAAGGTATCTCCTTCTGGGAAAAAATGCAGGTCTGACTAGGCTCTGTCTGAAGTGAAAGCCTTATTGTAGACCTTCTGTAGAGATGACCACACCTGAGGGCTCTGTATAAGGGTGTTGCTGGATTCATTTGTGTCCTCTTGCAGGACCTGAAGACATTGTTTGAAATGTTACCTTGGACTCTCCTCAGCTGATGGACCTTTTAGAAGCTATTGGGCACTGATTTGTTTTTATTAAATAAAAATGTCCCCCCTTTTTTTCTTCGCTTTTGTAAGTTACTGAAGAGTCTCCCAGGAAGACGAAGATTGTCTGCCTGTATCGGGCTGGAAGGAATTTTTGTATTGGAAGTCTTGGACTTTAAGAACTGAGCAATGGTCTATTTTTTTTTTTTTCTTTCTGGACATGATTATTATCTGTGTTGTTGGTGTTTGATATGCAGAAGCCAATTAGATTCATTAATATTTAGTACATGATCTTAATTTACTTTGGAGATCATGATTTTGCATAGGATTAATTTGCTATTGGTTGGTCCCTTTTTTTGCCTTTATACTGGGGTGGGGCAATATTACTTAGTTTTCAATCTTAGTTGCTGTTTTTAAGAGGTAGAGGTGGAGGCTGTTTTCTTTTATTCGGTTCTATTATCATTCTGTTTCCTCTCTTCTTTTGTCCCACTTTGGAAAGATATATTTGTTTTCTTTTTATAGCAGGTGCTAGAGGAGGGATTTTAATGGATGACCCAGACTCAGAGGGCAGCACCGGCCATGGCTGATATCTAAGGATTTTAGTAGCTGACTCACTGTTTCCTTCTGATGGGGGGCCTGGTCCCTCTATAGGGAATCTGAATAATCCCTTCAGGTGAATGCTATAACACCAGTCACCAATTGTTGTACCAGTTGGGTACTGGCCACATTGGGACCTTGAAAGTTTATGTTTGGGCACAGTCTGTCCAAAGTTTATGATGGAGGGAGATGGGGAGGGGGGAGTTCATGGTTGGGTGGGTCATTTGAGGGCATTACTTTTTCTGTTTTTGGTGGTTGGTAATTGGGTGGGTGACAAGTGGCTAGTTTGGTATGCCATTTCTGTACTGATTTTAAATGAGGTTGTTACAGGTTTGTTCTTTAAAGAGCAGGTGCTTAGTAAGTGTGCATATCTTAAAGAATAAAGATTTGGGGCCTTTGGATGCCTCTGCAATCATTTAGTTTGCTTTTATGTGTTTCTTTACTTACTTTCTCAGCATTTTATTTGTATTTTGCCAACTGCTAGTGAAAAAATCCAACGGAATCCCTGTATGATGATGTCAGAAAATCTTTACTGGCAAGGCTTCCAATGTATTACAATGGGAAACTACAAATCTGTTTGGGGATTTTTATGGATAAATTACACTTCCTGCCACCAATATAATATATATTTAATAGAAATATGTGATTTTTGATAACATGTTCTTTTGTTATAATTTAGCAGGTGACATTTTCTTAACAAACAGATTTTACTTGGAATAAAGTAAAGAGAAGCTAATTATTGTATTCAAAAATGTAAAGTATGAAAAAGGGGTGGAGGCTGTGCAGTATACATTAGGATATCCCTCCAAGGACATACCCTCCCCAAAATTGTCACTGGGAGTAGCACCCAGGTGCTTGTATTAAAATTACTCCTCAGTCAACAGGGTAAGGCCCTCATACTCCTCACAGCCTACATCCCCCAATGTGACCAATCCAATGGTTTCAACCTCGATTACATATTTAAATTACCCCACCCCAAGGAAGTAATAATCCTTGGTGACTTCAATATCTACTGGCTCTCACTGGATGCTAACCCCTACAAAAATGCTGCCGCAGCTATTTATTTCACACAAGTTGTGACTACCCCAACCAGATTCAACTACAGGACTGGAAATTGCACTCAGCTTGACTTGGTTTTTATAAACTACGCAGAGCAGTTAACAGGTACAAAGGTCCTTCCGGACTTTCTCAGTGACCACTCCCCTGTCATCTGCTACTGGTCCACCAGGACCCCCAAGCAACCCTACAAGTGTTCATACCAAATCATCCTCAAACAGGAACAACTTAAACAACTACCAGCACACCTCCAAAACTGTGACTGGACACCCTTGGATGCTGCACCTGTCATTGATTGGACCATTAAATACTTTATTTCCTAATTCAATGCAACTTGTGACATTTACATCCACTACATAAAACTGAAGATAAAAAAAGCTTACAACCCCTGGATAACCTACAAACTACTAAATCAATTGTCTAATAGAGATCACCTGTGGCACACAGCCCAGGCCACCTGGATAACCAGCTGACTGGCAACAGTATAAGGCAGCCAGAAACACCTATATCCAAGTCACCCACCTAGCCAAAGCTACGTACTACAAGGATGCCCTAACCAATTCCTGGGGAGACAGCAGGAAATTCTGGGACAATCTCAGGGAGCTGTCAGGGAAACCCAGCACCCCCCCCATGCTTAACTTTGATGGCACATCTATTCTGGACCCAAAACACATAGCAGACACCTTCAACTCTCTGTTCACTGACCTAAGTGGTGTACTCCCCCCCACTTACTTTTTCAATACTCATTCTAACTAAATGGCCCCAAGACCTCTAGTACACCATTGCTTAACCCACTCTTCTGCTTCAAGCAAATCACACTAACAGAGTCCAAAAAATACATCCTTAGGGTACTTGGCAAGACTAGCTTTAGCAGTGACTGACTGGACCTAAAGCTCCTGCACCTGACACTAGATGCTGTGCTCCTGCCTCTCACAAAAATTCTAAACCTATCACTGTTCCTTAGTCAATTCCCCATTTTATGGAAAACATCATTAGTGACCCCAATTCATAAGTCTGGGGACAAAGCAGTTCCCTCAAACTGTCACCCACTTTCCATTCTCCCTCCACTCTCCTAAGTCTTGGAATGTATAGTCATGGACCAGCTCACTAATTACCTTACCAAGTACAACATCCAATTTCCTGAACAGCATGGCTTCACGATAGGCCATAGTACCACATCTGCCCTCCTTCAGTACACAGATTTAATACACCAGGCAATTGATCATGGGCACTTAGTAGGGTCAATTTACATTGACCTCACTAAGGCATTTGATACTGTTAATCACCTCCTCCTACTCAAATCCCTTCTTGACACTGGTTTATCAACAGATGCAGCAGTTTGGTTTAAAAGCTATCTGGCTGGCAGGTCCGAGCAGGTCAAAATCAGTGTGTTGCCCTCTCCAACAGCAGGCCAGTCCTATCCAGTGTTCTCTAAGGCTCTATACTGGGGCCACTGCTTTTCAGCCTCTTTTTAACTCCTTCCTGCTTGCCTGCACCAGTAATCTCCTACTATATGCAGATGACACCATAATATATGCCAGCCACTCAGATCCACTCCCATTCCTTTGCTCACTCTTCTTCCTCCTCCCCCTTGCTCTCCCACTCCTAACACTGCCCACAGACCCCCTGCCAGCTCCTTTCTCCCCGTCTTCCCACTGTCCTCTCTCTCACTCGTCAGTATCCCCTCTCATCTCCCACTACACTCCCTTTCACCCCTCAGTTTTCCCTGTCATCTCCCACTACACTCCATGACAATTTATAATTTCTTGACAGCATCACTCCCTGCTCTTTCCCCATAGGGTACCTTCCCAATCCTCAAAATCTACTGCACTTCTTACTATAACCTGAATGTAAAATTTAACCTGATTGAAATGTTTTGCTGTAATCTGAATGTTAACACTTTTCACCTGACTGTAACTTTTATTTTGGATTCTAACTCCAGCGCCATGTATCATGTATTCCACTTGCCATGTATTTAGTTCTCTGTTGTGTTTGTGTTAGTTCTGATGTGGAACCTCTGTAAAAGAGTCATTGACTGAAATGTACTATAATCTAAGATATGAATAATTAAATAAAACTGAAGATCATACAGAGGGATAACTATTGAGCAAACATATTGTATAAAAGGTAATGTTTGTTGCTGAAATAAGTATCAATTTCTTTAGCAAAAGATAGAAAAATATATTTAGTTTCTCATTGAAATACAATGAGCAGGTGTTAACTTCTAATAAATAAAAAAAAATATTTTATTTATTTTATTTTGATGAGTTAGTAATTACTTTCTACTTTTGTAATAAAATATTTGTTAGTGGAGTGAAACATTTGGATTTACAGTGTTGTGCTTTTTATACTACTGGTAAAAACATATTCAGTAGAATGCTGGTATTGTGATCTCAGAAACTGCCAGATGCTTAAGAGCCCAGTGTATTTCAATGAGAAACTAAATATGTTTTTTTCTTTTTCAAAGGAAATTGATACTTATTTCATCAACACATTTTGCCTTTTATATGTTAGCACTATATTGCTCCATCTGTATGATTTTACATTTTTGAATACAATAATTAGCTTCTCTTTAATTCTTTCCAAGTAAAATCTGGATATGAAGAAAATGTCACTTGCTAAATTATAACAAAAGATCACAGTATCAAAAATCACATATTTATATTAAATATATATTATTTTCATAGCAGGAAGTGTTATTTCTCCATGAAAATCTGAAAACAGATTTACAGTTTCCCATTGCAATACACTGGCAGCCTTGCCAGTAAAGATTTTCTGACATCATCATACTGGGATTCCATTGGATTCTTTTCCAATAGCAGTTGGCAGAATACAAATAAAATGATGAAAAAGTAAAAAAAGAAACAAATAAAAACAAATGGAATGATTGCAGAGGCATCTAAAGACCCCAAACCATTATTCTTTAAGACATGCACCTGTCAGGAGGTCTAAACCTCACTTTCAGGTTCTTGGCAATATTGGAATGCACACAATCACAGACACATTGCATAAGAGTAATAAACTCATTTATTACTACCAAAAAGGATAAAATCACAGTTGCCCTAAGCAGTTCTAACCAATACGAACCAGGATCCAGTGCTAAGTGTTCCCTATACCTCGAGGTTTCTTTGTGTCTCTTGGCATCTCCGAGGTACAAGACTAGTGTATCACATTATATACCTATGATAATTACTATGGTTACTATAAGATAGAAACATTTCTAGTTATAGAGATGAGCCCTATTGGCTAAATTAGAGGAGGCTGCACAGTCCGAGATAACATTATACAATTTTGTAGTAGTCATCACTGTGTGAAACAAAATAGTTCTTGTACAGAGTCTTACCTAACTCAGTGTAGTAGTACAAATCACCAAAAGGTGGCAATGCTGACTTACATATCATAATTATTCCAAGGACACAGGTGTCTTGGCATCTTACAAGTAAGAAATACACAGAAAATACATAGAAGAATATATGTATTAGCAAGCAAAGTGTATTACAACAATATGGCGTACATATCCTGGCATCCACTCTTATACGGTAGATGCCCTAAGCCCTGTATGTTAGTATAACATATGCTTAAACAGTAGCTGTCTATGGTGTACCTCTGAGGGTACCAATTAGTGTGCAGAGACCACATGTAACATTCCCCCCCTTGTTGCCTCCAAGGGCAACACAGGCAAATCTAGGGAAAGGCCAGGGAGCAGTGGTCATTTACAAACCCAACGCATGAGCTTTGTAAAGGAACTTGAGCTGCTCACGGTGTTGGCACAGTGTGCACCATAGGCAGCATAGCATGATAATCAAAACAAATATCAAAAATGCTTGTACAAGAACAAAGCCTTTAAAAGTAATTTCTAACCAGGTGTTAGTCAATGAATCATTCATGTCACCATCATTAATTAATGAAAGGATAGCTTCATTGGCCTTGGTCATATTATTGCTGATGTGGATGAGGTGTGTGTCTTTCCCGTCAAAAAAAGTGATTTTAATGTAAGTATAAGTGGGTCTATGTGTACATTAAAATATGGTAAGTATTCAGACAGTGTGAGCAGATAATCGGGGTTACCATCGATGATGTCTGCATCCATAAGGGGGACAGGGGTTATAACAGTATGTCCAATGACAGTCTTCTGGTGGGGGACAAAACAAAAATTGGGGTAATCAATAACACGTCACAGATCGATAAGTATAGCTTTTAAAGTTAGTTACCACACAGTACTCCCCATCAGAATTATACTGAGAGCGAACAGTAGGGAGTCTCCACTTTTGCAACTGGACAGGGCAGGTGTAGGCCATCTTCAAAATCCATGTTGACAGGCGATGAACCTCCTCACGATAGGATTGGTAAAGCTTATCCAGAACCAAAGTCGAATCCTAGAAATCGGTGCCATTCTTGGTGATGTCATCATCCATGGTGAATGTCCAATCAATGCTATCTGGAGAATACCAACAAACAGGTTGGATAACATCAAATACATCATATCGGCACAAGTAAATGTATTGCTTCTTCACACAGCAGACTGTGTGCGGAGCCACCCAGGCATTCAGGAAAGGATGGAAAACCAGTAAAGGCGGTAGATCCAGGCGTTCTCTGTAGATGTCTTCGCCCAAATGCCCAATGGAATGTACCAGTGCAAGCTTGTTGAACAAGGCTGTGGTGGGATCAAAACATGGCAAAGAGACAGTAAAAGAAACAAACATAGTATCTCTTATGGAACATTTCTTAGCAGTGAAACAAGGACCAGTGTTAGAGTGCCTGGTCACAAACCCCAGGTTCCTAGCTATAGAAGGAGGAATGGTTAAAGATTGTTGCATACACATAGCAATACAGCTAGGAGTTTTACATCGTGGACAATACTATTTGGAAATACGTCTGTCATGTATAATGTAAGAGATTCTTCAAGATTCTAGATCATGGAAGAGAGTGTTGATGGTAGTGATAATGTATGATCCATAGGCAGAGCAGAGAATTTCTCTAGCAATGTATTGTTTATCTGCTTCTCTGTTGTTCTGTGGAATGAGTGTGTTAATCTTGTCTTTAGAGTCTGCAAATGCCTTAGCAATGTCGTGCATGTTGTATACAGTGTATCTTTCTTCTTGAATAAGGTCATCCACACCATGCAATAATCGGGGTAGTATATTGTTAACCAGACCAGTGGAAAACTTGGCAGAATGAGATTTGATAGCAGCAATGTCTGCTTTATTCCAAATAGACATAGCCATACCAAAAAGGCCTGTGACAGTACCCGTTGCACCTGTGACATCAGAACTGTCAACTTCACGTGTATTACGTTTATGACTTTGGTCTTCAGGATTGGGTTTTCTCCTGAAGTTGCCTCTATGTTCAGTAGAATGGACCCCAGTAATAGGGTCTTGAGTACAAATCTGAAATGCAGCTAAACTATCAAGCAATGATGAACAATAAAATGCTGACATATTAGTATTGTGACACATACCAAATTCTTTCATATTCCAGTAAGTTAGATTAAACAAAACAGGTACATGCATAAATTGTAAGTTATATATCAATGACCCAGGGAGGGCAGTGGCTGTTAGACCAATACGTGGTCCAGGGGTGTGCTTTGAACATTCCAAAAGCTGTTTATCAGTGGGTGGTAACACAAAGAGATACATGGCAGCAGAAGCCATGTGGTGTACAGCACAAAATTTCATAGCAGAATCCTTAGACGAAGAATTACAGTATGAAGGCTCAATTAAGGCAGTAATGTTGTACAAACCAGAATGTCTAAAAGCAGTTTGTAACAAGGACAGAGAATCATATGGGGATAATTTAGCATTGAGCCAACCCTGGAAAGTTCCTTTGGAGAGTTTGGCCACAGGGAGAATTTGTCCTTGCGATGTGGTTTGCCACTCAATTTGTAGGGTAGATTTATCAGGAGCAACAACTGAGGCAGTGAGGTAAGCATCGGAACCTTCCTGGACAGTAATCAGACTATTGAGTATATTGATGGTTACTCCCTCTGAAGGAGATGCTGGATGATCAAGGTGTGGTAGGAAGTTTTGTACTGTGCCTTGGATGAAGGGGATAACTCCTGAGATGAGGAGATAATGGAACAAGATATCCATCTTGTCAGTGTATCTGTAAAGCAAAATCAAACATTAGTAAATTAGTACTATTCCACCCAATGGGTTGAGGAAAAGTAATTAAACTTCTTTATGCAGTTTTAGTTGGTTTGCATGTAACCATTTGTCAGTCAGTTTATTGTTATGCAGGAGTCTAACTTGATAGACCGCTGGAGTGAGCTTGTTGACAATGTGGTATGGACCTTCCCATTTACTGGAGAAGGAATGGGTGGGATGTGCAAATCGGAGTACCATTACCTGATCTCCAACCTGCCAATCCATTTCTTGTGCATGCTTGTCAAACTGTATTTTGGATTGTTACTAGGCCTTGCCCATGCAGTTGGCAGCATTCAAGTGTGTGTGTATGAGGTCTTTTCTGAGTTTTTCCACATATTGATCTACAGACACATGGTCTGCAGTGGGTGTATGCAGGTCAAACAACAGGTGTTCGGGTAATGTCATCTGTCTTCCAGTCATTACCTCAAAGGGTGTGAGCTGGGTGGTGGCTGAGGGTGTACCCCTAATTGCCATACGGAGTAACGGCAGTAAGGAATACCAGATTTTGGGATTGTCCTCAATGAATTTGGAAAGCATTTGCTTAATCTGTCTGTTGGCTCTATCTACTTGACTGAAGATTGGGGGTGGTAAGGTATGTGGAACTTTTGTTGAACTCCAAGGAGTTCAAGAGATTCATTCATCAACTCACCTGTAAAACTGGTTCCTTTGTCAGAGTCTACCTTGGGTAGACTCCACCTGGAGAAAATTTGTTCCACCAGGATTTTGGCAGTGGTTTTAGCAGTGCATGTCTTAGTGGGGAAAGGTTCAACCCACTTGGAGAAGAGATCAGTTACCACAAGAGCATACTTGTTATTTCTGCTGGTATTGATCAGAGGACCAATTAAATCAATCTGTATGGTATGCCAAGGGGCCAGAGTGTTGTTGTGGTAAGAGTTTGGCATTTTTTGGTAGGGATGGGGTTGTTTTGCATACAAACAAGACAATTGTCTATGAACTGTTTGACATCTTTGGTTATACCAGGCGGTGGTCTTAAGCCTTTGGAGGGTATTTTCCACTCCCTGGTGTCCACCAGTGGATGTATCATGCACTTGGTGCAAGAATTCAGATCTGAGGTGTCTGGGGACCACCCACAACTTGGTGGTGGAATTATCTGGCTGATACCAGAGGAGCTTGTCATCTGGGAACAAGTGTAATTTACCTTCATGCCTCCAGTAGGGGTTATGCATGGGAAGTTTCTCTTCAGTACTCTTGTCAAGGAATCTGAACACCTCTTTGAGTTCAGTGTCAACATATTGGGCTGCTGAAAGGTCCAAGGGGGAAAAAGGTTCAAGTTTCTTCCTGAGTGCTGCAATGTGTATGGCTGCATTAACCTCTGGATGGTCCATCATCCAGGTGTCCCACCCTCAGGCCCCTTCCTTGGTAAAGGTGTCTGCCGTGTCACTGAAGGCATGATAGGGGTCATGAAGAGAATGAGCTTTGACTTTGTGTACATAGAGTTTGTGTGCAAATTTTTGTGCCAGTTAATGTATGTATATTACAAATTTCTTGTACTTCACTGGGCTGCCATCAGAGGAGAGGAAGGAGTTCTTCTGCCAGAAAGGAAGGAATCCTGTAAGAGAACAACAAACCCAATTAGAGTCTGTAAAAATGATGGTATCCTCAGTCCCATGCTGGATGAACTCGAGGGCACAGGCCACCGCTGCCATCACTGCATACTGTGATGATGCTACACTGCAATGCTTAGATATTTTAACAGTGTTCCCATAAGGGTAGATCACTAGAATGCCCATCCCTGCAATTTGTTCTCCCTGATGGTAAGATGCTGAACCATCAGTAAAGATGCGATACAAAGTGGTGTTATCAAGTATTTGTGGCATGGCAGGGAGGAAATGACCTGCATCTGGAAGATCAGGTGACTGCAGTGTACAGTCATGGGTGCTCCCCTTGTAAAAGGAATTCATGAGCCAGCATAGACAGAATTTTTGTTGGGTGTACCTGTATGTCTCTATCCTGGAGAAGAAGTGACCACTGTGTCAGTCTGGTGTTGGAGACTGACCCATCCTTCACTCTGTCTGAGAGCAGAAAGGTGGTTGGGGTGTGGTTGGTGTAGATGATCAGTGGAGAGTATCCAAGGATATTCAAAAAGTGCTTGACAGCCCAGAAGGTGGCCAGAAGGTTCCTTTCACAAAGGCTTTACTTCTGTTCTACTGGTGTCAAGAGCTGTGATACATACGCGATAGGTCTCAGGGTGCCGTGTATCTTCTGGGACAGTACTGCTGACATGGCAATGTCAGAGGTGGCACATTCCTGATGGAATGGTAGTGCTGGATTGGGGTTGACCAGAGCTGGGGCAGATGCCAAGGTCTGCTTCAGTGACATCACCACCTGGGTATGTATAGGGCCTCAAGTCCATGGGATGTCCTTTTTCAGTAGCTCATGTAGAGAGGCAGCTTTCTGAGCAAAATCACAGATAAAATATCTTGAATAATTCATCATACCTAGAAACCTTTGAAGAGTTGTCACACTGGTGGCCAATGGTAAGTCTTGCAATCCCTGTATCTTCTTCCAGGTAGGACTTCGACCTTGGTCAGTTATTTTTAGACCCAGAAAGAGTACTTCTTTATGACATAGCTGTGCATTTGCTGGATTGCATTTCAGGCCTGCTCTCTGAATGAGGGTCAGTAGTTCATCCAAGAGATCCAGATGTTGTTCCTGTGTGGCAGTTGCCAGCAACAGGTCATCCACATACTGCAAGAGACATTGGGGAGTAGAGAAACCCTCAAGGGCAACCATCATATGCAGATGGAACAGGGACGGGCTATTATGGAATCCCTGTGGTAAGCAAGTCCACGTGTACTGTCTTCCTTCAAAGGTGAAGGCAAACTTGGATTGACTCTTGGGGGCCAATGGTAATGACCAAAAACCATTGGAGATATCCAGGGAACTGAACCATTTCAGGTCAGGGGTCAAAAGTCGTAGCACATCAGGTGCTGATGCCACAGTTGGAGAACAACTGGGGGATACCTGATTCAGTTTCCTGTAGTCAATAGTAAGTCTCCAGGTGCCTGTGGGATTTTTCACAAGCCACACGGGGAGATAGCAGTAGAAACACAAGTTCTGATGACTCCTTGCTTGAGAAGTGACTTGATTGTTTCTCTGAGAGAAGGCAAGGCCTCAGCTGGAAAGGGATACTGCCTTTGCCTCTCATGTGCTGGGCCTGACACCTCGATGACAGTGTGCATTCTGCCATAGTCATGTTTGTTAATTGCAAATGCTTCCAAATGTCACTGTAAAATGGGGAGAAGCTTTGGAAAAAGCTCATGATCTTTGAACAAATCTATGACATCATACTCTTTGTTGTTAGCAGAGATTGTCACCACAACGTGTGGATCAGGGATCAAAATGGTGTGATATTGACCCTGTATCTGTATCAATAGCATGTTAGCTAGATCTACCACACAGCCGTGTGGTGCAAGAAAATCAATTCCTATGATACTAGGATGATCATGCATTACCATCAGTTGGAAAGTGTGTGAGGCCTTTAAATGGCATAGCCCTACTGGTAGGGCTAGAAATCGGTATAGAGGAAGCCTAGCACCATCTACTCCTGACATGTTGGTCCTCCATCCGGTGGACCAAGGAGATGTGTCTGGGTGTTCATCATGTAATACAGACACAGCTGCACTTGTATCTAGCAAAACTACGAGTAGGTGTCCCCCGACCTCGGCCTCGGTGCAGGGTCTTCCATTTGTATTCAAGACCAGCTTGTTTACAATCTGGACTGGGGCCTGTAATTGTCAATCTGTACTACTGGGAGCATGGAGAGGTTGGGCCTGACTCCTGTGAATCACTTCACCATGCTGCACCAATGCTATATAGAAAGGAGCTTCCAGGTTCAGGCTTGTACGGACCTGAAGGCCTGCACTTCCAGTATCGCCATGACCCATTGAGGTCTGGGTCACTGGTTCCACATCCACAAGGGCCTGTGCAGGAACAGTGTCCGCTACAGAGCACACTTGTCCCAGGAGTTCTTGGAGTTTCTAACTTTCCTCAGCTTTTTCCCTATATGAAAGGGCCTGTCCTTTGTTGTTGTGGTTTACCCTTACCCTTAAGCTTTTTATTCTTATGCCAATTCCGGTTCCCACCCCATTGTTGTTGTTGTTGTGGTTGTTGTTGGTGTTGGGTCTTTTAGGGGTGTTGGTTATCAGCTGGAGGGGCCTGTTGATGTTGGGCCTGTTGGTGTTGGGCCTGCCCTTCCACAGTGTAGTGTCTTGTGGCCTCTGAAGCAGGCTCCATGGTGGCTACTTTCTTGGAACCAGAGTCCTGATCATGGATGTAGAGTTGGTAAACTCTCTGAGTCTTCTGAAGGATGTCGGCAAACCTGTCTGTACTAGGGCAGGTGGTTGGCTCTATCTTTTCTTGTACTGCAGGAATCATGTTCCTAAGGAACAGGGTCTTATACGCAATAAGATCTTCATCTGCAGCTTCTTGTGCCAGGTGCTTTCCTGCTCAGTAGGCCATCCAAAGTCTCTGGTGGTAAGTCACTAGACTTTCCTTTGCATTCTGTTTTACAGGGTATGCAAGCATCACTCCTACTACACCTGGGCTGTGAGCAGAAATGAGCTCAGCTGCAACCTCATCAAAGGTGGCATTCCCATCCTGGTAGATGGCATCGGGGAGTTTGGCCCACAAACTAGGATCGATGGTCTGGTGTAGTATCTGGACATGGTATTCTGCAGTGAGGCTAAGCATCTCACATTTAGAACTCACCTTTTCTAAGTGACAGCTGAGATTGTCAAACGGATTCATCTGACCGATACTGTCAGCTAGTTGTTGAACAGAGTAGGCCATTTGTAGGGGATTATTGGGTCGATCAGGCAGAGGTAGATTGTCTCAGGCGTTGTCCAGGGTGGCTCGAGCTGCAGCCTCAGCCGCAGTATGAATGATACCATCCTGAGTGCCAATCTCTTTTAGAAGCTGCCTTATCTGGGTTTTGATGGCCCGTTTACTTCTCTCAGGAAGAGGTACATTAGCTATTGCAGCTTCAATCATCGTTTCTATCTCTTGCCTATCTTCCACATTAATAATGGCTATTGGTGGTGCCATCAGGACCAGGCCTGGGCCTGCTCTCCTCCTATCATGGGGGCCACCATGCTGGCATCTTCCATGATGGGCATCATGATGTCGATGACATATGACATGGTGTGGGTGGAGTGGGGACCCAACATGTTGTGGATGGCTGGGTGGGGTTTCTGGACCATAGTAGGGGTGTGACTGGGCATTGTACTGAGAGATGTCATCATCTGACAACTCCCCTTCAGATGAAGTGTGTAAGACAGGGGCTACACCTCCCATCGCCTTAACATGTCCAGCCAGTACTTCCCACTGATGGCGCGTTTCGCCATCTTAGTTTTACATTCAGCATGACTCACAGTTGCAAAATCCGTATCAATCTCATCCTGCATTTGCTCCTGCAACACTCTATACGCGGCGTTTAGTTCGCGGTTGTCCCTAGTAGCCACTTCTAAATCATTACGTACCTGGTTCAGCTCATCCTGTAGCTCTACCATCTCCTCATTCAGCTGTGCATTCGCTGTACTTAGCAAGTCATTCATATGTAACACCTGTCCCTTATCCTGTCTCAAACTTTCACACTCCTGCTTTAACATGCAAATTTCCTATTCTCCAGCTTGAGCTGGATGATGCAAAATTGAATCCTTTTCATTTCGTAGAGTCTGGAGTTCAGACTCCAAGTTCTGCTGCAGTCTAACACATTCCATTTCCTGCAAACCCATCTGCTGTTTAAGAGATGAAATTTGCAAATCAAGGGTTCGAAACCTCTTTTCGGAGGCCTCCAGAGCAGCATAGAGAGCCATGACCATCAACCCTTTAGCTTGATGATTATTGGTTGATTGTTTTGTCTCTGTGTTATTGGTTGATTGTCTCGTTTCTGTGTACTGGGTTGAAATCCCATAGGGTTTCAATAAGGTTTTCGGATTGACTTGCATCCCACACAAAGTCAGCCCATCCTCCATGGGAGGTAAGGAAGTTCGAGACATAGAGTCTCAGTTCTGCACCCATATTTCATACGGTGGCCATTGTTTGGGAGGGAACGAAAAATAAAACTGTGAAATGGTGCCGTGCTATGTATCGATCCACAGCAGAAGCACTTTATACATAGCCGGGCTACTGTAAAAGTTGTAGGCTTACAATTCAAAGCTGCGCTGGATTGAGTCGAGTCAGCATCGACCACACCCAAAAAGAAGGCAGCCAGACTTTGTAAGTGACTACAAACTGGTTTTAAAACAGGAGAGGTGATATGGGAATGTACACCTATTGTCCCCGTGGGAACAGGAAAAATTACAGCAACAAGCAAAAACTTACAAACACCAAACATCGCCTGCACGTGGTCGCCAATTATCAGGTGGTCCAAACCTCATTTTCAGGTTCTTGGCAATATTGGGAATGCAAGCAATCACAGACACATTGCATAAGTGTAATAAACTTGTTCATTACTACCAAAAATGATAAAATCACAGTTGCCCTAAGCAGTTCTTACTAATGTGAATTGGGAACCAGTACTAAGCATTCCCTATACCTCGAGGTTTCTTTGTGTCTCTTGGGATCTCCGACGTACAAGACTAGTGTATCACATTATATACCTATGATAATTACTATGGTTACTGTAAGATAGAAACATTTCTAGTTACAGAGATGAGCCCTATTGGCTAAATTAGAGGAGGCTCCATGGTCCAAGATAACATAATACAATTTTGTAGTAGTCATCAGTTTGTGAAACGAAAGAGTTCTTATACAGAGTCTTACATAACTCAGTGTAGTAGTACAAATCACCAATAGGTGGCAATGGAGACTTACATATCATATTTATTCCAAGGACACAGGTGTCTTGGCATCTTACAAGTGAGAAATACACAGAAAATACATAGAAGAATATATGTATTAGCAAGCAAAGTGTATTACAACAATATGCGTACATATCCTGACATCCACTCTTATACAGTAGATGCCCTAAGCTATATATGTTAGTATAACATATGCTTAAACAGTAGCTGTCTACGATGTACCTCTGAGGGTACCAATTAGGGTGCAGGGACCTCGAGTAACACACCCTTACTAAGCACCTGCTCTTTAAATGAGAAAGGTTTAAATAATTTGATAAAATGAGCCAGATTTCTGCAGGAGTTAAATTGGTTGAGATGTGATATAGGTTTTCTTCAGAAACATGAGTCTCAAACATGGAACATAGTAAATTTTGACATTCTTGGGTGGGGTTGATTTTTGCTGCAGTTCGCCGCTCTTCAATAAAAGCAGATGTTGGTCTTTTACTCTGAATGGGTCTTCCCTTTCAATTGCAGTAGGTACATATGGACCCGGGGGGGGATATGTGGGGATTTGGGGAATATATTTAGGCTAGTTGTTACATTTAATCTCAGTTTATGCACCACCACCCCCTTCTGGTGACTTTTTTCTGTAATTTTTTTTTTTTCAAATTAAGGTTTATTAAGTTTTCACAATAATGAGAACAGTTCCAGGAAACAGGGTATATTTGACATGATATATACAATACAAAGGATCTGTCCTCATCCTCCCCCCTCCTCCCACCCCACCCCTCTTCCCTCCCAACAACCTTATTAATACCCCTCCTCCTCTACTTATTCAACACAGATATTCATCTACAATCTACTTGAACAAAGAAATGATATATACAGGGGTGGTAATCTCAGCGGGAATACAATGTATGTAGGGGGTCCCATATTTTTGCATATTTCTCAGGCTTATTATTAAGACTCACTATTGCTTTCTCTTTGTTCTAAGATTTGCAAGGAGTTCATTGAGCCATTCTGAGTAGGAGATGTCATCACTGTCCTTTCAATGACGTAGAACTACTTTTTTAACTAACATGGAGATAAGGGCCTGTGGTACCTTCTAATAGGCATAGGAATCCCCATGTATGCACCTAGTAGGCAGATTTCTGGGGTGAATACCTCATGCAGACCCAATAAAGGGGAAATTTTTTGCTGAATATTAGTTCAGAGTGGAGTAAGTTTGGGACAAGTCCAGATGTGGTATAGAGAGCCTTCTTCTTTCCTACATCTAGTACAAGTGGGTGATGAGAGAAGACTGAATTTAAATAGTTTCTGTGGGAATAATATAAGTTATGTAATATATGAAATTGGGTAAGACGTAGCCTGTCTTGGGTAATGTATTTATGGCAATTTAGCCATAGTGCAGTCCAGTCTAGTGCTTGGTCAGGAAAAAAGGTTGCCCAGTAGTCCAATGGAGCAAAACAAGTCGGATAAGCCCAATTATATACTATTTTGTAACAACTGGACACCGATTTTTGGGGGGCCAACTAAGGGGCCTATTTCGCTATGAAAGGCTGGAGTATCCTGTTGAGGAGGAGTTAGTCTGAAGACTTTCAACATGAGATGTTTAAGTTCGAAAATTTTAAAGATATAGTTTGTGGGTATATTATAGGTGTTTAAAATCTCAGCAAAGGAGAGCCAGGAGTTCTCTTCTGAAATAAATGATTAAAGGTGTAATTCAGTGATATGAGGTAGCCAGTTAGCCACAAGTACTTTGTTGTCTATCCTTAAATTTGGATTCCCCCATATAGGCTGTGATGGAGCCTGAATGTGATTATATTTAAGGAAGTTACATAGTTGTGAGTGAATTTTAATGGAAGTGACAATGGGTGTTGGTTTTAAACTTGGAGGATGTGCCCCGGCCTTAATATAGAGAAGTGCAACTAGGTTTAAACCATTGGCATGAATGAGAAATAATTCAATTTTAAGCCATTGGGGAGAGAAAGGTGAAGTAAATACTTTGTCCTTGGGGGATAACCATCGAAGGTATTTAACAATGTGGCTGGTCCAATGATAGAAAGTTAAATGAGGGAGGCATAAACCCCCTTTATCTTTGGGGGCTGCTAGCTTGAAATAAGCCAGCCTAGGTTGTTTGATAGACCAAATGAATCTCGTGATAAGCCTTTGAATATTACTGAACAAAGAAAGAGGTAACCAGATATTAAGTAATTGTAGGGGGTAGAAAAGTCTAGGAAATACGTTCATCTTAACTAAGTTGATTCTGCCCCATAGGGAGTTTAGACTACCTATCTAAATCTAGACTAATAATTTTCACGAGGGAGTCTAAATTTAGTTTTTAAAAAAGGGCCAGATTCCTTGGGATTATGATACCCAGATATTTTAAGGAATCTTGTTTCCATGACAAACTCCACTCAGTGACGGATCTTTTGATTACCTTATGGTTAAGGGGAAATACAAGTGTTTTATCTATATTTAGTTTGTAGTTAGATAATTGACTGTATTTTCTGACAAGAGATAGCATGGGGGGAATGGAAGTATCTGGAAAGGATAGTTGTAAGAGAATGTCATCGGCATATGCCAAGACCTTAATTATTTGGGATGAGACAGGTATACCTTGGATCTGTTCACAGTCCGTTAGTCTACGGATCAGGGGTTCCAGATATAAATTATAAAGTATAGGAGATAGGGGACATCCGTGTCTAGTACTGGATTGTAAGGAGAAAAGATTGGATATCACACCATTGGCAGTAATCTGCACTGAAGGGGCATGATATAGTGCTTTTGTCCAGTTTTGGAATTTTAAGAGGAATTTATATGCATTGAGGGCATGGAGCAAAAAGTTCCAGTTCACTCTATCGAACGCTTTCTCAGCATCGAGCGAAACTAAAACTGCAGGAAAATGATCATCTCTAGATGCTGAGAGAATGTGTGAGAGTGTTCAGAGATGGTCTACCGATGTGCGTCCTTTCATGAAACCCACTTGTTCTGGTCTAATAAGTAAGATGACGTTGATACGTTTGGCTATTAATTTAGTTAGTATTTTAATATCCTGATTTAGTAAGGATATTGGATGGTAGCTAGTAGTTAATTCCAGGTTTCTATCAGGTTTAAGAATAAGAACAATTAAAGCTTTGAATAAAGTGTGGTCTACAGATGCACCAGCTAAAATTTGTTGAAATAGGGGCAATAGTAAGGGAATTAACTGCTTTTGACATTTTTTATAAAAGTTGGCCTAGAAGCTGTCCGGGCCCGGTGTTTTGTCAGAAGGTAGGCATTGAATCATTTTAGCTATCTCCGTATAAGATATGGGGGCTATAAGTGACTATTGATTTGTCTCAGAGAGTAAGGGTAGTTTGGATGCAGTTAGATAAGAGTCTAACTCTTGGTCCGAGGGTGGATCTGACATGGAACCATACAGTTTGGTACAATAGGCTCTAAATTTAGATACAGTGTCTAATGGGGATGTTTTCAAAGTGTCATCTTCTTGGGAACGGATAGAGGAAATGTATTTAGATGATTCCTGTTGTTTGATTCTGAGTGCCAATAGATGTCCTGCCTTTTCCCCCTGGTCTGTATATGATGCTTTTGTTCTCAGCATAGCAAATTCAGCTTTTTCTCTCAGAATCTCCAGGAAAGCATCCCTCAATTTAGTTAACTTTTGTCTAATATCTTCTGGGGAATGGGGAGTCAAACTTGTTTCAATTGCACAAATCTGACTAAGTAGGTTGAGTAACTCTTGTTCCCTTCTCTTCTTTCTTTGGGAAGATAAGCTAATCAGTATGCCCCTAATATAGGCTTTAAAAGCACCCCATATAAAGTCTGGTCTGGACGTGGAACTTAGATGGACCTCGATGAATTGCTCAGTGTGTTTGTTGAGCATGAAGATCACTGCGGGTTCCTTCAAAAGCTGATTATTAATTTTCCACCGTGCATTCCTTTTGGGAGAAGATAAAAAGGATAAATGACAGATTACTAATGAATGATCGGAGGGTGGGCAAGGTTGAATAGATACATTCAGAACTCCGACCAGGAGAATTTGAGATAATAGTAAGTAATCAATACGGGATGCTGTATCGTGAACAGGGGAAATAAAAGTATATCCCTTTTCAGTGGGATGAAATATACGCCATATATCTCATAATCCAAAATAGTCAACCAACTCATGGAATGCTCGTTGCGCTGGTGAAAGACCTCTGTGAGATCCGCTGCAGTGATCAAGTGAGGGGTCAAAAACAGTATTCATGTCACCACCAAGGATTATTGGTAAGAATAAAAAGGGAGTTAAGACATTGATCAGCTGTGCAAAGAAGTCTGGAGAGTCCACATTGGGTCCATAATCACTTCTCAACAGCAGTTCAATAGTGTATAAAGTGCAGTGAATAAAAACAAATCTACCCTGTGGATCACTGATCAATTGAATGAGAGAAAAGGGAATGTTTTTTGATATGAGGATCAAAACCCCACTACTTTGGGTAGTACCCCCTGCTGAAAAGACATGACCCACTTGTTGTCTCCTGAATCGATTTGCCTCCAAGTACAGAAGATGTGACTCCTGTATAAATACATCTATGGATAATAATGCTAAATGTTTCAGCACTTTACATTGTTTCAATTGTTGTCTGAGGACTTTCACATTTCATGTGGCAATTTTAATGGCATTAGCCATATTCACTATAAGAAAGGAGAATATTCCCATTGAGCCAGAAATTTCCCCATGTGTCTGTATTGAAAATCCCCCCTTCTTCTTACCCATATAAAACTGCATACTTCTTACTACCCCCAAACTACCTCTTCCAGATAAAGAAACAGGTTTATTTAAAGGAAACAACCCAACCACTCCCCCATATCCCGCTACTATTGCGGACTGCATTCCACAGCTAGCCTTCATCATCGCTCCTGCCCTCCAGCCACCTTGAATTATTCCCTGAATTAATGTAAATAATAAGATAAAATGTAGGAGTCATTCTAACATTAAGTAGATATATATTAATCTCAAATAAATTAGTGAGTTACACATATTATCCAAACTATTAAATGAGCTATTAATTGTTTCTTTGATTAAACCTAATTAGCTCCCTATATATGTCAACTAAGGTAGGGTATTTATAAAGTCCCCCAAACATACAGAGTCAAAACAGGACAATTCAGGTCCTTAATTCAATCTAGTAAAACAAACTTTGCACTTCAATAAGCCCTTTTAACAAAGTAATGCTCTGGTGACCTCTAGTAGGCATTGTGATGAACTGTACAAAACCAGAGGTACCAGCAGGAAAAAAAATGTAGAAGTCATTCTAATATTAGGTATAGACATATTAATCTCAAATTAAATGAGTGAGTTGCACAGCTTATTCAGCCCATTAAGTGAGCCATTAATTGTTTCTTTGATTAACCCTAATTAGCTCTCTCTATATCTCTATTCAGTAATTAACTAGAGTAGGGTATTTATGAAATCCCCAAAACATACTGAGTCAAACTAAAGCAACTGAGCTCTCTAAGTAATTCCATTAAAACAACATATGCATTGCAGTAAACTTTTGTAACAAAATAAGACTCCAGTGACCTCTAGTGGACATTATGAAGAACTGTACAAATTGAGAGGCACCGGTGGAAAGTAAAAATTACACTCGGCAACACGACACAGTTCAAATCGCATCAAAAAGGCGATAAAAGCAGAGATCTGTGCGTTTCAAGTACCAGATATATGAGTGGAGTTCCCGATGTTGCTAAGCAAGTTCACGGAGACTGTGTTAATAATACATGCCATTCCTTTTCGGCAGACAAATGCGGAAACAGCTGTTCTTATAAGAACTGTTACACTTTGCTTTATGCACATATTTAAATATGGACACCTTGCATTCTTTGAGATACTTGTCTGAGTATTAGCTAAATGAATAAGCAATCCTTGGTAAGAACATACGTGAAATATTGATACCTCACGCTATTTGCATGCAATGTTCATCAGATTTCAGTAAGATGAATAGGCAGACCTCAATAATGGCAAGTCAGGTATTGTGGAAAAGGTCAGGCAAGGAGGCTTTCAGACTTGTACGAGCAGTGTCAGGGTCTTCGTAGTTGTGCCATACACCTACCAGCAAGACTTGTAACTTTGCAGGGTAATTCATACGGAAATAAACTCCCGCAGTGATCAATTTGGATACAAGAGGATGGAAGGCAGTGCCGAGTTGCCATATAGTAGCTGACAAATCCTATGCAATCCGGATCTTGACTCCTTCCCAGTGGACTTCTTGAACCTCCCTGACCTTAGAAAAAAAGTGCTGGCATTCTAGATAATTAAGAAATCTAAAAATGAGCAGTCTCGGAGGGGGATCCAGTTGGGGCGGGGTCAGTCTGAGTGCTATATGTGCCCTTTTGATCACATACCTGTGGATAAATGGTGAAGGGACAGCTATTGTTTCAGCAAATTTTTGCATGAATAATATGGCATCTTGACCTTCCTGAGTCTTTGGTAACCCTATAAGCGCCACATTGTTCCTGCAGCTCTGACCTTCAAGATCCTCTATTTTGAGCTTCATTTTTGCAATCTTTTGTCTAGTCACTGTAAGCTCTGGATCAATCCTGTCTATGTGCTTTTCAAGGCATATAACCTGGGTTTCCATGTCAGCTGTTCGGCGAGAAATATCCTCCAGAGCATGTGAGATTGACTTTGTCTCTGAGGTAAGGTATCTCAGCTCTTCTTTGAATGGTCTAAATTCTGCTAGAAAGCCAGCTAAAGTGAGTGGTTCCATTTCTGATGGCATGCTAAGGTTCCCTTCGGCATCCAAGTTGCTAGAGGCTCTAGGCTTTTTAGGACCTTTCTCAGGAGTTGCTGGTGGCGTGTGTTTCAGTAAAGCTTTCCTTATCTCAATCTCCATTAAAGGAATCCAATTAATAAGGGGTGGATAATCACTTGAGTCATCTTCTGAGCAGGATTTTAGATGATTTCCAGTGTTCTAACTCAGAAAATAAGATGAAAAGATAAGCGTGTGGCTGGAGTGAATAGAGAGAGCTAGAACCGGGCTGTCTGCATCATGTGGTCACCAAATTTGTTTTTTTCTTAGCAGAGCTGTCAGAAGGTCAAGTGATTTGTGTAGGAAACTGGAAATGTGTGGAATGCCCTGTTTTAGATAGAAATCCAATTTCTAGAAAAATGACAGGGTCTTGTTCCAAGCAGTCATGAGCATTGTTAATGGAAGGAGGCTGGGTAGTTCCTTGGAGACAACAGTTTCTCACTGTAAAATATTATACGTTCTATTACCCAGCCTCAAATTCCTATGCTCGCTTAGACTGGTTCTACATGCAGCAGAAATGGACCCATAATTTTAAGGAGATGCATATTCGTCCTGTCGTATTTTCTGATAATGCCTTGGTACCTAGTAAGATAGAGGTAGGGCTGACAGATTGGGTTGGTCTATGGCGTTAGAATGTGGGCTTACTTCAGTATCCTCTCCTGGTTTCCTCACTCAGGAATATTATTAAACAATATCTGGTACAGAATGATGGGAGAGATACCCCTCTGAAATATGCTTGGGATAGGTTAAAAGCCGTATTATGGGATTACTGGATCTCATATGCCTCTTGAAAGAAAAAGGACTCAGATAGGAGATTTTCTCAAATAGAAACTCAGCTGGCCAAATTAGAAAATGTCCATAAGCAGACCAGTGATCCCTCTTTACTACCACAAATCCAGAAAACTAAAGAAGATCTGAATAATTTGGAACTGTGCAAGGTCAAAAATTCACTGTGCTTCACAAATCAAAAATATTATGAAGGAAAGGTACGGTGGGCAAATTATTGGCTATGCAGCTTAGGAAGCAGGAAGCAGAAAGATATAGCCCATTGATCATACAGGATACCACCTTGTAGGAGAGTCACACAAACCCTTCCCAGATCAATTAGGCCTTTTCTGAGTATTGTTCCCAATTATATACTAGGAAGGAGGCTAATGAGCATGAGGTGAGAATTGCCAACTTTTTGAAGGAGATTCAGTTGCCCACCCTCTCCCAGAAAAACAAGATGGTTTAGACTCTCCTTTTACAGAGGCAGAAATAGCTGACATCATAAAGAAATTTAAAGTGGGAAAATCTTTGGCCCCAGACAGGTTTATATCAAAATTGTACAAGTTATTTGCTCCTTAATTGGTCCCTATGCTGACCAAGCTATGTAATTTAGTACAGGAGTTGGGAATCTTGCCAGATTCCTGGAATGAGGCTGTAATAATAGCATTACCAAAGCTTGGTAAGGACACCACGGGTTGCATGAATTTTCAACCTATTTCTCTCCTTAATTATGGTTTTAAAATGTATATTAAACTAATAAGTTTGAGGTGGCAAAAAGTGATTTCCTCTCTGATCCATACAGATCAGACAGGGTTTATTCTGGGCAGATACAGGCACAGTACTATCTGGAAACTGTTGAATGTTATGTTGGCCTCACAGACTTGGTGAAAGACACACTGATGGGTGGTAATAGCAATACTGAGAAGGCATTTGATTGCCTGGATTGGTGATTCCTTATGAACACACTTTAAAATTTTAATTTGGCCCAAAATGTTGTAGTTGGCTGAGAAATATTTATGATAAACCTTTTGCCAGGTTTTGAAATAGTGGTCTTATTTCTTTTAAATTCCAGATAGAGAGGGGAATGAGGCAGGGGTACCCTCTCTCACCCTTTTTGTTTGCATTAAGTGTTGAGACTCGTACAGTGCTGATACATCAGTTGGAAACATTCAGGGGTGTAATGATAGCTGGGAAGGAGCTATATATTCCACAATATGCTGATGATACACTTCTATATCTTTCTGACCCCTCTACTTCCCTTCTGATTGTTAAAAACCTATCCTTTAGGTATGGGTAGATTTCTGGCTTCAAAATTAATTAAACTAAATCTGAAATATTATATTTGGGCCACCATTCTGGGAACCCTCTTCTGAATACTTCTGGGTTTAAGAGGGTGAAAGGGAGGGTTCAGATACCTGGGAGTATGGATCTCCTTTGATATTTCAAAATTGTATCATGCTAATTTTATTAAATTATTAGGGAGTGTTCAAGAAGACTGTTTGTGTTGGAGGGAACTGCCTTTATTGGTGAATGGTAGGGTGGAAGTGATTTGCATGAATGTATTACCATGTTTTCTTTTTTTATTTTCAGTTTTACCTATCTCTCTTCCAGGGCCCTTTTGTCTATCCTGAAAGGTACTTTGTCTAAATATATATGGGTGGCAGGGAAGACAGCTGTGAAAAAAAGGGTCTGTCCTCTATACATCCAAAGTTGGGGGGGTTAGCAGTTCCAAATTTTAAAGCATACTATTGGGTGGTGCAATAGTGCCATTTTGTTACTTTTCTTTCCAATGCCTCCCCCCTCACCGAATGGGTCCAATTGGAATCTGCATCTCTGTCATTTACTACAATGGCAGATATTCCATTTGTGGATATCACTACTTTAAGATCCTTAAACATTTCTAATCCATTGGTGTTACCATTACTGAAAGTCTGATGTAAGATATGTCAGGATTTTAAATTGAACTTTCAACTATGTGTTGAGATGCCTATATGTTCCTGCTTTATTTTCCTCCCAGCTATTTACTGTAGATCCAGGTTTTTTACAATTGGTGGATAAGGGTCCTAGGCAGGTCGAGCAAGTTTTAGAGGGACAGGTTCTTAAAAATTTCTTGCAACTTAAAAATGAATTTGGTCTTTCATTCAGGAACCTTTTTTGTTATCTGCAAATCCACCATTTTTTGTCTGATACTGTACAGAAGGATGCACTTCAAGGGGCTGGTAATCCATTGTGGGAGTTGTTTCTTTCTTTTGCTAAACAGTCAATGGTGAAGGACTTGATTTCTAAACTTTATAAAATGATTTTAGATTTTGAAATGAATCCCATAGTTTCAACAAAAGCTAAGTGGGAAAAGGAAGGAGGGAGTACAATTGGATGATGAGACTTGGGCACAGATCTAGTAAGGAGTTCATGCAACCACAGCCTCACTCTTCTGGCAAGAGTTTAGATGGCATATCATAATACAATATTTTTGGGTGCCAGTTATGGTCAAGCATTATGGGAGCCACAACTCTGTTCTGTGTTGGAGGGCCATTGGCAGCATAGGAACTCATACTCATATATTTTTAGACTTTCCCTGACCTACAACCATATTGAAGGGAGATAGAGATTCCACCCTTATTTTCTACTTGGATCTTTGGACTACCCCATTGGGGGATCCACAGCACATTGGCTAAATATTTGTTCTTTATCTTGGTGGCAGCTGTTATTAAATCTATAACTCAACATTAGTTGACTAAGACTGTCCCATCTAAAGATCAATGGATAAGAAACTGTAAAGAAATTCTGGTTATGGAACAAATTACAACTTCTTTAAGGCTTCAAATGGATAGGTTTAAGAGCTGCTGGCTGCATTTTTTTTTCACTTCATAGCAAACAGGGAAGGGATATCTGTTGTGGAAATTCTGTCTTGTTACAGTTAGTTGAATACTGCTATATCCAGATACATTAATGACCATATTCTGGTTTGTATCTACTGATCTCTTGTCTCTAATGATGTATTTTCTGTTTTTGTGTATTGTAATTTGAATACCTTGTCCCCCTCTTATGTTATGTCTTGAATGATTTCAGATGGGTGTTTATTATTTTTGCTGAATTAAAAATTTAATAAAATTATAATTTCAAAAAAAAGAGAGAATCACATATCATTTGATGGTATTGTATTAACGCACAGGCTTTGCTTGCTTTTTCTTCACACAATGTACTTATATGTTCAAACTATTTAAATTCTGCAAGACAGATATAAATAATGTACAACAGCTTCTAAGATACAAAGTCTTTTTTACATTTCTGTTAGCCACTTGAACAAAACAGTATAACCAATCGATAACCTCAACACCAACAAAATATCAATGCCATACTAGTGTCTCTGGAGAAACAAATATCTTAGTCTTCTCCCAAACATATCTAGAAAACCATGCCTGACTGCACGTAAACACAAAACTTCCATATATGGATTGGCCTCTCAGAGCCACTTAGTTTAAAAGAAGACAATTTAAATAATATTAAGCTGTTAATGGAACACCATGCTGCACCTGAGAATATTTACAAATGCTTAAGAGATGCTGTACTTACTCTTAATTTAATCTGGTACTGTACTTGCCTCCAGGCGCATGATTCATACTGTGTTAGCCAGCCCAATTGAATGATTCTGGTGCCTCTTAAGCATACTACTGCTGTACGACACCACTGATATCATGTATGATGATGTCATGCAACATGTGCATGAATGCACAATGTGTGCTCACTGAAAACTGATTAGTGAGCATCCACCCACAATACTGGCTCTTTCTGAAATACAGCCCTGGTTCTCGGTGGTGAGCTTGTTGGAACTTGATGTCATGAGGTTGATAATGTGGAAAACATCATAACAGAGAACTTAAGCTTCTGGATATTAGTATTTTTTTTTACAATACTATAAACCCAGTAAGAGAAACAAGCATAGCTGTGAAGTTTACATGACTAGAAGCTGTATACTGTTATCCCATTGAATTTTAGCAATCATAATTCATGTTACAGTTAGATACTGCACATGCTCAGGGAAGGATAAACATAATTAAAATGTAATAATCTTACAGATTCAAAACACTCTTAGCCTGCGACTACACATCTATTGTAATACACTTTTCCTAGTATCTGTTTTCTCATTGCCTGTGTTAATCATTTGTATATCCCTGTTACCCTTGTAATAAATTTAAATGCCATTATATGTGGATGATGGCTGTATCAAGGCAACAGGAGCATGCTAACTATATAAGGGGGGAAACCATCTGATCCTTCACCCCCTCCCTGCCACACCCCTTCTCTTAACCAATTTATACAGTAATATAGTTTCCCCTTCTCAGGGGTCTATCAGAAGTATATGTTACACAGTGTCAGGTCTTTATGTGGACCCTCAGCTTCCCCTTCTTGTATGCCTAGCATGCTTATATTTCCCTTGATATAACCATCTTCCACATTTAATGCCTTTTAAGTTTCTTACATGGCTAACAGGTCATATACTAATGACAAACCATCTACATTTTGTAAACATGCACACACCATGTGAAATCATCATGCATGACATCAGCAGCTTTGGGTGGTAGCAATGAGATTTAGAGGCACCAGAAGCATTCATCTGGGCTAGCTACCACAGTGTGAGTCACACTTCCAAAGACAAGTACCAGATTAAACTAATATGCAATCTCAGAGTCAGTAAGAAGTTCCATTACATGCATAACATTATTCCATTTGTCTCATTTTAAAGTAACAGGATCTGAGAGGCCAATAATTAAAGGGAGTTCTATGACTTACTTCTAGTCAGAAATGAAGTTTACCATATACGTTCATGGGAAAACTAAGAGATTTGTTTCTCCAGAGTCATTAGTGTGACAAATGGTGTTTGTTGCTGTTGGGGTTTTCCACTGCTTATATTGTTTTGTTCAAGTAGCTAAAAGCGATGTAAAAAGCGCTTTGTATCATGGAGGCAATTGTGCATGACTTATATATATTTTGCATAATTTAATTAATCTGAATAAAGTACATTGTGTGAAGAAAAGCTAGCAAAGCTTGTAAGTTAATATACTGTCGCCAAATGCAGTATGACTATTTTGGCAGACATCTTCATTGTTAATGAGAGAAATAATCAGGATTGTGAAATTTTTTGTAAATATTATTTTATAATTGGATAATAAGTGAACCCCTAAAGAAACCCCTAATTTGGTGTGAAACATTGGGTGTTTTTTGCTACAGAAAATATGTGAAATACATATCTGAAAAGAAATTTGGAGCAAGACTGTTTTTTGCACACACACCCCCAGCATTTTAGATCTGTTTCCTGAAACAGCATCTTGGAAGCTGACAGCACCATAAAGTGGTAATAAAAATATTTAGTTCTGTACAGGAACAAGAAGGCAGTTACATACCCTTAGGAACAAGGTCTTATTTTCATGGTGGTCCTTTTAACAGTATAAATATATGAAGAGATATATAAAGAACTGATTACACTTAATATATCTAAATAACAAATAGTAATAAAAAAGCCAGCCTTTAAACTACAGCACCACATCCTGCAGTTTCCTTTATCTAAAGGACTTTGTTGGCATATATTTGGGACCCCAGTGGGATGATCTGTTGGTTAGCTGTAGAAGTTGGAGCTATATATCATCATTAAGATAACAAGAAATATACAAGTGGTTTATCCACCAACACAAAGAATGTGCATTTGATTGAAGATTTGGAGGACTTAACTGTGGACACTAGTCAAGATTTGTAGTTGTAAATCCAGGCACCTAATTATTTTACAATTTTTTTCTGGTAAAGGTAACACAGAAGCATGTAATACTGTTAGAAGTAGTAAAGAAACCCAGTTTAACTTTACAATGTGTTCAGGTAAAGAAAGAGAGTGACTGCTAGGTATACTTATAGAAGAATGCGACCTGTCACTACCCTGGCCAAAAATACTAAGAACTTTGCCAACAAGAATGAATACTTCAAATTTAAAGACTGCTGATAAGAGTGGCATCACCTGACACTCACTCGGTACCTCGTCCACAACAGAATCCTCAGGGGGTTGATAGTGTATGTAGAATCCAATCTTGGAATAAATTCAGCCAAAAATACAAACAAGTGGGACAGCATGAGGAACAAGTGCAGTGTACATTTTATGTATGCACTTATTGAGGCAATTATTGATGAAGGAGGTAAAACAGCTGGAGAACTCCAGATAGAGCAAGAACAACCAAAACAAAAAAGAGTGCAAACTGACATCAGTAACACTGTAGAACAGTTTAAGAATAAAGTAGAAGAATTTGTGGAGACAAAAGAAAAAAGCTTCTCCCAAACTGAATGAGAAGTAGGGGGCTCTCAAAGTTATGAACAGGGGAAGTGTACTTTACCCCAAGAACTGATCATTAAGCCATTAAAAAAGGAAAAACATGGGGGTCAGCATAATTCAATCATTTATTTGGTTCAAAAACATACATAATCACACATAATAAAAAAATGCAGCCTAGATCTCACACAGTGATGAACGGAATGCAGGCGAGAAACCCAGCAGCAGTTATTCAAAAGAATAGGTCCATAAATTGCTTGCAGCAAAAATATATAACACAGTGAGTGGGCATACGTGCAAACAGCATTTCAGCGACAAAACTCCCAAATACCAGAAAATGCAGCACATGCTGCAAACATGAAGAAATCCAGCTCAGGGAGAACGTTGCTTTAGTTTAGAACACAGAAATAAGCCAAACACTCGTGCCGTCATGCCATAGTGGTGGCAAGAGTGTCTGGCATCTTTCTGTGTTCTAAGGCTAAAACAGCGATTTACCTTTACCTGGAGCTGGACTTACTTGCATGTTTGCAGTCTGTGCTGCATTTTCTGGTAATTTGGGAGTTTTTTCGCAGAAACGCTGTCTGCATGTATGCCCACTCATTGTTTTATATATTTTTGCAGCAAGCACTTTATGGAACTGTTCTTTTGGATAACTACTGCTGGGTTTCTTGCCTGCATTTCGTTCATCATTGGGTGAGATCTATGCTGCTTTTTTTTTATATGTGTGATTATGTATGTTTTTGTACCAAATAAATAATTGAATTGTGCTGATCCCCATGTTCTTCCTTTTTTAATGAATTTGTGGAGACATTGAAGCACCAAAAGATCACAAAATGTCAGAGACATAAACAAATGTAAAGGAAAATAAAGCATACACTCACAAAAACAATCAGCCTATGGCTAACCAACAAGGGAGCACAACTGCAGAAATCTGGACAGTAATAATAGCGACTCATGATCCAGTTACAGAAGAGGCAAAAATCTAATTATTTTTTTAGCACAGGGGAGGCAACAGCAAAGGAATCAAGCAGGTGCCTCAGACAGGCCAGACAATCAAGAACTGAGATACTTAACAGAGGCCAGGGTCCCAGTTCCAGAAAAAGACCAAGAAGAAGCAGGTGCCAGAGAAGGAACAGGACAAGCACAGGAAGAGAAACATATGTCCCAGACATAAACTGTCACTGAGGTAATTCCTGTGTTCAACCTGAGTCAAAAAAATTTTAAAGGCCCCAGACATGATCAGACAGGCAACTCATACACATAGCTGCTAGCCCGTGGAGCTTTTTCAGACCAAACTAATATTTTCTGTGTGCTGGTTTTTAAAATATTTTACTTGTAAACCCTGGCTCATACCTTCCTGGTATGAGCTGAGTGTCCAAGGAGTGCTGCAGTCCCATCCCGAAAAGTAGCATAATTATGATGCAAGGTCTGGGATTGGGATGCAGGCTATCTATGGAGAATTTATTGTAATCGAGGGATGGGGCTGCCTAAATGTACAAATAGTATCTTTGCTGGCATATTTACAGTACATGTATTAGCCCAATACATGTAAACATACCAGCAAAGATATTGTTTGTAAATTTAGGCAGCCCCATCCCCTGATTACACTAAATTCTTCATAAATCACCTGTAGCCCCATCCCAGACCTTGTATCATAATTATGCTACTTTTTGGGCAAGGCTGCAGCACTCCTAAGCTGCTTGACTTGTACCACGAGGTACAAGCTGGGGTTTAAGAGTAAGATATCTTCAAATCAACTGTACAGAAAATATTAGTTTTGGTCTGAAAACGCTCCACAGGCAGGCAGCTATGTGCATGAGTTGCCTGCCTGATCATGTCAGAGGCTCTTTATGATACTGAAATGGCAGTACTATCTGATGGCATTTCGTTTGCCCTATCAAACTCTTCAAAACTTTTCAAAATAGAGAGTGAATTAGAAAGGTTCATAAAGCAACTAAGATTTAAATTAGAATTCAGCAAAGGACAAGAACAGGATGTCTACAAAAAGGGTGGAAAACAAGATCTAAAAAGCAAATTTACCGTTAACCACCCACCAGGCAGAAACCCATTAAATGTTTGCAGAGACAGTAAGAGAGGAAATTAAAAAAGGCTATTTGCAACAGAAGAGAGCAGAAGACCACACAGGGACAACCTCAGTAGATAGTAATAGAATGCTCTTAACAATTTGGAAAAAGATGAGAACATAATTTTAAAGCCAACCGATAAGATGGGGTGGGAAAGTGGTCATGGATTATTTACAGTATAAAACTACTGTATGTTTCAGAAATTGTTAAATTTTTTATTTCATTTTTTATTTAGCTTTTGTTGACCGGGTAAGTGCACTAGACAAATCTTGCCTATTTTCAGGCACGACCCGGGGGAGGGGGACACAGATGAATGCACAACTGACCTTGAACCAGATTAAGCTGTTGGTGGTATTTTTAGTGAATGAGGGAAATTTGGCAAGGACACCGGGGAAATTCCCCTACTCTTTTCGATAAGTGACATGGGCTCTTTAACATCCATCTGAACTACCACCAGTCCAGTCCAGATCCCAATAATTGTGTACCACTTGAGGGTGATCCCACCCCATAACTACAGAATGACCTTTGTGAAATTATTGAAGAGTACACTGCAAATTTTGATTATGGGACTGGGAGGGGAATCTATTAATCAGATTAAACCCCAAGGTTCCAATATTTTACAGCATGTCCAAAATGCCTATAAATCAAAAAGAATCCCCCTCCCCCATGACCCATTGTTTTGGGCATACAGAGTATGTCAGAAACTCTATTAACACTCAGAAACAACCATCTGCAACCACTCATGTAGACAGCACCCAAGTATGTGAGGGACACCACTCATTTGAAAATCATTTTAGAGCTCAACACTGCAGGAATTGGAGAGGGGCACTTAGTGGTGACCATGGATATATGTGGCTTCTATACATCCATCCTACATGAGGAGGTGGTAACATCAATGGGTAAACTATTAGATACTAGACAGGAACTTATGCACCCATCTACCAGTGTTTTACAGGAACTGACCATGTTCATCCTGTCCAAATTTTTTTTTTGAAATTGAAGGTAACTTTTAGGAAATAGCCTGAGGCATGGCCATGGGGTCCACCATGGTCCCAGCATATGCAAATGCCTTTATGCAAACATTTGAGAGTGAATACATACTATCAGAAACACAGAAACCATATTTTCAGCATATTACATGCTACAGAAGATACATTGATGACCTCCTTATCATGTGGGCAGCCACAAAAGAGAGGCTTTTAGAAGTCTTCAGTTATGTGACAGCTGTAAAAACAATTTAAAGTTCACACTGCGCTATAGTCAAGTAAGCATCCCAGACCTGCATTTCACCATAAAATTAAAAAACAACAAAATACAAATAGACCTATATCATAAGCCCAGGGATAAGAATACCATCCTTCATCTTAGCAACTACCACTTCCAGAGACTGAGAAAAAGCATCTGTTTCTCTCAGTTTTGTGACTGCTTAGGAACTGCTGCATGGAACAGAATTCTGAGAATAGCTTATCTGAGACAGAAACAAGATTTAAAGAAAGAGACAACAGTGGGAAAATCCTGCAAAATGGCACACAGAGAGTGAAACACACGAGAGAAGAGGCCCTTTTTGGAATAAATTTATTTGGAACAAACATAGGAGTTATGTTCTCTACCAATGTCAACAGTAAAATACCTAAGATAAAAAAAAAAATTTTAATAAGGCATTGACTGATCTTGAACCAATACCCTCATAACGCTGAACTTTTCCAATGATGCCCTTTGACAGCTATCAAAAAGCAGCAAACTATTAAGTTGAAATTGAGGGATGTGACTATCATGCAAGTAAGCTAGCCGCTGATCCCTGTTTTCCTCTCCTCCTGACTACAATCAATAGTCATCTGTCACCCTCTTTGCCTTCTTTTTGTTCATTTCTTGGTGGGAATGCACTGCCTAGATATCAGCTCTCCTTTGAGACTATCGTCTTCATTGCAGAGCTGATCTTCGCTGCATTATCCTAGTTGATCTACTTCTTTTTGCTCTATGCAGCATGCGTATAGGCAGGTACTCATCATGGTGGCAGCCATTCCAATGCTTTGGAAAAGACTGAAGGGTTGTTTCCCCAACTCCTTACTGAAATCTAGGACATTAGGCAAAGCTGTTACAACCAGGCTGAACAGATAAGCCTCTCTCTATCAGGGCAATGGCAAGAGAGCAGCAGCTGGCTAAGACTTTGAACTCCTGCCATGAGCTGTGTGACATAATTTGGGAGCATGAATGCACTACCCAGACCTTATAGACTAAGCTGGATGACCTTGAAAATCCAGGTGGCCAAAATAATCTTTGACTTCTGGGCTTTCCTGAGAAGGTTGAATTGTGGGACACTGTTGACTTTCTTGATTATGTCCTCCCTTCCATTCTCAAGCTTCCTGGGGACACACAGTTCAAAATCGAGTTGGCCCACCATTCCCTGACTCCTCCACACAAGCTGGGTGAGAAACCAAGACCTATCATTGCCAGATTTCTACGATTTCCAGATAAAGAACTAATTTTGCACAGAGACCGAAAGCTGGGTGCCCGAGAATGGCAGGGCCACCACATGATGATTTTCTGGGATTACTCCAGAGAGCCTTTACAGAGATTAGGCTGGCCCTGCATAGAATTAGATTATCCTTTTCACTTCATTAACAGGTGGTGCTGTGCATAATACACAATGGGGTACTGATTACATTCCAGACCCCAGAGGCTGCAAGGTATAATATCCAGGCTCATTGGCCCAGGGCTCTACCCCTCTCCAATCCTCAGATCAGACAACAGGAGGAAGACAACCCTGCTTCTACCACTGCTGACCTCATTTGGCTCCTGCTCTGGATCATCCCCCAGACAAGACAATGGAGATTATACTGGAGGATTTATGGCTATTGCCACTGAAACAGAAAAGGTGTAACCAAAACAAAAACTGTTCCCCGAATACCTCTTCCTGCCTCACTGACAGATCCAGGAGCTACAATCACTGCGGGCAATCTGATTACACTGATGGGGAGGCTTCCCCTCAGCTAAAGAATAATAAATATGTCCCCTTACAGCAGGAGTCATCAATGAAGGTTTCTCCAGTACCAGCTGTTCCTCCTAGTGAACCTCAGGCTCCAACATCACCGGACCATCCTGGACCTACTGCTGCCCTCATTCCTCCTGTCTTCAGTTATCCATAAGATCCTACACTCTCCCAGTTCCTGTCTGCAGCCAGCGACCCTAACACCACACACGAGAAGCATCAGGAGGCTCCAGTTCCCACACCTACTTTACAACAGCTTGTTATTTGAAGTTTTCTCCTGTTAATACTTTACAGGTAAGCCTGTTGCTTGTTGTGCAACCTTGCTTTTATGACCTGCTGTTGGGATTATGGTTTCAGGGAGGTCACACTAGGCTAACTGTCAAATGGAGACTTAATATGGATCTGCTTAACTCTGTGGTCTGATTGGGAATCATTTATCTGTCTCTTTGCAAACTCTCCAACAGTTCAATGCAATGGACTCTTTCACAGTAACTGTTATCTGTTTTTTCTTGGTGGGATTTGGGTGGGAAGGAGGTTTTCTATCTTTTACTATATAACATTGGCATTATTGCTTCTGACATGGAGGTTTGCCCCATTTCAGTCTTATACTGTAGGCTACGGCACACTTCCATACTCTACAGGGCTAGGGTCTCCCCTCAGTGCTATCAGATTTTATTGATCCTGCTAATATGCCTAGACCCTCCTGGGACATTCTGCATTAGTGCTCAGTTTTTTGCTTCTGACACAGAGGCTTCACCTGGGGTGCTGTCTTATGGGCCACAACACACTTCCATACTTCAATGGCTAACGGCCCTCCCTGAGCCTTATGAGACTTGCATTGATTTTGTTATTCTACATAGACTCTTTTGGGGCATCCTGCATTAATTCCCATTTCACCTGCTATATTGCTCATGGGTTGCTCCACTGCTGTTCTGCCAGCTTGGCTCTTCTCTGGCTCCTGACACTGGTCTCCAGGCTATTGCTATCTTTTTTGTATTTGAGCCAATTGTTGAGGACTGCAGGATCTTTTTTAAAATTGCCTTGCATTTTTCTGTGCCTTTTTTATAGCTTCCTATGACTGTATGTGTCCCCCTACAAGAATCTGTGAGGCAAACCCTCTCTGCTCCTTTGTATCAGTGCTCCTTTAACCTGATGGTTGGCCCTATTGCTCTGATGCACAGTATGAGCTGTACCCTTGCCTTTCTAACCAATGGCTTGTACATTCCCTACATGGCTGTTATTAATTCACAGGCTTCTTGGTTTCATATCTGGGATGTATGATGGGGAAGGGGGCTACATATTTTATTTATGTTGGTTTGGTGACAATTACTATGATTCTTTTACATTGCCAACCTGGGTGTTCTATGTGCTGAAACTTTTCTATGCTCCAGTGTAATGTTATTTAAATGCTTTTCGAGTAGGCTACCTTTCCCCCTGGTTTTTTGCTCTTTCCCCCATTTGCTATATCTACTCAGGTTCCGAACTGTCTTCCTTCATTACTGCTCCCTTTGTTGTCAGTTCTGGTGTGGATTCAGCCCTACACTTATGTTTGTATCTGTTCATTCTCATTGTTCCCTGCAGTGCCCTATCCTGTGGTTTTTCTTGAATGCACTTGCTTTTGGCCCCTCCGTACCCCATTGTCCCTAGTGCATGTAGTGAAACTCTGGGCACCTATAGTCATTATGTCTTTCTCCTTCAGGAAAGGGAAGTGCAGAAGATCTGTGTATGTTTTAGTCTTTTGAGTCCCTGTCCCCCCATGCTGGGACTTGTTTTATGATTGTTTGCCACCTGGATTCTGCTGTACTCTCCGCTGTTTGTCCTTCTCATATGTTCTCTGCTGTTAACTGCCTTTTCTCTGCTTTATTTGGTGCTTCTTTTCTTCTTCCATATCCTACTTACCTGTCTTTCATGGCATCTCCTTCTGATGCAACTCCTGAACCCCTCTCATCATGGATGGCCCTGATTTTTGTCTCCCTTGGTGTGGGTATACCTCAGCCAAACCTGCTCATGGTTCCCTACCACCCTAAAGTTTGCCCTCTACAAATAATGCCTCAGTGTCTATTTTCCCTTTTCTCATTGTGCAATTGGTGGGATATGCAAGCTTCCATTTTGGCCATGGATCTTTGCTACCTCCGTCATACATCTTTCTAGTAGTTGACTGCCTGCTCCTCCCCTTTTTGGAACAGCTTACCTACTATGAAGCTCTTCCTCCCATCTCTTTAGTACAAGCCCTTCTCTTTATATTTTGTGCTGTCTTTTTCCCCAGGCAGTCTGCCTGATGTTTCTTCTGTTTCTTCTGTCTCCCTACCTGGTTATTACATCCCCATCTGTCTCTCTCTTACTCCCATCCTACCAACTGACTTACCTTTCTTTCTCTACTCTACAACAGCTGTCTATTTTCCCCTTTTTTGAGCCATTTACTGTTTATGTCCTGACACAGTGTGACCCCATCCCCATGTTTCTTGCCCATGTCAATAACATTCTCCTTTATTTTTCTCCTGTTTCTGTTCTTTGATTAGGGTATCCCACGCCTTCTGTTTTACTGGTCTGGAGGATGAGTTTGAATTTTGTTTTCCCCATTTCTCCTTCTCAGTAGACCAACATCCCCCCTTTCAGCTTATTAGTGTGTCCCATGGTAACAGCCAGGCAAGTATTTTGGTTTGGCTTGTTCCCCTACGTGGGTTTGCGAAGAACCATGGCATAATCTTCTGCCTGGTTCGTATCCTTGGTTGCACGGGTTAGGCCTTGTCCTATTGGAGATATATGAACATACACAAATGCCAGCAGATACAGGCCTCATGGTCTATTGAGCCTGCCTGGTTGTGCAGCTCACAGTTCAGATAACTGCAGCCCCCTCCTCTTGCCCCTCCACCCCCATTGTGATCCCAAATTGAGTTCCCACTCTAGTCAACTCCCCCCAACTTGTATTCTGCCTTGGACCCTATCCCACCCTCTTTAAAAACTCTTCACTGATTTCAGAGAGATCACTTTCTCCAGCAATGGGTTCCATGCTGCCACCACCCTCGCCATGAAATAGTGCCTCCTCATTACCCTCCTGAACCTACCCCCCTCTACTTTCAGACTATGCTGTCTCGTGATCCTCTCCCTCTTCAATCTAAATATACCCTCAGTACTAAATCTATTTATGCCCTTTGAGTACTTAAAGGTCTCAATCATATCACCCCTGTCCATTCTGTCCTCCAGGGGGTACATGTTGAGCTCCCTCCACCTGTCCTCATAGGGTTTCTCTCTCATACCCACGATCATCTTGGTCGCCCGCCTCTGGACCCCCTCCAAAAGCTTGGTGTCCTTCTTTAAATAGGGGCACCAGAACTGTACACAGTACTCTAAGTGAGGCCTCACTAATGATTTGTACAGTGGAAGGATTACTTCCTCCCTCCTAGAGGTGACATAGAAACATAGAATTTGACGGCAGATGAGGACCGCTTGGCCCACCCAGTCTGTACATTTCCCTACCTAATGGATACGCTGCAGGTCCTAGTTAACCAGCAGCCTACTTCATTCTACCCCCACCCCCTAGAATTGCCTTATGACTGTCCCATGCATGCTTGAATTCAACCACTGTCTTTGACTCCACAACCTCCTCCGGAAGGCCATTCCATGCATCCACAACCCTCTCTGTGAAAAAATACTTCCTTACATTACCTCTGAGCCACCCCCCATCTTCAAATTGTGCTCCTTGTTCTTGCACACTCTTTTTGAAAGATGCTACCTCTTGGACTTTGTTGATTCCCTGAGGTACTTGGAAGTTTCTATCATGTCCCCCTCCTCCTTTCCTCGAGGCTATACATATTAAGCTCCTTTAGTCTCTCTTCATATGTCTTCTGGTGCAGACCCTGCACCATTGTAGTTGCCCTCCTCTGGACAGCTTCCATCCTGTCTATGTCCTTGCAGAGATTGGGTCTCCAGAACTGCATGCAGTACTCCAGATGGGGTCTCACCAGTTGTCTGTACAGAGGGATAACAACTTCCTGTTTTCTACTTGTGATGCCTATCCCTATGCATCCAGTATCCCCCCAGCCCTCCTTACTGCCCTCTCATGTTGCTTGCCCAACTTTAAGTCATCTGATATGACTACCCCAGGTCCCTTTCCATTTTTGTTGTTGTTAGTATCTCACCCCCCATTGTGTACTCTTCCCATGGGTTTTTGTTTCCCAGGTGCATTACCTTGCACCTCTTAGCATTGAATCTAAGCTGCCATACATTTGACCATTCCTCTAACCTTGCCAAGTCCCTTCTCATCCTTTCCACCCCACCTTGTGCATCAACTCTGTTGCAGATCTTTGTGTCATCTTCAAAGAGACGTACTTTTCCTTCCAGTCCCTCTGCAATGTCACTTATAGAGACATTGAAGAGGACCGGTCCTAATACTGAACCCTGCGGTACCCCACTTGTAACCCCCCTTTCTTCAGAGTGGACTCCATTTACTATTACCCTCTGTGTCCTATTCTCAAGCCAATTCTTTACCCAGGCTATCATCTTGGGACCCACTCCCAGGCTGGCTAACTTGTATATTAATCTTTTGTGTAGGACTGTGTCAAATGCCTTGCTAAAGTCTAGGTAGGCCATGTCCACAGCCCCTCCCTGATCTAGTACTTTGGTCACCCAGTCAGAGAAATCTATTAGATTCGTCTGGCATGACCTTTCCGCTGTGAATCCATGCTGCCTTGGGTCTTGTGTCCCTCTGGCCTCTAAGTACTCGACAATTCTTTTCTTCAGAAGTGATTCCATCATTTTCCCTATCACTGAGGTTAAACTAACAGGACTGTAGTTTCCTGCTTCTCAGTTGCCCCATCAAACATAAACAGGTGCTGACCCACCTCGGCAAACTTAACTCACAGGTGGCCCTTTTGAAAGAAACCAAACTTACTGATTTGGAAGCCCAGAAGCCTCAGAGGGGGTAGGTGTGTTTAGAAGATCATAGCTTGGTCTGCTTGAAGAAAAGCAGTATCTCCATCCTTATATTGGTCTCTCGATAAAGCTGTGACTGACAACGATGGACACTGGATCCTAGCTCAGCTTACCACTCCTCAAGCTCCTTTGGTTATTTTGAACTTATATGCACTGAACCATGACTTCCCTCTGTTTTTCCATGACTTAGCGAGTGAGCTGTCCATCTTTGCTGATCCTTAGAACCCAACACTTATTGGTGGCAACTTTAACCTGACCTTGGACCCCAAACTGGACTGGAGCCATGGTAGGCCCAAACCCCATGCCCATGCTGTATGAGTGTTCCTGCAAAGGATGCAGAACCAAGCGCTCACAGATGTGTGGTGGCAGTGCAACCTGAGAACCAAAGATTATAGGTATCACGCTGTAGTGCACAGCACATTTATCCAACTGGATTTCTGGCTCACCACCCCCAGACTCACTTCCCTTTTCACTGCCATAGATATTAACCCTTTAGTTATCTTGGATCATGCCCCCCTCCAAATTGAACTGCTTCTGGGCACTGCCCCTCAGTGCCCCCCCCCCCGCTAGGGGACTTGATCAAGTCCTTCTCCAAAATCCACACTTTCAAACTTGGCTTAAGCAAATGGTAGCTGAATATTTTGAGGATTATGATATGGGCAACACTTCTGTTGCCACCCTTTAGAAGACTTTCAAGGCCATACTCTGAGGTCATATAATTGGTTACACTATGCACAGACGTAAATGGTGTGAGTGTCAACTAGCCATCCTGGAGTCCCAACTAGTGGCTAAAGGAGCTATTCTCAAAACCAGTTCTCCCCCCAAGTCCTCTCCAGTATGGACAGAGGTCCTAGCAGTCTGCCAAGAAATCAACTCCCTCACCATGTGGATGGCTGAACCTGCCCTCACTCATTTAAAACATAAATATTGGGAGAGTGATGAGAAGTGTGGTAAACTTTTAGCCTTCCATCTAAAACAAAACAGCAATCTGAGAGGTATATTCCTTCCCTACGTGATCAAGTGGGTTGTAACTGTACTAAACCTCAGGACATCAATGATGCTATGATCTTACTCTATAAACATCTCTACTCCTCTGTTTCCACCCCTAACCAGGCACATCTCTCGTCCACTCTTCACAGTTTGCAGATCCTCAAACCTGATCCTGCTCGGGCAGCATCTTTAAACTTTTCTTTTTCCTTCCAAGAAATAAAGACAGTGATTAAGGCTCTTGAACCTAGGAATGCCCCAGGGGGACACGGCTTTCCCATTGACTTCTATCAGCATCTTTTTCCTCAACTGTGCCCCATTCTGTACCAACTTTAAGTGGAAATCACTTCCACTGGGTTGTTTCAAACATCTATGTCCATAACCATCATAACTGTACCCCCTAAGCCCAGTAAAGATCATTCTCTTCCTTTCAACTAATACCCTATCTCCCTCATTACAGCAGATAGTAAAATATATGTGAGGATATTAGCTAGCCATCTAGAACCCCTCTTACCTAATCTGATACACCCTCCTCAAGTCAGGATTATACGGGGCTAGCATAGCTAGATCATATGTATACCCTCCTCAATTTAATACATTTAGCCTGTTTATCCCCCTACCCTGCAGCAGCTAAGGCTATTGATTTTGAAAAAGTTTCCAGTTCTGTGGAATGGTCTCATTTATATGCTATCCTGTCCCATCTGGGATTTAGGGATACCTTTATCTCTACTACACGGGCTATGTATTCCTCCCCAGTGATGCAGATCTTAACCAACTCTACCCTCTCTCCCCCTTTCTTTTAGCCTGGGACACCAGTCAAGGTTATTTATTTATTTAGCAAATTTTGTTAACCGAGTAAGCCCACTGGGCCCCGAAGGTCCCTTTTTCAGGAGCGACCCAGAGTTAGTTACATACTGTTTTAACATACAGGCCGGTGATACAGAGTAGGAGATATCATACAGGAATTACAAGGACAGTATACAGTTTTCATGGAGGAGGGCAAGTGAGCACATCACATTTACAGAGAACAACAGTGTTAGATTTGGGACAGGAGCCATACTGGGTGAATACAAGTGATACAGTGTAGGATAGGGTACAGGGTTACAGTCTCCCTTTGTACAACACATAGACACAGTTAATCAGTGAAGGGTTTTATCCATTGGTACAGGAGCAGGGACTTGGGTTAAGGAGGAAAGTGTGTAGTCCCTTCCGGAATGTGGCTAGGAAGGGTGCAGCCGGTTGGTGGCTAGGGACATTATTCCACAATGTGGGTGCTGTGTGGGCAAAGGATTTACTGCCAGCTCCCGAGCATGCCCTGGGGATTTTCAGGAGGTTTTTGCCTGAGGTGCGGATTGACCTGCTAGCCCGCTTTGGGGCAAGTAGCCTGATTAACCCATCCAGAGGTTGGGCATCTAGGATCTTGTAGGTACAGCATAACAGTGGGTACTGGAGCCTGTTGTTCAGGGTAGGCCAGTTGAGAGAGGCAAGGGCTTCACAGTGGTGGGTTGTTTGGTGGGTTTTAGTGGCAAAGCATGTGGTTTTGTGGTACAGTGCTTGCAGTAGGCTGTGGTCAAGTTTTGCTATGCTGAGTAGGGTTGGGGCAGCATAGGTTAGGGTGGGGAGGACGATGCTCTGTGCATTTGCCAGCCTTGTCTCCGGTATCATGCTATCTCTTAGATGATATAGAAGGCTCAGTTTTTGGTGTAGGTTTTTTATTACTAGGTCCACATGTGGCTTCAGTGTGAGCCCTTGATCTAGTGTGAGGCCTAGGTATTTGACGGATCTCACCAGCTCAATTGTAGAGCCAGATACAGTAGCAAGATGGAGAAGATGAGTCCGGGAGGGACCCAGGGATTTTGGCCCAAACAGTAGCACCTTTGTCTTACTGGGGTTGAGAATCAGATGGTTGTCAACTAGCCAAGTTTCTGCCTAAGTGAATTCTGCCTGCAGCAGGGGCCCTAGGTTGTCCAGATGCAGTGCTGTTCTATATAGTACTGCGTTATTGGTGTACTGTACCATGCAGCTGCTCCCACAGTGACAATGAAGGTAATTGATAAATAGGGAGAATAGGAGTGGGCCCAAGATAGGATCCTTTGGGACCCTTTCAGTTAAGGGTAGGGGTTTGGAGATGGCCCCTCTCCACTTGACCTGCTGAGAGCGGCCAGTAAGGTAATTGTGAAACCAGTTTAGGGAGTGTTGGTCAAGTCCAAATTGACTTAGCTTAGGTAGTAGGAGTGGGTGGTCTACCAGGTCAAAGGCCTTGGTAAGGTTGATGAAGACTGCCCCAGTAGAGGTACCCTTGTCCTTGGCAGCTAGGATGTCTGTGGTGAATTGAATGAGGGTGGTGTCTGTCCCATGCTTTTGCTGAAAGCCATGTTGTGAAGGGGCCAGGAGCCTGTTAGCTTCCAGGTAGTCCCTTAGTTGACAATACACTAGCTGCTCCTGGATCTTTTCCAGGTGGCATAAGATAGAGATGGGTCTGTAGTGGCCAACTGTATCCCTAGCTCCTCCCTTGTGGATTGGGACTACATGGGCCTGTTTTCATATTTTGGGGATTACTCCATCCCGTAGGGATCTGTTTATGAGCAGAACGACAGGGCGGGCTATGGCAGGGGTGGCAGCCTTGAGTAGCCTAGGGTCTAGTCCATCTGGTCCTAGAGAACCAGTGGGGTTTAATGAGTGTAGGAGGGGTTGCACTTATTTGGCACTCACTAGCCTTAAATGAAAGTGGGGGTCCGGTGCATCCCAGGATTCTGTGGCTGGGGGGCTTTCTTGCACTGGTTCCTCAGAAATCTGTAGTTGGCTATGTCTGCTGGGCTAGCAGAGCACCTGGCCTTTTTCCAGGCCTTATCTCTGCCTTTTATTAGTGTTTTCAGCTTGCGTGAGATCCATCTGTGGCATTGGCCTTTATCTCGTCTTTTCCTTATCGGGGCATGAAGGTTGGCAACCACAGAGAAGGTGCACTGGAAGTACTGAGCAGCCTTATCTGTGCTGCCTAGTAGTCTAATTGGTATCCAGTCAGCATTTTTCAGGGAGCTCTGGAAGGCCTCTGTGGAGAATCGAGAGAAGTCCCTGGTCACTATGAGCCTCGGTGGGATCCGGGTCAGCCGTTTTTTCCAGACACAAAAGGTGGGTGAGTAGTCACTTAAGGCATTGGACATTACACCAGCCACTTTAATATTGGCAGGATTTGAGGCTAGTATCCAGTCAAAGATGGAGTGGTTCCCCATTTTCTGGTTTTGCCTGGTGCCTCTGTGAAGACCTGGGTCAGGTTTGCTTCAAGGAGCGAGGCCCTGTACTTTTGTTCGGTGGAGGGCTCCCACCTCAGGTTGAAATACCCTAGGTCCAGCAGCTCAGCAGTTGTGGACCCTGCCAGTGAGCTTACTAGGTTCAGGAGTGCTGGGGTGCCAGCTGTGGGAGGGTTGTATATACTGCCTATTGTGAGGTGTTTAGTGTGGCCGAGTATGATTCTGAAAAATATCGATTCAAGACCTGTGGAGCTTGGCAGGTTTATAAGAGACAGAGAAGCCTCCAATGATGAGCTCACATAGATAAGGACACCCCCTCCTTGTTTCACCTCTCTGTCCTTATGGAAGGATTCATAGTGGTCAAGTTCCACTTCATGAGGGAGAATGTGAGGCTTCAGCCATGTTTCAGTGATGGCAAGCACATCTGGCTTGTCTAAATCTACCCAGGACTGCACTTCATGCATCTTGGGTCTTAGGCTACATATGTTCATATGTGCAACCCTCAACCCTTTTGTGTGATACCATGTTGGATTGCTGGGGGACCCCAGGATGGTGTTGTTGAGTGGTGGCCCAGGGTTGGGTTGGACATCACCTGAGTGCATTAGCAGTATTAATAAAGGCACAGGACCCCCTGCCGGGTGAGAAGTGACAACTTTGCATGCTTGCCAGTCTCTCTGGGAGTCATGTGATGTCAGCTTGCTGAACGGCAGCAGGGGCTTGGAGCTCTCTCCTCCCGTCAACATATCCGACCTAATCTGCGATTTTCCGTTCAGCTAACTTAAAGATTTACTCCTTACGGGCACGGCTACACTCCGCCTGTCAGCCTCAGGGCATTTGTTTCAACAAATCCCTTCGATCTACAAGGGGATGGAGGTGGACAAAATCAGGCCGCAATCAGGCATACGCCGCCTGCCATGCCGGAAAAGCTGCCCAAAAAACCAAGGAATCAACCCGGCACTACCTCCGATAGAATGGGGGACAAGATTCAGTCAGCTAGTCCTCTCACCGAAGAGAGGTTTTGCAAGAGCTTGCTCCACTAAAAGATGTTCTACAAACCATCACCTCCGACCTGAAATCTATTCGGGAGGACCTGTCATCTCTCACGAGGGTGTCTGACTCGGAGGCCAGAATCTACTCCCCGAACGGTGGAAACTTACTGCAGAGTCTGAGATGTCTACGTTAACTCAACAAGTCAAGAAGCTACAGTTAAAACAGAAGACCTGAAGGCCGTAACTGAAGAAACAACCTACTCATCCTGGGTCTGCCGGAGCTCGAGGAGGGACCAGACTTTATTGCCTTTCTTCAAAATTCCTTCACAAATAGTGGGCCTTTCACCCTTAACCCCACTACCATTTGGAGAGAACATAGATCATTAAGGCCTCAGACTCCACCGGTTCTCCCCACGGCCAATCATCATGAAGTTTCTCAGCTATATTGAAAGGCAGCATGTCTTTAACAAGTCTCGAGAGCTGCAGTCCATCATGTGGGGTCAGCCAAACTACGTGTTGCTCAAGATCTCCCAAAAGAAACCAGGATGAAGAGAGCTGCATTCCATCCCGTCGTCCAGAAATTAGTTGCTGCAGGCATTCCCTTTCGCATGCTATATCCTCTCACCCTCAAGGTTACCGTTGGTGACATTACCCACAACTATGACTCTTTGGACTTGGCCTATAAGGAACTCTCTGCTAAACTTCCTAGTCTGTTCAAAACGAATGGTTGAATTTTTGTCCCCTGCTTAAGTTTCATAGCGGGTTCTTATCCCGCTTCCTTTAGAGTTTGGTACCCTTGCTAGTTCTTCCTGGCACTTGCCTGGGCTAGCCTTACCTGTCTGACCACTCCTGGGGTCGCTGAGATGACCGGGGACTTTGGGTGGTTGGGCGGAGGCTGGATTAGGCCGTGACACTCTTAACTTCTAACAGCTACCCGGAACTTCTCTGGGACGGCCGCTGTTTCTCGGCTCACTGTTTTTTGCGATGGACCGGTTCGGTCCCACCTTCAAAAGGCTCCCCCGGGAAACAGCTTGTTTTCGTCGAGATAGTGCCTCTATCTGGCAATCCACCTTGCCAGTCTCCTGCCCTTTTCTTTTTGCCCGTCGTAGGTGGTGAGTAAATCCCCTCCACTTGGGTCTCCTTTTTTTTGCTGGTATGGTTTCTGGGGCTACTTCTGGAGGATCGCAGCTCCTTATATTTTAAGCCATGGAGTCTGTTGGTGGGGGGGGATACTCCTGAGCCCCTTGCGACTTCTGGAAGTTGCATTGGTGAGCTAATGGAAGGGGGCTTGCAAACCCAGTCCCTTGTTTAGGATTCTCTTTAATTCCTCTGGTTTGGATGGGGAATACCCTTTTCTCGGGGTTTATGGTGTTTTGGTCATTTTCTATCCTGCAAGACCCCTATAGTTTAAAGTGTTCTGGTTTTGCAATGGGGATCTGGTTTCCAGACTTTCATTGTTCCTGCATCTGTTTCCTGAATGTTCATACCTGGTGCCAGAATGTATATAGTTGGATTGATTTTTGGGGTGTTAATTGGGGGGCGGGGGTGGGTAGATCCAGCCTGTCTGTGTTCTTATCTGTACTGTTCTAAGCCAGCTTTGTCTCATTTGCCTAAGATACCACTTCCTTTGGCAATCCCCTTTCGGCAGGCTACTGGGGGCTGGGATTCTGGGTTCCAAGTGTGCCTTCTCCTTTGGTTCATACCTGTTTGTTCTTGTACCTGCCTTTCTTTTTTTTATATTTGAAATGGCTGTAAACTCTCTTAAAATTGCATCGTGGAACGTGCGTGGGATCAGAGGGAAAGTCAAGAGGACTCAAGCACTGTGACTTATTTCACACCAATATTTTGCTCCTGCAAGAAACCCACTTAACCAATGCAGAGGCGAAGTGGCTGTCTCCATCTGGTTTTTCGCAGGTGTTCATTGCAAATGGGTCCAGCTGTAGTAGAGGTGTGGCTATACTCATTAAAAAATATGTCATTTTTCTGGTAAATACAACGATAGCTGATCCAGAGGGGAGATTTATACTGATCAAGGGTTCTCTTAATGGAGACACTATGGTCTTAGGATCAGTTTATGGCCCAATAGGGGGTAGCTCCGAATTTTTTATGACCCTAGCAGACAAAATTAGCGCCCTGCTTCCCTCCCAACTTATTCATTTATTTATTTATTTAGTTAAACATCAGTTTAGAAACCTTTGAGCCAGAGGCTCATTTACAAAGGTACCTCATCACAAAGAGGACATCAGAACAGTAGTACAAGGGACACAGCACTTACAAACAAAAAAGTTACAGTTCAATTACAATTTTGTTACAATAAAATACAATCTCCAACGAAGCAAAAGATAACAAAAGGTGCAAAACTTATGGTCGGGGGAGAGCTGGTGGGAGTAGAAGGGAGGGAGGGAGATAGGGGAGGAGGAATTAGTAAGGAAAGGAAGGGGGGGAGGTGGCGACTAGAATCTCCCACCATCTCATATATTAGATAAAGATCCTCAATCAAACCATCCACTTAATCCAGCCCAAAGGTCCCTACTAGATTTCCTGCATATGTTAGGGCTTTGTGACCCTGGCGTCTCTCCAATCCTTCCCTTCGATCCTTCTTATTTTTCTCTCAACCCCACGGATCCTGGTCTAGAATAGACTATATTTTGATTAGCAAAACCCTTCTTCTGGGTCTCCTTCAATCTGGCATTGAGCCGATCGTCCTCTCTGACCATGCAATCGTGTGGATAAAAATTTCCCCAGACCCTAATTTTCAAAGGGACACTACCTGGAAGCTTAATACCCAACTTCTTAAAGATCTCCAAACAGTGACCCATATCAGGACCCTCATTTCTCTTTTTCTGGAGAATAACCTTGGGTCCACCTCTAGATTCGACATCATTTGGTGATCCCTAAAATGCTATCTTAGAGGTGAGCTAATTAAACTTGCTTCAGCAAGGAAAAGGGCTCGGCAATCTCGGGCATCCCTTCTAATGACCAAAATTAAGGAACTGGAAAGCTTTCACCTCCCTTCCTCTCCCCTGTCCTCCCTTGAAGCCCTCCTGGCAGTTAAAAATGAATATACCGACCTTCTTAAGGAAAAAGCTGAATACTGTCTTGTCAAGACTCAAGCCAAATATATTGAGCACGGTGAGAAAGCCGGTAGGCTCTTGGCCCTAAGACTTCGTACATTAGAAAGCTCCAGAATAATCCTGGCTATACAATCTCCTGCTGACTCCACTGAAACTTCTCCCAGAGAAATAGCACAGATCTTTGAGAGGTACTATAGGAATCTTTATAGCGTGCCTTCTTCTCCTGCTCCTTTATCAGGCATCTCAACATACTTAGAGGATCTTGACATTCCTCAACTTTTGCCTTCCCACATAAGTACCCTGACTGCCCCTATTTCACTCTCCGAAATAGAAGATGTCATTGCCTCTTTGGCTCCTGACAAGGCACCCTGTCCAAACGGTTTTCCCGCTAATTTTTACAAGGTTTTCTCCAAAGAACTTGCCCCATTACTCCTCAAACTTTATTACTATCTCTTTTCTTCTACCACCGTGGACTCTACACTTCTTGAAGCTACCATTATCCTAATTCTCAAACTGGATAAATCTCCCACTGACCCGGCGAGCTATCGGCCCATATCCCTCCAAAATTGCTATATGAAAATTCTCGCTAAGGTCTTGGCTGAACGGATTAAGAAAATATGGACCCATCTCCTTAGCCCAGAACAGGTCGGTTTTGTTCACTCTCATTCCCCATCAGATCATCTCAGAACCCTCTCCCATGTTTCTCATCTTGCCCAAACATCCCACCTCCCCATGGCCCTAGTTTCGCTAGACGCAGAGAAAGCATTCGACCGAGTGGACTGGTCTTTTATCTGGGCTATGATGGCCAGGATGGGTTTCCCAGTTTCTTTTCTCAAATGGATCCAGATTTTGTATAACTCCCCTTCGGCCAAGATATACTGTAACAATGTTTTCTCCTCGCGTTTCCAGCTTCATACTGGTACCAGGCAGGGTTGTCCTCTCTCACCCTTTCTTTTTAATTTATATCTTGAGCCCCTTCTTATTAAACTTAAGTCTTCCCCACTTATTAAAGGATGTCTGGTGCACCAGCAGGAGTTAGTCCTCTCAGCCTTTGCTGATGACATCCTACATATTACCCACCCTGCTACTTCCTAGGACATGCATTATATCTCATTAATCAATATGGTAACCTCTCTCAATATAAACTGAATATATCTAAATCCGAAATTTTTCCTTTAAATGCCTATACATACAAGCACGACCTCACCAAATTTGGAATGCGATGGTCCCCTAAATCGATTAAATATTTGGGTATTCACTATTCCTCAGACCCTTCTCTACTTAGAAAACTCAATCTGATAACCTCAAGACTCACATCCAACAAGATTTGCTAAGATGGTCCAATCTTCCTATTTCCCTTTGGGGTAGGATTAATATTATTAAAATGAATATTCTTCCCCGTATTTTTTATCCCCTTAACCTATCAGGTCTTTGGTTGCCGCTCTCTTACCTGCAACAGTTTCATGTAATTTTCTCGAAGTTTGTCTGGCGAGGGAAGGGAGTCCGGCATTCATTCCTTAAATTATCTCTCCCCAGGGACAAAGGAGGTCTTAGACTTCCCAACCTCTTATTGTACTACTGGGCTGCTCACCTTTCCAAATTAGGGAGATGGTTCTCAGCCCATCCCGACCCCTTTTCCCCAATCTGGCTTCAAATTGAGAAATTGATCCTTTCGGAATCTAAGCTAGACCCTTACACCATCTTTTACACTCCCACCTCTGCGCTTTCGAAGTGGATAACTGACCAAACAATTCTTACATCCCTTAAATCCCTTTTTCAGTGTTTACATTTTCTAAAGATCTCTCCTAAATTTGACTTGGGGCAGCCTATCACCCTTAACCCCAACATTAAGCTGGGCAACCGATGATTGCCCTGAGTGGCTCCTGCATATTAAAGACAGTAATTTAGAACACTATTATGATCAAGGATCTCTCCTCTCATCATCTGACACCCTAGCTAAATTTGGTATCCCTAATAATAAGGTTTTAAAATATACCAATTAAGGCACCTTATTGCTGGAAAATTTGTCACACAGTTTAGAGAACCAAGGTCCACCCCTTCCTCTCTCACATCTTTACTCTTGCTTCTAAACCACATTCTATTTCGTTAATATACTCCTTTTTACTGGATTACAAGTTTCCAAAACCTACCACAGGGTCTAATATCTGGCTTTCTCTACTCCCTGACTCTACCCTTAACTGGTCCCATATCTGGAAGGATCTACACAGATACCACACTCAGGACAGGCTTAAACTTACCCAATACTATATTTTGAATAATATGTATTATACCCCTAAGAAACTTTTCCGGCTCAATAAGCTTGCTCTTTCTCTTTGTACCAGGTGCTCTCACAGTGAAGGAAACCCCTTGCATATTTTCTGGTATTGTAATAAGGTAGCCCCACTGTGGTCCACCATCCACGATAATTTAGATCCCCTACTAGGTCTTACCAATTTTTTTACTCCTGAAATTTACATTTTAGGAGACTACACTGGCATAGACTGCATTGAACGCCGGTATCATATCGCCCTTGTGTCCAGTGCGGTTAAGAGACTAGTTCTTAGGCATTGGACAGACCAATTGACCCTGACCTATTCTGAATGGTTGACTGAGCTCTCTGCCTACCTTAACATGGAAAGGTTGGCAGCCAGCTCGTGTAATCGCATGGAACTGTTTCATAAAAAGTGGGGTAAATTATATGCGCTATATTTGCACCAATGATCTCCTGGCTTCCCCTCTGATGCCCAGTGTGGTTTCTTCCTCTTTCTTATCTCTTACCTTTGCCCTTTGTGCTTCTGAAGGCAGGCTTACATTTTGAGATATCTGTGAACTTATTAGTAATTTTAATTATGTGGACATCTGGCACACTTTGTCTGGGGGGGTGGATGGGGGAGAGGCTGGGGCTGGGGGAGGGATGGGGTGGGATGTTTTTTTTTTTCTTTATACCATGTATGGACAGCTGGCATAATACATGTAATGACTATGTTATTTCTCATTTTGTAAAATTAATAAACTTGAATTTCAAAAAAAAAATGCTTGCCAGTCTCTCCAGAGAAGATGAGGTAGCAGGCACCTTTACAGGCTAGGTCATACATTGAGACCAGTGTGTCAAACATTTTTGAATGAGGGCAGACTGTTAGGTGTGGTAGGTGATGTTCCTGCAATCCCCTTAATGAGTTAGGGTCACTGCGGACACACATTCTCATGTCTACCCATACTAGTACAGTGACATACATGAGTATCATGATTGATGCCCTGCAGGTTTGCAAGGCTTGCATAGTACCACATGTGCAAGGGGTGCCAGTGACCAGTGTGAGTTGTCTCGGTGTGGGGCTTGGTCCCCTGAGCCTTCCAGCCCATGTTGTGGGCAGGTATAGTGAGTGCCTAGGTGGTGGATGTTTCTGCCTTCTGGCAGAGGAGTGCCCTTGAGCCATTGTGTGAATAGTGAGATTTCTTTTGTCTGAGGTGGAGCTTGTTAAGCAGTATATAGCCCTTGCTTGGTAGGTAACAGCCACGGATTGCTTGCTGTAGGGACCTTAGGCCCTCAATCCTTACTGTGCTGTCCAGAACATACACTATGCAGGAGCGGGTGAAGCAGCCATGTGATAGTGGCCTCTAGTGATGGCAGCTGATAAGCTGCAGATGGAGAAGTGAGCTGATGGGCTCAGGTGTGTGCATAACCTGCCCTATATAAGTCTGAGTCAACCAAGGGTGGTGGTGAGTGCAACGGGGCTCCTCTGGAGCCAACAGAGTGTTCAGGGACTTGTGCCGCGTGGTGTCTACCCATTGAATTCCTGTACCTGATTGCACTGTGAGGGAGGGCTCCGCTACGATTGCCTTCACAACCTTCTGCCCATTGGGGGGGGCCCCCGTGGACTTGGCTTCACTGTAGGATTCTGTGGAAGAGTACAGAGAAGGATGTTAAGTACGGTAGGCACCTTTTTTTCCCTCTGGGGTGGGGGTGAGTAGAAGAGGAAGGGCTGGCATGTCCCTTTTAGTTTTCAATTTCTGTCCCTTCTTAGTTTTCAATGTCCATCCCTTTTAGTTCACTGAAGTGGTCGCTAAGGAGCCTGCAGTCGCCTGGTTTAAAAATGCCTCACTGTAGTGCCCACTATGGACTGAATTTAAAAGGAAAATGCCTGAGTTTCTGTCCCTTTGTTTCCCTTAAGTGGTCACTATAAGCCTGATGTGAGCCAATTTTCAGCTTTCTGCAGCTTTCAGGGGGAGGGGGGACAGGGTTACTCAGTCGGTTTGCAGCTTTCAGCAGAATATTGGAGGGACTACAATTTCTTAGGCTGGTTGTAATTCACATTTAAATAACACACATTCTGTCTAATAAGTCCTTGATTTCTCCAATTGCCCCGGAATAGGTTTCCAGGATTAAGGCACTTGAATTACAGTAGCCACATTTATTTATAGGTCAAGTTTTTCTCTTTTCTACCTTAAGGGAAACTTACAGGCTACTGACTGCTCATATTAAAGTACACACTTAAATTACAGAATTTGGTGGTTCTGCTTGCTGTACTAGCTTAAAGTAACTTAGGAAAGGAGGAGTAAAATAGCCTTTAAAGGCTAAGAGTAGACATGCAGGAGACAATTTCCACTTGTATGGTGACAGAAAATAAAAGATGCAGGTCACAGTTTGGATTTAAAAATGGTGCCAAAAATGCCAAGATTCCTCTGGAGCCAACAGAGTGTTCAGGGACCTGTGCCATGTGGTGTCTACCCACTGAATTCTCATACCTGATTGCACTGTGAGGGAGGGCTCCCCTACAATTTCCCTCATGACCTTCCACCCATCAGGGGGGTGTCCGTGGACTTTGCTTCACCACAGAATTCTGATTGCACTGTGAGGGAGGGCTCCTTTACGATTGCCCTCACGACCTTCTACCCATTGGGGGGGTGCATCCGTGGACTTGGCTTCACTGCAGGATTCTGACTGCACTGCGAGAGAGGGCTCCCCTATGATTGTCCTCACGACCTTCCGCCCATCGAGGGGGGCCATCCATGCACTGGGATTCACTGCAGGATTCTGATTGCACTGTGAGGGAGGGCTCCCCTATGATTACCCTCATGACCTTCTGCCAGTTGGGGGGGGTCCATGGACTTGGCTTCACCACAGGATTCTGATTGCATTGTGAGGGAGGGCTCCCCTATGAGTGCCCTCATGACCTTCCACCCATCAGGTGGGCATCCGTGTGCTTGGCTTCACCACAGGATTCTGATTGCATTTTGAGGGAGTGCTCCCCTATGATTGCCCTCACAACGTTACGCCCATTGGGGGGACATCCATGGACTTGACTTCACCGCAGGATTCTGATTGCACTTTGAGGGAGGGCTCCCCTACAATTGCCCTCATGACCTTCCACCCATCAGATGGGCATCCGTGTACTTGGCTTCACCACAGGATTCTGATTGCATTTTGAGGGAGTGCTCCCCTATGATTGCCCTCACAACGTTACGCCCATTGGGGGGCATCCATGGACTTGGCTTCACCGCAGGATTCTGATTGCACTTTGAGGGAGGGCTCCCCTACAATTGCCCTCATGACCTTCCACCCATCGGGAGGCGTCCGTGGACTTGGCCTTACCGCATGATTCTTTTCTCCTTTAATTTTGGTCTTAGCTATTGAACCCCTGGCTGTGGCTATCTGGAACCTCAAATTTCAGGCATTTCTGTTGTGGTCACACAGCAAAAACTTAAGCACCACCCTTCATCAGAAAAAAATAAAACCTGAAACCAAATAGCTTTAATTAGTATGTTTTGTTACATAAGGTGCTGAGACCTCTTACCAAAAGGGACTACAAAAACCTCCAACTGGTTTCACTAGAAAGTCATCAGGGAATAACTGCCAAACTACATTGTAGTGCTTTTAAATTCATTTAAGTAAATCATCATACACTATAAATTAACACCATCAAGTGAAAAATTAACAATGTTTAAAATGCAGATTTAAACAATTAAATAAACCATCTGCTTGCTTAGCAATGCAGGAAAGAGTATTTATTAAATCAAGTTGTAATAATGGTCTATAGATTTCTTGGTAGTTAATATTAATTAATTTAGCATCCTTTGCAACCTGAACATTTTTGTGACCACTCCACCAGATAATCCATTATATACAGAACTTATACTTAATAACAGTTTTAAGTTTATTATTTATCTAAGCAAGGTTCCCAAAGTGCTTATGAAAAAGCTGAAGTGCATGGCATCACTAGATTTGAAAGGTAGCTACAGTACATGAGTCACAGTTATTCAATTTTTAAAAGGGCTGCTAATTCTGTACCATCATTTAAACCTGGAAAACTCATAGCTTCTAGCATAGAAATCCAGTGAGCTTCCCTTTATTCAGGAGTGTTTCAAAATCACCACCTCTTTCTCCCATCTTGATTTTATCTATCCCTCTGAATGTGAATTTATGTTGCCCCAATCCTCTGTATACATGGTAGTACAGTGCATTATGTTTATCTTTAGTTCTAATCATACTAAGATGTTCCCCCACCCTCAGTTTGAAAGGACTTTTTGATTTGCCCACATAAAACACTTTACACTCACAGGTGGCCAAGCAGACCACCCATGGTGTACTGCAAATAATGAATGTGTTGATTTAGTAAATTTATTGCCGTTAACAGTTTCAAACATTTTACATATTTCAATTGAGCTGCAATACACACACCTCCCACATTTAAAACAACCTTCTGGTCTATTTGGTATCCATTGGGAGGGTGTCATTTTCATGGACAGACAGCTGTTTACCAAAAGGTTACCTGAATTTGACCCCCTCCTATAAGTGATGTGAGGTGGTTTGCTAGCTAACTCAACAAGGGCAGGTTCAGTGTTTAATATATGCCAGTTATCCATTAAACACTTATGGATAACATTACTCCCTGCACAGTATCATGTAATGAACATTGTTTTCTTTGGTACACTTTCAATGTTACATGTTTTACACTGTAATAAATCCTCCCTAGACGTATTGTGTACCAATTGTTTTGACTCATTAATTAAAGGTGTAATGTACCCACTAGATAGAAGACGTTCAGTTAGTTCCACACTGTTTTATCAAAAATAGCTACTTTGGAGCAATTCCTTCACTCTCTCTTATGAATAGAGATGCAGCAAAGTTAAATTCCACCCGCAAAGTAGATGCAGAGTAGCCTACTTCGTGTTACTCTCAGGCTATGCGGAGTGCCCATTGAAAACCGCTACTTTGCCACTTCGCCTTGTAATAATGGTGATAATGGCTTTGCGTTGCTCACTCTGTCTTACTTCACTTTAACAGCAGAGTGAGAATTTACAGGCAGCTGACACATATAACATGGCTTACATAGTCTAGGTCACATGCTTCAGGCAGGCATGCAGGAAGTGAATTATGCTTGAAAGAGAGTTTCACTTTCACCTAGTAGGATGAGAAAGAGCTTACGGGACAGAGAGTTAGAGAGGAAACTCTAGAAACTATTCTAAAACTACCACAAACCTTTACATTTTGTGGATAATTAGCTGATTATTTTTGCCTATTTGTTGTCTGGATTTGTGTTTGTGCAGTATTTCAGTTTAGCAATTGTTAATTGTTTTTGTGTGACACTGTGTGTGTGTGTGTGTGTGTGTGTGTGTGTGTGTGTGAGAGAGAGAGAGAGAGACCAGAATGGAGGGGGAGAAAGGTGGTTTTCTCAGATGTAGTGGAGGAGATTGCGTTGGTGTACACACATGTGGTGGCAGACTGCACTTGGACCAGAGCATCATCTTGAGTAGTGTTCCCTCCAAGAAGCAGGAGGTAGTGGACTCAGTGCCATGGAAGCACCGCCTCCTCTGGCACCTACCAGTGTCCCCCCCATTGCCAACACCTGCTATGGTCTGTGCACCAGCAGCAGGAAGTCAGGGAGGATGAGCCACAGCAGTCTCAGCAGCAGGTTTCTCCACCACCAGCCCCAATTGTGCAGCAGCAGTCCCTTGCTCCATCAACATCTGCCCCCCGTGCATGTGCCTGGTCTGCCCGCGCCTCACTAATGTGGGAGTTCTTTACTAAACTACCTGGGGATGTCAGTGTAGTAAAATGTAATCTATGTGGTGTGGAGGTGTGCCATGGTCCCAAATGAGCTCACCTTGGCACAGGTGGTCAGCGCACCCACCTGTACTACCAACACTGTGTACAGTGGAAGGCTAAGGTTGCAGAGCAGGGCAATAATGCACCTGCTGGCCCTGCAATGGAAGAGGGGGCAGCATGGCATTCACCTGTGCATGGTGGTGTGAAGCAGAGGAGGGCCATGGATCAACCAGCTGCTTCACCACCACAACCTGCAGCAGGTGACAGTGGCAACCCTGTCCAACTACAAGCCACACAAGCCAATTTGGGTCTGATGAGAAGTAAGTTGGAGGCTGCTAACCACCATCTTGACAATGTTGTGCAGCAGTTGGAGTGAATTGAGGGGCACCAGCTACAAATTATGGGGATGCTTCAACTGCTGCTGTCCCATCACAGCGTTGATCATTGGTTTTAGTTTGTCCTTGCACCCACCACCATCTGTGATAAAAAAATAGTTCCCGATGTAGCCCCTGATCCATCCCCCTCTGTCTTCAAATTTGTGGCCCTTCTTTATGCACATCTCTTTTTCTAGATGATACTGCCCTCTTATACGTTGTTGATTCCTTTTCCATACTTGATAGTGTCTATCATGCCCCCCCCCTTTACTTGCATTTATATGTAATGTCCTTTAGTGCCTTTTCATCTGGCTTTATTCTGGTGCATACCCTTCAACATTTTAGTTCCTCTCCTTTGTACAGCCTTCATCCTGTGCATATTCTTGCAGAGATATGCTCTCATCACTGCATGCTGTACCTAATATGATGTCTTACCAAATATACATACATAGGGATGAGAACTTCCATTTTTGGATTTCATTTTAATGTGATGGCTCCCAATGCATTCCAGTATACTCTGTCCCCAAGCCCTCCTTACTGCCTTCTCACATTTCTTGCATACCTTTAGGTCATCCAACACAGGTCACTGTCAATTATTATTGTTGTTGTTAGTCTCGCTCCCCCCATTGTACACTGTTAGGTGTATAATATTAAGTGTGTGTTCCCTCTTTCTTTCACATAGCATTGTTTACCTCCCAAAAATAGTAAGAACCATTACCCAAAACAGCTGAAATAAAATAAAGTGCAAAAGTGTTGTCCTTGCCCTCATTATATTCCTACTTAACAAAACCAGAAATCCAGCACTCCAGATGAATAAATGCAAAGAAAAGATGTTCACTGCTAGTGCAAATTTATTGATGGCAAAACAAGCCACACAAATGGCCCCTGCACTTTGGAGGTTAGGCCTTCATTAGGGGGCCCCCTTATGAAGGCCTAACTGCCAAAGTGCAGGGGTCATTTTTGTGGCTTGTTTTGCCATCAATAAATTTGCACTAGTAGTGAATATTTTTTCTTAGCATTTACTCATCTGCAGTGCTGGCTTTCTGGTTTTGTCTTGCACTTTTGGAGCTACAGTAGCTGCTGTCTACCAGCACCTGTTCCCAGTGTTAGCGCTGTGTGCTTCTGGACCTCTTATATTTCTACTTAATAATGTCTGTTTACCATGAAATATTTTTTGGGCCTCAGTAATGTTTCCTTTCTCTTGTGGTTTGTTTGTTGAAAAGCAGGAGTGAGGAGTGCAAAAATCTGCTAAACGGCATGTGTGCACTGTCAGGTTGTCACTGCCCACCGTGCCCCCTGAAAACATATTATATGACCTGGTCCACTGTTGATGATGATACAAGTAAAATATACTTTATATATTCTTTATACCATCAACAGTGGAACAAGTCAGCTATAATATACTGTATGTTTTCAGGGGCTGGGCAGTGTTCACCTGACAGTGCACACATGCTGTTCAGCAGATTATTACACTGCTAACTCCTGCTTTTCCACTTATGCACACACCAAGACAGAAAAAAATCATTACTGAGACCACTAAAATATTTTCTTTTAGAAACAGAGATTATTAAGTCAGAATATAACAAGGAAAGGAAGGACGCCATTTTTTAGCTTATTTTCTGTAGAATGTTTTTTGCCAGTGTTTGTACTAATCTTGAGATGCTGTCTTATGTTCCAAAAATTCCCATGCATGCACCCAGTCCCCATAATTGTGCACCCCAAAATGCTGCTGTCTTATGTCCCAAACATTCCTGACTTCAGATGAATAGAAATGAGAGCATAAAATGGAATGAAAAGTCTCCATCATTTCATGCCACACTCATTCATGCATGCACCTAGTCCCCATTATTGTGCACCCCCAAAAGTCTGCTGTCTTCTTATGTCCCGTCAATTCCAGACTACACATATTGAGAAATGATGAGAGCATAATGTGCTGAAAAGTCTGTGGTCTTTCTTGACACACTAAATTATGCATGCACACAGTCCCCATAATTGTGGACCAAAGAAATGGTACTGTATAAAGGTGATGAAAATTCCGGACTCCACATATTGAAAAAAATGATGAGACCATTAAATGTAATTAAAAGTCTCATGAATTCATGCCACACTCATTCATGCGTGCATACACTCCAGCAAGAACTATGTCACCAGCTGCTGCTCTTGGAATTTCATGTAATGCTTCTTGTTCTGACTGGGCTGATGCACGGTGTCTTGCCAAATGATGTGATAGCAAAAGATGGCCATTGAGCTTACCATGATGATGTGATGATGCTGTTGGTAACCCAAAGTCTGCTGCACTGACCCAAACAGAAAGGATGCCCTATGTGTGTGTACACTCATGCTACCCTTGGTAATTTAATGTACCTGGCACCATCAGGGTTTTCCACAGAACCTGACCTTAAATGTTCATATACTCATACATATCATATATATATATATATATATATATATATATATATATTCATATATCGTGTAATCATTGCTTTTTTGTATCACAGGTCATCATATAGTAAAACTCGGGATGCACATTTTTTGGCTTGTTGACACATTTTGGCATTGCAATATTGTCAAGCCAGTCAAGGTAAGTGTTTTTGTGGGGAATGAGGGTGGTGGGGTTGGGGGGTTATCATTGGAAGCAAGTTTCATTAATGATTTCTTTTTTTGTGAATTCTTCACAGGTTTTCTGTGTATTCCCCAGTCCAGTCCTGATGGACAGGATTCATATCAGTTGCAGGTGTGATGTTGGACTTCGTATTTGGAGAAAGCACCAATGGCAGCACACAGCACTGAAATGTTTCCTGCAAAAACAGATGAACAGGAAATTATTAGTACTGCATTGCAGTAACACATTCTGTTTAAAGTGTGGCTGTTACTGTCTGTTATATATCCAGCTTAACAGATACCAAGCTCTTAGTAAGCCACACCAAGACCAAATCACAAATTTAGTACATGTAACCCATGCACTGTCCCAATTTCTTCAAATTACATTTTAAAAGACGTCTTGTCACAACCTGGATAAAACTTTGTTCAACGCCGCCATGGCCTGCTGCAGCAATACAGTGTCTGATGTGCTTGAATGTGCCATACATGTCACCTACTTTCTATGAATTACACTCCCTTGAAAAAATGAACTACAAAAAAGACCTGGCAAAATAAAATTGGTATACTTAGCTGAAACAGATGTCCTATAGGTGGTTGTGGACAGTACTGAAGGACTGCAGTCCTCCATTCCAGGAGAATGCTTGAAACTGTTAACCTATAAAAAAAGAAAATAAGTTGGCCGTATGTGTTTCTCAAGTGCATCTCAGAAATGCTACAGGAAGCATAACACAGCTCAAGAAACTTCCATAGTAGGAAAAATTAATGTGCATACTCACTTTAAAGTATTGATAGTAAGAAGACTTGCAGCTGTGGCTGCTGGGTGCAGTCTCCATCTGCTGTGGAATGGGCAGGGCACAGGAAGGAAAACAATCGCATTCCCTCTCACTGAAATAGTATCTGGCGTATTTGGATGACTGCAGTTCACTGGTGGTGTCATGGTTACAATATCACATTCCTTCTCACTATCTGGTGGCTATGTCTGACTGTGGTTTACTGGTGATGGTCATGGGCATATGATGACATTCTCTCTCACTATCTGGTGGCTTTGGCTGACTGTGGTTTACTGGAAATCATCATGGGCACATGATAACATTCCCTCTCACTATTTTGTGGCTTTGGCTAACTGCAGTTTACTGGTGGTGGTCATGGGAACAGCTGCTACACATTCCCTCTCATTGTCAGACACACACGGATTGGTGGCTGGATATGGTGTGTATTGTGTTACAGTATTTCATTCTCAGTCAGGAGGCAGATATCTTTAATCAGCAGGTTTTAAGTGGCTAACATCTAGTACTACAATTGGACAGTTGTGTTTAAGAGGCTGACCATGTTTGCTAATGACAACAGCACACATTCTATTAAGTCTAATCAGAAATAATACCAAGGCGGGGATAAAATAGAAGGATTGTGAATTTGCTTGTGCCAAATTGCCAATATGAAATTATGGAATGAGATTCATTCAGGTTGGGCCACTGATTTTACGTTATGAAAAACAAAACATGTACCATTGAAAAAATATGACATCCTTTCAACCAACTTAAAACCCACCATCAACCTCATCATCATCATAATACAGGATGCTGACTTCGCAGTCATCAATGTCTGAATTGTGCCCACTAGGGAATTCTTTCTCCATGATTTCATCATCTACCTCAATGGAAGGCCATTTCATGCTGCCACCAGTATGGTGACATTTGAAGAAAAGAAATTTGTATGATGCTCCCGAACTATTGCTCCTGCAGAACTGAATACCCTCTCGACACTTACACTGAAGGGCAGGTCGGGTTCTTCAGTGCCACTGAGTTCAGCTCTGGCCATTCACTGTCCTTTCTATGCCAGTATAAAAGGGGATCATCAATTACTGACAGATGCCTGTTTTCAGGTAAATATGAGTCAACCATTCACTGTGCTGCATGAAGTCAGGTGGTTGACTCATCATCCTGTTCTCTGGATTCATTGATGTCAGAAAACCCGGCTTGGCACAATGCAACCCAAAGTGGGTTAATGGCAACCAGTTTTGATGACAGACCACCTGGAATCACAGCCACCTTACAGGATGTGCTTGGTACTACTCCAGACTGACTTTCAGCCTTATTATACTGCTGAGGTTTGTTGACCTTGGTATTTGATTTCAGTGCCCCATGAACCAAGTGCACCAGTTGCCCACTGACATTTTTAACCTGTTCAGGCCCTCCCTCCAGTAGTGATGAATTTCATGTTTGTATTGTGGGTCCAGCATTGTTGCTATTGCAAATTCGTCACTTTGCTGAATGCTCAAGATGTGCAAATTGCGGTCGAATACTGTCAGCATATGTTTCAGTAAAACACTGCTAGCACAGTTTCTGGAACCATCAAGGCTGTGCTGTAGATTCAGCAATGTCTGCCTCAGTACCTGCAGCAGTGGAATTGATTGGCTGATGAGGCAGACCCGTCACTCACTGCCTGTGTGGCATGTTTAAAAGGCCACAAAAATGTTATGACAGAGTCCATGAGGTGCCACTGTTCAGTCATGAGAGATATGGAAATCCCTGAAGTGTCACAGCTAGTGTGCATGATGAGATATTCAGAGATTGTTTTGTATTTCTATAACCTCTCTGCCATGTATAAAGTTGAGTTCCACCATGTGACAACTTCCAGCTTGAGGCAGTTCTGTGGGAAGCTGTTTTGGATCTGCAGCTGCCAAAGCTGGTCACTGGCCTTTGCAGAGTGTGAAAAGTGCAAACAGATGCTGCTTGTAGTCAACATTTCCTTTATATCAGGGTGCTGCCGAAACTCCTGGACCACCGATTTAAACAGTGGACCATGCATAGAACCCAAACAAAGCCACCATTCATAATTCATTTAACAACATTTGAGCCATTGTCACTTGCTATAAATCCAACTTTCAGGGACAGGGGGTTCAGCCACTCTTCAGTTTCTGTCAGTAGCGAGTCCAGCATTTTTTCACCTGTGTAGGAACAGGCCACACAGCACAATGCAAGCGTTGCATGCTGTCGAATTCCTGAAAGGTTGCTACCATGACAGTCTGCCTTACTACACTGATTATTCCCACCAACACCAGCACAAACAATCTCTGACACCTGTGCCCAATGGGCCGTAATACACAAATATGAACTCCAGGCCATTTTGCCAGTTGTCCACATATCCATACTTAAATGGATGAATCATGAAGAGAAATGTTAAAGGGCATGTCTTACAGAGTCGGCCACGGTCCAGTGTAACTCAGAGATAGCATGGGTGGAAAAGTATGTCCTGGATGGGACTTTCCATTTTGGAAAGGTGCGTGCTGCAAACCACTGGAATCCTGATTTCTCCACAAAGGAGAAGAGCAAAAGATCAATTGCCAACATTTCAGCTATAGCAGCATAAGCACAGGGGTTGATGTACCACTTGCACTAGACATACTGCATAGACTACCACCACTGCTGCAACTCTGACCACCACTTGACAAGATTTCTAAATCATAATCCTCCTCATCATGCCTGTAGTAATCCTCTGGTGTTATTTCAATGCTACTACAGACGTTGCTACTTGGTCTTACACTCGTGGAAGGGGATAAAATGCTTGATATGGTTGTTGATGAAGGTGAATGCCCAACTAAGGCATTAGTTTCCCTTTGGTGCCAAGTCCACAGTGCCATGTGCCTGATCCTAAGATGTGTATGCTGGCTCCCCATACCCATGTGACTCCCCTTTTTACCTCAACTCACACATGCATGGCAAACCTGGCAGATTGCAACTGACTCATCATTTGCATCTTGGACAAATAAAACCCAAACAAGGGATTTTGATCCCCTGCTTTAACATGTCCTTGATGCTGCGTATTGGACTTTTTTTTTAACTGCTGAAATGGGTGGGGTGTACTACATTATTTTTTTTGCTGGATACACTTGGACTCCAACTGGCCACCATGACTACCTATTATTATTACTGGGTCATCATCATCAACAGGAACCACTACATCACAACTTTTTTTGAGGAGGAGGGGATTTAACACCAACAGATCCAGACACAGCCACCTTGGCTTTCTTTTTCTCTGGTTCCCAACAGGGGTCACTGACATCATCATCATATTCATCATCCAAATCCTCAATTTCAGCTTGGATGCTGTCCTGTGGAGAACATGTTCCAACCACAGCATCATTATCATCAGTCAATATTTTTGTGCCGCACTTTGAATCATTAGATAGCAAAGGCATGACCTCAGCAGTGTTGGAAATGTGACACTGTGAGTTATCATCGTCAGGATCAATATCATGTTCAACTACCATGGGGATGTTGGGGAGTATGACATCATCTACACTGTCAGTAATAGCTTTAGACTCAACTATATTTTCTAAAATGGTTAACTAGTCAGAAGTGGAACTTGGGGTAACAATACTCATGCCAGCAGCAACTGCACTAACACCACCAGTAGGGACAACATCATCTCCTCCATGTATCAATGAAGCAACAGACTGCACTGTAAAAAACATTGATGGAGAAATCCCTTTACTGACATCTGATATGAACTTCTTGCATACTACCATGACCATGGCCAATCTTGCCACTGGCAGCAGTGTCATGGCCAGAAACAGCTTTGCTTGCAAGTCTCTTTGCAGGCATTTTTGGGGATCACCATGAAAATTCTAAACAAATTTAGATTTATGAACTTTTAGTCTGGGCCAGTGGATGGGAAACCAAAAAACAACAACTGTGGCTTGCAGATGGAGATTGGGCACCAAACAGATGCAAACATACAGACAGATTAAGATTGCGCCGTGCACTCAAGAGATGCAGATACAAAGGTACAACAACACCTTGACTAGTGCTCACAAATCCAAAACTTGAACAGAATACATTCTTCTGGTTGGGGGGAGCAGTGTACTGTAGTAACAGTCCATTACCAAGATACCACAAAGTAGTACACAGTAATACAGATGGATAACAGATTCACAGTGCTGCAATTACTGTGTGGCACAATAAAATGTGTTTGACTTGATGGCATGCATCGCACACACACTCACGCACATAAACACTTGATGACATGATCACAGGTGGGTTCCTACAATCAATGTACTACATTCTGAGAAAAAGAAATGTCTCAAAAAGGTTTTTTGAATGTTTTTTAGAGGGTTTGAATCTTAGAGCTCTGACAGAAAACTGTCTCCAGCTACCACTACACACACACTACACAGAACTAAGGCTGTGCAGAAAAACTAGAGCCCATGTCATCTGCAATCCCATGAATCACTGAACAATTTGCCTTAGAGCTCACCAACAAAGTGAAGTAACATGAAGTACATTGAAATCAATACACTTCACATTAAAATTGGTGAAGAAGTGGTTGGGGAAAGGTAGAGAAATGTGAAGTCAGTGCTTCCAATGGACTTTGCAATCATAATTAGAAGGCAAAGTACTTCACTTTGCGTTGTAGATTACTCCACGAATTCTTCCTTAATATGCAAATTGCTCATCGCAACAGATTTTGGCCATTTCACCTTTCTCTACTCATTAACATAGATTTGGGGATATTGTTGGTGGTGTGGCATGGGTGACAACTGCTTGACAGCAGTAGGCTATTCATGTCTGTTTTTTTTCTGAAGTAAATAAGTGGAAATGGTATCATCAGGATTTTTTCAATTTTCAGATCCAAAAATTGCACATTATCATAACTGAAATGTACGGTAAACTGCAAATTAGGGTTACTCATTTCCAAGAATTCAACTATTTCATACAATTCCACCCCCCCCCACACTGCACCATCAACTCATTGTCCAAAAATTTCCGCCAGAGGTCTGTCAAATCACAGAAGGAATTTTTTTCCAAATCATAAATATAATCCCTCTCACAGTGGCCAAAATAAAGATTTGCATAAATGGGGGCAAATGTTGCCCCCATTGCTGTCCCTTTTATTTGTAAAAAATGCTGGCCCTGGAGGAAGACTGTATTTTTTGTTAAGACCAATTCTGAAAGAGAGAACAAAAAAAATCAATGAATTCTGGGGTATAATTTGAACCCGTTGAAAGCAAATACCACTGGCTTTAAATCCCCCCATCTAAGGTCACTACCAGCCTGTCTGGTTCAATTAGTAAATCCCCCAGGAAGCCCAAGATCTGTGTGATATCTTTTACATGAGAAGAAATTCTGGAGACCAAAATGTTTACATGTTAATCCACAAACCTGGAAAGAGGCTCAGTTAGAAAGCCAATACCTGATACTATGGGTCATCCTGGAGGATTAGTCAGACTCTTATGGACCTTTTGGAGTACATACAGTATAAAGTTTGTCTGACAGGATATTTGACCATTAAAGAATCACATATTTCTTTTGAAATGATACCAGAGTCCACTGCATGCAATAAAAACATGTCAGTCTCTTACTTATATTTATTAGTCAAGTCCGATTTCAAACCCACATAAAAATCTGTGTTGGCTAGTTGTCTGAACAATTCTTGTTTATATTGTTCCAAATCCATTAAAACCACTGAGACTCCATTGTCAGCTGATTTAATTATCAGTTCCATATTACTTTTTAGCTCCTCAATTGCTTGACATTATAATTTGGTAACATTAACATAGTTAACATTAATTCTTTAATTGTGGTGTTTTTCTAAGTCAAGCAAAACTGCTTTCTTGAACGTTGATACAGTCGGGGAATAAAGCTGGATGTATGTTGATGGTTTTCTTAGTGGGATAATCAGGTTTAGATCAGTATTCACAGTCATACTAGATTCAGAGTCATTAAGGTTCATGGAAGCTCTTAATATGTTATTCATCTTAACAAATTGTACCTTAAGACTGAGTTTTCTAGAGAACTTCTTAATATCTACAGTATATATAAATCAAGCAATCTGATTGCACAAATAGGTACAAAGCTAAGTCCTTTACTCAGAATCTGGGTCTTTGCCCTTGTTAAATCAAAACAGGATAAATTTATAATGTTTATTTCCTATACTTGTGAGATTTACCACTACCTTCCCTCGGAGGGCTGTTGTCTCATCTTTGTTTCTACATGTTCTTTCGTGTTTTACCTTTGCTGTTGTATCCTTCTCTTGTGTTTTCTTCCAACTTTTCTTGTTCTCCTCTTACATCCTCTGTTTCTCTGAATTTCTCAATACGGATACTGCACCTCAGCGTGGATGTTGCTCAAACCCCTACTCCTCTTCTGAGTGCTCTTCTGTTGTGGACCAGCTCCATACAATCCTTTTGTATGCAGATGACCTCGTAGTATGGTTAGGTGATGTTCATTCCTCTGTTCCCCTCATGAATCTCCTTCTAACTTTCACATTTCTCTCTGGGCTTAAAATGAACCAGTCTAAAACAGAAGTTCTCCCATTAAACTCTATATGTGCATCACTGCCTTTCACTGTTCTACAAGCTTAGGTGGGCACCTGCTTCCCAAATGTATTTGGGTATTAAGATTACAACCAGTTACATAAAATCTGCACTCTTAACTTTTCTGCCTTACTTTACAAAATTAAACTTGAATTTAATCATTGGAAATCACTGCACTTATTTATGGCTGGCAAGACTGAGGCAATCAAAATGATTGTGGCCCCAAAATCTTACACTTTCTATCCCATCTACCTCTTTCGATTCCCCAAAAGTGGTTTCACAAAATCAATGCTTTAATTGGTCAGTTTCTGTGGGGGAAACTGTAGGCCCCATTATAGCCGGACCAAGCTACGCAATCACTGGCACATAGTTGGGTGGAATCTACCCTGGGTTCAGGGCTACAGTTGATCCTCCAAGATAGCCCAGAATCTTCAATGGTTTCAGACTGCCTGCCTCACCCCATCACTATGGACCTCCATTGCATCAGTCTACTATAGGACACAACTCCTTTTAAATCCTGAATACAAACCTCTTAAGCCACTCCCTCCCACTTTTAATACTTAGAAACATAGAAACATAGAATTTGACAGCAGATAAGGACCATTTGGTCAACCTAGTCTGCCCATTTGCCTACCTAACAGATAAGATGCAGATCCTAGTTAACCAACAGCTTACTTCCTCCTAACCCCCACTAGGACTGCCTTATGTCTGCCCATGCATTCTTGAATTTCCCCCACTGTTCTTGACTCCACGACCTCCTCAGGGAGGCTGTTCCATGCATCCAAAACCCTCTCTGTGAAAAAATACTTCCTCACATTACCTCTGAGCCATCCCCCCATTATCTTCAAATTGTGCCCCCTTATTCTTGCACATCTATTTTTCTGAAAGATGCTACCATCTTGGACTTTGTTGATTCCCTTGAGGTACTTGAAAGTTTCTATCATGTCCCCTCTCTCCCTTCTTTCCTCAAGGGTATACATTTCAAGCTCCTTTAGTCTTTCTTCGTATGTCTTCTTGTACAGACCCTGTACCATTTTAGTTGCCCTCCTCTGGACAGCCTCTACTCTGTCTATGTCAGTGCGGAGATGGGGTCTCCAGAACTGCACACAGTACTCCAGATGGGGTCTCACCAACTGTCTGTACAGAGGGATAATAACTTCTTGTTTTCTACTATTAATGCCTCTCCCTATGCATCCCAGTATCCCCTCAGCCTTCCTTACTGCCTTCTCACATTGCTTGCCCACCTTTAGGACATCTGATATAATTACCCCTAGGTCCCTTTCCATTTTTACTGTTGTCAGTATCTCACCCCCCATTGTGTACTCTTCCCCTGAATTTTTGTTTCCCAGGTGCATTACCTTGCACTACTTTGCATTGAATCTGAGTTGCCATACATTTGACCATTCCTCCAACCTTGCCAAGTCCCTTCTCATCCCACTTGGCATTGAGTGAGTAAATGGTTGGGAACACCCTGGCACACCCCGCTGTCAGTCCCCTCTGAGACAATCCTCTGGTTCAGATCAGTGGAGCCATCACTCACTGGTTTGACTGGCATCAGCGGAGTATCTCCACATTCTTCAATCTGCTTTCTCCTCATTTGTCCTCTTTAGCCTCCTTTCAAGGGCTTTAATGCTGTACTCTCCCCAAATCTGACTTCTGGAAATTTTTACAACTTTGTAGTGTTTTGGCACCCACTCTTGCTATGCTTTATTCCTGTCCCACCTCAACTCTAAGACACTCAGTCTTTAGATCACTCACTACTAAGTCAGGAAAGGCTGGCCTAATATACTGCCTTATTAAGGATTATCTTCCTGATCAAACCATCCCAGCTCCAAATTACTGGTTTAATGTCTTGGGCCATAATATCACAGATGATGACTAACTCAGCAGCATTGTCAGTGGCTCAGTAGGTAGCACACTTGCCTCTGAGGCCGGGAGATCAGTGGGCTGTGGGTTCAATTCCCACATCTGGCACTTGGGTTAATATCCCAGTACTGACACTGTAATGCAGCATGAGAGGGATGCTGCACTTCTGAGGTGCTGTCTTTCAGATGAAACATTAAACTGAGGTCCCATCTGCCTGGACTGGTGGTAGTTCAGGTGGATGTTAAAGATCCCATGGCACTTATCGAAAAGAGTAAGAGAATTTCCCTGGTGTCCTGGCCAAATTTCCCTCATTCACTGAAAAATACCACCAACAGCATAATCTAGTTCAAGGTCAGTTGGCATTCATCTGTATCCCCTTCCCCCTGGTCATGCCTGAAAATAGGCAGAATTTGTCTAGTGCACTTACTCGGTCAACAAAAACTAAATAAATAATAAATAAATAAATCTCAACTGCTGTAAGACTGCCTGTAATTACACTAAAGACCCCAGAAGCTGGCTTATCCAAAATAAAATTCTTCATTGCTAGTACTGCACCCCCATTGTACAAACATATGAAAAACACCAGCAGAAACAGAACATAACAGAATACCAAGTCTGCTCAAGTGGGCAGCTCACAGTTTATTTTACTGCAGCTGCCCCCATCCCTTTTTCTAGTCCCCCCAATTTATCATCCCACACCATAATCACCCCACTCGCCAGACTCCTCTCAGTTTTGACCCTTCCTTTGACCCTGTCGCACCCCTCTTGAAACTGCCCACAGTCTCCAGCGAGATTACCTCCTCCAGCAATTTATTCCACCTTGCCACCACCCTTTCCATGAAATTGTGCCTCCTCATTTCCCTCTTGAATCTTCCCTCCATTAATTTCATTCCATGTCCCCTCATGCCCCCCATACCCTCTGTGCTTACCTTATTTATACCGTTAAAGTATTTCAAGGTTTCAATCATATCCTTCTCTCCCTTCTATCCTCCAGGAAATACATGTTGAGCTGCCTCAGTCTTTCCTCATAGAGTTTGTTCCTCAGGCCTAGGATCATCTTGGTCACCATTTGCTGTACCCCCGGCAGTGGTTTGACACCCTTTTTCAACTACAGACACCAGAACTGCACACAGTACTCTAAATGTGGTCTAACCAGAGACCTGTACAATGGCAGGATGACTTCTTCCCTCCTAGAGGCGATTTCTCTGGTGAAGCACCCCAGCATTTTATTTGCTTTGACTACCACCTTATGGCACTATGCAGAGTGTTTCATGTCCCCATGACAAGCACCCACAGATCCTTTTCTTCATTTGTAATGGATACCACCACTCCCTGTAGACAGTAGTTAGTCCCAGGGCTTCTGGCTCCCAGGTGCATGACATGACACTTATTAGCCTTGAACCCCAGTAGCCATATGCCCGACCAGCACTTGAGCTTTACCAGGTCCTCTCTGAACTCATGCCTCCTTTCCTCACTAGGCAAGGCAAGGGACATTTTATTTTAAGGTGCCCAATACCTGGGGCTCTGGGCAGTGTACATACAAAAACACAAATGAGAAAACAGATAAAACAAACACAGCAATAAACAGCACAGCTATAAATAAATAAAACAGGTCACAGTAAAATAGAAGATAAACTGGGACAGAAAGCTATTTCAAAATATATCTAATACTAAAAAACAGTATTTAAAAGATGGCATGTGGAAAAGCCTGTTAAACAAGAAGGCCTTGAGGTGGACTTTGAAAATCTCAACTGAAGGGGCTTCTCTTACAGCTGGAGGTAGTGAATTCGACAGAATGGGTCCCGTGACACTAAAGACTTTCTTGCTGGCAGTTTTTAACCTCATCCTGGGAATTGCAAGGCTGACCCTAGAGGAGGAACGGAGGGAGCAGACTGAGTCAGCAGGTGTTAGATGGTCCAACAAGTAGCCAGGGCCCAGACCATGTTGGGCCTTAAAGGTGTGCAAGCCAACCTTGAAGGAGACCCTCCATCTGACTGGCAGCCAGTGCAGTTCACGCAACACTTAGCTGATGTGGCAGTACTTAGGCTGACCCATCAATAACCTGGCAGCTATGTTCTGCACCAACTGAAGCCAGCGGAGGGTATCTCCCAAGACCCCAAGGTAGAGCACATTACAGTAATTAAGCATTGACATCACAAAGGCATGCACTAAGGTGGGGAGGTCCAGCGGTGGAACTAGAGGCTTGATTCTGGCGATATTCCTCAGATGATAAAAACTTGTACAGACAATGGACGACACCTGAGATTCAAATATCAGTCCGCTGTCCAGGATAACACCAAGATCGCACACCATAGAGGAGGCCTTCAATGGCACGGATCCCAGGAAAAGTCCTGTTGCTGTAACAGAGGCCATCCAAGCATGCATTCTGTTCAACTCCACCACCAGTAATCCCATTTTATTGGGGTTCGGTCCCAATCAGCTGGAGGCCATCCAGTCATTATTCTCAGCTAGACAATTATTTAGCATGTCCACTGCCTGAGATTGTTTCCAAGATAAAGCACACATATTGCGAACTGGACCCAGTGCCGACATGTTTCTTGATAGGATGTGTCAACTCCATAGACCTGGTGTTTGTCTTGATTGACCAGTGCTCTGTTTCAGAGGGGATTTTTCCAGACATCTTGAAGGAGGCATTGGTGAAACCCCTTCTGAAGAAACCATCATTAGACCCTGATGTCAAGGCAAAGGAAAGATACAGCTGGGTATCATTGGCATAGCAATGAAAACTAAAACTGTACTGCCTAATAAGCTCACTCAGGGGCAGCATATATATGGCAAACAACACTGATGACAAGACCGATCTCTGAGGTACTCCACAAGACAAGAGGCTTGAGGAAGAGAAATTCCCCATCACTACCCATTGCCTCCTGTTCATGAGATAGGACTCAAACCAGCAGATGACAGAGCTGGAGAGTCCCCAATATTCCATCAGGGGGTCAAGCAGCACACAATGGTGCACTGTGTCAAAAACTCAGGAGAGATCGAAGAGAATGAGAATTGCCCCCCCCCTCGGTCTCTCACCCTGAGGAGGTCATTATGCACCTGAACTAATGCAGTTTCTGTGCTGTGCCTCACAAAAAACCCAGATTGGAGGGGCTAGTATAGATCATAGGCTACAAGGTGATCCTCAAGTTGCAATGCCACAATCTTCTCAACAACCTTACCTATAAATGGAAGGTTGGAGATAGGGCGGTAATTCACCTTGACATCAGGGTCTATTGATGGTTTCTTCAGAAGGGGTTTCACCAATGCCTCCTTCAAGGTGTCTGGAAAAATCTCCTCTAAAAAAGAGCACTGGACAATCAAGACAAACACCAGGTCTATGGAGTTGACGCATCCTATCAAGAAACATGTCGGCACTGGGTCCAGTTCGCAATATGTGTGTTTTATCTTGGAAACAATCTCAATGACCTCGACCATCTCATCCAGATTAAACTGACCCCAACTAGATGGAGTGCTCTCTGGATGCTCAAGATGATCGCTTTCCACCACATTTTGGCTCACTAGTGGAATTTCCTGCTAGATGGCAGACACTCTGTCCAAGAAGAACTGAGCAAACTTTTCGCTAATAGCTCCAGAAAAAGCTTTTATACTTTTGTTGCAGACAGGCAAGATGTAAAAGCCTGTCCACAGTTCAAAAGAGCATGGTTGGTCAATTTTTCCCAGCAGCAATCTCCCTGGATAGCAATTCTTCCTTATTATGGTTGATTGCCCCCTGGTACTCAATGTAGTGGGTACGCAGGACCAGTGTGTCTGCCTCCAGCCCAGTCCTCCACCAGCAGCGCTCTAACGTTTGATCCATAATCTTCATCACCTTGAGCTCCCCATCAAACCATGGGAACCACAAGTGAGAGGATTTGGGTCATACACGGACCAGTGCGAGAGAGACGAGCATGTCAGACATCGCCTTATTATAGGTGGCAAATGCCTTGCACGTACCTCCTACGCATGCACTGCTCACACTAGATAGATCAACCACTGCCAGAAATCCCTCTGTGGTCAAACCCCTCAAAGGGCAGTAATTAACCATCTCTGCAGGAGAGGGCTCTTGAGGGTGGGGCCCCAATGTAGAACTCCACCGTTCGATGATCAGACCAAACGACCAGACCAGTTTTGAGATTATTAATCTCAAGCCCCAGCGAGAAGACCAGGTCCAACATGTGGCCGCCCTGGTGGTTCATGGAAGAAACTTTGTGTGACAGGCCCAGAGATGACATCATCTGGAGGAGGTTGTCACCAAGCCTGGAAGATTCATCATTGGCCCAAACATTGAAGTCCCCCAGAACTAAACACCTGGGGGTCTCCAATATTTCACAGATGAAGAAGTCGGCTACCTCCTGCAGGAATTCTGCTGCCACCCCAGATGGGTGGTAAATCAGGAGAATCCTGCAACCTGTGCCAGGACCCCTACAAACAGCCACACATTCAAAGGAAACCAGTGTTCTCTCAGGGTGCACATTGAAGCCTAACCGTCTTCTAAAGCAGATGGCCACTTCCCGGCCCCCGCGCTCCGCTCTGAGGAAGTGCACAATGAAGTACCCAGGGAGGATGGCAGCCTCTAAAACTGGACCAGCATCATAACCCACTCAGGTCCCATAAGTCAAGCCAGATCAATGAAGAAACCAAGTCCACTATAACTGCAGTCTTGTTTCTGATCAATCTGTCATTGCAGAGCACTGCCATCAAGGGATTGGTGGGCAGTGCAGCTCCTCTGGCTAGTCGCCCACTCGGTCTGGTGGGGATCCTGGGGACAGGGAACAAACATGTCTGGCCTCTCCCTAGGACTCGTTGAAACCCAGGGCACCTTCTGCACCTAACTACCCCTCTCCTGCCCCCATCTGGTGTGCCGGAGGTGCCACGCCACAGTCGATCAATGTGGCTCCTCCTAATCCCAACCTCCCGGCAATGATGAGCTGTAGTGGTGTAAACAGGGAGGTCAGAGAAGGGCTGCAGATTGAGTAGCTAATATGCCTTATACACAATCCTAGCCCGCCCCAGGCCCTCGTACTTCCCCAGACACATACTGCCTAATTATAATGCCCCAAGCAGCAATATATGCTGACTACACAAAACACGCACACACTCAAGCATACAACTAGTACAGTAACAACCTAGCCATTCACCCATCACACACACAATAACTAAAACCAATCTCCCTCCCAAAGCCCAACCAACCCCCACCCACTACCAGGAAGAGCAATAGGCTTAAAAGTCTGAATCCAAGTTCGGGAGAGCACAGTCTGCAGCTCACACAGAAAGGTCCACAGTAGGCAGTATAGCCTAGAGGTTAGAGGAACAAGGTGTGAACAAGCTTGATACAAAATAAAAAAAAATAGACAGGACCACAGTTACTGCAAATAAAGAGAAAAAAATCAAGATCCAAATAATAAATTCACAGCCCACAAATTATAAGACTGGGGGCCCTTTCACCAACCCCAGCCTCCTTATGGAAAGGTAACAAACTGTGAAATACTTGTTTGGGTGCTTAAAGTCAGAAAACCCTCCCAGGTCTCCTCTGGAGCTGCTCTCACCAGCTCCAAGAACTGGGGGGGGGGGTGACCAGAGTCCAGCATCCATCTTCAATCTGGACCCCTAACGATAATCCACCGCGGGGAGGAAAATTATAGGCTGGAGATAATGTCCAGTATGCACTCAGCCAGCAATATGGACAGGAGCGAGCTGAGCTGAACTGGCAAAAATTACTGTCCCCAAAACTCCACACAGCATCGATACAAGGCAAAAACTGCCCTTTGTCCTGGGAAGTAAAACATGGCAGTGACCTCAGCGTCTGCACTCTCCCGGGGATGCATTCCAACCAGCAACAGGATTCTCTCACAGATCTTTGTGTCATCTGTGAATAGGCAGATTTGATCCCGTCTGCTATGTTCCTGATAAAGATGTTAAATGACACTAGTCCAAGCACCAAGCCTTGTGGGATCCCACTAGTTACAGGTTTGGGTTTTGATAGTTCTTCCCTTACAATTATCCTCTGTTTTCTGTCCTGGCAGGATCTTCCTGAGACAAACCCATTCTGTCTTCCATCCTGGAGACCATTTGCTTCCAAAAAGATCACCAATCTCTCCTTTAGAATGATCTTCATTGACTTCCCTACAATGGAGGTAAGGCTGACTCATCTGTAGTTACCCAGCTCATCCCTGGGTCCACTCTTTTGGAGAGGCACATGCTCCATTCTCCAGTCCTGGGACAAGCATCTTGACTTCAGTGAGGTGTTGAACAGGTCTGTTAGAGGGCCAGACAGGTCCTCAACCAAATCTCTCAGTACTCCAGGATGCACTCTGTCTGGTCCCGGAGCCTTATCCACCTGCAGGGCCTTAAGCCCTTTTAAAAACTCTGTCCTCCAGGATTTTCCCATCAGTTACCCCTAGATCCCTCGTCTTGCCCCTATTTTCCCTGTGGAGAAAAATAGGGCAAGACCCATCCTTTCCTGGTGAACACTGAACAGAAGTACTCATTAAGTGACTCCGCCTGGACCACACCACTTTCTGCCCATCCCTCTTCCCTCTTAATCCTAACAATCCCATCCTTATAGCTTTTCTTCTCTTCTCTCTTAGGTAGTTAAAGAAATCTGTTTCCCCTTCTTTGATCCCTTGTGCCAGCCATTTCTCCCTTACAGCCTTAGCTTCCCTGACCACACTACTCACCTCTCTGGATTTCATTGGGTACTCATCCCTGCCTGTCTCATGCATAGTTCTCTTATACCTACTGAATGCTGCTGTCTTTTCCCTCAGTTTTACTGCCACCTCCTTGCTGAGCTAGCTTGGTCTTTTGATCCTTCTTACTCTGGGTCTTTGCACACGTATTAGCAGCCTCAACCTGACCCAGCTTGGTAATGGACCATTTCTGGTCAGTTTCCATCTCTGGGCTGATCTTGGCAAGATGCCCCACTAGGATGTCATCCATCTTACCAAAGTCTGCTCTTCTGAAGTCCACCACCCTTGTCTTGGTCCTGACTTCTTCCTTTCCCAAGTTGAGGAAGAACCACACTGTGTGGTGATGACTGCCTGCTAGGAGATCCTCCACAACTTGGATTGGGCATACTCCCCATCCGAAAGCATGAGGTCCAGTATGGTAGCCATCCTGGTTGGCTCTGTTACTCCCTGTGCTGGTAAGCCATCCTGGAAAGCCTCCAGGAGGACCTGTTCCCTGGAATTGGAGGTAGCCATGGTGCTCCAGTCAACCCCAGGGAGATTGAAATCCCGTACTATGACAATTATGCCCTTATTACTTAGCCTTCTAATTTTCTTCCCCAGCTCCCTGTCCATTACCTCATTTTGAGAGGGTGGTCTGTACACCTGCCCCAATCTTACCTTCTTCCCTTCAGGGTTTTGAAGCTGTACCCATAAAGGGTAAAGCTTGCCCTCCTCTCCCTCCTACCTGGTGCATGCAACCACTTCCTTACATATTTAGCCACCCAGTCCCCTCTCCCCTTCTCCCTTTCTTTCCAGTAAAACTTGTACCCAGGAATCACAAAGTCCCTGTCATGGTATTAAGTGGCCCATGTCTCTATGATGGTCTGTCTATGTCTACCTCTCCCTCCACCATCAGTACCTGAAACTCTACCACCTTGTTTACCAGACTCCTTGCATTCAAGGATACCACCATCCAATGTGACTCCTGTACTCCATTCCCCCTCTCACTCCTCTATGCCCCCCCAACTGTTTTCCCCACTCCCTCCTCTTGATGTGCTGGGAGGAGTCCTTTCAGACTCCCTCACCTGGTGGCTTTGATCGGAGCCCACCTTATTTCTCCCCCCCTTCTTTAGTTTAAATAAATTGTCGATATGTATTCTTCCAGTTTATGTTTCAGGACCCCAGTGCCTTCTTTACTTAGGGCAAGACAAGGCAAGGCAAATTTTATTTTTCAGGTGCCAAATCCCAGAGGCTCTGGGTGCCATACAATTAAAATACATCAAAGAACAGTTAAAATGCAATAATTAAAATACAAAATATATCTTCTAAACATTTAAAAGCAGACCACCCAAAAATGGGAGGCCTAACCTAGCAGCAAATTCCTGATTAAGCCATTCTTTCAAAATATCTAAGAAACAGTATCTAAAAGCCGCTTAAATGCAGTCTATTTGGTGCATACAGTTATTTGTTTTCCCACATCCTATCCCTCCCACCAGCTTATATCCCTTTCTCCCACTCCATCCCCCCAACCATCTGTTGAATTCCTCAATTCTTTGCTTTCTAAGAGTACATGTGCTAGGAACTGGAAGAACCTCAAAAAATGCAAGTGAGCTTCCTGCCTCTCTGCAGATTCTTCCTACCTCCTTGAACCTGACCTGCACTACTCTAAACTATACCCTTTCAGGTCATTCAGACCCAGTTGCACCATAATGTAAGGTTTATCCCCTCCCTGCCCCACACACTTAGGTATAAACTGCCTCACCCTCCCTGCCATCATTGCTTGGCATACACTCCACCAATATTCGGCTTTCCTTGCACCCTTGACTCCCCATCTTACACCTTTCAGAATAGAGTCTTCCAGTATGGTGACCCTTTCTCCTAACACCTGCCCTCCTAACAAGTTTTGACCTTCCTTCTGTTCACAGTCCTGAGCCCCCCTCCTTCCCCAATTCCTGTCCCCTCATCCCACTGCTTATCCCCTGAGTTATTCTCCCTCATGCTTTGGCCTCCCCCCTCCTTTCTTCCTGCCTGGACTATTTTCTTCTCCTCCACTATAACCCCCCAGCTTCTCACCCTTAGCCTTCATTGTCTCCTCTTTCCTCCCTACTGCCCTACTAACTCCCATGTCACTGCTACACTTTTTTGTCCTGGTTTCACCTCCTACTGCCCTACTACCCCCATCACTGCTAGTGTCCATTACGCTATTGTGTTCCCTGAGCTCCCCCTGCCACCTGTTGCTCCAACCTGGCCAACACTGAGAACCTGTTCCTAGACTCCTCTCCTGTGTCCTGAGCTTCCTCTGTTGCCCTGCCCTGTATCTTCTTTCTATGGTCTGGATCTGATCCCTTCCTCCCCCGTCCCTGTTCTTTACGATCTGCCACTTTCCCATCCTGGTTCCCCCAGGTCCTTGAGATGTTGCTGCTCCTGGACCTATTGGTATCCTCACATGTTCTGTCTTAATGTTACCTGCTGTGCTGTCTGGAGGAACCATCCTGTGTTCCATTGGCCCCAGATGCTATCCCCAACCTCTCCAGCCCCCTCTCCCCAGCTCCCATTGCAACCACCAGACTTCCTCCTTAAGCTGCCCTAGCTGCCTACACACCAGACAACCCCCTGCTCTCCTCAAAGTTTCTAAAAAGATGGCTGCCCCACACCCATTGCAACTACCACCCCCCCTGCCCCCCAATCTGCATCTCTCCTCCATCCTCCTCCTCCATGCTTCCTCACTGTTCTGCTGTTTACTCCATTTCCCAGGGTCCCACATCCTCTCTGACTTCCCTTCTTAGTTCTTCCTGCTCTATCTCTGATTGTTGATATTAGGCCTGTGACTTAGGCATACCCCGACTGTGTTATTACAACCATACCCTTATTTATTATTTTGGTCACCTCCCTATGCATTCTGTAGATAGATACAGCCCTTCAGGTAGGTATAACTATTTACTTACCTCCTGATGTCCCCTCCAACCCAATGCCCTGCCCAGCATGTTCTGTGGCCTGCGGTTCTCCCAGCTGATGACCTGCAGATGTCACTTAGTCAGATGCCATACTGCTGCTTCATGGCAATCACGCAAAGGGGGTGGCTCACACCACTGGTTAATTTATTAGGGCAATAGCCTCCCTAAAGGCTGCCTTGTGCCACATGGTCTCTGGCATCCAAAGATCCGAGTCCCTCCCTCACGCTTCCTCTAGTGGCATCCTCCCTCCTCCCTCTTCAGCCTCAGATCCCAAAATCACAGCATTCCCCCACACCAGCAGCAATAAATAAACAAATGCAGTTCCCTCCATGCCTTCCACTCATCTGTGCAGCTGCTTGGTGGTGGCTTTCCTAGTACTGTATTCTGCAAAATTATCCCTTCGGACCATTGTTGGAGGTGCCACCACCCCAGTGATGATCTTTTTCATCTTTTATGGCCTTGTCTTGCCCTCACAAAATACTTGTCAGACATTCATAAATTGTTGTCTCTCATAATTCAAGCTCCTCTTCCCCTGTCTTCAGCTCTTTTCTTCACTGGCATTATGAGAGACATACCCCGCCATGTAGGTCACATAATGATCTACTGCTCTTCACCAGTGTTGTGGCTAAGTGTTTTCTATTGTGTAGGCAGTACACTACTAAGTTCCCCTCCACTACTGAATTTTTAGTTGAACTTTCTCAACTTGCTTTGTATGACAGAATGATGCACATCACTACTCAGACCCTGCACCTGCACTCCTCTGTCTGGGAACCTTTTCACTTGAATATACACTCCTTTACCATGACCTCATCTGCAGGGCCCTCTCTTCTGGTGCCTCAACCTTGACAAGATATTTGGTGACCTTCATCGCCAGGTACTACCACCTTTGACCTTGATGCATATAGTGTCCATTCATACCGTCTTACCTTGAACCCTTTCTAGCAACTAAAGTATCCCTGGATATTAACCCTGTTTCCTTCTTAATATAGAGTGCTCTACTTTGTACATAGTTTATTCTTATGATGTTTAAACGTTTTGTGCACTGGTTCACCTTAGTGGCTATTCACCAGAGCTTACTTTGACTTTTATGCTGGATGTAGTTGCATAGCTTTCTATTCATTTTCCATAGATATTTTGTATGCACCACTCTGTACTTGTGTGTATCCAGATACACATATATCCTAGATATTATCCTTTATTCTGTACTGTACATGCTGTACTATTTCTATGTGTTGCTGCTGGATTTGAGCACCCATTCATTGTATGATTTATTGTTGTCTTTTCTGAAAAATGTTTGAATACAAAGTTTAACTTCAAAGGTTAAGTTGGTCCACACAGTTCACATCCTGGAGAAAAAGCAATTCCAATCAATTTCTGGTAGACCCTCTACAAAGTGAGATGGTCTTGTGTGGCCATTGTTCTTTTTGTGGTGACAGTAACAAAAAAAACAGTATTCATTAATCCACACACCAAGAGACAATACTCCATCAAGCAACATATAACCTGTGAAATTACAGAGGTGGTGTACCTTCTGCAGTGCCCATATTGCAAGATATACAATATGTTGGCAAAACATTCAAGAGAGCTTAAAGTCAGTACACAAGAACACAAAACTGTTATTTGAAACAGAGGGAACACCCATGTAGTCGATCAGTTCAGGATGTAGGGACATGCAGGGGTTTTGCTTAGGTTTTGAGCCACTGAGGCTGCTATCCTTCCACCTAGAGGGAGGACCTCAACAGAATTTTGAAGGGAATTGAAATGAGATGGATGTAAGACCTGGATGGACTCTGTGGGCAGATAACAATGAACATAGAAGCTAACTGGGCTGTATGTTGGTAATAAACAGTAGTATGACAGACATATAATCAGGCCACATTAAAAACCTTCCATAAGTGATGCTTCCACCCCCCTCCCCCAGTCTTGAAGCTGGCTGGGTCCAGAGGAGATGTGCAGCAGACAGTTAGACACCTCACTAACATCACTAGGCTTTAAAGAGCCCACAAAACTCCACCCCCAACTCTTTACCCCCTTCCCTGCCATACTTCTCCCCTTAACCTTATATTATACAGCTTAACCAACTCAGGGGTCTATCAGATGTATATACTATACAGGGTCAGCACTATGCATGGACACTTCTCTTCATCTGGAAGACCCCTGCAAAGGGGAATTGTATAAAATAGGGGTTATGGCATGAGCTGTCATGGGGGGGTGAATGGGTGGGAGTGTTTACCTTACATTTCTAGCATGCTAACTTTCCCCTTGATATCGCCATCTTGCACATATGTATAATGACATTGAAATTTATTACATGGCTACCAGAGCATAAACTAATGATTACTACAGGCAATAAGAAGACAGACACTGAGAAAACTTTATTACAATAGATGTGTGGTTACAGACTAACAGTATTTTGAATATATAAGATTGTTACGCTTCTAATTATGTACAAGGCCACTGATTTTTACTTTTTATCAGAAAACCTGGTAATATTCTGGAACTTGGACTGTCTGAATACTGGAAAAAGCAAAGCATTTCATTGAATTTGGTATTTTATATCAGATTAGTAAATGTACTGAACTTGTATATTTTTTATAATTGCTTCCTGTACAAGTTTCAGTTTTCTTCATTTAATGCTCTGCATATTAAGCCTTCTTGTATTTTGTTCATTTATACACATGCTTAAAGAATGCCAGTAGAGTTCCTGTAAAATATGGAAATTAGACTAACAATAACAGTCCAATTCCCAGAATTTCATGTCTTGAAAATGGAATTTCATTATTTTAATCGCTGTAAATCAATCACCTTGATTATGTACATCCTTCCCTTGGCTTGTATCTAACTGTAATATGAATTATGATTGCTAAAATTTGATGGTCATATAAATGTTGTTGCTATGCTCATTTCCCTTACTGAGTTGAGCATTGTAAATATTTATAATGATACCCAGAAACACCAGTGCTCTGTTACAATGTTTTGTCACGTTGGCACTATCATGGCAAAAAGGTCTAGCAAGCTCACCACCATGAACCACACATAGCACATGACATCATCACACATAATCTCAGCGATGTCAGGTTTTGGTGCTGAGCTTAAGAGGCACCAGAAGAATTCAGTTGGGCTGGCTACCACAGTGTGAGTCATGTACCTGGAAGCAAGTACCAGATTCAACTAAGACTGAGTTCTGCATCTCTTCAGCACATATATGTAATATCAGGGGCAGTGTGGTGTTCCATTAAATGCATAACATTATTTAATTTGTCTCTTTTTAAACTAACAGGCCCTAAGAGGTCAAGTCATACAAGGATGTATTGTGACTTACCTCTAGTCAGGAATGAAGTTTCCTGTATAAGTTCATGGGAAGACTAAGAGATTTGTTTCTCCAGGGACATTAATATTAGTGGTGTTTGTTGCTGTTGGTGTTTTCCACTGGTTATATTGTTTTGTTGAAGTGGCTAATAGTGATATAAAAAATACTTTGTATCTTTAAGGCTATTGTGCATTATTTATATTTGTTTTGCAGAATTTAAATAATCTGAACAAATAAGTATATTGTGTGAAGAAAACCTAGCGAAGCTTGTAAGTTGATATAATGTCACCAAACACTGTATGGTTATTTTGCCAAACATTTCTATTGTTAATGAGTGAAATGATCAGGGGTGTGACTTTTTTTGGATTTATTATTTTATAATCAGATAATAAGTGAATCCCTGAAGAAGCCCATAATTTGGTGTGAAACTTCACGTTTTTTCCTATGAAACATATGTAAAATAAATGTCTGAAAAGAAATATGAAGCAAGACTGTTTTTTGCATAATCCCCCACCCCCGCATCTAACTGAATAAGTACATTGTAAGAAGAAAAGCTAGCAAAGCTTGTAAGTTAATACAATGTCATCAAATGCTGTATGATTGTTTTCACAAACACTTCCATTGTTAATGAGTGAAATGATGACTGCTCTGTCTTTTAACATTTTTATTATCTATCTCTCTCTCTGTATCTCTCTCTCTCTCTCTATATATATATATATATATATATTTATATATATATAGTATATATATATATATACATATATATATATATATATATATATATATATATTAGAGGTAAAACTCTGTTTAATGCATCAGTTAGGGTTGGTCCAAAGTGACAAAAGTGAGGAAATCCGGTGTTAGGGTTGAAAACCCCCCTTGCAACCCCTCAGCCCACTCCCCAAACCGACATCAGGGTGTGCATTGGGGTCGTCAGCCCTAACTCTCACACCATCACATGCATGAACAAGTTGAGGCATAGGAGAATGTGGTGAAAGTTAGGACCAATTACCCAATGCACACCTTGATGCCGGTTGGGGAAGCAGTCTGAGGGGTTGCAAGGGGAGTTTTCAACCCTAACACTGAATTTCCTCACTTTTGTTGTGGAACAACCCTAACTAATGCATTAAACAGAGTTGTTTGCCTCTAATTTCCCTTCTTTTTGAGAATGAGGACTATAAATAGTGAGTGGAATGCTCCCACCATGTGTTTTTTTGTGACATAGTAATGGTAATAGCAATGCAAATGTAAGAGGTAACAGTTGTGCACACGGTGACACAAACGTAAATTGTAAAGCAAGTGTTAATAGAAACGCAGGCGCAAAGTGATGCCAAAGCAAACAGTGATGCAAACCGAGATGCAAGCGCATACAGAAAAGCAACTGGTAATGTGCATGGTCATGGTACCGCTATTGTAACAACAACAATAACGCAAAAGGAAACAGAAACAGAAACACAAATGGAAGTGCATATGGAAATGCTAACCTTTATATGCACGGTTATGGTACCGCAACTCTAAACGCAGATGGTAATGGTAACAGCAACAATACTCCAAAGGAAACAGAAACTCAAACACAAACGCAAGCGCATCTGGAAATGCAAACCGTAATACGCACGGGCATGGTACCACAATTGCAAATGCAAATGGTAATGGTAACAGCGACAATAACACCAAACAAAACAGAAACAGAAATGAAAACACAACCGCAAATGAAAACGCAAACTGCAACGCACACGGTAGCGTAGATGGGAATGGTGACATGAATGGTAATGGAAATGCAACTGGAAATTCTAACTGGCACAGTAACAAAAGGGCACACCCTTCTTTTCCCCAAAAACTGCATTGAAAAACACAGCAAAAAGAATGTATGCATAATAATGGGACTCAGAGCAGAAAATTAGGACTTGGAATATTAAATTGCTTATATCTTAGGAACTGTACAACGTAGAAAAAAAATTTAAATTTCATAAGAATTATGACTTTCCTGGCTAGTTTTGTACTTAGCCTCTGGTTGGGGGGGCTAAGCATTTTTATGACAAAAATTCTGTATCTCACATTGTTTCCAAGATACGGGCCCTGAAAGGCACGACGGATGCCATAATGTTATCCTATCAGAAAAGGTGTCAACTTTGGAGTGCCGTCACTTTGCCGTCCTGTAATAATTTTTCACCGAACCACCAAAAGGCACATCTGTGGGATGTTGGCTTTTCTTTCTCTAAATTTCAGCTCAAAAGACCAAATCGTTATTCTGCAGCAGGGTGGCAAAGATTCCTGTAATGTGGTGGACACCGTAATGTTATCCTATGGGAAAATGTGTCAACTTTGGAGTGTCATAACTTTGCCGCCCAGTAGTACTTTTTGACCAAACCACCAGAAGACACATTTGCTTGATGTTGGCTTTCTTTCCTCTGAATATCAGCCCAAAAGACCAAACTGTTAGTTTGCAGCAGTGTGACAAAGAAGTGCTGTTATTTTCCCCATAGTGTCGCATTTTAGTGATGCAAATCACGACACTTTCACAAATTAAATCACAAAAGTGTTGCAGGTGCAACACTACTTTACGACACTACTTTTCTCAAAAATTTGAAAAACATATTTCTGGGGTGTTTAACCACAAAATAAAGACATGGCTAGCATCATCAGTGTCTGACTAGGTGAACATAAAAAGAATTGTGTTCCTAGAGGGTCCCAATTTTAAATGGCAAGCATTTCTGTGATCACTAACTAAAAAAAAATGTCTGACTCATGACACTGCAGGGGTCATTTGCAACACTAAAAACTGCATTTGTGACAGTGTCAAACTTTTTGTTAACTTTTCTCATCGACTATAATGGGAAACTTGTTTTTTGAATAACTTTTGAACCGTGTAATATTTTTTCATGAAATCTTCTAAAGGCACATCAGGGACCCTGGCCACATGTTCCCTGAAGTGTAACAAAAAATGTGTGACCTGTACTTGAGAGCAAAGAATGAGCAAAAAAATGTAAATGTGCTCTCTGGAATGTTGCTTAATAACTCCAAAGCCATATGTCCGACTGGTACAACACTTGGCAGTTATCAAGAACTATGGTTACGCCCCATGCCTGCCTTATTTCAGGCAGTTCAATTGAATGGTGGCAAACTTATTAAGGTGCAAAGTTTCACCATTTAACATTAAATGGGGTACTCAACCCTAACTATGGTAGCACTACCGTGTTACCATAATATATATTTATATATATATATATATATATATATATTTAATCATATAATTAGTGAACCCATGAACATCACATAATTTGGTGTGAATTGCTGGGTGTTTTTTCAAACAAAACATATATAAAAATAAATGTCTGAAATGAAGTTTGGAACAAGACTATTTTTTGCATACCCTCCCACCTCACCCCCCACATTTTACATCTGTTTCCCGATACAGAGGGCTATATGTGGACATAAACACAGTTTTTCAATTGTACATGCTGCACATGGGGTCCCCTTGGGTTACTAGAACCAGCCAAGAGTTAAAAACTTCTAGGGCTTCCTTGGCTGCCTCTGTCAGTTGTACTGGGCAAAGATTTCAAGTGGGAGTGGCTTTCACACAGCAGCATAAGCCACAATGGAATGTTGCTATTAGTAGTCAGTTCTCTTCCTCAGAGCAATACAGTGTGCTTGGGGTGCTGACTGAGGAGAGCCTCAGGAGAAGTGACACCTCTCTCCTGCCCCTTTTCAGTCCCCAGTTGTGACACAGAGAGATCTGTGTCAAGTCATGGTAGTGGTCTTCTACTGTGTAGTGCCCTGGGGGGGGGGGGTGAAGAAACCAGACAGTCAATGTTCCCTGTAACCGTAAGTAACTTGTGGTGTTCTCCCCCATTTCTGAGAGACTTTTGACAGGAAAGTGCTGCCCGGCTTCTGTAATGGCCATGATTGCTCTATCTTCAGGGAATTCCTGCCTTTTGGGATATTCTTTACCTCAGAAACTGTCAGAGGACTGTTTAAATGCTCAAATGGTACATTCACAGTGATGGATTTGTTATGGAAGGATTTGCCTGCCCTCTGTCCAGAAATGGAACTATATTCAGTTCTATCTGAGACATGAGGAGCAAACCTTGGTAAGTTTTGGAAATGTTACTGAACTCTTCCTCACAGTTTTAGGACATGCCCTGTTCAGGAAAGACTTTTGGACTTTGGGACTTTGGCAAATGGGGAGCCTGGCATTGCCCACCCCAGGGGAGGGTGAACCCAGCATTGTTCATCTCCTTGAAAAGGATGGAATCGATGGAGTCATGTGATGTGCTTCTAGAGGCAGCAGCGTCTCCAGAACTTTCTGTCCCTTTCTTTATTAAATTTCCAATAACTGTTGACAACTCTCACCTGTTTGTGTTCAGCTGACAATTGTATTAGTGGCTGTTACTTGGGAGTAGCAGCAGATCAGCATCCATTCTACAGAAATGGATTCAGATGACAAGGTGTATACCCTGACCTCAATTACTAAATAAAAACTGGCCGGTTACAGATATTTATGCAGGTCCATATAGATGAATATCAGTAGAATTGTATCTAAGTACCAAAAGGAGGGAGGAGGGAATGACGGAACTTTAGTATAGTCATTAGTATTTTTTAAGTTTTAGTTGTAATTATAGTGGTTGTCATTCATGGGCCAATGTAACCTCAAGGCCTTATCTTGTGTTTACATATATGTATCAATCTCTCTATGCCTTGTATTCCTATGTAGACATGATTAAAACAAATAAAGCATATTTAAATAAAAAAAAAGAAATGGATTTAGATGAATCAGGCTCTGCCACACCATATCCCACCTGCAACACCACTGCGGGAGAAAAAACAGATGCGGTATAAGGTGCAATCTAGTTCGGCAGTGAAAATGGGTTCTCTTTCACCCATGCTAACTGATGAACGCTTTCTAACAGAAATTTCTATGGTGAAGGAAACTTTACAGCTGTTAACCTGTGAACTTCAGGCTTTACATCTGTCAACTGAGACCCTCAATCAGAGGGTTGGTGATAAGGAGGCCTGAGTTTCATCTAGGATTACTAGGATTACTAGGAGATTTAAGACATAAGGGAGCACTAGGCCATTCTAGAATGTCTCCCACATATGTGGGTGTTCAAACCAGTAGTTGTTTCAAATAATAAAGTTTGTCCATCATTGGATAATTGGTACAACAAGATGAGATGAAGGTTGTTACTCTGCGCCAGAGGATCTTCCACCTTGAATCTAAGTTGAAGGACTTGGATGGGTGATTTCACTATAATAATATCATGGTACTGGGGCTGCCAGAGAAAGTGGAGGGGTCCCATTTGGTTCTGTTTTCCCAGAAGCTATGTGAATAGTTGGTGGGACCTTCCCCTAATGGCCCGGCATATCTAATTGAGTGAGCCCATCGCACTCTTTGGGTGATGCCCTCACTGAATGAGCCACCTCGCCCTTTTATATTCAGGTTCTTAAATTATTTGGACCAACAACATGTGTTGTTGAAAATCAAGGAACTTCAGTCAGTTACTTGGAAGGGTGCAAAGCTACATATTGTTCAAGACCTCCCAATAGCTGTAAGACAGAAAAGGGTGTCCTACCACCCTATAGTAACCAAACTTGATTGCTGCCGGTATTACATGTTGGGTTCTATATTATACCAAGCTTCGAATCATCATTAAGGGGGAGCAGAGAAGATTTGTCTCAGCTGAGCAGGCCTGCTGCAAATTTCCTTAGTTGTTGCCAGACCTCTACAAGTCAACCTGATCACTTCTACTTCAAGAAATAATATTTCTCCATGATGGCTCAGAGTGATAGTACCTTGTTGAAATTGGGTGCCTTTCATAATTTCTCCATGGTGTGACACTCTGCATACTCATTGTTCTTTTTTATCACAGCCTCCTGGCCATGGAACTGTTCTATGAAGGGATTTCATCTATGTTCTATGGATTTCTCTTCTGTAATTTTTGAGTAGATCGATCCCTGCCTTCATGAACCAGAGCCACTCCCTCCACTCCCTCCCTCGAGAGTCAGACCCGGTCAGGTCCTGCTTGCCATTCTGTCCCGATTGTCTACCTGGAATGGTAAGGAGCTGTCAGCTTTTCATTAATAGTGAGTTTGATGCCTTTATCTATTATTTCTGCCTTCTGGATTTACCTTTTATGATTTCCCTCTCGGAGGTGGCATCCTGTCTGGACAATGAACTTTTGAAGGCACTGCTTTTCTTTTTATTTGTTTTGCCATCCGGCTTTAGACATTGTGCTGTTCGGTTATATGAAGCCCACAAATCTGTGACTTTTAAAGGGGCTCTGCTGATTTGTTTGTGCTTAGAGATGCAGCAAAATTTGATTTCTCTGTCGAAATTGCCGAGAAATCAGCAGTTTTGCCGGCCAAAATGTTACATGAAATTGCAGCAAAATTTCACAGTTTTGCCTGCAATTTCACCCATTGCCACTGGCCACCACAAGTCTAATTGAACCCTCCCAGCCCCACCGCACACAAGTTACCCTGCACCTGCTGATTTGTTTTATTTAAAAAAAAATACCCTCCACTCCCTGGTGTCTTGTGGTCCCTCCCGGCAATCACTGGCCATTATAATATTAAATAAGCACCCTCACACGTTACCTTGCACCTCCATCTGTTTAAAAATATATAATCAACTCTCCACTCCCTGGTATCTCGTGGACCCCCCCACCCCATCAATAGATATCAGTACCCACACAGCTCCCCTCCAGTATCCCATTCGGGCCACTGGCACAACCCTCCACTCACATCCAAGGCTGGCAGCCTGACTGAGTGCCACTGAGTGGTTGAATGAATGAGAATGAATGAGCGTGCATGTGTGCTCATTCATTCTCATTCATTCAAGCACTCAGTGGCACTCAGCCAGGCTGCTGGCCTTGGATATGAGTGAAGAGCTGTGCTGGTGGCCCAATCGGGTTACTGGGGGGGAGAGATGGTTGGGTGTTGATATCTATTGATGGGGTGGGAGGTGGGGAGTCCACTAGGTACCAGGCAGTGGAGGGTGATTTTAAAATTTTTTTTTATAAAACAGACAGAGATAGCAGGGTAACTTGGGGGGTACTGATTTAATATTATAACAGCCAGTGATGACTGGGGGGACCACTAGACACCAGGGAGTGGAGGGTATTATTATATTTTTAATAAAACAAATCAAGGAGTGAGTGCAGGGTAAATTTGGGGATGGATGAGTTCTTATTTAATATTATTATGGCCAGTGATGGCCAGGGGAGACCACTGGACACCAGGGAGAATTTTGGCCAGTGGCCACAACATTTTGCCTCGGGAGGTGAAATTACTCCTGCAGGTGGTGAAATTTTACAACGGATGGCACAATTTTACCCGCAGGTGTGAAATTTTGCCCATAAGCGAAATTTCACCAGCTTGGAGGTGAAATGTTGCTTCCAACTGTGGGTGAAATTTCTCATTTTGCCCAGCAAAATATTTTGCAGAATGCGCTAATTACGCAAAATATTTTGCTAGGTGAAATTTTCCAATTTCACACATCTCTATTTGTGTGATTATTCCTTTCTTATTTTGCACCTGCTAGAACATTCTTCTGTGCAGAGCCTTGGCACAGCAATAGATACCTGGATTTGCGGTCTTCAGACATCTTCTGTGCCTCATTTGCATGACTTCCTTTGCTGCCCACATTGTAATTTCCTTTGCTTGGTCTCCGGAGATGCTTGGAGGATAGTTCCTTTCTATTTGAGACTGCCAGACCTTTATTTGGACTGTCTAAACTGGTTGGATTTTGGGCACTTGTTATTGTACTCAGCACTCATTTCAAGACTTTTTTCTATTATTTGATGTTGCTAACCATTTAATTTCATTTTAGCTTAGTAAGCATGTACTACTGCTAGGGCTGCTTTTTGTTTTCCCCAGTTATGGTCTGGCTGGGAGGAACTGCTATGGATATCATAGGCAGGTACTTTACTTTTGTTAGGTCTATTGCTTGTTATTATATGAGTATGTTCCACCATTACTATTTTATTGTTTTATTGTACTCCTCCAATAGGTGATGGATGGGGGTTGTTCTGTTGATACATGTGTTGATGGAGTTCCAACCTGTTTTCAGAGTCTCTAATTACTGCTAGGTTTAGTGTTATTGCTGAGTTTAGTATTGAAGAGACTATAGTAATTTGTACTAAGGGGTGGGAGTTTTGACTTTGTTAAGGGGGGCGGATGGGGAGGTCTGTGAGATGAAACCCCTTGAACACATCACAGACCTGGAGATACTGGGAAAGCAGACTGTGGGACCGAGGTAGATCTTGTTTTTGCTCTTGGGATTCTTCTGTTGTACTGTTTCTTAGGGGGAGAGTAGGTGGGAGGGGCACTGATTTTGGTTATTCAGTTTGGGTGCTTGGGGATTCCATGCTTATTTTGAGGTTTGAGCTTTTTGGAGGTTTAGGGAGAGTTTGGAGCACAGCTGGTTTACAATATGGTTTTAAATATGGGACAGGAGGTTTCTATTATTCCGTTTTCATCACCTTTGCTTGCTATGATAACTATGGGTACTCACTTTAGTTTCTTAATTTGGAATATCAAGAGGGCACAGGATAAACAAAATAGAGCCATGATACTGAAGCATTTAAAGAGGTCCCAACCAGCGGTAGCTTTTCTACAGGAGACACAACTGCATATGAAGAATATTTTACTCCTCCATAGGGAGTGCATGGGACAGGCTTTTGGGGCAGGATGTAGCAAAAGAAAAGTGGCTGTTGCTATTTTAATTGATAGAAGCACTCCTTTTAGCTTCATTAAGGAACATTGGGACCCTGATGGGCATTATTTGTTTTTATATGGGCTCCCGGACCTTATGGAGATCTTGTTGGGTACAGTGCATGGACCCAATTCTGATTCTCTGCAATTTTTCTTAGATCTGTTAGCCCAATTAGAATTTTATACCCATGTCCCTATCCTTCTTGGGGGGGGGACTGGAATCTAGCCCTCCATACTGACTTAGACTGATCAGGTACTTCCAGAAGGGCCTGTCCCCAGGACAGAGGGGGCTGCGGGAATTCATGGATACTCTAGGCTCATTTGGTACCATGTCACTATAGCACAGAAAAAACTGTACATGAAGAACCACGCTGTCTTAAGCACATAAGGAAGTACAGCTACAGTGGTATTAGAGCAATATGAAAATATCACAACCCCATAGCTGTCGAATGGAAGATGGAAGTGGGGAAAAGGTATTTGAGCACTGCTGGTCAAGTGATTGGCAGAGCCGCTCCTGTGGTGCAGTGGCAAAAGCACTTGACCCAGCAGTAGGTGGGGGGGGGGACCAGGGTTTCAAACCCTGGTTGAGGGAATTTTTATTTTTATTCACATCAGTGCAGCCAAGACTAAGTGCTGCAGTCAGAAGTTTAACTTGCCCCTCTGCCTACATCCCCTCGGAGTTGATTATAATTATTCATTGGGGCAAAGCCCTCCAGACCGGGCCATGCAGGGAATGGAGCACCCCACAAAAATGAAAAAATCCATCCGGTGTGCAGCACTGTCATGCTGTCAACATTATATACCGCAACTGTGATTCTGCATGCTGTTTTCTGAGTGAGGGGGCTCCTTGCTCAGTTTTTTCCGCAACATCATGACCCCATGCCATTTAATTGACCCTTGATGTATTCTCCATCCTACTACTCGCCAGTATACTTTTTACATGATTCCCCACACTACCTACTCCTGTATTGTTTTTTTTAGTTAGCAATGATACCCTGCCTGGATTATTGGCTTTCACCATCTAGCCTATAGCAGTATCGGAGCATGCACGGGTGATGCTGGACCACTCTCTCCAAGGTCAGGATGATTGAGATAAGACTTTTTGGCTTAGTCCCATCCTTTCTAAAGACCTCACCTTTCAGGAGACTTTGCAGAAATACATAAACAATTTTCTGCAAGACAATGAGGCTTTGGTTTCAGCCCTCAATGTTTTATGGGCTGCTATGAAGTGCGAAGTTAGGGGAGAGTGTATTAGGCTCGCTACTATAGCCAAGAAACCTCATACCCAGAAAATGGATGCTCTCCTCTCCCAAATTTGCACTTTAGAACACCCCCTATCTTCTCATTCAGATCTTACCTCTTGGTTCCTTCTGAATGATATTAGGGTGCTGTATTACGGGCTCTTAGCAGAAAAAGCAGATTGTGCTTTGCCGTGCACGAAGGCACAATACCTGGAAGCCAGTGAAAGAGCCTGAAAACTTTCAGCCCTCCATCTGAAGCAAATGGACTCAATTAAAGCTATCCCCAGTCTCCAGCCTGTTCCGGGGGGGGGGGGTCAATCCTCACCCACCATCAAGATATCTCTGGAGCCTTTGGAGAAAATAGAAATCTTAAAGAGATGGAAAATTGCAGAACCTTAGTATTAGGAATCTTAGCTCCAACTTTTCAATCCTGAAATCTACCATCTCAGATTTGCTAAAAAAATAAAGAAGCTCTTCTCGCCAGCTGGGATGTGAACTAAAACCTGGACTGCAAACAAAATTGGGAGGGCAAATATTCGGATGTTGAAGAAGCCCTAATCTGGTGGTTTACTAATGCCAGGGGAAGGGAGGCTTTAATTAGTGGCCTGCTGTTGATGCAGAAAGCTGACAAGTTAGCCACAGTCATGAGCAAGACTGACTTTAAAGCCACAGATGGCTGGCTAAGTTGCTGGAAGCAGCGACACAACATTTACTTTCACAAAATTCCTGGTGAAAAATGAAATGCAGACACAGGTGCAGTAGATGCCTGGTTGCGTGATGTTTTGCCTGAGCTCCTATCTGGTTACACACCTGAAAACATTTTCAATACAGATAAAACTGGGTTTTGTTTTGTTGTATGGGCTATGGCACATTAGCCTTCTGCACAGACGTCTCGCTCAGCTAAAAAGAAACCCAAAGAGGGGGTAACTGTGCTTTTGTCATGCAACATGGTAGGAAGTGAGAAAAAGACACCAACCATAATTTGTAGGAGTGCCCGACCATGCTGTTTTTGGGGAGTCCATCACCTTCCAGTGCTGTACAGAAACAAAAAGACAGCTTGGATGACAGGTGACATATTTAGAGTGTGTTTAAGAGATTGGGACCGTACTAGTCTGCGGTTCAGAAAGATCACACTCCTGCTTGATAATTGTAGCTCCCACCCGCCTCTGAATGAGCTGAGAAACATAAAGCTGGTGTACCTACCTCCCAACACCACCTCCCTTATATAACCCCTGGATCAAGGAATTATCTACAGTTTTAAGCAACACTATGTCACCCTCATAAGAATATTTTTTTTGGCATGGATGAGGAGATCACTGCCTCAGTTTGTGTGTGTTGTGTTAGCTTACTCGATTCTGTCAGGCTAAAACAGCAGGCATGAAACAAGGTGGCGGCTGAGACCATTCAGTGATGTTTCAGGAAAGGCAGGCTTGCAACTGATGTCTCCATTGGTATGGTGCCAGAAGAGGAGGAACAGGAAGATGAAACTGAGGACCCAGCGGGATTGACCTCAGAAGTGCTGGATGAGCTTTGTTGCTTATGGAATGAACAACAACAGGGGGATGTTGATGACATTGAGGAAGCATTAGCCAGGATGACTGAGGAGCCAGAATTGGATGAGGATGATGAACAGCCAGAGGAACAGGCTGATAAAGTGCCTGTGACACCTGTTGATATCAGGAAAGCACTCCTGATGCTCCACTGAGCCATTAAGCAGTCCCTCTATGGGATGAGCTTGCCACGATGGAGTCCTGTTGTCGAAAGTACACAATGACACCAAAGGTACAGACATCAGTTGTGGACTACTTGAAGCCAAGTACACAGCCAGAGTAGTGAGTACAGAACGGTGGTCTCCGAAACAAGGTACAGTGCACAGTGTTTATTTTTTTGTTTTCTTTTTATTTTGTTGGCTTTAAATGAATAAAGTTAATAAAGTTACAAGAGCAGTTACTTGTTTTGTCTTGCCAGCTAGCCCTATTACTAAAAGAGCTGTAATCACACTATATATCTTCCATGTTAAGTATTTTCTGCCTGTTGTTCATTGTGCATCTGTCCACCAGCTTCTCACCCATGTTTTCATGTGATCTGTTGTACAAACGATGGAATGGATGCCACTTGTAACGGACACGCTTAACTATGTCAAACTAATCCATTACAAGTGGTGCCTACTGTATTACAGTTCTTTATATAGTCAAGAATCTGTCTCCCTGGATCTTGAGCAGAAAATTGAGGAATATTTAGCTTCACTCACCTTCCACACCTGGTGAAGTCAACAACAGGACCTTTTAAAATCCCCTATCACGTTATCTGATGTCTGTCTGGCTATAGAGTACCTTCCAAAAGAGAAGGCTCCTGGCTGAATGGTTTTCTTAATATTTTTTATATTACCTTTGTTGATATAGTAGCGGTATCCAGTGATGATAGCGAGCCAAACACAGTGATGGATATATGGGTGACTGCCCCACAGCGAGTGTGAGAATGTCAAAAGACAGAGAATGGCTGGGATACTTCCTTGGCTATTATGCTACTCACTGACATGTCAAAACAGCGACTCCACAAAACAGTGATTGGCATAATAGTGAACCAGCAAAACTGCAACTTGACAAAACAGACTTCTGCCGGCCCTGTGGAGCTGAGGGTTGAGGTGCTGGATGCCACACCTCACTCTACACTGGCAACCTGGGTTTGGGAATGGACTCGGGCCACCAGGTGTCAGCAGGGGAGGGATTGAGCATCCAGTGGAGGTGGGCTGTAGCTGTCGGCACATTGCTGGCCCCTAGTGGAGGCTGGGGGTGGTGTGCTGAGGCTAAGCAGTGGGGGGGTGTTGAGCTTGGGCAGGTGCAGGGAGGAGTGCATGCGGACATATGCATGCTCCACCAATTGGCAACATTGCATGCCCCTCTCACACATGGGGTAGAACAAGGAAAAATGGCTTCTCAGGCCGTGGCAGCTTGATGGCTATCCAATGGGGTGCCCTGGCTTTGAGGGCATCACTGACAACTGGATCCAGACTTGGTGGGAGAGAAGGTGGAACTCCACCATCCTGCCAAGGGGGGCAAGTTGTTGGGGTAAAAGGTAAGTGCCCTGGAGAAGCTGGAGGTGAACCAGACAGTGGCCAGGACAGGAGATGCAGGAATGGAGTGGCCAACAGGGAGACAGGTAGGAGAAAAATGAATAAGAAAAAAACCAAAAAAAAAACAGCGACTTCTGAGATAGTGACTCATACACGCTTGTGGACAGGTACAAACACACAGAAGGAAACAGGTCTGTAATGCGGGATGCAACCAGCCACCACCACCTTGTGCACAGCCACAGCCCACCTGACCAGCACGGGGAATGACAAGACCAACCCCCACACCACCCACACACATCCCCCCGACATGGCAGCATGAACACCTGGCAAGCCTGATGCAGCCCAACAGTGCAACCACCTCCATTGAGCCTTTGCGGCATGATCAGTTAGGTCCAAGGATATGTGCAGTGCTGGGGCCAGTGTGTAATGGGGTTCTAGACCCTGCAGCAGCACACCACACTCGCTCACAGCCACACGTATGCCATCCAGGAATCAACACAAAAGACAGTAACAGGAAATGGAGTGGGCTGCAATGCAGCCCAGTAATACTGCAACATACTCATCAAAGCTGTGCTGAGTACTTCTACCCCAAATGACCCGCAGCAGCACAGAGGCTGTACCGACTAACAGCCACCAACTCCAGCAACACAACCACCCCACACCATCCATGAAGGAGTGGAGCTACAGGATATTACACTTTCTTTTAACACTGTTGGGTACTGTGTGTGGGCATGGTCCCCCATGCAGGCTTGGCAGGTGACCTGGCACCTGCTCCTGGCTTGGTAGCATAAAAGGGCTGCAACAGGGAAGTAAAGTCATCTACCAAATATGTCAAGTGTGAGATGGAGATGGAAATGCCAGCCTTCTTGTGCAGCCAGAAAGGGAGACCTCTACTCTCTCTCTCTCTCAGGTCACCTGTATTGCAGAGACAAGGAGGTGAAGTGAAAAGTCTACAGGAGGTGCACATAGCACACAAATACCAGTGTCTATCCTACATCCACACTAAAGTGGACCATGTGGTGTTTAGGGGGTGCCCACACAATTATGTGCCAGATTCCAGGGAGACAGGCATCAGGGCTGTGGTGGAGAACATGAGTGAGTATGCCAGGGCCAGCTTGGAGAGCATCTCATAGGTGGTGGCACAGTGCACCTCAGGGTGCCAAATGCCATAGCTGGCAGGCTGTCAGCAGTGCCCCTGCTAAAACACATGGTACAGCATGCTTGGCAGGTGGTGAGAGGCTGTCCTGCCACACTGGCCAGCATGGAGGAGCTCACTATTCCTCTCGAATATGAGGCCACAAGCAGGGGGGAGCTCTTCCTTCTGTATGACAGCACACCGACCAGTAATGGGGTGCTGATCTTCACCATCCAATGGTCCCTTCACTTCCTGGGTGAAAGTAGGGACTGGTTCCTAGATGGAAACTTCTACACAATGCCACCACTCTTCAGGCAACTATATACCATCCATGGCATGTGGTTAGAGGTGGTCATGCCAGTGGTGTACATGCTCATGTCTACCCACAAGGGACAGATGTATGGATGGGCATTCACTGAGGTGAGGTGTCTGTTAGGTGACTGCAGGCCAAGGATGGCTCTCATGGATTTTGAGAGGGTGGCATGGCATGCACTTGGCACCATGTTTGAAGGGGTGGTCATCAGAGGCTGCTTTTTTAATTTCTGCCAGGCAGTGTGGTGCAGAATCAAGCAATCCCCTGAGGTGCATGCCTGCTATTCTGCCGAGGAGAAGTTCACTATCCAACTGTGGATGCTACTCTCCCTGGCATTCCTTTCAGTGGCAGACGCAGTCTGCATGTATGGTGAACTCCCTGACATAGAGTTCTACAGGGACCATAAGGCCATGCTGCAACCCATCCTCGATTATGTCAATGACATCTGGATTGGTACACCCATTGGCCGGTATGGTAGGTGGTGCCCCATGTAAAAGTTAGAGGCCTGGAATATGTACGAGGCCACCCATGCCAGCCTAGCATGGACAAATAATGCTGTGGAGGGCTAGCACCAGAGCTTCAGCACATGGATAGGTGGATTGGTGCCAGCCATCCAAGTGTCTGGCGGTACCTGGACTGCTTCCCAGAGGAGTAGGGCCTGAGTGAGCTGTGCATGGAGCAGCTAGTCTCTGGCTCAGCTACAGCAGCTGAGCGTAAGCGGGGCAAAGATGTGACTTGACATACTGAGTCCATTGTCAGGGAGAATGAAGTGAAAAGTATGGCTGACTGCCTCTGGGGACTGGCCTACAACTTTCATCTTCAGGTAGTCAGCCACCACCCCTGCCCATTTAGCATCCTCCTTGCATGACTGGTTTGCCAGCCCCAGTGGCCCATCCATTGTACCACAATCCCCCCACTCCCCATGACTGCGGTGACGGCACCACCCCATTGCCTGCATGTAGTGTCCATCTGTCCAGCTCCATGCCTTACCATACCTGCCCCTCCCAATACTCCCCTTGTGTGTCTGTATTCTCTGTCAGTGGTGCCCCCTCTTGATTCCGGGGCCATTGTTCTCCACTCCTGCATGTGCCATCCCCTCCCCCCTCCGCACCTTGCTGCACAACCCTGTCTTCATCATCCCACTATTGATTTGTGCACTGTCCCATGTTCATGCACAGATCCCCTTCATCATGCTCCCTATCCATTGTTCTGTGGTAGTGGTAGTGTTGTGATTTTTTTTTGTTTTGTTGTTAAATGCTTCCGGTTCACTGTTTTAATGGTTGTGGTCATTTGCCGGAGGCTATCATATCCTTCACTGTTCTGCCTGCACCATAATGCGGTTCACCCTTCACACATCACCAATATGACATGGAACATATTTTAGCCCCTTTTCTTATCTGTCTGTCTGTTTTACTGTCTTCTTTCCACCAGTCTTACTGAGACCTCCCTAACATAGGCCTGGATCTCCTTTATACTTAAGCTAGGAAAGGATGCATGCCTCCCATGCAGTTATTGTCTGGTATCTCTTCTTAATTCTGATTTCAAGATATTGTCTAAAGTCCTTGCCAATTAGTTGCTTTAGGTCTGGATGGGTTTGATCTCTCTGGAGTAGATTTTTTTTTGGTGGGATGCCATTCCAGTGACCATTTGCAAAAATTACTCTACCTGATTTCCGAGTCTGGGGAAAGCAGTACACCGTCGGTTGTGATCTCCCTAGATGTGGAAAAATAATTTGACAGGGTTTCATGGTCTTTCCTTTTTGCTACCCTTCAGAAGTTCAGATTCCTAGATGTGTTTTGCACCTGACTAAAGATGCTATGTTATAAACCAGTTGCAAGAATTAAGTGCAATGGGGTCTTATCTGTCCCGTATCACTCCAGTGTGGCATTAAACAGTGGTGTCCGCTTCCCCCTTTCTATTCAATTTGTACCTAGAGCCCTCCTTTTAAAGATTCAATAAAACCTGTTTGTCAGAGGGATATCAGTAGGAGGGTCCAGGTACAAGTTGTCAGCCTATGTGGACAATTTGCTTCTCCATGTAGAATAGCCTTCATTTTCACTTCCTGTGGCCTTAGAGGAAATACAAACATTTCCTGCAGTAGCTGGGCATAAACTCAACCTCAATAAGACTAATGTCCTACCCTTAAATGTTCATGTGTCTAAGCAACAGATCCTGGACTTGGGCCTCTTTTGGGAATCTAGTATCATCACATATCTGGGGATCCATATTTCTCTCTTCATCTCAGAGCTGGTGAAAAGGAACCTCTCACCCTTACTCTCAATGATCAAAGAAGACCTGAAAAGGTGGTCGGTTCTTCCTATCTCCTTTTGGGCATGAGTCAGTATTATCAAAATGAATATCCTTCCCCGCATTCTATACCCACTTGGCATTCTTGGCCTTTATCTACCTAAAGTTTGGCTTTCCTGACTTCAAAGCTTTAGTTCTGAGTTTCTATGAAAAAAGGGGTCCGCTCAACAGGCATATTGTAAATTGACAATCCCTAAGGAGAAAGGGGGTCTTCATTTGCCCAATTATTTCCTATATTATTGCACACTTCATAGCAGCAAGATTTTTAGGTGGAATCACTCTCGCGATATGTTGTCGGATCCAGCCTACCTTCCTCTATGGCTCTCCCTAGAGTCCCAATTGTGTCTTAAGTCTGGTTTACATCTTTCTAGTTTGTTATATTTGCCCCCTACCTCCTTCCCACTACAATTACATAATACTCCCTTGATGTGGTCTCTTAAAACCCTTATACATTTATGTTTATATTTAAAGGTTGACTGGTCCAGGGATTTGTCACAACCCTTATTAGGTAACCCAATGTTCAAATAGCTAACCACCCCATTCCTTTTAGTTTCTGTCCACCCCTCCAAAATGTTTTCCTGAAGACTTTCATCATTACTGCAAGGTGGACTCTGTTGAAACAATACAGCAATGAATTTCCTTTCCTGTTTATCATCTATTTAAACACCTCCAACTTTCCCAGGCACTTGTCAGCTTCCCAGGTCCACAGATTAGGGCTGCTCAAACTTGCCCTCTTCTTTTGGACTTTTTTCTCTTGCTAAACAAACCCACTCCATTTTGAAGTATTATTCCTGCTTCCAGTCTAAGGATTCTGGAAGTTTGCAAGGGGTTTGCGTTTATTGCCAACAAGCTTTGAATTTTCAGTTGGACTCTAGGGAGTGGCAAGTGCTCTGGTAATGGCTTTATAAATACATTAAACAGGACAGGCATCATTTCACACACTCTTACATTTTACAGTAGCTCTACTATGCCCATAAAATATTGTGTAAGATGGGCTGTCGACTCTTAGAGGAATGTTCCCACTGCATCTCTGGGGTGGGTTCCCTTAAACATATACTTTGGGATTATCCCAAAGTGGTCCACATTAATATGGAGGATGACATCATGACATGTGTGGTAAGAGAACCGCTGGGAACAAGTGACCATAATATGATTGAATTCAAAATAACAGGTAGCTGGAAATCAGGGAAAGGAACCAAAAGAATTAAATATTTAAATGATGTCACAGCAGCACAGGTAATCATATCCCTTCTTGGCTGAGCAGTTGCTATGTGGCACAACCCAAGCTTGGAGGACAGAGTGTTAAAATAGGAGGGAGGGCAAATCAGTTTGTTTTTGGTAGATTTTGTCATCCAGATGTCCAATGCAATTAATAGCAGCCAGTTTGTCAAAGACAGAAGTTTGTGGTTTAAAGTGGGGTAGTGACACAGTAAAAGTAACAAACACGTTGTCATGGATAGAGCATTTTTTACTAAAATAACAGGGTGCCTGGTTTGGATATTGGGAAACATACCCAAGATTTTTAGCAGTAGACATAGAAATATTAACATTATTTGACATACATATAGTAATGCATGAAGTAGGCTTGCAGTGAGGACAATGCTGTTTGGCTAGTCTCCGATCATGGATAAGACTTGGAATACAACCTGTTTGCAAGTCCCTGAAGAGATTGTTAACAGTGGCAATTATGTAAGAACCATAGGCATAACATAAAAGTGTACAGGCAGTATATTGCTTGTTTGCCTTTTTATTGTTTTGGAAAATTAATTCATTCAGTTTTTAGTGTCATTGAACCCTTTGGCAATTTCTTGCATGTTATAAACAGTAAAACACTTTTTTTTTTAATTTAAACCATTTATACCATGTAACAGTGGTGATAATACATTATTTTAAATAGCTTGTTGAAAATTAAGTGTTTGTGCTTTAATAGCAGCTATATCTGCTCTATTTTAGACAGATATGTTGAACCAAAAAGGCCAGAGATGGTGCCTGCTGCACCACTAACATTTGCAGTATCACGCAGTATCACATCTAGTACATGATTTACCTTGAGCATTAGGTGTGGGTCTAAAAACATCTAAGTGATCAGTGATATGGGGTCCACTGACTGGATCATTTGTGTTAATTGGATAAGTATCTGTGATGTCTATAAGCATCAAAAATTTAGAAGTGTTGGTAGTGTGACAAAGACCGATTTTAGCAATATTTCAATGTGTAAGATTGAAAATAACTGGGACATGCATAAATTGTACATTATTAATTAAAGCTCCTGGAAGGGACATGGCGGTCAAACCTCTAGGAGGACCAGCCTCCTTGGGAGGACATTTAGTTAGTTCTTCTTTGGTAAGTGGTGCTACAGAAAGGTATATGGCTTTAGTAGCCATATAGTTATGAAGACAGAAAGCATGTGATTTTTTTAGAGTTGAGGTGATCACAAAAGGTAGGATCTATTAAGGCAGTCATGCTGTAGAGACCAATAAGTTTAGGAGAAGTTTGTTGAATAGAGAGTGAGCCATTTGGTGCAATCCCTGTGTTTGGCCATTGGTGGAAAGTACCCCTGGATAAATGAGCTACAGGTAGTGTGTAGCCATTAAAATTAGTTGTCCATTGTATCTGCAATGTGTATTTGTCTGAAGCTACAACCATGGCATAAAGATAGGCATTTGAGCCTTTTTTAATAGTAATTATTTTGTTGAGGACATCAATGTGAACACCCTGTGGGCTGGGGATATCTCTATTTGAATGTTTAAGTTTGTTACGCAAATGTGCTATATGTTGTTTGTGTTGAGTTGAAAGGGGTTTGTCTTGAGAGTTAGTCAAAGAAAGCAGTCCCACCAGGATGAGGGGGTGCAAGATATCCATCTTGCCAGTATATCTGAAAGAAACAGAAAAGGATTGTTAAGTGAGGGGTAATATTCCTCCCTAAGAGGGTTGAGAAAAGTAATTAGTCACCTTTATACAGCTTGAGCTGATTAGCATGGATCACTTGTTGGTGGTCTGTTTTTGCTGTTGAACTCTGACCTGATAGACAGCAGGACTGAGTTTGTTGACAATGGGATATGGACCTTCCCATTTACTGGCAAATGAATGTGTTGGTTGTCTGTATTGGAGGAGCATAACTTGATCTCCAGCTTGCCAGTCAACTTCTTTGGTATGCTTATCAAAATTAGCTTTAGCTTATTGTTGAGCTTTACCCATATGATTGGCAGCTAACAGGTTTGTCTTCATGATGTCATTATGAAACTGTTTAACATATTTGTCCACAGATGTTCCATCTGCAGTGGGGTGTGGAGGCCAATAAACAGGTGCTTAGGTAATCTAATGACTCTACCAGTCATAACCTTGTATGGTGTGCACTGAGTAGTTGCTGCAGGAGTACCCTGATTGTCATTAGTAGTAGTGGCAAGAGGGAATCCCAATCCTTGGGATTGTCATTGATGAATCTGCATGACATCTGTTTGATTTTTTTGTTTGCTCTTTCTACCGGGCCTGAGAATTGAGGATGGTATGGGGTATTAAATTGTTGATCTACTCCAAGCATTTGGAGTGTTTGCTTTATCATCTCAGCTGTAAAACTGGTTTCCTGCTCTGAGTCTACCTTAAGGGGTAGGCCCCACTTGGTGAACAACTGATCCACCAGGATTTTGGCAGTTGTCTTTGTTGTGTTATTCTTAGTGAGGAATGCCTCCACCCACTTAGAAAACAAATTTGTGAAAACAAGTTCATATGTGTTCTTATTGGAGTTAGTTAAGGGGCCAATTAAATCAATTTGTATTGCATTCCATGGTCCAGATTGCCTTTGTGGCTATAGTTTGGCATTTTTTTCACCAAAATTGGGTTGACCTGGGCACACACTATCCAGTTTTCCACATAGTGCTCTGCATCTTTGGTCATACCAGGCCACCAAATGACAGTTTTGAGTTTTTGGATGGTGCTATTGGCCCCTTGGTGTGCATCAGTGTGGGTGTCATAACCATATGAATAAATTTGGGTTGCAAAAACTGTGGTGCAACCCATAATTTGTTACATGTATTTTCCTTTTGATACCAGATGAGTTTTTGCTCACTAGACAGGTGTACATTGTCAGAGTGTCTCTTGTATGGACTACCAACAGGTAGTTCCTGTTTAATTTTTTTTGTCTAAGAATTTGAAAATATCTTTTAGCTCTGGGTCAGATTTCTGTGCAGCAGAAAGGTCTAGTGGAAGTTTTGATTGCAGGTTTTGCCTGGTGTTGACAGCTAAGAAAATAGCTGCCACAGCTACTGAGTCAGTCATTGACAATTTTTTCTCCCATGAGCATCAGTCTTGGCAGGCGAGTCTGCTCTGTCATTGAATTCTTGGTAAGGGTCAGATTTACAATGAGCCTTTACCTTGTGAATGTACAGTCAGTGAGTAAACTGTTGTGTTAGGGGGTGTATATATATACAAACAGATCCCTGTACTTGACAGGTGTGTCACCAGAGGATGCAGAGTTATTTTTCTCCCAGAATGGTAGAAACTCTATAAGGGAGTATCAGACCCAGTTGGAGTCTGCAAAGATGATGGCATCCTTGTCACTGTGGGGCATAACTTCTAGAGCACAGACCACAGCTTCCAATTTGGCATACTGTGAGGAAATGACCATACATTTCCTAGAAATGTGCCAAAAATCATCATCTTTATCTAATATGGGCACACCAAACCCTGCTACCTGCTCTCCATCTACATAGTAGGCGGAGCCATCTGTAAAGATGTGATACTTGCTGGTATCCTTTAGAACATCAGGTGTAGCCAGTAAAAATGGTCCCGGCTCAGGTAAATCAGGAGGTTGGAGTGCACAGCTGTGGGGCTTACCTGTATAGAGTAGGCCATGGGATAGGATGGATAGCATTTTTGCAGGCAGTACTTTAATGTTTCTGTCCTGTAAAAGCAATGCCCAGTGGGTGAGTCTGGTATTGGATAATGAACTGTCTTTCACTTTGTCTGAAAGCAAATATTTGGTTGGGGTGTGGCAGATATGCAGAACAACTGGTGCATAATCAATGATGTACATAAAATGTTTGACAGCCCAATAAGTTTCCAAGAGTGTTTTTTCACAGAAACTATACTTTCTCTCTACTGGAGACAGCATCTGAGAAGCATATGCAATGGATTTGAAGTATCCACTGTACTTTTATGCCAGCACTGCAGACATGGCCACATCAGATGTGACAGTTTCCAAATAGAATGGAAGGTTTGGAATAGGATTGACCAGTGCTGGGGCTGAGGCCAAGGCCTGCTTGAGCTGTGTGACAGTGTCCATGTTAGTGGGGCCCCATTTCCATGGGACATCCTTTTTCAGAAGTTTATACATGGGAGCGGCCTTCAAGGCAAAGTCAGGGATAAAATCCCTGGAGTAGTTTACCATTTTTAAAAAGCTTCTGAATGTTGCCACGCTAGTAGGAAGTGTCAGATTTTGTAATCCCTGGACTTTTTTGACAGCTAGCCTTCTGCCTTGGTCAGTAATCCATAGAACAAGGAAGATGACCTCTTTTTCATACAATTGTGCCTTAGAGGGGTTGCACTTGAGGTCTGCTCACTTGAGGAGAGACAGAAGTTATCTAGAAGGGCTAAACAATCTTTTTTCATGGTGGTTGCTAAAAGCAAGTCATCCACATACTGCAGGAGACCCTGTGGTGTGGAGAATTCCTGCATAGCATTCATCATGTGGAAATGGGAGAGGGAAGGGCTGTTATGGAAGCCATGGGGAAGACATGCCCAGGTGTACTGGAATCTGTTAAAGGTGAAACAAATTTATATTGGCTTTCCTGTGCTAATGGGAGTGACCAGAACCCATTAGAGATGTTAAGAGCTGTGAACCACTTTGTCAGGTGTCAACAGGTTGAGTACATTAGGTGCTGATGCTACTGTTGGGGTGCAGCTGTGGGTAACTTGATTAAGTTTTCTGTCATTAATTGTGAGTCTACAAGCTTCATTTGGTTGAGTTAACAGTGGAAACACAGGTCTCAATCACTCCTTGTTGAAGTAGTGTTTGCATGGTCTCCCTCAATGATGGTAAGGCTTCAGAAGGTAATGGGTACTGCTTTTGCCACACAGGGTTAGGTCCTGTGATTTAATGGTAGTATGTATCCTACCACAGTCGTGCTTGTTGGTGGCAAAAATGTTGAGGTGTTTTTGCAGCAGAGGTGCAAGCTCAGAAAACAGGTCATGACTTTTGAATAAAGCCATGATGCCATATTCCTTGTTCTTATGGGATATGGCTGCCACCACATGCGAGTCTGGGATGGTGACAGCATGACATTGCCATTTGATCTGAATGAGTAGCCTGTTGGCTAGATTCACTACACAGCCATGTATTGCTAGAATGTCAATTCCCAATATGCTGGGGGTGGTGATGTAACACCATGAGGTCAAAGGAAAAATTGGTCCTGAAGTGGCCGACCACCACAGGCAGAGGAATAGATCAGTAGGTGTGTAGCTGAGTACCAACTACACCCTGTGCACTGGTCCTCCAGCTGGTAGACCAGTCAGATGGGACTGGGTCCTCATCACAGAGGACTGACATGGTTGCTCTGGTATTGAGAAGCATGGTAAGTTGGCGGCCCCTGACTGTGGCTTTTACACAAGGCTGTCCATTTGTGTTGACAATCAAATCATTTACAATCCATAATGAGGCCTGTAATTGTCAATTGGTATTTTCAGAATCAGCATTGTCATTCTGTTCCTGAAATTGAAGGCCTTCAGCATCTTCCAAGGCCTTTTGTATGTCTTGCAAAAGGTACAAATGTACCTGTGATGTCACAGGCACTGCAACAGCCTGTACAGTTGGTTTCTCCTTAGATGTCGCATTGGCCTGGCCAGTAACCAGTGCAATGAAATTATTTTCTCTGCTTTTTGAACATTTGACAGCTGGGGTCAGGAAATGATTTCCTCGGCAGCTTGTCAGTTCAGTGGTCAGAGCTAGGGCTGCTATAGTTTGTGCAGCTTTAGCTTCCCTTTTGGCATGGATTTCCTCCAACAGCTTGCAGTGGGTTTTGTTTTCATCTTTGATTTGACAATAGCTAGGACCATTGTGGTTCTGGCTATGCTGTTGGGTGTTTGGATTTTTTAATTGCCTCTGTCTCGATTTCTGTTGTTTCTATAGTTTTGGTCCCCCCTCCCATGCAACTGCTTGTCATCAGAAGGGGCATTATATTTTTGGTTGTTTCCCTCTACCTTATAATGGTTAGGGATGTCAGTGGTATGCTGTACTGCAGCAACCTGTGCTGCCATGACCTGGACTGTGGCAGCCTTGTTGGATTTTCCAGAAATAAGGGTATGGAGGTAGACCTGATAGGTGTGCTCTGTCTTGGTAAGGATAGTGGCAAATGTATTGGGACTCGGGTAAACATTGAACTCAGTCATTTTCTGCAAGGCCAAAGTCATGTACTGGAAATACAATTTATTGTACTCAACTTGATCCTTGTCTGAATCTTTGTTTGCAAGGCCTTTGCCAGCACTACATGTGAGCCATAACTGTTGATGGTAGACCGCAGGATTTTCATTCATGCTCTGCTTAATCTTGTAGGCCAAACAAGCTCCTACAACACCGGGGAGTTAGCAGATATAAGGGCCACTGAAATGTTGTCAAAGGCAAGGATGTTGGAGTTACATACTGTCTCTGAGAGCTAGGCCCAGAGGGTAGGTTCTATTGTCTGTTGCAAGACTTAACCCTGGCATTTGGGTTGGAGGGAGAGCTTTTTGCAAAGGCAGCACACTTTTTCCAAGTGACAACTAAGATTGTCGGTTGGGCCCATTTGTCTGATGATCTGTGCAATTTGCTGGACAGAGTGAGCGACTTGTAGGTAGTTAGAGGTGTGCATAGTCACACAGAGTTCTTTACGTTCCCAAGCTCCACAAAGTGCAGCTTTTGCTGCTGTATTGGCGATAGCCTTGTACATGTGATACTGATTAACAGAATCTTTTAGCATTTTGCTAATTTGATCCTGGATGGCCCTCTTTTGGCCTTCCGGGACAGTGGTACAACTAATTGCATGTTTAATCATGTTGTGGATCTCTGACTCATTCCCCCTGGTGACAAGAGTGAGTGGAGACATGCCACAGAATACAAGCCTTCTGCCTGTGTCATGGGGGCCACCATCTTGGAATTGTACATGGCATCCACCTTGTTTGTGTAGACATGGCGACGCAGTGTGCATGCCAACGTTGGTGCTATGTTGTGGATGGCTGGCAAAAGTTGCTACACCACAGGGGTTGGACTTGCGTGTGACGTCGCATAACCCGTCATTAATGTTAGAGTTGTCATCGCTGGATGACACAGTTTAAATGGGTGTATACTGAAACCCATTTATGGCCTTAACATGGCTGACAAGAACCTCCTGTTGATGGCGCAGCTTCACCATCTTTTGTCTACATTTCTTATGACAGACTTTAGCAGTGTCCTGCTTAATACCTTTCTCAACCTCTTTTTCGCAATACTCTACACACGGCACCCAATTTTACATTTTTTCCTAAGCTCTTTTTCAACTCACATGCTTGTAATCCTCTTTTAACTCAGCATTCTGCTCTCTCAAACCATTATTTGTAGTACTCAGAATATCATTCAGATATTCAGGCATTGTTCACTTGGGAGCTTAAGCAACAGGTTGGTAGAAAAGAGGCCAGGAGTTATATTTTGTTTTAAACTGAAATATTTGAATAGTTGTAAGTGAAATTAGTTCTATGTGTTAAAAATTATTACCTTGAATTTGAACTGATACTTGGGCTGTGATATTGTAGGTTTGGGGATAGATGTTTGGCAGGGAAAATTAGAAGGTAATTTAAATGTGTTGTTTGCCTGGTGTTTGGAGGAGGGACATTAGCTGCAATTAACTTGTCTTTAAACAGGAATTACTGTGGCTTTCATTGTTCACTTGGGAGCTTAAGCAACAGGTTGGTAGAAAAAGAGGCCAGGAGTTATATTTTGTTTTAAACTGAAATATTTGAATAGTTGTAAGTGAAATTAGTTCTATGTGTTAAAAATTATTACCTTGAATTTGAACTGATACTTGGGCTGTGATATTGTAGGTTTGGGGATAGATGTTTGGCAGGAAAATTAGAAGGTAATTTAAATGTGTTGTTTGCCTGGTGTTTGAGGAGGGACATTAGCTGCAATTAACTTGTCTTTAAACAGGAATTACTGTGGCTTTCATTGTTCACTTGGGAGCTTAAGCAACAGGTTGGTAGAAAAGAGGCCAGAGTTATATTTTGTTTTAAACTGAAATATTTGAATAGTTGTAAGTGAAATTAGTTCTATATGTTAAAAATTATTACCTTGAATTTGAACTGATACTTGGGCTGTGATATTGTAGGTTTGGGGATAGATGTTTGGTAGGGAAAATTAGAAGGTAATTTAAATGTGTTGTTTGCCTGGTGTTTGGAGGAGGGGACATTAGCTGCAATTAACTTGTCTTTAAACAGGAATTACTGTGGCTTTCATTGTTCACTTGGGAGCTTAAGCAACAGGTTGGTAGAAAAGAGGCCAGGAGTTATATTTTGTTTTAAACTGAAATATTTGAATAGTTGTAAGTGAAATTAGTTCTATATGTTAAAAATTATTACCTTGAATTTGAACTGATACTTGGGCTGTGATATTGTAGGTTTGGGGATAGATGTTTGGCAGGGAAAATTAGAAGGTAATTTAAATTGTTGTTTGCCTGGTGTTTGGAGGAGGGACATTAGCTGCAATTAACTTGTCTTTAAACAGGAATTACTGTGGCTTTCATTGTTCACTTGGGAGCTTAAGCAACAGGTTGGTAGAAAAGAGGCCAGGAGTTATATTTTGTTTTAAACTGAAATATTTGAATAGTTGTAAGTGAAATTAGTTCTATGTTAAAAATTATTACCTTGAATTTGAACTGATACTTGGGCTGTGATATTGTAGGTTTGGGGATAGATGTTTGCAGGGAAAATTAGAAGGTAATTTAAATGTGTTGTTTGCCTGGTGTTTGGTAAGAGCCATCCCACCCACCCTGTTTTGTAGGCTTTCTTAAATACTGAAAAGCCACTGGGGTTGGGATTGAAGGCTGAGTATTTCTGTTTGGGACTGAAATTTGAAGCAACAGGAGTTGGTGGGCCTGTGACATCATACGGTACCTGGTGTCTGCTTACACACACTGTTAGTGGGACTGAACACATACTGGACTGTATGTGTTTGTGAGACTTGGGAACTTTGTTGGTGGGATTGAAATTGGGTTTGTAAATAACTACAGTCAGTATAGAGAGAAACTGTACTCCAGGGGAAAGGGACTGAGAAAAGGGGGTGTGCTATTATAAACAGAGGGGATAATCAGGGTGGCCATATTCCACCATGGCAGGCATCTCGGAAGGGTTGTAGTACGTACAGGCTGTGGGATGGCAATAATTCCAATTGGGCCTGAGAGGGAGGCTGCCCACTCTGTAGACAGCTATCTTGTATCAGGAGGAGGTATATTGGTTAAGGAGTAAGCTGTGGGAGCTGGGGGTGTCCAAGGATAAGGGGTGGGATATGGGCAGCAGAAGGGTGGGGCTGAGGGAGGCTGGGGCAGCGCCTGAAATTACACGACATTATGCTACAGCAAGCAGAAGGGGGATATTAGGGACAGAGGACCCTTAGATAGGAAGTTGATGCTAAGGGGAAAGCGACAGGGTGAAAATTCTGAATTCAAGGAGACTGAGGGGAAGAGTCAGGAGGGGCTGTTGTGCGGAAGCCTAAAACAGCAGACTGTGGGAAGGGAGCTCCTAAGGTGAACAGTGCAAGAGAGGAAGAAGAGGGTCAGTTTAGAGATGCAGTCAGGGGAAACTCGGGTTACTTGATGGAGGCTGACATAGAGTGTCACAATAAATTTGAGATACTAAGCATCCTAGAGGGGGAGGAAGGGGTTGGTGGAAATGAGGAAACTTATACAGAGGCCGGGGGGAGGGAGTCAGATACCCATAGGGCATCACAGAACAGCTATGGAAAGGATAGACATAGTCCCAGAGGGAGAAGGGGAAACATATATGTTAAGCAAATGGGGGAGATGCAACATATTCCAGACATGAGGGAGGACAGCATGATTGGAGAGAAACTGGGAGACAAGGAGGTGGGAGAGGAGCCCCCCTTCAGCAGGAAGGTCAGTACCAAGGATGGGGCCCTAGCTAAAGGGGACCCACAGAGAGCCTCTGGAGACAGGGGTACTATTACAAGGGGGGATGGGGTGGGGGGGAAGGGGAAACCATCAGGGCCAGGATAAATGGTTCAGATAAGAGAGGGTTAAAGGGGACACCTATTCAGAGGGGGTTTGAGTTAAGTGGGCAAAATAGCAAGGGAGGCAGAAAGGGGAGGGTGACAAGGGGGTCTCTAATAAGGCAGGAAGACTCCCATGAAATTGCGATCATAAATAAAGTGGGGGAGGGGTGGCTGAGAGGGCATAGTGGAGGTAACCATAAGGATGATGGCGGTGTTAAGGTTCTGTTACTGGGAGACTCGATGATTAAGGGTATCCATTGGGAGGGACAGGGGATGGATGCCATAGCCAGGTGAAGGTAGTGAGTATCTCTGGGCTGACAGTGCACAGAGCAAAGTTCATGGTGTATGAAATGGTTAGGGATTGTGGAGGGAAACCGGATTTCCTGGTGCATTTGGGAACTAATGATCTAGAGGGAAATAGCATTATGGAAATCCAAGCAAGGTTCCAAGAACTTGCCAGAGTCGGTTGGGATAATGGATGCAACATTTCCTTTTCGGAGATATTGCCAGTACCAAAGGCCTCAGTGGAGAAAAAAATGAAGCTCACAGAGGTTAATAAATGGCTCAGGAAGTGGGGTGAAGAGAATGGGTTGGGGGTGTTAGGGAACTGGAATGGAGTTTGGGAGGATAAGGGACTATATGCCAAGGACAGGTTTCATCTTGCCCCATTAGGGAAGGAAGTCCTTAAACAGGGGATGGCTGACTACATACAAGAAAGGTGGGGTTTAAACTTGTAAGGGGGAAGGGATAAGGAGGGGCTGAGAAGCCCTCCCTCCAGATGAGGGGAGTAGCCTCAAGCCCAAGGGGGAGGGGAAACAGACTGGAGGTGGAGGTTTCAGGAGGAGCAGGGGAGGATGGAAGTATAAGGAATCTGGGTGGGGTTCGACAAAAGGATCAGGGATAAGGGTGGGGGTTAGTGTTAGTAAATGCCAGGAGCTTGGAAACAAGTTGCCAGAGTTCCAGGCCATGCTGTTCGGGGTGGATGTGTGGCAGTCACGAAACGTACAACAAAAACCATGACTGGGACCTAAATGTACGGGGGTACACTATGCTTAGGAAGGATAGAAAGGAGGGCAGAGGGGTGGAGTGGCTATGTTCATTAGAGATGACATAGAAATTGCCATGGTAGAAGAGGCAGAGGGAAACGTGGAGGCCTTATGGGTCACTCTACGATCCCAGCAGGAGATAAGGTCAAGCTGGGAGTAGCATATAGGCCCCCGGGATGAGTGATGTTCTAGAGGATGGTTTGCTGGACAACATCATTGCCCAGTGTGGTCCAAAGGAAGGAGTGGTGTTGATGGGGGACCTTATATGCCAGGTACAAACTGGGGAACCATGTCCCTAAGGTGGCCAAGGAGCAGAGGCTGCTGGATGGCTTCCAGGATGTGTTCTTAACACAGCATGTGATGGAGCCCACAAGGGAGGGGCATGTCCTGGATGTGGTTCTGGCAGATAGGGATCTGGTAAGGGACATGGTTGTACAGGACCCCCTCACTGGGAGTGACCACAATACTGTCTGGTTTCAAATAAGCATTGGGGAGTGGGGGTGAGATCTAGGACACTGGCAGTGGACTTCAGGGGCAGACTTTATGGGCATGGGAAATATTCTCAAGGATCACTTGAAGGGATTACCTCAACGACAAGTGTGGAAAGGAGATGGGAGGTCATAAACGGGACTTCATGAGGCAGTCAGGATCTGCGCTAGTTGAAACGTAAGGGAGCAAGATCACATAAACCATGCTTGTGGTCCAGTGAGGTCCAGGTAGCAGTCAGAGAAAAGAAGGTGGCTTACAAAAATATAAAACAACAAGAGGGATAGGGATAAGGAAATGTACCAGCCTGCATCTAGAAAAGTCACCCATATGGTGAGGGGAGCAAAGTCCAGTAAAGAGCAACGGCTGGCACAGGGGATACATGGAGGGGAAAAGGGGTTCTTCCAGTACATTGGGGAGCGGAGAAAAACTAAGGGCCATCTCAGCAGATTGAGATCAGAAGAAGGGTGGGTGGAAGAGGCGAGGGACCAGGCAGAGGTATTTAATGAGTACTTTGCCTCTGTGTTCACTAGGGAGGGGATGGGATATCTACAAAGCAAGGCACAAAGGGATAGAAGCGCAGGGAGGGATCAGGGAGCAACAGAAATGGAGCAAAAGGGAGGAAAGGTACCCCAGGGTGTCACATCTGGATAAGGATAAAAAGACCAGTAAGGTGGAGGGGACAGATGATGCCATCCCCACCAAAAGGGTGTGGTTTGCCCTCAAGGCCCTAAAGAAAGACAAATCTCCTGGGCCATGGCATTCATCCGAGAGTACTATGGGAATTGGCGGACATACTGGCTGCACCCCTGGTGGAGCTTTTCAACAGGTCACTTGAGACAGGGAGGGTACCTAGGGATTGGTGAGAGGCACATGTGGTACCAATCCATAAAGGGGGGTCGAAGGAAGTACCAGGAAACTATAGACCCATCAGTTTAACCTCGGTGGTGGGAAAATTAATGGAGAGTATACTAAAGGAATGATTGGGGGTTTACTTGGGGAGGTGGGAGGTCTGGATAGTCGGCAGCATGGGTTTGTGCCAGGTAGATCATGTCAAACCAACCTTGTGGAGTTCTATGAATGGGTAACATCAGAACTGGACAGGGTAAGCCTGTGGATGTATTATTCTTGGACTTCAGCAAGTGCTTGACTCTGTCCCCACAATGGTCTGGTGGAGAAACTGATGGGGTTAGGAGTAGGCCCTTTGATGGTCAGATGGATTGAAAACTGGATAGCTGGATGCACTCAGAGAGTAGTGGTCTGTGGGAGCTCTCAAACCCTACAGAGGTTGGTAGTGGGTACCACAGGGCTCGTCCTGGGTCCAATCCTGTTTAATGCATACATATCAGACATCAGGGATGGTATAGGTGTGAAATGAGTCTCTTCATGGATGACTCCAAGATGGGAGCAGTAGTTGAGGGAGAAGAGGGGAGGTTGGCCCTGCAAGGGACCTGATACCCTGGAAAGCTGGGCTCACACATGGAAATTAAATTTCAATATCACCAAGTGCAAGGTGTTGCATCTTGGTCGGGGAACCCTAAACACAGGTACACCCTGGGAGGGAGGTGCTGAAGCCTCAAAGGGAAAAGACCTAGGGTCATGGTGGATACATGTATGAATAACTCTGAGCAGTGCAGAAGAGCAGCTAGCAAGACAAACAGGATGTTGGGATGCATCGCAGGGGATCACCTCAAGGAGCAAGGAAGTGATTCTGCCGCTGTACAATGGACTGGTTAGACCACACCTTGAGTACTGTGTACAGTACTGGAGACCACACTTGAAGAGGGACATACAGCTCCTGGAGAGGGTACAGAGGAGGGCAACAAAGATGATACGAGGGCTAGGGATTTGACTTACGGGACAGACTTGAGGAGCTCTGCCTGTTTTCATTGGAGGAGAGAGAGACAGGGGGACATGATTGAGGTCTCTATACCTCAAGGGAATAAATAGGGTAAACATGGAGGGGATCTTTAGACTAAAGCAGGGAGGCATCACCAGAGGCATGGTTTGAAGTTGGAAGGTGGAAGGGTGAGGGGGAAAGAGGAGGAGGTTTTTCACTGAGAGGGTGGTGGACCCTTGGAATGCTCTGCCTGGTGAGCTGGTTCAGAGATCCACAGTGGAGGGCTTTAAGAGAGGGTGGGACAGACACAGAAAGTGGATGTATCAGATGATGGCCTGTCCCGGAGGGGTGGGGATGGATGATAGGGGTTTCTGGAGCACAAGGGATGGGAGGATCTCTGCACCCAACTAAGGATCTAGGTTCGAGCAGACTTGATAGACCATAAGGCCTAATCTGCTGGCAAATAGTATGTTAGTATGTTAGTATATGCTGTTTCTTATTATATTGTAACCTTTTGCAATTGTCTCTCAATAAGCATATTTTTGCTCAGTGTCTTGAGCAGTACAGTGCATCAATTTGAAATTAGCATCACAGAGTGACTGGATCTTTTTTGTTAGGTTTTGTTCCTTTTTTTGTAACTATGATGCCTGCAATTCCAATGGGCAATACTGTGGAGTAAAATAGAAGTTAGGAGCATTAATATCACATGTTTTTGCACCATAAGCAAAGGATTTATTATTTGTCATTACACAATACTGCTCGTTGGAAGTGTAGGTAACTTGTATAGTTGGAACCCTCCATTTTTGTAGATGTATAGGACATGCAAAATACTGGTTGATGAGCCTTGAAGTGAAGTGATGTACCTCTTTCAGGTAGCTTTGGGATGCAGCTGTTTTGGTGTTAGGCACTGAAGATGCAGCTTGCAAAGATTGTTTAGAATTATTAGTCAAGTTTGATGGCAGATTATTACCCAATGTGTAGGTCCAGTCAAGATGTTTCAGGGAGTAACCAAAAACAGATTTTACAATGTCAAAGACATCATATTAAATGCAAATTATGTTAATATTTAAATGAGGAAAATTACAGGGCAGATCGAATTACTTAAAACAGTGGGACTGGGAAACAGAGCAAATGGGACTACATGAAATATGGGATAGAATCAAACACAAGATAAAATATTGTGCAGCAGCATACATACCAGAAAAGACTAAATATAATTGCAAAGGGAAGATTTCTATATGGTTCAATAGTAAAATTAAAAGGTACATTAGAAGGAAAAAAAGAGCTTATAGGAAATATATATATATATAAATCCAGTATCTGAAATATGGCAAATATTTAAGGAAAGAGCTAACGAATTTAAAAAAGCTATTAACATAGCAAAAATGAATAAAGAAATGAGAATAGCAACTAAAACAAAGGACAATAAGAAAGCTTTTTTAAATTACATAAATAACCAAAAAATGGGTATGCATCAAATTAGACCACTCCTAATTGGAGACAAGTTGACAACAAATGAGCAATTTATGGCAGACACTTTAAAAGAACATTTTCTAAGCATTTTTCAGGCTAAAGAAACATCCATTAATCCACTTGGAACTACTGTGAATGACCATGAAGAAGTCATAGTTTTTGAGATTAATAATATGAACAGATTACGGAAGTTAAAGGTAGATAAATCACCAGTACCAGATGGTTTCCAACCAAGAGTGTTAAGAGAGCTTGCTGCAGAATTGGCAGGTTCCATGGCTATATTGTTTAGACAATCATTACAGGTGGGTGATATTCCAAATGACTGGAGGACAACTAATATGACTCCGATATTCAAGAAAGGATCAAAGACCGACTATAAGAACTATAGACCAATTAGCTTAACCTGTATAATTAGTAAAATCATGAAGGAATTTATAAAGGAACATTTAGATTTACATATACATGACAATGGGAATGTAGATATACCACAACATGGTTTCATGCCTAAGAGATCTTGTCAAACTAATCTTGTTAAATATTTAGAGCCATTAGTAAGGCACTGGAGGATGGTCTACCGGTGGACGTGATCTACCTGGATTTATTGAAGGCTTTTGATCTAGTCCCTCACAAAGAGCTTGTTAATAGACTCATTGAATTAAAGGTTGACCCAGTCATTATAAAATGGATTATCGTGTAGTTGAGAGACAGAAAACAAAGTGTGTGGATAAGGGTATTTATGTCCAACTGGGGAGTTGTGACTAAATGACCTCTCATTCAAATGGCACAGTAAGGAAGCTACTAAGAGAGTAAACAAAATGATGAACTTCATACTCAGGAACATCTGAAGCAGGGAGAGTTCTGTATTGATGCTGCTTTATGGGTCATTGGTTAGACCTAAAATGGAGTACTGTGCTCAGTTCTGGGCTCCATACCATAGTGGAGATATAAGATGTTTGTGGAGTACAGAGGAAAGCAACTAAGAACATAAAGTTTAAACACCTTCCATATGAAAAGATACTGCAGAAATTGGGGTTACACATTTTAAAATATCACTGTTGTTGAGCTAACTTCTGCCTTGTATATGGAGCATTCAGAAACAGGGACTTATGGGAATGTCTTGGAGTGGAAGAAAGACTATCAAATAGGAAAAATGGAGCACACAGTTATCAATTAAGGGAAGAAATCTATAAAATGAACAAAAGAGAGGCCTGGATAAATCAAAGGGTGGTGGTACATTGGATTGGTCTCCCCGAAGAGATAGCATTAACTGAAATAACTAATATCTTTAAAAAGAAGTTAGATAGCTATGTCAGAAGAACTTTATTCCATCGAATAATGATGAGTCTGATTAGTGTAAGCTAATGACTTGCACCTGTCCTAGGAATCCTATAAAAAGAAAGTCTACATGCACAAACATTATCAGCCTATAGCAAACCAACTAGGGAACCAACAAAGGCCCAATTACAGTGATTTGCACAGTGACAATAGATACTCCCGACCCAGTTACAAAAAAGATCAAAATGAAATGAATTTTCTTACACAGGGGTTAGAACAGAAGAGGAATCAGGCAGGAACCTCAGACAGACAAGACAATCAAGAACCAATGACTTAACAAGGGCCAGGAGCCCAGTTCCAGAAGAAGATGAAGAGGAAGCAGGGGCCACAGGAGGAACTGGGGCAATCAGAGGGAGAGGAGCATATGTCCCAAAAAGAAACTGCACCTAGGTAATACCTGTGTTCAACCTGAGTCAAAACATTCTGAGATACTGAAATGGCAGCACTATCTAAGGGCCTTTCATTTTAACCCTAGCTAAATCTGTAAACCTTTTTAAAATAGAGAGTGAAATAGAGAGAGGTTCATGAGTCAGCTAAGTTTAAATCACAACTCAGCAAAGAACCAGATCAGTATGTCCACCAAAAGGATATAAAACAAACTCTATAAAAAAATCTACCTATAACCACCCACCAGGCAGAAAGCTGTCTATTTAAATGTTTGCAGAGATAGTAAGAGAGGAAATAAAAAGGCTATTCGCAGTAGAAGATAACTGAAGGCCACACAGGGGCAACCTCACTAGGCAGTAATGAAATGTACTTGATAATTTGGAAAAAATGAGAACCTCATTATAAAACCAGCTCACAAGGGTTGGGGGAGTGGTCATGGATTATATACAATACAGATCTACAGTATGTATCAGAAATTGTTGAATGATCCAAAAAAATATGTATCACTTGAGGGTAGTCCTACTCCACAACTACAGAATGAGCTTGGTGAAATGATTGAAAAGTGTACTGCAGATGGTTGGTTATGAGAATGGGAAGGGAATGTATTAATCAAACAACACCCCAAGGTTCCATTATTTTACAGAATACCCAAAATGCTGAAAAATTGAAAGGAGCCACCCCCCCAGGAAAGCCATTGTATTGGGCATAGAGAACCTTTTTGGCACAATATTGACATTCATAAACTACCATCTGCAGCCACTCATGGAGACAATACCCACATATGTAAGGGACACCATACATATATTGAAAATCATTTCAGAGCTCAGAACTGCAGGGATTTGGGAGGATCACTTACTGGTGGCCATGGATATACAGTTGCAGCCATAGATATGTTCAGATATTTCCAGATATTTTGTGTTATATCTAAAGAGATTCTCTCAGGTGGCTCATAGTGGTACCACAGACAGACAGGCAGGAAATATGTCCAGAGATATCACAGAAATTTCAGGAAATACATATCTATGTTTATGGCTGCAACTGTATGGGGCTTCTATAAATCCATCCCAAATCATTGGGGGTAACATCAATGGGTAAACTATTAAGAACCAGACAAGAACCTATGCACCCATCTACCAGTAGTTTACAGGAAATAATCATGTTCATCCTGTCTAAGAATTTTTTTGCATTTGAAAGTAACTTTTACAAACAAGTCTGAGGGACAGCCATGGGGTCTATCATGGTCCAGCATATGAAAATGCCTATATGCAATCATTTGGGAGTGAATACACACTATCAGAAACACAGAAACCATATTTTGAGCATAATAAATGCTACAGAAGATATATTGATAATCTCCTTATCATGTGGGCAGGCACAAAGGAGAAGCTTTGAGAGTTCTTCAATTATGTGACAGCTGTAAAAACAATTTAAAGTTCACACACTGAGCTATAGCCAAGTATGCATCCCACACCTGCATCTCACCTTAAAAATAAAAACCAAAAAAATGCAAACAGGCCTGTATCATAAGCCCAGGGATGAGAATACCATCCTTCAACTTAGCAACTACCGCTTGCAGGAACTGATAAAAAAATCTACAGTATTTCTTTCAGTTCCTGCGACTGTATAGGAACTGCAGCATGGAAAATGACTTTGAGAGTAGTTTATCTGAGTCACAAACAAGATTTAAAGAAAAAGGCTATACTAGAAAATCCTGCAAAGTGCCACAGAGAGTGAAAAACATCATGTGAGAAGAGGCCCTTTGAGGAAGAAATTTAACTGGAACAAACACAAGGGTAGTGGTCACCACCAAATTCAATAGTAAAATACCTGAGATAAAAAATAAATCATAAACAGGCATTGGTTGATCTTGAGATAATATCCCCAAAATGCTTGGCTTTTCCAAGAACGCCCTCTGACATCTATCAAAAAGCTATCAACTGTTAAGGAAAAGTTGGTCCATACTGCTCACAGCCAGGGAGAAAAAGCAGTTCCAATCAATTTCTGTTAGGACCTCTGCAACCTGGGATGGTCCTGTGTGACCATTGTTCTTTATGTGGCCACAGCAACAAACTTACTGTATTTATTAATCCACACACCAACAGACAATACCCACTTAAGAAATATATAATCTGTGAAACTACAGAGGTAGTGTATCTTCCGAAATGCCCCTGTTACAAGATCTATGTTGACAAAACTCTTAGACAGCTCAAAGTCAGAATGCAAGAGCACAAAATTAACATTAAAAACAGAGGAAACACCCACATGGCAGATCATTTTATGATGGAGGGACATACAGGGGATTTTCTCAGGTTCTGGAGCTTTGAGGTTGTCACCCTTCAACCTAGAGGGGGTGACTTCAACAGAATTTTGGAGGAAATCGAGATGAGATAGATATATAAGCTTCATGCACTCAATGGGGAGATAGGATTGAACAGGGATGCCATCTGGACTGTATTTTGTTAATAAACAGTAGGATGACAGACATATAATCAGCCCACATTAAAAACCCTTCCATAAGTGACTCTTACCACCTCCCCTGTCTTGAAGCTGGCTGGGTTCAGAGGAGATGTGCAGCAGACTGTTAGACAGCTCACTAACATCACTAGGCTTATGAGATCACACAAAACAACACCCACACCCCTTCAACCCACTCTCTGTCACACTTCTTCCCTTAACCCTGGCTAAAGGTTTGCACTGCCTAACACACTAGTAGCAATTTGAAAATGATCCGGGCTTATTCAGCTGGGAAGGCCTTTAATTGGACCCTCAAATTACTACTCCACAAACTACCTGTCTATTTAACGTCTCTCATACACATCTCGCATAGTGCCTACTCTGTAAGGAAATCCGACCTTATCCTACTAGATGTTCCCAGGACACATATCACAGCTGGCCAAAGAGCTGTCTCATATGCCCTCCCAAACATTTGAAACCAACTACAAGCTATGCTGAAGCTAACCAGCATCATATCAATTAACTCCTACAAAACACTAGCTATCTGTAAATTAAAAGACATATGTAGGTGCTACTAGGCCCCCAACACCAAGTCAACTTCCTAGGTACCAACTGGCCCTCTACTTATTAAGCTGAAATGTGTTGCATAATTTAGGGCAAGGTTAAAGCTGGAATGTACTGCATTTATAGCATAAGGACTTCTATTGTGTATACCTCTTGTATTATATATTTTTTCTTTGTTGTTCTACATTTTATATCTCCTGTCTATGTAATTGCGAACTGTCTGTGTATATGCCTCAGGACCTCCTTGTGAATGAGCTTGCTCAACGGAGTCTTTCCTGCAATACACTTGAACTTGAACTTATATGAGCTGTAGAGGAGCAATGTACTAGGGTGGACATTTGAGCAGATAATCACAAAATCATTAAACTTACAGGTAATGGGGGTATGGGGCAATCATTATCCCACAGTAATATACAACTGTGCATAAAAAATATCTTGGGAACCTGTTCATTGGCTAATGCTAAGAGCTTAAATATTGTAAAGAACTATGAACTTGAAGCTGTTATGTCAGAGATTAAAGTGGCTATTGTGGTCATAAATGAAACATGGTGGGATGAAAGTAGTTCATGAATGTGCAGTATTGAGGGTTATCAACTCTTCCACAAAAACAGACTGAATAGGAAGGGAGGTGGAGTTTGCTGCAATGTAAAAAATGAAATCAAATGTACACAAATAATGCTACTCCAAAATTTTGCAGTACAGATAGAATCCATTTGGTTACAGCTTCAGTTTACTAACAGGCCTAAGGTCACATTGGAAAAATGTTATAGGTCCCCATCTTGTAGCAAGAATTATAATACCTTGTTACACAAAATTTGCTTAGCTCCGAGTCTTGGTGATTGCATAATATTTGAGGATTTTGTTGCACCAGGCATTTGTTGGAACATCTGTGTGGGGTCTTCTGAATTTGAAAGAGACCTCTTGGACATTTTTTATGTAAATTCAATGGAGCGATTAGTAAATGTACCCACAAGGAGTAAAAACATTCTTGACCTTGGTGTCACAAATACACAAAATGGTATATCAAATCTTGTGGTTATAGGTCCATTAGGTACAAGTGACCAATTGATGGTAACCTGCAGTATTACTTCTTGAAAATTAATTCCTAAAAATTCTAGCGCCTTTTCTGACTACAATCACACTAATATAGGTGTTATTAAAAGTTCTTTAAACTCCATACATTGGGATTCCATGTTATTACATTTAGATACTGAAGACTGTTGGTATAAAATCAAAACATTATTATGGAATTAGAAGCTAGAGATGCCCCCCCAAAAATAAAGTATAACAAGATAGGCAAAATTCCCTTATGGCTGACTCATCAAATAAGGAGACAAATAAAGCACAAAGAAAAAGCCTATACAAGACATAAAAAGAAGCCCTCTGAGAATACCTCAAATAAATACAAATCTGAATGAAGGTTATCAAAGAGCATAATAAAAAGAGAGAAATAGTTCTGGAACTATCCCACACCAAGGAAGATAAATTGTTTCATTCTTTCTTAAACAAGAATAAAAATAATCAAAGAATGGCGGGTCCACTAGTACTGGATGGTGAAACCATAACTGATGACAGAGAGATGGCAAATCATTTCAGTTAATATTTCTGTTCATTATTTAATACATCTAAATCTAATTTGGTCACTGTACATTGTGATAGCACACAGTGTTTCTTTAAGTCAGAAGTCTTGCAGTAGTAAAAATCATCAAAGGGAACACATCACCAGAATCTGATAACGCCCACGCAAGATTCCTGAGAGACCTGGCTGATGAACTGGCCTATCCTTTTATGTTACTGTTTGATAGATCTCTGGAGAGTGGTGTGATCCCATCAGACTGGAGAAAAACAGTGGTGATACATCTCCACAAAAAAGTGCAAAAAGTATTATCTCAAACTATAGAGCAATTAGTCTTACTTCACTTTGCAGCAAGGCTACAGAGAGGCATACAGACATTTCATTGCCCAATAAGTTGCCACGGACAAGCAACTGTGGGCATAACGCTGATTATCACTAATGTCTCCAGTATACTGCTCACAGTCTAATTATAGAACTGGCCACAAAATGCTTGTGACATCTGAACAGCGACCTTTCCTATCTTTCCTTCACAAGCTTATTACTGCACAAGATCTGTTTTAGTAAACAAATTGCTCTTTCAAAGTTATAAATGTTACCTTCCTTCTCTCAACTTTCATTCAAATTTCATTCATTCCACTTAGTGTCCTCTTGTTGATGATGACATCAGAACCATTGTAAGTGTGCTGTTCTTAAGGGCACCATTCAATGCTAATTACCTCAAATGGTATGTGCTTAATGTCACAGGTTGAACAAATCAGGTCACACAGGAATCAACAAATTTGGTACAACATACCTAAATGGTATGATTTTTATTAAACAAACAAAAAAATTAAATACAAAAAAAATAACAGCTTACAGCAGCGAACTTATGATAATAAACAAAATAAAACTTGAAAACAGTACAGCTTCCCTGCCAAGGGTCTAGCGGTGGAACATAATCTTGTTCTTGTGCAGTATAACAGAGAGCAGGAGGTCCTCATATGAACTCTCCCTACAGCATCTAACCTGAGGATCTACAGTAGGCTGGCTTCTTTTAAAGAGTGGAGCTCCATCTCTTAGCTCAAAGCCCCACCTAATTATTATGCTATTTACAGGAAATCTTCTTATTTCTTTGTACAATCAATTACATAGAATACACATATATGAAAGGCATTACAAATAATCCATTATTATGACATCAACGTAAACATCCTAATGCTCTATCAGATATTATTGCACATTTCGTGCAGAGTGGGCTGCATTATAGACAACTCCTCCCCTTTTGTAAAGGTAACCTAGGAGCTGCAGCATATAAAAGAAGAGAGAAAGGTGCTGCTGACTTTCTATAGGAGACAGCACCTTGCAAGGACACCAGCACTGATTGGAGACATGATACTCCTGGGAGTTGTGCAGGTAGACCACATTTTAGTTCTTCTCTATTATCCTGTATTTTAGTTAATTTGCTGTCTGTTTATCCTTTCCAAGAACAGGATATTCCAATCTGCACCTGTACATGTCCTAAAGAAAACAACATTTAAACTGGCATTGGTAGTTTCTTAAATTTTACTGTCAATCCCAGCTTGCTTTTTACATTGTGAAAGAACCTTTGCCTACCAAGTCTGTTTACAGACCTTTAGTTACTTTCATTCTTTAAGCCTGCACATTTAAGGGCAATGCAGGGAAAAAGTGCTTAAATTTAACTGGACCGTGATGTAGAAGAGCAGAAATAGGAACGGGATGAAAAATAGTTTAAATTGTAATACACAGCGCCAGATGGCCAGTCTGACTGCAACATATTCTGACTGTTTTACACAGAAGGGGGAATAGAAAGAGACAGGAAGACATAAAATGAAGGAGTAAAGTGCTGTTGCACAACAGTCTTTGGAACAGATGTAGGAGAGAAGAAGAAAATGTCAGGTTCAGCTAAGCACTACTCACATGGGGGTTCAACTACCACATTTCCCCCTCTTTAAGAACAAATCAATAATTTGGTTTGAAGACCACATTCCCTTTTCCACAACATAAACCCAAGGGAATGGGATGGGACTTCTACCCACCCTCACAGAAGTCCCACCCCAGGGCACCCTATAAACAAAGACAATAAATACAATTAACATCATTCATTGTCATACGTCATACTTTGCCCTGGGGTTGAAACAGGTTACTGTATCCCATTCTAGATTCATTTTCCTTAAGCACCATATCTAGAAAGAAAATCTGAGTTTTTATGTTTGCTGCCTGGTCTATGCTTAATCTCAAAATTATAGGGTTGTAGATCCAAGTACCAATGGAGAATGCATACATTTTTATCCTTCATCTGGTTAAGCCAGCATACAGTGTTGTGATCCATAATTAAAGTAAAATGAGACCCCCATAGTTAGAATTTCAATGTCTCTATAGACCATTTAATCGCTAAACATTCCTTTTCTATTGTAGCATACTTCTGTTCTCTGGGATATAGTTTCTGGCTGATGAATAAGAGGGGGTGCTCTTCTCCATTGATATTTTGACACAATACAGCACCAAGACCAGTTTCTGAAGCATCTGTTTGTCATTCAAAAGGTTTATTAAAATCTGGAGATTGCAGCACTGGTGCTGAACACAGTATAGCTTTTATTGTCCTAAAAGCTAAATCACAGGCAGGTGACCACGGGATTTTATTTGGGACTTGTTTCTTAGTCAAGTCAGTCAATGGGGTTGCAATTGTGGTGAAGTCAGGGATAAAGCATCTATAATAACTAACTAAGCCCAAAAAAGATCTCACTTGTTTTTTTGTTTCTGGGACTGCACTTTGGGCTACTGCTTCCACCTTCTCTATTTCTGGATGTATATTCCATTACCCAAAATGAAGCCCAAATATCTTGTCTCATTCATGGCTAGGGTACACTTGGAAAAATTAATAGTTAAACCAGCTTTTTCAATGGTGTATAAAACATTAGACAAATGAATAAGATATGTTGACCAGTCTGAACTGAAAATCACCACATCATCCAAATAAGCAGAAAAATAGGAAGAGTGATCATTCAACAATTTATCCATATATCTTTGGAATGTTGCAGGGGGCCCATGTAAGCCAAATGGCATATAAGCAAACTGGTATAACCCCTTAGGAGTGCTAAAAGCTGTTTTTTCTTTAGACTGTTCTTCCAAAGGGATCTGCCAATAACCCTTTGTGAGACTGAGAGTAGAGATGTATTTTGCCTGTCCAATGTGATCTATTATATCATCCACTCTAGGAACTGGATAGCTATCTAACTGAGATACTTGACTGAGTTTATGGAAATCAAGACATAAATGGATACCCCCTTCCTTTTTAGGTACAATTACCATCGGGGATGACCATGGACTTCTAGAAAGTTCAATAATATTTAATTTCCATAATTTCTCAATTTCTTGTACAACCTCAGACCTACTTCTTTCTGGCAATCGATATGCCTTTTGCCTTATTGGGACAGAATCAGTTTTAATCGTATGTACTATATCAATGGCTTTACCTGGGATAGTTGTGAAAACTTGTATAATGCTGTAGTACATTTTCCAATTCTGCATGTTGCTGACTGGTTAAATTTGAGTTAATATGTAAGTCTCTAATACTTTCCTCTGATTCAAGCCTTTTATAGGCAGAGTCTAATTCAGTGTCTGAACTACTGGGCATAACATAAAGGTCAGTTTTAACATCAGAAGTTGGTCTCTCATGCCATTTCTTTAAGAGATTTGCATGATAAATGGATGTACACTTTCGTCTCCTGGGTATCTCAACTTGGTAAGTGACAGGACCAGTCTGGGAAACAATGGAGTAAGGTTCCTGCCATTTCATTAAAAGCTTATTGTCATTGGATGGCAATAATAACAGTACCTTTTCCCCTGAATGAAATTGTTTTTTCCTGAGTTTTACTATCATAATAGCATTTCTGCTTAGTTTGGGCTACCATATTTTGTTCGTGTGCCTTTTTTGTGTACTGCACTAGTCACTTTCTAAGATTAACCAAATAGTCTAGAATATTGGTATTTTTCACTGTGGTCTCTCCCTCCCATGTTTCTTTAACTATGTCAAGAGGTCCCCAAGGGTTTCTCCCATACAGCAAACTGAATGGTGAAAATCCCGTTGAGGCTTGTGGGACCTCTCGGTATGCAAACAGGAATAGGGGAAGATATTGATCCCACTTTTTACCTTCTTCATCCACAAATTTCCTAATCAAACATTTTAATGTCTGATTAAATCTTTCTGTAAGACCATCGGTTTGTGGATGGTAAGGGGTGGTTCATAATGTAGTAATTCCTAAAGCTTTGTACAATTCAGTGAGTAGTGCAGCATTAAAATTTGTACCACGATCCATCAGGATCTCTTTAGGAATACCCATTTGACTGCAGAATTCCACTACTTTTTCTGCTATTTTTGGGGCTGTAACTGTTCTCAAGGCAAAAGCTTCAGGATTTTTGGTTGCATAATCACAAAGGAGAAGTATGAATCTATTACCCTTACTGTTTTTTACCAATGGTTCTACCACATCCATAGCTATTCTTTCAAAGGGTTGAGCTATAACTGGTAGGGGCATTAAGGGTACTTTGTTCCTGTGAGTTATCTGGCTGATTTGCTGACAGGAGGGACAACATCTACAATACTCAGCAATGTCCTCCTGTAGACCAGGCCAGAAGAATCATTGCAATAGTCTAGCAGAAGTTCGGTCTCGTCCTGCATGTCCAGCACTAAGGATATCATGTGCTAAAAATAAAAGATCTTTTCTAAATTTCTGTGGTACCAGCAATTTTTCTATCTGTTCTTCTGTTTTAGAATTTGTACATATTCTATATAGAATTCCATTCTGTTGTACAACATATGGTGAACCCAAAGGTACTTGTTTGTTAAGCTGTGAAAAGAAAGGGTTAAGTGTATTGTCATTTTGCTGTTCAGTTTTAATATCTACAATATGATATTGAGGCATGACATCACCAGTCCCATTTTGTTTTTGTTTCCAGTCTTTCTGTAATAATTTCTTTTCAGCCTTTGTTTTGCATGGCCCTTTACCTTCTTCAAACAAAGAATCATCAAAAGAAAATATAGGGTCCTGTTTTATCAGTTGTGACTGAGCCCTCGTGGTTACAACTCCTAATGTCATATCACATGTCTGTCCATTTATACATACTTGTGTCTGTGCAGTTGGGTACTGATGCACATCACCATGGATACACATTACACCAGTGGGTTTAGTACTTAATAACTTGTTATCTAGTAGGTCAGCCCGGATTAAGCTTTGTCGACTTCCTGAGTCCACCAGCCCTTCTACTTGAGTTCCATTTACCATAGTCTTTATGAAAAAGTTCCCCAAGTTCATAGAAGCTAGGTATACAGATTTTTTCTTTGGGCAGAAACGGGCTATGTGTCCCAGTCCATGGCAAGAATGGCATTTTATCTTGGATTCAGGTTTTTTTGATGCCATCTCCCGACCTTCCTCTCTAGTCTTAATAATCCCAGATCCAACTGATGAAACAATAGAAGGTCTTACCGTAGTGGTTGTGGATGTTGTAGTAGGAATGACAACTTCTGTTCTCCTATACCCTTTTTGTACCGGTTGTCGTGCAGATAAGAAATCCTTGGCTAGGGTAATTGCAGCTTCAGCATTATCAGGATGGTGTTCCCTTACCCATAATTGGACATTAGCAGGCATAATCTGTACAAATTGCTCCAACACAAACTGCTCAAGTGATGTCTGGTACAGTCTTTCCCTCAGGCTTTAGCCATTTGTGACACAAGTCATTCAATCTAGTATAGGTCTCCCGAGGTGGGACATGGGGTAAATGCTTTAAAGATCGAAACCTTTGTTTATATGTTTCTGTGTTAATGTCATATCTTTTTAGTATCTCCTTCTTTACAGAGGCATAATCATTAGCAATCTGGATATCCATACAGGTGTATGCCAATTGAGCTTTGCCAGATAGATATGGGGCAAGTCTTACGGTAGCAGGCCAATTACAAGCCTGTACTACACCTTCAAATGTTGTAAGATATGCCTCTATATCATCAGAGAGAATCATTTTCATTAATTTTATGTCTCTGGGATTTGTATGGGCCACCCCTTGACCAGCCCCAATAAGTTGTAAGGCCTGTATTGTGTCAGCCCACCTCGGGTCTTGTCGCCTTTTTTCTTCCTCTCTTTCCCTCAGATCTACCTCTCGCTGGCATTCCATTTCCATCTGACGTATAGCTAACCAGTGGAGTAAATCCCTGAGGTCTTCGGGGTGGGTTCCAGCTGTTCTTCTAGTTTCCTCACACCTGCCTCTTCCATCTTCTGTATGCCCTGTTTAACTTTAGGACATGTGGCAGCAGGTAATCTTTCAAGAAGTGGTTCACCAACAGCAGCCGCTTGGGTTCTGGTCAAAACCTCTGATAAGGCACCAGCTTTCTCAGGTTTAGGTTCCATGTACCTGTTGAAAACCACTTGTGACCTGGATACTATGTGCAGTATCTTTACTGAAGTCCACCTGTTCCTTATGGATCTCCAATTAGCCCACTTCTGGTACCAAATGTCGTGGGTTGAACAAATCAGGTCACACAGGAATCAACAAATTTGGTACAACATAAATGGTATGATTTTTATTAAACAAACAAACAAACAAAATTAAATATGAAAAAAATAACAGCTTACAGCAGCGAACTTACGATAATAAACAAAATAAAACTTGAAAACAGCACAGCTTCCTTGCCAAGGGTCTAACAGTGGAACATAATCTTGTGCAGTATAACAGAGAGCAGGAGGTCCTCACATGAACTCTCAATAACAGCATCTAACCTGAGGATCTAGGCTGGATTATTTTAAAGAGTGGAGCTCCACCTCTTAGCTCAAAGCCCCACCTAATTATTAAGCTATTTACAGGAAATCTTATTTCTTTGTACAATCAATTACATAGAATACACATATATGAAAGGCATAACAAATAATCCATTATTATGTCATCAACATAAACACCCTAATGCTCTATCAGATATCACTGCACATTTCTTGCAGAGTGGGCTGCATTATAGACAACTCCTCCCCTTTTGTAAAGGTAACCTAGAAGCTGCAGCATATAAAAGAAGGAAGAAAGGTGCTGCTGACCTTCTATGGGAGACAGCACCTTGCAAGGACACCAGTACTGATTAGAGACATGATAATCCTGGGAGTTGTGTAGGTAGACCACATTTTAGTTCTTCTCTATTATCCTGTATTTTAGTTAATTTGCTATCTGTTTATCCTTTCCAAGAACAGGATATTCCAATCTGCACCTGTACATGTCCTAAAGAAAACAACATTTAAACTGGCATTGGCAATTTCTTAAGTTTGACTGTCAATCCCAGCTTGCTTTTTACATTGTGAAAGAACCTTTGCCTACCAAGTCTGTTTACAGACCTTTAGTTACTTTCATTCTTTAAGCCTGCACATTTAAAGGCAATACAGGAATAACGTGCTTAAATTTAACTGGACCATGACGTAGAAGAGCAGAAATAGGAAGGGGATGAAAAACAGTTTCAATTGCAATACACAGCACCAGATGGCCAGTCTGACTGCAGCATATTCTGACTGTTTTACACAGAAAAGGGGGGGGATAGAAAGAGACGGGAAGACATAAAATGAAGGAGTAAAGTTCTGTTGCACAACAGTCTTTTCAACAGATGTAGGATAGAAGAAGAAAACGTCAGGTTCAGCTAAGCACTACTCACATGAGGGGGGTGGGTTCAACTACCACACTTAAGTTAAGCAGTACATGGCTATAAAAAGGGTGCATGTAACAGGCTTCAAGTTACTACAGGATGATGAAGAGTATGCAGACCTGCAATGTTTCTTTGTCTATTTTGAGGATACATATATTGGTAGGCTGTCAAGAGTCAGAAAAAACAAGAGACAGACTCATTTTCCTATTGCATTTTGGAACAAGCATCACAGGGTCATAAATGAACTACAAAGGAGCAACAATGCCATTGAAGCATGGCATAGGGCTTTTTCATGAACTGTGTGCATAAGCCATTCTACACAAGCAAAGCTGGCTCGCAAGCTTCGGCAGGAACAGCATGCAGTGGCACTTCAGAGACGACAGGTGAAACTGGGCCTACAGCACCCCTGTAAAAATAGCAAATACTGCAGGATCAACAAAGTTTTTAAGTCAATATATCAAGACTTTGCAATCAGACAACCCAAACAATATCTGCCTGACATTGCTGCTGTAATAGAAATAAATGTTGCCTAGTGATTTTGCACATTGCTACATTTGCACTCTGCTTTCCCCGTTAAGCGATTTATGCACATTGCTAAATTTTCACACAGCTTTCCCTTTAGGAATTTTGTGCTTTTAACTATTTAATGGATGATTTCAAATGCTTTTAAATGATTTTTTTTAATTTAATAAAGTATTTTAAAACAACTTTCCTCATTTCCTCAATTCAGTTTTAACTGTAGACGTCAATATTGTACATCAACAATCAGGGCACAGATCACAGAGTAACAGCAGCAACAGAATCATTTTACCACCAGAGAGATGACCGTTGTCCGGTAAGCAAAACTTGACACTTAACACTAAATGTCTGGCTCCTCTCAATAGCAGTGACAATTGTTGTAACTCTGTTTTGTCCTTGTGACCTATTGATAGCAAGAATTTTTCCATGACCTAATGTCTGGGAATGTAAGGTCTGTACATGATAAAAACAATCCTAGATATAGAAATTGAGGCACTAGGTATACATGATAGTACTAAACATGGTGTTAAAAGTGGATTGTCATGTACAACAAATTTGATTGCCTCCTACAATCAAGTTAGTGCAAGTCTGGCTCAGGGAATCCTGTGGACAGGATCCTATTGGATTTTGTGAAAGCATTTGACTCAGTACCCCATAGTCTTTTAATTGGTAAGTTATGTCAGATGACCTTTAGTAAGGACATTGTTTGGTGGATTTCTCGGTGACTGTCTAATCACACCCAGAAAGTAAAAATAAATGGTGAGAGCTCCAAGAGTGGCCTTGTGGTAAGTGGGGTTCCTTGGGAATCAGTGCTGGGTCCCTCCCTGTTTGTTTATTTATTAGTGACATCAATCAAAACATGTCAAATATGTTGCTTAAGTTCACTGATGATACAAAACTAAGGGGTGAAGCTGATACACATCAAAATTTAACTCACTGATAAATGATTTGAAATCTATAGAAGACTGGGCTACAAAATGAAGTTTAACCCTGAAAAATGCAGCATTCTGCATTTTGATAGGAATAATCTTAACTATTCTTACTTTATGAATAATGTACAACTAAGTACTGAATACAAGAAGAGAGAGCTGGGTATAATTGTAACTAATAATTTATCCCCTTCAGATCATCGTATTCAGGTCTCTAGAAAAACAAATGTTCTTCTAAGATCAATTAAACGCTTGTTCATTTCTTGGAACAAACAGTGTTTGCTACCCATTTATAAAACCTATGTTGTCCCACATCTTGACTTTAGTTCACCATTTTGGAGTTCCAACTTAAGAAGGGTAATACTCCTTGTGGAAAAAAAAACTCAGAGGAGAGCAACAAAAATGATAAAGGGCATGGAGCACAAGAGCTATGATGACAGACTAGATTCTTTAGGTGTATTTAGTTTAGAAACTAGAAGAAAAATAGGTGATTTGCTGCTCTTATATAAAACCTTAAAAAATCATGATCCAATGTGTCAGTATGGTTTACAATTTAAGAACAGAACTACAAACCTGAGATCACATGACAAAAAACTGGTGGTCCCAAGGGATAATACCAATATGATACAAAACTTTTTCTCGATACATGCTGCCACGTTATGGAATAAACTTCTTGTTGATTTAGTAAATACCCCCTTCTTTTATTGATTTTAAACAGGGATTGGATGATTATTTACTAGCAAAGAAGGGACTGTGTTAATCCACCCACAAAATGTGGGAGGCAATCTAGATGGGCCATGTGGCCTCCTTTTTCCTGATGTTAACAAGTAAACCCCTGTATTATACAGATTACCCCTCCTAGGGGTCTATCAGATGTATAGGCAGGTAGGAAGGGAGGAGGAGTGGCACTGTATGTGAAAAATGACGTAAGGGCCACAGAGATCCAGGAGGAACAAAATGGGGGAGAGATACTGTGGGTTAAGCTGGAAAGGAAAATGGGGCCAGCCATCCACACAGGTGTGGTCTATAGATCACCAGCCCAGGAGGAAGAAACAGATAGGGAGCTGATTGTAGCCATCCAAAGGATGGCAGACAAGGGTGAGATAGTACTGGTCAGAGACTTCAATATTCCAGATGTGGACTGGAGCATCTCAGCAGTAGCATCAACTAGGAACAGATTTATCCTGGATTCCCTTCAGGGTGCCTTCCTCAAGCAACTGGTCATGGAACCAACTCAGCAGAAGGCAATACTGGACCTTGTGCTCACAAACAGGGACAGTGTGATGGGGGTAACAGTGGGGGAGCACTTGGGGAACAGTGACCACCAGTCATTGTGGTTTGAAATCACAGAAAGACCAGAACCAAACCACACAAAAACACATATCCTGGATTTTAGGGGGGAAGACTTTGGGAAAATGGGGAGATACTTGAAAGAGACATTAAGGGGAATGGGGCAGGAATCAGGGGTTGAGGAACAGTGGGCAGTGTTTAAAATGGGGATTACAAGAGCAACAGAATTATCCATTAAGAAGGTTAGCAAGAGGAAAAGGAAGATGATACCATTATGGTTTTCCAAAGAGGTAGCAAAGAAAGTGAAAGCCAAAAAGATTGCATTCAGGCAATACAAAAAGACACAGGCAGGAGGGGATAGGGAGAAGTACCAGGAGAAGCAAAGGGAAGCAGGGAGGTCAGTAAGGGAAGCCAAAGCTCAGACAGAAGAACACATTGCAAAATCAGTGGGTAGAGGGGACAAAACCTTTTACAGGTACATAAGTGAAAACAGAAAGGTAAAGGGAGGGATAGTGAGACTAAAGGGGGAGAATGGGGGCCACGTGGAGGATGACTGAGTCTGAAGGGAGTACAAGGGGTGAGAATGGTGCAGAAATGGACACAAGTCCCTTTACTCGAGAAAGGGTCCTGAAGGAACTGGAAGTAATAAGAGTTGATAAAGCAATGGGGCCAGATGGTGTGCACCCCAGGATCCTTAAACAACCTCTTGCTATCCTGTTTAGCTGATCACTGGAAACAGGAGTGGTACCCAAAGACTGGAGGACAGCAGATGTAGTCCCCTTATACAAAAGTGGGAACAAAGAGGAAGCAGAGAACTACAGATCAGTCAGCCTCACCTCGGTAGTGGGGAAGATCATGGAAACACTACTGAAGGAGAGGCTGGTGGAACATCTGATTGTCAATGGATTATAGGACCCAAGGCAGCATGGTTTCACCAGGGTGAGGTCATGTCAGACCAACCTTGTTGAATTTTTTGACTGGGTGACTAAGGAGGTGGATCGGGGAGGGCAGTGGACATGGCCTATCTGGACTTCAGCAAGGCCTTTGACACTGTGGCACATAGAAGACTATTACACAAACTGGGGAATATGGGTGTGGGCAGGACAGTAGTGTGGTGGGTAGGTAACTGGCTGGGTGGCAGGACACAGAGGGTGGTGGTAAATGGCTGTCACTCCACAGAGGGAAGAGTGACCAGTGGGGTACCACAGGGATCAGTGCTGGGACCGGTCCTATTCAACATCTTCATCAGTGACATTGCACAGGGCCTAGAAGGCAGAATTTCACTGTTCGCTGATGACATAAAGCTCTGTAGCAGAGTAGGCACACCAGAGGGTGTAGACAGAATGAGAAGCGACCTGCAGAAACTTGAAGAATGGTCAGGGGTTTGGCAGTTGAAATTCAATGCAAAGAAGTGCAAGATAATGCATATGGGGCACAAAAACCCTGGCACAATATATCAGTTGGGGGTGAGGATATAGCATGCACCAAGCAGGAAAGGGATCTTGGGGTTATCATCTCTGATGACCTCAAGGTAGGGAAACAGTGTGACAAGGCAGCAGGTAAAGCAAATAGGATACTGGGATGCATAGGCAGGGGCATCACCAGCAGGAAAAGGAAGTCATAATTCCACTATACAAGACACTAGTGAGGCCCCACCTGGAGTACAGTGTATAGTTCTGGAGACCTTACCTACGTAAGGACATAGACAGGGTTGAGAAGGTTCAGAGGAGGGCAACAAAGATGGTACATGGATTGCATCACAAATCCTATGAGGACAGGTTGAAGGAACTGAATATGTACTCCCTGGAGGAGAGGCGGGAGAGAGGGGATATGATAGAGACATACAAGTATCTTACAGGGAGGAACAGGGTGCAGGAATACACTATTTTTAAGTGAAAAAGATGTTCCAGGACTAGAGGGCATGGGATGAAGTTGGAAGGAGGACGATTCAGAGGAAACGTGAGGAAGAATTTCTTCACAGAATGGGTGATGGACAAGTGGAACACCCTGCCAGAGGAAGTGGCGGGGGCTGAAACAATCATGGGATTTAAGAATGCATGGCATAGACATAAAGGAATTCTGGAGGTCAGGGGGTAAGGGGCAACAGACTTCTAGGAAGACACAAACTGAACTTACAAGCTCAAATGGGCAGACTGGGTGGGCCACAGGCCCTTATCTGCCGACACTGTCTATGTATCTATGTATCTATGTATCTACGTATATGTTACACATGATTAGGACTTTATGTGGACACTTAGGTTAATCTGATAGGCCCCTGAGAAGGAGAAACTGTATACTATATAGGTTAAGGGAGGTGGTTTGGAAGTGTGGGGTGTGAAGGGGGAGGGGTTCCCTTCTCACATACCTAGCATGCTCCTATTGCCCTTGATATAGCCATCTTGCACATATAATGTCACTGAACTTTATTACATGGCTAATAGGGCATATGCTAATGACCACCACATGAAATAAGAAAACATGCACTGGAAAAACTGTATTGCTATAGATGTGTAGTTACAGATCAACAGTATTTTGAATATATACTGTAAAATTATTACTGTTTGAGCTCGCCTTTGCTTCTGTCTTGTCTCTCCACAGCTGGGACCCGGGAGGTCATGAGGGCACTGCCGCTGGAGCCCTCCCCCATCCCCTGAATTGCTTCACTATCAACTGGGACCCCCAGAGGTCGTGAGGGCACTGCAGCTGCAGCCCTCCCCCATTCCCCGAATTGCTTCACCATCAGGTACGGAGACTGTGCGCCCTGAAACAGACGTGGGGCGGGAATCTGTTGCTTTTATTTTTGGACTCAGGGCTATTGCTCACATGAACAGTTTCTACTTATATTCCCAGCAACTGAAATCTGCCTGTTCTATGAATTATCCTCCCTTGCAAAGTGACTGTTTACATTAATTAGGATCTTTAACTTGCTTAAACAGCAGTACCTACAAGACAAGGGTTTGCCTATTGTAAATGCGAGAGCTTTAGTAACCAAGTTTAAAAAAGAGTCAGCATATTAATTATCTAAGGTGTTCTCTGGACCCTTATGATGGCAGACCCTCATGAAGCTAGGCTGCTCTTGTTTAATACAGGCTCTGTACTTAGGGCACAAAACTCCCCCTGCAGCAATTCAAATTATCTGGGTAATTTGTATTTAGTGGTACAATATGCAATTAACAAAAGCTCCCCCATGCTGTAATTTGAATTAGCAAGGTAGATGATAATATGTTATCCAAAATCTGAATTGCTGCAGAGTAGTCCTGAACCTCCCAGCCCGCCAGAACTACTGAATTTTAAACAAAGTATCTGCTCTCCTTCCTCGCTTCCCAAAGTACTTGTCTGAGGTCACCTTTGCTTTTCTCTTGTCTCTCCACAGCTGGGAGCCCTGGAGATCATGAGGGCACTGCCACTGCAGCCCTCCCCCATCCTCTGAATTACTTCACCATCAGGTATGGAGACCATGCGCCCTGAAACAAATGTGGGGCAGGAATCTGCTGCTGGCCCAGCCGCCCCCACCACCACCCTTGTTTAACTTTCCACTATATAACGGTGGTCACGGGTTCGGCATGAGCCAATCAATCAACTTTACCATCTGCAACGTATATTTTTACACCACTAGAGGTCACTTCAGATTCTTCTTCTCTTTCACCCTATACAATCAATCACCATGTTGTATCTCAACCTCTTTTTTCCTACCCTGCTGTTCCCTTTGTTGTCTCTCCCACCCTGTAAGTTCTTTAAGGAGCAGACACAACCAATTCCTATTTATACTCTGCCTGCTTGGCACTTTCCCAGAAGGACCCTCCATATTGGGCTGTACCCATCTCCCATGCTACTGCTATGGCAGGCCAACCCCTCTATAATGCCCCCCTCCTTTCATGTGGGCCTTATATCCCTAAAGTATACAGCTCCAAACCACTCCATGACAGTCTCCCCTCCAAGGGGCATTATCCAGAAATTGTAAACCTCAATTCCTTATGACCTTTTAATAGTGACCCTCCTGTTACTACTTGCTGGTGACATAGAGGCAAATCCCAGCCCACTCACTCCTTATTTGCATGGACCCAATACTACTCCCTTTAGCCTTCCTCATGGCTTAAAGTTGATGCATCTGAATGTCTGCAGCCTGATAAACAAAATAACCTTGCTGCAGCCTACCATTCTCTGCCTGAACCCTGATGTCCTAGTCATCTCCAAAACCTGGCTCAAGCCTCAAGACAAGAACTGTGAAATTGCTATCCCAGGTTACTCTGTTATCAGGTATGACCGATTAGGCAGCAAGAGGTGATGGGGCTTAGCTATCTACATCTCTTCCTCTGTACAGTTCACCCAAATCACACTACCAAGTCTCCTACACCTGATAGATGCAGCACTAATCAAACTCTCCCTACCCCATACAAACTCAATTTTTATTGAAGTAACTTACTGTCCCCTAGTTTCCTCATCTCCTGAAATCTTGGAACTCCTTGTCACCTTGAAATCCCTTGCTAAGTGTGGTGAGCTCCATATCCTAGGAGATTTCAATTTAAATTGGCTATCCAGCAGCACCTCCAAGTTCTGCAACCAAGTTGCTGGACTGAACCTGTCAAAACTAATCACTGAACCCACTCAAAAAATTAAAAAGTCATCTAATCACTCCCTTCTGGATTGGGCTCTAACCTTCCACCAGCATCAAGTAATTGCCTCTGGCACCCTACCAGATTCCCTAATTAACCACCATATGGTTTTCATTATCCGTAAAATATTCAGAACCAAGTCTTCCTCTCCCACAATCATTCTCACTAGGTCTTTTAAATCCCTGGACCGTCCATCTCTATTATACGAGCTGTCTGTCACTGATTGGTTCCTCCTCCAAAATGTCTCATCTATTGATGAAGCATGGAGCTATTTCAAACTCAAGTTCCTTGCAGTTTGGGATAAACATGTACCACCCAAAAGGTCCAGGGTGAGGGGTGCTCCCTTGCCCTGGATCACTGTGGACATCATTGCCCTTATCAGAGAAAGAGACCAGGATTGGAAATCATTTAAGGTCACCAGATCCCCTGATGACTAGGCAAATTACCATTCCTTGTGCAACGCCTGCACTAGGCAAATCAGGCAGGCAAAGACGTGTTACTTCCAAGCTTCCTTCCAAGCTAACTGAAGTAAACCAACTAATTTCTGGAAAGTGGTGAAATCACTCTTCTCTCTGCCCTCTCACCGCCCCCCTTGCTCCTACACTAAATGTGGATGGAACCACTACAACCCACCCATTAGTTGTTGCATCTGCTTTTAACTCCTACTTCACAAGATGCACTGCAGCCCAACTGTCCACCATCCCCCCTTACAACCAAAACCCAAAGATGCAGCTGCCTCCACTAAAGCTAATTCTTCTCCTCACCCTACTTTCTCCTTCTGCCATACAACACCCTCTGAAGTCTTTGAAGCCTTGATCTCCTTAAATACTAACAAAGGCAAATGCCTTACTGGGCTAGATGCCAAGATGCTACACCTAGCCACTCCTGCCATTGCTGCCCCCCTGCCCGACCTCTATAACCTCTCATTTCCTTAGCCCTCATTCCCATGGAATGAAAACATGCCACTGTCATCCAGCTTGCTAAGAGTGGTGACACCTCTGAAACTGGCAACTACCAACCTACCTCCCTCCCTCCTATCCTGGTGAAGATCCAAGAGAAACTAGTCCTCTCCCAACTCTCCACTTTCCTTAACTCCTCATTCTTTTTTTCACCCTATCAGTCAGGGTTCAGGAAGTCCCACTCCACAAACCCTTCCCTCCTACTCCTCACCGATGCTATCCTTGATGGCATGGACAAGGGCCATCTCACCTCCACAATTTTTGTTGATCTAGCAAACACCTTTGACACTGTCTCCCATCCTCTTCTACTAGATAAGTTCTCCACTACTGGGCTACATGCCAAGGCTGCCAGTTGGTTCCGCTCCTACTTGGGGGGGATGATCCCATTCAGTCAAAATTAGTGGATCCACCTCCTCCCCTCACAATTATCACCTGTGTCCCCAAAGGATCTGTCCTCAGTCCACTCCTATTCTCCATTTTTCTAAATGACCTGCCAACCAGTTGCCTACACACCTCAATACACATGTATGCAGACAACACAGTCTTGTATGCTACTGGCTCCTCAACCACTGAAGTTGAATACACATTGCAGCATGACTTCAATCATATCCAGCACTGGTTTTGTACTAACCAGCAATTCCTAAATGCCAAGAAAATGGTCTCCATGACATTTGGAACAAGGCAGAGACCCTCTCAGCTCAAATCCTTCCCCATCTTCCACACCCTGGAAGGAACCACTCTGGAAGCTTGCACTTCCTTCAGATATCTCAGAATCTGGCCGGACCAGCATCTCAATTTTTCTGTACATGTCGATGCCATCCACAAAAAACTTCATCCTAAATTGGGGGCCCTCTACTGCAACAGTGGTAACATCCCCCTGCCAGCCCGCAGGGCTCAGGTTCAGAAAAAGATTCTCCCTATTTTTGACTATGGTGATGTAGTCTTTAGTGCCACTCCCAAACCCATCCTATCCAGACTGGATCCCCTCTTCCACTCTTTATGCAGATTTGCCCTTGACAGGAGACTTCCGGTGTGATGGCTGCCTGGTGAGAAGCTCTTTCTGATAGCTCCCCTGCCTTCCCCCAGGTAGTTGCTGTGCTTTTTATACAAGTACCCCAAGCTGTGAATCAAAGCTACTAAAAAACCTTTTGGATTACCTGGGGAATTCGATTAGCACCTTATCGGAATGAATTCCGACAATGGACGCCGAAATGAAAATGCGGGCTCTCCGGCACACTCCCCTGCTGACTCCAGAGAAGGACAAAAACCCAAAAAGGCCCAAAGTGGGAGGAACAGAAGCTCCCACCTCTCTAAAGCAGCAAGTGGCTCTATCTGAAGAGTGATATTTGGAGGAGCTGGCACCAATGAAGGAAACCCTGCTCGCCCTAGCTTCAAACTTCAGAGGGCTAAAAGTTTCAATGGAGCAATTAAATATCCGTACAAATGATAATGAAGCTCAGATTTCCTCATTAGACAATTGGAGAGTGAGAATGGACCCAGAAGTGGTTACCCTGAGACACCAAATTAAAAAAGCAGAGGATCGCCTAGAAGATCTCGAGGGTCACTTGAGAAGGAATAATTTAGTAGTCCTTGGCCTTCCAGAGGGAGAGGAGGGGCGGCAAGCAGTAATATTTGCTCAAAGGCTGTGTGAGAAATTAGCAGGGCCTTCTCCTAATGGACCTACATTTATTATAGAAAGAACCCATAGATCGTTGAGCCCTATGCCTCCAGTGGGATCGCCCCCCCGCCCTTTTATTTTCCGAATGTTAAACTTCTTCGATAAGCAACACGTCTTGCTAAAGCTAAATGAAGTAGCAGAAGTGCAGTGGGAAGGGAAGAAAATTTGTGTTGTTCAAGACCTCCCTTACTCAGTTTGTCAGAAACGCTCAGCCCTCCATCCATTAGTGTCCAAATTAATAACTGCTGGCATACGTTTTAGAGTGCGGTACCCTGCTACTTTGCAAATTAACAAGGAAGGTCAGTGGCACTCATTTGACTCACTGGACTTGGCTACTGAGACCTGAAAGAAGTGGTACCCAGACTTGATCAAGTGAACCCACTACACTGAGTTATCATGGCGATGTCTGCCATCTAGTGGAAATTTAACTATATAAAGATGTTTCGTATAGCAATCCATATAGCATTTTGCTAACTCAATTTTGTTGTTCAGGTTTTGCCACATTAGTAGAGGGATATTTTCAAAAGGGCTAATAGATATTTTTAGAGGATAAGTTTTCCTTTTTCTCCCTAATTTTATTGATACTAAGTTAGTATCCTAGGGTAACTGAAATGTTATAAAAGAAGGCTTGGAACAGCTAAAATATATATATTTTTTTTTTCCTAAGGAGATGTAAACCTAGGTCCCTCTGGTAAGATCTCTATACCCTCTAAGTACTAATAGATTGTTAGTTTGACTATGGGATGTAGGGAGACTTTGGTTATTAATGTTGGCAGTTATGTTCTAATCTAGAGTGAGGGTTTAATAGCTACATAGTTTATGGTTAAGGGGTTTGGGGCAAGGTTTACAGGTTTTACTGTTGAGGTTGCATGTCATAGATTTATAGAGTTGTATTCATTGTGTAAGGTAGGAAATAGGAATTATAAGTCTTTGGGGGTACTATAGGGAGCATAGTTAGCTTTAATAGTTTATAAGGCAGGAATGGTAAGGGGTAGGGGAAGGGGAGGAGTAATCAGAGGTAGCATGATAAACATCACGCTGAATAAGCAGTTGGGAAATCAGTATCAGGGACTGGGGGTAGTTTATGTTATATTTTCTTATAAGGGCATACCTTATAGTTATGTAAAGATGCCCGGGAGGGTTTTATTGGGGGATAGGGGTTGTAACTTTAATGTGACTGTAATACCTAAGTTTGTTGATGGCTATGGGAAGGTGAGTGGGTAGCCAGTCTTTAATGATACCTTTTAAATTAAAGGTTGAACATGTAGGTCTAAAACTTGGAGATCCAATCAGGGGTATCTATATCAAACTGATATATCGGTATGAGAATCGCTTCAAGGAATATTAAAGGGGCAAGAACTAGAGTGAAACACCACCAGATTCTTAAACACTTGGCTCTAGTGCATTCAGACATTACGTTTTTGCAGGAGACACATTTGAAAGGGGTGAAGGTAATTTATTTTGTAGAGAACATATTGGTTTGGTTTATGTAGCTGGCAATTCTACTTCCCAGAGAGGAGTTGCAATCCTAATTACTAAAGGGATACAATTCCAACTCCTACAAGAGATGGGAGATCCACACGGGAGATTTTTGTTTGTGAGAGAGTTGGTTGACTATAAGGAAACTATTTTGGGCACTATAAATGGGCCTAATCACTCCTCTCCTGAGTTTTTCTCCCAAATAGCTCTTAGATTAGCTCCATTTAAACAATTGCCAATAATATTAGCAGGAGATTGGAACTTAACATATGAGAATAAGCTAGATAGATCCAAACAGAGTAGCCAGAGCTTATCCCCTGCACAGAAATCCTTGCATGAAATGATGGAGGGATTGAGCCTACTAGACCCGTGGGACCTCCTTCATTCAAAAGAGAAGGCTTTCACTTTTTATTCAGCTTATCATAAATCTTATTCCCATCTAGATTTCTTCTTAGTGAATAGTGTCATGATGATGGGCCCAATGGATTGCAGAATTTTCCCTAGAGTGCTATCAGATCACTCCATGATATGGTTTGAGGGCCGGATACCCCAAACAATTCCTAAGGTCACCCAGTGGAAGCTATCAATTGCTATCCTAAGAGGATATCGTGAATAAGATCTGTGCATTAATTAAACAATACATAGAACAAAACGGGTTCTATTAGGCCACATGACCAACTTTGGTGTTCCCTGAAATGTTTTTTAAGGGGGGACTTTATTAGACAGGCCGCGACCCATAAAAAGAAAAGGGAAGCAGTAGCAAAATCCCTGCTGGGCTCCATTCAGAGTTTAGAGAATAAGATGGGTATCTGCCCTAAAAATGAAGATTTAACTCAACTTGAGGTCCTTAAAGATCAATATGCAGACACCCTAAGAGAAAGGGATGAATATGCCCTGTTTAAAACCCCTTGTTAGGTATCTACACCAGTGAGACAAAGCTGGACACTTCTTGGCTCTCAAATTGAGACAGCAGGAAGAGTCGAGATTAGTTGCCTGTATAGCTACTGCAGATGGTAGCAATATAGTGACAACTCCTAAAGCTATAGTGAACGAATTTGAAATGTTTTATAGGAATTTATATAGTCACCCGGATAATAGCCCCACAGATACTGAAATTCAACAATGTCTTTCTAAACTTCCCCTTCCTACTCTTAATCAAGTCCAGAGAGCCCAGCTGATCTGCCCTATCTCAGAGATGGAAATATCTACTGCCATTCAATCTCTTGCATTGAATAAAGCTCCAGGACCAGATGGATACCCATCAAACTTTTATCGCATGTTTGGGAAAGAGCTTTCTCCTATTCTTCAAGAATTATATTCTCGTGTCTGTGCTCTTGGTACTGTTGATTCCACCTTATTAGAAGCTACTATTATTGTTCTACCAAAACCAGGGAAACCCAAAGATAAGGTAGAAAATTACAGGCCGATTTCCCTGATGAACTATGATGTTAAAATATTAGCTAAGATTTTGGCTTCTAGGATCACCAAAGTTTGGAATAACTTAATCAGCCCTGAACAGATCAGGTTTGTCAGTGCTAGAAGTCCTTTAGATAATTTTTGTAAACTTGCCCATATTTTCTCCGCATTCAGAGAGACAAATGTACCAATGGCCCTGGTCTCCCTGGATACGGAGAAAGCTTTTGATAGGGTTAGTTGGCCCTTCCTTTTTAGTACCATGACCCAGTTTGGATTTCCCCTACAATTTTGTGGGTGGATTAAGCATTTATATTCAAACCCTACAGCTAAAATATATTGCAACGAGATTTTTTTTTAACAGTTTCCGATTATATTCCTGAACACGTCAGGGGTGTCCACTGTCACCGTTGTTGTTTAATCATCTGCATCTGGAACCCCTGATTCGCAGTTTCTAATTATCCCCATTTATAACAGGTATCTCAGTGGGACCACTTGAGTTGAAACTGTCGGCTTATGCGGACGATATTTTACTCCATGTCTCGGACCCAGCTGATGTCATTCCCAAAATGTTGGATATAGTTGATGAATTTAGTAGACTGTCAAACTACAAGTTGAACATTAACAAGACAGAAATTATGCCACTCAACGTCCATGTTCATAAAGGAGAATTAGCTAGGTTTAAGATGGCCTGGACTAACAGACTCAAATACCTTGGTATTATGTTGTCAACTTCATTTTCTCTCTTGAAGAAACTCAATTTGGACAACCTTCTCCTAACTATTCAACAAGACTTAACTAGATGGTCTCCCTTATGTATCTCTCTACAAAGTAGAATTAATGTGATTAAAATGAATGTGCTGCCCAGAATGTTCTATCCTCTAAATATGTTAAATATTTATCTCCCCCATCATGGTTTCAGAAACTCCAAAGTATGATCACTAAATTTCTGTGGCAAAATAAACCCCCACAGAGATCTTATAAATGCCTAAGTGCTCCAAAAGCACTAGGGTGGTTGAAGCTCCCCAGTTTTTATCAATATTATCTGGCAAGCCATATTGCCAAGTATATGTGGTGGGTGACTGTCCCCTGAAATGATAGGCAATCACAATATAATCCTTTATGGCTGCAAATTGAAAGGAATCTTATTATATGGTCCAAAGTAGCATGTGACAGTCTTTGGTATATATTCCCCAATGATTTACCTAAGTCACTTCGGTCCACAGTTATTTTCACCTCGGTTAAGGTTCACAATCAGATGTGTAGAACTCTGGTGATTACGCATACTAGGGATGTCTCTGAACCATTATTTGGTAACCCTAATATTAAGGTTGGTAAAGCCTTTCTCTCACCACATAGGCTGGGTATACCTTCTAATACGAGAGTCAGTGACCTAACTAATTTAGGGAGGATACTCTCGGTCCAAGAAATAATGGAGAAGTTTCATCTCTCATTCAGATCTTCTTTTTACATGTACCAAGTTAGACACTTGCTTACCACTAGGTTTGGTCCTGGTCGGTGGGATATTAACTATGGTGATACTTTTTTGGAATTCCAGGCCCTTGCGGATCTACCACATGCGGTATCCAGTTTAGTGGTGACCCTGTATGGGAAAATATACCCTAATACAGCTGACTATTCACAATATTGGATAGACACTCTTCCAAACAGTTGTGCTAACTGGGAACACTTATGGAAAGGAATTTACATATATAGCACTAATGATAAGCTTAGATTGACACAATATTATATATTACACAATATGCACCTGACCCTGGTGAAGCTGTGTAAGATGGGTAAATTGCCAAAAGATGAGTGCTTCAGATGTGGTCAGGCACAGGGCTCCCTGATTCATATATTTTGGGAGGATCCTTAAGTTGCTCCATTATGGGTTGAAATTAGGGCTAAAGCAGACCCCTTGTTGGGATTACAAGATCTCTTTACCCCTGAGATTTGTCTGTTAGGAGATTATACAAAGATTGATGTGAGGGAAAGGAGATATTTTATTAATTTAATTTCACTCACGGTGAAAACATTGGTTTTAAAGCACTGGAAAGATCAGACTGCCATTATCTACCAGGAATAGCTGGCCGGGTTACTATATAACTTAAGGATTGAGAAAACTATTGCCAGTTTTAGAAATACAATTCCTAGGTTCAATGCCAAATGGGAGAAATTTCATGACCTATGGTCATTTGTTAAGTCATAGATTTAACTTATATTGGAGGTAGGTTATTAGTGCCTTAAGGGATGATGTTCTCATACCACCCCTCTTTTTTTTTCTTAGGTTGTTGTCTTTAGATCTACTCCTAGTGGGAACGGGGGAAGTATCGATGATATTACAATTTGTGTACTGGCTTGAGGAGGAAGGCAAATGGGGAGGTGGGAGGTTCTCTAGGTGGGGTAAGAATGGGGAGGGTAAGGTGGGTGGGTGGGGGTGAACTGGTTGATGTATGGGTCAGTATTTGATGCAATGTATTCACAAATATTTTTCTCTCATTTCCTGTAACACGTATTGCATTGTTGGTGAATGTTAATATTAAATAAATAAAGCATATTTAATTAAAAAAAAAAGATTTGCCCTTGACAGCCTGCCCTCTACTCACCACTGTGACCTCTATCAGGCCCTAAAGCTGCCCTCCCCCCATGACCGGCATCAAGCACACTGCACGCTACTCATAGCTAAGTATTGGTCCCAGTCCCTCATCCAATACCTCAATGCAGTGCTAACTCCTCTTCCCATCTCTGCTTATTCCGAGGAAAGCAAACACCCTTTTTCTAATGGTACCATGTATGACCTCATCGGCTGGCCAAGCAGCCTTCAGACACCATATGCCTAAGCTGTGGGACTCCCTCCCTGCAAGCACTCGACAAGTGCCCTCACCCTATCACCTCAAACACTTCATAAACATGCACTGCAGCTCACCCTGCACATGTCCATAGCAGTGTCAGCTCAGTACTCTGCCATGGCATCCCACTACAGAACTGAATTAGTTGTCTCACTTCTAATAGCAGGCTTTGCTTCCTTCTGCATGAATTGATGACTGCCATTAGCTGCAAGTCACATTGTCATTGCCTAAATATAAACATTTATGTATGTGTGTATGTATGTATATACGCTCAAATTTTCCAAATGATGTTTTAACCTAGTGTTGTATCTGAACTGTTACTGTACTTGATTGTGCATGTCTGTCTCCTTGTGTTCCCTTTCCCCCAGGATGCACCTGGAATAGAGCAGTACTCTTCTCAGTGTGACTTTCTGGTTAAACTTTTAAATAAGTAAATAAATGACACTTTTAATTATGTCCATCCTTACCTTGCATGTATCTAACTGTAGTATGAATTATGATTGCTAAAATTCAATAAGTTAACTGCATACTTTTTCTAGTCATGTAAACCTTTTTGCTATGTTCATGACCCTTACTGAGTTATGAGTATTGTAAACAGTTATACTGATGCCCAGAAACTTTTGAGCTCTGTTACAATATTCTTTCCCATTATCACTGTCGTGGCATTAAGTTTCAGCAAGCTCACCCCTGTGAACCAATTGCAGTATTTGTCATAGAGCCAGTGCTGTGACTGGTTACTCAATAACAAGCTCTCAGCGAGCATACATTGCACAGGCACACACAAGCTGCATGACATCTTTACACTCTCAAATGGCTCTATGCGATATTAGCAAATATAAAACAGCGAAGAATACATAAGTGAAAGGAAAACGCCAAATCCAAAAATAGCCCATGGCAAAAATAGCGAGAGTCAAAATAGCTACCTTTGGGTGAAAAAAAAACCTGACCAAATTGCACCTCAATCCAAACATCTACCCATGCTGCAGGAAACATGCTGAAAAAAAAAAGTTCAGCCCAGTTCACACAAGGAAGCAAAGGGAGCTGCAAACTTGTGGGGGGTAGGGGGTTGCCATTTGGGAGTGAGTGGGTTGCCTTTCATGAGATAAGAGAACAAAGGTTTTTTTTTTACTTTTTTAATCATGTAATTATGATGTTATCAAGATTTTTGTTGTATTTAAGATGGTTGATCATACTGAAAACTCTGTCCCCTGACAAAGGTCCATGACTGAAACACTGGGTAGTTTGCTGCTCCGTATCTGATATCAGAGCTTGTCAACTTGGCACAATAAATTTGGTATAAGCTAACTCAGCTTGTGAAAATGGAATTTCTTCAGTCACTTAAGTGTGTGCTGGTATCTGGTTGGAATTTTACTCTGAAGGGTATTGCTAGTACCCTCAGCTACACCACTGGTGTTTAGCAGTTGAACACAGATCTCACCTTCTAGATTCTAAGGGGCCATATGCCCATCCACATGGCTAGCAGTAGCAGGTTTGTGCCCCTGCAACTGCCCCACCCCATGAGCACCTGTTTCTGTACAGGCAGACCCATTCCCTAATGTAGAGCAGCCCCCTGTCTTCTGATCCCAGGCCTCACTAAAAATAAAGTATTCATTGGTGTCCAGTGGTGTCCCCATCCTCCGATTCCCATCCCTGTTCAAAATGAAATTATTCCCTGGTGTTCAGTAGTCCACCCCCCCACATATTCTGATACCTGGTCCTGTACAAAGAAAACTTTCCCTGGTGTCCAGTGGCAGCCCCACCCTCTGCTTGCTTTCTGCAGTCTATACAAGAAGTCACTGGCATTGAGTGTCCCCCAAGCACCTCCCACACTGGGAACACCACCCTTCTATTCTCCCTTACCTTAATCACCAGCTCTGTGGGGAGTCCATATGGTGACTTGTACAACCTCTCCTCTCCTCTCCTCTCACCACCTTCTCTGGCTGCCTTATGCAATGACAGGAAGCATGTGACCTGGGTACTGTAAAGGGACAGGACCTACTGTTTACTTTTGACAGTAAATTAGTTCCCGTTATAGTATGAAGGACACACCCACTTTGTGATTGCATAATGTGGCCAGCCAAGGTGGTTAACGGAGGCCTGTGCTGGTCACCATATGGGATCCCCATGCTATCAGCAATTAAGGTAAGGGGGGCAGGATGGTGTACCCAGTGTGGATGGTTGTAATACTAGAACTCTCAAACTTAGGATACAAGAACATATTAGATCGATAAGAAACAGGAGACAGAACACAGCTGTTGGTGTGCATTTTCAAATGTATCACAATAATAACCCTTCTTATCTTAGATTTTTGGGCCTAAAACATATACCGCCAATGAAAAAAGGTGGTAACAGACCCAATCAACTCTCCAAGAGGGAGAGTGTTTGGATATTCACATTGAAGAGTGTGAGACCTAATGGATTAAATAAACATTGGGACTTAAAACCTTACTTACTTGATTGAAATGTCTCTTTTGAGCCAGTTTGCCTGGCAGGCAATGGATATAGAATTTAAAGAAATAATTAATTTAAGATTCTTTAGTGATACAACATGGCCCAGATATTCAAAAGGGTTACGCATGTGCAACTCCAAAAATGCGCCATTCTGCGATATTCAGAAGGGGCCAGTTACGCCACCAAAAACATGCTGAGCAACAGCGCAATGGAAATGAAGGCATGCGCAACCGAAGGGGGCGGGTCCATGCATAAAGTGCGCAATGCGACATCGAACACTTCGCAATGCACAAGAGTGGCTCAGCCGAAGTTGCGCAGGGGTAGCGGAATTGAGCCAAAATAAAAGGCTCAAGGAAGGGCGCAAGAACCTAAGCAGGCCGCAAACTGGGGAGAGAGACAGAGAGAGAGAGAGAGAGACAGGAGCTGGAAGGGCAGAGAGGGACAGTGGGTCCAGGAGGACAGAGAGGCCAGTGGGGGTGCCGGTGCAGTGGAAGCAGCAGTGGGGCAGCAGGGGTAACACAGGAACAGCAGCCGGGGGCAGAAGCCAGGAGATGGATAGTGCCAGCTTCACATGGAAGCTGTAATGAGGGGTGAGACACCATGCTGCGGGGGACATGGCGCGGAGGAGCCCGTCGGTGGTATGCCCCGACAGGTGGCATCGATGCCGCATCAGCCGAGCTGTACACAGGGCGTCGAGTTGTGGGCGGTGCACGCCTGAACAGGGCAATACTGAGGCGGCTCTGCAAGCTGTGCAGTGATGTGATGCAGGCACCCTCACGCGAGTCACGCTCTGTCCGTGGAGACCAAGGTGACAGCCTGCATGTGCCTGCTCACCACGGGCACCTTCCAGAGGCCAACAGGGGACACCACAGGCATTACACAGTCAGCCACGTCATGCATCCTCACCCAATTCCTCAGCGCACTGCTGCCTCATGCTGCGAGAGTACATCCATTTCTCAGCACCGCGGCAGAGCGCACAACAAACATGCAGGGAGTTTCACAGGGTAGCACGTATGCCTGGTATGTTAGGGGCCATAGACTGCACCCATGTGGCCATTCATGCCACCTGGCCCCGACGGCCAGGCATATCGGAACCGAAAGGGGTTTTCCAGTGTCAACTGCCAGGTGGTGTGTGATGCCACTGGGCACATTATCAATGTCTGTGCCACACACCCTGGCGGACACATGATGCCTTCATATGGCACCAGTCTGCACTGTGCCATCGTTCGAGAGTGGGGACATCCCCACGGGTCATCTAGTGGGTGAGTACACATGTATGGAATGCAAACTCTGGGCAAGGGTGGGAATGACACAGGTGCCATGGTAGTGGCACACAAGGATATGGGCAATATGGACCTGACATGACACTGATCTCCACTATCTCCACACAGGTGACTGCGGATACCCCACTCCGTCCCTGGCTGCTCACACCCTACCGGCGCCCCATGACCCCAACGCAGCTATGCTTCAATGAGGCACATGCCGCAACACGTAACATCATAGAGTTGGTGTTTGGGATGCTCAAGGCACGCTTCCGATGCCTGGACACCTCCGGCGGAGCCCTACAGTACAGCCCCCAAAAGGCCTGTGGGATATTCCTGGCCTGTTGCATCCTGCACAACATGGCCAAAGACCATGGGATAGCCGTACAGGTCCAAGAGGGGGACAGCGATGGGGACGCCAGTGGCGCCGGTGATGTTAGTGATGAGCAGCCCCCCCTAGGACGGAGGGACCCCCCGACTGACCCGGCAGGCCCAGCTGCACCGGGACACCATTGCAGAAGAGCACTACACCCAACACAGGTAAGTCAAGGGGACATGTGCAGGCAACACTGTCCATGCGCAAACCACAGGCACACAGGGGAACACACCGTGCATGAAGGTCAGGGGAGTTGAAGGTTCCAGACATACCAACACACCATCAGAGAGGGGTGAGCACTCATATGGACACACACACACAGGCAGCGGCATGGGCAGCAGCACAGCACTGCGAAACGACATTGCCAACGCAGCACCACCAACCACCCCACCAACTGGACTGTCCACGTCGTGTGTCAGGACCTGGGCACCTTGCACCTTGGTGTACAGTGCAATGCAGGCATCATTATGCACACGCACCTGTGGACAGCAGTTGGGAGAGTGTGCAGGTGGTCCGTGTGTCAGCGTGGTGAGCAGAGCACCCAGCAGTGCACTGCCCACCATGACACACACATTGCACACAGGGCAGCACCAGACAGGGCCTGCACTGGGAGACAGCTCAGTCAGGTAGCACTGTCCCACGGCCACCACGGATGTGTGGGTGGCCCCGCCGTGACCCAGCAGCACTGGCAGGCTGAACAGGGGCCACATCGGGTGGCGCTGGTGCACCACCGGGGTCCCACTGCACGAATGCGACCTTGCCCGCACAGGGGTCTGCATCCTGCCAAACAAACTTGCACCAGGGGTGCTCGGGATGCCCACAGCAGAACCCGGCGTCAACAGGCCTGGTGTCGCATGACACCGGGAACGGGGAGTGGAGAGCGCACTGTGTGGTACAGGGGCACCTGACAGTGTGGCCAATGCGTCCGCGACAGAGACCACTGCCTGGGTCAGCCTGTCAATGGCAGCGGTCACATCAGTCCGCATAAGGACCAGCTCGGCTCAGTCCCGAGCACACTCCCTGCTATGCCGCTCCACAGACACAGACAGTGCCTCCACGGACCTTGCAACCCGCCCCTGCAGCTGTCGAGTCCTGCAGCAGGCGGGTGTGCACGCCCAATGGGTACTGTGCCCCAATGGCATCGTGACCCCAGGGTGGGATAGTCCTGTGCACAGCACCCCTTGAGGGTGGGCGCTGTTTGCCAGGACCAGGTATGGGCAGATCAAAGGCAGTGGACATGTGCCACTGCTTGACATTGTACCCCAGACCTGGTGTCGACTGCTGCTGCCGCCCTCAACTGCTGAGCCCCAGGTCCACCTGTTCCACCTCCGTGCTGACAACAGTGCCAGACACCTGCACAGCCACGGTGCTGCTCCACGGTGCTGACAGGCACAGCCTAGGACTGTGCCAGCATGCTGGTACACAGGTGTGAACCAGGAAGGCCCAGGGCGCGTGCTGGCCTGCCATGTGTCCGTCATGGGACACACACCTATCACTGCCCATTGCAGGCCTGCTATCATCAATGGTGCAGGTGCGTGCCACTGCCATAGGCACAGCATGCTGGCATACCTGCATGCCAGACTGCTGTGACACAGGCTGTGCACCCCCTGCACCCGTATCACTGACACCGGAGTTGTTGGCCCAGCGTGCATGCTGCTGCAGTGCCTGCAGGCTGGTGGCAGAGGTGGATGGTCCCTCCTCCACGTCCAGCAGGTCTGCATCACTGTCTGGACCCACCACCACCACCGTCTCCTGAAGATGAACAGGATCTGTAACAGAAAGAGAGTACATGTGAGTGCATGTGAACAACAGCCCCCCCAACAACACCACCATGTCATACCGTGCAGTGATGGGCTTCCACCTGTCTGGAATCCTCCACCTGGTACACCCGCAATGGCACTCGGCTGCATGGCTGCGACCAGTGTCTCCTCTGTAGGGGTCAGCTGCAACACCACTGGTGGGCCCCCACCAGTGCCAGCATGTGCCGCCCTGCAGGCTGCCACCTTCTCCTTCAGCCTCCTGCGGTCAGTCCCCATCTTCTTCTTGCATTCCTGCATGGAGCGCTGGTGGCTTCCATGCAGGTTGATGGCGCGAGCTACCCCCTCCCATGCAGCTGCACGTTCCTGAGGGGTGCCCCTCCGTCCACTCACTAGTGGCTCATCCTCCAGGTAGGCCTGGAAGAGGGCCTCCGTCTCTGCCACGGTGAAGTTCGGCCTCCTCCTACGCCCGCCGTCCACACCCTCAGCTTGGCTCTGGTCAGTCATGGTGATCTGTATGGGTGGAAGTGGACACCTGTCACTGTGCAGTCGACAGCATTTCCCCATGAGCATAGCTGCCGGCCGGTGGTGGAAGCCCCCCACGTTTCCACTCCGCATGGCAGATACTGATAGATAGGGTGCCCTTTGTCCCTTTCTAAGTGCTCTTTTCATGCTCAGCCCCCTCAGCCTTTATCATCCTCCGCCCATGAGCATTGTCCTGAGCATCACACAGAATGTAACTCACCTCTCACCTGCAGTAACCAAATTTGGCCAGCACAACCCACTGTCGCATTTTTATAGCGCAACACATGCAAATGAGGTGTGGCGCAACTTTAATGACATGCTAATCGCTCCACTGCGCCTTTGAATGGCTGATCGCATGATTTGCATATGTCGGCTGAATATCGCGTATTTGCGCTTTGTGCAATACGGAAGGTCCAGCTGAGCCAATGGCGCAGGTTTGTGGCTGTGTGCCACACTGCATTGCGCATGCCCAGACAGCTTACGCATGCGTCTATCTCGCTGCAGACCTGCTGAGCGCGATAGGCAATTCAGACCATGGTCACCATTGTGCCAGTGGCACTACAGCACTGGGCACTATATGGCGCTGTGGCACTACTGCACGATAGTCCACTGTGGCACTGGTGCGCAGCTTGGCAGTCGCGCAGGATGCCTATACGTCCGATGGCGCTGTGCGTAGCCTTGCATCATTTCCGTGACCTTGTGTATGCCCTCTGACCCCTGGCGCTGTTGGCATGCCATGTGTACGTCCCTATTGCGCTGTCTGGTGACAGCGCCATGTGAAGTGATGGCGCTGTTCGAACAGCGCGATTGGAGCCTGTGGTGGTCTATTGTGCAACAACTCCACGTGGGGTTACGGCGCAGCGGGTGCCATATTGCCTGCTGTAAAGTTGGTGCCATGGCTAGGAGGAGGGCGGTGTCCTGGAGCCAGCTTGAAGTGGCCAACCTGGTGGCCCTAGTTGAGCCACACTATGATGGCCTGTATGGTGAGGCGCCCCTCACCAGTGCCAGGACTCAGCTGTGGCAGCAAGTGGCAACTGACCTGGTGGAGGTCACTGGCCTGGGCCGGTCTGCTGAGCAGTGCCGGCACCGGTACAGTGACCTCCGCTGGAGGGAGCCGGAACTCTTGACGCAGCTGCGTTCGCGTGCCAGGCAGGGCGTGGTGCCTAGGCCAGGTGAATGTACCATCTATGCACCTATATTCTCTGTAGGGTGTGTGTGTGCTTGGGTGGCTGTGCATAGGTGCCGGCTCGGACACGGTTGGCTGTGTCAGTGTGTGCAGCTGTGCGATGGATGGTTATGGCTGTGTGGGCAGGCACTCTCACTGGGGCAGGGGCACTCTGCTTTGAGTCACACTGATGTTTGTCTCAACATATGTCTCCCACAGGCCGGATTTTGAGGCGCCGGGCGGGGTGAGGTGGGCCGTGCCAGGGCCCCGGTGCCGGGGGGTGTTGTGCCCCAACTGCAGCAGCAGCAGCAGCATCAGCAGCAGCGGCAGACCCAGCTGCTGGAGGAGTGTGAGTATCATTACTTCATGGATGCTATTGCATGCTGGGGGCAAGACCACCAGCCATGCACAACACAAACCAAAGGGAGGTCATAATTCCACTATACAAGACACTAGTGAGGCCACACTGGAGTACAGTGTACAGTTCTGGAGACCATACCTACGTATGGACATGGACTTGTAGAGAGGGTTCAGAGGAGGGCAACACGGATGGTGCATGGATTGCATCACAAGTCCTATGAAGACAGGTTGAAGGAACTGAACATGTACTCCTGGAGGAGGGAGGAGAGGGGATATGATGGGGACATACAAGTATCTTACAGGGGAACAGAGTGCAGGAAAACACTATTTTTAAGCATAAAAGATGTTCCAGGACTAGAGGGCATGGGATGAAGTTGGAGGGGATGATTCAGAGGAAACATGAGAAAGAATTTCTTCACAGAGACAGGTGGTGGACAAGTGGAACACCCTGCCAGAGGAAGTGGTGGGGGCTGACTTGGTCACGGGATTTAAGAATGCATGGGATAGCCATAAAGGAATTCTGGAGGTCAGGGGTAAGGTGCAACAGACTTATAGGAAAACAGAGTGAACTTACAAGGTCAAATGGCCAGACTGGGTGGCCCATAGGCCCTTATCTGCCGACACTGTCTATGTATCCATGTATCCATGTATTAGGCACGACACAGGTGACATGCATCACAGTGCAGTATCACAGCACGTCTGTGTATGCGTCACTGGTGGTCCAGGCATGCACTGGGCACATAGCTGTGTAACTGGCATCACACCACGTTGCCACATAACTTGCCAGCCTAGTTTGTACTGTGATTGACGTGGGCAGTGTGTGTGGGCGGTGGTGTGCATAGCTGGTGCCGCCTGTTTGTGATGGCCATGTGCATGTTCACTGTGGGTGGGTGTATGCCATCACAGGTGCGGGACATTGGGCTATATGGCTTGCAGGTTGGGTGGTGTTCAGGGTTGTGGTCAGTCACAGCCATTGACTGTGTTCCCATTTTCCTAGGCCTCGAGGTTCCATGGAGGATGCAACAGGATGTCCGTCACCTCACAGAGGTCAGCATTGCAAACCACAGGATCCTGCAAGCCATCCGGAGGCATGGACGCCATCAGGGCCGGATGGAGCAGGCGCCAGCAGGGGAGGACCAGGAGCCGCTGGGCAGAGCCATTGCCCTTCCCACTTCTCCCATCCCTACCACCCTGCCTTCCCTCTCCAAGTTTTTAATCCCTCCTCTTGAACACCCTTCCTTGTACCCGTTCCCCTTGTAAATAGTTTTATTGTTCTTGTTGAAATATGTTTAATATACATTTCTATTTTGATATATGAATACTGTGTCGGTCTCTGATTTGCAGCTGGCTATGGGTGCTCAGTTGCAGGTGTGTACATGCCATCTGGGCTGGTATGGTCCTGGTATGTGTGTGTGTGTGTGTGTGTGTGTGTGTGTGTGTGCATGGGAGGTATCTCCAGCATGGCAGTGACTTTCAGTTGGTCTTGCCATCTGCTGCCACCCAGTGCTGGGTGCACAGGGTGTGTCTGGCTTGTAGGCTTCTGTGTTGCACAGGGCTGACATGTGCTGGGGGACTGCATGGGTTCCTGCAGTGCCAGTCACTGCACATGGGTGGTGTCTTGGGGTCCAGTGCAGGTGTGCTGTGCGACGGGGCTGATGTGCACTGTGGTTGTCAACCCCTGTGTGTGGCACTCTCCGCCTGCCAGTGGTTGTGCTGGGTGTCAGGGCTCTGCTATGCTTTGTTGGCTTGTCCCCATGGGCACGTGGATCATCCGTCCCACCCCCAGTGATGCTGTGCTTGGGGTGTGCTGGTGTGGTGTGGGTTCTGCAGTGTGTTCCTGTGCCCATGTGTGGCATGGCTGGCGGTGGGCCCCAGCCTGCCTCCCTGGATGTGCAGTTCCATTGCTCTGGGGGGGCTGTGCTTGCGCTATGGCAGCTCTGGACTGCTCAGCTGAGCTTCCTTGGTTGCGCCATAGCGCAACATTTTGGCTCAGCTTCTCCTTCCTGGTTGTGCGATGGCACAGTATGTGCGATATTCAGATGTTGGTTGCTTGCGCAATTTGCTCTGCTCCATGTTTGAATATCGCACCTGTTGTGCATTTGCGCAACTGGTTTGCACTTGCTCCTGCTGTTGCGCCAGTTTTGAGCGCAGTTTGAATATCTGGGCCCATGTGTTTTCAACTACTAATGTTATTTTTGCTAAATGGTTTAATTTGGTATAGCAAAATATTGAGAAAATATACGAACATATACTGTATGTACTATTTGATGCAGATGTATTTGCTGATGTAATTTAATTTTGAATATCCAGTTATTGTTATTTCCCTCTCTATAGACCCTAATTGAGATGCATGTCTTGCTTTGCCCTTGTATCCTCCAGAAGTTTGGGGTGTTTTTGAGTATTAGCATGCCAGGACACAAATTATCACAGCCTCCCTTTTTCTCAGCTTCTCCTTTCCTTTTTCTTTCATCTGCCCCATCAATATCTCCTGAAAACCCACTTTTCCTTCCCCACTTACTTCCTTTTCCCTTCTGCCCCCCCAAAAAAACTCTCTCAGCATTTAGTGGAATATGTGGTGCCTCTTAGCTCCACATTTACTTTAAGCATTATGCTGTGATAGTTATACATTGTAAGCTTTGAAGTACCACTTCTATGATATTGAGATATATATATATATATGTATGTATTTATACATTATTGAGAATTTATAAACCAATTGTGAAATTAAATGATAAAGAGTCTGAGAATCTGCTATCCACATATCTATTACTTGTTTAATGAATTGATGTTTTTTATATTGTTTATTTTGAATTTGGGCCCGTGATTTCATAATGCATTGTCATCACCTGTTATTAATTAATGAATATGTATAAAATGGTTGCAGTAGTTTACTACTGCCATACCCCCTGATGAAGGGTTTGTTTGGACTTGAAGTGCTGGGGCTTTAGTGGCCAGTGGGTTAATTTTACACACTGATGGGCAGATTTCTGCTACATATCGAAATAAAACAACTGAATTGAATCTTATTTTCACTGGTGTGGATCTCCAGTCATCATTAGTGCTACATATTTCTGGAACTGGATGGTGTGGGGGGCTGCCAGATGCCAGGGAATTCTTGTACAGAACAGTGGTGAGTGATCAGAGGGTAAGGGGTGCCACTGGACACCAGTGAAGGTTTTCTTTGTACAGGGCCAGGGATCAGAGGGTGAGGGACCACAAGACACAAGGAACTGCCTTCTTAATGTGGTCAGGATCAGATGGTGAGACGACCACTGGATTCCAGGGAATAAATTTATTTTGAATGGATGCAGAGACCGGAAGGTTGGATGACCACTGTACACCAGAGAATAATTTCATTTTACTGGGTAGGAGATCAGAGGACTGGGGGAACCACTGGGCACCAGGGAATAATTTCATTTTACCAGGGCCACAGATTAGAGGATCAGGGTATCACTAGACACCAGGAACTTCATTCTTCTTAATTGGACTAGGGATCAGAGTATGAGGAGATCACTGGGCACCAGGGGATATTTTATTTTAATGAGGCTGGGGGTCGGAGGACAGATGGACCACTAGACACCAGGGACTGCTTTATTCTTAAAAGAGCTGGGGACTGGAGGATGGGAGGACCACTGGATACTAAGGAATACCTTATTTTAAGGAGATAAGGAGGGATGTCATGTGATGGACTGCTTGGGGTAGATTCTTCCCTTTGATCTCCCGCCCTCTCCATGACATAACTACTGTTAAAAATCACTTTCTAATTCACCATTGACTGACTGGCAGGCATAGAAGCACAGAGATTGCAGATGGTGTTGTTTCTGCAAATTTCAGGGGATCGATGGAGACAGAAATGAAACAAGCTCCACCATGTCATACTTTTCCAGCCACACCAGAGCATGACAAGGCTGCTAAAAGATCCAAGGGCCACAGTTTTGCAACTTCCTGGAACACTGCATCCCTGGCAGTCCTTATGGAGGATAGATTCCTCCAGGAATTTGGAACTCTGGACAACTCCTTAAATGCGATGACTGATGAAATAGGGGGTCTCCGTTCATCTATGGACATGCTCTCACAAAGAGTCAGAGACAATGAGGCTAGAACAAGTTCCTTGGAGGACTGGTGAACATGGACAGAGCTGGAGATAACTTTACTAAGGCAAAATGTGACCACCTAGAAACCCGAATCAAAGATCTGGAGTGCCATAATCACAGAAGTAATATTGTAGTTTTAGGTCTCCCTTAGAGGGTAGAGGGTCCCCAAGTGTTGTTATTCATCCAAAACTTTGTGAGAAAATTGCCAGACCATTCCCCAATGTCCCATCCTATGTCATCGAAAGGGACCATCATTCTTTATGCCCTATGCTAGCTGAGGGAGCCCCACCTCATCTACTGATTTTTAAGTTTCTTAACTACCTGGATAGGCAGCATCTTCTGTACAAGGTTTGGGACTCAAAGGAGGTGACTTGGGAAGAAATGCATCTTTGAGTGGCTCAGGACCTTCCTGCCATGGTCTGACAGAAGAGAGCTGCCTTTCACCCATTTGTTTCAAAATTAATTGCTGCTGGTATTGGATTTGGGGTGAGACACCCAGCCACCCTCCAGGTCTTGCATGCAAGTGTTTGGAGAAGTTTTGACTCACTGAAGCAGGCAGTCTCCGAGCTACAAAAGCTGCTGCAAGATCTGTTTAAAGCACCTTGAACTTAACATTTTATGACTTTTCTGGGTAGATGGACAGTTCATGCGGCTGACAGTATCAGTCTTTTAGACCTGGAGATGTGATTATCCTGGTCGATATGCACTTGTGACTTCCCTATTCGGTACACTCCTGCCTTTGCATGATGCTTTTTCTGACTGTGTGGCTGTTGTTCTGCTTGTGGAAGCATGCTTAGCATTCTCTCCTGGTGATCTCTACCAGGCGATGGTAAAAACATTTCTGGCTTCAGCTGGACCTTATTTTTGGAGCCAAAAGAAGAATCTGTTTGTTTGGATAGAGCGCCTGTATTCTTTTTGAATATCAGCATCATTAATTGGACTCTGTGCAAGGAACTGCTAAGTTGACTGGTTTCTCCATTTACAGACTGGAGATGTTTAATTTTGGCAGTGACAGACAGATGTTATCTGCTGTGGGACCTGTGCTTGCATTTGTTATTGAACATTGTTATAATGCAGTATGAGCTGTATATCTCATGTTCCTGGAGCCCTACTCAGTAATTTCTTTGTTTTCTATCTTGACTTACAGCTTGGCTTCCTTTTTCAATAAGCCAGTATTTCCACGCCCCCCTCCCCCCTGACTGGGTGGGGTGGGGCTGCATCTTTTTCTTTTTAAATTTATTTAAGGGCTTAACGTGGAGCATTAGTGGGGAATTGTTTTCCGTTACTGTTTATATATTTTTACTATCTTATTGTTGCTTATGGGAGAGCTCTGTATTGTTCTCAATGGATGCTCCACACTATATTATGGCTTAAATAGCATTGTTCTTTTAATAGTGGCTGCTGCTCTTTATCTCCTCTTTTTAAATTACAGGTATACTGTATCTCTCCTGCTGCTTCAGGATTTAAAGGGTTTTAAGATGTTAATGTTAATTCTTTCTCCCCTAGTTCATAATTGTTATTTGCTTTATTACTACTCCTGTTGGATAACATTATTGTAACTGTTTTAAACTGGCTCATTTTGGTGATGTGCATTTGAAATATATAGTTCTATTTTGTACTGGTTCAATGGTGGGGGGGCAGGGAAGGGGGGAGGTTTCTTGAGCAGAGGGTGAATTGCATCATGGACTGGGATGGCTTAGTGGTGGACCATGGGTACTGGAGTTTATTTGGTTTGTTCTGAGTTGGGGATGGACTATAAGATTTCTGGGCTCTTGAGAGTATTTTCCAGAATTTGTTTTCCTTTTTGATTTCCAGTTTGCAAGGGCTTTGTGGGTGGTTGGGCGTGGAGGATGTTTTTTCCTTTTATGGGTGATTTGTGTAGGTTTTTCATTTCTATTATTGTGGTCCTAGGGTGGGGAGGGATTCCTGGAGCGCATTTTTCTCTCCCTAATCTGTCTCGTTTCTCGGTTTTGTATATTTTCATTGCAGTGAGTGTAGGTTTTGCCCTTGGTTTTTCTAGAAGGTTGTTTTTCATGGATGGGTAGCATGTATAAATTTATATCCTGGAATATTAAAGGGGCCTAGGACAATCATAAATGATAGATGGTATTGCGTCCTCTTAAAAAGCTTCAAGTGGGTAAAGCATTTTTTACAAGTGACCTACATGAAGCAAGAGGATGCCTTATATTTAAGGGGGGAATGGATGGGCCATGCTTTTGGAGTGGGTATTAGTAATAAAAATGGGATGTGATATTATTGATCGACAGAGGGATGGACTGCTTTCCAATTGATTTCTGAATGCTGGAATCCATTGGGCCATTTTATTTTGGTGCATGGGTGCTTGGGGATCACCGAGGTATTGCTAGATTCTATTTATGGTCTCAGTATTGACTCTCCCAATTTAGTCGCAGACCTGGTAGCTAAGTTAGTACCATTCATCCATTTGCCTATCTTTTTTTCTTGGGGGGGGTGGGTTGGAACCTGTTCTATCAGACTAATCTAGATAGGTCTGGTTTTACTAGGAATGATCTATCACCAGGTCAATGAGGATTAAGGGGAATGATGGACTCATTGACTTTGGTGGCCCCTTGGAGGATTCTATATCCCAGAAATTGACAGTTTACATTTTATTCCTCTCCCCATGGTACATCTTTCAGGATCAACTTCTTCCTGATAAGTAAAGACTCACTTACTAGTCACGTGTCCTGTGACATTCAGCCTATGGTTGTGTCTAACCATGCACCCATATCTATGGTTCATCAAATCCATGGGTTGGAGGAGCAGGATAAGGTCTGGCAACCCAATGGCCAACTCCTTAAGAACCCCCAGATTCTTACTGCTCTTCAAGACTTCCTTAAAAACTTTTTCCTGTCTAATGAGGGATTGATTTTGGCCCTGGATGTTCTGTGGTGGGTGGCTAAAGGTGCTGTCAGAGGTGAATATATCAGATTGGCAACTAAATGTAACAAACAACATATGAGTAAAGCTGATCAACTACTACAGGATATTCTCCAGCTAGAACATTGGTTCTGCTTGGATACCTCCTCTGACTTATGGTTCCAGTTTAGTTCTCTTTGGGTGCAATACTAGACATTTCTTGCAGAGAAAACTGAGTTGGCACTTTTGTGCATGGAGACACACTATTTGCAGTTGGGGAGTGAGCAGAGAAGTTACTGGCTTGGTGGCTTCACAATTGAAATCCTCCAATGCGATCCCCCATTTGCAATCTAGCTTGGATGATACTATACTTACTCACCCATGGAATATTACAGAAGCTTTCCTTGATTGTTATAGCTTACTTTACCAGAGTGAACCACCTACCTCAGACCTACAAGAACAGATTGATGCATACTTGGATCCCCTACCTCTGCTTAAAACTCACCTCTCTACAGCAGGAGCTTTTACTGGGTCCCAGCTTGGTCATGGAAGTGTATCAAGTGATCAAGCAGCTTCCTCTGGATAAAGCTCTGAGGCCAGATGGCCTCACTAATAATTTTTATCTTGCCTATAATGAGGGGCTTGTGCCATTTTTGACCCGACTCTTTAAGTTTTTGCTTTCCTTGGGTCTCATCGATTGCTCTTTTATACAAGCTTGGATCACACTTGTTTACAAGCCAGGCAAAGAGGAAACATCATCCGGTGGTTACCGTCCAATTTCCCTACTAAACTCAGATATAAAGATTCTTACTAAAGTGCTTGCCAATAGATTACTATCTGTTTGGGATGGGCTTATTTCTCCACCTACAGGTGGGCTTTATGGCAGGTCACTTATCCTGGGACCATTTGCTTAAGTTGCCCATCTGATTTCAACATCCAGGGAGAGCAAGATTCCAGTGGCTCTGATCTCCCTGGATGTGGAAAAACTTTTGACTGGGTGTCTTGGCCGTACCTATTCATGGTACTCCACAAATTCGATTTCCCCTCTAAATTTTGTTCTTGGGTTAAGGTGTTGTACTGTAGCCACACTGCTCAAATCAGATGTAATGGTCGAATGTCAGCTCCATTCCAAATGCAAGGAGGGACTTGCCAGGGCTGTCCACTGTCTCCATTTTTATTTAATTTATATCTGGAACCCTTGCTCTATACCCTGCAACAAAATGTAGTAGTCAAGGGGATTTTGGCAGGTGAGAACAGATATAAGATCTCAGCTTATGTGGATGATCTTCTTCTACATGTGGATAATCCTTTGGTCTAGCTTCCTACAGCTTTGGATGAAATTCAATGATTTTCATTGGTTTCTGGCTATTAGCTCAATTTGGATGACTAAGGTTTTTCCACTTAAAGCCCAGACTTCCAAGCAAGTGGTTCTCAATTTGGATTTGTTGTGGAAGCCTAAAGTTCTCACTCATTTGGCATTCATCTACACCAGTTTCCTACTGTGCTGGTTAAGAAGAACCTTACAACTATGCTCCAACAGGTTCAAGCAGAGCTCCAACATTGGTCTGCCTTGCCCATGTCTCTCTGGGGTTGTGTTAGTATTATAAAAATTAATGTGTTACTGCCAGTATTGTACCCACTGGGAATGCTTAGCATTTTTGTTTGCCTAAAAATTGGTTTGAGCAACTTCAGAGTACGATCACAATATTTTTATGGAAGGAAGGAGTTACTTGCCACTCTTATGTTAAGCTGATGATACCAAAAGACTGGGGCGGCTCGCAGCTTCCCAGTTTCTTCTTTGTTTTCATTTTTCATTTTAATTTTTTATTTTTTTATACTTGTTAGCAAGATGAGCAAATTGCCCATTTTCACAAGTGACAAATTTTACATAAAAACATACAATCAAAACAGGACATACTATATAAACAAAGTACAAAATCAACATTAATGCATACATAGATACACTGAATGAACAACATCTGTTGCTAGCAAGTACAGTTAGTATTAGAATTAAGCCATTCTATAAGCTTATATTTGAAGGACTAAGCAGTTCTACACTTGATTAAAGCAGAAGGAATGCTGTCAAAGAAAGTTATGGCCCTAAAGACCACAGATCTTTGGCCAATATTCTTTCTATAATAGGGGACCCTGAGCAATCCTCATGTCTGGGACCTTGTGCCAAGGGGATTCTGTAATTTAATAAAACATGACTGAAGACTGAGTGGAAGAAGACCATTATTCCCTTGAAAACAAAGGTACCCATCTTTTTATTAACCCTTTATTACTGTGTAGTGCATGCTAGTAAATTATTCTCATGGAATAGTGGTAGATCTGCTCCAGAGATGAAGTGTTACATCTCTTTGTGGTTCTTGTTAGAATCACAACTATGTAAACAGGCCGGGTTACAGATTAGTAGCTTCCTTTTTTTTTTTTTGCCCTTCTAGGTCCCCCCAGCTTAAAATGACTCCCCTAATTTGGTCCTTATAGGTGCACTGACAACTTAGTACTTATCTGAGACATGATTGGTCTAAGGATCTTGCACAGCTGGTGCTTGGCAACCTGAATATTCAAATTGCTGACCAACCAATTCCAAGCAATTTTTGTCCCCAACTTCAAAGTGTCAGCATTGCCTCTCTTACGGAGATGGGCATGTTTCTCCTCATCCAGACCCTACAAGCTTATTTTCTAGCCCTCATATTCACATATTTAAATATTGCCAGTTTGCCAAAGCAATCTCCTCTTATGTGGGTCCAGGCCTTTGGTCAATACAAGTTTTGCTTGTTGCACATTGTTTGTCTTTGGCAGGTCAATCCCATTCTGTATACCAGTTTTACTCTTATTTCCAATCAATGGATCTGGGGATCCCAGCTGGAATTTGCTATTATTGGCAACAAGCCTTAGGCCTTTACTTTTATTCCAAACAATGGCAGTTTATTTGGCTCACTCTATATAAGTTTGTTAAATAGGACTGCTATTGCTGGACTCAATTTCACATAATTCATAACATGTATTATACCCCACAGAAGTTGTACTAAATGGGAAAGGTCCCCTCCCCAATTTGCTCTTATTATTACCTGGTGGAGGGACACCTTATGCATATGCTCTGGGCTTGTCCAAAGGTGGTCCCTTTCTGGCTCGCTATTAAGAATTCTCTTGATCCTCTGCTAGTGCTAAAGGAGGCTTTTTTGCCAAATACTGTATATATCTGCTTGGATGTTATCCTGCCAGACCTTTTTGACCTCGCAAAGCATATATGTCACTAATTGCTGCCATGGCCAAAATAATCATTTTACGACATTGGCAAGATGATGCAACTCCCTCTTATAGGGAATGGCATCAGGAAATTTTGCAAGCACTGTCAGTTGAAAAACAAATTTCTGCTTTATGCCATAAGGTGGAACAATTGTGTAACGGATGGGAACCATTGTTTTGGGGTGGGTACTGAATCACACCTGCCTGGTTTCTGCCTTATCCCTTTTTAGATGCCCATGGTGGTCTTCCAATTTTTATGATAACACAGATTCTTTGGTTTCATGATTTTCCTTGATTGCTCCTGCTTTTTATTGCAGTCTGGGAGGGGCACTCTTTGGGTTGGGGTGGGGAAGGTATTTTTGTTTTTTCTTTTTTCTTTTGGGGCTACTGTGGGCTGTTTTTCTTTGTTATCTTACTTTTGTTCTTAATTACTTGGTTTGATGTATAACGTTTCAGGCTGCTGATTACTGGTCACTATTAACATACTAACATACTAAAATGCCAGCAGAATAGGCCTAATGGTCTTTTGAGTCTGCTCATTGGATCAGCCCCCACCCTGGGAGCTGACCTTGCTGCCCCCTCACCTTCTTTAGCTTCTCCCTTCACAGTTCCGGATATTCTCGCTGCACTGGATTTTGCTTACAGAACCCTTCCCCTGTACCTGTCCCACCTCCTCCTGAATCCCTCCACTGTCTCTGCCTCCACCAGCCCCCTGGGCAGCGCATTCCATGGCTCCACCACCCTCTCAGTGAAGTAGCACCTCCTCCTTTCTCCCATGACTCTTCCTCCCTCCAGCTTCCACCCATGGCCTCTAGTTACCCCATCCTCCTTCCTTCGAAGCACCCTGACTGCTCCTCTCCTATTTACCCCTTCATGTACCTGAAGACCTCTATCATGTCCCCCCGGTCCCTTCTCTCTTCCATTGTGTACATATTTAGCTCTTCAAGCCTCTCCCCATAGGTCCTGTCCCTCAGGCCCCAAATCATTTTGGTTGCCCTCCTCTGGACCCTCTCCCAGAGTTTAATGTCCCTTTTTAAGTGTGGCCTCCAAAACTGCATGCAGTACTTGAGGTGCGGCCTCACCAAGCAGTTATACAGAGGGAGTATCACTTCCCTCCTTCTGGAGGTGATCCCCCTAGCGATGCATCCCAGCATCCTGTTGGCCTTGGCTGCTGCCCTACTTCAAGTCTCTGAGTTGTTCATCTTGACATTCACAACCACCCCCAGGTATTGTTTACCTCTTTTCTGAATTATTGTTGTGTTCTCTTAAAGCTAATAAAGTATATTTAATTAAAAAAGGGGGGAAAGAAATTACAGGGTGGGGGGACCATGGAACATCTGGGAAACACTTTAATTTTAATGGGGATGGGGATCAGAGGTTGGGGAGGCCACTGGACAACAGGAAGCAGGTTTGCTTTCCCAACCACCAATGTGGTTGCTGGCTGCAGTGGCTCCACCAGACATTAGATTTGCCCGGAGTAAGTTGAGCTTACTCTCAGCAGTACTTTCACAGTTTGAGGTGGCCAGCACTATTCCATTTGCACAGCATTAACAGGCTGAATATTGTGCTGTACACATATTCATGTCACTGTCCCACCTTTTGTGCACCATTCCTTGCCTGTGTGGTAACCCATTTAGCAGGCACTCCTGACCCCTTTGAATATTGTGCATGGGCAGAAACAATGTCAAATAGTGGACAATCTCTTTTCCCACTGAGCAAACTTTGGAATACCAGGCCAGTTGCTGCTGGGGTTTTCCACTGGCTTTATTGTTGTGTACAGGTGGCTAATAGCAATATAAACAAGCATTTGTCAATGCCAAACGTTTGCTTGCAGGTATTTGCAGTGGTGTTTGGCATGTATGGTGCTTTACCCTAATGCCCTGTGTGATTGCTGGTATTTGCACAATAAATTGTCAGCATGACCTTGTTGTTACCCCCATTGTGCGCTACATAGGCGGAAACACGTTTGGGGAGGATGTGAAAAATGACAGCTGTACTGTTCATAAGGAAGTGTTGTAAAATGGCAATGTTGAAAATCTGGAGTGGAAATATTGAAAATTCGCAAACCTACGAGCGTGCGTGGGAACTGTGCAATGCACACTCGTAAAACAGTCATTTGTAGGATTTTTTTCACCAAATTTTCAGCACCACCATTTTAAAACCTCTGCTAATGAACAGTGTCACAGTGATTTTCTTACTGTGTCCCATACATTGATTTCGCACACCGACTGCATCATTGTGCACTACATGGGCGGAAAGATGTTTTGGGCAGGATGTGAAAAATGACAGCTGTACAGCTCATAAGGAGGTGTGGTAAAATGGCAATGTTGAAAATCTGGAGTGAAAATATTGAAAATTCACAAACTTACGAGCCTGCGTAGGAACTGCGCAACACACGCTCGTAAAACAGTCATTTTTTGGAATTTTGGCACCAAATTTTCAACATGGAGTTTTTGGGACCCCTTCTCATGAATGATGTCACTGTCATGGTGTTATTCAAGGCCAAAGGGTGATTTTGCGCAGTGACTGTGCAGTGCCTGCGAAATCACCCTTTGGGCCTGAATAATGTCATGACAGAGTGACATCATTCATGAGAAGGGGTCCACAAAACCCCATGTTGAAAATTTGGTGCAAAAATTCCAAAAAATGACTGAGATATGCAATAAAGTTGAAACCCCCCTATGTAACCCATTATACAGCTTACTGGCATTTCCTCAGTTCGCGGTCGGCTTTGAAGAGTGCAGACGTGTTCCCGGTCCACCGAAGATCATCGCACCGGAGTCTGGAGGTAGGTATGGGGTGAGGGGTGTGGGAGGCTGGGTGAGCAGTGGGTGGGAGGCGGGTTGTGGGGGCTGGGAGGCGCGCCGCAGACCGTTTTGTTTCCAGGTTAAAAAAAAAGATGGCGTGGGACCTTTTCCATGCTGGGAGGGCTCCCAGCATGGCAGAAGATGGCTGGGGGCTGAGGGCCGATGGGGATTGGGCACCCCGTCTGCAAACTATGCTGGGGGGGCGAGGAGCTGACAGGGGATTGGGCACCCCCGTCAACAAAATAAACGATGGTTTGCCATGCTGTGGTGGGCTCCCAGCATGGCAGCAGGATGGCTAGGGGGACCATGGAGCCAATGGGGTATTGGGCACCCCATCAGCAAACAACATTTGCCACACTGGGGTGGGCTCCCAGCGTGGCACCAAAGCTTTGGGGGGACGGCGTGACGTGCGCGGGGGGAAGGTAGCGCATGATGCAAGGGAGGGCAGTGCTCAGTATGGCGGCGGTGCTTTCCTTTGAAGCAAAGGAACACCGCCATCATACTGAGCTCCTGCACCCATTGGTGCAGGACCACCATGCCTGCTCAAGGGAGCAGTGCATCGGGTGGGAGAGGCACACCTCCAAGTGTGCTACTCTTCCAAAACGTTCCTTGCACATGCGAGCAAGCAAACATAAAAAAGACATATTTTAGAGGCTGTTGTGCATTATGTATATTTCTCTTGCAGAATTTAAAAAATATGAACAAATAGGTGCATTGTGTAGAAAAAGCTAGCAAAGCGTGTAAGTTAACACAATGTCATCAAATACTATAGGATTATTTTGCCAGAAATTTCCATTGTTAATGAGTGAAATGATCAGGGCTCTGACATTTTTGGTGTGTGTGTGTGTCTGTGTGTGTGTGTGTGTGTCTGTATGTTTGTGTGAGTGTGTGTGTATACATATATATATATATACATACATATATATATATATATATATATATATATATATATATATATATATATATATATATATATATAACACGATGTGCCAGTATAGTTAAAGGATTAGTAGGCAGATAATGTTAAACCCCAAATTCTGAACCTTAATAACTTTGCAACCATGAATCAACAGATTTGCACACCATTTGGAATGGAGGTTTTGCATGGTAGATATCATAATTTTTCAAGTTGTGTTTCAATTGGACTTGCAGTTTTCATGCAGATAAGTGCCAAAAAACTTGTTTTTTGCTTTTTTTTGTACTTTTTTGATTATTTTTGCCCATCATGTGGTGGTCACACCATTTAGTATTTTGGTCTGAAAGTTTCAGGGTTGCAAAAGGTGTTGTCTAAGAACAATCCTACATTGGTTTAGTGAAAACATATTAATCTGTTCCATAGTTATTCAATTTCTAATTTGTGGGTTCTGAGCATGCTCAATTCAGTCTAAGATAGTATGTTTTGTGCAAAGGGATTGGGCTCACGATCAAGGATTTTGTCACCTCGTAAAGGGGGAATTATAAAATCCCTTTCATGAGGAAAAATTACCCATTTGCGAACTGCCATCTTCTTTTCATTTTCCCCCAAACAAAATGTTATAGCTTGACCCACGACTGACTTCTTTTGCAAATGAAGCATGGGTTTTGTTCAAGGTGACACCCTCTACAAACCCATGGCTTTGGTTTCCTTCATTTTGGCCAAAACAACTGCCATTTTAAACTTTGAAATTCTTCATTCATTCCCCTTTTGCAAGCCGATCCCCATTTGTGATGTAAAAAAATCCTTGATTGCTACTTAGGGACCAGGTGGCCCTATCTTGCGTACAAGGATCAGCTCATGAAAGGAGATTTTGGCAACTCGTGAAAGGGGATTAGCTCATGAAAGGTGAGTTTATCAGCTCGCGAAAGGGGATTGGGTGTTTGAATCCCCTTTCAAGGGCTGACAAAATCCTGTTTTGTGAGCTGACAAAATCCCCTTTTATGAGCTGACAAAATCCTTGATCGTCATTTCCCTACCAGATGGCCCTTCTCGCAAACAAGGATTGGCTCGCCAAAAGGGGATTTTGTCTCGCAAAGGGGAATTTTTTAATTCCCTGTTTGTGAGGTGACAAAATCCCCATTCATGAGCTGTCAAAATGCCCTTTCACGAGCCAATCCCATTTTGCGAGCTGACAAAATCCTTGATTGCCATTCTGGAAAAGTGTGGTTCCTCTATGGAGGTACCCACAGTGGAGACCAAGGAGGAAGCTGGCAATCTCCACAAAGCAGACCCACAGGAGGGTGGCATGGAACCCCACAGGTGAAGGAAACAACTCCTGGTGGGGAACTCCATTGTTAGGAAGGTAGAACTGAGGGAGGAAGGGGAGAGTGTGGTAAGGTACCTGCCTGGCACCATGGCTTGGAGGGACAGGGAGCCAATCCTCAGGATCACAGGAGCAGCTGCACAGGAGAGGGAGCTAGATGTCATTGTCCACCTAGGGACAAATGACCTGGCTAAGAAAGGGATCAGAGCAGTGCAAGAAGCATTTGTAGAGATGGGGAGGGGCCTTAGACAAATAGCACACATGGTAACCTTCTTGGAGGTGCTGCCTGTCTATGGCATGGGTGAGGCTAGGGTGCTCCACACCATGGGATTCAATCAGTGGTTGAAAAACTGGTGCAGAGCTCAGGGATTTGGCTTCATTGGGGACTGGGGGTCCACCTGGAGGGATGCAGACCTATACTGGCATGATGGTCTGCATCTGTCCAGGAAGGGAACCAGGATCCTAGGTGTTAGGTTTGAATACTTCATTGACAAGCATTTAAACTAGTCAAGGGAGGATGCACTGGAAAGGAGCAGGGAGATCCTAGTCTCCCCAAAATATCAGGGTACTAAGTGAGGTAGACACCAACATAGAGAAGTCGATAGGGAGAAGTGCAGGGGTAAATGGAGAAAGTGACAAATGCAATAAGGACAGGGATGGGGCAAAAAGGGGTAAGGCCATCAAGAAATGGAGAGTAATGAGTACCAATGCCCGTAGTCTGGGCAACAAGCTCCCTGAACTGGTGGCCTTGATGGAAGAGGGATGCCTGGATATCGTAGCAGTCACAGAAACATGGTACACAGAGAACCATGACTGGGATGTTAACATACCGGGGTACACAACCTACAGGAGAGACAGGGAGGGCAGAAGAGGGAGTAGCTCTCTATGTAAGGGAAGGGATAAAAGCAACTGAACAAAAGAGTAAACAGGGAGGAGAGGAGGCACTGTGGGTCACCTTAGAGACTGGAAATGGCACCACAATCCACACAGGGGTTGTATATAGACCCGATGTCAGGGGAAGGGAATGGACAAAGATATGACAGAAGGCATACTTAGGATGGCAGAGAAAGGGGAGATACTGTTGATGGGGGACCTTAATATGCCAGATGTTAACTGGAGCACCTTTGTGGCAGCCACATCCAAAAGCAGGGCAATTCTTGATGCCCTTCAGGTGGCATTCCTCAGAAAGCTAGTTTTGGAACCTACTTGTGAGGGAGCAATCTTAGACCTCATACTCTCAAATGGGGACAGTGAGAGGATCTCAGATCTAGAAGTGGGAAGCCATTTGAAGCAAGTGACCACCAAACAGTGTGGTTCATGATAAACTCAGCTACAGAGTCAAGCCATACAAAAAGTGAGGGTTCTGGACTTCAGGAGGGCTGACTTTGGCAAGAAGGGAGAGTGCTTTAGAAAAGCACTAGCAAACAGGATAGAAGGAGGGGTGGAGCAACAATGGGGAAATATCAAAACTGCCATCTCAGAGGCAACAAGCCTTTGTGTGAAGCAAATAAACAAATCAAAATGAAAGAAAAAGCAACTATGGTTCTCAAAAGAGGTGGCGGTGAAGGTTAGGGAGAAAAAGATATCATTTAGGAAGTATAAGAAAACACAGAAGGAGCAGGACAGAGAATTGTACCAGTTAAGGCAAAAGGAAGCAGGGACGGTAGTCAGAATAGCAAAGGCACAAACTGAGGAAAAGATAGCTAACTCAGTTAAGAAGGGGGGGATAAAACCTTTTATAGGTATATCATGGAGCATAGAAAGACAAAGGGAGGGATAGTGAGGCTGAATAGAATGGATGGTGGGTGGGCAGAGAGTGACAGTGAAAAAGCAGGGATACTGAATGAATACTTCGTTCAGTATTCACAAAAGAGGAAGTGGGGAAGGTGCACAATCCAATTAACAGAAGCACTCTGGAGAGGGGTGTCGATCCCACTCCTTTCACAGAAGAAAGGGTTCTGAAAGAACTCCTAAAACTGAAGGTGGACAAAGCAATGAAGCCAGATGAAATTCACCCCAGAATTCTAAAAGAATTAAGCAGAGAACTAGTGACACCACTGACTACCCTTTTTAACAAATCATGGGAGGATGGTGTGGTACCTGAGGACTGGAAGAAGGTGGATGTGATTCCCCTTCACAAAAAGTGGGACCAAGACAGAGGCAGGAAACTACAGACCTATCAGTTTGACCTCTGTGGTAAGGACAGTGATGGAATCACTTCTGAAAGAAAGAATTGTTGAGTACCTAGAGGCCAGTGGGGCAGATGACCCAAGGCAGCATGGGTTCACAGGGGGAAGATCATGTCAGATGAATGTAATTGATTTCTTTGACTCGGTGACCAAAGTAGTAGACCAGGGAGGGGCTGTGGACATGGCCTACCTAGACTTTAGCAAGGTATTTGACACAGTCCCACACAAAAGATTAGTAGTCAAATTAACCAGCCTGGGGAGAGGGTCCCAGGGTGGTAGCCTAGGTAAAACATTGGCTGAACAAAGGACACAGAAGGTAATTGTAAATGGAGTCCACTCTGAAGAAAGAGGGATACTAGTGGGGACTGCAGGGTTCAGTACTGGGTCCATTCCTTTTAATGTCTTTATAAGTGACATTGCAGAGGGACTGGAAGGAGAAGTATGCCTCTTTGCAGATGACACAAAGATCTGCAACAAGGTTGATACACAGAAGGCGTGGAAAGGATGAGAAGAGTTGGCAAGGTTGGAGGAATGGTCAGAAGTATGGCAGCTTGGATTCAATGCAAAGAAGTGCAAAGTAATGCACCTGGGAAACAGAAACACAGGGGAAGATTACACAATGGGGAGAGGTAGTAACAACAACAAAAATGGAAAGGGACCTGGGGGTAATCATATCAGATGACCTTAAAGTTAGCAAGCAATGTGAGAAGGTGGTAGGGAGGTCTGGGGGAATACTGGGACATATAGGGAGAGGTATCATCAGCAGAAAACAGGAAGTTGTTATCCCCTGTACAGACAGTTGGTGAGACCCCATCTGGAGTACTGCGTCCAGTTCTGGAGACCCCATCTTCACAAGGACATAGACAGGATGGAGGCAGTTCAGAGGAGGGCAACTAAAATGGTGTAGGGTCTGCAAGAGAAGCCATATGAGGAGAGACTAAAGGAGCTTAATATGTATACCCTTGAGGAAAGGAGGAGAAAGGGGACATGATAGAAATGTTTCAGTACCTCAGTGGAATCAACAAAGTCCAAGACGGTAGCATCTTTCAGAAAAAGAGATGTGCAAGAACAAGGGGACACAATCTGAAGATAGAGGGGGGAAGGCTCAGGGGCAATGTGAGGAAGTATTTTTTCACAGAGAGGGTGGTGGATGCATGGAACAGTCTTCCTGAGGAGGTTGTGGGGTCTAAAACTGTGGTAGAATTTAAGAATGCATGGGACAGGCAATTTTTGTGGGGGGTAGGAAGAAATAGGCTGTTGGTTGAAAAGGATCTGCTGCTTATCCTCTAGGTAGGGAAATGGGCAGACTTGGTGGGCCAAGCAGTCCTTATCTGCCGTCAAAGTCTATGTTTCTATGTTTCAGATCAGATGGCCAAAATCTGATGATCAAGGATTTATCACGAATGAAGATTTTGACAGCTCGCGAACAGGGACTGACCTTGCGAATGGGGATTTTGCCACCATACAAACTAGGAATTTAAAAACGTTGCCAGTGCACTGTAAATGAATGGTTTGGTTTTTGGGCTTGAAATTTGCAGGGTATAAAGGGGTGTCCCAGAAATGTGAATTATGCTGTTTACCTGTAGGTGTAAAAAACTTAATTGGTTCCATAGATATGAAGTTGAAATTTTTTCCATAGGATAACACTGCAGCACCCACAGTGACTTTCGGTGCCCGCATCTCGGAAATTATGTGATATATCAATTTTTCACTACCCTTTGCATGGAGTAAGCATGTATGGATGTTTTTAAGTAATGATTACTACTGCAGTGGAATTTCTTTCACAGATAGTATGGTTAGTTTTCCAAGGGTTCCTTTTCAGCACTATGGGGCTACTGTATGGCTCCATTGTTATGTGTAAGTGGAAGCACTGGGCCCAGAGGACTCATGCTCCCACAGACACATATTGTTATGCACAAATAGGCAGCTTGGTGGAAGCATGGGGCCCCGAGGGCCAGTACTTCCACCAACACATACCACTTAGTAGTTACATTTCACTTTCTCAAAAAGTAAGGAAATTCATTGCAAAAGATTTCATTAATGCATCAGTTAGGGTTGAAGCAACAAAAGTAGAGAAATTAGACATTGGGGTTCAGCCCCTAACCACCATCCGACCACCCCACCCCTATCCTGGGGTTGTTAGGCTTAACTCTCACCCTGTTCTCCTATGCTGTACCATGCCAGCCTCTTTACACAAGGAATGGGGTGAGAGTTGGGCCTAAGGACCCCATGGCAAACCCCATTGCCTTTTGGTGTCTGGGGATAGGGGTGGGGTGGTCAAATGTGAGTTGAGGGGCCCTAATGTCTCATTCCCTACTTTTGTTACTTCAACTAACTGATGCATTAACAGAGTTTTTTGCAATTAATAAATATATATATATATATATATATATATATATATATCATACTGGCGTGGCAGTTTAATGTTAAACCTCACATTTTGCACTTTAATACCTTTGGAACCACTAAAGGGATCTGCGCACAGTTTGACACACTTTATATGTATGGGAAGGTATCTTGATGTGCCCAATTTTGTGTCAATCCCTTTTGTAGTTTTCAAGATACAGAGTGTTGAAAAAACAGAGGGTTTTGCTCTTTTTGGCTGTTTTTTTGCTCACCTGTATCTCAAAATTGGGCTAACATTAGTGGCTGAAAATTTCAGGATAGAAAGCCTTAACCTCACAGATGTGCCTTATACCCCAACAATCAGTAGAACAGGTAAGAATAGGAAGCCTGCAGTACAGTTGAGATTTCATATAACTGACTAATGTGTTCTACTGAGCATTAGGGCATGAGTTGGTTTAAGAGTGCTAATCCTTATGAGTGTGTGTAACATAAGCTGTTGTAAGTGTTGCGGTTATAGTTCTGTATGTTAGCCATGTGTGCAACTGTGTTGTGAATCTGGATGTGATATTATGATTCTACACCCTAACATGATATTTCCAGCCTATCAAGGGCATGACAGAAACCCTAACTGGTGCATGAACAAAGTTTTTTACATTTACTATATACAGATAAAAGATAGATAGATAGATAGATAGATAGATAGATAGATAGATAGATAGATAGACAGACAGACAGACAGACAGATAGATAGATAGATAGATAGATAGATAGATATAGATATATATAGTTAGTATATATATATATATATATATGTATATTATATATATATATATATATATATATATATATATATATATATATATATATAATACAAAAACTACAGTAATGCACTAGTTAGGGTTGATATGTCTTTCAAAATATGGAAATGAGTTGTTAGTTTTGTCAGCCCTAACACCCCACCCTACCCTCTCCCACCCAACCATATAACCTTATCCTACCCCTCCACCCTCCACACACCAACAGGCATTGGGGGTGCCTTGGGGTATCAGCCCTAACACTCACCCCATTCAGTAGTAAATAAGCTGAGTTGGACCCTAACGCTCACCACATTGTCCTAAACTGTGTCCATGTCTGCTTATTTACTTACTTATGGAACTGGGTGAGCGTTAGGGTCCATCTCAGCTATTTACTTGTGGAATGGGGTGAGCATTAGGGCTGATTGCTCAAGGCACCCCCAATGCCTGATCAATGTATGAGATGAGAGGGTGGATGAAGGATACAGTTGGTGGGAGAGGGGATGGGATGTTAGAGTTGGGAACCCTAACATCACATTTCCATACTTTGAAAGGCATGATATCAACCTAACTAGTGCATTAATGTAGTTGTTTGCATTATATATATATATATATATATATATATATATATATATCATGGTAGCACGGTAGTGCTACCATAGTTAGGGTTGAGGAGCCATTTACATGTTAAACCCAAAATTTTGCACCTTAATAACTTTGCAACCGTTTGATGGATTTGCCTGAAATTTGGAATACACGATTAAGACCCATTCGTCTTGGGATCTGCCATGTTTTGTACCAGTTGGATACACTGCTGTGGAGTTATTAAGCATGATCTGCGCATGCATTTATGCTTTTTCTGGAATTCTACGGTCGCACCTACAGGTCACACAGTTTGCGCGACCAGCCCGAAATCTTCAGGGAACATGCGGCCAGAGTCCCCGATGTGCCTTTTGAAGATTTCATAAAAAAATATTAAACTGTTCAAATGTTATGGCAGTCCAAATTTCAATTTTTTTTCCCATAGGAGAACATTACGGCGTTCGCCGTGCCTTTGAGGGCCCGTATCTCGAAAATGGTGCGAGATACGGAGTTTTTGTCAAAAAATTATAGCCCCTGGGCTACATATAAAACTAGCCAGAGAAGTGATAATACATATGACTTTTAAATTTTATTTCTATGTAGTACGGTTACTGAGATATAAGCAATTTACTATTACAACTACTGATTTTTGTGTTCCGCGAGTCATTATTTTGCATACATTCTTTCTACTCACTGTCTTTCTCTATACAGCTTTTGGGGAAAACCAGCCTGTGCACTTACATTACTCTTACCATTACCATTTCTGCTTGCGGTTCCATACCCGTTTCACTTACCGTTCACGTTTACGCCACCAGGTGCGTTACCCTTTTGCGTTTTCATTTGCGGTTGCGTTTCCGTTGTTTTTAACATTTCTGTCTACAGTACTGTTACTCTTTCTGTTTCGCTTTGCGTCACCATGCGCATTACGATTTGCTTTTGCGGGCACAATGTTACAATGTGACAAGACATCACCCCCGCGCTCCCGCCGCTGCATTACATTCACTATTTCTCATTATCATTCTCAAAAAGAAGGGAAATTAGAGGCAAAAAACTCGGTTTAATGCATCAGTTAGGGTTGTTCCACAGCGACAAAAGTAAGGAAATTCGATGTTAAGGTTGAAACCCCCTTTGCACCCCTCAGCCCACCCCTAACTGGAGATCGAGGTGTGCATTGGGGTCATCGGTCCTAACTGTCACCCCATTCTCCTATTCCTCAGCTTCTTTCCACATGTGATGGGGTGACACTTAGGGCCGATGACCCCAATGCGCACCCTGATTCCAGTTGAGGGGGTGGGCTAATGCATTAAATGGGTTTTTTGCCTCTAATATATATATATATATATATATATATATATATATATATAATTATGGTAGCATGGTAGTGCTACCATAGTTAGGGTTTAGAAGCCTAAGATTAAGGTTAAATTGTGGAATTTGCACCTTAATAACTTTGACACCATTCAACAGATTTGCCTGAAATTTGGTAGACTTGGGGCATAACCATAGATCTTGGGATCTGGTAACTTTCGTACCAGTTGGATATACAGCTGCGGAGTTATTAAGCAACATCTGTGGGCACAATTACTTTTTTTGCACATTCTTTGCTTGCACCTACAGGTCGCATAGGTTGTGCAACCAGTCCAAAAACTTCAGAGAATGTGTGGCCAGGGTCCCCGATGTGCCTTTTGAAGATTTCATGAAAAAAGTTTGAACGGTTCAAAAGTTATTCAAAAAACAAGTTCCCATTGTAAGTCAATGGGAAAAGTTAACAAAAAGTTCAACACTTTCTCAAATGCAGTTTTTAGTGTGCAAATGTCCCTAGTAGTGTCACAAATCTGCCATTTTGTTTTCAGTTACTGATCACAGAAATGCTTGGCATTTAACATTGGGACCATCTAGGGACCCAATTCTGTTTGTGTTTACCTATTTGAGCCCTGAGGATACTAGCCATGTCTTTATTTTGGGGTTAAACACCCTAGAAATATGTTTTTCAAATTTCTGGGAAAAGTAGTGTCACACTTGTGACACTTTCGCAAACTTTTGTGAAAGCTTTCACAAATCACGACACTACTGTACTTTTCTAGGCATGGCCAAAATGACAGGAATTCTTTGCCACCCTGCTGCAAAAAAAACAGTCTGGTCTTTTGGGCTGAAATTTGGAGGGAAGGCAGCCAACATCTCACAGATGTGTCTTTTGGTGGTTTGGTGACTAAATATTGCATGGATGCAAAGTTACGGTACTCCAAAGTTGACTGTTTTCCCCATAGACTAACATGGTGGCGTCCACCGTCCCTTTCAGGGCTAGTATCTGAGAAATGGTGCGAGATACAGAATTTTCATCATGACAATGTGTAGCCCTATGGCTATGCATTTAGTGAAAACCTAGCCAGGAAACTCATGAATCATGTGAAATTAAAAAATTTTTTTCTAAGCTCACAGTTCCTGAGATTTAGCCAATTTAGTATTCCAACAGCTCATTTTCTGCTCTGAGGATGTTTATTATGCATACAGTACATTCTTTGCACACACTGTGTTTCTCTATACAGCTGTTGGGCAAAAACAGGGTGTGTGCTTCTGTTACTGTTACAATTAGCATTTCCACTTGCGTTTCCGTACCCGTTTGTGTTACTATTCCTGTGTATTCCACCGTGTGTGTTGCGTTCTCTTTTAAGTATGTGGTTGCATTCACGTTTCCATTTCTGTTTCCTTTGATGTTATTTCTGCTGTTAATGTTACCATTTACATTTCCAATTGTGGTACTGTGACCGTGCATGTTATGGTTTGCAATTTCTTATGCACTTGCATCTCCTTTTGTGTCACTGTTTGCTTTGGCATCACTTTGCGCTTGTGTTTCTACTAATGTTTGCTTTACCATTTACATTTCAGTCACCATGTGCGCAACCTTTAGCGGTTGCATTTCCTTTGCACTTACTGTTACTATGTTACAAAAAATCACAAGCTGGGGGGCCCCAAGCTCCCACCACCACATTCCATTCACTATTTGTACTGCACATTCTCAAAAAGAAGGGAAATTGGAGACAAAAAAACTCTGTTTAATGCATCAGTAAGGGCTGTTCCACAGCAACAAAAGTGAGGACATTTGCTGTTAGGGTTGAAAGACCCCTTGAACCCCTCCAGCCCATCACCCCAACCACCAATGGGGTGTGCATTGGGGTCATTGGTCCTAACTCTCACCCCATTCTCCTATACTCAGCTTGTTTACACATGTGATGGAGTGAGAGTTGGGGCCGATGACTATCACCCGAACCCCAGTGAGTGACGAGCTGAGGGTGCAATGGGCCTTTCAACCCCTGAGCCCTACTCACTTTTGTCTGATAAAACAACCTAACTGATGCATTAAACAGAGATTTTACCTCTATATCTATATATATATATATATATATATATATATATATATATATATATATATATATATCTTATATACTGGCCAGTAGGGCCAGTATATTAGGGTTAAACTCAAAATGTTGCACTTTAATAATTTTGCAAGCATTACTCCTATGTACCTCAAAGTTTGCAGGCGCAGTGTGGTACCATAGATCTCTGGATCTGTAAACCTTTGTTCTGGTCAGATTTGTGGTTGTGGAGTGTAAAAAAGTGTTATAATCCTCAACTTTGTGAAATTGTTTGCTCGTCTCCACAGTACGAATGGTTTATCCATCTGGTTCAAAAGTTTCAGGGTGAATGCGGACTGGGTCAGGGAAGTGCTTTTTGAAGGTCTGGTGAAAAAATATTAATCCATTCAAAAGTTATTAAAGTTTAAAGTTTCCCATTATAGCCTATAGGAAAAATATATGTGCACCATGAACTGAGCATGCTTAGAACCTGAGATATCAAACATTAATAACTTTTGAATGCATTTCAGTTTTTTTACCAAACCAATGCTGAATTGTTCCTTAGGAGAACCTCTTTCTACCCTGAATATATCAGGCCAAAATTACAGACTGTGTGGGTGCAGCAAGTTGTGAAAATTTCCCATAAGATAACACTGGAAACAGCCCCAAACTATCAGTTTCTTTGCCACTTTATAGCAAAAGATCAGATAGGTCATTTGGGTTGAAATTTGCAGGGTGGCAAGCCTTTGCCCTACTGATGTGCCATGTGGTAGTTTGGTGAAAAAATTTGCACATTTTCATAGTTACAGTACTCTGAAGTTGTGCAATGTCCCATAGAATAACATTGCTGTGCCCACGGTGACATTTTTGTGCCCATATCTCGAAAATGTTTCGGGATATGGATTTTTCGCTAATTGCAACTTATTCCACCTTTAGAAGGACTAAGCATGCATGGAGGCTTCCAAGTCATGATTATGACTGTAGTCAAATTATTTCCATAGTTGCCATGGTTACTGAGATATTGCCAATTGTGAGTTATGAGGGTTTGTTTTCATGTCTCTAGGCCTGTAGTACGTCTCTGTACTTATGTGTAAGTGGGAGTGCATGGCCCAGAAGGCCCATACTCCCATATATGCATACCATTATGCATAAAATTGGAGTGGGGCCATGCCATTATGCAGTGCGGTCCCTGCACTCCCACAGGGAAAGGAGGATTCATTACAATGTCTCTACACCTATGGATATATGGTAGCACAAGGTCCAAGACATGGATAACATTACGTACTCATGGCAGCGTGAACTTATGTATAAGTGGTATTTGGTACTTTCACAAAAGTAGCATTGGCAGTTTTGCAAAAGTACTGGCACTTTCGCTAAAGTACCAGGTAGTTTCGTGAAAGTACCAGGTAGTTTTGCAAAAGTACTGGTACTTTGGGGAAAGTACCAAGTAGTTTCTCAAAAGTGCTAGGTAGTTTCACAGAAGAACCATTGATTGACATGGGAGAACTTTTGCAAAAGTCCCTCAGTACTTTTGAGAAAGTTCCCCCATCCAAACCATTGGTACTTTCAAGAAAATACCAGTACTATTGTGAAAGTACAACTGGAAATCAGCCCCAAACCTCAGATTTCTTTGCCACATCATAACAAAAAAATGGTTAGGGCTTTTTGGCTGAAATATGCAGGGTGGCAAGTATTTGGCCCACAGATGTGCCTTTTGCTGGTTTAGTGAAACAAGTTTTAATGGTTCCATGGTTACGGCACTCTGAAGTTGTGCAATTTCCCATAGGATAACATTGAAGTGCCCGTAGCACCTGCAGCACCTTTTGGTGACCCATATCTCAAAAAGGTTCAAGGTACGCATTTTTTGCTACTCGCTGCTTAGTTCACCTTTAGGTGGACTAAGCGTGCTTGGAGGTTTACAAGTCATAATTACAACAGCAGTGGAATTTTTCCCATACTTGCTTCGGTTAATGACATATTACCAAATTTGTGTTACAGTGGTTCCTTTTTGAGTCTCTAGGCCTGTGGTATGTCTCTGTACTTATGTGTAAGTGGGAGCACAGGGCCCAGAGTGCCCATGCTCCCTCATATGCATACCATTATGCAAAAGTGGGAGGGAGGCATGACATTATGCAGTGCTGGGAGCACATGGCCTAAAGGGCTCTGTGCTCCCACAGGTAGATGAGGGTTCATTGCAATGTCTATACACTTATGGATATATGGTAGCACAGGGCCCATTGGGCCCCACTCTAAGAAATTGAGAATATTAAGTATTCATGGCAAATTGAGGGGAACCCAGGGCCCAGGTATACTATTACATTGCACTTTCTCAAAAAGAAATGACATCCATTGCAAAAAAAAAATGAATTAATGCATCATTAGGGTTGCAACATCAAAAGTAGGAAAATTTCACCTTAGGGTTCCCAAGGGAAAGACTGTACACCACTGTGGATGCAGGAACAGGCATGAAGGATGTGTTTTGGTATTTTGAACCCTAATGCTCACCCCATCCCATGAATAAGGTAAGATAGGCATAGTATAGGACAATGGGGTGAATATTGGGGTTCAAAATGCCAACACACATCTGTCATGCCTGCCCCTGCATGTACAGTGGGGGTGCTGTCTTACCCTTGGGAACCCTAATGTTGAATTTCTCTACTTTTGATGTTGCAACACAAATAATGCATTAACACAGTTTTTTGCAATGAATATATATACTGTGGTGCGCAGCAGGATGAAGCGCAGTACTGCAGAATTTTTCAGTAGAGTTACTGCAGCAAACAGTGTAATTTCAATGGGAGTTAATCCCCTTTGTCATGCAGTAAACCTGTTACACTGTGCTTCATCTTGGTGGGTTTGACTGTATATGCATATGTATGTATATATATATATATATATATATATATATATATATATATACACACACACACATATATTCATTGAAAAAAAACTTTGTTAGTGCACCAGTTACAGTTAAGGTGACAAAAGTAGGAAAATGTGGTGTTAGGGTTCCCAAGCCTAACACCTACCCCACCCTGTAGGCAGCAACAGAAAAAAACATTTTGAGTTCACCTCTCCTGAATCTTCACAAATCAGTTGTGAGGTGTACCTTGGGGTTGTCATCCCTAAAGCTTTCCCCATTCCATCAGTAAATAAGCTGAGAAGTGTAGATTAAATGAGAATGGGGTTAGCATTGTGGCTGACAACCACAAGGTACACCTCACACCTGATTTGGGGACACTCCGGAGTATTATTTTTTTAAGATAGTAGAACTGTATCCTCAATCACTCAGGTTCCTACAGGATCTGTATGAACATACCCATTTGCCTGTCCTTCCAACCCTGCATGAATGGCTACATCCATGTTGATGTGGGAGCACAAGGTCCTCTGGACTCTGCACTTCCAGTTGTGCTAAAAATCTATTTATTTACTTGGCTGAATGGGTTATTCAACTTCCAATATTATCTTATGGGAATTTTCATGTGTTTCAATTTTTGGTTTTTTATATGCTCTCTAAATTGTTGAGGTGGTGGGTATTATGTATTATCCCTATAGTACTCATTAAGACCTTTGTTTTGATATATAGATTACCCCTTAACTATAAATATTGAGGGAGTTATGACTTGTTGAAGATGAAATGTGAAAGAAAAATAAGACCAAAATCTTTTTTTTTTTTTTGCAGGAAGTGATTCTTTTCCATAGCAAACAAAAGACCCATATGAAAAATAATTATTTTATACAAAGGAAAATATAAAAAAAACAAAAAACTAAGTCTAAAATATTTTTTCTAACAAGGCCATCCATTTTTGTATGAATGAAAAAAGCAGGCACAAAAGGATTCCTTTTACAAAAGAAAGCATTGCAAAAGTCCAAAACCTTTTTTTGTTTTGAGAGCATCCTTTTTCGTATGAACGAAAAAGCCATATCAAAAAGGATTCCTTCATAAGAAAAAAGAATTGCAATAGAAAAAAAAAACTATGCTCAAAATCTTTTTTTTGCATGAGGGCATCCTTTTTTGTATAAATAAAAAAATATATAAAAAAAGAATTTGGATGTAGTTTCTTTTTTCTGATTCTTTTTTCATATGAAGGGATCCTTTTTCATATGTTTTCTTCATTCATGCAAAAAAGGAAACACTCATATGAAAAAAGAATCATGAAAAAAGAGTCCACATTCTTTTTTTATATGAAAGGATCATTTTTCATATGGCCAGTTTCCTTTTTTGAATGGTAATATCAAAAAAGAAAATTGAGTCAGGAAAAAGAGATTTAAAATTAAAAGAAAAAATGTGGGGGGCATTTTTCCAAGAACTGAGTGCAGAATCCAGTTAATAGGGTCCAGATGAGCAAGATGCATGTGTTGGTGTGTGTGCAGGATGTCATTTTTGTGGTATTTGAAAATAGAAAAAAAGAAACAAGAATACAAAAAAGGATTGTTTCCTTATGAAAAGGTTTATCCCCATATGAAAAAATATCCTTTTTCATATGGACTCAAATTTCTTGTTTTGTTCTGAGAAGCTATCCAAAAGACCATACTGAACATGATCAGAAGTAACATTTTAAAATGTAATAACCTTGGAATGGATTAATATTTTTTTCACCAAATCAGCAAAAGGCACCACTGTGGCACATGTCCTCTCTACCCTATAACTTACAGACCAAAATTCCAAATCATATAGGCACTAGGTGATGACAGAAAAATATATATATTTTTTCACTTTTTCATTATCTACATCTTGGAAGCTGCACATCCATCCGAAACAAAACTTTTTAAGTCAAGAGAACTGTCCGCTGGGGCCACACATGCAAAATTCTGAACAAATCTGTTGAACAGCTGTGAGGCTATTAAAGAGCAAAACTTTAGTTTTAACTTAGAAGCCTCTCCTCAACCTACCTATAGTGGCACTACAATGCCACTATAATATATTTAGTTTTTTATTCAGATAATAAGCAAAGTAGGGGTGGACGTAAGTTGCATATTCATGGAACTTTCACGGAATTTTGGAAATGTCACAAACTTTTCCACACTTTCACCATTGGTGAGATCAGAATCTTCTGACTGTGTTTCGTGGATTTTTGCTCTGTTCTGCGGACTTTTTGGGCTGTACTGCTGAATAATTCATTAAACTTCAGAATTTATGCCATCCATAATTTATTATTTTGTGATACTGCCCCGCCACTGATCGTTGGCCCCTGTAAATTGCTTGGCCTCTTGTGTCTAGTGGCCCCCCATCACTGATCATTGGCCCCATGTAAAATCTATCCCTGGTGTCTAGTGGTCCCTCCTCCCACCCATTGCTGGACACATAAAAAAAAAATCTTGTTGCAAAGTGGTCTCACCCCACCCATGGATCATTGGCCCCATGTAAAAAAAATATGTGGTGTCAAATGGCTCCCCTCCACCCACTTATCACTGGCCCAATAGGAAAAAAAATACCTGGTGTCTTGTGGCCCCCCCACATGCCACTCACTGACCCCATACAAAACTAAAATCACTGGTGTCCTGTGATCCACTCCCATCCTTTGATTGCTGGCCCCAAGTCATAAAATCCCTGGTGTCTAATGGTCCCCCCTCACCTGCTGATTGTGGGCACAATGTAGAAAAAATTTTTTAATAATGTTCCCTCCCTGGTGTCTAGTGGATCCTCCTCCCTATCCTTGATCCCCTTTTCAAATATTTGTCCATCATTCCCTATTGTCTAGTGGCCCCCACACCCACTAATCTATGGACCTATATAAAAAAAAGAAATATCTGTTGTCAAGTGGTCCCCCCCACCCGCTACTCACTGGCCCCATACAAAAATGAAATCACTGTTGTCCTGTGATATCCTTCCAACTGCCAATTGCCTCTCCAAAGTCATAAAATCCCTGGTGTCTAGTGATCTCCCCCACCCACTGATGCAGGCACAATGTAGAAAAAAACAGTGAAATAATTTTCCCTCCCTGGAGTCTAGTGGATCCCCTTCCCTATCCCTGATTCCCTGATCCCATTTTCAAACATTTTTCCCTCATTTCCTGGTGTCTAGTGGACCCCCGACCTACTCATCCTGGCAGGTAGTCACCCACCACCCACCCACTCCCCCCATCCCAACCCCAAGCAAGTGACCAGCACAGCCCTCCTCTCTCCTCCATACCTGGCCACCCACTGAGCTGAATAAATGAGCACATGCTTGTACATGTTTGTGTGCCTTGGAGGTGATTATATTTCAATTATGGGGCATGGGGAAAAGCCCCCCATAATATATAACTAACAAAAAAATCACCTCTGTGGCACTCACACTTTGATTGTTGGACAATTGACTGTCATGCAAACTGAGTCGAGATATTGTGTGTCAGGCAAGCACATGTAGGGATTCTGTAGCAGATCCTTATTAGCACAGACCATACTTGATCTACAACGCTTTCTCCTTTCCCCTTTCTTTCCACTGTGATTCCCTTCTGTTTCTTCCATACATTCTTGAGCCACACCACTGTTTTCTTCCTCCATCACCTCTGCTGGAAGGCTGTTCAAGAAATCCACCACTCTTTCTGTGAAGAAGTACTTCCTCACATCTCTCCTGAATATTTCACCCTCTATCTTCATAGCATGTCCCCTTGTTCTTGAGCACCTTTTTTTCTGAAAAATGCTTGCCTCATGTACCATATTTACTCCCATCTGATATTTAAAGGTCTATATCCCCCTCTCTGTCATCATCTTTTCCAGGGTGTACATATTGAGGTCCTTCAGTCTCTCCTCATAGGGCTTTTGATGCAAAACCTTCACCATTTGAGATGCCTTCCTCTGGACTGCATCCACTCTGTCAATGTCCTTTCAGAGATGTGATCTCCAGAACTGGACACAGAAATCTAGGTGGTATCTTACCAGTGATCTATACAGAAGTAACACCACCAGTGTCGTTGTGCTAATGATATCCTTCCCTATGTACCCCAGCACCCCGCTATCCCATCCAACTGCCTTATCTCACTTCCTGGCAACCTTTAGATCATCATATATGATTACCTCAGGTCTCTTTCCTGCTTGTTAGTTGCCAATACCTCTCCACCCATTTTGTACTCTGCCCCTGAGTTTCTGTGCCTGAAGTGCAATAATTTGCACTTTTTCACATTAAAGTCCAGCTGCTATTCCCTTGACCACTCACAGGTTTTCTCAGGTCTTTGCTCATCCTTTCCATCCCCCTTTGAGTGCCCACCCTATTAAAGATGTTGATGAAATCCTCAAAGAGGCAGACCTTCCCTTCCAGTTGCAGTGTCACATATAAAGACATTAAAAAGGATCTGTTCAAGCAATGATCACTGAGGCAGCTAAGAGGTCACTCTCCCTCCCTCCCTCCCTGCCTCAGAGTGAACTCCATTTACCACTACCCTCTCTTGCCTATCCACTAATTAATTTTTTATCTAGTTTACCACATTTGGGCCTACTCCTAAGCTACCCAGCTTGCTTACTGGTTTCCTATGAGGAAAGGTGTCGAAAGCCTTACTGAAATCTATGAAGTCTTCATCCACCACTACATCCCGACCTAATTCCTTTGTCACCCAGTCAAAGAAATCTATCAGATTCATTTGACACAACCTTCCCTCTGTGAACTCATGATGCCTCAGGTATTGTAATCAACTGGTTTCAAGATATTCCACAATCCTTTCCATTAACTTTCCCATCACCAGTGACAGGTTGGCTGACATATAATTGCCAGCCTCCTCCTTACTACTACTTTTGTGAAGTCTGCCTACATCTGCTGTTAAATTCGACTGTCAAAGATGAAGCCAGTACTTCCCTGAGCTCCCTCAATACCCTTGGTTGCACCCCATCTGGCCCCATTGCTTTGTACACCTTCAGATTAGTGAGCCCCTTCAGAACTGTATCTTCTGAAAAAATACTAGTGTCCACCCCTCTCGCTGCTAAGCTTCTGTTACTTTTTTGTGGACCCTCCCCTTCTCCTTCCTTTGTAAACACTGAACAATCTTATTTGTTCATTAGGTCTGCCTGATTCTTGTCCCCCTTTTTAACATTACCATCCCACCCCTGACCATCTTTTTTTCACTTACATAACTAAAAAATATATTGTCCCCATTCATTATCACCTGGGCTATTATCTCTTTGTTTTGTGTCTTTGTGCTCCTTTTGCTTTCTGTGCTTCCACTTGTTTCCCGTAATACACCTCCTTATACTCCTCCCTCTGCATCTCCTTATACCTTTTGAATGCTACCGTTTTAGACTTTACCTTTTCAAACACCTTTTTGAAGAACCACAGTGGTCCCTTTTTACTCTTGCTTTTGCTCAGCTGTTTGATACAGAGGTTTGTTGCCTTTACTATGCTCCCTTTTAGGTTTGCTCACTGTTCCAACACCCCACACAGGCTACCCCCCCATTGGTAGACCCTCCCTGAGGCAGTCACCCGTCTTTATAAAATCTGCCCTCCTGAAGTTCACAACCCTTGCTCTTGTGTGATTCAGTTCCTCACCTGTCCTTATATTGAACCACACTGTACAGTGATCACCGGTTCTCAGCTGGCCTCCCACCTTACATCTGCAACAATGTCCCTCTTAATGAGTACCAGACCCAGTATTGTCCCATCATGAGTGGGTTCACTGTCTAGTTGCCTGAAAGATGCCCCTGAAAAGAGTCCAGAATGTCTCTGATTTAAGCTGAAGCCACTGCTATAAGACTCCAGTCTATATCCATCAGGTTGAAGTCCCCCACCAACAGCACTTCCCGTTTTTCTGCCTTCTTGCCAGTGGCTTCCACTAGTACCTTATCTAATTCCTCTCCTTGTGCTACAGTTCTGTAGATCACTCCAATGTGAATAGTGGCTCCATTCCCTAATCTCCAGGGTGACACACCTAACTTCTGCCTCTCCTTGCATTCCCTGTATCTCTGTCACTTTTGTGATTTCCCTCACAAAAAAGCACCACACCCCTTCCTTTTCTTCCCATCCAGTCCTTCCTCAACATAGCATAGCTTGGTATGGCTATGTTCCAGTCATGGTTTTAAGTGCACCATGACTCAGTAATGGCTACAGTATCCAGGATGGCATCTGCCATGATGGTCTCTAAGTCTGGAATCTTATTTCCTAGACTTCTATCATTTTCATGCATGGCCTTCCAGACATTGTTTTTACTCTCCTTGTTGCCCCATTTTTTTCTTTTTGTCCTTCATCCTCCCCCCCTCTGTTTTAATGCTCCCATATCCTTCCTCCATTGTCTCGACTACCCAGCTGTTTCCTTTATTAATTTTCCCATGTGGTGATTCCTCTCTCCTTAGGTTCCCATTACTCTGTACTTCAGCCTGTGGGGGGGAGTTTCAGCCTCCCTGATTCCTTCTGACAGCCCCTTCAGCTAGTTGAAATGTTCATTGCAGCAATATTTAAACTTTCCACTAAAAATTGTGGCTCTCTCCCAGACACATGCAGGCCATCACCCCTGTATAGGCCCTTATCTTCCATGTGGGTCTCCCATCCACAATGTAGCTAAAGACATCCTCTCTGCACCATTTCTTCAACCATGAGTTGAAACTCTTTGTGCATAGATCCCTGTCATCCACCAGACATAGACAGGTAGCACCTCAACAAAAGACAGTGAGTGAACTACCTGTCTAAGATCCCTTCCCATTTCTCTAAACTGCCCCTGCACTATCCCAGATGTATCCTTAGTCAGGTCATTAGTCCCCAGGTGGACAATAATATCCAGCTCTGCCTCTTGCCTTGTGGTGCTAGTGATCTTCATGATTTGCTTCACATTCTTCCAGGTCATGGTTCTGCATATGCTCCTAACCTTTCTCCCCTTTCTATTTCCAAAACTACCCCCCTCTCAATTGAGTTCCCCACAATAATTTGCTTTCTCCTCCTCAGGGGTACTCTGCCACCCTCCTTTGGGTCTCCACTATGGAGAGCTTCCACATCCTCCCTGGTCACTATCATGGGTGCCACCTGCTGGCAGTCATGCTCCCCCAGTGGAGCATAGTAATTACGTGGTGGTACTAGTTGAGAAATGTGCTTCTGTCCCAGCACTCCACCCATCTAGAGCCCAGCACAGTCCAGTCATTCCTCCTCTCTGTTATCCTCTATGGTAACAGTGGCAAACATGGTGGGTCCTTGTTGGGGGAAGAGCTCTCCAAATCCTAGCCAAATTGGCCTGAAGTCTAGCGACCTCCTCGCCCAACCCAGACAGTGTGCAGGCAGGCCAGAACTGCAGTCTCAACAAGGTATCTCTGAAAACTGCTGCCCCACTGCCACTGCATTGCACCACTCCCAGTATTCTCTAATTATATTCTCCTTATATTTCCTGGAAATACTTTTGTACCCTAACCCCTGATAGGATGCTTCTAGTTTTCTTTGTATTTGTTTGTTTCTATTTGTGTTCTGCCTTCTTTAAATCTCATTATATTCCTACCCTAGATAGGGTGTTGCTTCTATTCCTAGCTTTGGCCCAGCTTTGACCTTCCACCTTTCCCATAAGTGACTATTACATAGTAGTGAACAGGTGCTTTGCCTTAGTCACCTCTGTATTTGCCCATGTTAAGACTTGCTTTTAATAGTCTGTATCTTGCTCAGCGTTAAATTGTGCTAAGTGCCATTAGCACAGCACTAATTAGTATATATTACACTGCACCACATATTCACATCACTATCCCCTTTTTCTGTGCTTAGTATATTAATTAGTGCACATGCCCTATCCCCACTGGCTGGTGCATCACTAATGGCTGAATTTTGCAGTCGTGCATAATCTCCATTTGTACTACTGCAAACTAGGTTCAGGCAGCACAAACATTATGAATATGTGTCCAAAATGTGAAACAGTACTGGAGTATTTCTAAAACCTTGAGAGCTGTCCAATCTCAGTTGCTTAGTAGGTAGCACACTCACCTCTGAGGCCAGGAGATCAGAGAGCTGTGGGTTCAGTTCCCACATCTGGCACTTGGGTTAGTATCCCAGTACTGACACTGTAGTGTAGCATGAGAGGGGTGCTGCACTTCTGAGGTGCTGTCTTTTGGATGAGACATTAAACCGAGGTCCCATCTGCTTGGATTGGTGGTATTTCAGATGGATGTTAAAGATCCCATGGCTCTAATCGAAAAGAGTAGGGTAATTTTTTATTGGAAAACAATATAAGAAAACAAAACAAAGGTAATACATAACACAATAATCATACATCATACTACATATAGAGAAAGAAAACCAGTAAGGAAAATCACAATATCCAATGTACAGGTGAAAAAAACAAAGAAAAGAAAAGCGCAAAGGAAATTTTCATTATGGAATCAGCCACCCCCCCGCACTTCTGTGAAACAGGAATAAAAGAGATTGCGATACAATATAGTTCTCTATATTCAAGTAACCCCTTCAAACAAAATTAGCAGTAATGCTCTCCACCAAAATGCCACTAAAGGTGCTGGAAGATTTTTTTTTTCTAAACAATAAATTCTAGAGATTTCACTTCTGATATGTTCCCTGAGGGCAGGCAAGGTAACCTTTTTTTGTTGTAACACAAACATACAGCGGTTGTGCCAGATGCACCATTTGCAGACTGCAAACAGTGCCCGCAAAGTGAATGGAAAGAAAATCTTCCAACCTGGTCCAAAGTCCCCATAAACCAATTCAGAATATGTCAACCCTGAAAACACAGGTAAGCCCCATGACTGACTCAGTTGAGACCATAAAGGGGCAATATATGGGCACTCAAAAAAAAGATGCTGCATAGATTCCAGTTGACATACCCATGTGTCACGAACACAGTAACATTCAGGCAATTGTTTATGCATCTGATTTCCTTTAACGTTCAATTTGTTGTGACAACACAACCATAAGACATCCCACATCTTTGCTGGAATCCTATTTTCCAATAATTGCTTAGTTAAATACTGGGAATCACAGGGTACCGTAAAACAAGGCGACACCAAGAACATGGTTTGCAGAATAGAGGAGTATAAACATTTTCTATTTTGTGATAACTCCACATCAGGAGACACTTTCCAAATTTTAAGTTTTTTAAATATTTCAATAAGGTATACTGATGAACCAAGTGGAATTTTTGTAAAAGGTTTACAAACAGGAGCATGCCATTTATCTATAAAATACTGAGAACGGGAGGCAAGGCTAAGGGCCCAACAATCTGTCCGGTTGACTAAACTAGGAAAAATATTGGCATTCACAAAGATAGAAAAATAAAATGGCACCGGGTTTATCATTTGAAGACCTCCCTGTTTTATAGGCCAGTAAGTAACTGATCTCTTAACCGGGTTCAGTCTACTACCCCAAAGTAACTAGAAAAACAAATTATACAGCTGAGCTTCAAGAGAAAAAGGGAGAGGAAAAATATAACTAATCAGTAAACATAATGGCAAAATACAAGTTTTAAGTAAAAAAATCCTTTTTTTCCGGGTCATAGGGAACCGTTTCCAATGAACAATTTAGATTCAGCCACTTCCATAGCTTAACTCCAAATACTCGCCGCTGCGTCAACTGGACCAAAAATAACCCCCAACATGCAAATTTTCTGGGAAGGAATAGCAATCCCTCCAATCATTGGTAATATGTCCGTCGAAGGAATGTGTACAGCACACCCACACTTTTTTGGGTACTTAAAGCAGATCCAGAAATTCGGGAGAAGGAATACATGATCTCAATTGCCCGTTCCCCAGAAGCTGAATCTGTTACCAGAATGCAAATGTCATCCACATAGGCTAAAACACATGGAAAGATAAAATCTAGTGTTATGGAGATATGTCGAATGGTCCCCGCCCCACTTAATTTCTGAAGTAGTGGATCAATAGAAAAGACGTACAACAGGGGACTTAGAGGACAGCCATGACTGACCCCTCTCTTAATAGGGATACGGGGGCCTCACAAACCATTAACCAATGGTGTTGTGTAAGCCAATTGATACCAAATTTTGATCCAGTCCAGTAAAGCTGCAGGGGCCCCATACGTTTGCAATACCGAAAATAAATACCCATGCAGAACCTGGTCAAAAGCCTTGGTTTGATCCAAACTAAGAACATTGCCCTGAGTGGTATTCCCATCAAAGACTTCTCTCAAAATTTTCAGAATTGGAATTGCACAAGTTTGTGTAGAAGAAATCACTTGGGCCGCCACCTGAGCTAGTCTATTAGAGACTATTTTACACAAAATTGTCCAATCTGAATTCAGTAAACTAATAGGTCACCAATTATCTAACTTATCTTTATCATTTTTCTGTTTATACAAAAAAATCAAATAGCTGTCTGAAAAAGCAAGGGGAATACATAAGAGGCCTTGTAAAATAACATTATAAACTTGTGTTAAGTTCGGTAGCAACAAGGATTTAGCTTTTTTATAGAATTCGTTGGGAATCCCGTCAGGACCAGGCGTAACAGTAATTTTCAGATGACTAATAACGGAATCCACTTCGGCACAGGCAACAGACTGACTCGAGATCATAAGACACTATGGGGAGAGAAGAGGAACCTCTAAAGAACCCAAAAGTCCATCCCAGGTATGTGAGTCATAAGCCTGTCCATATAACGATTTAGTATGGAAAGAAACCTCCTCCAAAATACTTTGGTTATCAGTAATCCTGGTACCAGAATAAGTAACTAAAGCAGACATATATTTAGATGCAACCTGTTGGTGACTGCTATCATAAGGATTGACTATTTTGGCAGAACTCTTCCATCCAAATTTTTGTTCAAGGAAGAGCGATGTCATTCTCTCACACTGAGAAGCCCACATCTCTGTTTTAACCTGCTGGATTTGTGCTGAATAATCTAAACCCCATTCAGATTGCCAAGACGGTAGTCTTTGTAAGTGGCGTCGACACTTAAGATATTGAAAATAATGCTCTGAAGATTTTTTTTTCGAGAAGTGTTTACAGAATTTTGTAATTTCAGTTTTAGTATCTTGCCACCAAAAGGCTGGGTTATCATATAATTCAAAAACAGAAACCTTGTCTTAGAGAAGCCAAAACAGGCCCTGCCACCCACCTTCATCCCCTAACATAGATATATTCATTTTCCAGAAGGTATGTGTTACTGGTTTGTTAATGGGACAAACGGTGTGTAACAGTAATAAATAATGATCTGAGAATTTGCAAGGGATAACCGAAGGGATAAAAATAATCAATTCACATGGAAGATCTACCTAGGTGAAAAGTGTGTTCTGGAGGTATGATACCAAAAGAGGCCCCATCCCTTAAGTTAGCAGTAACGTACAAAGTGTTGAGGAAATTGGAATCCGAATATAATTTTTGGGTAAGTCCGGTTTTATTAGATAATGATAGAATACAGTTAAAATCTCCTCCAAAAATCACAGATTTGGAGTAATGAAGAAATGGCTGAATCTGTTTTAACATATGAATCCTCTGAGTTTTGACCTGAGGGTTATAAATATTAATAAATCTCCATTTTTGTTGATTGAGAATAACATCTAGGATCAATACTCAACCCTGAATCAAGTCAATTAATCTAGTGACCTGAATTTCTACCCCCTGAACCAGTATCCCTACTCCAGAACACACATCTTTAGCCAAAGACCAAAAAGGCAGTCCATTCCTCCAATCCTAGATGCTTTCCCAATCTCTTGCAAAGAATGGAGCCTAGTGTCTTGTAAAAAAATAATATGTACAGGCAGAGACAAAAGAAAGGAAAAAATGGCCCGGCATATTTTAACATTTTTGAGGCTGTTGGCATTTAAGCTCCCAAAAGATACAATGTCCCCCATCTTGGTTAGAGAGTAAGTCAAGATTTTGTTTCTACCTCGACCTTTGCCAGGAGATTTTAGCTTATATCTCTTTTTCTTATTCAGTTGGACATCCCCCGAAACTTGATCAGAATCAGTTAACATCTCAACTTGGGAAGACGTAATAGAGGATGCATCAGAATCTTCCTCAGTATCCACAGTTTGCTTCCATTTAGAAAAAAACCACAAACCGGTTTGAAACCGTCAAATCGGGGGGTGGGGGGGACCACAGAAGGCAGAGGCACTCCTTTCATCAAAGAGCTCCTTGTTACCCTTCTGTTCCCCACTGGAACCCAATCGGTATCCCCAGGGGGTGGCATTTTGTCCTTAACAGATGGGAAAGCTGCTGTACAAGAGCCTGAATCCTGCACCTCTTCCACCACTGGGAAAGAAGGGATAGCCTGGGGCAGTGAACCCGAGTCCTCAGACCGTAAGTCTTCACTGGACAGAGGAACTATCAGAATTGGAGGCTCCAACCCTAGATCCACTTGGGAAGAAGGAGAGTCAGTGGGGGGGGGTACCACTGTAGTAGCAAAAGGCCGAAACTGGGGCCTGGCCTGAGCTGGCCTCTGTGCTTGAGTCACTGTCTCATGCTGCGAATCAGTAGGCCTTTCGGGGTTATTATGGGAAGCCCATGGACAAGCTTTAAAAGAATTAGAGGTTTCCTCACACAAATTACAATACTCAGGGCTTGGGCAATTTAGACTAACATGACCAGAACCGAGACATGTAGAACATTTTAGCTTGTCACAGGCACTACTGAGATGGGTCTGGGATCCACACCGGAAACAAGATTTCGGGTGCTCTGGATAAAAGACAAAACCCCGATCTCTACCTAAGTAAAAACAACTTGGCAAGTGCTGAATAGTCCCATTAATTATAGGTAATTTAACATGTAATTTCCACCCCCTGTCCAGAAAAATTCGGAATCAATGATTGGATCAGGCAAACCTAAAACAGAACATTTGGAAGACAACCACCGTACAATATCTTCTATTGCCACCCCCTCATTTTTAAACAAAACTGTAACAGTTTTTATAGTTGGTTTGTAAGGGGAACAGCAAAAAAAGGGGCCCACAATGGGGTATGACGAACAGCTTGATATCTATTCAAAAAAGTGTCCAACCCTGAAGCATTTTTAAAACTAACATCAAAGTAATTATCACCAGACGTGTGTATTAAGGCATAAATCTCAGAGGGGGAAAATTGTAAACTGGATTTAAGTAATTTTTTCCCTACATAAAGACGATCCGTAAATATGTCCAGCCCACCCCTATAACGGAGCTGAACAGCATTACGCCATTTGGTCTGCTCAAGAGGAGAATGGAACAAACCAGCAAAAGTTTTAGTCCGGTGAGGTCCCATGGAAGGACCAGAAGCTGTTGTAGCAAAATTAGAGTTCCTATTTCCATCCATTGCAGAGGTAGAGGAGGGTTTAGGGATCGTATCAGATACCAGTGTTGAAACAGATTGTTCCCCAGTCCCCACCATGTCAGCATGAGATGAGGAAGTTAGAGATAAAGGAACTACCATATTAGGCAATATGGGGGTATACGACACAGTTTCATCAGTGTGCAAGTCAGTGTGCTGCAACAACCCTGGTGTAGAAACCTGCACCCCTCCAACCTGCCAGGAAAGTACTTGTGACAGACTAAATCCCGAAGGGACCTCTAGAGGGTCTGTAATGTCTAATAAATCCCCTCGGGGAGCAGGGCCAGGCCGTGCTGAGGAGGTCCAAGAATCATCCAAAGGGGACTTCTCCCACCCTGCACCCCAAAGTGCTGCAGTGATAGTAAGCCCTGATGCTGACAGGTGGGAATCAAACCCACCACCAACTGGGCTGGACATGATAAGGCCCAGTATACCGGGCTGGTGAGACCCCATAATACCAGTAGAAAGTCCCTTAGGGTGTACAGTACCTTCAACACATGTAGAATTCTCTGTGGAAAGTGGAGTAGATAACACAACCCTGTCTCCCAGGAACCTTTCAGATGTCTTCCCGGCTCCTACTGTCTCCCGATGTACAGAACCGTGACAAGGTAGCGGCGTGGAGGAGCCTAGGGGAGACTTCTGGCACTTGCATTTCTGCAATCCACTGCCAGTCTCCCCTGCTCCCAATGAACCAGCATCGCCTCAAAGGGATGCCACCAGCACTTCCGTGTTCCTGCTGGGCTCTGGTAGAATGCTCAACGTCTCATCAGACCACGTTGCAGTGTGGCTGGCCTCATTGACTGTAGCCGGGCTATGAGAAGCCCAGATACTCACTTCCGGGGGGGAGATACCATCAACATGGGAGCAAACCTCCACAGAGGCAGACAAAACATTGCTAGCCTTTGCATCCTGGGCCAGTTCATTATCGGATACCATAGCATCCACCTCCACGGTAAGCAAATCTCTATGTAACTCATTCGAATCCATCTGCTGGCAGGACAAAGCATCTCCTGGTATTCCGATGGTTGTAGTAGGCATGGTCTCCCAAAACATGGAGATAGGGAGGGAGACCAACTCCCCTATCTCCAGCACATCCTCTTGCTCCGTCTCAGAGCCCCAAGTGGCCATCTCGATGGCTGATCCCCTTACTGGTCACAGGGCAACCGCAACAGAGTAAGGGAATTTCCCTGGTGTCCTGGCCAAATTTCTCTCATCCACTAAAAATACCACCAACAGCTTACTCTGGTTCAAGATCGGTTGGCATTCATCTGTATCCCCCTCCCCCGGGTCATGCATGAAAATAGGCAGGATTTGTCTAGTGCACTTACCCGGTCAACAAAAAATAAATAAATATTGTATTTGTGTGCTTTTCTTTCCTTTATGAAATGTATGTGAGAGAAAAAGAAATGAAGGACAAATAACCTATCTGGCCAGGTTCTACATTCTAAATTAAAATAAACAGTGTATTATTTTAGTGTAATTTGATCTACATACTCAACATGGCACTATTCTCCCTTCCCTGATGCAGCTGTCAGATGGCAGCCAAATGTCAACATTAAGGGGATCAGTTGGTTAGTTCTATATTCCTCCCATTCCATTGCGTGTGTAAGTAACAGCAGAACACTGTTAAATTAACAAAATATTTCCACAGATTTTGTTTAAAATCATCACTGTAAATGTATTTAAAAGAATCAAATTATAATTAGAACACAAACTGCATGCCATACAGTAAATTCAATTTGCTACAAGGACAGCGTGTGTATATATTTTTCATCCATACTCATGGTGGTGAACTCCAAGACATTTCATTCATGGCTATGTTTTACTTTGACACTTGTGAGGTCATCCAAGTTCACCACAACTTGTACAGTATGAAAAAAATGCATCCCAAACTGTCTTGTTATATATACACTACATATATGACTTATTTTTTTGCTTTTCAACTGTTTTACCACCTTTACATTCATTTTTAATGAGTTCTGCAATATTTTGCACCTCTGAAAAAAATTTACTTTCTGCTCTTTTTTGTTACACGCAGAAAAAATAACATTATTTTATTTAGATTTTTACACCTCGTTTAGGTTAGACACCTTTTTCAAGAGGATCTTGGGGACAGTTGCTGCTGCTCAGATGGTGCACAAAGGTTGCAAATCTGAATTTTAAAAATATGGTTAAAGATATAAAGTTATAAGGAGCATAACTAAAAAACAAATTCCACATTAACATCCAGCAAGTATATTGTTCATAGCACTGTAGTAGGTTTAAGCCATAAAATGATCAGGGGCAGTATTTTTATGGCAGGGGATAGAACACTGACTAGTTGAGGTTACCATGAGGGATGAGGGTGGCAGTCTAGAGAGTTTGAAGGAGGGATAAGCATTTGCAGTCTCAAGGGTCTTCTTGTAAATGTTAGAACTGTTTATTTACTATAAATGATTTTTTTAACCAATAAAGGCACAATGAACTGTAAAAGCTTGTTTCCTGATACCTTCTTGGGGTGGGTTACATGGACATGTTTTATTGAAGAATGAATGTTGACCATGACACCAGAGAAACTCCCCTACTTTTTATCAATAAGTACCATGGCATCTTTTGCTTCCACCTGGACAATGACCAGAGATAGGCAGAAGAGTCATTGATTCAATGTCTGTTGTGAAGGATGGCACCTCAATTGTGCAGCAGCATCCTTGTATCACGTGACAGTGTCGTTTAGGGGTACTAACCCAAGTACCTGGTGTGAGGCTAAAACCTGTGACCATCTCATCTTCTGGGCCAAGAGGTGACAGTGCTACCTACTGAGCCACTGACATTGCCTTTCTTGAAGGGTTGTAGGTTGTTGAGTTTCTTCACATAAGTGACTGGGTGGCAGTTCTTTGCAACTTATCTATTTGTTTCCTCCATGTTAGTGTTGACTATATCTGGACTGGGTAGGCAATTTATAATTTTGGATGTCTGATGAGGAGGCTGCATAAGTATGGATGATTGATGCCCTGGAGACATTTGTATATTAAGTGTGACCCATCAGAATTATCTTGTTTTATCTCTGGGGATGATTCCAAGTTTACTACAGAGTGTACAGTGATGTGTTCTCTTATCACAAATAAGAGCAAATTGGCATGTATTGTTAAAAGACTCAGATATTAGTGATAAGACAGTGGTATTGGCAGTTCTGTAGATAAGAAAGTGTTTCTAGCTATAGAGGAAACCAAGTACTTGATGCATGCTTCTGATATATCTAGCAATACATTTGTTTAGAATTCAGGCACACATTTGGAGTGTTGCACAATTTCCTGTTGTGTTCCATCCAGTACCCTATTTTGGAGAAAACTGGTTTTGAATGAGGTTCCACTGAACTGCATTACTTTTGTTTTAAAGTTATTTCATAGGATACAGTTGTTAGCCATCCAGAGCTGGGTTACATCAAAGAGATTGTCACAGTGGGGGGGATGGGGAATAGCATTATGGACCCCTATGAGGTCCACAATGCTGTTTCCCCATCCTGGTCCCCCACCAGTGACTGGAGCTGCCCCCTCCCACTGTCTACCCCCTGAGAAACTGCCTAAAATGACTGTAAGCTGTCAATGAATGAGTGAGTGCTTGTACAAGAATGTGATCATTCACTAAGAGCTCAGTTGGTCTGCTGACCATAAAGGTGAGTGGAGGACTGTGGCGGTGGTCTCCTCAATATCAGGATGGGGGGAGCGGGGTGGTGTGGTGGGACACTCCCTGATGGGGTGGGGGGTCCACTGGACACCAGGGACTGAATTTAAACAAATATATATTTACTTTAACATTGTGGCTGACTAGTCAGCGATTGGCTGGGTTGGGGGCCTGGGGTGATTTTAATTATTTCAACTGTGGCTTGTGATTGGTGGCGGTGAGGGAGGAACCACCAGGGATTTAATTGAAAAGGAAAAACATTTTTTGCATTTTGGCTAAATGGCCAGCAATTGATGGGGGGGGTGGTGATCACTGATGTGGCTATGTGGCTGGCGATCAGCAGGGGGTGGGGCAACCACTAGACACCAGGGATTTATATATATTTTTTTACATGTGGGCAAAGTTTGTGTGTGAAGTGCAGAATTTCACACCACAAAATTCCATACTTTGCCTTCGATCCGGCACTCCGTGAATTTGAAAATTGCTCAAATTGCACTTAGCAGATTGAGTGCAATCTGCAAATTTTTTCAAAGTGCAAAGTTTGTGGACTTCACACATATCTACCCTTGATCCACCTCCCTAGTAACCCAATGAAAGAAATGTATGAGATTAGTTTGACATGATCTCCCCCCTGTGAAACCATGCTGCCAGTGGTCCTGTAGCTCTTTTGCCTCCAGTTGCTCCATGAGCCTCTCCTTCAGTAGTGTATCCATTAACTTCTGCACCACTGATGTGAGACTGACTGGCCTGTAGTTGCTAGCATCATCACTACTGCTACTTTTGTGCAGTGGGACCACATCAACCCTCCTCCAGTCCTCTGGAACTTTCCTCATCTCCACTGAGGTGCTAAAAAGTGTTGCTGGAAAGGCGGTCACCACACTGCTCAGTGCCTTTAGGACCCTTGGATGAATCCCATCCAATCCCATTGCCATATTCTCCTCGAAGGCTTCCAGTCCCTTCAGTTGTATAGTATGCAACAGTGATTAGAGATGCTAATTGCTCAGCTGCCAGTTTCAATAAACAATGATCTATCCCATCAATCTCAGCACTTATGTAGGTGTCATGTCCCTTTAACAGTTTCAGCACCTCTTATTGTGTTATTGCTTTGAAGAAAATGACTGCAGTATAGTATTCTGGTGGGAGAATCAGGAGTATTTTTGGGGGGTGCTGTATCTGGAGAAATGGTTAAGGTTTGCAATGTGCTTGTTCAGGCTGTTAGCTAGTTCTGTGTAATCTAAGATAAATTTACCCTCATATACTGTAGCAGCTATGACATTGTCTGACAATGATCCTTGCCAAGTAGGCTGGGTAGCTCTAATCAAAGGTTTTGGGGGATTCATTGTGAATCTCTCAGTATCTTGTTAAATACTAGTGCTGTGCAAAAATAAACTTCAAGAAGCAGAATTTCTGCAAAGTTAGACTTTCACTTCAGCACAATTTCGGAAAGCATTTTGTTAACTTTTGCAAAATTCTGACTTAGAATGGAGGTAGTTTTGCATGTACTGCAGACTAATGTATTGAACTGCAGAATGGATTTCCACCAGAACAGATCCCCTCAGTTTAGCTGTAGAACTGTGGAATGATTGCAGGTATTGTGGATTAATGCAATAAACTGAGCAACTGAATTCCACTGAACTGCCATTCTGCAGTTCATGGGTATCATTCTGCAATTCAGCCAGAAAAGTTGGCAGAACATGTTGAACATTTGTGGAAGACACTGGGATTTGTATTCTCCCAAAGTGTTGAAAATATGGAGTTCAAATCTTCAAAAACGACCACTTCATGAAGAAATGCTGTGTTCAGGGCTGCCTGTTGGCGAAGTGGGTAGTGCATTCCCCATTGTGTTCATGTACCAGCAACATGAGGCCTATAAACTCTGGCAGTTGTCTGGGTGGCCTGATGTGGGGTATCTTTGCTGCCCTACAGCATCGCTGACAGCCTGGGTATGGATGGGACAGCGTTCTTCTGCATGGTAAACACTTTGATGTCTGCAGGGTAGCCTTCTATTACAAAGGTAAACATGTCAAGGCTTGAAGGGCTACATATTGTGATAGTGGGGCATATGAGAGTCAGACCCTTCACATGCCCTACAGCAGTGACATGGGCATTTCCAAAGGAGTGATACTGTATCTGGCAGTTTGGGGACCTGCTGCATTTGCCACACTGGTGGATGAGAAAGTCATGGTGAGAACACATATTGGTCATACCCTGCAGTAAGTTCTTGGGAAGTTGGTGACCTGCTATGTGGGGTGGATATGTCGGTGGCTTTATTTCTGGTACTAAGAACAGAATTCTTAAAACAACATAATTTGTTTTCAGTGTGCTAAAAAAATACTTTAAACTTGTAAATCATGGAATGGTACCTATAAAGTGTGAAATCTTGTTCCACAATTAGAATTGTGAATTAGTGATGCCCCTTATTACAGCAGAATATAATTTTCCATGCTTCACGTAGTTCTGAAGCTCTGTGTAAATTGTGGAGTTCATTAAAACTGTTGACATAATCTGCAGTTTACAGATGACATATTATTAAATCATCTCCACCAGAAAATAATTTCACCATTTGTAAACTGTACTCCAATATGAACTGCAGAATTTTTGTGAATGACAATTTTAAAATTTCACATTTCACCATGCAGAAACCACAGTTAATGGTCCCTATGCACATATGGGTGGAACGCACACTCTGGAGGCACGCATCCTGCCTGTGAAGGGCTGCACCTGTGGCCAGGTGCACACCTAGGGGTATGCACCACTGGTGCACACCTGTCCTTGGCCTTGCCCCAACCAGCATGAGGGAGCACAGAGGACAGATACGTGAACCGAGCATGCATCCAATGGGTTGCCCACCCTAGTCTGTGAATGGATCACGCATGCCCGCAGATGCAGATGAATGGCTGCCAGTGTGCTTTGCGTGGCAGCCCAGAGGCAGGTGTGTGCCAGTTGGCAGAGCCTGGGACCAACGTTCAGCCACCATGGCCTGGGCAGCATGTTGGTGGGGGAACACATGCTCTGCCTTACTCGCAGCAGCCAGGGGAGGACTCACAGGGGGGCATACAACCCTTAAGGCAGGGGTGACCCTTGCCTATTGTGTGCCCCCTGTGTCCAGCACTCCACACCTTTTGGACTGGCAGGCATTGCCCTCCTCACGGTCTAGTGGTAGGGCTGCGTGTCCCATAGGAGAATCCCATGGCTGGCCACATGGGGGGCACAATGGGTGCAGAGTGGTTATAAGGGATGGGTATGCAGTGAGTAGCCACTCCTTACCATAGTGCATAGGGCCCATTGTGAGCTTTTTTTTTTTTAGCTGTCACTTTTGCTTGGTTGGCTCACATCTGGCCGCCATCCTAATCCATGTCCTGGCTCCACCTATGGACCTCACCTCCTGGCCAAACCTAAACTGCTTGCCCACCATGGCAGGGCAGTGGCAAGCCCCCCCCGTAATCACCGCCATGTCTGGATCCAGCCACCTTCCAGAAGTGACACACCTAGAGCTGCACATCAACCCGGAATGGCCATGAAGCCACTCGACCATTTTTCCTGGTTTCCCCCTCTGGGTTGGGGCGTACAATGACACTCTCAGCTGCAATGCACACGCTCCTGTGCACACTCTTCCAGGCATCTGCTCAATCCCCGTCCACCTTGACAACATCAGCGTGCTGTCCCCCGCCTCCAATAGGGGCCAGGCATTTGCCAACTGCTGGACCCCCCCTTCCCAGAGAAGGAGAGCAGTCCATGGGATACTCGATCCTTCTCCTCCCCTGCCAAGCCCCAGCAGCCTGTGCTCATTGATGAACATGGGTCACCAGTGTGGAGGGAGGTGTGGCATCCAAAGCCTCATCCCTCAGTGCCACCAGGCTGGGCCATTGTGAGCTTTCAGTAAGACCCGAGACTGTCAGATAGAGAGAGAGAGAGAGAGAGAGAGAGAGAGAGAGAGAGAGAACTGGGAACTTTACAGAGCTATTGTTGAGGATTTTACCTGAAGTTTAATGCAAGAAATATGTTTGTATCAGTAGTAAGCACATCTGGTGTTGTAGCAAAAGCAAAAAAGCAGGAGGAGAAAGCTGGTCTTCTGGAGCAACAGAAGCAGCAGCAGGGACAGCAGTAGGAAAAGGCTGTGGAGGAGTAGGCCAGTAGCTTCTGCAGCAAGCTTGCATCCCCTCTTCTGCAGCAAAGATGTTACCCTGCTGGTGAAGGAGGTGACCAAACATTTTAAGTCACACTATGGCCCTGAGAGATTCCCCAGAATCAAATAGAGGAATTGTGGGGCCAAATCAAGGCAGTTATGGTCTGTCAGCCAGGAAGCATCCCAAGGAGTATTAAACAGTTGAAATATTAATGGGATTACCTGCAGCACATGCAGCCAGAAGTGGTGGACGTGCTCATTGGCGCATTTACCATGCTTGAAGGTCGCCCCAGGAAGAGAAGGAGGGCAGAGGGCAGCAGCACAAGTGAGTATACTAAATTAATTCATCGAAGTGATTGTCATAAAATGTTATAAAAAATGCTGCATGTCATGCTTCTAAGCTCTGGCCTTGTGTTTCAATCAACTAAGAGCAGCAGAATACAAAACAGCTCAGCAGGTCACGGAGTGTGCAGTTGTAAAAAGTATCAGGCAAAGACAGCAAGAAACCACACCACTCAAAGAGCTTCCAGAAATGCAGCTTTTAATGTAGAAAAATTAAAAACATACTGCCATAAGTGCAAGGTAGCATCAGAAACGTTGCTAAGTACCCCTACCGGTTTGCATTCAGACATGCATAATCAGGAGGATAGCGAATCAAAATCATGGTACCCTTTTATAAAAGAAATGAATTTAAAGTGACCCAACATATAATATGTTGCTCAACGTCATCCATATTATATCTCACTTATTTTTGTAGAGTGTCATACCCATAAAAAACAATAGTAAGTAACATATAATACATTACAGGAGAATCTAAAGGAAAACTAAAGGGATAAGGAGGTTATTAGCAATTAAATTGGATGTTGCACTGTATTTGAAGTTAGATCAAGATGAAAATATATATATGTGTTGCTATCAGACAGAATTACACATAAAAAAATCACCATAATAAAGTATGAAATATCATTAAAGCATGAATATCAGTCAGTAGATATTGCCACCACAAAAGTCTATGTAATAAGGCAGTATTATGCTGAAGGCTTAAAACATACTGTAGAGTGCACAGGCATAATTAATAGGCTTATCTCTATGTAAGATATACAAAAAACATCTGAAGATACTTAATATATTTAGCCATTAACGTTACCACCATATTTTCAATTATTTCTATGTATTCAATTTGAATCATGCCGCACAAGTTGAACAGCAATGAATCTTTACCTGGCAAAGAAACAGAGAGAGAAAAAAAAAATGAAAAACATAACATATAAACAGAAAAACCAAACATAACCTATACATAGACTAATATGCAAACCATTTTAACTTCCTTTGTATACATGATAGAAGGTCAATCCTATCATTAAGGCCAGGGGGTTCGAGTACCCCCACTGTAAAGATCCAGAATGACTCACAATGAAGTAATTTGGCATCAAGGTTACCACCAGATGGACCTAAACTAACCTTCTCAAGAGCATAAAATTTAAAGGAATGTTCACCATTAATCTCATTATTAACATGGCACGCTAATACATTTTTTCATCTTTTTTGGAAATAGAACGCAGATGTTCCCCAATTAATTCTAGACTGTCCAGTGTTTTTAGGTTTTCATATTAATAAACTCTCTCTCTCTCTATCAGTGTTGAGGGCGTCAGAGAATGCTTTTTCTACAAGTCCAGTTGAATAACCTCTCTCAAGAAATCTACTGCACATTTCATTTCCTTTAATCAAAAAATCACTATCCTCAGAGCAATTCTTACATGCTCTCAATAACCGGGCCTTGGGAATATTATTTATCAAATGGCGTGGATGGCAACTGGATGCTTATAAAATGGCAGAGAACAGTGGAGAAATCTGATTGGTTATTTATAGTACAATATGGGGCAATGTCACACTATAAATAACTAGTCCCAGTAAAACAGCCAGAGCACAGAATCCAATGGCTCAGTGATTCATTTTTTTATACATTCTATTTAGAATGTAGTAATGGTTTGAAGTCACCATTTTTTTACTCTCTGTAAAAAACAAGTGAAGTTCATACTTATACACACATTCTCTATTAACAATGTAAATAATCAATCTAGTTTAAAAAAAATAGTTAAAAAAGACAGAAATAGCACTCGACCTGATACAAATGCTCCAACAGTAGAAAGGAACACATAAACACCAAATTGCTGTCCTGTCATCTCAGTTCACTCCATGGATATGCCAATCCAGTTTCAGTAGTGCTTTCTTCCTCTCTGTCTGTCCCTCTCTCATGGCTAAATCACTGCTCACCAGCACCAGCTACATCTTCCCTAAGTTAACTGAATAACTGCTTAAACAAAACAAAAAACATAAAACAGCACTTCCAACAGGAGACAGGACCATAGCGATAGCTTGTCATGGTGCTCTTGCTTTCAATCTTTGCTTGATGGCACCCTAAACCCTCTCACTGTCTCTTGTGATGCTCTTGACAAATTGCCCAGGAATCATTTTTTCAAAAAAAAAAGCAATTTTTTTGCAAAGTACTCTGACTTACCCCTAACATCAGTGAAAGAACAAGCATGTGGGGAGAGTTCCAAGTGAACAGCTGATAAAGTGAGGGATGGAGAAGTGAGCTAGCCAATGGTGGCTACTAAACAACACAATAGTTAAAAATGTCTGGAAAGGAGCTGTGTTAAGTTTGGTATGTTTTTCCCCATGAAACTTTTGAAATAACTAAATAAATGTGCTCATCTGTACAGTCAAACTTCAGTGAAGGAGCACATCTGGGGAGGAAGGGTGTCAAGCAAGCAACTGATAAAGTAAGGGAAAGAGAAGCGAGCAAGTAGTTGGTGGTTGCTAAATAAGACAATCAATAGAAATGCCTGGAGATGAGCTGTGTTAAGCTTGGTACTGTATGTTTTTCCCCATGAAACTTTTGATCTCCTATTCATTCTCCTGCCACCAGTAACAGGTCCTGCCCAGTCTCACTCTACACAGATGCCATCTACTGAGTTAAAAAAAATTAGGAGACAATCATAGTTTTTAAGAGGCACAGGGCTTGCAAGCATTCTGTTGGAAGGTGGGGGAGTGGTGGGGGCAGGGAAACTACAAAACTACAATTATGGAATCTGAATTAGGTCAAAAGACCTAAACCAAAGCAGTAAAATAAATGTAGTCTAAGTTGGCGGAAGGACTATTTTGTGTTAAAACCACATACTCCTTTACAGTTTAACTTATTTAGAAATGTGCTTCCAGGAAAAAAACTGCTTCTGATCATAAAGGGCCACTTTTTTAAGTGCAATAACACACCCCGGGAGTGTGCATTACAGGGGCAGCTGCCACTAGGCCTATAGCCTCATGCCTAACTACACCCCTAGTAGTGCTGTTATCACACCGTAATGCACACCCCAGTGTGTGTCTTATTGCTTACATGTAGCAGAGAATTACAGTGTGTTTCCTTATGGAACAAATTAGTTTTTAAAGTGCCATCTGATAATTTAGAAATTTTCAAATCTAGAAAAGAAACACACTTTTGATCACTCTGAATAGTGAATGTAAGATTTGAGACAGTAGACTCAAGGTACTTCACAAAGTACCCTAATTCATCCAGTGTGCCAGTCCATACCATAATTATGTCATCAATAAAACAATGCCAGATATCAATCCTATCATGAAAAGGATTGTTCTGAGCATCATAGACACATATTTTCTCCCATTTGCCCAAGTACAGGTTGACATATTTGGGGGCAAAAGTAGCCCCCATAGCTGTACCCTTGATTTGCATATACATGTCACTGCCAAACAAAAAGACAATCTTTTTAAGCACATGTTCACTACATGATAAAATGAATTTTTTTGAAACCTCCATACTATCATCCAAGGACAACCAGTATTCCAAGGCTGAAATACCACCTGAGTGGTGAACATTTGTGTAAAGGGATGTAATATCCATAGACACAAGGTACCAATCCATTTCAGTCTGCATTTCTTGTAGTATGCTTAACATTTAGGTAGTGTCCCTAATGTAAGGTGGTAAAGCCGTAACATAGGGCTTAATATAGGCACCTACATACCTTGACAGTGGCTCAGTAAGAGAGCCAGTACCAGCAACAATGGTTCTACCAGGTGGAGTCATAAGGTCTTTATGAATTTTAGGCAATGTATAGATGCTAGCTCTAATAGGTTTAGGAACAGTTAGAAAATCAAACTCAGAAGGTGTAAGCACCCTTGTACACAGAACCTCATTAACACCTATATCTATCTCCCGTTTGAATTTAACAGTTTGATCATTTTTCAAACAGACATAGAAATCTTTATCACTTAATTGTCTAGTAAGTCATTTGTGTACATTTCTCTGGACATTATGAACACAGGGCCCCCCTTATTAGCAGGTTTAATAACTAAATTTGAGTCATTCTCCAGTTCTCTCAGGGCAATGGCTTCTTCACCAGTGATGTTTATATAGTTTGCTGCAGTGTTGGTGTCGAACATACACTGAAAGCCATTCTCACATGCCTTCTCAAAGATATGTACAGTCTCATTATATGGGGGCATATAATTAGAAGGTGTATTAAAATGTCTTACCTCTTGTTGAGGATTATTCACCTTCTGTTTCCACTACCCGGTTACCACAACACATATTTTTTCTATTGAAGAAAGCTTTAAGGTTTAAGGTCCTCATAAAGTGATGTAAATCCACAAAAAGATCAAAAGGTCGAGTGTCCTGAGTTAGTACAAAGGATAATCCTTTTTGTAAAACTCAAAGTTGGATTTCTGATAGTTCCTGTCCCAAGATATTGATAACAATATTATCTCTTATTATGAACTACTCTAGACACACTCATGAGATACAGGAAATTGTAAATGAAAATTGGCACATTTTGGAAAATGAAAGGTTGCTAACTGAAGAAGTGAGAGGGACCCGGTTTTGTTTTCAGTAGGGGTAGGAATCTTAAGGACAAACTGGTATACAGCTATTTACCTGATAGGACTATGATGACCAAAAGAACATTGTTGCCTCCCTTACCAAGAGGTAATTTTAGCTGTGGACATTGCAAGTTTTGCCCCTATAGCCTGAGAACTGACACTTTTACCACATGTAAAATGGTAGTGTCAGTGGCTCAGTAGGTAGCACACTCACCTCTGAGACTGGGAGATCAGAGGGCTGTGGGTTCAGTTCCCACATCTGGCACTGGGGTTAATATCCCGGCACTGACACTGTAGTGCAGCATGAGAGGGGTGCTGCACTTCTGAGGTGCCGTCTTTCAGATGAGATGTTAAACTGAGGTCCCATCTGCCTGGATTGGTGATAGTTCAGGTGGATGTTAAAGATCCCATGGCACTTATCAAAAAGAGTAGGGGAATTTTATTAGGCAAAAGAAACATAACATCAGGCATGGAAAGGCATCAAACAAAGCAAAATACAACAGTCATATATACAGTATACTGTACATCAACCAGAAAAAAAGAAATAAACAGAATGAAATACAGTCAGTGTATCTCAAATAGCTAACATTGGCAAGCTAGTGTAAAAATTCTACATTTTTCCAAAAGGAAGTAAAGTGGTGCAACGGAAGCCTTTTATACTCTAACTCCATAAGATTCAATAAAGCATTTTCCATGTGTTGGATAATAGTAAGTGTATAAGTTGGAATTTGCTGTAAGACATATTGACAATGGGCCTGCCACATATAGTATTTACAGATATCAAAAATCACCCTGAGAGTACTAGGATGAAATTTTGTTCAAGGACCAGAGAAGTCACCCAAAATCAATATCTGATACGTGAGTATACTAAGAAATGGCCATTTCCACTTATTAGCTAGTGTTTTCCAAAATAAAAGAGCATCCTTGCAGTCAAAAAAGAGATGAGCCATAGTTTCCTCTATTTGAACACAGGAAGGTTTAGGGCAATATCTGTCCTGAGAGGATTTGGGCTTTAGATTTCCCCAGACTGGCAACCTGCCATGGCAACACAGCCAGGTAACATCCCACATGTGCAGTGGGATTCTTTTATCTCAAAGTATATCCAGAGCACAATCCATTCGGAATGTAGGACAACCTGGAAACTGTAACACCGATCTTGAAATATTCACAAAAATAGTATAGAATTGTTTTCTGGACAGTGTTAAAATGGATGCTTTACTAAGTTTCCAAAACCATAGCTTATGGAAACTATCCACAGCATAAGATGGGAAACAAGAAACACGAAAATGTGTAGGTGGCAGTGTGTCCCACTTAGTCTTTATATAATTCATAGCATTGCTGACCCAGGTATCACAAACATGGGATGAGCATCAAACGTTATGAAAAAGGTGAAAAAGAAAGAAAAAAGGCAATTGGGTGAATCATACCAAGCCCATCCTGAGTTACTGGTAAGTAAGTTATGTCACGCTTAACTGGATTGAGACGACTGCCCCAGACCATCTGGAAAAATACACTAAAAAGTCTTGTTTCTAAGTGTTTGGGTGGGGCATATACATAGCTAAGAAATAAAAAAATAGGAAGGATAAATTTTTTAACAACTAATACTCTCTTTCTCTTTCCCAATTTCCATGATTTCCAGAGTCCGACCTTATACTCCCCAATACAAAGGCGTTTTTCCCAGCTATAGGTAGCGACGTCTGTGACGTTAAACCATATCCCCAAGATTCGTTGGGGAGAAGTACAAATTCTAATATCACCCACTTCAACCACTACTGCAGACTGAGGATCTAAAGGAATGGAGACACTTTTCTGAAGATTAAGGGTGCCCCCTGAAATCAAAGAAAAGGCCTAAAATATTCGGACCGCCCAGTCTCCAGAGTCTTTGTTATGGGCAAATAACACTACGTCATCAGCATATGCAGTAATCTTCACTGGGAGTAAATCAGGGTGGGGCGCTAAACCAATAATTTGAGAGTCCCATCTAATTTGTCGAACAAGTGGGTCCAATGCATAAGTATATAATAATGGACTGAACGGACAGCCTTGATGAATCCCAACTGTCTGAAGAAGAGTATTACACACAAAACCATTAATCACAGGAGCAAAATAGGCCAGGGAAAATAGATGGGTGAGCCAGTGGAGAAAGATTGTGGGGATACCATATGTTTCCATGACCTGAAATAAATAGGAGTGTTGTACAGAATCAAATGTTTTTGCTTGGTCTAGCAAGAGGACAAAACCTGAAATAATATTATGTTGTTTGGCCTCAAAAATCTCTCTTAGGAGAAATAGATTAGTGTGAATAGAGCATCCCGGGATAGCACATGATTGGGCTGGGTCAATAAGATCAGGAGCAACACGGCGTAAGTGTGTGCTAAGTATCCGAGAAAGGATTTTAAAGTCCGTGTTGAGAAGATGAAGTGGTCTCCAATTACATAAAGAGCAGGCATCTCCTTTTTTATAGATAAATTTTAGAAAAGACATGCCAAAATCGGGAATCATATCCGAAGTGTTTAGAATACAATTAAAAACTTGAGTCAGTACTTCTAGTAAATCATCCCGAAATGTTTTGTAGAACTCATGTGTAAGGCCATCAGGACCCGGAGCTACCTTTAGCTGAAGTTGGGAAATGACACAAGCCACTTCTTCTTGAGTAAGTAGGGCAACCAGTTCCGGAACATGGTGCACAGAAAGCTGTGGGACCAGAGCTGAAAAAACTGAGGACAGATCAGGTGGTTTGGACGGCAATGTACAAAACTGGTGTTGTAAATGAGAACTAACAATGGAGAGCATACCAAGAATATCATAAACAATATTACCCTGTTGATCCGAAAGACCATGCATAACAGTAGACTTAATTCTGTCTTTGTAGGCTAAAAATGGATTTGCAGAGTGGGAAGCTGAGGTACCCACCCGCATAAAAAAATCTAAAGTACGGGCACTATCGTATTGCTGTGCGAACATGCGACATTTGCTATTGGTAATTTGAGAGGAATAATCAATAGTAGAAGAAACAGAAAGAGACATCAATTTATAGAGTTGATTCCTGCAAGTTAAGTACGTAAGGTACTTATCTCGGACCACCCGTTTCCCCACCGTCTGTAAAAAATGATGGATATCTAACTTTGTATCTTTCCACTATGCCCAAATAGAGTCATACCAGCAAAGAACCGAAATCCAGGCGTGAAAGAGAGTATGAACTTGTGCTTGGATAGAAAGAGGAGAGAACAAAGAATTGTTCAGTTTCCACTGAGCAAATGTCGAGGAAAGAGACGTTGGGACTGTGTCTAAGAGAAAGACACCCATCAGTAAATAGTGATCAGAAAGCTCTGTGGGATGAAGGGAAACCTGACGGGGGATACAATAGTGAGAGACAAAAAAATAGTCAATATGGGTGTGATACATAGATCTGTGATATGTGAATCCAGCAGTAGAATGTAGGGTGCGATATGTATCAGTGAAACCTGCATCCTATATCAGAGTGGTCAAAGCAAGGGAATCACAATAAATGTTTTTCCCCGCAGCCGTCCTGCAGGTAACATCAATAGAACAGTTAAAGTCCCCTCCCCAAATAACATGTTTCCGGGTACAGAAATACTGTTTAAGAAGGTCAAATAAATGAATACGGGCAGCTTTGGTTTGTGGGCCATAAATATTGATTATACAGAATGAATGTTGGTGAAAAGTACAATTAAGGATCAGTGCCCTACCAGGACAAACGTCTATAATGTGTGAAATGGAAAATATTGGGGAAAAAAACAGGATAGCTACACCATCAGCTAAATCTTCCCCAAAAGTCCAATAGGAAGGGCCCTTAGTCCACCCTAGTTTAAGCTGCTAAACCTCAAAAAGGGTAGTTAAACAAGTTCCTTGCAATAGGATGATATCTAAGGGAAGGGAAGTGGCAAGATGAAAAAAAAACAGCCACCTCTTGTAGCTTTTTAAGCTACAAACAATGAAAGAGGCTATTCTGATAGTAGTCAGAACAAACAATTACTCAACCACTCCCATCTGTAATAGCCATATTTTTACATTTCTTACTCCCCTTTTTTGTCCTAGTAAGCTTTTTCCGGGAAACATCAGGAGGACTAGAAACAGTGAGATCCATGTCTGAGGGTAAGATAGAGGCATCTGAATCTCCATCAGATTCTTCCCATCCACCCCTTAAACAGTCAAAAGAATTGGAGAGAGGAATGTCAGGGGCTTTCAAGGGGTATCAGGGGTTTTTAAGGTTTTGCAAGCAGTTGTCCTGGTGACTCATCTGCCAAGTTGAAAACCTTCGGAATCCATAAGGGAGGTGTCAGTAGTTGTAAGGGTAGGAGGGTGTGGGATAGAATCCACAGTGGTCGCAGCAAGGGGAGCAGTCTCCAGTTCAGTAGGTGGGTCTAGGACTGGCTGAGGCTCTATCAGCACTGGAGAGGGTTGAGGGGAGGAGACTGTAGTGGGATTGGACACAGTGACCTGAACAGTAGAGTGTTCTTGGGCTTTATCCTGTGCTTTTTGAACAAGAACATCAGGATTCCACCCCTCAGCACGGTTCTTGCTAGCCCAGGGACACTGATGGTATGCATGTCCTTTTTTGTCGCATAAATTACACTGGAAACCATTATCACAGGAGACGCTAGGGTGTCCATACCCCCCACATAAACTACATTTCAGTAAATCACAAGTGCTGCTTAAATGTGTGTGGGTACCACATTTATAGCAGACTCTAGCTGACCCCCGTAAAAGCAGACACCTAAGAAAAAACTGTTGGGTAAGTGTACTACTTCAGAGTTAACCTGGAAAAGCTTCACTCGAAATTTCCAACCTCCCGTCCAGAGTCCCTCCTCATCTAAAATGGCTTCAGGGGGGATAAAACTGTACACCGGTTTTGTAACCAATGGTATATGTCACTGATGCTAACACCCTCATTCCTGAACATAATGGTGACAGTATGAACTGCTGGCTTAGTGAGGGGAATAACATAAAAGGGAGTCCATAGAGGAGTATTTTTCAACATGGCATATTTATGCCAAAATCTATCCAAAATACTGTTTGTCTTGAAACTAACATCAAAGGTTTCCTCACCAGAAATATGAATCAAGGCATATATGTCTGAAGCCTGAAAATGCATGTCACCTTTCAATAGGGTCAGGGCCACATAATAACAATCAGGGAATTCGGAAAGGTCACCCTTATAGCGCAGATGGACTGCATTACGTCTAGGTGCCTGTTCTAATTTATTCTTAAATAAATCTGAAAGAATAGGCCCTCTGCTAGAGGCAGGAGGGGGGTCTGAGAGGGGGTTGCAAAGTATGGGTCACGGTCGAGGTGCCTTCCCCAGGATCATCCAAGAGTGGTAGGGCTGGTGGAACAGACCCTAAAATGGATGAGGGTGTACTAGGAGCTGTACCTGGGGTCTGTCCAGAGGAGAGATTAGGCCGGGAAGAAGAGGAGAGAAGGCCTCTGGAACCTGTGTTTGGGTAATAAGAGGTGCATCTGCAGCTAAGGACTCTGTGTTGGAGCTATGGGTAACAACACCTGTAGAGCAAGCATCACTAAAATCCATAATATCCCCCCAAGTAGCCCCAGAAACAGCAGACTGAACAGAAATATCATTGTCCTTATGATTACTAATGTCTTTCAAGATAGGTACCTCTTTGGGGCTCGTGATGAAAGGTGCAGGCCTGTTAGGGGAGAATAAAACCCCATGCTTGTCGGCATCCCAAGAGGGATCCGGAGTCCAGGATCCTGACACTGTTTTCATCCATTCTGCGTGATGTAGGGCAGCTGTAGCAGTCCATGCAGAGTCTGAAATGTCCTCGGCAGTCCTCAAGCCAAAACTAGAATGGATAACTTCAGCAGCAGTAGAAGAAGACCAAGTGTCTGGAGAAGGTCCCGATGGGTGAAGATGGTCCAAAAGAAGCAAATCCGAGTCCCCTGAATACGACTCTGTAGTCGTGCAGACTCTCCGTGTGGTGATACCAGAAGTAACAGGGGGAGCATCCAGGGTTACACCCTGGGCAGGCAGCTCACTGTGTTCTGTGGTAGAAACCAGCAAACCTGGTGAGGAAGTACAAAAAGGCTAAAGAGACTCAGCTGTATCCAATGTAGAAAGCTTTGCCAAACAAAATGAAGAATCCAATACATCTCCAGTAGACGAAGACGTTTCTCTGGGTGGGAGCGAAGCAGGGGCTGTCTCAGTCATCAGCAGAGTGCTAGAGGATAGATCCTCACTGTGGCAGGACTGAATGTCAACTGAACACTCCATCGTGGTGACCAGAGTTCCCCCTACCGACAAGAGTAAGGGAATTTTATTGAAAATTGGATTTCATTACAATACAAATACATTATATATACATTCTAAACAAAATGATTAACCAATTGTAACAAACAGAAAAAAAAAGATTCAGTAGAAAAGAAAACATTATACATATTGCTCTGCATTTGTCAATGTCCTGCATACTGTAATCTACCAATATTCTACAAAATAATATCCTAATCACTGATTCCCCATTCATTGCAATTGACCCAAAAAAGCCTAGCTCTTTCAGGGGTATATCTCATCATATCAAATTTCATGGTTTTATTCAATGATATCCCAATATTCTGAAAAAGTTCCAGATGAGATACTTCTCTCTATTGCAGAACTCATATGCACCTAGCCTGCCAAATAAAATATTTTATTGTTGCAAATACTATGTACATAGTGTATTTGTGGTATTTCCCAAACAGCCCTCCTACAAGACCATACATTACAGTTGTATAATTCAAATTTCCAAACAAAGGCTCCTCCCATGTTCTAGCCAAATATGTCCAAAATGGTTTTATATATGAACATTCTAAAAATAAGTGTTGTTGGGTTTCCACAATTTGCCCACATGCCACTCTGGGGCAATATATCTCTTCAAGCTGTTTATGCTTGTTATTACCCCTTACTCCTAATCTCCCAAAATTGCCTAACCAAACACAATCCCACACGAAATGGGGAAGTCTAGGGTTCACTAACTGTTGGAGTACTGTTTGTTTTTGTGTGTCAGGGCACTCTGGGAACACTATTTCAGCCCTACATTCTGCATCTATAATCAAACCATAAATGTTTTTCCTATCTAATATTACTATCTGTTCTATACTAATGTTCCATTTCACCAGCATTTTTATACATTCCACTCTATATTGAGGAGTGTATGCCAATCTGTTCAACCCTCTGGGGTTCTTATTCTCCCATATCCTTTTGCATGGCTCTAGCCATGCATTTAACATTAGCTTCCATGGTGGATCCCCAGGTCTCATGGCTGGGCTAATATTTCCATATTGAAAAGTGCTAAAAAATAATGCGATCGGGTTGATCATTGCCACCCCACCTTCGCAAACAGGACTATATGTATATTCCCTCTTAACAGGATTCAATCTAGATCCCCAGAATGCCTGAAAAAATATATTGTAAATGACTGTAAACATACTTATTGGAGGAGGGTATATATAACTTAAGTAGAGAAATATGGGGACCAGTAGTGTTTTAATTAAAACCACTCTTTTTTTTCTTTGACAATTGTTGTCACTTCCAACTATTGACTAATCATGTTGCCTTCTCCACTTTCCCCTTCCAGTTTAATATAGCCATGTCCCCTGGACCAAACTCTATACCTAATATAGAGGTGGGCTGATCAGTCACTTGAATACCACCTATATGCACTAACTGTGGTACCCGAGTATCACCTATTGTAACCCCCTTGCTCTTTCCCACATTAATTTTAGAACCTGATAATTTGGAATACTGCTGAAATATATTACTTAGAGCCTCTACAGAACTAGAAGAAGATATTGCTATAAATAAAGCATCTGCGTATGCTAGCACCTTGACCAGAAGACAATCTGAGTTAGTTACTACTCCTGTGATCCTTTGTTCTTTCAACAACATTCTTATAAAAATATCTATGACAAAGGTGTAAAGTAGGGGGCTCAAAGGACAACCCTGTCTAACACCTCGTTCAACCTTTATCCTCTTCCCCTCCCAACCATTTATACTAGGGATGATCATGGCCCCTTTATACATTTGTTTTATCCAGTTTACCAAAACCTCTGGAATCCCAAATGCCCTGAGAGTTTTAAACAAGAACTTGTGAGAAACCCTGTCAAAAGCTTTCTCTTGGTCGATATTTAAGATGAAGCCCTGTGCTTGCCCTGCCTGCCCTCTAAAGAGTAATTCCCTCAGAACCATAAGATTGTCCTGTTGTTTCCTGGCTGGTATTGAACAAGACTGAAAAGGACAAATTAGTTTTGGAGCTACCTTCAATAATCTGGTCTGCAGGATTTTACTTAAGATTTTCAAATCTGTATTTAACAGACTTAATGGATGCAAGTTACCTATTATCTGTCTCGGACCTTTCATGAGGGGCAGTACAAGAGCTGCTTCCTGCATAGAAGGGGCTTAATTTGATGATGTTAAAACATAATTAAACAGAACCACCAAAGCAGGGGCTAATTCTATACTAAAGGTTTTATAAAATCCTGACAATAATCCATCCATACCCAGAGCAGAATGTGGAGCTAGCTGTGAAATAGCTGCTGTCACTTCCTTTACAGATACATCTTTAATCAAATCTTGGACCTCTATTTTAGATATCTGTGTTAACCACAATGATTTTAATAAATTAGACGGATCATGATCCAGAGTGGGGGTACCAAATAGACCTGCCACATATTCTTCTACCACATTCAAAATCTCCTGTGGAGAATTTACTAACTGTCCTGTTGGTGTGCTTAGTTCTGCAATAAATCTGTTTTCAACTCTCTTATTACACTCTTTGAAAGGGTTTAATGATTTTTGCCTTACCTGAGTCTCAAATCTCAATTCCTGGTTTAGGGACTTGGCCCTATTATGTTTGATGTCAGACATGTTTTCCTTCGTGTTATTAACGATTGCACTATAATCCTGTTTAGACAATTCAGCCTGGGAAATAAGATGCTGTAAATATTGTCTTAATTTCAGGTATTGCATATATTCCTTATTGGCTATATACGTAACTCTATTTTGAAAAAGTTTCTGCCAGTTCTTTTTAGAGTCCTCCCACTATTCTGTAATGTTCTCATACATTTCCGCTACTGAGATCCTGGCTAACTAGTCCTGATTCCACATCCTTTTAATTTTTGGATCCTCTAAAAGTGTTTCATTTAAACACCATTTATTTTTCTTACATCGTGGGGTTCCTTCCCATAGAAACATAGAAACATAGAATTTGACGACAGATAAGGACCGCTTGGCCCACCCAGTCTGCCCATTTCCCTGCCTACTGGATAAGCTGCAGATCCTAGTTAACCAGCAGCCTACTTTTTCCTACCCCCATTCCCTAGAATTGCCTTATGACTGTCCCATGCATGCTTGAATTCCACCACTGTTTTGACTCCACGACCTCCTCGGAAGGCCGTTCCATGCATCCACAACCCTCTCTGTGAAAAAATACTTCCTTAAATTACTCTGAGCTGCCCCCTCTATCTTCAAATTGTCCCCCTTGTTCTTGCACTCTTTTTGAAAGATGCTACCCTCTTGGACTTTGTTGATTCCTTGAGGTACTTGAAAGTTTCTATCATGTCCCCCTCTCCCTTCTTTCCTCGAGGCTATACATATTAAGCTTCTTTAGTCTCTCTTCATATGTCTTCCGGTGCAGACCCTGCACCATTTTAGTTGCCCTCCTCTGGACAGCTTCCATCCTGTCTATGTCTTTGCGAAGACTGGGTCTCCAGAATCTGCACGCAGTACTCAGATGGGGTCTGACCAGCTGTCTGTACAGAGGATAATAACTTCCTGTTTTCTACTGGTGATGCCTCTCCCTATGCATCCCAATATCCCCCAGCCCTCATTGCTGCCCTCTCACATTGCTTGCCCACCTTTAGGTCATCTGATATGACTACCCCCAGGTCCCTTTCCATTTTTGTTGTTGTTAGTATCTCACCCCCATTGTGTACTCTTCCCCGGTTTTTGTTTCCCAGGTGCATTACCTTGCACTTCTTAGCATTGAATCTAAGCTGCCATACATTTGACCATTCCTCTAACCTTGCAAGTCCCTTTTCATCCTTTCCACCCCACCTTGTGCATCAACTCTGTTGCAGATCTTTGTGTCATCTGCAAAGAGCATACTTTCCTTCAGTCCCTCTGCAATGTAAACATAAAGACATTGAAGAGACTAGTCCTAATCTGAACCCTACGGTACCCACTAGTAACCCCTTCATCAGAGTGGACTCCATTTACTATTACTCTCTGTGTCCTATTTTCCAGCCAATTTTTCCCAGGCTGTCATCTTGGGACCCACTCCCAGGCTAGCTAACTTGTATATTAATCTTTTGTGTGGGACTGTGTCAAATGCCTTGCTAAAGTCTAGGTAGGCCATGTCACAGCCCCTCCCTGATCTACTACTTTGGTCACCCAGTCAAAGAAATCTATCAGATTTGTCTGGCATGACCTTCCTGCTGTGAATCCATGCTGCCTTGGGTCCTGTGCCCTCTGGCCTCTAGATACTGACAATTCTTTCCTTCAAGTGATTCCATCATTTTCCCTACCACTGAGGTTAAACTAACAGGTCTGTAGTTTCCTGCTTCTGCCTTGCTCCCACTTTTGTGAAGGGAATCACATCTGCCCTCCTCCAGTCCTCGGGTACCACCCCATCCTCCATGATTTGTTAAACAGGGTAGTCAGTGGTGTCACTAATTCTACCTTAGTTCTTTTAGAATTCTGGGATGAATCCCATCAGGCCCATTGCTTTGTCCACCTTCAGTTTTAAGAGTTCTTTCAGAACCCTTTCTTCTGTAAATGGGCTGGTATCAACTTCTGTATCCAGTGTGTTTCTACTGTTTGTTCTAGGTACCCCCCTCTTCCTTTGTAAATACTGAGCAAAAATATTTGTTTAGTATCTCTGCCTTTTCACAGTCTCCCTCTGCCCACCTCCCCTTTATTAAGCCTCACTATCCCTCCCTTGGTCTTCCTTCGCTCCCTGATGTACCTATAAAAGGTTTTATCCCTCTTCTTAACTGAGTTGGCTATCTTTTCCTCGGTTTGGGCCTTTGCTGTTCTGACTGCCTTCCCAGCTTCCTTTTGCTTTAACTGATACAGTTCTCTGTCCTGCCTCCTTCTGTGATTCCTTGTACTTCCTGAAAGCTTTCTTTTCTCTTGAACCTTCACTGCCACTTCCTTTGAGAACCATAGTGGTTTCTTACATTGTTTAGTTTTGTTTATTTGCTTCACACAAGAGCTTGTTGCCTCTGTGATGGCAGTTTTTATTATTCCCCATTGTTCTTCCACCCTCCTTCCTGCCCATGTGCTAGTGCATTCCTTAGAGCACTTACCCATTTGTCAAAGTCAGCCCTCCTAAAGTCCAGTACCTTTGCCTTTGTATGGCTTGACTCTATTGCTGTGTTTATTGTGAACCATACTGTTCGATGGTACGCTAGTTCCCAGATGGCTACCCACTTCTACATCTGTGATCCTCTCTTCATCTCCATTTGAGAGAACCAGGTCTAAGATTGCTCCCTCTCGAGTGGGCTCCAATACTAGTTGTCTAAGGCATGCCCCCTGTAGGGCATCTAGAATAACCCCACTCTTCAAAGTGGCTGTTGCAACTGCACTCCAGTTAACATCTGGCATATTCAGATCACCCATCAGCAATATCTCCCCTTTTTCTGCCATACTAAGTATACTTTCTATCATTTCCTTGTCCATTTCCTCCCCTGAGAAGAGTCTATGTCTAACCCCTGTGCGGATTGTGGTGCCATTGCGGTCTCCAAATTTACCCACAGTGCTTCTTCTCCTCCCTGTTTTCTCTTTTGTTCTGTTGCTTTGATTCCTTCCCTTATGTAAAGAGCTACTCCTCCTCCTCTTTTACCCTCCCTGTCCCTCCTGTAGATAGTGTATCCTGGTATGTTTATGTCCCAGTCATGGTTTTGTGCGAACCATGTTTCTGTGACTGCCACGATATCCAGATGTTCCTCCTCCATCAAGGCCACTAATTCAGGAAGCTTGTTACTCAGACTACGTGCATTGGTACTCATTGCTCTCCATTTTTTGATGGCTTTACTTTCTGTTGCAGCATCCCCCACTGACCTTTCTACCTCGGTCTTTTTTACCTGAATCTGAACTGCCATATGGTCTGAAAATTCATTAGGGATTGTGGAAGCAGAAAGAATGTTTAACACTTGAGATGCAAAGGTAAAATCTATCCGGGTCCTTAAGGTACCTCTAAAATATGTAAACCCCCCATTTAGATATTTCCTTCTATAGGTATCCACCAAACCAGCTGTTCTAACTATATGTAGTAATGCTGTAGTGTCACAAAACAACTTTGAGGTTCGAAGGCCTCTATCAGTTGTAGAGAGTCCACAGTTAAAATCTCCTGACCAGATTACAAGTCTGGATGTATGCAGATAAGGCTGAATCTCTTTAAACAAGGCTACTCTCTGTGTATTAGTTTGGGGAGCGGACACTGTTATTATACGAAACCTTTCTGTCATGTGGGAGATATCTAACATCAAAGCCCTTCCTGGATGTATGTCAACTAATCTGAATACTTTTAGGAGGGGTTAGCTAGTAAAATGCCTACCCCATCACAGGGTTCGGTTCCTGAGGACCAAAAGGAGGCCCCTGCCAACCAGGCTCTGGATGCAGATTGTAATTCAGCATGGGTTTTAAGATGAGTGTCCTGAATTCAAATGATGTCACTGTGTAAGTGTCCAGATTAAGCAGGGCCCAGCCCTCTTTCTATCATTTTTAATACTATTGATGTTTAGAGTAATGATTTTTAATGACCCCATAATATAAAAAAAGGCAAAATGTCAGTATACTTGCTTCATGTTGTTTTTGGATGACCTTCACTATTTTGTTCATTTTGCTATTGAATCTCTCCTTCCTCCTTCAGAATCTGTAATGGATGTTACTGAAGAACTGTCTGTCCCCTCCCCTTCAGACTCACCATCGGTTCCCTCTGAATTTAATAAAGCATATTTGCTTACAGTCTGTACTGAGGCGTTTCCTTCATATTAACTTTCCTGTTCCCCTGTGACACAGCTTTCCCTTGTCTATTTCTTTTTTTATGAGATACCATTCTAAAAGGTGGATCCTTCTCTCCTGGGGCTGGGGGTGGGGGCATGTTCGGCTCTGCTTCACCTGTCTCCCCATTCATACCCTGGGCTTCTTCACCTGTTTTCATTCCCATTACTTCCTCTGTGGCCTGTATTCCTTCCAAATCCTGCCCTGGAGGGTCCCTTGATGCAGGAGGGTCTATAGGAACATTCTGTTCTAGGAAGTTTGAATGCCTGGGTGATGTAGCCACTACAATGCTTGCAGAGGCTGCCTTTTTTGCATATTGTTGCTGGGCCATGTTGATTAGTCCCTCATGAGAAGGACAATCCTCCTTATTATGGGATGCCCAGGGGCACCTACCATATGCATGACCTGTTCTTTCGCAAAGGTTGCAATGAAACAAGTTTAGGCAATAAGTAGAACTGTGTCCAAACTCTAAACAGTGGTTACATCTCTTGGAGATGCAGGCAGAACTTAAATGGGCCCCTTGACCCACACTTGAAACATGACCTGGGTTGGCTGCTATAGAATATTGATCCCCTGTCTTTCCCTAAAAAAAAGGAAATGGGGAGATGAGCAGGGCCTGTATTTGTGGAAATTAGATTAACTCTCACCCTCCAACTCCCATCCCATATTTGCTCACTGTCCAAATTTGAGGTAGGTTTATTTAAGATTTCACACCTTTGTTTCAGCCAAAATAGGATGTCCTCAATGTTTACCCCTTCATTCCTAAAAAAAAAAACTGTAATTAATTTGACTAGGGATTTCGTTAAAAGGACCACCAAAAAAGGAATCCATAAAGGAGTATTTTTTAACACCTGGTACTGGGCCCAGAAGTGGTCTAGACTTGACACATTTTTAAAGCTAATGTCATAGTTCCTGTTTCCCAACCCTATTAGGGCGAAAATCTCAAGATGAAAAAAATTTCATAGAATTCTTTAGAAGTTGCTTTGCTTTATGTACCCTATCAGGAGGGTTCTCTAAGCCTCCCTTGTAGATTAACCTAACAGCATTCCGTCTGGAAGCAGGCTCCCCTTTGTTTAAAAACAAATTGGATAATTTAAATATAGGCTCCAATGTTGGCCTATCTTCAGACCCATGTATGACTTCCTCACTGGGTCCCATCTGTAATGGAATATCTGCCCCATTCACACTCACACCTTCAGAAATATCTCTGTTTGCCATAGATTCCCCTTCACTTATATTACCTCCAACACATGCATCATTATTACTGGTACCAGATACAATAGAAAAAGTGTTACCACGGGGTTTGTTGGAGCTCATGTCTTGTTCATTGATTGTGGCCACTTTTGTAGGTACACGCTCTATCGTCTCCTGATATGAAGGGTCCTCAGAATCAGGAATCCAGGCTCCCTGCTGTCCCTGTTTCCAACCAGCATTCTCTAATACCTGTGCAATTGAATGCTGTACTGAACCTTCATCGCAAAAGTCAGGAGCTCTGGAGCCCCAGTCTCTCTCTCTCTCCCCTTCTGCCTGTCCCTGAAGGAGTACGTTTTCTCCGTTGTTTCAGTTCGTAGTGAGTCCTGTAAATGCAACTGTTTCCCAACTCCAAGTCTCATTTTGATGTTTTTAGTGAGACAAACACTTTCTGTTTCCTTTTCCTTTGGCTCTCGGCACACGAGTTCTACACCATTTAAACTGTCAGCCGTTTGTTTAGTATTCCTTTGAACCACCTTGTTTTTGATAGAAGCAGTGGCCCTGTCTTTTTGGCCTGACTGTGAGTCAGAAACTGGATGACTCATCTCTGTGTTATTCACTACAGAGGATTTCTCAGGTACTTGTGCCAGTGTTTCAAGCTCTTTCTCTAGCTCTGCAGCTCTTTGTATGATCCTTTCTTTTTCTAACTGAAGCATTTTAACTTTTTGATTTCAATCCAGTATCCAGTACCTGCACATTCTCTGTTTGACCATCTTTATTTTGCATCAGCTCTCCGTTGCTTTTCTCCACTATTTCTCCCACATAGGTAGGATTGGGTGCACCATCCTCCTCGCTGAATTCTATAGTCAGGTCTTCCAAAGCCATAACTGTTTCTGCAGAGCTTCTGTCTTTTCCAGCCTCTGTAGGAAGAGAGACGGGGGGGGACCATCTCCCCTGCCATATCAACATTTCCTCCTCTTCCTGTGTCTGACTCCGAAATGAGTCCCTCCATCCCACCTACAGGAAGTGACAGCACCCCTGCAGGCAGAGTAGGGGAATTTCCCCGGTGTCCTGGCCAAATTTCCCTCATTCACTAAAATTACCACCAACAGCTTAATCTAGTTCAAGGTCAGTTGGCATTCATCTGTATCCCCCTCCCCTGGGTCATGCCTGAAAATAGGCAGGATTTGTCTAGTGCACTTACCCAGTCAACAAAAACTAGATAAATAAAAATAAATAAATAAATAAATGTAACAACACTAAACTATTTAAAATCAGGGAATTCTTTAATTGTAACATTAGCAATGTCATTTATCAAGCCACATTTAATTGTGGCTCTTTTTACGTGAGGAAAACAAGCAGACCTCTGAAGGTGAGGAGTGGGGAATATCTGTATTCTATTTCCAAAAAAGATGAAAAAATGCATTAGAGTGTCATGTTAATAATGAGATTAATGGTGAACATTCCTTTACATTTTGTGCAATTGAGAAGGTTATTTTAGGTCCATGTGGTGGTAACCTTGATGCCAAATTACTTCATTGTGAGTCATTCTGGATCTTTACACTGGGGGTTCTCGAACTCCCAGGCCTTAATGATAGGATTGATCTTCTATCATGTATACAAAGGAAGTTATAATGGTTTGCATATTAGTCTATATAAAGGTTATGTTTGGTTTTTCTGTTTATATGTTACGTTTTTCATTGTTTTTTTTCTCTCTGTTTCTTTTTCAGGGAAAGATTCATTGCCGTTCAACTTGTGCGGCATGATTCAACCTGAATATATAGAAATCATTGAAAATATGGTGATAACGTTAATGGCTAAATATCTTAAGTATCTTCAGATGTTTTTTGTATATCTTACATAGAGATAAACCTATTAATTATGCCTGTGCACTCTATAGTATGTTTTAAGCCGTCAGCATGATATTACCTTATAATATAGAATTTAATGGTGGCAATATCTACGGAATGATATTCATTCTTTAATGATGTTTCATACTTTATTATGGTGATTTTGTATATGTAATTCTGTCTGATAGCAACACATATATATTTTCATCTTGATCTGACTTCAAATATAGTGCAAAAGACAATGTAATTGCTAATAACTTCCTTTTCCCCTTTAGTTTTCGTTTATATTCTCCTGTAATGTATTATATATTACTTACTATTGTTTTTAATGGGAATGACACTCTATAAAAATAAATGAGATGTAATATGGATGACTGTTGCATAATTAATTATATGTCGTGTCACTTTAAATGAATTTCTTATATAAAAGAGTACCATGATTTTGATTCGCCATCCTCCTGATGACGCATGATTGAATGCAAAACCGGTAGGAGTACTTAGCAGCATTTCTGATGCTACCCTGCACTTATGGTGGTGTGTTTTTAATTTTTCTACATTAAAAGCTGCATTTTTGGAAGCTCCTTGAGTGGTGCAGTTTCTTGCTGTCTTTGCCATCAATCAACTAAGCCCTAATTTCTCCACTGCCCTCTACTGAAACCCTTCGGGTATATCTGCAATTCTACTTAACACCATTCTTAAGCAGGTCTTGAACCATCAACCTTCTACACTAAAGGCAGTGCTCTTATCTCTGACCTATCCTGGCAAACCCTATTACCTTAACTACTTTACTCACAAATAAGCTTGGATGCTTAAATATCACATAGTCTCTGACTCTCAGACCCCCCCACACCACTTTAGGTCCTCAGCTACCAATTCCTCTTATAAAAGCCCAGCATCGAAAGTTATGCTCATTCTCTTCTCTTCTCCCAATTTAGGAGCACTCCCACCACCTCATCTACCAGATAGGTCTTATTATTCCAGGTTAGGCCATGGCAGTAGCTCATTCACACAGTATCATGAATCCCCTCTAGATGGTGATACCCCTGTCACAAATTGACACTACACAAGATGACAACGTCAGCAAAATCCCCCAGCACACAATGTGCAGTGCCCCAAATCTGCATCTACCACAGTGAACTCATTCTTCCTTGGTCAATTATATATGCATTGTTTGCTGTTGCAGCAATCTGAACATACTTAGCCCCTCCCCCACTGTTGTCAACATGAGCACAACAACAGGCAAAAACACAAAAAGTGGTGCAAATAACGGTAACCACTCATAGACAATAAAACACCTAAGGGTTCAGGCAAGAAGGCTAGCTTGGTTGCTACTGCTCCTGTCTGGGAACATTCATCCACCCCCTGCCCAAAAACTAAGATTGTTGAGCCCTAAAAGAAGCACTGTGCCTTAACAGTTGCCTCCATCAATATCTGTAGCCTTATGTATGAATTTGACTCACTACAGGTATGAGTAACCCAGCATAAACCAGATGTTTTGTCTGTGGCTGAAACCTAGCTCACACCAAGGGTGTCTGACAGCAAACCAACTTGAGGGGTATGCATAATTTAAACTGGACAGATCTAATAAGTGAGGTAGAGGATGTGTCATCTACATCAAGGACCCCCCTCCAGGGGCAGGCCCTCCCTCACATAACCACAGGCAGTAATGTCCAAATATGAACAGTAAAGTTTCTCCTAGTGACATGTGGAAAAGGCATAACATTAGCCTCAGTATACATGCCACCAAAAGTGCAGGCTGGGGGTTTAAAGTGGTACTCAACTACCTCACTAACCTCCACTTCAACTCTGAGGTTCTAGTGGTGGGAGATTTTAAAATAAACTGGCTGTCCCTTGATGCAGCCCACTACAAAGATGCCATCTCCTCCATAAGCATGGCCCAATTGGTGGATTCCACCACCCGTACTAACTATTGTACTGGGACTAGTACTCTACTAGACTGGCTGTTAACCAACCACCCAGAGAGAATAACATGCACTGTCATTCTCCCTGGCTCCTTTAGCCACCACTCTCCTATCCTCTGTACCTGGTCAAATAAGTCACCCAGACCCCCAGCAAGAATAGTCACACCTCGAGTTCTAAAAAAATTGCAGCTGGGTTCTTTTAAAGTGCACCTCAGTTAACAAAACTGGTCAGCCATAGACTTAGCTGATTACGCTGACATAGCACCTGAACATTTCATCAAGGCCTTTAATGCAGCATGCAATGAAGCATGCAACATCTATGCCCCCCTCACTAAATAAAAAGCTTGTGGGTCACACAAGTGCTGGATAATGCCTCTCCTCTTCAATCAAACTCCCACCCACCATAGATAAAACCCTAAAGCTGCTCCAGTCATCTTCACTCTTCCCACTCATACCCCTTCCCCTTGGAAGCATCCTGCTGCCCCACATCCCCATGCACAACTCTGCTTCTACCCTTCCTCTCACTAACTTGAGTACCCCCTCCTCTTCTTTCACAAACGGGAGTACCACCTCTCTCTTTTTACCTAGAATATGTTTCTCTGTAATGAATGGTACCTGAAATTATTGTATTCTGTTAAATTTGTTTGGTTGTCAGTATTGTTGCTGTTTTTACTGTTTACCTAATGACATGGAGCCTCTGTAAATGAGCTTCTAGCTCAAAGGTGTTTTAATTCAATATTATAATAAATAAACAAAATAAAATAAATGCTGTCATCCTGGTTTGAAGTAATTCCAATTAAATAGGTAAATCAATTATTAAAAAGCAATACATAAATCTATGTTTTGTTATACTGCACCTGCATGTGATGGCATGCATGATGGCATCTAACTGCAACCCCTATGGTGAGGGTCATTGTGTGTCTGAGGTGGGCATACTGTGTCTGCACCATGGGCATCCAATTCAATGGGTATGCTGGAGAACCAGTGAATTCCATACATGGCTACACAGGGTGCATGTACTGACAGGATATGGCAGCCATGTTAGATTGCTTTGCCATATGTTGTTGTTGTCCAGCTTTGGCATTTTAAGTAGTTGTGCTTGCAGTCATGTACACATCACTGCCTTCTCCTAATTCCCCAGAGGCCTTGCTGCATGCAGTAGGCCCACAGTCTACATCATCTAAATGTGTGGGTGGGCAGTGCATATGCCTGCCCTACCACCTATCCATCCTGTCATGGCTGGCCAGGTAGTAAGGAACACCAAAATGAGTACAGGTATTATTAGCAGTTTCACAATAATATAATTTATCAATACATCCAGGGGCTCCCTGCTGAAGAGGGATTGAGGGTAACAAAAGGCAAGGCTATTATTTGTGTATGTATTGATAAATTATATTATTGTGAACCTGTGTGTGGTGCACTGTACTCCTTTTTTTTTGTTTTGAATATCCTTGCCATTTGTACAGCTGCACACACTTTTTCAGGTTGTGCATAGCAGTAGCATATGTAAGTATCAAAGAGCATGGCTGTGATTGGGTGCAGAGGTGTTCTCCAATGGTGTGCATCCTGCACATTTAGGGCACCTAGTGGCTTTTACCAGCACCCCTTATGTGCATAGCGAATGAGAACATTTCTTGGCTTGGCCCCTTAGTGTGTATCCTAACCTCTCTTTACAGTCTTATCTCTGCTGCTCCTCTGTGATGTTTTTCACAATGAGAGCTGGCCTTCCATAGAGGATGGAGTGTTTGATGATGAAGGTTGCTTGAATTTTTTGTCGCTTCTAAAATATCTTAATAATTTTCAACAGCTGCAGGAGAAACTCAAGAGGCCATTCCCCACCAGATTGGTAGGGGAAGGGGAGTACCAGCAGAACAGGAGATGGCAGTGGTATGCCTGGTTCTAGAAAGTTCTTATTGTTGTGAACTAATTTAAGTTACTGATTACATGAATTTAAATTGATGAAGTACCTAATAGTTCGGTTGTATAGTTCAACAAGCTGTTAATATTGCTAAGTTATTTGGAGGACCAGTCTCTTCTGTCTTGCAGTCCTGAAACCAGAAATCGAAATTTGTTACACACTCTTGGCCAATTGTATCAGGTAAGGTGCAAAATGTGCTGTAAGAGTAAGAGTCAACAATTTTGTTAGTTAGGAGAAGATCATATAATGTTTGTGAATTGACTGCAACATTAATATTATAACGTGTAACACAAATGATTTGCTGTGATTGGCTGAAGCACCAGTACTAATTACATGCCTGCACATCTTTCAGTGTGTCATCCTCTGTACCTTAGAAAAGATGTGTAATATCAGTAAGTACACTGCTGAATATCAGTAAGTACACTCCTGCTGCACCCAGTGCAGATGACTGCTTATATATCATTATGTCTCATTTTTCTTACACAAAGCTCTGACGTGGCATGTGGCACTTTGCTCTGAACAAAGTGTGAGAGACAGAAAGAGACACACACAAAGAGAGAGACAGATAAAGACTGAGACAGATTGCTCTATAAACAAACTCTGATCAGAGCTGATATGGCTGCACCAAGCTTTTACAAGCACCACCAGAGTATATCGTGCACATGATGGTGGCGATGACTGAACTGCACATGCGTGATACTCATGTATGTGCAGTCTGACTCAGCACTGCTATCTTGTGCACAGCAGCTGTCACTTCTGCAGTTGCGGAAGAAAAACAAGAGCCACCAAAGTGGGTGTATTTATGCAGCTGGTGGAGGGAAAGAGCCACATAAATGCAATCACTGGAAACTGTGCCAGAGCACTATGGAAGCACACTGGACAGCAATCCGGTCATGTGCATCTACAGTGCTCTTCTCAGATGTTGGCATCAGGTCTGTGGAGCTCTGCTCACGCAGCTGTAAAAACAGATAGGAATTAGCAGCAAGAGAACAACCTAAATGCAGAAAAAACATGCTTCTTGTCCAGGTACAAAGTAACACATTTTGTGCAGACCGATCAGCCATACTGTTGCCTAAACCGACACCATCTAGTGTGGAAGCTCTGCTTTGCTGGTAACTGGCATGGGGAATTTTAACTGAACTGTACTTTAATTTTTATCAACAAGCTATCAGAGAAAGGAAGAGACAAGAGAGAAGGGCAGAAGGTTATTAATGAACCATGCTATCAAGGAAGCCTTGCACTTTAAGTTCATAACATTTTATGAAAGATAGTTGGTATCATTTTTCTTATACTTGTTATAAGTGCAATAAAACACTTGTGATGCGTGATGATGGTCAATAATCATGTACCTCTCTGATATTTAAAGGCACTCTGAACAAGCACCTTGTTCTCCTAAGAACACCCTTGAGAGGTGTGTGATTATTGACCCATAATCACACACCCTCTCAGGTATTACTGCTTTTATATTGAATGTAATTCCAAACCTAGTTTATCAATGTCCTAAACATTAGAATATAAACTTGCAAACCCACAACATAAGTGCTACAATGTCATTGCTAAGAATTTGAATGATATTGTTTAGAAACAGGCATATTGGACTCTGTCATGTACTGGAAAAACTTGTAACAGCTTTGTACAGTGACTATGCATGCCAGTGTCTACACATGACTGGTGGCTTGTTGTGTTATTTCTGGGTAGGTGCTAGCCAAAATGGAACACCAAAAAGTGCAAGGTGATGCACATCTGGAACAAAAACCCCAGGAAAGCATACTGTATGGGAGGTGCTAAGGTGGCCACTACTTCAGACGTAAAGGGACCTGTAGGTCATCATAAGCAACTACTAGAAACAAATTGGACAATGTAACATGGTCTATAGCAATGCAACAAGAATGTTGTGGTGTATTGAAAGGAGTTTTGATAGCAGTACAGGAATGAGGTAATATAATACTAACTCTCCATAGATTACCAGTGAGACCACACCTTGAGCACAGCACTGTATCTAGTTATGGGGTCTTCAACAGAGGAACGATAGAGATAGATTGTAGATGTTGCACCTTAGATTAACCAAAATGAGTCAGGGAGTCACAGCCAACATTGCAGAACCTGTGAGGATCAGGTCTGGACACTGAACATGTACTCACAGTAGGCTGGAAGGCAGGGTCCAGGTAACATGCACATAACAGAGAACTTCATGTTCCAGAAAGGAATAACATGGTAAATTGTGAGGAAATTTAGCTGGACTGGGAGGTCTAAAACAAGGGTATATGAATGTAAGCTGGAATGGGAGGGCAGCATTTCAAGGGATGTCAGAAAGTTTCACCATATGAAGACAGTGGTTGAGGTGTTGCTAGAATAGCATACCCACAGATATGCTCAAAAACATTGCTTGATTAAAGCTCAGCTTTGACAAAGTAAAGGGCTTAATAGTTCCTCTGGATGGTAGTTGTGCAGCAGGGAGCAAGAGGGGCAGGTGAGGGTGTCAACCCTGAGCTTGATTTTAAACCGCCCTTAGACTGATGCAAGCTTCAGCAAAGAGCAGCTTGAGTTGACTGTCGGTGCACCAGGGACCCTACACCTGATTTCCATGCAGGAGTATTACTGGCACCAAACTTCCTTAGTTTGCCACAACCACTACTGTGTGCTGAAAAAAAGGCACAGGAAAGGGGTCTGCTGTGGGAGGTTCATGCAGCATGGTAATCAGTGCCAGTGATCCATCAGCCGAGTGCCCAGGTGGTCAGCGGAGGCTGTGGTGCCAAGGAGGTTTGGGTTTGGCGAAGCTTGGACCCATGTTTGGGACAAGACAGTGACATGATAGGAGTCTGTTTTGTCCAATGACGTGCAATGTACAGCATATAACTACACACTGTAATACTGTATATAAAGAAAAGCATAGCAACCTCCATGGTTTGTCATGTAAATAGACTTACATATCGTCAGTGCACCACACATGAGTAGATAAGCTATGAGGTTTTGTACAACATGTCATGAAACATAGACCAACAGCAACCACCAAACTATGTCAGTGGCATGACATGTACACCTTGTATGACTAAGACATACATATGTACAAGGCAAGACAATTTTATTTATAAGGCACCCAATCTCAGAGGCTCTGGTCACCGAACATACATAAGGACATACAGCAAGCAGCAAATAACATAATAAAACCTTATTAAACCATAACAACATTAAAAATTTGACAAGATAGAGATTTCCAACAGTCAAACTTTAATGGACTGACCAGAGCTAAAGTTGATGTCAGCAATCAAAGGCCAGGCTGAAAAGGTGGGCTTTTAGCCTCCCCTTAAGCACCTCAATCGAGGGAGCCTCCCAGACTGCAGATTGAAGAGAGTTCCACAGGGTTGGCCAGAGACACTAAAAGCATGATCTCCCGAGGTCTTGATTCGAACCCTAGGAATGTCCAAGAGGCCTCTCAAGGAGGAGCAGAGGGAGCAAGCAGAGGACACTGGTATCGGGGGCTCAGACAGGTAACCAGGACACAGCCCATATAGGGCCTTAAAGGTGAAAAGACCCACCTTGAAAAGGACCATCCACCAGACTAGCAGCCAGTGCAGAGCACAGAGAACTTGGGTCACATGACTGGACTTCGAAAGGCCTGTCAGTAACTGGGCCAGTGCATTCTGCACTAGCTGCAGCCTGTGGAGGGTCCATCCCATGTCCCTGAAGTACAGAGCATCACAGTAGTTCAGCCTAGAAGTCACAAAGGCATGTACTAGTGTTGGCAGCTCCTTGAGCTGAATGAAGGGCTTAATCCAGGCAATGTTCCACAAATAGTAAAAATCGCTGCTGACTACAGCTGACACCTGCTCTTCAAAGGTCAGTCTGCAATAAAGGGTCATGCCCAGATTTTGCACCCTCAGAGAAACCACCAATGGAGCAGGCCCCAGAACAAGTCCAGAGTCAGCCCCTTGTGGCAGTCCATCATGTCCGCAACCTGGCTCAATCACCAACACCTCAGTCTTAGCTGGGTTGAGTCTCAGCCAGCTGGAAGCCATCCAATCATTGATTTTAGCCAGACAGGTGTTAAGCATGTCAACTGCTCCTGATGTTCCAGGTGGAAAAGACAGACACAGTTGGGTACCATCAGCATAGCAGTGAAACTCCACACTGAATTGTAGAAATGATCTCACCCACGGGCAGCATGTACACTGCAAACAACATCAGCGACAAGATCGAACTCTGAGGTACTCCACAAGGCAGGCATTTGGGAGGAGGAGAAGTTCCCCATCACCATCCACCGCAATCTTTCTGAGAGATAGGACTCAAACCATATAGGGATGGCATTCTGCAAGACACTCCATATCCATTGTATTTCGCATATATCTCCCATAATTCTGTCTTTAGGAAAATAATATGCCCCATACTAGATTGCACAAGATTAACTGTCATGTAATACAGCACATACTGTACCATACTTGGTAACCTAACATGGCATTTGATCGAACATGTAAGTGTTTTATAGTACTGTCAGTACAAATACCTTTATAACGAATGCATCTGTATAATAATATGCAGTCTCAGAAGCATTCTGTTGTACATGATGATATGCACATTCAGAATATCACTTCCATCAGTTGTTTTGAGTTCAACAGAAACAGGTGCCATAACTGCTTATACAGATGCTAGAGTCATCCAACAGATTTGGTGCATATTGGACACTGTACAGTTACTGACCAGTATGGATTTGCACTTTGAAGGTTATCAAGTGGATACTCAGGCTTCTTTCTAAGTAATGTTCTAACCTCTGCAGAGACTGACATTGAGTCTGTTAATCTAATTATGAAGTTACCTAGGATCTGGCTGTTTAATTCTCTTAGCACAAGGAGCATTAGACCAGCCCTTAGCTGGTCTAACTGCTGGCGTGGCTTGTGGACACAGCGGGCTTTGAGAGTCCCACATTAGGGGATGCAGCATCCCTATTATGGTGCAACCCATCTTCTGCTATTGCACACCCCCATTTCAGGTACAGGGCTGGTGCAGGGGTAGTTTGGTGACTTCAATGCACCCTGTGTGTCAAATATTGGGAATGCCATGTGTTCCTTGCATCACTCCTGTTTGGTGCTAGCGCCATGCATCAATATAGGAGCTCTTAAAAATGAGCACCGTTTCTCAACAAAAAGTCAAGGGTACAATACTGTTAAACTGGCAGACTACAATTAGTGCTGCTTTTAGTGACATTTGTAAAGCTGTACTGTTCAAATTACTCATTTTTTTCTGTAGACAGACAAGTGACACAGCTGTGACACAAAGGGGAAATTTAAATGGGCCCAAAACAGACTGGCTCATTTAAAGAAGATGGCATATCTGACCAGGACTGAACAGGATAAGACCCAGGAGGGCCCAACAGGACCATCGCTGACACCTGCAGCTCCAGCTCCATCAGCCAGGGTATCACCTGATGAAATCAGAGACATTAAGAAGGACAACAAAGCTCTGTGGTCAGGCTAACAGGCCATGCAGGAGGGCCAACAGGTCCAGTGGGGAATGCCAAGCCTGCTTGGAGCGGAGCCTGGGGCTTTATTTCATGGCAGCTAGTGGCTAACATGGCAGCAAGGAGGAGACAGAGGGATGCTGCCAGGGACAGGCCTCATTGGCCAGTGGCACCCCTGGTACCACAGGAGGAGTGAGTGGTGGACAGTGATGTCTTTTTAGTTAAAGTCTTGTAAATAGTTTTAGTATTTGTATTTTTTCATGTGAATAGTTACTGTGTTTTATTCTGTATGTTGTTTTGTCTTTTTTCATGTTATTGTTCTTACTCATTATTTTTGTTGTTACAGTTATTCTTTAAAAGCTTTTCATGTTAACCAAAAACTTCCATCTTCAAAGTGCTTTCTTTTGTGCCTGAAGTTTGAAAAAATATCAGTTAACATATTTAGTGTCTGAATGCCTGTTGTTTCAGTTTCAATTCCCTTGTACAATCCAAAGCATTCAAATTTTACAGTGGTGATGGATCAGGTACCTGGTTCATCTCAGGGGACATAGATATGGACAACAAGGGTAAGCGAGACTGGGAGCAGATGTACCCAGTCCAGAGGGAAGCTTGTGGTGCTGTTGAGGTGATCATAACTTAGCAGAGTTGTTGGGACTTACAGGATAGATTTTTGAAGGAAATTGAAACCAGAGCAGTGTAAGGACAGTCACACAATAACTTTCATGATCCAGAAGTAGATCAGGCAGGAGTGAACAAGTAGCAGATACAGTATGGTCAGTGGTGTTTTAAGGGAGACTATTTTTCATGGTCAGTAATGGTCTATTTTCAAAATCAGTTTTTTACTTGGTGGTGGTTTCTTGACTTTCATCTGACGGAGTCAGAGCAGATGTACAACTGGAACTTCAAATTCTGCTGTCTCTGATGCATTAGCCAACATAATAATGGAATGAGAAGAGAAACGTGATATTCCTATATCCAACATATGCACCATACAAAACAGAATCTGAAGATTTGCATGGGGTAGTGGCCAAGAATTACAAAATGGGGTTATGCAACATCTCTCACAGCAATTAAACCAGCAAACAGAACTGTTTTAAACAGTCATACAGTTTCTGGTGGACACAAGGGGCTATATTTTCAAACCCTCAGGAATGGCGCACGGTGCTTGTGCCAACAAGGACTGGAACAAGGGGTATCTTGTGCCACACCGTGTGCCATTCTCTATTTTTATTTTCCCCCTGCAGCAACTGAGGGGCCATCTACACTGGCCAGACTTGCTCTGTCCTTGTGACAGATGCACCGGTGCAGCAAGGCAGAGAGGGGCTTGCATCAGAGCAGTGCTGCAGTATACCATTAATTGGAATTCTGCAAACCCCTGAATTGGGTGCAATGGCTGCCACAGTAAGACAAGCTGGGAGCTGGTCTAATGGCCTGTGCACAGTTCGAGTGTCCTGCCATGGACAGGTGGTCCATGCCACCCCTTATGGCCACTTACAGGGGATGTCTGCTGCTCTCCTGCACCCGGCCAAATATCCTGACAGTAGTGGGGCCACAGCTGATGAATGCCAAGGTCCCCCCGCAAAATGTCACGGTACCACCCCCAACCACTGCCTGGCACTGAGGGGGCCATACCAGTGCCATGTCCAGGGTATATTGCCACCCCAAGCCTGCCCTGGGTTGCCCTCCATGTGCCCCACCAGAACCTGGCTGCAAGGCTGGCATGTCTCACCAATGGCTGCCACTACTGTTCAAACCTCCTGCAGTTTGTGCCATTCCCTGCCCAAACGCTGTTTGTTTGGTGCACAGGGTAACTTGCAGCAAACTCAGAGAGTTTGGCACTGGAACCTCAATTTTTATAAAATTATGTGCAAGGTCTCTGGCACACCCAAGTTTGCCACAGTCAGAGTTTTGGCACAAGGTGCACTAACCTAACAGGGCTTTGAAAATAAAGCACAATATATAATATATAGCCTATTGTTCTGATTTGGTTCTTTGGTGCAGCAACACCACATGGAGAAGGAGACACAGAACTAAGGGATAACAACAGCAGCAATAGAGTGGCTAGCTGTCTGTTATAGTTTGGCAAGAAGACAGCAACACCACATGAAGGAGGAAGCGCAGGGGCATGGGACATCATCAGCAGCAGCAGCAGAGTAGCTAAAATGTCATTATGGTTTAGTTCTTTGGTTGCAGGACAGTTACACCACGTGGAGCTGGACTCAGGAGCATAGAAGAAAAGCTGATCATCAGCAATATCTGAAGCAGCATGCAAAAACACAACTCTGAAGAGAGAAGTACAACAATTTTTTTACTAACACACACATTGTGACATAACAAATTGTGCACACCCACTACTCCAATTTTACTAATCCTATGATAATACAGTCAAAGACAAATCACTGAACTAATGAAATCACCTGATAAAAAAGGTTAATAATAAAGTTTGATACAACATACTACTTACCTTCAAATTTGTGATGGACTTGCCATGATGGTGCACAGCAAGAGGGGAACATCATGCTAGAAGCATCAACAGTATCCAAATAGAGACAGACCTGAAAAGGAACTCATAATGAGAAACTGTTCTACAAACAGACATGGGGAAACAATAGAACTGGTCAGATCATGGGGACCATTTGGTCAACCATGTCTGCCCCTCCTTTCCCTGCATATTCTGCATCCACAGATACCTCTCCCATACATGGCATGCTTGAAGCTCACCACTGTTTTTCCCCCACCAACCACTCACAAAGATTTTTCCAGGTGTCCACCACCTTCTCAGTGAAGAAATATTTACTCACATCCCTCTTAAGTTTTCCCCCTCAAGCAAATGGATGCGCCAAAGTTACTTCTTCACCCCTACTTCCAGACTATCGTAGCACGGTACCTGAACAAATATTGGACCACTGACCTTACCTGTGAAAAAAAGAAACATTTGTATACTACCTTTATTACTTATCTTCACAAGATGGCCACTCCAAAAGCCATGCATAAAGGAGGATAATATGACAGCAGCAGCAGAGTCATTAATAGATGCAGACCTGAAAAAAGGAGTAAAACAAACAATTGCTTCAGGGACACAACACACTGATCAGTTTTGGCCCTACCAGGCTGGGTTTGATCTAGTACAGCTTGTGTAACACAGATAAGGTGACTGGCAATCGCAGGGAACTATAACTCCAGCCAATATCCCCAATCAGGGGCCGGTGATGAACCATACAAGGAAAACTCATTATTCCATGCACCCAGGACAGTCCTCGAGTGAATGAGCATAGTGGTTTCCTGAACATGGGTCACCAGTATAATGAATAGTAGTGCTCATGTACAGCAAAAAAGGGATGCCAGAAACACTGGGCATAATCACAGGAGACATTGCACATATTGCAGCACCAAACACCCATGTAGTAATTGTTGTATGGTCTCCTCATCATAAGGGGAAAATGAATAAATCAACATATAATAATACAAAATGACATTTTTAATTATCAGTGTGCTGGAGAGGTGACGTGTTGGAGAGGTTAGCTTCACACTCAGAGGACTGAAGCAGTGACTTATTTTAGAGGTACTGGAGTTAATCTGAAACCAAACATGGCCAAGCAGTAGGATTAAGTACATAACATTTTTCTGTCACTCTTGCAGGAATGAGTAGTACATCACATATTCAGTCACAAGCCATGTGCTGATAGGATGAAATCTTGTGAGGTCACATTGGCAGATTCTGTTTGTCAGTGCCTCTGTTGTTGTTCCAACAAGATTTTAATTCTAGTTAATTTCAATGAATTGTAACAAATATTAATGTCATATTGCCATGGTATAGTCACTCTTGAGTACACAATTAGTACTTACAGAACAATGAATGACTAACTTTCGGTAACAAGCCGGTTAGTTCATCGAGAGGTTTCTATGGCGACCACTTGAACCTCGAGAGCGTAGTTCAAGAAATTTGGTCGCCATAGAAACTGTGAGATGAACTTAGCGGCTTGTTGCCAATAGTTAATCATTCCTTGTTTTTTATAGTGCAGGATGTTCAAAAAGTGCCATCCTTAAGTAATTGAATCTTACTTTTGGAAGTTTTCCTCTTCCATGGATGAGCTCTGAACCCTGCGGCTGCAGCCGACTGGAGTGAAGATCACACACCATGCATGCGTGATCACGTTCTAAATTGTTGTGCTGTACTAGCTACATAGCTAGTGCAGCATAACAAACTAGCTGACACAGCTAGAACAGCATAACAATGTTTTGAAAGTGATGGAATTTAGTGTATAACAGGGTTCCATCATACACTATATATATATATATATATATATATATACATCTAGTATCAGTCACAAGCTATGCACTGAATTATAGTATGAAATTTTGGAAAGTAATATTGGCAGATTTCATTGGTGCCTCTGTGGTTGCTATTTGCCCTTGTAGATTCATCAGTCATATGACAAGCCAATGACAACATATTAATCTGGTTTCATTCACAAGCCATGCACTGACTCATATTATTATGAAAATTGTAGTGGTAATATTGGCAGATTATATTGGTGCCTCTGTGGTTGCTATTTGTCATGATGGATTGGTCAGTCTCGTAACAGTCAATGACTATATATGTAATGAATTTCAGTCACAAGTCATTCACTGAGATGGCTCATATTTTTATGAAATTTGGGGAGGTGATGATTTTCTTTGGGGGGCCTAAACATCAGCCAACTGGAGAATTTACAGAAAGTGCTGTACTTTTTCTTTCACAAGGCAACATTTTTTTGGTGTTTTAGATTTTTATTTTGGGGTGGGAGGGGGCTTAAAAAGCAGCCAACTGGGGAAATTACAACAAGTTTTGTTTTTTCTTTAAACAAGACAGTAGCAGAAAGATAGATGAACCAAACAGGGCAATAAACAATGTACAACAAAATTTTTTTGGGGAGGTGTTTATGTTTCTTTCTTATGGGGTGGGGGGGACTAAACAGTGGCCAACTGAAGAATTTACAGCAAGTGCTGTGTTTTGTTTTTTTCCAACAAAATCCAGTAGCAGAAAGATAGATAAAATAAATAATAGGGGAAAATAAACAATATACAACAGCACTTTTTGTGGTGTTCTTGTTTTTTTCTTTTGTGGGCAGGGGGGCCTAAACAGTGGCCAATTGAGGAATTTACAGTAAGTAGTTTTTTTACACAAGACAGTGGTAGAAAGATACATAAATAATATGGGACAATAAACACTGTCCAACAATAATTTTTGGTGTTTTTGTATTTTTTTTTTTTTGGGGGGGGGGTGCTAAACAGCATCCAGCTGTAAAAATTTACAGAAAGTGTTGTTTTTGAACAATACCACTACTACTACAACATGGGAAAATGAGGGTATGTATTCAGAAACAGTTATCACACTTGTACCATCCGGATGTTCAGGATGCATATGTCACACTTACTTCTTTTTTTTAATCGAATAAACTTTATTAAACAACAAGAACAAGTACACATCCACTCATATGAAAAAATGAAAACAGTAAAGCCATGTCAACATAGTGTGGGGCAATACACAGTTCATATTGTAGACAATTTATATATATTTTATAAAATAAAATAAGAAAACCTAACAAAAACAATGCTATCAAACCATCCTCCTACCCACCCCCACCACTGTATCCCACCCCCCTTCCAGTCACCCTCTCCAATCTTGGAAGAAGTCCCAGAGAAATAATGGTCATCCTATGAATGAGTATAAAAGAGCAAAACCAAAAAATAACCATACCAAACAGTTAAAAAAGTTTAGGGGGCTAGGAATAATATGCCCATATAAATCGAATAATCAAAAACAAAATATTAAAATAAATGAATAGTGATGCCGGGCCAAAACAATAAAATACAAAGACAGAATTCCAGTGCACAACCCCCACCCCCAAAAAACATGGCACAAATTCAAAATTAAAAAATGTAACTGCCTATTGGCTTTTCAATAAAATGTACACAATTGCCCCAATACAGAATGAATCAGGACATATGGGGAAAAACTTTACTGAAATAGTGCCCCCAAGGGGGATTAAAGAGTTAACAATGTGAACAGAGGTTCCCAGACTTTCTTATAGTGGTCTAAGCAATCTGCTGGGCCGGCAATGTCACACTTACTTCTTGTGACATGCTTCTTTGTTCTGCCAACTGCAGACTGATTCCTACAGTATTAACTTATACCTAACAATAACATGGATGTCCAACCATTGGTGCAATAAGAGTGGTGGAACATGTGTGATGTGTTGTGCTCAGGAGAGCTCAGACCACTCACTTGTGTCTTCAGCATCAATGGCAGACACTGCTTTTCCTCTGAAGATTCCTGCTGCAAATCAACTTCTTCAACAGGCTCATGATATCTGGAAGATGATGATTTGTACTGGGATGTGAGGAAATGTCTGTTCATTTTTATGAATGTGAGGTATTCTATATCCATGTTAGAGAGGCTGCTTCGCTGATCACTGACAATGGCACTGGAAGCAATAAATACCTTTTCTGAGCTGACACTGGAACAAGGGGAGGTTAAATACTCAATCACTGAGCTGACAGAGAAAGCCAGATTTTGACTTTAGTTCTCCACTACTCCAATGACTCATCATCAATGCCCATCTGCTCTGGGTCATCCAGACTAAGGCATCCCATTGGTTCTGGGTCATCCAGACTAAGGTTTTGCTGGCCAAAGCATCTAGCTTTACCTGAGCTTTTTTCTTCTAGGTTTGCTTGAAAGGACAGAGTAAGGAGCAACATTAACAGAGCAATGAGAAACATTAAGGCTTCTTTTGGCTAAGCAGAGTTACTGTTTTGTTACTATTTTGTTTGGTGCTTACAAGCTGTGCTTACAGATTTTGTTACCATTTTGTGCTTACAGGTTTTACAGTTTGATCTCTCATTAGACTAAGCAGAGTTACTGTTTTGTTTCTATTTTGTTTTGTGCTTACAGGTTGTGCTTACAGGTTTAGTTTTAGGCTTACAGGTTTTGCAGTCTCTTTCGGACATTGAAGGAGATAATTGCTTTTCTTCCAAAGCTCTTCCAGAGCATTAGGAGTATAACTGGAGGGTGGAGCTGACAAAGAAACATAGAAACATAGAAGTTGACGGCAGATAAGGACCGCAAGGCCCATCCAGTCTGCCCATTTCTTTTTCTACCTTATAAATGTGCCATCGGCCTTTACTCTGTCAGTGACCTATCTATTCATAGTCATTTGTATTGCTCCCTTATGCCTATCCCATGCCTGTTTGAAGCCCTGCACTGTATTCATAGCCACCACTTCTTGTGGTAAGCCATTCCATGCATCTACCACCCTTTCTGTGAAAAAGAATTTCCTCACATTCCCCCTTAATCAGCCTCCCTCTAATCTCATGCTGTGTCCTCTTGTCCTGCTATTTTTCTTATATTTAAACATGTTAGACTCTTTCACCTTGTTTATGCCCTTAAGGTGTTTAAATGTCTCGATCATTTCACCTCTCTCCCTCCTTTGCTCAAGGGTATATATATTGAGCTCCGTTAATCTGTCCTCATATGTCTTCTGATGCAGTCCCTGCACCATTTTGGTTGCCCTTCTCTGGACTGCCTCAATTTGGTTAATGTCCTTGTGAAGGTGTGCCTCCAATACTGCACGCAGTACTCCAGATGGGGCCTAACCAATGTCTTGTACAGAGGATTATTACCTCCTCTTACGACTTGTGATACCCCTACTAATACACTAACACCCCTAAGCTTACCTACTGCTTTAGAGGTCTGCTTGGATGATTTTAGGTCATCAGTGATGATGATGCCAAGTCTCTTTCTTCCTTTGTGACTGCTAGCAACTCCTCCCAGCCTATAAGTGGCTTCAGGGTTTCTCTTCCCTATGTGCATGATTTTGCACTTCTTTGCATTAAATCCCAGTTGCCACTCTTCTGACCATTTTGCTAGTTTATCCAGATCTCTTCTCATTCTGCCCACCCCATCTGGATCATCTACTCTGTTGCAGATCTTGGTGTCATTTGCAAACAGACAAGCCTTACCCTCTAGTCCATCTGCGAGGTCACTAATGAAGATGTTGAATAGGACTGACCCCAGGACTGATCCCTGAGGTACCCCACTTGTGATCAGTGGTCAAAGACTTAATACTTTCCAACAGAAGGAAGATTTAAAAGATCAGGTTTCCTTTACTTTCATCTGAGGATGTTGTGGGTGGTGGTGTTTGTTGCAGCCACTGCCAAAAGTTGATTGTTTTTCTTTTCAGGTACCTCTACTGATTTTCAGCAGAGGAAGTACCCACCCACCTTGTCCCCATTCCCTCCTACCCCATGCCCATCCTCTAATATAGCTCCTGACCCTCTCATATCCTTCCTGCAGAAATTAGGAAGGGGCAGGACTTTCGGCACATCTCATAAAAAATGTATCTTCTTTTCTCTTCACTAACTTTCATCTGCACATTGCTTGGCTGGGAGTTTCCACATAATTAAGGCTAAAAAAATTATCTTTGTTTCATCCAATCTTTTCTAACTGTTGTGTCCATATTTTCCTTAAAACTGCTGCTCTAAAACCATGACAGGAGAATAAATAGTCTTTTTACACTCTAGAAGTCACCCAAGTGGATCCTCTCCAATCTAAAATATTCTAGTAGCAATGGAGATTGTCACTTGTGGACAACGTGTGGCCCTGTTTAGCAGGGCACTCTTCCATGGCCTGGGTCGGTGTCTGGCTTGCTGGGCTATAGTCAACCTTAGGGCCCAGCTTAGGGAAGCATTGACCACAATACATAAGCTCCAGGTCAAATTGCAAAGCTACAGGCACCCACTCATCCTACCTCTGACCCAGTGGCACACAAATGTCAGCACCAGTCCTAGGCAGGATTCAGAATCAGAGGGCTGGCAGGTAGTCAGGAAGGGGAAGTGAGGCCATTTGGCAAGAACTAAAACAGGAACTTCCCAATACAACGTGCTTATAAACAGGGCCCCTGGTGTTCTGCGGCAGAATTTTCTGATTTCTGCGGCAGGGCTCCTTGACTTCTTCGGCAGCATTTTCTGATTTCTGCAGCATGATTTATTCATTTCTCTGGCAGAATGCAGTCCTGTCATTGGCTAAATATGATGTGATGTCATCGATGACATCATATGCTGAGCATAGAAGAGGGGGCTTCAGGATAAACGAGGTGGGGAAGAAAACCTGACACTATGGAAAAACAGTATATTTATATGAAAATTCACCAAAAACAATGAATTCTGTGGCACTATATATATTCTGCGGCATGATGCAAATTCTGTGGCAAATTACGCAACTGCAGAACCGCAGAATTCCAGGGGTCTTGCTTATAAATAACAGATATGCACCACTGGCAATGGAACCAGTCACTGGGCATTGTGGTGCTTCTAGTGAACAGCTTGCGGAGCAAAGTATGATCAAAAAGGATAAAGAAAACAATGGCAATAGGGACAAAAGGAAACTTATCATAGTGGTAGATTCCATGATCTGCTGAGTGGAATCCCACATAAATTCAAATGGGCAGTACAAGGGGTATTGTCAAGTGTCACCCAGGCACATCTGCATAAAGGGACACAAAATGCATTGAGCAGATTGTGTGAAGGGAGGATGGAACAAAACACATAGTCATTCACTTAGGTACAAATGACTTGTCCAATCAATCAGTTGCAGAGACAAAGGAACACATTGTACAACTTGCTAACAGAATATCCTCTCTTTCATCCACATCCAGTCTGGGGTTGGGGAGAAGCACCAAGAGGGTCAGGGAGGAGGACATACACAAGTTTAACTTATGGCTGAGGGAATGGTGCTGCCATCTTGTTAGCAACTGGCAGTCCTTCTGGGAGAGGGTATCCTTTTGGTATGATGGCCTCCACCAGACAAAGGAAGGGCTGAGGGCACTTGGTCAAAAATGTTATGTGTATGCAGTCCAATAAAACTGAAGGCTGAGGAGGCTGTGATGACACTTACCAAGGTGAAGGGTAGGAAGGTCACTACCCCCTAACAGCAGCAAACAATAGGGTAATTACTCCAAAGCATGATAATACCATATAAATTAGGGAAAACTCTCCTGTCAATACCTGCGGTGAAACTCTTCAAAAACATTTTTCATCTGAAACCACAGGTACAGATACAAGGAGTTCAGACAGAGATACCAACAAGGGGTGGAAACCTTTCCAACAAAATGTTTTATCCAAAGCCACAGGTGCAGACTTAAGAAGCCCCATAAATATTTCATCCAAAACCAGAGGCGCAGACCAAATGAGATCCAGTAAGGGTACTAAGGAGGAGTGGCAAAACAAAAGGAAACCCACCTGTACTAAGAGTGTGGGTAGAACATGGAGGGCAATGACAGTAAACACCAGAAACCTGGCAAACAACATCCCTGACCTCATAGCCATCACAGCAGAGGCCAAACACTACTTAGTGGCCATGACGAAAACCTGGTTCACAGAGAACCATGGTTGGGACATGGCTATCCCAGGTTATCACCTGTACAAATGGGAGAGGAAGGGTAGGAAAGGGGGTGGGGTAGCATTTATGTCTGGGAGGAAATCAAGGCTACAGAGATTCAGGGGATCCCGGATGATTCAGAAGCATTATGGGTAACTGCTGAAACAGGATTGGGGCAATCATTAGGATAAGAGTCACCTACATGCTCCCATCACAAGGGATCTTGGGGACAAGGAAATGATGGAGACATTCCACAAAATTACAGACAAGAGCAAGACAACAATAGTAGGGGATTTTTACTTGCCAGACATAAACTGAAAATCTTGTACAGCATCTTCATCAAGAGGAAGGGACTTTGTAATGGCCCTACAAGGTGCATTGCTGAGGCAGCTTGTGGAAATTCCTCCCAGAGGTGAAGCTGGACTTGATTTTTTTTAACTAACAGTGACAGGGTAAAGGAGGTAGGGGTGGGGTGCCACTTAGGAAATAGCAACCACCACATGGTGGGATTTAAAGTAAACACTAGTGAAGACATTAGTCATTCCAAGATCAGTGTTTTCAATTTCAGAAAAACAGACTTTTGGAAGATGAGTGCTAGCCAGACAGAGAGTCTTAGATACATGGAAGAGAAAGAAGGAGATGAAATGTAGGAATATCTCAAAGGAGCTATCACAGAGGTAACTGAACAGTGCATCGGAAGGGTGAGCAATGCAAATAAGAAAAGGAAACTCCTCTGGTTCTACAGGGAGGTGGCTGCAATAGTAAGGGAGAAAAAGAAGGCATACACAAAGTTCAGGGCATCAATAAAAGATGAGGATAAGGAATCCTATAAGGTAGCACAAAGAGAAGTTGGTCAGGCAATAAGGAAGGCTAAAGCCATGACTGAACTGAAGATTGCGCAGGGGGTAAAGGAGGGAGATAAAGCCTTCTTTAGCTACATAAGGGAAAAGAAGAAAACCAAGGGGGATAGTCAGACTAGCAGATGCTGGAGGGAAACTGGTAGAAAACGATTGCAAGAAAGCAGAAGTCTTAAACCAGTACTTTTGTTCTGTATTCACCAAAGACAACACAGGGGATGGGCCAAGTCTGCATAGCAGCAACACCCAGGAACTGGGGGTTGACACAAGCTCCTTCACAAAGGCTCAAGTTTTGGAAGCTTAAAATAAACTAAAGGTGGACAAGGCCATGGGACTGGATGGGATTCACCCTAGAGCTCATAGGCAGATGGGAAGTGTACTAGCAGCACCTCTAGCAGAACTATTCACCAAATCACTAGAGAGTGGGACTGCAAAGGAAGACTGGAAAAGGGCAAAAGTGGTCCCGCTCCACAAAGCAGGAAGCTGGGAGGAGGCTGGCAATTACCATCCAGTCTGGGGTAGGGAAGTTGATGGAGACACTACACAAACAGAAAATCATATCATATTTGGAATCCACTGGGCAGCAAGATCCAAAACAGCATGGGTTCATGCAGGTAGATTTTGCCAAACTAACCTGGTCAACTACTTTGACTGGGTTACAAGGATAGTAGTTCAGGGAGTGGCAGTAAATATTGTCTATCTGGACTTTAGCAAATCATTTGACTCTGCTCCACACAGAAGGTTGGTAAGGAAGCTGAACCACATGGGGTGGGCAGGGAGGTGGTTGAGTGGGTGAGTAGCTGGCTGAGAGGAAGAACACAGAAAGTTCAGGTAAACAAAACACTTTCAGCTGGGAGGGAGGTGACCAGTAGGGTGCCACACGGTTCGGTACTGGTTCACCTACTCATCAATGTGTTCCTAGCAGACATTGCAAATGGGCTGGAAGGTAATGTGTTTATTTGCTGATGACACCAAGATTTGCAACAGAGTGGACTCCCCTGAAGGTGTGTGAAGTATGACTTCAGACTTGAAGAAACTGGAGGAGTGGTCGGAAACACAGCAGCTGAAATTCAATGCCAAAAAATGCAAAGTCATGAACTTAGGCAGAAACATTCCCGACAAGGATTACTATCTGGGAGGAGAGAAGCTAGCCCCACCAGCCTGGAGAGGGAACTAGGGGTCATTATATCAGAAGACTTGAAAGTGGTTAAACAGTGAGAAAGGCAGCACTAAAGGCAAGTGGCATGCTGGGCTGCATCAAAAGGGGAATCATGAGTCACAGGAGAGAAGTGGTGTTATCACACTACAGGGTACTGGTGTGCCCCCACTTGGAGTACTGCATACAGTCCTGGAGACCGCACCTCAAAAGAGACATAGACAGAATCGAGACGGTGCTGAGGAGGGCCACAAAAATGATTCAGACACTGCACCATATGGCATACCAGGACAGGCTGAGGGAACTCAACATGTACTCTCTGTAACAGAGGAGGGAGAGGGGTGACAGTATGAAGGCTTTTAAATATATGAGGGGTATAAATAAGGTTAACATTCAGGAGCTTTTCCAATTGAAAGGAGTAGAATGAGAGGGCATGACATGAGGCTGAAGTGAGGGAGGTTCAGGAGTAATACAAGGAATTTCTTCTTTACAGAGAAGGTGGTGAACCCATGCAATAGCTTACCCAAGGAGGTAGTGGGGGCCAAAATGGTAAGGAAGTTCAAGAATTTGTGTGATAGACATAAAGGTAGCATATGGAAAACCAAAGGCGGGAAGGGGAAATAGCACTAGGTAGGTTCTTGGGCAGACTAGACAGACATTGAGGTCCAGTTCTGCCATCACTTTCTATGTTTCTGTTTCTATGATCCATATGGGAGAAGACATCTGATCTTGTGTCTTGACCACAGTTGGTTGATGAGTGCAAACACCAACTTTCTGCAGCATGGACCAGACAGGATTTGTACCACTGCTACATAGTGGTGGGTGAAGTGGCCTCAATTCACTCAGTGGAGTGCTCTGCAACATGAAGTGAAGTACTTTGCGTTATAATGGGTAACGCAAAGTCCATTGCAAATAATGACTTTGCATTACTCTGCCTTCCCAGACCACTACTCCACCAAATCTTAAGGTGAAGTGCATTAGGAACAATGCACTTCACCTCACATTGCCTTGTTTTTCAGCTCTGAAGGTGAATTTTGTAGTGATTCATGGGATTTCAGGTCACATGGGCTCTATATTGATCTGCACAGCCTCAGTGTGTGTAGAAAGCTATAGGAGACAGTGAGCTCTGAGATCTGTCTGTGATACAAACCCTCTATAAGCTGTTAAAAAAAGCCGTTTTGAGTAATTTTCTTTTTGCTCAAACTTTGGTTCATCAATTGTAGGAAACCATCTTGTGTTCATATCATTGAGCATTTTTGTTTGTGTGTGGATTTTGAATGTTAATGTACAACATCGAGTGTGTGTAGTTAAAGACAGTTAAAGTGTGCTTTGGGGAAGGGGTGTATCTGTGGTGTGGGTAGATTTAAGTTGGAGAAATAGGAAGTTTGTTTTTCAGTTATATTTTTGTTATATAACTGGCTGTGTTAATGTGCACACTGTAATATTGTCAGTAATTGTTGACATTTTCTTGCTGCTTGTGTGTTGTTCTGCGAATCTGGTGCATCAGTTCATAATTTCAGGTTGTTTACAATACATGACATATTATTACTGAACTTTTCAATTTGCTATGCATTACTCATTGTAGACAAATTGTGTGTGTGTGAGTGTATGTGCGGTGCTGTGTGACATCAAATAATACACCTTGTATTGTGCCACAGTATAATTTCAGTTGCAGCAGTGTGAACCTGCTATCCAGTGCAGCTGCGTGATTTTGTACTGCCATTGTGGTATCTTTTCTTTGTTTTGCTACTTGCACTGCACTGACATAAAAATCTGCAGTCAGTGCTCCCACCCCACCGGCAAAAGGAATTGTTTTCCAGATTGGATTGTTAGTGACCTCAGCACCACTGGTTAGATAAGGTGTTGTTTTCACTTGTGAATTTGCATCTGTATCTGTTGCTGAAGTCACAGTTGTTTTTTTGGCTTCACATTCAGTGTCCCCCCACGCTACGCAGAATAAACATCACAAATTCTAAATTTGTTTAGAATATTGTTGTTGATCCCCCAAAATGCCTACAAAGAGACATGCAAGCAAAGCTGGTTCTTCCCATGGCACTGCTGCCAGTGGTAAGATTGTGTGTGGGTGAGGTAGTACGCAGAAGCAGACGTGTATTGCTGATGTGAGGAGAGGTATTTCTCCTCCAATGTTTTTTTACTGTCCAGTCAGTAGCTTCACTCATAATTGGAGGAGATGATGTTGTCCCAGCTGGTGGTGTTAGTGCAGTTGCCAGTGGTGGTAGTATGAGTATTGCTGCCTCAAGTTCCACTTCTGACCAGTGTACCATGTCCAAAAATATAGTGGAGTGTGAAGCAGTGCAAGTGAGTGGCAGTGTAGATGATGTCATACTTCCCAGTAACATCCCAGTAACTAAACCAGAGGATTCTGATAATCATGTCAACAATAGCATACAGTGTGACATTTCTTCCACCGCAGTTCAGGTCAAGCATTTTCCATGCAGTGATTCACAGTGTGGTGTAAAAATATCAGGGGATGGTGGTGTTGATGATGATGATGAATGTGATGATGATGATGTTGCTGTGGTTGCAACATGTAGTCCACATGCCAGCATCCAAGCAGAAGATGTGGATGTGGGTCATGTTGATGAATATGATGGTGTAATTGACCCCAGTTGAGAACGGGAGAAAAAGAAATTCAAGGTTGCTGTGTCTGGGTCTGTTTGCACTAATCTCCCCCCCCCCCCGTAAAAACTTGTAATTTATCAGTTTCAGTTGATGGTGATGATGATGATGATGACCCAGTAATAATGATAGGTAGTTGTGGTGGTCAGCTGCAGTCCAAGTGTGCACTGCCCCAAAAAAATTACGTAGCATACCCCCCCCCACTTCAGTGCCTAAAGGAACGGAATTCAATAAGCAGCATCATGGACATGTTAAAAGTAGAGCATCACAATCCCTTGTTTGGAATTTCTTTGTGCAAGATGCAAATGATGAGTCAGTTGCAATCTGCCAGGTTTGCCATCTGCATGTGAGTTAAGGTACAAAGGGGAGCCATCTGGGCACAGAAGGACTTCATACACATCTTAAGAATAGACACATGGCACTGTGGACCCAGCACAAGATGGCAGCTAATACCGAAGTCGGGTGTTCACCCCCGTCCTCAACTATAATGAGCATGTTATCCCCTTCCATGAGTATTAAGTCCAGTAGGAAATTGGATGTGTGCAGTAGTGAAGAAATAAGGGCAGAGGATTACTACAGGCATGATGAGGTGGAGGAGCAGAATGATTTTGAAATGTTGTCCACTGCTGGTGAGAGTAGCAGTTTTGGTGGTGGTGGTGGTGGTGAATGCAGTATGTGTAGTGCAAGTGGTACACCTGGCAAATCTGGCAAAATAACTGCATTTCTGGGTTTGTCATCATCACCTGTGCAACCGTCTTCATCAAACGTCCACACTCCACCCCCTGTCATTCGCAGAGCAGAACCATTTGTCATCACACCCCATGTAAAATGTTTAAGTCAGCCCACATTACAGAGTGTTTTTGCACATAAGCTGAAGAACCCACCCAATCATACTACGTCATGTGAACTTAATGCTGCTGTAGTTGAAATACAGGCAATTGATCTTTTGCCCTTCTCCTTTATGGAGAATTCTGGGTTGTGGCAGTTTGCTACACGTGCCTGTCCAAAATGGAAAGTCCCATCCAGGACATACTTTTCGACCCATGCTGTCCCCGAGTGGTTCCACACTGTGTCTGACTCAGTAAGACATGCCCTTCAACATTCCTCCTCTCCATTCATGCATTTAAGTACAGATATGTGGACAAGTGGCAAAACAGAAGGGATTTCATATTTGTGTATAACTGCACACTGGGCGCAGGTGCTGGGGGTTGCTTGTGATGTTGGCAGTGTGAATAATCAGTGCAGTAAGGTGGAGTGTCGTTGTAGCAATCTTCCAGGAATTCGATAGCATGCAACAATTGCTATGTGCAATGTGACCTGTTCACACACTGGTGAAAACATGTTGGATGCAGTAGTGACTGAAACTGACAAGTGGCTGAACCCCCTGTCCCTGAGAGCTGGGTTCCTAGCAAGTGACAATGGGTCAAATGGGGTGAAATGCATCATGAATGGTGTTTTTTTCATGTTCCATGCATGGCCCATTGTTTAAATCTTGTGGTACAGGAGTTTCTGCAACACCCTGATGTAAAGGAAATGCTGACAGTTGCACACCGTATCTGCTCTCACTTTTCATGATCTGCAAAGGCCCGTGACCAAATTCGTCAATTGCAGATGAGAAACAGGTTCCTTCAGCACCGCTTGAAGCTGGAAGTTGTCACCCGGTAGAACTTCACTTTATACATGGCAGAGAGATTGTATGAACAATACAAAGCCATCTCATAATATCTTGTGATGCACACTAGATGTGACAATTGCGGGGCTTCCATGTCTATGACAACTGAACAGTGGCGCCTCATGGACTCTGTAATAACAATTTTGCATCCTTTTGAACTTGTCACACAGGCAATGAGTTGCGAGTCTGCCTCCATTAGCCAATCAATTCCACAGCTGAGGGTGTTGAGGCAGACATTGGGGAATGTACAGCATGGCCTTTATGTTGCCAGAGACAGTGCTAGCAGTATGTTGCTGAAACACATGCTTACAGTATTCGATCAGAATCATCACATTTTGAGCATTCAGCGTAGTGACAACTTTGCCATAGCAACAATGCTGGACCCACAATACAAATGTGGAATTGCCTCAGTATCGGAGGGAGGGCCTGAACAGCTAAAAAATATCAGTGGGCAACTAGTGCGCTTGGTTCATGGGGCACGGAAGTTACGTGCCAAGGTCGGCAAACCTCAGCAGCATAATCTGGCTGAAGGTGCACCTGGAGGAGCATCAAGCATATCCTCTAAGGGGAAGGGGACTACAGTTCCAGGTGGTCTGTCATCCAAAGCAGTTGGCATCAACCCACTTTGGGAGACATTTTTTTTTTTTAGTTGGTACTTTTTCCCCCAGGCAACCAGTCTGCCTACCTTTCTGCAAGTCCTGGCATCCTTCTAGGTCTCTGACCACCGTCCCGAGGATTCTCTCTGCTCCCATTTGGGCCCCGCAGCTTTACCCCCATGGCTAGCCCCCCATGGTGGGGATGTGGAGAGACCCCTATGCTTTGCCACCAGGACCGGATCCATTGCTGCTGTGTACCCTTGGTGCCGAGTGGTTCCTCCATGGAGATGGCCATCATGCCGCCATGGCTGGTGCCCTTTTCCCTGTTCTGGATCCCCTTGACATATGTGGCATGCAATGATGCCAATGGACAGGAGTGCGTGCACTACTGCACACACTCCTTCCCAGCATTGGCCCCAGCATATCCCCTACCTGTGCACTGCATCACCTCCAGTCATTGCTAGAGGCCACCAGTGCACCGATGGCAGTGCACCCCCTCCCTGGAGAAGGAGAGCAGTCCAACGGATGCTTGATCCTTCTCCTCCCCTGCCAACCCCTGAAGACCCAGGCTTGTTCCTGAACCTGGGTCACTGGGTGGCACAAGGTGTGGTGTCCAATGCCTCAACCCTCAGTGCCACCAGGCCAGCTCACTTCGGGAGGCTTTGTCCCAAGTAGGGATTTGTGAAATAAATGATTCCAGAGAACAGGATTATGCATCAACCACTGGACTTATTGTGGCACAGAGAATGGTTGAGCCATATTTGTCTGAAAACAGGCATCTGTCAGTAACTGATGATCCTATTTTGTACTGGAGTGGAAAGGTCAGTGAATGGCCAGAGCCGACTGCAGTGGCACTGAAGTACCTCACATGCCCATCCTCCAGTGTAAGTGTTGAGAGGGTATTCAGCTCAGCAGGTGCAATAGTCAGGGATCATTGGACAAACCTCTCTCCTGTAAATGTTAGTTTGCTAACATTCATAAAAATGAATGAGAGGCATATACCAGCACAAACTGCAATCTCAGTATTCATACCCCAGCCTAGTCATGGTGGTTTTAGTGATGTAGAAATGGACCATCCTGGTGGCACTGGCAGTGGCAACATGAAAACGGCCCACCACTGACATAGATGATGACACAATGGAGAAAGAATTTCCCAGTGGTCAACCTTTAGATATAGATGACTGTGAGGGCAACTTTCTTTATGAGGATGATGATGATGTGGTTAATGTTGACAGGTTTTATCTGTAGTTGTTAAAAGGCAGATCCCCCCCTGGAGTCAAACCACCACCACCAGGACTGATGTTAGCCACTGCCAGCACAGAGAATGAGTTTATCTGCCCCCTCTGGAGCACCAACACCACCGGGACTGAAGTTAGCCACTGTCACCACAGAGAAAGAGTTTGTCTGCCTCCCCCGGACCACCACCACCACCACCAAGACTGATGTTAGACACTGCCACCACAGAGAATGACTTTGTCTGCATCCCTGGACCACCACAACCATTAGGACTGATGTTAGACACTGCCACCACAGAGAATGAGTTTGTCTGGCCCCCTGGACCACCACCACCACTGGGACTGATGTTAGCCACTGCCACCACAGAGAATGAGTTTGTCTGTCCCCCTGGACCATCTTCACCATCGCTGTTATCCACTGCCACCACCCACCACCAGATGCAGGAAGATGTCACAAAGAATGTCATCATGTGCTGCAGCTATTACCACCATCACCCACCACCAGTGTCATTCAGCCAATGTTTCCCCATTACATTGACCATGCCAAGGCAGAGGGAGTTGAACAGGAGACCACATCCATCAGCCACAGGCACAATGCTTCTTAATATTAAAACTGTAAAGTGAATATGTGTACTAATATTTTTTTATGTTGTTTAACTTCCTTTAGCTGTATGTTTTGTTTTCTGTTGCTTTTCTGAACTGCAATGGTCAAACAATATGATAAGCTTATTTGGTTTTTTTTTACAGGTTAACAAAAAAACTCTCCTTCGCTGAAAGTCGGTACCATACACAGAAACCTATTGAATATCCATTTCAAATCCATACTGGTATCAAGATTTTATTTCTTCAGTTCAATTATTTTTTTTAAGAGTTCAGAAAATGTGACTGAGTAGGATTCATAAACTAGGTGACGTGTGTATGTCGCCAAAACTATTTCTGCAAGATATCATGCACTGTATTCCGAACTTGCAGCTATGCAGCCATGACAGTGTTCAAAAACTTGGACACAGGTTATGTTACTTGACAAGATGTGATTTTGAAATGTAACTTGACTTGAGATTGAGAATCAGAAACACTGGCACAGTGTATTGGTTACACAGCCTGGTACTAAATTAACTTCTGATTGATCTGCTGATTGCATCGTGACAGCTTACTATCTGTGTTAATGATCCAGATACACGTGGAATAGCCACGCCTTAAACATAATGTGTTACTGCTGCAATCAAGTTGTAAGAAGTCCTTCATTTCTTTTTTTAGGAAACTTCCAGATGCTTTGTTGTGTCATAGTTGACTTATTCAAAGAAGTTCCTCAACATCAGGCACCCCCGCTCCCGGGCTGTGACACACATGAAACACACTGCACATAGAAGTCATTTCAATCAGTGAACATGGCCGTCATTAGTACCAACCGAACTCAAAAAGGATGCAGATGAAATATGTAAAGAAATAACCAAATAAGAAACCATTAATGAGACCTACCTGCAAATATGCTCTCCACAGATAGATATTATAGTGGCACAATAGTGCCACTATAGTTAGGGTTGAGTACCTCATTTAAGGTTAACGTGTGAAATTTGGCAGCTTAATAACTTTGCCACCGTATGATGGATTTGCCTAAAATTTGGCATGCATGGAGCAGTACCATAGATCTCTGGTTCTGCCAAGCTTTGTAATGGTTGGATATATGGTTGCAGAGCTATAAAGCACAATAGAAAGTTGCATTTATGCTTTTTTGTGGATTCTTTGCTTGCACCTACACGTCGCACAATTTGTGCAACTGGTCCAATACCTTCAGGGAACATGCAGCTGGTTTCCCCAATGTGCCTTTTGAAGATTTCGTGAAAAAATATTAAACAGTTCAAAAGTTATTCAAAAAACAAGTTTCCCATTATAGTCAATGAGAAACGTTAACAAAAAGTTCAACAGTGTCACAAATGTAGTTTTTAGTGTCACAAATTACCCCTGTAGTGTCGTGAGTCAGCCATTTGTTTTTCAGTTACTGGTCACATAAATGCTTGGCATTTAAATTTGGGACACAATTCTGAGGATGCTAGCCATGTCTTTTCTGGGGGGTTAAACACCCCAGAAATATGTTTTTTAAATTTTTGTAAACTGTAGTGTTGCAAAGTAGTGCCACACATTTGACACTTTCATGATTTTTTCTGAGAAAGTGTCATGATTTGTGACACTATACCCAAAATAACAGGAATTCTTTGTCACCCTGCTGCAAAATAACAGTTTGGTCTATTGGGCTAAAATTTGGAGGAAAGATAGCCAACATCCCACAGATGTGGCTTTAGGTAGTCTGGTGACAAAATATTAGAGGGCTGCAAAGTTACTGTACTCCAAAGTTGTCAATTTGTCCCATAGGATAACATTATGGCATCCGCCGCACCTTTCGGGGCCCGAATCTTAGAAATGCTTCGAGATATGGAAGTTTCATAGGAAAAATGCTTAGCCCCCGCACTAGGGGGCTAAGTGCAAAACTAGCCAGGAAAATCATATATTATATGAATTTCTTTTTTTTTCTACCTTGTATGGTTCCTGAGATATAAGCAATTTAGTATTTATTTTCTGCTCCGACGCCCATTATTATGCATACATTCTTTGTATTCACTGTGTTTCTCTATGCAGGTTTTGGGGAAAAAAAGGCTGTGTGTTTTTGTTACTGGTACAGTTAGCGTTTCCACTTGCATTTCCATTACCGTTTATGTTAGCGCTACTGTCTTCACTACCATGTGCTTTACCCTTTGCGTTTTCGTTTGCGCTTGTGTTTATGTTACTGTTAACATTTGCATTTCCATTACTGTTTTTGTTTGCATTTCCTTTTGTGTCACTATGTGCATTTCCATTTGTGTTTGCATTTCTGTTTGTTTCCTTTGGTATCATCGTTGCTGTTACCGTAAGTGTCTGTGTTTCCAATTGTGTTACCGTGACAGTGTTCATTATGGTCTGCATTTCCATACACGCTTGCGTTTGTGCTTCTGTTTTCATTAATGTTTGCACTTGCATTTCTATTACCATTTGCATTTTCATTTGTGTTGCCGTTACTTCACTATTTATACTGCACATTCTCAAACAGAAGGGAAATTTATGGCAAAAAAATCCATTTAATGCATCAGTTAGGCTTGTTCCACAGCGACAAAAGTGAGGAAATTTGATGTTAGGGTTCCCTCCTGCCTTGAATCCACCCCACCCCACCCCACCAACAGACATCAGGGTGTGCATTGGGGTTATCATTTCTAAGCAGGATTTTTGGTTGATATGGTCTCCTAAAAAATATACATTACATATTCTTATCATTATTCTTTATACAATAAACACAGCAACAAGTCAGACAGCAATCGACATATATATGTTTGCAAGAAGCTGGACAGTGTCTGCAGTACATATTCACACAGGAAAGAAGACTGACTGCACACATGCAGTTTAGCACAGGATAACTTCACTGCTTAGTCTGCTTTTCCACAAAAACTCCACAACAGAAAGTAAACATTAATGAGGCACCAAAACAGTGCGCGCACACACACACACACACACACTTGACACACACAGAGACACTTAACAGAAGGAAAGGGGGCCAGAATATAAAGTGTCATGCATACAGAAGACAACAAAAAGGCATAATTACATACAAGGGTCGGGGATGGTGGAGGAATACATTTTATAACACATCAAGGAAGATATGGGGGGCCCATGGTGTGAGGAAACAAAACTAATGTGGGATCACATGGTGATCCAGCAGCAGTTCCAGCATAGATATAATTTGCAACTGATGTCCCTCTATGCAATCCAGCCACTGCTCCACAGCACTCATCCTCTCATTGTCCTCTTCAGCAGCACTCCAGAGAACTGCCAGGTCAGCCTGTGTTACACGCAGTTCTCTGGGTTCCACATGTTCTACAGGCTGACCTGCTAGTGGTGGTGGTGGTGGTGATGGTGGTGATGGGGGTGGAGTGCTAGTGGAGCAGCGGGTGCTGCTGTCGCCTTCCTGTTCTTAGGGCTGCCACCATGCACAGCTGCACCCTCTGCCACAGAATGGCTGGCAGGTGCAAGCATGGCCCATTCTGTAGCAGCCTGCCACTCCAATTGGTGGTGATAGAGCATATGGTTGTGCTGGCCCCCAGTCCCTAGGTGAGTCCCCAGGGGCCACAGCTCACCTCCACCTCACATATGCGGCACCTGACCACTCTGCTCTTCTCCCTACACAGTCAAAAAACTGCCAAATAATGGAGGTGCAGGGAGAACCAGGCACATGCAGGAGAGGGCCAGATGAACTGGCAGCTGGCTGGTCACAGTGCTGAAAAGGGATGGGATCCACACCTGGGCCCAGAGGCACAGGCACTTCCTGCTCCAGAGGAACTGGTGCTGGACCTGGTGGTGGTGTTGGTGGTGGTGGTTCAACTGAATCAGAGTCAGGAGGAGGTGCTGGTCCTGATTCTGGGGGGGAACACTCAGAAGTTTTGAGCAGTCCAACAGGAATGGGTGCCCAAGCCCCTCACACATGCGAACGGTACCACACTTACCAGTTCCACGCTCTTCCAGAGCTGCCCCTGCCCCAGACATTCTCTCACCCTGGTCCATCTCTCCTGCTGAGGTCCCTCAGTCTGAGTAATCACTACTCACACTGTCACACAACACACATGCAGTCACACAGACAAACAACTAACTACTTATAAAGGTAAGAAAAATAAAATGTACAGAAAGAACAAATTAAGTAAAAGAAGACTACAGAAAAGACAAAAAAATGTAGCCTTTAAAAAAGCTGGTGGGTCTAAATCAAAGTTTAAATCTCCTCCTTGCTCTGATTTCAAAGTATCAGTCATCACAAAACACACTCCTCTCTCTCCTTCTGCACAGGAGAAAGTGAAAGTGTCTGCTTGTATGACTCACTTCCTTCCTGCCTGACTAAAGATCATGTGACTTACAGCACTGTAAGCCATGTAATGTGTGGAGGGGCTGCCAAATCTGAAACACAAAGTGGATCACTTAGAATCATAATGAGGAACGCAAAGTCCATTAAAAACAATGACTCTACCTTACTTCACGTTGCCATTCTGCCTTAACGCGAAGTGATAATGACAATGCCGAGTGAGCACTTTGCATTGCCCACTCCACATAGTGGAGTGGCAATGCTAAGTGCTCACTTTGCATTCACTTCACCGGCGGAATTTAATTTGCTGCGTCCCTACTAAACGGGCTATACGAGTCCTGCCCAGATTAGCTTCACTCTGTGCTTGAGCTGCTCATGTTGCAGCTGCGCGTGCACTAGAACTGACTGCATTAAAAGTAAGAGTGTTAAGTGTATAACATAATGTATTATGCATGTTGCTTCTTATACCTTCATCTACATAACTATATATGTTTATGCTTATGCTATCTATACTTTATTAATATTATAGCCTTAATTGTTTTAAATTGCTTTTAACTGCCTTTTACCCTCAATATTAGTGTGATATTAGACACATTTAGATATTTATAAACTCATAGATTTGCCTGCGAAATCAACTGCACTTTTAGCTCTGTGATATTTATTTTTATTTTTTTTCATGCTGTGGTGCTGCTTTGCACATCTGTCCTTAAATTAGACTTATCTGTGTTGTATTATACTTACGTGATAAATTCTGAAGTGGGAGAGTATAAAGGGATAAGACAATGCTACTTGAGTTTTTGTTATGGCATTTGTGTTTCTTTCCCCCTCTCTCCTCTAGTGCTTGTGGAAACTGTTCAAGGAGTAGGAGTAGAAACTTGTCAGAGTTCTTCTTGTGTGTGGGCGGTGTGGTTGAAAGAGTGGCGTTATCACAGAAAACCTATTTGGACGTTCCTGGTGGAGTACAGAAAGCCTCACTCAACTATTCTGATATTTGCAGCCTACATTCTATGCTCCACTTATAGTCTACATCTTCCCACAACAGTGCAGTCAAGATTTTCACAGACTTCGAAATATATGACTGGATAGCAGCAACTTGGGATGAGGAATTTGGAATGGTATGTGGAACTGAACATACCTGTGGTAATGTGGGAAAGTAATAGAAGACTGAAAAGACTTTATTAATAAGGAACTAGGAACTCAGTTACTGAATTTCAACTGTGCCTGTGCCTGAGCCTGGGAGCATGTGAGACTCTTGATTGTTTCTGTGCTGTTCTGGTATTTTTAGACTAGCACTATCAGTGTGCCTAGTGCTTTACAGCACTACAGTACTATGGTGATTCTAAGGAAGCACTTTATCACTTTTGTGTAATTTATTATTGCACTGTGTTGCACTTCAGTGGCACTTTATTGACCAGTATTTTACCAGTGCATCACTGGTGCATTACTGGTACTCTTTGGTGGTTACTGAGGTGTTCTGGGGTATACTGGGACACTTCCAAAGTCTGTTATTTTGTCAGTGAGCAGACTGATCAGAATACCTGAATACAGTATTTGCAGATATATATGGAATGGTTTGATTTGATTTTTTTATTTATTCTGGTTAGTCCATGGGCCAAAGATCCATTTTCACAGTCAACCAGAGTGCAAAATGCACTGTACAGATAAGTACAAATAAAGAACATAACGATTCAAAGATAAAATATGAAAAATGAAACAGCAGAGGGTACAAACAGTAATAAACTCAACATCCAGTTACATATAACATTCACATTCATTTTTATCTATCAAAAGACCTCTCAATATTTGTGTAAGTCAAACTATAGATGTTCCAAGACAATCAATTTTGATAATAATGGAATTAAAAAACATTTGTAATTTATACAACAGAGTCATTAGTCCCATTGCAGCATTCATCTAAGGCACAGAAAAGTAGCAGTGGCCCTATGTTCTAGTGGGAAATGAATCTGTATACTTTTCAAATAAAAGATGGAAATTGGCAGGACCTTCATTTAAAGTAATTTGTTTTGTTAACATGCCTATTTCTAACTTGAATCTTTGCTCCAATGAAAGTATCCCTGCTTATTTAAAAAGAAGACAATGATGTGTGCTTAATGGAAACTAGGTGACAAACCTAGCAGCCTAGTTTAACAGTGTTTTTATGTTTGTAAGTAACCTATCACAGGCTGTGTGGTAGAAAATTAGGCCATAATATATAGTTGTTAAAAAAAAGCCCTGTACTAACAGAGTTTGGGTTGTTGAAATGAGTAAAACATTCACTCACTGTTTGATGCACAGTTTTAACTAAGTTTTGAAAATGATGTTCATAGCTCATTTTCTAATCAACGATTGAACCCAAGTATTTAAAAAAAAAAACTGCTCTATCTCTGCCCCAGAAATAGAACGTAGGGACAGAGCAGGTTCTGAAGCCAGTTTCTTTGGTAATTATAAAACACCATATAAAACACCAATTATAAAACACAGTAGTCTTTGATTTTGTTTTTTTTTTTCTCATTTAGCACCAGCCTATGGGCACAGAACCGAGTTTGTATAAATAAAAAAAAATCACTTGCCAAATCAGCTTGAATGAGGTCAAATTTGAGTCCACTTGTGAGGATCACTGCATCATCTGCATACAAAATAATTTGATATTTAGAACAAACCAAAGGCAGTGTATTTAAGAAAAAACTAAACAAAAGAGGACCCAAAACTGAATCTTGTGGTACACCCATTGTGATTACAATGGGAGGGGAGAGACAACAATTGATCTTAGTTTGCTGTGAACATTCTGATAATGGTGCTAAGGAGTTAATAATATCTGTGTTAGCCTTCACCTGTGCTTCTTTGTTAGTATAGGGTAATAGAGAGTATTGATAATCTATTAATTTATTTATTTATTTTGTTTATGTTAACCAGGTAGGTGCACTAGCCATTAAATGACTATTTTCAGGCACATCCTGGGAGAAGTACAACAATCAAAGACAGATACATACTGCATCATGAGTACAATGAAAGTACAATAGCATAGGTCAAAACAGCTAGTAGTAATGAATACATGAAGCCAGGATGATAACAATCAATGCAATTCACACAGCAAAAACCTACACAGTCTAGGAAGTGATATCACAACATAACTGCTGTAACCTGTACTGAGGGGAGCCATTTTAAGGGCTCTTGGTATCTGACAGTGTGTTTAACAGTGCAGTGGTAGTCATAGAAAAGTTTTGCAGTACTGAGGTAGAAACATAGACTTTGATGGCAGATAAGGACCTACTGGCCCACCTAGTCTGCCCATTTCCCCTACCTACAGGATAACTGCAGATCCTAGTTAACCAACGGCCTATTTCCTCCTACCTCAAACAAAAATTGCCTTATGTCTGTCCCATGCATTCTTGAATTCTCCCACAGTTTTAAACAGTTTTAAAAGAGGCAATATAGTGCAGTGGTCTAAGGCTCTGAGCTGCAAATCTGGTGACATCCAGCAGACCAGGCCTGGGTTTGAATCCCACAGCTTCCACCTGCATACTGTGTGACTCTGAGCAAGTCACTTAACCACCTTGTGCTCCCAGGTTGCTCCTGTAAAAAAGCTTTCAGCTTAGTGTGCTATACCTGGTTAAACAACTAAATAAAATAAAAAAAAAAATAAAAAATAAACCCCACAACCTCCTCAGGAAGGTTGTTCCATGCATCCACCACTCTCTCTGTGAAAATATACTTCCTCACATTGCCCCTGAACCCCCCCCCATCTTCAAATTGTGTTCCCATGTTCTTGCACATCTCTTTTTCTGAAAGATACTACCCTCTTGGACTTTGCTGATTCCACTGGGGTACTTAAAAGTTTCTATCCCCCTCTCCCTCCTTTACTCAATGGGATACATATTAAGCTCCTTTAGTCTCTCCTCATATGGCTTCTCTTGCAGACCCTGCACCATTTTAGTTGCCCTCCTCTGGACTGCCACTATCCTGTCTATGTACTTGTGGAGATGTGGTCTCCAGAACTGGACACAGTACTTCAGATGAGGTCACACCAGCTGTCTGTACAGAGGGATAACAACTTCCTGTTTTCTGCTGGTGATGCCTCTCCCTATACATCCCAGTATCCCCCCAGCCCTCCCTACTGCCTTCTCACATTGCTTGCTAACCTTAAGGTCATCTGATATGATTATCCCCAGGTCCCTTTCCATTTTTGTTGTTGTTACTACCTCCCCACCCATTGTGTAATCTTCCCCTGGGTTTTTGTTTCCCTTGTGCATTATTTTGCACTTCTTTGCATTGAATCCAAGCTGCCATACTTCTGACCATTCCTCCAACCTTGCCAAGTCCCTTCTCATCCTTTCCACACCTCCTTGTGCATCAACCCTGTTGCAGATCTTTGTGTCATCTGCAAAGAGGAATACTTTTCCTTTCAGTCCCTCTGCAATGTCACTTATAAAGACATTAAAAAGAACTGGACCCAGTACTGAACCCTGCGGCACCCCACTAGCAACCCCTCTTTCTTCAGAGTGGACTCCATTTACAATTACATTATGTGTCCTGATGTCCAGCCAATGTTTTACCCAGGCTACCACCCTGGGACCCACTTCTAGACTGGTTAATTTGACTAGCAATCTTTTGTGTGGGACTGTGTCAAATGCCTTTCTAAAGTCTGGGTAGGCCATGTCCACAGCCCCTCCCTGGTCTACTACTTTGGTCACCCAGTCAAAGAAATCAATCAGATTTGTCTGACATGACCTTCCCACTGTGAACCCATGCTGTCCTGGGTCCTGTGCCCCACTGGCCTCTAGGTACTCAACAATTCTTTCCTTCAGAAGTGATTCCATCACTTTCCCTACCACAGAGGTCAAAATGACAGGCCTGTAGTTTCCTGCCTCTGTCTTGGTCCCATTTTTGTAAAGGGGAATCACATCCGCCTTCCTCCAGTCCTCAGGTACCACATCATCCTCCCATGATTTGTTAGAAAGGGTAGTCAGTGGTTTCACTAGTTCTCCCCTTAATTCTTTTAGAATTCTTGGGTGAATTTCATCAGGCCCCATTGTTGTGTCCACCTTCAGTTTTAGGAGTTCTTTCAGAACCCTTTCTTCCGTGAAAGGACAGGGAACGACTCCCCTATCCAGAGTGCTTCTGTTAACTGGATTAGGCACCTACCCCTCCTCCTTTTTTGTGAATACTGAGCAGAAATATTAATTCAGTATCCGTGTTTTTTCACTGTCCCTCTCTGCCCACCCACCATCCATTCTATCCAGCCTCACTATCCCTCTCTTTGTCTTCCTATGCTCCCTGATGTACCTATAAAAGGTTTTATCCCCCCTTCTTAACTGAGTTGGCTATCTTTTCCTCAGTTTGGGCCTTTGCTATTCTGACTTCCCTGTCTGCTTCCTTCTGCCTTAAGTGGTACAGCTCTCTGTCCTGCTCCTTCTGTGTTTCCTTATACTTCCTGAATGCAATCTTTTTCTCCCTGACCTTCCCTGCCACCTCTTTTGAGAACCATAGTGGCTTTTTCTTTCATTTTGATTTGTTTATTTGCTTCACACAAAGGCTTGTTGCCTCTGTGATGACAGTTTTGATGTTTCCCCATTGTTGCTCCACCCCTCCTTCTTGCCTGTTTGCTAGTGCTTTTCTAAGGCACTCTCCCATCTTGTCAAAGGCAGCCCTCTTGAGGTCCAGCACCCTCACTTTTGTATGGCTTGACTCTGTATCTGAGTTTATCATGAACCACACTGTTTGGTGGTCACTTGTTCTCAGATGGCTACCCACTTCTAGATATGAAATCCTCTCACCTCTCATGAGAGGGTTCTAAAACTAGCTCTCTGAGGCATGCCACCTGTAGGGCATTGAGAATGGTCCTGCTCTTGGATGTGGCTGCAGCAAATGTGCTCCAGTTAACATCTGGCATATTCAGATCTCCCATCAACAGTATCTCCCCTTTCTCTGCCATCCTAAGAATGCTTTCTATCATATCCTTGTCCATTCCCTCTCCCTGACATGGGGGTCTGTGTACAACCCCTTTGCAGATTGTGGTGTCATTTCCAGTCTCTAAGGTGACCCACAGTTCCTCCTCTCCTCCCTGATTACTTTTTTGCTCAGTTGCTTTTATCCCTTCCCTTACATAGAGAGCTACTCCTCCCCTCTTCTCCCTTCCCTGTCTCTCCTGTAGGTTGTGTACCCTGGTATGTTAACATCCCAGTCATGGTTCTTTGTGTACCATATTTCTGTGACTGCTACAATATCCAAGCATCTCTCTTCCATCAAGACTACTTACTGTAGGTATACTGAGGCAGAATGAGGCAGGATCACATTACAGTCAATGCAAATTAGCTCAGTGGTACCTTTGTGGTACCTTGAGGTACTTCAAGTTAGGAAACCTGTGTATGTATAAAAAAGTGGGACATAATTAAATGTTCTAATTTATTACTTACTATATACTATTCACTGCCTATTATGTATTGCCTACTGTTTTGGTTTATCTTCTCTTTAACTATAAAGCGTGCAAGAACTGCATAAGAATGCTGTACACAAGAGATCAAGGAAAGGATCTGGAGAATTGTTCTCCCTTAATGGGGGGGGGGATTCATAAATGTAAAAAAAAAAGTATGAATAAGGTAAAAACAAAACAAACAAAAATGACAGACCATCTAAATGTAGTTCATGCTGTTGAACAAGATAGGACATCTACTTCTATACCTAGCCCTTCTTGTACCCCTATGGAACTCCATCCACTGAGATTGTAGTTAGAAACAGCGATTAGTGACTCCTTAGGGAAAACCCCAGCCATAATTTCATTATTTAATGATTCTGATGAGCAAATACTAGCAATTTCAAGCTACCCAGATATAACAGATGTTAGTGGGAGTAGACTAAGCTACAATAAAACTTAATTGAAGTATAGTAGTCCTTTACTGGTGGAATCCTCCCTTTGCTCTAGGTCTAAAAACTCTGCAATTGGAGACACTATTATGGTTCCCAAAAAGATGTAGTGGAACTTGTGTTAGGAATTGAAAATACAATAACTGGATAAAAAGACCTTGAATGAAATGGTGGAATAACCCCTAACAGTGGTGCCCAGAGAGGTGACAGCACTGGGAAAGATTCTCTCATAATCGGTAATAACAAGCTGGAACCAGAGTATGTTTCACTGGTCCTTGGAGAAGATCTAATAAATTTATTAAAGATTCAGCAGAATGCTAATTTGCTGTAAATGGAGCAATTAATTATTGTCAGTAATAATTCTGAACTAGCAAGTGCTGACATTGCCTATACAAGGCCCTTTTAGACAATATTATGAGCACATTAAATATTCTTGCACCTCCCAAAGAGTCTTCATCTAGATCAATTTACTCAGAAATAAACTCACAAGACAATATTAACAGGTTTGACTTTAGTACCTTAAAAATTAGTGACACCAGTCTTTCACAGAGCAGGGGGACAATACAAAAAAAGATAAAAAAAAAAAAGCAGCAAACTAAGAAAGAAAACAACAGTAGAAATATTGGAGGTAATTTGGCCACCACAGGAATGGCAAAATGCAAAAATAACAGTAATCATGGCACTAAACTGGATACACTGCGCCTGTTTCTAGTTTAACTGCTCAATCTCGACCTACATGCAATACCCCATGTAAGGACAATATGCTCGTTAAAACAGAAGTACATTTCAATCAGTCCAAGAATTCTAGAAAACTTGATGAACACCTTTTACAGCTAGAAAAGGTATGTGTCCTGTTAAAAGAACAGTGCAGTTTAATGAACCCTGACCTTGTACCACAAAGTGTAAGAAAGTACAAAGAGGGAAGTGGTTCAAGTGGTGAATCTAGTAAGGTTCATTTTGAATTTAGTAACAGCATGTAGGCTCCATGGCCCAATGGTAAACCAGTAGGAAAGGAAGTTTAAATTCATAGTGATACTAGAGCTCATGAGTAAATTACTGTTACTCAAGGTAACAATACTCCCAAGGAGGCAGTGGGATGTATGACTTTTTTGAGATTTATAGATCAATGTAAAGTATTAAAGCTTCTAGAAGAAAATGTTATGGATTACGTAACATAAATTTTAAAAATTAATATGGCACTGGAAATCTTGTTTTCTAATATTGAGGAGGCTAATATTTTGCTTAAAGATCCTATAGTGGTTATTGAGGATTATTTTGTTCACTCAATTGTTGCAAATCTTGTCTGGATCAATAGGGCATCTATTGAAGCAAAGGTCTGATCCATGGCATTCCCCAACCCAGCTTTATTCAATAATTTGAAAATGGGAAAGAACAACCTCAGGAACATCCAGTTTCAGTTATTATGTTTGGGCTTCAGCAATCACACAGGGAAAATAATACAAGTCTGTGGGGTTCACGCTGCAATTTCTTAAGTAAATACCTAGGAATCAAGTTGGGAAAAAACAGCATGCTTAAGACATTTTGAAGTAGATTCAGTAGTCAAGTGTAGATAATCCTTAAAAATTGAGATGTGGAAGACAGAATTTTAGAAAAAACAAATATTCTGGATGATATGGGTATCTATGTACTTCTCTCAAATGATCTGATGCAGGATTTTAATTTTGAAGCAACAATAGAAGAGGCCCAGCAGGGAGCCCAATATGCCGATGGTCAAAATCAGTTAAGTTCGAATAACAGATTTATGTTGCTTGCAGGATACCAGGATTGATTGTCAGACCAGGACAGTATATCTTCAAATACTTCATTAATAGATGGAGGGGGTGACATAGTGTCTCCTAGAACCCCACCAGGGAGGGTAAATTTTTTTTATTATGGAATATTGATGGAGTCCTGTCAAAATTCCCTGACATGGACTGGTTGGGCTTCATTTCTGAGGCACAGGTTGTTTGCCTACAAGAAACATGGCACTAGTATTGCCATTAAGTGGTTCAAAATGTATCATCAGCCTGGAGTCAGGGAAAGTAAGTTTGGAAGATTGTCGGGGGGGACTTATTACATATATTAAAATTGGCCCCTTTAGGAATGTTACATTTGTCCATCAATCAATGCATTTCTTGGTGATCTAGGTTGAGTGCTTGGAGTCTAGATTAGTGATTATTAATGGATATAGCCCTCCGGCAGTCTCTAAACACTTTAACTGAAAAGTATGAGACCAATTAATGGAAATCCTGGATGGTTCGGTGGTTAATCTCCCTGCTGCTGCAATTCTATTGATGTGCAATTTGAATGCAAGGATAGGCACATTTGATAGCTTGTCATATAATCCTAGATTTGCACTTATTAACCACCTGGAATCAATGCCCATAACAAAATCCAAGGACAACAGAATGCATAAGGCAGGTGAAACTCTGAGTAAGTTATTTGGAGAGTTGAACCTATACCCCCTCAATGGCCACTTAAGGGGAGATGAGGATGGCAATTGCACATTTATTAGCTCTTGGGGTTTGTCCTTACCAGACCTAATTTGTTGGTCTGGAGACATTGAGGTCTGGAATAATTTATATGTTGTAACTAGATTAGAGAGTGACCATTTGCACCTCTGCCTATTAGGTTTTGTTTCCTGTGTGCCTACTAGCTCTGATAAGACAAACAAACAAACAAACAAAAAAAGAATCTGACTGAGATCAGGCAAAAAAAAAAAAAGAATTACATGGAGCATCCAGTTGGAAAATCAAATAGACGGTATAGTCAGGATCTACCTAACCAATGATTGGGCCCCCTTTTTTTTGAAGAGTCAGCTGAAGTTTTGTGGACACATTTTTCCATAGTGTATGAGAAAATGTTAGTAAATTTATACAAGGATTACACTAAGTCTACTGGTATGATAAACACTAGCTGATTTCACAGTGAATGTAAAAGGAAAAAAAACATTCTAAGAAGATTGATTAGAAAAGTTAAACACAGTAATAAAAAAGAACAATTTAAACTAATAAATCTTGAAAGGAAAAAATATAACAAATTCCTAAAAGGGAACAAGAATCAGTATTAGATGGAGTTATGGTGGAATATGCCTGAGGCAGTTCAGAATAGGGGTGCCAAAGAATTTTAGAAAAAGGTAGCAAAAGGTACTAACAGCTTCAAGGAATCAATAAACTCATATATTAATGATGATGACTGGGTAAATTATTTTTCTAATTTATTCTTTGACCCCAATTTAGATTCTTGTGTGGCTTCTAACATTACAATCACAGAACATAGCCAAAAACTAGAATATCTGGTGTCCATCCAAGACATTTATATAACTTTAAAATCACTGAAACAAAGAAAAGCACCAGGACCAGATGACATCCCGGCTGAGGTGTGTTTAACTAACACATCTTTATGGTGCAGCCCTTCACAGTTATTATATAATAAATGCATTCTCAAAGATTACATTCCTCCTTCATGGACAGGAGCAATTATTGTACCAATTCATAAAAAAATTGATCTTGCAGACCCAAAAATGTGCAGGCTAATAAGCCTCCTTGATATTAATTTAAAAATATTTGTTAAAATAGACTTTATCAAGCTTCAAGAACAGATTGCTAATACAGAGGGGCTTACTGGCCTACAAGCTAGCTTTAGAGAAGGGCATTCGACTATCAATAATTATTATGTATTATCCCACCTAGTGGAGAAGTATGTTTATTTAAGAAAAATAATCTTCATACCATTTTTGTTGATTATTCAGCAGCATTCAATTCAGTTTCCATATTGGTGTTATGGGAACAGCAAATTCAAAGGGAAATGGCTTATATCTTAGTACATCTTGTATCAAAACTATATTCCAATGGGCAAAGATCAAATATGGCAAGGCCGGTAAAACTTCAAAGTCATTTAACATCAATAAATTTTGTCAGACAGGGATGTGTTCTAGCACCAACTCTTTTCTGCCTTTACATCAATAAGCATCTATGTGATCTTGAGGCTCTGAAGTCAGACTCCCCTAGAATAGGTCAATATGTTTCTCTGGTGCTGGCATATCTGGATGACCTGCTATTAATCTGACTAAAAATGAACTGCAAAAAAAAAAAAGATTCATTAGCTCAGAAATCAAAAGAACTTAAATTATCTATCAATCTTTTCAAGACACAGATTATGATTTTTGGAAGAAAAAAGAAAAAGAGTAGGTCCTGGCTTCTAGAATCACAGAAAATTGAGAAGACCCCCAGTTATGTTTACCCAGACATTCTCTTTGCAGAGACCTCAGGTGCAGCTCATGTAGTTCTATCCAATAATGCAGCCACAGGGCAGAGAAAAAAAGCATAGGTAGGTCTCAAATAGGAGTGCAGCATCCACAATGAATTGCTGATTAGTGTGATAGTTGGATATTGTGGAAGGCCTTTAAATGGAATATATCAGGTAAACTTTCTGATAAAGGTTGAGTAGGATTAGTTAATTCATAAATCTTCTTGCTGTGGGCAGAGGTAGCAGTGGAAGTTTGAAGATGTGGTGAGGTTCTGGAGAGCTAACTTATCTTTGTCAGCAGGTTTTGTAAGTTTTGCTGTCATGTTTTAAATTTGGCCTAACTCCTTAAAACCTTTCTTCGGAAGCTCTTCCACCAACCCCTTGTATTAGCCTTTCTTAAATACAGAAAAGCCACTGGGGGTTGGGTTTAAAGGCTGGGAGGGAGGAGCTTGGGGAGTTGTAAACTTCCCCTATAAGCTAACTCTTAAGGCTAATAGTCAGGTGGGGAAAAGTTCAGCCACTCAAGCGTTGCAAGTTAAAAAGTCTGCATGCTGTATAGGGGGTCACCTAGGTATAGGTACTGGTAGCTCAAGAAACTGTTAATCCACTGAGTTGGTAATTTGGCCTAGAAAAGACTGCTGTGATGATGGGGAAAGTGCTGCATATCACTAGAGCAGGTATCTTTGGGCAGGTGGTTGGGTGCACAGGGTGTGGTGTGGCCATGATACTGAACTGGGCTTGGAAGTTTGGGAGATGCCCAGTGTGCTACCAGCTGGCACAGCTTAAGTAGGAGGAGGTAGAGGGGATCCGAAGGCAGCTAGGGGTGCTGGGGGGGAGGATTGCAGAGGTAGGAGACAAGTGGTCACCTACATGGAAGCACTTGGTGCTGGGGCCTCCCAAGCTGGGGGAGGAGTGAAGAGACATGCTCACACTAGGAGAGGAGGGAAGGGGGTAGCCAGGGGGCTCTAGGAGACCCTGGCGGGGAGCACAAGGTGGAAATTTCCACTGCAGGAGACAAGAGTCTGGGGGTGTCCAAAGGAAACCAAGAGGGGCTTTAGGGATGGTGGACACTGGGAGATGGGCTAAGGTTCACAAATTGTGTTAACCCTCTATGCCCATTGGTAGAAGAGGGGTGTGTGGGGGAGGAGGAGGTGGATGATGATGCTGCTGCTGGTGAAGCTGAGGCAGGGAGAGAAAGAAAGGGTGATGGGTCGTGCCTGAAAATAGGCATTTCTGTGCCTAGTGCACTCACCCAGTTGCCAAAAGCAAATAAATAAATAAGGGTGCAAGAGAGGTAAGGGCACAATAGAGGGGGTCCCAGACAGGATGGGGGAAGAGGAGTAGGAGGGGAGAAGAAAAAGGAGAATCAGGGGAACAAGGAGGAGGCTGATGGTATGGAACAGGGGAGCATGACAGGTAGGAAGGAGCAGGACGTAAATGGGATGATAGCAAGCAGAAAGCCAAGTAGACAAATGGATAGGATGTATGGATTAGTAAGGAGTGGGGAAAGAGATACAGAGAAAGATACTTGGGTGGGGGGGATAAATAAGGCCAAGGCACAGGTAGAGGATGTGACCAGGGACAATAGTGAAGGGGCTACCTTCAACACCCAGATTGTGGGAGGTGTGAGGAGCCGGTTGAGGGGAAAATCCAGACGAAGGGATGAGGAAGGGCATGGAAGGAGGGGGAACCCGAGGGGTGAACATGGAGGCAAGGGGGAGGTTAGAGTACTGCTAATGGTGGACTCCATGATCAGAGGCATCAGTGGGAGGGGCAGGAGGAGGGTAAAACCTGTTTGATCAGAACCAAATGCCACCCAGTCCTGATGGTGCACAAGGCCAAGCATGAGTTGTATTCACTGGCAAGGGAATGCGGGGGGATCCCGGACATTCTAGTGCACTTGGGGATAAATGACATAAATGATAATAGTGTAGTGAACTAGAAATTCAGGCAAGGTTCTGGGAGTTGGCCAGGGTATGCCTTTCCATAGGCTGTAAGATCTCCCTTTTGGAAATCCTGCTGGTGCCAAGGGCTAGTGGGGAAAACAAGATGAAGATTAAGGAGATAAATCAGTGGCTTAGGGAGTGTTGTGGGGAATTGGGGGTATGGCCTAGTGGGTGACTGGGGGGGGAGGCCTGGGAGAATAAGGGGCTGTACACTAGGGACAGGATCCACCTTAATTTGGGGGGGGAAGAAAATTCTTAAACTTAAACTAGCTGGGTTCATTAGCGAAAGGTGGGGTTTAAACTTGTGAAGGGGGAGGGATCAAAAAAGGGGCAATGCCAGGAGGTACAATAAATGAGGGACATGGTCTCCTGTCCTCTAGGGGGGCTAGGGAGATATGAAAATGGGTCACCAGGTAGGGTGCAGGAGTTGAGAAATGGGAGCTCAAGGGGGAGAAAGGAGAGTAGGGAAAAGAGGTGGAGAGTGGTCCTGATAAATGCCAGGAGCTTAGGAAATAAAATGCCTGAGCTCCAGGTGATGCAAGTTGAGGAGGAGGTAGATGAGGCAGCAGTCACTGAGACCTGGGCCACTCAAGGGCATGAGTGGGACCTAAATCTGGAGGGCTACACTATGTTCAGAAGAGATAGGGGGGAGGGAAGGGGAGGTGTAGCACTGTTAGTCAGAAATGGCATGGGTATTGGAAGGGTAGAGGAGGCAGAGGGGAATATGGAGGCTATTTGGGTCACCTTACTAACACAGGGGTTTGAAAGAGTAAAGGTCGGAGTGGTATACAGACTACCAGCACTAGCAGAGGTAACGGAAGAAAGTTTGGTGGCAAATCTCGAGGGACATTGTAGATTAGAAAAGGGAAGGGTAATGGTAAGGGGGGACCTCAACATGCCAAGAACAGATCGGGGGACTATGATGTCACCAGTGGCCAGAGAGCAGAGACTGCTGGATGTCTTCCAGGATGCATTTCTGACACAACAGGTGGGTGAGCCAACTAGGAAGGCCTGGACACTGGATGTTGTCCTGGCAGACAGTGATCAGATTAGGGGCCTAGATGTGAGGGACCCGTTGACGGGGAGTAATCACGCCATAGTCTGGTTCTTCCTGGACCTGGGAGGGGGAGGAAAGCTGAACAAGGACAGTAATAACAGACTTTAGGGGTGCAGACTTCAGGGAGCTGGGAAGAATTCTTAAAGATCATCTGGACAGGATAAGGCCGGATATGGATGCTGACAGCAGGTGGGGGATCATTAGGAGGGGGAATACAGGAGGTTACTAGATCCTGCACAAGGGAAAGGTGCAAGTCTGGTAATGCCAGAAAACCCTGCTGGTGGACCCGGGAGGCACAGGAGGTGGTGAGGAAAAAGAAGGCAGCCTATAGGCGCTTTAAATGCTCAAGAAGTGAAAGGGATCAGAAGGAATATGAGCTGACAGCCAAGAGAGTCACCAGAGTGGTGAGAGCAGCTACGGCAAAAAAGGAGCAGTCCTTGGCCAGTGGGATCCAGAGGGAGACAAGGGGTTCTTTAGATACACAGGGGAAAAGAGTAAAGTAAAGGGGCAGATCAGCAAGATAAGGATAGGCGATGGTTGGGCACAGAATGAGGGGGAACAGGCAGAGGTACTAAATGAGTACTTTGCCTCAGTGTTTACCAGGGGGATTGGAGGGGCTATGTCTTGCCAGGGAAGTGGGGGAAAACCAGAGCAAGGGGTGAGACCGGTAGAGACCAAGGGCCCTGATGGGTCTGGGGAAAGTGAGTGGCCACCACAGACAGGTGGTGGCACAGCAGGACAGGGTGAAAAGGGGGAAGACGTGGAGACTGAAATCCCAGTAGAGAGAGTAAGGGAAGCCCTCATGTCCTTTCGGATGGAGAAAGCACCAGGGCCAGATGAGAAGATGCATCCCAGGGTACTGAGGGAACTAGAAGATGTCCTGGTAGTTCCTCTAGTGGAGCTTTTCAACATCTCTTTGAGGACTGGGTGGGTGCCCCAAGACAGGAGGGTAGACCATGTTGTGCCGATCCACAAGGGGGGATCAAGAGAGAAGGCTGGAAATTACAAGCCCCTTAGCTTGACATCGCTGTTCAGCAAGATGATGGACGGTATTGTCAAGGAAAGGCTAGGGGGGATACTGGAGCAAACTGGGTACTTGGATGATTGGCAGCATGGCTTTGTCATGGGAAGATCATGCCAGACAAACCTTGTTGAGTTCTATGACTGGGTGACAAGGGCCCTAGACCAGGGTAGGCCAGTGGACGTCCTCTTTCTGGACTTTTGCAAGGCATTTGATTTAATACCTCACAGTGGACTGCTGGCTAAGCTGAAGGAAATGGGGGTAGGGATACAATTGTTAAGATGGATAGGAGACTGGCTCTCTGAGTGTACTCAGAAGGTGGTGGTTGGAAGGTTAGCCTCATCCCCACGGTGGGTTACTAGTGGGGTTCCCCAGGGGTCAGTGCTGGGGACACTCCTGTTCAATGCCTATATCTCAGACATCAGGAGGGGTATCAGAAGTGGGATGAGTCTCTTTGCAGATGACACAAAGCTGGATGAAGTGGTGGATGGGGAGGAGAAGAGGGTGGCCTTGTAGGAGGACCTGGAGGCTCTGGAAAGGTGGTCGAGAAAATGGTAACTAAAATTCAATGTTGGGAAGAACAAGGTTCTGCACCTGGGAGTCAGAAATCCAGGCCAGGGGTATACCCTGGGATGAGACATGATTCAAGTCACAGAGGGTGGAAGGGACCTGGGGGTATGGGTAGATTTCAAAATAAACAATCAGAGACCTGTAGGAGGGCAGCAGCAAGGTCAAATAGGATGCTGGGATGCATCGCCAGGGGGATTACCTCCAGAAAGGCAGAAGTGATCCTTCCACTGTACAACTGCTTGGTTAGGCCACACCTCGAGTATTGTGTACAGATTTGGAGATCACATTTAAAGAGGGACATTACACTCCTAGAGAGGGTCCAACGGAGGGCAATCAAAATGATTTGGGGCCTGGGGGAGAGGACTTATGAGGAGAGGCTCAAGGAGCTCAACATGTACACCCTGGAGGAGAGGAGGGACAGGGGAGACATGATAGAGGTGTTTAAGCACATGAAAGGGATCAATAATGGAGGCCCAGTCATGGTGCTCCAAAAGAAGAAGGGTGGGGCAACAAGAGGTCACAGGTGTAAGCTGGAAGGGGGCAGGCTCAGAGGGGAAAGAAGGAGATTACATTTCACTGAAAGGGTGGTGGAGCCATGGAATGCACTGCCAAGGGAGCTGGTAGAGGTGGAGACTGTGGACAGGTTTAAGAGGGGATAGGATGGACACAGGGGAGGGTAAATCTGTCCAGGTCCAATACAGGTGGAACATCTGGGACTGGGGACAGTATAACCCAAGGGTGAGGGAGGGACACCAGGATCGGCCCTCAGTGCGGGTACTGAACATCGAGCAGACTCGAGAGACCATTAGGCCTATTCTTCTGGCATTTTAATATGTTAGTATGTATGTATGTTAGAATGGTAAATGGTCAAAACATGTCAACAGAACTGTGAACAATGCAAAAAAAGCAATGGGAGGAATCAATAAATTTAATACTGCTTATGGAGGCTTCTCAGTAAGACTGCTTATACAGGTTCTGAAAGCTAAAATCTTGTCAAAAATAACATGTGACACAGAGGTATGGGATAAGGGAAATAGAGAAGTACTTATGACTCCCATTAACAAATTGCTGAGGAAAACTCTGGGGTTAAGTCCCTCATGCCCATCAATATACCTATGATCCAGATTGGGTATTGATAACATCAGTGCTAGTACAGATATACAGAAACATAACTACTGGCTGAAAGTAACCAAAATGGAGGAAGATAAGACTACCAGCCCTATGTTTGGAAGAGAAGAAACAGCGGACAGCTCTTAAGTGTAGAGAATCAGAGTGGTACAAAAATGTCCTTAGTAACACAAAGAAATATGACCTAGAGTGTTTAAATTAGGTACCATGAAAAAGCATTTCACTTAGCATGAAATATAAAGAATATATTAAGAAAACAATTAATAATTTTGGGGCCAAAAAATACCTTTTGAGAATTAAGGCTTCAAAATACTCAAAATGGTTCCTGGCAAACAATACTCATTTTGGTTTTAAATCATATTTGGACATATTCTCAGATCCTAAACTGAGAGGATCCTTTGTTAGATTTAAATTAGAGACTTTCGAAAGCAATGTATTAAATGCTAGATTATCTAAATCAGTTAGGCTGAACCCCAAGTTTTTATACTCACTAGGGGAATTTGAAGAGCAGAATGAACATTTTGTGGGAGTGCCCTTGGTATTCTAAGATCAGAAGCCGTTTGATGGCTCCTTTTGCTCTGTTGGGGAACATCACGGACTGGCCTGAATTAATGTTGATCCTTATGACAACAGAAGATTTAAAAGCCATAGAAGAGGTTGCTAAATTCTTCTTCTTTGCTGAAAAAAATTAGGAAAAAGAAAATGAGGGAGCTAATACAAACTACGGCTGAGTAACAAGGTTTGTTATTAAATAAATAACTAAGTCTGTGTTTGCATAAGTTTCATGAAAATAATCCTTATGAATTTTTCTCCATGCTACTATTTTATTATGATATGTTTAAACTTTGTATACAATTCTTGTATATTATGTATGTTGTTTAATGTGTTTTTAATTGTAATGACTGTGTCAGACAATAAAACTGAACATATATACACATACCCTGAGCCCTGATCCTGTCACAATAATATATATTTCCCTGATTCCCTGGTAGTATAGTGATCCCCCTCCCCGAGCCCCAATCCATGTTATAATCATAATAAATTCCCTGATTCCCTGGTAGTCTAGTGGTCCCCCCTACTCCCAGAGCCCTGATTCCATTCAACATTAATAAAATCCTAACATCACTAGTAGTTTATCGGCTCCCCCACCCTGGTAGGCAGTGACCCACCACACTGCTCCCCCCCAAAACCCAACAAGAGCTGATGACTGGCACAGCCCTCTTCACAACACCATGGTGAGCTGTACTGGAGCACCTACACTGTACAGTACATGCTCATTGATTGACTGGCTCATCACATGCACACAGAACTCCTCCGCCATCTTGGACACTGGATACAGTGCTGTGTTCCTCCCTCAGCTCAGCTACAGATGTACCTGCTCAGGCCAGAGTTTGTTCTTCTGCTGTGATGAATTATAGACGGTTCCTCTTGTGCCTCCTATCTCCTCTTCTTTTCCTAATCTTCTGAATCTTCTGCCTAAATCTTCCTTTTGATTTCTTTTTACACCTTGAGCTGTTTCTTAAAAACAACTGATTTTTTTTCTGCCAAATTTTTGGAGACTCCTAGATTGTAGTGCATTATCGTCTAAGGTTATGGACACCACTGATTTTTTTGTGTCCTTTCTATTCCTTTTATTAAATCTTTCTTTTTGTGATGTTAACCTGTTTCTATAGTGTGAATGCCATTTACTAGGAGATCTTTGCCCTGTTTCCAATTAAATACTTTGTTTCATAATTTACTGCATCCCATTCCAGTCTACCTTGCTTAAGTTTAATCAGTTCCTTCTCATATATTGCCACCTTTGCAGCTAACTTGTTAGCTAGTTCATGAAACAGTTCATGATCACTAAATTCTTGCAACCATTCTTTGATATCACTTGTTTCTTTTCTACTTTTTCTATGCTTTTCAGTTTTTCTTCTTTCATAGTTATTTCTGTAATGCTTCAGAACATTATGCTGCTGCTAGTTCAAAATCTTCTCTGTGCTTTAAGTTTTTAAAGCCATATGATGGTAATCATCTTGGTATCAGCTCTCCACATACTGCACTAGGATAATTGCATAGTACTGAATGTAGCATTTAGTTCTGAAATTAGGAAGCATTTCAGTTTGAAGATGAAATATTTAATATCCTTCGATTTAGCATCCGGCGCAGGATTACCAAAGTCCCTTGGCTCATTCTTTTGTCAGTTTTAAGGAGATAGTTTTCTCCAGACAAAAATACTAGTGCATTGCCTTAGAACCGCTTGCTTCCTAGAAGCACACTGCTCAGTTTGAGTGTTGTATGGTTATCCCTAATGAGTTATTTTCCTTTTTAAACCTTCAGAGAGAGCCTATCTATTATCTATTATATTTTGAGCAATTGCAGGGAGAAGATGTTTAAACAATGGTGGGAGGTCCAGTTACAAAAAAAAATATAAACACAGTTTTTTCATTGGTAAAGAAGCATAGGCACAACCAATTTAACATAATGTTGACATCTAATTTAAAATGAAATTCATAGTATAAGCTGGCCTTATGGCATGGAGGATCGAGGTACTGGATGCCACCCAAACAGCTATGCCAGTGACCCAGGTTTGGAAACGGACCAGAGTTGCTCGTGGGCCAAGTGGGAAGAGGGAGGACTGAGATTCTGTAGACAGGTCTCTTCCTTCAGGATGGGGGTTTTTGGGGTCTTGCTACTCAACTGCTATTTGGCAGAGGCTGAACATCAGTGATAGTGGGGATGGTGAGTGTGGGCAACACCGACCAACACAGCACATCTGTTCACCTTGCATGTGAGCATGCAAGTACATCATAGCACACAATGACCTGTGGAGGTCAACCAAGATGAAACAAGTCTCGGCTCACCCTGCATCCACCTCAGGCCCCACATGACCCTACAGTCAGGCCACCTACAGGTGGTTATCTTTTAAGTCATTGAGATGAGACTGTGATGGGACAGGGGGTCACTACTAAGGTCAGTGAAATATGATGGGGCTGGGGGTCACTACTAAGGTCAGTGGAGAAATTATATGTGAACAAAAATATAAAGAAATTCACAGTAACAAGCACTTCTCAATCCTGATACCACCCTTTTTAGTTTATTACTGTACTTATAAGAGGTGTATAGTTTAGTACTTTGTGCAGTTATCCTCCACCATCCACTCCTGTTTTTTCCTTCTCAGAAATGTCACCAGCATAAAGCCCCTTGTTCCGCCTCTGGACCTCCCCCACTTTGATGCATGGCTTAGTTATATCAAGGCTTGACTACTGTAATGCACTCTACCTCAGGATCATGGGAGAATCTCTCTGCAGACTGCAGCTAGTGCAGAACGCAGCTGCCCGATTACCTACTGGGCAGCCAAAATTCTGCCATATTACACCGGTGTTGAGTGAGCTGCACTGGCTGCTGGTCAGGTGGAGGATCCTCTTTAAGGTGGATCTTCTCACCTATAAGGCCCTACATGGTCAGGGGCCTGGTTATCTGTTAGACCTTCTTGTACCTGCTCTCTCGGTTTGCCCCCTCCTTTCCTCCTGTGGAGGCCCCCTGACAATTCCCAGGATGAGACTGAAATCGGCTGGCGACAGGCCTTTACTGTTGCCACCCCCATCCTGTGGAATTCGCTGCCCCTTGGGGTTAAGGCTGCCCCTACTCTGGAGGTATTCAAGGCCGACCTTAAGGCCCTCTTACTCACTCAGGCGTTTTTTGGATTAAGCTATTAATTTTCAGATCTGATTTGATTATAGCCATTGGTAATCTGATGTTTAGTTTATTATCTATGGGTAATGTTTATATGAAGCATTATTATTTATATATTTATATCTATCTCTGTGTTTTTATTGATCTGTTTCTGAATATGTGTCTACTTATTTGTACGGCACCCAAAGCCTCTGGGATTGGGCATCTTTTAAATAAATTTTGCCTTGTCTTGCCTCATAAACATAAGAAATGACACAATAAATGTTTAATCTGTGAGGTCTTTAATGAGTGATGCAGCCCCAGTATTACAAATCCCCTTATTAGGATATTTAAAGTATGTATAAGACGGTATAGATAGTGAGCCCGATTCTAATACAGTTATGCCCGGTGTAACAGCACTTGCACCAAGTAGAATGGTGCATGTAGCAACTTACGCCAGCAGTTGCGACATACACGATTCTACAAAGTGGCCTGCGACATGGCGCTGGCCAATTGCCCCATTCGGCAGTTATGCTCACAGGAGCACCATAAACCCTCTGCAACATGGTGCTAGGGGGTTTATAGCAGCAGTTGTGCCCCATTCCAGAATGGCAGCAACAAAGTCCCCAATGTTGGGATTCTACAAGAAACCGCGGAGGAGAACCGGCAATGTAAATTACACCAACTTTTAGCTGGTATAACTTACGGACACCCTTGGGGGTCCTGTAGACCAGACAGCTGTCCAGCAGTCATTGAACAGTGTCCTTCCCCCTCTCCATGCCCAGCAGACCCCTGAGGGTGCCCCACAGAGCTGCCCACCCCCCTGCCCCCTAAGTCCTACATTAATAGCCCTGCAGGGCTGGCCACACCAACTGCCCCGATTCCCACAGTAATTGCCTCACAGGGCTGGCCACACCAACTGCTGCCGACTCCATCCATGATATGCCCCATAGGGTGGTGCAGTCAACCCCCCACCTGTGCCCAAGACCCCGAGTTGCCAGCCTCAAATGTGGCATTTACCAGTGAAACCCTGGTAATCTAGTACCCCCGCTCATTGTAGAATAAATACATATCACCCCAGTGTCCCTGGTAGTCTAGTGACCCCCCCGATTATTGTACAATATTAAAACATCACCTCATTTCCCTGGTAGTCTAAGTACCCCCAATCATTGCAAATTATTTTAACATCACCCCCCATTTCCTGGTGGTCTAGTCTTTACTCCCCACACAGTCGTGCCAGTCCACCAGCACCCGCCCACCGTCCCCAGCCAGTGACTGGCACAACCCACCTCTCACCTCCATGGTCAGCTGCTGACTGAGCTCTGTTGGACCGCTTACTGGAAGACACACTCAGAAATTAATTTCTGAGCGAGTATTTGCAGTAGTGCTCCACAGCACCCAGTCAGCAGCTGGCCGTGGAGGTGAGAGGGCTGTGCCAGTGCCAGCTGGGGATGGGGTGGGGGTGTGACTGGCACAGCTAGGTGGGTGAGTGGAGGCCACTAGATCACCAGAGAAATGGGGATGATGTTTAAATAATTTGTAATGACAGGGGGAACTAGACTACCAGGGAAACGGGGGTGATATTTTAATATTGTACAATGATCAGGGAGAGCATTAGACTAGCAGAGATATGGGGGAGACGTCTATATATACAACAGTGATTGGGGGCAATAGACTACCAGGGATATGGGGGTGAGGTATATTTATTATACAATGATCTGGGGGGACTAGACTTCCAGGGCTTCACTGGGTATATGCCTCATTTGTGGCTGGCGCACTTGGGGTGGGAAATGGAGGGTTGGCTGTGCTGCTTCATGGAGCACTTTACAAGGGGATGGGTGTGAGCAGCCCTGTGGGGTGCCTATGGTTTGTTGGCTTGGAGGGCATCTATGTTTCTTGTTCAGGGCTTGTCAGACATGCTCGCCAAGTGCACCCGCAGTTCAGCATACCTGGCCGCATGTCACAAGTCGCAGGACTTACCTATGATGACCCTAACCCTTCTAGAATAGGGCACAGGGTCAATGTTGCAGTTGCGGGTGGTGCAAATTGTGTTTGGCAGTGACTTGTGCCACCCTTCTAGAATCAGGCCCATTATGTTTAATTTGATTAGAGATGGGTGAAGTCAGCAAACTTCACTCTGTGAATTAATTCCCAAATTTCACACAATTCGCAGGTTGAGAAATACCAATATTTTACAGTGAAGTGTGTAATTTTGCCAAGAAGTACAGAATTTCACCTGCAAAAGGCCGCACTTTACAGCAAAAACTTTGCAATTTGTGTGAAGTTGAATTTTCCCAATTCTGGGGAAGTTTCACAAAGCTCCTCAAAGTGGCAAATTCCGTCACTTTGCACAAACTTCACCAGCAAAGTTTTACTTTGCCACATCTCTAAATTTGGTACCACTTAATGTCAAAGGGTGGCCTATTTAACTTCTTATCACCAGGAGATGCTTTTTGAAATCTGAACTTTCCATTGCTTAACCTTAATACAAAATGGCTGGCCAGGCATAACTGAGATAAAGCAGCTGACCTATCCATTTTTACATGTCCCCTGATGAATCCCAAGACAAAAGAAGAACCAGGGCTTTGATATGCCAGTTAAGGTCCAGATGATAGAAATGTATTCTATATGCTTAACCTTCTAAAACATTTTTATTGGCATAGCCTGTAGTATTCACTTACATGCTGTGGCACTGTTTTTGAGCACAATTAACAGCACCTTCAGAACCTTTAGCAGCCTTTCTTTATGATGCTGTGCTGTGTTTTTTTATGTATTATAAATAAAGAGATCTTCTACAAAGTAGCTGTAATGCAGTGTGCAATGTGTTAGGTGGTTATATGCCCTATGGCAATATGCCATGACTAGTTTAAATTCTTGATGCTGGGAGTGCATCTACTGTACATGGTTTTGTGTCTTGGTTTGTATATGCGACAAGTCATGCCTTTATTGAGAACACCCAGCCCCTGTACCACTAGAGAAGTAACCTGTGGACAGTTTTGGTGTTCTCAGTTTATTTTACACCTGGCATCTAGTGGTACACCCCCCATCCCATGTTAAGTATTCACTGGTGCTCAGTGGTATCCCACTCCTGCACACTGTTCCATGCATATCATTTCCTGGTGTCTAGTGATAGATCATAATTCCTATCGGAGCTGCATTGCAGTGATTACCAGTGCAGTGTTGTGTGCTGATACAGGTGGCTAAACATATGGTTTTCTATAACACTGATTAAAAACCAGTTGCAATCAGTAAGACAAAATAACAAAAAGTCAACAAGCAAGGTTATTGCTGTATTGATTACATTCATTGCCATCCAAGCATGGTACAGCAAGTCAATGTGGTGCAAGGAAAAGGTGCCAATCACAGTAAAAGGCTCAGTACCCCAGCACTTTTCCAGAAGGCTTTGACAAGGGTATCTCCTACCCTTATCCCTTTTCAGATCAAGAACTTCCTGCTGTATGGCACCTGCCCCTGTGTAGCACTCCCATGGTTAAAGTGGCACCAACCACATTCTGCATGTCACATAGTACTTACTTCTTGGTTCAAGAGGTACCCCCCTCCCAGTACCCCTGGTGTCTAGTGGCAGGGTATCCCAGTGTTCCTTGTGCCTTGTGATAGTACCCGATTTTTAACCTCCCCTCTCCCACCCCTGACAGTGACAAAAAATACTTTCTCCATTTTCAAAGCCATCTACCACCTGATTCAAAATAGCACTAAACAGCATAGAGGTTTAGATCTGTTTTCATTTAGATGGTGACCAACCCTGGAGATGAGAGATGGGGCATGCCAGTCACTGCTGGGAGGAGGGATGTACTGTCCTGGCACTGAGTATGGACTTCCAGTGGCCAGGCATGTATAGCAATAAGTTTTTCTATTGATAACAAAAGCCCTGTGGTCCAGTTTTAAACTCTCCTTGTGGGCAAGAACCATGACCTGTAAGGGGAAGAAATCAGAAACTTAGCTTTAATTTAATTATTTAAAACAACGGTCCAGTAACCTGGCTCCATACTCCCCTCACTGGCAGGAGCTGGGACTGCAGAGAGAAAGAAATCAGGGAGTTATTCTTTTTTTTTTTTTTTTTTTAATAAGTGGCTGGAGGACAAACTCAGCACTCCCCTTACCATCAGCAGCTGGAACTGTCAAGGAGAGCCACATCATTAGGTGCAGTTAATTTTCTTAAAGTTACTTCCATATCAGCTGCTTTGTGTATAGGCTGCTCAGATTTTGATCTTTTATCATCCTTACAAACCTCCTTCAATATACTGTTGCATCCTACAGCCTACCCTGTTGCCTTGGAATGTACAATAGATGCACCATAAACCTTGGACAAATTGCTGTTGGTCACCATGCCACCAAAACCTTACACTTCCTGCTCTCTTCTGTGTGGAATGCTCCTAATCATTCATATTTTCAAAAATCACCAATGACTTTTCTACTTCATTTGGGCTTCTGCTCCTGCTCAAGATCTGATTACTGACCTATAAAGCCCTGAAGAAAGGGGGGAAAAACCTGCCTGAAAGACCTTCATGTTCTTCACTGCCCATCTCTGGCTTTCTGATCCTCTAAGAGTTGTCTCTTTGTGGTTCCCAGGGTTAGATTGCGGTATTCTGGGGACTGCATTTTCAGTTGCCATGCCAGCCCTGTGGAACTTGCAACTAGACATCTAAGGGAGGCACCCTCTGTGAAAACACTTAAAAAAGGATTAAAAACATTTTTATATAATCAGACTTTGGTACGTAAGAGCAAAATGGTCTGTTATTTTATTATATTGTATTATTTAATGACTGTTAGATAGAATGTTACCTTAAACTTTGTTGCATGCTTTGTTGTAGTGCATTGTATATACTGTACTATGATTCTGTGCATGTACTGTTTTTAAAACAAAATGTGTTAAGTACTCCAAGCCTCTGGGAAGAGCACTATATAAATAAAGTATCTATCTGTCTATCTGTCTATCTATCTATCTATCTATCTATCTATCTATCTATCTATCTATCTGTCTATCTGTCTAAGAATGGTGCCCCCATATGGTTATTCCATTATGCCAGTGTAACCCATCACTGCTTATTGTACATATTGTTCTTGATGACTGTGTTTTGTTGCTAGAACTCTACTTGTGTACCTTGTTTTTATTTTTCTCTCATATTTGTATCATCCTCATCTTGCAATGTCAAAGATTTTAGTTTGTGTGATCTACCCTTCTTACTTGCCCTTAGCATATTGTGTTCACTGTTTATTTTACATAGTTATTGTTCACTGTGGATTACTGTGTGGATTTCTTATGAAACTCTCCCATATGTTTGCCAGTGCACTTGCTTGATAGCAAAAACAAATAAATAAATGCATATAAAAATGACCGATGGCTTGCATGTTTCCTTCCATCACCAGATACGGTTGGAAACAGTGAGGGGAACAAAGTGGGAAATGCTGGTAAAAGACTGTCCTGCATGCCAGCTCTCTTCCCTGATGGGCAGAAGAACTAGTGATGGAAGGAACTTGAGATATTAAGGTGCCAATTTACAGCACTGGACTAGCAAATGGCAAGCCAGGATCCTATGTACATGTCATTTCATTTTAATCTGTTTGAAAACCTTTTTAGCTCAAGAGCCCTTTTTCAAAGTTGTCCTTGGCCAACAAGTTACAGACAACATCACCAACAAATATGTTAACATGATTCAAGTAACAGAGGAAAAAAAAAACATGGCTCAAGTTACAAAAGCAAAGAAAATACAAGTGCAACTGTAAGGAGAATCACAAACACGCTTCAACTACGTGCAGCCCTCATTTTAGTTTCTAGAAAAAAGATGGTAGTAGCTTGTGCCTTTAATGAGATACGGGTAGAGAGTGCAATTATCACTGTGGGTATTGAATTTAATGCTTTGACAGCTCTGAGCACAATGAGCACAAGCCAAGCGCTGTTTTCCTGAGAGGCTTGTGCAATTTATTGTCCACCAGGAACTAATCACCATAAGTGTTGTTAATCAGAGTAAAGTGGTTGCGAACACTGGGGGGAAATTGGCTTTGTAGAGCTCTTTTATATATGAGACATGCATTGTAGGTAGATTGGAGGTTGAATGGCAGCCAGTTTGAAGAGACATACAGGTCACAGGAGTGGGAGCCTGACAATAGATTGAGCACAGATCTGCAAATACTATTGAAGATAACACATTATTTTAAGGATAGTATTTTCAAAGACAGAACAGATCACCAAACCTTAATCAATGGTAGACATGATGAGGCTAGAGACAAGTAGTGTTTGACCTAGCTAGTATGGTTTAACCTATTTCTGTAGAGCAGGCCTAGCCATTGATGGATACATTTGACAACTGAGTCAAAATGAGGGGAGAAATCCAGGTTGGGATCGAAATATATACCCAAATATTTAAAGACCAGGGCTTGTTCAACTTTGACCCCATTTGGTGTGATGATGTGCAACTCAGGGCTACCCTTCATTGCATGAGTGTTCCCAAACAGTAAGGTTTTTGGTGTGTTTTTTTATGGCTGTGGGCGGACCCTACAGCCATGTCGAATTAGCTTGAAAATGGTTTTCTGTGGAACACATTTTTTTAGTAGTTTTCAGTGTATCCTTCCATAACACTGCAAATCCCTATGGCAGTTAAAAATATATATTCCCTTCTTTCTATTTAGAATGATGGACACAGAACTCAAAGCTGCTTTTCTCTGAGAGCAAATGTGCACACTTTCCAAACAAATCTAACCATCTGTAAAACTATTCAAGGTGCACAAAAACAACCTGAGTGAAAGTTGTTCAGGGTAAAAAGACCTTTCACATGAGGGTAGTCACTAATTTGAATTATTTATATTTTGTAAAATATGGTCTTTCAAACAACCTCATTTTTTTTCTGTCTGAATTAACACAGTAGGAGTCATGACAAACAAATGTAAATATCTCAGAAAGTATACAGAAACAAAACATGAAAGTTTATCAGGACAAAATGACCTTTCAAATGAGGGTAGTCACTAATCTGAATTCATTAGAGGTTTTTTAAATATAGTCATCTGAAAGGTGAAAATTGTGAAGAAAAATGAAAATTCAGGTAATCAGATGGCCATTGTTTTAAAAACATAATTAGTGCAGCTTAATGAATAAGCTCATTTGAAAGGTGGTTTTGTCATGAACACCTTTCATACTGATGGTTTATGCATAATGTGTATACTTTTAGAGACATTTACATTTGTTTGCCATAACTCCTACTAAACTTATAACACCCTCATTTCTGTAAAGCACTATGCCACTTAAAGTCCAATGAGACCAAACCATCTTGTCATGTCTAATTCAACAGTAGATCATCATGACTTACTAGTACTTCAATGGAATTCTTTAGTGCTTACCAGCTTGAAACATAATGATCTGCTTATTGGGGTCGCATCAGATATTTTCAGGATGGGATCATGTAAAATCTTTTCAGAACAAAAGCAGCAGATTAATTTTAGTATTTATTAGCCAGCAATATCTGATGAGATCTACAGTATACTTGAAGCTGATGCAGATCAGATAGGAGGATGAAGGAAGACAGAGAAGAAAAACAATGGCTGTCCATAAAACTTTTAGGTATCTATGCTGTAACACTGTTTTTTTTTATTTATTATGTCCTCTTTGGCAACTTCTATTATTAAAATGCATTTAATGTATACTGTAATTTAATAAATCTTGACATTGGATACTGTAACTCTTGAATGACTCCTAAATATGTTTTAAGCCATTCACTTCATGGGAGGTCAAGACCTGTGTAAAAGGTCAAGTGTTATGTTTCATATTTTTTTTTACAAATATCCACAGTAAAAGTGTGGAAAATAGAAAAAATATGTACAACTAATCTGCTATGCATTTTCAACTTGGAGAGAAGATAATGTTTGCACAAAATCAAACCCAGTGTTTATACAATTTTTGTTCTAAAGTAATTTTGCTCTAAATCTTATTGTACTATTAATGAACTGAGAAAAGAAATGTTTAAATAAAACAAATTTAAAACTCCAGGACTGGCAGGTCATTAAAAATGCAAAAGGTTAAATTATGAAACCTTAAATGAACTCATTAAGACCATTCTTCTTAGTGTGTAATTATAAGAGCTACCTCAAGAATAATTCTCCACAAGTTAGGATTGTTAATGTCCTATTTGACAGTAGACCCATTCCTTCCTGTGTCTCCCAGAGTGCCATCTTGGGCCCCATCTTATTCAGTTTGTTTCTAAACAGGATCCCACTCACCAATAGCTGTCCAATTCTGCTCTATGCAGATGATGCAGTCCTTCATACAAGTGACCTCGATCCCTTTACCTTGGAATGCAAGTTCCAAGACAGCTTTACGAGAGCTGAAAGATGGTTCAGAGAACAAAAACACATTATGAACAACAAAAAAAGATCTTGCTGTTTTCCAGTCCCTAGAATAGGCATCATTGACACCCACTCAATATAACCAATGAATATTGATGTATGATGTATGTTTTACACCTGTTATAACAACTGTAAATGTTTCTAAGTATGTATTCTCTGTAACTAATTCCGGGTCGCCCCTGAAAAAGGGACTCCAGGTCTCAGTGGGCTTACCCAGTTACCAAAATCTAAATAAATAAATAAATAACAAACAAGTCTGGAAATGCATTGGAACTCGTCCAACATTTCAGATATTTGGGGGTTACTATAGACAGCACTATATCATAGGCCTACCACACTGAAAATGTTGCAAAGGCTCTGAACATCTTTATTGGTTTGTTTCATAGACATAAGCAAAGCCTTACTCCGGAGGCCCTAAAACTCACAATCCAGAGTACAGTGGTTTCTCTTGCTGGACACAGCCCTCCGTCATATAAAAGTTGCTCTAAATAAAGCCTGTCAACTCTTAACTGGCTCCACATGGTTTACACATATGTGTGACCTATACGACCAGGCTAACTGGCTCCAGTTCACAGGAAGGCTCAGGTTCCAAACATGCCTCCTGGCCAAGAAAGTGTGTCTGGGCCTCATGCCAATAGGCATCCAGAAGCTCCTTACTCCCTGTGAAAACAGCCATTCCACCAGAAACTCAGATAGCATGGTCTTTAAAATTCCTAGGTGTTGCACCTTCCTTGGTCAAAGAGCTTTTGCCCACCATGCTCCCAAATGGATTAATAATCTTTCTCTTGCCATCTTCTCTATAACAGCTTTAGGACCCTTCAAATGTGAGCTCTGAAAACATCTGAATGCTAATGCCAGCTGTGACTGCTTCCCTTAGTCCCTCAATTGATGTTTTACCTCATGCCTAGGCAGCACTCCCTCATGATCACATGGCCCCTAGTATCCTGCACTTGTTTCTTTTCCATCCTGTGTCTTAATCTTTCCTCTATCAAACTCCCCTCTTACCCCACCCCCTCTTTTCTCCTACAATCCTCTCCAGCTGCCTTCAGCCCAACCCCCCCAAAAAAAAACTTTGACAGGGCCTTCCTAGACTGATGTTTCTCTACTTCTTGAGCTGATGTGGTCACCCTGAGCTGCTATAATCCCTGTGCAATTCCCTCCATCCTGACAATACAGACTGCTGCAGTACCTCTCTCTCTCTCTCTCTCTGTCTTTCAGGCACCCCAGTCTGAGTTGTCCTCTCTCCCCTAAACTGCCGTAGCCCACTTAGATACTCCTTGTGCTTATAACAGCATGTTGACTTAGTCCACTGTCTTTGTCTTCCTGTTTATATTTATATTTGCACTTAGACTCCTATTTGTTATTAACTCACACTTACAGTTCTACTGTATACCTAAATGTCTTTTTTTACATCACTGTTAATATAATTCTGACTTGGAACCTATGTACTGTAATGAGCTTGTTCTCAAGGGTGTCAATCCGAGATCACAATAACTAAATAAAATAAATAATAAATTAAAGTCATTTGAATATAGAGCTACAATTATACAACCATTGTGATACATAATTTTAGTATCAGAGGAATGGTGCAAGGCTGCCAAAATTGTGGTGATCTCACTGCTTCAAGGCTTCAGTGTGCATGGATCAAACCCAAAAAAACAAACATAATTCAAGCTTCTATATTCTTAAAAACATAAATTATATTTTATTATATTTGATTTAACCTGAAAATACAAAATAGCAATAAGGAAGTAATACAATCAAGATGAGATAGAAGTGTGCTCCAACCATACATTGAAGCTGAACCATAATAAAGGTGCAATGCCCTCCATCCTGACAATACAGACTGCTGCAGTACCTCTCTTTCTGTCTTTCAGGCACCCCAGTCTGAGTTGTCCTCTCTCCCCTAAACTGCCTTAACCCACTCAGATAATCCTTGTGCTTACAATAGCTTGTTGACTTAGTCCACTGTCTTTGTCTTCTTGTTTATATTTCTATTTGTACTTAGACTCCTATTTGTTATTAGCTCACACTTACAGTTCTACTGTATACCTAAATGTGTTTTTTTTAAATCACTGTTAATGTAATTCTGACTTGTAACCTATGTACTGTAATGATCTTGTTTTTAAGGGTATCAATCCAAAATCACAATAAATAAATAAAATAAATAATGAATTAAAGCCATTTGAATATAGACCTAGAATTATACAACCATTTTGATACATATTTTTAGTATCAGAGGAATGGTGCAAGGCTGCCAAAATCGTGGTTGTCTCACTGCTTCAACACTTCAGTGTGCATGGATCAAACCCAAAAAACAAACATAATAAAAGCTTCTATATTCTTAAAAAAATAAATTATATTTTATTATATTTGGTTTAACCTGAAAATACAAAATAGCAATAAGGAAGTAATACAATCAAGATGAGATAGAAGTGTGCTCCAACCATACAGTGAAGCCGAACCATAATAAAGGATTCTAGCTTCTTCAAGCAATTATATTTTATTTAGATATATTTAATATTCTGTACCTAAGTAGACACTAGAAAAAAAGTTTGTTGGGTGTTTGAAAACAGGTACATGCAGCCAGACACAGAAGGAAGTCAAAAGAGAGTATTGGTTGTGAGGGCTAGTACTAAGTCGAGGAGCTCACTTTACCAGTCCAATGGGGGCCACCCACTGACACTACTGACCATTGGTGGGTACTGGTAGCAGAGAAGGAGCTGGGAAAGTGCTGTAAACAGTCAGTGTAGGAGGAGGAGGAGGTGGATGGCAGGCTGCCTGCCATAGTCCAGCTCTTGTTTTAAATCCCGGTGGTGTCTGAGTGGCTGGTGCAAGCTGTAGCAATCATCTGTGCAGCAGCCCTCCATCTGTAGGGATTGAGGGGACTCAGTTTAGCTGTCCTGTTGCATTCAAGCAGACTCGAGCTCCATTACTGCAATGGGTCTGACTGGAGTTCCAGACCCCCAACTTTGCTAATTGTACAGAACTGACCCCCCCCCCGAAATTACCTCAGAAAAGTTCAGATTCCTGTGTTTTATTTTCAGGTTGGCTCAGACTCAGCTGCTAAAAGCCTTAGTGTCTCAGCAGTCTCCATAGCAGTTGGAGCTAGCTGCAACACAATGTGCATGTGCAGGATCATTGATGGCCAGGGGAGATGGGGACATCATCAACAGAGAGAGTATGAGAAACCTGATGAGACAGCCTAGTCAGTGTGCTGCTGTGCTGCATTGTCTGTACAGTGCCGAACAAGTTGTGGTGTCCATTCAACTGTCATGGTGGTAGAGTGGGACTGTGTGCTGCTCTTCTCTAGCCTCACTTGAACTGAGGAAGAACTTGATGTATGGTTTACTAGAGAAAGAACTGACCCATTCAGTGCTGAGCTGTAAGTAATGCTCGGCGTGTCTTCTGGACTGTGCTGGACACTGGCTGGACTGGTGGTGTGGTTTGAAGAGAAGACAGGAGCAGTCAAGGAAAATATGGTCTGGCCTAATGGCCTGTAGTCCTGTCTTGGGGAGGAGATCAACTGGTAAAGCAAGCAAACAGGAGGATAATCAGCAGAAAAGTGGTGAGTGGAGAAAAGAATAAAGATTGATTCGGGGGAGGGGACTCCTCTCATTCAGAAAGGTGGTGATGGGTATTGGCACATCTCCCAGGGCAACCCATTCATTACATCTCAATCCCACCGATGTTCTGCCAAACTTGGAGCTTATCATGTGGAGTGGGAAAAGGCATGGAAAGGCAGATGCCTGACTGACATCTTTGTCTCTGGCTATTGCAGAGTGCTCCCATGTGCAAGGCGGAATGGAATTAAGAGTACTCTTTATATGCAGATGTGGGATTGTGATAGAGGAGGAGTGATGCAAATGTGTGGAGGTGTCCCCATGTGTAGGAGTAGGATGGATTGGGAGCAATGCTCCCCATGTAGGGGCAGTGGCTTGAAGAGGTGGAGTGCTCCCCATGTACATAGCTGAAATGAAGTGGGAGGAAAGCTCCCCATGTGTGGAAGTTGAATGGAGGTGAAGGAGTGCTCCATATGAGCAGGCAGTGGGATACAGTGGGAGAATAGTTATCCATATGGGGGAGGTGAAATGTAGTGGGAGAAGTACTGGAGGTACCAGGGGTTGAGTGCTCACAATGTATGGAGGTGGGATGGTGGTGGAGCAATGATACCTATGTGTGGAGATGGAATGGAGGGAAGAGTGCTTTCCATGTTCAAGTTCAGGTTTATTGTAAAGGGATAAAATCCATTAAGTAAGCTCATTTATAGGGAGGTCTCATGTACAAGCAATGATAAATACATGGTGTGAGATACAAAAAGTAAGGACACATAATATGAATTAAAATAAAGCAATGTTCTTTAAATTAGAATTTAGAATATGTACAATGTTGCATTCAGCAAGGATTGAGACCAGATATGATTACATAAGACACTATGTCCACCATGTGGAAGAGGGCTGGAAAAGAAGAACTGCTCCCCATGTACAAAGGAGGCATGGAGGGGAGGAGTGCTCTCTATGTGCAACTGTGTTATGGATGGGAAGAAGTGTTTCCCATTTATGGAGGTGGAATGGAGGGGGGGCAACTTAATAGCCACCATCATAGAACGCACTCCAGCCTGTGTGTGAAATGTTTTGGAATGGAAACAGTTTATGATCGGGCAGATGTGCAATCCACATCTCTTATCTGGCTGCTGTAAAGTATTGGATTGATAGGTGGGGGTGCAAAAGGGGGCACCAGTCACTCAGGAGCACCCACTGTATCCTACCTCTCCAACCATCCAGCAGAGTGGGAACAGTTGTGGAGAGGGGATACAAGATCTATATCTCTGTACCTTGGAGTGCTCTCCATGGGTAGAGCATATTAGATGGGAGAGCCGCTGGCTGAAGCAGAGTGTTCTGCAATTGTAGAGGTGCAGCATAGGGTGAGGAAGTCCCAGTCACCAAAATCCCACTCTAACCTTCATGCTAGCTCTGGTGGAGCAGGGACGGGTATGAAGGGGCAGATGTGCAACTTGTATCTCTATCCCATGGTTGCTGCAGGGTGCTACCCTTGTGTGCAGGTGGGATGGGAGCATGGGGCATAATTCTCTCAGACCCACCTGCCTGGAGCCCTCCCAATGCCAGTGCCAGCTTTCATGGAATTCAGATGGGTGTAGATGGAGAAATGTGTGAACCACATCTGTGATCGGCTCCTGCAGAGTGCTCCTAACGTGCAGGAGGTGGAATGGAAGTAGAAACTGCTTCTCATGTGCAGAAATGTGGAAAGATGTTTTGGGTGCCAATGACCTCAGGCCACCCAGTGGATCTGGACCATAACCCCATTTCCACCCATCTGGTGCCCACCACGCTAAATAGAAACAGGTGTGGTCTGGCAAATGTGCAACTCACATTTCTGTCTCTGGCTGGTGCAGCCAATGTGCAGTGGCGGCACGGTTGTGGAGGGGGCAACAATCACCAATTTCTGCCAGGCCACAGTTCACTATTTACCTTGGGCTGCCCACCTGGAGGTCACTGTGTCACTGTGCCAACCAGTGTAGAGTGGGATGGTTGTGGAAGAGAAGACAAGTAACTTACATCAGTCTGTAGCTACTGCAGATTGTTCCATATTTACTGATGTGAGCTGGAGGTGTAGGGGGCAGCAACTACCGAGGGGTGCCCATCCAGTGCCCACCCTACACTGTGCTAGTCAATGTGACCCACATATTTGTCTCTGGCTCTGCCTGGGTGCTCCTTTTGTGCAGTGGTGGAACAGATGCACCAAGTTTATTTTATACTGTGTCTCTTCTGATCTCTTAATCTCTTTCTCACACTCTAACGTCTGCTCCCCCATGATGAAAGGAAAACTTTGCAGCACTGCCCTCTATCCTAGCCACTCAGCTTTCTGCCACTTTCTCTGCCTCTCTGTATGTGCTGCCGGCTGCCACTGAGCTTCAGAATGACGAACAGAGAGTCAGACCGAAAGCAAGGTGCCAGAAGAGTGAACAGAAATAAAATGGATGGTAACTGAGCTTGGGTGCACACTTTACTCCACTTCTCTGTTTGGTGGGGGGGGTTGACACTGTCTCTGACTGTAACAGATTGGACTTGCACATATATAATGTGCAGGAAGCGGATCTCGCTGTTGCTGTGTCTCTCTTTCTAGGGTTGGAAGGGACAGGCCACCCATTTAAATGAATGTTTGTTCAGGTGCAGGTCTAGGAGCCACCAGTCATCATGGTTATCATCATTACATTGCAGTGCCCCCAATTTCACACTGCCAAGGTGGTGCTGTAATAGTGACAGCCTGTCACCTGGTGATCACTCTCATTCTGCTTACTTGCAACATCTCAACATGTTGCTGTCACTGTTTGGGGCTCTCTCACTGCTCTGTCTTTGACACTGGTGCCACTCACCATCTCTTTGGATCCTGCACTCTCTTTCGGGGGGGTGCTGCTGCCTCTCCTTCTCAGTGTATGTCCCTGCAGCCTGTGTCTCCCTCTCTCTGCCATTCAGGGTTAGGCCACAGCTCTGCAGGCAATGCTGCCTCACTTCTCAGCACTATTGCTCCTTGTATTGTGCGATGGGGTGGGGGGCACACTGAGGCAACATGGACACTAGGGGATCCATGGGGTGGGTCAATGGTGCCATCACAGAGAGCAAGGCTCATGCTGGGCAATGTGGCACACATGAAGCACTGGAGAGAGAGGAGCTCAGGGACAAGGTCTGCTAACATGTTAGCTAATATCTTGATGTCCTGATTCATCAGGGGTATTGGGCGATAACTTGTGGGTAGTTCTGGATTCTTCCTGGGTTTCAATATTAGAACTGTTAAAGCCTCCCTTAAGGTAACATCCACCAAGGCACCTGATAGAATATACTGAAATAAAGGAAGTAACAAAGGTAGTAACTGCTCTTGGAATACCTTATAAAAGTTAGCCGAGAAACCATTTGGGCCAGGTGATTTATCTGAGGGTAAGTTTTTAATAACCCGGGAAATTTCTTCAGGTGTTATTGGGGACATTAGCCATTTCTGCTGAGAATCTGAAAGCGAGGATAAACCGGATGCCCCTAAGTAATTATCAAGGCAGTCTTCAGATACTAACTTTACTTTAGGGTTATATAAATTTATATAGTACCTCTGGAATTCCAGGACTATATCCCCCGGAGATGTTTTTAGGACACCATCTAACTGGGAGTGGATTGACGGAATATATCTATTTGCTTCCAGTTGTTTGATCCGAAGTGCCAATAATCTTCCCACTTTCTCTCCCTGATCTGAATAATTTGCCTTAGCTTTCAGAATAGCGAATTCAGCTTTATCCCTTAGGATTTCCAAATACTCCTCATTTAATTTAACCAGTTCCTGCTGTGTTAATTCCGAAAAATTATGGGAAAGCAGTGATTCCTTTGAATGGATTTGTTCAAGAAGAGAAATTAGTTTCCTATCTTTTTCTTCTTTTCTATGTGTAGCTATACTGATTAACACGCCCCTAATAAAGGCTTTAAAAGCACCCCATATTAGGTCTGGTCTGGAGATAGAGTGAAGGTTGGTTTCAATAAAATGCTCTATGTGTTTACTAATAATTTTAACAATATGGGTATCCTTTAACATTTGATTATTAATCTTCCACCAGGGAGATTTCTTAGGAAGAGTTAAGAGGGCAAGCTGACATGTTACCAACGCGTGGTTGGAGGGTGGACCCGACTGTATGGAGGCTTCTATCACTCGCGAAAGAAGAGTTTGGGAAAGAAAGATATAATCAATACGGGTAGCTGTTTTATGTACTGGTGATAGAAAAGTAAATTCCTTCTCTGAAGGGTGTAATACTCCTCCAGACATCACACATAGCATAATGTTCTATAAGCTTTTGAAGGACCCTTCGAGCAGGGGAGCAGCCTCTTCTCACAGGAGAAGAACGATCCATTAATGGATCCATAACGGTGTTTATATCTCCCCCAATGATAATTGGTAAGGAGATATAGGGGTATAGAAGTTCAGTTAGCTGTATAAAAAAGTCAGGGGAATCTACATTAGGCCCATAGAGAGTTCCCAGGAGAACCTCGGTGGCATATAAAATACAACGAATAAACAAAAATTGACCCTGCAGGTCCTTAAGCACCTGCTTAGGAATGAAAGGACTGTTTCTATCAATTAGGATAAATACCCCCGGCTCTATTAGTAGCAACCCCTGCTGAAAATGCATAACTAATCTGCTGCCTTCTCATACAATTTGCTTCTGAATCCAATAAGTGTGATTCTTGTATTAAGGCAATGTCTGTAGACAGCAAGGCAAGGTGCTTAAGGACCTTATATTGTTTCACACGCTGTCTCAATCCTTTAACATTCCACGTTGCAATAACATTAGCCATTATTACACGTTCTTTATAATATAAGTTGCACAGGTAATAAACTCCCCAGAATACTCAGTCCTGAAAAAACCCACAAGAGCTGTGCTGATTCCCACCCCCCAAACCCCACTTAGCCCTCCCCCCTCCAACCAATTTGAAAAAACAACCATGAACTACCCACCCTCCTCCCCTCCCCATCCAATCTATCACAGGTTTCGTTCTGCAGCATACCAATACCTTTGCTCCCTCCCCCCAGCCACCATTAGATAACACTCAACTTAAATGTAAGAGAAATGGGCAAGGCATATGTATTTTGGACATCCTTCAGAATAAATGTTAGAACTAATACAGTCTGAAGAGTGTCCATATAGACTTGCTTCAAACCAATCCCAATTGGGTGTATCTCTGTCAAAATTGAGTTTAAATGCTTTGGTTCCTTTTATAATTTAAAAAAGAGAAAACTCCCAACAGAATAAGACATATTGGGATGATCTGCCTGCAAACCCTTAAAAGCTGAATTTCAAATTAAATCAGTTTTATGGCCCACATACATAGTGTCAGCCTGCTATTTAGAAGCATACCTAGTCTGCTAGCTCCTATAGGGATCGCAGTGAGCAAAACCAACAATGCTCCCTTACCTCAGGTGCTAAAAGAGAATATGTTTTTTGCTTTGAAGCTTAACCTTATTTTCCTTTTAAGCCAACCGCTTTTAGTCTCTATTGGCATTATCCTGCCTGCTTTGGCACATTCTGTCTGGGTACTGAGAAGCCCAACTGGGGACCGCACTGGACTTTTCCAGTGCTCACTTCCATTTCTAAAAGAAAAGGTGCAAAACTCTGAACGTGCCTTCCCAACCAGTATACTGCGATGTAGTCTTTAGCTTTAAAGTTAGGAATCAGAACTACATGTACTACAAACTGGGTTGCTATAATTTCAATCCCTTAAAAACTGACTTCGGAAGAAAAGCCCATTTAGTACCCCATACAGCAGTTTCGACCCAATACAGATAACTATCAACTGTACATTGAGTTTTAATGCTGCCGTTCCTTTTATAATTTACAAATCCCCAACCAGAGTAACGTATCTACAGTCCCTTAAAAGTTGAATTCCAAGTTAAATCCTATGTACCCAATATATGCAGTATCAGCCTGCTATATAAAAGTCTAACATAGACCGCTGACTCCTTCTAGCGATCATATTGAGCAATACCAGCAAGAAAAGGAAAAATGATTTTTGACTATTCAGTCTAAGCCTTTTTTAACTTCTAATGGCATTATCCTGCCGGCTTTGGTGCGAACTGCCCGCTAACCAGGAAGCCAATTTGTTAAACTCACCAATATTTCTTCAGCACTCAGTTTTATTTCTAAAAAGAAATATGCAAGGCTCTGAAGCTGCCTTGCCAACCAGACTATTGTGGTGTAATCTTTAGTTTTCAAATATTAGGAATCAGGGGTGTTTATACTACAAGCTAGCTTGATATAGTTGCAGTCCCTTAACGATTAACTTCAGGAGAGAGGTCTATTCGGTGCCCCATGTAGTCGATTTTAACACAATGTAAATAATTATCAGCTAGTCTGCTGTTCCCCCCTGAAAGTCAACATAAATTAAAGAAACTATATTTCCTTCCTTCATCGGGAGCTAAACACAAAACATGTCCTTTGTTAAGAGGATTTACACAGTTTGTTAATTCAGATCAAACCCTTTTGATCTTGGATGAAATTAGCATGTTTTTCTTGCTTTCGCTCTACTGAGGAAATAGGAAGTGAGTAGGGGGTACCAGCTGATATTACTCTGGCAAACTTTTCCTCTCTAAGTAAAAATAACGAACTTCAGAAGCTAATTTCCCAGACCATAACATCGAAGATGCTTTTAAATTCAGAATTAGCCATAGATGTAACTCAGACTTCACGGAGCAGTTCAGGGAGCAATTCCTTCAAGCTAGTACGAGCCGCCTCTGGATCATTGAAGCTGTGCCAGGCACCCGAAATAGAGACTTGTAAACTAGCCGGGTACAACCTTTTAAATCGGATTCCAGGTGCTATTAGCTTTGTTACATAGGGATGAAAGGCAGAGCGTCACTGCCTGACCATAGACAGGAGATCCTGGGCCACTCTTACTTTCCTGCCCTCCCAGGTGATACATTGTGCTTCTCTGGCTTTCTTTAAAAAATGCTGGCATTCAAGGTAATTGAGGAACCTGAAGATCAGGGGTCTCAGTGGCGATCCAGATGGGGGAGGTGGTCTAAGGGCCCTATGTGCCCTCTCTATGGCATACTTAGCCCCATAAGGAGAGGGACCAGCAACATGCTCCACAAATTTCTTGATGAAAATAAACTCATCTTGCCCCTCTTCGGCGTCAGGCGATCCTATCAGGACTGTATTATTTCTTCTGCTTCAACCCTCAAGGTCCTCCAGCTTGAATTCCATCTTAGTTATCTTCTGCATCATAGCTACCAACTCCGACTCTATTTTACCAACTCTTTTTTCCAAGGAGTGAACTTTAACTTCAGAATCTGAGGCTTGCCATGATACTTCTTCCAAAGTAGACGACAACGCTTTAATTTCAGCCGTCAAAGACATGATCTCCTCCTTGAAAGGCTTGAATTCGGCTAGAAACCTAGCCAAGGTTAACGGCTCTTGCTCAGCATGATTAGGAGTTACCTTTCCAGGGTCAACTGCACTTGCAGGCCTAGGCTTCTTACGGCCTTCCTCGGGGGTAGCAGGCAGCGTTCTTTTGGGAAGGCTTTTCTTCATCTCGACTTCCATTCGAAATAACGTGCAAGCTCAAAGCATGACAAGCCTTTTAGAGGTCTTTCCTTCCCCTTTGCCAACTATTTATTTTACTCTAAACATAAAAATAAATGTAAATAGTGATAGAGTGGCTGGAGCAAATGAGAGAAGCCTGCAATCGGTACCTACATCACGTGATCTCTCTGAGCTCAGGGACAAGAATGCACACTGTCATTCACACAGAGACACAAACAAGTTCAACATGAACATCTGTCTGGGGAAGGATGAATAATATGTATTTGTTCTTAACTGCTAGGACTCTTTACTGCTTATGGCATAGAGATTGGGTGATGCAGTGTATTGCTGGATACCCAGACATCTGCAGGATGGGTGGGGAGGTAAGCAGTAAGATCAGTTCGGGCATGAATGAAAGGAATAAAGCACTCTCATTCCAGCATTTCTTTCTTTCTACTAGAGAACAGATTCCAGATGTGAAACTGTGACCACTGTCACAGTCGGACTGCATGCTCATTGATCTGCCAGGGATAAGTCCACTGTAGATTGCCGTGCATTGGACTCATCCCTGACACACTGCTGAAATGTCATTCTACCATATGATGTTTCTTACACATGTGCAAGTAAACATAAAACACAATAAAGAATTTAGATTAGTGACTAGTGAAAGTATTTTTGTCCTGAACACAAAAATGTAAAACACTGCACTTGGGGTACAGAAATCCAGGGGCAGAGTACAAATGGGTGGAGTGGTATTGACAACATTAACAAAGCACGCATTCCAAAAAAAAAAAAAGAGTTTTCACATACAGTTCATTACTATTTAACAGTATTTTGCATCTATGGCTGCCACTGTACATCTGATACAAACCCATTTCATTTCATTTTTATTTTTTATACTTGAAAATCCAGATGAGCAAGATTACCCATTTGCACTGGTGACAAGTTCAAACTAAAAACACATATCTAAAAAATACAACATACAACATAGGAGCAGACTATAATCAATAAAGTGCAGTGCAGAAGCAGAAATATTATGTTTTTGAGGAAAGTCAATATTTTAACTTTTTCTTAAAACACTGAGTAAGACTACTCTCAACAATTACAGACGGTATGGTGTTTTGAATTTATAATTAGACTGGGACCTAGTAAATAATACATTTGTTACCCTGGGAAACATTATAGAAGTAGACAGGGAGAGAAAATTACATTTTACTTTAAATAAAAAAGTACCCATTTTGAAAAGAACTCTGTTATCAAAAGATAGGGCATAAGACTGTTTATACAAATCAGAACAATGAGTTTGAAAAGGTAGATCTAGCCAAAATCTCAAGGCTGAATGATATATTACTCTAAACGGATTCAGAACATTATGATATGAGGAGGTATATAAAAGTATTCCATAATTGAATACCAAAAACAAAAAACTATGAACCAAGAGCTTTCTTGATTCAAAAGTCAAAAGGGGTTTAGCTCGATAAAGAATACCCAGTCTTTGATGGAGGATTTTCCTAAGATTCTGAATATGAGGTTCAAAAGAAAACTAAATGCCTAAATATTTGAAAACAGAAACAAATTCGATTTTATTGCCTTTTCTGTCAGTAATTGAAGGAGAGTCAAAAGATGCATTCTTATTCCTTACTTGAAGCAAAAGGGGGGGGGTGGCGGCAATAATTGACTCCTTGTGTGTGTTTGTGTTAAAGGGGTCAGTTTCTTTACAGCAAAAACAAGGAAAGGCATCATTTCTAAAATGCGCAGACGAGCATGGGGACCACTTTTTTTTCAGAGCATACCACCACCGGCAGATACCACTTCAAGACTGCTCCTACCCCCACCTAATACAATCTGGGGAAAACCAAAAGTAGTCTACCAGCATCGAGATCAATATAGTTAAGGCACATTTGCAAAAATTACTGCTTAGAAAAGAATGAGAAAGTGACTGTGATGACGAGCAAGTCTCAGACCAGATCTCTAGCTTGTTATTAGACTCTTCCTGAATCTGATTTATATGGCTGCATGGGCCAAGTTCCATCAATGGTATGCCATCATCAGATTTGTATAACAGCACTGTGGAAGCATGTAACAGGACTGCTGTCTGATGTGCTGCCACTAGTGTTGTGCGAAATTGGAATATTTTGCCAGGTGAAATATTTCGCAGAATTAGTGCATTATGCAAAATATTTCACCGGGTGAAATGTGACATTTCACCTACATTTGTGAGTGAAATTTTATCTGCAAGCCAGCAAAATGTCACCTGTTGGTGAAATTGCACCATGAGGGCGAAATTCCACCACTGTGGGTGAAATTTCGCCACTGCAAGCGAACTTTCACCATTTGGGGCAGAATTTTGCACTCGCAGGTGAAATTTTGCCATTGTTGGTGGACTGCTCAGAGGGAGAAAATGTGGGCAAAATTGTGAAATTACACCGCATTTTCTTAAAACATTTTGCATGGCGAAATTTTTGATTTTGCCGCAATTTTGCTGGCGAAATTTAATTTCTCAACATCTCTAGCTGCCACAGTGCTCTGACATAGTTTCCATTGATTCTATTTATGCAGTCCTTCCCCTCCACAGGCTGCATAAACATACCCACTTCCCGGTGCACAACTTTTCTGTTCTGCAACTGCAGTACTGACTTCCACTGTGTGCAACATGGTGACATTGACTTAAACTGCACATGCATGACTATTGTGTATACATAGTTATGTCAGTATCACCATGTTGTGCAGGGCTGACTACAGGGCAAACTTCACATGTGTGAGTATCACGAATTCACAGTACTGTAATTGCTGCAGTATTACTTACAGCTGACTCTGGTGCAGCAGAAACACCACATATTCTTTTCCATGCTCTTGCCACTCCTAAGAGCTCTCAAAAGCCATATTGGCAGCCATATCAGATTTTGTTTTTTGAGCTGATGACCAGTTCCTTTATGGCGAACCAGTCACAGAACCTTGTAAAATTCAAATTGCAGTTTTTTTTCCAAGTGTCTCCAGATCTCGGTAGGCCATGAAAATAATGGAGGTACCGGTGCACAGTAATGATCTGGAGTAGACACAGACCTCTGGGACTTTATTGACAAATAGGCTGAAGAGTAGAGACCCCAGGATAAAGACTTGCAGAACTGCTGTAGTCAGAAGCTGCAGCCCAGAAAATACATCACCACATTTTGCATTTTGGGGTCTGTTGGAAAGGTAGTCAGAGAACCTTGAAGCAGCCACTGTCGACAGGCTCTGCTCCAAGAATTTTTTGAATAAGAGGACATGACTTGCTATGTCAAAGTCATTGGAAAGATCAAGATAGGCAGCATTAACATAGTCCTCTCTATCTAACGTTATGTGGAGCTTTTCTGTTAGCTAAGACAGAGCCATGGTTTTGCTGTGCAGCTTTCTAAAGCTGTGTTGCTCAGCTGCTAAGAGATTATGTGCCATGATGTTGTCTACTAGAAAATTGAGATTGGAGTGTAATCAGAGACAGCAGTATTTTCCGCCAGTTTGATCACTGGAACCTTATTGATTTGTTTCCAGACATCAGGGACAAATTGAAGGAAGAATTTGTACAGCTTTTTGATGTAAAGAGCACATTTTTCAGCAGCTGTTTTATGCAGCATCATGTTTACCACATCTGGTCCAACTATTTATTTATTTATTTAGTTATTGATGTGTTTCAGCAGGAAAGCACACTAAACAACAAGCTGCTCATCTCCCGGTGTGACCTGGGGGGAGGGGGTACAGCTCTAGTTTTGGAAGTGTATCTTTGCAGATACTTTTTAACTACTTGATTGTTTGTTTACCCTTCTAAAGTAAAAATTCAGTAATGATATGTCAGGGAGGATAGGGAGACAGAGTGGGTCATTGGAAACTGCCAAAGTACCTGTTGTCAGGTCTTTACTTACACTTACAAAGAAGGAGCTGAAGGACTCTACAATGGCCTGTGGGTTGGTGGTGACCAAACGATTGACTTTTGCTATGTTAAGAGTGCAATATTTTTTCTACCAAGGTCAGGGTGGATGTTATCCCATAATCTCCAGGAATCAATACATGCTTCCTGCAATCTTGTTTAGCAATATTTGCTTTTATTTTTTCTAATGGCGACTTTGCAGCAGTTCCTAAACCACTTGTAGTTCACAAGGTGCAGGGGAGCCCAAGTCTGTATATTGGGCCCACTGTTTTTATCCATTCTTTAAACAATGAACTTAGTTCAGGGGTACAGACTTTTAACTCTTCTCTTTTGTGCTCCATTGATTACTGAGGAAGGAGGAGAGAACCAGCTAAGCACATAACCACATATGTGTGTCCACATGGCAGGTAGAATGGTTTTGTTAAACTGTTCATTTAAAACCACTGTTGAGACCAACTCCTAAGGATATCACAGAAATTATGTAAAAAATACCTTCTACTGGGGCAGCAGGAGTGCAGACGCCAACCATTGCAAGGATTTTTAAACCATTTTAGTTTAGCTTAACCATGTTAAGCAGCACAGTGTGGACAGAAACCTAAATGATCAAGTCTGTGCTTTCCAAAACAATGCAGGTGTGGAACATAATAGAAGTAGGCTACATGTTACTAAAGTCTGTAGAGGTACTCATTGTTCTTGTAGACACTGTGAGCTTGCTACCAACTGTGATAGAGACAGAGTGATTTTTATTTTCTCTTACTTGGAATACTATGCCTCATTCATGAGGCAATAATTTACATTGGCACTGTGTTGATCATTGGGGCCATACTTCCTGAAATGCTGTGGAGCAGCATTCAGATGGCATGGTTCAGGAGCATTGTAGCTGCTCCCAGAGACATTCCAGTGTTTCCATGAGGGTTCTGATGGGGAGGGGGTGGTTGAGTTGTGGTGATGTCATGGAAATAGTGCTGCTGATCAAGGACTGGTCTTCAGACCTGAATTCAGATAAAGATTGATTTTGATAGTTTAAAGACTACTGAACTCAGGGAAGTGGCTGTTTTTTTTTAAAACAGAGGGCTAAAATTGCAGAAAACATGGTCTCAGAGTTGAACCATGACACTGGGCAAGTGCATAGGCACATGACCGGTGTCATGGCTTGACTTGGAGACCATGTTTTCTGCACTTTTAGCCCTTGGTTTTCATAAACAGCCACTTCCATGAGTTCAGCTGTCTTTAAAGTATCAAAAGCATCCTTTAGCTGAACTCAGATCTGAAAATTGGTGACCTTAATATGACTGCCACTGGCTCATGCAGCTGAAATAACCACAAGTGCAAGCTGGGAAAAGCTTGTCACAACATTGCGGGTGATGCAGGCTGTTCAAGGCAATGCAAAATGGCACAAAATGCTTGCACCACTATGTGATCCCAAGAAGAGAGGGACTGCAGTCAGAATGAAATGCAACTCAAAATGGCAAAACTGTGGCATTCAGATGTGCAGAACAGCAGCAGTCTTGCTGCTGTGCACCACTAACAATGCTGCAAAATTAGCCATATCATTAATTTCCTTGGTTGCTAGTTTTTTTTATGACATTCAGAGACTGTGCAGGGAGTAAAACAATTAATATAAATCCAGCATACTTATATTTAATGCAAAGTAAGTGCTGTCTGACGGCTGCTGAAGAGTTATAGAAATGTAAGTTTCAGGAACAAAATATAAGAAATGGGTAGAAAATATGAATATATATGAAGTACAAGCTGAGAAATGATCCATGATTTTAAATGTAAATCTCCAAATTATACAACCATATGAATTATCAAACAAATTATATATGCATTATGCAGTTAAGTAGATGAAAAATACTGTACTATACAAGTGAAGCTGGTAAGAAAGATATTCCGATCTACGTTTTATTAATCCAAATACTCATTTCACTTTGTCACCCATAGCAGTACAAATGCTGTTCCATTTGTTTTCAGAAGATAACTGCTTTCTTCAAGTCTTTAAATGTTGTAAATAAGTGGATGTACTACAGATGCTAATGGCAAAGTGGCAAAAAGTTGATCTTTGTAAGCTGAAAACCACTGAATAAAACTAAAATAAAGAAACAGCTTAGACAAACAAAAAGCTGCTGCTTCACCTTCCTGTCTCATGGAGTAAAGGCATTTAATGCTTATCAAAGTTGATTTATTTATTATTTATTTATTACAATCTCGGAATTAACCACTTGAGCTCAGAGCTCTTTTACATTGGTTCCACGTCAAGTAAACAGTACAAACATAGTACTATAAAAATTACACTGGAATAGTGGAGTAGAAAAGACAATAAGGAAGAGGGAGTAGACTTACAGTTATTAGATGCCTAACGGCAAGTACCAGACAGTTGTCAGTGGATGCAGGTTAGTGGAGAGTAGATAAGTGAGGGGGGGAGGAGCCCTAAGTGCAAAGAGAGCAGGTGACACTGTGAGAAATGAGACTGGGAAAGGGGAAGGGGTGTGTGTGGAGGCAGGTGGTGAGGGTGGAAAAATCAGGCAAAGGAGGGAGAATGGCAGCTGGTGAGGGTGTGGGGCATGGAGGCATGGAGGAAGGGGTAGTCTCAAATGAGGTGGGGAGCAGGGGTGGGAGGTGAGGGGTAGGCAGTTGTGGGAAAAGGCAAGGGAAGAAGTAGGGTTAGGGTGAGAGGAGGGTGGGTAGGTGGGAGGGGACAGGCTCAAGAAAGGTAGTGGAGAGAGGGAGGAGAGTTACACTACAGTCACTATATATATATATATATATATATATATATATATATACCTCATTCTCTTCTATGAATTCTTATATGTACTACTATAGATATGAGTTTAAAAAGAATTAAATACACAGCAATAACATTATTTATTGATAGATTTATTAAGTAGGTATACATTTAGATCACTACTTAGCAGTATTACACCACAACCAATATGTACCTCCTTCTCTTCTCTAATTTATATATTCAGTAAAGTATTAATTCATGTAAATAAAATATGCATAACGACTAAACTAATATATCATACTGCTATCATATTATGTTATATACAACCTATTATCACAGTTATACTATAGCTGATACAGTATATACATCTTTCTCATCTATAAATTATTTCACATTAACTAGAAATAAAATATAACTAAAAATTGTAGTTTATCTATTGGAAAGCAAGTGGAACACAAATATCATTTAACTGCATCAAATACAGTTGAGTAAAGTGAATCTGTTATTAATTTTAATCTAAAAAGATTAACAGATTCATTTTTCTCAATTACACTTGATGCAGTTGTAAATTATACCTGTGCTTAATTTGCTTTCCAATAGATAAATTGAGATTAAAATTAAAATGCAAGTAAGCATAATATAAAATATTAATTGAATGAGTGTGGTGCATTCTTGGAGTGGAGGTGGGGGGTGCATTGGGGTCACTGGTGATAGCCAAGAGCCACATTGTGGTGATAGTAGGATAATGACTGTAATTGTGATGTTATTTTGGATATGTCACCAATAGTTCATCTAAGTCTTTGCAGCAGTAGTAGGGTGCCATGTTCATGAATAAAGCAGCACATATTTGTTCTTACACTACATGTAAAAAAGTATGAATTGGCAGCTTTAAACCAGACATGCATTTAGCAAATGGCAAGACCTTCAGGTTATTTAGCCTGTACTGAATAAAGTTAGTTTGTATTTCATGAGGTGCCCTCCAGTGTCTGTCTCTTTAAAAGATGTTTTCACAAAACTGATGATATTACCTGACTCCATTGCATAAGGCTAGATCCAGAAAATCTTCAATTCCTAGCCATTCTGAAACTCAGCTTACCATGGATCAACATTGATTAAGCATTTTATTATTTAGGTGTCCAACAAGGGACATATATTTCCTTAGACTTCAACTGGTAAGGCAGCACTCACACAGTCTGGCTCACCACTCCCAGTAGTGGCAATAGCAGCAGAGGCAACAATAACACAAGGACTCCTCTGGCATACACCACCACAAGTCCTCATGATGATACCATGACGATGATAAAGTCATCATAAAATAGCTTGTAAAGTGTGTCACGCAGAGACATTCTCAGTAAGAGTCCATCTAAAGAAAGTGACTGTACACTTCATTCTGTAGTTCCTCACTAGTTAAAATACTTCTGTTTTATTTCTGTCTCTACAAGTGTCTGCTGTGTTAAATTAACATAACAAAATAAGATACAAAGAAATGTGTATGCAATATTATACATGCCATCAATGGATGCCAACATTTTGTAAACAGCAATATAATTCCCTGATTTTATTTGTATAGTACATCTCAAAATGCATGCTTTTTTTTGGAGGGGGAGATTTGGGGCTAATATTATGTACTTTGTAAATCTTTGGGTCAGAGAGAATAGAGTACAGTATAAGGCATACAGGCAAAACACCAACTAGAGGGGGATTAATGCCCTGAGGTCAGCAATGAATATTCACTACTTTACCTCAGTTCACTTCACCACTGTAATTTTAGTAGCTGCAGACTCCATCACACCACCAGAAACAGAGGAATCATCAGCAGTTGCATGCAGAAACTCTGTGCCACTAGGAAACTAACTTAAGTAAAAAGAGTATGTCTATTCTGTTACAGAACAAACATGAATAGTCCAATGATTATCAAGAGTATTAAAAAATTATTGAACTGTTTCACATTTTTTTCTATTGATACAAGGACTTTGTAGCAACATAGAAAGAATAACATATGTGCCTCTTTCTGTTACAATGCTGTTATCCCACTGAGGGATACCAGTGAGGTGATAAACCTTCTGGGCAAAGCCTGAGAGGTTTATGATGTCATTGGATTCCTGAGATGGGGATGCAGCATTGTAACAGATAGAGGCCCACGTGGTGTTTTTTGTAATACATGACCCTTCATCAGTTTTCTTTGTTCTTTTTTCAGTCTCACTCTTCCTTTTTTGTTTTACTTATGCAATGTCAGCCCTCTGGAAAACTCCCCTCCCTATCACCATGGCACAACAATGGCACCTGACAATGGCAACAAGTATGGAAAATCACATCAGTTTGGCAATAACAGCTCTTAGAGACCCCCACCCCCATCTCTCACAGCATAACAGTTGGTGTCAGTCTTTGGCAAGCATTTTCTTCTTTTGGGACTATCTGGGAATGTAACAGCCTGCTCTTATCCTTGCACCAGGTCCCCCATGAGCTTACCTGTAAATAAAGCAGATGAAGCTGTGATTTTTTTTTATGTTTCAGACACGGCTGTCAGGAGGTTGTGGATGCCACTTTTAAATACTGTACACTACTTGCATCAGGCTTCTAATCATATAATTCAAATACAATTGATCTGATGTCAGATTAATGGATTATGATTTAGAATCCTCATTGCAGTACTATTATGAGATTTGATTACACTGGTATTCATACGGAAAACATACATATTTATTACAATACATTTATATGTTAATGTACCTTTCTTAAAGCTTTAATAAAAAAAAATCAAATCCCAGCTCTAGCAGTTCTGAATTTATTCTGTTTTAGTGAAATTATATTTTGAAAGTCTAACTCTTTTCAAAATAAAATCCTAGTGTCCAATCAATTTGTATAGATCTTAATGAAACAATTTTTATGTGTTGATACACATCTCTACAGATGAAAAAAAAAAAAAAACTTCTGGGACACCCATGGTGATCTGGTTGAGATAGGGCAGCATGGATCTTCATTATACTCAGTAATTTGGTTAGTGAAATGTTGAACTTATTCCAAATGCTGCTGAATAAAATACTCCACACCTGTCTATATGTTTTGGGTCATGTAAGAATTAAGCAGCACCGGTGCCTGAGGATAAAGAACACTGTGAACAAGCCACTGGTTTAAAATGCTACAGAGAATAAAAGACTGTTTATTTGCATTAATGTAGTAGTAGTAGTATATTTTATTCAAAAACCATGAATTGGATAAAAACTCCATTGAGTAAACTCATTTTCAAGGAGATCCAAAATACATTCATACAATTTCCATTCTTACAACGGCCATACATAAATAACATTTAGAAATAAAAACAACAAATTATACAAAATAGCACTATACAGAGTCAGTAGTAAGAAATTATATCAATAAAATAGTCCATGGGTTTAGGTCATTGCAGAAGGACAGCATAGTGCAGCAGCATAACTTTGTACATAGAATCATATTTTAATATTTTTTTTTTGTTTAATAGAGTGGGGTCTCTCAGTTTAATAGGGACTGAGTTCCAAACTACTGCACCCCTTTGTGTTACTGAAAGTCTCTCAATTTCTAATCTAGTTCTTGGGACATTAAACTCGAAACCACCAGAAGATCTCAAACTTTGTAAAACAGGCCTGGTTGTAAATAAATTATTAATATAATGAGAACTTGTACCTTTCAGGACTTTTAACATAAAAAGTGAAACATGTAGGTCACTTTTATCTCTTAGTCTCAACAAATTAAAATTTTGATACAATTGGAAGTGGTGCATTCTGTAATGTGCATCCAGGACATAATGGGCCAGCCTATTATAGGTAACATCTGTTTTGCTCAGTAGTATTCTGGAGACTTCAGCATATAGAAGGTCTCCATAATCTATTGTTGGAATGATTGTACTATTAACCAGTTTAAGTTTTGAGTCAGTGTCCAAATAATGTTTCACCCTATGCTTAGCTCCTATGAATGTTTCCTACTCAGGATTGGATGTGATTTTCCCATTCAAGTGGACCATCCAGCCACATTTCTAAATATTTATAAGTGGATGTAGATTTTAATACATCTTCTAGCTTATATTTAATATTTAGATCATAGTGCTTGAACTCTATAGATCTACAAAACAAAACTGTTTGTGTAATTTTTACATTAAGTTTAATTTGTTGGGTTTCAAAAAATTTTTTTTATAAATTCAAAAGCTGTCTGTAATCTTTCCCAGACCAAATCAACCAAATTCTCACTTGCATAAATTAGTGTATCATCTACACAGAGATGAAACTCTACGTCCATGTCATGGAAATTAAACTCATTGACATATATGTTAAAGAATAGTGATCCCAGAATTGACCCCTGGGGCACTCCAGATCGAACTGCTCTCAATGGTGAGCAAGAAGTACCTAAGGATACAAACTGTTGCCTGTCTTGTAAATAGGACCTAAACCACTTCACTACTAAAGGAGAGAGGTTCAGGTCCACTAGCCTAGATATAAGGACAGTATGACTAAGCATGTCAAAGGCCTTTGACAGGTCTATAAAAATAACACCCGTCATAAGCCCCCTATCCAAGCTGTCCTGAATATTTCCCACAACCTTAATTAGAGCACTCTGGGTACTGTGATGGGCTCTGAAACCAGACTGTCTACAATTCAGTCTGTTTTCAGACTCCAAGAAATAAATACGCTGACAAGTACCAGATGCTCAAAAATTTTTGAAATCTGAGATAAAAGTGAAATTGGTCAATAATTTTCAGTTTCTGATTTTAATGCAGATTTATGTATGGGAATCACTTTGGTTATTTTCCAAAGAATTGGGAATTCAGCAGTCAGAAAAGAAATATTGAATATGTATGATAACAGATAGGCAATAGCAAGGGCTGCATATCAAAGAAGTTTAGGTGGTATGTCATCAGGTCCAGTGGATTTTTTTGTGCCCAATTTTAAGAGCTCACATCTTACATCCTTGGCCAATACCTCCTTGAATTTGAATTTTAAATTTGAATCACAATTCACAGCCATCGTGCCAGAATGGGTAAATGACTGTGATTGAGTAGGTATCTGTAATTGATCAATTTTATCCCCAGTGATTCCGTAATCAATAAAAATGTATTAAATGCTTCAGATACCACTGAACTTATTGGGGTGTATTGATTGTTAATCAAAAAATTACCTTCATGCTTAGTTTTTTGGCCACCTGTTAAGTCAGAAACAATATTCCAGAAGGCACTGAGTCTCTCTTTAGTGTCAGTACATAGTTTTTTTCTAAAATACTCTTGTTTATTTTCTCTAATGGCTTTACCATGTACAGTATGTTATGCATTTGTCTGTATGCCAGCAAATTGATTTCACTGTGGGCACATTTAGCTTTGTGCCAACATTTATCTATTTGCTGTTTTAATTTATGTAACTTCGAATTATACCATTTTGGACTCATTGCCTTTACTTCTCTTTTAATAATGAGTACATGATTATTACAGACCTGAATAAACTCCTGGAAAAAGTAACTCCATGCATCCAATGCACTAGGAATACGATACAGTCTATTCCAGTCAATACCTTCTATGTCTAACATAAAATTAACGTAGTTACAATGTTTAAAGTTTCTCAGGGAGTTTAACCAATTATTTTTTCTTTTGTATGGACTGTGAATATAACTTGGTGTTCAGAAAATGTGTCAGGTAAAACACCATTAATTGAGTAAAAACTTGGACTGTTTGTAAAAATGAGATCCAAAGCTGTAGATTTTGTGTAGTCCTTGTTATTAAGTCTTGTAGGATCCCGAATCAATTAGTTCAAACCTAAACTAATTTGAAGGTCTAACAGGCTATGCGAATCATCCACTGCTGTCCAATTTACATTTAAATCCCCCAGAAGTAAGACTTCATGTGAGTTTTTGTAGAGTTGTAGGAAAGCCTGAAGAGAATTAAATATGTTTGAGTTGATTTTAGGAGGTTTATAAATCCCACCTAGTAGCATTGGCTTACCAAAAGGGATTTTTAGTTCAAGCATTACAGTTTCTATACCCTCCTCAATATTATTTGTCTATAACTTAGTAGAAACCAAATTTTATTTAACATAAACCAGGATCCCTCCACCCTTTTTATTTCTATCATTTCTGAACATTTGGTAATTATCTAATTGCATTTGACAATCTTCAATCGTACTATGTATCCAAGTTTCACTGATCACTCTTACTTTTGGTTGGGACATAGTGACCCAGTCTCTTATTAGGTCAATTTCTTCCAAACACTCCTAGAGTTAAAGTGCACTACCCCAAACTTTACATGTCATAATAATTCAGTGTTAACAGATACATAGCCCTGAATATCAGAATCCATTGATGTAGTATTAGATGGGCTTGGATTGGGGTGGATATCCCCACATGCCACCAAGAACAAAATACTAACACACCTAATAGCATTTAACACATACTGCCTTGTTTTCATACCTTTCCCCACAAGGCCCTTCAATTTAGGGAGCCTTAAAGATATTATGTAATTATTGCTCTTTTTAACTATGAATGCAAGTTTTACCAGGGCTCTGTGAATATAAGCTTTCAAAGGGCCAAAAAAGAGTAATGTAATGAAACAATAATGGTAATTGTTTTAGTAAATAGAGGTTTCATTGCAATGAGAGTGGATAATCAAATGTCTTGGAACTGGGTGTTGCAACTTAGACTTGCCAAGTTGAAAGAATAAAAAAGATCAAAGGCATAGTAGCATCACTGCTCCTAAATTATCCATTTTGAGTAAAGCTGTGCAAAAATATTAAAATTGAGTGCTTTCTCAATGTAAAATTTAAGAACAAACAGTCCTTTAAAAATGTACTACATTTATACATAATTCTATTTAAGATAACAAGTAAAATCTCTAGTACTGATTACACCCCCAGTTAGCTTATATGATATTTTATCTATTTCAAGGCTGATCCCCAGTGAAACTTGACAAGTTAAACATCCAATGAATATTTTACTATTTGAAATAGAAACTTACCCAGGTACTGTAAGGAACAGTCTAGAGCCACCCCAAAGGAGACATGTTACAGGAACACAGACTTTCTCTAACAGGTTTTTGTTTAGGAGTGGCATGTGCACCACTCACATGCTCGCACATGTGGAGTGTTGATATTCTGGGCTTTTGCTGAGCTGTTTATCTTTCCAAATGATGACCATAGATGAGAGCACCTATAACTGACAGTAGTTAATACCAGGTTTTCAGTTTTGTGAAAGTGTTGGGTCATATCTATGTAGTATATTCATTGAAAACAAAATACATTAATGCAGATTAAGGCTGCTACCTCATAAAACTCAAACCCTTAAAGTCTTGAAATGTGTTATTATGGTTTTTGCCCCAATGCCCACAAAGTTTGAAATATACTATTAGGGCAGTCAGGACTAACTCTCACCCCCTACCTTCTCACTTTCCCATTATAGGGTGGGGAGCCAAAAGGAGGCATGGGTGGTGGGTGCTCAGTGGATGAGCTAGGGGGACTTTGACAGTGATTCATCAGGGGATAACACTAGACTGCTAGGGATGGGCTTCAGTACAATTCCACAATATGAGATTGGATGAGGGATGGGCGCTACTATACTGAAAAGGAAATGCTTTTCTACAGTTCCAAAATACTGACAGAATCAGATGAGGAAAGGGGTTTCATTACGCTGCAAGGAAGGGCTTTAATACGGTTTCACAATACTGACAAAGTTCAATTAAGGCAGCGTGTATACTAGACTACTAGGTAAGGGCTTTAGTACCGTTCCACAATATTGTCAGGGATTGGATGAAGGAGGGGTGTCCATTAGACTGCCAGGGTTCCAATCTTTAAAGCATACCTAAACCACCTTTTTTACACTTTTATTTTTGTAAATTACTCCATAGGCTTGTAAAGGAGAGGCTGCTGTTTACATTTATCCTGAAACTGCATTTATTAAAGTAGGATAAATGCAGTTTCATAGCATTCAAAATTTGTAAACACAGCCTCTTCTGATTAAAAAATCCTGCTCTCAGTATTCTAAAATGGCTTCCATGATGATGTCACTCATATCAGAGATGACAGCTGTGTTCGATCTCTTCTAACTGTATTCAAAGGTGAATAACTTTAAAATAAATAATGATAGCATGGTACTGTGAGTACAAAAATTGTTCAGCCCAAAAATATCTACAAGATGGGTGGTGTTTCGTTTATAGATATATTTTAGGTTTTTTTAATTAGCAAAAAAGGCAGCAGAAAATGCAGTTGTTTGTCACTTTTTCAACTAACAAATACAAATAACTTTTAAACAAAAAATGATAGCACGGTACTGTGTGCATGACATTTGTTCAGTGCAAACATATCTATGCAATGAGTGGTGTTTCATTTATAAAATCACACATGCCCCCACAATGCAAAGCATCATGGGCTGCATATGCAAATCACCACAGAATGTTATGCTGGTCCAACTTTAAGCAGAATTGCATGGTGCCGAAAGGCCTCTCACACAGTTTGCAAAGGGTGCTAACAGAAGACATAGACACGTGTTTCGTCCTACCAGGACTCATCAGTATGCCTCGTCTGTTTGACACCCCAGAGGAATGGACCAGCTACCCCTAAGGCAGTGTGCCTGGGATATATTGTGGTGAACCCATTAAAATAAAAACTATTTAAAAGACAAAGAACCTCTGTGCGTAAACACTGAGGCAAGGGTTACCCCAAAGGGCATTTGGCTGGGAAGCCAAGTTTCAAGAAAATACAAAATCACACATGCCCCCACAATGCAAAGCATCATGGGCTGCATATGCAAATCACCACAGAATGTTATGCTGGTCCAACTTTAAGCAGAGGTTCTTTGTCTTTTAAATAGTTTTTTATTTTAATGGGTTCACCACAATATATCCCAGGCACACTGCCTTAGGGGTAGCTGGTCCATTCCTCTGGGGTGTCAAACAGACGAGGCATACTGATGAGTCCTGGTAGGGCGAAACACGTGTCTATGTCTTCTGTTAGCACCCTTTGCAAACTGTGTGAGAGGCCTTTTCGGCACCATGCAATTCTGCTTAAAGTTGGACCAGCATAACATTCTGTGGTGATTTGCATATGCAGCCCATGATGCTTTGCATTGTGGGGGCATGTGTGATTTTGTATTTTCTTGAAACTTGGCTTCCCAGCCAAATGCCCTTTGGGGTAACCCTTGCCTCAGTGTTTACGCACAGAGGTTCTTTGTCTTTTCATTTATATATACCTTTTAGTTTATTTATAATTAGCAAAAAAAAAAAAACAGAAAATTCATTTTTTTCACCTTTCACAACAAACAAATGCAAAAAAGCTTTAAAACAAAAATGACAGCGTGGTACATTGAGCACCAAACTTGTTCAGTACTAAAATATCTACCAAATGAGTGGTGTTTCATTCATAGATACCTTTTAGAGTTTTCATAATCAGCAAAAATGGCAACAAATTCAGTTTTTTTTTTAATGTTTTTTGGAGGTATGGCATAACAGTATTATGCTACCTCCCTACCAGAAATATTGTTGATACTTTCTGTTCTCATGCTGATTGACCTGATGACATCACTTGTGGTTTTGCTACTCATGATGATGTCAGGTCAATTGGCACTTGAACAAAAAAACATCAACAATATTTACAGTAGGGGAGTGGCATTTCCCTGATATATTCTTTGCAAAAAAACTCTGTTAATGCATCCATTTCAGTTGTTATTAAAGCAGCAATAGTATGGAAATGTGATGTTAGGGTTTTAAACACTAACACCACATCCCCCCCCCCCAAAGCAGTCAATGGAGGAAAGGAAACACAAGCAATCACAGATATCCATCATCAAGTAAGACAAATAAGTGCTTCTGTAGTCATGGATGCACATGCACATGCACAGTTGCACACCACCTGGGAAGTGCGGTAAAAAAATTTCCTTAGTATCACAACGTAAATTGTAAGCAAGGAATAACACATGACAGGGTGTGATGCAAAGCCAAATTACTACATGCCAAAGGTTGGTTGCGAGGCATGAGGCACATCTAAATGCCTTCAATCACTGTGAAGTGTGGTAGATGAGTCCCATAGGATCACACCGTAAATTGTAAGTAAGCACTAACACACAGTGGCAGGGTGTGCAACAATACTAAATTGCTGTATGTTGAAAACCCTAACATCAAATTTCCATACTACTGCCGCTTTAATAACAACTCTAACTAATGCATTAACAGAGTTTTTTGGGCAAAAAATAGATAAGGTATATGCTACTCTCCTACTGGAGATTATGTTGACATTTTTTTGTTTGAGTGCCTATTGACCCAACGACATCATGAGAAGTGAAACCACAAGTGATGTCATCAGGTCAGTCAGCATGAGAACAAAAAAAATCAACAATATTTCCAGTTTAGAGGAAGCATAATCCCTTTATTCCATACCTCCAAAAAAGTAAAAAAAAATAGATTTTGCTGTCATTTTTTGCTAATTATAAGAAATCTAAACGGTATCTATAAATGAAACATCACTCATTTGATAAATATTTTTGTACTGAACCACTTTTGTGCTCAAAGTGTCATTCTATCATTTTTGTTTTAAAGCTATTTGCATTTGCTTGTTGCGAAAATGATGTGAAAAAAATAATTTTCTGCTTTTTTGCTAATTATAAAAAACACTATATATATATATATATATATATATATATGAAACACCACTTATTTTGTAGATATTTTTGTGCTGAACAAATGTCATGCTCACAGTACCATGCTATCATTTTTGTTTTAAAGTTATTTGCATTTGTTTGTTGAAAAAGTGACAAACAGTTGAATTTTCTGCTGCTTTTTTAGGTTATTAAAAAACTGAAAGGTATCTATTAATGAAACATCACTTATTTTGTAGATATTTTTGTGCCGAACACCTTTCATGCTCACAGTACCAGGTTATCATTTTTCATGTTAAAGTTATTCACAGTTGGCACCAGTCTGCACTGTGCCACAGGTTCAAAAGTGGGGACATCTCCACTGGTCACCTAGTGGGTGAGTATGCAAATCAAACAGAAAGACATGGATCTTGGGGGGCATAGTCAGAGGTGACATGGGGACTGGCCTAGATGGCCCATGGCAGGGTGACACTGATCACCAAACTAATGTCCACCCTCTACACACAAGAGACAGTTGATACCCACTCCATCCCTGGCTGCTCACACCATACCAGTGGCCCGTGACCCCATAGCAGCAACGGTACAATGAGGCACATGCCATCACACGCAATGTCATAGAGCGGGTGTTCGGGATGCTGAAGACACATTTCTGTTGCCTGGACACGTCTGGCGGTGCCCTACAGTACAGCCCCTCAAAGGCCTGTGGGCTATTCCTGGCCTGTTCCATCCTGCACAACATGGCCAATGACAGTGGGATACTGTACAGGTCAAAGAGGGGGACAGCAATGGGGATGATGAGGATGCTGGTGCAGATGGTGATGGGCAGCCCTCCTTGGTTGAAGGAACCCCCGACTGATCCGGATGGCGCAGCTGCACTGGGACACCATCACAGAGGAGCCCTTCAACCAACCCAGGTAAGTCATGGGGCCATGTGCAACCACCAATAGCAAGTGCACAACCCACAAACATGCATGGACAAACCCCAGAGGTGCATTTCGTAAAGGGAATTGGCTGAGCATGGAACCACACTCGCCGTCAGGGATGAGCAAGGCCTAACACGGCACGTGGTCACACACACACACACCCCACAAGACATGCATAAAGGGTAGAAGACACGCTGACCCCAACCACCACCCCTAGCCACACACATGTCCACAGACCACCACGCCCAGTGCCTGTCATTGTGCATGTCTCAGACGCTGGGCACCATTGCACAGTGGCAGACAGTGCAACGCAGGCATCATCATGCATGCGCCACATTAGCCAGCAGCTGGGAGGATGTGCACATGGAACGTGTGTGTGTGTGTGTGTAAGGCCGGGAACTCCACCTGTGCATTGCATGTTGAACAACACACTGCACACAGGGCAGCGTCAGACAGTAGCCATGGTGGGAGACAGGTCAGTCATTCGGCACAGTGCCACAGCCACCACAGAGGTGTGGGCAGCCCCACTGAGACCCACCAGCAATGACAGGTTGACTAATGGCCTCATGGGGTGGCACTGACGGTCCCTCAGGGGTTCCACTGTGGGAACGCAACCATTCTTGACCAGGGGTCTGCAGCTCATTGAACATGCCTGCGCCAGGTGTGCTAGGGATGCCTACAGCTGAACCCAGTGTCGACAAGGAGGGTGTCGCACGACGCCGGGAATGGGGGGGTGGACATTGCACTGTGAGGTGTCTGCGTTGCATGGGCAAATAACTGTGTGCCCATTGTGGTCATGACAGCTGTGAATGCCTGTGTCTGCCTGTCAATGGTGGCAGTCACATCCTCCAGCAGCTGGTCCATCCCTGCCAGGAGCAGACTGGTGTCTGTGCTGCGTCGCTCCTCTGCCTGGCGCAGGACCGCACTGAGTGCATCCACCGCTGTCACAAGCTGTAACTGCTGATCCACTGAATCATGGAGTATGCTGGTGTGCTCATCTAAGAGGTCATCCACCCGATCGGCATGCTGTCCCTCATGGTGTTCATGGCTGTGATGGGCAGCACCACTTGAGGTTGGGCGCTGCACACCAGGGCCATGCCTGGGCATGTCCACAAGCGGTGCACTGATACCACCCCCGAACTGTCCCCCCATCGCCATTGGCTGACTGCTGACACTGGCCCTCCAGCTGCTGCTCTCCAGGGCTCAACGGTGCTGCCGCAGCGGCTGCAACAGCCCCCCTGTCCTGGACACACACCAATGCTGCCGTACTGGTGCAGACAGGCACAGGCTGGGACTGTGATGTCACGCTGGCCTCCACGGTGGCACCACCCATGGCTATGCCCATGCTGTAACCTGCTGTGTGGCAATCCTGCAGCCCACATGTATCACTGTCCATGATGTGAGCTCCATCATCATCAGTGATGGATCCGGCACCAGTCTGAGTCTCAGCATGCTGGCAACCATGGACACTGTCATGCTGGGACACGGGCAGGGCCTCCTCTGCACCTGCTCCACCAACATCAGTCCAGACAGCCAGGTGGGCCCACTGTCGTCCTGACCCTTGGACACCTGTGTAGGTGAATGGGCCCTCCTCTGTGACCAGGGTATCACCCGAAGTGGATGAGCCCACCAACGCTGACCCATGTAGATGCTCAGAAGCTGTAATGGAACACAGTAGCATCAATGTATCTATCCTACCCTGTGGCATCCCCCCCCCACAGTGACAGATCAGGACCTACCATGCAGTGATGGGCTACCACCCGTCTAGAAGCCACCACCTGGAACACCCTCGATGGCACAATGCCACATGCTGCAAGCAACCTGCTCTTCCTGTGGCATCAGGTGTTGCACGGCCGGCTGTCCCCCACCAGTCGCAGCCCATGCTGCCTGATGGCAGCCACCTTATTCTTAATCCTAGTCCTATCCATGCCCACCTTCTTCTTGCACTCCTGCACAGACTGCTGGTGGCTGCCATGCTGGTTGAAGGCACGCGCCACCTCACCCCATGCAGCAGCACAAGCCTGTGGTGTTCCCCGCTGTCCACTGAGCAGCGGTTCCTGGTCAAGGTAGGCCTCAAACAGGGCATCAGTTTCTGCCTTTGTAAAGTTTGGCCTCCTTCTTCTCCCATGTCTCTGTTTCTCCTCATATACCTCACGTTCGCTTATCATTGATCCTGTGGGAATGACAGGTGTTACCTCTGACTGCAGTCCCATGCATCTCCCACACACCACAGTCCACACTCCCAAACAGCATGCAACTCACCACAGTTGACTGCAATACCAGACTATGGCCTCTGTAGCCCAATGTCGCATTTATATAGTGCAACTAATGCAAATGAGGTGAGGCTCAATTTTAAGTGGATGCTAATGCAATATCTGCGCCATTGAATCGCTGATGAGCTGATTTGCATATGCCAGCTGAATATCACGCAGTTGCGCCTTGTGCAATTGTGTTGAACGTGCTCAGGCAAGGGCGCAGTTCTGTGACGTGCGCAGTGGACACCGAACGGCGCATGCCCGGGGTGCTGATGCCGACACCTGCCATGCTACTGATGTGCTGTGTGTGGAAGGCAGTGCAGGGCATGGCCACCATTGGGCCAGTGGCACTACTGCGCTGTTCACATGTATGGCACTCTTGCACTGTGGCGCCGTAGGTGCCATGGAGCCACAGCCCGGTAGGTCACTACAGGGGCATCTCACACAGGCACCCAATCGTGCTACACACAGGGAGTACCAATCGCACTGTGGCAGTCCGTGCATGAGAGACCCTTGACCCTGTACCCCACCTTGGCCCCCTAGGTGCCATGCATCCACATGGGTGCACCACTATCGCACTGTTTGGTGACAGCACGATGGAGAATGGCAGCACTGTACCGCGCAGCATCTGCACATGGTGGACCGCGCTACCGAGCGCCATTTTGACTCCGACCAGCTTCAGCAATGACAAGACAGAGGGCTGCTGTTTGGAGCCAGGTGGAGCTGGCCAATTTGGTGGCCATAGTGGAGACCCATACTGGGGCACTTTTTGGAAATGCACCCCTGGACAGGGCCAGAAGTTCTGTATGGGAGGAGGTGGTGGTGGCGCTGGAGGAGACCACAGGAATGGAGCGTACAGCTGAGCAGTGTCACCACAGATATGGGGACCTCCAGTGCAGGGACCAGGACAGACTTGCCCACCTGCGGGCACGTGCCAGGAGAGGTGCAGTGCCATGACCAGGTAGGTGCCCCATCCATACACTGGTTGAGTCCGTATGGGTATCGCGGTGGGCATGTGTCCACCACACAGGGGAGATGGGCCATCCAGTGTGGGCAGTGGTGTTGGTGGTGGAAGTGGTGTTGGGGGGTTGCAACATGGCTGGGCTGAGCGGGATCGCACACACCCTGGGGTGGGGGGCCTTTGATATTGGATTGTACTGATACTCCCCTCTCCATGTTTGCACCCTAGGCCCTGAAGAGCAGTGCCAAGCCCGAGAGGACCGACAATGAGGCATGGGAAGGGGAGCTGGTGAACAGCCACAGGCAGCCAGTCACATCAGAGCACAGCACCCGGATCAGGCCGATGATGGTGAGTGCCTTTCTTCCAGGATATTCTGTGCATCCTCTGTTGCAGGGCAGGTGATGGGGCATGACCACCATCCATTGACACCACTGCCATGCATGCCACACAGTACATTCAGCACTGTCCAGTGGCACTGCATGTGTGGGTGTGCATCGCTGGTGGTCCATGCATGCACCGGGTACATGGCCTTCGCACCACATAGCCATGTCACTGTACAGCCACGGTGGTGCTGTGTGGGACTTGGGCGGTGGGTGTGTGCAGCGGTCCACATGGCTGTGTGCACCTGGGTGGGCAGGTCATGTGGACACGATCACTGTGGGTGGTCGCACACCATCACAGGGGCGTGTCCCACAGCTGTATGCCATGCAAAATGGGTGGGCAGCAGTGGATGGCATTCACACCTATTGACTCTGCTCCCTTGTCCTAGGTGGATGGAGTATGATGCACCTGGAGAGGGCCATGCGGGAGCTGCTACAGGTGGCACGTGCCTCACTAGAGATCCAGCATGGCGTCAGGAGGAGACGTGGTAGGAGGAGCCACAGGAGCGGGTAGTGGGGTGCCCGCTTAAGATACCATACCCCGGGTTCAATCCTACCCCTCGGACCCACCCTCACAACCCTCCTTCCCTCTACCATTTGTTCACCCCGCCCCTTTCCCACCCCCACCTGGTTTGTGGCCTTCAATCCCAACAGTTCTGTACATATTTGTAAATAGTTGTTTTCTACTTTTTTAATATACATTTGTTTTGTTATGCCTACTGTGGTGGTCTCTGATTTGCAGTGGGCTACAGGTACTCAACTGCAGTGGTGTGCATGGCATCAGGGATGGTGCAGTCATGGGCGTGTGTGTGTGTGTCCGTAGGGGAAGCGACTATGGTGTGGGTGTAGCTATCAGTCACTGTCTGTGGTTTGTGTTTTGTTCCCCTGTGCACTGGATAACTGTGTGCAGTGGTCCATGGTGCATGCACTGTGTCCATGGCGCACCTGTCAGACCATCCATGGCCTGTGCAGCTGACACCCTTACATGTCTGTGTCCTGCATGGTCCGCTGGCATGTCAGTGGTGGCTGTCCAACTGTACCCAGCACAATGTCAGTTTGCCTCCTGTCACTGTTGTGGTGCATGTCTGCCTTGGGTGGCACTGTGGCCTCCGCTGTTGTTGTCCCACCTCCATGCTGTCACTTGTATCTGTTGCAGGGGATGTGCTCCATTGTCTGTCACTTGTGTTCCAGGCGCATGCTGGTGGTGTACAGCTTCATGGTGCCTGTGCAGGGTGGCTGGCACTCCTGTGCCATGGAGGGGTGCTGGCCATGTGTACACAGTTTCTGTGGCCACATGCCAGGGGCTTGGTTGACCCATGACTGTGTCCCTGTGTGGGTGTGCCCTTGGGTATGGGTGGGTGTTTGTCCATGCACTGTGTTGCATCCTATGTGGTTCATGCTTCCATGCACCACTGTGGGTGTCTGTGCTGGCTGTTGTGGACTTTGCTAGGTCAGGGTGTGTCCTTGAGAGGGTGTGCAGGGTGCTGTACCACTGGTGGTGGGGTCCAAGGCATGCCCTGTCACGTGTGGGGTACCTTGTGTGCCGACGCATGGTCGGTCTCTCAGCTGTACTTCGGGGGGGACGTGTGTGGCGGCACTGTGTATGCAGTCATTGCATCACTGTCTGCTGCCACCTGCTGAAGGGTGCTTGTGGTGGGGCTGCCTTGCATGGTTCTGTGGTGCACAGGGTTGCATTGTTACAGTGGGGGTGGAGGCATGCATGGGGTGTCCTGCACTGGTGGGTGCTGCTCCTGGACAGGGTGTCTGGGGATCATGGTGCAGGGTGTGCTTTACATTGGTGGGATGGTGTGGCATGGGGTGGCTGGACCTCCTTGTGTGCTGGTCCCAGCTTGCCAGGGGGTTTGCTGGGGCACCATGCCCCGGCTGTGGGTTTGTTGCTGGTATCCATGGGCTGGTGGTTATTTCAGCTCTCCTCCAGTTGTGCAGTGCATGGGGTGTGGGGGGCAATGTCTGTTCTGCTGTGTGCTCCTCTGCCCATCTCTAGCATGGGTGATGGGCCCATGCATCCTGTTCCTGCGCATCCCTGGTTTTGCTGTTGCACTGCTGCCTTGCTCCACTGAGCATCCCTGGTTGTGCTATTGCCCATCTGACCTGCGCCACTGCACATCCCTGGTTGTGCTATGGCGCAGTTGGTGTGATGTTCAGTCATGTGCCGCAGGCGCATCTTGACCTGCGCAGTGTTTGAATATCACACGTATTGCTCATGGGTGCAGTGGACTTGCGTTTGGTCCTACTGTTGCACACTTTTATGGCTCAGTTTGAATATCTGGGCCCTAGCATACTTCGCCAGGTTAGTGATTGTAGAAAACTGGGTGGAGGAGATAGACATGGTTATGCAAGATGCAGAGAGCAATTTGGGAAAGACTTCAGCTATAGTGGCTGCTGATGTAAAAGAACAACCCCTACAAAATGCCTTGCTAGAGCAGCTTGAAAATGCAGCATGAGCAGTGAAGGCTAGAATTTTGGGGCTGAGAGAAGGAGCTGAAGAGGAGTCAGTGACACATTTTCTGATGAGATGGATGTAGGATTTCTGAATTTAGATATCATGCAACAAATTGTTAAAGCATACTGGATTACAGAACAGAAATCTGTCTTGCCTGCAGGGGGCCAAAGAACAATCCTCCTGGTCATGCTTTAGTAAACACAAGGGTTCTAATTTTGAGAATCATCCAGAAGAAGAGGAATGTTTAATTTAAAGATCATGTGCAAAGCCCTATTATGGAAAGTTACTGAAACCCATAATAAAGTTAAATCCCTCACCTATGTGAGTTGTTTTGTGTTATTCTTTGTCAGCTACCTTTCCTATCCTCCTGGTTTTTGATATTTAGAGACATATTTTATCTTTTGTTCTACCTCTCAAGCACGAGCTATCCACAGCTTGCTAAGCACCACCCCCACTTCTGAAACGTCATTGTTGAGTGGTGCTTAATTTAAATGAGCTGCAACTGTGGACACTTTTCTTATATGATTGCCATCAGCTTGTTTGGCCAACTGTTCACAATGTCATCTGATGAGGAGACTGACATCAACAGCATTTGGGGTTCAGCATGTATTCAACCCTATTCTTACGAGTGTCTGGCCAGCCAGTCCCAAACTACATGCTAGGGGACACATCTGACAGCAACCAGAGTTCCGATGAAGAGTCCAGCTCGGAGCTGAACGCAGACGAATGGAGATTATTATTTTTTTATTTTTTTTTTTATGTTCTTTCATTTGTTTTACTAGTTTTTGTGAATCTGTCCAGGAATGTATTGTCAGCTGGGCCCCTACAGACAATGATCATGCTCACATTTGTTGTCCAAATTGAAGCGGGCTGTTCTTTTTCCACTTAGCCTTACCAAAATGCTGCATCTGTTGTTACCATTCCACATTCTCACTATGTCCAGGGCAATGATGGTTACAAAATGCTGCAAGCTTGGTTTAGGGCATGCCTAACCTATGTTTGTCTCCATATATTTTTACAATGATGGTAAGGCATCTAGCTATCGATTGTCTTACCAGACACGGGTCAGCTCTGGAGCCGATTGCATAACCTAATTAGTTGCAAATGTGCACTGCTCCGGCACACTGAATTTGCCCTCCCTAATGGCTGGTGGTTGCCCCTACATTGTGACCTGCTGTCGGTGCCTTCTGTGCATCTTTTTCTTAGGGACATGATCATCCTGTTGCCACATTGGTCTGAAATTCATTGTTCGCCCAGTCTCTACCAAAACGGATACCCAAACCCTACCTGCGTGGTCTTTACTAAAACACTGTACATCTCACCTCAGTTTTGCTCTGGCTGATAAAGCCATTGAATTGATGCTGTGGAACTGGACTTCATAATTTTGTCGAGATGCTACCCACATTATTTTGCTGTGCTTGGTGTTTTTCGTTCACCCCTGATTAATTGCAATGTACCCCTGCCAGAGCACAGGCAGAAAATTGGGCAGAAAATCAAGCCATTCATTTATCATAATGAGAATCTGCTGCGCTTTAACACCTAAAATGACATTTTATGTCTAAACCCAATATAACATATTTCTTATTTTATTATTAGATACATATATCTGCTGTATCCCTATCCCACTTGCAATGCCACCCCCACATTGCCATGTAGAAATATACAATGCCTATTTGTTTGTGCTGTCACGTCAGCTCATAGCCCCAATAAGCCTTTGAAAAAACACATCTTCCAAAAAAAAAATTATTATTTCTGTGCCTCCCAACACCAGGTGTAATTGCAGTGCAGTGGGCCAAATGTAGCATATGCGTCTCCATCTGGGACTGACGCATGTATGTAATAGGCAACTCGCTGTGGATATTTATTTATTTTTAAATATTTCAGTATGTATTTCATTTGTAATTCTACTTGTGGTCCCTGTCATGTCCGGGTTTACTTGTGTTCCCATGTGCCAGTCTGACAGGTGGTCCATTAGCCACATATCCTCACCTCTTCCAGCATAACACAACCATTACACTCAAATGTTGTGGAGCACAGGGTAGAGGTGGCCCGATGTGCCGATCTTCTTTGATTGGACTGTATTTTTATGTCAAGCCTGCCACTGACACATTTTTGCTAGTGTTCATGGTTTTCTGTTGCCCTGGATAAACAGCAGTTGGCCAGCACCCAAGAGCAGACGGTCTGGCCACGTAACACTCTGTCATGTGCAGTGTACACAATCATACAAAGTCAATGATGCAACACTATTGTGAAGTGCATGGAAAATAAGAAATCAGTAAACCATAACACAAAGAACACAGTTTTTGTTAATAGCCCTGTTCAGTGTGACAGAAATAAGCACAAAATACACTAGGTGTACAGTACCTGTTGCATTCTCATCCTATAAGATCACTGGGCCAACTGTAATAACTGAATGTGCATTTATTGCAGCCACACACAGAACATGGCTTTTTATAATGCATCTGTTTCCATGGTTTCTCAATTTAAGGATCTTGTTGATTTGTTTCTTTATTTACATGCACTTCGTCATTTTGTTGGACTTCTTTGCGCAGACCGCCGATTGCGACATTATCTGATGTAGCCTGACTTGTGACTGTTCTCTGTCAACATCCCACTGGGTGAAGTACAGATAGTAACAACATCAATAAGGTGTTGGATGCTGTGGCATTTTTAACTGAAAGACACAGTGCAGTGTGATGATCATCAGTTCCAAAAAAGTAAAGTTGTCCTCCCTAATGCCATGTGTGCTCTCTCGATTTATGATGTGGTGTAGCCTGCATTCTGTACACATTTTCTGATCTGACCTGACAGTGACATTAAGGACATATATATGCAGTGTAATAAAATAATCGACACATCCAGCCACCCCTCTCCTCCATAACATGATTGTGTACTTGTGCTATGCTGGGATAGGAGTGCAGCACTTGGTAATAGACTGAACCAGCTACCCATTATACTGTATGTGAAGTGAACAGAAAGAATGGCTTTGACTGGGGATGGCCACAAGAAGAATATTTAAATCTGTACAATAATAACAAAATTAAATCCCTTGGAAATTGCCTATGCCAAACAGGCAGCAATCACAGATGGAGATGAATATTCTGCATTTGCCCCATTGCACTTGCTCCAACACCACCACCACTTGCCACTCCAGATTTGATCGTGTTGGGAGCAGTCAGTGCAGCATGGTGCTGATTTGTTTGATACACCTCACAATTTCAGCACAGCTGAGGGCTTGAAGATGGCATGGATGCTATGCCCAATGGATCTGAGTTGTAGTGTGTATGCCTACATGGGTAGCCACAATCCAAACCAACAGGTCACACAGCTAGAGTGACTCACACGCCAAAACACATCACCCAGCCTCATAATGTAACGGATCGTTAGGAGACACAGAAATAATTCCTTTATTTGTGTGTGTGTGTGTGGGGAAGGGGGTAGTTAGATGCATTTTGGAAATGTTGCCACTAAAAGCCCTAATGGACTTTGTTCACCACTCAGCGATGTATGGAAGGGATGTGATGTGTTGCAAGTGGGATAGGGACACACAGCAGGTGCACAATCAGGCTAACAGCCAGCAGTACTTTTTAGTAAAAAAAATAAATAAATTATATACATATAAATATAAATATAAATATAGATGAAAAAATGAAAAATAAATCACAAGGTGCTACATAAAATGGCACTTTCGATATTAGGGGCTTTGATGTTACAACACACAATCTCTGTAAAACGTTGGCCCCTGCAAAAAGTTGGCAAAGTAAAGAACTGCTCCGAAACATTAACCATGACAGGGAACATCAAAAGGAATAAAGCGTGTACAAAGTTCTGTGTTGTGTCATGCCTATATGGGAAGGCTGTGACTTTTAAACCATTGTGACCAGCACTGTCATAGCCACATCATGTGTAGCATGGCTTTACACTAGTTGACCTACACTACATCAATGACACAATATATATGCACTGATGAACAAGACAACCTTTATGCTGATCACTGTTCAGATGACTGGGTCGGGCCACACAAATACTGGAAATGAAAAAAAAATTGCTATGTTTGTGGTTGGTAGTTGCTTCTGCAATCGTTGTGCAATTTTGCCCATTCCTCCCTTTGCTGTGGTAGTTAGTTGATGCACAGACAACAGATTATAAACACACAGCGATGTACTTATGTTGCTTTTTTTATTTTTGGGGTGGGGGGCTGATTCAAAAATTCATTCATTCTGGGTCATATGAGTGGGAATCAGAGTCACGGACTGCAACAACACTAAGGGCATATGTGGAGACTATAACAGATGAAAGGATAGGCAAATTATAAGACATGCTACCTTTTTAAACTACTATTGCTCCTTGCAACAACATTTGAAGATGCCCCTGTTTTACAGTTACATTAGCCACCATTAAAAATGATTGCCCACTGATGACATGGTCCCAAAATGTGTGCATCCCATTAGAGTACACATATACATACAGAATATGCAGTTCATGAGACAATAGCAAGCCATTAGCAGCTGTAGTAGTGAGTTGATGCGCAGGCAACAGATTATAGAAACACAACGATGTAGTTTTTATGTTGCTTTTTTTTTTTTATTTGGTGGTGGGCCGTGATTCAGTAATTCATTCATTCTGGGGCACTGGATTGGGGATCAGAGTCCAGGACCGCAACAACACTAATTGCATATGTGGAGACTAGCACAGAAGATGACAGGATAGGTGAAAAATTAAACATGCTATCTTTTGCAACCACTATTGCTCCCTGTAGCAATGTTTGAAGACGTCAGTATTTTACAGACAGGGTCCCAAAATGTTTGTATCCAATTGTAGTATATGTAGTTCATGGGACAATAACAGGCCATCCCTGGCTTTGGTAGTGAGTTGATGGCCAGGCAACAGATTCTATACACACAGGGATGTACTTTTTAGGTTCCTTTTTTTCTTTTTTGGGGGGGGCTGTACTTCAATAATTCATTTATTCTGGGGCATAGGAGCTAGGATCAGAGTCAGTTCTTTGGACAATGGCAAGCCCTTCTTGGCTCAACACTCCACAATGGTGTCAGCACTGGACACGTCCACCTAGAAAGCACAGTGTTGGCGTGCAGCTTCAGGGGCCAGAACAGAATGGGAATAAAATGAAATTTCATTAAAACTACTGGCTCAAAGTAAGTAAAAATGGTACAATTAGCAATCACTGACACAAGGATTAGATTAGTTGTGCTTAATAACCAAAATAAAACCTTTGCACATGATCTTTAAAGGATTCCAATTCTTATTTTTCAAGAAATTGTCATATACTACAAGATATAAATGCAAAAGCTTTAACAGCATAAATTGATACTGTAGTTGTAGACATAGAGGTTTGCTGACAATGGCCCCAATATTCAGAGCAACAGCAGAGCACAAAATGGAATCACACCATGTGAATGCCATATAGCACATTACAGACACAATATACAGAGGTGGCTGGTGTGCTATCCAAAGTGACTGCACAGAGCACTAAGTTAGTGTATGCAGTTCAAAATTCCAACATCACAATGGTCTAATATGGTAAACCTTAATAAAGCAGTAAATTAAATTGACTCGGCTATTACAAATACATTTTAACATTATCCATAGGTTATATTATACCCACACCAGTTGAACCTAAAGAACCCCACTTGTTCCAATTTGTGCCCTAGCAGTGCTAAGAATATAGGTACACTGGAGCACATACTGGTTACTTGCCCAGTGTTAAATAATTGATGGAAAAAATTATTGGATACCCTGGGCCAGATATTCAGACTACACTGGGCAGTGGCGCAAGCCTCGGATCAGCACAACTGGGCTGCGCCAGGGCCAGGAACAGGCGATATTCAATGGTGATGCACCATGGCTCAGCACCATTGAATATGGCAAGTGCAGCACCCAGACAGCTCATGGCACAGTGGCACTGTACTACAATACCAGGGGTCCTTGACCTGGAGGGGGGGAGTGGAGTGGGATGGATGGATTCTGGTGGTGAGGCTCAGGGGTCGCCCTAGGGTGAAATGGGTTCAGGTGAGGGGTCCTCCCTGTCTGGTCCCCATACCCAAGGACTCCATGTTGGATGGGCAGATAACATGGCTGACCTTGGCAGCTCATCCAAATCAAGTGGTGTTGTGCAATGCCAGGTCCATTGAAAACAGCAGTAATTGCTGATCCTGTTGAGTCAATGGACCTGGCTTGCATTACAGTAACCTGGCTGGATGAGAATGCTGGCCCAATTCTTGAGTCAGCTGTTCCAGATGGCTTTTCAATGATACACTGCCTGAGAACAGATTGCAGGGGTGGGGGTGCAGCCATTTGTTTTAGAATGAAATGGGACCTTATAGATGTGCCAGTGGGGGAGACCAGGTCCTTTGAGTGTATGATTGGCTCAGGTGTGGGGTGCAGGATCCTTCTCATCTACTGTCCACTCATGGATGAGAAGCAGTTTCTGCAGGAAGTTGTGAATTTCATTGTCAACATGGTGTTGGAGTCCCCCAGATAGTTGGTGTTGGGAGACTTCAATGCCTGGGTTGAGAATGAACTCTCCAATTTGGCCAGGACTTCCTCCAAATAATTAATTTATTGGGCTTCACACAGGTTATTACCTCTGTGACCCATATTCATGGTCAATCATTGGATTTTGTCTTTCTACTGAGGATGGAGATCTCTGACTTGACGGTGGAGCTGGTCAAATGGTCTGATCATCACATCATAAGGTTAAATTTTCAGGATTCCTCCAAAAGTCCTGCCTCTGTGGAGATGGTACGGTACCACCCTTTGAGGGCTAAGACCCCAGAGAACCTGATGGTGGTGATGGACCTATCAGGCATGCCAAGTGTCAGCATGGATCCAGAGAATCAACTGCAGAGCAATAACAGAACTGTGACGGAGGCTCTGGATTCTCTAGCTCCTGTCAACATTTGTACACTCACTCTTCATCCTCAGTCCCCTTGGTTTGATGGGACTTTGAGGGAGTTAAGGTGAGTTGGACGAAGGCTGGAGTGGTGCTGGTGGACATCTGGCTTGGATGTTGACAGTCTTAGACTGATGGCCCATTTTAAGGACTATCAGTCTGCTATCTCCTGTAAGAAGGCAGAGTTCCTGTCCAGGGAGATTGCTGCTGCACAGAACCAACCAGACCAGCTTTTTCAGACTGTGGACAGACTGTGCAATTCAGCCTGTCTCCAGCCATGGAGAGCATTGTCACAGGGAAAGTGTGACGTGTTTGCTCAGTTCTTTTCAGATAAGGTTGCCAGCATCAGGTCTGATGTCTGTGCAGCCTGCTTCAATAGGGATTGCAATGGTCGGTGGGAAGTTGCTGCTTCTCAGTTTGTCTGGTATAATTTCGACCAGTTGACGATCATGGACGTCATGAGTATCATCAAGAGTTTGTGACCGACATGCTGTAGTTTGGATCTGGGCCCAACTCGCCTCCTAGTGGGGAGTGTTAAGGTTATTGGCCCAGTCCTGGTGGTGATTGTCAGGTGCTCTTTAGAGACAGGAGTGTTTCTGGACACCCTGAAGGAGGCAGTAGTAATACCCCTCCTAAAAAAAAACGCTCTTGACCCCGACTGTCTTGCTAACTTAAGGCTTGTCTCTAACCTTCCTTTTGTAGGTTATTGAGAAGACAGTTGCACTGCAGCTGAAGGATCATCTTACCATTAGTGGGGGGCAAAGTGCTCCCACTTTGCTACGTGGAGCACTTCATGTATTATCCCCAAATCCGCATAGTGCTCCACAATGCAAAGCGAATTACTCCACCTATAATTTTGAATGTTAAAAGCTTTGCTTTCAATGGACTTTGCATTACTTCACCTTGTATTACAGCCTTACCCTTAATTTTATTGTGAAGTGCCATTGATTTTAATAAACTTCACTTTGCTTTGCCTGTTTATTGCTATTTGAGGCGAATTTTGCATTGATTCATGGGATGGCAGGTAACATGAGCTCTATATTGTCTTTCACAGCCTCAGTTCTGCATAGTGTATGTAGTGGAAAGCTGGAGATAGTTTGCTCTCAGAGCTTTGAGAAGCAAACCATCGAAAAAGCTTGAAAAAAAATTACTTTTGATCCAATTATTTTGTTCCAAATTTAGTATCTCGACTGTAGGAAACCCTTTTATGCTCAGATCATCGAGTGTTGATTGCTTTTGTGTGCATTTTGAATGTTAATTTAGAATATTCAGCCTGTGTACTGACAGACACTGTTGAAGTGTGCTTCGGGGCGTAAATTTGGTGGAGTGAGATTCATACCAGAAAGGCAGTCTTTCAAACTGTTTTGTACTAGTAGTGTGTGTTAGCATTTGTGTGTTTATGTACATATAGTAATAGCTGAAGTAATTTTTGATAATTATGTTCTGTTTGTTGTGTTGCAGTGCATATTTTCATTCTGTTTAAAAGATTTGTTTATATAGTGTACTGCACTGTTACATTTACTGTGCATTACCTGTAGTGTGTGAGTGTGTGTGTGTGTGTATGTGTGTGCCATCAAGTCAGACACATTTTATTGTGCTACACAGTAATCACCACACTCAGAATCGGTTATCCATCTGTGGTATTTTTTACTGCTTCTTTCAATCTAGCTAGTGGACTGCTACTGCAGCACCCCCTTCCCAACCCTCAAAAGGTATAATTTATTTTTCCATTTTTGGATTTGTGTGACCACTGGTTATGGTGTTTTTGTGCCTGAGCCGCTGCATCTTTTTACAGTGTATAATCTGCAGCTGTGCGTTTGCATCTGTTTAGTGCCCAATCTGCATCTGTAAGCCACAGTTGTTGTTTTTTGTTTTCCCATCCACCCCAAATTTCAGAAATCTAAATTTTTTGTGAATTTTCTGTGTAATCCCAAAAAATGCCTGCAAAGGGACATGCATGTAAAGATGCTTCTGGCCATGGCACTGCTGCTAGTGGCAAGAGTGGCCGTGGTAGTGGTAGTATGCAGCAGAAGTGCATAGTTCATGCCAGTAAAGAGATTTCTCTGACAGTTTTTCACAGTGCAATCAATATCTTCAATCATGGTTGGAGATGCTGTTGTCCTAGCTGGTGGAAGTGCAGTTGCTGATGGCATGAGTATTGCCCCAATTTCGTCAAATGACAACATGTTAATCGATTTCCCAAATATTGTGTAGTCTAAAGCATAATATGTATAACCACAAAGAAAGGAGGGGAAGGGGGCATGATAGAAACTATCAAGTACCAAAAGGGAAGCAACAACAACATACCAGAGAGTAGCACCTTTCAGAAAAAGAGATATGCACAAACAAGGGGGCAAAATTTGAAGATGGGGGCGGATCAGGGGCGATGTCAGGAACTATGTTTTCATGGAGAGGGTGGTGGGTGCAAGGACAAACAAAAAATAATGATCAGTGTTATGGTGTGGGAGAAGCAGTTGAAACATGCCCATTATTTGGAGTTGGTGCACCTCCATGCACTCCAACTGCTGTTCTGCATTGTCAATCCGGTGGTTCAAATGGTCCAACTCACTCCACATCAGGCCCAAATCAGCATGTGTGGCAGGTATTTGTGCAGGGTTGCCACCATCACCTGCAGGTTGTGGAGCAGCTGCTTGCTCCATGGCCCACCCCCACTTGTCACCACATGTAGATGGAGGCCATGCTGTCACCTGTTGCCCAGCAAGGCCAGCAGGCACATTCCTGTCCTGTTCAGCAAGCTTGGCCTGCCAATCTGCATGGCGATGGTTGTATAGGTGGGTGTGCTGACCACATGTGCCCAGATGACTTCCCTTGGGGATATGGCACACCATCTCACCACACACAGCTTGCACTTCACTACACTGGTGTTTTCAGGCAGTGTAGTGAAGAACTCCCACAATAATGAGCTGTGGGGAGGACTGGGCACAGGTGGGGGGCAGATGTTATTTCTGGCTGCTGTTGGTGCTCAGTTGGGACTGGGGTGGGGAAGCCTGCTGCTGCTGGTGCTGTGGCAGTGACTGTTGAAGCTCCTCCCTCACTTTCTGCTGAGCTGCTGGTGCAGAGGCCATGGCAGATGGTGGCACTGGTGGGGGGGTGCTGCTAAGTGCCACCAGAGGTGGTGCTTCCATGGCTCCACTACCTCCTGCTTCAGGGAGAGGACAACCTGCCCGGATGGTGCTCCAGTTCAGACGTGGGGTTTATATTTTTTGTTATCTCTCTGTCTCCTCCCAATGTGAGGTTTATCTTTTTTGCTATCTTTCTGTCTCCTCTCAAACACAGCTCTTGCTCCGACACTAGGTAAGGTGAAAGTGAAAGTCTTTCACTCTCTTGCATGACTAACTTCCTGCCTGAAACATGTGACCTGCAGACTGTGAGCCATGTGATCTGTGGGCTGCTACAATGCTCGCTCACTCTACCTTTAAAAGAAAATAAAACGAAGTAACACAGAGTCATCATAATGTGAAGCCGTTATGCCGTGAAGTGGCGAAGTACTGCATTTCTTTTTTTTATACTTCCTTTATTTGATAATGTATTAATACCTTAATTTTCTTCCATAACATTTAATGACATCATTTTATACATTTAAGTTTTACAGTTCATAGCTATTTTGAGCTATAGCTAGTAACATACACATATTTTTAGTTACTTATGTAAAGTTAATTAAAACCTTAAAAACATACCCAAGAACTGAATACCTTGTATAGAAAAAACATACACCCAATTAAAAACAGTAGATGTCAGGTCGAAGACAGACATTGGGCAAATAGGTACAACAGATTAGATCTAATGTTATGTAGTGCTATTCAGACTATAGGTTCTATAGTTCATTCTCTACCTATGGAAGGGGAAACCTCTGGGGGGCGGTACACCGGGGAGGTATTGCATGTTATCAATGGATCCAGAAGCAAATGATTTGATACCTTTTAATGGACCAACATAGATGTAACAACAAGAACAAAGTGCTCTAGCTTTCGGACCGACCAGTCCTTCTTCAGAAGCTCATGGCAGTTGTTTAGAAAATACAATACTTATAACAGCTAGATAATGCAGAGAAAAACAGAAAAAAAAATCCCCATTGGTTTAAAATACTCATTTAAAAAAAAAACAGAAGATGATGTCAGAGAAGTTTAACAGTACCATACTGCCTTCAGCCAGAAAAACCTTGGGTCAGAAGTGCTTGGTGGAACACACATACAAAGAATCCTACTGCATATAAATTTAATTGACATAAGATAACACTGCTGAAGCAGATAACTCCTAAATCAAGCTATGAGTGTCACAGTTTGTATAAGGATGTGATTACTGAAAGGCAACCCCAACCCAGATTAAAGACAAACTAAGATTGTTATAGGGCTCATGAAGTTTCAATGTTTGCATTATAGACAAGAATTTACCAGTAAAGTTGTCTTAAAAACATCAGTGCACACTGTATGATGTGTAAAACCTAGCTGGACCTGTCACCCAGCTGTATTGTCAAGCTAGATATAAGGCCCAAGAAATTTAAAAAACCTCAGGACTATATAAATGATAATTTAAATATAAATTGATAATATTAGTGTCAAACAAAAAACTCTAGTTGAGGAACCTCAAGGAATTAAGACCATGTAGCCTGATATGTACTGATGTCAATATATACTGAGACTGTAACTTGATGTACCACAAGTGTCTAAGGAATCTGAAAAAGAGATAAAAATGTAATTTCTCTCCTCCTCTTCATACAAACAATACAACCTAACTCACCCCACATCACCATAATGTGGGTGGGGGAGATACATAGCTTAAAGGAGATGTCTCTCTCTCTCTCTCTCTCCCCCCCTTTTTTCTCTCTCTCTCTCCCACAGACACACACACACACACACACACTCTCTCTCTCTCTCTGTCTCCTAGTGAACCTATATTAACTTCAGTCACTGCAATTGTTCCCCAAAGGAATTCAACTTGTCATGAAATCCTGAGTAAAAGGGCTTATGTCTCCTAATACCTACAGAGCAAAAATGTAACACTATTTAACCGTACTATCTGCATAGTAACATATCCAAGGATACTAGATAGAATTACCATGAAATAAACCTGCCACCCTCCCCAGGATAAGGTAACTAGAAATAAATATAAAGTATATGTGTAAGACCAGAGGTCTAACATACCTACATATCCACAAATTACTACAATATTAGCCTAATGTAAAAAGATCTGTGCAGGACCCCTATGCAAATGAGATCACATACCCCAATATGTACAGAGTTACAAAAATTATATGTAACAGTATATGATAACACTCCTGTATGTACACTAGCAGGCTAGGTAATCTGAATATGGTGCAATGGAATCAATCCCCCCCCAGGCAAAGATAAAAAGTAAGGAAGAATTAATATTCATTATGTGTGTGAAATAAGAATAGTAACACATTATAACTCCATATATCTAAATAGAGACTTACCTCAATGTGACAGCAAGCCCCACATCTGTTATATCACATACCTCACAACACATACACACAGATACATACACACACGCACCAACATCCCACACATGCTGAAGTCCTATAATATGTCAGTTTGAAGAAGAAAAGGTCTGTGGATGTTAGTTTCTGTAGTGTCCCATAAAGCCAAGATCAACGTTATACAATATGGTAGCAGATGGGATGAACGTTGATCTTGGCTTTATGGGATACTACAGAACTCAATATCCACAGACCTTTTTCTTTCAAACTGACATATTATAGGACTTCAGCATGTGTGGATGTTGGTGCGTTGTGTATGTGTGTGTGGGTATGTGTTGTGAGGTACATGACATAACAGATGTGGGGGCTTGCTGTCACATTGAGGTGTTTCTCATTTAGATATATGGAGTTATAATGTGTTACTATTCTTATTTCACACACATAATGAATATTAATCTTCTTACTTTTTATCTTTGCCTGGGGGATTGATTCCTATTGCACATATTCAGATTACTCTAGCCTGCTAGTGTACATACAGGAGTGTTATCTATACTGTTACATATAATTTTGTAACTTGCAGTATATTTGGGGTGCGTGATCTCATTTGTATGGGAGTCCTGTACAGATCTTTTTACATTAGGCTAATATTGTGTGTACTTGTGGATATGTAGGTATGTTAGACCTCTGGTCTTACACATATACTTTATATTTACTTAGTTGGCCTTATCCTGGGGAGGGTGGCAGGTTTATTTCATGGTAGTTCTATTTAGTATCCTTGGATATGTTATTATGCAGATAGTAGTGTATATAAATAGTGTTACATTTTTTGTTTGTAGGTATTAGGAGACATAAGCTCCTTTTTACTCAGGATTTCATGATGTTGAATTTCTTTGGGGAACAATTGCAGTGACTGAAGTTAATATAGGTTCACTAGGAGAGAGAGAGAGAAAGAGAGAGAGAGAGAGGGTGTGTGTGTGTGTCTGTGTGTGTGTGTGTCTGTGGAGAGAGAGAGAGAGAAAGGGGGGAGAGAGAGAGAGACAACATCTCCTTGTTATAGATTCCCCACGCCCACATTATGGTGATGTGGGTGGTTAGGTTGTATTATTTGTATGAAGAGGAGGAGAGAAATTTTATTTTATCTCTTTTTCAGATTCCTTAGACACTTGTAGTACATCAGGTTACATTCTTGCAGTATATATTGACATCAGTACACATCAGGCTGTTGTTCTAATTCTTGAGGTTCTCATTATATTTTTTTGTTGACACTATTATTATTAATTTATATTTAAATTATCATTTATATAGTCCTGAGGTTTTTAAATTTCTTCTTATATCTATCTTGAGAATAAAGTTGAAGGGTCCATTAGGTTTTATACATCACACAGTGTGCACTGATGTTTTTAGATAATTACTGGTAAATTCTTGTCTATAATGCAACATTGAAACTATGAGCCCTAATAATCTTAGTTTGTCTTTAATTGGTTTGTTGCTTTTCAGTAATCACATCCTTATACTAACTGTGACACCTTATAGCTCGTATTTAGAGTTATCTGCTTCAGCAGTGTTATCTTATGTCAACACCAAATTTATATGCAGGTATCCTTTGTATGTGTGTCCACCAAGCACATCTGACCTAAGGTTTTTCCTGGTTAAGGTAGTATGGTACTGTTAAACTTCTGACATCATCTTCTGTTTTTTTTTTTTAAATGAGTATTTTAAACCAATGGGGATTTTTTCGTTTTTCTGCTATCTAGCTGTTATAAGTAATTGTTTTTTTCAGATTAAATATGTTTATTTGTTTTCAACAGGGCATGTACGTACAGAGATTGATATACAGCATATCTCAAACTGTCAATCCTTTACACAACCATAGGGAAGACCCATCAAGAACATCCCTATACGTTGAGGTGTAACATGGTTTGGTGTATACACTAACAAATCGACATCTGAGTTAACTTGTTTTATCCAGGCTGTCTAATGTTTACAACCAAGTAATAACACAGGTAGATAGTGATGCCTTTGGCTCACCCTCAATCCTCCCCCACCCCATGCTATCATAATATATTGATTGGGAAAGTTTCTTAACGAGGAAAGAAATAAAAAGAAATAAGACCACTTGTCCAATAGAGAAATGAACTAGAATAGGGAGGCAAGGATTAGCTCTCATTATTAATCTATAACTGAACTAACTATTGTTCAGAGGTAGCCATTTCCAAGTGGATAGTAATATATGGTGTTTCCAAATATTTTGATATTTGATTGTTTTGACATATTGTTGTAAAGTACTCTGCCTGCAAAGCAAATAAATGTCTTTATGCTACTTGTATGTGGATTGTTGGTTCACCAGTGACGTAATATTACTTTCTTGTGCACAAAGGGATCAGACATGTGTTTTCTTCATGCCTGTTAGATCTGTTCTATATCACCCAAAATGCAAATTTCTGGTGAAAGATGGCTTGCAGACTTAGTTATGTCAATTTAACTTAATAGATTCTCAAATGGGTATTTTAACACATTCCCAAAGAATGTGAAGTAGTTACTTCTGAGATCCACACCTAGTATGTTGTTTCCAATGAATGCTGATTCATTCTGTTACGTCTAACCGTGTGTAGTATAGATCATGCACTTCCAAATCAGCAATTCATATTGTCCCATCTAGCATCTTTGTGCCAGCCTTTTCCATATTTGGTGCTTACTACAAGGCAGAGAGGTGATGGGAAGTCTATCCATGTATAATGGGGTGCCTCTAGCATACTACCGCTTCTGAATTTCTTTACATGAAGGTAAGGAGATGAGTCGAGGTCCCTGGAAATGAATCAAGTGGGGTCTGATACACTGGTCCCAGAGGCCATTGTCAAGTGTGAGTTAAACGTGAGATATTTGAAGATATTTGAAACAGGTGAAGGAGGTAGGTTGTATTTAGTTTATATCTGAGAAACTAAAAGCCTTGATTCTTGTTAAGTCTATTACTGCTTTCCTCAACTAGCAGGCCAAAGCTCTTGGTGATATTAGCATTCCCTATTTTAAAGTTGGGATTTAATAAAGGATTGGGATATGTCCTTTGTAAACAAATGCCCAAGTTTGATTCATCTGCATATGTGCCCGACAGAGATCATAATAGATGGCTCACTGTTTGTGATTTCTTTACACGAAGACTTTTAATATCCACCCAGCAGCACTTATAGATTGATTTTCATTTAGCTAATGGAGAGTCCTCCTGTGTTTTTAACCACAAACTACAACGTAATTAATAGCCAGGTAATAGTAGATATTGGGACTTAAACCCCGCCTTGGTCTTTGTAGTTTAGTTATCGCCTTCGGGGAGTTTATTTTTCCATGAATTTAGAGATTATACTATGTACTTGAAGAAACCAAGATTGAGGGAGGTTGAGATTTAACATTTGAGATGATATAAGGCAAGGTAGAACATCTGTTTATAATATTGATGCGTCTGAGTGTGATTGGAGCAGAACCAGCGTTTAAGTCTAACTTATTTGTAATTAATCATCCAGGTTAATGCTGCTTCATTGTAGTATTTGGATCATATAGATAAATACCTAATATTTAATCTTATCCTTATCAGTAATCCCAAGCGTACAATATCTGCTTCCTTGTGATATAAATAATTTAGGGCATTATTTGTTTTAGCAACATTTAACTTATAGTTGAGAAATCAACTCTGTGATATTAAGGGTGGCAGAATAGAGGTGATGGGTAATATGAAGTATAGTGTCATCGATACACTGTATAATTTATATTGGTGTGATTGATCATGTGCTAGACACCGTTGTAGATTGATTAATTTTCCTGATGAGTGGTTCCAAAAACAAATTAAATATAAGAGGAGAGAGGGCGGCCCTGTCTCATGCCCTGTTGGAGAAGAAAGGGTGAAGATAGGACCTTTATTACATAATACCGCAGATCGGGATGAGTAAGAGTTTGAATCCATTAAATAAATTGTTTGGGAATGGTTATCCTTGAAGCAGGTCAAATAAATACTCCCATGAGACTGTTTGTGCTTTTTCCGTTTTGGGACACTAGAGCCACAGGGTCTTGGGTCCCTGGACGAGAAATGAGATGAGAGATTTTCAGGTGATCTGATGAGGCGTCCGACAAAACCCACCTGTTCAGGACTTATTAGTATGCCAAAACCTGGCCAGCCTATGAGCAAGGATTTTAGCCAAAATTTTCATGTCTACATTTATTAACTATATTCTGATTATAACTCTCACAACAGTGTCGTGTCCTTATCTGCTTAGGTAGGACCACCACAGTTGCCTCTGTAGTAAGGTCTGTGAGGCCATGTTTATAGATATAGTTATACATATCAAGTAGAATTGAGCTCAATTGAGGTTTAAAAGCTTATAGAAATTGGATGAGTAGTCGTTTGTCCCGTGTTTATCCATGGGAGAGTATCACGGTTTGTACTTTCCACAGTCAAGGGAGACTGTAGAAAGTTATTTGGTCATGGGACAAGGTGGAAGGTCTAACTCTTGAAGGAAGAGATCTAATGCAGAACGCTTGAAAGGGTTGTGAAGGGTGGGTACAGGTCTGGAATACTTTTAAAACATTCAGCAATCTCCCTAGGGCGTGGTATGAAGCCTACCTCTGAGTCCTGGAACTATTGCACTTCTCTCATCTGTGGCTGAGACCCAAGCCTCAAGGAAACTTACCTGCTTTGTCCTCTGGTCAAAGTAATACGGTCCCAAATGGGTATTCGAATTCTATCACCAGAAGGGTACTATATTGAAATCGTAGATTTTCTAGTCTTTCACGTCTGCAGATTGCGGGAAGATAGAGATTTTCCAGGGCTCTAATTTGTTGTAGAAGTGATGATTTAGCTGAAATTTTTCTTCCTGAGATGCCAATCTAATGATTTCACCCTTTAATGAACATTTTAGGGTACCTCAAAGCACTTTCTAACTTAGGTATGGATATGTATTCAATTTATAGAAGTTCATTATAATGAGAAAAGGTCGCTACCTCCTGAGACTTTAGTAGTTGTGATTAAATTCCAATTTTTTCTTATCAACAGAAGAGGGCTAGATCACTGCAAGAGGTTGGATGGTGACTGAGATCACTTTAAGATAACATACTTGACCCCTCAGGTGCTCAACCCCCAACAAAAAGTAAATTTGGAAAATGGGGTACAGAATGAAATTTAAAATTTTTAGACGATGGGAAAATGGCCTCCATGGGTCTACCAAACCCAGATTACTCATAAAACTTAAGAGCCAATTGCAGGTGTATAGGAGTATTTTTACCTCTGACTCATCCATGCATTGTAGAGGACTGTTCCAATCCCTCCGTATAATAGGAATTGTTCAAGGTGCTAAATTGCTGTTAGACTCGTAAAAATTGTGGGTCATCACTTTGTATTAATACCTTAATTTTCTTCCATAACATTTAATGACATCATTTTATACATTTAAGTTTTACAGTTCATAGCTATTTTGAGCTATAGCTAGTAACATACACATATTTTTAGTTACTTATGTAAAGTTAATTAAAACCTAAAAACATACCCAAGAACTGAATACCTTGTATAGAAAAACATACACCCAATTAAAACAGTAGATGTCAGGTCGAAGACAGACATTGGGCAAATAGGTACAACAGATTAGATCTAATGTTATGTAGTGCTATTCAGACTATAGGTTCTATAGTTCATTCTCTACCTATGGAAGGGAAACCTCTGGGGCGGTACACGGGGGGTATTGCATGTTATCAATGGATCCAGAAGCAAATGATTTGATACCTTTAATGGACCAACATAGATGTAACAACAAGAACAAAGTGCTCTAGCTTTCGGACGACCAGTCCTTCTTCAGAAGCTCATGGCAGTTGTTTAGAAAATACAATACTTATAACAGCTAGATAATGCAGAAAAACAGAAAAAAAATCCCATTGGTTTAAAATACTCATTTAAAAAAAAAACAGAAGATGATGTCAGAGAAGTTTAACAGTACCATACTGCCTTCAGCCAGAAAAACCTTGGGTCAGAAGTGCTTGTGGAACACACATACAAAGAATCCTACTGCATATAAATTTAATTGACATAAGATAACACTGCTGAAGCAGATAACTCCTAAATCAAGCTATAAGTGTCACAGTTTGTATAAGGATGTGATTACTGAAAGGCAACCCTAACCCAGATTAAAGACAAACTAAGATTGTTATAGGGCTCATGAAGTTTCAATGTTTGCATTATAGACAAGAATTTACCAGTAAAGTTGTCTTAAAACATCAGTGCACACTGTATGATGTGTAAAACCTAGCTGGACCTGTCACCCAGCTGTATTGTCAGATAGATATAAGGCCCAAGAAATTTAAAAACCTCAGGACTATATAAATGATAATTTAAATATAAATTGATAATATTAGTGTCAAACAAAAACTCTAGTTGAGGAACCTCAAGAATTAAGACCATGTAGCCTGATATGTACTGATGTCAATATATACTGAGACTGTAACTTGATGTACCACAAGTGTCTAAGGAATCTGAAAAAGAGATAAAAATGTAATTTCTCTCCTCCTCTTCATACAAACAATACAACCTAACTCACCCCACATCACCATAATGTGGGTGGGGGAGATACATAGCTTAAAGGAGATGTCTCTCTCTCTCTCTCCCCTTTTTTCTCTCTCTCTCTCCCACAGACACACACACACACACACACACTCTCTCTCTCTCTCTGTCTCCTAGTGAACCTATATTAACTTCAGTCACTGCAATTGTTCCCCAAGAATTCAACTTGTCATGAAATCCTGAGTAAAGGGCTTATGTCTCCTAATACCTACAGAGCAAAATGTAACACTATTTAACCGTACTATCTGCATAGTAACATATCCAAGGATACTAGATAGAATTACCATGAAATAAACCTGCCACCCTCCCAGGATAAGGTAACTAGAAATAAATATAAAGTATGTGTAAGACCAGAGGTCAACATACCTACATATCCACAAATTACTACAATATTAGCCTAATGTAAAAGATCTGTGCGGACCCCTATGCAAATGAGATCACATACCCCAATATGTACAGAGTTACAAAAATTATATGTAACAGTATATGATAACACTCCTGTATGTACACTAGCAGGCTAGGTAATCTGAATATGTGCAATGGAATCAATCCCCAGGCAAAGATAAAAAGTAAGGAAGAATTAATATTCATTATGTGTGAAATAAGAATAGTAACACATTATAACTCCATATATCTAAATAGAGACTTACCTCAATGTGACAGCAGCCCCACATCTGTTATATCACATACCTCACAACACATACACACAGATACATACACACAGCACCAACATCACATGCATGAAGTCCTATAATATGTCAGTTTGAAGAAGAAAAGGTCTGTGGATGTTGTTTCTTTAGTGTCCTATAAAGCCAAGATCAGCGTTATACAATATGGTAGCAGATGGGATGAACGTTGATCTTGGCTTTATGGGACACTACAGAAACTAACATCCACAGACCTTTTCTTCTTCAAACTGACATATTATAGGACTTCAGCATGTGTGGGATGTTGGTGCGTGTGTGTATGTATGTGTGTGGGTATGTGTTGTGAGGTACATGACATAACAGATGTGGGGCTTGCTGTCACATTGAGGTAAGTCTCTATTTAGATATATGGAGTTATAATGTGTTACTATTCTTATTTCACACACATAATGAATATTAATTCCTTCTTACTTTTTATCTTTGCCTGGGGGGGATTGATTCCATTGCACCATATTCAGATTACCTAGCCTGCTAGTGTACATACAGGAGTGTTATCATATACTGTTACATATAATTTTTGTAACTCTGTACATATTGGGGTGCGTGATCTCATTTGCATGGGAGTCCTGCACAGATCTTTTTACATTAGGCTAATATTGTAGTAATTTGTGGATATGTAGGTATGTTAGACCTCTGGTCTTACACATATACTTTATATTTACTTCTAGTTACCTTATCCTGGGGAGGGTGGTAGGTTTATTTCATGGTAGTTCTATTTAGTATCCTTGGATATGTTATTATGCAGATAGTAGTATGTTAAATAGTGTTACATTTTGCTTGTTTGTAGGTATTAGGAGACATAAGCCCTTTTACTCAGGATTTCATGACAAGTTGAATTTCTTTGGGGAACAATTGCAGTGACTGAAGTTAATATAGGTTCACTAGGAGAGAGAGAGAGAAAGAGAGAGAGAGAGAGTGTGTGTGTGTGTCTGTGTGTGTGTCTGTGGAGAGAGAGAGAGAGAGAGAAAAAGGGGGAGAGAGAGAGACAACATCTCCTTGTTATAGATTCCCCACCTCACATTATGGTGATGTGGGGTTGGTTAGGTTGTATTATTTGTATGAAGAGGAGGAGAGAAATTACATTTTTATCTCTTTTTCAGATTCCTTAGACACTTGTAGTACATCAGGTTACATTCTCAGTATATATTGACATCAGTACACATCAGGCTACATGGTCTTAATTCCTTGAGGTTCCTCGACTAGAGTTTTTTGTTTGACACTAATATTATCAATTTATATTTAAATTATCATTTATATAGTCCTGAGGTTTTTAAATTTCTTGGGCCTTATATCTAGTCTTGAGAATAAAGCTGGGTGACAGGGTCCAGCTAGGTTTTACACATCACACAGTGTGCACTGATGTTTTTAAGACAACTTTACTGGTAAATTCTTGTCTATAATGCAAACATTGAAACTTTATGAGCCCTAAACAATCTTAGTTTGTCTTTAATCTGGGTTGGGTTGCTTTCAGTAATCACATCCTTATACTAACTGTGACACCTTATAGCTCGTATTTAGAGTTATCTGCTTCAGCAGTGTTATCTTATGTCAATTAAATTTATATGCAGTAGGATTCTTTGTATGTGTGTTCCACCAAGCACATCTGACCTAAGGTTTTTTCCTGGCTGAAGGCAGTATGGTACTGTTAAACTTCTCTGACATCATCTTCTGTTTTTTTTTTTTAAAATGAGTATTTTAAACCAATGGGGATTTTTTTCTGTTTTTCTCTGCATTATCTAGCTGTTATAAGTACTGTATTTTCTTTCAGATTAAATATGCTTTATTTGTTTTCAACAGGGCATGTACGTACAGAGATTGATATACAGCATATCTCAAACAGTCAATCCCTACACAACTATAGGGGAAGACCTATCAAGAACATCCCCTTTACATGTTGAGATGCGAACATGAGCCTGGTAATATACACTAACAAATCGTACATCTGAGTTAACTTAAGCTTTATCCGCCAGGCTGTCTAATGTTTACAACCAAGTAATAACACAGGTAGATAGTGATGCCCTTGGCCCACCCTCAATCCCTCTCCCCACCCCATGCCTACTACAATATATTGATTGGGAAAGTTCCTTCTAACGAGGAAAGAAATAAAAAAGAAGAAACAAGACCACCTCGTCCAATAGAGAGAAAAGAAAACAACAGAATAGGGAGGCAAGGACTAGCCTCAGCACTAATCTATAACTGAATCCAACTACATTAAGTTCAGGAGGCAGCCGAGCCTGCTAAGTGGATAGTAACATATGCAGGGGAGCCCAAATATTTTGATATTTGTTAATGTTTTTGGACATATTTGCTATAAAGTACTCTGCCTGCAAAGCAAATAAAATGTCTTTATGCCACTCTGTGTATGTGGGGATTTGTTGATCTACCCAGTGACGTAATATTACTTTCTTAGCACAAAGGGATATCAGGGACATGTGTTTTCTTCAAGTGCCTGTCAGGATCTGCCCCACATCACCCAAAATGCAAATTTCTGGTGAAAAGATGGCTTGCAGACCTAGTACAGGGTTCAATTTAACTCGAATAGACTCCCAAAATGGGGTTACTTTAACACATTCCCAAAGAATGTGAAGTAGCGTACCCCTCTGAGATCCACACCTAGTACACAGTTCCAATGAATGCTGACCCATTCTGTTACGCCTAACCGTGTGTAGTATAGATCATGCAGAATGTAAATTGAGCAATCTCATATTGGTCCCATCTAGCATCTTTGTACAGCCTTTTCCATATTTGGTGCCATTGCTACGGTGCAGAAGAGGTGGATGGAGAAGTCTATCCCATGTATAATGGGGGTGCCTCTAGCATACTAATTCGCTTCTGAATTTCTTATAATAGAAGGCAAGGAGATGAGTCGAGGGTCTCTGGAAAATGAACCAAGTATGAGCCCGACATACACTGGTCCCAGAGGCCATTGTCAAGTGCTGAGTTAAAACGTGAGATATTTGAAGATATTTGAAACAGTAGGAAGGAGGTAGGTTGTATTTAGCTCTGATATCTGAGAAATCCAAAAGCCTTGATTCTTTGTTAAGTCTACTACTGCTTCCCCCAACTAGCAGGCCAAAAGCTCTTGGTGATATTAGCATTCCCTATTTTAAAGTTGGGATTTCTAATAAAGGATTGGGATATGTCCTTTGTAAACAAATGCCCAGAGTTTGATTCATCTGCATATGTGCCCGGACAGAGATCATAATAGGCGTGGCTTCACACTGTTTAGGATTTCTTAATAGTCAACTGGAAGATTTTTAATATCCACTCCAGCAGCACCACAGATTGATTTTTCAATTTGCTAGCCACAATGGAGAGTCCTCCAAAGGTTTTAACCATTGCAAAACTACAACGCAATTAATAGCCAGGTAATAGTAATAGATATTGGGGACTTGTAAACCGCCCCGCTCTTTGGGTCTTTGTAGTTTAGTTATCGCTCTTCGGGGGAGTTTATTTTTCCAGATGAATTTAGAGATTATACTATGTACCTGAAGAAACCAAGATTGAGGGAGGTTGAGATTTAACATTTGGAGATGATATAGCAAGCAAGGTAGAACATTCATTTTTATAATATTGATGCGCCCCCAGAGTGAGATTGGGAGCAGAACCCAGCGGTTTAAGTCTAACTTAATATTTGCAATTAACCGATCCAGGTTATGCTGCTTCATTGTAGTATTTGATCATGTACAGATAAATACCTAAATATTTAATCTTATCCCTTATCCAAGTAATCCCAAGCTGCACAATATCTGCCTTTGTGATATAAATAATTTAGGGCATTACTTGTTTTAGCAACATTTAACTTATAGTTGGAGAAATCTCAAATTCTGTGATATTAAGGGTGGCAGGAATAGAGGTAGATGGGTATGTAATATGAAGCATAATGTCATCGGTATACACCGACAATTTATATTGGGTGTGATTGACTGCGATGCCAGACACCGTTGCAGATTGATTAATTTTCCTGATGAGTGGTTCCAAAAACAAATTAAACAGGTAAGAGGAGAGAGGGCAGCCCTGTCTCATGCCCTGTTGGAGAAGAAAGGGTGAAGACAGGACTCCATTACATAATACCCTCGCAGACGGGTATGAGTAAAGAGTTTGAATCCATTAAATAAATTGTTTGGGAATCCGATATCTCGGAAGCAGGTCAAATAAATACTCCCATGAGACTCGGTCAAAAGCTTTTTCCGCGTTCTGGGACACCAGAGCCACAGGGGTCTGGGAGTCCCTGGACGCAGAAATGAGATGAGAGATTTTCCATAGGTGATCTGATGAGAGGCGTCCGGCCACAAAACCCACCTGTTCAGGACTTATTAGTGTATGCCAAACCTTGGCCAGCCTACGAGCAAGGATTTTAGCCAAAATTTTCACATGTCCACATTTATTAACGATAGTCGGATGATAACTCTCACAACAGTGTCGTGTCCTTATCGGCTTAGGTAGGACCACCACAGTTGCCCTCAGTAAGAGTAAGGTCTGTGAGGCCATGTTTATAGATATAGTTATACATATCAAGTAGAATTGGAGCTCAATTGAGGTTTAAAAGCTTTATAGAAATTGGATGAGTAGCCGCCTGGTCCCGTGCTTTATCCATGGGGAGAGCATCAATGGCTTCGTGTACTTCTTCCACAGTCAAGGGAGACTGTAGAAAAGTTATTTGGTCATGGGACAAGTGTGGAAGGTCTAAATCTTGAAGGAAAAGATCTAATGCAGAACGCTGAAAGGGTTGTGAAGGGGGCGGGTACAGTGTCTGGTAATACTTTTTAAAACATTCAGCAATCTCCCTAGGCGTGGTATGAAGCCTACCTTCTGAGTCCTGAACCATTGCCACTATCCTATCTGTGGCTTGAGACCTAAGCCTCAAGGCCAGAAACTTACCTGCTTTGTCCCCCTGGTCAAAGTAATTAATTTTGGTCCTCAAATGAAGGTATTCGACCCTATCACTCAGAAGGGTACTATATTGAAATCGTAGATTTTCTAGTCTTTCACGGTCTGCAGATTGCATTGGGAAGATAGAGATTTTCCAGGGCTCTAATTTGTTGTAGAAGTGATGAGGATTTAGCTGAAATTTTCTTTTTCTACAGATGCCAATCTAATGATTTCACCCCTTAATGAACATTTTAGGGTACCCCAAAGCACGCTCTAACTTAGGCATGGATATAGCATTCAATTTATAGAAGTCCATTATAAATTTTGAGAAAAGGTCGGCTACCTCCTGAGACTTTAGCAGTTGGGGATTAAATCTCCAAATTTTGTCCTGATCAACAGAAGAGGACATAGACCACTGCAAGAGGGTTGGATGGTGATCTGAGATCACTTTGGAAAGATAAACACAACTCTGGACCCCCGCCAGGTGCTCAACCCCCAACAAAAAAAAGTAAATTCTAGAAAATGTATTGTGGGGTACAGAATGAAATGAAAATTCTTTAGACGATGGGAAAATGGTCCTCCATGGGTCTACCAAACCCAGATTACTCATAAAATCCTTAAGAGCCAATTGTGCAGGTGTATAGGGAGTATTTTTACCTCTGGACCTATCCAATGCATTGCAGAGGACTAAGTTCCAATCCCCTCCAAGTATAATAGGGAATTTGGCCCAAGGTGCTAAATTGGCTGCTAGACTCGTAAAAAATTGTGGGTCATCACTTACAGGTCCGTAAATTGATCCTAATATTATTTCAGTGTGACCAAGAAGGGCTCTCAGTAATATATATCTGCCTTGGGGGTCACCTATCGATTGAAGCAATCAAAAGGGTATACGACGTGCAATTAATACCGCAACCCCATTTTTACGGGTATCTAGACCTGCCCCAAATGTATGTCCTACCCAGGATCTCCTTAAGCTAGGATCTGCTGATTGGGTAGATGAGTCTCCTGAATAAAAGCAATGTCAGCATTGAGCTTGTTAAGATGTAGCAAAATCTTGGCCCTCTTTGTCGGGGATTGAGCACCCTTAACATTCCAGGAACAGAACTTTAATGTAGATACCATAGCCCGATCAAATACTGGTAATATCTCTGTATGCAGAGTATTCCCTCGAGAATGGGATGCATACCCTGTAGTAGTCCCTGATTATATAGTGGCATTCCCATAGCTATCCCTCCCAGCCCCACTAAACCCTTCAATATATACAAAGTCCCCCAAATCCCCTTGAACCAATACCCTACCCCATGATAGAACACAAAACCCAGAGTTTGATAAAGAGAATTACTACCCCCATAAACACACCCATCAAATTTCCCCCATCCCTAAACCCATCAATCCCCCCTCCCACATTCCCAACAACCCACGTCGAGGTAACCTAGATACCAACAGGAAGGAACAAAAACATAGGCCATTGTCACCCACAGCCATAACTTCGAAACTGTAATTAAAAGTGATATCTCTCTCATGGCCCCAAACACCCCTGTGGGTTTATCTCCCACCCTGTGCCAGTACGCGACGCACTGAGTAGACTGCAGATTTACCCAGGACCTTCCCTCCTGCCTCATCCTCTATTATATTTATAGCCACTTTTTACAAAAAAAAAAGGAGGGAAGGAGAAGTTCAAGATCAGATGTGTCATCGATGATTTGATTCCAGCTGATACTGTAACAAAATCAGTCTTCTTTAACATGAAGAAACAGGAAGGAAAGAGAGGAGAAAAAAAGGGTGGAGGAAGGGGGGCATTTAGCCACAATGTATCAATGGTGCTAGTCATCCCTTTCTGTGCAACAGAACTGTGCTTTCTGTTAGGCCAAGAACAGGATTCACTATGGCAGTCTCCCAATTACTCCAATATTGTGTACCAGTTCCACCTTATAATGAGTCCGTATAACATTTGCAGATCATCAACGAACTGGGAACAGGTCTGGGAACATTGTGTTCAATGCAGAGGCGGCTGCATGGGCTGTATCAAAGGAATGCCAGGATTCGGAATGTAGAACCATCAGCTTGGAGGGGTACTGAACCCTGTACTTAATCCCAGCCGTGATCAACTTAGTCACCAGGGGTGGTATTCCGCTCAGCGTAACCGCACAGAAGCCGGGATATCTTGTGCCAGACGGATCTGTTTCCCCTCCCAAAACACTTTCTGTAGGCCTCTGACTTGCTCCAAGATATGGGTTCTGTCCAGGTAATTTAGAAGCTTGATTATTACTAGCCTCGGGGGTTTACCATTCCCTGGCTTGGGGCGAAGTGAACAATGTGCCCTCTCTATAATATATGTCGGGCTGTTCGGGGAGGGCCCAGCTATCTTGGCCAAAAACTTCTGGAAAAACAAAATGGGTGATGTGCCCTCTGCTTCTTCTGGAAGGCCGAGTATGACAATGTTATTCCTCCTGCTACGGCCTTCTAGATCCTCTAGTTTAGCTTCCATTTTATGTAAACATTGCCTTAAGGTCACCACTTCTGGTTCCAACTTATTTTTCCAACTCTCTAAAGAGGTGGTCTGAGCCGAAACATTGGAGATTGCCCGGTTTGTATCAGAAAGCTCCTCTCTTAAGGATTTTATCTCCTTGGTTATTTCCTGCAAGGCCGTCTTAAATGGCTGCATTTCCTCGAGAAATTTTTGCTCCGACAACGGAGCCGACCCTGGTTGCGATGTAGCAGGCAATGACATTTTTAAAGCATTGCCGGGCTGCCCTTTGGGCCTCTTCGGGCCCTTCTCTGGAGTTTGCGGGGGCGTGAGCCACTGGGGAGCCTGGCGCATTTCTGCCTCCATGCCTTGCTAGGCCCAACTCTCTCGCTCGCTGTACTGCTGATGGCCGCCTCAGTCACCAAGATCCTGTGGGTATACGGAGCCGGCAGTCCTTACCAGCCCCTTCTGCCCAAAAACAAATAAAGAAACCACACCAATGTCGAATTCCAAAACGCGAAGTGGAGGGGTGAGACGGGAGCCGGTCTCAAGTGCTGCTAGCCCAACAGCTGCATCACGTGATCTCCAAGTACTGTATTTTCTAAACAACTGCCATGATCTTCTGAAGAAGGACTGGTTGGTCCGAAAGCTAGAGCACTTTGTTCTTGTTGTTACATCTATGTTGGTCCATTAAAAGGTATCAAATCATTTGCTTCTGGATCTATTCTTGCAAGGACCAATACGGCAACTACTAAATCTAGATTTCAACATGTTATCGATGGGTACTTTCTTACTTCGTAAACGTTCACTCTACTTACATTACCGTATCTGTTCCTGACTTAATTCCCATCTGGTCCAGCGTGCAATATAAGTTTCCATTTTGTTATTTAGAGCATATGACTTTTGTTCATTATGTTGTATGTTCTGTACTATTGTTTTATATTCCCCTACAGTAGGTGGGGAGTTCTGGAGCCATTTTTTGGTGATTGACTTATATGCAGCACCCAATAGAATAGCCCAAAAATATAATGTGACTCTGTCATTCATTCCTTCAGGTGGTATACCTAACAATGGGTTAATCCCCGTGATTGGGTGTTGACAGCCTAATATATTTTCAATATGGTCTGAAATTGTAGTCCAAAAGGTGTTTATTTTTGGACAATCATAGAATATATGCTTGTATGCAGCCCTACTTTCCCCACATAGTCTCCAACAGCTTTCCGGTACCCCTGGGTTTCTCCGAGCCAATGTTGTGGGTACTAAAAAAAATCTTGCCCTATCCTTCCATATGAATTTCCTCCACAAGGGGGAGGAGGTGGCAGACCAATTATTTTTCCATATTTTAGGCCAATCTCTAGTACTGATTGCTTGTTTGAAATATTTTTCCCAGTTTGCTTTGACTGGGTCTATAGAGTGTTTATTTTACATAATTAAGAATTTATAAATTATTGAGATGGCCTTTTTACCAGAAGATGAGGACCAAATCTGGAAAAATAGAGTTTGATCATCACAGATTTGAGATTCCCTTTCCCTTGATCTGAGTTGTTTTACTACATAGTCTCTCATTTGGTGGAAGTACAACCTGTCCTTCTCGGTCCATGCAAATCTCTCTTGGGCTTCTTCAAAAGTTATAACTATGTTTCCTTTAATGATTTGCCATGGGGCTACCATACCTTTCTTTACCTGAGATTTGTACCAAGGTTTTAGTAAGGGGGAATCAAATTGCTTATTTACTATAAACCATTGACATTTCCAAAAATGATTTTGTATCTGTTTATTCTTAGTTCCTCTCCTCCAACCTTCCAGTATAGTGGAGGTAGCTTTCGATGTAGTATGTAAGATTCATTTTAACAGAGGGGAGGAGAAAATAGCTGCAAGTAGAGGGGGGGGGGACTTTTCCCTAGACAAGTCTATTTGTTTCCAGGCTGCATGGTATGTATGGGTTTCCCAAAGCAATGCCAAGCGCATTTGGGCAGCGGCCCAGTAATCAGCCAGGGAAGGAAAGGATACTCCCCCCATTATTTTAGGGAATGAAAGTTTCCAAAAGTTAAGTCGGGGTTTCTTATGATTCCATTGAAAGGCGACAAATGATTTCTGTCATGAAGTATTTCTTTAGGGTGAATGATACAGGGAACACATTGAAACAGGTATAAGAGATGGGGCAGTGCATTCATCTTGAGGGACATGGTACAAGTGTAAAAGGAGGTTGGAAGAAGGTCCCATCATCTCATATCACTTTGTAGTGTTTCAACTAGGGGAATATAGTTTTGTTTGTACAGTTGGGATAGGTCTTTGGGGATCTGTATTCCCAAGTGCTTCAGGGAAGAGCCATCCCATTTAATTGGAAATTTATTACGGAGCACTGGTGAAGGTTCATAATTTACCAGTAGAGCCTCTGTCTTGTTAATATTCAGAGTGGAACCGAACATATGTGAGAAAACTTGAATTTTCTGCATAACAGCAGACATTGAGGATTCTGGATTAGTTAAATAGAGTAAGATATCATCTGCAAACAACTCTAATTTATGTTCTATTGTTGAGAAGTTAATGCCTTGGATATCGGGGGATTGTCTTAGATATTGCACTACGGGTTCGATATAGTATGCAAATAAAACTGGAGACAAAGGGCAGCCTTGTCTAGTTCCCCTATAGATGGAAAATTGTTCAGATAGGTGTCCATTAGCTCGAATATATCCAGTAGGGCTCTTGTAGAATTTGAATAAGGTTTCTGTAAACTGGTCCGGGAATCCAAAGTGGGCAAGGACCTCCCTTAAAAATCTCCATAATACCATGTCGAACACTTTTTCTGCATCTAATCCTAAAAGGAGGGTTGGTATATTTTGGGATTGAGTATATTCCAATAAGTATACAGTATGTTTTACATTATCTTGGGCCTGACGACCTGGAATGAACCCACACTGGTCCATATGGATTTTACTAGGGGTGAATTGTATAAGTCTCCTAGCCAAGATAGAGGTTAACATATTGTAATCTGTATTTAATATGGATATGGGTCTGTAAGATGCACAGTGGGTGAGGTCCTTGTCCGGCTTCAGAATAACTGAGATTATGGCCTTATTCCATGAAGGGGGGACAGTTCCTTCCTTTGATGTAACATATGCATGCACTCTACTAAGTAGAGGGGTTAAAATTTTGGAAAACAATTTGTAGAATTCCCCTGGGAGTCCATCAGACCCCAGGCATTTCCCCAATTTTAAGCTGCCTATTACTGTCTCAATTTCTTTTGATATTATTGGGGTAATCATTTGGGAGCTTTGCTGTGCAGACAAGGTTGGGAGATTTAAAGAGCCAATAAAATTTTGTATTTCCTGTTTTGAAGAGGGCTCTTTGGACCTATAGAGCAGTGAATAACAGTTGAGGAATGCCTCAGCTATTCCTTTAGTAGTATTATGTGTTATACCCATTTGTGGGTGTCTAATTTTCATTATATTCGATTCTGTTTTTTGTACTCTCAGTTGCCGTGTTATTAATCTGAGAGAGCGGGGAACCCCATCGTAGTATTTGTGTCTTAAGAACATTAACTTCTGTTCTATAGAATAGTCTAATATTTTATTGAGCTCACTCTTTAAATGGGCAAGCTCTTTACTTCTAGACTTTATCATTTTAATGCCCTGCAAATCCTCCAACTCTTTTATTTTCCTTTCTAGGGATATTCGTTGTTCCTCTCTAAGTCTTTTCTTATTCACTCATATACTGATCAATTTACCCTTATGATTGCTTTAATAGTATCCCAAAGGATAGATACTGACGTATCTGGCATATCATTCTGTTCCAATGCCTGGGTAATTGTGTCCTCTATAGATTTTAGGACCTGTTTGTCCCTTAATAGGGAAAGATTTAACCTCCAAAAAGTTGCTTTCCTACTTGCTTGGGGGTGAAAGTGACAGAAATTCAGGACGTGGTCTGATAATACAAAAACTCCTGACCAGATATTTGTTATTTCTCTCATTTGTTCCTTAGGGGTAATAAGAAAATCTATAGAGAAATAAGCGTTGTGAGCTTGGGAATAATATGTATGCCTGGGGCCAGTGCCATGGAAATGTCTCCAGATATCATGGTAACCTAATTCTTGAAGTAATTTCCTCACCTGATTTGTAGTTTTCTTTCTTTTGCCCTGAGTTCGCTGAGTTGAGTAATTCTCCATTATATTTAAGTTGAGGTCACCCCCACATATCATTTGCCCCTCAGACCATTCTGCTAATTTAGAAAAGAAGGATCTGTATACCTCATATTCTGAGGCCAGGGGAAAATATATGGATGCAAAGGTTACTAAATGGCCATCTAATTGACCCTTTACCATGGCGTATTTCCCTTCTTTGTCAGTTACTTTATCCTTGATTTCAAACTGCGTTCCCCGTTTGATCAGAACCACTGTTCCCCTTCTCCTTCCCCCCTTATAGGAAGGGGCCACAATGTGAGAGAAACCCAACCTTTCAAACATTCTGTGTTCAGACTGAGAGTGATGCATTTCTTGCAATAAAACAACGTTTGCCCCTGCCCTTTTCATACTCTGAATAATTTTGCTCCTTTTTATGGGGTTTGTGATTCCATGCATATTGTATGTGCAAATAGTATATGGTATCCCATTAGTCATAGCTATATCCCATTTTCCATCCTGTTATCCAATTACATGGTTTGATTTCTAGGATGCCGCGTCCCCCAGATCACTTTCTGCTCAAGTTTGTGTACCCAAATTTCCTTCTGTCTGCTTCATATACCCTAGTAAGAGATGACAGTTTACACCAGCCAACATGGCTTAACACAAATTATAACAACTCAATTAACCTCAACTAGTTGTTTCCAAGGTGGGGACTAATATCCAAACTAACCCTTTTGTTCTATCTCTGTCACGAGAAGAACGAGGAGGATTACTAGAGCTTCCGTTGCTGGAAGACCTCCTACTGTGCAACAGGTGGTAATGTGCTCCTGGTTTGTGTACTAGAGAAGTCTATATTCTCTTGATACTAAAAAAAAAATAGGCATGAGGAATGTCTAGGTCACTGGCTGCACAAGATCCTTTTATCCTCATACCCAGTACACTAACCCATAGCATGTTAAAACCATGATTACTTTAACAACAGAGTACAGTAAAGCCATTAATTAAGCTTTGTGCTATTATTTTCAAGCTTGCTTTGGTTAATGAGGAACCCCCCGAGCACTACCCCCACCTTCTCATACTGTAGCATACTATTTTCTGCTGAACTTATTTATCGGTTACCATCTGTATTACCCTTCTTAAACATAATGATCTCACAGGTTAGATCTTTTAGGTGGGGGCACACCTTCGAACGGGGGTACAAAGGGAAACCTCTTCCTCTAATACGTGAGTAATTATCATATTTGGCCCTGTGGATAATCTCCAGTGGTTCTTGGCCTAATCTCCATCTGAAGGCAAGCAAACACGTCGATCATATAAGTAAATGATCTTTGAGGGGAAGGGAGGGCTCTGAAACACCTTAGTTCCAAGTTTAAATCGAACTGCCTTTTAACTATGTAATAGAGACTTTCCCCATGATGGGGATCTACTAACACCTGCAGTTCAAGCTGGCCATGCCTTAGTTCTAATATTGCTATAAGTTTTCAATTCTCTAGATCCAGTCCTGGCATGTTACCATTTCCCGTCCCGCTCCCCCCCCACCTTTTTCCCCACAGGAGCTCGTGGAACCAAATAACAAGTGCGACACTTATCTCTTACTAGTCCTCTGGTATAAAACGAGAGGTCCAGGAGGAATTTCACCTTAGCTTTTCGGCAACTGGTAAAGTTATCATAGGTATTCGAGATAGCTCAAGCCGGCTTATCTGCCTTGTCCTTTTGCTTGTTTAGCATGCTCTGCAATCTGCGTAGTGCTTCTCCGTGTTGCAATATTTTGGTTCCCATCTTCTTCCTGTTTCGGTTGCACTGCCAAACTGAGTCACCCCACCCGCTGTTTTGGTACCAGTTTTCTGTTATTTGTATTTTTCTTTCTTTCAAAACTTCCGTTGCCTCTTCCACCGTGGAGTATATTTTCATTCCATCTTCCCAAAAGATCCGGAGTCTGGCTGGGTAAGGAGTGTGGAAACGAATCGCTTTCTCACGTAGGGACTTGAGGATTGGGAGGTATCTGAGCCTTTGCTGTTGTACTTCTTGTGGATAGTTGTGGTCCATAAATAATCTGTGACTCAGGTATTTTATTTCTTTTTTTGACCAGGCATGGCGCAGTATCTCTTCTTTATCACTAAAGGAACTTAGCTTAAAAACAATAGAACGAGGCCAGGCTGCAGGGTCCGATGGTTTGGTTTGCAGAGATCTGTGCGCTCTTTCTATATGAAAGGTAAAGGAGTTAGGCAAGTCCAGAATATCTTTGAGTACATTTTCTATGAACTGAGCCATGAGGGTAGTTTCCATGCCTTCAGGAAGTCCATATAAACGGAGATTATCCTGTCGGGAACGGCCTTCGAGATCCAGACATTTTGACCTCAATTCTTCTGACTGTTGTATCAAGGCCTGCGTTATCTTGGCAAGCTGAGTAGTAGATTCTTCGTTCTGGGCTACTCGCTCCTCTATTGAGCCTTTGCGAGATTCGAGAGTGGTTAATTGCTTTCTGACTGCTTTGAACTCCTGTTTATTGTCAGACCTAGATTCATGGATCTTGTTTAGTAAGGTTTCAAATCTTGTACGGGATAGTTGTTCTGACTCTCCGTCGGTATCATAGCCAGCTGCGTGGGAGCTCACCAGGGAGAGAGACCTGCTGGGAGGATCTTCTTGCAATCGGGTGCCATCCATGCTCTTTTCCTTCCCTTTAGCTTGATCCCTGCTTCTGTAGGTATCTAATTGCTTTCCTCCTGTGTTTCTCGACATCATTAGATGAATTATGCAGGATTTTGGAGATTGGATCAGCGGACTGTGTAGGGAGCTTCAACCCTAAGCTCCTAGCAGCTCCATGACGACATGCAAAGTCTGAAGTACTGCATTTCAATGGCACTTCCCGTAGCTATATGTCAAAACGGAGTGGGCCACTTCACCTCTACTATGCTAGTGAAGTTAAACTTTGCTGCATCTCTACTTACCATCCACGAGATCTACGATGCTTAACAGTCAGATTTTAGGAGGAAGCATGTTACAGAGATGAAGCTTGTTCGGGTGCTCAATGATCTCCTGACAACAAGAGATTGGAGGACCCGTTCAGTCTTGATTCTCCTTGATCTCTGCAGTATTTGACACTGTGGACCATGTGGTGCTACTATAGTGCCTGTAGCTCATCTGTAGACTGTCGGACACATTCTTCAGGTAGCTCTATTCTTATCCTGCTGGCAGATTCCAGACAGTGGTATCTGGGATTTTTTCTTCAGACTCAGTCTCCCTGCCTTGTGGGGTTCCCCAGGGCTCTGTGTTGTCACCCATGTAGTTCATGGTGTATATGCTACTGTTGGGAGACATTGTGAGGTGGTATGAGCTGAGCTTTCACTGTTATGTAGATGATACTCAGCTCTATATGTCCTTCATGCCTGAGCAGGATGATGTGGTTCTTGGTATTTAATAACTGCCTTGCCAAAATCCAGGACTGGGTGAGTGCCAATTGGTTGAGGTTAAACCCTGACAAGACCAAGATGTTGGTTGTGGATCTGTGTCATAGGGTTGAGGGAAAACTGGTGGGGCAGATTTCTGGGCTTTGACTCAGGGACAGTCAGCTGCTGACCTTCATTTATCTCATCTGTAACCAACACAAAGTGTAAACAATATGTATTCTGATGTTTAAATTTTACTCAATTGATAGCCTGCGTGTTATCCATCCCCTGTTGCCCCCTCCTCCGGAACTCACCGGAGACAAGCAGCTTGCTGCTCAGTGTGCCTTTCCTGGTGAAACAATTTCAATAAATAAATAAAATAAATAAATAAAGAAATAAAAAACGGGGTGCTCAATATGGGCATTATTTTTGATGAAGGGCTGATGCTTAAATCCCAGGTGTCGGACATTGTTAAATCCTCTTTTTACCATTTGAGGAATATCACCCAGATTAAACACCTATTTATTTATTTATTAAAGTAGTTTCAATATGAGAGGCACACTGAGCAACAAGATGCTCGTCTCCCGGTGCGACCTGTGGGGAGGGTGTGTAGAGGGTTGGACACGCATGTTATCAACTGAGTAAATAACAGAGGCAAATAGCAGCATATGGATAGAATTGCATTAAACTACAAGCAACAACACATAGAGTACATTGGCTATTGTATGGAGCATATAACAATTACCTGACACATAGCATCAATACAAGAGAAAATTTAGCACACAGTAATATGCAGGTATAAGCAACAGGAGACACAGAACACGTGATGGTGGAGGACAAAAGGCACATGACAAAAGTGGATAGGTTGGGGCTATATGCCAGCATTTATAGCTAAGCTAAGGCCACTGGTCAGGCAGTGGAGAGGGGAGCAATTGGCGCATGGCCGAATCAGGTACAGGAGCAATTAGTGGTGAGGAAGTTAGCTAGGGTGGTAGAAAGAGAGTGGGCAGAGGAGGAATGCTATATTTGAGGTGGGAGATCATTCCATGGCTTGGGTAACTGGTGTGAGAAGGCGGCTTGCCTGGCAGTAGTCTTCCACTTAGGGATTAATAGTTGGCGGTAGTCACAGGAACTAAGATAATGGGTGGGGGAGGGAGCAGCTGAGAGCACAGAGGACAGGTAGGAAGGGATGGTGACCTAGCCCAGCCCAATGAACTTCCAACATTGGTCCATACCTTTGTGACCTGCTGCCTTGAATATTGCAATTGTCTATACTTAGGGCTCCTGGGGGTTGACATTTGCCACCTGCAGCTTGTGCAGAATGCAGTGGCTAGGCTGTTGACTGGCTTATCTTGAGCATGTCATGTTATGCATGTGCTCCGTGACCTGCATTGGCTGCTGGTTCAGTGGTGAATCACCTTCAGGATCAGTTTGCTGACCTATAATGCCCTTCATGGGCAGAGTCCGCGTTACTTGCAAGAACTCCTGCATCCTTACTGCTCCCACACCCACTCCACTCCACCGATGAAGGATTGCTAGAGAATCCCAGGGTAAGCTTGAAGACTTCTGGTGCCAGAGCTTTTTGGTTTATAGCCCCTACCATGTGGAATTCTCTACCTCATTTGATAAGAGATTTCCTGACCATTTAAAGTGGCGTTAAAAAGACATCTGTTTAATGTCACCTTCTTAGATCATGGATGAATTAATGTTCTTGGAATACAGTTGATTATATATGTTTTTAAATTGTGTATGCATTTTTAAATTGTTGTTTTATTTTTTTATTATTTGTACAAGCGCTTGGATAAATTTTGACTTGCACTTTTTAAAAATAAAATGAGTTGAGTTGAGTAGTTGGATATGATAGACTTGTGGCCTGTACCACTGATACAGTACTATGCTACTGTGTAATTATGTGAGCTGGAACTGATGACTGATGATGGTAATGTATGGGGATGACTCCCTCCCACTGCAGGAAAATTCAGCATGATAACACATTGATATCGACATACAGTATGTGTAGGAGGAAGCAGTATAGTGCAGTTGTTTTAGGCTCTGTGCTGCAAACCTGGATATCTGGGTTTGAATCCCACAGCCCCCACTTGCATACTGTGAGACCCAGAGCAAGTCACTTAACTTCCTTGTGCTCCCAGGTCGCACCTGTAAACAAGCTTTCAGCTTAGTGTGTCTCTCCTGGTAAAATAACATATAAAAAAGTACAGCATGTGTACTGATTGTATGAGCTAGTATACCTTGTTGAATTCCATGGGCTCGATTTTCAAAGGAGGGCACAGGGCTTGTATCAAGCCCTGCATCCTACCCTTTTTTTGTCACAGCTGCACCAAACAGTAAGCAGTGTCAGTGGCTCAGTAGATAGCATGCTTGCCTCTGAGGCCGGGAGATCAGAGGGCTGTGGGTTCAGTTCCCACATCTGGCACTTGGGTTAATATCCCAGTACTGACACTGTAATGCAGCATGAGAGGGGTGCTGCATTTCTGAGGTGCCGTCTCTCGGATGAGACGTTAAACCGAGGTCCCATCTGCCTGGATTGGTGGTAGTTCAGGTGGATGTTAAAGATCCCATGGCACTTATCGAAAAGAGTAGGGGAATTTCCCCAGTGTCCTGGCAAATTTCCCTCATTCACTAAAAATACCACCAACAGCTTAATCTGGTTCAAGGTCAGTTGGCATTCATCTGTATCCCCCTCCTCCGGGTCGTGCCTGAAAATAGGCAGGATTTGTCTAGTGCACTTACCCGGTCAACAAAAGCTAAATAAATAAATAAAATAAATAAATAAACACCTTTGCCTCAACTGTGCCAAATATTAGTAGGTTGGGCTTACTTATGACTGCTTAACTGATTTATGGCAGTTTGTACCAAATATTTTGTGTAAACCCCATAAATTGACCCAAGCTAGACCAGCAAAAAGCTGGTCTAACTTGTGGCAATTGTTGCACATGATAGAAAATCCTGACTGCTGGCTTGGAGAATGCTTCAAGCTCCTTGCACCACATGTTTGGCACAACTGGGGCTTGTGGCATTCAGCACCGTCTGAAAATCTGGCCCTGTGTTTTTAAGCCTGACCCAATAGTAACTGAATGAATATTTACCATCTGGATTGTGTATACATATAAACAGACTGATCATGTAGGAAGCACTATGTGTCACACAAAAGTGATCTATTAGTACACATACTAGCAGGTCTCGTGCAGTGGGATGCAGCCTGGAGAAGAGAGACAGTCAGCTGTCCTTATCAGCCACAACAGTGGAAGACCACAACTTGGAGAGCATCCAGATGACTCCACAAATATTACACAACTGGCTCTAACACTTATGTTTGAAAGCATTCCCTTACCAAAATCTAAGAATGCCTTTTAACTTACACAATATACTGTACACACAAAATGATGCCAACAGTATGACAAATTGTATACATTATTTATCAGCTCATACATCTTAGACAGAAAACCCTCCACTGATCACCTGGAAGATTTTTGTGGTCTGACCTGAAATTTATGAATAACGAATCTTGATAGTAGTTCTGAACAATGAAAAACACGAAGCATCAAGACACAGTTCACATAAGCATGTACAGAATAAAATAATGTAACATAAGTATCTGACCTATAAGGAGTCACATTTTATTAAGTGTTACTAGGTACATAAGGCAGAAGAAGATTATTGGACCTGATGGTACTACTCCCACTTTTCAGCACTAGCATTTAAAAATGTAACCTGTTTGGATTAGATCATTTGTTTTTTAAATTTCTTGTCTGTGCAATTATACTGCTAATTACAAGCTGAGGTAACCCATTCCAGATTCCTACAATTTTTTGTGAAAAAAATAATTTTCATTTTGTCATTTAAAAAAATGTGGGTTTAATTTGCAGATCCCCTAGTCATTTTACTAGATAATTTAAATTGTAGTCACATGCTACACTTTAATTCCTCATCCTTAATTACATTATACATTAATAGAAGATCTCTTCTTATTCTTCATGTCTTGAGGCCCATTAGGCCCAGACTATCCATTGTATCCTCATAATTAATTTTTATCCGGTTTACTGTTCTTCATTGGATTTCTTATTAATAATAGCTTGTCTTTGGATAAGCTAGGTGACCAAAATTGTGAGGCATAGTCCAGTATTCATTGGATAAGGTTTCCATATACCTTAAAGACAAAAGCACTTTTGACTATCTGGACATAATATTTCTTTTGATGCAGCCTATGATTCTCATAGCTCTCTATGCCGCTTTGGGGCACTGATCTGAACAACGTAGAGTGCTATTTATTAAAATACCAATGTCCTTTTCTGGTGTGGTCTCAAATCATTTCTTATTTTTCAGGCAATATGAGTGGTTAGTATACTTTCTACCCAACTGCATTGCAGAACCTCACATTTTTCTATGTACAGTTTCATTCTGCAGGTTTTCTTTCTATAAGACATACTTGCTCATATCATTATGGGTCCACAGTACCACCAATATTTTGTTACCCTCAGCTCACAGTTTGCTACATTCAAGGAATGTTTAGAAACTGCTGTCCAGATCAGTTTGTATATCCATTATAATGATTTACATATGAACATATGAAATAGCCGGCAGAAAAGGCTCACAGATCTATCATGTCTGCCCTAGTGTGTAGCTCCCAGTTTAATACCACTGTAGATCCCACTCAATCCCCTTCCTCCATCCCCTCTCCCAGGCTTATCCCCCATAATGTTCTTGTCTGTACTTACCCTACCCTGGACTCTATCCCATCCCCAACAAAAGCTCTCAATTTGATTAACTCCTCACAGTGTGTTCCATCCCACCTCCACACTCTTTGTGAAGTAGTCCTTCCTCATCTGCCTCCTGAACCCCCCTTCTTCCAACTTCAGACCGTGCCCCCAGTGACCCTTCCCCCATTTAAGTGGAGCAATCCTCCTGCTCTGACTTTGTTTATGCCTTAAAAGTATTTAAATGTCTCTATAATGTCCCCTCTTTCCCTTCTCTCCTCCAGCGAGTACATGTTTAGCTGCCTCAATCTTTCATCATAAGGCATCTCCCCCAGCCTCATGATAATTTTTGTCACCCTATATCACTGCAACCCCTCCAGCAGTCTCAGATCCTTCTTGAAGTAAGGGCACCAGTACTGTACACAGTACTTCAAGTGTGGCCTCACCAGTGATCTATACAAGGGTAGAATGACCTCATCTTTCTGGAGGTGATCCCTCTGGCAATGCACCCCAGCATCCAATTTGCCCTTGCTGCCACCCTCCTACAATGTTCCGATACCTTGATGTTCCCTGTAACTAGTACCCCCCGGTCCCTTCCCTCCTCTGAAGCTGCTACCTGCATTCTCCCCAGCCAGTAACTGATCCTCGTATTTCCCTCTCTGAGGTGCATGACCATGCACATTTTGGTGTTAAACCCCAATCTCCACTCCTCTGTACAGTGTTTGAGTTAGCTAGATCCTCCCCGAGTGCCTGCCTCCCTTCCTCAATGTCCACTTTTGTACAAATCTTTGTGTCATCAGTGAACAGGCTGCTCTTACACGTGACCCCCTCTGCAATGTCCCCAGTGAAGATATTGAACAAAACCAGGTCCAACACAGAATCCTGTGGTACCCCACTAGTCACTGGCCTTGTCTTGGATGTCCCCCCTTACAATGACCTTTTTCTACCTGCCTTAAAGCCAGCTCAATCCATCCCCCAAGCCCCCCAGGTTCCTCAACTGCTCAGTAACCTCCCATGCAGCACTGAGTCAAAAGTCTTCCTGAAGTCCAGATACAGAACATCCACAGCATGGCCTTAATCAGCCACCTTAGTGACCCAGTTGAAGAAGTTGATTAGGTTAGTCTAGCAAGAGCTTCCTGAGACAAACCCATGCTGTCTCCTGTACTGTAGTCCATTATTATCTAGAGAGGTTATCAACCACTCTTTCAAAATGGTCTCCAACAACTTCCCTACTATAGAAGTCAAGCTCACTCATCTGTAATTGCCCGGTTCGTCCTTGGGCCCACACTTTTAGAGGGGCACCACCTGAGCCATTCTCCTGTCTCTGGGCACATTACCCATCTACAAGGAGGTGTTAAACATGTCTGCAAGAGGGCCTGCCAACATGTCTGCTAGTTCCTTAAGGACTTTTGGATGCACACCATCCAGTCGTGGTGCCTTTTCTACCCACAAGGTTTTGAGGTCTTTCAGAACTATATCCTACTGAATGACCCCATCTGTTTTCTCTGTCCCCCCCCCTCCACACTTCCCTCCTTTTCCTTGTGGTACTGGTATATCCTTTTCTTTCATGAACACTGAGCAGAAGTACTCGCTGAGTGCCTCCACCTGGTCTTCCCCTTTTTTTGCCCATCCCCACCTCTTGATTCTAACAATCTTGTCCCTAGAACTCCTTTTCTCCCTTATACTGTATATTTGAAGAACTCCTTCTCCCCCTCTCTGATCCCCCGAGCCAATTTCAGCTCTTTTGCTGCCTTGGTTGCCTGACTACCCTATTCACTTCCCTAGATGTCTTTGTGAACACCGCTCTACCTTCTTCTTGCCCTGATTTTCTGAACCTGGTGAATGCCAGTCTCTTTTACCTCACCTTCTCCTCCACTTCCTTGCTGAGCCTGCTAGGCTTTTTTGACCTGGACTGCTTACTCTGGGACTTGGCACACATGTGTGTGGCCTCATTCAGATCCCTCTTAAAGAGCTAGTGTACTGCTTGGGATTAATAATAAGTTTCAGATGCAGTCAGCTATCACTTCTTATATCGAAAGTATTTTTTATTTTCTGTTTGTTAATTAGAAGATTTTCCACCTAGCAGTACTGGGGTGATGTGTGAAGCAGCATTCTGTCTGGAGGAAAAAAAAGTCAGTTCTGTTCTTCCCACTACATCATCAGAAATGAGACCTAATACCTTGAGGCACCACAATCCTTGCCGCCTGAACTGTGACTCTCACAAGCTACCAATCAAAATGCAGGAAATTGTGACATCACTAGTAACTATGGAGAGCCAGTCCCTTCTGCGTCATATGAAAGTGAAACCTGGCAGTGAGAGATGTTTCTTATTGGCTACTAGTGATGTCATAGTCAGTCTGGTCTCACTGCTGATGTAGCGGGAGGAACACAACTGACTTTTTTTCCCCTCCAGATAGAGTGCTGCTCCACACATCACCCAGTACTTCAAGGTAGAAAATCTTCTAATCAGCAAACAGAAAAGAAAAAAAAATACTTGAGATATAAGAAGTGATAGCTGACTACATCCGAAAGATACAATTAATTGCAGGCAGTTTCCAGGCAGTACACTAGCTCTTTAATGATTGCCCACTAGTGTTCAGCATCCATCCCTGGGCTAATTCCAGCTAAATACCCCTCTAGGATGTTGCCCATCCTGGCAACATCTGCCTTCCTGAATTCTACCACTCATGTCCTGGTTTTAGCCAACTCCCTCCCTGTGTTGAGGAGGAACCACACTAAGCAGTGGTCGCTTCCTGCTAGTGGGTCCTATAGAACCACATCCTGCACTTGGTCCTCATTTGTTTGCACAATATGCAGTATGTTCCTCTCCCTGGTAGGCTTCATCATTCACTGCACTAAGAAGCTCTCCTGGATAGCCTCCAGCAGGACCTGTTCCCTGGCATTTGTGGTAGTTACCGTCCATCAGTCAACCCCAGGTAGCTTGAAGTCATCCACTATAACTGCACTCCCCTTGCTACTGACCTTCCTAATTTACTCCCACAGCTCCCTGTCCACCTCCCCGCTTTGTAAGGGTGACCTGTACACCACCTCATCCTGATCTTCTTACCTTTGGAGCTTTGGAGAAGTACCCATACAGCTTCTGGCCTCCCCTCTTCCCCCTCCTCCCTGGTACACAGTATTCCTTCCTTAATGTAAACAGCTACCCCTCCCCTCTTCTCTCTTCCAGTCCCTGTGATGCACCTTGTATGCCAAGATTTGGAGATCCTAGTCATGGTATTGGGTGGCACAGGTTTCTGAGATGGAGGTAATATCTACCTCCCCTTCTGCCATCATTGCCTGGAGCTCTGCTACCTTACATAGAAACATTGAAGATGACAGTAGATAAGGACTTCAAGGCCCATCCAGTCTGCTCATTTTTTTTACCTTATGCATGTGCCATAGGCCTGTACTCTGCCAATTGCCTGTCTATTCATAGTTCATAGTCAAACCTTGTTTGCCCTGCTTCTTGCATTCTAGGATACAACAGGCCACCTTGTACCTTTCCTCTCCTGCCCCTGTCTTTCCCCAATACACTTCTTCCTTGGTAGATTCCCCTTACTCTCTTCCTCCATTTCTGGGGGGTGAGGTCTTCCAATCTCCCCTGCTAAGAAAGTCCCTCTTGTAGTCCCACTCTGCCCTCCCATCAGTTTAAACTTAGTTTTAATGTAATTCTCCAGCCCTTATTTCAACTTCTTTGTACCATCGATGCTGAGATGCAGCCTAGCCTTGGCGTAAAGCCCCTTATTCTTCCATGTCTCTCCCCACTCCCCTACTACCCTGTACCCCATTTCTGCAAACCACCCCCCAGTCACCTATTGAACTCCTCTATTCTTAGTTCTTATAACAATATTGGTCTGAACATTGATCCCTGGGAAGTGTCAATACTCTCTGGAAGTTGATCCATGGGAAACTCCAGTACTCACTGGAAGTTCTAAAAATAAATTACCATTTAATGTCACACTCTGTGTCCATCCTTATGGCCAGTTTTTGATCCAAACTAAGATGTTCATATTTATGCCAATTTATAAATGTTTCTCTAGACTGCTTTTGTGTGGTACTATGTGAAGTGCCTTGGAAAAAGCAAAATCAAATGTAGTGGTATTGAAGGCTCTTAACTATTACTAATTAGATCACAAAATGTCAGCTAATTTGTAATGCATGATCTACCTGCTGTAAAACCATGCTGGGATTTGTCAGTGATCTTTTATTATAGACTGAGTGATTTTTCTAAGTATTGACATGAGGCCGATCATGTGGTAGATTGATGGGTCAGATGTATTCCCTTTTTAGGGCTTTGGGCCAAGCCTACAGCCTCTTTGGGATCACTCAGTAGTTCTAAAAAGTGCCAGTCATGGAACCTTCCATTGGACTTTCAGAAGTATCCTTCCAAAAGCCCAATGTAGCTTGAAACCCCTCTGTCATTATCGGCCGCTACAGAATAAGAGCTGCACTATTTCAGCAGTTACTTCTGTATTCTGTGGCATGAACTGCTGGTGCCATCATGTTGTGAATGGCAAAATGCCATTCACCACAACTGCACATGCATGAGTACCATGCATGCACAGTTGCGTCACCGCCACCAGCACAGACAACAAAGAAAACCATCTTGCACCCAGCCATTGCTGCTGTCCTCCCCTCTCTCTCCATTCCCATCACCGTGCTGACATCGGGGTCCCCAGTGCCTGTGTTGACATTATGTAGCCCCCTCCACTCATGTGGCACACTGGTAATCCACCCCAGTGTGCCCAAATGTATTTTTTCCACCACCCCCTGCTGACAACGGGGTGCACAATCTCTGTGTTGGCATCATGTACCGCCCCCACTCATGTGGCACACTGGAAGCCCACCCCAGTGTGTTCAAATGTCTTTTTTTGTTGCTTCCTATAAATAAAGAAAACAGTCTCCAAACATGTTTTTCTTTCTGTAAAAAAGAAAATGGTCCTTTGTCATTGCCACAGTTCCCCTCCTCCATCTCCACCATCCCACGGAGCACCCACCTCCCCTTACCCCCCTTACCCCATACTTACCTCCGGAGGTTGGCACTGTCATCTTCTCCAGATCAGGACACGTCTGCACTCTTCAAAGTAGAAACGCAAACTGAAGAATCAAAGGTAACCATGCTACAATGCCATTCAATGAGATTTTAACCTTATGTTAATAAATCAGACATTTTTTTGAATTTTGGCCCCAAATTTTCAACATGGGGTTCTTGGGACCACACCTCATGAAAACTTTCACTGTCATTTCATTACTCAGTCCCAAAAGGTGATTTCACCATCACTGCACGGAATCACCTTTTGGGACCGATTCACAAAATGATAGTGGCACTGTTCATAAGGTGGGGTCCCAAAAAGCCCATGTTTCAATTTTGGTGAAAAAATTCCAAAAATGACTGCATTACAAGCATGCATTGTGCAACTTCTACGCACACTCCTAACTTTGCCAATTTTTTATATTTTCACTCAACATTGCCATTTTTGTACACCTTCTTTTTAACAGTACAGCTGTCATTTATCACATCCTACCCAAATTGTGTTTTCGCATCTGTGGCACAGAATGGCGCAGTCACTCAGTGAAATCACCTTTCAGAATAAGTGAAAAAAATGACATTGGAACTATTCATGAAGAGGTGTCCCAAAAAGGCCATGTTGCAAACTTGGTGTAATACCTCTAAAAATTGGCTAAGTTACACCCAGGCATTCAATAATCTCTATGCACACATGTAACTTTGCTCACCTGGCAACTTGTCACAGCCCTATCAGCTCTGGCCAGAACTTCTTAATGAAAGGCACTACCAGTGATCTTCTCCAGTCAAATCTGACCTGACCTTGTCATGGCTTGCTGAGCTTAACTCACAGTTCAACTGAACTATAAAAACTAATAACACTTTTCTAGATCATGGTGAGGAAAAACTAACTAAATAAATAACTAATGCAAGTAAGAAGAACAAAAATGAAGAGATTTATGGGCACCTTGGGCTAAGCTGGGGGGCACAGGATGTTGTTTGTTTAAAAGACTCGGCTAACACAAAATCTAAAAATTGCACTACAAAATGTACAACTTCACTACATGAAGAGTTTTCAAGCAAAATATCTCTCAGCAGTATCCAGTGAGGATGGTGACTGAATATGAATGACCGTCAAAACGGAGACTCATATTCAATGTTTTCCTCCTGGGCTTCCCTGCAAGGGTATCAACCCTTTGCGAATGCGAGGGAAGTAAAGGGTGATAGGAAAGGGCTGATAGTGAGGGGAAAGAGAGGTATAGGGAAGAGGTTTAGAGGGACTCATGTGCCTGCTGCTGCCGAATTAGCCATGTGGTGTGGTGGTGTGGGTGGCTAGCTCTGGTTCAGCAGGTACTAGGTTTAGGACTGGAGCATGGCAATTTTGCCACTGCCTGTGACTGCAGCACTTAATGTTTTTGTGCTGTAGGTATTTTGCCCCCTCCCTAACATGCACCCCACTGGAGTTGAGAATCTATATTCAGGGAGGTGTGGGGGGGCAAAGCAAAAGCACTTTTACATATTCCGAATGTCGGGTTACTTGAGAATGCATGTTACTGATTTGCTTTTCAGTGATATACACTCGCCATAATAGTGATCACTATTTTGCAATATCTGTTATGACATAGAACCTTTCTCAGCATGTTATCAGTCACTAAACAGCAGACAAACATCTGGGGAACAAAATGCAGCAGCCATGCAGAGTATGCAAATACCTGTGGAAAAAACACTATCACACAGGTTCAAAAATCTGAATATTAATGTGTCTCTAAATAGTGTTTTAGGTGCTATTTCTTAGCATATCAGTCTCAGTCAGAAACAAAACAGCATCAGATGATCGTACAAATATCCAACCAAAAAGAACCCTGTCATAAATGTTACTTTCAAACACTTCAGTTTACAATATCTGCACAAACTGAGATAACAATAATGTTTTACAGTCAATGAAATTTACAGGTAAGCTGGATCTAAAGTTGCCAGTTAGCAAACAGAATATTGATCTGCCTTGCTCCTGAATGACCTAGCAATATGATCTGGCTCCCATGACTTCCAGAAATGACCTCCAATTTGCCATGAAGCTTCTGAGAGAATTTGAAGTCTCACTAAAAACTGATTTCAAAAAACCTCTGAACAGGGAAAATACTCTGTACTTGAAACCATGTACTAGGTACAATATTATTTCAGAAGTAATATTCTCTACATGCTAAAGCTGTGCAGAATGTTCAGATTCCAATGGAATAGAATTCTGTAGAATATTATAAAATCCCATGGAATTCTGTTGGTAGCTGAATTCTGACATTTCTCAAACATAATGGTTTCCCTGGATTAATAATCCACAGTTTAAATAAACTGGATTTTTTTTGTATGTGATCCACAGATAATTGCTCACTATTTGGTCAGAGACAAGAGTGACCACAGAGGAGGAAGTCGCTACAGGGGAATGGGAATGGAGACCAGCCAAAATATCGGAGGATCAGTGGGACTGGTTATCAGCCAGAGAGTTGGCATTGCAGCACCACCAGAGACTGGAGAGTGAATCAGAGGGAGTCTGGAGATGATAACAGAGGGCTGAGTGATTTGTTCTGCTTTTCTGTTCATTTGATCAGAATTAAGTTGTACTTGTGCCAGAAGAGCCAGGTCTTGTGAGAGTGTGAGAGAGGGTCAGATACTGGAGGGTGGTTGAATTTTATAGTTTTTGCCTAGTAATATCTCAGGGGCTCACCAAAGTAGTTTGCTTAAGGAGACTCATATTAAATAACAAACTCACCTCAAAGAAATAAGTTGTGAAAGAGAACCTTGCTAGAAAGTAAGGCACAATGGTGGGCTGATTGTTTTTCTTTCCTTATGGGGTACTCAGGGACCTGAAGCACCCACCCACCCTCCCCGGCTCTCCTACTTTTGTAGGTCTCTGTTAGAGTGATGTTTCCTGCCACTGCACAGGACGGGACTCCAACCTAGTGGTTAACACTGCCCCTCAGAAACTTTTACTCTAGCAGAACAACTGAAGGGTAGCCTGTTCATAAGGCAAGTCCTTGCAGAAGGGGCAGAAAAAAGAGGGTTAGAGAAGGAGTCAGGTACAAGAAGGAGAGGGGAAAGAGAAGAGAAAGAGAGACAGAGAAAAAAAGGATAAAATTGTGAATCATGTTTGGGATATATGGCTAATCAGAGGACACGGTGAAATAGTTACCAACTGGAGGGTTAGAGATCAAAAAGGAGGAGATATAGACAAGTGAGGGAAGATGCAGGGAGTGGTGCAGCGCAGTGGGTGCGGAGAAGCAGTCTTCTGGAGAACATTCTGGGTGCTGTGGTGTTGCACCATATGCAGGCACCTCTCAGGACTGAGAGCAGAGGTGGCCAGTATCCAGGCTGAGCTGGCAGGAGTGCTGGCAACCATCACTCCCACCCAGAGATAACCATGTCCCCAGCCACTGCCACAAAGGATACCCTGGCAGGGGGCTGGGTGGACTACAGTAGACTCAGGGAGACTGAGAAAGCTACGAAAAAAGCACATCCCCAATTCGGTCCAACTTAATAACTCATACACTGTTTTCGAGCAGTGGGACAGTCCCATATGGAAACCTGAGGTTGTGACCAGGGAGGATGGGCAGGTCATCCAGGAGGGAGACCCAGGGGTGGGTGGCAAAGTACCCTAGAAGAGGAACAAACTAATTCTGTTGGGGGACTCAATTGATAGGGGAATGGACTTGGGCATGGGTGGCGAGGTATAAAGGGAGGTAAAGTGTCTTCCAGGAGGCACAGGTAGGAAGGAGGGTGAGTGGATCCAGAGGATTGCCACAGCAACTGCAAGGAGAGGAGGACTGTAGCTCATTGTCCAGTTGGGAACAAATGACCTAGCTGAAAATGAGGTGGACACAGGGCAGGTAGAGGAAGACTTCAGAGTGTTAGAAAGGCACCTTGGAGAAGTGGCAAGCTCTGTAACTTTATCAGAGGTGCTGCTGCTCAAAGGAATTAGGGAGGCTAGGGATCTGCACATCAGAAGCATCAACACTTGGTTGAAGTGCTGGTGTGGGGAACAGGGTTTTAGCTTCATTAGAGACTGGGGATCCACATGGAACGATACAGATATGTACAATGTTGACAGCTTGCATCCATCTGGGAAGGGGACAGCAGTCCTCAATGAAAAGTTTGGATGCTTCCTTACCAAGTATTTAAACTAGCTGGGGGGGGGGCAAATGAGAACAGGGAGTCTCACGCAGCCTACCACCAAAAGTTAGAACAGTTAGAAAGAGATATAAAATAAGTAAGATGGTAGCAGATAGAGCTAAACAAGTTCTTTTTTTTTTGAACTTGTAAATTTTATTATGAGATGATTTGAAACAGATAATCATAAATACATGGCTTTCAGTTTAGGTACGGCTGCAGTAAAAAGTTTCAACATAAATAGTTGATGACAAAACTGTTATACAGTCTATAACATAGTGTCTTAATCTGTTGCAGATAACATTCTCAGGAAAGTGTGAATCCCAGTGATCCAGCAAACTAAATAAAAAAAATTTCCTTCAGCTTCTTACCACATCTCCATGTTCGAAGTACCCAGTAACAGAGATCACATATACCAGAGGTCCAATACATCCATAGTGAATGCAGTGGCACATGAGGTGGGTGTCTGAATCAAGAAACCATCCAAAATGGTGACATGATGTGGGCAAAAGCCCAAAAGGTGAGGAGGCAGGGAGGGTGACCGGATGTTGTGGGGTGGGTGACCCTAGTGACAGGATGTTGCTGTATGTATACGCGTGTGGGGGGGGCGATCATGGTGAGCATGGCCTGGGAGAGGGCAGAGGGGATGTAGGGGGTGGTGCTACAGCCAGCTGCCAAGCTACGCCATGGCGTCAGGGGTTGGGCTCCACTTGCAGTGCGTGGGGTTCCGGGTTTGGGGGTCTGGGTCAGGGTGCTAATGCGTTTTTGTTGGGCCCCGCCCAAACTTTTTTTTTGCTTTGCCCCTCCGACAGTTGAGACCCTTTAGCAAGGGGTGGGGCAAAGCCCATGTGGGGTGGGGGCGCAGAACCATCCTCAGAAAGCAAAGGATTTAAGTCCCCAGCACCATTCTTCCATGCACCGGGGAATGACAGGGTGGTGAAATTGTTTTTGCCGCGGTAATGTTGCGATAATGCAAGTCTCCCTTTGGCACAAGCCATTATGACATAGAACCACGAATGCCACAGTCCATTAATAAAGTCTATTATTAAACTAAAAAAATGCAAAGTGTCTGTCTCATTTCTTATCTTGTATAATATACAATATTCAGACCTTATGTAGCCAGTATTTCTTCTTAAAGCACATTGATTTATAAACTGATTATAAACTCTTAAGAAAACGTTTCTACTGCATGCAATGGAAAAGAGAAAAAAATTCAAAAAGTGGAAAAAAGTACCTGGATAGGTCATTTACTAACAGAGATAAACTGGAATTTTTAACCAGTTAATAACTGATCTAAGACTGAAATGCTTCATTTTTCCTGTACAAAATCAAAGTACGGGAGCCACCTGGAATTATAGGTATTCACCTGGAGATTCAAATGGGCAGTGACAGCCTCCACCTCCTTTACTTAGCCTAAACAAATTCTGAAGGGTATGGAATCCAAATGGAGGCATCAAAAGAGGGAAGCAAGAGTTAGAGAGAGGAAACAGGCGGGCAGTCGAGGGAATAGAAGTTGGACAGGCAGCAACATGTGGAAGGCAATGTATACAAATACCTGCAGCCTGATTAACAAAATCCCAGACCTAGTGGCCATGATGGTAGAGACTGACCAGACATAGTGGCAATAATAGAAACATGATACACTGGAAAACACAACTGGGAGGTAGGTGTACCAGGCTATGCACTGTTCAGAAGGGATAGGGAAGGTAAAAAAAGGGGGAGGGGTAGCCCTGTCCATCAGGGAAGATATAAAAGCAACTCTGGTAAAGCGTACACCCTTGAACCAGGCAATGGCACAGCAATTTAAACAGGGGTAGTCTACAGACCCCCAGCTCAGAAGAAGGTGGTGGATAAAGTGATAGTGAAGTAAATACAAGATATGGCAATACAAGGGGAAGTGCTGCTGCTGGGTGATCTCAATATGCCAGATGTGGATTGGTCCATCCCAGCAGAAGCCACAGCCAGGAGCCATCTTTGACTCCCTGCAGAGGGCAGGCCTCAGGCAGTTAGTGAAATAACCCACAAGGCACAGAGCACTCCTGGATCTAGTCCTGACCAATGGAGACAGAATCACAGACACCCAGGTGGATGGTCACTTCTGGGCCGGTGACCATCACACAGTATGGTTTGACATAGGTACAGGGTCACAGTCCAGTCAAGCAAGGGTTTTGGATTTCAGGAGGGCAGACTTTGCTAGGATAGAAATGGCTATCAAAGAAGCACTGGAAAGGACAGAGGAAGGAGGAGGGTTGAGGAGCAGTGGGCAAACATAAAAGGAGCCATAGCGGATTTGACAAACCAGTGTGTTAGTCTTAGAAACAAAGAAAAATAAAGAAGAAACCACCATGGTTCTCAAGAGAGGTAGCAAAGAAAGGTATGTACCAAGAGGGTGGCATCCAAAAAGTATAAGGGGACACAAAAGGAAGATGATAGGGTGATGTACCTTAATTGTCTGAAGGAATCAGGGAAAGTTGTTAGGAGTGCAAAGGTGCAAACAGAAGAAAGACTAGTACAGACAGTGAAGAGAGGGGAAAATCATTCTATAGGTACATCAATGAAAGAAGAATGTCTAGTGGTGATTGTAAGGCTCAGAGAGGAAGATGGGGATTGGATAGAGGGAAACCAGGAAAAGGTGTCAATGATGAACAAATACTTCAGTTTGGTATTCACTGAGGAAAGGGAGGGGCAAGAGCCACAGCTAGATACCAAAAACAAAGTAGGGAGGGAGGTGGGCACATGTCAATTTATGGAAGGTAGAATCCTAGATAAGCTCCCAAAATTAAGGTAGACAAAGTAATTGGACCAGATGGCATACATCCCAGGATATTGAGGGAACTAAGGATGGAGCTAGGAGAACCACTGGCAGCCATGTTCAGTGAGTCACTTAACACATGGGTGGTTCCAGAGGACTGGAGGAGGACATACATGGTTCCCCTACACAAAAATGATAGTGAGGAGGAGGCAGTGAATTACAGGCCAGTCAGCCTCACCTCAATAGTAATGAAAATAATGGAGGCATTGCTTAAGGAGAGGATTGTGGAATACTTGGTATCCACTGGTGCACAGGATCAAAAGCAGCATGGATTCAATGCAGGAAGATCATGTTAAACAGATCTGATAGATTTCTGGTGACATCACCACCTGAATGGCTGCTTGAACTAAGAGCTTCTCAACACCTGACCAGAATCTACATCCATCCTAACCCTTAAAAACTTATTCTAAAGATAAAGAAGTGACTTACTAGCCTACAATATGTCTACTCATCAGAAGTTTCATGATTCTGACACAAATTTCCCCCCAAAGTCAACAAAACAGTCTCTGCTAGACTGGCAGTGTACGGCAGCTGGGGTCTTCTCAAATGCTGTTGATACTTTTAACTTGCAAGGTTCTGAAGAAGAACCGGAGTGCACAATAACTTCCAAACAGCTTTGCAGCCAGCTACAAAAAAAATAGGGGATACCCTCAAACTCCTGGAGACCATGGTGTCCGATACTAGATGAAACCTACGGGTGATGGAAAAATGCACGTGGTCCCTGGAAACCTACCTTTCTGAATATACCCGAATAACAGACATCCACAACATTGCCCTGCTTGATCTACATCACCGAGAAACTGACTTGATGCATACGGTATAAGAATTTGAAAACAGGTACTGGAGAAATAATATACGTCTCCACAGACTACCAGAGAAAATGGAGATGGGTAACATGGTCTATTACATGGAGGGATTATTGCAGGAGATCCTGGCTTACCTAAGGATGAACCACTGCATATTATTCAAGCTCATATTAAATATTTCGTTTCCTGCCTACATGCACCAGGCTCACACTACTCTATGGGGAAGAGCTTACCTGTATAATATTGCACTGTTGCAGCCTCCACATGCATTACCCAAAGATGGCTTAAGGCAGTCCCCATCCCCACCCCATCCCTGACTTAGACACTTGGCTGACAAACTGTAAATAACTCTTTCTAATGGAATGGTTGACAGCTGACTGAAAAAAGTAAGTCCCAATGGCTCCTCTTCATGGACTACCTAGACATGACCGAGGGTACTCCTACCCTAGGACAAATAGCAAATTTACCTTAAAACTTACTTTGCCTACTTTGTAACCAAGGAGCATATTCATAAATGACCAGTGAACTCCAGGGAGTATTTACTATTTGAAATACTGCCATGCACTTTTTGTACCTTACTGTTTTTTTTCTTTTATAATGTTTTTTTTTCTAGATGGATTTATATATTGTCATGTCCCTCAAATAGAGAAGAGATATTTGTCAATTATGTAAGGAGGTCTTGTCCTCCTTATGGATTGTGTTTGGTACTCATGGTATTTTTCTTTTCTTATGTAATTGTTGTGCCAGCAACAAGCAGTTATTCTGTACAGAATTCTAATAAGAGACCTTGGGAGGGTGGGCAAAGCCCTTATACTCTAGATTAATTGTTGTGCAGTACGTGAGTTTAAATTTATGTATAAATTATAATTGTGCAAATGTCCCTGTGCCCATAGGTAGTTTGACAGTTTAAGCATTGCACCTAAGCATGACAGAACAATGTGGCCTGCTCATTTAGAAGATCCATAGGCTGGACCTCATTGTGGCATTTGCCACATGCCATTGTTTCTCCCAAACCAACCACCAACAGTTGACCTTCAGCAATTCATACCAGAATTTGACCAGCATGAAACCAGTGCTTGGACTGCAGATTGTAAATCAGGTACAGTGTATGGGAGAATTCCCTGCTGGTTGTGGCCAAACTGTTGAACTGCAGTTCAGAGGAGAGCAAATGTACACACAGAATAGATAGCACCAGCTGGGTTGAGTCCTGTTAATTTGATGTAAGCAAGCTGCCTCTCAAAACCTAAACAACCACCTTACTTCCTCTTCCTTAGCTGGGCATGGCACCTTAAATATGTAATCACAACAGTAAATATACTATAGCTTACAACTGTTATCATGATCCGCACTGTTTGGTGGTTGTTTATTCCCAGATGGCTGCCCACTGCAAGATTGGAAATTCGCTCTCCATCCCATTTGCTGAACCATATTACCAGCAAATACTCCTCAGCTGGGGCTAAAGGGACAATATCTTACTAAAAACAGAGCAGTGCCCTCTTGTTTTGATACACCATCCAGTGATCTGGAGATCTGAAGAGTGGTGAGGAGAGTGAGGGGGAACTGCAGGCCACAGCTCTTCCAAGCCCATCCAGTGTCCATGCCCTGTTGGTGGCTCCTTCTTCAGGGTGGTGCCAGAGCACCACCCCACCTTCATGAGCAGAACCCTACATGCCTGTGTAACCAAGGTAATGTCTACTGCAATGCTTAGAAGACTTTCTAGCAACACTAAGACCAGAAGTTGTTCAACATAAACCATCAATGAGGGTATGATTTACAACATGTAGGTTGTTTTACAAAGTTTTACTACTTTTATGACACCAGGATGCTTATTCTAAAAAAATGTTTCTTTACGTATGAAGATCTGCAATTGCTTTTCACAGACATGTAAACTGTGGGACGCTTATCATCATTGTTTCTGTTGCAAAGGATGAAGAGACTTAGAGTAGGCTATACGTACAAAGGGTTGGACACAAATGCAGATACGTATGTCACCTGCATCTGCATCCAGCTTAACACATCAAAATAGCCGTGGTGCTGTTTTCAATAAAATGCATCTGTTTGTGACAAAAAGTGATGATTTGCCAAAATGAAATATCTCTAAATTAAGTTGTTGTTAGACTGTTTGATAGAGGGTCTAACAGTTTCAAAAGAATTGCTATGTGAAAAGAGCAGCAGGTAGACTGCACACAGAACCCTTTAAAAATTGTTCCTGTACTTTCTTATGGCACTAGTTACACATTTCTAAGAGTTTTTGTCTCTATTGGCACTTGATTATGTTTCTGAGTTTCACTGAAACTATTTTTAATGAATTTATTTAAGCAGGTTAGCCCATCTCAAGAGTACTATCTTATCCTCAGAGAGCTCCTGCTTCTACCCATTTTAAGCAAGGTAGATGGAAGCTGTAGGAGGTTTACTTTTGATCACGGTCACACAGTGAGCAAGTGCTGCTAGAACTAGGCCATATGGCCTACCAGCTTATATTTGCACAACAGGAAATGAAGATGATTAAATGTAGCTGACATCATGCTATGCTACATTAAAGTTTATGTGAACGTGATATGTCAAAAAACTGCAACTAGGTATTTTAGAGAAGCAGTAAAATTGGCTTCATTTCTCCCTTTTGTTTGTTCATTTTGATGAAGGTTTGCAATCAGAACCAAATTCAATGGGTCTTTAAAAATGCTTTAGTGTTCTTCAGAAAATTATTCATTTCAGTTATTGCTGAACATGTTAACTGTTAACCAACATCAGTTTATAAGTTGCCAACATTCACTGACCAATGGCAAGTAATGTTTTATCTAAAAAACAGAAACCTAAAAAAACATTTAATGGGAATTTACTTGAAAACTGTATTAATACAGTATGAACATAACAAGTGAGTAATGAATCTATTTCTTTTAGTGTATCTATTGGCATGTATTTGTAAGACAACTATCAGTACATGTGAACTCTATGGTGAAACATAATGTAACATAGTCCAGTGTCACCTACTTGTAATCACCCTGATTATGAAATATTTTGTTTATAACCATCTATTTACAGTATCTATCTATCTATCTATCTATCTATCTATCTATCTATCTATCTATCTATCTATCTATCTGTCTATCATCTATCTATGTACAGTATCTATGTATCTATTTATCTTTCTAGCTGTCGATCTATCTGTTTACCTATCTGTCTGTCTGTCTGTCTGCCTGTCTGCCTGCCTATCTATCTATCTATCTATCTATCTATCTACCTATCTATCTGTCTATTTATATATATATCTATCTACTTTTCTATTAGTGTTAAATAGCAATAACTTTGGTAGCAAGGCCTAAGAGATTTATTCCAAAACCACACAGTGCAACTGTCATAGCTCTGCAGGGCAGGGGAACACATCTGGCAAATAAAACATAATGACTGTGACTGACTGAATCTAAAAGATAAAAACATCTATCATACACAATCATGTAACAAATGTGTGATGATTGGTTGCTGAGGGACTTATTAATGTGATATATTCTTTACCTGCTATGGGGGGAAAGTTGTCACAGTTGATGACAAGCAGATATTGTGTAAAATGTTCCAATCTGCCTTCCACCTGTATATTATTTTCATCCTACAAACTTGTAAAAATGCCTTCTACTCTCAGCAGGAATCAACTTGTACAGACAAGGAAAGTGCCCAAACTAGCAATAAATGTTGTCATATTGGCACCTTACTGTGAATGGCAAAAATTAACTTTCTTATTGCATGAGTACCTGAAAATTCCTTGTGACTCCAAATTTCAGTAACAGTTTCAGGAGAAAGATAAAGACTACTGAGTTAACACTGACAGAAATCCATAAGGCTTTTTTATCAGTATTATTTGGTCACGTTGAGATAGACTGTTGAATAAGTATTTCCCCCCTAAAATGACGACCCCCCCCCACCCAAAACAACCACCATTCATATGTACAATATTTTTCTTATCTGCTTGGACAGTTTTGTACTTGTATGACTTAAGATTCATACTCGTCTGCTTTGTAAACTCATCTCTCTCCCTTCTCCCATCCATCTGGAAATTAAATAATGTGCTTCATTTTAAATTATACAAATGTAGATTAGTTCTTAGCTAGGCAGAGCAATTCCTTTGTGCTCTCCTGTTTCAATGTGTTCTTGCATATGTGATGTACTGTGGAGTAAGTTTGAGGAAAATATTTTATGCAGTATTTACCTTTTTAAAATGTCACAGGAGTGCAACTAGAACCTGACAAAAGTATACTCTAAGGAACCTGCATGTGGTATTAAAAAATGGATGTGGAAATACCTTCTGAGCTGCTTTCCCAGTACAAAGTCAGCATTCATTCAGCTGCTCACTGCTGTTTTTGAAAATTAGGCCCATAAGGAGCTCTCAGTGAAACCATTATACATACTGTGGATACCCCAAGCAAAAACTATAATGTACTTTGGGTTCAGTGCAGAAACAAAATATCATCAGTCCAAAACATCCCAGACTTTTGTCTTTTTCAGGAACAGTTAGATTTTAGTATATTACAATATTAATAAATATACTGAGCCCTTCTACTCACATAGCTCATAAAAACCTTTTGGAAGTAACAAAAAATAATTAAATTTAAATAAACACCATTATGTTTGCAACAGTTGTATTTACAAAGATCAGTGTAAATACTAAATATACTGAGTGTTATTTTTATGCTGATGTGTATTTTCAAAATAATGCTCATTATTTAAAAAAAATTGACTTACAACTAAAATGTGTTTTTGTAACTGATTTCTCTTTCCTGTGTTCTCAGATCCAGAGTGTTCCATGAGAAACAGCATAATTAAGCTTGCCACTAAAAGGCAGGCCAGGTTGTCCCAGGGACCCAGCCAGAAACAAACAAGAAAGGGGGAGGATGGTAGGGAGAAGGTGAGGGACCAGGGAAGACTGGAGCGGCTTGTGACATCACAGGTGTGTCATTTGACTAGAGAATGGACTTGCTGGCCATTGCCAAGGGAGGGGCCACAAGCGGTCCTTAGAACTTCATAAGGGCCCACCGCCTGTTGGGAGCCCTCTTTCTTGGTGTAAATTCAGAGCTTGAACTCAGCACATTGTTGGCAAACTGATATAAGGCACTGAGGGCCTGGAGCCTTCTTGTAAGGCAACAGGCAGTAAGTGTTTGGCATTTTAATGTGGTGGTGTTTTATTGTTACATGCATTGGCTGAAATTGTTATGGCAATGTTCATGGTTGTTTAAAAAAAAGGAAAAGAGAAAGAAACAGAAACAGAAAGAAGCAGAGGAGGTTAGGGCAGGGTGTTGGCTGCTGGGCTCAGAGCTAGATTGCTTGCTTTGTCTGTCTGAGGTCCCGGTGGCATGCCCTAGTGTTTTTCTTGAAGCAAAATCACCCTGTGAAATGAAAAGGTGCTGTTTAGCATGGAGAGCTAGTGCAAGACTGTATATGTGGATGGGATGGGTAGGCTGAGAAAATGAGGGCAGCTGTTTGTTTTAAGCCACAATGGTGTTTCTGCAGTTTGGCATGGCTTGGAATTCAGGCAGGACCAACAGTGCAAGGGGCATGATGTGGTAAATCCAGTGTGAGTTTTGTGGGGCCATCGAGGCCACTTGGTGTAATTCATGCAGTGCTACCCACCCTATGAGGTGGCAGCAGCAAGGGAGAGGAGTGAATGGGCCAGCAGGCCCTAGGAAGGATTTTGAGTCTCACTGAGGCCCAGCCATGTGGTGGCCCCATTTTGGGGCTGTGTGACCCACCCTTGAGGCATTTTCTGCAGGAGTGAAGTGCAGCTGGCCATCAGGACATTAGGAAGGATTGGGGGCCACTGAGGCCAGCTGCATGGCCTGTCAGCTGTTTTTAGGGTGATGTCATCCACCCCTCAGGGTGCAGCTGGGCTGACAGGCCAAGGAAGAGGAAAGTGGTCACTGAGGCCAAGCGGTGTGGCATGGCCACCATTTTGAGGCTGGGGCCAGGGTAGATGGTACTGCATGTGCGAGTGCATGGAGACAGAGATTTTCCAAAGATAAGGGTAGGAGGTGGATGGGAGGAGCCTGGTAGGTGTGTAACAGTGTGTTTCTTTTCTGGGCACACAGCCTGGCCATTTGGTAATGCCAGGAGAGCATGGTGGGCAGGACACGTGGTAGCAGAGGACCTCTAGAGCTGGCATAGGAAGTGTGTGGTGGCTGTGGTTTGGCCTAATGGGGGAGCTCCAGGAGGAATGCTGGAGGGAGGAGCCAAAAAGGTTTTTAAATAAAAAATGGCTGCTGGGGATTTTAGACAGCGGATGCTTGGGCCGGGGCCTAGTGGAGGCAGGTGAGTTGGGGGCCCAGCCAATAGTTTGCTGAGGTGTTAGGCAGACCGAGAATTGAGGCATGGCTAAAATGAGAGGAATATCCAGCTAGTTCAAGGTCAAACAAAACAAAACAAAAATAAAAGGAAGAAAACGGACGAAAGCAATGTGAAGTGTGGGGGCCATCAAGGCTGGGGGGGTGTTTGGGGTGCCCCAGCTATCATGGGCCTAGGGAGGCAGGCTGGTGGGGTGCAGTACAGCACAAGGGGAAACAAGGCTAATAGGCCCTAGGGCAAGTACGGAATGCCATGGGGTGGCACAGGCCAGGGCCTGCTGAGACAGCCACTCCTAGGTGAGGCGGAGGGCCTCGCTCATACCTGTCATGCAGAGAAAAGGAGGATATAATGTCACTAGGCCAGAGAGGCTGGCTTCTAGGCACTCATGGGAGGGGATGGCCCAGGAACTGGAAGGACGGCCTGGATAGACAGGGAAAGTGATGGGGGAGGGCAAGGCAGCTCCCAGAGGGGCCCCAAATGTGGGAGATGATTCAGCATCATGGCTGCATGGTGGTGGGGTTCCCAGCATTACAGAGTTGAGGGGGTTTTGTGTGGGAGCAGCACCCCAGGGGCACTAGCATGGGGGCCTGGTGGCACTGGGGAGCCAGGCATGGGGCAGCTGTATGCCAAGAGTGGCCAGGTTCAGAGGCCTAGGGGCAGAACAGTATGGACAGGTCTGAGTGGTTGTCTAGGAGCATGGGGCATGACAGGAGATAGGCACAGTGAGGCCCACAACATAGTATGGGGAGGGCCTGGTAGTGGGACAAGCCACCTCTTCATGGCATGCAAAGGGGGCCCAGGAGCTGGGGGGCTGGAGCCCTCAAGGAGCAGGGAGCTGCAGGTTGCATGATTGCTTATTCTCATTTGTGCATGTTGTATAATCTAGTAACAAGACAGTAGAGATGGCACCCAAGAAAACTCCAGTGTCCAGTTCTAAGATGATGGCAGGAAGCAGCGAAGCTGATGACCCAGATGAAGAAGCTGGTGGAGACGGCAAAGAGAAGGGAGGTAGAGGAGAAGGAGGCTCAGAAGAAACAGAAAGAGCATGAAGAGAGGGTGAGTGCTGGGAAGGCGAACTATAGGCTGAAGAGGCTGGGACCCAGCCCACTGCCAGCACCCGGGCCAGCACTCGAGCCGATCCCATTCTTGGTGGGACCCAGGGCGGACAATGGTAAGGATGAAGTAGATGTTAACAATGTAGTGGATTTGAAGTAGTATCAGGAAGGGCTGCTGGGGGATATGGGGGAAGAAGGAGTTAAGAAAATGATGCGAGCCTTACAGAACATTAAGGATGGGGCAAGAAGGGTGATGCGGGGGGGCGTGGTGGGGGTGCAGAAGTTGTATGAGGGACCGCTGGGTTTCATGCTGGGTGACCACATGCCAGCCTTGAGAAAGGAAAAAATGTGGAAAGGAGAGTAGGTCAACATTTTTGGCTTGGTCAACGAAGAGACGACCAAGAAGTATGAGCAAAATGAGTCGGTGGGCAAGTCGGAGATGGCGGTGGCTTTGGTGGTGGTAGAGCACAAGATGGAGGAGGCGAAGTTCAAAGGGAAAAGCACTGACACATGGCAAGCAGGTTTCCTGATATACAGCTCACTGGTGCTGCAGAAGCAGCCAGACCTGGTGATCCTGCTTCTGACTTATATGGCGATCATCAGGGACACTTATAAGGTGAAACTAGGTTTTGGCTGGCTGAAATACGATGAGGCATTTCGGAGGTGAATGGTGGCAAAAGGGGACCTGAGATGGAATTGTACCCACTCAGAGTTATGAGTAAGGACCTCTTGAAATGGGCAGTGGGGCATGTGACAGAGCAGGTGAAGAGGGTAGCACCAGCCCAGGGCACCAAAGCCTGTTGGGCTTTTAAAATGGCCTTCTGCATGTGGCCTAGCTGCAAGTTCAGGCACGTTTGCTCATTTTGCTGGGGTCAGACCCAGCAATGACCTGCATGCAGGTAGGTGACAAAGCCGGGCAATTTGGGGGGGGCAGCTCCAGGAACAGCCCTTTTGAGGTGGAAGGGGGGAGCATGGAGGGGCTGGGGGAGCCCCAAGAGAGGGGATATAATTCCAACTATGGATAGAATTAGGAAGAGAACAGATGGTGGGAGATGGGGCTACACCCTCACCCACACCCCCATCAAGCTAGAGATAGTAGAGGCATGGAAGGAAGGATAACCCAATAAGAGAGGAGTGGGGCTGCTGAGGGAGGGTTTTTGGGGAGGCTTCCCACTGGGCTTTGTAGGTGAATGGGTGGGGATGTGGGCTAAGAACTTGGATTCCATGAAAGGGATGGAAGCCATAGTTCGAGCAAAGATTCAGAAGGAATTCAGAGTGGATAGGGTGGTGGTGCCACTACAAGAACCCCTTGCAGGCATTTCTGGGTGTCACCCCTAGGGATGGTTCCTAAGAAACAGGCAGTGGAGTTCAGGCTCATACAACATTTGTCCTACCCGGATGGGGGATCAGTAAATGAGGGAATCCCTGAGTCACTGATCATGGTGTCTTATGCCTCGCTAGACCAAGTGGGGTTGGGGCTAATTCGAGCAATAGAGGTGCGTGGCTGGTGAAGATGGACATTGAGTCTGCCTTCCATTTGTTGCCAGTCTGACCATCACATTGGGATCTGCTAGGTTTCCAATTTGAGGGCTGGTAGTACTTCGACAAGGCCATGCCTAGCAGCTGCTCAGTGGCATGCTTGACATTTGAAACTTTCAGTTCATTGGTGCAATGGGTATTTGGGATGTGGTATGGACACAGGAGGGTGGTCCACTACCTGGATGACTTCCTGTTGATTGGGGCCAGGCAGGCAGAGACCCTAGGGATGTTGTGGGATTTCTAGGACATGTGCAATAACAATGGAATCCCCTGATGGCAGGAAAAATGGAAGGCCCAGCCTGCAGGCTGGAGTTCCTGGGGATTGAGGTAGACTCTGAGCAGGAGTGTTTTAGGCTGCCTAAAAACAAGGTGACATGTCTAAAGGGGCTGTTAGTGCTAGTGGCAGGAGGAGGAGGGTGCCACTGGTACAGGTACAGCAGCTGCTTGGGCACTTTAATTTTGCCTGCAAGGTCATAAGCCCAGGAAGGGCTTTTACAAGGAGACTGGGGAGGGCCATGGGGAAGGTGAAGCAGTCCCAACATTGGGTGGACATCAACAAAGGAGTGAGGGAGGATCTCCAGGTATGGGAGACCTTGCTGGAGTCATACAATGAGGTGATGTTCTGACAGGAGGAGTGGGCCTACAGTACAGATATGGAGCTGTGCATGGATGCGGCCAGGGGTTTTGGGATGGGGGCTTACTTCCAAGGGGAATGGATCTCTGAGGCATGGCCAACACAATGGCGGGGGGGTAACCAAGGACATCACATTCCTGGAGATTTTCCCTGTATGGGTAGCTTTAGAGATGTGGGGAGACCAGATGAATGGGCAGCGCATTTTATTTTGGTGTGACAATAAGGGCATAGTAGAGGTGATTAACAGACAGAGTGGGACTACAGAATTGGTGGGGCCCATTCTAAGGTGCATAGTGTCATTGGGACTGCGTTTTAACCTGTCCTTTAGGGCACAGCACATTGAGAGGATACAAAATGAGGTGGCTGACAGTCTTTATCATTTTCAGATGGAGTGATTCCAAGAGTTGGCACCACACACCACACTATCACAAACCAAGGTTTCAGACAGCTTGTGGGGGATTGGAGGGAGAAAGCTAGGGCCCTGTACAGAGGGTCATGGTCGACCAACACTTTGAGATCCTACGAGAGGTCATGGACAGGTTTTCAGACATTTCAGTCCAGAATGGGCTGGGATGCAGTGGAGCCGGTCCATGAGGAACAGGTAATGCAGTACATAGTGGAAAAATGGGAAGAAGGGTTGGCTCATGCCACCATGGTGGTCCAGCAGGCAGGCATCAGCTGGATGTGTAGGGACTGGAGGTGAGCAGATGCAATGGGAGGATGAGCCATCAGGCAGATGGTCACAGGTTGGCAGAGGGGGCAGGGCACAAGGCAGGACAAGAGAAGGCCCATAATGAGGCCTTTGCTCATGAAGCTGGTGGGGGCACTGGACTATGTTTGCAGTTCAGCAAAGGAAGCCTGCCTAATCAGGGCCATTTTTGCAATCATGGCTAGGGGAGCTTTCAGGGTGGGAGAGGTCATGGTGCCCAGGAAAGGGGTAGCTGCCATGGCTTTACAAGGAGAGAATGTGAGATTGGATGGGGACAGGGAGGCCATCTGGCTGCCGAGGTCCAAGACAGACCAGCAGGGGAAGGGAACCACAGTGGAGGTGCAGAATCACCCGGTGGTGGGAGTGTGTACAGTCAGGGCCATGGGGGACTACAGCAGGGCAAGAGGCCTAATGAGGGGAGCATGATTCCTACTCGGAGATGGGTCCCCAGTAAGAGGGTTCCAAGTAGGAGCTGTGTTGAAGAAAGCATCAGCATTCATGAGCGAGAACCCTAGCGAGTTCATCCTGCACTCATTCAGGATAGGTGCAGCATCGGATGCAGCCGCTAAGAGGGCGGGGAAGATGAGGTCAAACAGCTGAGGAGATGGCAATCCAACTACTACAGGAGATATTTGAGGTGTTGACATGGCTAATTCATTTTCCTTTTTCTCTTTCCACAGGAGGCTCCAAGAGGCAGACGTGGAATGGAGGGGCACTAGTTCATCTACTGGGTGGAGAGGTTTGAAGCCGCCACAAGGAGAGGTACACAGTTGCAAACAGAGGCAAAGCACACCAAAGTGCGGTGGAGGTGTTTGAGGGGCATGAGGTGGATGCAGTTGCTTCCCCTGCTGGAGGAGCTGCAGGTGCACTGGGCCAGGCCAGTCTGTATCATTGTCCATCTAGGGGGCAATGATCTGGGGGAATTGCCATAGGGGTCTCTGATGAGGGATATGATCTCGGATTTGGAGAGGATAAAGAGCTGGTGTCAGGAAGTGGTGATCGGCTGGTGAAAGATCACATCCCAATGGGTATGGAGAGGAGCAAAAGGGGTTAAGGCAGTACAGGTGTCTTGGAAGTGCCTGAACAGGAAGTTAACTAGGGCAGTGATGGAGATGAGAGGCTGCACATCCAGCATAGGGACATCACATATGAACAGGCAGATGTGTACTGGTGAGATGGGATGCACCTGATGGAATTCGGCATATGCCTGTTCCTATGGCCCTTTGGGGAGCTAGTGTGGGAAACTAATAAGAAAGGTCTGAGATTTTAACCTGCAACAGGGGAGCCCCATCTTCTATCGCAAGCTGGAGATGGGTCAGTGGAAAGGGCTGGGAGCAAGGGGAAAAAAGGAGGGCAGGTAGAAGGGGGAGAGGGGAGGCACCACAGGCTGGGGACATAGGAACCCAGCTGTGGGAGTAAGGGGGGAGGGATGTAGAGCTAGGGGTGGCAGATCACTGTATCCTTAGGGGCTTCATAAGGTCCTGCAGCATGTTGGGAGCCCTCTTTCTTGCTGTAGAAATTCCCCACCCACCCTCACTAGCAAGAAAGAAGGGGGAGCATGAAATAGGCATGGAATAGGGAGGCAAAAGGAAAAATGGGGACCTCCAAGGGGGCCCGACCCAGGCCAGATGAGCCACAGATGGGCAGCCAGTGGCTGGGAGGCTAGGTGGAGCCTCACTCGGACAAGAGAATGAGGGAGATGAAGTGAAAAGAGGAGAAAGTAGTTGGAGCAAGGGAAAAAAGGGGGGCAGGTGGAGGGAGGAGGGGGGTAGGCAACATGGGCTGGGGACAAACGAATCCAGGCATGGGAGTAATGAGGGAGGGGGAGAGATATAGAGCTGGGAGCAGATTTTTGTGTCCGTACCTAGCAGGGAGGGTTAGAGTAAGTGTGGTTACCCAGCTGTGGTGATGGGGGGGCAGACCACAGTATCCAAACCATGAGAAGCAATCTCAAATGAAGAAGAGAGCAAGAAGAAAGGACCACAAAAGGGAAGACAGGACTGTTAGGTCCTATGCAATGATATGGACTGCTATGTCTAAATGTAAATCTTGATGGTCTGACAGAGAAAATTGGGGTGTAAATATATAATTGTGCCTTTAAATAATGATTGCTAGCGAGCATCCAAAAGTGACAAAGCTGTAGCCTGAGTAATTTCTGGGTGGGGATCCAGAGACAATGTCATTTTAGGCACAACAGGTTTTCACACAGAAGAAACAGTTACTGTATCTTGAGCCCTTGGTATGGCTGGGCAAAATTACCAAATTTCAGTTTTGTGGAATTTTCCAAAATGTCCTGAAAGTCTTTAATTGTTCATAACACAATCTGTGTTTTAGCTAGAGATTTGCAATTTTGAATGACGATTGTTTTGAAGGGGCCTTAAGAGAATGTTATGGTACATGACATTTGGATGAGGGAGGAGGAGGACCTTATAGAGGCACCAAGTCTGACAATTCGAAGAGAGACTAAAGGAGCTTAATATGTATACCCTTGAGGAAAGGGGGGGGGGACATGACAGAAACTTTCAAGTACTCGAGGAAATCAATGAAGTCCAAGAGGGTAGCATCTTTCAGTAAAAGAGATGTACAAGAACTAGGGGACACAATTTGAAGATAGAGGGGGAATGGTTCGGGGCAATGCAAAGAAGTTTTTTTTTTTCACAGAGAGGGTGGTGGACACATGGATCGGCCTTCCTGAGGAGGTTGTGGGGTCAAAAACAGTGGGGGAATTCAAGCATACATGGGACAGACATAAAGCAATTCTGGTGAGGGGTAGGAAGAAGTAGGCTGTTGGTTAACTAGGATCTGCAGCTTATCCAATAGGTATGGAAATGGGCAGACTAGATGGGCCAACTGGTCCTTATCTTCCATCAAAGTCTATGTTTCTATGTTCAATTTATTATTCATGTGAGATTTCTGAAAATATTTTTTTATGATTAATACTCTTAGCCACTTTTGGAGTTAGATAACTCAAAATGTATGTGTATACTTCTCCGACAGAGTCAGAGAAACTGATAAATAGAGAGGTAATTAGTTGTGTAAATTCTAAGTTACAGAAATTCAACTTTTCACTATTTAATTATTTGATAAATTGTGTGACTATTTTCAAAATAGCTGAATGTTTATAGTGCTATTGCTATTGCAGATATACACTCAAGATTTGGCATGCATACCAAAGTAAATATGTCCAGACATCTAATTAAGCTGTATCAATGTGGCTTAGTAAACAAAAATTTATTGCAAATACTTTAGAAATTATAAATTGGAAAAAATTGCTCAAAATTCATTGACGCATAATAGGTAATGCCACTAGAATTCGACTTGTGGAATTTAACTGTCACAAAGAACTTGTCACCACTGAATCATCTTACCTGCACTATCATCATGGCCCTACAACACCCCTTCAATGCTCCTGTGACAGTGATGGCCAGCATTGTGCTCCGTCATGGCTGAAGATATCCAGATACTTCTGTTACAGTGGCCTAAGTTGCAACTAATTGTAAGGCTTGGGGCTTGGGGTCACTTGGTATGACTGTTTTAAAATATTAAAAAATATGCATTTTTATCTACATGGTTATTAAATAGTCAGCAGGTGGCATTGTGCAGAAACAGTGCTGCATATCTATGTGTTTCCAAAAATCATTAAGTCAGTAAGCTCCAGTAGTTCTCTGGCATATTGCAAGAATTCAGGCTAGTGAAAAGTAATGTATGAGAAGTATAGCCAGCACCTTCCAACAGTCAGTCGCAATTAAGCAATTGATAAGAGCTTGTCTCACTTACCAGTGAAAAGGAATAGACTACCTTTCTTGTAGCTTAAACAATGGTGCTTTACTTTATTGAAGTGCAGATAGTGCATAGCAGCCAGCATACAGAAAACAAAACAGGTCTCCTTCCTACAGACTGCCTCCCCCTCCTCTCGAGATCATGCACCTCACGTCTCCTAATGCGTTTCATGCCATCTGGCAATTTTTCAAAGGATAACATGGTGTCTTTTCACGGCTTCTTTTATACTGATACATGTCTTAAAGGCACAGTTAGAATAATACAATGTGCAAAAAAAGTACAGTGATTTAAAAAAATAGTTTTTTTAGACTAGAAAATACATTATGTAAATACCAAAGTTAAAAACAATTAAAACATTTAGCACTAAAAATATCAGATTATATTGCATGATTATACATTTCATCACGTTTTTGTGTTATTTCACTATGTGTCAAAAATGCTGAAAGTGACCTGGTGCACTGTCAAGCATTGACATATTGGCACAAAACAGGACAGTAGATGTATATCTAGTAGAAAGACAATTGTAGCTAGGCTGAACTTGCATGGACTCCTTATGTTGAGCTGCTACAGTCACCAAAACTGTTGGAGATATCTGCAAAGCATATCAAAAATAAATAAATAAGGCACTCATTAACATGAAAATGTACAACAAACCTATTTTATATGTGATTTTATAAATAACCACAAGGATAAAAATGTGCAGCACATCACACTACAGTTGACAGAGAACAAGGACTCAGTGATAATGCTAAGTCCAAGGCATCACTGTGCTGATGAGTTGCATAAGTAACCACCTCTGCAAGACCCAGGGAATCCATTAACTAAGGGAAATCCTGAACAAATTGTGAGTTCATTATTGATCCAGGCATTGAGGTTACCTAGAATTAACCATCTGGGTGGCTCCAGCACCATCTCAGCCATGAAGTACATGACTGCCTACAGGAAAACCCTCCTGTGTCCCAAAGGAGGGTAACCAAGAAGGATCCTGCAACCTGCACCTGAACCCAAATGTGCAGTCACACATTCAAACGATGATGTAACCTGAACTGGGTGCACAGTGAAATTCAGTTTGGATCAAAAACAGATGACCAATCTCCCTACACAGTCCCTTGTCGAGCACTGCACCTTGAAGAATCTGGCTGGGACAGCCCCTCCAAAACAAGACCAGCATCATCAGTGAGCCAGTTCTCTGTTATACAAGCCAGATCAAGTGAAAAACCAGACAATGAATCTGCCATGATGGCTGTCTTGTTCCTTACTGATCTGGCATTGCAGAGAACTACCCGTAGTGAACAAACGGAGGCTGCTGACCTACTGGCTACTTATCCATGTGGTCCAGTAGAATCCTTGGCTATGGGCACCAATCACCTTTGGCCTCTCAGGTGCCTCCTGGTCCTCACCAGATCTACAGTGCCCACCCATTCACATGCCCTGCACCCCACCGCCTACCATTCCACTTCCTAACAATACCCACTTCCCCTAAAGTGCTTATATGCCACCGCTAATGGGGGCCTCAAAGTGGTGGAGGACTAGCCACTGGAACGGGGCATAATTAATCTGAGTGAAATTTCTTAGTCTCCAGAAATTGTGGCTATAAATTATAAAATAATAGTCTGTGCTCTTAACAGAGAAGTCTGAGGCAAGAGACTAAGTATTTCTTCCAAGGCAGCTCTCCCATCATTAACAAGCAACAAAAGATTCCAAGTAAAGCACTTAGATAAAAAAGTTTGAACATGAGGGTTCTCTCACCACCCAAGAGTTTAGCAGCAAAGGCCCATGTCCATAAGCTCAATCCCCAAGAAAACCATTTTCTGGTGTCATTTGTTCAGGGTAACCAGGAGTAGGACACTTATAAATCCACAGGCAATTGACAGGTAAAACAGCAGCCACATCACAATTTCTACCAGTCCCAACTGTTGGCTAACAGTTCTCATGAGCTTCCAAGCTTGAGCACAGTTCAGCAACAGCAGCAGCTTCAGTTTCAACATAATGGAAAGTGTACCCACTTGCACTCACTCCCAAATGTCTTGACTCAAGTCCTCTCCTCTCCTCTTCTGGACCCACTCTGCTACATCCACTTCCAGTTCTCTCAGCTTCAGCAAGTCCATGTTCTCCACAATTACACCCAGAGACTGCTCCACCTCACTGACCCAATGTGAAATGCCTAGACAAACTCTGAACCATAGGTCAGTACTTCAGTAGCAGTGCTGCAGTTATTGGGGGCAGAACAGCAGCACTGTAGCAACGGTGACTGAACTGATAATTGAAAACTATACACAGCACCATAGACTGAAAAACAACTGCCTAAAGTAATAAGAAAAGCTAAACTCCTGTCACTTGCATATTCATTTCCCCTGGATAATGCTATTTCCCCCTAACAGCTACTACTAACTAGCTAACTTTTAAACAATTTTAAAATACATGATGGAAAACTTAAATTCAGAAGTTAAATACAACTTCCAAAAATACTTCTTTTGGATTCTTCACACAAGAGTAATATTTAAAGTTTTGAGCTTGTTAGAGACTAAAGCTCTAACTTATAACATGCCAGGACGGTGGCCATCTTTCATTTTAGAGTTACCTTATGTAGTACAACAATGAGTGTGAGCCATAGCACTTTCTCTACTAGGTCTGGGCAAACAGTAGAATAGGTTGCAGACCCTGACCCCCAGGAGCTCTCTAACCGAGATGAAGGGAATATTTTACAATATAAGACCAGTTTTAATGGAACTGACAATTTTTCTTTTGCAAAGTTAGCCTGTTAGCCTTGAAATTCATATTCACCTGTTCAGCATAGATATGCAGTATATTCCTTCATGGTATCTGTACTAGAAAATAGAACAGTTTAATGCATGGCTAAAGGCTGGTGTGGGAGGGGAGATTTTTATTTCCTAGCAGATCGGGGCCACAAAACAATTTCCCCATTTCCACAGGAGGCAGTATAACACAGTGATTTAAGGCTCAGAGCTGCAAATCTGGAGACCTGGGTTTGAATCCCACAGCTCCCACTTGCATACTGTGTAACCCTGAGCAAGTCAGCTAACTTCCTTCTGCTCCTAGGTCACATCTGGAAACAAGCTTCGGCTTAGTGTGCCTCTCTTGGTTAAACAATTTCACCCACTTAGAGTGGTTGGAGGCTGTTCTGAAGAAATGGCCTACACTCCAACGGGGAGGACACTAGAGTACTGGGGCTTAGGCTCAAAAACCTGGAGAAAATTTTAAACTAGGTGAGTGTGAAGCAGCACAGTTAGGCATAGGCATATCCATGCAACTGAGGTAGCCAAGAAGGCTTCCCCAAAAACTACTGCCAGCAGCAAGAGCTTGAGAGATGGTGGAGGAAGGGGAAGATACAGTAGGGCAAATAAGAAAAATAGTGAAGAATGGGAAGAGTACGGAGGAAAGAGACAGGATTTGGAACATAGCAGGAGTAATATAAAACACAGACATAGAATGTTTAATGGGCAAATAGTGGAGGAAGACCATATAGCAGAGGAGATGCAGCAGGTATGGAGAGTGATATATGCTACTGCCAGGAGACTGGGAAATAAGACATGTGCACTCCAAGCAATAATGGTCGAGCCATAACTGACATTGTGACTGTGACAGAGGAATAAGCAGCGTAGCACCATGAGTAGAGATTGAGGGTACCAGAGATTATTCATTTGTTTTAAAAGTTTTACCAGGAAAGGCATACTGAGCTGATAATAGCTCATTTCCAGATTTATAATGGGGGTGAGGGGTATGGAAGGCAGAATAAGAGGAGAAAAAAAAACAGTAATCAACAACATTACAAAACTAGTAATCATATACTGCAATACAGTACATCAAGGAGCATATTCATAAACACAGTATGGTAAATCTATACAAATATGTTCTTGCAATAGAGAAAATTGAGCTTTAAATAGACAAAAGCAAGTTACTCATACAGGCATTACCACTGAGGGGAAAACCAAATTAATAAATGCATTTATTTATTAAAGTATTTCCAGGTGCGACCCAGGGGAAAGGGATTTGGAAAGCACAGTTACACAGAAAATCAAACCAGGTTGTTAAGAATAAAAAAAAAATTCACATAAAATGCATAAGTTGAAGAGCAGTACAGAACAATAATTTAAAAATGGCAGTGGGTTGTCCAGCAAAAATTGTGCAGAATCAACACAATTTTACAACTAAGTTTAAAATAATAGTGGCCCGCCTGGTGGCACTGAGGATTAAGGCAATGGATGCCACACCTCGCACCACGCAGATGACCTGAAGTTGGGAGAGAGCTCTAGCTGCCAGGGGGCAGCTGTGGGAGAGAGGATCGAACATCCGGAGGACTGCACTCCTCTCTTGTGGAGGATGGGCTGTGGCTTCCCTGCTCCTAGCAACTCCCAGTGGAGACTGGGGGAGCAACAGCAGGGACCACCAGTGCAAGGGGCGGAGGTGATGGCAGGCATCCATGGGACCAGTGCAAAGTGCACCCATCTCACGCTAGACATCACTGTATATCCACACCTCCAGGGTGGATCTCACGCTCTTGTAAAAAGGAAAATAAAAATGATGGCAGGAGGAGATGATGAAGCACTACCAGTCCCATGTCCACCATCAGATCCCATCCATCTTGGGTCTCAATATCCTCTGACCTTCACCCTGTCTGTGGGAATATTGGATTGAAGGAATGACAAGGAAGTGGATGGTGGCCTCACCCTGGGGTTTTAAGCCTGGGACTAGCCTGCAGGTCAGGCTGATAGGTCATGAGTTCCGGAGGGGACTTGAGGCCAGAGTGGGGTCTCAGGCTGGGCGGGCATAGCTGGGGTGTCATCTGAAGGAAGCCCCTGCAGTTGGTGACTGGAGGAAAAAGAATTGGAAAAAAAAAGTATGGTGGAACCCAGTTCATGGGATAGATAGCCAGTAGTCAGTAGAAGATAAGACGTGGTTCAAGAAGTGGGTATGAAGGAGCAATGTGGAGGTGGGAGAATATTTTGTTGGTGCCTAAGGGAGAGAAGTGAGGGTGAGAGACAGATGGATGATGGTAGTTGATTTCAGAGAGGGGGAGATGGTTTGAGAAAGCAAATGTTCCAGCTGAGACATGTGGGTGGGGAATGGAGAAGGTCCTTGGGTCCCTGGAGTGCAAGGAGTCTGAGGAAGAGGAGATAAGGAAGATGAGATGGTAAAGGTAGAAGTAGGGGTATCCAAGCCATAATTTAGATGTGAGTTAGGTACAGTGGAGCTGGCAACATGTGTCAGCAGCAGGATGAAGAGGGAGGTGAAATGGTAGCACTGGTGAGTGTGAGAGGGAAAGTTAGTTGCAAAACAACAGAAGGCATTGGAGAGGGTATTGAGACTGGCAAGGGAAGAAGATGAGGCAGAGCCATAGACAATATCTGCATAGTCGAAGACTGGGAGAACCATTTTAGTGACTAATTCCTGCCAGACCAGAGGAGAGAAACAATCCTTATTGTGGTACAGGGCATCAACTTTGGGGTGGAGTTTGGCATGGATGGCATTGATGTGAAGTGAGAAGTCAAGACTTTTTTTTAATTAAATGCACCTTTTTAAAGTTTCAACAAGAAAAACATACACCACAATTGAAACAGCCAAAAATCAAAACAAGAATTCTCCACCCCCAGCAAGGCACAGTAAAAAAAGTACGTACACGGAGATCACATGATGCAGAGTGCTGAGTAGAAGCTCCTTCAAGAAGCTCCTGCCTCCCGATTACTAAATCGCCTTTTTTGGACGTCTGAATTTCTTTATTTCCTCTGTTTTCGAGATTCAGTGCTGTCTTAACACTTTGGAAGCCTGGTTTGAGTGTAAAATTGGCGGATGGAGGCTTACATGAAGAAAGCCCCGCAGAAGCATACCCCCTCGCTATTCCCAAAAAGGCATCTAAGAAATCCAAGGCTTCGGGTGGGCCTGAGAGGCCTGCTCCTCAGAGTCAATTCGGAGAACAGGAACCTTTAACGCTCACTAGGTTCCTTGAAGAGTTTAAGACCTTTCATGAGGAAATGAAAGAAATGGCGATGGATCTGAATTCTCTCTCCAGAAAATTAGATGAAGTCTCGCTAACTGTCTCCGATAACACCACTCGAATAGTCTCAATGGAGAAAAAGTTAGAAAAATCTTGATCTTGATCTGGTGTCTATGCGTCAGAGGTTATCTCGTCTCGAAACCAAGCTTGAAGATCTAGAGGGCCGCAGCCGCAGAAACAACGTCGTGATACTGGGATTACCAGAGGGAGAAGAAGGCCAACATATTGTGGCATTTATGCAGAAGTTGGTGGAGCGGGTTGCCGGTCCCTCTCCCTTTGGCCCTGTCTATATCATAGAGCGAGCTCACAGGTCCCTGTGGCCTAAGCCTTCTCCGGAGGACCCCCCCCCCGTCCCATTATCTGTCAGTTTTTGAACTACTTGAAGAAGCAGCATTTTCTGCAGAAAGTGAGAGCTTTGCAAGAGGTTCGCTGGGAGAACATAAAACTGAGAATTTCACAAGATTTGCCTGGCTCGGTTCGCCTGAAGCGGAAAGCGTCTCCATCCTATTGTTTCTAAGATAATTGCGGCAGGCCTGAAATTCGGGATGGGATACCGGGCCAAGTTACAGGTTCTAGTAAATGGATCCTGGTCCAATTATGATGATCCTGCAGCTGCCCTGATGAGCCTTAAATCTATGCTGCCAGATCTATTTAAGGAGCCCTGAGATGCTGTGCTTGCAGGATGGAGAGCTGTGTGGAGCTGAGAAATGAACTTTCATTTTTTCCCTCTTCGAGAAACTGTTCAGTGCAAGTGGGGTGTGAAATTTCCCCTGTTTTGCTTGGACTGGGGAGATCAGCGCAGGGATTGTTTGCTATTAGTTTCCTTGGCCCCAATTCCAGAGGGCCCATGCCGGTTAAGGGCAAAGGACACTTAGGGTTTTGGGGTTTGCTTACAGGGGGAGCAATGTTTCAAGTTTTAGTATTCTCTGTATGGTCAACACAATAGAAAGGGGAGTTGGTTTTTGCTGAGATTTAGATTCACATTTAATTCATCTGGATTGGAATTAGAGCGGTCTTGGGATTTCTCTGCAGCTCGTTTTCACTTTACCATGACCTGGAATTGGCCACTAGAGAGCGTATCAGGCATTAGTAACTCACGGAAGTGCAGCCCTCAATTTGAGGGGGATTTTTCTGAATCTTCTCACTAGACTCGAGTGCAGGACAATTAATTCTCGCATGGAGAGCCAGTGTACTTGGAGGCTGGTTATTTCTGGGAAGATGCGTTTTTTCAGTCTTCCCTTCCTGCGATGTGATTGCTATCTCTTTCCCGATTCCTGCTCTCGGTGTGTGGTAGAGGTCATTCCCCCTCACTGGGTTCCTGATCTGGTTTTAGTTCCTGCATAATTGCCTTATGAGGCAAGGATGTTTTCAATTCTTTCTCTCAGTTTCATTCAGGTTTCCATGGCTACCTGGTTTGTACATGGTTTTTGCTGTGTCCCTTTTCTAATAGGTTCTCAATACGTTAACACTTTGGTGTGGTGGTATGGAAAGCCTAGGACCATTCTCTCTTTTTCTGGGGGTAACCAGCACAGTTTTGTTTTCTATACGAGGATAGTGGATTGAAAGAGTTTTCATTAGCAGGGGTGCATCATCGGGGGGCGGGAGATGAAGGAAAAGCACCAGTACTGTGCTGAACGTTGCTTGTGACAGTCCTAGAGGGTTGGGGGCGGTTCCAGGGTATGGTTGGAGGGTAGGGGGGTGGGTGGTGGGATGGGATGGACTTAATTGTGGGGGGGTTAGGGAGAAGGGAGGGCTTTATTGCAGTAACCATGGGTGTATGGTTGCAGGTCCTAGGTATCCCATGTGCTGAGCTGAATACACTAAGTTTAATTACCATTACTGGATGGGTAATGAGATAACTTTTGTGACTTGGAATGTTAAGGGGATCAGGAAAAAGCACAAACAATATCAGGCTCTTTAAGTTTACTTAGCTCTCAGATAACTTTTCTACAGGAAACCCATTTATTAGAAGCAGAAGCTTCACAGTTAAGAAGACAACAGGTGGGACTGGTTTACAATGCCCAGGGATCTACAAATAGCTATGGGGTTATGCTCATGATTAATAGGGGTATTCCCTTTGTTTCTACACAGGTTATTAAAGATCCTGAGGGAAGGTTTATCCTTGTTAAAGGTACTATCTGGTCCATTCCAGTATTACTTGGCAGTATCTATGGCCCTAACATAGACGACCCAGGATTTTTTATGAGACTTATTTCTGCTATTCTTCCAATGTTTCCCATCAGGATTATTTTAGGGGGGGATTTTAACCAAGTACTTGAGTCTAATTTAGATAGGTCAGGTAGAGGTCTGGGAGGGTCGCTCCGGGGCAGAAAGCTTTTAAAGATCTATTGGATCAATGCGGGCTCTGTGATGTCTGGTGCATCTTACATCCCAATTCTAGGGAGTTTACCTACAGGTCAATGATGCATGGCTCACAGTCCCACATTGATTACATACTTATTTCTCAGTACCTATTAGCTGGGGTTAAGACTTCCTTGATTCAACCTGGCCCAATCTCCGACCATTCACTAGTATTATGTAAATTGGTACTGCTTAACTTACCTAACAGAGAAACCCAATGGAAACTTAATGAACAACTTCTCAAAGATGTTAAATACTGCAAACTTATAAGGGAGCAAATTAAATCCTTTTTTTCATCTAACCCGTTAGATAGTGCAACGCCGGACATTTTGTGGGGGGCTTTTAAGGTCTTCATGAGAGGGATCCTTATCAGCATGGCGGTTGGCAGAAAAAGGGCACAGGAGAAGGAATAAATATCTTTACTATCACAAATTTGATCACTTGAAAATAATTTCTCGATTAATCCTCCTGATGAGGCTAGGAGGAAACTCTTAGTGTTGAAAGATAGATATTTGGAATTACTCCGAAACAAAGCAGAACTAGCTATTATTTGTACAAGATCTAGTTATACTGACCAGGGAGAAAAGGCGGGGTGCTTACTGGCACTGTGTATTAAGCAACAAGAATCTGTGAGCTTTATCCCTCATATCAGAGCAATGGCTGATGGATCCTTAAAAGCTTCTCCCACTGAAATAGTTCAAGAATTTGCCCGTTACTATACAAACTTGTATAGTGATATGAAGCACCCCCCTTGCCCTGGGAGTACGGAGAGTTATCTGAAGAATTCTCATTTGCCCTCTATCTCTGACTGACACAAGGATTTTCTGGTTGCTCCTATTTCTCAGAAGGAAATTGCCGAGGTTATTAGTGAATTGCCAGCAGACAAGGTCCCAGGCCCCGATGGTTTTTCCTCCTTATTTTATAAAGTTTTTTGGGACTTTCTATTACCAGTACTTTGCCGTTTATTTCAGCATATTTTAGCTGGGGCGGAGGTCAACTCTCACCTTTTTGAGGCCTTGATCGTTCTTCTCCCCAAAACAGATAAAGATCTTGAGCTTGTTCAGAGTTACAGACCTATCTCACTTTTAAATCAGGATATTAAAATTCTCTCTGAAATATTAGCTAATAGGTTAACGGTAGTTCTTCCTGAGTTGATAGGTATAAACCAGGTAGGATTTATGAAAGGGCGTTCATCTTCTGATCACTTACGCACCTTGTCACATGTCTTCTCAGCTACCAGGGATGCCGAGTTCCCTGCAGGACTGGTCTCCCTGGACACCGAGAAGGCATTTGAGTGAGTGAACTGGAACTTTTTGTTCCAAGTTCTGGAAGCATTTCATTTTCCTTCTCTGTTCATCTCCTGGATTGCCACACTTTATAAAAACCCTACTGCAAGAATTTATGCGAATGGGGCATTCTCTAAGCCTTTTTTGCTTCACTCAGGAAGTAGGCAAGGATGTCCCTTATCTCCTTTGTTATTTAATTTATATTTGGAACCTCTCTTTCAAAATATTCTCAATAATGTTTCTATTCAGGGTGTTAGAGTTGGGCGGCATGAAATTAAAGTCACTGCATACGAGGAAGACCTGCTGATACACTTATCTCACCCTGTATCCTCTGTTCCGGCTTTGCTAAGGGAAATAGCAAGACTTAGTGACCTGTCCAATTACAAACTGAATGCTAGTAAATCTTTATTTTTCCCACTAAACCATAACGTTTTCAAAAATGACAAGAGTCCTTTTGGTTTGTGTTGGACTTCCAGGTCATTTAAATATTTGGGTATTAAGCTTTCTCGTAACCCTCTAACATGGTTTAAGAAAAACTTGGATTCCCTTTCACAGTTGTAGCTCATGACCTTGAGAGGTGGTCCAAACTTCCAATTTCATTATGGGGCTTGATCAACATAATTAAGATGAACATATTTCCTAGAATTTTCTATCCATTATCTCTTCTTAACACTTTATTCCTTTACTCTGGTTTAAAAAGACACATGGCATATTCACCAGATTTATCTGGGCCGACAGATATCCTCGGCTGGCTTATCATAAGCTGGCAGCCCCAAAACTGGAGGGGGGTTTACGAATTCCCCATCTGGCCATATATCACTGGGCTAGTCACTTAGAAAAATGTCTGAGATGGGTATCCACCGGCCCAGAAAAAGAGCAACCGGTTTGGCTTAGAATAGAACTGGATGCAATCAAAGCCAAGAATTTGGACCCCCTTACACTATTTTTCCTTAAATTTCCCCAGGTATATATGGCCAAGGAGTGCCCATAATGATGACTTCTCTAAAGGTTTATTCACAAATGTGTTCATTTTTGCAATATTCCCCTCATCAGGACCTGGCCCAGTCTATTTGGAATTCCCCATCTTTCATTATTAACAAGAACCAGATTTCCCATCAGTGGTTGTCCCAGTTGGGAGATGGGAAGCTTCTTTCTCTTACGGATGGAGAGGGGCATTGGTTATCAGTGGAAGATATAATTAAGAAATTTCTCATTCCAGTTTCCTCTCATTTCAAAGTTATACAATTAAGGCATTTACTTGTAATTTTGGTAATACTCCTCCCTCCTAGACCATCACTTCTCTGATACATGAGGTTTCCTCACTTTCTGGATCTTCAGGTGTAATTTCTAAGCTATATCAGGTTTTGTTTCACAAAAAATATGGGGGTCCCTTTGGACCTACAAGATTCTGGAATATTTTTTTTCCCTCAACATTATTTGGATTGGCATTCTCTGTGGAGATCATGTCATAAACATATCTCTCAAGACAGACTGCGTCTCATGCAATATCATATTTTACATAACTTGTACTACACCCCAGTTAAACTACAAAAGTGGGGTTATCTGAACTCTAATATATGCAATAAATGTTTGCAGGAAGAAGGAACACTTTTCCACATGTTTTGGTCCTGTCCTAAAATCTCCCCCTTATGGGATTCAATTAAGACTTTCCTCGACCCTCTGCTGGGCCTTCAGGAATACTTTACTCCTGAGATCTGTCTGCTAGGTGACTTATCAACTATTAGAGTTAAAGTACAAAAGTTTCACATTTCCTTGATTGCTTTTTCAGCTAATAAGCTCATTTTATGCCACTGGAAAGATAAGTCCTCTCCATCTCTCCAGGAATGGGTAAAGGAAATCCCGTCCAATTTGCGTACAGAAAAAGCGATTGCCAGTCTCCACAATAGATTGGTAATATATACTAAAACCTGGGATCTTCTTCACTCTCTAATTTCTCTGGCTCAAGTTTAAGTATATCTCAGACTATATTGTCATGTAAGACCTTAAGTAAAGTGCTTGGCATTTGCAGGGCATTAGATTGAGTTACTGCAGTAAGGGGAGGGAAGGGTGGGTTAGGCAGTTATCCCTTTACATTGTATCAGAATGTCAATGTCACTGTCACTTAAACTGCCTTTTATTGTGGAAAATGTATCAATAAACTTTAAATTAAAAAAAAGTACATACACATCAGTACAGGCTGCAAACCAAGAAAAAAGAAAAGTAGAAAAAGCATGCATCAACAAAGAATAATACAAAGACGTTTCACCTAAAAACAAACAGGGCCACTGAGATGCAATTGGGCACACTAGAAAAAAACAAGAAAAAAAAAAAAACAACTGGCAAGTACTCCAAACTGATAATGAAGTAAAAAATGTCTATAGAGCAGGGGATTACTCCTCAGATGCAGAGATACTCAAGGTTATAAAGATGAATAAAGAGCCTCAATGTCTATCATACAATAGTTGGACAGTCTGTTATGCATACTGGTAACAGACTTCTTAGCCTGAAAGGCAATCAGAAATTCATAGTGTCACTCATGGTAAGATGGCATGATTTGAGCTAACCAGTGCCGTAATAAAACCTTTTTGGCATAGGCTGCTATAAACACGATATGATATTTCTGAATACCCAAAAACTGATGTGAATAATCCACTAAAATACAAATTTAAGGAGTAAAAGCATTGTCCAGTCCTAAAAGAGTTCCCAGTTTTGTTCTAATGCCCTGCCAAAGAGGCTGAGCCTTAGGACAATACCAAAGAATATGCAACAAAGTACCTTGACCTTTGTCACTTTAGGTGCAGGCATCTGAGGGTAGTTTGCCAAATGTACAGTTTCACTAGGGTATAATACAAATTATGTAAGATCTTAAATTGCATAAGTCTATAAGTGTCAAATTTAATGTATTTATAAACATCCTTCCAAATATATTGCCAGTCATTAACTCCTCACGGCTTTGGAAGTGCTGTTTGTCAAAAAGGGAATGAACCATGTACTTTATTAACAGTGAGCTCTTAAAGACTTTGATACAGGCATGACATAACATAGGGTTAAGTGGTCCAAGATACTGGGGTAAAATCGTTACAATATGGTCTGAGGTTTCGGGATAATCCCTAAAATATTTAGTCAATAAATTAGTTACCTGCATAAAAGAAACAAAAAAACTCATTATTAGAAACCTGATACTATTGCTGAAATGCTTGGAAGATAATCAACCAATTGTCTTACTTGCTACAGTAAGGGATTTAGGTTAAGATAAATCATACCCTGAGGGTTCCTGGATATCTGGATCCCCAGATATTTCAGACCATTAGGCAGTCACTGAAGCCCCAGAGAGATAATATCAAGTTTGCATAATCCTGCATTGGGAATTAATTTCCTTTTTATTAAACTTAAGTTTATAATTAGATAGAGCTCCAAATTAATGGATAACCTGGAGAGCACGAGACAGGAATTGTGCAGGATATGTAGGCGAAGCAAGATATCATTGGAATAAACCAATATCTTGTGCTTCATCCCTAATGCTAAGAAGTGCAAGATCATGCACCTTGAAGCCAGAAATCCCAGGAACAGCTACTGGCTGGAGTATTGCAGGTAACAGCTTCAGAGGAGGAAAGGGAACCGGGGGTAATAGTTACAGGAGGCATGAATGTATCAGCACAGTGTAGGAGGGCAGCAGCAGGGGCAAATAGGATGCTGGGGTGCATTGCCAGAAGGATCACATCTAGAAAGAGGGAAGGTCATCCTGCCATTGTATACATCACTGGTGAGGTTCTGGTTGTTCGTGCTGTGCTGAGCTGAATGCTACCATATTGTGGAGTAGTGAAGGAAGCAGGTTCTCATTCTAAGCAACTTTTCAACTAATGAAAGGTATGCCATCTATCTTGTGAAAGTGAGCTAACCAGTCTTTCTCATGCAAAGGTACTGCTGCCTCCCTGGTTAAGGCTTCTCTGTTTCTTTGAGGAGAAAAGCTGAAGGTAGTGGCTGGACGAGGGAAGAAGGGGAACCCTTCAGAAAGTTCAAGTCTTGACCGGACAGTGGAAAAATTTCAACTGAGAACAATCTCTATAGCCCTATACTAAAGAAACTGAAGCTGCAATTGTTGGAATCTCTGAAAAAATACACTGAAAACCATTGGAAACTATTGAAAATTATAGACTCAAAGTTGTAGAATTTGTGGGAAACTCTCATAGCTGCTGCTCAGATATATTTAGGGGATAGATACATCTATTAATTTTTCAGATCAGAGTTAGTTTGGGGCCGGATTATTGTTTTATCTGGTAAAAGTTTTATGTGATATGATCTAAATTTATAATTTATTTTGTTTCTGTTCATTTTTTTGTTGTTGCTGTATTCTGAGTTTTAATAGTAACCAACTAATTTTTAATTGGAACTGGCAAAATATCACCAGTTTATTGTGCCTGATGACTAGGGTAGTGGTGTGAAGGATAGTGAAGGATAGTCACCACTAAATAAAACTAACTAGGTGCTCACTGCAGATAATTAAATAATTAAGTAATAAGGTAGCAACTGAAGGGGCTATGTGGCTAGATAACATTTAACTACCCACAAACTCCTATTAGGAAACTAGCTAGTTGTTTGATGTTGAACAAATAAAATGGTTAAGCAATTAAGTGTCTAAATGGCCAAATGGCTAAGTACTTAACAAATTAAGCAGCTAAATGATTAAACAATTAATACTTTATCTAAGTAATTCAGCCAGGTGGAACTGACAGCTGAGGCACTGGCACCTTACCTCATTCTACACCGGTGACCCATGTTCAGGAATGAGCAAGGACAGCCGGGGGTTGTCAGAGGAGGAGAAGGATTGAGCATCTGATGGACTGCTCTCCTTCTCCAGGGAGGGGGGTTTCCCTTTGGTTGGTGCTTGCTTGCCCCCAAGCAGAGGCTGGGGGACAGGGCACCACACCACAAGGTGGAGAGGATTCAGGGCAGATGCCTGTAGGGAGCACGTACAGATGCATGCACGCACCACTCCACTGGCATCATTACATGCCCCCGACTCCTGGGGAGAACAGGAGGAAAAAGCACTGCCATGTACAATAGCGGAGGGCACCTCACAGGCTCTGCTCCAGGCTAGCCACAGTGCTGGACCACTAAATCCAGACTTCGGTGGGGGTTGGGGACACCTGCCGACCCCACCGGGGGAGCAAGCCCTGGAGTTCGAGTCAGGGTCGGCTGGTAGATGCCGGGGCACGGGGCTGGGGGTGCCCTCCTGAGGACGACCTGGCAGTTAGAAGAGAAAATAATAACTGTAAAAAAATACCTTATCTAAGTAATTAATGAGTTTCTGACTGTTAAGGGCCTTGCGGTCCTTATCTGCCGTCAACTTCTATGTTTCTATGTTTCTGTGTTTCTATGTTTCTAGCTACCAATTTAGATCAACTGCCAGTGCATATACAGAGCATGTGTGGCATTGTCTGAAACAGGATCGCAACTGCAATAGCAATGTAACCACATACTCTTTTGGACTATTATATCTAATGCAATTGCGCTACAGTTGTGGTCTTATTTTAGGGTTATTTTACCCTTTTTGTCTTCTTGCCTGAATTAACATAACTGCAAGATAATATCAAATATTTCTCTGATTGTTCCGATCCGATAACAGCTACGACTTACAAGTGACCATTAGGTACCAGTGTATTGTTCTGTAGAACAACGGCTTCACATGCTGCAAGTTCAACTGGTCATCTACCTATATTTGGTCCTTGTTTGCTGTATTCAGAGCTTCTCAACACCTACACCTGTAAAGCCACTTTTACGACTACATAAGTAAGTTAATTTAGATTTCTGATCTTAACAGAGTTTTATAACCTGGTGTGTAAGGAGCGCTGTTAGTGTTTTCATAGTTAGAAACTGAAGTTCAAATTTATCTAAATATTAACCTTCTAGAAATTTGGAAAATATTTTAGTAGCTTTAAAATGCCCAGACTTAATTATTCTATATATTTAAATTTCAGTGGAGAGCGGTTTTGCCTTTGTTCTCAAAGTACTTGCACTTTGCACTCTGGATCTTTTAAGATGTGGAATAATCAAGTTCCTGGTTCTTTCTGAACATTTTAGTAACTGTCTCGGAGAAGATCCACACTTGCCAATATTTGGCAATAACTTAGATGCTTTTCCTGTGGCCTTCAAAGTTCTATAGTCTGTTTTGATGATTGATTGATTTCGGACTGAAGGAGCATCTTTTTTGCATAAAAGTGAAAACAAGGGATTCTGATTTTAGAATATCTTTTTATATTTTTTTGTTGATGTTACTGATTTTATTTGAAGGTTGTTTTTTGTATATATTGCATATTGACTATTAGAACTACCCTAAAGCTGAATTGTAAATTGCCACATGAGTATCTATCTGCCTAGGTTCAGTGCTACTGTATTATAAAGAGAAATTGCCCATTCTAAGATATTTAGTATAGGAAATTGATTTTCCAAATTTAGTGCGTGTTTTCTATTTTACCATTGGTCATGGTTCATACACAAAGTGGCAAGCTTGCCTCTCCTGAGATGGTTTCAAAGCCAGGGGTTAAAAAAAATAAAAATAGAAAAGGAAAAGGGAAATGGGAACAAACAACTGTGGAGAACCACTTAGTTCATGAAAACCAAGGAGTAGTTTCCCCTTTAAATTGTTAGGGGAAAATAGTTCAAGTGGTAGTAAAAAACTAAACTAGATGAAAATAACAGATTTTATTAAACAGTCTACTCCAATGATAAATATGCTCGCCTCCTTGTACCTAGAAAATCAAGTAAAAGAAATAAGGGAAGATTTTTCCTGAACAAGACTTTTGGAATCACCTAATTTATCATCACAAAAAACAAAACTAATTTTCGCTGGATCCCATGACTTGGATGATACAGGTGAAATTAGTGTCTTGGTGACATCTGAATTATCTCCTGTGCCCCTGGAACATATGGAATATACAGATATAGCTACCATTTCGATTTTATCATCTCTAGAAGAAGAAGAAGAAGATTTTTCATATAATAATAATAATGAGACTCAGACTCAGTCGACACCCAGTAGAGATAACTTAAGCCTAGTCATTAAAGATCTAAATCAGACAAAAAAAAGATCTTAAGAATTTGGTGGCTAACCAAAATTTTAACTATGAGGATTCTATAGGAGAGTACTCATTGCAGTGTTCACCTGCCTTTCCTTCACAATCCCTGGTATTTTCTCCAGAAACTTTAGATATGCCTATTTTTTCCCAAAACATGTGACATGTCTCATGTGAGACAGCGATAATTTACAATTCTGAGTTTTTTGAGAATAAGAGAATTGTTACATCTTCTTCCTCACTTTCTAAGCAAGATCTTGAGATTATTAAAAACCCATATTATGCTAATATTATGCTTTTGGAGAATTTATGGAATATTAAAGAGGAAATAGCAAATCTCAGAGCTGAAGTTTTTCACAATAAAACAGTGTTTGTACAAATACAAAATAGATTACAAAAGAATAGTTTGAACTTGAATGTTACACAACATGTTATCCAAAAAAAGGACGTATCTAAAAAAAAATAAGGCCCTCCAGGCAAACTTCCATCCTCCTTTTTCAAGAGATATAGGTCCCTTAGAAAAACAGGAAAAAAAACAGTGGACAATTTCAGGGCAAATCTAAAACTAGGCAAACTTCAAAATCAAAACAAAAAAGAAGGAAGAGATGCTCCACAAGCGGTCCAGTCCTTCACTGACTATCTCACATCTCTCCCTCACAAAGTGGAGCAAGTCATCCTAGGTGATCTCAATGTTAACTGGCTTGCCTCCACTGCCTCCCATATAAGGGACTCCTTTGCTGCCCTGGATATGTTCCAGTTAGTCACCCAGCCCACCAGATTCAACCACTCTACTGGCACCAGCACTCTCCTAGATGTTGTTATATTTAACCGCCCCTACAAAATCCAGGATGTTACTCTCCTGCCCAACTCTCTTATTGATCACTCCCCAGTCTTCTGTTTCTGGTCATCCTCCACTCTGAAGCCAGTGTCCCAGGCAACACTACACGCCGTTTACACCCCGGCGGCCTCAGAAAATTAAAACAATACCTAGCCCAGCTAGACTGGTCCCCTATCCAGTGTGCCACTGACATTGACTCAGCTCTTGACCACTTCACAAATGCCTTCTGTAAGGCTTGTGATCTTTTCACCCACCTCACCAGGATCCACTCCAAAAAATGCATAGCCTCATGGATCACCCCACCCCTCTTCCAGAGACTCAAAAACAGAGATAATCTCTGGTACATTGCTGTAGAATCTGGAAAGATGTATGACAGACAGGCCTACAATGCAGAATGCAATAAGTGCACTTGGGCCATTGGGCAGGCCAAAGCAGAGCACTACCAGACCACCCTCACTTCCACTTGGAGTTCAGCCTGGACCTTCTGGGATAATATGAAAGAGCTAAATGGGAAGTCCCACTTCCCCCTACCATCTCAGCTCTCCATCAATGGCATCCCCACCACAGATCCACTCTTCATAGCCGATTGCCTTAACACTGCCTTCTCTGACCTAAGCTCGGTCCTCCCCAGCAGCTTCTTTGACCCAATCCCCACCTTTCTCCCTCTGGTCCTGCATCACCCACCATTCAACCTCACACACCCTATCCCTCCAAGAAGCCACACCACACCTGCTAAAAGCTTTAGGCAGCAATAACCCTAGCAGTGACCCCCTCAACTCCAGGATCCTCCGTATGGTCTTGGACAAAGTCCTAGTCCCCCTGACTGACCTTCTAAACTGGTCTCTATGCCTGAGTCAATTCCCAAGTGCTTGGAAACCTGCTGAAATCACACCTATACATAAGAATGGGGACCGTTCCATCCCCAACAATTACCGGCCCATCTCCATCCATCCCCCAATGTCTAAAGCCCTTGAAAAAGTGGTGTTGATCCAGCTCTCTGAATACCTAACCAAGTATGACATTATGTACCCAGAGCAGCACAGTTTCCATCCTGGACATAGTACAACCACGGCTCTCCTGGAATTCTCCCATCACCTGCCTGCTGCTCTTGACTCTGGCAGCCTTGCAGGAGCAGTGTTCATTGTCCTCTCCAAGGCCTTTGACACTGTCTGTCATCCCCTTCTACTCGACTCTCTCTACCAACTTGGCTTCTCTGGTGGTCCCATTTCCTGGTTCTCTAGCTACCTTCTGCTAGATCCCAGCATGTCAAGATCAGTGGCTCCCTCTCCAGCACTCTTCCCATTCACTCTGGGGTCCCTCAGGGCTCCATCCCGGGTCCAATACTTTTTAGTCTCTACCTCAACACCCTCCCCAGCTCATGTACTGGTAAAATGCTCCTCTACACCAATGATGCAGTCCTCGTTGCCTCACATCCCAATCCCACCTCCTTCCAATTATCCCACCAGCAAGCTTACAACCAAGCTGAAATGTGGTTCGGTAACTGCAGACTGGTCATTAACCTAAAGAAAACCAAATCAATGCTCTTCTCCCACCACCAAAATAAAGCTAAAAATACCCCCCTCTTGATTATCCCCAACACTCTGCACCCACTAGAACAAGTGACCACATACAAGTACCTAGGCATCACATTCGATACTGCCCTTCCTTCCACACCCACATTAATGCCCTGTCAGCCACCATTAACTCTCAGATTGACCTGCTATACCAGCACAGGGACTGCCTGCTTCAGGTTGCCCTCAGGCTGGCCATCACCTCCTCCGTCTTGTGCCTTGTGGACTATGGCTTGCCCATCTATGCTGCAGCTGACAACACTGCCCTCTCCAAAATCCAACTCTCCATCAATAAGGCCTGTAGGCTACTGACCCCTGCTGTGTTCACACCTGCCTTCTCTATACTACCACCAATCTTCTCAACTTTGAGGAGTGACTGCTCTACCAGACCTGCCTTCTCGCTAAGAAATCTCTGCTAGGACTCTCCCCCCCAGGGTCTCCACCTCCCTACAGCAGCCATCTTCGACAGTCACCACCCATAGCTCTGTTAAGGCCATTTTCAAGGTTCCCAGAACCAAGACCTCTCTTGCTCAGAGATTCTTCCTCTAACAGGCCCCCACCTGGTTCAACTCCCTTCCTAGCTGCATCTCCAACTTGCCAAAAATTGACTACTTCAAAACAGCCATTCAGAACAATATCTTTAATACCTGCTGTTGTAGATGCAACTAACCCCTGTTGTAACCTGTGGTTCCCACCCGCCTTGCCCCCTGGCTCGACAACATCCACTGGACAGCCTCTCCCTCTCCCAGACCTACCCCTTACCTACTAGGTCCAAACAGGGATGTAACCCACTTTCTTCTCTGAGGACCTACTATATCAATGAGTGTAACTCACAATTTTGTAACATTATGTAACCTAAGTAACATACAAACTACTACATTATGTAACCTAAATGTATATATGTTAAATGTTCCTTTTACTGCACTTGTAATGTTATCCTCTGTTTTAATCTACACTGTAATAACTGTCTTTTTGTCTGCCCCCCCCACGACGAGGTGCCTTTGTAAATGAGTCTCTGACTCAAAGGTTGTAAACCCAATTTGTAATGAATAAATGAATAAACATACTGTAAGAAATCAGGAAAATTAGATCAAAACTTACAGAAGGAGAGAATATGCCAAATATCGTGACAACAAAAGCAAACCTGCTGTGGAGAAGAAGGAATATAGATTGAACAGTAAATGTGCTATTCAGGATGCAGATAGAAGGACATCAGATAGACAAGAATTGATAGAGAATGATATGATGCAAAGCTGTTCTGTTACTTCATTACATGTTGACAGAATGTGGTCAATGGTGGGGAGTCCAAGGTCCTTATATGTCCTATGGAACTCAGATCTAAGAGTTCTGAGGGGACTCATCATATTACCTCTGAATATTTGAGATGTATGGTTTAGGAAAATATTCCAGGAAACAGCGGACAAACTAACAGACTGGATGGTTAAATTATTCCATCTATCTCATTTGGTCAAAGGGTTTAAAGCCTGTAGACCACCAAACACAGACCACCATCACTGTGTTTTGGTCTACTGTGATAGCTTAGAACTAGTTGAAACACTCTGGCAACAGGAAATGGTCCTGAGAATGAAAGGAATATACATGTTTCCACCTTATGAGGTGCCAATAGCATCTGATGAGCAATTCTATGTCTCCCATGTACAGAATCTTCCTCAAAAGGATATTAATAATGTATTAGAGGTTATTTCCAATTATGAAAGCTCAAGGACCCAAATTTGGAAAAATAAAACATTAACCTTTTTTGGCTGGAAGATGCTATCTAAGGGCTCAGTAGGCAAAGCCAAGCATGAGTTGGCTGCCTTCTTTAGCTAAATTTTGGATTCCCCGATGTATAGGACCAATATAGAATGGCTTAAAATATATGATCCTGATTCCTCTACTTCACAATTGGATATATGACAGTGTCAGTGGCTCAGTAGACAGTGTCAGTGGCTCAGTTAGTAGCACACTTGCCTCTGAGGCCGGGAGATCAGAGGACTGTGGGTTCAGTTCCTACATCTGGCACTTGGGTTAATATCCCAGTACTGACACTGTAGTGCAGCATGAGAGGGGTGCTGCACTTCTGAGGTGCCGTCTTTCAGATGAGACGTTAACCTGAGGTCCCATCTGCCTGGATTGGTGGTAGCTCAGGTGGATGTTAAAGATCCCATGGCACTTATCAAAAAGAGTAGGGGAATTTCATTGAGAAAGTTGGACTTCATTACAGAAAAAAGAAGCAAACAATACAACAAACATAAAAAATTCCAAAAGACAAAAACATACCAAGCAAGACAGATAGATACAGAAGTTACAAAACAAAAGGGAGACACCCCTTAAATATCTGTAAAAAGATCACAGTGTGACCATAAATGGAAAAACTGAGGTCCTGCAAAATGATCAAAATCCTGTACTTTAACAACAAGAATAGCAATTCTAATATTATCAGTTACTTCAGATACAGGAATCAATTTCTGATGCAAAACCAGCATATATCTGGCCTGCCGTAAGTAATAACGAATTAAAGAAAAAACAATAAATAAAGTGTCTTCATGATATTTTTGACATAACGCACCCTGTGTACAAAACATAATTTGAGCATAAGATAAATGTAATAGCATTGGTTCCAACCACAAACCAGCTAACATAGTCCAAAAGGAGACAGCAAAGGGACACTCCAAAAAAAGGTGCTGTTGAGTTTCAAAAATAACAGAACAACCCACCCTGGAGCAGTATCGTGCATCTAAGGCTTTGTGCTTATGATTGCCTTTAACACTCAGATGCCCATAATTACCTAACCAGACTACATCCCACACATAGGAGGGTAGACGGGGATTACAGAATTGTTGAAGAATACAATCAACCTGATGTGTGGGACAAAACGGTAGAACCACCCTATCCTGTGCTTCTTTCCTCCAAATGGGGTCATAGAGAAGTATTCTAGATAAAATACAAAAATCCTGAGGATGTAAATCCCAAGCTGATGCCACCTTAATAACTTCTTTCCCATATAATGGAACATCAAAAAATTGAAAAACCCACCCTTTTTTTCCCAAATCCCAACTGGGAAGGCAAGGCATTAACCAATGCAACAACAACGGTTTCCATACCACCATTCCTGGTTTTAAGGCTTTCCCAAAATTAGTGATAAAAAATATACTGTAAAAGAAAGCCACAGGGTTGATCATCCCAACCCCTCCCTCCTTATATGGTCTATAGGTTATGCTCCTCTTCACTGGGTTCAATCTAGACCCCCACAACCCTTGAAAAAAAATCCTATACAATCTAGAAAAACAACCCATGGGTGGAGGAAATACATAACAAAGATATAAAAAAATTGGGAGCACCAAAGTTTTGGGCAACATAACATGTTTTTTCTTACCAATCAGATACTATTTCCATCCAGAAATCAAACCCTCAGCCTTTCCTAAGGCTAATTACCAATTTTAATTACATACATACATTATCAGTCCCTAAAAAAATACCCAAGTACTTAAACGGGCGAATTTCAATTGATATCCCCGCATATTGACCTGATTGAGGAAGAACTGGGTGTCCAATAGGAACCCCAATACTTTTACCAAAATTAATTTGGGAACCTGAAACCGAAGAGTAAGTATTGAGAACTTGTAACACAACCATTTCAACAGTACTAATATCCACAGTCAAAACCAAATCATCTGCATATGCTAAGATTTTAACTGGAGCGAATGTAGGGGTGACCCCTAACCCCAAAATATGAGGACAAAGAGAAATTGCCCAAATCAATGTATCTATACAAAAGTTATACAGAAGAGGGCTTAGTGGGCAGCCTTGTTGGACCCCTCTAACCATCGTGACAGGATTACCCAACCAACCATTCACATTTGAAAGGATTGTAGCCTCAGTATACAGAGCATTAATCCACAGGAGAAACTGACAAGGAATCCCAAAAGCACCTAACACCGAAAATAAGAAATCATGTGAAACCCTATCAAAAGCCTTCTCTTGATCTAACCCCAACACCCAACCAGAGACCTTACCTTTCTCACCCAGAGCAAACAATTCACATAACAGAATTAAATTATCATTTTGGCTCCTCCCCGGGATACCACAAGTCTGAGCAGGACTAAGACGTGGTGCAATTTTTATAAGCCTGGCCCATAAAATTTTTGCCAAGATTTTATAATCAACATTTAATAAACTTAAAGGTCTCCAATTTTGTAATTCAGTACGAACACCCTGTTTTTTTAAAAATGAGAACTAAAATAGCTTCCTTCATGGACTTAGTCACTGTACCTCTGGTCAGCATATCATTAAATAAGAGAGTTAGAGCAGGAACCAAATCTTCTTTAAACATTCGAAAAAAATGAGCAGTAAGGCCATCTGATCTTGGTGCAGAAGTAACATTCAGGCTGTCAATGGCCAACGCCACCTCAGTGGTAAAATATCACCAGACAACATCTCTTGCTCCTCTAAAGGAAGTGGTGGAAAGTGTAAAGATTCTAAGAAGGGTTTAGCATCTTCACAACTTGGAGAATTACCCAGCATAGAAAGGACATGTTGTTCCACCACCTGAACCATTACCTCTGGATCTGATACCAGAACACCACTGGGTGACCTGAGTTCCTGAATAAACTTAGAGTCCACCTGTCCTTTGCAGTCTTTGAATGTGTTCAGCCCACCTTTGGTCACCTGCATCCCAAATCGTGCCTTCTGCCCCAATGAACTAGCCCTATCATATTGCAGGGATCTCATTTGTGAGCAAATCACTGCAATCTGAGCACTATAATCAGAATCTGTAGTATCTGATAAGGAAATCAATGCTGCAATTGGTGCCGTAGTGCTAGATATGATAAGTAAGTTGCAGTATGTTTTGCTGCAGCTTGTCCCTGAAAAATCTGCTGCCATCTGTGTTTAGAGTCATCCCACCACTCACAAGGGTCTTCATAAATATCTGCCACCGAAAGTCTGGCTGCCCATTCCCTTCTCCATAGTTTTTGTAGGTGATGGTCCTCTAACAGAGAATCATTAAGCCGCCACATATTTTTTTTACATCTTGGAGTATTCTTCCAAGAACAAGTCACCTTAACAGCTACATGATCGGAGAACTCCACTCCCAGAGTATTACATGATAAAATCTGCAATACTCGAGATAAAAAAACAAAATCAATACGAGTCCACAGTGGCCCTTTAAAAAAAGTAAATCCCCCAGACAAATGACACGCTCTATAGGCATCTACCAACTGAGCAGTTGTAACCTCCTCTTTCAAAGTGACCGAATCGCAAAATAATTTTCTGGTCTGTAACGCTCTATCCTTCTGATGTAACCCACAATTAAAATTGCCAACCCACAAAATTAATCTAGAGGAATGCAAGTAAGGCCAAATTAACTGAAAAAGCAAAACCCTCTGTGCTTTAGATTGAGGGGCATAAACACCAATAATCCAAAATCTTTCCCTGTAATAGGAAAAATCCAACAATAAAGCACGACCAGGCTGAATATCAACCAACCGTGATACCCAGAAATCAGAGTTGGAGAATAAAATTCCCACACCATCACATTTTTCCATACTGGAAGACCAAAAAGACGGACCAGAAGTCCATGCCCGAGAGGCTTGTTGAAGCTGACGGTTAGATTTTAGTCTGGTATCCACAAGACAGATGATATCACAATTGAAATCTGGTAAGGTTAACCCCCGCCCAAGCTTTCTATGTCCTTTAATACTGTTGACATTTAATGTACACACAGATAAAGTCTCCTTCATTAGGTACCTATGGGTGACTTACTCCTCCGACTTTGTCTAGTCCTTTTTGCAATGGGGTCCAAATCCCCCACTCCCTCAGTGTCCGTACAAGAATGGATAGAAGAGCTATCTGTATCCTCTCCCCCTGAGTCTTTATTGGAGACGTCTGTAGCTAAAACAGCAAATTTATTTCCCGATCTCCATGTATTACCCCTCACATTTTTATCTCAACCCAACACAGCCACACCTTTCCATGTTCTTTTATGGGGTATTTGAACAAATCCAACCACCTCAGTACCACACACTATGTTTACTGGGGGAGGGGGGCATGGTGGTATCAACCCTGACTGTATCTTCTGAACCAAGCACCTCAGGGACAGGAATGTCCTTAACACCCTTAGTCAAATCTATCTCCTCAGGTGGAGGATAGACCCTTGTTTCCTGAACACAAGTGTCCTTTGACGTAACCGTGGGTTCCCCAGATCCAGAGGTAGATGTGTTATTAGTCTGAACATGAGCTGCACTAATCTTATCCTGCGTCTGTTGAGCCAAGGAAATCAATCCCACATGTGACAGGCAATCGTCCCTATTATGGGATGCCCAAGGGCAGCGACCATATGCATGCCCAGTTCGTTCACACAAATTACACTTAAAAAGTTTAAGACAGGCACTAGAAGCATGTCCAAAATCAAAACAATGACTACATTTTATAGTGTCACAAGCTGAGCTAAAATGAGCTCTGGAACCACATTTAAAACAGGATTTAGGCTGTCCCACATAAAAAATGAGACCTTTGTCTTTCCCCAAATAAAAAAAACTCAGTAGGTGACTAGGCCCATTATTCATGGAATACAATTTAACACGAATCCTCCATCCCCCATCCCATATGTGTTCACTATCTAACATGGGTGAAGGTTTATTAAGCACCTCACAGCACTGTCTTAACCAAAATAAAATATCCTCAATGTGTACTCCTTCGTTTTTAAACATGACAGTGATATTTCTAACAGCAGGCTTTGTTAAAGGAAGTGCATGAAAAGGAGACCACATAGGAGAGGCCTGACAGGCAGCATATAGGGCCCAAAATCTATCTAGACTGGAAACTTGTTTGAAACTAACATCAAAATTATGATTCCCAAAACTAATAAGGGCAAATATCTCAGAGGAAGGGAATTTCATGGATCCTTTAAGTAGAGTTTTCACCACATAGAGCCGAATCGGAGGATCCACTAACCCCTCTTTATATAATAGGTGAACTGCATTCCTCCTGGGAGCTGGTTCACCTTTAGATGAAAACAAATCAGCCAGCTTAAAGCCTACTGGTCTATCAGGATCCTTATCCTGAGATTCTAGTAACTGAGGGCCAGGTCCCATCCGAACTGAACCCTCTGGTTCTAGAGGCATAGAAAGGTCAGTGACACTGGAATCAAGCACTTCAGAATTATCCTGTAAATTATTAGAAACATTCACAATCAAAGCAGGCTCAACAAAGGTTAAGGCAGAATTATCACTACCAGACAGTTGCTGAACACCTTCAGGAATATCCCCTTGAGAGTCATTAGAGTTCATAACTTTTGTATTTACCACAGATTCCCCAACTTTGTGTAGCATATTTAAATATGTGAGGTCTTGAGAATCAGGAGTCCAAACCCCTCCATCACCCTGTTCCCACCCAGCCCCTTTCAGAGCTTTTTCCGGAGACCACAATGTCCCCTGCCTAAAAAAAGAAGTCGAAGTATCTTTAGATGCCTTGGACGCTCTCCCTTCAAAAAGTTCCACAGTACCTCTTTTACTCCAACCAGGAGTCTGAGACGTCGGAAAGAAGAAAACCTCTGGACCTTTAGACTTCATCAAAAATGAAGCATTCAGTAATCCAGGCAGCACACACAGATCAGAAGAAGCTTCGCAGCCACCTGAGGACTGTGATTGTTCATTGGCAACAGGTAAATCCTGCTGGGGCTGTAGGCACACCGAGAAATCACTCGGTAAACTGCCAGCCCCAACTCCAGCTTCCTGATTCGGAGAGTCGCTTGCATGTGACGCCAACTCTACTGCGTCATTCTGGGTCTTCCCAGACCAGCGAAAAGTAGCCCTAGATGGCCCTAGAGCTGCCTTTGGAAGTGCAGCAATTTCCACATCCACCACAGCAAGGTCTCGTAGCAAAGCCGACTGCTTTGCCATCAATACAGTTTGCAAATTATGTTCTCCTGTAGAACAGACCTCCGGTATCCCACCAGCCTGAATAACCTCCGTGCACTCCTCAGCTTCGATGATAGTCGCCATCGCGACTTCTGCAACAAAACACTCTTCCTCCACGGCCCCTGAGAATAGTAGCACAGGGGTGGAGGCCTGCTCCCCTGTACTCACACTATCCAGCTCAAGCTCTGACTGCAGCATACTGACAGCAGCCAGCAGGGGAATTTCCCCAGTGTCCTAGCCAAATTTCCCTCATTCACTAAAAATACCACCAACAGCTTAATCTGGTTCAAGGTCAGTTGATATTCATCTGTTTCCTCCTACCCCGGGTCGTGCCTGAAAATAGGCAGGATTTGTCTAGTGCACTTACCCAGTCAAAAAAACTAAATATAAAATAAATAAATAACTTTTGCTAATCCCAGATTTGTTAAAGCAATTCAGGAGAAGCTTCATATTTTTGATACACTGGGATTGTACATGGTATGTCCCAGGGTTTTAAGTGAGAATCATGGAGAAAGAGGCCAGAAACCTGTGACCAGGAATGGTAATAACTTTGAGTCTTTGCAGGACCTTCCCCCAGAACTGACACATACTCTATTAGACACAGTCAAATTATTCAGGGGAAAATTCTGTCATTCTGATTCTTTCATGGAATATTGAGGAATTAATGCACAAGTTAGCTGACCCTGAATGTAGGATGTTCCTGGAGACCTATGATTTACTATGCCTTCAGGAGACATGGTGTGGCCAACAAATAACTCCACTTATTCCAGGTTTTGCAGGTTATTTTAAACCAGCCACTCGTCCAAGTATGTACGGACGCTACAAAGCGGATTTTGCAATTTATGTAAAAATAGCATTCAATTTTAAAATTACACAGATACCTTGTAATCTAAATACTGTTTTTCCCATCTTGATTGAGACAGACGATTGTAAAATTCTATTGTTTAATATTTGCATCCAGGCCTATTCCAAGAAGAATCTTGGATTACATGATTGGGGGAAGTTGGCAGATTTTCTGGATGTAATCACTCATAATTATATAATGTATTCATTTCTACTTACGTGTGATTTCAATGCAAGAATGGCCTATAAAAGCATAGTGGAATATGAGCGTATGCTCCTACCTCTTGTACAAGCCTCTTTAAATTGTAATTTGAGACTAGAAAGACAACTAAAGGACAGAAAGTCAAATAAACAGGGAAGGGTGCTAATTCAGGTTATGTCTGACATGAATCTCTGCCTCATGAATGGAAGAGTTATGGGTGGCCTAGAGGGAGCCTACATTTACACTGGCCCTTTGGGTTCGTCTTTTATAGATCTGTTTTGGGCAAACTTGAATGCTGTAGGGAAAATTAAAGCATTTAAAATTCTTAAACATCCAGAATCGGTACATTTTCGCTACTTTTGGAATATGGTATGGTAGCAAGGTCTAGTAACTCTTGTGCAGACATTGCCCTAGTGGCAGGGTGTGAAATCAGGAACACTCGTAGGATAAAATGGTCACCGATGTTAAACAGTTCATTGATAGAAATACTAGAGTCTGACACACTTAAAGACTGGAGACTCAGTATTATAGAGCATAGAGACAGCAATCTGGAACAAAATATTCTTTTAAGTACAATATTAAGTTACATAAAGCCTCTGCTATATAAAACAACTAGACCAACTAGGGCAGGATATTGGTTCAACTAATCGTGTAAAAATGCAAAAAAACAGTTAAATAAATTGGTCTATCAAGTGAAACAGAATCCAACAAAAAATTCTATAAAACAACTAAACAATGCTAGGGAAAACTATAAAATGGTGTTAGAGAATGAAAGAAGTAAATTTCAGTCCAAAAACTGGGAGAATTTGAGGCAGTCAATTTACGAAAGGGACAGCAAAAAGTTTTGGCTCCTTGTGAGCCAAGGATATCCACAACCTACTACTGGAATAGAGGCTTATCTTCCATCCAATACATGGACAGTTTATTCTGAGTCTTTGTTTATTCTCCCAGTGAAGAAATGGTAGGAACATACAAGATGTCCTACTATTATCCCAGGGCAATCTATATTACTAAAGAAGAAATATTTAGTGGCCTATTATGATTAAAGGATAACAAGGCTCCTGGCCCAGACTGTATAGTGACAGATTTATATAAATATAATTCTGGATGGTAGATTCTATTGCTGCATGTTTTCTTTAATAAGATGATGGAGGGTTCAGACATTCCTTCAAGTTGGAAGGGCAGTATCATATGCCCAGTATATAAAAAAAAGGGAAGTCCAATGGACCCCTCAATGTACAGACCTGTAAGTCTTATCGACACTTTGCAAAAAACATTTTGCCACATTATATTACACAGACTTCAAGTGTGGGCTGAGGAATCGGGATTCATGAGTAATTACCAAAATGGCTTCAGAGCCCATAGATCAACAGTACAGCATTGTTCTGCCTTGTTACACCTAATTTGGAAATATACCAAGGTTAGGAAATCACAGCTGTACTGCTGTTTCATGGATTTAAAGTCCACCTTTGACCTGATTAGTCATACATCGTTATGGGAAAAGCTACAGTCATATAATATCGATCCTGTTCTCTTGGATACATTGATTAGGTTGCATAAAGATACTCAGCAAGAAGCCAAAATTAAACAAAATAGAGATGTTATCCCCAAAATTAAAACTAACCTTGGAGTTAGACAGGGTTGCCTTTTGGCCCATTTATGACTTAATTTATATATCAATACAATTATAGTACAGCTGGAACATCCTAATTTTCATTCTCCTGCTATCAGAAACAAAACAATTTCATTATTAGCCTTTGTTGATGATCTTATTCTTCTGTCAACTTCATTCTTTGGCCTGCAGTGGAAAGTGGCTCTGTTCTCAACCCTCTGTAGTAAAAATAAATTAGTGATCAACACAAGTAAAACTCAGATGTTGATCTTTACAAAGGAAAACACCTACACTAATAATGAAATAAAAATTGAGTCTGGAAAAACATACTCCTACTTAGGAGTTCATTTTTCCCAATCTACCCATTGGAACATACATCAAGACTATGTAAAGCACAATACAATCACTGCCTTCAATGCCTTCAGAAGATTCTCAACCCAGAAGGGTAATGGATCTGTGAGAGGCCTTCTGAGGGTTGTGGAGGCTAAGGTGTGTTCAAGCTTGCTCTATGCTTCAGAAGTGTGGGCAACGGTAATTCCCAAGCAGTTATAAGTATAATTAAATACGTTTTTTAGGTATATTCTTAAATTTCCACAATCGGTCCCAGCCGCAGTGACAAGAGCAGAACTGGTACAGCTTCCTTTCAATTGAAGCATATATTGTAGAAATGAGAATTTTATTTCTACTTAAATTGTTTTTGTGCCCAGAGTACAGGATTCTGAGGATGTGTCTTGAGGAGGAGATTGATTACATGTCCTTAGGTTATAGATTCCCAGGTATAGATTGTATAGCAACATGCTTATATCCATTTGGGTTTGGGCCGCCTGCTACATCAAGTTCACTCTTTTGCTTTTAGAGATAAAATATCCCAAATGAAGGAAAGAGTTAGGAATGTTTATAATAGTAAGGACATGGAATATTATGTGGTTTAAAAAATAGAAATCATGCCATAACACGGAAACATATTTATTGATACTGGCTTGTCCAGATCTCAGAAGAACTCTAACAAGATTTAGAATGGAACTTTATAACTTTCAGTATGTACATTATACACAGAATAGAACAGGAGTGGAACATGATAAATGTGCTTGCAATCCGAATATGGTGGATGATTTAAAACATGTTACTCTGATATGCCCACTACATGAGAAACACAGGCACATTTGACTAGGATCGATCTTAAGGGACCTTGGACTCCCCACTGACCAGATACTTTTGAAATTGTATACATCCGGTGATATCCAGGTGCTGACAAGACTAGCAGGTTTTTTTAAATCTACTAAGTTATAAGATTGTGTTTGATTGTTGGTTTGATACATAGAATAGGTTGTATTTATTTGAATCAGAAATGTTGTACATGGTAATGAATGTATTTGTACAAACTACTGTTTTATCTGTTTTTACTGTCCAATTTTGTAATGGCTTTATGCTGAACAAATAAAATGTTTGATGATGATGGTGAGGCCACACTTGGAGTACTGTGTACAGTACTGGTGCCCATACCTCAAAAAGGATGGGAGATTACTGGAGGGGGTGCAGCATAGGGCTACAAAAATTATCATGGGACTAGTGAAGTTGCTGTATGGGGAAAGGCTGAAGGAGCTCAACATGTACTCGCTGGAAGAGAGAAATAAAATGGGGGACATGATGGAGACCTTTAAGTACTTGAAAGACATAAAGTCAGTGAGGGAGGAGTGTTTTGATTAATGTGGAGAAGGGTCACTAGAAGGCACAGTCTGAAGTTGGAAAGGGGAAGGTTTAGGAGGGAGATGAGGAGGCACTGCTTCACAGAGAGACGGGTGCTGGGTTGGAATACACTGCTGGAGAAGTTAATCACTCAAAGGACAGTGGATAGCTTTAAGTGGTATTGGGAATGACTCAAGGACAGGGTTAGTACAGACAAGAACACCAAGGGGGGGAAGGGTCAGGAAAGAGGAGAAAGGGAGGGTTTGGGTGGGAGTGGGGCAGCTGTGTGCTATGAAAGTAAGAGCTGCACAATCGGGCAGACTTGATAGACCTGTGGGCCTTTTTCTGCTGGCAATTTCATATGTTTGTATGTTCCATTGAAATACCTGAAACTTCTGGTGCAAGTTTCAATTTTAATATCAAGGGAAAAAGCTGAAAAGTAGCAAAGACAATGACCTCCCTAACTCGTGCCCTGTTACATGATCAGAGAGATCACATTAATCCCTCCCAACCTTACTCCTCTCCCTTTCCACCCCATCTCCCATGATACACATCCCTACATTAACCCCCTGCAACCAAGTCTATTCATCACTTAATCCCCTTAACCTGTGCCTTGCACTACATCTCCTGCACTAGCACTCATAACTTCAGCACTAACCCCAACGTGTTCTACCACATCCCCATCCCTGAATATGTCATCCTTATGTGTGCCATATGTCATACAGTAACAAAGTACCACTGTCATGTATCTGCTGTCTGCCTTGTTACCCTTGATGATACTGCACTATTGTATTGCTGCCATTAACCACTGTTGTCACAGCTATATACTTTTGTATATCTCTATTTCATCTTACTACACTTGTATATCTTTATTCTGTCTTCATTCTTTGTATGTATCAGGATGTGCTTGTAAATGAGTCCACTCAATTAAGTTTTTCCCACAATAAACTTGAACTGCAACAAAAAAAAACTTGAACCTGATACAAATTAAATAGTGTAGAATATACCCCAGTACAAAATAACTGAGCAGTTGGGCTAGTGTATAAAATGTGCACTCGTTGAATAAATTCCCTTGGTATACCAAACTGTTGCAAGGCACAAAAAAGAAAGACACAGTATACTCTATCAAAGACTTTCTCTGCATCCAGGGAGACCAGCACCACAGGGGTGGTTGCCTCCCAAGATGCAGAGATCAATTATGCCAATTTACAAAGATGGTTAGAAGGCCTACTGGTCATAAAGCCAACCTGTTCAGCCACAGTTAAAGAACCCCAGCCTTGATTAAGACAATTATCAAGCACCTTTGCTAAAATCTTTAGGTTCAGATTCAACAAATAAATAGGCCTAAAGCTTCCAGGAAGGGTGGAGTCTTTGTCTAGCTTAGGAATTAGAGTAACCACAGACCTGATAAGGTCCATCTCTGTAAGGCCCTTTAAAAATATCATTGAATAATTGTAATAAAGAGGACTGAGTTCCTCCCAGAAACATTTGCTAAAATTAGAAGTGAACCAATCAGGGCCAGAGGCTTTATCAGGAGGTAAATCTTGAATAGCTTGCTGTATTTTGGCCAAAGTAATATTGGCCGACAGTAGGGTTCGTTGACCATTATCCAGAGAGGGCAAGGGAATTAAAGTCCAGAAAAGCCTGTATGTCTGTATCTGATGAGGCATGATCCATTTTTGCACACAAAGTTTGATAAAATACCCTAAACTCTTCAACTGTCTCCTTAGGGTCAGTGATCAGCTATGAAGTACCTTAGACTCTCAGATCCTGTACAGTCCAAAATGACTCCTGTTGCCTAACCAAAAGAGCTGTTAACCTCCCAGCCTTTTCACCTGGATCACAATACTTCACCCTTGTCCTATAAATGGCGAGCTCTGCTGCCTTCTGATTCATGTCACCGTATTCTGCACAGAGATTATTCAACTCCAACCTTGTGGCCTGAGGAGAATGTTGAGAGACTTGCTACTCAGTACTCCAAATGTGGGACAAGAGCTCCTTAGCCAACTGATTTCTTTGTTTTTTTTCTGTTTAGAAGCCATCTGGATCAACTCCCCCCGAAAACCACATTTAAAGACCATCCAAAAGGTATCAAAATTTGATACAGAATCATGGTTATGCTGAATAACCACCATCATATTTAATATGATGGATATAAACTGTGTTCTTAAGCAACTGGTTATTCAATCTCCACTTCCTCTCCTGTGGGAAAAGTGGGGAGAGCTGCATTAACAAAAATACAGCTGAGTGATCATAGATGACCCTAGCTTATATCTCACAAGTCCTGAGGCTTGGCAAACAAACCTTACTAATAAAAAAAATAATACAATCTCAAAAAAGTGTTATGTACCGGGGAGTGAAATATGAAGTCCCTTTCCTCACGGTATGTGGTATGCCAGGGATGAACAAGACTGAGCATACCCATCAAATCTCCAAGGGCTCTCTGGGCTGGGCAGAGCCCATTCTGAGCTAGGGGCTCCCTATCCTTTGTGGGGCCCACTATAAGATTCCAATCACCCATCAAAGAATTGGAAGGTATGACCAAGAGGCCAACAAATGGGTAATAGCCATGAAAACAGTGGGCTCATCAATATTAGTGCCATAAATTGAACCCAGAACAACCTCCTGGTCATCCCCCAGGATCCCATATCTTACTCTGTAACAGAAATTGGAGTGATTTAATTATATGAATTGCTACCCCTTTTTTCGTAGTGTCATCTCCAACCCCCTAGGCTTGATCCACGCAATCCTTTGAAGTGCCACTACTTGGTCACACTTTAAGTGAGTTTCCCATAAAAAAGAAAGATGAACTGAAAGCTTATTTAAGTGTTGCAAAACTTCATATCTTTTGATATGAGTTTGTGTGCCCTTCACATTCCAGGTAACATGTAAGTAATATCTGACAAGGAAGGTGGTATTGGGAAATACCGGACTGCCCAGGGGTGTAATGAGGTCCAACACTGTAGGAAGAGGGCCTTATAGACCCTGGAAGATCTGGAACTTCCAAATACTGCTCAGCTTTGAGGGTATTACTGCGCTTAGAAAATGGGCAGTGTCAAAAAAATAACTTTAATAAAAATTGTTGATAAAAAATTACTTTAAAAAAAGTTTTGAAACAAAATTGTTCCTCCACCTGCGTATGAATTATGTGTATTTTTTTGGGAGCTAAAGACTTTTGTTCAGTACAGACTCTGTAATTTACAAAAAAAAAAGCCAGTTGAATGTAGTTATCACAGTCATAGAGTACTGAGGGAGCCTTGTACATCGGTACTTTGTGTATTGAGAGAGCCTTGTGGATCAGTAACTTTCTTTTGAAACTGTCTGTCGCTCTGTTTCCAAACAGTGATACAAAGTAGAGCTGATGCAGGAAGCATGGGGGTATGATCAGAAGACCTTGCAGAAAAAGGTTAAAAGGGTGGGTGGCTGTAGGACAGAACAGCAAAGAGTTTAGCAGGGCTTTTGTATTTTAACAAATATAAAAGTATTTTTTTGGGGGGTGGGTATTTAGCTTTTTAGTGTTGTTTACTTGTACTGCTATAAAGTTTGTTTATCAAGTGAGAGAGAGAAAGAGAGCAGTATCTCCAGTACCACTAGTGTGCATGAGAGGAATGGCATTTTCTTCATTTTCCATACCACAGATGGTCATTCATCTGTGGTATGGAAAGTCAAGAAAGTGTCGGTGATCTCATGCACACTAGCAGTTCCAGAGGTACTGCTGTCTCTCTCTGTCTCTCTTTCTCAATGCAGTTTACTGCCTAGCTGCATTTTTCCTCCACTGAGATAATTGTTTGCTGATTTTTTTTTGGGGGGGGAGGTTACTTTGGAGAGAGGATCTTGCTATCCTAAGAAAAGGGGAAGATAGGCCTGCCCGCTATTTCATGCTCGCTTATTGAGCAGAAAACAAATGGCAGCTGTTCAGATTGAAAATTTAGGGTGCCCATAGATACCCTAAGTAATATGGCACCTCAGATTGGCACTTGTTTCTTATAGGACTCTATTGAAACAAAATGAATGCCTGATTATGGCTTTCAGCCAGTCAGGATGCTTTACTTTTTAAGCCCTTTTTCAAAAGTTGAATAAAATAGCCATGATGCAAGCCATTTATAAGATAAAATCCATTTCAATAGAACAAAAAAAAAATCTGCACCAAAAGGCCAAAAAGGAAAAAGACTAGCCTGTGTCTCACCCCCAGAACCCACCCATGAAAACACAAAAGACAAGAATGACAATCCAACAATGACAAAAAGCAACACCCTCCCCAAATCAAAAACTTTAGCAAGAGCATAGCAAAAGATAAAACAGAACAGAACCCTCCTCCCCAACCAACCAGTAAGAAAGCAACCTCCACTCTGATCCCAAACCAGTCTGCAGTGCTAAGCATGCAGGGAGCAAGGAGAGCAACCTGCACAGACCTCAAGTTAATCCCATTTTAAAACATCTTAGAAGCATAAGCAACAAAAGAATGGAGACAAATTTAAGATCTGCCTAAAAATCTGTAACGTGGCTCTAAGTGAAACAAAATGGCAAAATAGTGCACAGGGACAAACAGTAGAAACTGTATAAAACTAAACCACAGCAAGTCGCTCACATGTGCCTATGCCCTAGCCCAACTAGAAGGCAGTCAAAGGCTAAGCCAATAAAGGCAAATACATAAAAAGTAAATCCCAGGTACTGCCCCACCCAGCAAATATCCCATCTAGCAAACAATCCCTTGTAGCAAGTGGGAAAAAGGTCCAGTGATTAAATTATAAAAGGAAAAATATCAAAAATGCCTACTTTTATATCAACAACCCAATGGATGGAACAGACAGCAGGAAAAATAATTGCAAACAACATTGCCAGCACCAAATAAACAAAAGAGCAAACTCAGGGACCAACAACCATACCTGTGAGTGACTAGTCAGTGCTATAGCAAAACTTCTACCTACTGCCATGAGAAGTCAACATAAAATAAAGGGGGGGGGGCACCCAAACCACCCAACAGCAATGCCCAGATAATATTACAGTATATATTCCCCAGACAAGCATTACAAAGAAATAAGACAGCAGAGATCCATATAGCATGAAACATGTAACAGTCATCAAGTCCAAAAAAGAATCATCCATTAAGATCAGGCTGCAGTCATAAGAATATAATCAAATTCATGATGAGGAACCAGAAGACTAAGCTGTATGGGGAGAAAGCCTTGGAAAAAAGGTTAGGAAAGAGAGCTGGAAGTTCTTGCCTCACCTGTTCAGCCACATGGAACTGAGGGGCACCTCCATTGATGGTAACATAGAAGCGAGCTGGATAAAGTGTTTGAAAACTGATGCTGGTGGCATGCAGCTTTGACGAAATATCTTTATAAGCTGACTGCTTCTGGCACATCTGAGGACTAAGATCAAAAAGGAAAACACGCTTACCATCCCAATCCAGATGTTTAAGCCCTTGGGCTTTAGTTTGTAAGTGGACTTTATCTAAAAATTTATGTAGTTTAAAGATAAAAACTCAAGGCAGCTCTCCAACTCCAGGCAGCGGCCAGAGGGCCCGATGAGCCCATTCATTCATGTAGACAGGACCATTAGGAGGGGGCTGCCAATCCGTTCACAAAACTGCTGGGCAAAACTAATCAGATCAAAGCCTTCCACCTTCTCTGGTAGACCTACAATTATCAAATTATTTCAGTGACTCTGTCCCTCCTGATCATCCACCCCATCCTCTAGTTTAGATAATTTGTAGCAGATGGTAAAATAAGTTCAGCACTTTCCCATTCCATCCTGTCCTCAAGTGAGATAATGTGCACTTCAACATCACCGACCCTTTGGGCAATAGTTGTCCAAGGCAGGCTCAATAAATTTATACTCACCCACTAATTCCAAAATAGTAGTTTTGATTACTGCTAGATTATATCCAAACCAGTCAAAGCAATCCTCAAAAGAAGGTAATTCCAGGGAGGTGGCTGGAGAGTCCAATGGCTTTCCTCTCTTACAGGCCAGAAATTGGGCTAATAATGATGAAGTTGTGCAGCCTTCCTCCAGCAAAGCTTGTACCAAAAAGGAAACAAAAGTAGTATGTTATTTATTTATTTATTTAAGCGTTTCACCAGGAAGGGCACACTGAACAACAAGTTGCTCATCTCAGAGGTGCATTCTGGGGGGTGGAGGAGTTGGAAGGCATACAATAAAGCATAATCAACACAACAGTATGCATTGCCAATATATGGGAATTGGAAGACATACAAATAAGTCATAGGCAAACAACAAAACAGTATATAGTGCCAATTATGCATAGGATATGTTACCGAGTAGAGAACAATTAGTAAGCAGTAACGGGCATCAATAAATTACAGTTGATATGTATATTCCATTACATCATAGTGAACAGAAGGTTAGTAAGTGCAGTAATAGGATAACTATTACAGCCCATTTAGATTCAACATGGTCTGCTCAGTTGCAGTTGCAGTTCACAGATAGGTAAGTGTGTAAGGCTGAGGAGATAAAGGAAGAGGAAGAAAAAAGGTGAATCTAGGGGGGAGGGAATTTCACAGTTCAAGGAAGTGGTAGAAGAAGGCTGCCTGGCTGACAGTAGTCATACGGCATGGGACACCTAAAGTACTGGAAACTGAGGACCTAAGTGAATGGGTGGATGGTGGGGGGATTGTTAGGGAAGAGTTGAGATAAGTAGGGAGGGAGCCAAACCAGAATTTGGAGACAAATTTAGCACAGTGGAGGAGTGGTCTGTTATCAAGAGATGGTAAAGCCAAAGTGTGGTAAAGTTGACAGTGATGAGCGAGGGTAGGAGCATCGAGTGTGAAGCGGCAGAAGGAGTTAAAGGGGGCGTCTAATCTGGCTAGGGAGGTCTTAGGCATGGCACTGTAGACTATGTTGCAGTAGTCAAATATGGGGAGGATCATCTTCTGGACAAGTTCATGCCTAGCCAGGAGAGGGAGGCAGTTCCATTTCCTAAATATTGCACCTAACATTGGGGCATAGCTTTTTAAGGATGGCACCCATGTGGCCAGAAAAGGTGAGGTGTTGGTCAAGCCAACCCCCAAGATATCTGAATAATGAGGTGTCCTCGAAGACTGTCCCATTGAGGATGTGGAAAGTGGGTAGGATGGGGAGCCTTGAAAGTCTCTGCCTAGTGCCAAAGGTCATGGAGATAGTCTTCTTGGCATTTAGGAAAAGCTGATGTGAGCAAAACCAGCACTGAATGTTGTTGAAATCATTCTGAATTTTGGCTGCAACATCGATGGGGGAATGGCTGGAGGTGTAAAGAACCATTTTGTCTGCATACATATGTATAGAGGTAGATGTGCAGACAGATGGCAAGTCATTGTGAAAGATGGAGAAGAGTACGGGGCTCAACACCGCGGGACCCCTGTGTCGATAGAAAGGGGTGAGGATTTGGAATCTGCTATTCTTTTTGACTGGGACTGACCTATCAGGTAGGCTCCGTACCAGTTTGTGGTGGTAGCTGACCAGCCTGTAGCAGAGAGAGAGAGTATAACAAGATAAAGTGGGAGACAGTGCTGAAAGCCTTGGCTAGGTCGACAAAGATGGTGGACATGATTTGATCACTGTTCATCCCAGTGAGGATGGAGTCAGTGAGCCTAATCAGGTAGGTGGTGGTGGAGTGTTTTTTACGAAAGCCAGATTGGAAGGGGGTGAATAAGTTAGAGTGAGAGAGACAGGCAGAGAGCTGGATAAGAACTAGGTGTTCTTGCAGCTTAGCAAGGGTGTTAAGTAGGAATATGGGGTGATACTGTAGTTCCCAGGGAAGGATGGGTCACCACCCTTACGGTGGGGAAGAACAATGGCATGTTTCCAGAGAGAGAGGCATAGCTTCCAATGTGAATGAGAGGTTGAGTAGCTATGTCAGTGGAGCAGAGATAGCCATAGCAGAAAGGTAAAGAAGCTTGGATTCCAGTCCATCAGGCGAACTGCCTTTAGAAGGGTTTAGGGTAAGCAAGACATCCAGGGTGTCAGAGGGTGTTATGTTAGTGCATGAGAAAGGAAGGGGCTGGGGATAGGTGTGTGGTGAGTTAAGGAGAGGATCAGAATGAGGAGGAGGAGGAGGATAAAAGGGCAGAGGCACAGGAGGAGAAAAAAGAATTAAATTCGGAGGTGACACTCAAGTGATCAGAGGTAATAGTGTTGTTTATAGTGAGAAGTGGGGTAGGAGGAGAAGAAGTGGGTGAGAAGAGAGAGTGAATGACTTTCCAAAATTTTGAGGGGCTGTTTATGTTTGATTGAAAGGTTGAGGTAAAGTAGTCGACTTTAGTCAAACAAGTGGCTTTGGTGCATTTGTTACAAAGCTGATGATAGTCGTCGTAGTGTTTCTGGAGCCTGGAGATTTTTTATTGCTTCCAGGCTTGGTCCCTTGCTCTTTGGCATGCTATGAGTTCTGGTGTGACCCAAGGAAGGTGGTTCCAATGGACTCTAACTTTGCGTAGAGAGGTGTGCCAGTTCCAAACTTCATGAAATTTATCTTTGAAATATTCTGCTGCTATGTTGATCATGTTCGCTGAAGTTATAGGGGAACAGTTTGTGCATGATAGGTCAAGTAGGAGAGGCCCAAGGTGCATGGATTTGTATGAGCGAGTCACTAAGATTTTGTGAGGGACTTTGGTATGGTGGATTCTGCATACTAGGAAGGTCATGTGATGGTAACTTACAGCATCTGATAACACTCCCGATTTGATGACTCTGTGTGGGTGGGAAGAAAGAGCTCAGTCAATTAAGGAATGGTTGCTTCTTTTCGGGTTTATCCTAGCAGGTTCAAGGATAAGTTGGGTTAAATCATGGGCAGCAGTGTTATTTTTACTTTGAGTAGGGAAGGGGATAACCAGTTTAGGTTAAAATCACCCATGATATAGACTTCTCCCGAGGAGGTGTGGGAAACCATGGTAGAGATGCAGTCAGTAACCAAGGAGGGGTTGAGGCCTGGGCATCAGTAAGCCCCTGAAATAAAAATAAGAATTGAGAATGGGAGAGGTAATTGTAAGATGAGTACTTCCTACTCTTCAGTGGCAGAGGAGAGAATAAATGGTAGTGAAGTGGATATCCGAGGAGATGCATATTACCACACCTCTGCCCCTCCCAGACCGGTCTTGTCATGAAATTGAAAAGTCCAGGATGGTGAGTGGGGGGGGGGTCACCTGTTTTATTATTTAACCATGTTTCTGGCAGTGGCAGTACAGCCTAGAGGATTGAGGAATGACGTGTGAATGAGCTTGATACATCCAGCAGACCAGACCTGAGTTTAATTCTCACAACCTCCACTTGCATACTGTGTGACTCTGAGTAAGTCACTTAACTGCCCAGTGCTCCCAGGTCACCTCTGAAAACAGGTACGTGTGCCTAGTGGGCCTTACCCAGTTACCAAAGACTAAAAAAAAAAAGTTTTCTGTCAGAATAATTATGTCAGGTACTAGTGAAGCAACAAGGGGCTGGAGCAAGTCTATTTTAGGGAGAAGACTACGTATGTTTAGGTGCAGAATTTTAAACTTCAGGGCAAGGCAGAGGGGTAAGGTAGAGGGGCTATAGGGGAGCAGATGGAGGCATTGTGCCATTTAGGGAGCAAGGCTGAGGGTTAGGATTTATGTCTCCAGATGATAGGAGCAGGAGTGAAATGATTAAATAATGAAGTTAAGCACTTTTATACCAGGGTATCTTAGAGGCTCGCCTAGTAGGAAGGGGGGGGCTGTCAGCAGGAGGGAGAAAACTAATGGTGTGTACAAGTGTACAGTAGACAGGGATGAACATGAGAGAGACACACATGGGCAAAGAGGGAAATGATTCCAAGGAAGAAAATGGGAAAAGGGGGAAACAGCATTGTTAGGGACCAAGTGGAGAAGTGTGGGAAGATGGGGGGAAAATGTTGGGGAAGGGAGGGGGTGGAAGTTATTATGAAGAGGGGAAGAGTTAGGGAAATGAGGAGGGTCAGAAGAAAACTGAGAGAGTGCATGGTGAGGGAGGGAACAGAATGTAGAGTTGCAGAAGGGAGGGCTAACATAGGAAACCAGAGAAATAAAATAGTATTGAGTGGGTTGAAAGTAGTACTGCACCTAGAATGTACTGGTACCACAAGACAACTGGGAATTGTTGATGACTACATAACAGTGATCTCCCTCCCAGAAAAAGCATACAACAGACAGGATATAACATATAATAGAACACAACCAAATCATACAACCCTAAGCTCCTCCTCCCCCCAGTAGACAGATGAAACAGACCAGCCCAGAGCAGTATACATGCCAATCCCACCCACAAAGCATTTAATAAATGGTGGTGGGCAAACACTTAAAGACAGAAGGGACCTGAAAGTGTCTCTAGAAAACCTTAATATACACAGGTTAATCATCTAACTTTTTAACTCCATTTTTCAATCACAAAAAAGGATCTCTGGAAAAACTTGATATACACAGGTTAATTAACTTACTTTTTAAGTCCATTTTCAGTCTCAAATCCAATCCAGTTGGAAGCAGGGTGATGCAGGGCAATTTGCTAGGAAACACATCCCCACTGAACTCAAAATGTTCAGTCTGCTTGAGCAGCATATGTTTAAAAGCCAGAGAAAAACTCTCACCACAGAGATTAGATGATTTAAAACAATTTAGTGGAATTAAAAACACAGGTCCAAGCGGAGCTCTTCCAACCGATGTCTACCTGCCATAAAACATCACTTGACCACCCCGAAGTCAAACCTGATATCTAACCACACACTGAGGTACTTGAAGGTTGGGACTGCCTCATGCAGGAAGCCATCTAGTGAGAAGAAAGTTGGGAGAGAGAGATAAACAGGGCCAAGGAGGCAGTATAGTGCAGTGTTCTAAGGCTCTGAGCTGCAAATCTGGTGATATCCAGCAGACCAGACCTGGGTTTGAATCCCACAGCTTCCACTTGCATACTGTGTGACCCTGAGCAAGTCACTTAACCTCCTTGTGCTCCCAGGTTACTCCTGTAAAAATACTTTCAGCTTAGTGTGCTATACCTGGTTAAATAAAAAAAAAAAACATTTCTGGCTTGTAGCAAAGGTCATCAACACTTTTTTTTGCGTTGTCAAAAAGAGCAAGGCAATATTAGTGGGGGGAGAAGGATGGAATTCTAGAGGCATGGGGCATGGACAGTTGCAGGTGGGAGTTTAAAAGTCAAAAGGATATATTCAAAGGAGAAGGAAAAAGTGTTACAATGGATTGACAAAGGATGAGTAGACCAAAATTGAGGAAAGCAATAAAAGTAGGAAGCTTGACCAAAAGCAGATTTCCTAGATGGAATAAAATGGAATGGGAAACGTTGCTGTGGAGCTGGTAGGAGAAAGGAAAGGAGAGGATAGTAGGGAGGTAATTTAGGAGGAAAGGTACCAAACCATAATTTGGATCTAAAGGAGGCACAATGGGAAAGGTGTCTGGCATCAAGCTAGGAGTGGGAAGGGGCAGTGTAAAGTGAGCAGTGATGGGTATGAAAGGCACAGTTAAAGGGAAAATGGCAGAAAAAGTGAAAGAGGGTACCAGTCTGTAAAGGGAGGATTTGAGAATTCCACTGTAAACTAAATCAACATAGTCAAACAATAGGGAGAATCATTTTTAAAACAATCTCTCAGTGGGCAGAAAGTGGGATACTTGCTTGGTTTTCTGAACAGTGCATTAAGCTTGGATATGGAGCTTATGATGTATGGCATCCATGTTCACTGACACTTCAAGATGATGGTCCAGTCATACCCTAAAGTACTTAAAGGAGAATACACCCTCAATATCAGCATCATCAAGTGTGTGGAATAATGGGAGGGAGGTTAGTCTGGTAAGCCTTTATCAGGTACCAAAAGTCATGGTAAATTTTTATTGGCATTGAGGGGCAGTTGTTTAGACAAGAACCAGTAGTGAATATTGTCAAAATCCAGCTGTAGCTAGGAAACATGGTCACAGGAAGAGGACCCAGATGCAAAGAGTACTATATCATGAACACACAAATGGATGAATGCATAGGAACAGGCACAGGGCAGATCTTTTAAGAAAATAGAAAAGAGAATAGGGCCCAGGGCAGACCCTTGATGGACACCTGAGCAGATGGGAAGTAGGAAGGATAGGGACCTTCTTATCCTGACAGCTTGAGAACTTCCCTCAAGATAGGAGTGGAACCAATTGACTAATGAACCAGAGAGGCCTGCTGCTTTAAGCTTGTCCAGAAGGAGGGGTGTACCACAGTCTCAGAAGCTTTAGCAAGATGCAAAGTCTGCCTGTTGGCACAGCAGTAGGGCTTCCACTTGCGACACTGGTGACCTGAGTTCAATAATGGGCCAGGGTCATCTGAAGGCTGACTGGGGTGAGGAGGATTGAGCACCCCACAAACTGCTGTCTTCCATCAGGGGGAAGGGGAGGAGTTGTTGGAGTTCAACTGACCCTTGGTGGAAGCCAGGGATCTGATGGGTGGAGCTAGGCAGTGTTGATAGGTGTGCCAGACATGTGGCATACGGGCCATCACATCATTGTACACTGCACCTTCCCAGGGTACAACACTGGGGAAAACAATGCTCTGACCGCACACCATGACCTCTGTCCTATGGTGCAGGTCCCGCACAGCCAACTGTAAATCCTCAATCCCTGTATCAACTGAGTGTCCATCAGGGGTAGGTTTTCCCCAGTGGCAGGGTGCGCAGGAGTTTACCTAGGTCAGGGGTAGCTGGGGTGGATGCAGAGAACAGGACCAATGCATGGCTGGTCAGACAGAGCCCATAAAAGAGAACAAAGTTTAAAAAAAAAAAAAAAGAAAACTTTGGCAAAATGCAGCAAATATGGCAGAGGTGATCAGTCTTTGGTTCACATCTGAGAGGGTGGAGTCAGTGATCCAGAGGAGGGAGGAAGGTAGAAGTGGGGTAGGATTTCCTAAAACCAGCTATAAAGGGGTGAAGAATGAGGAGGAGTCAAAGAAGGAAGTGTGCTGAGAAAGAACAAGGTATTCCTGTACATAACTTAGAGATTTCAAAAAGGGGTGAGGCCTGAATGCTCACCTGGCCTATGCAAACTGGCCAATGGTAAATAGATAGTTGGAGGAGTCAATTCATAGAAACATAGAAACATAGACTTTGATGCAGATAAGGACCGCTTGGCCCACCGAGTCTGCCCATTTCCCTACCTACTGGCTAAGCTGCAGATCCTAGTTAACCAACAGCCTATTTCTTCCTACCTGCCACAAGAATTGCCTTATATCTGTCCCATGCATGCTTGAATTATCCCCCAATTTTAGACCCCACAAACTCCTCAGGAAGGCTGTTCCATGTATCCACCACCCTCTCTGCCAAAAATTACTTCCTCACATTGCCCCTGAGTCATCTTCAAATTGTGTCCCCTTGTTCTTGCACATCTCTTTTTCTGAAAGATGCTACCCTCTTGGACTTTGTTGATTCCACTGAGGTTCTTAAACGTTTCTAGCATGTCCCCCCCCTCCCTCTTTTCCTCAAGGGTATACATATTAAGCTATTTTAGTATATCCCCTTTCTCCTGATTTCTAATTCCCTATAGTACACAACATTCAGACAGTTGCTAGGGCAAGGACCACTCAAGACTTCTTGAAATATTTTAATAATATACAGTATATCAATGTACAATGAATATATTGTGCCAGCTGTAATTCGCTGGCCAATTTTATGGCAGTTAGGGCCACTTTCTCAGGGCCCACGGTGGTCCTGTCAGAAAAAACTCATCATTTTATTTATTACAGTATACGTCATTACAAGTTAATGCACAAACATGTTCATCTACTTAGCATTCATTTTGATTAAAGACATCTGTACGCTTCAACCTTGCTAATGACCATTCAATAAAATTCTTGTGATGTTTACTGCTTTCATGCAGAAAGTGCCCCAACATGTGTATAATAATGAAAACTTAAAAAAAAATAGATCTGACAGACTGACATCCACCTGCCTAATGATGCCACCAGTTGCATGACATAATTTATCAAAATTTTAATATTCTTATACACTCCAGTATATGATTTTTAATATTTCTTTCCCATAAAAATTACTCTAGTAATATTACAGTTCTAATGAAAGTCATATGGCAGTAACCTTGGGTACCCTAGGGTCCTTGTAGAAAGCATACTGATTAATTTACTGTCTGCACTTGCAGTGCATTAAGTTGTAAAACAGCTTAGGCACATACAAACACACTTACTAAAGGCTTTGCTTGTTGTGTGCTTTCATACCAGCTCAGTGGGTTTGAAAGCTTGATTTCCTATTTACATACAGTACATAAACATAAGTAATTAGTTTTTCATTTCTACGATAGGGGGAAGAAGAGGGGACTTTGTAGCGGGTCCTTCACCTCATGGCTGAAGGAATGATGTAGAGAGGAGGGATTCCGCTACACTGGGGACTGGGGGCCCACCTAGGGGGATATGGGCCTATACAAGGGTGATGGCTTGCATCCATCCGGGATGGGAACTGCAGTCCTCAGTGGACGGTGTAAGTGTTACTTCAATGAACATTTAATTTAGCCGAGGGGGGTGGTGGAGGAAACTGGGGTGGTAGAAACTGCCCCCCCCCACAGGCTGATGTAGATGTTATGGAGATCCTGAGGGGAGAGGGAGCCCCTATGGTGTAAGTTAGTCAAAGAAGAGGGGTGACAGCAAAGGGGAGCGGGAGAAAAGATGTGTTCAAAACAGTAGGGGATGGAGGGGTAGCAAAAAGAAGCAAGTCAGATCAAACAAGCATTTGTCAATGTCGAACATTTGCTGATTGTTAAACATTTTTTTTAAGTTTCTCCCAACTTTTGAAGATACTTGTTTTAGGATTCACCTTATAGACATGACATGTACCATTTATAGCATACTGGTCAAAATGTTATTTCGCACTAGAGGTGAAAAAACACAATGCTTCCAGGATTTTAAAAATGACACATCATGTTTATGAGGTGGTGTGTAAAAATGGCTATGCTGAAAGTTTGGAAACAAATATTGAAAATTATCAAAGTTTTGAGTGACTGCTGAAATAGTGCAATGTTCAGTCATAGCCTGGGCATTTACCATATTTCTACACCACATTTTCAGCATAGCCTTTCTACTACCCCACTTTATGAATCCAGCAGGTAAAATTTTTCAAATCCCCTCTGAAACATCATTCCACACCACCAAAACATCATACCATGCCGCAGGAACAGAAACACATTTTGGCTAGGTTCTGAAAAATGACAGCTGTCACATTTATGAGGTGCTGTGAAGAAATGGCTGTGTTAAAAATGTAGGTCAGAATATTGAAAATCACAAAAGTAATGAGCCTGTATTCGCAAATTACAACATAGGCTCATAAGTGTGTTTATTGTTTAATATTTGTAAGCCAAATTTTCAACATAGCCTTTTTATGATCCCACCTTATTAACAAGTGCAGAGTACATTTTCAGCTCCTGCTTGAAAGGTGATTTCATGCAGTGACCACAAATCACCTTTGGGACACATTTGCAAATTTCACGGCCATTGTTCATGAGGTGGGGCCCCAAAAGAGGCTTGTTGAAAATCTGGGGCAAAAAGATTCAAAATGGCCAAGTTATGCCACTAAATCCAAAACCCCTTTGAAATACATTGAACCACATATCTGATTTCCTCAGTTTGAGCTCTAGCTTTGAAGACTGAAGACATGTCTGTGGTCCAGAAAAGATTACAGTATTAGGCCCCCTGGTGGGTAAGTAAGGGCTTGGGGGTGTGTGGGGTGGTGGAAGCAGAGTGGGAGGGTGGAGTGTGGGAACTAACAGCACAACAAACATCGATGGACAGTTTTCTTTTTTACAGAGAAAAAAACATAGAGGGACAATTTTCTTTATTTAGGATAGATTCTGACACTGGGATCAGGCACTGCAGTGTTGGGCTTGTTGGAGAAGGGGGGTGGACAACCTGGAGGAGAAGGGGAGACAGAAGCAGTAGCGGGGTGGGAACCCCTCTCTGCAAAGGGGCACTGTCAACTTTTGGAGGGGATTTTCATCAACAGTGTGATGGCAGTGCCTGCTGACATACTGTGCCTTGCATTTGAAAACAAAAGTTTATTTAAAAACTGCAAATATTACCTCTTTCATCATCCCGAACTTAACCGGCCCCCAGCCACTAAAGCACATTGCCATATGTGTTCTTGGCTCACCATGGCACTTTTGCAATGGTAATGTGCATGCACAAATACTTTAGTTAGAAGCACTACAGAGTAAATAAATATTTTTGCATCAGTCCCCTGAACATAATGCAGTGGCTGCTGAGCGACAAAGAGCATAAGAAAGTAGTGAAAGCGTACTTCAAAATCCGAAGCCCTAGTGCACATGCTATGTGTCATGACTTTAGATTTCAAAGTCCATTTTCACTACTTTCTTATGCTCATTTTAGCTCCATAGTCATGTTATTATATTCAGGGGACTGTCTGCTGCAAATAAATTTATTTACTTTGCATTGCTTATAACTGAAGTACTCATGCATGCATGAATTTACTGGCACAAAATTGCCATGGTGAGCCAGGAACATTCACGGCAATGCAATTTAGCTGCAGGAGGACGATTAAGGTTGGGACAACAAAATAGGTAATATTTGCAATTTTTAAATAAAAGGTCTCTTATTTTCAACTACAAGACACAGCAATCATTTCATAAATGAAATGCTGTCAGCAGGCACTGTCATCACACTGTTGATGAAAATCCCCCCAAAAGCTGACAGGGACAAATACAGGCTGGTGATTTGACAGCCAATCAGCTGCTTGCTAACCAGCTTCATGCAAGTCAAAGGACCTAAGCCCTCACTGATTGGAGCAGCTTCAGTCCTGTTGAAGTACACAAAGTTTTTTTCCCAACAAGCAGCGAGTGGCATCATGACCACAGTGTGTGGTCATTGGTCTAGGCTGCTGAGTCCCTTCCAGTTTGAATTGCAATGGGCTCAGCAGTGGCACACCCCTCAAAAGCCATTCTCTCTTGTAGGAGTTAGCTCACACGTGTACACACAGAGCTATATGGTACTCCACTGGATTACTCAGCGCTAGCTGAACTATAACACCAAGCTATCGACTTTAACATTTATACACCATGCTTCCCTGGTCCCCCACAGCAAAGTAGGCACCCAGGGCTGGAAGGAGCAACAAAGGGGGCACCATGGACCAGGACTGGCTGGATGAGATGGCCAGGAGACAAAACAAGGTAAGTCCCACCTGTGGGGCGGGATTACACCTGTACTGTTTTGCTACCCCACCCCCATCCTTGAATTTTCAGTCTTCCTAAAGACCTACTCAGGGAGACAGACTGGCATTCTGCTGGCTGTTTTTCTCTCACCTCAACCCACCATCCCTCCTACAGTGGACTAACCCATAGTATTGAAATGTCCTAATACTGTACCTATTAAAAGCCCCAAAAGCACTGTCACATGTATAATACAGTAGGCTTGAAACATGGAAACCTACTAAGGACTGCATGGGACCAGGTATTATTTCCCATGGATTTGACATTGAATGCAGGTGTAGTAGCCACAGCATAGCCTTACACTTTCACTAGAGTATTAAAAGAAATTTGCATCATGTGCCTTCTCCTATTATAGTGTTGGGTTTCAACGATACATGTCAAAAGTAATTACAAAAGAGCTAACAGAAATTCCCTTTTATTGTGTATTAAAAATAAGATGTTTTATGCATTGGTGCTGTAACCATTTCCTACATCATTTCCTAGGAGTATTACTGTTTGTGTTTGTGACATTTTAAAGTCTTTAATAAACACTTTTATGGAAAAAATAATTCAGGAAGCCTCAGGCACACCAATCCATGCCATGCCAGCATGGATACTGGCTGGGGCTAGCAAAATATAGAAGTGAACTTTCAAACTACTGTAAAAGCACATGCACACACACTCATGGACTAGCTGTGGTATGTCTCTCATCCGCTTGTTCCATGATTTTACCAAGGAGCCCATTTGAGACATTCTGTAAAACTTTCAATTTCATGACTGGTCTGTTTCAAGAAATTATTAAACAGCTGCACACACAGTCCAGTTGAAAAGGGAAAAAAATATAAGTCCTCTGAACAGCCTCATGTGTTCACCTGTAAAATACAGGAAGTTGATTGAGCTATTCGTTTAAATTACTGTGGGCAAACAGCAGTGTAGGGTCTGTTCTGGCTGGTGCGGACTGCATGGCAGCATTATCAGAAATGGGATCTGACAAATATGGGGCTAGTGACTGGACCATCTGGCAGGTCTGGAGCACCCCCAAATATGGGTTAGGTGACTGGGCCGCTGGTGCGAAGGTGGCTGGTGACAGACGGGGGGGGGGGATTGGCTCTGGGCTGAAAGCAGGAATAAATCCTCCTCCATCCTGACTCCTGTAGTAATTGTATTACTTGATGCCAAGAAAATGCTTGCAGTTTAGTCTATGACAGAAACCCTCAGTTGGACTACTTTGCTGTTTGTGTGAGATACACGAACAGCAAAGCAAGCAAGCTAATTAGAGTTTTTCTCATAGACTGTTCTAAAACAGTAAGCTACTTTTTTGTCATCAAGTAATACATTTACTACTATTACACACACACACTAATGTAGAACAGCTGCATAGCAAGAAAGTACAAAGCTCCTGTAAGCTGTTGCGAACAGAACTGTAGCCATGCAGTAGTCTTTTTCATTCATTTGAAATCCAGGGGCTGCAGTCAGATGAACTATTCCATGTAAAGTGTACTGAGAGAGAATCTTGACTCCTGGCTCTCCCTTGGTCCATCAGGCCTACCATATAACAACCAAATAAAAACCCACATGCTGGCAAGATAGTATATACCAACGACTTGTGCTCTCACTCCCCCCCCCCCGTCATGTTCACTGTGACTTCAGTTCGAAGCAAGACAGGCAAGGACAAGAGGCCAGACAGTGGTCCACAGTCAGCAGCAATCTAAAGCCTTGTTTACACAACTTGCATGGTAATGTTCCAGTCTCTTCCACTCTGAAGCCACACCTCTTGGATAGGGAGATGTGTCAGGGGAAACAGAGGGATGTAGGTAAGGTAGTAAGGAGCACCAAAGTGCAAACTGAAAAAAGAATGGCTTAGGCAATATCAGAAGGGGCCAAGATGTTTTTTAGGTGTGTAAGCAAACAAAAAAGAAGACAAAGGGAGGAGTTGTAAGGTTAAAGGAAGACAGTATAGAGGGGGACAAAGAAAAGCAGACATCTTGAAAAAATACTACTGCTCAGTCTCCATACTGGGGGTATTTTTAAAGGTAGTCTTGTGTTCTTGAAGTACTCTCTGTAGTTCTCTCTGCTGTTTGGGTTCTGGATCAGGGTTTATTTGCAGTTCCAATATTTCACCTGTCTTCTCAAGTCTTTGGTAGGCTGTGTCTAACTCAGTTTCTTCTCTTTCAGGATATACTAAAAGAGAAGGGACAGGTTTGTCATGCCATTTTTTAATAGATTGGCATGGTACACCTTCTTTGGGTATTTCTTTTTTAGGGTTTCAGTCTTGTAACTGACAGGGCCTGTCTGCCTAATAACAGTGTAAGATCCTTGCCATTTCATCAATAGCTTGTTTTCAGTGGTTGGCAATAACAGAATGACCTTATTCCCTGCCTGAAATATCTTTTTTTTGACTCCCTGATCATATCTGCTTTTCTGTTCTACCTGTGTCTGGGTATTATTTTTGTGGGCAGCCTCTATATACTTAAGAAGCTGCTTACATAGTTTGGTCATGTACTCAGACACACCAGTCCATCCTATGTCCTTTCCTTCCTCCCAGTATTCCTTAATTACATCAACAAGATACAAGGGTTCCTTCCATATAATAAGGAAATGGGCAAGTAGCCTGTGGATGCCAGGGGTACCTCTCTGTACGCAAACAAAAGAATTGGTAGGTACTTGTCCCAATCTTTTCCCTCCTCCTGCACAAATGTTTTCAACTTACACTTTAGGGTTTGATTGAACCTTTCAACTGGCTTGTCTGTTTATGCATGATAGAGAGAAGTACATACAGCTACCACTCCTAATAGCTTGTGAAATTGTTCCAATAGCACTGCACTGAAATTGCTCCCTGGTCAGATAGGATTTCTTATGAAGTCCCTATCCTGCTGAACAGCTTGGTCAGTTATTCAGCCACTTTGGGTGTAGTGACTGTTCTGAGGGATGTGGCTTCAGGGTTCTTAGTAGCATAGTCACAGACTACTAAGATAAACCTGTTACCTTTGGAACTCTTTTCTAAGGGGCCCACAATGTCCACAACTATTTTCTCAAATGGTGTGGTAACAACAGGCAGTAGTTGAAGGGGCACCTTATCCTTTTTTTCAACCTGAACCACTTTTTGGCATTCCACACATACCCGGCAGTACTCTACATCTTGGACATATACAGCCAGCCAATAAAACCATTGGAGTAACCTGGTAAGTGTCCGGTCCCTACCAGCATGACCTGCCAATGGAATGTCATGTGTCAAGTATGTCAGCTGGGCATGATATGGTTCTGTAACCACTAGTTGTTCTAAAGTTTCCTCTGTGTTAGAATTCACACATATTCTCTACTTTACAACTCACTGTTCTTTAACATAAACCTTGGAGGATCTTTTTCGGTGTCTTTGTCTACCTGTAAAAATAAAGGGTTTAGTGTTACATCAAGCCATTCTTCATTTCCTATATCACAACCTTTCTAAACTTTTTCAATGGGAAAATCTTGTTTAACAGTACAATCATTTTTAGTCCATTGTTGCTTTACTTTTCTTCTTTCTGTTGTGGACTACTTGTTTTTTTCCTGGGGAGCCTAAAACATCATCATCTAAAAGACAAACATCCTGTAAACTTTTTTTCTTTTTTGTCCTGTGCCTTTGTGGTCACTGCAGAAACTGTATTCTCTTCCTTGATTATTATCTCAAAGTCTGGATGGTCATGACCAATCACCACAAGCACTGTGTGTCTTGGTACAAGGCCTACTGGTAGATAATGTTTTTTTTTTTCTTGTACAATCATGTTAACATAGGTTGTGGGATAATGATGGGTATCTCTGTGTATACAAATTACACCAGTGTGAGGTCTTTGTGGTTAGGTGTTCTCTAAACTATCAGTCTGAATCAAAGTTCTATGAGTCCAACCACTTGGTTGGGAAGAATATCCACATCAGTGATGATGTGTCCCCAGTTAGCCAGAGCTAAATGTGTATAGCATAGTTTCCAGTTTGCACAGTTCTGGGCAATATGGCCCTTCCCTTGACAGCTGTGGCAAACTATGTCTGGAGTGTATGCTTTCGCTCCTTTTTTCCTGTTTTACTTCTTGTTTTTCTTGGGGTTTCATAAAAATTAGAAAATCTTACCAGTGTCTGTGTAAAACCAGGTCCATGGAATCCTTGTGATCTCATTGACTGGTGGGCTGTCAGATAGCCTTCTACCAATGAAATATTTTTTTCAGAAGTCTCTGGTCTATTTTCTTGAACCCAAAGTTTTACACCATGGTGCAAAACCAGGATGAATTTTTCTGTTACCAGCATCTCCATGATCTGTTCTGTTGATTTGTTTTCTGGTTGCAGCTACTTGAAGCAAAGTGCTTTCAATCAGACACAGGTCTCCCATGGGGTGTCTTTAGGTTGAAGCTGTAGTGACTGAAATATTTTCTGGTAGATCTCTGTATTTATATCATACCTTCTCAGGATTTCTTGTTTGACTGGGTCATATTTTTTTGTCATTTTTGCTGTCCATGTGACTATAGGCCAGTTAAGCACAACAGCTAAGGTGAGAAGCCAGTCACACTACCAATTGTTCTTTAGGCCATGCACACGCTTGGGCAATTCTTTCAAATGTGATAAGGAATGCTTCTACATCATCACTCTAAGACATCTTGGTTAACTTAATGGCTTTAGGGGTATGAACGAGTCCTCTTGGAGGTGGAACTGCTTTTCTTGTCTGCAGGGCTTTCATAGTATCAGCCCTCCTTTGATCTTGTCTATCAATCTCTCGCTGTCGATCTTGTTGGTCAATTTCTGTTGACAGTCTACTTCCATCTGCTTGATACACAGCCATCACAGTAGTTGTTTGATGTTCTTGTGGTTCTTCTTCTATCTCTTTGTCTGTCTGGTGCTTGCTTTCATTGAAGAGGGGGTAAGGTCTGGTCTTCTTTCTTGCACCTGGTTAAAGACATGTGAGTAGTGATTCTCTGGACTTTTCTGCCATAGTACAAGTCAGTACCACTTGGATCTCTTGGCTTTTCAAGTCTTCTGGTTGTTCCTCGTGCGTGAGTCTGTCTGGATATCAGGGCTGATATCCCCTAGTAAGGTCCCCATTCCCAGTCTAGATGTACCAGTATCCCACTGCTCACAACAAATGTCAGAGGGTAGTGGGTGAACAGATGGACAGCACTCAGAAAATTCAGGTTAACTTGCAAACTGCATGGTTTTATTGTGCATCAGGGACCTGTAAGTGGAGCACTGGACAACAATTTTCCAGTTGATATTTTTATATGGATTTCTCAAAGGCATTCAGCACCTTGCCACATGGACCCCTAATTACCAGCCACAAGATTTGTGGTTTAACTCCTACCTTATTAAATGGATTAACTCTTGGTTAGAGGGTAGGAGACAAAGGGTTATAGTGACTGGCCATGCATCCGATTGGCTTGACAATTCTAGTGGGGTACCTCAGGGATCTGCTTTGGGCTCAATACTTTTTAGCGTATATATATATATATATATATATATATATATATATATATATCACCAATAAACATAACACCAAATAGTTGGTGTACTACGTTTGCAAATTATATCAAATTTGGAACCATTGTCAACAACAAAACTTCAATAAACAATTTCCAAGAAGAAATAATTCAGACAGCTGAATGGGCAAAACAGAAAAAGTTACATCCTAATCTTGATAAATAGAAACATAGAATTTGATGGCAGATAAGAACCGCTTGGTCCACCAAGTCTGTCCATTTCCCTACCTGATGGATAAGCTACAGATTCTAGTTAATCAACAGCTTACTTCCTCCTACCCCCCACTAAAATTGGCTTATGCCTGTCCAATGCATTCTTGAATTCTCCCACTGTTCCTGACTCCACAACCTCCACAGGAAGGCAGTTCCATTCATCCACAACCCTCTCTGTGAAAAAATACTTTCTAACATTACCTCTGAGTCATTCCACCTCTATCTTCAAATTGTGCCCCCTTGTTCTTGCACATCTCTTCTTCTGAAAGATACTACCCTCTTGTACTTTGTTAATTCCCTTGAGATACTTGAAAGTTTCTATCATGTCCCCCCTCTCCCTCCTTTCCTAAAGGGTATACATATTAAGCTGCTTTAGTCTCTCCTTGTAAATCTTTTGGTGCAGTCTATGTCTTTGCGGAGATGGGGTCTCTAGAATTGCATGCAGTACTCCAGATGGGGTCTCACCAACTGTCTGTACAGAGGGAGAACAACTTCCTGTTTTCTACTGCTGATGCCTCTCCTTATGCATCTCAGTATCCCCCAGCCCTCCTTACTGCCTTCTCACATTGCTTGCCCACCTTTAGGTCATTTGATATTATTACTCCTAGGTCTCTTTCGATTTTTGTTATTGTTATTAACTCACCCCCCATTGTGTACTCTTCCCCTCGGTTTTTGTTTTCCAGATGCATTACCTTGCACTTCTTTGCATTGAATCTGAGCTGCCACATATTTGACCATTCCTCCAACCTTGCCAAGTCCCTTTTCATTCTTTCCACCCCACCTTGTGTATCAACCCTGTGGCAGATCTGTGTGTCATCTGCAAAGAGACATACCTTTCCTTCCAGGTGCTCTCCAATGTCATAAAGACATTAAAGAAGACTGGTCCCAGTACCGAACCCAGCGGTACCCCGCTAGTTACCTTCCTTTCTTCACTGTGGACTCTGTTTACTATTACCCTTTGCGTCCTGTTGTCCAGCCAGGTTTTTATCCAGGCTACGACCTTGGAACCCTCTCCAAGGCTGGATAATTTGTATATTAATGTTTTGTGTGAGACTGTGTCAAATGCCTTGCTAAAATCTAGGTAGGCCATATCCACAGCCCCTCCCTGGTCTACTACTTTGGTCACCCAGTCAAAGAAATCTATTAGGTTCATCTGACATGACCTTCCTGCTGTGAAACCATGCTGCCTTGGGTCCTGTGCCCCACTGGCCTCTGGTACTCAACAGTTCTTTCCTTCAGAAGTGATTCCATCATTTTCCCTACCACTGAAGTCAAACTACCTGGTCTGTAGTTTCCTGCCTCTGCCCTGCTCCCACTTTTGTGAAGTGGAATCACATTTGCCCTCCTCCAGTCCTCAGGTACCACCCCATCCTCCCATGATTTGTTAAAGATAGTAGTCAGTGGTGTTACTAATTCTACCCTTAGTTCTTTTAGAATTCTTGGGTGAATCCCATCAGGCCCCATTGCTTTATCCACCCTCAGTTTCAAGAGTTCTTTCAAAACCCTTTCTTCTGTGAATGGACTGGTATCGACCCACCTATTCAGAGTTTCTCTCTTGTTTGGTTTTGGTACCTTCCCCTCCTCTTCCGTTGTGAATACTGAGCAGAAATATTCATTCAGTATCCCTGCTTTTTCACTGTCACCCTCTGCCCACATTCCCTCCACTTTATTAAGTCTCTGTATACCTCCCTTGATCTTTCTTCACTCCCTAATGTACCTATAAAAGGTTTTATTCACCTTCTTAGCAGAGTTGGCTATTTTTTCCTCAGTTTGTGCCTTTGCTATTCTGACTGCCTTCCCTGCCTCCTTCTGCTTTAACTGATAAAGTTCTCTGTCCTGCTCCTTCTGTGTTTCCTTATATTTTCTGAATACTGTCTTTTTCTCCTTAACTGTCCCTGCCACCTCTTTTGAGAATCATAGTGGTTTTTTCCTTCATTTTGTTTTGTTGATTTGCTTCACACAAAGGCTTGTTGCATCTGTGATGGCTGTTCTGATTGATTATTCCTCATTATTCCTTCACCCCTCCTTCTTGCCCATTTGCTAGTGCTTTTCTGAGGCACTCTCTCAATTTTCAAAAGTCAGCCTTCCTATAGTCCAATAATCTTGTTTTTGTATGGCTTGTCTCTATGGCTGTGTTTATTGTGAACCACACTGTTTGGTGGTCACTTGTTTCCAGATGGCTACTCACTTCTAAATCTGAGATCCTTTCTCCTTTCCCATTTGAGAGTACCAGGTCTATGACTGCTCCCTCCCGAGTGGGTTCCAACACTAGCTGTCTGAGACATGCCCCCTGTAGGGCATCAAGAATGACCCTGCTCTTGGATGTGCCTGCAGCAAAGGTACTCCAGTTAGCACCTGGCATATTCAGGTCCCCCATCAGCAATAGCTCCCCTTTTTCTGCCATTTTAAGGATGCCTTCTATCATTTACCTGTCCATTTCCTCCCCCTGAGATGGTGGTCTGTACACAATCCCCATGCAGATTGTGGTGTCATTTCCTGTCTCCAGGGTGACCCATAGTGACTCATCAACTTCCTGTTTACTCTTTAGTTCTGATGCTTTAATCCCTTCCCTTATATAGAAAGCTACTCCTCCTCCTCTGTTACCCACACTGTCCCTCCTGTAGGCTGTGTATCCTGGTATGTTGACATCCCAGTCATGGTTCTCTGTGTACCATGTTTCAGTGACTGTCACGAATATCGACTGCAGGCATTGGTACTCATCACCTTCCATTTATTTTTATGGCCTTAACCCTTTTAGCCCCATCCCTGTCCTTACTGACTTTTTCTGCATTTATCCCTGCCCTGCTCCCTACTGACTTCTCTACTTTGGTGTTTACCTCTCTAACTAGTGTGTTTTGTGGGGGCAGGCTAGTATTTCCCTGCTCCTTTTCAGTGCCTCCCCCCTTGGCAAGTTTAAATGCTTGCCAATGAAGCATTTAAACCTGTCACCTAGGATCCTAGTTCCCCCCGGACAGATGCAGACCATCGCACCAGTATAAGCCTGCATCCCTCCAAGTGGCTTCCCAGTCCCCAATGAAGCCAAAACCCTGAGCTCCACACCAGTTTGTCAACCATTCATTGAATCCCATGGTGTGGAATACCCTAGCATCATCCTTGCTGTAGACAGGCAGCACCTCTGAGAAGGTTACTGTACATGCTACTTGTCTAAGGCCCCTCCCCAACTCTACAAACTCCTCTTGCACTGCTCTGATCCTATTCACAGCCAGGTCATTTGTTCACAGGTGGACAATGACATCCAGCTCCCTCCCTCATGTAGCTGCTCCCATGATCCTGAGGATTCGCTTCCTGTACCTCCAAATCGTGGTGCCAGGCAGGCACCTTACCTCCCTATCCCCTTCTTCCCTCACTTCTACCCCACTAATTATTGAGTTCCCCACCAGGAGATGTTTTCTTCACCTGTGGGGTCTCGTGCCACCCTCCTGTGGGTCTCTTTTGTGGAGGTTCCCAGCATCCTCCTTGGTCTCCACTGCAGGTGCCTCCATAGAGGAACCACTCTTTGCCAGAACAGCATATGAATTGTAGAGAGGTACTATTGGAGGGATACACCTCTGTTCCACCACCCTCTCCACCTCTGAGCCCACCTTGGTCCAACTGCTCCTCTTTCTTGGCAACCTCTGAGGTAACTGTGGTGGCCCTGGTGGTCCCTGGGTGAGGGAAGAGGTTTCACGAATCCTAGCCAGGTCAGTCTGGAGATGGTAACCTCCTCCCTCAGACCAGAGAGGTGCCTGCAAACAGGGCAGCATTGCAGCCTCCAAAATGTCTCCCGGAACACTGCTGCCCCACAGTCATTGCACTGCACTACTCCCATCTTGACTTATTTTGTGTCCCCTTTCCTGTTGCTTTCTATGCTTACTGTCTCCTCCCTCTATGTATTTTTACACTTACTTTCCTACTGCCTATGTGCCCTTACAACTCTCACCCTTCCTGTTCTGGGACAGGAACTTCCTGTAGTCTTCAGTAGTCTCCTTCTTCCGTGCTTGGATTCAGACCTCCAGCAACCAGGGGGGAATGCAAAATAATGCATTTAGGAGCATGAAGTATTAATGCAACATATATTCCATATGGAAAGGAAATACCTATTACAGTCCAGGAATGAAACTTAGGTATAAGTGTATCTCAGCATCTTTCTATGATTGGATATTGTCAAATAAGCTAGTCAGGCAAATAAAATACCTAGCTGTATACTGAGGAACATTAAAAGTAGAGATGAAAAGGTTCTCCTTCCCTTGTACACCTCATTAGTCAGATCACACCTTGAATATTGTGTGCAGTTTTGTGCTCTAGACAAGGAGAAAGATATTAAAATACTAGAAAGAATACAAAGGAAAACAACTAAAAAGATCAGACAAGCAAAAAGTATGAACTATGGAGACAGACTGAGGTACCTCAACTTGTACTCATTTCAACATAGGAGGCTTGGGGGGGGGACCTTTGCCTCACATTCAGAGATTTTCACAATGGTGACCTTTGGGAGTATTTAGGACTAGAAATTATAGATATACATAGACAGAGTAGATTCCACCCATTGCAGCTTAAGGGTGAGAAATGTAAAACTAACAGAAGAGGTAACTGGATAAATCAAAGGATTGTAAACATTTGGAACAGATTACCAAGGGATGTTGCATTGAGTAACACTGGATTCCTTCAAGATGTCATAGATAAATATATGAAATATAAAAAATGTTCCTATTTGGACTGACTAACAGGATCAGTCAATTTGGATTTTGACTTGTATGCGCCTATGAACCTAAAAATGATTTAAAAAAAATGATATTTAGAAACAGTATTTTCATGAGGTTAGGATCACTTCTCTGTACGGGACATCAAATCATATTGCTGGTACTTTACTTATAAGCAATTTGGCATTGTTTGGTCATGAAGGCTGGCATGTCCTTCTCCATCTCCAGTGTAAGCTCTTGTGGACTTCAGAACTGCCCTGGTCTGAATCTGTATCAAATCTGACTTCCTATGTCTAGCAGTGGGGTTTTTATGCACACCCAGTCCATCATGTGATCCCCTCCTTTTGCATAACACAAAATATACAGTTTACCACAACAGTTATACCTGTACATACAAAAAGGTGCAGGATGCAAGCAATATGTACTGTATAACAATATAAAAACTCAGGAAAAACATTAACAAACTGGGTTCTGTGGCTTTTAAATAGCAATACATAAACAATGAACCTATAACTCCTCCTCTAACTCTGACATCATGGACCTTTCATTTCTGATACAGACCCCTGTTTTTGTATACATTTTTGAACAAACCATCACATTTTAACATTACAGACTGTAATACAGCATGCTATACCAAAAAAGTATGGCTTATACATTCATTTCACTGTGGTTCATGTTACAATCATGTCTCAGTCTTTGGGCGCTGTGCTGGCTAGCATTTGTATTTTATTTAAACATTTTCTAAGTCATTTCAGGAGTTTGGATATTTAGAAGGACTAGAAAGAAAGGAAAATGAAATTCAGAGGGAGATAGTGGGGGGGGGGGATTCTGCAGGTATCCAGCCTGACAGAACAGAAAGGACAGGACAGTAAACGATAGCAATATGCTGTTGTGCAACAGACTTTAGAAGAAAAGGAGATAGTGCGCATTTCCTCCTAGCCCTGGCAGGGTGCCACCCTACCATAGTCCACTTTACTGGGACATCACACTGGGAACTGATTAAGTGGTTATATTATCCTATGGTACCTCTTTTTGCTTAAATGGGACATCCCCTGCCACCTAATAGAGAAGAATAGCTTCATTACATCTCGACTTGTCCCTCCCAAACTGATGCAGTAATTATCTTATGGCTCCAATTCTAACAACTGATTAGGTGTGAATCACAACTGCTGGTTGATGTTTTTTCTCCACTCCCCCTCCTTCCTCCATAATTCACATTCTGTTTTTTTTAATAAGTCCACGGCCAGATAAACGGCATAGTAATCTGCCTGATTCAAAACCTATGTAGACTCATAAGGGTTCATTTACCTAAACCAAGCATGTGTGTTGCTACAGCTTGACTTCTAGATCTACCAAATTCTGTAGCAGCAGTATACTTGCTGCTCTCCAAATTGAACAGCAGACTGGATGTCCTCCTCAAACTAACCATGGCCATGACTTCCAGCAGTGCGAGAGTGGGGATGTGAAACTTTATTTTTTTTATTTAAAAAGCTGATTTAAAGAAAATGCCTATTTGGAAGCAAACTGACTCACAATCCCAATGTTCCCAATGCTCAGAATACAGTACATTAGAGATAGCATGCAGTGGAGCAAACTGTTGACTTTAAGGAGGGCAAACTGCTACAAGCTATCACAATGATTATGAGTACAGCATACGTGCTAAAACAACTAACAGATTAATATAATTTTAATAGCTTTTTCTTTAGCTAAAAGAGATGAATACGATATACAAACTAACAAAGTAACTGGGCACAGCCATAATAAGTGTGGCAAAATGCATTTTCAGTAGCTTCTGATAAATGGGACAGCCACCTAATTGAGACAAAATACCCACCACCAGGGTCAAAATGCCACAGGTGCACCAGATGTTCTAATACCGGATGTAGTTACAGCACTTGGACCTGCTTTACAGCAGCTTGTGGTTAAGGTTGTCCTCAAGCTACTTCTGGAAGCACACAAAAGGCGCCACACACACTAGACCAGGGAAATGTGTTCTAGTGGGCACCTATCTGATGTAGAGGATGGAAATACCTTTTTTTTTTTTTTTTAACAGCAAGTCCAGTACAGCATACCTCTGCTGCACCTGGGACTTGTGGCAATAAAAAAGCTTTTAAAATTTGTCCTCTGGTTTCTATCAGTTTTAATTGACATCATCAAGTGTTCTGCCAGACCAGTCTCCATCTGTTGCAGTTCTTACTAGAGCAGTAAATTATTTGTTCGGGTCATTTCTTCCTGACCTGAGACCCAAACACTGACCTGGCTCCATGAACGCCGAAGCCATAAATGAATCTGATGTCTCTTGGGGTGGCATGAAAACATGGAAAATGGCCCCAGCTCCTCCATGATGAAGGAACTGCAGTGAATCTGGAACCTCCCTTTCACTGGACCACGTGCCTGCCTGATGAAATGCATCAGTTCAGAGGAAAGCTCTCCTGATCCCAACCCTGCCTGGGGGTGCAAGCCAGAGCTCCATGGAGGTAGGTGAGTGTGGCTGGGGGTAGCTCGGAAACAACCAGTGGGGCCTGAGGGAATCACAGAGGAGCTGGTGAGGAAGGTGTCGTAAACAGAAAAAAAGTAGCATGTGGCATTTCATCCTGGAAAATTATCCAAGAAAAAATGGAGAAACTAAATGGATTTTTACCTCTGGAATATGTAAATTCTCTTCAGATTCTGGCAGATAAAAAAATAAAATATCCACAAAATTCTGCAAGTAAAAAACACAACCCCCACCCAAAAAAAAATGTGAACAGCTCTGCTCCAGATATCATAAGTCTGGCCTGATTTTCAGAACTTGCCTTGTGTGGGTCATAACATCTATGCAATGCTGCAAGAAATAATCAATTAAGTCATTAGTTTAGCTTTTGTTACCAGGTCTGTGCACTAGAAAAATAAGTGCATATTTTCAGGTATAACTTGGGAGAGTACAAAATAAACAACATTATAATTAAGTTAGAATTACAGGTAAAGCAAGGCAGAATAAAATTAATGTACAGTAGAGCAGAAAAATACAACCAAAAACAAAGTGTAATACAGTAAGATTAAATGCAACAACAGGTAGCTGGCAATAGGCAGTCACACATAGTTATTTGCCAGCATAGAATGAGAACAAATACAACAACAGACAACTAGTAATATGCAGTAATAAGAAACAGTTAGCCAGCCTTGAAGGACAACAGGATTTCATCATAAGTGTAGGTAAGTTTCTCTGGTACAATTACAAGTGTATGAGTCCTAAAAATGTTTTCTCAAGGCAATCTGATCACTAAAAAGGAAGGAGTCATTTTTAAGGGCATCAGAAGGGAGTTTCAAAACTTTGGCGTGAATGAGGAGAAAGCTTGTTCACCCATCCTGGTGGCACACTTGGAAACATGGAGCTGGGACTTGTCAGATGATCTGAGGAGGGTAGACCTGATGGGAGCACTGAAGGAGTAAAATGAGACAGATAGAAGTAGAGGATCTTAGGAGGTTATCTAAGAAACATCCAAAAGCAGGCAAGATTCTCGTGTAGTCATATTTTCAAAGCATTCCATTGTGGATGAAGATATTTGCATTGCTGCAGTAAAATCTGTGGCTGTTTCAAGTCGTATTGCACAGCACAGAAGCAACACATGGAATGCAATGCTCTGCAGCACAGAGATCTTTCTCTGTATTTGACATTTCAGTGCTCCATTGTCATAATGTTTTGGGTGATTTGTGCAAAAAAGTCCAATTGCAAATGCACCTGGCCAAAAATATGGATCTGTATATTGGGAGCAGTCATTTCTTTATATGCAGCAGGGCTGGAATGCACATACAGAACCGAAATGAATCCTTCCTCTCAACGTACACAGCAGTTTTTATGTGAAAAGGCATTAGAGAAATGTAGATATGACTGAGCTGTACTTTCAAAATAAATTGCCATGAAAATGAATTGATAAAAACCTTTGGAAATCAGGTCATTTGAATGTGTTTTGCAGGAATGTTGCTTCAAAATGTATGCACATGTTTTGTTTGTACTTGAATAAAATTGACCAGTGGTCATATAAAGTTTTGAAGCATAAACTTTTTCTAAGCATTCAACTGAAAACTGTTTTTAGGGCTGCAGGTAGGCAGAGCCTGCAGCCCCTATTGCATCAGCTCTAAAAATGATCTACAGGATTCAGACCATAGAACACTTCCTTTGGAGTTTTTAAATGATCCTTCCACCTCTTTGCAGCACTTCAATGTAACCCTTGCAGTGCTGCAGACTGAAAATCTATCCAGAGCTCAATCAAATATATTCATTCTAGTTCTTTCGACAGCTGAGAGATTAAGAAACAAGTGCTCTGGAGAATCACCTCATCTACCCCACCCTTGTAGTGCTTCAGTGAGTACAAGAAACATATGTTTCATTTAAATCCCCCTCCCCCTGCCTGGGACAGGGCAAGAGGGAGGGTCAATGGAGAGGAAGAGTGGTAGGGAGAGACAGTTGCAAAATAAGGGGTGCTAGCTGCACATTCAAGCAGACTTGATAGACCTCTAAGCCTTTATCTGCTGGCAAATTTTGTATGTATTTATGAATCCAACTTGGTAAATAGCATTTTTAGAGCTAATGCGAGAGGGCTGCATAAAGTCATCATGCTGTCTGTAGCTGGAAAAATGGAGTACCATGGAACACATTTTTGGAGTTTCCAGTGTATCCGTGTACCCTGCCTACAGTATATAGCACTGTTTCTAGAGCCCCTTAAATAATTGTGCCTCTTAAAACAGCATAAGGCAGTAATGGCTGTAATTTCTACTGAAGCACATTCATCATTTCAAGGTCATGTGAGATAAATAGCTATGGAACAGCTAACTTCCATAAACAATGACAAGATTATTTCTTTTCAATGGCACTCCTTTTCCTGCACGCTAGGCTATTTACCTGATTCTGTACTACATGTGTTGATTTCCTGCAAAATGTTTCTTTAAAACTAAGATATTTATAATAATTAGATAGTTAATGTAGTTCTGTGTTTTTTCTGGTATTTTAATGGTTTCTACTCCCCCTGTTCTCACATTACCTTGCAATACATTTGAGTCTTAACTTTTGATTATGCTGGTCATTAATCTTCAGCCTTCTTGTGTGCTGTTATATGCATAAACATTGACATTTGTATTTTCTTCTTCAGTACCATAAAGGCATTGTGTTTTTGCACAGTTTTGTGCAGATTTGTTGCCTCTTTCATTTAATCTTTCTGTCCAATGTCCACCTCCACATTTACATTTTTTATTTCTATTTGATCAAGTTTCACAATATGTAATGCTAGCAACAGTGGCAGCTCCAACTTCCATTAGTTACCAGGGCACTGGCTAGGCACTACAGTTGGCAGCCAGGGCACCTATTGAAACTGGAATGGAAAGCACATGTGCATATTCATGCTTGCTTCTTGGAATATTTGAACTAATGATGAATGTTATGTTTCTAAAAATAAAAATGCAAATTCCATTTTATTTTTTTGACAGGGGATAGCCCTGCTTCTCCTGTCTTATTTATTTATTTGTTTATTTATTTGTACATCAGTTTACAACCTTTGAGCCAGAGGCTCATTTCCAAAGGTACCTCATTACATTGAGGACATACAGAACAGACTTTTTTTTTTTGGTTACAGCATACGAGTCACATAACTTAGCAAAAAAAGGTGGTTACATACATTTATACAGTTATACAGTTTAGTTACAATGATACAGTCTCACAAAAAATGAAAAAAAACAGCTGGATAATAACAGTGGCAATAGGCAATGGGGTGAGGTTGTGTGAGGTGAGGTGTGGTGCCACCCAGTGAGCTTTGTCAGGTACGAAGCAAGCTATGCCTCATTTAGAGAAAGGAGCAGCTGTGAGTATTAAATAGTAGGCTCTGAAGTGCAGTTTTGAAGTTGGAGATCATGGGGGCATCAGAGATGGGGGCAGGGGAGCAAGTTATAACAGGATGGAGCTCTGTAGCAGAAGGACCTCTGTCCATGGGTGGTCCTGGATCTTGGGACCAGTAGATTGGTCTTGCAGGAGGTTCGTGTAGTGACAGAGGGTTGGGTTTGGCAGATGGAGGCTGTCAGCCCGGGAGAAGATAGCCCGAGAAGAGTTTTTTTTTGTGATGAGGCAGGTTTGGTATCATAGCCGTTCATCTAGATTAAGCAGTATTGCCTTGTCATAGAGCTGGCATGTATGAGTGATCCTGGGGGCCCCAGTAATCAGCCTACATGCCTTATTTAGGGTGAGGCAAATTTTATTGAGGGCGGTAGTGTCAGTAGCACTGTATACTGGTAGGCCGTAGTCAACAAGGGACAGTATTGAGGATGTAACCGCTAGTTGGAGGGCATCGGGGGGAAGACAGTTTTTATAGTGGTACAGGATACCAAGCCATACATTAGTAGCTGATGCAAGTGCATCGATGTGGGTGTGGTAGGTGAGGGCTGAGTTGAAAAAGACCCCAAGGTACTTGTAAGAGCGGACTTGTTCAAGTGGTTATTTGATGCTAGGGAGGATATGGAGTAGGAAATTGCCGGCTTTGTTTTGCAGGTGGGCAAAGAGCATTGTTTTGTTTTTTTTTAGATTAATGACAAGTCTGTGCTCTTTGAACCAGGTTTTGACATCATTTTAGGATTGTTGTAGGGTGTCCTGGAGGGAGATGGGGTTGCAGTGGGTGGCAAAAATGACGGCGTCATCTGCATACAGCAGAATTTTACCAGTGCATGCACTGGGCAGGGTGTTTAGGTAGAGCGAGAAGAGTAGGGGTCCCAGGATGGAGCCCTGAGGAACCCCTGAGCAAATGGGATAAGTTTTGGAAAGTGTCCCATTGATTTTGACACATTGGGAGAGGGCAGATAGGTAGCTAGTGCACCAGGCGAGAGGCCCAGCAGAAAAAACAGTGTGGCAGAGGGCATCCAGCAGAAAATGGTGGGAGACAGTGTTGAAGGCCTTTGAGAGGTCAATGAACACTGTACCAGCTAGGGAGCTAGAGTCCAGGGAAGAGTGTAGGAAATTTGAGAACTCAATTAGTGCAGTGCCGTTACTGTGACCAGCATGGAAACCGTGCTGTTCTGGGCATAGGATGCTATGTTCGGTCAGGTATTTGGAGATTTGAATGGCCACCAGTTTTTCTAGGGCTTTGGAGAGTCGAGGGAGGATGGAGCTAGGTAGGTAGTTCCTGGCGGAGGACCTGTCACCTCCTTTGTGTATGGGTGTGACTATGGCAGTTTTCCATGCAGAGGGGAATTGACCCAGGCAGAGGGATCTGTTGAGAAGGCTGGTGAGTGGGGCAAGGACTTGATCCAGCACCAGTCGTAGAATGCTGGGGTCCAGGGAGTCACCGCCGGGACTATTGCTCTTTAAAGCTTTGATCAGGTGAAGTCTGGCTTCCTGGTCAAATACCCTATGTAGGTGGAAACTGGGGTGTTGGAGGACAGGGGGACAGGTAGGGTGCAGGAAGGGTCAAAGAAATTACTGGGGAGGACAGAGCTAAGGTCAGTAAAAGATGTCTTAAGGTAGTTAGCTATGCAGGCAGGGTCAGTGGAGGTAGAGCCATCAATGGTGATCTGGGATGGGGGAGAGGAGTGTGTGCTCCCATTTAATTGTTTAACATTGTCCCAGAATGTTTGGGCACACCCCCAGGAGGAAGTAAGGGTGGCCTGGTAATGGTCGGACTTGGCTTTACAGATGGCCCATATGCACTTATTCCATGCAGCATTATAGGCCTGTCTGTCAGCCATCCGGCCTGTTTCAGTGGCAAGGTGCCACAGGTTATCCCTAAGCCTGAGCATTTGTAGTAGGGCAGGGGTAACCCAGGGTGCATTATTTTTTTTGGATCGAGCTCTTGTGAGGGGTGCAAAGAGGTCACAGGCTTTGTTAAAAGTTTGGGAGAAAAAGGCAAGGGCAGTATCTATGTCAGGAGCGTGGTGTAGGGGGGACCAATTTATCTGGGCAAGAAATTGTTTGAGGTTTTTCAGCCCACCCGGTCTGAGGCACCAGCAGAGTGTGGACTGGGCTGTGAGTTGGGGTGTGGGGGTCACCCAAAGGAATAGGATAGGGGAGTGGTCACTAAGTGAGTCAGGGAGGACCTGGATATCATGGATTTTTTGGGGGCAGTTGGAGATGATTATGTCTAGAAGAGTGCTGGTTCCTCTCTTTGAGTTTACTCTAGTGGGTTGGGAAATGAGTTGTGTCAGGTCTAGGGCCACAAAAGAATCATGGGTGGTGGAAGAGGAGGCGCTGAGCCAGTTCACGTTTAGGTCCCCCACTAGGATTTGTTCTGCCTTATGATGGAGGGTGGCAAGATAATCTGTTAAGGATATCAGTGCCAGGTTCTGGTTCTTTGGGGGGAATGTAGGTAGTAGTGAAATATAGGGGGCCCCTGGAGGGGTCAGGAGCAAGTTTGAGGGTAGGGGCCTGTGTCCTGTTTACAAGAGCAGGGGCAGGGATTGCTTGTCTAGTGAGTGTGTCCCTGGTATAGATTGCACAGCCACCCCCACGTTTGCCTACTCTGTCCTCCCGGTATAGGGTATAGCCTGGGAGGGAGACAAAGGAGTCAGGGGTGGACTTTGATAGCCAGGTTTCCACCAGGGCTATGACATCTGGTTTATGCAGCATGATCCAACATTGGAGGGCATCACATTTTTTTCAATAGGCTGCATATATTCATGGAGGATCTGTGGAGACTGGTGGACCCAGCTGGTGGGCTAGTATGGGCAGGGCCTGGGTTAGGATGTATATTGCCTGATAAGAGTAATAGGAAGACCAAGGCTCTGGCCAGGTGGCAGTGGTGTGCAAGCATCCGATGGGTATGTTGGGATGGGGAGGAGACCATCAGGGAACAAGGGATGGGAAGGGTTTGACTGGTCAGAGGGTGAGAAAGATTAGCCACCAAAGGGAGCCAGGGTAGGCAATGGGGAGGTAACCAGGGGGTGGGTGCTGCGGGCCAGAGCACATGGTAAGTGTAGGGTGGGATCGTACTATGTCAGGGAGAATTGTGGGTGCTGGTACAAGTGTGCCAGGGGAGATGCCTGGCTGATGGGAAGTGGGTACTAGAATGTAGATGAGGGGGAGACATTTGAGGAGGAGGTGGACAAACATAGTGCTTGAGGTGGGAGCAGGGCAGAAAGATAGAAGTATCTTGGTTGTCCTCCAGAAAGCGTAGATACCACTTTGGAGTAGTGGTAGTGACATGGACTCTGGTGGACAGGGTACAAGGTTCGAGACTCTGGCAGGGCAACTAGAAATGGGACCTGGGTGAGAGCGGAGGCCCACGTTTTGGGGGCTTGAGGCAGGCTGGGTTTGGGACAAAAAACAGGGTGGAAATAGCGACTCCTAGTGGCCACTGGGGGTTTGTGGCATGCTGGGTGTGGGTTTGGTAGTGGGCAGGGGTCAGAAAGTAGGGCTAGTTAAGAGGCTGGGTGCTGGGGAGAGGTGTGGCAGAGGCAGAGGTGAATTGTAGTGGAGAGAAGTAGCACAGGTAGGTAGAGGGGATCCAGGAAGTAGGGGGAGCGGGGAGCAGGAAGTCAGGTAGAAGAACCTATGGTGAAAGTCTGTGGGTCCCTCTAGTGGCTGGCAGGTATAACCTGCAAATGGAAAAGTGGGGACTTAGTATTAGAGCAGACAGGAAGTGGTGTCATAGGGAGGGCCAATAAATTAAGGGACGACCCTGGGGTGGGTGGCTGGGGCAGTCAACACGCAGTGTCGATGGGCTAACACCCCCCACACAGGCAGAAATGAGAGGTATCCTTTACCTCCTAGGCTCTCGCTTGCTTCCCGGCTCCAGGAGGGAGCGTTTCAGCGTCTGCTACTGCTGTGACTGCAGTGTGTAAGATAAGTGGGGTCTGAGAGGCCTATGTGAGGGAGACAAACAAAGGGGGCATTAGTATGCAGCGGGAGGATTACGAAGGGCATAGCCCCTTACTGTGCATGCGTGAGCTGTTGGGCTATGTCCCGATTACAGCTCCTACTGCACATGCGTGAGATATCCTAAGATGGTGACACCCAGGACTAGCAACAGGTAGGCTCAGAAATTTACAAACTATTTCACTGTGTATAAAATCCCTAATATGCAGTAAAACTAAGGCAGCACTAGAGAACACAGTTGCTATAATCCTCCTATCTAGTGAGATAAGGCAGATAAGGCAGAGTTACAACAGTCGCTAATAGCAGCCTCCAAGAGTCTAAAAGTACCCCCAGCAACATAGGAGAAAGCAGGGCAGCATTACAACATTCCGGTCCCAGAAAAAACAATCAGTTGTTGTGTGGGGACATATAATCACTTTAAAGTCCCAGTAAAACACCCCACACAGGCAGCAGTCTGAAATCAGAGGTATTCTTTACCTCTTAGGCACTCGCTTGCTTCCTGGCTTGCTTCCCAGCTCCAGGAGGGAGCTTTTTGGTGTCTGCTACTGCCACGACTGCAGTGTGTAAGATAAGGGGGGGTCTGAGAGGCCTCTTAGGCACTCACTTGCTTCCCGGCTCCAGAAGGGAGCTATTCGGCATCTGCTACTGCCACGACTGCAGTATGTAAGATAAGGGGGGTCTGAGAGGCCTCTTAGGCACTTGCTTGCTTCCTGGCTTCAGGAGGGAGCTTCTCGGCATCTGCTACTGCCGCGACTGCAGTGTGTAAGATAAGGGGGGGTCTGAGAGGCCTCTTAGGCACTCGCTTGCTTCCTGGTTCCAGGAGGGAGCTTTTCAGCATCTGCTACTGCCACGACTGCAGTATGTAAGATAAGGGGGGTCTGAGAGGCCTCTTAGGCACTCGCTTGCTTCCCGGCTCCAGGAGGGAGCTTTTCAGCGTCTGCTGCTGCCGCGTCTTGGGGTGGGGGTACAGATGCCCTGGCTTCTCTTGGCTTGGGATCGATGGCTGTGTTTCTCCTGGCTTGGGGGGTGGCCCTGCCCCCTGCTTTCTCTAGCAGGTGAAGCTGGGCCACGTGACACAGAAGATAGGGCCACCCCCCAAGCCAGGAAAAGCAGGGCAACCTCCAAGCCAGGAGAAACAGGGAGATAACCTACCCCCAAGCCAAAAGAAGCAGGGTCGACCTCACCTCCCCAAGCCAGGAGAATGAGGGCCCCCCAACCAGGAAAATCAAAACTAATTCCCCAGGGCAGGAGAAGTATAGCCTTCCCAATCACCTGAACAAGAAGAAATGGCTATCCCAACCCTTCACAGCATGTATTCACCTACTACAATAGTCTTCAATGGATTGGCCACCCACAGTGGCAGTCCAGGAGATCGAGGGCCATGCATTCTCTCTTTAAAGTCTCTCCTCTTCTCTCCCCCCCCAATACTGAGACATTTTCAAATAAACCCATCTGTTTACCTTAACAAAAAGGTATAAGCAGTCAAAACCCTGTCACTCTGATTCTGCAGGCAGTTTCTTTGTTGGCTGTTTTTGCTACTGGCAGGACTTTTACTTGGTGGTCTGACTCTTTGCTGCAGCTACTGGCTGGGCAGGGTGGCTAGCTGGTGCTGCACTCTCTCATTACCGACCAGACTGTGATCTAGTATTTTATGAAAAAATCACAGCAGTAGTACAGAGTAGTACAGCTCTTTTAAGGTTAGCTATACTGCTGGGATGGGGGGGCTTCTGTGCAGCAGCTTGCAGCAATGGCAATGCAGTTCTAGTCTGGTGGGCATGGTTGGCTGGGTGACTCCGGATTCAGGCAGCTAGGCAGTCACTGGGAGTCAAGCCACAGTGCCACTCCCTGCCTCCAATTATGGGGTAGGGTGGTAAACTAAAATGAAAGCAAGTAGCCACTTGCTGCTCAATCCTGTTGCCACCAAACTTCCCCAATTCTGACACCAAGTGCCTAAGCCTAGAGTCAGACAGTAAATGAAAAAAAGCAAGCAAACAATGATAGCCAAACCCCAGTGCTGCAAAAAACCTCCATTCTAACACTAGGTGCCCAGCCCTCCCCGTCCAACAGTAAACAAAAAAAAGTAAGCAGACAATGGGAGCCCATCTACAGTGATGTTTTAGAAAGAAACATTAGTTGGTTTCTGCATTAATCTATTGTAGCATTGCTCCCTGATATTCATTGCACTATTGCACATTTGTACATCACATAAAAAGCAGTGTTATTCCATAGTTAGCAGAAAAAATGTAACCAGCTTAATAGAAAAGCATATGGGAACTCATATGATGAATACTAAAAACAACAAAAGCGCAGTAGTGCAATGAATATCAGGAAACAATGCTATACCATATTGGGGCAAAAAAAACTAACGTTTCTCTCCAGAAACAGAGTTTTGTCAGAGTTAGTAATGCAGAAGTGCCCTTATATTATCTGTTACTAGGTCCGAATAGCACTTGAATGAACAGCACTGTCAATAACAGCACCTTCCATACAGCACTATTCAGAACAGTTGCAGGAACAAATGTGGCAAGTAAAGGCAATGCCACTGGTAGCAGTCACAAAGCACACTGACTACTGCTACCAGTCCAAACACTTATTTTAGTGGGGGCAGAATTGATTATTTTAGTTAAGAGGGGGTGTTGGGGGGCCCACACCCCCTCTTAACTAAAATAATCAATTCTGTGTTGGAGTTTGTTTAAGGCAGAAAAACAAAAATGTTAATGCCAGGATTAGAACCCTGATCTCCATCACCATTGTGGTCAAGTAGCCCCATGTCTCAGTCCCCTCTGCCCTGGGAGCAACTCATCCACCATTTTTGATTTCCCAGCCCTTGTCTTCTTCCTAGTACTACAGACAGAGACCTGGGTAGCGCTTACTGTACAGCACTATTTAATCCCCGTCTTTGTCTGTGGTACGCCATTCAGACATTGCTGTTTTTTCCTTATGCTATATTTGTAGTGCTGTTGTAACCGGATATTATATTATCCACCACCAGTGATGTGTACAAATAACAAATCTGAAACAATGAATATGATGCATCCTCAGGATACAAGGAGGCACTTATAAAATTACAGCCAGCATTTAAGGTAATGAAAACTATATCAAACCTGGTTTAAACTACCCAAAAGGCATATTTTCAGTTTGCTACTGCATGTAATTATAAAAAAAGCTTTACATATAAACTACAATATCAGGAAATATAAACTGTATAGAAATCCATTTTGTGGATGTTGGAATGAAGCAATGAAGATATAACATTGAAAGATATTCATTTATATAATCACTTCTCTTGACATACATTTTCTTTAGAACTGTAGAACCAAAGAACTATGCAGTACAATGATTCCAAATATCAGGAATCTATTCTAAAACATTAGATAAAAAGTAGGGCATTATTATATCAGATGCTGAGCCATAATGGATCTATACCTCAGGGGCTCGCTCTAGCCCAGGTGTGAATGATTTCTACAGACAATCTTTGTTTCCTGTATATAAAGACGGCAGGCATACTTTGCAACAGAAGTGTTTTTTTTTTATTGTATTACAGTGGTAGTTATCTAAAAGTTGCCTACCTTGAGGTAACACCGAGGTACCACTGAGGCACTCAGGTTGCAATTGGCATTGACTGTAATGTGATTCTATCTCATTCTGCCTCAGTATACCTAGGTACCTACAGTAGTGAGATACCTTTAGGTATACCTTGGTGCTGAAACACTTTTCTATGGCTACCACTGTATGATTATGACTAAATGAATATCTGATATACTGTAATAATGTCCTGCTTTTTATTGTTTTTTTTTTTTTTAGAATGAATGCCTGACATTTGTATTTTGTATCTCAGAGTTCATTGGATTCACAGTGCAAGAGAAAAATGTCTCTCAAGAGAAGGAATATATATGGATGAACACCTAAACATTTTATATCCTCAGTGCTTCACCCAACATCTACACAATGGTCTTTGATATAAATGTATATTTAATGTTATTGTGGTTTATATGTAAAGTTTTTTTTAATACTATTATCTTCTAAGCAACTGTTGAAAATATGCCTTGTGGGTAGTTAATATCAAATCTGATGTTATACTTGTCATTACCTTTATTGCCAGTTGTAACTTTATGAGCCTCCTCATCCTCATATGCTAAGGATGACCCACATTCCTCTCCAGCAACCCTATCAGCTCTGGCCAGATTTTGTTTTCTGTAAGTTACATAGATTTCCTTTAGAAATGTTGTAAAATGTATGTAAAATTCTAGGCAACTTGATGGAAACATAGAAACATAGAATTTGCTGTTGGATAAGAAGCACGTGGCCCACCCTTTATCCTCTACTTACAGTATCACTACAGGTCCTATTTTATCTATGGACCATTATGCCTCCCCCCTTTCCTTCCTCCCAAGATTCATTTATGCCTATCCCATTTATTCTTGAATCCCACCACTGTTTTTGCCCCCATCACCTCTGCTGGAAGGCGGTTTCAGAAATCCACCACTTCTTCCGTGAAAAAGTACTTCCTCAAATCTCTCCTAAATCTACCCCCTTCCAGGTTCACATAATGTCCCCTTGTTCTGGAACACTTGTTTGACTGAAAAATTCTTCCCTCCTGTACCTTGCTTACCCCTGTGAAGTGTTTAATGGTCTCTAGCCTATCCCCCTCCTCCTCTCTTTCAGGGTATACATATTTATGTCCTTTAGGCCCTCCTTGTAGGGTTACTGATGTAGACCCTGTACCTTTTTGGTTACCCTCCTCTGGATCACCTCCATTCTTTCTATGTCCTTCTGGAGATGTGGCTCCCAGAATTGGACACAGTACTCTAGGTGGAGTCTCACTAGTGAGCTATAAAGGGGCAACACCACCTGCCTCTTTCCTCAGGTGATAGAAACACAGAAACACAGAATTTGATGGCAGATAAGTACTGCTTGGCCCACCTAGTCTTCTCATTTTCCCTACCTGTTTCATATATTGCAGATCCTATATTATCTGTGGCTTACCCTCTCTTTCTTATTGCTAGAGTTCCTTTATGTCTCACACATTTTGAATTCCCCTACCATTTTTGCCCCTTCAACCTCTGCTGGGAGGCTGTTCCATTCACTACCCTTTCTATGACAAAATACTTTCTTACGTTACCCCTATGTCTACCCCATCTATCTTCATATCATAGCCCCTTGTTCTTGAACATCTTTTTTTTTTGAAAGATGCTATCCTCTTGTACCTTATGTACACCCTTGAGGCATTTGAAAGTCTCTATTATATCCCCCTTCTCTCTCTCTCTCCTCTTCTCAAGGGAATACAGACTGAGATCCTACAGTCTCCCCTCATATGATTTTTGGTGCAGTCCTTTCACCATTTTTGTCTCCCTTCTCTGAACTGCTTCTACTCTGTCTATGTCCTTCTGGAAATGCAGCCTCCAGAATGGGACACAATACTCTAGATGAGGTCTTACCAATGTTTTATACAGTGGCATCACCACTTCCTTCCTTCTGCTGGAGATATCTCTCCCTATGCAACCCAGCATTCCACTGATTTTCCTTACAGCCTTCTCACATTGTTTGGTAACCTTTAGATCATCAGATTTGATTACTCCCAGGTCACTTTCCTGTTTGGTGGCTGTCAGTACCTCCACCCATCATGTATTTCTCCCCTGCATTTCTGTGCCCCAAGTGCATGATCTTGCACTTCTTGTATTGAATCTTAGAAGCCACACTCTTGACCACTCCTCAAGCTTACTTAGGTCCATTCTCATTTTCTCTACCACTCCTGAAGTGTCAACCCTGTTGCAGATTTTCATGTCACCTGCAAAAAGACACACCTTCCCTTTCAGCCCCTCTGCAATCTTGCTTATAAAGACATTAAAGATGACTGGTCCAAGCAATGATACTTGCGGGACCCTGCTGATCACCATCTCTGTTTGGATTGAACTCTTATCACCACTACCCTCTGTGTCCTATTGTTCAGCCAATTTTTGATCCAGTTTACCACCCTGAGACCCACTCCCAGGCTGCCAGGCTTGTTTACTAGCCTCCTATGTGGCATGATGTTGAAAGCCTTGCTGAAATCCAGGTAGGCCACATCCACCTTCCCTCCCTGATCCACATCACTCATTGCCCAGTCAAAGAAATCCATAAGATTTGTTTGACAAGATCTTTCAGCTGTGATGCCTTGCTGCCTTGGATCCTGTGCACCGCTGGATTTGAGATATATCACAAACCATTCTTTTAGTAGTGATTCCATTAGTTTCCCACCACCGAAGTCAGGCTGACTAGCCTGCAATTGCCAACCTCCTTCCTGCTCCCACTTTTGTGGAAAGGGACTACATTCATCCTCCTCCAGTCCTTTGGTACCACACTTGTTTCCAGCGAACTGTTAAACAGAGCTGTCACTGATGCTGCCAGTACCTCCCTGAGTTCTCTTAATATTCTGGGATGTATCTCATCCAGCCCCATTCCCTTGTCCATTTTCAAATTAGTGAGTTACTTTAAGACTTCCTCCTCCTTAAATGGCCTGATGTCCACCTCCCTCCCAGTGTTTTTTCCTGTCACCTAACTTTGGTTCCTCCCCTTCCCATTGTTCTGTGAATACTGAACAAAAAATACTTGCTCAGGATTTATGCTTTTTCTTGGTCCCCCTCTGAACACTTCCCTCTTTCCCTTTTTAGTGTCACAACCCCACTTTTAGTTGTTTTTTTTTTCATTAATGTAACTGAAAAAGTTCTTGTCCCCTTTTGTTATTGCCTAGTCTGTTTTTTCTTCTGTTAGGGCCTTTATGCTTTTGACTGCTTTCCCTGCCTCTCTCTGATTTTCCAGATACAGTTTCCTGTCTTCATCCATCTGTGCTTCCTTGTACCTCATTATGTACCCAGTATCCCACTAGCACTCCCAGCTGACTTGTTGCACTGCCTGACCACCTTTAGGTCATCAAATATGATCATCACCAGGTCTGTTTCCTGCTTGGTCATCAGTATCACCCAACCTATTTTGTACTTTGCCCCTGAGCTTCTGTGCCCCATGGGAATTATTTTGCATTTTTGACATTGAACCCCAGATGCCATACCCTTTGCTACTACATGAGTTTTCTCAGATCACTGCTCATTCTTTCCACCCACCCAAGTGTCCACCCTATTGCAGAGTTTGGTGTCATCCACAAAAAGGTAGACATTCCCTTTCATCTCCTCTGCAATATCACTTATAAAGACATTAAAGAAGACCAGTCTCAGCACTGATCCCTAAGGCACCACACTGGTCACCCTACCTTTCTTGGAGTGATTTCTGTTTACCACCACTCTCTGCTACCTAGTCCCTAACCAATTTCTTACCCAGTGTACTATCATTGGACCCACTCTCCTAAGCTATCTAGCTTGCTTACTAGACTCCTATCAGCAACAGTGTTGAACACCTTACTGAAGTCTAGGTAGGCCACTTCCACTGCTCCACCATGATCTAGCTCCTTGGTCGCCCAGTCAAAGAAATCTATCCAATTTATTTCTCATGACCTCTCCCCCCACCCCCCACCCCATGAATCCATTCTGCCTTGGGTCTTGCAACCCATTGAGTTCAAGATAATTCAGAATCCTTTCTTTCAGCAGTGATTCCATTAACATTCCCATCACCAAAGTCAGGCTGACTGAACTATAATTGCCAACCGCTTCCCTGCTAATACTTTTGTGAAGTGGTACTATGTCTGCCCTCCTCCAGTACTCCAGGACCTCTCCTGTTTCCAATGAGCTGTTGAATAGGACCATCAGTGATGCAGCCAGTACCTCCCTGAGCTCCCTCAATATCTTTGGATTGACCCTGTTTAGCCCCATTGCTATGTCTAATTTCAGATTTGAGAGGCCCCTCCAGAACCTGTCCTCTGAAAATGGAGTAGAATCCACCTCCCTCCCTCTAAAACTCATGTTAAATTTCTGTGGCCCCATCTCATCTTTTTCCTCTGTGAACAGTGAACAGAAGTATTTGTTCAGGATGTCTGCCTCTTCCCGATCCCCTTCTGCAAAGTCACTCCATTCCCTTTTTAACCTTACAATTCCACCCCTGATCTTCCTGCTTTTCATTACATACCAAATACATGTCTTCTCCCCTTTTGTTACAACCTTGGCTATTATCTCTTCAGTTTGCACCTCTACTCTTCTTACTGCACTCCTGTCTTCTCTTTGTCTCTCTGGATATGTCTCCCTATCTTCCTCCGTCTGAGTCTCCTTGTAACTTCTGAATACTACCCGCTTAGCTGTTACTTTTTCTAACACCTCTTTTGCAAACTATAGTGGTCTCTTTTCTCTTTTGCTTTTGCACACTTGCTTGACAAAGAGGTGTGTTGCCTTCACTGTGGCCCTTTTTAGCTTCTCCCCCTGTTCTTCTACACCACCCAGGTCATCCTGCATGCCATATCATCACTGAGGCATTTACCTTTTTTATTCAAATCTGCCCTCCTGAAGACCAGAACCCTCACCCTTGTGTGGTGCAATTCTGCAGGTGTCCTTATATTGAATCACAATGTACAGTGATCTCTGATCATCAGGTGGTCCCCTACCATTATGTCTGTAACACTGTCCCTGTTGGTGAGTACCAGTTCCAGTATTGCCTCATTGTGAATGGGCTCAGTGACTAGTTGCCTGACAAATGCCACCACAGGTAGTCCATGATATCTCTGCTTCTAGCTGAAGCCACAGCTGTGAAGCTCCAATCCACATCCAACAATGGATTACAACAGCATCTATCCAACTCCTTCCCCTGTGCTTGATGTCTGTAAATCACTCCAGTGTGAATAGAGGCTTCATTCCCTGTCTCTAGGGTGACCCAAAATAGATCTGCCCCCCATATTCCTTGTATCTACAGCACTTTTATGCCCTCCATCAAATAAAGTACCACACCCCCTCCTTTTCTTACCACCCTGTCCTTTCTGAACAGAGTATAGCCTAGCATGTACATCTCTCACTCATGGTTTTCAGTGCATCAGGACTCAATAATAGGCACAATATCCAATCAATCAAATCAATCAATCAATGTTTATTTAATAAAGTGCACTTTCTCATTTAAGAATCAAGGTGCTTTACAAGTAAGACAGAAGACTAATTAAAATGAACATATCAAAAAAAAAACTAACAAAAATAAAACTCTCCTAGTTAGTTAATTTCAGTACAGCTAACTCTAATCAAGCTGAAAATCCTGCCTAAATAAAAACATCTTCCGCTCCTTCTTGAAGGCTATGAATGTAGTAATCTCTCTCATTGCATGAGGAAAAAAGTTCCAAAGGGTTGGTGCCATATAAGAAAAGGTGCAGGCACCAGATGTTGCCAAACTCACCTTTGGAACTTCTAAATATCCCTCGCTGGTGAGTGGTGGGTGGGAGGGTGGAAGAGCCTCTGCCATGGTGGCCTGTACATCTGGAATCTTTTTTCCTGGACTTCTATCATTCGCTCACATGACTTTGCAGGTTTTGTTACCACTCTGTTTGTTATCCCTCTTTATTCCATTTTACCTTCCCTCCTTCCACTCCCTCTTTTTAATGCTTCTGCTCTTATCCCCCTCCATTTCTTGTACCATGCTTCCTGTATTAATTCACAACCTGGGGGATTCCACTTCTCTCAGGTTCTCCCTACTATCTACTTCATCCTGTGAAGAGTGCAGTTTCTGCTTCCCCAACTCCTTCCACCACCCCCATTGACTAATTAAAATTTTCTGCAGATTAACATCTAAATTGTCAACTGAGAACTTCAGTTCACCTCCTGGATGGATGCAGCCTATTAGCCCTGTACAGGCCCTTATCCCTGCAGGTGGGCCCCAGTCCTCAATGTAACCAAACCCCTCCCCTCTGAACTATTCCCTCAGCCATTAGTTGAAGGTCCTGTTGTGGAGAGCCCTCTCCTCCCTGCTGTTGTTGAAAGGCAGCTCCTCAGTAAAAGCCAGTTAGCATGCTACCTGTCTAAGACCCCTCCACACAATTGTATAATCCAGCATTCCTACTTACAGCTGAGTCCTAGAAGTAGAAGTCCAATGGCTTCCTGTATCCTGTTGTTTATAGATATATACTATAACTATTGTTCATAGTACAGACATGATTATAGGAATGTGCATCTTTTATGCTGTTTACTTTAATGATCACAGACATGCCCAAAACGATAGGTTACATTATTTTTAAATTTAGCCTACTGTTCATAAGGCTTTGACACTCAGTTACAGAAATATTTTTTTGGTCAAGCTACTAGAGATGCTGAGATATGATTCATTACTCTCAAGGTACAGTAGCCTGGCTAACAAGCAGCCTTTTTATTCTGCTGTGGTGAAAGCATGTTGGAGGAAGCATGGCAGAGATCAAAGAGTGCTCATCTGTAGACAGAAGAGTCATGAGTAATAATCAGTGCTCACAACAGGCTTGCCATTGTAGATACTTGTACAGGTTGCAGCTCTGGGTTTTAAATTCACCTGATAATGTGAACTTTCTGTTTAGAGCTTCTTGAAGGAATAGACTTCGAGAGATTGCTGCTGGGTGCTTTTGTAGTTACATGATAATGTGACTCTATAGAACTTCTTGTAAAGAGCAGCTACAGTAGTCTTCACAGAATATTTTGATCACGGCATGGCAGATGCCACAGTCCAAAGCAGGGAGAAAGAATTGCTGTATGCTTTCCTTTGTAAGCTTTGTTTTCTGGTAGAAGTGCTCAGGTAACATTTTGATTAATAGTGTTGACAGGTGGTACTGAGTGTACCTTACTGATGATTTGCAGAGTGTTGATGTCTGTCAGTGCAACAACTTCAGGCTATTATCAAACAATAAAGATACGGAAGTAGTGCTGCACTGAACTTGAAGTGTTTCACTAAGTATTTTAGTATGCAAAAAAGGTAAATGCAGTACAACATTTCAACAATGTCACAATAACAAATCACACTGGGACAGTCTTATATCCTTCTGCATTTTCAATAAAATGATGCACTATGAGAACATTTTGAAAAAACTCTGGAGTTGAGTCTTTTGTATATACAGTAGAGGTGGTGAGCACCCACATTTTTTCTCTTTGTGTATACAGTTATCATGTGCAAACTTGACCTAATTTGACTTTTTTTTTAATTTTTTTATTGAGATTCTTCAACTGTTCAGCAATATATGTAGTGCTGCAGTCCTTGGAACAGTTTGGCTAGTGTATGATCTAAATGTGTGTTGTTTCTCTGACATGGAACTAGCCGTGCTCCATGGTATTGAAACAAATCAGTTTTCACATGCACTGCAACTTGCTCAAACATCTAACAGCCAGTGAAAATGTTATTAAACTTCAAATAAGTATATATACTGAAAACCTATAAACCTCACTGTCTGTCACTAGTTGAATGGTCTCAAAGAGGGTGCAAACTGGTGTGAAGAGGGTGCAGACTGGTGCCAAACTGTGATAAAATAATATACACATAGAGCTGATTAAGTCATCAGGGAAAGGAGCTTTACCTGCCACTAAGCTGAAATGCAAATTAGGTAAACCAGATGATAGTTGGCTTAAACAAGATCTGCATACACTAACACCTGAATAAGACCACCCACAGAGTTCTGTGAATGAGACAGCACCAGCAGCACAGCACAGTGCCATCTACATAAATCTATGGCAGAAATGCTAGCACCTAAATCATCACCCCACCCTACCCTACCCAGCCTTAAGGCCCCCTTGTCAGATGAAGTTTAAGGTTTTATCCCAGACCTCTGCTGGCACACCTGGTGGTCAAGTGCCCCTATACTCCTTAGCCTGTTAGCAGTCTGTGGAAGCTCTGTCTCTCTCTAGACAATTCCTGCATGCATACCACATCCATTGAGGTCCTTCCCAAATCCTCATTTCTAACTGGCTCTTGCCCTGATAGTCTCAGCTTAGTGATACCCCTACAGACTGTCTGTAACACTTATACAAGCAGGGGTGTTGTGCACAAGGCAATCCAATTCATGTGGGTCACCACACTTTGTGAATGGTTATGTAGGCTATTTGCATGGTTACCCCTACACATTCCCTCTGCATGCACAGTAGGCTTACCATGCAGGGATGAGTTGCAGACCCTTAAATGGGTAGTTCAGGGCACGGCGTCTCAAGCAAGGGACTGGTGTAAAATCATTTTCACAATGATTTTGTGACCAATCCTTGTGACTGAGAATCAGACTGTCATTGTATACATAATTTGAAGAGTAAGTAATATGTATAATATTATGGTTTCACATAGAATCTTTCTGTCATATTTACTGCAGTCAGCAAAGGAGTCTGAGTCAATAGTGAGGGAAAAGAAAGTATACGGAACACAGAAATGTAATATGGAAACTTGTACAGTGATGCCCAGATTAATGGTTCTCACTCTCGAGGTTTACTGATGCCCTAGCAACCACTCGAGGTGATTACACCATGGTTATCACCTGTACATCAGGCATTGTCATTTATAATGTATGGGACTCGACATGAGCAGTCCACCCCCCCAAACACAAGTAATTTAGCCTTCCCTTGTTATTGAATCTGCACTACAGCCACATGATTGTGTAGGAAAACAATTTATTAGGATACACGGAATTAATGACAGCAGGCCAAAATAGCACTAGAGTTAAAATCTCTATCAGACATAAAGATTGCTAGACTCAGTAACAGTAAACTGAGATAACTGGAATGTTATTTGAATACTGTACTGAGACTAACAATCACATTCTGGATGTGTAGAATACTGAATAACACTGGCATTCCATTTTGTAAACCCATTGCTATGACATGGATGAGATAGGTTTATAAGGTTCTGACATCACAACAGTGGGATTACAAGGTTGTAATTTGCTTGGTTTCAGTGGGTAATAAGGGCTACCCATAGAGAATATGGATGGGCAACCAGTGTGTTCTGCCTCAGCTGGGTGCTGACTCCCTCTGACCTAGAGAGTGAAGCTCAAGAGGTCCATGGGAATCAAAATCCCAAAGTGAGAGAACACACAGGTTGTGCATAAAGTTGCTCATCCTGTATTTTTCATAGTGTATGGTAGTACTATGTGAAATGTGTGCTTTGTGTTTTTTTTCTCTTTTTTTCATAATGATATTGACTTGAAAAGTCTCTAGAGGTTCTAGAATACTGTCACCACAGAATTAAATAGAGGAAAGCAACAATGTGCCAGAATTCCAAGTGGTGCTGCTGCAATAGTGACATCACTACTGCAGCAGAACAACATAATGACATCACTACTGCAGCAAAACAAGCATATTCCAGGCATGGAATTTCATGCATAACGTATTCCACTATACACTATATATAGGATAGTGCATGAGTACCAGTTATCAACAGGGCTATTCTTTCACCGAGTTGGCACTATGATGACAGATTACCTCGAGAGCGTCATAGTACCAACGAGGTGAAAGAACAGCCCTGTTGTTAACTGTTACTCATGCACTGTTCTGTATAGTGTATAGTGGAACATCGTTGACTCCAAAAAAAAAAAAATACTACATCTTTTTTTTAAAATAAGACTAACTGTCAGATTGCTGCTCAAGGACACCACGTGTGATATCCGCACTGCAGCAGAACGAAAAGTCTTTTTCGTTCTGCTGTCCTGAGGACGTCACTAGTGCAGCAGAACAACATTTTGAGAGTGCTAGATTTCAGTGAACAACGACGTTCCACTATACACTATATCCTGATACTACTGTCACAATGGTCTCAGTCACAACTAGTTATAATACAAAGCAAAACAACAAAGAAGGCTGTTACTAGGTGTGCATGCCCCTGGTAGATAGCTGCAAACAAAAACAAAGAAGAAATGGACACCTGCTGCACAGATATAACCACAATAGATTTGGTTTACCACATAAAAACTCTTTTATTTCATTGGAAGTAGAGGCAACAGAAATAAATGTCAAAGAGAAAAGCAAAATGTCCTGATATGGCCCCACTCACTCCCAAAGTAGTCCCTCTGCTTTGTTAAGGGTGGTGATTGTCCTAGGTGACCACATTATATATAGAAGCAATTAATATGATAGTGACGTATTTAATCAAGTGGTCTTGATGGATTCAAACCAACTGCATAAAGTGACAGATAGTGTTAATACCAGTAATCAAAAATAACAACTAACAAATCAATGTGTAAGTATAACAAACTCTACATTTAACAGCAAACAACAGTGAAAAAAATGCAATTATAAAATAGAGAGGAGAAATCCTGGGAGCTGATCGGCTGAAGCAGACTTTGACCCATGACGATATCTCACAATATCATTGTGGTCCAAAACTGATTACCAAGATCAGCCATTCACTAACACTTTAGGGCCATTTTATAATAACATTATGAAATGGGTAGAAAGAATGCTGAATTCTGACTGGATGAGAGCTGCTTTCAGCTGGGCCATTATCCCAGCACAATGGCCCAGCTGAAAGTATTATGTTTAAAAATTCACAAAATTTACTGAAAATGGTCCATTTCATAATCGCAATGAGGCACTCCATGGGATGTGTTTTGGCGGGCTAATGGCTCTTCTCAGGTGGTGGAAGTCCTTGGCTACACTTCGTGCTTCAACCCACCACGAGGTGGACCATTATCCCACCATAACACCCCTCATGCCTTATTGCTTAAATAACATGACTGTCAAAGTCCAGGCACACAGAGGACCACATAACACACTCAGAAATTATGGCATGGCTATTGCATCCTGCTGTTTTTCCCCGAACTGAACTGCAAACAGCACCCCACACCCCCCCAAACACACACACACACACTCACCACACACATACACACACACACACATTCCATTCTTTGGTCCTCCAGGCAACTCAGTACTTTGAAAGTAATTGTAAAAAAAAATAATTTAATTTAAGAAACAGCTGCTGAGCACCACCGGTTTTATTGCTTCTGTATCCATGCTTTAATGCAGCATGCCCCCACTGTCTTGTGCTGAGGAGTTTCCCCAGAGAACCACATGCAGTTGCTGTTTCTCAAACTTAAAAAAAAATGTCTCTTGCCTTTCATAAACAGTTTAATTAATTGCATTGCTCCATTTCATCAAGAGCAACTTACCAATCAAAATACAAAACTGGAAGTTTCCGGAGGATCACGTGATGCAGAGCAAGGGCTAGCAGCAACCTCCAAGAGCTCCCTCCACTCATTTCCAAAACAGCGATTTCTCTAAGTCCTGGCAATTCCCTCTCTGCCTAGGAAGGTGTTGGAAAGCATCAGTGGGTGTCCGGTCCAAGAAAATGGAGGCGGATTTTAAAGATTCGCTGCCCAGACACACGCCCCCGACGACTCCCGAGAAGGCCCCAAAAAAAGCCCGGGCCTCGGGTAATCAGCAGCCCACCTCAGTAGCGCCAGGTGTCTCTGAAGCAGAACCACTTACTCTGGCAAACTTTTTAAAGGAATTCCAGCCATTTCGTGAAGAGATGAAGGAACTCACGGCTGAAGTTAAAGGCATGTCCCGCGCTCTCGAGGATTTAACTCGCAGGAGTACGGATGTGGAGGCTCGCATTATTTCGGTGGAATGGAAACATGACAAGCTGGCCCCAGACATATCGGCGATGAGACAACGGATCACTATTAGAAAGCAAGGTCGAGGACCTTGAAGGCCGATCCGCCGCAACAATGTAGTCATCATTGGCCTCCCAGAGAGAGAGAGGAGGGCTCGGAGTCGATTAAAATTCACCAGCGCTTTTATACAGAAAAAATAGCTGGCCCTTCGCCCGGGCAAGTGTATGTCATTGAGAGAGCGATAGGGCACTGAGGGCCATGTCACCGACTGGTGCACCACCCCGCATCGCTCATCTTCAAATTTCTAAACTATTTAGAAAGGCAGCACTTCCTGAATAAAGCCAGAGACCTAAAAGAAATATCCTGGGAAGGTGCAGGATTAAGGGTGGTTCAAGACCTGCCATTATCTATTCGGCAGAGGAGAGCATCGTTTCATACCTTCATCACTATGCTGATCGCGGCAAATATTCGATTCCGGATGAGATACCCAGCCCGATTCCAAGTGCTGGCAAAGGACACTTGGCATACCTTTGATAATGCGGAGACTGCGCTATCGGGGCTAAAGCAGCTGTTCCCAGATCTATTTCGGGATCCATGAGGATGTTTTTGGTGCAGTTACTAAGAACTTTGTTCGATGGGATGACCCTAGCATCTGATATGGACATGGAGATGTTTATTTTATTCTAGTCTTGGTTCCCTGTGAAGCCCTTGCCCAGAAGAGAGATATCTGGAGCTGATCCTTTGGTATTCTGGTATATCGCTTATCTTTTGTCTGGTTACTTTGTCGCGGCTGGGTGCAGCTTGAGACTCCCTCCTGAGAAGGAGGGTGCATGACTGATTTGGATCATTTCTAAATGTATGTTCTGGAAGCACAGATGCCACCAAGCTTCAAATCTGACACTTTGATATGGTGTAGTTCACTAATCCTGCTTCTGGTTCTGTGGCACCCACGGAGCTTCGAGACGATGGAAGGGGAGGCCTTCACCAGATAAGAACTGGTCCTTCCTGTAGGTGGGACAAAACTGACAGAACTGTGATGTATTTAATTGCTTTAGCATAATTATTCGTATATGTCATAGTGGCAACCAGTTAAGGTACACTGAGGGCCCTTTGCCTTTTATGTTTTTTTTTTTATAAACTATTCTCTCTCTTTTGGTAGCTTTGCCAACCTAATCTGATAGTTTGCTTGGGCTTTTGGGGATGGATTAAGATAAAATCCGGAAAGGGGAGGATAAAGTTAAGTCAAGACAATACTAACGTTGTTAAATGTGGATTGGACCTAATTATGGATGCATTAATGTGGGTGGGGGTGGAGTTTCTCATTGTTCTGGTATCATGTTCGTTGGTAGTTCGGTGGGGTTAGGGGTGGAGGGGCTGTTGGTTTTGTTATGTTATTGTTATGGGTTTTTGGGTATCTTGGGAGGGGAGGGGGACCTTTTGCACAGCAATTTCTATTTTCCGTGGGCTTAATAGCGAGGGCTGGTCTCTTGTTTGCTTAGGTTTTGAGTATACCTTATCTTATGGCTAGGCACATTAATGTGGTGACCTGGAATGTGCATGGACTTAGCCATAAATCAAAACAGTATAAGGTTTTAAAGCACCTAGATTATGTAAAAGCAGATATTATGTTTTTGCAAGAAACCCATCTGTTGAAAGCCGAAATCAGCCAGTTATGCAGACTTCAAGTTGGCCAGATTTTTACCTCAGAAGGGAGTTCCCAAAGCAGAGGGGGTATGGTTATGGTTCGTAAATCAGTCCCATTTCTTCCGACTCAAGTAATCGAAGATAGTGTGGAGGTATGTTTTGTAAGGGTACTTTGTCAACTTTAGAAATTATTTTGGGATCAATCTATGGCCCTAAGACTGATACCCCAAGCTTTTTGTCCAAATTATGGAGTTACTTTCTTCTTGGAGTAACCTGCCAATAGTGATGGGTGGTGACTTCAGTCTGGTCATGGACCCGTCAATAGATAAATCTTCAGCCTGTTGGGAAAGGATTAACCCCAGGTCAGAGGGCAGTTAGGAGATGATGGACGGATTAGGCTTTAGCGATGTTTGAGGGTGTTCCATCCATCTGTAAGGGATTTTACCTTGCCTCACAAGTGCATAACACCTTATCCAGGATAGATTATGTTCTAATTTCCAATACTGTCCTGGCTGGGGTGTTAGACACGAATATTGTTTCCGGGCCATTATCGGATCAATCCATAGTAAAATGCCTTTTTACTTTTTCTGCTCTACCTAAACCAGGGAGCAGATGGAAAATTAATAATCAGATACTAAAGGACCCCAAATTAGTTAAATACCTCTCAGCGCAAATAGCAGAATTTATCTCCTTCAACCTAAATTCCACCAATAAACCAGATATGGAGTGGGGGGCTTTTAAAGCTTTTATCCGGGGTATTTTGATTGGTCTGGCCTCCCGCAGAAAAAGAGAAAGGCTGAATTCTATCTCTGAGTTACTATCCAAAATCCGTGATAAAGAGCGGGGCCTTTCTGATTCCTCCTCAGAGGCCTATAGACAAGAATTATTTTTGTTAAGGGACTCGTACCTCAGAATACTAAATGAACAAGCTGAATGGGCATTCATAAAATCTAAAGCTATTTTCACAGACCAAGGGAAAGGCATGCGACTATTAGCCAGAAGAATTAAGCAACTAGAGTCTTCTAGGTGGGTGCCAGCTATTCGTTCCCAGAGGGGGTCCAATCAAAACTTCCCTGAAGACATTTTAAACGAGTTTGTAAAATACTTTAAAGGGATTTACGGACCCATGAAAGACCTCCGCCTGCAGATAAGATAGATCATTTTCTGGGGAATTAAATTTTCCATTATTGGTGAATCAGATCGACTTCAGCTATTGGCCCCCATTACGGTAGAAGAAGTAGACCGGTTATTAAGTCCTCCCATTAGATAGAACACCTGGCCCAGATGGCCTTTCCGCAATTTTATAAAACTTTTCCAAGGAATTAATTCTCTTGTTACGATTGTTCCAATGTATCCTGGATGGTGAGGCCTCGATAGATCTCTTTTGAAGCTCTAATTGTGCTCTTACCTAAGCCGGGTAGGCCCCCTGATCTTGTTGCCAATTATAGACCCATATCCCTTCTCAATCAGGACATTAAAATTCACAAAGTTATTGGCCGATAGAATAAGCAAGGTCCTTCCCGGCTTAATTGGACCTGAACAGGTGGGATTTATGAAAGGTAGATCTTCTACGGACCACTTGAGGGTCTTGGCTCATGTCTTCTCGGCCTCCAGGGTTTCAGATCAGCCCATGGTCCTTGTCTCTCTGGATGCCGAGAAGGCCTTTGATAGGGTATACGGTAATTTCCTCATAAAAGTTATGAAATGTTTTGGTTTCCCTCAACAATTTTTGGGATGGATCCAAGCTATTTATAAATTTCCATCAGCAAGAATTACATGCAATGGAGTTATCTCATCCTTATTTAGACTTTTCCTAGGTACCAGACAAGGCTGCCCTCTTTCTCCACTCCTCTTTAATTTATACATTGAACCCTTTATTATACGGATTAAACAAGAACAGAGAATTCAGGGTATCCAGATTTGAGGGCACACACTGAAAATCTTGGCATATGCAGATGACCTCCTTCTGCAGATCTCACATCCATCCTCTTCCATTCCAATTTTGTTAGATATTATTGATGAGTTTTGCTCTATTGCCAATTATAAGCTAATATTAGTAAATCGGTGGTTTTTCCTTTAAATTTTAGGACAAATGTATATGAGATTGCCCCTTCGGCTGGCTTGGAATGCTAAGCTTATCAAATATCTAGGCCTTACGTTAACTAGAGACACATCCCACTAATGCAGAGTAATTTGGACCTGGTGTTATGTGATATTGAGGCGGACCTAAGGAGATGGGCGATTATCCCTTGTCCATTTGGGGCAGAATTAATCTGTAAAATGAACATTTTTCCTCGATTATTGTACCTTCATTAGTATGTTAAATGTTTGGCTTCCGTTAAATGGTTCAAGAGAGTGCATAGAATTATTTCCAGTTTCATTTGGAGTTATAAGAGACCCAGACTGTCTTATTTTAAATTGTCTGCTCCTAAGATATCCGGGGGCTTGAGACTCCCCCACTTTGCGTTATATTACTGGGCTAGCCATGCATCGAAATACCTCCGCTGGCTTAAAAAAACGGACGGCTTACAGGTTGACAACTACGTACCACTATGGTTAGACTTAGAGGTATCCCGGATCATGGACTCCGGCCTTAGGCCAGAGGCCTTGCTATACTGTCCTCTGAAAGTTCTCCCCCCCGCTCTACGGAAGACACCCATTGAAACCTCAGTTAGAATACATGTGCAACTATGTTCCTTTTTAAAGTATTCGGCAATATATAGTACCTTGATTGGCTGGTTGCACCCTAATATTTATGCCCCCAAACAATATTGGTTGCAATTGTTTCCAGAACACGTTTTTAACTGGGGGGCAATTTGGGGGGCGTGTCACAACTTTTTAGTACAAGACAGGCTGAGGTTAATGCAGTTTAAGTTATTACACAATTCTTATTTCTCCTGTAAAATTAGCCGAGAGGGCATGGCCTCTCATCTTCTTGTTTCAGATGTCAGCAAGGGTTAGAGATTTACTCCATATTTTTGGCACTGTCCGAAAATAACAGGGCTATGGGAGACTATAAAGAACAATCTCGATCCCCTTTTTGGACTTGAAAACTTATTTACCCCTGAGATTTGTATTTTAGGAGACTTGACTCGGGTTGGTGTCCGGTCCAGGAAATATCATATGGGGTTGATTTCGGCTTCAGTCAAAAAACTAGTTTTGAGGCATTGGAAAGATAGCATAGAGATTTCGTATGGCGAATGGTTGCAGGAATTCTTAGCTAATCTCAGAATGGATAGAACCATTGCAAGTTTGCAGTATAAACTCTCTAACTTTAATCATACCTGGGGTTCTTTATACACCTTTTTTTCTGTGCCACTGTAATTGGTAATTAGTTTTCCAGCCAGTCTGCATCTGGGTGCTGTGCAAAAGGTGGGTGGTTGGGGGGGTTGGGGGTTTTAGGAGGTGGGGGGTAAGGTCTACATCCTGATAATCTGTTTTTTTTAATGGCAGTTATTTTTGCTGTTATCTTGTTACCCTTCTGGATGTACTCCTTAAAGTTGTTAAATTTTAATAAAAGTTGAATTGAAAAAAAAAAAAAAAACCTGGAAGTTTCTACACGGCTCCTTGTCAGTCTCATAGTGCTCCAGTACACAAGCAGATTTTTGAGGATAACAAAAAAAAAAACAGCACATCGTCAATCAGTCCCAGAGAAGGCAGCGGGACTGCACTGTGTCAATTAAACTCAAGGGGTTATAGAGTTTAGCTGTCAAAGACAAAAGAGTATGAGTGTGGTACTGAAACAGGGAAAATCATAGGCAAACTGGGCAGACACAAAGATTCAGATAGCAGCTCCACCTAGTGGCAGAAAAATACACTGCTTTTTTTAAAATATATTCCTCCAGACACGTAAACTCAAATGAAAAAAACATAAAAATGTTCTTTTCTTCTTTTTTCTGTTTCATTAACAAACAAGACATTGTATAATAGCAATAAGGCACTCTAGGGTGTGTGTTACTGTGTAATAACTTCACACCTCGGGTGTTGAATGCACCTGGCCTGTAGCCTTGTGCTTCAACCACCTGAGGTGTGACATTATTACACAATAACACACACCCTGTTGTGCCTTATTGCTTAATTGAAAAAATCAGAATGATGCAGACATTTTTGCTCTTCCTGAGCCAGTGCTGCAGATGCAGAATATGCTATAAGCTTTTAGATTTCTGCTTTACTCTAGATATTGGTCATGGGAATTACTGTTCTGTATATTCTTCTTGCAATATACTGTAGATGAAGGCTGTCTTTTGGTGATGGCAGTCCAGTTTTACTCCTAAGGAAATAACTATGAAGAAAAAAAAGAGGGATTTAATTCACATGGTCTACAGATATATCCCCTTAAAGGGACGTAGTCAAGGTTTTTTTTTGCATTGTACTATTAATAGTTGAAAACCCTCATTTTATTATTGCTTACTGTATCTAAAATTCATTGGTCTTGCTGGTTGTTTAACATAGAAACATAGAAACATAGACTTTGACCGCAGATAAGGACCACTTGGCCCACCCAGTGTGCCCATTTCCCTACCTACTGGATAAGCTGCAGATTTTAGTTAACCAACAGCCTACTTCCTGCTACCCCCCACTATAATTGCCTTATGTCTGTCCCATGCATGTTTGAATTCCTCCACTATTTTAGACCCCACAGCCTCTCCAGGAAGGCGGTTCCATGTGTCCACCACTCTCTCCATGAAAAAAAAAATTCCTCACATTACCCCTGAACCGTCCCCCCTCTATCTTTAAATTGTGCCCCCTTGTTCTTACACATCTCTTTTTCTGAAAGATGCTACCCTCCTGGACTTTGTTGATCCCCTTGAGGTACTTAAAAGTTTCTATCATGTCCCCCCATCCCTCCTTTCATCAAGGGTATACATATTAAGCTCTCTCAGTCTCTCTCCATTTGGTTTCTGATGCAGACCCTGCACCATTTTAGTTGCCCTCCTCTGGACTGCTTCCATCCTGTCTATATCCTTGCGTAGATGAGGTCTCCAAAACTGCACACAGTACTCCAGATGGGGTCTCACCAACTGTCTGTACAGAGGGATAACCACTTCCCTTTTTCTACTTGTGATGCCCTTCCTATGCATCCCAGTATCCCTGGCTCTCCTTACTGACTTCTCACATTGCTTACCCACCTTTAGGTCATCTGATATGATTACACCCAGGTCCCTTTCCATTTCTGTTGTTGTTAGTACCTCCCCTGCTATTGTGTACTTTTCTCCTGGGTTTTTGATTCCCAGGTGCATTACTTTGCACTTCTTTGCATTCAGCAGTTTAATCTGCCTCCTTTCTTAGTAGAATTGAAATGCAAGCTAATGGTGTAATTATACTCAACCTTATTTTGTTTCAGATCCTTGACCAACTTTTAGACATACTTCTTGAACATTAGGAACACCCACAAACAGAGCAGCCACACAATGATAGAATACAGTAGTCTCCTCACAACCTACTGCATCATAAATGGCTAGACTGTGTTGGGGGTGTTGTCAGCACCTCTCTAAGCTCCTTTAATACCCTTGGATGTATCCCATCTGACTCCATTGCATAGTCCACTTTCAGTTTTGCGAGTTCCTTCAGGACTCTCTCCTCCATAAATAGACTGGTGTCCACTTCTCTTCCATTGATGCTTCTGTCGCAAATTTGTGGTCCCTCGCCTTCCCCTTCTGTGAATAATAAACAAAAATATTTGTTCAGGATTTCTGTTTTTTCCTGGTCCTCTTCCACACACTCCCTTTCTTTCCTTCTTAGCCTTGCATCCCACTCCTGATCTTTCTCCTTTAACTAATGTGTCTGAAAAATGTCTTGTCCCCTTTCTTTTCCCCTGGGTTATTCTCTCCTCCCTTTCTGCCTTTGTGCTCCTGGCTGCTTCACCTGCCTCCCTCTGCTTTTCAAGACACACTTCCCTTCCCTCCTCCTCTGTGTTTCCTTATACCTCCTGAATGCTAACCTTTTTGTCCTTTCCTTCCCACCCACCTTCTTACCTTCTTTTGAGAACCCTAACAGTCTTTTTTTCTTCTTGCTTTTGTTCACCTGTCTGAAGCAAAGTTTTGTTGCCTTCACTATGACTCCTTTTGCCCACTGTTCCTCTATACCACTAAAGTCCTCTCCCCTACCAGGGTATCCCTAAGGCATTCACCCAACTTTGCAAAGTTGGCCGTCTAGAAGTCCCGGACTCTTGCCATTGTACGGTTGGACTCTACCACTGTTCTTATAATCAACCACACCATTCACTGGACCCCAAATGGCCACCCAGCATGATGTCTACAACACTGTCCCTATTCATGAGTAACAGATCCAAAACTGCTTCCTCACGAGTGGGCTCTATTACTAGTTGCCTGAGGAGCACCCCCTGAAAGGAGTCCAAGATGTCCCTGCTCCTAGTTGAAGCTGCTGTCTGGATGTTCTAATCAACATCTGGCAGTTTGAAGTCTCCCTCCAGCAGCACCTCCCCCTTAGTTGCCATCTTATGAATGGCTCCCACTGGAACCCTGTCCAACTCTTCCCACTGTGCTGGAGGTCTGTATATCTTGCCAGCACAAATAGTGGTTCCATTTCCCTAGAGTGACCCACAGTGCCTCCACCCCTCCCTGTATTCCAAGTATTTCAGTTGCCTTCATGCTATCCCTCATATAAAGAGCCACTCCTCCCCCTTCTTACCCACCCTGTCCTTCCTGAAAAGAGTGTAGCTTGATATGGCTATATCTCAGTCATGGTTGGCATTGCACCATGTCTTGGTAATAGCGACAATGTCCAGGTCAGCCTCTGCGATTAAGGCCACTAGGTCCAGGATTTTATTTCTCAGACAATGAGCATTTGCACACATGGTCTTCTAAATTATGCTAGCACCCCTCCTGACAGGTCCCCTTTTATACACATGCTGCTCTCCTTACCCACCCACCATCATTCCTATCAGTCTTTTTTTCTACCATTCTGTTTTTCCCATTTTTATGTACCTTTGGTGATTTCCCTCCTTTAGGGTTCTCCCTACTGACTGCTTCCACTTGCTGGGGGGGGCAGTTTGATTCTCCCTGCCTTCCTCCACCACCACCCCTTGGGTAGTTTAATGCTTGCCAATGAAACATTTAAATCATTCACTGAGGACCCTGGTTCCTCTCCAGGATGGATGTAGGTCATCTCCCCTGTATAAGCCTGCATTCCTCCAGATGGAACCCCAGTCCACAATGAAGTCAAACCCCTCTTCTCTGCACCAGTCCTTCAACCATGTGTTGAAGCTCCTGGTGCAGAGTACCCTGTCCTCCCCCCCCGTCATAGACAGGTAACACCTCAGAAAAGGCCACTGAATGTGCTAGCTGCCTAAGACCCCTTCTCAAATCCCTGAACTCCTCCTGCACTACCCTAACCTCATCCCTAGCCAAGTCATTAGTCCCCAGGTAGACAATGACATCCAGCTCTCTCTCCTATCCTGCTGCCCCAGCAATTCTCAGGATGTGCTTTCCATCCCTTCAAGCTGTTGCACTGGGTAGGCACTTAACCTCCGTCTTTCTCTCCCCCTTCCTGCCCTCAAATCTACCCCCCAATGATAGAGTCCCCACCAGGAGTTGCTTCCTCCTCCTCCTCTGGGGTCCTCTGCCACTGTCCTTGGGGTCTCCACCATGGAGGATCCCTACATCCTCATTAGTCACCACTTCGGGTGCCTTAATGTGACAGTTCTGCCCCACCAGAGTAGCACAGAAGTTGAATAGTGGAACCATAGGGGATGTGCTTCTGAGCCACTGCACTCCCCCTTCCTGAGCCCACTGTAGTTCAGCTACCCCTCCTTCTTGGCATCATTTGAAGCAGCGGGAGTGGACTTGGTAGTCCCTGGGTGGGGGTTGAGGCCCCCTGAATCTTAGCCAATTCTGCCTGGAGATAAGCAACTTCTGCCCTTAGCTGAGAAAGGTGCATGAAGTGGGGCAGCACCACAGTCTTCAGAAAGTCTCCCTGAAGACTGCCACCCCACAGCCACAGCACTGCACTACTCCCAGCATGTCTATTTCTGGCTTGCCTGTTTTTGCTTTGCTGGCTTAAAACTCTTTTTTACCTCTATTCTTGATAGGGTGCTTAATCTTTTCCCAAACTTTTGATTTTTCTAAACCCTTTTCTGTCCTACCCGAGTTAGGGTGTTACACCTATTCCCAAACTATTGCTGTTTTTAAACCCTTTTCTATCCCTACACTAGCTAGGGTGTTACACCTAGTCCCAAACTTTTAGCTTACTATAAACTACTATTTACCCCTACACTAGATAGGGTGTTTCACCTACACCCAATTCCTGGCTTGACTCTAACACACCTCACTCCCTTGTGGTATGTGAGCAATGGTAAGAGTATAAAAGGAAACTTACCTTCCTGCTCCTCCTGCTTTGTCCAGTCACCTAGTTCACTCCTCAACTGGTCCCCCTCATCCCTTCTAAGGAGCAGAGAGACCGGCTATGGGCTGCCTCACTGAGCTGACTTTGGATGGCAGACTCTGATTAAGGCTACCAGCTTTCTGAAGCCTAAAACTGGGACATGCCATTTGGAAGTAAATAAATAAATAAATGTTTGCGTGTATGTGTGTATATAAATGTTTAGACAAAGACAGTGGCTTACAGTAAACATGAAGATTTATTTTGTTTTCTATCCAGCGCCAACAGGTTCACTTCTTTTGGTGTAATGTATAAGTAACTACGCTATCCAATACCAACAGGAAAAAATCCACTGGTAAACGCAGAATACAATGATTTAAATTCTTTTCTAACTGTGCCAGAACACCAACAGGAAAAAGTTCGCTGGTACACATGAAGGTTTCAGTTCTTTTGTAACTGCGCTCCAACACCAACAAGAAAAATCCATCCAAAAGAAGGAATAGGTCAAATGATAAACACATGGATTGTCCTGTCCTGTCATGACAGACTGAGCAAAATGCAAACATATTTACAGATTGAAACAGGGCAATAAACATGTCACTGAGTCTGAGATGTAGATGGTGTAGGTTCCTCGCTTTCAGTTGTACTAGCTGAAGAAGTTTCTTTGAAAGGATATTTTTCAGAGGCATCTATTTTGTGTAGGATAGTTTTGAAATGTTGTGAAATAGTTTGTCATAGAATTCGGAACAGGAGTCTTTGAAATTCACTTTAAGCATCAACGTTGCTTTAAGTGTCGACACTTTGAGATTTATCTTGTCCTCTGTCCACAACTTGTTGGCAAGAGAGAACACCCTCTGTACCGGAGCATTGGTTCCAGGTAGACATAATGCAAACTCAATTACAGTTAAAATGTTTTTGTATGAGATTTCTTTTGTTCTGAAGTGCTTGAAGATCTCCAATCATCTTGACGACAGCTCAGTGTTTCTTCTGTTCCATTCAAATACTTTAGTGGTATTAGCGTAGGACTTCACACAAGACACTTCATCAAATAAAGCACCATCATCAAGAGGCAGGTTTGTTTTTGAAGTGACAAGGGGGATGCAGTCCTCCACAGATGGCCAGTCTTGTTGTGCTTCAAGAGGACCCAGGAGAAAATTCCGTACTGCTTCAGTGAGTCTCATTTCTCCAAATACCACACATAGGTGTCATAAAAAAACATCCACATTGTTGAGGAATTCTGTGGTGTTCACGATGCCTTCGTCAGATAACTTCCTCAACATTCCCTTCACCTTTAGCCCAATGAAGTGCTCTTCTCTTCGTTCTTGCAGTTTCTTTTTGGGAGTTAGCAGTTCTTCAGCTGCCTCGTTGGCTGTGTATTTTTGTTGTTCCAATCTCTTGGTAACTGAATTGAACAGTGTCAGCTGACCATGCAGAAACCACAGCCAAAGTTCAGAAACTGGCTCCTCAAAGAACTTCTGCAGGGTTGTTGGGCACTTTTTCTTGTGACATGAAGTAGGACTTCAACCCCTTGTAAATTTGCAGGATGTGTTCAACAGCCGGAAGCAATGATAACCAATGAGTGTTGCTATGTCCCAGGACGTCCTTATAGCAAACTTCTACAAAGTTACAAAACTCCTTTAATTCTTGCACTCAGAGAGTGTATAAAAATACTTGTAAATTTTCACCACCATGCATTCCACGTCAATGGGCAACATGTCAGCAGCAGTTTGCATGGCATTATGCACTATATGAGCAGTGCAACCAATGCCATGAATCTCTCTACTTGTGATCACTTTTATCTTGTACCAAACATTGCCTTTTCCACCTCAAGTGGCTCCTCCAAAGTTTGGGTTGATGTTATCCGCACAGAAGGCTATGCACTTCTTCTCAATATTTTCCTTTCTTAGTGCTGTGATGAGGAAATCCACCAGTATTTCTGTTGTTTCCTCTGGCAGATCTTTGAACTCCAGTAACTTAGTTTGAATGCCACTGACAGGACTGAAGTATCACACCACAACTGGAACCATCTTGATGTGTTTGTGGTTAGATGTGTCCATGGCAGCACTCAGGAATGTTGCCTCCATCAACTCAGCTCTAGTTTCTTCCTCAGAAAAAGAAGCCAGTACACCAGTCACAATTGTTTCGGTTTTAGTACGGGCGGAACTAAACTTAGGTTCAAACATCCTCTTCACCAACTTTGTGGTGCAATCCATCGATCTGAAACTTTGTGAATGCACAACACAATGGTAGGCCCATGTGCCCTCCTTTGCTGCTAGGACAAGGTCACTGGCACTGGCATGTTCAGTTTTAAAAAACCTGGTTAATGAAAAGCTGGAACTGTGTGCTACCACAGCCTTTTGATGCTTAGATGTTTTAAGGTGACAGGTTATGTCCGTTTTCTCCCCATGACTGATGGAGAACTGCGAGTTGCACTGCTTGCAGAAAACATCTGCCTTCGACATTTTCTGAGAAATGGGTATTCTTTTTGCAAGTCTTCATTGAAAGTAGTCTTCCTTTTCCCCATTTTATTTTCTTTCTTTCTCTTACTTTCTTTCTTGTTTCTAGTCGGATCTGACTTACACTCTCTCTCTTAACAACGGTCTCTTCTTCCTTCTCTCTAGACTCTCTATGTCTTCTTACACTTTGGGCTGCAGAGGCTGGTGGTGTCCCACTTTTCTACTTTCTCTCTAGTCAGATTGGAATAATCTTTCTAGCCAGTACCTTAGACTCCCCTTAGTCTCTCTGAAATTCTTTTCCATATAACAATTGACAGAGCAAGTCTTCCAGTTCTGACCTCTCTCCTCCTCTCCAGAGTCCAGACTACTCTGATCTTGGGCTGCAGAACCTAGAGTATCTCTCTCTCTCTCTCTCTCTTCCTTCCCTATTTGTCCTGTACACTGTACACAACTGTTCTTGAGAACCTTGCTTTCTACTGCACTTGACTTCTATAAAGGCCCCAAGTAAGTTACCAGGCTCAGTACAATCACACTGTCACTGACTGACCTGACCTTTCACCTTGCCAGCAGCAAGCCAAGCCCAGGAAACCTAAGCAAGCAAGCAGCAGGCCAGAGAAGACTGCTTCACCATCCACCAGTGTAAGCTACTAAGAACGTAGGAGAACAGCTGCAGCAGGCAGCAGGAAGTTGCTAACCTTAGTCAGCAGGGGTCAGGATGTCAGGTCAAGGGTGGAGGGAGGGGATACAGCAGTCAGTGCCACAAAAAATAAATTACAAACAATTCCACAGTTCCGTCCAACACAGGCTCCCACAGACTTCAAGGATTTTCCTGGACCTCCTAGACAAGCAACCTACCAACCAAGCCCCAACACAAACAAAAAAGAAAACCAAGCACAGCATCACAACGACGGACGACTGTATTGCATTGTTGGATGGTCGGATCACAGATGGGATGCTGGATGAATCGAGTTAACCCCCCGGCCCTTCTCACTCACAAGTCGCACAAGCCAAGCACTGCAATAAAATAAACAGAGTCTGCATCAGAAGCAACAATCGGTCAGACTTTTGTGAATGAACTTAATAAAATGGACTAAATCTTTGACTTCTTTAGTCACTCACCTCAAGAAGATGGTAGACCACCGAGTCCGACTCTGATCTCCACTAGACTTGACTTGCACTCAGATGCAGCTGCTGTGTGATGTCCCATCTCCAGTCTGTCTCTGGCCTCCTCCACCTCCACTCCTCTCCAGGCTTCAGCTTTTCTCACAGTGTTCCCATTCCAGCAACCCGATCCACCTGGACCCTGACTGATGACCCGATCCAGCCTGTGACCTGCGTGGTGATCCAGGCTGTGACAGTAGCACAGTATAGCTGCAGATCAGATGCAGCTGATTAGCTGATGTCCCCATATCTGAGATCTCCAGTCTGGTGGCAGCCTTCTCCTCCTCCTCCTCCTCCTCCTCCTTCTCCTCCAGCTCTTCTGTTCCCAACCCTGCTTTGACAATTTTGCCCAGTAGACCTCCTAGACACAGACAGACAGGCAGAGATGAGATCAATGCAGCAGCAGCAGAGACCCCCGCTGTCTGTCACTCACCCCGCCAGCTGCCACTTCAGTCAAAACTTGGCAGACAGAGACTGCGCAGCCGAGCTGACTGCAACTACTATTTAAAATTATCGCTATCGCTTGGTGATTGGTGGTCAGAAGATGAAAGTTCGGCGGAGTGCACTGTGAGCTGAGAGAGAGCAGTATTAGCAAACACAGGCTGCAGGCAGCAGGAGAACAGGAGGAGGAAGGAGGAAGTAAGTCAGGAAGAGCCGGGGGTTGAACTTTGATTAGAACCTGCCCCTGTGCTCAAGCAGTCCATTCAGTGACTGCTGCAGTGTCTCTGCTCCTCCCACTATTGCCTCCGCTGCTGCTGACTGGCTGACAGTCACACACTGTGTGTCTCCGTTCATCCCCCAGTAAGACTGACCTACCAGACAGACACAAGGGTGGAGAAGTCTAGACTAGCCTAGGAGATGACTCATGCAGGCATTTCATTGGGCATTTTGGCATTTAAAGGTCCAGGTTGTTCTAATCACCAGTCAGCAGTCAGCAGTCATAGCTAGCAGCACCGAGCTGAGCAGAATACATATCGGCAACAGTAGCACAACAACATGACCCAAGTAAGTAGTCCGACCCTGGGACAAAACCAGGACAAATTAAAAAAAAAGGGACATTTCTGTATTTTTAACTAAACTGTGGGGAAACAGGGATATGCAGCCTAAAAACTGGACTGTCCCAGGAAAACCGGGATGGTGGGTAGTTTTAACTCTGATGTCCTTAGCACATTGGTCCTTTGCATGGGGAACCATAGCACAGGGGGCTGCCTGGTGGTTGGGCAGCTATATAGGACAAAGACAGGAAGAGGGTTATCAGTGCTGCCCTGGATTGGCTTAAAAAAGTGCAGGGGTCATGACTTTGCCTGTGGGTGGTTCCCACCTGGAGCTTTGCAACACCCACCCTAGCTCCATTCCTAAATTGTCCTTAAGATCAGCTCTTTTAGTTTTAGCAGGGAAGGGCTCCTTTCCTTTCACGAATGAGTCTCCCTCACATCCCTGCTTCCCCTTCTGAGTTTTGGTGAGATCTTGAGTCGCCAAGGGGTTTTGAATCCCCTGTTGCCTTTGTTCTGCAAGGGCACTCACCCTGGATTGGCTTAAAAGAGAGCAAAATAAATCCCCATAGCAAACCTTGTTAAAGCTGTTCATGTGTTTGAAAGTCTCAATCATGTAACCATTCTCTCTTCTCTCCTCTAGTGATTACATGTTCAAGTTCACCAGCCTCTGTTAATCTGGTACATACTCTTGCTCTTGGATCATCTTGTCAGCCCTTCTCTGAAATGCCCTTCTCTGAAAAGCTGATTTATATCCTTCTTGAGGTAGGTGCTCCAGGTGCTCCAGTTCTGCACACAGTACTCTAGGTACGGTTGCATCATAGATCTGTAAAGGGACAGAATAATCTCCTCTCTCCTGCTGGTGAACCCCTTGATATGCAACCCAGCATCCTGTTTGCCTTTGATGCTGCCTTTTTGCATTGCATAGAAAGTTTCAGGTTGCTTGTGATTGCTATCCTCAGTTCCTTTTCCTCCTCTGAGTGGTGACCGTCACACATACAAGTCTGTACTCAGTCATGAGGTTTTTGTTCCATATGTCCATTACTGTATTTTGCACTTTTTTGCACTGAAATCCAGTTACCAGTTTCCATACCACCATTCAAACACTGCCAGGTTCCCCCTCAAATCCCTTATGCCCTCCGTGTCCATCCTCCCACAGAGCTTGATATCATCGGTTTGGTTTTATTTGAGCTCATTTGCTTTGTTTTCTGTTGCTTGCACTTAATGTATTTGTCTTCCTGATGAGGAGCCTTTGTAAACGAGTCCCTGACCCAAAGGGTTTTAATTCTGATTACTTCTTAAAATAAAATAAAAAATAAATACATATAGTTGCAACCAAAGATATGGCCAGATATTGCCTGAAATCTCAATTATATCTCTCCATGGTCGATCTTAGGAGTGGGAGAAATTCCTGATGGCCATGCAGTATAACATTATAGCTACTTTAGAGAATCGCTTTGGAAATATCATAAAGTGGCTGGAATTATCTAAATATGTCTTTGGCTGTAACCATATCATGCCTTTGATGCTGTCCCTAATGCTAATGAACATATTGAGCAGGACTTGACCATGTACTGACCCAAGCAGAACCATACTAGTTACTTCCCTTATCTCCAAATGCTCCCGCCAGCACCCAGTGCACCCCCAGCCAGTTTGCTATCCACCTGGTCAATTTCTCTCATGTGCCCATGTCTGCCAGGTTTTTGATCAACTACTTGTGGGGAGCCGAATTATAGGCCTTGTTGAAGTCTGAGTAAGGGCTTTCTACCACCTGTCCACTGTCCACTGCCTTAATGACCCAATTTAAGCAGCTGATCTATTTTGTTTAGCATGATGTCCCTGTCGTAAACCCATGATGCCTGCTATCCTGAAGCCTGGTTGCCTCAAGAAACTCGACTAGCATTTCCTTTAGGATGGTTTCCATCAGTTTGTAAACAATTGATGTCAAGCTGATTTGTCTATAGATCCCCAATTTATCTCTTAGTGCACACTTATACAGGTTTACCACATCAGCAATTCACCACTTGTGTGGAACCATACCTGTATCCAGAGAGCAGTTGAACAGGCCTACCAATGTGCTGCAAAAACTGACACAATTTCTCTCTGCAACCTCGGGTGCATACCATCCAGCCTTGAGGACTTGTCTACCTTGAAAGCCTTGAGTCCTTTGAGGACACTATCCTTTCTAATTGCTTTCTCACTCACCTCCACTGTCTCCCCATCTCTATTTTACCCTGTGGATGTGGCTCTTCCTTTTTGTTCATGAAAACTGAGCAGAAGTACTTGTTTAATGCAATAGTTCCATCTTCTCCTGTTTTCCTCTACCAGCTCCTTCCTCTTTTCAGCTTCACTATACCCTCCTTTATTGATGTTTTCTCTCGGTTGTACTGTAAGAAGATCTTATCACGTCCCTTAACCCCCCTTCCCCAGCTATTTTGTGCTCCATCTCCACCTTGAGTATCAGGTATATATTTTGCACAGGCACCCCAGTGGATTGCCTGTTTTCATTGCTCCCTTGTTTTCTCCCGCTTCTCCTACCAACCATTTTCCAACCTGCTCCCATTATCTTTCTCACACCCTGCATCAAAGGTGACCACATCACTTATGACTGATGTGCTGGCAAGTTTGTTCATGCCCACTGTGTGTATGGTTTAATTTGAATGCTTTGTTGTTTGCCTTTGGCTACATTGTGGATTAATGATGTATTAAACAGAATTTTGAACAGCTTACTTATGTTTGAGAGCATGATGTAGTCTTCAGAGAACCATGACCTAGCATATCATGACATGCTACAGTTTGGTGCTTGTAAGTGAGTATAAGGATCTTTTATTTTCCTCTGTTCTGTTAATTGATTGCTGTATCACCCATGAGATGATCAGCTGTTCAGCCACATGGTGGAAAACAACCAGCCGCTGGCCTCATCTGCATGAGCTGTACACTTATTGAAATGAGAAATAAACTCATTCTGTCTGATACTGCCATTTTGGGTCAGGTTAAGCAATGGATGGTTCTGACACCATATGGTGCTAATGGGTAAAATGGGTTAATCAAACTGTGAAGGAAGGCAAGAAAAATTAAAGAACCAATTAGAAACTTAATAAAGGACGAGCGGGTGGCTTTCAAATGTCTGGAGACAGACAGGAGTATTGAGATAAAGGCTGCAGATGGGGGATATTGTTATAATGGAACATACAGTACAGTGGCACCAGCCAGGATGCAATGCTGCAGTATATTTTATTTTTTTATTTATTTATTTATTGAAATGTTTCACCAGGAAGGGCACACTAAACAATATGTTGCTCGTCTAATGGTGCATCCTGGGAGAAGGGTACAGGGGAAAAAAGATAAATACAGTCCAAACATTAAATTTGAATATACAACTAAAGCATGTGCATGACTGAAGGATTACATACGAGTCAAAACCATGTACTTAACAAGTGCAGTACAGTAAAAACACCTGTGAATAAATAAGTGCAACTGTTAGAGACACACTTTCTACAGGGGGTGAGACATATAACCAGTTTGAAGGAGGAGAGAGTGGGAGTAAGGGGATTGAATAAGGGGGGATAGGAAGGGGTAGGGTAGAGATTGAACTACAGGAAAAGAAGCTCAGTCGGTGGCTGGCCACAGTGGCGAGTGGCAGGCCATGCCAGTGACTAGCTGGGTTACGAGTTGGGGGGAGTGGGGTGGTAGGGAACTGTGGGGTGGGGGATCCACTAGACCACCAGGAGGTTGATATAATCATGTACCTGGAGATCTGGGCCATCTGCTAGCCCACATGGGAACATTCATTTATTATTATGGGTTATTGGGTATTTAGGGGTGGGTCCACTAGCCCACTACGGCAATATGGGGTATTAATATCAGAGATCAGAGCATGGGGGGGTACTATCCTACCAGGGAAATAAACAAAACTTTATGGGCAATCGGACCTTGGGGGGGTGGTAAGGCACCTGTCCATGGTGCTCTTGCTGCACAATCCACCCATGGTTTGCTACAAGGCTGCCTGATGCACCCTCTGTTTGGTGCAGGGCCATGTTTACCACAAGCCATGGGACTTAGCTGCCGGGAACCTGCCCGATAGAGAATTGGGCACAGGGTTCCTGGCGCATCAGCAATTGGAGCAAGACATCTTTGGCACAGCTTGCACTGACCCTTTGAGAATCAATCCTAGCTGTATGTTTCTAACTTTCTAAGAAACTTATAAATACATTTTGGTTCATACAGGCCATAAAATGCAGAATGAGGAACAAGTTGTGTTCCATGATTAGGTCAACCAGCAGAACATCTATTTTTTGTGTGGAAACTGCATTCTTTGTCGAAAGGCTATACAAACCAAATGCATCAACAATTCGAGTACAGATGTAAAACTTTTCATCAAAGACTTACTCAACAGATCATGTAATTTACAGTACAAAAGGCCCATGTGGATTTCTTTATGTTGGGAAACAGAAAAGGCATTTCAAAGTGCAGATCATGGAACATAAATGAAGTATCTGATTGGAAGAACTTAAATCACCCATGGTGAGACACTTCACTGAAAAAGAACATACTATCACAACTTTGAATTTTTGTGGTATTGAAAAGTGTAAGTCCTAAAAAGAAAGGAGACTGGGATCAGTTAACCCTTTTAGGAGCACCGAAATGGAGTGGGGACAATAAACTGTTTAACAAAAAACTTTTAACTTAAAGAAGAGATTGAATGGATTAGGCCCTTATAAAGAAAAGTAACCTGTCAAATGTGAACAGCATTTAACTGGCAGGCTAGTGTTTTTGTCTGAAGATTTCTTTTTTTCAAATACTGGTTCATATTGTGTTGCTGTTCCATCTTTTCTAGGTCTTTGAGTAAATTCCATTTGTGCCTCTGACTTGAACTCTGGTGCTCAAGACAATTTTACAACCGCATGACACAGCTTATTTATTTATTAAATTTTGTTTACCCGGTAAGCCCACTGGGCCCCGAAGGTCCCTTTTTGAGGGGCGACCCGGAGTTAGTTACATAGAGAAGAGCATATACAGGCAAGTAACACAGTGTAGGACATAGCATACTGAAATACAATGATAGTGTACAATTTTCATAAAATAAAGTGGAGATATCCAGCGCATTTACACAATTCAGCAGTGGCAGCTGATGGCCTAATAAACAGTGCATTAGCCATTTAAGATGCATTCAAGTAATACAGTGTAGGACATAGAGCACAGGATTACAATGACAGTTACACTATATACAGCACAATTGCACAATTCAATGGTGGCAGCTGATTGGCTTGGGCTTTGGACTTTTAGAGGCCAAACTACAGTGGGAGAGATTAGCTAGCCTTCAGGACAGTTGCAGGGGCTAGAGTTTAGGAGGTGAACACACAGTCCCTTCTGAAATGTTGCTAGGAAGGGAGCCTCCTGAAGGTGATCGTGGAGCTTATTCTATAGTGTAGTGGCTATATGGGGGAAGAATTTACTGCCAGCTACAGATCTAGTCCTGGGTAGTTCCAGGAGTATTTTGCCCGAAGTGTGGAGTGGTCTGCTGGACCATTTTTGGCAGTTAGCCTGATTGACCCTGCAGAAGGATCATCATCAAGGAGCTTATTTGTCCAGCTTAACAGGGGGTACTGGAGCCTTTGGTTCATGGTGGGCCAAATGAGTGTGGCAAGGGCTTCACAGTGGTGGGTCCTCAGATGGGCTTTCATGGTGAATCATGCGATTTTGTGATACAGAGTTTGTAGTCTACACTGGTCGAGTTTTGCGATGCCGAGTATGGTTGGGGCAGCACAGGTAAGAGTTGGAAGGAGGATACTCTGTGTGGTTGCCAGTCTTGTCTCCAGAATCATGTTAAGGCTAAGACGGTAGAGCAGACCAACTTTTTGGTAAATGTTTTTTGTCACTAGATCCATGTGCAGTTTTAGAGTGAGCCCCTGGTCTAGTGTAAGGCTCAGGTGTCTGAAGGATGGGACCACCTCAGTTGTAGATCCAGATACAGTGACCAGTGGGAGAAAGTGTGCCTGGGAAGGACCCAGGGATTTTGGACCAAACAAGAGTGCTTTGGTCTTACTGAGGTTAAGGACCAGACGATTCTCGTCTAGCCAGGCTTCGGCCTTTGTGAAGTCTGACTGGAGCAGGGGCCCTAGGTTGTCCATATGTGGTGCAATTCTATAGAGTACTGCATCATCAGCGTACTGTACCATGGAGCTGCTCCCACAGTGGCAGTGGAGGTCATTGATGAACAGGGAGAAAAAGAGTGGTCCCAAGATGGAGTCTTTTGGTACCCCTTCATTTAAAGGTAGTGATTCAGAGGTTGTGCCTCTCCACTTGACCCACTGGGAGTGACCAGATAAGTAGTCGTGGAACCAGTTCAGGGAGTGCTGGTCAAGTCCAAATGTACTCAGTTTTGTTAGCAGGAGTGGCTGGTCTATCAAGTCAAAGGCCTTGTTTAGGTAAATTAAGACTGCCCCCATGAGGGTGCCCTTGTCCAAGGTTTTTAGGATATCAGAGGTGAACCTGATGAGGGCAGTGTCGGTACGGTGCTTTTGTCAGAAACCATGTTGGGAGGGGGCCAGAAGTCGGTTAGCTTACAGGTAATCCCTTAGTTGGCAGTACAGGAGTCACTCCTGGATCTTAGCTAGGTGGCAAACGATAGAGATGGATCTGTAGTGGCCTATTGTATCTCTAGCTCCACCCTTGTGGATTGGGACATGTGGGCCTGCTTCCAGGTTTTGGGGACTACTCCATCCTGCAGTGATCTTTTTATGAGCAGGGTGTGGTGGGGGTAACTGCTTTGAGCAACCCAGTGTCCAGCCCATCCAGCCCTGGAGTTCCAGTGGGTTTTAGGAATTGCAGGAGTTGCAGCACCTCTTTGATGCACATGGTCCTTAGATGGAAGTGGGGGAGTCTGAGGATCCTGGGTTTCAGTGATCAGGGGACCCTGGTTATGGTGTGAGGGTTGGTTCTGTATGCGCCCAGGTCAGTGAAGAAGCTGTTGAAGGCCACAGAAGCCTGTCCTCCAACACTTATAGTTTGCCTGTTGCAGGATATATTGTCCTGCTGTGTATTTTTGTGCCTTTTAACAGGGAATTGATAATGGACCAGAAGGACTTCGGGTCAGACAGGTTTTGCTACTGAAGGGTTTTGAGGTAGCCCCTTTTAGCTGATTTTGAGGCTTTTTTGCACTGGTTCCTCAGAGACCTATAGTCAGCCAGGTCTTCTGGGGTAGCAGTGTACCTAGCCTTTTTCCATGCCTTGTCTCTGCCCTTCATTATGGTTTTCAGCTCACATGAGATCCATCTATGGCATTGGCCTTTTGCACGCCTTTTCCTTACCGGAGCGTGGAAGTTGGCCACAGTAGAGAATGAACACTGGAAGTACTAAGTTGCTTTCTCAACACTGTCAAGCAGTCTAATTGGTGCCCAATCAATGTTTCTCAAAGAACTCTTGAAGGCCTCAGGAGAGAAGCCAGAGAAGTCACTGGCTACTATGTCTTTGCAAAAGACTTACACTATTGTAACAATGCTTTATTGTAAGAATGCATTTGTTTTCAAGTCTGGGCTTCTGACATTGAAAGGACAAAAACTACATCAGAGATTTGTAAAAAATGGTACTTACGGCCAGGATGCAAACGAGAAACCCCCGATAGTTTACTAAAAGACCAATGAAGATAAAACAAAAAAAATTGGAACCAATATTTTAAATTATATAAAATTACTTACTGCTTTGGAACAGATCTCCTTTAAGAATTAACAGTGATGGGAAATCTAGCATCATCTTTTTATTGCTAATGCTGTCAGGCATGAAAATGAATACTAAGACACACTGTTATGTATAAAAGTATGCTCTTTTCTTTCCCACATGGGTGAGACAATACATAAGGTGATTGTATAGAAATGGACATGTGTCAAGATCTGGATATTTATTTTTATTTATTTCATGTTTACAAATTCTCTCCTTTATATCTGCCTTTTTATCATTCTATTCACATTCATTTATTATATTTTATCCTTAATGCCCCATTTCGTTCATTTGGCACATTATAATATGATGGCACAAACCTTGGAGAAAATATAACAAACTCTTTAATGGATGGCTTTATAGGAGCATGAATACTAACTAAATGTATCATCTTTAAAGTCTTTTCTAGCTGACCCAGTGGCATGGAGCACTGAGACATTGATGCCTTACCTCCTCCTATGCAGGCGACCAGTGTTGGCAGTGCAAGTGGGTTGCCAGGGATCGGCTGGGGAGGGAGAGGATCAAGCATACAGAGGACCGCTCTCCTCTCCCAGGGAGGGAGTAATCCAGTGGTCGGTGTTAGTCTGACTCCTATCAGAAGCTGGGGGTTGGCACATCAATGCTGACAATGGAGGGGGTGGGAGGCAGGGCAGATGCCCAAGGTGCTGGGCATGGAATCATCTGTGGCACCACCATTAGCGTCATTGCATGCTCTACCTCTGCACTGGGGCAGAAACAGAAAAATGGTCTTGGTCATGTATGATGACCATGGACCTCTGCAGTCCCTGCATCCAGTGACTTAGGCACCTCCTGAATCTGGATCCACAGTGGCAGGTCAAGGGGATTCCCTCCCCCCTACCACAGAGGGCAAGCCATGGAGGACACCAGGAGAAGGTAAGTTCTTAGGAGATGCTGGGGTGATGGGGCTGAGCAGTCTGGTGGAAAGGTGGCCAACCAGGATGAGGAGAAAGAGTGTTTTCTAATATGTTCCATGTGAAAAAAAAAACACTTGGAATGGGACTCATATCTTGGAATGGGAATCCTGTATGGCACCACCAAATTTTTAGTGCTATTGATTATGTTGTTCATTTTTTGTCTGTTAATTTATAATGCATAATAAACATTATACATTTTCTTTGTGTTCTGATGGTTATCTTAAACTTGGGAGACAATCAGCAAACTTGGGAGACAATCAGGTGATTACTATAGGAACACACAACCAGTTTCATTCAGCAAATTTTAGCAGACAGAGGTGGTAGGAAGACTTTGCCAGTCACTTCTGAGGTATCATCTTTGAAGTATCTTTTTGGGGTGAGAGGTATCAGTCAAAGAAAATGATGATGGGTTTAATTTTTTTTTTTGTGATTATACTGGGCTAGGTGGGGGTGGGGGTGGGAGAATTTTTATACTTTGAGGACATTAAGTGAGGAAGGGTCTTCCCATATACTTGAAACTACCAGTTAATTTCACCAGGCCTGGGGCAGTGGGAGAGATGTGGGTGATAAGAGGGGGTATGGGGATATTACATGTTGAACAGTTAGGAAGAGGGAGGAGGTTGGCACCCATGACTACAGTATTATTTGTGTGAGGGAGAGTTCTATTTTTCACTTGACAGAAAGGACAGGTGCATTCAAAGAGAATAAAAAAGAATGATGATGGTAGAAAACTGCATGGAGCATGGGGAAAGACTATGTTCTTTAGACATGTTAAGCCTACAAAAGAGGAGAGTAAGAGAAGACCTACAATGGAGCCAGACAGGATACAACACAGTAATGCTGCAGTATATTTATTTATTTATTGAACATTTCAGAGAATACCTTTGAGCACAAGTGCACTTTTTAACAAAGGTTCCACATCAATAACAGAGATTACAAAGCAGCATAACAAATGCAATAAGTGAGTTCCAGTAGAATAAAGTCTAACAAGTACAAATATAGTCAAACAAGTACAAATAAAAAGTCTGGAATCAATTGCATACAATTTTACAATAAGGCAGGTAGACAGAGTCAGTGTTAAGCAAGGATAATAATGGTACATGGCCTTAAAGCCAGAGTCTGACACAGTTCAAAGAGTATACCGGAAGGGACTTTAGTTGGGATGATTAGCAGTTACAGCTACATTGAACTGTTAGGGTTGCCTGTAGTGTTCTCTTAAACTGGTCAGACTTAGCTTGTTTGAGCAAAGTATTAGACAGCTCATTAAACCAGCCAGTGGCCCTAACAGTGAATGAACACTTACGCAGCTGAGTACAGTGGAAAGGCAGTTCAAGGGCATTCTGAGTCATATATCACAACATGCTGCAGTGGAAACAGTGTAATTCAATGGCAATTAAGCTCTTTTTTTACTGCAGTATTTTGTGACATGTCCTTTAGAGCAAGTTACTGCACTGCATTGTGGATGTCTCCACTGTAATTGTCCTGTATGGTTATTTGGCAGAACCAAATAAATGTAATAAACTGGGATTATAGCAGAAAGGAAATTAATCCATAGCTAAAGGTCTCAACATGCAAGTACACATTCTCAAAGAGAATTAAGACAATTTGGAAAATCCTACAAAGCAATGTAGTGAACTCAGAAAGAATGGTAACATTTAACCTTTGATGTATTTTGATGTAGCTCTTTGGAATTCCAGTATGCTCTAATTCTGTTGGCAACCTGAGGGTTAATAAAAAACTAGACATGTACAGTATACAGTATATGAGTAGTAAATGTTACCACTGAAAAGTCTGGGGCAAGTATGTATTGATGGGCAACAAGCCTTTTCTGTCCTGTTTTGCATATGCTTATTACACTGTACTCACTCATGCATAATGGATAATTACAACCTTACTTTCAGGTTGAGGAAAAAATGTAACTAATAATAATGGCACAATATTGAGGTAAAATATTGTCTAGTTGTAGTTCTTTGCATGTGGTATTACTGTCTCAGGTCTATCATTTAAGTGTTACTTATCTTCAAGGGGGTCCTTGCTGGGGGCAATAACAGGAGAAACCTATGGGGCCCAAGCAATCGAGACAAACCAAACACAATAACAAGAGTAATACATTAAATGACAAAAATAAATGTCCATATTCAGAAGAATCATGATTCAAACAATGCACTAAATATCAAGGGATACACAGAGTAACTGTAATAGCTACAGGGTCTGCATTTTGTATGTGAAAAAATTGTTTTGATGGAAATGTAAACAAATGTGATCTTTTTTGTCCTTTTCACCAATTTATGACTATTCTAATGTATCTGCAGTCTGACTCTGCACATCCTGTATATACATTTATTTGTTATTTTGCATCTCATCTCACAGCTCAAAAAGAAAGCAAAGTTAAGTTTCTGCTCATATGTGTAACGAAATATTGTCTGAATGTGTGGTGGGAGAGTAATTACTGTACAAATCAGTACTCAGAATAATGAAAGGATACAGTCCATAGCTTATGTGTTTTGATGAGAGACTGTTTAGGGACTGACACAAATTGTATAGAACAGCATGTATGCGTTTTTTAGACAGATTCCATAAAAGAGTAGGAGTTGAATTCAGGATGTTGTTAGTTGAATAAGGTATCATTATCCTAGCTCTGCAACACACACTCTGCTTGAGCCTCAATGAGGGTAAAATGTAGTGCTGTGCTTCTCTGACCATACACAACATGAGTGCGGAAGCAGTAATATAGCACTTGGGCATTAGTACAGATTTCTTTGCTAAAGCACAGCTCATGTCATTTGTCACATTTCCTCATTCTTACAGTAAGATGGCCACTTGACCCACTAAACCTCAGCTGTACCAGAGTTCAAGCAAAATAGTAATAATCAGAAAAAAAGGAAATCCATCCCAGCAGTTGTTTCTGCAATGTGTGATTTTACACTGTCATGTCAAGTAGTTATCTCATGTAGCCAAGACTGCCATTCAAAGTTGGGGCTGCAAAATTCTTATACACCCACAACTACGCCCCATGTACACACACACAGACACACACACACACACACCCTCACACAAGCACGCACGCACACACATACGCACACATACACACACTGTACTAGAGAAGCAGGTGGAATTTCTTCTCTTGCGTCATTTGTGATATAGGGCATATGTACAAAAAAAATTATAATTAACCAAATTGAATTTGCAAAAAGGAGTTGTTTAGGTTAAAAAATAAATGCAATGTTCTCCTCTCTCTGATACTAATCCTTCATTGTGCGTATGATTCCATAGTAATCTAAACACATGAGGCTGGATGTTCAAAGGCCTTAGAATGATACAACGTGCTTGCATCCAACATGTCTGACGCAAGAGGTACTTTGCACCAAGTGCTCATTTCAAAGGTAGCCTGCATCTCCCAGTAGGCTGCATGCACCAAAGTGTGCTAGCGCTCACCTTGTGCCATGAAAGTGGCTGTGGCATGGTGCTTGGGGGCTTGCAGCAGACCCAGAGTGCCACAGCCCTCTAATCCCTATTTTCAGAGATCTCCCCAGGAACTAAGTGTCAAGTACCATTAGACTAGTGAAGGGCTGGTCTAATGGTACTTAGACATCTCCTGGGAGGGTTGTCTGGTATATGCCACTGTGTGGCCTGCCCTGATCCATCCATGATGGGTGCTCCCTGGTGATCCGGTGGCCCACCCTCCCCACCATGACTGTTCATGTGCTGGACATACTCCCCCTGGTGCCCCCTCTCAACACATAGTGCCCACAACCCTACCCCCCCATCCATACCCCAGATTTGGTGACTGGCCAAGCCCTCCTCACCCCACCACAGCTGGCCACCAAATGTACCATCAGTATGCATACTGTATACAGTATACTGCACGTGCACTCATGGGTCATTCAGCAGCCGGCCGTGATGGGGTGAGGAGGGATGTGCCAGTTGCCAAATCGGGGGGGGGGCTGGGGGAGGCATAGTGGTGTGAGAGGAGCTTCAGCCAGCATCATGCCCATGCTTGTGGGTGATGCAGACACCCCGCTGCCATTGCGGCATTCTAGGTGGGTGCACCAACTGTTTGGCATAGCACCACCTTTGCCGCATGCTGCTGGACTTTGGCACCAAGACCCTGTGGAATAGAAAATTGGGTGCAGGGTCTCAGACACAACCACACTTAATGCAAGCTACCATTGTCGCAGTTTGAGTCGGGGCTTTGAAAATCCAGCACATGGAGTCTCATTTTCAAAAGTGGTTGTCCCATTTGCATGCATGCTGACTACATAATGTGAGCATTCATCTTTAAGACATCTGGGATGCTGAACACAGTCTCACTTTTTAGAAGAGACTTCTTTCTGCATGCAATGCTTTTGCACCCACACATATCATATTAGATGCCGGGGGTTGCAGTAAGTGAATAGGATCATTTCCATATTATTAAGGCTAATTGGCAGGAGATGCCAATATTTGAAGAACCAATTATTTTTGAATTTTAAAAATGTTTTACTAAAACAGAGCCACAGCATAAGGAGAAGGGGGTGAAAGGTCTTTGGGATCCTAATGGATCTCAGATTACTAAAGTTATTACAAAATCATCAACTTTAAAGACAAGACATGTCCTCATATAACTTGTTTCTGTATAATTCCCTTATATCACTTCTGATTATTTGCAGGTTTTGTGTTTCTGTAAGAGCTTTCACACCCACATGCCATCTATTCTCAATGTTTAGGCATAGTCAGGTCACAGTAATGTGTTTGTAACATCACTGCCATGTTCATGACTTCAGATTGTTTACCATGAAAATGAAGGTCAATTCCAGAAAAGAAAATGGGTTGTATTTTAATGGTATACTTTTTAAGTTTGCCCTTGGGTTGTTCTCTGATTTCTCTGTTCCTCTGATAAATCTACAATTGCTATTACATTTAAGAAAATTAGTCTGGACCAAAGAATATTCTCCTGTCAAATTATCAATCTGTTGAATTCCTTATTTTAACATTTTCTTGCTTGTAAGCCTAATTGTAAGCCCACTTTGAGTGACTGCATCAAAAAGCAACATGTTCTAACTGTGCCCATGCTGTACTCTCACCAAGGTCACCCATGAAAATGGGCATGTAATGCTCACAGGTTTACCACATTACCAAAACATAATAATAAAACAGTATAGTATAATGCATGACATTCTCTGTACAAGTACATTTTTGTAGAGGCTTCAGGTGCCTGCACTGACCTCAAGACCAAAGCTCGACAGGTTTATTTTGTCATCAGAACTTGTAATGAAAACACAGACTTTGCACATTGGCTGTCATTCATTATTTTTTGAATGTGGTTCAAAACAGTTAAATGCAGGGAAATAGAAAAACACGCAGGGCAGAATACTTCAAGTTCATCTATGGGAATAGTGTGGAGCTCATGGATTTTGTTGATGTCTGAATAAAACCTTGGCAGCAGTCCTGAGATATGTTACCATTGGCTGTATCATCCTTCTGTTTTCTTGGTCTGCAATATATTTCTCACAGTCTGACTTGCTTTTTTAAAACACCGTGGCTGACATGGCGCTTACATTTTCCTCATAGAGGTTAACTGTTCTGTTTGAAATTGGCAGTTCAGATTCCATGCTGTGATAGTTGCAATGCCAGAAAGTTGTTGTACCATAGTTTTTTTTTTATACTTTCCTTATTTATTTAGATTAGCTCTTCTTACAGCAACATATTCATACTTACATACTTTTATAACCCATGTTATTAATAGCAAGAAGTTGTTCTTTACAGAATTTACTTTCTCTATGTAATGTACAGAGGAATCAATAAACAATAAAGAAAAATCAATTAACATTTTAAATGGCACAGACTGTTATTTCATTTACATTATTTGTTCACTGTTATACCCTGAATCGTGGTCCCTTGGTGGACAGATGGGGTGGCCTCATATCTCCAGTGTGCAGATGCTGACATTAAGTTTTGTTAACTAATTAACCCTGTGACCCAACACCTTGTTTTATATGGGTGGGGGGGGATTTTGCCACTAGTCCCAATATAACATACTTCTCTTTTCGGCCCACTACCTAACTTTTCAGGTTTCTCTCCTTCTTCCTTTCTTTGATGTGGTCCTCATCCAGTGCAACCCTCCACTTAGTCCAATGTGCGACACAGACTTCTGTTCTTTCATAAACCTCTTAAGTCAAACATTCCATTTCTTCTATTTCTTATGCTATGACCCACCATTCTGCTAGCTCCTTACATTATTCCTGGAGTCATTACCTTGTGATGGCTTTTCCCACTGCTGCAATACAAATGTACCAAATATAGAGTGTATCTTTTCCCTTCATCCCAAAATGGGGAGTCTCAGTACTTACTTCTGAAAGAAGAGAGCACACTGGATTACAAATAAGGTTTGTGAATTCTTCCTTATGTCACTCCAACAAGTCTCCAAGGCAGGGTATGTACTAAAAATGTTGGGGTTCATTGCACACATTTCCCCACAGTTCCTCCTGTAGGCTGTCAAGGAGCCCATGTCACATTTAACTTTAATACAAGGTGTTAGGAAATATGTAGTTTTAACCTTCCAAACATATTTGTGCAACCTAGGTGAGGAAGAACTATAGCAGAAACCCTCCCAGGACACAGCCAGTGCTGGGAGGTGGAGCTTTGCAAAGATGGCACTAGCTTGCAGGAGCTAGGAAGCTCCTTAAACTCCCCCAGAGGTATGCATGTACATACCAGCCCTTTTGCCAGGATTTAGCATACTCTCACTGACTTTACAAAAGCAAAAGTAAATGCAAGTTTTTAAATTGTTCCGGCGACATACTGGAGATGACTAGTCAACTAAACATTAAAGCTGAATGGAAAACGCTGAGGGGGCATGAAGACAGAATGCCCCCCAAAGAGAGAACAGAAGCCCAAGTTGTTTGGCAAAGCTATTAAACAGCTAGAAATGCAGATGGGACTAAAAGCCAAATGGGAGGAAAATAAGATGGTAAAAGCTAAAGAGCTGGGAACTGCAAATAGGTCGATGCAATTGTTTTCATTACCGAACAGTGAAATTAAAAGACCAGAGGAAAATAATGATGTTCAGCACCCTTCAACTAGTGGTATTAATGCACTGAAAACCCATGTAACTACTCCAATCTTTCGAAAAAAAAATATGGGTTCTGATGAAAAAGAGAAAAATGATACCTTGTTTAAGAACACTTTGCAGACAGTGTCAGGGGGCATTGAGAGAGGGTCAAATGAGGCTCAGGAGTCCGAGGATGGTTGAGTAGTAGAGAAGAAAAATGTAGCCATGGTAATATGGATGAGTTGGGGGAAGAGGCGACTCATCAGCAGCCTCAACCTTTGCAGACTGGAACAAGAGGCAGTGCAGACTGGGAGGTCAGCGGCAATGATTTGCCTGATGAAAGAATTGCAGTTGTGACAGTCAATTTCCAAAGTGAGGATATATAGGTCAGAAAGTCCAATGAGAAGGAACTCAAGGTAGTCATTTTGGGTGAGAAGATAGAGGCCAATGCCGAGCCTGCAGTAGTGGTAGAACAAGAAGCCAAATGGAATGAATCACCATCTGAAGAGAACAGTTCTACACAGCAGGGCAAACTTACTCAAAATAAAACACTAAAGGGAACTGAACTTCAAGAGGCATGTGAGGATATGAATGTGTACAATGCAAATGAAAATAAAAAAGTGGAAAGTTTATTGCCAATGGTAACAAAAGGAGAAAATTAAAAAAAGTATGCTTTTACCCAAGAGAGATAGGGGAAAGGTGAATATTGAAGATACTGTTATACCCAATGTTAACAAGGAGGTTGCAAATAATACCAACAATGATGTTACAGTTTGTAAAAGTGGACGTAAGGAAGATAATAATATGAGTCTGGACAATAATAATTATGCCCCCTCCACAATAGGTTGCAGTGGTAAAACAACTTGGCATATCCCAAGGGGGTCTTTTGAAAAGGACTTTTCAGATCAGACAGGAGATACAACAGACTCAAAATTCAGTGATGGAAATGAGAAAACTGAAGCTCATCCCCCTTGGGTGACATTAATTATGAAAACATTATCCAGTTTGGAACTCAGTGTAATAGAAACAAATCAAAAGACTCAGTGTAAAATTGAAACATTACATATTACAATAAACACCCTACTAGAAAAAAAATCAATCCCTCAAAATATAACTTAAAGGAGGCAGAACAAAGAACTATATCTTTAGAAGGAGAAGTATACCCTCTAAAAAATCATATAGAGAAAGTAGAAGCCATACAGAGGGAATTGGTAAATAAAATTACAGACTTTGAATCCAGGGCCTGATGTAAAAATATACAAATTCTGGGTGCACCAGAACAATGGGACAAGCTAGAAAATCTAACAGCTACAGCAAGGAAAATAATAGCAGCATATACAGATTCGGACCCTACCAGTTTGTCATGTGAAATTGATCAGATTCACAGGGTCTACAGGCCAAACATAGACTTGAATGGTCCACCTCACCCTATCATTACCATTTTTTTTTAAATCAAAAGATAAGGAGTTTTTGATGAAAGCTGTATTCAGAAAAAATAGAATAATAGTGAATAGGGCATATATTGCAGAGTATCATGAACTGCCACAAGATTTACTTCGAGAAAGAAACAAGTTTGATGAAATTTGAAAAAAGCTTTGGTCTTTAGGACTAAAGTCAACTTTTTTTCATCCAGTAAGACCTAAAGTGGTCTTGGAAGGCATTAGGCACATTTATGATATTCAAGAGCAAGCCTGGAAAGACTTGAAAGAGAAAAAAAAGTTAAGTATGTCAAATCCAATGATTGGTAGAATTTATGTTGAATTAAAATATGCAATGTTGAAATGTTGTGGGATAAAGGGTAAAGGGGGCCACTGCGTTTTTTGTAAAAAAAAAAAAATGAGATGTAGAAACAATGGGTATAATTACTATATGTTCATCCTTATGGAAGAGCCATGTTTCCTTAGTTAAATGATGGATAAGGTGGACTTTGGCTGTGCCACCATGAATGTTAATGGCATGCACACACCTATAAAAAGGGCACAGATTTTGAACTGCTTGAAGAAATCAAAAGCTACTTGCATTGCTATACAGGAAGCACACTTGGATGAAAAAGAGGTAATTGAAATAAAAAGGAGGTGGATGGCAGATTGCTTTTATTCAATGGGTACAAGGAAAATAGCTGGGGTCATGTTAATTTTTAGAAATATTCCAAGAATTGCTTTTTTGGATAATTACTCTGATAACCAGGGGAGGATTATACTCATCAAAATTAGAGTTACTGAATCAAACTTTTACCATGACATTGATTTATGCCCCTTTCTCTGAATATCAAGCCTTTTCAGCTGAGTTAACCAAAGTTATAGTAACTCTACAATCCAATAAGGTAATTCTAATGGGTGATTACAGTGTTTTGCTTAATCCCCTAATTGATAAAGTTATAACTCTCCCTGTTTTAATAAAGTCCATACCAAGCTATTAAGTAACTTTGTGAATCAGCATGAATGTGTGAATACATGGAGAGTCATACATCCCCTTAAAAGGGAATATTCCCATTTGGACCAAAATAAAAGGTTTCTCCCAAACTTGACCATATTTTAACCTCTAAAACAATAATACAGGATACAGAGCAAATAATTTATAAATCAATAATCTTATCAGACCACGCCTTAATGGTAGATGATATTAAGAGACAGGATATAAATAGAAATAGAACCAAAACATGGAGACTAAATAATTTATTTTGGGGGAAAAGAATTACAGGAAAAAATGATAAGGGGTATAAAAGAATATTTGGAATATAGCCTTGTAGAAGGTAAAACAATGACCTCACTTTGGGACCCCTTTAAAGCAGTAATACATGGTATAATAATATCTTACCAGGCTTACCAAAATAAAAACAAAGAAACACAAGAAAGGGTATTACATGACAAAATTAAAGAATTAGACAGAAGGGTTCTACAGGATTATAATGGATATTATACAGATTGGACTGAAGCCAGGTTACAAAAAACTGAATTAAACAATAAAGAAGTTCTAACTAATATATAAAGATTAAAGAAACAAAGGTACTGTACATCCAAGGGGAGAAGACAGGGAAATTATTAGCAAATTAACTTAAAACAAACAGAAAGCCATATACTGTAATATTAGTATTGGAGGATAGAGCAGGCAGACAGGTTGTCAAAGATGAAGAAATGGGGCAACTAATAATTGAATAATTTAAGAAATATACCAGCAACCTTTTATTGCTACTGCTGAGGAGATTGATAATTACTTCATAAATAGTAAACTACCTACCTTACTTTATAACAAATCAATATTTATGGTTCAGGAAATAATTGACACTATTAAAACACTTCCCAAGAACAAAAGTCCAGGTCTAGATGGGTTAACAATAGAATTTTATCAGACTTTTAAAGTCCAGTTGGCTCTCTGGATATTGTGTATACTAAATGAACTTAAGGAAGGACCCACAACTATACTTAACTCTATGCAAGAATCTAAAACCATACTTCAGTTGAAAGAAGGGAAGGACCCTAAAAAAGTGGCAAATTATCATCTGATAGCCCTTCTAAACACAAACTATAAAATTATAACACAAATATTAGTGAATATAATTAAAAGTAATCTGCCAACAGTCCTTAATCAGGAACAATATGGGTTTGTCTAAGGTTGTACCATATTTCAAGCCACTAGAATGGTCCAACCATTAAAAAAAAGCACAAAATTACCCCTTTCATTTAGTGGCTGTTGATGCTTCTAAAGCTTTAGAAACTTTAAATAGGAAATGTATGTTGTCATGTTTGGAGTCATGAGGCATACCTGAGTTTACAATTTCTATGATAAACAAGTTGTATAGCAGGCCAGCCCAGTGGCGCTGAGGGTGAAGGCACTGGATGCCTTACCTCACAGCATGCCTGTGACCAGCATTCAGAAACAAGCCTGGGCCATTGGAGTTCAGCATGGGGGGAGGGCGGAGCTGGATGGAGCTGCCAACAGGTAAGTTTTCCTCTCCAGGGAGGTGTAAGGGCTTCCTCTGGCTGATGGCTGCCACCTGGTGGAGGCTGGGGACAGCATGGGCCAGGAGAAGCCAGGCGCTAGGCCTGGGGTGGGTGGAAAGGGGCCATTACCAGGGACATGAGACTAATGCATTCCTCCACACAAATGTGAACCTACTCCTGGGGCCTCTGTGAGTAAATGGAGGAAGAAAATCACCAGCAGTAGGATGGCGACTGACTCCCCGCAGGCTCTGCTCCGGGCCGGAGGTAAGGTAAGCCCTGGTAATTCAAGGTGATGGGGCTCCGGGGTCGGTCAGATGGAGGCTATCTGGGGGTATAAAAATAAAAGAAAGAGAAAAAAGGAAAAAGAAGTTGCATAGCAGAACAACAGTAAAATTTGCTGCTAACAGCTATCTTTCTGAATCAAAGCATATGAAGAATGGAGTGAGACAGGGGTGCCCCCTGTCTCCCATTTTATACATTTTGTCCCTTGAGCCCTTTTAAACTATATTAAAGCTAGTAGGGATATAAAGGGATTACATTTTCAGGATGAATAAAAAAAGAAATGTATTTGCTGATGATATTTTGCTAATTGTTAAGAATATAAATAATGGATTGCCAGCCTTTCTCGAGGAAGTTCAGAAATATTCGTGTAACCTCCCTGTTAACCGGGGTTACTAGAATCCCAGTAAGACCTAGTGGTAGGCAGGGAAGGCAGCTTGTGAAACTCCAGTTAAATGGATTTCACACTATCTCACTTTGTTCTCAGTCTCAGCTGAGACTGAGGGATGACATCACCATAGAACTATCGCAGCTGCATGAGCCACATTGGAATCTGCAGATGGGAGTTAGGTTAGAATGTTGGGAGTTTTTGAACAGTGGGCAGCAGCAGTTGTGTGTGAGCAGTCTTCAAGAGAGGAGCACAGCGGTCTGTGCACAGGGTCTTGAAGCCTAAAGCTCTGATATAGAGCTACTTTTAGGGAAAGGTGTGTGTTTCCGCCAAAAGAGGAACACAGTAAGCTATTCATGAAGTGGTGGAGACCCCTGTTACTGGTCTCTGTGCCCCATCCCTGAAGGGATGGAGGGTAAAAGGTCTGCCTGTTATTCCAGGGGCAACCTCCTGGTTCTGGCTAGGGAAGAAGCTGCCTTATTTTCTAAGTTGTGCTGTGGCACCAGAAGCTGTCACGATTCTCCTGTGGGGCACCTGCAACCAAAGGATGAGTTCTGCTCTTTCCATGGGGCCTATGTTTCACCTGAACTGCTGTAAAGTGGGGATTGGACTGCTTAATCAGTTGGAGGCCTAGAGGAATAGGCTAAGCCAAAGTAAAAGTATGTTCAAGTCCAGCACAAGGGGAAAGCCAAGACATGTAGAGGAAATGTGCTATGCATTTACCCTTTAATCTACACTGCCAAGCTTTTCAGAAAGAGATGTTTAAGTATGTTCGAGTCTAGTACAAGGGGAAATTCAAGACATGTAGAGGAAATGTGCTATGCATTTACCCATTAATCTACATTGCCAAGCTTTTCAAAAAGAGATGTTTAATGTCCAGAGAAATGGCTGGGTATGGATTGTGGAAGCTAGTGGTGGGAGACAGCCCCCCCCCATCATTAGTAACCAGGTTCACCTCTACGGATTTGCTCTGTGGATTTTTTACTTTGCCTCTGGAACTTGGCCAGTGCTGAGGGCAGTACCCAGACGTGGGATTGAAAGGAAATTTCCCTTATGGAATCGAAGGCTCTAAGGTGGTTTAGGGAGCCACCAGGAAAATGTGTCCATGTTAGATGGATGGGGTTTGAGTGGCCAGCAGGGGAGCCGGGTCAGGAAAAACCCAAATAGTGTACAAGTTGGGCTGTGTACCCAAAGCAGCGTGCAAGTCTGGGCTGTGTGCCTGGTGGGTTCAGAGCCTGAGGGCTGAAGTGTTGAAGAAGTGTTCTGTCTCTCTTATCTGCATTACCAGGAATGTAGCCTCGTGGGGGTCTGTCTATGCTTTGTTTGTTCAGTTTGGATGTGAATAAAAGCCACACTTTAGAATCCCATTCCTGGTATTGGACATTACAGTTATTGCTTCCTGTGTTCGGATTTACTTGGGTGCCCCTGTGCAGAGTAGCCAAACCTAAGCCCTTGTGCCGAGTAACCTAGTCTTCCCCGAACCCAGTCCCCCACCTGGTACTGCTGTCAGCTTCAACAGCATACCACCTGTCATTTGCAAAAAGGCAGGGATGTAGGGATTACAAAATGGAGGCACCGCTTTGGATTTTAAATTAGGGAGGAAAGGTGCTCGGGCAAGGGGCTAGCGTTTTGGTTATCTGGCAGTGAGTAGCCCAAAAAGCTGAAGCAAGTTTAACTAGTGTGTTGCTTTGTTCTGTGGTTGATATGCTGCTGTTAAAATGCCAACTGTTTACCAAGGAGCAATAAAGCTGAAAGAGTATGCCCTTGTCCTGCATCAAATAATTACAGCGTTTTTGCCAGCTTTTAAAAAAACTGTGTGTGATAAAGAAAAGTGTGGAAGACTAGGGGTAGCAACAGGGAAATTGTGCCCTGGATGTTGGAAATGCTTTCTAAAGAACTGTTGTAATAAAGAAAAGTGTGGAAGACTAGGGGTAGCAACAGGAAAATTGTGCCCTGGACATTGGAAATGCTTTTTAGTAAACTGAGAGACTTGCTGTGTTAATGGCCATGTCAAATGGTTGAAATGGACTCCCGCCGTGGAGTCAGTTAGAAAAAAAAAAAAGTGGTTTCTGCAGTTTAAATTTGCCTGCTCGATGATCACCTTGAGGAGAAGAGCACTCGCAAGGGAAAGAGGCTCATTTGCATGGCATCGTGTGATTGGTGAGGCTGCAATCAGTCCTGCCCCCCCATCCAGCTCTACAGTAACTGCCCAGCATTTGAGAGGGAGTGTGAGTGGACTGCGTGTACTGTCTTGGTGGAGGAGTATTGCAGTGATTAAAAAGTGCTGTAAAAGTATTAAAAATAGACTTTTCTGTTTAAAATCAGGCTCAACCCGCATCTCGATCGACTGGATTGTGAGTGTGGTGATCGGAGAGATGATCGGCAGGACTGCCCACCCACTTCCTTTTTGAGGCCTCCAAGACTGGCTGCAGGCCGCTTTTCCATCGCAGCAAACAGCTACTGATAACAGTGACTAGCAACTGTAATAATTGCTCAAAACAGTGATTTTCTGCCAAATGCCAGCTGAATCTGTGTGCAGCAGTGTAGTCACTTTGCAAATAAAGACTGTGTCAAGTTTTACCAGCTAAAGCAAGTCTGTTAAGCCATTGACTGTGAGCATAGTTATGGGTTCAGCATCAGAATAAAGTTTCAAAGCCAGTGGAGAGACTGTGAGTTGTAGCAAAATGTGCAGCACTAGTTACAGGCAATCCTGTGCTTGAAATCCTGAGGCTTTAAGAGACTGTGAGCTAAAGAAATGTTTTTAGCAAGTGAAGAGTCCGTGGCAAATCATATAAATGTGCTAGAAAAAGAACAATGCAAGTTTGTGCAGTTTTGAGCAAAGTTATCAGTAGTGTGTGTAAATCGGATGCGCAGTGGCTTGACCCAATTTCTGAATGTTGATGCACAGGAGTGCTGCCACCGCCATTACAGGGTGGGGTAGTAATGTAAACACAGCAGCAAAGGAGCCATTTTAAAAGTGAAAGAAAGTGTTCAGTGAAGTGGGACTTTCAGTAACAGTGAGCATTTGTTTGTTTTTCCCTGCAGTCATGGCCTCAGGACCAGCCTGCTACCTGGATCATGACCGGGCTGCAGTAGCAGCAGAAGTAAATAAGTTAAGGGACACTGAAAGGTGTTGCTATGGAGGACAACTGCCTTCCCATGTGGCGATTCCTGGATATCCAGTACAAGTGTGTCTAATATGCTTAAATGCTGGAAGGGACGTTTTCATGGTACCTCACTGTTCGGGGTACTTAGAGAAATATGGCTTGTTTAAAGCGCCCAAGATTCATTTGGCTCCCACATGGACAAAAGTTCAGGAATTTGTAGTTGGCAGCACACAGCACCAGGTGGAGCCTGTTGAAGAAGGCTCCTCGGGGGAGTGTGGCACAAAGCTAGAGGGTGCAGATTTGCAGACAGAACCATATTCTGATATTTCGGATGCTGGATCACAGAGAGATCATTCAGACAGAGCATCAGTAGACCCCTGGAGGGGGGGCCTAGCCCAAGTCTCATAGGAGAAGATGAGATGAGGGAGGCCTTTGAATGGGAGGTATCGACCACCATGCCCAGTGAAGAGTGGATAGTCTCAGGAGTGAGGACAACTGCTCACTCCTGGGCACAGATTCTCTGTGAGGAAGAAGAAGAGGGGGGAACCTATGTGGCCTTGTGAAAAAGGAATGGGTACACAGCCTCAAGCTCTTGCCTCAGAAGAATGCATGGAAGAGAGTGGTGATGCCACTGCCCTGGCTGTGCAAGAAGAAGAAGAAGTCAGGGATCCATTTTTCATTTAATTGAAAATGCATAGCTGGCAGAACCAGGACTGGCCGCCCCCAAGCCAGGCCAGCGGTCTCAGGTTGACCAAAGCTAGTAAAGAGGAGAGACTGGTTCATAGGAAAGCGAATGAAATCTATGGGATGTCCTTTCCTACCTTTCCTCGGAGAGTCTGGGAGGAGACTGAGAACAGCAGAAAATCCTGGATCTGGGCCGAAGCAATGAAATGTGTGCATCCTGGTGCAAACAAGCATGTCGGGAACAGAATGTTTCATGAAAAATACACCCAGTGGAAAAGAGGCAGGACTCTGTTTATGGACACTGTTCGAATAGTGAATGGAGACAGACGTGAAACCTTTTGCAGTGTGAATTATGTGCACCCAGACGGGGTGATAATTCAAGCTCCTGACCCCCTGTACTATTGGTCTCAATGCAAGGACCTCCCTGCAAATGTGCCCATGCCTACCAGATGGAAAGCAGAGCAGTGGTTGTCAATACTGCCACATCAGCCATTGCAGTGCCTCTGTTGTTCCACCAGTATGGACATCCAGGACTCAGGTGCTCCACATTCATCAGTTCTACAGTGTACTGGCCTTTCCAGAATCCATCGACTGGTCCATCAGATGACTTCAGATCCAGAGAGGACACCAGCCCAGCTGTATCCTGATCCATCGCCTGGTAATCGGATGATGTCAGACCAGCTGTTTTACTTTTTGTTCCTGTTTCAAGGTTCCATCTACAGAGATGATATCAGCCCAGCAGTTTTCAGATGTGCCCTCCTGTAGTTTATTTATTTATTTGCTTTTGTTAACCGGGTAAGCACACTAGACAGCCAAGTGCCTATTTTCAGGTGCGATCCGGAATTCCTGGAAGATGTCCGCCCAGCTGTATCGGAAGAATGCTGCCAGGGAGAGTCTTCGGCTGAGGAGCAGGTCGGTGTGTGTTATTCCTTCTACAAGGGGCTGGTAAGTCCAAACTTTTCTATCCTTATGACATTGCAGTACACACCCTACACCAGCAGACTCCAGAATGTGTGAACTGTCCTCAAAGACTCTCCCCTTCGGGACTTTGGCCTGCTAGAACTGTGCTTACCGGCCCGCCCAGGAAAGACTCTTTAATGGACTAGCCTTCGGGCACTGTGGTTACTAGATAGGACTTTTAGGGCAGTCCATCCCCCAAATGTGTATTGTAAATAATGTCATTGTTTTTCTACTGTTTTCCAATGTATATACTGTTTTTCTACCTTTTCTAAAAAAAATCTTTTTGGGATTCTCCAGTGTTTTGATGGTAGGGGTTTAGATAGACTGTGTATGCAGATTAGGAGTGTGTGTTGTCTTTCTTTTTCTTGCAGGTGTTCCTGAAGAAGATAGAAGAGAAGACAAGAAGAGGAGGAGGGGCTCATCGGAGTTCCTCACTAGTACTTTAGTGTGTAATATTTAAAGTACTGTTGTTGTTATTGTTGTTGTTACTGTAGTAACCCTTTCCTTCCACAGGTGTGGTTGTGGGGGTATGAGAGAGTAATGTAATAGATGGTATTAGTTCCTGGTGTGAGGTTGCATGGTGCCCAAGGTAGGGGAGGTCCCCTGTTTGTTTTGTTTTGGGATTTGAGTTAGAAGCAGATAGGTTTTCCCTAGAGAGCTAGGGGGGATAGACAGGCTGTGGCCCTGACCTGCAGTAGGGGTTGCCGTGCTGATCTATTAGGGCTATGCTCTGGACAGTTCTACCAGAGCCACTAGGCACCCATAGTTAGTGGGTAGGGTAGAAGCTGATATGTCAGCCAAAGGCCTCTAGGCCCTTAGTGTTGCCTGCCTGTGCTCGCAGATGGTAGGAGGGGGCCTGATCACCCCCCTCCGCAGGTAGCACATAGGGTGGGATGGCCTTAACCGGGTAAATAATGACTGCGGGCAGTCATTTTCCTGGCCCAGGGCGAGTGTAACCCCTCTGTTACCCAGGATTACTAGAATCCCAGTAAGACCTAGTGGTAGGCAAGGAAGGCAGCTTGTTAAACTCCAGTTAAATGGATTTCACACTGTCTCACTCTGTTCTCAGTCTCAGCTGAGACTGAGGGATGACATCACCATAGAACTATCGCAGCTGCATGAGCCACATTGGAATCTGCAGATGGGAGATAGGTTAGAATGTTGGGAGTTTTTGAACAGTGGGCAGCAGCAGTTGTGTGTGAGCAGTCTTCAAGAGAGGAGCACAGCAGTCTGTGCACAAGCTATTGGAGCCTAAAGCTCTGATATAGAGCTACTTTTAGGGAAAGGTATGTGTTTCTGACAAAAGAGGAACACAGTAAGCTGTTCGTGAAGTGGTGGAGACCGCTGTTACTGGTCTCTGTGCCCCATCCCTGAGGGGATGGGGGGTAAAAGGTCTGCCTGTTATTCCAGGGGCAACCTCCTCACATTCACATATCTGGACTGACTTGTATGGTATGGGCTGCACGCCCATTGGCTCATGCTCTGAACCAATGGGCGTGCAGCCCTACCAAGCTGTCAGTCGGCGGGTGGTGGGGCGGCAGGCAGGTGGGGTGCTGCCACCCGCTGGCTGGACGGGGGGCCGGGATGGTGGGGCCCGTGGGCAGGTGGGGTGGGGGCCACTAGATCACCAGGGCTTTCGGACTTGGGGATGAGGAATGCTGCCCTTGATCGGGCTACCACGGTCCACTGGATCACCAGGATATTGGACATTTTGGGGAGGTCTGATGCCTGCGATCGGGCTACTCGGGGTGGAGGGTACATTACTGCCCGCGGTTGGGCTACTCAGGGGTGGGGTACATTACTGCCTGCGATCTGGCTACTCGGGGATGAGGTACATTTCTGCCCATGATCGGGCTACTCTGGGGGATTGGTACATTTCTGCCCGCAATCAGGCTACTCGGGGATTGGTAAATTTCTGCCAACTATCGTGCTACTGGGGATTGGTACATTTCTCCGCATGATCGGGGCATGGGAGGGCGCTGCCAGGTGCGGCGGGAACAGGTCGAGGGCCACCCACAGGTGGCAACTGCTGTGTTGCACCCTGCAATGCAGCAGCTCACCTGTAGGTGGCCCTCGATTTGTTCCTTTTTTTTTCAGCTCAACTTTGTGTAGGCGCAGGTAGGGGTTGCGCCTGCATAACTCTGCATGGCCCGGGCTAAATATCGGGCTGTGCAGTTTATGCATGGTTTCTCCCCCTTCGGTTGCGCATGCCTTCATTATCATTGCGCTGTTGCACAGCATGATTTCGGGGGCGCAACTGCCTCCTGCTGAATATCGCAGAATGGCGCATTTTGGACTTGCGCAGGCGCAACCCTATTGTACATGGCTCAACTCTTTTGAATATCTGGGCCAATGTGTACAAAGAGGCATATTCTGGGCAATTGAAATGCACAGGTGATTGAGTTTTACTCAAAAAAACATGGTGGTATCACATGCAAGAGTAAAATTCTTTATGAAAATTTTGGCAGGATGCATCGAGGGTTACAGAGGGAGACATCAATCTTAAAAATGAATTCATACCACTCTGGGTTCTAAATTAATTTAATTAGGGGTGGGTGGGGGGTATAAGAGAAGTATATGGATGTACATTTGATATATTGTATGTTTTATAAATATAAATGTACTTATTCAAAAAGTTTCATTTTTATAAATTCAATAAAAAATAGAAAAAAATAAAAAATAAAAGGAAGGAACCCTCCCATATACTCACACATTCTTTGTTTGTGATACAGTTCCATTCTGCCACTTGTTAACAAAGCACATGGCCAAATGTTCATGAGCTTGTCAGAGGAACTGATAGATATGCATTATAACCACTTTTGTGCCACTGTGTGTCTATTTGTTGCAGGGATTGCAGTCTTTGTGTCCCCTCTGTTTAGTGTCAGTTGTACCATACTTTTGAAACCACTATGGTGGTACAGCAACTTTTTGACATCAGGACTATGGTATCACTTTTTTAAACTGATTGATTTTCATGCACAATTGGGGCTAACCATATTTGATATAAAATATTCTGAACAATTTTAAAACCACCTATTTTTAAACTAAAAACAATGTCCCTGTGCTGTGACAGCAATAGATTGTGTTGCCAGCTACATATCCTGAGTTCCCATGTGAGAGTCCATATCTTAGTGTGAGGCCAATTGGGGTCCAAATGCATTACTGAAGTGAGGCATTCATCTCTTAGGGGACAGGGAGGACATGAGATTCCTGGCATTCACTTCCCCCACTCACTGATCACTGTGTGGCACTAAGTTCCTCACTGTCTACATCAGTGAAATGGTGCAGTCATGGCAAACTGAAACAGTCTGGGGGAGAGGAAGAATTGAAAAGATAACCAAAATAGAGCAGAAATGCCATTGAGAGAACCAGTCAATAACTAGTGATGGGAGAACAGATAGGGAGAAATCCTTAAAAATTATTTTCATTCATAAACAGATTCTTTGATATAAGTAGCACTGCTGTAGGAATAGGGCTGTTGTATGGCATTTAGTGATGGGAGCTTGAGTGGGAATAACACACTCCTTGATCATCAGTATTGAAACATGAGCAGTCCTATGTGAATGCACATGGGAGGAGTTGGATGCAGCAATGGAACTTGAAGATTGTCAGATTTGGTCACATGTAGAGGTGTCATTCATACACATATCACCCCAAATGTGATCTTCTGTACAGTAGTATACTTCAGCCATTGATAATAAAAAAAGTACACGCTGGGTCACTTTCTTGAGCAGATAAATGGAAAAAATGCATATTAAAGCTACTGATGATTTAGTAGGTTACACTGGACATTAACGGGGGAACACATTCATATACTTAGAAAGAGACAGAGATGCTCATAGCAGCATAGAGTCTTACAGCAGGAGACCAATGGTCATAAAGTCTCCCTATACTTATTACTACCTTACCCCCATCCTACTGTAGTGCTGCAGTGGGATACTCACTTCCTACCCCACATCTGCTTCCTCCTCTTCCTGGTTCCCCCAAGTGGGACCATGAGTCCTTTGGTCTTGTCTCACCCATGTTTGAACCTGTTTAGGTTTCTCACATCCATGACCTCCACTGACTGTCTATTCCAAGACTCCACTACCCTTACAGTGAAGAAGAACATCCTCACATCCTTCCTGAATTTGTGTCCCACCAATCTCCATTCTTGCCCCATCATGACTGCATCTCTGTTTCTAGCAAACTGATCCTCAAGATTTATCCTATGGCCAGAAAAGCTCTGCTTGGTCTGCCCTCCCCTGGACTGCAGTCCACATGTAAGTATGTAAATAATAAATATGCTACCAGAGGCATGGCAAGTCTCTCTCTGTTATTGCCTCTCAGGACATTTTCTATGGGTCAGAACTCTTTCTCCTTTAGATTAGCCAAATCATGGAATGCCTCTACGGACTTGTTAAGAGGGTGTGACTCAATTGCCTCCTTTAAAATTAAACTAATGGCTATGCTTACTGCTTCCAGTACCTGTAACTGCTTTTATGATCTAGGAAATTCCTGACAGGGTAGTCCTTCTACATACGACATTGTTTGCTTTATTTCCTGTAACATAATTCTGTTTTGTGTTTTCAAACATAATATTTAGTAGGTATATTATTACTTGGTTTACTCGGTTGGATTAGACATAAGAAGGCATAAGTCCATCGTGTATGTCTCGCACTATCTAGTGTGTGAATTAACCCAATATGGTATTCCAGTTCAAGTATTTATCTAGCTTTGTTTTGAATGTTGTGAAACTCTCAGCTTCTACCACTTCTTGCAGGAGCTGTATGTATTTTAATGTCTGTTTACCTGACCCTATATACTTTGAAAATAGGCACTTAAAGAATTTTTGTGTATAATAAAAAACTAAAGCTATACTAAACTAAACTATTTAGACCCCTTTGGAACTATAGGTTTCAACACTGTCCCTCCTCTCTTGTCTGGCATCCAGCGAGTACATATTCAGGTCTTTCAGACATTCTTAATAGTATCTGCCTTGCTGGCCCTGAATAATTTTTGTGACCCACTGCTGCACTGACTCCAGCCTATTGATGTGCTTTTTCAGCTGAGGTCTCCAAAATTGGGCACAGTACTCCGGGTGAGACCTTACTAGCAATCTGTCTAAGGTCAATATCATACCCCTCCTATTGTCAAACCACCCTCCTTATAATATGGATGCCTTGCCATAGGTCATATTACTCTTGCTAGTTTGCTTGAGTGAGTCTGTCATGTGAACTCTTAAATCCAGCTTCTCTGCTGAAGTAGTAAACTTAATGCCTCCCATCAAACACTCCATGTGTATGTTCTTATTCCCCAGGTGCATCACTGTGTAGTTCTTGGCATTGAATCTCAATTACCAGGACTTTGACCACCTCCCTTGCCTTCCTAGGTCCTTCTGAGGTTTTCTCACCCCTTCCTCAGTGTTCACCCTTCTGCAAAACTTTGTGTCATGAGCAATGAGAGACAACTATCCCTGGATACCTTCCTCTGTATCACCAATGAAGCATATTAAATAGGATAGGTATCAAGCCTGACACTTTGGCACCCCACTCATGATCCTACTGTCCCCAGATTTGATCCCGTTAACTACCATCCTTTGCTGCCTTCCCCATAACCAGTTTCCCACCCACTTGACTAATACTTTCCCTACTCCTAAATTCTCCAGCATTTTCAGCAGCCTACTGAGTGGCATGGAATCAAATGCTTTTCTAAAGTCAAAGTAGAGCAAATCTAATGCCTGGACTCTGTTCACTACCCAACTGATCCAGTCGAAAAACACAACCATATTCGTCTGACATGACCTGGTCAACACAAGCCCATGATGCTTGTTGTCCTATAGCACATTGTCTTCTAAGTAGGCCACTTGGGCTTCCTTCACTATGATATCCATCAAGTTCACCCACAGTGGACATAAAGCTTACCACTTTGTATTTTTCTGGGTCCTCCTTGTCCTGGACATTGTGGAGTGGGACTACTTCCACAGTTCTCCAATCCCCTGGCAATGTCCCTGAATCCAGTGAGTCACTATATAGCTGGGATGAGGACACTGCCAGCTCTGATGCTAATTCCCTTAGTATCCTCAGATGCAGGCCAGGGATTCAGTTAACTCTATTTTTGGAGTATTTGACTTCCAAAAACAAGGCAAAATCTTCCAAAAAAAAGAGTGAGGAAGTCATTGTATTTCAGATATAAAACCATAAATTAGATGACTTAAACAATTTGCAGGCATGGAAGTCAGAAATTATGGCTTTTTCTGAAAGGAATTGTATTTTACCAGTAATATTTTATGTTGACATCAATAAATTGGTCCTTTCTAGAATACTGACTTCCAAAAGTGTGAACTTATAAGTATTTTGACAAAACAAATTAGAATGAATTCCAGATTTAGACTCATGGAAGTTTTATACTTTCACTAAAAATAAATTACCTGAACCCCTGGGGCAGGCCATCCGGGTATGACACATCGTCTATCCTAAGTTCTGCTAACCCTTTTCTTACACATTTAGCTGTGATCATTGCACTCCCCTTTTCCTGTATCCTCATGTAGCTGCCTTGATCCTGCTTTCTGGTAGAGGTCAATTCATCCTCAACTATGAACACTCAACAGAAGTAATTGTTTAGGACATCAGCCATCTGCTCATCATCTTCCCACACTCCCCAGTACAGCTGACCTGACAATCCCTTCCCTAACTTTCCTTTTCTCCTGAATATATCTAAAAATTGCTTTTCTTTTCCCTTTACACCCTCAGCAAGCCACAGCTCCATGGCTACCTTTGCCTCCTTGCCACAACATTCACCTCTTATAGTTTGGCTTGACATCCCTCTGATTTCTTCTTCCCTTTGGTCACCTTCTACCTTATGAAATCCTTCCTTTTTATCTTTATAGCCTCTCTTAAATCCCTGAGAATCAGGTAAGTCTCTTGTATTTGTTTATTTTGGTGACCATCTTGGCATAAGAGAAGGTCACCTTCAAGATTGCCCCCTTTATCTTTTCCCACTTTTCCTCTTTCCACTTGATCTGGTCCATCCCCACCAAGTTTTCTCTGACCCTTTCTATCATCCATTAAAATTCACCCATTTGAGGTCCTAAACCACTGACTTTGGGGGGAAGGACCGGAGTTCCCCACAGCCATTTCAAACTCCACAGAAATTTTGTGATCACTGGACCCCAAGGGTTCCCTGACTGCCATCACATCCAGTACCTTTTATTTTGTAAGTACCAAGTCAAAGATGTTGTCTTGCCATGTATGTTCCCTAACCAGCTGCACCTGTAGACAGTCTTGTATCATGACCAGCAGAGCATGACTCTTGGCACTCCTCCCTGCAAATGTCCTTCAGGTTTAGGTTCACCACTATCATTAGATCCTTTTTTTTTGCATCCCTTTGAATGTTCTCACCCAAGTCTTTATCTCCCTCTTCCTTTTGTCATGGTCATCTATAGAATTCTCCCATCCCTACCTTTTTTTACCAACAGTCATGTTAATCTGTACCCGAACTGCCTCCACTCCCATTCCATGCTTCTTGATGGTCCCACCTTCTGAAGCTTTAATACCCTTCATGACATAGAGAACTACTCATCACCCTCTTTACTTTTCCCCCATCACTTCTGTGCAGATTATACCCTGGAACTGCCAGATCCCATTCATTAATCCAAATGGCCCATATCTCTATGATAACTACTAAATCGAACTCAGCCTCTGCCACCATTGCATGTGAAGGTCACTAATCTTTTTATTCAGGTTCCTGGCATTTAGGCAGATACCCTGCCAACCTCTAACCTTAATCTCCCTTAGCCTTAGTTGTTTCTTTGTCCACACCCACCACAACATTCAAGTTCCTCCCTTTTCTTTTTCTGCTAGCTGGATTAAAGGGACCCTAACCTCCCCCTCCTTGACCAAACTTTTTTGATGTCTTTCTCACTATGACTGGCACTGCTTAATTTCTTTTCCATGTCCAGCGGAGTCCCTGCTAGGTACTCTGTGCCCAACTTCGTTACCAGTGAAATCCCATCTTCTGTCTCTTCCTGCCTTCAGTTTAAATGATGGTCCACAAAGATATCAAACTTCTGCCCTAGTGCATTTGCTCCATTCCTTGCAAGATGAAGGCCATCAACCCTGAATTACCTTCTGAGTCAGAAGTTACTCCAATCTCCCAGATATCCATACCTCTCTCCTCCTGAAACCACCCCTTCAACCAGACACTGAATGTCTCAGTTCCCCCTGCCTCACCCTACTCTCCGTACTTCTCCTCCTGCCCCACACAGGTAGTCCCTCTGAGAAGGTGAGTGAGGCTACAATCTGCATCTTCATTAAAAAGAAGCACTACACAGAGGAATACCTAACAAAGGAAATTCTGTGGGTCTGACGTCCTAAGTACTGTGCATCTTTGTACAGTCTAAATGTTGGTCTAAAATGGGATAAAAATGTCCCACCTAAAGGGAAAGAGTCCCAAATCTTTATGGGTGGACCTACCAGGATACATACTGTAGGCATCTTCTGATGATCAGGTTTTCCTATATTGCAGAGCTCTTGTAATCAGATGCAGCATAAAATCTTCTATAGTCCATATATAGTATATTTTTTTGGATTTATTGTGTTTAATGAATACAGAGCCTTTTATTTCTTTAAGAAATAGCTTATGTTGCTTTCATGTATTTTATTTGACATTTGTTGGTCAGGAATGAAGGATAAATCAAAAGTGCTTTATATGTTCAATGCCTAGTGTGATTTAGTATGTGGTAAAATCAGTGTGTTGCATAGTGGGCTAAATTTATGATACAGTTGGTATCTTTGTGTTTAGGTAATTGCTTTCACTTTCCTGGAAGCAGACAGTTTCATGCCATGTACCCTATAGACAAATGCAGGATAACTATTTTCATATACTGGTTTTAGTTGTCCTCTAGTACTGAGGATAATGTTACTTTCTGAATTACCCTCAGTCCCTGAAAGAGCTGTTCTCAAAGTTAGTTTTTTTTTTTAATTGTTTAACCAGGAGTAGCACACTAAGCTGAAAGCTTTTTTACAGGAGTGACCGGGGAGCACAGGGAAGTTAAGTGACTTGCTCAGGGTCAAACAGTTTGCAAGTGGAGGCTGTGGGATTCAAACCCAGGTCTGGTCTGCTGGATGTCACCAGATGTGCAGCTCAGAGCCTTAAACCACTGCATTATACTGCCTTGTGGAGTCGCAAATAGGCCATTGGAAGAATTTAACCTTCTGAAATGGCGGGGGAGCTTTCAAATTACTTCTTAAAATACCATCTTCATTTCTAGCTTTAAACACTAAGAATAATGTCTGCATTACAGTATATAAAAATAGAATGAAAAACATATTCTTGGAACTAGTGTCAAGATTATGGTGTGGGGAAATTGACCATTCACATAAATTATTTGGAAATGTTATAAGGTAAGGAAAAGAAGATTATTTTAAATTTGGTCTTTCATGCACACTACCCAAAAACAGAGATAAGGCCTTTTTATGTTTGCTTGCATGCATGTGCAAGAAACATAGTGCCATCATGCGAGTTTCTGGAGGTGTGTCACCCCCTCTTCCAATGCAGATACTGTGTTTGCAGGTGCGGCTGCTGATCACCAATGAATGCTGCAGCTGGGTATGACAAAAGCTGAAAGTGCAGTGGCATACAGTTGAAAGGCACAGCTGCGCTTGAGTGAGCAGCTAAGTTCGTGTGGGCGCATGCGCCCCACACACACACACACACACACACACACACACACGCACAGAGGCACGCACGAAAGTCGAGTTAGGTTTGCACGGCCTGCTAAAAGGGGATTAATGTGATAATAGCACGGCAAGAATAACGCTAACCATATTAGCACATATTTATTGCTGCTGGTTTTTATAGCGCATATACTGTTTGGCGCTTAGCGATAATAGCCTTACTGCCACGTTTATTATTTTGCTAAAACTCCTCACACACAGGATCGCAACACCAGCACTAGTATAGATGATAAATTAACAATTGGCCTTTGGGTTTTGGGGGTTTAATTGAGCACACCGCTAACAGTGTTAATTTCAAGTGCATCGCCACAGGCCAACCCTCGCAAACCTGAGCAGGTCTGCAACATGAAGTTTAAAAGGGAAATATCTGGTACCAGGTGGAAGAGAAATCTATCAGTTGAACTGTACTGTGATCTGCAGCATGGTGGTAAGCAAAGTGCAAGGCAGCATCTAGAAACATATTTTTAATGATAGCTCAAGATAACTGTTTATTGAGTCAGGCCTGCATAGAGCAAGTAAGAGTGGCCACTGTAACACATAGTTTAGGTCAAGCCTGCATAAGGCACTGGATTACTGCCCACATATTTGGTTTAAATATTGCACTAAATTATTTTCCGTTTCAAAATATGTTCCTGAAATAAAGTCGTGTTTTTTAAATCGCCTTTCTGACTTGCCAAGAAACGATCCTCCATGATTGTTATTCTGTGTGATTCTGAGAAACACTGACCAGGTAATTAATGGAGCATACATCAGAAATTCACCTTCATTTAGTTACTTAATTAAATATTGGAATAATTAATTGCCTAAAATGCTGCCACAGTCAGTACTTTATATAATAATAAACTACATAATTATCTCAAATGCTGTCTACAATGCTGTCACCATCAGTTCTTTAAGTATTAAATTAATGCAGCCCCTGTATGTATGCCACAACTGCAATAAAATATGCAGATCACAAGTGGCAATTTGCAGGTGCTTAAAATATGCAGGTCGCTGGCGCATAGAAGTACCATGCACTTATATATCATCACCGCTATTAATGAATGCGCTTATAAGTGAGAGCTTTTTTTGCTTGCACTACTTTTATCACGCTATTTTCACTGGATACTGCTGAAAGGTATACCAGTAATGTATTATGTTTAGCAGTGCAGATAATAACCTTCTATTGGGTTCTCCCCCCCCCCCATACACACACACACACACACAGACACACGTAGGCAAGGCGAGTTAAGTTTTACTGGAGGAATGGAGGAGGGTGCGATTTCTGCTGAGAAGTGCATCTCAGTTCCAGAGTCGAGGGTTATTAGTGCCTGCAGTCTTCAGCTGACATTTGTCACTGCTGTATGTGAAAGTATTTTTCTTGTAAATAACGCCGTTCTATTGGTGGCCCTTCCCCCCCACACACGCGCGCGCGCACACACACACACACACACACACACACACGCACGCAAGCCGAGGTAAGGATCTGTCACTTGATGGCCACACTGTGCTGTGTGTATGTTGGGCTTTGCAACAGCGGCAAGATTCTCGGCCCGTCTATTGTTATATCGGGAGAGACAGAGAGAGAGGTAGCTAACATGCTGTAGAATGCTGCTACCAGTGCTACCCAGAGGTCTGAGCCCCCCATCGGGCGATGGCAGAGGGAAATTTGTGTTCTGTTAACCCCCATAATCAGTATACTAGACTCCCTAATAAGCAGTGGTCCCCCTTCCTCACCTGATCCCCAAATCAATATGATTGTAATATCCCTTGTGTCCAGTGGGCCCCCCATACCTGATCCCCAAATCAATATGACTGTACCTCCCACTGGTACCCAGCACTCACCTCTTGCTCCCATCACCGAAAGGATATCATGTAATGTCTGCAAATACCTGTAAGGAAGAAAACCATCTCTTGCAGCAGCCGGTGACCAACCTCTCTTATCAGCTATTCCTTCCTGCTGAGTGAATCAGTGATGATGTGGTTGTAGTAACAGTTGCTTGCCTTACAAAACTGACAAAATAACAGCGTGAGAAGTAAGCCAGGGAACAGACTTTGCATGGGCAAACCCAGCTCTGCACCTGTTACATTATAGCACTTTGCGCATGTCCGGCAACTTTGCGTTCCAGTAGAGGGCTTTGCCCTGGTTCAAAAATCACTTCCCATTTAGTGTCCTTGTGTCCTGTTATCCTTGTACATCCACTAGAGCTGGATTTGGTCTGAAGATGTTAGCCTCTTCAGATATCTGAAATGATGTCATCCCTGAGTCCCCTCTTCTCAACAGAAAACAGTCCCAATTCTGCCCATTGGTCCTCATGACTCATGTTTTCCAGGCACTCGACTACTGTGGTCACTTCTCTTCTCAATCCTGTCACTGTCCTTTCTCAGATATGGGAACTAGAACTGTATACTATATTATATATCAATGGATCGCTCACAGCCAGTCAGTGAGGAAAACTGCTGCACCTCTCATCCTGCATACACCGTACAGGTCATCTGATGCATTCATTGAGCGTCTGATGTCAGCAAAATCACTATGAAACCAGGGAGGAACTCATAAAACAAAAAGTAGAAATCCAGAAATAAGAGATGTTTAAACTAAACCCATAATCATATTAGGGTGATCCATTGCCATATAATATGACTATGGGTATAGTCACTGTTGTCTCCTCCTGTTTAGCAAGTGTCTCTCACACTGGTTCAGCAGACAGAAATGCTCAACTGTGCTCTCTGATCCTCTTGCCCAACCAGCAAGCAAGGCACTTGTTAAACAGTAAGAGACACCAGATACTGTACCCATAATCGTGATACTAGATTGACCTGACCAGCAATCTGTACGGCAGAGCAGTAACCCCAGAGCTGCTCAAGAAGTTCCTGTACATACACGCCATGATTTTATTGGCTCTTGCTGACTGCTGCCCCACATTGTTGCCCCAATTAGAAGGAAAACACCGCCACATGAAAGAACCCTACCACCCGATGGACAACCCCCCATTTAGGGGTTTCAGTTAAAAAAAGAATTTGTAATTGCCTTTTGGCAACTTTATTTCCACTCGAAAAAACCTCCGTTGGTAAACAGTGGCCACTTTGCACAGCTCCGCTTCTAGTGTAAACGTGGCTCAGTGTGCTCACTTGTATGCATTCAGTGCAAGTGAGCCGCACTCACACTCGAAGTGGTGATGCGCAGCACGGCCATTGTTTACAGACAGGGCTGTTTTTTATGAGCGAAATAAATATGCCAAAAGGTAATTAAACAATTATTTTTTTAACTGAAACCCCTAACTGGGGGATTTATCCATCAGATGGTGGGATTCTTTCATTTTGGAGTGTTTTCCTTTAAAGATGTTGCTGATCGTTACCCACGGGACTTTTGTTCTGCTGGGTTTCAGTCATTTCTGTCTTCTTCATATAAATTGCTTTCCTATTTTTCTGATCTAGATGTATCACTTTACATTTTTCAGCATTGAAGTTCACCTGCCATTTTTCTGTCAGTTTCCCAAGCATGTCCTGGTCCCCCTGAATTTCATGAACCTCCCTCCCTAGCTGCCCTTCCTCTTTTAGTGTCATCATTTCTATATGATTGTTTTACATATATGTTATTGAAAATAAACATCAGCAGTGAAAATAATGCAAAATACCTTTAATATTTCCAAGGATCTGTAAACTCAGTAATTCGATTTTTTTTTATGTTCAGTGCTATGCTGTGTGGAGAAAGTGCAGAAGGGGTTACTCTGTGAGCCTCAAAGTAAAATGCTAACAGGCTTGACACAGAACTCCATATAAGAAACCTCTGGACATTAAGCCAGCACAGTTTCTCTACTCTGTGATCAGAAGGGAGCCCTCACTCTCACTGGATGCTCCCCCTTGATTAATTACTATAGTATCCAGGGTGATGAGTTGTTTCTTCTCTCTGAAGGCTGAATGATGCTTTTTCATCTGTTAATGTTTCTCTGTGCAGAGTGCGTCAGAAAGCTGCTGTAAACTGATGAGTGCTCTTTCACTTTCACTGAAATGAAAACATCCATAACAAAGTCTTCCTTGAACTGTTACAATGTACAGCTTTTGGAAAATCATGGGCTAAAGGGAATACCAAACTTTCCAAGTTAACAATCATATAAAGGATGGACGGTGGGGGGAAGGTTGAAAGATAGGCTTGGCGATCGTATTTGTGTGTCTCTGCATGCATATAAGTGTGTGTTTTGAGTTGTATGTACTGTATGTATTCATTTGTGTTTTTATGTTTTTATGTGTATGTGTAGGGGCATGCATGCGGGTGTGTATGTGTGTGTGTGTGTACGTGCATGCATGCATGCTGCGTGTGTGTGTGTGTGATGTGATGTGTAGGGGCATGCATGGTGTGTGTGTATATGTGTGTGTGTATGTGTGTGTAGAGGGTATGTGTGCATGCCTGTAACACGGCAAAAAAGGGAAACCTGAAATAAGGCAACATCATTGGACAAAACGCACCACATGATCAAAGTTAGAGTGGGGATTAATCACTGGTAATGCCCGCTCCAACTATTAATCATGGGGTCACCGGGTCAGGCTCTAGCACCACTAGCTGTCACAGCAGCAAACAGAATATACATCGCGGCGAAAACGCAGGATCTCACAGCACTGACACAAAGCCGAACAGTTCCAGTGAACAGAACTGTAAAAACAGAAACAACAACAACGCAAGTATTCCTGTAATATAATGCATTACTGCTTCTGAGTTTGCTTACTGGGGAATCATTGCAGGTTGGTGGTTGTAGGCACTCAGCCAAGACCCTCGTGCCACAACCCCTCCCAACCATGCATTAATTCCCCATCATAAGCCTCCTTTGTCGGGCATTAATGCTTACATGTATATGTGTAGGGGTATGCATGCATGTGTGTTTATATGAAGGGGTATGAATGCATGTGTGTAGAGGGTATGGAAGCATTGTGTGAGTGTAGGGGTTATGTATGAATGTGTGTGTAAGGTGTGTGTATGAATGCATGTGTGTAGAGGGTATTCATGCATATGTGGTGCGTAGTGGTATGCATGCATGCATGGGTGTGTGTGCATGTGTAGGGGTCTGCAAGCGCGCTTGTGTGTGTGTCTGTGTCTGTCTGTGTGAGATATGCATTCATGTGGTGTGTGTGTCTGTGTGTGTTTGGGTATGCATGCTCTGTTTTTGAGTCTCTGGAGGAGAGGTGGGGTGATCCATGGGGCATTGCATTTTTTGGAGCGGATCCTGGTGAAGGGGGTGAAAAGGTCACAAGCCTTACAGAAGGCCTTTGTGAAGTGGTCAAGAGCTGAGTCAATGTCAGGGGCACACTGGATAGGGGACCAGTCTAGCTGGGCTAGGTATTGTTTTAATTTTCTGAGGCTGCTGGGGTGTAAATGGTGGCGTAGAGTGGCCTGGGACACTGGCTTCAGAGTGGAGGATGACCAGAGACAGAGGACTGGGGAGTGATTGCTAAGAGAGTCGGGGAGGAGACTGACATCCCGGATTTTGTAGGGGTGGTTAGATATAACAACATCTAGGACAGTGCTGGTGCCAGGAGAGTGGTTGAATCTGGTGGGCTGGGTGACTAACTGGGACATATCCAGGGCAGCAAAGGAGTCCCTTATATGGGACTCCTTGTATGGGTTTCTACGCATGCTCGTGACTTCACCAGTTTTTTTATATTTTCACTCCAGATTTTCAACATTGCCATTTTTTACACCTCCCCATGAACAGTACAGCTGTCATTTTTCACATTCTGTTTGAAATGTGTTTTTGCACCAGTGGTGCCAAATGGCGCATTCGCTGTACAAAATCAGCTTTCCGCTAACAAACTGATATTGCCACCGTACATGAGGTGGGGTCACAAAAAAAACATGTTTAAAATTTGGAGTGAAAATACCAATGAACGCCTGGGACGTTAGGGTTTCTGACCATAACGCCCCACCCTGTAGAGATTGACAGGCATCAGGGGTGTGACTTGGGATTGTCGCCTGTAATACTCCTGCCATTCCACCCCCACCCACACCCTGCAGCCAATGACAGGCATCGAGGTGTGCCTTGGACTCTTTGGCCCCCAAGTTCACCTCATTCTCCAATACTGCACCCATCTCACTGTATTTCTAATGGAATGGGGTGAGCATAAGGCCCAAAGACTCCAAGGCACACTGTGACACTTGTCGGTGTCTGCAGGGTAGGGTTTGGTGAAATGGCATGGCCAGTATGCCTGATGACCCAAAGGCACATCCCAATGCCTGTCAGTCTCTTCAGGGTGGTGGTGGGGCTGGGTTCAGTTCAATACTTCACTGCCATTCATATTATGCATCTCTCTAACTCCAACACTACCAATGCCAATGCCAGCAAGCAAACATTCGGCATTGACAAATGCTTGTTTCAAGTAAAGTCCTATAATTTGCCAGAACCATGATTACACCAGACGTGTCTTGAAAAATTGCCACTTTGCCAGGAGAACTCATTGCAAAGTGGCAAAGAGGGAACTTTGCAAAGCGTATCGTAAAGGCTAATTTTGCAACTTTGCCAGAACTTCACCAGTGAAGTAAAACTGCTCAACCTCTCAACCAAAAAGCAATGCACAAATCATGAACAGCTGCTAAGCTCACAGGAAGGACATGAGACTAAGGGACAAAATCTCAGGGAGACTAAGGACAGAGAAAAAGAGGTTAGTCATAAGGGGTTACCTTATTTGCTCATGTTCATATGGCAGTCCTGGGATTCAAATCTGGGTCACCAGGTTCAAAGCTCTGTACTCTAACCGGTAGTCCATGGAAACTGTGAGAAGTGGGAGAAGCTGGTGACAGGTATTGGTTGGATTTTAAGAACTAAAATATGAAAGTTACCAGAGACCCAATTGTTGGGAGACTTTTAATGGGATAAACTGACTAAATATAGACATACTGTGTACTGTATCTATTTGCTGTACTGATCATACAACAAAGAAATGTGCAATTAGAAAATGTTTATTGGTTTTATTTGTTGTTTGACTCGGAAGTGGGAACTTGCTCTGTCCTTACATCTTCTGACTAGTCAAGCATTTCCAGTGTAGCAGTCACCAGCATGAAGGCCGCAGCAGGAGGGTGCCATACAGTACATTGTTGTTAGCATGGGAGTTGGCAGTCATATGCTACACCACCTCAGTTACTTCCATGCTCCTCTGTGCTGGGTGGCTGTCACAGTTGGGTTGCTCACCCCCTACTGTAGGTATGCCCATCTGTTTATGTTTACTGTGCCCAAGTATTTCCTGCTGTAAAGTTTTATATGATTAACCCCAGCCCCTAGCATAGTGACCAAATACAGAGTTTACAATCCACACTCTTCTTCTTAGCAATCCTACCATGCCTGCACTACACTGTTTAGCTTAATAGTGATTTTGTTTACAGCTGTGGTTATAAGTCTAATTGCATGCTGTACTTTAACTAACATATATGTTGAAGCCCACATTTAATGCTATGTTACCCCTTTGATTCTGGAATTTGTTGCTCACTGTTAATCATAGTATATCACCGCCATCCGCACTGAGATTCTACTACTGTTTTAATTAGTACTGATATGTAATCATCATTGGTGTTTAATATTCATTCAGGTTTGACGCTCACTCTGGTTTTTGATCTGGTATCAGGACTATATTATTTCACTAGGTGCTTGATGCATTTCAAACTCCTGGATACTTGGCCTCACCCCTTCTGTACTCTGTTTCACCTTCTCACACTGTGTGGGTCCACCTCCTACCTCAATAGTATTTCTCTTTGCTGCACCTTTCTATACCTTATATTCCTAGCTCTGCTCCTGCCCATAACTAAGCATCTCAATTAACACCTCATTCCTTCCTATATTCCCCTTCATCTCCCAATTTATCTCCTTGTTATCTATCCCCCTCCCACTCTTACTTACCTAACTCTTATAATTCCTCTTCACTTCTCTTTGCTCTCCATTTTCATCTGTCCTCCATTTGCCTCATTGTTCCATGCTACTTGTTTGCCTACTTCTCTTCCCCTACATGTTCCCTCCACTCCATTCCTCTACCTTCACACTCTTCATCCTCCTTACACCCTCATTCTCCCAGACCTGCACTTCTACCACTATTCTCTTAATCCTGCCTCATTAGCAGCAGACCTCGCCATTTCCTGATTTCATGAATTAATTAATCTGGAGATTGATCTTAAACACCCCTCCACAGTACACCCCTCTCTTTCCTCACCATAAAAAGTTCCTACTCCCTTAGATTTATAATTGCCGTTCTAATTCTGGTGTCAGAAAATGTCAGTCTCTACCCTGCCCACACTTTCTATCTTGCTTTCCTCGTCACAACTCCCAATTTAAAATCCTACACAAAAGTGAAAAATCAAAATTCAGCATATGTACAGTAACAACACAATTTGAAAAAATGCAAAGCAAAAAAGAAAAATAACTTGCTAACTGCCTCTTACTCTGAACAACTCTATGGCGTGCCTCCTGTTGCACTCCTGTACATATATGAATGTTGTTTTTATATCACCTCTCTCCCTTCTCGTTTCCCAAGAGCACATATTGAGACTCTCCAATCTCTCCTCATTGGACTTACCCTCCTGCCTCCGAATCATTTTCATTGTCCTAATCTGTATGGTTTCCAGCCTATGGTATCTTTGTATTCTCTCAGATGTGTGTTCCAGAACTGCACACAGTATTCCAGATGTGGTTGAACCAGTGACCTGTATGGTGGCAGTTTTACTTGCCTTCTGTCACTGCTGAATCCCCAGTAATGCATCCTAATATTTTGTTTGCCTTCCCATATGCTCTACTGCATTAGGAAGAGGTGTTTAGGCTATTGCTACCTAGTACCCCAGCTCCCGCTCCTCCTCTGAGTACTCCATCCTTATCCTGTTAATGCAGTAATTTATAGGTGAATTTCTGCTACCTAAGGGCTCAATGCATGAATGTGTGGGAAATGTGCAGAAATGTGACCTACACTTGGTGCACAGCTGCGCGGCATGCAGGACCACTGGAATATGTGGAATGTACAAACAGACATGTAATCCGCACAGCACAAGAGGGCAGTGCCACGTACAGTGCCTTGCAGAATGCATAGACACAATGTGACCACACCCCATGACCCCATCATATATGGACAAATGCATCACTCACTCACTCACTAGATAAATGTGGAAGTGAATATCAACTGCATTGGAGCAGGAAAGACAATGGCAAAAAACAGTGCCCCCATGGAGCAAAGCATGCAAAGGAATGCGGAGGGTGAACCAGAAATGCAGATGACTGGGTCAGCACCCATAGGAGGCCATGGCGGGGGCATTGGATGGGCCTGGTCCTCCAACTTCACCAGGCCCCAGGTCACCTCAATTGTGGCTGAGATTAGCACACACCGTGCCCAGCTATATGGTGCCCTCACACGGTCCACCCTCATGATGGTGAAGACATGACTATGGCTAGATATCCAGGCCACTGTGAACACTGCAGGGCCAGATGCCCTACCCTGATGGTGATCAAACACAATTGGTGAGACCTGAGGATGGCCATCAAGAAACACCTGAGTACTGGGGCACGGGAACAGTGTGGCACTGGTGGCGGGTCACTGGCACCAGATACCCAGATCACCCCCATCGAGCGGACGGTGGCACACACTACAACTGCCATGAGCATCCATGAGAAGGCAGAGGGCATGGACACACTAGCAGGTGAGCATGGCACACGAACACAACCAAGCCATGTTGAAACACAGGCCATTCTCAGAGACCCTGATGTGTTACCATTGTACCTACAGGGCATGCCCATGATGCTGGACATAGTGGTGAAGTTCTGCGGGACCTGTGCCTGCACAACGTACCCAATGACAGCAGGCAAGGACAACCGAGGTAGGAGGGCTCCACAGGCAAGTATGGCATGGAAAGTGGCACTTGACAAGCAGCAGACCAGTAATCACACCCTCTGGATCCCCCTAGGTTGAAGAAAGGCAGACAAAGCCATGTCCCCCTACACAGCGGACGACACCACCACTGGAGGTGACAGCAATGGTGCAGAGAGACCAGCAGAGTGGGACCCTGATGATGGAGGAGAGGAGCGCCACACTGCCATGCATGGCAGCACCCATGGGATGCATTGCAATGCACATAGGGCATTAGTGACCCATGGCACCTGTGTGCAACCTGGCCAGTGACATGGAGGTGCTGAACACAAGTTGTGCACAGCCAACCATGACAGCGGTGACAAGGGACCATCCACCCATCTGGCAGGGCAACCCTGTCCATAGTAGTGCAGGACCGCCAATACACTAGCTGAGGCAGCTTAAGGTCAACTGACTCGAAGTAAAATGGTAGAGCAAAGAGGCTATCATGGAACTGACATTGGTAGCACATACCATGGGGTGTGACATAAAAGAGATAGCAAGAACACAGGTCTGCACCATGGAAATCTTCATGGCGTGGGGAACACTACCATGATGCCACAGCACAGGCCATAGCCTAGCCCCCTATGTGGTAGTACAGAGCAGCATGCCAGGTGTGACACAGGGAGAGGGGTACTTCGGCATCTGTAGCACAATCGTCCCCACCACTGCCAATGATGAGCATGTCACAGACACTGTGAGCCCCCGCACCATGGACACACCCGGCAGTGAGATGCAGGACACTGCCATGGAGGACAGCCAAGCGGATGAGGGGTGGAGCGAGGACCAGAACCCTGACAGTGTAGAGGGCAATGTACCTGAGAATGCCACTGGGTCACACAATGCCACACAGCACAGGGGTAAGGATGCAAGGGTACTGGGACCTGCAGCCAGAAGTTCGACACAGTCTAGGGTGCAACAGCAGGCAGCGCCACACACCTCACCATATCCACAAACACAGATGGGCCTGTGATGCCACATGGGACCAGCCGTGGAGCACACTGCACTCACACACACACACACACACACACACACACACACCCCGGCACATGACACCTACCCAGAAGCCATCCGGCATGGAGCCAAGCTCCCAGACCCAATGAATCCGGTATGTATGAGTCATGGCATGACCCAAGGAACTTCACACACACGTCTGTGAACAGACATGTGACATCACACACCACCTGGCAGTTGATGCTGTGGAAGCTTTTATGGTTCCGGTATGCCTCCTAGGACATCAATGGTGTCAGGATCACAACGTGCGTGCCATACACAGCACCAACCATGTTGGGCATGGCATGCATTGTGAAGAACACCTGCTTCATGGAACGGACCTCACCCTCAATCATGGACATCTGTATATGTTCCCACATGTGCTCCAACACAGTGTCCATGATCTAAGCTAGTGCCCTGGATGCTGATGACTGGCTAACACCAATGACATCACCCGCCATGTATTGGAACAACCTGGTCATGTAGTATGTGAGGGTGCACATTATCTTAATCTCGATGGTCAAGGCCCTGGAGCGGTGTGTCCATGGTGTGACTAGGTCGCAGATGAGGTTGCACAGTCAGAACTGTTCAATATAGTGAGTCTCCTGTAGCATAATGCCAACCATGTGTGGACAGAACTCTCATTCACATGGATGCAGGTGCCCACCTCTGCTATGTTCTGCATTTAGTAGGTGTACATTCATCAGCACATACTGCCATCACTCTGGTAGCAGCAAGTACAAGGAACAGTGCCTCAGTGCTGTGTTGCTCACTTTATGCATCACAGGTTCGATGTGCATTGCAGATATGAAGCCGCATGTGCATTATAGCCCTTCAACAGCATGTGGCACACACCCTTCCATGGCCATGTCACACAGGTGGTGGCCAGATGGGTGGTGCTGCCTTCAGCAGTGATGGTACAGGGCTGGATCCCACTGGATGCCTTCATGCACAACCACACAGGATGATGTCTCCAGGCACGGTGTGTTGTCCATTCCACATGGCACATGTCTGGTGACTGCATGCAGCACGCACACGCAGATGGGTACCATTGTGCAATGCCATGCCATGGCCCCGGTACACTCACACAGGGGGCCAATGGTGCTGCATACATTTCTGTGACATGTACACGTACGGCACCCAGTACATTATCTCTTTTTGGTGTCTTGTCCTCCAACCGGTCAGAGCCAGCTGGCTGATGTACATACTGCTGTGTCCACACCCAGTGTACTACTAATGACGGGTCACTGTCCATTACAGTTACTGTACCTTATTGTTGTGTATGGTGCCATTCTGTGGACACATGTACAGGCAGTGGACTGTGATGTGACTGTATGCAGACCACGGCCAGTATTGCACAGGCCTGTGCACATGTGTGCATGACATACTGTCCCCATATGCCATGCAGCATTGCCTTCAATTGGTATGGGTCACCCATGTGGGGTGTGCATGTGTTACTGCATGCATGGACATGTGGCACATGCAGTCACACCCAGGCCAGCAATGTAAGGTGCATGGTCGGGTAATGACATATCTCGCAGGGACAATGGAGACATTCCCCCAGCAACTGTGACAGGTTATGGAGAATGACTCCTTGGACAGTGGAGGCTATGGCCAGCTCTGGGCTGCAACTGCAGCTACTCCGGTAGGTACTTCACGGGCCACACATCTGTCGGAATGAGGGCAGGTGTGGGTGTATGGGTTTCAGCCTGTTGGAGTGTGTACTAATACTTTCTTTCCTTCTGTCTCCCATCCTCCACATGCAGGACAATATAGGCATGCCATCCAGCATCTAGTTGTGCTGGCAGGAGCAGGGTGATGGTGCAGCAGTCATGGTCATGACCCCACGTAACCTGTACCACATATGCTGGGCAAGGGCGATGCCTCTGTACCTCTGGTGGCAGGACATGGCTAGTGTGGTGCATTATGATGAGGAGCTGGGCTCTGTGGACCCACAGACCCTGTGCAGGGTCAATGAACCATCACGGGTAAGTGTCCACTGGCACACCATTGTCATGCTGTGCAGTATATATCCGGGGGGGCCTCACATGTCCCGCCTGAGTCACAGGGATGCATGTGACCCTCATGGCCGGACTGCGTGGTAACCATGTGGTGTTCCTGTCATGGGCCTGTGTGCCTACCCAGCCTTTATGGTGTGACCACCATCCTCGGTGGTACACTTTGGTGGTCATGTCCGTGCGGCCACTGTGGTGTCTGTATTGCTGGGGGGGCTTGGATGCATCACTGTGTGTCCATGGAGGGGAGGGCATGGCCCAATACATGGTACTAATTGTTTCTCTCTCCCTACAGTGCTCCAGGGGTCCCATCCAAAGGATGGTCCTGCTGCGGGTGGAGTGGCCCAGGGACATGCCGGGTGTCAGCAGACTGCACAAGAAGCCAGATGATGGTGATGATGATGACGAGGAGGGGAAGGATGATGTTGCCACCAGGCGTGCAGGGCTGCTGCTCAGCCATGTGTGCCCATCGTCTAGCAGAGTGCCACTGTCAGGAACATCTGCCTTGGGACACTGAGGGCTGTGTTGTGGGGGTTCTCTGGCTGTTATGGGGGGTTCTTCCTGTATATTGGAAGGCATGGCAACCACCAGATGTGACGTGTGAGGGAGCACATTAGAGCCATGTCACACACCATACAATCCCCCCCCCGCCCAGCCACTGATGTAACTTGTGGTGGAGAATGGGGATGCGTGTAAATGGAGACACAGCAGAAACACAGACAGCTCAATACACTCGGAGCAGTGCAGTGCTCAATTTGCCGCCATGGTGTAAACACAGTTATTGTAATTCAGCCTACAGCACTGGATGGATCAATAGATCTGCAGGTTTTGTGTACTTGATCTGTACTTTGAATTAGTTACTCTCATGCTGCACTTGTTGATTGGTGTTAGGATGAGTTAGAAACCTGCATGTGGTTGATACATGCAAAAGTATTTAAAAGACTTGTAGCTTGATGTAAAGCTTCACCCATCCATGATGAAGAGGTATCGGTCTGTGAGGAAGGCGACATGCAGTACTATTTATGGGAGACCTTAATCTAAGTGACATAAACTTGGAAATGCATACTGCTGCCCCTGTTTCAGTAAACTATTGTATTTATGGGTAAGGGAACATTTTTTAACCAGGAGTAGCACACTAAGCAAAAGCTTGTTTCCAGATGCGACTTGGGAGCACAAGGAACTTAAGTGACTTGCTCAGGATCACACAGTATACACCTAGGTGGCTGTGGGATTCAAACCCAGGTCTTCAGATCTGCAGCTTAGAGCCTTAACCCACTGTGTTATACTGCCTGTTGACTTATGTCAACATTTGAACAACTATTAATACACCAGTATATGACAGAAGCCACAAGAGGTTCCAGCATTCTAGATGTTACCCTGGGCACTCCTAATCTAATCTGAATATTAAAAACTGTCACATTGACTCCCTCTTAGCACAAGTGATCATAATATGATCTGGCTCAAAATCAATTTTATGAATGTCAGGCATAATAGCAAATCATATTTCTATCTGTATAAGGATGCCAATATAAATCAAATAAACAGAGCTCTTTCAAATATAGACTGAGATACAACACTGCATAACTGTGACACAGAAGCAATGTCAAAATCAACACCATCATACTAAATCTCAGTAATAGTTTTTTTCCAAAATTTAGAAAGTCTAATAATAATAAAAAATCAAGGCCAAAGTAGCTCAACAAAAAAATAGCAAGACTTATTACTAAAATACATATAAACATTTAGAGCCTTCAAATATCCCAGACTCCAATTATAAGGAAAAAATACAAAAAAAATGCAAAAACCATAGAAACATGAAATCAGAAAAGCTAAAAGTAAAATGGAGCTAAGCTTGACTAAGAATGGTACTCAACAAAATAGCAATGCTTTTTACGATTACATAAACTCCCTAAAAAAGTCAGGATGTAAAGTGGGTCCACTACTCTGTAACAGTGTAACTGTTAGTAAAGTTGATGAGATAGCTGACCTATTTAATAAACATTTTTGAAACATCTATGCACAGAAGGAGAAGTTAACTGAAGTGATTAGCACAGACACCAGTAATAATAATACACAGTAGTAATCTCTGAGGAAGAAATCAACACAATGATAAATAATACTAAAGCAGACTGCTTGACTGGCCCTGATATGACAATGGCTTCTCCCAGGGTTAGTTTCTCCAAATGTTTAGGGATTTCTAATACCGTGGCAAGAATGGACCCCATTCTTTAGCCAGGGCATATTCAAAACTCAAGAAATTAGTACTGTATTAATCTTTGATGTTTGCTGAGACCAGTGTGATCAAGCTTATGTCTTGACAACTGATGTGCCCACTTAAACTGCTATTTGAAAACAAAAATGTGGGTAAAAAGACTGATGATAATTACCAAAATGATGACCCTGTGTTCATAAAATGTAACGTTGTCTCATAAAAGTGTAGTGTTTTAATATTTTTACACCAAATTGTCAACATAGCCTTGTTATGGCCCTGCATCATGATAAAGGGCAGAGAAACATTTAATCTCTTGGCCTAAAGGTGATTTTGCACAGGGAATGTGAAACCACTTTTGGGGCAAGAGTTGAAAAATGACAGCTATCCCATTCATGAGGTGCTGTTCAGAAATGGTTATGTTGAAAATGTGGGGTAAAAATATTAAATATTACCAAAATTAAGAGCCTGAATTTGCAAAAGTCAACATAGCCTCATAATTTTCTCCTGATAGTGTCAGAGATGGTGTTCATACTTGGTAGTCTTTTTGTGAGCTAGTGGCTGTTCCTGAGACTGCCATTTAGATTCAAACTTTGAAATGGTGGTGAGGTGAATAATTCTGGATAGGGAAATGAGCTGTCATATTTCATTTTTTTTTTTTTGTTGTTTTGATGGCAAAAAAACGCATCATTCAGTCTCTCACATAAACATTTGCAAAACATAAGAGGCATGATCCACAAGTCATCAACATGTGCACTATGCACAGGAGTCTGTGACAGAAAAGTCAGTATAGAGTGAGAGACAGAGCCACAGTTTATAAAAGGTAAATATACTGAGAGCCCAGAATAACACCGATCAGCCCTCCTGATGCCAGAATTTTAGGATGACCTATATCATTGTATACTAGTTGCTACTATATGAGGGAACCAACTAAATGATTCCTAAACGTTTTTTCCTTAATTCATATCGGGAGGGAAAAAGTGAACTCAGAAGACAATTTTAAGGCAGTAGAGGGGTGGGGTGGCGGGGAGAGGGAAAGACTGGGAAATAGGAGAGCTGCAAAATTATACTAAAGCTCTGATACCTATTGTGAAACCTAATGTGGACCTAATCTGAACTTAATAACAGCAGTGTCATTTTATAGATACAAAAGATATTGATATTGCTCATAAAGTGTAAATTAGTACACAAAAATATAGGTCAGCCTCTAAGTCTGGCATCAGGATGGCTGCAAACATACACATAGTTTTAGCTATGTCACTTTTATTGAAGTGTGTTTTTTTGCATATTCAAGAATTAAGCACCAGCTCAGTGGCATTGAGGCTGAGGTGCTGGACGCCCTACCTCAAGCCATACTGGGTGACCTGTGTCTGGAACAAATGGCCACTCCAGGGTTTAGGAAGGAGAAGGATTGAGCATCCGTTGGACTGCTCTCCTTCTCCAGGGTGGGGGGACACTAGCTGTTGGTGCTCCACTGGCCCCTAGAGGCTGCTGGGGGGCAGCGCGCTGAAGCTACAGCTAAAGGGGAGGAGACAGGCAGATGCTTGGTAAGAGCACATGTGGTAGCATGCACGTGCTCACTGCAGGCGTCATTGCATGCCCTGCCTCCTCACAAGGGGAGAAAAGCGGAAAATAGCTCCAGCTGGATGACATGGTCCCCACAGCACCACCTCTGAGAAGGCACCTCCTTGGCATGGATCCATTTGGGGTGGGTTGAGTCACTCCCTGCCACCCTGCCACAAAGGATAAGTCATGGGGTGCACAAGGGAGGGGGTCTAACCTTCGGGGGAGGACTGCACTGGGGGACAACTGAAGGCAGAAGCTGGGAGCTCGGAAGAAATAATACATCAAAAAAAAAAAAAGAATTAAGCACAAACACCTTATGAGATTTGAATATTTCACATCATTGTCACTAAATGTAGTAAGATAGTGACACCTGTAAGAATTTAGAAATATACCAAAATGATCAAGCAGTGCAGCCTCAGCGTACTTGGAGCTTCCACATGGCTGAACAGTTCTAAGGAGATTTGATATAATACAATCAGTAGTTACAATCAGTGGCTGTATATGAAGGCAGGTGAAACTGGAATCTTGGGATTTACAGTCTGGTAGTGTTATGAAGAAGAAGTCCCAAAAAAGAGATATAATATTGGAAAATTAAACATTTGGACATACCCCTCTATATTTGAAGGACTCAACTAAAGCTTTCAAAATAGCACTATTTGTGCATGTAGGAGATATGCCCATGCATTGTTGTGTGTGTAATAAATTGCAGTGCAGGAACAAAGAATTATGTACCTGTTAAGAGAGCATCTCTAAATTAACGTTCAAACACCTGTTAACATGGTTAATTTAATCTGCTCATAATTTTTGAATAAAGTGTGTTTTAAGGGCCCTTGCCAGTAAATGGCATCACATGAGTAAACAAAACATGCACAGCCTGTATGACTACCTGCTTTGGCAGTAGGAGGAGAGCAGTGAGACAGGACAATATTTCAGGTGCTGCAAACCTACAGCTACTAATCCACTTCAGAGTTTTCACTGCTTTACATGCCTCTTGTTTTATTTTTTTTATTTTGAGATAAAATTAATAACATATAATAGAGATCTTATTTTGTTGTTACTGTTATTAGCACACTTGACATTCATTTGCATAATAATAAAAGAGTTTATTCATTGCAAAAATCTTGGCACTATGCTGTCTTAATGTAATACCATGCTTATCATAATTTTTACAATGTTATTTACACATTCCTTAAGTTACTGTAGTTATTTGAATAATTAACAGTGCTTCACAGGTGTTGCTAACAGTTGTTTTTAAATAGCATGATATGCTTATCTAAAGGCTTGGACTAAATACGTAACAAGTGCAGATTTTCTTTGCTTAACCCTCCAGGTTAGTATTTTATAATATGTACATTGCAATCTCTTTTAAGTGCATACCTGTAGGCATAATAATTCTAATTTGGAGGTCAAGCAAAGAAAATATACACTTGTTACAGATTTAGTTTCAGACTTCTGATATGCATACCATGCTAATAGAAAACAAGTTAGCAGCACTTGTGAAGCACTGCTTTGCATATAGATAAATGCAGTAAAGTACTGAATTTGTGACTAACAATGTATAAGCTATCACAAGCAGGCTATTTTAAAAAGAGAACCTAGCACTGCCGTTTTAGAAAAGAAACACAGGTTCTTACACCAATAATATTTGCCACAGCAACAACTTAAAATGTTTATTTTTTTAATCGCATGCTGGAAGTTTATATGTCACGTTTTTAAAAAAGCTGACATAACATGGACTAGAAAAAATTCAGGAAAGGGGGTTTCAAAGAAATTGCGAGAAGCAGAGACTTGATGCATGCAATAATGTACATACCTGTAGGCATAATAATTCTAACTTGAAGGTTAAGCAAAGAAAATGTATACTTGTTACAGATTTAGTTCCAACCTTCAGATCAGCATATCGTGATATTAAAAAACAACAGTCAGCAGCACGTGTGATGCATTGCTTTGCATATAAAGAAATGTAGTAACTTATGGAATTTTTGACTAACAATGTATATGCTATCACAAGCAGAGTATTGTATAAAGAGAAACTAGTACTGACATTTTAAGCAAGTTGTGACTCTAAGTTCAAAACCCCACTGAAATACATTGAATGGCATGCTTGTTTCTTCAGTTTGTGGCCCAGCTTTAAGGAGTGAAGATGTGTCTGCAGACCAGAAAGGATTATAGCATTGGACCCCAAGTGGGTAACTAAGGGCTTGGGGGAGTGGGGTGGTGGTTGCTGATTGGGAAGGTTTGGTGGGAAATCTGAAATGGCTCAAAAGACAATGATGGATGGTTTTCTTGCTACAGGTTAAAATAAAAATAATAAAAAAAAAACACGACCAAATGCCTGAGATGACTATCACAACACCGGGGAATTGGGCACCCCCAGTGTCACTATTATGTTTCTTGGGAAGGCGGGGTGCTGGGTGCTAAGAGTGAGGGTTGGGGGGGCAGAATAAAGTAAAACAAATAAATAAATAAATATAAAAAAGAGCCATGCATGCACAGTACTGGGGGAGGAGGGCGAGGATTCCTGCACTGGGAGATTGGGCACCCCCTAGTGCCACTGTCATGCTTTGGGGGGAGTGGGGTGGTTGGTACTGAGAGGGAAGGTTGGACAGGGAGAGGGCTATGTATTTCAGCTGTCATGGACCAATCGAAAGTAAAACAAAAAAAAAACAGTACGAGCTCAGTGTTCTGAGACAGAGGCTACATTTTTTACACCCTAACATGTTGTTGGTGTTCAAGGAATGCGGTAGTGCTTTTTTGAAAGCAAGAGGTCTGCAGGGCTCCACCCACTGTAGCCTTAAAAAGCACAAATAGTGGCAACGTCCTCAAGACTGGAAAATGGCCAACATAGTTCCACTATTCAAACAAGCATTTGCCAATGCCGAATGTTGATTGCTTATATGTGCTGCTTAGGTATTTAGAAGTGAAAGTACGATGCCTAAGAATTGTCATGTGCATCCACTGTGTCTTTCTGTTCAGTATTCACAGAAGAGAGGGAGTCGGAAGGACCACAGCAGTACAGCAGTTGCAAAGACGTGAAGAGGTGAACAATAGTCCATTCACAGGCAGAAGAATCCTGCAGAAGGTGAGTAAAGTGAAGGTGGACAAACTGATGGGACCAGATTTCATACACCCAAGGATATGAAAAGCACTGTGAAGGGAAATAGCAGTACCTGTGGCAGCCATGTTCACTGAGTCATTCAACAGAGGGGTGGTGCCAGAGAATTGGAGGAGGGCACATATGGTCCTTCTATAGAAATCCAGCAGTAGGGAGGAGGCGGGGAACTATAGGCTGGTCAGTCTTACTTCAATAGTGGGGAAGATCATGGAGACATTTGTGAAAGAAAGGATAGTGGGGCATGTAGAAGCCATGGGAGCCCAGGGCCATAGGCAACATGGATTCGCAGTGCGGAGGTCATGTCAGACAAATCTGGTTGATCTCTGTGGGCAACAAAGGAAGTAAATCAGGGTGGGGCAGTGGACAACGCTTACCATGATATAAGTAAAGGATGTGACACTGTCCCACATAGAAGGCTGATAAAGTAAAATAATAATAAGTTTATTTACTGTATATAGCGCTTTTCAGCATACCAAGGCGCTGAAAATATTGAACCACAACATCAAACACAAGCCAACACATATAAATAAATTCATATCACATTAACAACCATTGTTAAAATCAATTAATAAATACAAATAAAAATTCAACAGAATAAAATTACTTAAACATCCAAAACGGTCAAGCATCCAAAAATGACATTTGCCACAAATAAGTTTTCAGATTTTTCTTGAATTCCTCCACGGAGGTGCACTCCCGTAACCGGCGTGGTAGAGAATTCTGAGAGGAGCAGCATATGAAAAAGTTCTACTGCCAGAAGATTTCAAACTCACTCGAACTCTCTAGCAACCCTCGCAGCTGAGCGGAGCGATCGCCGTGGTGGTAAGGACCAGAAGTTCTTTCAAATAGGCTGGACCTTGATCGTGAAGGGCTTTAAATGTCAATAAAATGACTTTATAGGTGATCCGCCACCGTATAGGCAGCCAGTGCTGTTCGTGCAGCACCGGGGTAATATGGGAAGACCTACTTGTCCCCATCAAAACCCGGGCTGCAGCGTTCTGCACCAGCTGAAGGCGGTGGATTTCAACCCCAGAAAGCCCAAAGTAAGTAGCTGACTAGGGTGGGCATGGGGGAAGGGTGATAAAGTGGGTTAGAAACTGGGTAAGAGACAGGAAGCAGACAGTGGTAGTAAATGGGGCACAATCAGGGGAGGGGGGTGACCAGTGGGGTGGTACAAGAATTGGTCCTGGGGCCAGTCCTGTTCAATGTCTTCATTAATGACATTGCAGAAGGGGTGAAGGGAAAGGTCTGCCTGTTTGCAGATGACACCAGGATCTGTAACACAGTGAATACCCCAGAGGGGGTGGAGACAATGAGGAGAGACCTGGGGAAGGTTGATAAATGGTCTGAGGACTGGCAACTGAACTGTACTTCAAAAAAGTGCAAAAGTATGGACCTGGGACACAGAAACCCTGGCGATAGATAGGTACAGAATGGGGTGTGGGGGTTCTTATCTCAGATGACCTGAAAATGTCAAAGTGGTAAGGCATCTGAGAGGGCCAGTGACATGCTGGGGTGCATAGGCAGGGGTATCACCAGCATATGGAGGGATGTAGTGATGCCATGAAATAAAACCATGGTCAGGCTTCACATGGAGTACTTTGTGCAGTTTTGTAGGCCACACCTTCATAAGGGTATTAACAGGCTGGAGATGGTCCAGAGAAGGGTGTATGAGATGGTACAGAGCTTGCAACGCAAGACTTATGAGGAGAAATTTAGGGACCTCAATATGTACTCACTGGAAGACAGGAGGGAAAGAGGGGATGTGACAGAAACATTCAAGTACCTGAAGGGAATAAATAGAAGTACTGAGAAGCAGGAGACAGCTGTTATAGGGATATGTGCCAGCTTCTTTGTGATATTCTTTTATTCTTATAAATCTGTAATGTCCAGTATTTCAGTAACCACATCATCACATTGCCTTCTTTAGGCAATTTTATGCTGAATGATGCCTGGTATCAGATGGCAGACAGAGGACTCACCAGATTGTGTTGCCATTTAAAAAACTTCATGGAGTGTTCTTTTACTGGTAAGCATTTTGGAAAGCTGGTGAAGGTCTCACAATTTTCATTATGATTTTACCTCCTTATGTCTGTCCCCTTTGGTCCCCCATCCCCACACCCCAACAGTCATCAGTGGCCACAGCTTCAGCCTTCTTCTTGCCAGGATGGTGGGTGAGAACCATCGAAAACATACATGTTGCAGGCACATAAGCACTGCTTGTGCCACCTAGTCTGCCCATTTCCCTACCTGATGGATAAGCTGCAGATTCTAGTTAATCAACAGCTTACTTCCTCCTACCCCCAGTAGAATTGCCTTATGTCTGTCTGTGAGCAGCTGCCTTCAGTCTGTGAAGTCTGATGTCTTTCAGTGCCGCTTATTGGTCATCTTTCAACACAGGTGAGGCACTGCCAGCCCAAAAGTAACTCAGAACAAGCAGGTTCAAAGTGGGGAAGAAATGGAGTGAGCAAGAATCAAGTACTCATTCCGATGCAGTGTTGATTTTAAGATCAGCATACTGGTGTGGACACTGCAAATAGAACCCCAGCTCTTTAAGCAGCCTTATGAAGCGTAAAGGCTTCTCGGAAGCACTAGGGTTTATTGCAGTGTAAGTGTCCTGCATCTAATTCAGTAACGTACTGTAGCTTACATGTGGATGTATGGTAGGCCCAACTTTAAATAAACACTGCGCCTGAATTAACACATGATGTGATAGAAACATAGAATTCGGCAGTAGAAAAGGACTGCTCAGCCCACCCAGTCTGGATAAGTTTTCTCTACCTACATGTAAGTCCTGCCTGTATATGTTTGTGCATGTCTTATTCTGCCTGCGTCCATCAGGATCTCCTTGTGAATGAGCTTGCTTAATGGATTTTTCCTGCAATGAACTTGAACCTACTCCATGTCCATGGCCCTATTGATCTCCGTTGACCTTCTCCTTCTCCTTTCTGTAATATACCCCTATGTTTATCCCATGCATGCTTAATTCCTCCTACCATTTTTAGCTTCCACCACTTCTCCTGGCAGTTTGTTCAAGACATCTGCCACCCTTTCAGTGAAGAAATATTTCTTCACATCTATTCTGAATGCCCCCCCCCCAGCTTTATTGTATGTCCCTTTGTTTGGGTGCTCATCCTCATTTGAAGTAAACTCCCCAACTGTACCTTCTTTTCCCCTGTGAGGTATTTTGTAGGTCTTGATCATGTCACCGTTTGGCCTCCTCTCTTCCAGAGTGTACATGTGGAGATTCTTCAGCATTTCCTTGTAGGGATTCCTGTGAAAATTCTGAACCATTTTAGTTGCCTTCCTGTGGAAAACCTCAACCTTATGTCCTTTCTGAAGTGTGGACTGTAAAACTGGACACAGTACTCCAGCTGGGGGTATACCAGAGAGTGATACAATGGCAGCACAACATCTCCCGTCCTCCTACTGGAGATGCCAGTCCTTATGCACCCCAGAATTCAATTTGCCCTGCCCATAGCCTTGTCACACTGTACAGCCATATTGAGGTCCTCTGATATAATAACCTCAAGGACCCTTTCATGTCTAGTGAGTATCTGTACCTCCCCCATCCTATACCCAGCATCTGGGTTCCTGTGCCCTAGGTACATGATTTTACACTTGTTGGCATTGAACCCTAAATAAGTAAGAAAATGGAATTGATTTGAATAAATTGCAGGCTTTTGAGCAGCTTTTTGGGGAGTGTGTATGTGTGTGTTTGGGGGGCTAGGCTGTTGTACCGGCAGTGCCTCCAAAAATGCCAACTTCCCACCCCCTCACACTGCCTGCCCAAGTACTCAAATCTCTCCCTCACTACTTCCACAGTGTCCCCCAAGTCATTTGTAGCTGCATGCAACAGTAAATGAGGTTTCTTCTTCCCCTCGCTGCACGCTTGAGCAGTGTGTTGTCCTGCCCCTCTTGCACTCAACCTGGGGACAGCTTCAATCCAAATATGGGTGTGCCTTTCCCCCTTTCCACCCCATCTCACCCATTTCAGTATAGAATCCCCCAGGACGAGTACCCCCACCTCTACACACTTTCCTTCTAATGCCCTTCCACCACCCCTATTCGCTCTTTCCTCCTGTCCCTACCCCGCCTAACTGCACCCTATAGTGACTCTGTATCTGTACCCTACTTCCACCTCGCCCCTTCTCTGACTTATTCCTCCTGTCCCCCTTGAACCCCTTCCCAGCCTGACTACTTCCTTCTGGGGTTCTCATGTCAACCTCCCTTCCTCCACTGCTGATTACCAGCCCCTCTCCTATCCCCGCTGTAGTCGATTTAGAGCCCCCATTCCCTTCTACCCCGATAGTGATGCCATCCCATCCTTTCCCTTCCTATAGCCTTCTTTCCTTCAGTTACCACCCCCTCCTTCCTTACTAGCCCACTTCTACCCTTTTGTCCTATCTATCTCTTCCCCTACCTGTTGCCATCCCTTTCATGCCCCACTTGTCCTCCCCTTCAGTATGTTCCTGCTCCTCCTCTCTGTCCCATAGCAGAGGTTCGAATCTATTTGTAATCGATACCTGTCCTATATCTCTTCCCCCTATCAGTTCCCTCTCCTACTTGTTCCCCTCCATGCCACCCCTTGTGCCTCCCTACCCGCAGCCATCTGCTGTCTCCCCTGGTACTCCTCGTGGTGTCTTCCTCCCCCATCAGAAGGCAGCCCTGGCATCACCTTGGGCACCCCCTTCCTTCTCCTCTCTTTCCTGCTAGTGCATCTGATACTGGAGTCAGTTTCAGTCCCTAGTTATTCTTCCTCTGTCCCCCTTTGCCATCCCCTATCCCCCCCCAGGATGCCTATCATACTTATCTGCCCTGCCATTTACACTCCTCCCTAACCTCCACAGTTCCTCCCTCAAACTAGCCAGTCATCTACAGACTATAGAACCCTACATCCTCCAAGCCCAGCCCAGGATCATGGCACACCCATACCCTGTACACCCCTTCACCCTTCCAAAGATGCCCGCCCTAGTGACATGTGGCACCTGCCCCATTGTGGGCCCCATCTTATGCTAGGGGCTCTTACTCCCAGGTTCTGTACCATACTACAACTGGTAGGCCCCTATTTACTCAAATTCCTGCCCCCCCCACACACTAGGCCCCCTACTGACCCCTTGCAGACGGGAGTAATTCAGGCTCAAATGTCATCCGTTAGACACTGTATTACTGTAGCAATCCTAAAGTCTCCTTGTCTGTTTTTCACCCCTCAGCTACCATACTTTTTGTTCTCAGCTCTCATATAGTTTCACTTAGCCCAGTTAAAAATCCTATTGCACTTGAAGTATTACTCAGTTCAGTTAGAGAAATAAACAGAATAAATAAATATGTATTATTACAGCAATCATAACAGTATAACGCAGTACTTAGCTCAGTTAGAAAAAGAAACAGAAGCAGTAAATCTGCATTATTACAGCAATAATAAAGCATCCAATCATTGCTTTGTCTACACTCCAGAGACCCTGCTGTAATAGAGGAACACAGTGGACACTGGGCTGGAGGGTGGGCAAGTGTGAAGTCCCGGCAGAGGTACATTGAGCTTGTTCACTCCCACTCTCTCACTCACTCACTCATTCTATTTCTCTCAACACTGCAGGCTGCCCTTTTGTACTGGGCTCCTGCTTGCATTGGTGCCTTTTTCTGCCCACAAAGAAATCTGCAGCAGTCTCAACAGAACTCCGTTGAGCTCGCTCACTACCTCTCTTTCACTTGCTCATTCTGTTTTTTCCCGGTGCTGCAGTCTGCCCTTTGTACTGGGCCCTGCCTCATGCTATGTCTTTTCTGCCCACAAAGAAGTTCGCACCACTCCCTGACAGAGTTCAGTTGAGCTCTGTCACCCCTTCTCTCACCACGCCTATCCTAATCTATCCCAAACACTGATTTCCCCAAAGTGATCATGTGTATTCCGTGACAGAAGCATGAAAACACATTTTGGTCAGGATGTGAAAAATGACAGCTGTACTATTCATAAGGAGGTGTGAACAAATGCCAGTGTTGAAAATCTGGTATGAAAATATTACTAATTTGCGAAGTTACAAGGGTGCGTGGAAACTGCACAACGCACACGCATAACACAGTCATTTTATGGAATTTCATCATAACATTTTCAACATACTGTAGGCATTTTAGGACCTTTGCTCATGAACAGTGTCACTGTGGTTTTCTTAATGTGTTCCGAACACTGATTTCCCACAGCGACCGCAGTATTTTGCACCGGAAGTGTGAAAACATATTTTGGCCAGGATGTGAAAAATGACAGTTGTACTGTTCATAAGGAGGTATTGAAAAATGCCAATGTTGAAAATGTGGAGTGAAAATATTGCAAATTTGCGAAGTTACGAGCGTGCATAGCAACTGCTCAATGCACGCTCATAAAACAGTCATTTTTGGGATTTTTTTCTACAAAATTTATTACTCAGCTCAGTTAGAGAAGTAAACAGAACAAATTAATCTGTATTACTAGAGCAATCCTAAAAGTATCCAATCATTGCTTTGTCTCCACTCCAGAGACCCTGCTGTAATATAGGACCACAGAAGACCATGGGCGGGAGGGTGAGCAACTGTAAAGTTCTGGCACAGCTCCATTGAGCTCACTCACTCCCCCTCTGTGACTCGCTCGTTCTATTTCTCCCGATGCTGCAGGCTGCCATTTTGTACTGGGCTCCTGCTTGCGTTGTTGCCTTTTTCTGCCCACAAAGAAATCTGCAGCAGACCCGACACAGCTCCGTTGAGATCACTCACTTTCCCACTCTCTCTTGCTCATTTTGTCTCTCCCTGGACAGCAGGCTGTCCTTTTTTACTGAGCTTCTGCCTGTGTTGGCACCTTTTTCTGCCCACAAACAAGCTCACAGCTGTCCTGAAAGAGCTCTGTTGAGGTCGCTCACTCCCCCTCTCTCACTCACTTATTCTGTTTCTCCTGGCACTGCAGGCTGCCTTTTGTACTGGGCTCCTGCCTCCATTGGTGCCTTATTCTGCCCACAAAGAAATCTGCAACAGTCCCAACAGAGCTCTGTTGAGCTCGCTCACTCCCCCTCTCTCACTCACTCATTCCATTTCTCCCAGCACTGCAGGCTGTCCTTTTATACTGGGTTCCTGCCTGCATTGGCACCTTTTTCTGCCACAAAGAAATCCGCAGCAGACCTGATACAGCACCGTTGAGCTCACTCAGTCACCCTCTCTCACTCACTTGTAGTGTTTCTCCCACCGCTGCAGGCTGCCCTTTTGTACTGTGCCTCTGCCTGCATTGACGCCTTTTTTCTGCCCACAAAGAAATCCACAGCAGTCCCGACAGAGCTCTTGTTGCATTCGTTCACTCTCCCTCCCTCACTCGCTCTCTCGTTCTGTTTCTCCCGGTCCCTGCAGGCTGCCCTTTTGTACCGGGCTCCTATGTTGGGGCCCTTTTCCGCCCACAAAGAAATCCACAGCAGTCCCGACAGAGCTCAGTTGAGCTCGGTCACTCCCCGTCTCACTCGCTCGATCTTAATCTGCCCAAACACTGATTTCCCACAGCGACCATGCTATTCTGCAGCAGGAGTGCAAACACATATTTTGGCCAGGATGTAAAAAATGACAGCTGTACTGTTCATAAGGAGGTGTGAAAAAATGCCAGTGTTGAAAATGTGGTGTGAAAATATTACTAATTTGTGAAGTTACAAGGGTGTGTGGAAACAGTTCAACGCACACTTGTAACCAGTCATTTATGGACTTTAGTCACCAAATTTTCAACATAGAGATTTTAGGACCTCTGCTCATGAACAGTGTCACTGTCATTTTATTAATCTGTCCCAAACACTGATTTTTCACAGCAACAGTTCTATTCTGCGCCGTAAGTGCGACAACACATTTCGGCCAGAATGTGAAAAATGACAGCTGTACTGTTTATAAGGAGTTCTGAAAAAATGCAAGTGTTGAAAATCTGGTGTGAAAATATTACTGATTTGCAAAGTTCCAAGGGTGCATGGAAACTGCACAACGCACGCTCGTAACACTGTCATTTTATGGACTTTTATCACAAAATTTTCAACATAGGCATTTTAGGACCTCTGTTCATGAACAGTGTCACTGTGGTTTTCTTAATGTGTCCCAAACACTGATTTCCCACAGCTACCACACTATTCTGCGCCGGAAGTGTGAAAACGCATTTTGTCCAGGATGTGAAAAATTACAGTTGTACTGTTCATAAGGAGGTGTGAGCGTATCCAGTCATCACTTTGTCTCCAATCCAGAGACCCTGCTGTAATATTGGACCACGGAGGACCCTGGGATGGAGGGTGGGCAACTCTAAAGTTCCGGCACAGCTCCATTGAGCTCACTCACTCCCCCTCTCTCACTCACTCGTTCTGTCTCTCCCCGCGCTGCAGGCTGCAATTTTGTACTGGACTCCTGCCTGCATTGGCGCCTTTTTCTGCCACAAAGAGATCTGCAGCAGTACTGATAGAGCTCTGTTGAGCTCACTCAGTCCCCCTCTCTCTTTCGCTCGTACTGTTTCTCCCACTGCTGCAGGCTGCCCGTTTGTACTGGGCTCCTGCTTGCATTGATGCCTTTTTCAGTACTCAAAGAAATCTGCAGCAGTCCCAACAGAGCTCTGTTGAGCTCGATCACTCCCTCTCTCTCACTCGCTCATTCCGTTTCTCCCGGCACTGCAGGCTGCTCTTTTGTACTGGGCACCTGCCTGCATTGGTGCCTTTTTCTGCCACAAAGAAACCCGCAGCAGTCCTGATAGAGCTCCGTTGAGCTCACTCACTCCCCCTCTCTCTTTCGCTTGTACTGTTTCTCCCACTGCTGCAGGCTGCCCTTTTGTACTGGGCTCCTGCCTGCATTGATGCCTTTTTCAGTACACAAAGAAATCTGCAGCAGTCCCGACAGAGCTCCATTGAGTTCACTCACTCCCTGTCCCTCATTCGCTCTCTCGTTCTATTTCTTCCGGCACTGCAGGCTGCCCTTTTGTACTGGGCCCCTGCACTGGGGCCTTTTTCTGCCCACAAAGAAATCCACAGCAATCCCAACAGAGCTCAGTTGAGCTCGGTCACTCCCCCCTCTCACTTGCTCGATCTTAATCTGTCCCAAACACTGATTTCCCACAGTGACCGCGCTATTCTATGCCGGAAGTGTAAAAACATATTTTGGTCAGGATGTGAAAAATGACAGCTGTACTGTTGATAAGGAGGTGTGAAAAAATGGCAGTGTTGAAAATCTGGCGCAACAATATTACAAATCTGCGAAGTTACAAGGGTACGTAGAAACTGCACAACGCACACTTGTAACACAGTCCTGTGATGGGCTATCATCACCAAATTTTCAACATAGGCATTTTAGGACCTCTGCTCATGAACAGTGTCACTGTAATTTTCTTAATCTGTCCCGAACACTGATTTCCCACAGCGACGGTGCTATTCTGCACCGGAAGTGCGAAAACACATTTCGGCAAGGATGGGGAAAATGACTGCTGTACTGTTCATGAGGAGGTGTGAAAAAATGCCAATGTTGAAAATCTGTTGAGAAAATATTGCAAATTCGCGTAGTTATGAGCATGCATGGCAACTGCGCAATGCATGCTTGTAAAACAGTAATTTTGGGGATTTTTTCCACCAAATTTGCAACATACGCTTTTTCAGACCCCACCTCATGAACATTGGCACTGTCATTTCGTTAATCTTCACGGTCAGCTTTGAAGAGCGCAGACGTGTTGCTGGTCCACTGAAGAACATTGCCGCTAGCTCCGGAGGTAATATGGGGTGGGGGGGTGGGGCTGGGCACGAGTGGAGGGAGCAGGTTGAGGGAGGGGCACAGATGGCGAGGGACTGTTTCTTCTTTTAGGGTTAGAAAGAAAAAAGACACCACAGGACTTTTTTTTTTCTGCAGGTACTTTTGGCACACTGGGGTGGGCTTCCAGCTTGCCATCTGCATGTTTTGGGGTGGAGGACTGGAGCCAATGGGGATTGGCACCCCCTGTCGGCACATACTGGTGTGGGGGTCTCTTGAGCTGAGGGGTTTGGGCACCCGCACACAAGAACTGGGGGTATGCCGATGGGGATTGGGCACCCCCCTTGGCAAACAGCCAGGGAGAGGGGACATGCTGCCAAGGGGGATTGGACACTCCTCGGCAAACAACACAAACCAACGGGAACTGGGGTCCCTGTCAGCAAACTGGTTAGGGAATGCAAAGGAGCCCTGCAATGATAGGTCGCTCCCTGATTGCAGCAGATGATGCTGCAATGATAAGGCCGCCCCTGATTGCAGCAGCTAAAATGTTTCAAGGTGGTGACACACTGGCTGAACTAGTGACAGCAGCAGCATGCCACCCCATTGGGGACAGCGGGTCAAGCCTCAAAAGGCAGTGGGGGCACTGGCCACAAGAGTGCCATGCCTCCACAACCTGCTTCTGCAGCAAGCTGCTGCAACATGTTTCTTGCACATGTGCACAATCAACATAAAAAGGAGACAAACATAATATTGAAAATTACATAGCAGTCAGCTCAACATCTATTATATGCAAACTTCTGGAAGGGATTATAAAGGATAACATTCTATCCTCTTTAGGTAATATTGACTCCAAGCAACATGGTTTCACTGGGGGTAGGTCTTGTATTACAAATCTCCTGTGTTGCTATAAAAAAATTAGCAACCAGCTGGATAAGAAAACTCCATGTGATGTAATCTTCTTGGATTTTAGCAAGGCCTTTGACCTTGGGCCCAGCTGTGCTGTAATACAAAAGTTAAAACTAGCAGGAGTGAATCACAAACTGGCTGGGTGGGTACGTAACTGACTGCATGATAGGACTCAGAGTGGTGGTCAATGGAGTACAATCACAAAAGGGTAGCGTATCTTGTGGGGTACCACATGGGTCAGTGTTGGTCCCAGTGATTTTTCACATTTTTATATCAGACCTTTCACTCAACTTGAATATCTGGTCAACAAAGTATGCTGATAACTCTAAAACTGGTGGTACTTGTGCCACATCTGAAGTAGTCAGAATACAGGAAGCCCTTAACCAAATGACGTAGTGTGCAACTATCTGGGAAATGTGGTTTAATCTTGACAAGTGCAAGGTTATGCATTTGAGATATAACAAAAGAAACACCTATATTTCTTATGTGGAAAACACTTGGCAGAAGCCTCATGTGAAAAAGATCTTTGTTTTTTGTTTTAAATGACTTGAGCTGTTCTAGGCAGACAAACAAAGTCATAAGTAAGGCCAAAAAACTTTATGGGCAATACATAAAAACATTAGATTGACAGATCTAGAGGTTTTGTCACCTCTATATAGATCATATGTCCTGCCCCATCTTGATTTGTGCTCTCAATTTTAGTGCCCATTTAACAGAAATAATATCATTCAAATTGAAAGGGTACAAAAGAGAATGACAAGACAAATGCAGGGGCTTAGGGAATTAAGTAATAGTGAAAGATTAAGGAATTTGAACTTGATGTCCCTGGAGACAATACAGTTAAGGGGGAATCTGTTCTTTATGTGGGATATTATTAAAGATCCTTACTTACTGATTGAAATTGGGTTTGCATTTAAACAAGATGTTGCCAGTATAAGAGGACACCCATTTCAATTGAAGGGATATCCCGGGATTATGTGGGGGAAGAGCTCCTCCCCCACTACCTATTTAATCAGAGCAGCTAACTCCTGCTCTGCTTAGAGCGAGTCGCACTCGCTGCGCTTGCTTCGTGCTTCTTGCTGGGGCTGGCTTCCTCCTGTTCTGCCCCCCTCTATGTCTCTGCTCCCTGCCTGCTTGCTTCTCCTCTCTTCCTCCTTTCTGTTTTTTGTCTGCCCTCCCTCCGTTGCTTGTCCCTTTCTTTGGGTTTCTTCTGTTTGCCTGCCTCCAGCACACCGCTTCTCATGTTTGACCGCCGCTTCCTTCCGCCGTTCCAGGTTTGCTCCCTGCTAACTCCCCGCTGTTTACTGATCCCTGCATGTGTTATTTCATTGCATCCTGCTCCTGGCCGACAGATGCTTCGTATTTCTCTGCAAGTGGTGCTTTGGAACTTACTTCCAGCTGACCTGCCATTCATGTTTTGCACTGGGGCTTCATTTACTCTATTCTGCTACTGTGCCTCGCTCCCTCGGCCGCTAGATGGCACCGATCCACTATGAATGCATAACCTCCTCGTGTACATTCATATGAATGGAAACCTGGCGTTCAAGTTAGAGGACCTAGTAAGCTGGTTGTTAATTTACACTATTTGGCTACCATGGTGTTCTACGCTTGGATTTTTCACTGGACTTGTCTGGCACTTTCAATCTAATTAGTGGATCCCAATTTAGCCGTGACATTGCAAAGATATATGAGGCACACATTCCATGTTTCAGGAACTGAGATACTATTACTTACTATTCATTCGTCAGGTACTGTGCTGCTTCGGCCATTCGGTATGTGGAGATGGGTCCTAATGTTCTTTCCAAAGCACTGCTGGTTTCGCATTTGATGCTCTCTGTATACTACACCTTTACCTGCTGGAACACCTTAATTCTCTCCAACAGGCTGCTATATCTGCCTCACTCGAAGGCCTGCTTATGCGCCATACCTGCCAGGTTGTGTTCCGTACTATGTCTCGGACGCTACCTAACTCTAGCCTTCTGCCCACACCTCGTTTGCACTCCATGTTTTACACACTCCTGGCTCTCCTGTCAGTTAGAAAACCACACCAAAATCGAGTGTGCCCAGTGCAGCATTTTGCTCCTACTTGTACGCTATCACAGCAGACTAGCGCCTATGCCTTATATCGCCTCACAGTTGCTCATATTTTCTGAAAGGGAGCTTGACCCATTTTAGTACTGATGCTTTTACTTTGAAGCATCGCATCCACTGCAGACTGCCTGCTCTGTCATTTATCAGCAATAGAACCATGCTGCGGATTATAACGCTTGCCAAGCCAGCTGTATATTGGATTCGAATTGAGTTTACTCTTCCTGACATTTCCACTGCAAACTATTTTCTATTGGTTTCAGCTCCTCTGTGCCTCGCCATGCCTTGGATTTCTGACCTATGGCTTCACAACACCACCTGCGCTCTGGTTTCTCTCCACAGCTCCTCTTGGGCTATAGGAGTCACAATTGTTTTATTATGTACAGAATCTCACCCATTCAGGTCCTTAAACCTGTGACACCAGTACCTGGACATCGGCGTACACCTTGTCTTGCCTGATGTCATTCAAGTTAGCATGCTGCTTGTCCATCTAACCTGGCTTGTGTTCGCCTATCTCTCTACTGCCCCCACTGAGTTTGGCTATCCAGCGACGCAGGTGACTCCTCTATAACATGGACAGCTATTCTCCAGGATGTATTCTAGTCATGTCAGTGGAATTCAGGATGCTGCAGCTCACCTTCCATGTTTGCTCCTCTCCATCCCTCCAAGACCATCTGTGCTCTATTCCGTCATGCACCTTGTTTACTACTACAACTTATTCAGGTTCTCTTCTTTACCTTACTTGCTCATGTTACCTGCGTTGACCTCTCAGGGATTGGAGGTCCTCACGTCTAACCTATCATTTCAATCTACCGCGCTCCTCATGTACTGGCATCCTTCTACCCTACGTTTTCGTATTTACTATGATCTCTTCCTACCAGGATGTGACCCTCTTCATTGCATGCAGTTCAGCATTCCATTGCATTATCTACTACTTTTCTGCAGTCTGCCTCACCTTGCAGGCTGGCAGTTAGCCATTGTGTTTGGTTAGATCTGTGCCCCAACCTCGTTCCTATATTTCCTGCATCATAATCGCCTGCTTCTTCCACCTGCCTTCGCCCAATCGGGTTGGGAGGTGTACCTCATCTTCTGCTTCTACAACCTGCCTTCGCCCATCGGGCTGGGAGGATTACCTATGAATTCCTGCTTCTCTGACCTGCCTTCTCCCATTGGGCTGGGAGGTTTCCATACTACTTGTCTGCTTCTGTGACCTGCCTTTGCCCATCGGGCTGGGAGGTTTACCTACTACTTCCTGCTTCTATGACCTGCCTTCGCCCATCGGGCTGGGAGGTTTACCTATTGCTCGCTTGCTTCTCTGACCTGCCATTGCCCTTTGAGCTGGGAGGTTCACCTACCTCTACTTCTGTTTCACCCAGTTCGGGACTAGGTGATTCTGTTCTACTTATGCATACCTGCCTCTGCTGCCTCAGCCCTGGACTCGCTGCTGCTTCACCTTTTGGGACATTAATTGCCATCTCACTTTGCTCCCCCTACCTGCCTGGTGCCTCCTACTTCTCTGACTACATGGCTGGTCCTACTACTCAAACACTTTCAGGTTGCCTCTGTGCTCCTTCAACGGCTTCCGGGTTTGCTATCATGGATGTTTTGCCCTGTTGCCTCAGCTGTGGAATTACAGCTGCTTCTTTCCAGGACTTAGTTGGCGTCTCCTTCGGACTTCATTCTCCTGCTTGTGCTCTACCTCTTTCAGGCCTGTGACACTGCTACTTCACTGGACTCCGCTTCTTCAGTTATCTCTGTATCAGACTCTTTGGGTCTCGTCTGCTTCATGCCTCGAATTTGCATACCTTCAATTCTCCATATTATTCCTCTCGTACAGTTGCCATGTCTCAATCTCAGTCTCTTCAAGGTGATTCATCCCATCTTATTGATGGATTCCTATGCAGTGTCGAGGGCCTACATAGTTTGATTTCTGGCGGTGGCCATTCCTGGGTCTAGCTGGGCTTCCCTTACTGTGATCAGCCGCCTCTCTCCTATCTCTCCAGCTGTCTATTAGCTACATTCTTCAGGGGCTGGTTGCCACGTCCTGTTCCTTCTCATTTGCCTACATTGGTGCACTCCTGCTCCTACCTCTTGATTTGGATTCAGTTCAACTGACTTAATTCATTTGGGCTCACCTCATTCTACTACTTGGATGCTTCATAAATCACACCAGTGTCTCAGATTATCATATACAGCATGCCATTATTCCAGCTCAACTCTACAGCCATTGCTTCATATCAATTCTTAAAGATTATAGATATTTCTTATCAAAACTGAATTCGTCACTCGATAGCCTGGCCTCAAGCCTTCTCATTACTCGTACTATACAAGCCTTATTAGAAACCTGGAAGTCGTACTACTTCTGTTTCTTCCTGCCTCGTAGACATCAAGGTTGGATGCAATCATCTTCTGGTCTCTTGTACTGAGTTTGTCAGTCATCAACTTCATCTCCACCATCATTTAATTCCTTGGATTGTGCTCTCTATCAACTGAAGTACGGAAGACGGTTCTTCAATATATCTACACTCCATCATTCCGAATTATACATGGATTCTCAGACTCGGACTTCATGAAAAGGAAATCATTTCACTGGACCTTTACAATTCAGCTCTTCTTAAGCTCCATTCATCTGGATTGAATTCTACAATTCGAATTCAGATTTAGTTAATTTATTTAGTTTAATTAGGATCTCTCTTCTTTAGTATGCCCAGAAGGACAGGCAGATCAGTAGCCATGGGTCCTCAGAGGTTTCCTCCCAAAGGGGGGTTTTTCCTCTCCTAAGTGCTACTGCACACACTCTCCAGAGTTGGAGGAGGTGATTGTCTATTCTTATCATTAAGTTGTTATGCACGACTTCAGCCTTCAGTTTTCTGAACAATCATTGATATTTATTCTTTTTGGGGCTCCATAATTCTAAACCAAGCCTCCTTCCTACAGGTGGGATACAGAGAAAGGCCAAAACCATAAAATATTATCAAACGACTCAATTCAAGCATTCAAGTACCTAAGCACAAATCATTCTATGCTGGCCTCTGTATCCAACAACCATCTACATCATTCAAGTATGTTACATAAGCACTGAGCTATGAACCACACATAATTGAAGGTGATATCCCGGGATTATGTGGGGGAAGAGCTCCTCCCCCACTGCCTATTTAATCAGAGCAGCTAACTCCCGCTCTGCTTAGAGCGAGTCGCACTCGCCCTCCATCTTCCCCGACACTTCCTCCTTCTGCGGCACTCTTATCCCACCGGGGGGCTCCATAATTCTAAACCAAGCCTCCTTCCTACAGGTGGGATACAGAGAAAGGCCAAAACCATAAAATATTATCAAACGACTCAATGCAAGCATCCAAGTACCTAAGCACAAATCATTCTATGCTGGCCTCTGTATCCAACAACCATCTACATCATTCCAATATGTTACATAAGCACTGAGCTATGAACCACACATAATAGTTTTGCAAAAAATTTAACAGCACAAAGAGGAAATATTACTTCTCACAAAGGGTGGTAAATCCTTGGAGTTCCATTCACATTGAAATAATGTTCAGCAAAAATAAACCTTTTTTTTTTAAATTAGACACCTGGGGCCTAATATTCAAAGAACTGCCCACAGGCAAAGTTTGTACTGCCTGGACAATTGCTATAGTCCATGGCTCAGTACTCACAATATTCAAAGACACAGCCCTCCATGCAAACACTTCTGAATATAGGGTGCAAATACAAGTGTGCAAAGCACAGCCCAGAGGGCAGTGCAGAGATTACCCAACAATGAATATAGCACTGGATAGAGAAAAGCGGCAGTGCAGACTGCCACAGCAGCCCGGTGCACAGGGGAAGGACACAGGGAACTCTGATATGGGGCAGGTGACAGCACACCAAATGGCCAACTGCATGGGGACAGAGGGGATAGAAGGCAATGATGCCCAAATGGACACAGAAATAGACAGATCATATTCAGTGATCATACTGGTGAGTACTGCAGAAGGGCAGCAGCCTGAATGACAGGGGCTGTCCCACTGACAACAAACAGGAACAGCTATGAAGTGGGCTGTCCTTTACATATGATGTACAGGGGGAGTGTGGGACACAACACAACAGCCAACAGGAAAGTACACCTGCCAGATGTGGAACCATGTACAGGTGAAAGCACAGCCACAGACACCCACAGGAACAGCTGTGGAGACCTTGTGGCAGAGGACAGGCATGGATGTACCCCACAATGGGGGGGTTGGTAGGGTGTTAAGGGCACCCCATCAAATCACATGAAAATGGCAACAAAGCCCAACAACAGACACAAGAAACAGGAGCATACTGTAGGACAGAAAATTACTTTAATAACAAACAGGTAATGGAACACAGAATGCAAATTATTTACAGCAGATGTACAGACATGCTAAAGGGGGGGCAGAGAACCAAAACAATGGGAAGGTGAATGTTAGGGATGCAAAGTCCAAGACAGTGCTCTCATGGTGCTGCTGGTGGTTGTGGCCTGCTATTGCATGCCACCTACTCTATGGCTGCCACCAATCTACCAGCCAATGTCTCCAGGCTTGCCATCCTCTCCTTCTGATCTGCCACCACCTCCACAGACACCACCATTTCCCCGGACAAAGGTTCCAGGGCTGCCAGCCTCTCCAGCAGCACATGCTGCTGCTGCACCAACTGTCAGAGCAGGTCATCCCTTCCCTCAGACATCTCCTGGCAATGGCACTTGTTGCTGTCCAAAGTTCACCTACAGTATGTGGAGAAAGACATAAGTAAAGTGAGCAGACACCGTGGACCATGTAGGCACAGCAAGCACACATAGACCTGCCCTCCCAGCCACAGCCACTGCACATGAGATATATGGGTGGCTTGGACGACCCAATGACTGGTGACACACCAATATACACAGACAGTTGGATATGGGCAGGTGCCACATACATCCCACAAAGCTGCACACAGTGCCTAGGCCAGGCAGGCAGGTGCTAAAATGGAACATATGCCATGGGTTCCATGCAAAGTTCATGCCCTGGGCAGCCATATCCAATGTGTAGGTGGCCACAATGTGCATCGCAGGTAGAACACAGTTGCACACCAGATTGGCACAGTGCACTGGTACTGGAGGCATGAACAGGATGGAGGGAATCCACCTACGCCCACCCCATAGCAATGCTGCCATGGAAGGACAGCCCTGGTCCAGAGCATTGGTGGATCATGGGATTGGCGATGGATTCAGCCACCCCCATCGCACCCCCATGCCAGCTGCTGGAGTATGCAGTGTGAAGATGGCCAAATGCATGCATGCATGTACAATGGTTTATAAGAAAATACCTGACTTGTTCTCTGTATTTTTGACTACTGCATTGTTGTACACTCCCGGGTCGTGCTTGAAAATAGGCAGTTTTTTTCCCTAACGCACTTACCTGGTAACCAAAAGCTAATAAATAAATTTCAAGTGCATATGTATGTGCAGCCAAAATAGCAATGATCAGAAGAGCAGACATTGTAAAGTAATAGAACAACAGTACATAGGGTGCAAAACATGTATGTATGCCACCACAGCAACCCCCAGTGTACCAACCTTGAGCAACCATTGACCCGGGGCACCATATGTCCCCCCATCTACAGAGACCCATAGGCCAACATGTGGTGGTATGGCTGCAAAGGACTGGCTGGCGGTCAGCACCATAGCAGCATGATGTAGGCATACATGTGTGACAAGGACATCCAATGCACAGGAGGCCAGGGTACAGAAGTGGAACAGCTGGCCCATATGCTCGCATGCCCATGGTGAGCCCGTGGCTGCCAAAGTGAGTCCGACACGCAGAGTACCAAAGAGCACTGGCCACCATGATTTGGTGTTGTATTGGAGACAGGCTCATGCAGGGCAACACAGAACAGGCCAACAGGCTATGGAAAAATGATCATGGAGCCATGGCAAAGCATGGCAGATACCCCTGAATGGGCGTGTGCAGCACAAGACCACAACCCCACACCAGGGATGCCTGAGTGGTACTGCAGCACCCATTGCATGGGACATGGAGCACAGTCCCAGCAACACAGAACAGGCCAACATGTCTCAGGACTGTAGCACCCTTGACAGAGTACACTGTGGTTGCAGTGCACCAGTGGGTGACATGGACTTGCAGAAATCTCACTGCAGCCTATGCACACAGCACACTATAAAACCTAGCCATAAACATGGAGCTGTGACTAACGCTGTGTAGTGAAGACAGATGTTCTATAACCTTTCCAAATGTAACATAAAGTGAAGGGGCACATGACACACTAGATGTTGGAAGGAGAGGAGGTGGGGTAACTACTGATCCTGGGAGAACACAGTGGTGGAGAGGCCATCAATCGCCACATCAGGCTACAGGAGACATATTGCAGTGTTTCCCCCTCATCGGGGATGCAAGTCGAACAACAAGCAAAGAGGGGGGAGTAAGTTCAACAACCAGCAAAGAGGTGACCCTGTGTGTGCCCTTATAACACAGTGTATGCAGGTCACCTGCACCGGACCCTGACAGAGGCCTGCCCACAGTGCAGGGGTAACTTCATGGCATGGCACTGTAGCAGGCATGATGTGTTGTTGGTGAAGCTGTTTGAATTGGAGACCTGTTTCTTCTGGTAGCAAACCTATTTTGGGGGCTTTGAGTAGAACTGTGATTCATTTTTGCTGGCTTCACTAGGTGCAAAGGTTAGTGCATAGTGGGGGAAGGGTGCTCATGGTCTGGCCAGGTCTCACTCAGCTAGGGAGGCAGAGCTGAATCAGGTGTGGTGTCAGTTGCTTTGGCTTCTCAGAAGGAGCTAAAAGGGAAAGGATCAGATTTGCTACAGTACAGTAGCTTCTTCATGTTTTTACATTGTTTCTTGTGGATTTTACTTGGTAGAAGGTTATTTCTTTTCTTTCTTACTACTTCTAATGGGCTAGCAAGGTATTGTTTTGGGGCTGTTGGAATTTTGAAAACTGTTTTGGTGGCTATAAGTGGGCTCATTTGTTTGATGTTTCACTGTGTAGCAGGCTGCATTTGTAGATGCCTATTTCTTCTGACTTAAAACCTATTTGGTGTGATTTAACTGAGGCTGTTTCTTTGAATCAGAGACCTATATCTTCTAATCTCAAGCATATTTTGATGTGTTGTTGGTGAAGCTATTTGAATTGGAGACCTGTTTCTTTTGGTAGCAAACCTATTTTGGGGGCTTTGAGTAGAACTGTGATTCATTTTTGCTGGCTTCACTAGCTGTAAAGGTTAGTGCATACTGGGGGAAGGGTGCTAATGGTCTGACCAGGGGCCTCAGCTACCTGATTGTTTCTGGAAGACTAGGTTGATCCCACCCCAACCCTCACCCCACCCACCCTGGTCCATGATTTCCTTTATACCAGGGGTTCTGACATCACTTCCTCAAATAGGCAAAGTATATGCACCTGTCATAGCAAAAGCAGACATCCAGGAAATAAACAGCAGTGGGTGAAGAGGTGACTGCTATCTCAGTGGAAGTGAAGTAATTGCAAATCTAGGAGCTTTCATTGTTACTTCTTTGCATTGCTATTGCATTGTGGAAAGGAGGAGTAGGAGTTAGAAGAAGGTTGTGCAATAGCTACTTAAAGTCTATTTTTAAGTGAAGGTTAGGAATTTAAAAAGCAGTTGCTCAATCTATCTAAACATGTACAACAAAAGGGGTAAGGGAAATTAAGAAAATAGTGTTTTGCACTGCTAGAGGGGGGAGAGGGGAGACTTGGGGGAGAGTTTGGCATCCTGCATCTGGAAGGGTTGGGGGGGTCGCTGGTGGGCAATGACAGCAATGGGTAGAGTGGTAGGCTGCAACAACTGCAGTGCACCAATCTTTCTAAAAATTGCCTGGAGTGTGGGAGGATGTTTGGTGTGCAACCACATAGAGAAACTCAGAAAGGAGATTGAGGGTCTGCAGGAGGAACTAAGACAGGCAAGGCAGACTGGGGGTGGGTTTAGCCCAATACTGGAGGGAGGAAGAATGGGAGATGAGGGAGGGCTATTTAAGCCAACAGTGGTGAGGAGAGGGTCAGAAGAAGGGAATCAGGGACAAGTGGGCCCAGGCCAGGAAGAATGATTGCCGGGGAAACCAGGTCAGGAGACAAAAGACAAATGGAAAGAGGAGATAGGGACTTGTGAGGGGAGGTGAAGAAGTGGCAAAAGTCATGGAGTGGAAAGGAGAGAACAGGTTACTATGAAGAGAGAGGGAACGGGCATTTGTGAAGGGTCTTCAGAAAATAGTTTTGTACTGCTAGAGAGGAAGAAGGTGGAGGAGGGAAATGATGAAATTAGAGGAGTAATTGATGAATGCCTGGACCAAACCGGAGCGGGGGGAAGTTCTGCTGGGAGAATTGCAACAGGGGCAAAAGGGTGAAATAATGTGCAGGAGGAAGGAGAGGAGCCGGAAATGAGAGAGGGAGATGAATGGAAGCAAGCAGGGAGTAAGAGTGGTGGAATTTTAGTGCTGGGGGACTCAATACTAAGAGAAGTCAGGTGGGGTAGCAAGGGGGAGAGGCATAGTCACATTTGGGTGGAGGCCATGCCAGGAATGACAGTGGAAAGGGTGGGACAATCTATTCTGAAATATGCTAGATGGGGTAGGGACAAGCCTAATTTAATTATACATCTTGGGACGAATGACCTGGCTGACAAGACAGTAGATATAGTCCAGAGGAGGTTTGAGGAACTAGGACAACTATGTGAGGGGTCAGGAAGATCAGTAACTTTTTCGGAGATACTTCCAGTGCCCAAGGCAAGCACAACAAGAAAGCTGAGAATAGAGGAATTTAATGGATGGCTAAGAACCTGGTGTTGTGCTAAAGGGTATGGGCTGTTGGGGGGTGGGGAGGGACCTGGGAGGACAGTAGTCTCTATGCCAAGGACAGACTACACTTGAGTGAGGAGGGAAAGAAAGTGTTGAAACAGAGGATGGAGGAGTACATAGAGGAAGTAGGGAATTTAAACTAGGAGCGGGGGGTGGCAATTGGACAAGAGATATGCAGAGACCACAGGTTGGGAAACCATATGAGCTTACCCCCCATAACAGTGACAAAGGACAATTGGCAAGTACTATTGGTGATGCTAGTAAATGAGGGCAGGATGGGGGGGCAGGGTGGAAGGTGGTTACCCTTAATGCTAGGAGCCTTGGGAGGAAAACTGCAGAGTTACAGGTGCTCATGGCAGAGGGAGAGGTGGACATTGCAGCCATCATGGAAACATGGGCCACTCAATACAATGACTGTTACTTGTCTGTACCAGGGTACAGGTTATTTTGTATGGACAGGGTGATTGAGAAAGGATGGGGTGTGGCACTATATGTGAAGGAAAGACTGAAGTGCGTAAGGGAAGAAGGGGAGGAGGGTAGTACGGAGTCAATTTGGATGCAAATCCAGGATTCCAAAGAATAGGATTCTTAGAATGGGAGTGGTGTACAGGCCGTCATCTCAGATGGAGGAGTTAGACAGGGAACTAGCGGGACAGATCAGGAGGATCTGCGAGAAGGGTAGTGTGGTGATTGTGAGGGACTTCAACATGCCAGGAGTGGACTGGAGTACCCCAACAACCAGGAACAGAAGGGAGCAGGTACTGCTGGATGCCTTCTAGGACAGCTTCCTGCTGCAAATGGTCAGTGAACCAACCAGGTTAGGGAATACCCTTGACCTTGTGCTGGCAAATGAGGACTTTGTGAGAGAACTTACAGTGCAGGAATCACTGTCAAGGAGTGACCACCACTCAGTATGGCTCACATTGGAGATGGGCAAGGAAGGAGTCGAATCAGGCACAAGAGTGCTGGACTTCAGGAGGGCTGACTTTGGGAGGATGGGGAAGTGTTAAAAGGGTACCTGGCCAGAATTCAATCTAGTATGGACACTAACAAGAGGTGGGAGCTCATAAAGCTGGGGATAGTGGAGGCAACAAAACCTGCTGCAAGGCCCAGAGCAAGAAGCTAGGGCTAAGAAACCGAGCTGGTTGAGCAAGGAGGTCATGGAAAAGGTAAGGAGGAAAAGAGCTGCCTTTAGAAGTACAAGAAAACAGGGAGGGGAGGACAGGAGGAGTACTTGAGAGAATCGAAGGAGGTGACAAGGGCAGTAGGGAGCGAAGCATCTACGGAACTCCGGCTGGCACAAGGCATTAAGAAGGGGGAGAAAGACTTCTTTAGGTACATCAGTGAGAAAAGGAGCTGTAAGGACCACATAGTAAGGATTAGGAAGGAGGGCGGTTGGGTGGAAGCAGGGTGCGATAAGGCAGAAGCACTAAATGAGTACTTCTGCTCAGTATTTACTAAATAAGAGAGGGGGGTGGCACCCAAGGAGGGAGAAATGTCAGAAACAGGGGTGGAGGGGGTTACAGATGGGGAAATCATGGAGGGCAGAATTCAGGAGGGTTTGAAGGCACTGAGGATGGATAAGGCGCCAGGCCCAGATGGCATCCACCCCAGGGTACTGAAGGAGCTGGCAGAGGTCCTTGCAGGATCTTTGGCAGACCTATTTAATGACTCACTACATTTGGGGTGTGTACCTCAGGACTGGAGGATGGCTCATGTGATGCCCCTCCACAAGAGTGGCCCCAAGGATGAACCAGGAAACTACAGACCAGTGAGCCTCACATCCATCATGGGTAAGCTAATGGAGACTATCCTGAAGGAAAGGCTGGTGGCCCTTCTAGAGGCCAATGGACTACAGGACAGCAGACAGCATGGCTTTATATGGGGCAGATCCTGCCAAACCAACCTGGTGGAGTTCTATGACTGGGTAACTAGGCAACTGGACAGGGGCCATGCAGTGGATGTCCTATATCTGGACTTCAGTAAGGCATTCCACTCAGTGCTGCATGGAAGGCTGGGAAGTAAGTTAGTAGGCACAGGGGCAGGTGCAAAGCAGGCAAGATGGGTAGGGAACTGGCTTCAGGGAAGGCAACGGAGGGTGGTGGTGGGTGGGGAGCTCTCACACCCAAGGTTAGTGACGAGCGGTGTTCCACAGGGCTCGTGTTTGGACCAGTGTTGTTTGGGATATTCATTGCAGACATATCATTGGACATCAAGAGCAAGATCAGTCTGTTTGCTGATGATACCAAGGTAGGAGCAGTGGTGGATGACCTAGGGGGATGGCAGGGGTTGCAGGATGATCTGGTAAAGCTTGAAACCTGGTCAGACACCTGGCAACTGGGGTTTAATGCCAAAAAGTGCAAGGTGCTGCATTTTGGGATGAAGAAGCCAAGGAGCAGTTACCAGCTGGGGAGAGTGCAGCTAGCCCAGACAGAGGAGGAGAAGGATCTGGGGGTGCTCATTACAGGGTCAATGAACAACTCGGCACAATGTAGGAAGGAAGCTGCAAAGGCCAACAAAATGCTGGGTTGTATTGCAGGAGTATATCCTCAGAGGAGGAGGTGATTCTGCCACTGTATAGGTCATTAGTTAGACCACACCTGAGTACTGCATGCAGTACTGGCGCCTGTATCTGAAGAGGACATTAAGTTACTGGAGGGTGCAGCGCGGGTGACAAAGATGATCAAGGGCTGGGGACTTATCATACGAGAGGAGGCTGAAGGAGTTGAACATGTACTCACTGGAGGAGGAGAGGAGGACGGGGACATGATTAAACCTTTAAGTACATGAAAGGAATAAACAAGACAGGTACAGAGGGGCTGTTCAAAGTAAGGGGGGAGGGACACCAGGGGCCATGATATGAGACTGGAGGGAGGAAGGTTCAGGAGGGAGATGAGGAGACACTTTTTTACAGAGAGGGTGGTGGCTGGGTGGAATGCATTACCTGCAGAAGTGGTATCCAGTAGAGCAATGGACTGCTTCAAAAGGGGATGGGACAGGACAAGGGGGAGGGTCAATGAAGGGGAAGGGTGGAAGGGAGCGGCAGCTGCAGAATAAGGGGTGCTAGCTGCACATTCGAACAGACTTGATAGACCTCTAGGCCTTTATCTGCTGGCAAATTTCGTATGTTCGTAATTCTTAAGGTGAAGTACATTGAAAACAATGTACTTCACTTTACTTCACCTTGTTTTTAAGCTCTAAAGGCGAATTTTGCAGTGTTTCATGGGATTTCAGGTCACATGGGCTCTAGATTGTTCTGCACTGCCTCAGTTTAGGGTAGTGTGTGAAGGAAGCTGTAGGAGACAATCTGCTCTGAGATCTCTCTGCAATTCAAACCTACAAAAAGCTGTTAAAAAAAGCCTTTCTGAGTCATTTTTTTTTGCTGACACTTTAGTTCATCGATTATAGGAAACCCTCCTGTGCTCATATCATCGAGCATTTATTGTTTGTGTATGGATTGTGAATGTTAATGTACAGCATTCAGTCTGTGTACTGAGAGAAAGTGGAAGTGTGCTTTGGTAGAGGGGTGTATATGTGGTGTAGATAGATTAACTTGGAGAAAAAGACAGTGTTTTCTGTTTTGGTGATATTTTTCTCGTATAACTGGTGTTAATGTTCACGTAGTAATATTTTCAATATTTCTTGCCTTTTTTTTTGCTGATTGTTGTGGTGCAGCAGTGCATAATTTTAGTTTATTTAAAATATGTAGTGATATTACTGAAGTTTTCAATTTGCATGCATTACTTAGTGTGTGTGTGAGTATGTGTGTGATGCGTGTCATCAAATCAGACACCTTTTATTGTGCCACATAATAATTTCAGCAATGTGAAGCTGCTGTCCACTGCAGCTGCCTGATTTTTGTACTTCTTTGTAGTATCTTTACTGGTACTAGTACTAGTGACTGTTACTGCAACAGTGCAATACACTGCCCCCCCCCCCCGTGGCCCACCCAACCGGCAAAGGTATTACTTTTACAGATTTGAAATTCTGTTGGTGAGCACTGGTTAGGTGTTGTGCCTTTGTGTCTGCATCTCTACAGTGCACAGCGCAATCTTAATCTGTCTGTGCATTTGCATCTCTTTAGGGCCCAATCTCCATCTGTAACTTAAGTCACAGTTGTTTCTTTGACTTCCCTTCAGAGTACTGGACAGGTGTGGTGCTTAATTCTGCATGAACATTGTACTCATTAATATGCATTTTTAAGTCAGGACCATCATCACGAGTCACTCGTGACACAAATCACGTTCTTCATCATCACGGTCACAAATGCAGTCATAAATCATGATTCACGATCATTCACATTAAGAATCATAACATTCATTTTTTTCTAGTTACTTGGGTGTATTATAAGCCTGTCTTGTAGTATCTCTGCAGGCTTCACCACCCCACCATTGTACTCATTGATACGTGTTTTTAAGTCTGGGAGTTTTAATTTACAGCTCATCGGGGGAAGTACAGCCGTAGGCGGTAGGTATTCACGTTTCTTCATCATCACGGTCACAAATGCAGTCACAAATCACGATTCACGATCAGGTCATGAATCAAAACATTAATTTTTTTTAATAGTTACTTGGATGTTTTGTAAGCCTGTTTTGTGGTATCTCTCCATGCTTCACAACCCAACATTGTATTCATTAATGTTTGTTTTTAAGTCAGGGAGTTGGACAGTGTCTGCAGTACATACACAGACCGGAAAGAAGACTGACTGCACACATGCAGTTTAGTAGAGTATACTTGCACTGCTCAGAACATAAAGTGTCACGCATACGGAAGACAACAAAAAAGGGCATAATTACATACAAGGGTCGGGGATGGTGGAGGAATACATTTTATAACACAGCAAGGAAGGTGTGGGGGGGCACATGGTTTGAGAAAAAAAAAAATAATGTGGAATCCCATGGTGATCCAGCAATAGTTCCAGCATGGACATAATTTGCAACTGATGTTCCTCTATGTGATCCAGCCACTGCTCCACAGCACTCACCCTCTCGTTGTTATCCTCAACAGCACTCCAGAGAATTGCCAAGTCAGCCTGTGTTACATGAGTTCTCTGGGGTCCACACATTCTACAGCCTGACCTGCTGGTGGTGGTGGGAGTGGTGGGGGTGCTGGTGGAGCAGCACATGCTGCTGTGGCCCTCCTCTTCTTAGGGATGCCGCAATGCACAGCTGCACCCTCTGCCACAGAATGGCCAGCAGGTGCAAGCATAGTCCGTTCTCTGGCAGCCTTCCACTCCAACTGCTGGTGATTGAGCATATGGGTGCACTGGCCTTCAGTCCCCAGGTGAGTCCCCCGGGGGCCACGGTGCACCTGCACCTCACATAGGTGACACTTGACCACACTGCTGTCCCCCCAAACAGTAAAAAAACTGCCAAACAATGGAGGTGCGGGGAGGACCAGGCATGGGATGGCCAGATGAACTAGCAGCCGGCTGGTCACAGTGCTGAACAGGGATGGGATCCACACCTGGGGCCAGGGGAATAGGCACATCCTGGTCCAGAGAACCTGGACTTGGTAGTGGTGGTGGTTCAACTTCCTCAGAGTCAGGACAGGAGGTGGTGCTAGTCCTGCTTCCGGCGGGGTGAACACTCACAAGCATCGAGCGGTCCAACAGGAATGGGTGCCCATGCCCTTCACACATGTACACGGTATGATGCTTACCACTACCACGCTCTCCCAGAGCTGCCCCCACCCCAGACATTCCCTCACCCTGGTCCATCTCTCCTACTGAGCTCCCTCAGTCCAAGCAATTATTACTCACATTGTCACACAACACAAACACACAGTCACACAGACAAACAACTAACTACTTATAAAGGTAAGAAAAATAAAATTTACAGAAAGAACAAATTAAGTAAAAAGGAGTACAGAAAAGACAAAAAAATGTAGCTTTTAAAAAAGCTTTTGGGTCTAAATCAAAGTTTAAATCTCCTCCTCGCTCTGACCTCAAAGTATCAGCAGTCATGAAACACACTACTGTCTCTCCATCTGCACAGTAGAAAGTAAAAGTGTCTGCTTGTATGACTCACTTTCTCCCTGCCTAGTTGAAGAGCATGTGACTTACAGTACTACAAGCCATGTGATGTGTGTGGGGGGGGCTGTCAAATCTGAAACACCAAGTGGATCACTTAGAATCATAATGAGGAACGCGAAGTCCATTAAAAACAATGACTTTGCCTTACTTTGCATAGCCATTCCGCCTTAACGCGAAGTGGTAATGACTAGGCGGAGTGAGCACTTTGCATTGCCCACTCCACGTAGTGGATTGGCAACGCGAAGTGCCCACTTCACATTCACTTTGTCAGCGGAATTTAAATTCGCTGCATCTCTAGTTACAACCATATCGGTAGGTCATATATGGATGCAACCTTATAACACATTCACACGTCACAGTTCTGTCGGTGTCCAAAGGCCCTGCATGATGACTTGGGGTCCACTCCTTCTCCTGCTGTCCCCATCTGCTGGGACTCCTGCATTATCCTCTGGCTGACTGATCTGCAGAGTGTAGGAAAAAGCATTGTCAGTACCATCATGGACATTGTGGTCGCCCCAATGGCTGTGGCCATGGTCCATGTGACAGTGGCAGCATATAAAAGAGGGAAGCCACAGGGCATAGAACATAATATTGTTGGTACCCTACAGCAGAGAACAAATGAAGACCTGCCAACACAGCTTTGGAAGCACACAACATCAAACAGCACAGGATACTATAGGCACCTAACTAGTGACAGCAATGCATGGAGTCACAACCCAGGACACATCAGAAACATACCAAGCAAATGTCCCTGATGCACAGGGACATACCGCAGTGTACATCTCATACATTGTGAGTACAATTTGTGATATTTTTTAAAGATTTTGTACAATAAAATGAGGCAGCTTCTACTGATGCCAGCACCTTTTTGCTTGCTACCATTTTCTCTGAATAGGCACGGTTATAGTTACTTGTGGAACAATCTTGTTTGCACCTCGTACATTGCCAGGCCCTCATCTTCCCAAACTGAATCATTGCCATCCACAAAGAGACAGTGCTAGTCAGTCTGCTGATACAGCAGGCAGTCATGGTAGTATAATATGCCAATCTAGAACCAGCCTCTTACTGTGCACAAGATATGCTCCCATGAGTTTGCAGTCTGTATATCCATGTGTGAGGATGTGTTCCACATTATGAGTGTAACTGTCATGTATTAGCATCTGTGCACAGAGTGCATGACAGTGCAAGGCCAACATGTCAGGACCACATGCTGCAGTGGTGTGCACACATACAACCATGGCTGGCCCATGGACACACTATACCTAATGCCCCCCGCCCATGCCCATAAACAAACAAGTCATGCACATAACTACCTACCTGGTCTGGGGATGCTGCCATCCCACACCATCTGGTGATAGCATGCCAGATGGTCCTGCTCCCTCCTCACAAGGTCCACATAACAGTGTTGACATTGCTTACCAGACTGGGTGACCTCTGCCCGGATGCTAAAGGTGATGCCCCACAGAGGCCCACACCTTGCACCTAGGCTGAGAGCCCTCCTCCACCTCACTCAAGAGTTGCCTCTCCCTTGCCACCACCAACTCTATGAGGTTGGCAATCTCCACCTCCCCTTCCTCTGGTCATGCTGCTGGGTGGCCCTTGCTTGCCTTCTTGACAACATTTCCATGCACCTTTGCACACTGTGGTATACTGCCCTCAACAGCTCTGCATGTGTGGAATGGCACGGCTTTTGCACAGTGTTCCACATCAGCTACAAATCACATTTGTGCATGTGCTTCTTTGCAAATGACCTACTCAATGTCATGGATATGCATACACTGCACACACCTGTGCATGCATGGCTATTCTGCTGATGTCATTGGAGCACAGCACAAATGCCAAAGTGTCATGGCACAGAGCCTTGTGCAATGCACAAGCGCAATACTACATTGCATTGCATAACATAGCTATATTCAGGCAGGCTATGCAAATCACCTCATTGGACAGTCAGTGGTCAAAACAACATATTAGCATGTCATTAAAGATGGATTTGCATACATTATCATGTGTATTTGCACCTGGGCTTTTTAATGGGGACCAGAGCTCCCCCCCAACACTGCACATTGGAACTGCAGCCACAACACAACTCCAGAGCAGAGGAAGTGGACCACAGTGAAGACTATCGATAATGGCAGGCCAAAATAATGTCCCCACAGTCCCAGGTAGGTGTCTTTCATGCCATAGTCAATTACATACACTTTGTTAAATGGGATACAACCTTTTGCAGGATCATCGTGGGATATATTGGCAGCGTACGTTTTGTGCCTTCAAAGTACACCTCAAAAGACACTTGTTAAATAATTCCCAATGTGACTGTCACTCATAGCTTTGCCTCCACTTGTCCGATACTGATACCTCAGGGCCCCTTCCCTTTCCCACCTCCTTCTTTGAGCCCTGTCCCCCCTCCCACCCTCACCTCTCCCTCTTATCCCTACTTTATCCCTTGCCTTCCCCACAACTCCCTACCCCTCACCTCCCCCCCTGCTCCCTATCTCCTTTGATACTTATCCGTTCCTCTGTGCCTCCATGCCCCCACCCCACCAGTTGCCTTTCTCTCTCTTTGCCTCCTTTCCCCACCCTCACTACCTGCCTCCACACACACCCCTTCCCCATGGCTGAGTATAATTTCTCATGGTATCACCTGCTCTCTTGGCACTTGGGGCTCCTACCCCCTCACTTTATCTCCTCTCTACTAACCTGCTACCACTGACAACTGACTGGTACTTACCAGTAGGCATCTAATAACTGTAAGTCTGTTCTTGGCCCTTACCTCCCGCCTCCCTTCCTTATTGTCTTGTCTGCTCCGCTATTCCAGTGCAATTTTTTACTAGTCTGTTTGTATTGTTTACTTACGTGGAACCAACGTAAAAGAGCTCTGAGCTCAAGTGGTTAATTCTGAGATTAAAATAAAATAAATAAATAAATAAATAAAAATGTATTGTTGGGGATATCACATTGTATTGTTGTTTGTATCCTGTGCACCATTATCACGCAATGTGGGCCACATACCTCTCAATTGTCCCTGATTTTCAATGATGTCCCTGAATGTGCCTCTAAATATTTCTCTGCCCGTCATAAAATTTGTATTTATGTGACTGAACAGTGTGGATTGTAGGCAGAATATAATATCAAACATTAAAGGTACAGACTTGTTTTTTACTTCAGAAAATACATCTTTTACTAACATACTATTTGTCAGCAGATTAGGCCTTACAGTCTATAGAGTCTGTTCGAATCTCAGATCCCTAGTTGGGTGCTGAGGCCCTCCCCCCCCCTTGTGTTCCAGAAACCCCTATCATCCATCCCCACCCCCCTGGGACAGGCCATCATCTGATACATCCACTTTCTGTGTCTGTCCCACCCTCTCTTGAAGCCCTGCACTGTGGATCTCTGAACCAGCTCACCAGGCAGTGCATTCCAAGGGTCCACCACCCTCTCAGTGAAAAAACTCCTCCTCTTTTCCCCTTCCCTTCCACCTTCCAACTTCAAACCATGCCTCTGGTGATACCTCCCTGCTTTAGTCTAAAGATCCCTCCATGTTTAACCTATTTATTCCCTTGAGGTACTTGAAGCCTCAATCATGTCCCCCTGTCTCTCCTCTCCTCCAATGAAAACAGGCAGAGCTCCTCAAGTCTGTCCTCATATGTCAAATCTCTTAGCCTCGTATCATCTTAGTTGCCCTCCTCTGTACCCTCTCCAGGAGCTGTATGTCCCTCTTCAAGTGTGGTCTCCAGTACTGTACACAGTACTCAAGGTGTGGTCTAACCAGTCCATTGTACAGCGGCAGAATCACTTCCTTGCTCCTAGAGGTGATCCCCCTTACGATGCATCCCAACATCCTGTTTGCCTTGCTAGCCACTCTCCTGCACTGCTCAGAGTTATTCATACATGCATCCACCATGACCCCTAGGTCTTTTTCCCCTATTGAGGCCTCCAGCGCCTCCCCTCCCAGGGTGTACCTGTGTTTAGGGTTTCCCCAGATGTAACACCTTGCACTTGGTGATATTGAAATTTAATTTCCATGTGTGAGCCCAGCTTTCCAAAGTGTCCAGGTCCCCTTGCAGGGCCAACCTCCCTTCTTCTCCCTCAACTACTGCTCCCATCTTGGAGTCATCAGCGAAGAGACTCATTTCACACCCTATACCCTCCCTGATGTCCGATATGTATGCATTAAACAGGATTGGACCCAGGACCGAGCCCTGTGGTACCCCACTACCAACCTCTCTAGGGTTCGAGAGCTCCCCACAGACCACTACTCTCTGGGTGAGCCCAGCTAGCCATTTTTCAATCCATCTGACCATCAAAGGGCCTACTCCCAACCCCATCAGTTTCTCCACCAGACCATTGAGGGGGACAGAGTCAAATGCCTTGCTGAAGTCCAAGAATAATACATCCACAGGCTTTCCCCAGTCCAGTTCTGATGTTACCCATTCGTAGAACTCCACAAGAGTGGTTTGACATGATCTACCTGGCACAAACCCATGTTGCCAACTATCCAGACCTCCAACCTCCTCCAAGTACACCCCCAATCGTTCCTTTAGTATACTCTCCATTAATTTTCCCACCACCGAGGTCAAACTGATGGGTCTATAGTTACCTGGTACTTCCCTTGACCCTCCTTTATGGATTGGCACCACATGTGCCTCTCGCCAATCCCTAGGTACCCTCCCTGTCTCAAGTGACCTGTTGAAGAGCTCCGCAAGGGGTGCAGCCAGTATGTCCGCCAATTCCCATAGTACTCTCGGATGAATGCCATCCAGCCCAGGAGATTTGTCTTTCTTTAGGGCCTTGAGGGCTAACCACACCCTTTTGGTGGAGATAGCATCATCCATCCCCTCCACCTTACTGGCCTTTTTATCCTTATCCTGATGTGACACCGCTGGGTACCTCTCCCTCCCTCTTGCTCCATTTCTGTTGCTCCCCTGATCACACTCACTGCCGCTCCTATCCCCATCGTGCCTTGCTTTGTAGATATCCCATCCCCCTCCCTAGTGAACACAGAGGCAAAGTACTCATTAAATACCTCTGCCTGGTCCCTCGCCTCTTCCACCCACCCTCCTTCTGATCTCAATCTGCTGAGATGGCCCTTAGTTTTTCTCCGCTCCCCAATGTACCAGAAGAACCCCTTTTTCCATCCATGTATCCCCTCTGCCCTCCTTTCTATCCTTCCTAAGCATAGTGTACCCCATACGTTTAGGTCCCAGTCATGGTTTTTGTTCCCACGTCTCCGTGACCGCCGACATCCACCCCAGAACAGCATGGCTCTGAACTCTGGCAATTTGTTTCCCAAGCTCCTGGCATTTACTAACACCAACCCCACCCTTATCCCTGATCCCCTTTGTCGAACCCCACCCAGGTTCCTTATACTTCCTTCCTCCTCTGCTCCTCCTGAAACCTCCACCCCAGTCTGTTTCCCCTCCCCCTTGGGTTTGAAGGCTACTCCCTCATCTGGAGGAGAGGGCTTTGGTCAGCCCTCCTTATCCCTTCCCCCTCACAAGTTTAAACCCCACCTTTCTTGAATGTAGTCAGCCATCCCTGTTTAAGGACTTCCTTCCCTAATGGGGCAAGATGAAGCCTGTCCTTGGCATATAGTCCCTTATCCTCCCAAACACCTTTCCAGTTCCCTAACACCCCCAACCCACTCTCTTCACCCCACTTCCTGAGCCAGTCATTAACCTCTGTGATCTTCATTTTTTTCTTCACTGAGGCCTTTGGTACTGGCAATATCTCCGAAAAGGAAATGTTGCATCCATTATCCCGACAGACTCTGGCAAGTTCTTGGAACCTTGCTGGATTTCCAAAACGCTATTTCCCTCTAGATCGTTAGTTTCCAAATGCACCAGGAAATCCGGTTTCCCTCCACAATCCCTAACCAGCTCATACACCATGAACTTTGTTCTGTGCACTGTCAGCCCAGAGATACTCACTACCTTCACCTGGCTATGGCATCTACCCCCCTGTCCCTCCCACTGGATACCCCTAATCATCGAGTCTCCCAATAACAGAACCTTAACACCGCCATCATCCTTATGGTAACCACAGCTATGCAGTCTCAGCCCCTCCCCTTTATTCATGATCTCAATTCCATGGAAGTCTTCCTGCCTTATTAGAGACCCCTTGTCACCCTCCCTTTCTGCCTCCTCGTTATTTTGCCCACTTAACTCAACCCCTCTGAATAGGTGTCCCCTTTAACCCTCTCTTATCCGAACCATTTATCCTGGCCCTGATGGTTTCTCCTTCCCCCACACCGCCATCCTCCCCCCTTGTAATAGTACCCCTACCTCCAGAGGCTCTCTGTGGGTCTCCTTTAGCTAGGGCCCCATCCTTGGTACTGACCCCCTGCTGAAGGGGGGCTCCTCCCCCACCTCCTTGTCTCCCAGTTTCTCTCCAGTCATGCTCTCCTCCCTCATGTCTGCAATATGTTGCATCTCCCCCATCTGCTTAACATTTATGTTTCCTCTTCTTCCTCTGGGACTATTTCTATCCTTTCCATTGCTGGTCTGTGATGCCCTATGGGTATCCGACTCCCTCCCCCCGGCCTCTGTATCAGTTTCCTCATTTCCACCAACCCCTTCCTCCCCCTCTAGGTTGCTTAGTTGCTCAAATTTATTGTGACACTCAATGTCAGCCTCCATCAAGTAACCCGACTTTCCCCTGACTGCACCTCTAAACTTCCCCTCTTCCTCCCCTCTTGCTCTGTTCTCCTTAGGAGCTCCCTTCCCACAGTCTGCTGTTTTAGGCTTCCCCACAACAGCCCCTCCTGACTCTTCCCCCTCCACTCTCTTTGTATTCGGAATGTTCACCCCGTACACTTTCCCCTTAGTGTCAACATCCCTATCTAAGGGTCCTCTGTCCTTAATATCCCCCCTCCTGCTTGCTGTAACATAACGTCCTGTAATTTCAGAGCATTGCCCCAGCCTCCCCTCAGCCCCACCCTTCTGCTGCCCATATCCACACCCCTTATCCTTGGACATCCCTCCCAACTCCCCCAGCTTACTCCTTAACCAATATACTTCACTCCTGATACAAGATAGCTGTCTACAGAGTGGGCAGCCTCCCTTTCTCCAGGCCCAATTGAGAATTATTGCCATCCCACAGCCTGTGCAGCCTACAACCCTTCTGAAGATGCCTGCCATGGTGGAATATGGCCACCCTGTTTGTCCCCCTCTGTTTATAATGGCACACACCCCTTTTCTCAGTCCCTTTCCCCTGGAATACAGTTTCTCTCTATACTGACTGCAGTTATTTACAAACCCAATTTCAACCCCACCAATAAAGTTCCCAAGTCTCACAAACACATACAGTCCAGTGTGTGTCCAGTCCCACTAACAGTGTGTGTATGCAGACATCAGGTACCGTATGATGTCACAGGCCCACCAGTTCCTGTTGCTTCAAATTTCAGTCCCAAACAGAAATACACAGCCCTTCAATCCCAACCCCCAGAGGCTTTTCAGTATTTAAGAAAGCCTACAAAACAGTGTGGGTGGCAGGGCTCTTACCAACACCAGGCAAACATCACATTTAAATTTCACTCTAATTATCACTGCCAAACAAGTGTTCCCAAGCCCCAAAAGTTACAATATCACAGTCCAAGTAACAGTTCTAACTCAAAGAAGTAATTTTTAACATACAGAACTAATTTCACGTACAAAACTATTCACATATTTCAGTTAAAACAGAATATAAACCCAGACCTCTGTCCTTACCAGCCTCCTGCTTATGTTCCCAAGTAAACAATGAAAGACAAGGTGATTCTTGTTAATTTCCCCTTCCCCAACACCAGGCAAACATCACATTTAAATTTCACTCTAATTATCACTGCCAAACATGTGTTCCCAAGCCCCAAAAGTTACAATATCACAGCCCAAGTAACAGTTCTAACTCAAAGTAGTAATTTTTAACACACTAATCCCCTTATTCCGTCAGCTTTCTCAGTGAATATTACCAATTTGTATTATGTGTTCCTGATTCTGGGTCTTTGTCCCTGATTTTTTTTAAGCCTTGTTCCTGAGTTATGAGGCAATAGGTTAAGATGTATGGTGTGTCCTAAATCCACACACAGTATGTAATCTTTGGCTTTGTTGTGCCCTACACAACATATTACATGATGTGTTCATATTGACCACATCCAACTGACAGGCCAGTGAGTGGCCTCAGTTTTGTTTGTACCTGAGCCTTGAGTGGAACCTCTTTACTGGAACACCTCTGCACATCAGTACTATCAAACTATGGTACTGGCAAATGACATACATGCTGGTGGATGCGATCCTCATGGTAGCATGGAATGACACTTGTCAGGTGTGTTCCAGCTGTGTGCAAATACCTAACATGGCTCACTCAGTGCTTCAGGTGCTGTATTATGTCAAGGGCAACCACTCCTCACAACCAGGGCCTGCTGTGGAGAGCCAGGGCATTGTGCTGGTCCACAGTATGTAAGCATGCATGGGGTGTGGGGCCCCAAGGACCTGCAGGGTGTCAGTGCAAGGCCTTCCCACCATGTCATATGCTCCCATGTGTCTGGGTGTTTCCCATGTTTTGCATGTTGTGTGACATATCCCTGCATTCCATGGCCCAGGTCCAGGCCTTACAACCTGTCCATCACAGCACACCATTGCTTCCCCCATCAATGCAGCAACCTGTGACTGCATGCTCAGCGGCATGTACAGAAAACACTTCCAATACAAGGGGCTCATCATAATGTTCCAGACACCAGAAGCTGACAGAAGGCATATCACAACATATGTGGCGTGTGCTCATGACAGCTCTGCCTGCAACAGTCCCCCAATGTGCTGACCCCAACCACACCAGTGCATGTCTGGATACATCAGCATAGAAGCCTGTGGCCTGGCACCTAATTGAGAAATGGCACCAAGGACATGGTCCAACAGCTAGGTTCTGCACATACCACTGTTGTGCAATGGGTGCAAGGTGGTGCCATGTGTCAGACGTGTGGGGACACATCAAGCCAGTGGACTGTGCTTTGTCCAGGTGCAGTGCTCACATATGCCAGTGTGTGTTGGCATTTCACATGCAGTGCCTCTGTGTCATTCAGCATACACCACTGGGGTGGAGTCCAAGGGTGTGGGGGGACTACACATACACTGCATCAGAACATCCCCACATGTGTGCTAGTGGCAGCTGTGCTCCAGGACAGTGCCTATCTGGGTAGTGCAGTCAGGGGTCTAGCTGTCTTAGGTGCCTACACCCCTGCAGGGTTGGGTGGCAGCAGGCTGGCCAGGTGCTGACTGCCAGACTGCCATTGCGCACAGTCCACTCTGTGCCAGACTGGTACAACATACACGGCATCATTGCACTGACGTGACACATTGCAGATGCATATACATACATCTCACAAACACACAGCACTGAACCATGAACTTTCTACTTTCTCATAGAGGTCCCATGGGTGAAGGTAAGTGACTGAGGGCCCACTGTTTTTTGTAGGATGAACTCCGTGCTTTGATCCAAGCCTACTGGGAGAGGGAGGTGGTCCTGGCCCTCAGGCAGACCACCAATGCCAGAGTCCATCAAGCATGGGAGGAGATAACAGGGGCTGTTAATGCTGTGGGTGACTGGGGCCACACAGTGGAGGCTGTACCGAAGCAATTCTGGGACCTCTGTTGGTGGGTCAAGAGCACTCTTGCCACCCTTCACTTCAAACAGCATACCACTGGCATGGGGAAACAGTCTGCAGCAGCTGCCAGGCCCAAAGACCCAGTGGAGAAGGTGGTGGCATCAACCCTGAGGTCTATGGATTTGACAGGGGTGCCTGGGGCTGGTTATGAGACCCATGTAGCAAACATCCAGTCCTGCAAGTACCCAGCTGGTGCACTTCCTTGTGTGCATGGGTGCACATACAGGTCCATTCACTGCTGCGGCACACTACAACCTTGGGCCTGGTACACATACTGTGTGCCATCAGCACCCTGGGCACTCCATGACATGCTTTGCAGCTGTATGGTGCACTGTGGCCAACTCTGTCATATGTTGCACTGACCCTCCTGGGGCACTCACTGTGCACACATCTCCACTGGAGCGTGCCCTTGCACATAAGGAGTGTGTGCATACTGTTTCACCATTTTCTGGCCACAGTTGGTGGTACATGAAGACACGTGTGTAGGGAGTGTTAGTCTGTGTATGGGGAAGTGGCCTGCTCTGTGATTGCCTCTGTGCATGTATGACATGTGTAGGATACATTGTCAGGGAGAACTGTCATGATTGTACAATCCTCCTTTCACAGGTGACTGTGTGATCATTGAGGGCTGAGGCTGGTAGACCTGTTGATATCAGTTGCATGCTGGCACTGGGTGACACATGGCACAGTATACTGGGGCATGCATGCAGCACCACCAGTATACATTGAGAACCACATATTGTTTGTGACACTGACAGTTTGCTCCTCTCTCTCTCCACAGCACATAATGTTCCATGGGGCCTGGACCATCATCTGGAGTGCGGCACGTACCACCCAGCTGGCAGTGGGAACCCATCCACTACATTGTGAAGGAAGAGACCAAAAGCAATGAAAGTATCTACATCACCATCACAGAGAGAGTTTTCACCAGTTTCAATGCCAGGGGAGCATTCTACATTGCCAAGCTCCCCCTTCCAGCAGTATATGGCAGCATATGCACACCAGCCTCCATGCCACAGATGTACCTCACACTCCTGTCTATGGCATTGCCATGTTTGACATCCCCTCCACTGGGCCTCTCACCACCATCTTCACTGCCAGTGCTATCACTGCCAAAAGAACCTCCTGCCCAGCACCCCAGGAGGAGTTGTACTGCCTGGCAGAACCCCCTCCATCCCACAGCAGGCCTGCGTAGCCATCCACAGCCACTGAGCCCCTTCCACCACCCTCATACCCCCTTGTGTGGTGCCCACACCAGCCACTCAGGGACTGCAGATGCTAACAGGTCCTGTCCCCCAGGACAGTGTCCTCTGGAGGCAGGCTATGGTGGACTCCAGGCAGCAGCTGCTACAGTTGGCCATGGAGTCCCAGACTGCTGCACACCGTGAGCTTCCCTATTCAGGCACACCACACATGAGGACCTAATAAACATGTGGGACCTCTTGTCACTGACCTGTAGAGGGCTGAGCAGTGGGTGAAGACCCGTGATGCTATCCTTGTGAAGACCATCCACACCATCATCGGTGAACTCACTGTAGCAGTGCAGGAGATCATGGCCGCAGTGCTTGGTAATGTTGTCCCAAGTTGCAGCACCACCACTGCCTCCAGTGTGAACAGGACTGGCTGTGTGCTGGCACCATGGCAAACATCAACACCACGCAGTGGCCGGTCAGGATCTTGCAGCATGCCTGCAGCCCCAAGGACTGGTGCCACACCACACATGCCAGGCCTAAACTTCCCTATCCTGTCCTCCAGCACTTAGCGTGAACATGCACAGGGCAGGGTGGCTCTTTCACTCCAGGTGTCGCCCTTTTCCTCCCTGCAGTTCACACCACCCACCACCAGAGGTCTGTGGCATCCACATGTGTTAACCTGCAGCAGCCACAGGCAGATATGAGTGGGATGGCTTCCCCCTCCATATCCCACAAGTCCACGGCACCTCACACACAACAGCAATGTGAACAGGTGCTAACAGATGTGTGTTACCTTACAGGGGACAATGTCTATCCCTTGCACCCCTGGCTCCTCACACCCGTCCTCCAACCCACATCTGTGACAGAGGACAGATATAATGTGGCACACTTCGTCACACGCAACATTACTGAGTGAGCCTTTGGCATGCTGAAAATGTGATTCTGGTGCCTAGACAATTTGTTGCACCAGGGTTATGCCTCTATTGTCCCACATACACCTCACATACACCTCACACTGAATTCCTGGTCTATTGTACTGTGATACTGCTATTTCACACTAACATATATATATGGGCACAGATCATATAAGCATGAGTGCCAGGAATGTACTTTGCTGCTTGTCTCTAAGCAAGCTGACAGAGAGAGAAAGCCTTTGTTTTATCTCTTTGTCTTGTATTACACATAAGCAAGAAATGCCACATGTAGTTTGAACCAGTCAGCATTTCTGTTGTCCAAGCTATAATGCTAATGGAAGCATATTCTGTCTCATATGATACTCATTAGTAATTCTGTCTCCTAAGTCATCATCCAGTGGAGAATGACTTAGGACCAATACATATTGTTTCTCATATCTGTAACTATGAGGTAATCTCTGTTGCTATGCTATTATCTGTAGTATATAATTGTCTGCAACCTACTGTAGCTTCTCTAGAATGGCAAAGAGATGGAGTGCAGGGAGAGAAAACAAGATCTTAGAGAACCTAAGATCTAAAATTATGGAGATTATGTACATTCTTCAGGAGAGTTGTGAGAAACCCATCTCCCTTGTGATTTTCTCTGTCACATGCTTGGCATAAGTAGTATAATAAACTTTATTAGTACGCCTTGCTTGTATAAGAATATGTCTTGGCAGACTCTGAGACACAAGAATCTGTATTACTATTAATTATCCTACACACCAAGAGTGTTTAGGCAACACGTTCAGGTGGTGCCCTTAAATACACCCCTCAGAAGGCTTGTGGGCTAATCCTAGCCTGTTATATGTTACACAACATGACACTTGCCCATGGAATAGGCCTGCCAGTACAAGAGGAACAGAGTGACAGTGACATGGAGACAGAGGTGCCAATGATTGTGGAGCAGCATGACAGGCACGACCCCTGCATGGCCAGGTGGGCACAGGAATGCCATGAAAACATCAGAAGAAGCCTTTCATGCAGGGTCAGGTGAGTGGAAAGAAAAAAAGACACTGTCTATGTGCAAAAACATTATTGTGAAACATAAACATAAACAAAGTAAACCGTGGCAGTGTAAAAACAGTACACAAAAGCAAGGGGTGCTGGAAATGGTGGCCAAGGGGAGAGGTGGTGGGGAAGCACACTGAAACAAAAAAGTGTCATGTGGCCTTTTAGATTCTATTTTAAATACAGAACTAAAGTACTCATTCAAAATGTTTGCTTTCTCCTCATTCTCCTCCACACTCTATCCATACTTCTTCATCCATTCATACTATATTTTAATTGTTTTTCTCCCAAATGTACCTGAAGAAAGTCTTACACTGCTCATTAGTTGCCCATGTTTTGACAGGCAAAAGGTGTTTTCCCATGGGTATCCATAGTTATCCCTTCTCTGCCCCTGGTCTTCATCCATTATAATACCAGCAGTGGTTTATCCATGATTCATGGACATGATTGTCCATGGTGATGAACATGTAAAACTTTCTGAGAAAAAACACAATCAGGAGAGACTAATTATGAAAACTAAATCCATTTTAAATTTGGCAAATGAAAGAAAATGTATTCTGATAGAATAACATTTTTAGTTATTTGAGGTAGCAGCCATAACAGTTCATGTTCTAAATGAGGTGTTAGTGTCCATGTTTGTAATCGTTTTCTTGAATTGTTTTTTAATTATGATATTAATAACATTTATTCTGTTTCTGTCCTGTTCAAGATCATTTATAAATTGAGGGAAGGGATTTTGGCTATTCTGATTGGTCATTAACTGTGCATTAGAAGTGCTTAGAAAATGGGCAGGGAAAAATCTGCATCCTTATTGGTTTAAGCCAATAGTTCTTAGACTTTGTCACAGTGAGCCTCCCCAAATCCATGGAAAAAATGTTGAGCCTCCCTCAAAAACTGAAATAATCTTGGGCCTCCCCAAAGAAAAATAACATACTATACTTTGCGCAGTACACCATGAATAAACTGAAACCCCTTTGAGTACTTGGCTCACATTCCGTTCTTTGTCTTATACTGATGTGGAACCTTTGAGAAAGAGCTCCTGTACTCAAAGGTGTTATCTAAATAACAAATAAATAAAATAAACAAATATTATTATTCAGCTTATTGTAACCACACACACATCCACAGGCCAGCCTACTTGCTCCGCTAATTTCATTCTTGAACCATTGTTACCCCTTGTTGCAGTACCTTCATGGGTCAGACTACTTTCTCTGTTTCCTCTCTATATGAAATTACCTTCCTACATACTTTGCCTCTCCCACTCCTTCCCTGCTCCTAAGCAACTTCTCGGGGATTACTTTGCTCCTTCCTGCTATTGCTCTTAGCACTTCTGTGCTCAACCCTTGTATTGGGCTGTTTGCCATCAGTCTACAAACTGATCAATTACCACCACTCATTATTAGTTTATTGTTCAAATTTGTTTACACTGTTGTTCATTATGCATTTCTTGATTGTTTTGCAGTTACCTTTTGAAAGGTATTCACTCCCTACTCTTCCCCAGGTACACCTGAAATGAGCCTTGGCTCATTCAGCTTCCCTTGTCACCTATTAGTAAATAAATACATAAAATTCACCTACTATTATCATCTTTCAGTTTGCTTCATCTCTTCACACAAAACATACAAAACTCAGAATTTAAATACAGCACTTTTTCAGACTTGCTTGAGCCTCCCCTGGAACAGGCTGGGGCCTCCCCAAGGAGGCTGGCCTCACCATTTGAGAACCCCTGGTTTAAGCAACCAACCAGCTGATTGAGGTATCAGGCAACAGAGAGGCCATGAAATAAAGAGTCCCAGTCTCTGCTGCCTGATTACATTAAAAAATCATCGGACCCATTACATTTTAAAAAGTGAATATCAGCCATTGCTTTTTTCAATTGCTCAGTGAGCAAGTTTCTCAGAAAGCCATGCCTTTCCAACAACTGCAGTTTTAGTCTCATAAGGTTTATTTTCTTCTACCTCGCAAAATATTTCTGCTGCCATTCATTCTCACTTTCTAACCATTTGTTCTCATGAAAACTGCAAATGCAGCGCTGTTACTCAAGTTGCAGAGGGCACCAAGTGCAAGCTGATGGGGGGGGGCAGAAACCACATTTTGTTTTCTACTTAAGTCTGCTCCTCACACAACACCTAACAGAAAAAAAAGTCATGTCCATACCTTAGTGCAGGACACTTGCACTACACTGAAAATCAGTCAGCAACTCCTTTGCAAACTTCCGGTCCTTTTGGGAAGGGATTGTGCTCACAAACTATGAAGTGGCTAATAAAAAAGAAGAAGAAAAACGCTAACAGCAACTCCAAGGTAGGGAGGGAGAGATAACTGACAGCAATCAGCTAGCTCATTTCTGGTACTTTTGTGATTGCTATCACAATAAAACAGAAAAAAAAAACTTTGACAGCAACTCTGGGGTAACTACTGGGGTGTAATTTGGAAGGGAGTACCAAAAGTCTTAAAGTACAATGCTCATTTTTTTATTGGTGTTTGTGAGTGGGGGCAGGCTTTGCATAAACAATCTAAAAAACTACAAAAGAAATGTTGGGGGGAAATCAAAGTTTAAATAGCAGCAGTGCCCTCTGCTGGCACTACTAAAGGAATTACTTTACAGCAAAACTGACTTTTAATTCCTTTTTACTTGTTTTGAATTCATTTATATTTTAAAATGTTTAAATATTTTGCATAACTGTTTCCTATAGCTCATTTTCTAAGCACAATAATACCTGACAGGGTGAGTGGTATTGGGATATACCAGATCTTCCAAGGGCTATAAGGCCCTCTGCCTGTGACATCAGGCCTCATTATGAACCTGGGCAGTCTGGTATAGCCAAATACCGCCCACCCTGTTGGGTATTATGGATTACCTAATGGACAGCTAAAACTAGAAACTCCATGTAGAATGCACAGTCCCATTTTTTAGTTAATACATATGGGTAATGAACATCCCTACTGAGGTAATCACAGGACTCAAAAGAAAGATTAGAATGGAACACCCCTCGGGGAGGTACATAAACCATCCTGCCATCTATCTAGCTGCAAAACCAATGTAGCCAGTATTCCTGCTCTCCTGGCCCTTTGGAACTGCAGATTGGGGCCAGGGAGCACTCATAGCACTAGTTATGTATGTATTCCACTACCCTGGTCCACTGCTAATCAGGACCTGGAGAACACAGCCAGTCAGTTCTTTTCAGCTGTGAGAATGTCCAGCTGTGAGGATGAGTATCCAGCTGCAGGAGGGTCCAATATCTTTAAACCATCCCTTATTTTAACCCTATTAAGTGCTGTGCCCCTCGTGGAAATGGTGTTGCCATTCAAAAGGTTCTGTGAACTCAAACTACTTTAAATCAAGAATACATAACAAATTTAATTGGCACAGGTGTAACACTTGCTTTGCCATGGACTGATATATCAGTCCAGAATTCCTATATGTTCTAATTCTGTTGGGAGCTCAAGGATTAAGCAGTGTTCAGCACTTGTATCACCAAGTCTGATGATGTGTCCAACAGTACCCTTCCTAGTCCTGGTTAGAAATTACAAATAAATAAATTAATAAATAAAACAGCTGCTGGCAGGGTTGTCTAGTGGGTGGGTCCAGAGGGACGGTGGGTCCAGCTACTGGGAAGTGTGGTCATCTGAGGATTCCAGCTCCAGGGAGGGTGTACAGATGGGGAGAGGCTGTTCTGTGGGAAGAAAGGGTAGTCCAGGGGTCCAGATGTAGGGATGGTTGTGGGCTGTGTTGTTGAGGCACAGGTCAGGAAGCATAGGAAAACCAGGAGCAGTTTCAAAATTTGAAAATAGCATTTTATTTTTTTCCAATAACAGCAAAATAAAAAATAAAAATTGTTCAGTATAACTATTTACAATGGCAGTACAAACATAGAAAGCAGAGTCCTTCTTCTGAGTTTTTCTTCTCAGTTTTCAATCTCAGCCTCTTAGTCTCTGTCTTTCCCTCTTGCAAAACATTGCTGTTCTTTTTATAACAAGTCTTTGCAGGGAGTTTGTTAAGGAACATTCTGCTTCTCACACAGTGTTATTTTTAGTTTCAGTTACAGCAGTTGCAGCAAAAAGAACATTGTGACCAAGAACTGACCTCTTGTTGCCATCTCTGGAAATATTTTTCAAACCAACATCTCAGGTTAACCCCTTAAATTCCAGTTTTTGCAATCATTTAAACAGTATAACTATATACAGTTTTAAACAAAGGGATCCCAGTTTCACATACAGTTTTACACAAATATTCACATATATGCTTTATAACTACAGATATGCAAGAGGAAAGAAAAGACAGAAATAGCAAGGGAAGGCAGAGAGATAGTGAGAGGTGGAGAATTGCAAAATCATCAGAGTAATCAGCTTCTAGGTCTCACAAGAAAATCTGGTTGTGCAACCAGACAGACAAGAGACAGAAAAGAAGAGGATAGAACAGATCCTTGCATTAACCTCTTTCTGCATAAGAAATTGGGCAGGGCCTTATTCAACCCTGTCACAGGCTGGCACAGACAAAAAGTTGGACTGCTGTGGAGTGGTTCATAGAGGGTGCTTAGTATGGGTAGAGTGGCCAGAAGTTCATCTGTTCATTCAACAGTGCCACTCAGGCCTCACAAGCCAAAGTAGAAAGGAGGGTGGAGTAGGGAGCCAGAAGACAGACAGGATAGGATGAGAAAAGAAGAAAAAAAGATAAAGAAAAGCAAGCTAGTACAAAAACAGTTGAAAGGAGACTGTGTGTGTGTGTGTGTGTGTGTGTGTGTGGCACGCATGCATGTGTGTGTGTGCGCACGCATGCATGTGTGTGTGTGTGTGTGTATGGGGTAGTTGCTCATTTTGTACAATCTGTGATTATGAAAGGAGTAAGGAGTAAACTCAAAGTATAATAAAGAAGAATAGGGAAAAACAGAAAAGAGAGAGACTGTGGATGGAATGTGGATGGTACTTGATGACTGTTCACAGTTCACACTGCATTGCTCACATTGAAATTAAACAAGACAGAAGAAACTCTGAAAGGAAAAAGAATAAGAAAGAACATGAACTAAGTAAAATACAAATACATCAAGAGCACAACAGAGACTGTGTGTAGGTGGGGGAAGGGTGACTGCTTTGACTAGAGAGCAGAGGCTGTGTAGTCAGTGTGTACACAAGTGCATGGTACTGCCTGACACTACACAGTAGTAAGGCAAAGAAAAATAAATTCAAATTAAATTAGAAAAATAAAAGAAGTCTTTGAAACAAAAAAAATCTTACAGAAAAAAGAATTAAAAAAACTGTGTGTGTATGCGTATGTGCACGAGTGCGTGAGCGCGTGTGTGTGTGTTCTTACATGAGGATCAGGGTCTTCAGTGTTAGTAGTCAGCTTATTTCCCATGTAAGCAGGAAGGAAAAGGAGGAGTATATTTATTTTGTGCAGTCCAATAAAGAAAATGCAGAATCAGACCATTACAGGCTTGAATCACGTGTGAAGCTTTTTGGGGGGCAGGAATCAGACCTTTTTAGTTGAGTTCACGCATGTAGTATCTTTAGCCATTTACCCATGCAAACAGGATTTTTTTTCATAGAGATGTTTCTATCACCTCAAATGGATAGGCAGCTACTCAGCCCTGTCTCAGCTGCCCTGCAGCTGGACCTCATCTCCCCGAGCTTACCAACCATGAGTCCGCCATGGTGGGGCAAGGAGGAGGAGAGCTCTCCTCTCCTGGAGAATTATCCAGATTGACAGACACTCAGTGATGGTACAGACAAAGAGTGGGCAGGCAAGGCTTCATAAGCCTGCTCCACTTGAACATTCCATCCTGTTTTCTTTGGTCCAGCCTACCTCCTCTGATGTCTGGCACTGCCTCTGCACTTCACGTTATGCTCTAGCTCCCTGTGGAGGAAATCTCCCTGGACCACCATAGGGATTACCAGAGTGGTGGAACCAGATGTCCTCCTACCATGGGCTGTGAGTGCTCATAAGCAGCAGCACCTCCCTAGCCCTCAGACTACCCAGCAAGGTTCCCGAGCTCATTTTTGAACTTGGGTCACTGGCATTCTCATTCTCACAGGTAGTGCTAGCCACTGTGCCATTGGACAGCCAAAGTAGGAATATTTGTGAAGTCCAGTAAAAAAATAGAGCCCACATCCAAACCCAATAGAGGCTTACGTTACTTGTGTCAGTGTCTCGCATTATGAGGACCAATGTCCCAAGGTATTCATATCCAGCATTATGAGGGCCCACATCTCAGGTTGTCAGTGTCTCACATTATATGAGGGCCAATGTCTTAGAGTTCCAGTGTCTCACATTATATGAGTGTCCATGTGTCAGACTTGGGGCTAGGTGAAATGACCAAATTCCAGTTTCATTGAATTTTCATGATATTCTGCAAAATTTTGTGTAATGTTGGTAAACTGTTCTGAAATTTTCTGAAATGTGTGAATTGGTCATAACTCAGTCACTATTACAGCTAGAGATCTGAAATTTGGCACACGCATTACATGGAGAAATTAGGCGGAATTGGGCTTTTCTCTCTGCTGGTGGTCACATGGTTGAGTCTAAACAGGCAGAGAGTGAGTGGTTCATTTTCTGTGCTACATGTCTCTAGAGGAAGCAGGCAGCATCCAGACTCAGAGTCAGAGCCCACCTCATGGGTCTCAAAATGAAGCTTCTGCCACCGTTTACCAATGTTTACAGGCCTAATCTTGGTGCTGCCACTGTCGAACATGCCCCAGAAGTCCAGAAATGTTTCCCAAAAAATGTTCAAGTAAATTGAGATTGAAATCTGGTGTCAGGCATGCTGTTATATGGTTCACATCCACCATAAGGACAAAAATCTGCTGTTTTCTGCAACATTTACAATGGTTTTCATTCCTAATCTTGGTGTTGCCACTGCTTAACATGCCCCAGAAGCCAAGAAATGTTTCCCAAAAAAATGTTCAAGTAAATTGAGATTGAAATCTGTTTTCATTCATGGTGTTATATGGTCCCCCCCACCTCATGGACCTCAACTCCAGGGAGTGGCAGCTCCACTGCTACTATGCCCACTGCTCAAGAGAGAAAAGGATTCCTCACACTCATTCTTCACTGACCCACTCAGCCCTCCCTCCTCCTGCTCTATTTCACTGCTGTCACTAACATTAAGCTTGACAAGGGAAGTCCCACCAACAGCTCTGGTATTTTTCTGGTGTTGGTGCCAGAGCAATGGGTGCTTGTTTTTCGAGTGGGTGTGCTAGCCACCGGTGCCTATGTGACTGCCCATTTTTCCAGGACTGACACATGCTTGACACAGCTGACATATTGCCTACGGTGTCATCAGCTGCATCAAGCATGAAAATATCCCAAACTAGGGATTTTGCACCTCTAGATTTGACATGGCACTGGGACTTGGACAGCGGAACCAAAGGTGTGGAAGTTTTTGCTTTTTGAGCCACTTAGATGACTTCTACCATGCTACGTTTGGAAGAGGGGGTTACTGGACTGCTTGTTGTAGGCTTACTGATAGCCTCACTCTCAGGCTTGGCATCTCAATGGGCTACATGATCACCCTTCAGCTTTTTCACTTCTGGATCCCACAGGGGATCCAACACCTCATCATCATCATCATCACATGTACCAAAACATATTATTTCCTCCTCTTCCTCCTCCCTATCACTGTCTACTTCCAGAGAAACTTTTCCCTTCTCTGGCATCTCCTCACTGTGGGGGGGGGGTGACTTTCCTTATCTCCTTCTCCAGGAGAAACAGACTGAAGCTGGTCACTATCAGCCTCACCACTATCAGCTCCTCCTTGAGCAGGAACAACAGTCATGCCGACAATTTTTTCCACCTCCTCCTGTACCTCTGTGCTTCCACTTGTATGGGTGTCTCCCTTATTCCCAGTATCATCCCCAGCAAACATGCTAGCTACACATTGGGCAGTAAAAAATGAGTCACAGACTTGAAGTCACTTCCAGCTTTGATTTTGCTGGCACTGGCTGCCACAGCAGCACTGGAGCCCACAGAAGACATTGATTCAGAAATAAGTTAGCTCACTGGAAGTGGAACTGTATTTCTACTTTTTCCGACAGACTTCTTTGAGCCACCTCCCACCTGATCACTTTTTCCTGAACTGGAATATCTCTTGGCAGGCATATTTATATGCTTGTTCTGTTTGCCTTCCTCCGGAAGTACTGTATATGATTATGTATTTCTATTGAATAAGTGTGATTTAACACCTGCAGTACTGTCTGCAAAGGGCAAACAGAAATCAGAACAGGCAGCAGCACTGTAGTCTATACAGCTACTTACAACTGCAACTGTAGCCTATTTGAGTGTTAAAACACTTTATTGTTTCAATTACAAAAACATGAATTAAATAACACAGGGTAACAGGAGGACAGAAGTAAGAAACTTTAAATACCAAACCAACAGAGAACACCACCACAACAAGAATGTGCAGTAACTCTGAACAAATACTTAAGTAGTTCTTTATAAAATGTCAGTTTTTAAATGGAATGGTTATTACACAATTTGATAATAACCAGGTTTGTACAGGAAGGTTCAAGCAAACTAATTTGTAAACCAACCACACAGAACACCTCACAGTCACAGTACGATCTATGGTCTGGATAAGTGATGTCTGGAGAAGGCAAGTACTGCAATGTGTTAGTACTTACTAAATACAATTTTGTCTTATAGATATATCAGACAGAAGGGACAACAAGATTAGAAATGAACAAAACAAAGTCGCCTCCAACAATCTTGCAGGGACCACCACTCTCTTGAAAACTATGTAGTTTTTTACATAGTACGGGTCAGGTAGTAAACACCAGTGGTGTAACAGGGAGGAAAGGGTTAATATGGTAAGCAAATTAAACAGAAAAACAGGAATACTGCAATGCAGAGGCTAAATCACACTATTGATTTCTGTGAGCAATTCAACAATGCAGTGTACCTTGATATGGGCAAGTGTTCAATGTTGATGAATACTTACAATAAAAAAATAAAGCTGAAAAGTGATTAAACAAAGGGAAACAGGAACAGAACTACTCAGAATAAGTAACTAAGAAAACTGAAAACACTGCCTAATTTTAATTACATAGTATCCAAAGATACCAAAACAAGAAAATGTTCTCAAGCAGCACTAGGAACAAAATTAAGATTTTGGGAGCAATTAGCTCTCAAAAATAACAAAGAGGTTTTTGCAGGGTTCATTGCCTGTGATGCACCACACTGAACTGCTTTCTGACTCAGCAGACAACATACTGTGCAGTAAACAGCCTGCACATGATATTTCAGCTATATACCCACAATGCATTGTAAATTCGCAGACAAAATTGAAAAGCATTGGTAAAATTTGGTGAAATTTTGCATTACCGAAATTGCCATCCCAGGCAAAATTATGTTTCGCTTAGGCAAAAAAATTCACATAATGCAACAATTACGTGAAATATTTTGCTGGGTAAAATTTTCTAATTTTGCACAACTCTAGTCCTGCAATACCCCTCCAATACTCCTGCGACTGTGATGCCCAGCCCCATAATCCATCGTGACGAAAGATATCCAGATGCTTCTGTCACGATGGTGTAAATTGTAACTAGTTATAAGGCTTGAGACTTGGCATCACTTGATGCCACTGTTTTCAAATAGTAAAAATATGCATTGTTATCTACAGGGGTGCTAATGAGTTGGCAGGTGGCATTGTACAGAAACAACACTGCACGTGCATCTGCTTCCACAAATCATTATGTCGGTGAGCTCTAGTGGTTATCTGTCATATTGCAAGAATTCAGTCTAGTGTGCAGTGATGTCCATGCCTATTCTTCATAGTTCATCATTCAACACAGTGACCTGATACTTGGCACCACTACACTTTTACAATGGAGACTTCAGCGAATGCTACCTTATTGCCTCTTTACCCAGAATTTACCTTCCTCTACAATGGCAACTCAAGTATATGACTGGGCAAAATGTATTGACATGGCTTCAAAAGAAGTACTACAGCATACCAAAATTTCACAAGAGCTCATGAAATTCAACTTAAATTACTAATGTTATTTAGGAATCTTTGGCTGCATATAACTTGACCAGCAACTGAGCAAGCAATTAGAGAGTTAAGACACACTGCCTCTATTTTTTCATATTGTTTTTTTTTCCCTCAGCTGGCAGCTCATCTCTCAGTGATATATCCTGCTCACAGGGATATACCCTGATTACACTGAAAACAGCCAGCATTCAGTTGGTTACCAGGTTTTTCTCCAACATTTTTCCCACCCATCTCCCCTGGTGGGGGTGGTACATCTGTCAGCCTCGCACAGCCACAGCTCCCTCTGTAGCAGGAGTAGGTTACCTGGCCCAGCCACAGGGATCGATGTGTTGCTGGAACTTTGGTTGCCAAGAAAATTGCTAAACAATCAGTATGTTCTGGTGGGCGAGTGCAGAAGAGCACATGCCTAAATGTTGACTGCCCAAAAACACAGACTGGCAGCATATGAGACACTGTAGCTGCAGCCCAGTATGGGTGATATGCAAAGCAGCTACAGTCTACCATGTGAGCGCCCCAAGTCTGTGCAGCAGAGAAGTGAGAGCCAGGTGTGGGCCACCGCAGAAAGACATGTGCTGCAGTGGTACCCAAAGGAAGGATGCCACAGGAAAGATGAGACCAGGCAGGAAGGGGCCTGGGAAAGCAAAGGCACTGCTGGTGGCTGTGGCATGGGTGCTGAGGTAGGTCCATTATGGTGTGCTGTGGTCCATGCCTGCACTCCACCACAGGGGTGGTGGGGTGGTGGAGGGCAGTTGCTTTGGACTGTTGGGAGGGCAGGACACTGGCTCACCTGGGATAGATGGTGCCGGCATTGTACTTGGCATGGTGGCAATGTGGGATGGGCGTAGCACCTGTGCGGCATGTCCTGCACTTCCATTATGGCCCTTGCTGGGGGCACACTTTGGGGGGATCGATCCTTAGAATGGGTGTGCACTGTGTGGTATGTGCTGGCACCATGCCAGTCATCCACACCATGTTGCCCTGTGTCACTCCCCACTGTCCCACCACTCGCTGCTGGGTGCTCTTGTCACATCACCATGTTGCACTCACTATGTTCCGGTAGCCAGAGTGCTGTCACCTGCTGCCTGTTGCCCCATGGCATCATCACCCATTCTGACTCATCCAGGTGTCCTCTGCTTCCTGTCGGCACTCTCCCCACCAGTCACCATTATCTACTGTCACCCTCCTTGAATTCTGCTTCATGCAGTCACCAACTGGGGAACTCGCTCCCAGGGAATCACCCTTATAACATAAAACTGTTGAAACCCACCACCAACCCTCCCCTACCTAGATGACCTCCTGAGCGGCAGCTGTCTTGGTCATGGCCTGCCATCCAACATGACTTCCCGGGCTTGCTTCCAAACCCAGGTTGTCAGCATGACAGCACAATGCTCTGCTGCTGGACCATGGAGGTGACCTCAATGCCTAATACTTAGGGTCAATGAACCTAATAAAACTGGTGATATTCTGTTCTCTACTTTTAAAGTTATAGGACTTAAAATTCTGCAGATTAAATAGTTGCAAAATGTAATTAAAACATTTCTGAAAGTCTGGAGACTTATAAATAAGTCATTTTTTTTGTAATTAAAATTTTATTAGTTTTAACCAACAACAACATCTAGTGAACAAATGATGAAGTGTTACACTGAAAGCACAGGGCCAAGACCCTTAGATCCAATACTACATTCACCGCACTTTCTGATGAAGTATTAAGAGAAAAAAAAACACAAAACAGGCTACCACCCCCCCATCCCCCAACACCAAAGGTTACGAGTAATAAAAAGAACAGAAATTAAGGAATTGATCAATCCGATTCAAAGGCTACTTAGGTTCTCGGCTTCCAAGTCATCAAGAAGGAATCTAAAGGACCCCAGAGAGATACATAATATTCATGTTTACCCCGCATATAAGCAATATGTTTCTCCAGCTGCAGCGCTAGGGTACACTCCCTATGCCACTCTAATAGGGTTGGAGAGTTGTCAGACGACCAGTGTCTTAAGATTAGCAACTTCATAACTGCTGAAACAAGAGAGACGCGTGCTCTCCAAGCCCTGGAGGTGGCCATTGGGAAAACATATAACACACAAATCTCAGGAGTATCCATATTACTTGACCCAAGGATAGGGTCTAAGAGTCTGCTAATGGCACTCCAAAGAGTCTGAATCACCGGGCACGACCATAACAAGTGATACAAAGTACCTTCTTCCTTCTTGCAATTCCAACAAAAAGGTGAGCTGAGCGCTCCCAATCTGAATAGATGAGTAGGAGTCAAGTAGAGGTGATGCATGATATTGAAGTGAACCATTCTTAGCCTATCTTGTTTGATGTACCTATACATAGTCATCCAGAGTGTTTTCCAAACTTCTGGGGAGTCCCGTAGATTCAGTTCTCTTACCCAGTAATAACAAATACCTGAGGGAAGCCTATGGCCCCATTCTTGGAGGAGCTTGTAAACTTTGGAAACTGCATGTGATTGTGCAGCAGCCGTCAAAAGAGAGTCAATATTTTTCGACTAATGACTAGGTAAAGAGACCGGAGAGAATGCCTGGGCTAAGGCTTTACTAAGCTGTAGCCACTTAAAAAAGTAAGAGTCTGCGAATCCATGAAGTCTTTTTAGGAGATCAAATGAGAATGGGCTGTCCCGTTCCCAAAAATCGGCTACAGAAAGATGACTTATCTGCAGCCAGAAAGCTGCAGGTATCGGAATGCCACCTACTTTGATTTGTAGGTTTTCAAAAATAGGTTGGGTATCCGAGAGCCACCACTTAACACCTAAATAACGTTGCAGTTGGTGGTAAGCTATAAGGGACCACCCCATAGGATTATTTTTTAAGGGTTTGGGAATGACAGTCAATGGGACAAATAACAGAGCATATAAGGAGCTTTTCACCTTCTTCGCCAGATCATGCTCTATATCGAGCCATAAAGGTAAATAAGCTAGATGCCTATGCTCATTATTCCACAAGCTCAGCTTGCAGACATGTTGGGCCAAATAATATAAGAACAGTCAGGGGGCAGCGAGGCCACCCTTGGATTTTGGGGCTGTTAAATTGAAGTAGGATCGACGGGTTACTTTCCCTTGCCATAAAAAGGAATTAAATATCCTCTGTAGATTTGTAAACCATTTCTTTGAGAGGTAGGTCCCAAGCATTCCCAAAGGGTATAATATCCTAGGAAGAATGTTCATTTTTAAAAGGTTCAACCTACCCCACAAAGACAGGGGGATTAAGCGCCATTTATTTAAATCTTCCGAGATATTATGGACTAAAGTACCTAAGTTATCTTTAATCATAGAGGAGAGACTAGTACTAATGGCAATGCCCAAATATGTTAAGGATTTGGTTTCCCAACCCAGGCCCAAATCCTGCAAGTCTGCTTTTCTAACATAATGGTTTAAAGGGAAGATTTTTGTTTCAGAACAATTCAATTTATAAAAGGATAGTCTGGAGAAATTATGTATTTCCTCCAGGATGGGTGGTATGGAAGTCCCTGGATTCTCAATATGTAATAGAACATCATCAGCATAAGCTGACCATATATAGCTGGACTCCCCTACTTGTATACCTTTAATGAGTGGATTCCTCATTAATCTACGAAAAAAAGGTTCTAAATACAGATTGAATAACAGTGGGGACAGGGGGCAGCCCTGCCTAGTACCTCGCTCTAACTTGATGACCGGTGACAATACCCCATTGCATTTGACTCTCGCAGAAGGAAAAGAATATAATATTCTAACCCATCTTAGGAATTCCTGGGGTAAACCAAAAGCCGAGAGGGTGGCAAATAGGAAGTCCCAGGACACCCGGTCAAAGGCTTTTTCGGCATCAAGTGAGAGGAGTACTGCTGGGATTTTAGATTCTTTGGCCTCTGCAATAAGGTGTAACAGTTTCCTAAGATGATCATGGGATAATCTCCCCTTCATAAAGCCCACTTGTTCCCTGCACACCAGGCTATCCATAACTTTGGACAATCTGTTAGCAAGGATTTTCGCCAGAATTTTAATATCTGTATTTAGGAGAGATATTGGGCGATAACTGTCCATACTGGAAGGGTCCTTTCTGGGTTTTAATATCAAAGATATTGTTGCCTCATGGAAGTTTGGGTCAGAGATACCAAAATTAAACCAATGTTTAAAAGTATCTAATAAAATTGGAGATATGTTTGGAAGAAACGCCTTATAAAAATTACTCGGGAACCCGACAGGTCCAGGGGACTTATCAGGGGGCAACTGTTGAATGGCTTGGTGTATCTCAGAAATCGAAATTGGGGCACTTAAGCCCTCAGCATCAGCTTCTGTTAATTTTGGGAAAGTAATTGTGCTCAGATATGAAGTAATCTCTGAAGCCGAGGGCTTAAATTCAGAATCCTCCGCATATAATTTCTGAAAGTATGTCCCAAAGGCCTTAGATATTTCTCCCAGATCCGTGCAAACTTGATCACCCTGACCAGTACGTACACCCACAATATAATGAGCAGACTCAAGCTGTCTTACACGCATAGCTAAGAGTTTTCCAGCCTTCTCCCCTATATCCAAATATTGGAGTCTCGCTCGAGAAAGAGCCAGTTCCGCTTGTTGAAAAACTAGTCCCGAGTATTGGGCCTGCAACTGATGTAACCTAACCCACTCGGAATCGGATGAACTCCGAGATAGGCCAAACTCGATTTGTTTAATCGAGGATAAAAGAGAGGTTAACATATCTCTCTGAACACGTTTCCTCCTGGAGGCGATCTTGATTAGCTCTCCCCTTAAGGAACACTTTAGAGCGGCCCAGATCAGGTCTCTTTGGTCTATGGAGTCTTGGTTATCCACTACAGAGTGCGTGATAAAGTCCCTTAGGACCCTCACAGAGGACTCCTCTTTTAGAATTTGAGAATTTAATCTCCATTGTGGTGAACGCCTAATCTCTGGGGATGGCCTATAGGTTATGCTAACCGGGGCATGATCCGATATTACTCTGGCGGAAATATCCGTCTGTATAGCATTGGATACCGCTAATGAACTGACTAGAATATAATCAATTCTTGAATGGGAGTTATGTACTGGTGAATAGAAGGAATATTGTCGAATCTCAGGATTAAATATACGCCAAATATCAACTAAAGCTGTTTTGTTAATAAAATCTTTCAGGGCCGCTGCTGGGATAAACCCCGTCGCCCGATATGTGACCTGTCAAATCATTTTGGAGCACCAAGTTCCAATCTCCTCCAACAATTGTAATTTTGTGGATATCAAACTCCACCTGACGTAAAAGATTCATAAAGAAGGAAGGGGAATCACCGTTAGGGCCATAAACTGAACCTAATAAAATTGGCTGTGATGCGAAGATGGCATGTACAAATATATAGCAACCTTTGGGGTCCCAGCACTCATGCACCAACTTAAAAGGAACACCTCTAGCAACAAGTATAGCAACCCCTGCTCTCTTGGTCGAGGACCCAGCCCCAAAAACCTGGGCCACCCACGCTCTTCTAAAATAGTGAAGATCACTTCTTTTTAGATGGGTCCCCTGGAGGAAAACGATTTGTGCCCCCAAGTGAAAAAGGTGTTTTAGCACCACTTGTCTCTTGACCCTATCCTTGGCTCCTTTAATGTTCCAACTAACAAATTTATAAGAATGAGTCATAGTAATTAACTGAGTTATTGGAAGAACCTATGTTAGTTATAACTTGGGGTACTTCGATGAAGAAAACCATGAAGTAGTTACAGACTCTCTGAAGCCGCATGAAAACATATCTTTCCATTATCTCATAACCTTGAGTATCCCCCCCAACGTCCCACACATACAGCAAAACTAAGAAAGCCAACCCACCCCAATCCAATGAGATAAGCTTTCATAATATCCCCCCTCCCCCCATATTACAAAGACCCCAGTTCCAAAGAACTGCTCTCCTACAACAAACACCACATGATATACTTCGGACAGCCCAAAACAAAAACCCAGTACTACCTACAGGCCCCCCACCCAATAAAGAAGAAGGAAATACAATTAAGCTCAGTAAATTACACGAAGCCCCCTAACCTAGGGCTGTTCATCATCTGGATAATAATAGTAAAAAAAAAAAGGGGGGGGGGAGTTCAACCCTCCTGGGTCTGGATACAAAAGTACAAAAGAGAGGCTATTTAGCTGGGTCCAAGTGAAGATAGCGACCCTCCTCCGATTCACTGTTATCGGCGATGTGTCCATGTCCCAATATTGATACAAAAATCCACAGTCAACTCCATAAAAAGCAGGGGTCTGTTAAACAGTAGCTCTAAATCAAGATGGATGACTGTGCATGAAAAGACCTTTCACTCAGGATAAGACATATCCGGAAGGCGCCATAAAAGCTGTCTGTAGTTATGTAGACCACAAAGGCAGGGCGATGAGCTATCATGGCAGGAGGGGATAAAATAAAAGGGGGAGAAGAAAATGTCACTGCACATCACCGTCGTGTAAGCAAAACAAGTAAACAGCAAGTAATTACTCAAATACTTCTAAATTTAGACTAAAAGAAAAACATCAGGCATTTCCAGACATTGAGCTAATCGGAGTAAAGCGAGTGAGGCATGACCTCACTTGAAAAGGTCCGGGAAAAGACGCTGTAACTCCTGTAGTGCCTGTGGATAGGAGTCAAAGGATAGCCATCTTTCTTCATGGGAAACCATTAATGTAGCAGGATACTTGACTTTGTATAGCTTAGATGCTGAAAAAACAATATAAAACTGGCACCTGCTCAAAGCATTTTACTTTAATTCAGCTCGTATTATGGACAAAAAACCGAGTGTGCTTATTTCAAAAGGACTTTTTATTAATTTAAAACTCACTTGAAATGTGGCACAAAACACCAGAATTCATGTGGAAACAGCAAACACATGCAGCACAATAGTCCACAATATTCTTATTAAATCCACAAAAGCATACACAAGTCCATGCACAGGCGGCTGTAGGAAGTCCCAACAGGTGTGAGCAAGAATAGAGGTCGCTTCCAACAGACGTCACCTGACGCATTTCGCTGTTAGCTTTCTCAAAGGTTGACGTCCACAGGTATACACCTGTATTTAAACACAGTCCTTAAAGGGATATGTACCCCTATTATAAAACATATAAACAAATCAAAAAACCATTAACCAAAAATTCACCACTTAATATGCCCAAAGCAATCTCCCAACAAATAATTATAAAAATAACCCATTCTTATAACATAGAAATAGAAAATATATAAACATATATAAAATATATATATAACAGTACCCAACTTCACTTTATCTTTTATATTTGACAAATGGATGAATCTCAAATCTTTCATTTAAGCCAGGTTCATACATAGCCCTCATTGCAAAACTCCAGTACTGTTCCCTACATAGAAGGAGGTTATCCAAATCCTCCCTTCTTTTCATAAGTATAGATTTTTCTATTGCTGTAAATGTAAACTTATGTAAACTTTTATCACTTGCTTTCATGACATGTAAAGCTAAAGCATTTTTTTCATCACCATTCAAAATGGCCCTTACATGTTCACCTATACGAATTTTAAAGGGACGTTTAGTTTTCCCAATGTAAAAACAATTACAGCAACATTCTGCAATGTATACCACACCAGATGTGCTGCAAGTAATAACTCCTTTTATTTTAACTTCACCTCCTGTTGCATGATTTTTAAAAGTTTTGTTGTTTTTAATCCATGGGCAATATTTACAGTTACCACATTTGTTACAACCCTCCACTGTTTTCACTATTTTATTTAACCAATCCTGAGGTTTTCATCATTTGGTTGTACAGAGTGAACCACAATATCTTTAATATTTTTACCTCTTCTGAACACAATTTTAGGTTTACCAACTTGTTTTGTTTTAAATTATTATCTAAATTAACCAAATGCAATGTTTCCCTATAATTTTAGCTACCTCACCAGATTGTGGACTGTAGGTAGTAACAAATGTGGTCTGTGGATCATGACTATTTACCCTTTGTTTACTAACTAGTAAATCCTGTCTTAACAATCCATCCACATCACTTTTTGCTTTTTAACAATTCATAACTTACCCACGGTCTTGTAACTTAACAGTCATTTCATTTGCCCTTTTATTATTCTACCTGAATCACTACAGTTTCTCTTGAATGCGAATGAATTGACCCATAGGTATAGCATTAATTACATGCCTGGGGTGACAGCCACTAGCTAATAAAATAGTATTCCGATCAGACTGTTTAGTATAAAGGTCAGTTTTAACACCACCCATTCCATCCTTATAGATTCTTAGATCCAAAAAATTAATTTCAGTGTAACTGGAATTAATAGTAAACCTCAGATGCTCATTGCTATTTTCCAAATATTCCACAAATTCTACTAATTCTTCCTGATTCCCCTTCCACACCATAATGATGTCATCAATAAAACGTCTCCATAGATAAAGTGAAGTTGGGTACTGTTATATATATATTTTATATATGTTTATATATTTTCTATTTCTATGTTATAAGAATGGGTTATTTTTATAATTATTTGTTGGGAGATTGCTTTGGGCATATTAAGTGGTGAATTTTTGGTTAATGGTTTTTTGATTTGTTTATATGTTTTATAATAGGGGTACATATCCCTTTAAGGACTGTGTTTAAATACAGGTGTATACCTGTGGACGTCAACCTTTGAGAAAGCTAACAGCGAAATGCGTCAGGTGACATCTGTTGGAAGCGACCTCTGTTCTTGCTCACATCTGGTGTGGTATACATTGCAGAATGTTGCTGTAATTGTTTTTACATTGGGAAAACTAAACGTCCCTTTAAAATTCGTATAGGTGAACATGTAAGGGCCATTTTGAATGGTGATGAAAAAAATGCTTTAGCTTTACATGTCATGAAAGCAAGTGATAAAAGTTTACATAAGTTTACATTTACAGCAATAGAAAAATCTATACTTACGAAAAGAGGGGGGGATTTGGATAACCTCCTTCTATGTAGGGAACAGTACTGGATTTTTGCAATGAGGCTATGTATGAACCTGGCTTAAATGAAAGATTTGAGATTCGTCCATTTGTCAAATATAAAAGATAAAGTGAAGTTGGGTACTGTTATATATATATTTTATATATGTTTATATATTTTCTATTTCTATGTTATAAGAATGGGTTATTTTTATAATTATTTGTTGGGAGATTGCTTTGGGCATATTAAGTGGTGAATTTTTGGTTAATGGTTTTTTGATTTGTTTATATGTTTTATAATAGGGGTACATATCCCTTTAAGGACTGTGTTTAAATACAGGTGTATACCTGTGGATGTCAACCTTTGAGCAAGCTAACAGCGAAACCCGTCAGGTGACGTCTGTTGGAAGCGACCTCTGTTCTTGCTCACACCTGTTGGGACTTCTACAGCCGTCTGTGCATGGACTTGTGTGGCGTTTTGTGGATTTAATAAGAATATTGTGGACTATTGTGCTGCATGTGTTTGCTGTTTCCACATGAATTCTGGTGTTTTGTGCCACACATCAAGTGAGTTTTAAATTAATAAAAAGTCCTTTTGAAATAAGCACACTCGGTTTTTTGTCCATAATACGAGCTGAATTAAAGTAAAATGCTTTGAGCAGGTGCCAGTTTTATATTGTTTTTTCATCTGTATCAGAACTGCTTCTGAAACCAGGCACTGCTTGTTCCTGAGTGCAGTCTTTTTTTATATTTTTTGAAATAGCTTAGATGCTGCAATAAGTTTGGTGACAATCGGGTGTAATTCTTGTCGTCTGACCCTCACAGAGTGGAGCAGGTCCTGGATGATCCGTATCTGCTTGCCCTCCCATAACAACTCCTTCATCTCTCTGACCTTACTTAAAACGTGCTGCTTATCCAAATAGTTTAGAAACCTCATAATTAGAGGTCTGGGAGACTGTCCTTGTGCAGGGGAAGGGCGCAAGGCTCAATGAGCCCTCTCTGTATGTATTAGCCCCTCCAGGAGAGACTGCGACTTTATAACAGAGCTTTTGAGAGAGTTATCAGGCGTTTCCCTCCTCCTTTTCAGGGATCCCGATGACTACCAATAATTTCTTCTGCTACGCCCCTCTAGATCTTCAAGCTTTTCCTCTAACTTTTTAATTCTCCGCTTCACCAGCACAAGTTCTGTGTCAATCCCGGATTGCTTGCTTTCTAAGGAAGTCACCTTAACTTCTACATCACCCATCCTCCGTGTCAAAGAATCAACCGATTTCTTAATTTCCTGCACATCCTCAGCTATGGATGTCATAGACGTCTGGAGATGCTGCATTATTTCCAGGTATCTGGCCTCAGAGAGTGGAGCATCTGCGGTAGGTAGGTGCGATAGGCTGGTGGCCTGCTGCTTCGCTCGTTTTGTGGCCTTCTGTTTTTCTGGAGTTTGGGGAGGCGAGTGCTTCGGCCGCAATTTTTTGACATAAGCCTCCATAACAAGCATCGGGCAGCAGCTTCTAGTCGGTAAGATCACTCGTTCCACTATTTGAAGGGGTTTCGATCGGCAAAAGGTTATTGAAAAGAGCCAAAACTAGAGAATTAGTGGCGGAGCTCCGGGAGTGCGCTGGCGACACTCAGGCTGCCATCACGTGACCCCAAATAAGTCATTTTTAAATACAGAGATCTGAAACTTGGTACACATTATTCTGGACCTTGTTAAAGTCATCATACCACATTTGGTGCAAATTGTAATAATAATCTGTTCAAATAATTGTGAAATGAAATTTAAAAATTTCCAAAAGTTTGGACACTTAAAACTTTGTCACATTTAGAGATAGTGTTTGAAATTCAGGGCACTTCTGTATGTGCAAGGGAAATTTCTTCATACTAACTCTGGTATCATTTGTATAGATACTTTGTAAATTAGATGGAAATAACAGAAATCACAATTTTGGCAAACTTTCACAAAATATTTGCAGAAGTTTCATAGAAGCAAAATTAGCATTTTGCCAGAATTTCTCAGGCGGAAGATAAATTTTATCCAACCCTACTCATAGTGTCCATATCCCACATTACCTGTTTACTGTTTATTATACATCAGAACAGAGGTACATGGCTAGCCCGGTGGTGTAGAGGGCCGAGACGCCATGTGCGCCATACCTCTTACCACGCCAGTGACCAGAGTTCAGGAATGAGCTCAGGTTGCCAGGGATTGACTAGAGGGGAGAGGATTCAGCGTCCAACAGACTGCTCTCCTCTTCCGGGGGGTGGGGGGGAGGAATGCGGCACCAGTCTTCAGTGACATCCGGTGAAGGCTGGATGTGCATCAAGATTGGGCCACCATGGAACGGGGTTGGAGGTGAAGGCAGACTTCTGCAAGCTGGGAGCAGGAGTGTGCTCAGCCTGTCCTGGACATCATTGCACATCTGTACCTCTTGAAAACATGGAAAAAATGTGGAAACCCCTTCCCAATTTGCACAGCAATGCCTCAGGCCTGCTGAGGGCTGGCGAATATTGGAAATCAGCCTCTCTCCCTCAGCCCTGGGGAGAGCTCTGCTGCAGGAAGCAAGCTACAGAAACCATCAGCCATGGAGGGCCTGGTGGGGGATGTTAGCAGGAGGTTGTCTGGGTCAGAGCAGGGGTAGTTCTCCCAGCCACCAGGCAGGAGCAGAAAACAGAACTGGAAACAAAAAAAACAGAGGTAGGCAGCAAGTTTTATATTGAATGCACATTTGCCATGAATCCAAAACCAAACCAGAACCAAAACTAGGTGTGATCTGGCAAAACCAAAACCAGAACCTCCCAAGTTTCACATATCACTAAATAATATATAAATTTCAACAATGCCTGAGTGCCATGGCAACGGCCCTCGATCAGTTAAACTACCTACAGCCAATGGGAACTGCCCCTGGATCAGTTAAACTGCTTGCACCACATGAGAACTGGCCCTGTATCAGTAGCACGACCTGCATAGATGGGAACTGGCCCTGTATCAGTTACACTGCCTGTCTCCCATGGGAACTGGCCCTGTCTCAGTTACATTGCATGCAACAGATGGGAACTGGACCCAGATTAGTTACACTGTCTGTGGCAGATGGGAGCTTGCATGGAACCAGTTGCACTGCCTGGATACTGTGGAACTGGCCCGGGATTGGTTACACTGCCTTTAGCAGATGAGAACTGGCCCTGGATCAGTTACACTGACTGCAGCACATGGGAACTGTCCCTGGATCAGTTACACTGACTGGATACCATGGTACTGGTCCTGGAGCAGTTACACTCCTGCAGCAAATCAGACCTGGCCCTGGATCAGTAACACTGCCCACAGCACATGCTAACTGACCTAGGATTGGTTATACTGCCTGGATTCCATGTTACTGGCCCTGGATCAGTTACTGCCTGATGGAGGAGGAACATCTGGATATCGTGGCAGTCACAGAAACATGGTACACACAGAACCATTACTGTGATGTAAACATACCAGGCTACACTATCTATAGGAGGGACAGGGAGGGTAAAAGAGGAGGAGGAGGAGGAGGAGTAGCTCTCTGCATAAGAGAAGGAATCAAAGCAACAGAACAAAAGGGTAAACAGGGAGGAGAAAAAGCACTGTGGGTCAATTTGGAGGCAGACATTGGCACCACAATCCGCACAGGGGTTGTATACAGACCCCCCCTCTCAGGGAGAGGAAATGGACAAGAAAATGGTAGAAAGTATACTTAGAATGGCAGATAAAGGGGAGATATTGCTGATGGGTGATCTGAATATGCCAGATGTTTACTGGAGTGCAGTTGCAGCAGCCACTTCTAAGAGTGGGGGTTATTCTAGATGCCCTACAGGGGGCATGCCTTAGACAACTAGTATTGGAACCCACTCGAGAAGGAGCAATCTTCGACCTGGTCCTCTCAAATGGAGATGGAGAGAGGATCACAGATGTAGAAGTGGGTAGCCATCTGGGAACTAGCGACCATCGAACAGTATGATTCACAATAAACACAGCAATAGAGTCAAGCCATACAAAGGCAAAAGTACTGGACTTCAGGAGGGCTGACTTTGCCAAAATGGGGGAGTGCCTAAGGAATGCACTAGCAAATGGGCAGCAAGGAGGGGTGGAAGAACAATGGGGAATAATAAAAACTGTCATCACAGAGGTAACAAGCCTTTGTGTGAAGCAAATAAACAAAACAAAATGATGTAAGAAACCACTATGATTCTCAAAGGTGGTGGCAGTGAAGGTTCAAGAAAAAAGCATTCAGAAAGTACAAGGAATCACAGAAGGAGCAGGACAGAAATTGTATCAGTTAAAGCAAAAGGAAGCTGGGAAGGCAGCCAGAACAGCAAAGGCCCAAACTGAGGAAAAGATAGCCAACTCAGTTAAGAAGGGGGATAAAACCTTTTTTAGGTACATCAGGGAGAAAAGGAAGACTAAGAGAGGGATAGTGAGGCTTAATAAAGGGGAGAGGGGTGGGCAGAGGGTGACGGTGAAAAGGCAGAGATACTAAACAAATATTTTTGCTCAGTATTTACAAATGAAGAGGAGGAGGTACCTAAAACAAACAATAGAAACACTCAGGATACAGAAGTTGATACCAGCCCATTTACAGAAGAAAGGGTTCTGAAAGAACTCTTAAAACTGAAGGTGGACAAAGCAATGGGCCTGATGGGATTCATCCCAGAATTCTAAAGAACTAAGGGTAGAACTAGTGACACCACTGACTACCCTCTTTAACAAATCATGGGAGGATGGGGTGGTGCCTGAGGACTGGAGGATGGCAGATGTGATTCCCCTTCACAAAAGTGGGAGCAGAGCAGAAGCAGGAAACTACAGACCTGTTAGTTTAACCTCAGTGATAGGGAAAATGATGGAATCACTTCTGAAGGAAAGAATTGTCGAGTACCTAGAGGCCAGAGGGGCACAGGACCCAAGGCAGCATGGAGTCACAGCAGGAAGGTCATGCCAGACGAATCTAATAGATTTCTTTGACTGGGTGACCAAAGTAGTAGATCAGAGAGGGGCTGTGGACATGGCCTACCTAGACTTTAGTAAGGTGTTTGACTCATTCCCACACAAAAGATTAATATACAAGTTAGCCAGTCTGGGAGTGGGTCCCAAGATGATAGCCTGGGTAAAGAATTGGCTGGAGAATAGGACACAGAGAGTAATAGTAAATAGAGTCCACTCTGAAGAAAGGGGGGTTACTAGTGGAGTGCCACAGGGTTCAGTATTAGGACCGGTCCTCTTTAATGTCTTTATGTGACATTGCAGAGGGACTGGAAGGAAAAGTATGTCTCTTTGCAGATGACACAAAGATCTGCAACAGAGTTGATGCACAAGGTGGGGTGGAAAGGATGAGAAGGGACTTGGCAAGGTTAGAGGAATGGTCAAATGTATGGCAGCTTAGATTTAATGCTAAGAAGTGCAAGGTAATGCACCTGGGAAACAAAAACCCAGGGGAAGAGTACACAGTGGGGGATGAGATAGTAACAACAACAAAAATGGAAAGGGACCTGGGGGTAGTCATATCAGATGACTTAAAGGTGGACCAGCAATATGAGAGGGCAGTAAGGAGGGCTGGGGGGATACTGGGATGCATAGGGAGAGGCATCACCAGTAGAAAACAGGAAGTTGTTATCCCTCTGTACAGACAGCTGGTGAGACCCCATCTGGAGTACTGTGTGCAGTTCTGGAGACCCAGTATCCACAAGGACATAGACAAGATGGAAGTTGTCCAGGGGAGGGCAACTAAAATGGTGCAGGGTCTGCACTGGAAGACATATGAAGAGAGACTAAAGGAGCTTAATATGTATAGCCTCGAGGAAAGGAGGGAGAGAGGGGACATGATAGAAACTTTCAAGTACCTCAAGGGAATCAACAAAGTCCAAGAGGGTAGCATCTTTCAAAAAAAGAGGTGTGCAAGAACAAGGGGGCACAATTTGAAGATGAGATGGCGGCTCAGACGTAATGTAAGGAAGTTTTTTTTCACAGAGAGAGTTGTGGATGCATGGAACAGCCTTCCGGAGGAGGTTGTGGAGTCAAAATCAGTGGTTGAATTCAAGCATGCATGGGACAGCCATAAGGCAATTCTAGGGGGTGGGGGTAGAAAGAAGTAAGCTGCTGGTTAACTAGGATCTGCAGCTTATCCATTAGGTAGGGAAATGGGCAGACTGGGTGGGCCAAGCGGTCCTTATCTGCCGTCAAATTCTATGTTTCTATGCCTGCAGCAGATGGGAACAGGCCATGGATCAATTACATAGCATGCAGCAGATGGCAACTAGCTATGAATCAGTTACACAGCAGGGATACTGTGGAAATGGAACTGGATCAGTTACACTGCCTGCAGCACATGGGAACAGGCCCTGGATTAGTTATAGTGCCTGCAACAGATGGGAACTGGCTGGATCAGTTACAATGCCTACTGCACATGTGAACAGGCCCTGGAATAGTTATACTGTCTGCAACAGATAGGAACTATCCAGGATCAAATAATGCATATTTTCTTTATTAACGGGATACTCTAAAAGCACAGTGGACAGAGCACTCTCCCGGGTCAGTAACATGCCCCATTTCCTTGACCTCAGTAGGAAGTATACTGTCACGCATGAACAATGACAAATTCCAGTAGTGCTTCCCTTCCATCAGAGTACACCTTCACTTCACAGGATCATCACGAATGACTTTCCTATTTTGCAAACTGATCCCAACATTGGTGCTTCCTTTACACAACCACCTATTGCCTCCTACCGCAGGCCACCCAACCTGCGGAATCTCCTGGTGAGAAGCAGCCTGGCTACTCCTAACAGTTCCTCCCTACCATGTACCAAACCTTACAACAGAACTCACAGCTACACCTGAAAATATATTTCTAGTGTGACTGAAATTCAGGGTCCCACCGGTGTTTTTTCACATCACCAAGGAGTTATCATGCACCTCCACTAATGTGGTATGTTGTGTTCTTTACAGGAAGTGTGCAGCTATTTACATTGGAGAAACTGGTTGATGCCTTGCTTACCATTTCAGGGAACACTACAGGGCAGTCAGGAATGGAGACACTAATAAACCCATGGTAACCCACTTTATCTCCAGGGACCACAGTGTCAAAGATCTTTCAGTTTGTGTACTTCAGCAGGGCTTCTGGGATTCTGACCATAGGAAAACCTGTAAACCAAGCTGATCATCCACCTTGGCTCCCAGCATCCCTCCGGTTTAAATGATAGACTTGTTTTCCACTAACATCTTTCAGCCACGCCATGTTTTCCATATAGTCTGTTTGTATCTGTACACATCTATTATCATTTTCATCAGATGTCTCCTCTTTCTCCTTCCCCCTCATTTGTCACCTTTCAGCCTTCTCATTAGGCCTAGTTAATTAAACCCCACATGGGGACTGCTCTACTTCACTCACTGCTATTATGCCTTGTCTTTCCAATCATCACCTTTTTGTTTTCCAGATTCTCTGTCTTGCCATTTATCACTTCTTCTTCCACAGCCTACCCCAATTTTCTTTCCCCACGTATATATCCCGTATTTTACCTGCCCTCTACAATAACTTTGCTTTTTTTCTCTTTTAGATATTTCCTTAAGAAAACTTAAGATCAAAATGTTGATTTTTAACTCTATTTTCTATTTCCAGCGTGCATTTAATATTACCATTTTGATTTGAATCAAACACTGCCTGGATATTTTGAAACTGGTCTGGGATCTGTTTCACTGCCTGCTGCATGTGGGAACAGATCCTGGATTAGTTATACTTCCTGCAACAGATGAGAACTGGCCTGGATCAGTTACACTGCCTGGATATTTTGAAACAGGTCCAGGATCACTTACACTACCTGTTTCGCATGTGGACAGCCCCTGGATTAGTTATACTTTCTGCAAAAGATGGGAACTGGCCTTGATCAGTTACACAGCCTGGATATGCTGAAACTGGTCCAGGATCTGGATCAGTTCAATACGTGCTCTGACAGTTCATTGGACAGACGGCTGTGGTGGTGTGAGGAGGGTTGTGCCGGTCACCCGATCGGGGTAGGGGATAGGGGATGGAGTGGAGTGGTGGGCACTAACTGCCAGGTGGGGGGTCCACTAGACCACCAGGAAGGGATGGGATGGGGACCCTAGTTTGCGGTGACAGTTGCGGTGTGAGTATTACGGGCATACCGGGGCTGGAGGGGGAACGGGATGGACACCAGGGACTGTTCAGTTTGACATTTTTTCTAATATTATTACTCATCAGGGTCATATTGGGGATTAAGGGGGGGCATCCGCTACTTAATCAGGGACAGCTAGTCCTATTATTAATACCATCAGAGCATATCAGGCGGGGGAACACTAGATCACCAAGGTAATGGGTATTGCCTGTGGGGTATGGGCAGCTCCTCAGAGGTGTGTGTGTGGGGGGGGATGCTAGCCAGTACTGTGCCCCTGTCAAAGGGCACAGCTTCTGCTGTACCACCCTGCAGCTGTTGAGACACACCAAGTGAGTGTGCCTTCTGTTTGGTGCATTGCCACTGTTGCCGAAAACTACGGTACTTAGGTTCTGGGACCCTGTTGAATGGAAAATCAGGCACAGGGTCCTAGATGTACTGGTACCTGGCACAAGCTGCCATTGTTGCAGCTTGCAACTGGGTTTTGAAAATCCTGCCCCTTGTTTTACTTCAGCCAAAATGTACACCTCACATCACTTGATGTGTTTCATGCCCCCTAGGTGCTTTTTCAACCTTTGAAAAAGAGCCTAGTTGTGTGAAACACTTCAGGTGATGTGACTTTTATGTTTGGAACTGAGTGAAAAGGGAAGGACTGTTACCGCGCTCCCTGGATATCAGAAGTTTGTTTGCATGGAGAGCACTTGAATAAAGTGAAGCACTTTCTTTGAACTTCAGTAAGGTTGGTCTCATTTTCTTATACAGTGTGCCTATCATAGACCCTGTCCACACTACACCTCTGTAACGTTACAGAGTGCCCACACCGTTACCGCAGCAGTTTGCGTTTACATCTGTAACGTTACAGAAGGCATTTTCATAACCATTGTTGAAACCACATATGAGGTGGTTTCAAAAGCGATTATGAAACCAGTCTACCAGCAATAGCGTTACTGGCAGTAGTAGTATTGGGCCAGTGACGTGATCCCCTACAAGGGCCCATAACTGTGTCGCAGCTGTATTGTGGGATTGGTTGCCACAGTAATGGTCGCCCAGTTCCCAAGGTGTGGACTGGTGGTACCGGTCTCATACCGGTCACTGCTGCAGTGTGGACACACTGTACCGCTCCCTGGCTGTAATGGTTTCTGTCCATTACGGGGTCTGAGTGATGTAGTGTGGACGGGGCCTTAAAGACTGAAGTAGATATTTAAAGGTTGCATTTTTTTGCAGTTGCTAGCTACCCTAGACTCTCACAAACAGTTTTGATTGCATAGCATGGCACTGAAGCCCCAGGTGCAACTCCTCAGGCTGTATTTCATTCATTAGTTAAACTGCATGGAGCAGATGGGAACTGGCCTGGATCAGTTACACTATCTGGATATTTTGAAACTTGACCAGAGTCAGTTAAAATACCTGCTACACATGAGAACAGGACCTGGATTAGTTATACTGCCTGCAACAGATGGGAACTGGCCTTGATCAGCCTGCTGCATATTAGCTATACTGCCTGCAACAGATGGGAAGTTGCCTAGATCAGTTACAATGCCTGGATATTTTGAAATTGGTCCAGGATCAATTACAGTGCCTGCTACACATGAGAACAGGCCCTGGATTAGTTATACTGTCTGGAGCAGATGGGAAATGGCCTGGATCTATTTTGGGACCACTAGACTACCTGGGAAACAGGGAAGTTTTCATATTACAAAGATCGGGGATTGGGGACCACTAGACTACCAGGGATATGAAGCTTTTTAATTCATTACAGAAATCTGGGATCAGGGAGGTGGGACCACTAGACTACCAGGGATACAGGGATTTTTTATTTATTACAGAGATTGGGGCTTTGGGAGTGGGGACCACTAGACTACCAGGAAAACTGGGATTTTTTAAATATTACAAAGATCGGGAACTGGGGAGGGGGGACTACTAGACTACCAGGGATAAGGGGCCTTTTTATTCATTACAGAGATTGGGGATCAAGGAGGGGGCATCACTAGACTATCAAGGATATGGGGATTTTTTATTTATTACAGAGATTGAGGCTCGGGGAAGGGGACCACTAGACTACCAGAGAAATGGGGATATTTTTAATATAACAAAGATCGGGGATCTGGGAGGGGGGGGGCCACTAGTTACTAGGGATGAGACTGGTATTCTATTTTAACATTGACATGGATCAGGGCTGGGGGGAACATGGCCTGGTGCACTCCATGGCAGTACTAGCATGCAGATGAGTCCATGATGGGCATGCAGATATCCCGCTAGCACCATGCATGCCCAATGGGCTTATCTGCATGTTTGGGCTGAATATTGCCCATAGGAGCAGCGGCACTATTCAGTTTACCTCTATGGGTGGTCTTCCATCCCACCCTCTAGTAGCGCTGCTCCAAACATGGCAACTGCTTGCTGTGGGCCACACTACCAGAGTCTGATATTCAAGCAGATAGCACGGCCAGTTCTGATTGTGCTGTCTGTTTGAATATTGTGCCAGAGCTGGCTGGCCCTATTTTTTGTGCATGGCACACCTATTTATGCGTGCAGCTGGCTGGCTCTGAATATAGAGCCCAAAACAGTTTAAGGAAGTAAGTAAGGTTTTGTAAAGGTTTATTTTGATTAACAATGTAAGGTTTTTTTGTAACTTAGCTGTTATCTGAAACAAAGAAGGCAAATAGTCTAACTGAAGTGCAGTCAGCTGTTAACGTGAACAAAAAAGCAGTGTGTGTACCAAGAAAACATTTTTAAAATACTTTTTTTTCCCTGAGAATACTAGTCAGGCTAGTGGGTGTGACCTGTCAGCTCAGCACTGCTGCAATGACTTGAGTAACTACATTTCATAATCATATAATTTCAATTTAATAAATCTACCCTTTTTTATTTTGGCAAGCAGCAGGGGAGGGTGAGCATACTGCAGAGTGATAATTAGGGCACAATCACCACACATAATTATGTTTTACCTAATCAAAGTCTGCAGTCTCCAGCACCAATACGGTGTTGGCTGACACATGGTGAAAAAAGTAAAACTACCATTTAAACTACTAGTAGTGCTGTTAAGAGGACATTGTCATTACTGCAACTGATACTACCAATGTGAATGTGTTCTCTTCATGCTTTGTCACTGCCAACAGTACCACCGGGACATCCTCCTTAATAACCACCAGTGCTCTGATCCACCACTCGTCCACTGTGACTACCGGTACCCCAAATTCTACTGCAACAGTGACCCTGCCACTGTGACTAAGACCAAACCTGCAGGCTGCCACTGTAACCATAGTGACCACCAGTACTGCTACAGTGACACTGGCCACTACTATCATTGTGGCCCAAGCCAGTTGCACAACTATTTCCAGTGCTGTGTCCACCCCTACTGTAACATCTCTTGTTTCAAACCCTGTCTCCATTACTGTAGATCTAGTCAGTGTACATGACAAGAAGTCTGGGTACTTTGCACCAGGAAATGAATTGCCCATTGATACATAATCTGTGGAAGCTAAGCTAAGCAGCTTTGATGATGAGGTAGAGTGTGTGAAGTACCTTGAGCACCATAAAGTAAGAAAGTCTGCTAGCCAAAAAAACTCAACCTCTCGAGGTTGCATTGGCAGGAAAAAGAAGTATACTGCCTCGCCCCCAAAAAGAAAGGAACTTGGTAAGCTACCCTTCAGCACTTTTCAGCCAGCTCCATGTCAGCCTAAACAGTCAAGTAGAGCAGGTGCAAGGGAACAAGTGGTACCAGGGGAAAATCCACACATGTAGGTCCAAACAAAAAAGACTTGTTGGGGGCCAAACAAGTGGTTGACGTGACAGTGGTGGTGGTAGTACTGGTGACATTAGCCACATGAGTGATATCAGGAGCAGTTAGAGCAAGGTATGGCTACATTTTACATTAATAAAAGAAGATAACTGAAAGGCAGTGTGCATATTGTGCAATACGACTATTACCAGGGGGAATCTCTGGCAAATTTAGCTACCACCTCCTTAATGAGCCCCCTAAAAGTAAAGCATCCCTAGGTTCTTAAAGCATTAGGGTCTTCACCTGTGAATCCATCAGACCCATCTCATGGTGAGGATGCAGGCAGTGGTGCTTGTGGCACTGGCAATGCCAAAGACTGTTTTACTTCTGAAAAAATGCTGATGTTCCTGCTGATACCATTCTTTCATCCACAACACCAATGCACACCCAGCACTCCCCCGAGGCACCAGTCCTCTACTATTTGCACACCATCTGGCATGTATGATACATCCCACCAGCCACAGTCAATTTCAGTAGTGAAAGTGTTCCATGCCAGAACTAAGTACCAGTCATCCCATCCATCATCTGAACACATCACACAGCTCATAGGTGAAATGATGACTTTGGATCTGCAACCCTTTTCACTTGTGGATGACACTGGCTTTTGGAGACTTCTTCAGCACTTTCAGCCACAGTACCATCTTCCATCATGTTCCACATTCTCACCCACTGTGGTGTCAAAGATAAATGAGGGTGTGAGAATGGCAATTACCACACTATTCTCAGAGGTTGTCAGTGGAGTTTTCCATTGCACCTCAGATCTCTGGAAGAATGCAAACTTGCATAAAGCCTACAAAAACATTTCCCAAATCTTTTTGCTTCTTGTTTTCTGCATAGTCCAAATATTTTGCAGATGCGGCTTGTGTAGGGGACTGATTTCACCACTTTCATCATTTTGATATCCCTTTCTTGTCTGCAGTTATTTATCTCACATATATATGCTCAGGTCAGGCAGCATTCTCCTACCATCTCCCTCACCTTTGGGATCAGCTTCCTTGTTACATTTGCCCACTTCTCCACTTCCACTGCCCTGAAATCACAACTCCAAACACTTCCATACATGTGTTGCTCATGTTATTTCCCATCTTCCGCCCCCCCTCCTGCACCCTCCCCTAGCCAACCCCCTCTCCTTAAATAGCATGTTACTGCCTTTCTACACAAGGCATCCTAGTTCCCAGATCTGACCCCCCCTTTGCCTTGTTCTCAATTTCATACCAATGTAACCTACACTGCCTGCTTGCAAATGAATGAATTAGAGTTTTTCTACTCCCATCCTGCACCGCAATGCACTTTATTGTATTAGTCCTTTGTTACTGTACATATCTCTCATATTACTATGCTGAACTGTAATGTACATTATTGTACTAATTCCTTTACAATTGTATATATTGTATAGTCTTGTACTACTATTCTCTGTATTTGCACACAACTGTTTTATTTGTACCATATCCAATTGTTTTGTTTCCCCTGTACATGATTCTCACCCGGATCACACTTGGAAATGAGTTTCTAGTCTGTGTGCATTTCCCAGTTACCAATTTTTAAATAAAAGAAATAAATAAAATGCTGTCTGGTTTTATTGCTCTTTTAAAATACTTTCATTTTCTTTTTTCACACACCCACTTTCCTGCCACCCAGCTTATGTTAGGTATTGTGGCATTCCCACAGGTAGACACTGTCTATCATCCCATTTTCTGAGAGAAGAGCAATCCATGGGATGTCAATCCTCCCTCCTCTCGCTGGCTCTCAAGTGACCAAGTTCCATTCGGATACTTGGTTCATCAGAGTACTTAGCAGTACTGATGGTACTTTAGTGTTAGAGGGCTGGATCTTTCTTTTCTTTTTAAGAAACAAAAACATTTATTTTTTTATCTATTATTTTCTCTTTCATTCTGTTGTCAACAAGGGATATACCTTGCAATCAGATAGAGATGTATCCTCAAAACAGACAGGGATATGCCCTGCCCAGTTATCAGACATGGAATGGGATCTACCCTGTTCAGCCATCTGGGCTCTGCTCCTGAACCTGGTCCATCTTGAGGCCACACAACCAAAATATGTTGACAGTGCCATGTTGCTCTCCAAGTGGGTTGGGGATCCCTGCAAGAAAACCAATGTAATGCTTTACAAAAGGTGTTATGTGAGGCCTTGTCCTTGCAAATGAAATGAAAGGATGTAAAAAGAGTCATAAAAGCAGGCAGCTTTTTTAATTTGTGCAATAAATACATTATTGCAAGCAAGAAAGGGATAGCAAAATGATGACAACAGTAAAAACACTCTCTTAAACAAGCCCCATTGCTGGAACACTGGGGTTAATACTGTATGTGTGGTTTTAATGGGGAAAAATAACAGCTTGATATTGGAACTGTTCTGTAGTTTTTGGCTTTGTACAATTTGCAACTGCTAAGTGAGTAGCCTCTCTGTACACTACTACACCTAATAAGATCTTATTTTACATTATGCCAACATAAAGAGGATTTGTACTAGGCTTTGTCTGATTCTTGTTATCAGAGCAGAAATATGCCTGGCTTAGTGCAGGTATATTTTTTTCACCTTTAGGGAAAAAAATATAAACTTTCCTAGCAGTTTTCCTGAGAAGCATAGGAAATGATCACACAAAAATGTGAAAAAAAAAATACTCTCCCTAGCTTGGGATTTAGAAAAGGAACAAACACTGCCAAGATTTCTGCTTTTTGTCTAATTTTATATACATATGAACATACAAAGAAGCCAGCAGAAGAAGGCCATTTGGTCTATCAAGTCTGCTCATATAGCAGGGTCCACAGCTTGAGCTGATGTCCCTGCCCTCCCTCCCCACTCCTCCCATCCTCCCTACGCCGATCCTTACCTTCCCCCTATGCCTATCCCAGCCACTTTTAAAGCTTCCTACTGTCTTCAATGAGAATACCTCTTCTGGCAGTGCATTCCAAGTGTCCACCACCCCCTCTATGAGGAAATGCTTCCTGACCTCACTCCTAAACCTCCCACCCTCCAGCTTAAGGCTTTGCCCTTCGTGTTATGGTTTCCACTCAGCTTAAAGAGATTCTCCTTATCAATCTTATTTATCCATTTCACTTACTTGAAAGACCCAATCATGTCCTCTCTCTCTACTGTCTTCCAAGGAGTACATGTTCAGTGCCCTCAACCTCTCTTCATATGACTTACCCTGCTGGCCCACTATCATCTTTGTAGCCCTCCTCTGGACCTTCTCCAGCAGGTTGATTTCCTTTTTGAGGTGTGGGCACCAGTACTGAACTCCATACTCTAGAAGTGACCTTATCAGTGGCCTGTACAAGGGCAATATATAACCTTCTCTCTCTCCTGCTACTGAGCCCACTAGATATGCATCCCAGCATCTTGTTTACCTTTGCTGCTGCTTTCTTGCACTGCGTGGAACAACTAGATGGAAGTAGATTGCTCATTCAAAGCAGCTCAGATATCTCACATGCCTGTAGCTTCTGCAAGTGCTGTGTCAAATTACCTGCCTTCAGTAAGATTCCAAAGTGGCCTTTTCTTAGGCAGAAAATCTTAGGACATCTTGAGGTCTCACACCCGGTTGCAGAGGCTGAATAACAAATAACAAAGCATGAATAATGAATAACTAGGACCCACAAATACGAATACCAGGTGGGTATTCAACATATGGTATTTGCACATCCCAACTTCTAATACTGTCCCTTTTTATTGTTGCCCACTTATTTTTGACACTTTCCAGCCTGTGAATGTTCTCAAGCTGACGTGTGATTAAAGAGCTGGTGAGATGTTCAGGGCAACTTTAACAAAACCTAATATTTAGACACAGTCCAACTTGTATTTCCCATTAGTATTCCTCCTACCCATTATTTATCAGTGAGGTCATCAGTATGAAAACAGGATCTTTGCTCCTGAAGAGTTTGTCTGTTCCTGCTACTTTCTCCATACCTCAAGTCACAGATCACAGCTTGTGATATCACAGTTACTCGCATGGCAAAAGATTGTGATGTCACAACAGGGGATTATGACTTGAAGTAGGGAGTAAGCTACAGAGGCAGATGGACTCTAAACAAACTCTAAAGGATAAAGATCATATATTCATGCAAATTTCCTTAGTAATAAATAATGGGAAGGAGAAATATATAAAATATAAATGGAATGCAGGCAGAATTGTACCTAATTATTATGCTTTTTAAAGTTTTCCTTGAGGAGTCAGTAGCTCTTTAAGTCTGTAACTTTTTAAAACCTCTTTTCATAAAATCAGGAGTCTTGCAGTCCTGGAATTAGGTTACTGGCTATCCAGCATGATGCTGAACTTCACAGTGTTATGGTTGCTTTGTTCTGTTGGATCTTCTACCATGATATCCCTAATTATGTCCTGGTAGAATATTACAATACTGTATCTTACATCACTTTCCCTAGTATTGGTTCACTCATCCTTTGGGTAAAAAAGCTGTCATGCAAAACCTCCACAATCTTCTGACCATTTGAGTTCCTTGTTTCTTGTGTGTCCCAGTTAGTTTCTGAGAAGTTGAAATGTCCCATGAGTAAAATTATTTCCTGCTTGATACCATCTTTTAGTCTTATGTTTGGACTAGGTTGGTCCTGTGGTTGCTAAGATCGTACGGTGTTCCATGGAGAATGGAGTCTTCCTGGTGGCCTTGAAAGAGACTCTGGTGAGACCCCTTTTGAAGAAGCCCTAGTTAGACCTGAACTGCCTCACCAATTGCAGACCAGTCTCAAACCCCACTTTTTACATTGCTTGTGCACACGTACAAGAAACATGTTGCGGCAGCCTGCTGCAGAAGCAGATTGTGGAGGTGCAGCACTGTTGTGGCCAATGCCCCCACTGCCTTTTGAGGCTTGGCCCACTTTTCCCAATGAGGTGGCACGCTGCTGCTGACACTAGGTCAGCCAGCATGCTACCACCTTGAAATGTTTTAGCTGCTGAAATAAGGGGCCACCTCATCATTGCAGCGTCAGCCATTCTTCTGTAATGATGGAGCGACCCATCAGTGCAGAGTGGGGGCTTGCATGCCCCCAACCCAGTTTGCCAATGGCAAGCCCAGTCCCTGTTGGCAAGATGTCACCACACCCAAGTTTCTGCTATATGCTGAAGGGGTGCCCAATCCCCCTTGGCATCATGCACCCCCAGCTTTCTTTGCAGACGGGGCGCCCAATCCCCATGGCTTCAGTCCCCCCTTTCCAGTTGAATTTTCTGATGGGGGAGCCCACTCCCCATTGGCATAATGACTCCCCCCATTTGTTGTCTGCTGAGGGGGGTGCCCAATGCCCCTCAGCTCCCCCCTCAACTGGTATGTGCTGATGGGGGTGCCCAAACACCCATCAGCTACAACTCCCCAAAACACTCAGGTGTCATGCTGGGAGCCTACCCCAGCATGCCAAGCTCCCTGAAAAACAAAAACAGTCCTGCAATTTCCCGCCCAATACCTGTAAAATAAGAAAATGATCCCTTGAAGAGTTCAGCGGCTCCTCCTCCAACCCGCGCCCACCCTCTGCGCACCTTGCCTCCCCACACACCCCCTCACCCCATACTTACCTCCGGAGCCCAGCACGATGATCTTCGGCGGACCGGGAACATATCTGCACTCTTCAAAGCCGACTGCAAACTAAAGAAATGCCGGTAAGCTGTATAATGGCTTAAATAGGGGGTTTTCAACTTTGGTGCATATCTGGGCATTTTGGGGAATTTTGGCACCAAACTTTCAACATGGGGTTCTTGATACCGCTCCTCATGAATTCAGTCACTGTCATTGCGTTATTCAGTCCCGAAAGGAGATTTAGCTGTCACTGCATGGAATCACCTTTCAGGACTGATTAATGAAATGTCAGTGCCACTGTTCATGAGGTGGGCTCTCAAAAGTCGTATGTTACAAATTTGCTGAAAAAAATTCCCAAAATGACTGTTTTATGAGCATGCGTAACGCAGTTTCCAGGCATGCTCATAATGTCACGAATTTGTAATATTTTCATGCCAGATTTTCAACACTGGCATTTTTTCACACCTCCTTATGAACAGTACAGCAGTCATTTTTCACGTCCTGGCTAAAATGTGTTTTTGCACTTCCAGTGCAGAATAGCACGTTCGCTGTGGGAACTCAGTGTTCGGGACAGATTAAGAAAATTACAGTGATGCTGTTCATGAGCAGAGGTCCTAAAATGCCTATGTTAAAAATTTGGTGAGGAAAGTCCATAAAATGACAGTGTTACAAGCGTGTGTTGCACTGTTTGCACGCAACCTTGTAACTTCGAAGATTTCTAATATTTTCATGCCAGATTTTCAACACTGCCAGTTTTCCATACCTCCTTATGAGCAGTACAGCTGTCATTTTTCACATCCTGACCAAAATATGTTTTTTCTGGTGCAGAATAGCACAGTCGCTGTGGGAAATCAGTGTTTGGGACAGATTAAGATTGAGTGAGTGAGAGAGGGGGAGTGAACGAGCTCAACTGAGCTCTGTCAGGACTGCTGCAGATTTCTTTGTGGACAGAAAAAGGCACCAATGCAGGCAGAGCCTAGAACAAAAGAGCAGCCTGCAGCACTGGGAGAAACAGAAAGAATGAGTGAGAGAGGGGGAGTGAGTGAGCATAATGGAGCACTGTTGGGACTGCTGCGGATTTCTTCATGGGCAGAAAAAGGCAGCAATGTAGGCAGGAGTTCAGTACAAAAGGGCAGCCTGCAGTGCCAGGAGAAAAAGAATGAGCGAGTGAGGGGGGGAGTGAGTGGGCTCAATGGAGCTCTGTCGGGACTGCTGCGGATTTCTTTGTGGGAAGAAAAAGGCGTCAACATAGGCAGATACCCAGTACAAAAGGGCAGCCTGCAACGCCGGGAGAAATGGAATGGGTACGTGAGAGAGGAGGGGTGACCAAGCTCAGCGCAGCTCTGTCAGGACAGCTGTGAACTTCTTTGTGGGCAGAAAAAGGTGCCAATGCAGGCATGAGCACAGTTCAAAAGGGCAGCCAGCAGCACCGGGAGAAAAAGAATGAGCGAGTGGGGGGGAGTGAGTGAGCTCAGTGGAGCTGTGTCTGGACTGCTGCAGATTTTTTTGTGGGCAGAAAAAGGCACCAGTGCAAGCAGGAGCCCAGTTCAAAAGGGCAGCCTGCAGAGTTGGGAGAAATAGAATGAGTGAGTGAGAGAGGGGTAGTGAGCGAGCTCAATGGAGCTCTGCTGGGACTTTATAGTTACCCACCCTCCCGTCCAGGTTCCTCTGTTGTCCTATATAACAGCAGAGTCTTTGGAGTGGAGACAAAGCAATGATTGGATATCTTTAGGATTGCTGTATTAATACAGATTTAGTTATTTTGTTTATTTCCCTAACTGAGCTAAGTACTGAGCTATACTGTTATGATTGCTGTAATAATACATATTTATTTGTTCTGTTTATTCCACTAACTGAGCTGGGTAATAATTGGAGTGCAATAGGATTTCTAACTGGGCTAAGTGAAACTATATGAGAGTTGAGAATAAAAAGTATGGTAGCTGAGGGGTGAAAAACGGACAAGGAGTCTAGGATTGTTACAGTAATACAGTATCTAATGGATGAGATTTGAGACTCAATTAACCCGGTCGGCAAGGGGGCAGTAGGTGGACTAGTGTGGGGGGGGAACAGGAATTTGAGTAAATAGGGGTCTAACAGTTGCAGTAGTGTACAGAACCTGGGAGTAAGAGCCTGTAACATAAGATGGGGCCAACATGGGGCAGGTGCCACATGTCAATAGAGCGGGCATCTTTGAAAGGGTGGTGGGCTGTACAGGGTGTGGGTCTGCCATGATCCTGGACTGAGCTTGGAGGATGGGAGTGGGGTGTATGGTCTGTAGATGACTGGCTAGTTTGAGGGAGGAACTGTGTAGGTTAGGGAGGAGTCTAAGTGGAAGGGCAGATGAGTATGGTAGGCATCTGGGGGGTCGAAATAGGGGATGGCGAAGGGGGATGCAGGAAGAACAACTAAGGAGTGAAACTGACCCCAGTATCAGAGGCACTAACAAAAAAGACAGGAAAAGGGAGGGGGTGCCTGAGGCGAGCGAGGGGCCTCCTGATGGGAGAGGAAGAGACCACAAGGTGTACCAGGGGAGAGAGCAGATGGCTGTGGTTAGGGAGGGACCAGGAGTGGCACAGAGGGGAACAAGTAGGAGAGAGGAACCAATTGTGGAAGAGATGAAGGAGGGGTATCAACTAAGAATAGATTCAAACCTCTGCTATGGGAGAGAGAGAGAGAGAGAGATGGAGCAGGAACATATTGAAGGGTGGAGGACAAGCGATACATGAGAGGGATAGCAACAGGCGGGGAAGAGATAGTAAGGACAAAAGGGTAGAAGGGGGCCTAGTAAGGAAGGAGGAGGTGATGGTGACTGGAGGAGAGAAGGCTATGGGAAGGTGGAAGGATGGGAGGGGCATCACTATTGGGGTAGAATGGAATGGGGGCTCTAAATCGACAACAGTGGGGATAGAGGTTGAAAATCAGCAGGGGAGGAGGAGAGGTCAACATGGGAAGCCCAATAGGAAGTAGTCAGGCTGGGAAGGGGTTCAAGGGGAATGGGAGGAATAAGGCAGAGAAAAGGGTGAGGCGGAAGTAGGGGGTACAGATACAGAAGTCACAGAGGGTGTAGCTGGTGGAGGTAAAGGGCAGGGAAGAATGAATACTGGGGTGGTGGAAGGGGCATTAGAAGGGAAAGGGGGTAAGGGATGGGGGTACTCGTCCTGGGGATTCTATACTGAAATGGGTGAGATGGGGCAGAAAGGGGAGGCACAGCCGTATTTGGGTTGAAGCTGTCCCAGGTTGACTGCAGGAGGGGCAGGCAGGCACTGTTCATGCGTGCAGCGAAGGGGGGGAAGAAACCTCGTTTACTAGTGCATGTGCATACAAACGACTTGGCGGGGGACACTGTGGAAGTAGTGAGGGGGAGGTTCAAGTAGTTGGGCAGGCAGTGTGAGGGGGTGGGGAAGACGGTGGCATTCTTGGAGGTACTGCCGGTACCATGTGCAAGCATGGGGAGAAAGGGTAGACTTGAGGAGTTCAACCAGTGGCTGAGGGATTGGTGCCACACCAAATATTATGAGTTAGAGAATAACTGGGGTAGGGCTTGGGGGGAATATTGACTTGTACATTGGGACAGGGTACACTGGAGCAGGAAGAGGAGGGGAGTATTAAAGGCAGCATTACTGCTGGCCCACTGGCACTGAGGGTTGAGGTGCTGGATGCCACACCTCGTGCCACACTGGCGACCTGGGTTTGGATGCGAGCCGAGGCCCCAGGGATCAGCAGTGGAGGGATAGGATTGAGCATCCGGAGGGCTTCTCTCCTATCCTGGGGCAGGATCCAGGGACCCACCGCTGATGACCGGGGGGGCACTACTAGAGCGGTGTAGTATAGGGAGCGGAGTGTGGGGACGTTGACATGCTGTGCCTAAGCGTCATTGCTCCCCTGCACTCTGCCAAGGGGAGAAAAGTGGAACATGGTGTACGGTTGAGCAGCATGAGCTTCTGACCCCTGCTGACAGTTCTTAGGCATAGTACTTTCACTTCCATATACCTAAACAGCACATATAAGCAAGCAACATTCGGCATTAATAAATGCTTGTTTAGGGAAGGTTTTAGAAAAAGTGGTGGCTGTGCAGCTTGGGAGTCATCTCACTTCCTCGGCCATTTTTGAGTCATTCCAGTCCAGCTTTAGGCCAGGGCATAGCATGGAGACCACCCTGGTGAGGGTGTCTAATGATCTCCTGAGAGTGGGCGATAGAGGAGAATGATCTATTCTTGTTCTCCTCTATCTCTCTGCAGCGTTTGACACCGTGGCTCATGAAGTGTTGTTGGACCACCTTCAGAACTGATGTTGACTCTCCGGCAATGTTATCAGCTGGTGTAAGTCATACGTCATGGGCAGAGTGCAGAAGGTCATGATGGGATTATCCTTGTCCAATCCAATGCCCCTGCACTGTGGAGTTCCACAGGGTTTGATGCTGTCACCTCTTATGTTCACAGTGTATATGCTACCCTTGGGAGACAATATCAGGCGGTATGGCTTGGGTTTTCATTGCTATTCTGACGATACCCAGCTATACCTGTCCTGTGCACCCAGAACCCAGATGGCGATCTTTGTGTTTAACACCTGCCTGGCTGAGATTCATGATTGGATGACTCAAAACTGGTTATGACTCAATCCAGACAAGATGGAAGTATTGGTGGAGGAGCCGGGCCATCAATGAGGCATAGGGGTATGGGGTAGCGACCTTGGTTTAAAATTAATGGGCTTATCTTTGATCCCCTCCTCTTGGGTCAGTGATCCAGGTGCTGTTTTTTATGACACAGTGTTTTTTACCATCTAAGAAATATTGCCTGGATCTGGGCCCTAATACCACCTGATGACCTGACCACCCTAATGCATGCCTTTGTCACATTGAGGCTGGACTACTGCAGTGTCTTATACCTGGGGCTTTCTGGATGCAACTTCCACCATCTGCAGCTAGTGTAGAACACAATGGCTAGGTTCTTAATGGGTGTTCCTAGATCTGAACATATCACGCTGGTTCTACATGGGCTGCACTGGCTGCTGCTAAGGTGGAGGATTGCCTTCAAAGTCGCTTTGCTGACCTATAAAGCCCTACACAGTCAAGGACCTGGATGCCTGCAAGATTTCAAGGTTCCTCACTATTGTCTCGTGGCCTTTGTTCCTCCGATTGTGGCCTCCTGACGGTTCCCAGGACAAGGTTGCAGCTGTCGAATGATCAGGCTTTTTCAGTAGCCATCCCTGTTTTGTAGAATTCATTACCAATCCATCTCAGAGAGGCCTCCTTGGTGGAAACCTTTAAGAAGGGCTCAAGACACTCCTGTTTGAACAGGCATATAGACTTACATAATTTTAAATGTTACTGCTATTAATATGATTATTGATTTTTAATTGATGAGTTGTTGGGGTGGGGCAATGGTGATATACTCTGAGAAATTTCTTTGTGGAAATTGTTTTTTTGAACAGTTTTATGTCTATGTGTAATATGCTATATTGTTTTGTAAAGTGCTCCAAGCCCCCGGGAAGGGGTGCTATATAAATAACATTTTGATTGATTGATTGATCCTAATTACTGTACATTTTGTAGCACCTCATTTCAGCAATCCAGCTGGTTGGGCAGCATGTTGACTAGTCCTATTCTATGCTTTTTTCCTCTTTCTCCTGCTACTAGAAGCCATAGCAACTCCACTCCCTGTCCTACTGAGATAGAATTATTCTTACAAACCCTTATGGACTCTTTGCCATACACTGCCACTCCCCTCTCTTTTCTAAACAGGGTATATCCTTGGACATTTAGATTGCAGCTGTTATTCTGGTTAGCTCATCTTTCTGTTATTGCTACTATGTCAATCCTCTCGGCAGCCATAGTCACAGGTGCATTACTTTAAAGCCTTATGCAAAAGGACTTGCACCAGGATACAGCTGCAGTGCTCAGACAAATCAACAGTAGACACAAAGTAATCCTGCACACAACATTAAAATTTGACCACCAAGCTATAAGTTGTAATTTCTTACCATTTTATTTCAACAATCTTGTGTACAAAGGTGAAGTCAGACATCATACACCATATGCGATTTACACAGAGGCATTTCCTGTCAGATGTGATGTCATCAGATTGCTGCAGCACGTATATTGCATATGGTCTGTGATTTCCAACTTCAACTTTGCACATGATTGTTGAAATAAACATTCAGAAATTAGAACTTATCGCTGGTGGTTTGGTTTTACTGTTGAGTGCTGGATTTTTTTCCCTTGTCTACATGCACAGTTCTGTAGCTCATCCATCGTAGTCCTTAAGCCCTTTGTACTGGTACTGTATACAGATCTCTTCACATGCTATTCCTATCCTCTCTGGTCCACCAATTATTGGTTGCTGTTAAACATCCTTTTCTCCTACATTTACCCTTGCCTGCATCTCCCTTTTCTTCTGTCCCCTTGTGACTCTGAGAGAGCCATCCTAACTCCCTTTCTGTATCTTTGCAATCTCATGTAACACCGTCCTCCCTTTACTTAGTGTAAACACTTTCTAACTGTAGCATCTAGCTTCTGCCTTAGTGCACTGGTTCCCCCTCTGCTCAGATGCAGGCCATGCATTCTGAAAGGCAACCATTGTCCCAAGAACGATCCCCAGTCCCTTGAGTACGGTTTTGTACTTGACGTGGTAAGATAATTCCTGTAATTTCTTTGAGATCTTTAGAGAAATTCCCTGACTGCCTGCAGTAGCATTGTAGGGCCACCAGAGAAAATCTCTTTAGCAGTATTACAGAATCTTTGGAAATATTTGACCATGTCTATAGCTGCAACAGTCATGGAACTCCTCGTCATCATGCCAACCCTTTAGTCACTATTATTATAGATGCAGCCCTGAGAACTGTTCTAACCAAAAAATTAAATATTTATTTGAAAGTGGCTTGATTTGCGACATTTATTTAAACAAGATCCCACCTTTGCCATAATTTAAATGAATTAAATCATCTTCAACCAGAAAATAGAGCCTAATGGACTTTTGAAAAATTTGTATTTAAAATCCCACAAAAAAGATGCCACTTTGTCAGAACAATTACATTTTATTTTACATGCTCTCACTCCTCAACCAATAATTCCTTGACTATCCCTATGCATAAGACTAACATGGACAAATATTTTTTGGATACAGTACAGCTTCCATATTCGATTAGATTTTCACCTGCTCTTAGCACTTTTTCAATGAGAATTAAAGATCATCTGCTGAACAAAAACATCTGCATTTGCTTTGTTTAAACTGTACATCTGGCATGCTTGCTATTTGTCATATTATTTTTCTTCTTTTATACTTTTATTTATTATTGTGAAATGCTGTTTTTTGTTTGTTTCTTTGTTATGTATGTAATTCTAATATAATTACCAGTGATGATATTTATTGACTGGACTGACCTCGCTTTCTAATGCTGTAATAACTGGATTCCACCGATATTAACTGGCCAGCTATTACAGCACAGGTGTCAGCCAGACAATAAACAGTAGGGTTGGGAAACTGAGAGCAGCCATCTTATTTCCCCTGTCACATGCAGTCTTTCATCGCTCACTGTCTAAAAGTCATTTAGCTTAATATCATGTCTCCAAAGCTGACAGCAATCAAGCAATGAGAGTTAAAGCCTTCTGCCAAAAGCTGTAAACCAGCAATGATATCAAATAAACTATGGGGTGTTGTACATTTCATGTTTTTTACACACCTTTAGTGTGTAATACCATCACAAAGAACGTGTGCTTCACACTCATGGTTTATGTGGTATTATACACCTTGGGTGTGTAAAAACAAAACCCATAGGGCCCAATTTTAAAAAGGGTTGCGTTCACTGCAACAGACTTGTGGCAGGGAGTTTGGAAGAATCAGAGCAGCAACTCTCTGGCGCAAGTCCCTTGTACTGGATGCAGGATTTAGACCAGCTCCTCCCTGGTTTACATTTGTGCAATGGGGGAAGCCATTTTACGGAACTTACAACAAACCTTTGGCACAAGCTGCTATAAAATGAGGGCACTGTCGCAACTTGCATCCAAGGAAATAAAACTGGGCACAAGTTGTGGCAAACCCTCAGACACAGGTGCAGCAAACTTTGTGGGGATGCAGGGCTTGGTTGCAAGGTATGCGTACCTCTTTAGAAATCAGGCCCATAGTGTGCAACACCCCATACATTATTCTGTATATTCTGTACATTATACAGTACCACAGTACCTAGTCCCTGCAAAAGGTATGCTTTTCACTAGTGTACTCAGTGGGTCAACAAGTAAAATGAAAAAAAAAATGAAATAAAATAAAACATCACATCTAGAACTCTATGATTTTGTTCTTTCTTATCCGCTCTGCCCATGGCACTGGCAGCTCCTCCAAGAAGGCTATCCTTTCCTCAATTCTATGCAGCTTACTACCTAATTCCCTGAGTGCACTGTACATTTCACTTCTTCTGTAGTGTTCCTTGCCAGGATTTTGGTGCCCAGGTATATAACAATGCATGGCTTCCCACTCCCTATTCTGGCAAGCCTCTCCAACTGCAGAATGATCTTTTCTGTGGTCACCCCTGGGAGACACAGAACAGATATCTTCTCCTGTTTAGAGTTGCACACCAGCTATCCTTTACCTCTAACTATAGGGTCCCCTATGAATAGGAATAAATTCCTGTTCCTCCTGACTCCACCTGCACTCCTTTCTTCTGATCTGCCTATGCTAAGTGGAGTTATCCTCACTAGGGTATTGACAGCTGTGTCCTTGCTTCTGCAGTCATCCAGAGCCAGTTTCACCAATGCAGTGTAAGTGTTCTGATTTGTACCACTGGTGATCCGCACATGCCATTCCCCCTCCACATTCCTCATGGTAGTCCATCCCTAGAGCAGACATCTGGTGCCCATTGAAGTAATAGGACTTCTTCTCCCAGTGCATCCCATGCAGAGCTACTTCTCAGATGCTGAACTTTAGCCCTGAGGGAATCTATCTTTGCACCTAGGACCTTGCACTTTATTCATACTGGGCAACCCTTAACCTCCCAGATAACTCTTTGAAGAATGATCAAGCATATGCCCTGCAGCTAATCATCTGCCCACTCTAGCCTTTTACCTGTGTATATATTCTTTTTGTGTGTGTACTGTAAACCTAAAGAAACATTAAATTAGCATCCCCCCAACCCTGCCCCTCTTCACTGCATAGTAAGTCCCACTCCTCTTATGTCCAGGAACTCAAACTTTTGGAACTTCAATGAGTGGCACTACTCACCCTGCCAGAACCTCTGGGCATCAGAGGCATAGCATGCACATCTGTTCCTGTCAGGCATACTAATTCATTTTGACAAATGTGAGAGCAATGAGTCCATCCCTTATCCATTTCTGATTGTATATCATATCCATCTTGTTGGAAAATAGAGTTGTGTTTAGATTTGCTTTAAAAGCCTATGTGCTACTTGTCTGTTTTGTGTGATCCAGCAACCTCTTCTATAATTTGACTACTTACTGAAAAAGAAGATCTCTGTTATGTTGCCACTATAGGGTGTGCTGTCAGTGCAGTAAAACTCTTATAGCAATGGCATTGTGGACTCTGCAACCCAACAGACCATCATTCTGACGATCAGGATTTTACAGTGCCTGCCATCGTTGCCAGCCCAGGGATGTTGCACTCTTCCCCCTATTCCTCTGACCTTGAGATGATTAAATTGTTTCTTGGGGATGTGGGGGTGAAGTCCCCTGCAAACAGCCAGAATGTGCCCTGGTGCATTGAGAGTGACAACGATCGGATGGTACAATTGCCGTGTGGCATGGTCACCATTGGCATTGTCGTGTTAGTGTAGTATCTGTCAACCATATGTGTGTCAAATCAAAATGGTGGAATTCCACTATAGTACCTCTTCTTTGTTGGAGATTATGCCACATTGTATTATAGACTTATACTGATAAATAATTAGTAAATGAAATATATATTCTTAAGTAATGTTAGTAAAGTCCCTTAGGAACCTTGAATGTTGTAATTGCATCTTCCTTTACTCCCCACTTCTAAACTGTGAACATCCCTAGATGCTTTAATCTTCACATAAATTAGTTCGTCCTACTATTTAATAAATGTGATGTTTGCTCTGATAAAAGAAGTGGTCAAGGTAATGTAATGTGATCTACTGGTTATTGCACTAAACAGAAACAGGAACTCACAGGTTCAAATCACACGACAGCCACAGAGTTATGGTCTGATTCTAAGCAAATCACTTGACCTCTCTGTACTGCAGATCTCCAAACCCAACTCTGCATCCCTAGCCACCATATAGGGGCCTTTGATTCTGATAAACTGGTCACCCCCTTAAGCCCTTATTGTATAACCCTGTGATAGAAGTCCTCCATGAAAATAGGTATATGATGTTCTTGGAGTTACCCAGTTAACACATTTTAAGTAAATAAAAGAATGAGGTAGCAAATGGGTGGAGTTCAGTTATAGTCAAGGTAAACAGATACACAGAAAGTGAATCACAGCTCAGAACATAGCAAGGCCCCCTGGGGCAGGAGAGGAGTTGTTAATGCCACATCTTCTCAACAGATGGGGACAGTGAGTGGTGGCAAATGTGTGACAATCACATCCCTTGCACCACAATCCTTGATATGATATGGAGGGATGGGAACTGTGCTTTGTAACTCCAAAATATATCCCTCTGTAGGGCATAGAGGGAGTACACAATACATCCACAGGCAGCGTTTAATATGTACTCATCTGGATCTGGGCAATCCTTACATAACATCTGCAAAAATTTACTTGTCTCTGTCACAACTATGGATTGTCCAGCGCACATTGCATCTGACAGTAACTGACTCTGTGAAGATACAGGTACATGATAGATTTCCTCATGTGTACTTGTGTCAATTAGTATCTTGATTGAAGAACCATTAAGAATAATCAGGGCTATCACTTTGCATTTGTCTGTCTTGTAATTTTTTACCTGACCACTGCAACCCATGGGCTAAAGGACTTGTGGAAGAAAACACATGCACAGCACTGTTTCAGCTGACTCTTTAAAAATGCAGCAGATAAAATGTATGTTTAAAGTATTGAAAAAAATACATAACAACAAGACACACTAAGCATTACAAATATATATGACTGCAACACTGTGACAATAGTTTCAGCATTTCTTTATTAATGCTGGAACCAGATACAGGGCACCACTGTAGTGTGTGCAGGGAGGGAGCAGTTAGGGAGAGCTAGAAATGACAGTCAACGTGATGCACTGTGAGGCTTCCAGAATCAGGCTGTTATTTATTAAATCCCTCAGCCCTCACTAATCTACTTCTAACCACAATGTATCAAAAAGGTAAACACTGATTAGAATACAGGGTTTATGCTGCAGTGATTATGTAAAACGATGGCACACTGGATTATTTACAGGCTGATTATAAACAGAGCAAAGCATTTATGTGAGATTAAAGGAACTTTCTTCCATAAAGCCTATACTTCACAAATAAATTGTTTCAGTAAGCCTGTGTGTGAGAAATCTGCTAAATAACTTGCACAGTGTTTTAAGACCACTTTAATGGAAGCTACATTTATCAATATTACGAGTAACCAAAATAAGTACAATTTCCAGATAGGCAACACACATAACATATACCAGTCAAAAGAAAACACATTTATGATAGGGGTTCAAACATTCTACCACCTTCTCTCTCTGAACCTTTATTATGTTTTATGATACTGAATTACAACGGGCAAAGGCTTAATAGCCAATCAAATTGAATTTAGTGATCTGCTCTTTCTAGTTAATGAGGATTTCATTCGAAAGCCCAGGAAATCTGGTTTAGTCCACTTTATTGCTTTTATGATAGCAATTACATCAGCATCAACAACAATTAGGTGACTCAACATGCAGTAAGCAAATTACTAACTCCCATTAAAATTTGTTTATGACCCCCTTGAGTATGACTGCGCATCAAACTATATCCAGCCCAAATTTTGAAACTAATCTTTTTGTTCCAGTTGAAGTAGAGTACACTTGCCCTTAGGCAGTCTCTTTTGTCATTCACATGAATCAACATAATTTGACTTCTGTATATTTTTACAGATGGTGCCATGCTAAGGGGAAATTTCTTTAAGATAAGAATATTGTGAAACAATTTTCTTGAAAGGGCTGGTGTTATTTTGTCTGTTGCCCTGATTATTCCCTGTTCTGAGGAGTTGTTGTACAGTGTATTCTAAGTAGATGGACTGAGAGAATGGTTATATTATTATAAATACATCTTTAACAAGTTTGACAGTTCAGGCTTCACTCAGAGCTGAATGAATTTACTTTAGATCAGGTCTGAGCAGACCCAGCTGCTACCTGTGAGCTGATTAAGCAGCAAATCTGTCAAACCAAGGGTTTGTTTTACATGAGTAAACAATTATATGCCTTTCCAAAGACTGGACTTAATCACTGACACTGGCGATATTAGTTACATGGCTGGTCGCAGCTGAGAAACCTGACAGAGTGCCTCACAAAGCATTTCACCTATAGAAGATTCAGAAACCCTAATTGTTCATACAGCCCATCAGCAAAATGTTAATGAAGACAGAACACATTGTCATCAAGGATCTCTACCCTTCTGAATGCGGCTGCAGATTTATTTGCTTTATCCTTATGTCTGTTCCATCAGGTATTGTTAATATTGCTTGGACTATAGGCTAGAGCTGGCTTTACTTGTGTGTGATATTTCTGTACCATGATTCATAGACTCAGAGGATGATATTTCATGTGAGCTGTTGCTGATAACTGCTGCTGCATGTGGAAGTGAAATAAATGGTTGCTATTCTGGTCATGGAGCAGTTTTAAATTTAATTATTCATTGATGATTGCTTCATTTTCCACAAACAGAGATGTTCATGATATGGACTATTATAAGATGTTTTGGAAAATAGTACTTTTAATTATAGACATTATCATAAAATTACTCTCAGGAGATGCACAACTTCATTAGCCCAGCAGCAGGCATGTTGTCTGTGTTCTGTTTAAAGAACAGCAAGATTCTATGGACCTGTTGTTGTTTTTTTTTCTTCTTACTTTATGGTTATACTACACACTACAATGGTGCCAAAACAGCAGTTAGTACCATTTTTGAATATTTTGGAAAGCACTATTATAAACAGAAAACTTTTACTAGATAAAATTCTTGTTTCACTAGGGTATGGAATAGATATTTCACTTCATCCTTCCAGTCCTTCTCAGTAGTATTTTTATTTCCCATAATAAAACTCATGAATGCAGATGATCAGAGTAATATTAAATTCTGGTCTCCTGGTAATGGCAGACTAAATGAGGCTCAGAAAATGATAGATTTTCAGGATATACTGTCTGCACCATAGCTGGCAGGTTTCTATAGTGCACATCCAGTATTGCAGCCTTTCTTGCATTTCTGTGATCAACAGTTTTACTAGCTGTAAGTAAAAAAGAGAACTGTTTTACTTTATCTTCCAGTGCAATGAATTGTGCAATTGCAAGCAGAGTTGTTGCTCATTAATTAAAAAGTGAGGCTAGACCAATTTTAAACATTGCAAACCTGTCTAAATCTGCTGAAGTACAGTGATCAGTCCCAATGCCATTTTCATGTAATAATGTTTTGTGTTTATGAAATTAGCAAAACCTTCACTGAAATGTTAGCAATTGGTGGTGGTGGTGGTGATGGGGGTAGGGGTGGGTTGGAGGTGGGGGGGCTTGCATCCTCGTGACAGGGTATAAGACAGACTGCTAGATTATATTTTGCTCCTTGTATTTCTAGCATATAAGCTTGATGCAACACAAGTAACTGCTTCTGAATCTGCCAAGCACCATTATTATAGACTGCTGTGACACTAATAAACATCTGATTGCAGTCTCTAGGAGTGCCTTGTTCCTTGATGTCACACACTGAGAAATGATGCCAAGCCACAAAATATGTTCTTAATATCTGCAGACTGCCAGAGCCACTGCAGATGTCATTTATTGCTCTGAGCCTCTCCACTCCATCATTCAGAGCAGAATGGAAACTGCGACAACACCTTCCATGTCTGAGTCACACAGGTTTAGAAATCTGTAAGCACCCATAATCAGACATAAAATGCAGACTGGAAATGCTGCACCATGTCTGCTTCTTTCATGAGAATGCATAAAAATTTGTCTTTAGGCCTGGAACTCTCAAATAATTTGACAGTACAGTACTTGTTATATGGAATGTAGAACTGACTGCTACACAGAGTCTAGTAAACTGACACAGCTGAAGCACAAACAGCTTTAAAGGAAGCCTTCTCTTGAACAGATATATAGCCTTCATCTAGTAGTCCTCTTTCCTCTCCTTTCAAATGCTGCTACCTGGATGGAAACCTACATAGGTTCTAGAGAAAAAAAAGTGCCTTTGCATTTACCCCAGCAGAGGAAAAGATAACTTTCATCCATGACTACAATTTCTTTTTTAATTTCATATTGTCAATATAAATATAAGGCAGGAGTTGCACTGCAGCATGTCTTTGTGGCTCAGATGCACCTCCATATCTGGGCCAGAAGATCAAGGGCTCTAGTCTCATGCCAGGAATGGGTTTTTACCATAAAAACACTGGCAGCTGAGTACAGTACTTAGGGAATGATGTGCTGTTGGGATGTGCCATTCTTTGGATGAGATATTAAACCAGGGTCCCTAATGCCTATCTCTGTCCTGATGGGTACAGAAAAATACTAAAGTAGAATGCTACCAGATTCATCATGTTTAAGTTTTCTTGAGTGATGAGCAGGAAGGTAGTGTTCCTTTTGACAGAGTTGAGCCTACAATACTTCCCCAATATATTTGGAAGAATAAACTACAGATTATTCCAAGTATGTGTTGTAGAAATGGATAAAAGTAACTAACATAAAGAAAGATTTGTTTACCATGGATCCAATGGGAAATACTCATTTTCTCTTTTGAAAGGTGCAATTTTTCTATTGTGGGGCCTTACATTCTGCAAGTTTAACCTTATCGTCCCAATTTTAAGACCCTACAGGCCAGATATTCAAAACTTTGCCCCAGGGCTAAATTAGCACTGCCCAGTGGGAAACTTATCCCAGAGCACAAAGCAAGCCATGTTCAAAAGGAATATCCCAGGGCAAACAGCTTCTGAATATAGCATGGGAATGAGGCCGGGCAAACTGGGCTGGGAGTGCAGGGCAAACTTAGCCCTGGAATAAGACAGCTCTGAATATGGCAACAAGGAAGTGTAAACCACAACAGCAACACAGTGCACAGCGATGTGAAGGTAGATAGAGGTGAACTATGTGGCCAATGTGTGTGCCAGCAAATGTGTGGACCCAGTACAGCTGCAGGCAGCAGTGTATGTGAAATTACAGTGTGCAAAACTGTAAAATATTCCCTGAACTGTTTGCACAGCACTAGCACGTTTGTGTGGGTTTAGCGCAGCGCTAAACTGCTAGCCCAGTGCAAATATGTTTGCCCGGCGCTAAACTTTGCCATATTCAAAAGTGACATGCAAATGAGCCTACTTAGGTAGTCTGTGGGCAAACATACAGATTTGCATCTCAATATGCCCTGATTTGCATGCAGTTTGCACCGGGCTAACTGTTTAGCTCTGTGCTAAACCTGCACAAAAGTGTTAGCACTGCGCAAACAGCTTGGGGAATATTATACAGTTTTGAACACTACTTCAACATGCGCTGCTGCCTGCAGCTATACTGGGACAACACAGCATGGGCACAGATGGTGGTGGTGCTGCATGCAACTGTCACACTGTAGGTCATGCTACAGTGCACAGCAGACACTACAGTAGCAAGGGGGCCAGTAGTGTGTGGACACAGCAATGCCTATGGTGTGTAGGGCAGTGATGATGACTGCACTATACACCATGAGAGGCCCAACCTGCAGTTACAGTATTTACTGACAGTGGACATTACTGTTATGCTGTTGTGTGACCCACAGATGCTGCACCTCTGGCATGGGATGCTCACAGTGACATATACATGTCCGGCTTTGTGTGCTGTGGCAGTTGTACAGCTATGCGGTATGTGGCCAGGGGCCATATATTATCTGAAAGGCACACTGGTGTTGGGGTATTCCCAATACTGACCCATGTGAACTGCATGACGTGTTCTGGCCTTGTGGCCACACCTGGTCTGTGGCACAACCTGGCCACCCATACACTCTCCCCTAAACATTCTCCATGCCCACAGTGCTGCATGTGTGTAGTGGCATCTGTTGGTGTCCACAGAAGTGTGGTCCACAGGTGTGTGCTGTATGGCCACACTGCTATGCTGTCCACTGGCGGCAGGGTCACCACTTACTGCCTGGCATGGCTAGGACTGGTGGCAGATGATGGCATCATTGTGATGCCCTCAGTTAGCAGCATGTTTCCTCTATGTTTGGCTTTGCCTATGTGTCATATTTATTTGTTAGGGTCACGCAAAACCTGCGCAAACACTGCGCAAAGCCATAGTGTCACGCAACGCTGATTGCCCAGGGTTAAGACAAGCTTTCCCTGGGCAGTAATGTGCACCATGCTAAGTGTCGTGCTAAGTCACGCAAAACTACTTTGCATGGCGCTAGTCGCTGAATATAGCATTGTGCCTGTATTCATGTCAGTTTGCCCCTTGCATACATTATGATTTTGCCCGGCACTGATGCAGTTTGCCCGCACTATTTGGCCTTTTGAATATAGCAGACCCACGCTAATCCCGCGCTAAACCTGTGCAAACAGTTTTTGCCTGGCACAAAGTTTTGAAATCTGGCCCTACATCTTCTTTGATAAAATTAATACCCAAAATATTTCAGCTAACAGAGGTTATAGAAACCCTTGCTATAGTCCTATCATCTATTTGATGTCCAAAATTGAGTCTCCTGCTTTTTTGTAAAAGCTGTCTTTGATACAACAACCTTCAGAAAAATATTAATTACCCTAAAATCTCCTTACCCAGATTCACAGTCACACAGAAAAAGGCAAATAGTATTCATGCCAGCACAGGTTTTGACTTCTTCACTTGGACTACATAAATTTAGACCTTAGATAGTGTTGGTGTCCTGCAGCTTTTGTAGTAAAGGATCTAGACAAAACAAGTAAAATATGGTGCTAACGGGGCAACCTGGTCATACATCCCACTATATCAAAATCTCCCCTCAATAACTCTATTCAGTAGTGCCATCAAAGAAACATTGGTATAAAATTTGCTCAACTAGCTTAAAAAAAATAATGTTTAATGCTGTATACTGTAACTTGAAGACATGCCAAAGATATTTATATGAGAGTTGAAAGCTAGTTACAAAAGTAAAGGATTTGCCCCAGTGTCCTGGACAGTATTCTGCTGCCAATAAAATTGGTTTGTGTAATTGTCCACGGCTGCATATGAGTTGATGTGCAAAATGTCTGATACTACAATTTTAAAGACTTAAAGACAGTTTACTACAAGTCTCTTGTTGCCTATAAAATACTTTGGGATACACTGTGTATGAAAAGTGCAATATAAATGCTTCTTTTTCTTCTTCATTTTTAGCATAACTTCATGCAATTTTGCCAGTACTATATTTTGCCTAGATGGCATAAAAGATGGTCTAAACTTTAGCACACTAGCATGGAATAGTGCCATAAATGGTGGTGCTCCTGTCTGAAACATAGCACATGTATCATCTTTTTGAAGTAAACTGACATAAATTGCATAAACTGTTGCAAAACATCTGAGCAAAATTGCAATATGGGTTCATGTTTTGATGCAATTTGAAGGATGCTTGTGCATGCAAAAATTCCATTTGAATTGGCATCCTCCACTTTTCAAAATCCTACCTTTAGTTTTTGGCATCCTGACCTGGCATGGGATGAGTGACAAGCTTTTCATAGGCAACTCCATGCAGCTGGGAGTCTTCTGTTTTACTTCAGCATCCAAAAGGTTTATTTATTATTTATTTATTCAAGAATATATACTTTTTTACATGGAGGTATGATTGAATGAGTCCTCTTAAATAATACATTGCTCTAGACCATCTGTTTTAGTAATGCTAGTTCTTGAAAAGACAAGGAGATGGTCTGTGCTTTCAAGCATGCCCACATAGCAGAAGAAACACAGTATATGCAACTGTTTAAAAGTACTTTGTAGATTTTGATTTGATCCTTGGTAATTTGATGCGGTTCTGTATAGTACTTTATACTATACGGCATAGTATAGAATACTTTTGTATAGTATAGTGTAGTGTAATGTAGTGTAGTGCAGTATAGCATAGCAATAGCATAGTATAGTATGGTATGGTATGGTATGTATGGTATAGTATAGTATAGTATAGTATAGTATAGTATAGTACAGTACAGTCAGAAGATAATTAGTAGCTTCGAGAGGGTAAAGGGGAAGGAAAGGGTAAAAAGGGAGGGGGTGGAGCCCAATGCATTCACAGTGGCATGGGGCTCTTAACTGGGCAGACTTGATGGACCATATGGCCTTCTTCTTCTGATAACTTTGAGTGTTCATACAGTACAGTGAATACAATAATATCAAGCATTGTACTCTTGTAGCTTTATGTCCTTCTTGGCATTAATGTCCTTGAATCCCTTTCAGTCTGTGGAGAAAAATTATTAGTGTGCATGACATGAACTTCTAAATTTGCAGCAAAAAGACAAGATTTATGATTGCAGGTTAGAATTTGATTGAAAATCTTTGATTTTTTTATATTGATCTTCCCATACATGTATATTGATAAGGTAGGGGGGAGTGTGAATATTCTTATAAACAAAAGTATTGATGTAATAAATATTAGAAGTTGAGATGGGTAAGTTAGTTGTAGCACAGCTCAGCATGTGACTCAGGTTTTTTTTTTAAGAGATAACCTGATTTATCTGTTTTACAGCATACCAGACCACTTCATAAGTAGGTGAAGAGCAAACAAAATATTCTTTTTACATGACAGCATTCTTAATTATATGAGTTGTGAAGTAACCATGTCTGAATATCTATAGGGAATGACCGTATACAATCAATTATAATAAAAAATATCAGTAAGAAAGAATCCACTTAACATAGTTGATACAGTACATGCCAGGCTTGATTGTACTACACTGCTGCAGGAGTAGCTTTACATTATGTTCATATTAGAATGGAACTAAAGGTGATCATCCATTAAGAACAAAAAGAACTGCACAGCATATAAGAGGAGATGATCTCATTTGAATTAGGTATGGTCAGGATGCAGTAACAGCATTAAAAAGCATTTTGATATAAATCTCTTTTTCCCCAAGTCAATGCACAATATATACTGTATATTGTTTCTCTTCTTTAAAAAGGGAAATGGTTTATAAGGGCCCTATCCACTAAACATATTTTTGCTGTATGTACTTGCATAGGGCAGTGTGTAGCCACAGAGTACCCCATCCGCACATTTGGGGCACACAGAAGAGTGCATACCCCTGACACATTGGATCTCACTATACCTACATGTCTGTATGCATGGGCAGCCAGATTGTCATGAGTGCTAGGGCGGGGACCCACTTCTGTGCAAATAACAATGGCAAATATATACAAATGAGGGGTGAAGAGGGTGGCAGTATGAGAGAGGCGAGCAGTACTGCTTGTGCTTCTTCCATGCAAGGCCATCCTGGACTCTCTGGACCATCCTATAGCCCATTCTATCCTGGTATATGTTGCCTCTTAACACTCAAATCTGACATGGAGGACTGAAGGGTTCATTTTCATTTTATTTAAATACTTTTCCCATTGGGCTGGAGGACTGCCATATACCACAGTTCTGCGTTCTGTTACTAGCAGAGTATTCACTCAAGCACTGACCCAAGCATCTGATGGGATGTTTTCTGTCTGTCCATCCTATGCTCCTGACATACCCTGGGCCTGTCCAGGCTCCTGCCTGTGAATGGATTGGAGTGGCAAGAAGTTGTAGATCCTGGCATCTATGCTGGCATCTGCTGATAATGAGAATACAGGACAACCATTGTGGATTGGGCCCTAAGTCAGCTGAGATCTGAAGTGAACTAGGTTGCTCTCACACCCACTTTTTTTGCAACTCCTATTCAGTGGATTCCAAACAAATTTAAAATTGTAATTTGTCTTTTTCTTTTGAAATAAAATCTTAAAAAATACATGTGGTCAAATCAAGATTATATCAAAATGGTGCTGGCCCAGTGGTGCAGAGGGCTGAGTCACCTAGTGACTTACCTATTACCATTCTGGCAACCCAGGGTTGGAAGTGAGTTCAGGTTACCAGGGATTGACTGGGGAGGGAGAGGACTGAGCGTCTAAGGACAGCTCTCCTCTCCCGGGGTGTGATGGGTTGTGTTTCCTGGCCTTCAGTGACTCCTAGTGGAGGCTGGGTGTACAACAGCAGGAGCCACATCAGGGACAGGGGAGGAGTGATGGTGGCCATCTGTAGGTCTGGGACAGGAGCACATCCATCACATGCTGGACATCATTGCATGTCTATGCCTCTGGGTAAATCACATTAATGAACAATGAAACACCCCAGCATCAGGAGGAGACAATGACGTGTCACCAGCCCTCGCCCACCATCAGATCTCACCTTTCTTGAGTTCTGATATCCTCCAGCCTTCACCTTGCCTGCAAGGAGATTAGATTCAAGGAGAGCCAGGTAAGCAAATTACCGTCCTGCCCTTGGGGGTACAAGCCATGGGGGGTCTCCTGCAGGTTGGGGGTGAAGAGTCAGAGTTCCAGGGGATCCAGGGTTGGGGGATATCAGGCTGAGTGGGAGCAGCTGGGTGAGTACGTCTGAGGGATGCTTCTTGGGTTGGTGACTGGAGGGAAAAAGAATTAAAAAAAAAAAAAGAATTTATCGTAAGATGAAATCTTGTCAGACCTCAATTGTGTGGTTGTGTGGTGCCCAAAATATAGATGGCTCAAAACCAAAAACTACTAAAATTATATTGATGGCAGGCTGGTCAACTGGTTAGATCAGTAAATTGTGTAGGAGGTGTTCCGAGGTTTGAATCTCACCACAGCTGGTAGCCTGTGACCACATGAACTTGAGCAACAGCCTTGACCTCCTAGGGATTTAGTACTACCCAGATGTAAATTGTCATGTGTTCTGAGTTCAGTTCATTGTGAAAATGTATTGTGAAGTGCTCTGCCACTTTGCAAAATTGTCTGAAACCAGTGTAAGGTATACATATTTCAAGTATTGTAAAAATAGTATAGAATTATTTACCATCATTTTCAAGGGGTATTGGCACAGGAGTGCTGAAGAATGCCATCACTGTCTTTCACTGCACTATTATTTATTTATGTATTCATTGATTTTTTTTTTTTATTTATTTGCTTTAAACTTTGATTATGGCGTAAGAGCTCATGGGAATCCTTAGATTCATGGCAGTTCTAGGGCTGAAGTCTTATGGTATTATTATTATTATTACTAAATCAGAATTAAATAATTGTGCTCCTTATGTTTACTGCTCTACAGTAGATGTACATAGTCAGCAGAATATAGATAGCTTCATCAGCTACTGCACAGCCACATGCACAGTGAAATATTTAAAATGTAGTACTGTATATTGGGAATTATCATGGAACATTGTTCATAGTAATTAATTTTCTCTGTGATAGAAGAATCACAGTTATTTATTATTCAGTATGGTATAGAATGTGTAGAATTTTGTATTGCAGCTGTGTTTATGTTTAGAGGAATTCTGCAATTTGCACAAGTTATTTGCCCTGGATTACACAAATTAGATACAGTATCTCATTTTTAGAAGGGCTCTTCTACCTAATTTTACAGATGGATGGCCAAAGCAAAGGGTGGTCAGGTGACTTACCAGCTGTGCCATGAGTCAGTTTCTGTGGCTGGACTGGAGCATGGAATCTCAGCTCACTGCTTCAACCCCTGAATAACACTGCCAATAATATAAAATGCTGAGTACCTGTGTGTTATTTTACTTGTTATGTTGTATTTGTAAGATATAATCCACAAAGCATGGGTGTGTTAGGCATTAATGCACAGTCTGAGTGATTATGAGGCATAAGACCAAAAGCTGAGTGCCCTTACAGCTGCCCAGGGCATGCAATAATGCTTGATACATCAATACCCTGAAGTGGGTTGTTGCACTTATAAAATGGGAAAATAAGAATGAATTAAAACAATAAAGATAAAAATGTTTACATTTAAAAAAAACTGAAGAAATGCAGTGGATATTCATCCACTTGATAAAATAATATGAAATGCCTATGTCATTTCAGAGGGTGAGGTTTTGTTTCTTATTTTATTATGTTATGTTTTTGTGCTCTGTTGGCTGTCCAGTTTTTGTTAATGTGCTCCCTATGTTCTTTTGTTTGCCTGCGTTACATACTCTGTTTTTCAATTAAAAGAGTTGTGTTTAGTAGTTCATCTGCTCTGTTACACCTGAGTTGTAGCCACTCTCACATGGTTGTAATGAGTCGCACTTTGAATGCACCCCAGCTCAACTGATGCATGCTCTATTTGCAGGAATACTGAACCTGCCACTGAGTCATGGTGTTGTTCTAACAATGAAGTTCCATACTGTGCATTCATTACAACCACAGGCACTGGATGAAGTTGATTATGCTAATAAATGTTTTTTTATGGAGTCAACTGGTGCACTGATTTTATGAAATGTGCTTTAGTCACCTTATGGAGTGTGTGGTGGTGCTATACTAATTAATGGTCAGGTGATGCAGTTACACCAATGCAGTTTGTTTATTTTACCTATTAATTTTATAATACATGTTATGGAATAAATGGTCAAAACTCTAAAATTTCATTGGACGCAACCATATTCAACCAGGATGATATCTTAGTGTATAGCCCTGGTCTGAAAGTAGAGCATGCCATCAGTCAACAAAACCAAAATGGATCCATTTCATAATCACAATAATATACTCCAAGATGTACAATATCACATTCCTTCTCAGGTGAGTGAACACATTATATAATGTGCATGCAGTTTATATTCCTGGGTTGCACCTGAAAATGGGGATATATTTCTCCAGTGTGGCTTCACATTTAACAAATATACATAAATACATACATACATTAGCTAATAACTAATACAAAAATGAAATATAATCCTCCAAAATGTTGAGAGATAATATATACTTGATATTAGGTCATAGGACCTTGATATCAGGAACCGTAATGGCTTTTCCAAAAATGCTTGATGTGGATATGGTGCATATTTGGACAAATATACAGTGCATATCTCTCAGCAACTGAAACTGCATTGCAGGTATTTTTTGTAGCCAACTTGTTGATATCCAGCTCAGTTGCATCTCATCTGTTACACTGTGTCACAAGTCCCTGGCCCCCAAGCCCTGGTCAGCCCGGTAGGACCTCCTGTTTGCAGAGAGGATCCCCCTTTTCAAGACCTCGGGAGCAAAAACATAGAAACATAGAATCTGAGCAGTAAAAGAGTTCAGGAAGAATTCACCAACCTTCCTTTTCTCAGTGGGAGGGTGGAAACTGTAGTTTTGAGTTCCCTTGACTCTGCACTATGTTCAGTATTTGAAGCCCACCACAGCCACTGGCTACGTCTTGCCTAAGTACAGTAGTTTGGTATGATAGCCCAGTGGTACTATCTTTCAAGGCACTCAGTCTTTCAAAACCCTTCTGTTAAAATGTTAGATCACACAATCAGACCCCAGGAAGAGTTGATAAGAAAATCATAAAAGTTTACTTAAAATAAAAGCACTACAGAAAATGCTACAGTTTGGAAGAACTATGAAATGCAGGCAATAACAAAAGTAAAACTGGATGGTTTACAGAAAACACTAGATACTGTTATTCTAAACTATACCTTGTTTTGATGTTAGAGTCCAAACAAGATCTTTTATGTCCTTGTAGAGGTGGGTTCTTAAGCAGCAGTTTTGCAGCAAGTTTGAATCCCAAGTCAGTTCTCTGAAAGTTCTGTTTGAAAGTCTTCAGTTGCTTTCTTGGTGAAAAGCCTTTGTTTCCAAAATGCTGACTTAAAATCAGAATTTTCTGTTCAGTATGTGAAAAGTCTATTTTCCACACACTCAGGTCTGGTTTTAGAGATTTTTCCAGGCCTACACATATACCTTCTGGTGTAAATAGAGAATAATGGATGGGGAAGGGTTTGATATGAAAATTTAATGCTCACCCGAGTTGTGGGATGCTACATAAACCCAAGGGCCAAAGCCGAGGGGTTTATCAAAAGCATCCACAACAGTGTCTGATAAATTCATATGAAACACCCTCTCCATCTTTTTATTTTTATAATAATAGAGCAGCAATTTTCTCCAGCAGTTTGTGAGTCTGTTTGGCCCCACCCACATACAGAATGTTGGCCAATGGGGCAGCAGCACAGTTTGACTGGCATGGCTCATGAATGTCATAACAACCAGCCGGTTGTTATGGAAAATATCAACCTGGTCAGTACATTGAGAGAAATTGCTGACCAGTTATTATAAGTATATACCAGCTTGGCCAGGTATCTGACTTCCAGCCAAACCGTTTCACAATTGCCCTGAATTCAAAATGTGTCTATTAGATAAAGTCAGGTCTTTTTCAAGCCCCATCCACAGTGTGATGGGGTACAACAATTTACCTTTCCCTGTGGGTGTCACTGAGGCTCAATGTCAAGCTCCATGTCAACTCCAGTAACATCTGGTCCATTCATTTGGCTTGACCCCTGACCCCTAGGTCATTACATTATGTTGTTGGTGTTATTGGAAGTTATATACCCAGTTTGCTCTAAGAGTTACGATTTCCTGGGTTCATAAAACTGTCTCCCTTATCTGGAGATGTACCAGATCCACCCTAGCCATTATAGAAATTCTGAATATTTGGTATTTTATTCCTCAAAACCTTTTAAAGAGACAGTGTCCCTTTCTAAAGTCTATTACAGCACATACCACAGGAACCCAAATAAAGGATGTAGGCCTAGCATGAAACATCCCTCCTTCCTAAAACAGAACCTTGGGGGAACACACCCCTATTGGAGGCAGTTCTTTCCAGTTCTGTTATAGATCCAGTATTCGGGATACACTGTCTGTGTTCCCATTCTGGAATCCAGGCCTATGCGAAATCTCTATGGCATAAGCCTATAAGGCAATAGGCCATCTCAGAAGTTTCCCATTTGGCCCAACCATATTAATGGGTCGTGGTCCATTTGGACATTAAAATGCCTCCCATAAAGGTATGGTTCCAGTTTTTTTTAATGCCCAAACTAAGGTGAGACATTCCTTCTCCACTGTTGACTAGGCTTGTTCCCATGGAAGCTGCTTCTTGCTTAAGTATACAATGGGGTACTCTCTCCCCTGATTGGATACTTGACTGAGGACTGCCCCTATTCCCACATCTGTGGCATCCAAGTGTACCAGAAATGGCCTGTTGTAGTCTGGGTAGCCAGCACTGAGGCCCTACACAGTAAGGTTTTCAGCTGCATGATGGCCTGCTCACAGGCTGCATCCCATGTTACCTTCCTAGGCTTATTCTTTGTAAGCAACCCACATAAAGGAGTGGCCAGGGAGTTGTAGTTGGGAACAAATTTTCTATAATACCCTGCTGTCCCAAGAAAGCTCCTGACTTCTCTCTGGATGTCAGGTGTAGACCACGATGCAACAGCCTCTATCTTTGCTTGGTCTTAGAGAAGTTGGCCTCACCCCAACACATGTCCAAAATCCCACTCCCACTGGAGTCTTTTCCTCCCTCCGTGCTGCCCATACCTCAGCAAACACCCACGCGGCAGATAAGCTAACATGGGCAGTACCTAGGGTCACAACCACCCTTGCACAACAGTCTTTCTCCCACAGAGCACCATCCTAGTACAATGAGCTCCCCCAGGCCATCACCTCTATTCCCAGATTAGGTCCCTTCAAAACAGCCCTCAAAAACCATATAATCTCAACCCATCACTGTCAGTGTCCCTAATAAGTAAAGGAATCTGCCTATGAATGATGAGATGCCGGGTTAATAGACATACTCCTCGCCCTGTTGCTTTTGTGTGTTAATGACAAAGTTGGTATCCCAGCTGCATACTCTACCTACTAGCATACAGGCCACACCCTTATTACCATTTGTACTGCTCACTTACTTTTGCAAGCCCCACTCAGGACTTTTATGGCTTCCCTACTGTATAGAACTAGCAGCACTGCTCTTACCTCTGTTGCTATCTTAGCTACGTCCTCACTGTTATACTGTTAACTTTATATATTGCCAATACCATGTCTGTAGTCTGTTTCCGTACTATCACTGTATTACTGTATTATGAATACCTGTTGTGGTGTGTTGTACCTGATGTGGAGCCTTTGGAAATGAGTCCTTGACCCAAAGGTTGTAATCTGATACTCTCAATAAATAAATAAATAAATAAAAATAAGTGACCTCTGCCATGTCCACCTGACACTTTTCTGCCTTAAAAGTCAGACCTGCTGCCTGTATTTGGCCCAACACCTCCTGAGGTGTATCAGGTGTTTCTCCCAGGTATTGCTGAAGATAGCAATATCATCTAGGTAGGCGACTGAAAAGTCCTTTGTATCCTGTAACACCTGATTTACTAATCACTGAAATGTAGCATGGAAATTCTTCGTCCCAAAGGGCACGATCTTGAACTCGAACAGGCCGATTGGGGTGATGAATGCTGATGTTTCCCCTAGCCCTATCAGTCTGTTCCACCTGCCAGTACCCCTTTGTTAGGTCTACTCTAGTCAAGTATGTCACCCTTCACAGTTTGTCAAGCAGTTCATCTGTGCATGGCATTGGGTGGACATCAGATTTCATGATGGTGTTAAGCATGATAATCTATGCAAAACCGTTTAGTCCCATCCAGTTTTGGTTCAAGGACTACAGGTGAGGCCCAGGAGCTGTGAGACTTCTGGATCACCCCTAGATTCTGCATCTCTCCCACCTCCCTCCTAATGTCCTTGAGGACTGTCTCTGACACCTGGAAAGCTGTCCTACGTATGGGTGCTTGGGTCCCCGTGTCTACGTCATGCACCGCTTGCAGTGTCCGTCCAGGTTTTGCCATAAATAAAGGGGCAAAGTCTCGCAAAATGGTCCTTAATTATTGGGCCTGTCCAGGTGTCAGCTGGGGTGACAGCATGATGGTCTCCACAGATGATACCTGCTTCCTCTCGGCTAACAAGTTGAGAAGGGGGTCTTCCCCACCTAGCTCCTCTCCAGGACTTCAAACCACAAGTACCATGTCAGCCCTGTTGAAATATGGCTTCATCATGTGCCTTGTCCTCAGCCTGCCTTTTGGGCACCTGGGGATTCCCTTCTTTTTGCTGGGGCCCTGTGGTTTTTGTTTTTCCAAAATGCTCATTTTTCCCTTTCACGCCTGAATTCCCTTAGGAGCAGCTCTTCTTCGAGCATAGCGATCTGCCAGCACTGCAGCCTCTTTGGCAGTTTTAGCATCTCAGTCCTCTAGCCAAAGCTTTAAGTCAGGTGAGCAAATCCAATAAAACTGTTCAAGCAATATCACCCCTTCAATAGCTTCAACAGTATCTGCTTTTACTCCCTCCAACCAACGTTTTAAATATTGATGCTGTTTTGTGGCTACCACCTCAAAGCTCATTTCCAGCCCCTTTCAGAGGTTCCGAAACTTTGCTCTGTATGCATCAGGGTTCAGATCATATTATTTTAATAAAGCAGTTTTTAACTTGTCAAAGTATTTATTTTCAACATTGTCAATCTGCCCCAATGCTTCCCTCCGCTTGGCAATAAGTAGTGGAGCCAGATGAAAGCTCCAGGTCTCTTGGGGCAGATTGCCCTGGATACAGACCTTTTCACATGAATTTTAAAACATATCCATATCCCCCCCCATAAACTCAGCCATTAATTTTAAAATTAACTTGTACTCCAGTCCTGGACATTCATAACCAGCTCCACCACTTACCTGCTCAGCGGTTGTTGTTGATTGGAACATCAGCTTTTTCAGCTCATGTTCCCTCTGGTGCTGCCATTCCTCCACCTCTGTCTGGTGCTGCCATTCTTCTGCCTTCACCTGGCGCTGCCTTTCTTCCACCTGACACTGTCATTCCTCAGCCTTCCTCTGTTGCCGTTGATCCTCCATTTCCATCTCGAACCTCTTTTGCTGCATATCAAACCTTTTTTGCTCATTCTCAAGCTGTTTCTCCTGCATCAGTAGCCTCCTCAACTCCAGCTGTTTGCCTGTAGATGGCTCCTTCTCTTCTGGGCTCTGGACCTCTGAAGTCACCACCTGTGGCTCTAAGTGGGGTGGTGCTTCCTATGTCTCAGCTGCCAGAAGGTCCTCCATGAGTTGGCTTTTATTTTTGTTTTCACTAGGGATGCCCTTCTCCCCATGGATCTTTCTCAGTTGTTCCAAGTTCATATTGCTATACTGAACAGACATTCTTCTATCTACACTACTATGGTAAAAAAACAAATTCAAACAGGATAGGGTCTGTTGTCTACAAACAAATTTATTTTTCCCCTTTCCAAATTATGTCCTTGATTGTGTGATTGTTTGCAAGTGTGACAGGGATCAGCCCTATCCCTTGATGTGGACTGCATTTTTCTATCTTGTCCAAAAATCTTCTGTTGCAACAGTTCTATCATTTTTCTTTATACTGCCCCTTTTAGCTGCAGTTCAGAGGGTTGGCCACCCCCTTTTCACTCTTATCTATCTCCGCTATATTTCCTTTTCCACTGAGGTCCACTGAAAGGTTATTTCATTGGTCAGAAAGTGACCTGGTATTATGTCAAGTAATTATGTATTATTACCTCAGTGGAATCATCAAAGTCCAAGTGGTAGATTCTTTCAGGAAAAGAGATGTGCAAAAACAAGTGGAAACAATTTGAAGATGGGGAGGGCAGCTCAGGGGCAATGTGAAGAAGCATTTTTTCACAGAGAGGGTGGTGGATGCATGGAACAGCCTTCCTGAGGAGGTTGTGGGGTCTAAAACTGTGGGAGAATTAAAGAATGCATGGGACAAACATAAGGCAATTCTTGTGTGGGGTAGGAAGAAATAGGCTGTTGGTTAACTAGGATCTGCAGCTTATCCAGTAGGTAGGGGAAATGGACAGACTGGGTGGGCCAAGCAGTCCTTATCTGCCATCAAAGTCTATGTTCTGTGTTTCTATGCAGCACTGTAAATATAATTATAATTATGGTAGTCAATACAATGCTACATAAGACATGCTGTGTGTAAGCTCTAATAATGGCTACATGTTTATAGTATGCCCCAAGAGAAAAGCAACACACACTGGTACATTTGTATAGCCTGGGGAATGTTATTGTATATTTCTAAAGCCCCAGAGTAGTTGTTTTGATATTATTAACATAGCCGAAGTAGAGATAATGGCAACAGTTCCATTAATATATTTCGTGTACGGTATTTTATTTTCTGTTTGCCATTTTGCCTTATTAATTAGATTAAATTAATGAAGGACCCTGTCCTCCCGTGTCATGCACTTGCAGGCACAAAATTGAAAGGGACTGAAGGTTTTCAATGTAAACTACAATGCACTTCCCGCTAAAAGTGCTTTTCTGTGCTGCAAACAAAGCTGTGCTCCTGTGAAAGTGTTTGCTGCCTGTCTGCAGCTCTGCTCTGCCCTGACACACCGAGAGACTGTAGCCCAGCAGCAAGCTCACGGTCTACCACTGCTCTGCTCAAGTCTGTGAGTGGCAGACTCTCCTGCATGGTTGACACTGCGAGCAACGTCTCTCCTCCCTCTTGAGTCTGCGAATGTTTGACTTGAGCAACCTGCTTGTGATCCTGCTGACAAAGAGGTGGGTTATTTAAATAAAATAATTCTATTCCACTGCTGAAATGAAACAGGAAAGGCTAGCCTGAGTTACAGCCCCAGTAGAGTGTGAAAGCAACACTCAACTCGTCAGCTGAAACACAAGCCATCGGGAAGGGGCTAAATAAATGTTTGCCTCCCACAAGGAAACAGTTTAAACACAACAGGAACTGCTCTACTATTTTAAAATATGAATGTACTTTAAAGGGAAAACTTACAGGTTGCTAAAGGCTGAATTTTGATGGGGAAAACTCCCTCAGGAGTTTTTAGCTGCTCCCCTGTTTCTCAGCTGATCTGTATGGTTTCACTATAGGGCGGCAGTGGCCCCTAGTGACTATTTTTATAATGCAAAGGCTGTCAATCAAGACTGAGTTAAAACTGTGCAATTTTATTTCAGTTCTCATTTGTTCAAAATAAAATGACATGGCATTAAATCATTATAATAATGTATATACAAGCTCCATAGCTTTATATAAATTAAAAAGGAGCTGTTTAAAATGTTTTTTTTTAAACTGTAATGATGCTGATAACACATGACCTGGTGAGTGGGTATATAAAAATAACCTGCTGAGCATGAAGAGAGGTACTGTCAGTGCTTTCTGGCCTGGGTAGGTGACGGACTGAGGGGAGTCCTAGCATCCTAGTGGAAACTGACTATACAAGTTTGTCATGACTGTGAAAGATTTTCTGTTATTTTGCAAAACAGTATTATTTGATTTGCTCACAAGTGAAGCCTTTATTTACTTCAATTTTTATCTTATTTGTTTAAAAATAAACATTGCGCTAAGCCAACAGTGCATTAAACCTTACTCTGGTTGTGATTGTCCATCTGTTATCCCACACCCTATGACAGCAAGACTGTTCAAAATCCCACCAGCAGCCACCAGATCTGTCATGAGTCCCTGGCCCCCAAGCCCGGGGCAGCCCAGTAGGACCTCCTGTTTGCAGAGAGGATCCCCCTTTTCAAGAACTCTTAAGCAGTGTAAGGGTTCAGGAAGAATTCACCAACCATCCTTTTCCCTGTGGGAGGGTGGAAACTGTAGTTTTGAGTTTCCTTGGCTCAGCACTATGTTCAGTATTTGAAGCCCACCACAGCCACTGGCTACATCTTGCCTAAGTAGTCTGGTATGATAGCCAAGCGGTATCGTCTTTCAATGCACACAGTCTTTCAAACCCCTTCTGTTAAAATTCTAGATCATGGGTCACGTGATGGCAGCTTGAGAAGCAGCAGCAGCCCTCCATTGCTCCGTGCCTCTACTACACATTTCAGTCCTCTTGTTCAATTTTTATACTCAATAGCAATCTACAAACCACACTACCTGACTGCTCAAGGTTCTTGGATTTCTGTGAGGTTCTGACTATGGAGGTCTCTATGAAGAAAGTGCTGCCACAACATTCTCCTCCGCCAACCCCGGAGAAGGACAAGGCAGCAAAATGCCCCAAGCATCAACCTGCGGGCCCGAGTAAATCCAGTGCTGCAATGGGAGCCCTCTCGGAAGAGAGATTTTTAGAAATAATGCAGCCCTTACAAGACAAAATCACTGCAATTTCAGATGACCTACAGATGACCTACAGCAAATGAAATCTTCAGTCCAATCTTTAACCATCTGTGTGGGAGATTCAGAAGCCAAATTGGTTTCCTTGGAGAAAAAGCAAGATAAGAACAAGATATCTGTAACACAGTTCCATCAGAGACTTAAGAAGCTTGAAGAAAAATTGAGGACTTGGAGGGCAGAAGTAGGAGAAATAATCTCCTTGTTATTGGAATACCTGAGGGGGAAGAGAGAACAGCTCCTATACTTTTTCTTCAGAAGCTGTGTGAGAAGATTGCAGGCCCCCCCCCGAATGGAACAACTTATATATTCGAATGAGCCCATCGTGCCCTCCGTCCCTCCCCCACAGCCTAATTCTCCACCCAGACTCCCTCATATTCAAGTTGTTAAACTTCCTGGACAAACAACATACACTAGCAAAAGTTTGTGAACTACAAGATGTCTAATGGGAAGGGCACAGAATCAGGATCAAAAGGCAAGAAATGCATCCGACTGTATCAAAGTTTATTGCCGCAGGAACACTATTCTGAATGAAATACCCGATGGTGCTTCAAGTGAAATCGTGTGATTTCATTTGAAACTCATGACCAGGCAGTCCAAGAGCTTAAAGGCCTATTTCCAGATCTCTTTAAATGAAGGGACCTCTGAGGGTATGTGGAATACCTTTATTTACTACAGGAGGTACATGGGGGATATTCTTGATAGTTTTCAGTAAACATTCAGAGGAAGTGACCCACTCTTTCCAATGCTGGATATTTTCTTTAAACAGCTGCTTAATGGGACTTTAGCTTGGTACAATTCGAGCAGCACCAGCTAAACCTGCCTCAATCTCATATTGAAAACCACCCTTCCACTATTTAACTTACTCACTGTAAAGATATAGGCAGAGACTGGGTCAGAGTTTATTTAGTGACTCGGAGTGCTATGTCTTTTATGTTTTACTTCATTTGGACCTCGATCTAATGCAGTGACTAGAATTTGACTGTGGTTTATTGTTCGCATGTGGCTGACTGATGCTGTTAGCAAGAAACTCTGGATCAAGACTGAAAGCCACATGATCTTTTGTTTCTATCTTGTATGGTCTGTTGTTATATATTCCTGTGTGCTCTGAATATTACAAACACTCAGTGGAACTTTAAATATCCACAGGGAACTTTTGTTGGTTTCGTTTATGAGCGCTCCAGAGATAGACATAGCTCAAATGTTTGTTAAGGGGGTTTTCTCTCCATCTTTTTACACAGTGAAAAATCTACTCTGAGCTCATAAAGGAGAATACCTAGTTTTATACACCGTTTCCCTTAATTAGCCTTGTAATGTTAATTTGAACAGTTGTATTGCTTGTATAAGGTTAGATATCTTAAATAGTTTTATTGCTATTGGTGTAGCAGGGGAAGGGCTGTAGCGAGGGGAGGGGGCTTTATCTGGTGCAACTCATTCTTGCACAAAGACATCACTCACCAGGGTCAATATAGTGGTGTGGTTCATTGGAACTGGGGTTTTGGGAATTATGTGCATAATAGGGGTTCTGTTTTGATTAGTATAGGGGTAGGGATATAAAACATAAGTTAAGATAAGTTTCCTTTTACATTTAATATGATTTTTGAGAACAACAAATCAAGTGTGTTAACTCAATCTACTTTTGTAGAACATCTCTCGGTTTACAGATTGGTGAACCTTGTGGGCTCTATCAAACTAGAAGATTAAGTCTACATACCATCTTTTTTGCGGGTAATCATAATGAGTGGCCCCTATAATGTGATGAGTTGGAATGTTAAAGGGGACCAAGATAGGTGAAAGAGGCAAGTTATCCTTCGACATCTCCATCAGCTCAAAACTGGGATTGCATATCTCCAAGAGACACATCTTCAGTGAGAAGATGTGAATTTATTGGCTAAAACCTGAGTGGGGTAGGTATATTAATCAATCAATTAATCAATCAAAATCTTTATTTATCCAGGCGGGCACCATTGAGCAAGGCTCATTTGCAAGGTGGACCTGGTCATGAATACATCAAAGTACAGTCCAGAAGCAGGTATACAAAAAGCAATAATATACAAGGAAGAAAAATTATATACAGTGTATATGGAGTAGGGAAGTCTATGTGAAGTGGGGGAGTTGCAATATTAATAGAGAAGAAAATTCCCTTTAAACTGGAAAAAGAAATTTGGGACCCGAATGATAGATATATTATTCTTTATGGAACCTTGTACATGCAGCAAATTATTTTGGGAGCTATATATGGACCAAACTGTGAGTCCCCTCAATTTTTCACATACCTGTTAAGTCTTGTGGTTGCCAGTCCGCCAGTACTGACCATTTTGGGGGGGGGTGACTGGAACATTGTTCCATATTCGCATATAGATAGATCTGATTCCCGAAAACAAGGATTATCCCCTTCACAAAGGGCTTTACATAGCCTAATGAGGGGGGCTGACCTGTTGGATGTGTGGAGAGTATTGAATCCTGGGGAAAGCAAATATACTTTTTTCTCACCCCCACATAAACCTTTTTCACAAGTTGATTTTCTCCTTCTGAGCTCCTTTTCTCTTCCGGGTGTAATGAACTCAGATATACATACCAGGGTCATATCTGACCATTCACCTATTTCCCTTACATACCTCTTTGGGCCTGGAATCCGAAGAGATGCTCTTTGGTGCCTGAAAAATCAGTTACTCCAAAGACCTAACTCCCTGCAGCAGATTAAAAACTTCCTCTCCAGTTTTATAATTAACAATAGAAACTCAGTAACCAGGGTGGATATGGTTTGGGCAGCCCTGAAATGATCCCTTAGAGGTGAGTGTATCCATATGTCCTCCCCATGACTCCAGGGAATTAGACTAGGGGAACAACATTACACCTTATCTGTATATGATGATGATCTTTTACATCTTGAGGACCCCTCAACAAGTATCCCTTTTCTTATTGATGAAATCACTTATTTTCCTGCAGTTTCCTATGACAAACTCAACCCCTCTAAAACAAAAGTTTTTCCTCTGAATAATAAAACTCCCTGATCAGTATTGCACAACACCAAACTTTTGTGGGAACCCAACTCCTTCACCTATCTTGGAATCCAAATTACCAGAGATGTCCCTACTATGCTTAAACTTAATCTTTTGGATTTACTGATTACAATCAAAACTGATCTAGAGATGGGAGGTCTTCCCCTTTCATTATGGGGATGGATAAATACTCTCAAAATGAATGTTTTACCCCGTATATTATATCCACTAGGGATGCTGGTTTTTTTTTCTCCCCAAAAATGGTTTTCTAAGTTACAATCCATGTTAACTGTCTTTTTGTGGAAAGGTAAGGGCATTAGACATTCTTACTTAAAACTTTCTGCACCAAAACTGCAGGGTGGTTTATCTACACCCTCTTTTTATACCTACTATTGTGCCCACCATCTCACCAGACTAGCATACTGGTCCAAGGAGGTAACATAGAATGATTTACAGTTGTACTCCCCCCCCCCATGGCTCGATAGTGAGAGATTCATTGCTGCTCAACACCATTGTACTCTCCTTTCCCTTGTATATGTCACTCTCAGTGTACTTCCTAAACCACTTCGGAATACACCATTGGGTTGGTCAGTTAAGACCTTACACCAACTGCAAACACATCTCTCCCATTATTGGCACCTTTCATTGGACCAACCTATTAATGGAAATCCCCATTTTAAAATTGGACATAAACCCATTCCTTCAACTTTTGGCAGCCTTTGGCCTATAAAAAGGTATTGGATCTCTATGCTGAAGGTAAAATAATCTCCTTTCCCCTATTTCAACTTTGATTTAATATGCCTGCAATAACCTTTTTTAGATATAAACAACTTAAAGAAGCTATTATGGACCATCTGGGATATGGAGAGATACATTCAGGGCCCACTGAGATTTTAAATAATCTCCTGCAACTGGCTAGGGAACCACATGCAGTTTCTGCAGTTTATAAAGAAGTCCAATTACTGGATTCTAACTTGTCTCGGGGGTTTGTTACTACTGATCCCAAGTGTTATATCTTAGTACCGAAACTGACCTTTGGAGAAATTTATGGCAAACTGTATATAAATTGGTTAAACAAGATATATTGTGCTTGATACAATTTAATATTATGTACAATCTATATTTTACCCCACTTAAACTTTACAGATTGGGCCATTTGCCCTCCCCTAACTGTTCTCGATGTGGCAACTTCCCTGGAACCTTATACCATATGTTATGGGATTGTTCGGTGGTCCAGACCTTTTGGCAATCCATTAGACAAGTACTTGATCTTCTTCTGTGTCTTGACTCGCCATTCTCTCCAGAGGTTTGTTTAATATATCTTTTCCCGAAGGGCACTCCTAGCCTTAGGAAAGCTCATTTGGCTTTGATTCTACCATAGCCAAATTAATTATTATGAGACACTGGAAAGATAATATGAGCTTGTCAGTTTTGGAATGGCATAAGGAATTGTTATTTGCTCTGCAATTAGAGAAGCGCATTCTTCCTATGGCTAATCGGGCTCATATTTACCACCTCAAGTGGGGACCACTTGATGCCTTGCTTAGTACATGGAAACCATAAATGACTAACTTGAACATTTTTCTTCATCTGTATTCTTATCTGATTGAATGGAGACACACTTGATATGGGGTGGGTTAGGGAGTTGTTTTTTTCAGGGGGTAGATATGGGAAAGTTGGGGGGTTACCGCCAACCTGTACTTTTTTGCATTTTTGTACTAGATGATGAATATATGGATATGTGCATTGTATTGGGGGAGATCCTCCTGTTTGTCCAACTGCTACCCATATTTATGCAAATATCATTATAATAATGGAGAACAGCTAAATAAGTTGATTGAATTAACAAAAAAAATGTTTGACCACACAATCAGACCCCAGGCAGAGTTGATAACAAGAGCATAACTGTTCACTTAAAATAAAAGCAATACAGAAACTTTACAGTTTGGAAGAACTTTGAAATGCAGGCAATAACAAAAGTGAAACCATCCTGTTTACAGAAAACACTAGATACTGTTATTCTAAATTATACCTTGTTTTGTTGTTAGAGTCTAGACAAGATTTTAAATGTCCGTGTAGAGATAAATTCTTAAGCAGCAGTTCTGTAGCAGGTTTGTATCCCAAGTCAGTTCTCTGAAAAATCCTTTTTTGAAAGTCTTCAGGAGCTTTCCTTGGTGAAAAGTCTTGATTTTTAAAATTCTGACTTAAAATCAGAATTTTCTGTTCAGTATGTGAAAAGTCTATTTTCCACACACTCAGGTCTGGTTTTAAAGATTTTTCCAGGCCTCCGCATATGCTTTCTAGTGTACAACTATATACCGGCTTGGTCAGGTATCTGACTCCCATCTAAACTGTTTCACAATTGCCCTGAATTCAAAATATGTCTATTAGATAAATTCTGGTCATTTTCAAGCCCCACCCACAGTATGATGGGGTACAGCAGTTTACCTTTCACTGTAGGTGTCACTGTGGTTCCTTGTCAGGTTCCATGTCAGCATTTGGCTTGTCCCCTGACCCCTAGGTCATTACATTACCTTGTTGGTGTTATTGGAAGCTATATACCCAGTTTTCTCTAAGATTTATGATTTTCTGGGTCCATAACACTGTCTCACTTATCTGGAGATGTACCAGATCCACCCTAGCCATTATAGAAATTCTGGATGTTTGGTATTTTACTCCTCAAAGCCTTTTAAAGAGACAGTGTCCCATTCTAAAGTCTATTACAGCACATACCACAGGAACTCAAATAAAGGATATAGGCCTATCATGCGACAAACTGCGTTAAAGGAACTGTTACATTTCAGTCCATTGATTGAGATGGTTGTTGATGGATCATAGCAGTGGTGTCCCTTCCTTTCTTTGAACATATGTATCACAACAGTAGATGTAACAGTTCAGTTCTACTGTATATGGCTTTCCTCTGCATACTAGCACCCTCTCTGTTCTTGTATCATGGAAAGGGACCCTGGAATTCTACAGTTTGGACTACACACAGACATGGCTGCACAGAACAACACATTATGTTACAGAATGTATTTAGTGCTGCTGTATTTATAATTCTTGGTGAATTTTCTTTAAAATGTACTCCCCCCACCCCCAATATTGTCTTGCTCCCTTTTTTCTCTTCATTTACCCTTAAGACCCTCCTCCATGCTCAGTTTCCCACAGTATATCCTGACGTTATCACACTGAATATCTCACTCAATGGCTGGACTGTATTGTGCACATGGGCAAATAATCTGAACATTAGAAGGGGGTAAATCATCACAGAGAAATTATGGTGCACTGCAGCAGGTTATAGAACAGAAGTGCTGCAGAGAACCAGGGACGCATCACCCTGATCATATACTAGCCCAAAATGTTGTATGTACAGTGGAGCACCTGCATAGTGATTCTCACAGTGCCATGTCTATATCTTGTTTCACAAATGACCCTGTGGGCCACTCACAAAGCAACTGCGTAATGACAGTCACTGCACCTGACTAGGCCTGTACCTTTCTTTGTAAGCGTCTCTGTGGGGTGCATAGTGATGGGCAGTGTACCAGACCAAATGTAATTTGAAGCAGCCCCTTAGTTTGATTTACCAACACTGGGTGCCCAATTCTAGTGTCATGCAATCATACAAAAGAAACCTCCCACTCAATAGCACCCATGCCACCCTCTCCCCATGCAATTAAAACTTACTCCCATACCAGTTAGCATGTATACCCTGCTGAAATTATCTTTTAAGTAAAAGCCAGTACTGGACAACCAGCAAAATTGCTGTTCCATCTCTGTCAGCCACCATCTACTAAACAAAACAAAAAAAACTTAAAAAACATCCACACTCATGCATAACACATGCATTTCAGTGTAGGTGTTTTCTTTTTTTCCTGTTTCCAAAGGGAGAGCCAATTACAGTAGGTGTCCTGTAACTAGTTTTGAGTCCTGAAGTTAGACCACGCTCACATAACTAACATGTGTCAGTAGAACAAAATGCAGCTATCCTTAGAATGTTCAAAAAACATTCTACACATGTGGAAAACTGCATTTCATTTTCTAAATAATTCATAAACTACTCATTTTTCAGTAAAACCACCTAAAGATCAACTTTGGTCAAACTATAACAAACAGGAAAGTTTTAGGTTTCAGCTCACAGCTGTTGTGCTTTGAGTGAGCAAAAAAGGGCCTTAAGTCCTGTATATACATACATTTTATATATATATATATATATATATATATATATATATATATATATATATATATACTGTATCTATATAAGAAATACAAAATCACACATGCCCCCAAATTGCCTCAGTGCTTGCACACAGAGGTTCTTTGTCTTTTAAACTGTTTTTTGTTCTAATTGGGTTCACCACAATATAACCCAGATCTAACATCTTAGTGTAGCTGGTTCATTTCACTGGGGTGTCAAACAGATGAGGCATACTGATGAGTCCTGGTAGGATGAAACACATGTCTATGTCTTCTGTTGGCACCCTTTGCAAACTATGTGAGAGGCCTTTTGGCATCATGCATTTCTGTTTAAAGCTGAACCAGCATAATATTCTGTGGTGATTTACATCTGCATCCCATGATGCTTTGCATTGTGGGGGTATGTGTGATTTTGTATTTCTTTGAAACTTGGCTTCCCAGCCAAATGCCCTTTGGGGTAATCATTGCCTCAGTGCTTGCACACAGAGGTTCTTTGTCTAGATATATATATATATATATATATATATATATCAGCTTTTAGACATTTTCAGCTTTCTAGAACTTTTAGACCTTTGAATGGACCACTACTAAATGTAGAGGATCTTGAGATGTTGGTACCAACTCCATGCATGACAATTTTCATGCTAGTCATACAGTACCACACACGGACATGTTATGAAGGTGCAAAAACTGCAGTTTGACATTAAATTGCCCACTTAAACTGGAACCTTAAGTCTAGTTATTCTTACACTGAAAGTTGTGCTGACTCAGTTAGGACAATACTGTTCAGTCTAGGACAGTAAAACTAGAGAAAGCATGTGACAAAAAGTCACTAAAAGTGCCTGGACTTTACAAGAGGTGATAATCATTTGCAGGTGATGGGTGTTCATCAATCATGAAAATCATGAATACAGTGCTTTCACTGTATTCTCCAGAATGCAGATTCATTTCTGCTTTTGGTGACAGATGTGGTTGGGCATCATGACAGCACACTAGCTTCCATGTGGTTCGATCCTCATCTATTTTCCACATGGTAGTTGTACATTGAAAATCCAGATAATCACCTGTGTCTAGTGGCATCCAGCTTCATCATCATCTTCACTTACTGAATGTCAAGGAAATGCTGTCCATCTCAACAGTTATGTGTACCCCATTAAGGAATGCATGGAAGTGGTATACACTGGCCCATGTGAGTGTTAAAACTCCCAAATAAAGTTTCAAAATTAGTTGAGTTCCAAGGATGACATGCTCCTATTGTTGAATGTCAAAAGTCTCAGTCCTTGGCAGTAAACTTGATTATGGATTGCTCCAAGTTACCTAAGGCTGGCATCTGTATGCACAGTGTATGGATTCACTGGTTTTGCACACAGTACACCAAGACAAGATCATTGATCCATCAAAGGATAATCTCACAGAATGCTCTGCTGCAGGCTATATACAGTACATCTGGGGTCCAGAGGGTCACTCATGTCCCATGTACATTACTGACCTTTGGAAAAATTTACATTTTTCTATGGAGAATTTGAGCTCAAACTCCTCCAGACAATTTAGGGCCTTAAAAATGTAGGTTTTGTGTTCCTCCTATGTCTTTCTGAACATGATGGCATCATCAAGGTAGACAAAGCATTCTAGTAAATTCATATATATCACAGTTCCTTCTATAAGATGCTGAATGGTAGCTGGAGTGCCATAGATACTGTGGGGCCAGTGTGTAAACTCATACAGCCCAAGTGGTCAAATGAATACTTTTTTCTAGTCAGGGTATTTGTTTATGCTTCTTTGATCTAGCAGAGAGAACCAGTAATTTCCACATAAGGATTTAGTACAGAGAGGCAGTAACTTCCTCTTGTTTAGCATTTTGTTGTCCACACAGAAGTATACAGTCCTGTTCTTCTTGTAGACAACCAGTATGGAGGACCCACAGGGGCTTCTGGATTCTTGGGTAATCGCAGCAGCTAATAGCTCTTGCAAGTGCTTTCACACATTGTCCATGTCTGCAGGTGCTAGATATCAATGTCTCATTTGGAAAAGGCATATCAATACCTCTTTTGGAAAGGGCAAAGTTAATGCAAGCAGTTTGTGTGCATCCCTTGCCATGCAACTATTTCCCCAGTTACTCAATGACAATATAGTGGTCATCTTAGCCAATTGTTAGTTCATCCTTTTCCTTCATTCCCTGGCCAGGTGTGAGTCTCAAATATCAAAAGCTTAGTGCTGTTCAGACAAATCATCACAGACTCTGCCTACAGGCTCATGAAAGCTGCAACTTTCAGCTGCAATTCATGTGGCACACAGCACATGATTGTCTTTTTTTGGTAAGCAGGAATTCTGCTTCACAGTCTTTTCTTTTCTGTCATGGCAAATCCACAGCCTTTCTGTGCATCACAAGCTGTCTCTTTCAACAGTACTCAGCTACTAGTCCATTCAGCAGGCACATGCAGCTTGAATTAGTTTTTGATCAGTCGCTGCTGTTTACTGAGGAATCCGCAGCTCTGACTTGTGATCCAAGTCATCAATCACATACACAGTCCTGGGACGTTTGCCACTTGACAAGTTATTAGAGGCTACAAAGGCACCTGAATTAATTTGTTCATTCAAAAGTCCAGGATGCTACATGGCTCCCTTCCCAGGCAGACTCAGTTGATTAGTTGGCCAGTATCTCATTGAACCCATAGCCATATGATCTTGGGGATTAGGTTACAGAAATGGCTGTCAAATTGTATTCCAAAGGAAGCTTTCCACAAAAGTCCACATTTACACAAACTCTGCATTTTAAACATAACTCCACTCCCTGAACCAGTCCTCAACTGATGCAAACTCATGTCCTGCCTGGTTAATGTACTGACCAGGCAAATAATGGCAATTTACTCACCTGCTAAAGGTGATTGTGGGTGTATATATCTCTGAAGCACTCCACATTCACTACATCATGGGTTGTGTTTGCCTCCTAGGTTGCTTGATGCACATGTGACTTCTAAAGAAGTCTGACCCATTTCCTCTAGGAGCCTGCCCATATTGGATCAGTTTGATGTCTTCCAAAGCTATACCAGGAAAGAGAGGTAACTGGACACTTTTGGCTTGAGATTAAACATTGTATACTGAAGGCATTTTAATGTTAATAAGAAATCTGCTTTATTCCCTATTTTTATATCCTTATATGAGGACCAGACTGTTCGGCAAGCTGCTTACTCATGAGGAGTCCGAGTGTGGTGGTCTACCTGGTTGGGGTGTGGAGTGCTTCAAAGATATATACCCCCACAATCACCTTTACCAGGTGATTAAACTACCATTGTGGGGGATAATCTCTGAGGCACTCCACATTCACTACTTCATGGCTTCCAGAAAGCAGTACCCAGATCCAAGGGTGGGTTAGATTTGCCATGGTCTAGAGTATTGTTTTTTTGCAGACAGAAGGACTGAGTGGCCCGAATTGGTCTTTGAGTTTAGTGATATGTCAATTCTGTAATATTTGGTAAAGGTGTGTAATGATGACCATGAGGTGGCAGCACAAATTTCTTCCTTGGTGGCCAGATTTTTCTCTGCCCATGACATGGCTACCTCTCTGGTGGAGTGTGCCTTGATGTCTGTCAGTGAAGTCATATTGCTTGTCTTATATGTTTCCACTATCACCGTCTTGAACCAAGATGCAATGGTGGAACATGATGCGGGTTGTCCCTTTTTGTAGCCTTGCAGGATGATGAATAAATGGTCTGTCCTGCGGATGTCGTTAGTTCTGCTGACATATCTGGTCAGTACCCACTTCCTGCCTGGTGTCTGTAGTTGTGATTGTTGTTCTGCTTCTTGTGTTGGCATCTGTGCTGGTAGCTCTATTTTTTGATTTATGTGAAATGTTGAGGCTAACTCTGGAATGAATGATGGGATAGTTCATAGGGAGACTTGGTCCTTGTGAAAGATTAAATAAGGAGCCTTGCACAATAGTGCCTGTAGCTTGCCTATGTGTCTGGCTGAACAGATTGCCACCATGAAAACCATCTTTAGGTTTAACCACTTGAGGGCCCCTGAGTCTAGGGATTCAAAAGGTGAGGCTATCATGACTCTGAGCACAAGGTTGAGATCCCATGGACCTGACATTGATTTAACCTTTGGGTGGATATTTGTTGCTGCTCTCAGAAAGCGGATGTCATCCTGATGAATGCCTGGTGTTGCTCCATTTATCTGACCTCTTGCTGCTCCTATAGCTGCCACCTGAACCCTGAGGGATGAGGTTGATAAGCCTTTGTCTAGACCCTCCCAAAGGAATAGGAGGATGTCAGCAATGGATGTGTTTTGTAGGTTCATTTCTTTGTGTGAGCACCAGTTTGTAAAATATGTTCCTGTGTCTTTGGTACACTGTGGTGTTGGAATCCCTTCTTGATTTTGCCATGGTGTTTTTTACCAATGGGTGGTAGCCTGCATTTGTCAGTCCCTCCCTTTCAGGATCCAGTCTATTAGCTTGAGGATGTGAGAATCTGAGTGGCTTACTGGCCCCTGGGTGAGGATGTAGTGTCTGGAGGGGAGCCTCCAGTGGTGACTCGGTGCCATTGCCACTACTGTGGTGAGCCAGGATCTTCTGGGCCAGTAGGTGGTGATTGGTATAACTCTTGCTCTGGATATGCAGATTTTCTTCAGAACTTGGGGGATGAGTGGTATCAGAGGAAAGATGTATGCTATGTTGAAGGTCCATTTGGATGATAAATCATCTATCCCTGTGGACTGACTGTCCCAGAAGTGTGAATAGAATTTTTGGTATTGTGTATTTTTGCTGGAGGCCATTGGGTCCAGCTTCACCGGGCCCCATCATCTGTTGATGTTCCAGAATATATGAGGAAGGAGCCTCCATTCCCCTGGGTGTATCTGTTGATGGCTTAGCCAATTTGCTGTTGTACTGAGTTTGACAGCTAGATGTACTGCCACAATGCTGGCAAGATGTTTTTGTGCTCATAAAATAAACTTTGATGCTTCTTTCTGCATCTCATTGCTCCTAGTTCCCCTTTATTTGTTGATATATGCCACTGTCACCTGATTGTATGATTTGATCAGGACATGTTTGCCTTTGATCAGTTGACTGAAATGTAGTATGGCCAGGAAGACTGCTCTGATCTCCAGTACATTGATAGGTAGCTTTGTCTCGTTTGAGGACCATTTTCCTTGTGCTGTCTTTTGCTCTGTGGTCACTCCCCAGCCTGTCAGGCTTGCATCTGTGTTTATTACCACCTCTGCTTGGATGTCTAGGGGCATGCCTTTGCAGAGGTTTTGTCTTTTTGTCCACCATGTTAGAGATTTTAATATCTGTGGAGGCAGAGTGATTGACTTGGAGAAGTCTAGGTCATATGTTGTCCCTTGTCTGATTAGAAATGCCAGTAGATTTCTCATATGCCATCTGGCCCATGGGATTATATCTACACAGGAGGACATGAGTCCCACGACTTATGAGACTAGCTCCAGAGATGGGTGTTTGTGCCTTTGTAATTGGGATACTGTGGATATCAGATTGTTGATGCATTTCTCTGATGGGTGTACCAGTCCTGCTACTGTGTAGATTACAGTTCACTGGTGCTCTACGGATTGACTGGGATTGAGGTAGCTTTTGGCTTGGTTGATCACCCATCCATGGCTCTCCAGGCACCATATCACTGTTTGTGTCTCTTGTAAGGATAGTTGTACTGATCTCACTCTGATGGGCCAGTCATCAAAGTAGTGGATGATCTGTAAGCCTTGCTCCTGCAGTTTGGCTGCTAAGATCACTGATACCTTGGAGAAGACCTGAGGAGCTGATACTAGACCACATGGGAGAACCTGATATTAAAAGTGTTTCCCCAAAATGTGAAACCTGAAGAACCTGTAGTGGGAGGGTCTTATACAAATGTATAGATAAGCATCCTTTAGGTCTATGGACATCAGGATGTCTCTGGGACTTACGGCCTTTAGTGTTGATCTGATGGTCTCCATTTTGAAGGGCTTGTATTTTACTAAGTGGTTTAAGGACTTCAAATCCAGTACCGGGTGAAGTCCTCCCATTTCCTTGGGTACCATAAAGAAAAGTGAGTATAGTCCCTGCCCTCTCTCTGCTGGCAGTACTTCTGCTATGGCCCTGCTGCATATCAGTTCCGATATAACCTGGTAAGTCTGTGTAATCTTTGTTTTGTGCTTGGAGACTGGGGATATAATCAGTCTGTGTTGTTTGGGGATGTGGTACCATTCTATGGCATAGCCCTTTTTTTATTATCTCTGGTGCCCATTTGTCTTCTGTTGAGTTTGACCATGTGCTGGCAAATTGCATTAACCAGGCCCCTACTGGGATGTTTTGGGAGTTTTTGAAGTAAACATAGTCATTGCTTAGCATGGGGTCTGTGGGTATAGGAATTGGAACCCCTGCCTCTGTTTGCTCCTTCTCTACTCCTGTATCTTTTGTAGTTATAGGTGGGAAGGTAGGATGGGTAAAAGTTATTTCCCCTCTATCCGTAGTGGCCTCTCATTTTGTTGTGAAAGGAATGAGATTGAGCCTTATGCCTTGTGGGTAGGAAAGTGGACCTGTTGGGCTAGTTTTTACCTAGGGCCTTGCCATCCTTTTACCTTTGAGATACTTCTCAAGGCCATCACCAAATAATTGGGACCCCTTGAATGTCAACTTGTGTAGCATGGCTTTGGGTTAGTTGCCTGCATCCCAAGCTTCATCCATAATGCTCTTCTGTCCTTGTTGATTAGTACTGCTGCTCTAGCATGTATTTTTAGAGAATCTATGGCCTTGTCTGCTAGGTATTTTTTGGCTAGTACTGCATTTTTTAGTAGTTGACTCTTTGTAGATTTCAGCGTCAATGTTTTTTGCCTCCTGTACCCAAGTTACTTGTGCTCTGGTAGCGTAAATAGCCATTGTTGCTGCTCTTGCACCCAGCCCTGCTAGTTCAAAGTTTTTCTTTAGGATATCTTCCACTTTCCTGTCCAAGGGGTCCTTTAGACTCAAGGTGGTCTCCATTGGGAGTACTGTTTTCTTGTTAAGTGAGGCAATTTGAGGGTTCACAGTGGGGAAGGTACACAACAGCACCATTTTATTGGCCTGCAGTGGGTACATTTTGTCCCAAGATCTTCCCTCAGGAATGTGGGCTGGGTCTGAGGAATCCCATTCCTTGTAGATGACCTCATCTATGGATTTGCAGACTGGAAATATGTCTGCTTTCTTTGTCGATGGTTGTAGGGATGGTAGCAGTTTGGATTGTGGAGGAAGTGTTGGCGTGTCTAAACCTACTCTGGCCATGATATTGCATACCAATGCAGGGATTTGGTCTGGAAAACACCACTTGACTGTTAGGGATTGGGGTCATCCTCCATCTCTCCTTTTCCCTTAGGGTCATTTCTAGTGTCTGGTTGTGGTGTTTCACATTTGTAGGTATGGCTGAGTTGGGTAGGTGAGGGCCTGCCAGCTCAGTTAGTTTGTCCACCATTGCTGCCAATATTTGATGCTGGGCCTGCATAACTTGTTGGTTTTGGAGAATGTAGCAGTGTCGATAATTTGATTTGGTGTTGGGACACTGCTGGTTGATCAAGATGGATGGTGTGGGGTGTTCTGAGTACCACTAGTGCCCTCCCCTGGATCCTCCTCATAATGTAATTGGGGGGGGTTCTCATCTACAGGAGGAACATAGACACCTTAGCTGGCCCAGTAGTATGGATACATTACAATGCTTGCAGCTCTTTGTTTTGGCTGTAGTGCTCTGTGGGAGAAAGTGGACAACAGGAGAGGATATTAGGAATGCAACTAGTTTTAATATATGCCCATAAGAGTGCTGGGGTGTAACATACATGAATATTATATTGCTTAACTTCTATGATCACCCTGATCCCCCCTTTTCATAATTATGCTGTCAATCATGCATGTATGAAAATTGTGTGTGTGGCCCCTTTAAAACATTTGCTTTCATGGGCCTCTTGTTTCATATATTTAACTGTAAGGGCCTCTTGTTTCAACATCTGCCCAAGGGTATATAGTGGTGGAGGTCTGGAAACGTTTTTTTTTTCCTATTAGTTTTTTTATATTTTTATTTTACCCCGATCCGCCAGATGGAGCTATTAGTATTATCCGTTCATGCTGGAGTGCCATGTTCAGTATGTCCACTGCATCTCCATACATCTGCAGTATATCAGGGTCTAGTGCATCCATGGAAGGGGTGGCCTGATGTGCATAAGATGGCGGACGATGATCTGGGCACATGCAAGTCAAGGAATGTAGGGCACATGCGTTGAGTAGTCTAGCCATGGTGGCAGTTTGAATCCATAAAATAAGGGCGTCCTAGACTACAATATAAAACTAAGATAGACGCAGCACAATTATTAGGGCTCAGCATGGGGGAAACTGTGGGTATTGAGGGAATATCATTGGAGGCCACGGAGGAGAGGGCCACTACTAGGTTTAAAGGCAACACTGCTGGAAGGTTAGAAATGAGACAGCATTTGCCTAAGAGCATCTGCAGGTGTTGGCACTGGGTCACGAGCAGGGATCCCAGTGCACCCCTGTATACTACAGCCAACATTTTTATATTTTCTTAATCTTGTATGGGATGACCCTGAGACCTCCAGCGTGGACCACAGGATCCCACAGAGAGGGTATTAACCCTGATATGAAACAGTATTGACTGATCTGGCTGTTCCTTGGACCACTAGCAGGGGTTACAGGATGCCGAGTGGACTGTGTTACTATACCAATATATACTATATTGGCAGAAAACAAATTGGTCAGAAGATTCAGCAGTTCCTTAGGTTTGAGTCAATACCGTAGGAAAATAGAGCTGGCCAAGGGATTAGAAAACAAGTCTACAGGTCAAGTCATTTGTGCAGGATTCCCCTGTGTTTGCTGGTATGCATTAGCCCTGATTCCATGATATCAAGGCTGTTAGTATCAAAGACCATTTGTAATCATATTTAAGGTTATATCCTGACTGTGTACCCATTATCTCTATTGCGTTGTGCTAACTAGACAATAAGAAAGGTTTTATTTACTGAAAATAAATAATTTTTTCCTAAAAATATACAGTAACTAATCACAAGCCTTGCAGTTCCTTACCTTGAATCTTTCCTTTATGTAATAGTTGTGCTGTTGTAATCAGGAGTTAATGAACTATGATACAATCTGTTCAGATGCACATTTGAAACTGATCCAATATGGGAGGGCTCCTACAGGAAAGGGGTGGGACATCTTTAAAAGTCACATGTGCGTCAAGCAATCTATCAGGTGAACACAACCCCTGATGCAGTGAATGTGGAGTGCTTCAAAGATTATCCCCCACAATGGTCAACTCAGTAACACTGATGCCTTGCTCCATTTACATTGGTGGACACATTTGATGTTCAAGTATAGGCAAGTCTTTTTTTTTTTTTGAACTTCTTTATTGGAGTTTTATAATTTCAGCAGTAAGACATACATACATACATCCCGGGGTGGGTGCCTGGGCCCACATCCATAAACTGGACATGGAAACTATATACATCCCCAAACTTATTTACAGTCACAGTTATATGGAATCACTAGAAAGAAGAAAAAGAAAACTTGAATTCCCTTAAATCAAAATAACAAACTTTTCTATTTCTTCACAGCTGGCGATAGTCTAACCCAGTTCTTGTCCCTCAAGAAATTTATATCGTTCCGTCAACTTTGTCGTACAGGTGGCTAAACAGGGATAATCTTTGATAACTGTGTCCCTGAGAGAGAGAGGACCCCTCTTGACCATGAAGTATAAAAAAACTTCTGTCCCTGTAAAACTTAATCCCATGAGAGTGTTATGCTCCATTCATTAAAGACATCCCCTAGAAGGGGTGATACATCACCCTACAGCCCTAGTTACTTATCGCATTCTATTACATGAATATTGTAGGTTACTACCCTTCAGACAGACAGATCCGAGTCTGGGGGCCTTTCTGTTGTATCGAGTAAACTGCTTCTAAGGCCCCCCACCTTCTGACACATAACTTCTTTTTTCCCTCTACAGCCATTTGCCTTTTAAGTCTACCCAGGACCTGCATCAAATCTCTGACCCCTTGATCATAAGTGTATATATTACCATTCTTCCAATGTCTCAACACAAAAGCTTTAACCAAGGCAAACATCAGAGACACATGGTATTTGGCTGAATCCCTCATTACTGGTTTCATGTCCCCTAGGAGACAGATCTCCGGTTTGATATATTCAGTGTAGTTTAGCAGTGGGTCCATTTCTTGGCCAATTTGGATCCATAATGAATGGATTTTAGGACAGTTCCACATTACGAGAATTAGGTCCCTTGGTTTTGATTCACATGTTTAGCACAGATCTGTCTGTCTGAGTTTTCTAGAACATAATTTAACAGGGATATAATAAATATTCGAACAGATGAAGAATTGCATAGTCCTGTACTTTGGAACCAACAGGATTTTAACATTTTTCCAAATCTCCTTCCAGTCAGGCCTCAGGAGGGAGAGAATTTTATCCCAGTAGACTGTCTGGGCCTCAAACTCTGAGCTCAGAAATTCTAACAGCACCCTATACACCTTGGAAAGGGGGTGTTGTATGAGATCAAACTCCTTCAGATAATCCCAACTGAATGGGGTCAGTCCCCCTACTTTATTGTCTTGTATGAACTTCTGTACCATAGTTTTAATTTGGGCCTTTTTAAAAAAGACCCACTTCCTAGTATGAGCTGGTAGGCTCACCTTATCATCAAGTATAAAATCTATCAGTTTTAGCTTAGCCAAATGTGGTGCCCATTGGGGGCTAATTACCAATCCCCATAGATGGAAATTAGGGTTACCCACTATGGGTTGGTCTTTAGCTCCCCTCTGTGCCTTCCTCTGAGCCGGGTTTAATAGTTCCCACCAAGCCTTCATCGACTTTTTAATTGGTGTATGCACCACCCTAATAGGCAAAGCCACCAGGTCTGTATACAGCAGTGCAGCCGGGGAAAGTTTTAAATCCTTTAAAGTGCTCTGCTCAATTCGCAGCCAAGTTGGTATATACCCACCTTCCTCCCCAGTTCTTGCCCATTGCTCCATTAGCCCAAGCTGTCCTGCAACATAATATAGGAACAGATCAGGGAGTTTTATACCTCCTTTAGGGTAAGGGAGGCACAAGGTAGTGTGTTTCCTCCTTGGGGGTTTAGAATCCCATAGGAAGTTTGAGATTATCCTTTGGATACTAGTAAAGCGGCCCTTCAGGATATTGTACAGTAGAAGGTGTGTGGGGTACAATAATCTGGGCAACAGATTCATTTTAATCATTCCTAGTCTGGCGGTAAAGTTTAAAGGGAGTTTATTCCACCCTAAGACATTGTTTTTAATTATAGCCAATAAGTTACCCAGATTGTCCTCCACCTCGTCTTCAGACCCGGCTCTAATCCAAATTCCCAAGTATTTAGTCTTATGCGAGGCCCAGTTGATCTGCAGGTGTTCAAAATCTGATTTGAGGGTGTATACCATAAGCGGGAGAACTTGGGTTTTGCTTAAGTTCAATTTATAATTTGATACCTCCGAAAATTCCCCAATAATTTCCAGAGCGTGCTGGAAGCTGACAGCTGGATTGTTCAAGTGCAACAAGATATCGTCAGCAAATACCAAAAATTTGAGCTCCATCCCTTGGACCTCGACCTCTCAAACCCTGGGCTCCATAGAGAGTGCTCTTAGCAAGGGTTCCAGGTAGATATTAAATAGAATTGGTGACAGGGGACAACCTTGTCTAGTTCCATTACAGAGGGAAAACTCTTTAGAAAGATAGCCATTACATAAAACCTTGGCTGTGGGGACTTTATACAGATTTTTAATACCTTGGAGAAGTCCCTTTGGGAAACCCAATTTTTCCATTGTGAAAAATAAAAAATCTTGGGAAACTGATCGAATGCCTTCTCGGCATCAAGTGCTATCAGGGCCATAGCAGACTTTGAATTAGAGGCCTTATGTAGGATGTGGTGAAGTTTCCTTAACACATCATGTGCCCCTCTACCTGGCATAAATCCAACTTGATCCTGACTAATTAATAAAGGAGCAACTTTAAGGACCCTATTAGCCAAGATCTTAGTAAGTACTTTAATATCCTGGTTTATTAAAGCAATGGGTCTATAATTACCTGGAAAATCTCTAGGTTTATCTGGCTTTGGTATCAAAGTAATATAGGCCTGGTACAAGGGAGGATGGGGCACCCCCTCTTCCATAATATTCGAAAAGAGTTCTTGTAGTAAAGGCATTATTGTCTCTAAATGAGTTTTGTAGAATTTGGCCGACAAGCCATCCGGCCCTGGTGCCTTACCATTTTGCAGGCTTTTAATTGTCTCCCTGATCTCCATTTTCAAGATTGGAGCAGACAGTGCTTGGGCATGCTCCATGCTCAATCTGGGCAATGGTATTCTATTGAGAAACCTCTTAATTTCGTCCTCTGTGCTGGTGGCCCCCTCTTGGTATATACTAGCATAATAATCCGAAAAGGCATCAGCCAGTCTTTGAGGTTCCATAATAATTCCCCCTCCAAAATTTACAGCCAGAATCACTCTTTCTGCCTCCCAGTCCCTAATTCTGTGCGCCAGTACACGGCCCGGCACATCCCCTTGTAGCAGATATTTAGCGCTTAGTCTCTTCCCCCAAGAGTCTACCCTAAGATTCCATATCCCCCTATACTCTTCTCTTAAGTCCTTTAGTTCTTTATCTACTTCTGGGGAGGATCCCTCCAACGGTGACAATGACCCTATGGCCCCCATTAAGAATTCCTCCCAGGCTTTATCCATTTTGTTCCTCCTAGCAGAGTATTCCTGCGCTATTCCCACATATAGAACCTTACAGACCGGCCAAGCAAGATTCTTGTCTGTTAGAGTTGGAACTTGAGTTTGAATAATCTCCTTAAGGGATTGCTCTAGCCTATTTACCATATTATCTTCCACTAAGATCCCCTCGTCTAGTTTCCATCGATATGGTTTCGGAGGTATGTGATCTAATTCCCATAGCATTTGAATTGGAGACAGGTCCGATAGTACCCTGCTAAAGGTATTTAGACCTTTAATCCTACTAAGCACATCCCTATTGACCAGAAAAAAATCAATCCTCGAGTGCGACTTATGAACCCCAGAGTTAAAAGTCATCTCTGTATCCCCTTTCTTTTACACCTTATATGGATCTACTAAAGCTGTAATCCCCATAAATCTATTCAATGCAATCAGAGAGGCATTAGGAGGTCTATTACTTGCAGGGCTTCTGTCCACCTTATTGTCCAGGCAGAGATTCCAGTCGCCTGCTATGATCAAAGGGTTATGAGGAAGTGTAGCAATGTCAGCTTCCAAGGAGGCAAAGAATTCTGGCTTGGGGGGAGTAGGGCCATATATTGAAGCATAAGAAAATGAGTTTCCCAAGACTGAACCTGACATGTATATGCCCCTACTGTCCTCCCTCGGCAAGGTTCGCTCAATCACAAATGGGCATGATTTCCTAATTAATATTGCCACACCCCCCAACGCTTTGGCTTTCCCATCTCCTATGACCTTGCCTACCCATCCTTTCTTAAGTAGGTGCAACTCCTCACTCAGTAAATGTGTTTCTTGGAGTACCACAATATGTACTCCTAACTGGTTTATATACTGCAGTATAGCTATTCTCTTCTTCCACCCACTGAGGCCTTTCACATTCCATGACAGAAACTTAATTAAAACCATCTACTATATCAATACCCCTATAGTCACTCTCATATGTCCTACTTTCTTTATTTTATATATCTTGGATTCTCTCTCTCTCTTCCCCCCTGTAATCCCCTAGTCCCACGCCCCGATCCTCTGATTGCCCTCCTTAGTTCTCATGAGACATGTATGAGTCAGCCCCCGACATGTCTCCGACCCTTCCCCATGCCTCAGCATGTAATCCACTAAGTGAACCCCAACGTAATCCCCACCTCCAGGGTAGCTTTAAATCTACCCCTCACTGCCTGCAAGATTGGTGAAACAAAAAAAAAGGGGGGGAGAAGACAGAGAAAAAAAAAAAAAAGAGCTGCCATTTCCCCATTACACAAATGCCCCCGTAGACAAGGGGTCGTGGAAGCCAAGTAGCGCTCTGCCTCGGCTTGCCAAATATGATCTGCCTCGGCTTGTCAATTATCCCCTAGGGCTCAACATGAGGCAGGTAAACTCTGAACATCTAGCGGAAAGAAAGGATCACCATCAGCAAGGGCCGTACTTTCAAATCAGTTCTGCCCTGGAAAAGTATAGTGTTAAAATGAACAACAGAAACAAAAAACAGGGCATTCATTTTCACAGTCTTTTAAAACTTCGTCTCTATCAAAAAAAAAACTGAGCAACTGGTGGGTTTCTGCCATCCATCTAGGCGCTTCCCTGATGCCATTAGTCTCACTCAACACAGTTCCATCTGCATCCATCGTGGGTCTTTTCGCTCCTTCAGGTCACTGATTTGAACAGGTCAGGTAGCTCCACCCTGAGGCCTCCAGGGCATCGCGAGCTGTGGAATACCTTTTGTCTCCTTGGCAATTTCACCGCTCAATGGCCGGTACTGCAATCTGAATTTCAAACCAGCTAAGTACAGTTTTTTCTTAATCTCTGCATACTCTTTTTGTTTCTCTCTCACCGAAGGTATTAAGTCCTGGAATAGCCAAATGGAAGTTCCATTCCATTGTAGGTTTCTAATAGCCCTGGCTTTATTCAGAACATGGGTCTTCTCTTTGTAATTCAAGAACCTCATAATGAGAACCCTGGGGCGGGCACCAAGTGGGGGGGTTTCTCTCAGTGATCGGTGAGCTCGCTCAATATTATATGATTCCCCAAATGGTGTCAGACCAAATAGCTTCTGGAGAAGGTCCTGCATGAATGCTACACAATCTGGGCCTTCAGACTTCTCAGGGAGACCTGCCATGATTAGATTATTTCTCCTACTGCGTGATCCCTGATCCTCCAGTCGGTCTTCTAATTTTTTAACTTGTCTTTTAAGGCCAGTTATCTTGTGATCCATGACTTCCTTCTTCCTTTCCTGTGAGGCCATTCTCACCTCAACGTCCCCCACCCTTTGTGATAAAGCATTTAAGGCAGGTTTGAGTAGGGTAAAATCAGCAACCAGCCCCTGCAGAAGCTGTTTAATCTCGCTGATGTCCTCCGAGGTTGATTGTCCCCTGGAACTTCTGCCCTGAGTTCAGCGGTCTCCTCAGGGGTAGGGGAATGTGGCTTAGAGCGCTTCACCACCAGCGTTCTTACTGCCAAGGGCTTGGGGCTTCCATTATCCATCTCGGCCATTCCGCAGGCAAGCCTCACTGTGAGTACTACTGTTTATCTTTTTTTTTTCCGATGCAATTTCTTTCGCCCGCTACAGCGTAGTGCCCCTCACCAACTCTAAGCACTTCACACAATTGAACTGCGGGGTCTTGAAGCAAGCAAAAATGTATATTTAACTCGCCCAAGCATGGGAGCGGTCTTGGAGACTTCTGCTCGCCGCTAGCTCATCACGTGATCCGCCAGTATAGGCGAGTCTTAAAAGTACAGTAGCCCTATAGGGGTCAGAACAACATTAATCATATAATTTAAATTATAGACCTACAGATTACTAATCAAACAATAGGAATTATATACTTGCACTGATAAAATGTACTGTATAACAGGAAATATTCGCGATCTGAAAATATTCACTGATCCGACTCACAGCGCGAACATTAACAGATCGCCAATATTTTCCGATTAACAGAGATTAAATAATGCAATACTGAGCATGTTGGTGCTACAATTTTCTTTATTATAATCACATTATTGCACCACAATAATGAAAGGTAAAGGTTTAATTGATAAACAAAGTTAATTCATGTGTCTTGTAATCTTCGGGTCTTGCTACTTGCTACTCATCCAACTGCTCAGATTGGCTATCTGCAGGAAAAAAAAAAAGAGACTTCACTAATACCTTAGAACTAAAACCTTGCTGATGATACAGAAGTACAGTACTGCTTGTAAGGGTAGAATAGAGAATACTTACAAATGGGGTGATCGAGGCAGTTGTCATGTGCTTCTTGTATCCCAGCTTCTAATAAACCACGGACGCAATCATCTTTCCTCAGCTTTAGCTTATGATAACTTCATTTGAGCCAGCTAGCATGCTTCTCTTTCACTGTACTCATTTTTAGGTCCACTTTGACAGTTTCTGCCCCTTCATTCATTTGCTCAGATATCAGCCCAGCGTACCAGTCAGTGAAAGATTGCTTCAACTCGTCTTTGAATAACTTGTTCAGCGAGACGTCTAGTGGTTGAAGGAGGTCTGTGCATGAAGCAGGTACATAAACTGGAATGTGCCCAACCTCCTCCAGCAATTCAAGCACTTCAGTAGTTGTATGTGCCCGGAATAAGTCCCAAATCAATAGACCCTTTTGCTCCTTAGGTAGGCAAAGAGATTTTTTTAACTTTTCCATATAAGGCAATAAAACATCGGAAATGTACTCCTGTGTGGTCAGCGCATTTGCCCAATTGTTTGGAGAGTGTGTAACTGACCAGTCCTTTGGAAACTTGAAATTCGGATGACATGCATTTGTTTTACCACAGTAGATGACCTGCTGTAGATGAGTAGGAGAATGCCTGAGAGTGTGCACGAGAGAACAACAGAAACTTGCCGTTTGTCACCCAGACCGGTGACAGCAACCTGTCTAACGCCCATCTCAGCCGTAGTCCACTGAGAGACCAGGATTAGATTGACTCCAGTTTCATCCAAATTAATAACCAATTCTGCTGGTATTAGTTCCTGTGCAGATGCCCTGGCTATTCTGTCTAGAAAGGTGCATTTTAAAGTGGGGAAGTCAAGTGGAGTTTAGCACGCTGCTTTGGTGCCCTTCCTTTTACTAAGTCCGATCCTATTGAGGAAACCCCACGCCCACTTGGTGGTCAATGTGACACCTCCACCATTTCAACCAGTATCTGCGGACAGTTGGCTCTCACAATGCCGATAGCAAGAGCAAGCACCACCCGTGCATTGATGACAGCACCCTCAGCACGCAGATTTTTAATTATGGTTTTCAGCTTGACCTCGACATCCTCAAGCAGAAGAGTAGGTCTACCTCGAGGCTTGGTAGGAAGAGAAGGTGACAGGGTGCTTGTGTTGGGTGTCTTAAGCAAATGTTCACTATAACTTTTCTTAAAATTTTGCACTGTTGTCTCATTTATGCTACCACTGTACTTTGCATTGTAAAATCTAACTGCGGCCATCACACCATTTTCACTAGCATATTTGCCAATTTCAAAGCAAACCTCTCCAGAATAAGCTGTGTATGATGTTGCCCAGATTTTTTTATGTGGTGGTGGATTGCAGGCAGCTAGTTCACTCGTAACAGAGCTCGCAGTTTCTTGGTTTTATCTTGACCGTGTCAGCTGCTCAGACGAAACATTTTCAACATCAACTGGGTACTCTGTTTTTGTAGCCTTGCCAGAATGTAGCCATTTCAAGATTGACATGTTTACAATCCAGCAGCAGATCACAACATGTTCAAACACAACACAAGAGAAAGGATGCTGCGCATTTGGTATGTTTTTTTTTTATTCAGATGCCCAGGTACTTAACGGCTATGGCAACTGATATTTGACAGACACTGGCCAATTAGCTAATATGTCAGTTGAAGTTTGAAGTTGGCCAGTGTCTTTTTGGGAGACCACATAAGCAGGACAAATACTGGAGCACATTGCGAATATTATCGGGCACGAATAAGTTTAAGGTGGGCACAGCGCCAGTATTAATGGGCGCCAATATATTCTACTATACAGTATATACTCACATATATAAACCCTATTGTCCCATTTTAAATATACCTAATAACCAATTAACACACCAATTGCCATTTCTACAAAATTAAATGCACAATTTCCCATGCCAGTTACCACAAGATACTGAGAAGAATCCCACAACTGCACAAAAATACTATACTGTCTCCCAATAAAACAGTAACTGCAGTCTGAAAAACCTCAACTATTCCCCATATCTCTCTCCAAAGTCATGTGTTTCAAAGTTCTGTCTCTGTCTTCAGACACAGTACTTCCATGCTGCTGACATTGATTCCAACCTCCTTCAACTGCTATCATGCCCCTTATGCTGCTGTTGCAATATCCCATGGTGCCAGACCCTTGATTCTGCTCACACATCACAAATTCCAGCAGCTCTCAACAACACATGCCACTTTTGGCCACAGACTCCATCAGCTCTTGGTGACACACAACACTCCAATCATAGACTCCAACAGCTCTTGAAAGATCAAGCTGTTCCCAACTGCAGATACAGCTCCTGACCGCTAACTCCAGGCACACACCACCATGTCACCAACATTCTGAAGGACCAATGGCTGCACTGCAGACACACTTCATTAAGTAGGTGGACCCAAGACTATGACAACGTTAAATGGACAACATTAAACATACACCAAAAATGCCGCTGCAGTATACCATAAAAAAAAAAAACAGGCCAAAACTCTAAAAGAGCAAACCTGGAAATGATCACAAATGCAATCTAAAGTTAAAAAAGACCATTCCCACTGTAGGTATTATATAAAATAAATGGTATGCACAGTAAGTCCTGTATTGGGAAATATACCCATCTTAGGAGCTCAGTATATCATAAAGCCACTCATCCTTTGAATTTGTGACCTTTATGGTCTTGTTAGTCCCTGAGATGGGTGTATATATTTCCCCATACACCCCACTACATATCATTTATTCTATATACAGGTATACTGTACAGCTGAAGTCCTCAGGCACCAAACTTTTTAAGTGGAAACTTTGAGGAGGAAGCACCTTCTACACCTCCCCTCACACACACACACTCATCATTGCTCCCTTTATTCCTTCCTCTCTATCCTCCCTCTAACAGCTCATTGCCAGTCCCATTGTGCCTCCCTCATTGCTAAATACTGGTTTGGGTCCCTTCCCTTCTACCTTTCCTCACTTATCTCTCTTGCCCCATTCTTTTCTTACCCTCTCTGCTCCAGGGATTCCCCCACCTTCTCCAGCCCCACCCTCACGCCTCTGACAGTCAAGCTGCTTTCTCCTACTGCATCCCTCCCTTCCCTCTGGAACCAGCTCTCCTCTCCCTTTTGCCTTTCCCCCTGACTTCCTGCTTTTAGATGCCAACCAAGACATCTTTCTGCTCCCTCCTGTTCTGCCAATCCCCCCTTGACTCCTTGCCCTCTCTCCTTTCTCCCCCTTTCACATGGTCCCCCCATTGCTGTTGCTACTGTGACTCTACCCTTGATCTCTCTTTGGAAGCTACTAGCACTCTCACCTACACCATCAGGCACAGAGCACTTTCACTGACTCTCTCGTGAGTATCCATTTATTATTGTGTTACACAATACAGAACTGCTGTTTTTATACGTGGTGACCATGTGATCTTACAACTGTAATGCTGCCTATGTAAAAACCACTTGTGTTATTATAATTCTTATTCTTTCTGCATTCCCCTTCCCTCTCCCTTGGTCGCACCTGGAAATGAGCCTCTTCTCAGTGTACCTTTCTCAGTTACTAATTTTTAAATAAATAAGTAAATAAATGTCCCCATAATTCCACCATGATATTAACATAGTTTATGGTCCTGAAAGCCATTTTTTAAATTACAAGTCAGTTCCCAAGGTAGATCAATTGCATTAAGATGTAACATCTCAGTTTAAGTGGGGTGCTGAGTGTACCAAAATTTACAGCCTGGTGTATTGTACCACAGGGAGATAAAAGCTGCCATATTCAAGTGGTTAGCACAACACTTACCATGTTAGCACTGAGATAACCATGAATAGTGCTGGGGTCTGGTGACATATTCAAAAGCACCCACTGCACGGCACATCTTGACAACATAGTTGCACAGAACATACGGTAGTGCTAATGCAAATGAAGGATCTCCATGCATACTGGAAGCAGAGGCTTATACAAACATTTTGACAGCATTAAACAGCCTTTACTGTATAGCACCCAGGGTTAGTCATCTACTATGTCCTGCACAGCACTATCTGCATGGTGCACAGGGCCAACTTTCAGAATGGGGCCCTATGTGATTTATTGATGATTATGATGTGTGCCAGTGGTTGTAGAGGGATTCAAACATGTGAGCTTCTGTTTGACTATTTTGTATTTCGGTATAAGAGGCAGTATATAAACCAAATGTCTTTTCTGGCTTTAAAATGTAGTTAGCTGACCACTAGAACATACTGCGTTTTTAATATTAAATTGTCACTTACAAATACTTACTGACCACTGCAAAATATTGAAAAAGCCACAATATTTTGGGTTCTGCTGTGCTAAAATTTCATGAAATCATCACCATAAAAGCAACTTTACCTGCTAAAATGATTCATCTTATGGCCACCCAGTTACTGAGCATGGGATTTTTTTTAATTCAATTCCAACACTGCAGAATTGCACATCAGTTTCTTAGTAGCAAGACAGCTACTTAAATTACATTTTGTCAGACAAGCTTTGAAGCAGTTAATCTTTCCTTAGCACATCTCTGCAGTTTTCATCTGGAAGTTTTGATACAATAACACATCTAGATTGTTGCTTTTCATCAGGCTTATAATGACACTAATATGAAGAGGAATTTGTTTTCTTTAGAGGCAATATGCTGATTTGCAAATTCTCTCAATGTGCAAATATTGTTAAGATCATACTCTAGTACTCATATGGTGTTTATTCATATTCGTTGCTCTAACCTCATAATGAAATTAAGATTGATCTAAGGTTACAGCATGCTATAACTCACTGTGCTGACATTTTTGTAACACTGCAGATTGTACTGGAAGAATGGGGAAGTTTATTTCTGACTCCTCAAACCTCAAACCACATTATACTTGTTGATACTTACCATAAGTGTGAAGGATATCTATCGATAACACAAAGCAGGGGGATTATTAAATTATAAAAAAAGAATCTATCTTCTATTGGGGGGAGAATTTTCTTCCTGGAAGTAAAAAAAGCACTCTGCTTTCAAAGCCAGTAATGCCCACTCATATCTATTCACCCCATATCTGAAAGCAGATAGAAAATCATGCTGATTTGTAGAGCAAAATAAGGGGTGCTGTTTCACCGGAGTGAAACTGCTGCAGTGTTGTATTCTTCTGCCTGCAGTGGTGCAAGTATTTGAATAATTATACCCAAGTATTAATTTGCAAATTGTAGCATATTTTGGGGAAACAACTGTAAAATATACAGTTGCACTAATAATAATCCCATTTATAGATACTTGATCATATTGAGGTTCATTTCCAGAGCGTTTATTTGCATATTGTGGGTCACAAGTAGAGAGCTTTTTTACAGCCTCAAGACATTTGCCATTGCTTTCAAAGGAGATGCGTTTTGTACCCAGATAACAAGTACTTTCTGTTTTATTGTGTCACTTGTGAATGTCATTTTGAAGAGAACTGCACTTTGAGTGACAAACATAGCATACTGTACATGGTGTCTGTCAGTTACAACATAATTTTATTATTAGAGAAGACATTAAAACAAGATGAATGCATTAAGGGAGGGTTTAGTTTAAAAAGTCAATGGAATAGAAATGTACTTTGTGTTATTTTCACAGCTGAGATGAACGTATAAGAAAATATATAAAAAATGTTGAAGTATGTTGATTGTGCTGTTGTCACTGTTGTCTGTCCACTGAGTTCTTAGACCCCTACTGTGCTGTGGGAAACAACATAATTTCATTCTAGTCTCAGTACAGTGTTTGGGTTACACTTTATTTGTGTCTGTTTCAATTTAACAAACTATTAATTGCATGCAACAGGGTAATTACACTGCAGTTACAGCAATGCAGTTACACTGTAACTACAGCGTAGTTAAGTGACATTTAAAATAAAGTGTAACCAGTTTTTGTCGTGCCTAAAGCAGGAAAATTGAACACTGTGCTATATAAAATGCATTCTGTCATTATATATATAGTTTTACTATTATTATTATTATTTTAAAATGAAAAATTAACTTTTCATAAAAGGCTGGGTTAGCGATAATGAAAGACTAATGCTCAGATTCACAAATTGGCCAGGGATATGTGCAATTCAAGGATATCCAGGATGAATACCTCCATGTCCCAATATCCTACTGCAATGGATTGCATCTACACCACCTGTTGTTAGTGAGTGTGATGCATCCTGTAGGGGTGTAGGATGGTGGGAGGGGGACAAAGCTGCACTGGACACCAGGCATCTTATTAGATGCCTGGGCCAGCACCATAGTGAATCCCAAGCCCTGCACAGAGCAAGGGATGGTGGGATATGGTAGTCCTTCAAGGATAGGACCCCAATGTCCTTGCCAGATTCCATACATTGCCAAACATTTACCAGGCATCCTGTTTAGGCCCCAGGCAGAGTCCTGTTACTGAGTTGTGTGGGGCATGTATGCCTATAGAAGTCCCTTGGGCACCATAGCCACCTCCTCCTCCTCCTTCTCTAATTGTTGACTGAATGTTTGGGAAAACAGCAGCAATGAAAAATTATTTTGTTACAACCTCCCAGTAAGTCAGATGAATGTTTTATAATACTTAACATTTTTATTGCTAGTATATACCACCAGTAAAAATAAAATAACCTAGATTTTAAAATGATAAATATTTCAAATAATGTTCCAAGATTTTCTTTTCTAGTTAGATTAAAAATATGTGGCATGGGTAAGTTTGGTTTAACTATACCATCACAAACTGTATGATATGCATTGCAGTAAATGGCAACAGAATCATCCACAATCCATATACTACATTTACAAAATAACCAGTCAGACAAAACAGAAATGTTCAGCAAAAATGCTTAACTAACTTCCAGATAATTCAATTCAAAACAGACAATTCAGGATATTGGGTAATTATACATGTACATCAAGCAATGTTGTTTATCTTATTCAATGCAGGAAATGTCCTTGCACAGGGTATGTGGGGGAGACGAAATTACAACTCTGCACTAGAATGAATTCACACAGGTGTAATATTAATAGGGAGATGACTGACAAATCAGTGGCACAACACTTCTCTCAGGATGACCACTCAATCTCAGATACATCTGTGATGATCTTGAAAGGACATTTCAACAGTACACAACAGAGACGCAATTGTGAGATCAGACTTCTGTTACTCTTTATATGATGCAAGATGGCTTGAACATTGATATTGGATATATGACACATTACATGTAAACTTACATGGACCTTTACTTCAAAGGATGGACATACATATTGTAGGTTTTCGGCAAGCCTTGGACTTTGACTCTTATACTTATACAGTCCCTCTTAACTGGTGATCTACAGGTTGGTGTCTCACATTAGTATTGTGTGAATATGTGCATGGGTGTGTGTGTATGTGTACATGTGTGGGTTTGTGAATATGTTTATGTGTGTGTGTTGCAGGGGTAGAAGAAGTATAGCATATTGAATTTTTAATATGGGTATTTGAGATGGGTGGTTATGTGGGTATAGTGGATGTGAATATTGTGCTGATATTGAGTTAAACTTATGTTCAGGTACATGACATTATGGTGTCATAGTGGCTAGGACTCTGGACTCATATTATAGTGGATATTTACTTCCTTCTGCTACTTCTGTAGTTTGACTACATGCTGCTATGTTTTACATTCTGTTCTTATTAGGACACATTGTCTCATTTACTTGGGGGGTTCATGAGAGATGTAATTCCTTTTTGGGTAACATTTGTAGTGATGGGTGAAATTGAGGGTGTATTAGGATTCATGTACATATATTTCATTTTAAGTAGTTACTTTTCCCTTGGGGTGGGGTTTAATTCCAAGAATTTTTGTTTAGCTATCTTGACCTGTTTCTATATATATATATATATATATATATATATATATTTCGATTATACACTGACAATTTACGGAAATCTGCACTTATTAGGCTGCATAGTCTCAATTTCTTGGGGTCCTTGACTAGCACTTCTTTCTATCTGGCGCTTACACTGACAATTGATATTTTCATGTTTAAAATCTTGTTATAACACTGAAGGCCTTAAGGTTTCTGGAACATAATAGCTTGTTGAGAGTATGTTGTGAATACATCTCCAGCCAGTTGTACTTTCATTAGTGTGATACACTTAGTCACTTTGGGTAAACATCACTTTCATCGTTCTATATGCCATGCAAAGATAATTACTGGTGTTGCATTTTTGGGGCTTATTTTTTATTTTTTTACTTGCTAATATGTTACATTTTGGCATGCAACTGTCTTCTCCAGGGTCATCTTATTGCCATAGGCCATATTCACAAACAGAGTTCTGAGCAGAGTTGAAGCTGGCTTTTGCTGGTGTGCTGTTACCTTATTCTTGAAGCATGTGTCTTCGGGAGGTTTCTTCACTTGACATATAATTTAGTGAGTAGAGAATCTTAGTGTTTTGTTATTCATAGACTGATACATTGTATAATATATGTAGGTTAAACTCTCTGCCTGCTGTTATCTCTAGACAACCTTTGACCATTAAGTTTGGTTCAGCTGAAAGCACACTTAAGATATGCAAGCTCTCCAATGTCACTTTAATTATGTTCCAAATACCTGTTTTAAACCAATGAGAATTATTTCTGTTTTTTTCTGCATGTTCTAAGTGTTAATAATATGGGATTTTCTAAATAACTCTCATTAGGCTTCCAAAGAAGGACTTGTTGGTCTGAAAGCTAAAGCTCTTTCTTCTTTTTGTAACACCCTTGTTGGTCCAATAAAATGTATCAAACCATTTGTTCTGATTTTAACTAACTTCCAAATATTCTGAAAGTTAAATCCTCTCTTGGGGCACTACAGAAAAAAAAAATGCTTCATCAACTAATCGGCTTCAAATAAAACAATTCGTGATAAAAATAGGAACTTAAGTTATAAATGACATTTAACCTTTAAATGTCTTCTTCAGAAATGACCTATAAAGAAACAACTAAGCAAAATCAACAATATACAGTATGCCTACATTTTTCTTTATACAGTATGTCATAACTGAAGGAGACCTGGAGGCCAACATGTTGATTCCAACTTTTCATTTTGTATTTATGAAGTAGTTATGATCTCCCCTTGTTTATTCAGACCATAACAATGTTTACTGTAGTAATAATAATGATTACAAGTAGGTGAAACATATCATGAAAAGCACACTTGTTTTAATACTGCCATGCAAAGAAGGACTCATGCTATTCAGATCATCTTTCTAATGGCAAGGATGGGTTCTTGTTTTTTTAACTTCCTTGATGCCTTAAGAAATAGTTTAATGATTCTCATGGCTCATCTAGATATAGAGAACAATTCCTTTTTGATAGATATGTGTTTTATGATTGATTGATATAGTAAATCGTTCTTGTGTGTGTAGTACCCATTGGCAGGGCCACTGGAAAATTGCATCCACAATTGTTTTGTGGAATCCACAATTTTTTCCTTTCTCAACAAAAACTGACATGTTCCACAATTTCTTGCAATTTTTGAGTTTTTAAATTGAACTGTGTAAAAAGTATTAATATTTTAAATAAAATACTCTCAAATATATTGACAATGTTGCATGCAAATTTGGGTTTGGCTGAAACAATGCAGTGCAAGGTAGGTCAGTGTTTTATGTGACACTGATTTCTTTTGAATCCTTGTCTTGTTTGGTTTCAAAATCCACTGGCCAAGCATAAGTACACTTAAACACTTAACATTTGTTTGTGTTGCAGCAGTCTATCAGAAAATATTTTGTTGCCACACAGACTGAAAAAAAAGATGGGAGAAAAGGTGCAAATTATCCCATTCACTTAAATGGGGTGCTAACTATAAAGCCTTTTTGTAAGTGGCAGGGCAAGTTTTTCTTTGTGAGCATACTTTCATTCAGACTAGTTTTGATTCAAACAGCTGAGGATTTTTGGATGGCCCTGCCAATTGTAAACTTGAATAAGCCAGTTGCTAACAGTGTTCTCACTGTTAGCAATCTATCATCTAAATGCTCACATGTAAAGACTAAAATAAAAACCTGACTAAAGTCTAAAAACAAGCTTATAAAACATAAAATGTATCTGAACATTTATTTTTAAACAAAATCACAGCAGCCAGAGGAAAACATAGGTAATTTACAGGGTACCCTGCCTACTGTATAATGCAGTAGAAATATATTGGTATTTTTTTACGTTTTTTGGTAAATGAGTAAGGCCCACTAGGCACAAGTGCCTGTTTTCAGGTACAACCCAGGAGCACTGAGGAGGTTAAGTGATTTGCTCAGAATCACACAGTATGCAAGTGGAGGTTGTGGGAATCAAACCCAGGTCTGCTAGATGTTGCCAACACATTCACAGTTACTCTAACCTCTAGTTTATACTGCCAGCCCAAATAACCCCCAGATTTAAAGTTTAAATGTGTGATTTCAAAAATAGTGTACTGTTCCTACAGTACAAATTATGACCATTAAACACTTTAACAACATTTTACGCCGACCCGGTGGCGCTGAGGGTTGAGGCGCTGGACACCACACCTCACGCCATGCTGGCAACCCGGGTTCGGGAACAGACTTGGGTCATCGGGGGTTGGCTGGGGGAGGAAGGGTTGAGCGCCCCAAATGATGCTCTCCTGTCTCAGTGGGGATTTCCCGAGAATGTCGGTGGGAGCACCGCGCCGGGGGTCGGGCTCCATAACCAGGGAGTCCGGGAGGGGGACGCTGATAGGTGCTTGAGGGAGGCGTGGCGCCAGCATGTCGCCCCTCTAGGTCATACGCCCCTGTGCCAAGGCCCCAGGGGCGGGGGAAGTGGGAGAACAGCGGAAAAACGGCCATCCTCGGTGTCTCTAGATGAAGACTGCCCCATCTCGAGCCCACCTAAGGACAGACCCTGCTGTGCTATGGAGGAGAAAAAGGAAGAGGTAAGAGAGCACTCTAGGGGCAGATCCCGATGGGGGCATCGGGGGATTGTGCAGTCGGAAGGAGGGGGACATCGGGGGCAAGGAGGGAGTATAAAGAGATAAAACAAACAAAAAAAAAACATTTTACTAAAACTCAATTATTCACCACTCTATCTGCTTATTTTTTTCTTGTACCAAAGTGGGTGAATAGCTGGCAGAGCACTGTAAACTGCTGTTGATTAGGCTACCTTATTCTACAGCCAGAAACAAAAAAAAAAAATTTTTCTGGCTTTATTAAATATTGATTTGCTCTGGCTCACTTTATAGAATATATTCAGCACTATATGAGGCAGATGCTTTTAAATTTTGGAAGATGGGCAATGCTTACAATAACTTATCAGTTTAGTATTCTTTTTAGGAACTTAAACTTTTCTTTATGTTTTAAACATATTCAGGTGTCAGTGTATTCATTTAGCAATTCATACTGTGTAATATATGCTGCAGAAAACATTAAAAGATTTATTGTGAAGCACTCAGGGTCTATAGTCAAACCCCCGCAATTTCCCACAATTTTTGCAAAACGCTCTGCAATTTAGGGTAACCTTGTCCTCAGTTTTCCAGTGGCCCTGCCCATTGGTTTGTAACCCACTGGATTTCTTGTACTACAATCTGATACAGTACATACAGTACATTAATCATGCCTTATTTAGAAAAAAAGTTACTAGTTTAAACAGTAATGTTATCTACAAATAAGATAAAAATATAAACTATGTTAGTCTTGGTTTAAAAAGGGCAGCAGATAAAGCAAAACACATTTCCTCATCAAGTGCATTCCACAGTGTGCGTAAATCATTGTAGAAGGCTAAGTACATGGCAGAAACACATATAAATCATAATAAAGACCACAAGAAAACATTCTTCAGCGAAAGCTAAAGGAATATCTGGGAGAGAACGAATCAGAATGTTGGATATATAGGGGATTCATAATGGCTTGACTGAAGATATACAATTTGATCTTCATTTGTGATGGGGCAGGGCCATAACTCACAAGTAGCAGACCCCCAAATGAGTTATAAAGTCCATCCCCTTCACAAATGAAAATACAGTGAAAATTTTGAGTCAGGCTTATATGTATTCAATTTATTCAGCATCAGTTTATAAGTTATGCCTCTTTTTTAGGTTTTCTTAGCAGTGGCAATCAATGATATCACTTCCTTTGTCCTCTGTCATCAGCCAAAACAGGAAGTTATGTAAGTTACACATAGTGCTACCTGGTAGCTTTCTAGTTGCTGACTTCCTATTTACGAATGTGGGAAATATGCAGGAAACTCTTGGGTACTGCGGGGCTGGATAAACTGCAGCATTCTGAAAAGAGCAGCATGTTCACAAACAGAACTAAGCTGCTTGCAACAGACAACAAACCAAATTTTCAAAGGGCCAGAAATTGCCCTGGGACTATGTCCTGTGTTGCAGTCCGCTCGTGTGGGGAAAAAAGCTCTGCACTGGCAGACATTCCAATTTTTAGCCAGTGCTACATACAGGCAGCAGATGCAGCTGCAAAGAATGTTATGCCTAGTTCAGGCATATGTAGAATTTGGTGCAGCTGCACCAAAAAACATCCACAAGCTGCCATATATCATGGAGCCAGTTACAAATGACTGTACAATCAAAAATTCCCATTTGTACCTGCAAGGTTTTTCTGCATGTGCACTGAAAACAGCCAGAATGGAAAATCCATCCAGCTGTCCACTCTAACAGCATTTCAGTGATGTGCCAATGGAGCACCACTGCAATCCATCCAATCCTGTCCACACACAAACACTGGGATTGGTGTAATGGATCTGCCCACTCACAATAGTGTAGAAGAGATAATATAAACAGGCCTTTTATCTGTCTTACTCTTTTTATATTTCTATGTGACCTAACTTGGAACTGTGCCTTGACTCTGGAATACTACAATGGTGTGCTACAAACTGAATCAGGCCAACAGTCTAGCTTGAGCTTCTGCAGCAATCTCACACTGCAAATCCTGTAGCTGTAAATAATACAGATGCAAAAGAATTGTTAATATTGTAGTAGTCGCTGTTATGCATTCATAAAACATGAATTGTAAAAAGAAATAAACAATGAGGACTAACTGGTACTTGAATCCAGGCCCCTGGAATACCATCCCAGTTCTCTACCAAATGAGGTATTAAACCAAATGACTAGCCATTGTTACAGAATCTATCTAGTCAGAGGTATCCCTTTTTGAAATGTGCACTATTACACAGCACCAAAACCTGAGGATTAATTTCCAAGCATTTAAGTTAGTAAACATTGGAGCTGAGCATTATGAGCTCATTTTGTCTCCACATATTCATGGAATTTACCATGAGACCTTTTCCAATCTAAGTAAAATGCAGTATCTGAAACTCATTTTTAATTAAAAAAAACCCTTTTACAACCCCATACCAAAATAGAAAGTTAATATATATACTCAATTGGCTACCTCAGCCAACAAACAAAAAGTAACAATAGCCCCTTTTTCCATTATTACCTCTCTGATCCATTGTTTCCTATTCTCCTTTTCCAGATTCTAAATGAAATTAAGATGATCTGAGTGAAATAACATGTGGATATGATGAAAAATATAATTTAATACCCCACAAACTACTACAGCCACTCCTTTATCGATTAACCACATTTAGACACACCCATGATAGTTTATTCACATCAAAGACCTGGCTATGATAGTATATCCACGTTTAAGACATGCTAATGATAGTTTATCCACATTTAAGACACACCTAAAATAGCAAATCCACATTTAGGACATGCTGGCATAGTGTAGCCACACCTAGTGCACTGATAAAAGGAAAACAGCATCAGCGACTGTCCATTTCAACTACCATTGAGTTTCTAAAATCACATTTTCAGAACTCCTAGTGATATAATAGTAATAACATTTAGTTATCCTGAGCATACTGTGCATGACCAGCATTTTCAGTTTATTAAATGCCTTGATCTTTGGTGTTGGGCATGTAATCACACACATTAGACAGTTATTCCTTTGTATACGCAGCCCAACTGAATGTTTATCTCTTTAATTGCCTGAATTATTTACCCAGTTTATTCCCCACTGGTGCTGTATATACAAATTTATTACGGAAAAATGTGTCACCAATTGTGTTGTATAAAGAGAATGAACCTACTTTAATAATGACCTATAACTGGAAAAAAAAGTTAGTCTCTGTTTTCCTCACAATAATGCAGATCTAAAAGTAATTTCAGGATACTTTCGTATCACTGATTCAAGCTAAATGAAATGACTAAGTTTAGTGTCATGTCAAAGCAAGTCCAGGAACTGACAACAGTGGAAACATACAGCTTTGCATGCTTCAATTATTCAGTGTCCCCTGTAAAACTTGACTGGGAGACAATTTTGAAGCTAACTGGAACTTGATTCTTGGCTGCGGTCACTGTAGAAAGTTTCAAGTTTTATCAAAAGAATCAGCTGGAAGGTGAGACCTGAATTCAGTTCCTAGCAGAGTTAAGGAAACTGGTGAAGTATGATCTTAAAGATTACTTTCAGGAGGTACATTTACCCTCAAGAGTCATGGCAATACTCCTGTGCTACATTAGGCCTGACTTCAACTCAACTGAAGGGATTTAAGATGAAGTGCTTATTAATTGTAAACACATAAAAAAAGAAATGGACACTGGTGCTGCAATTTCATTTCATTACTCTCCAAGGACATTTAGAAATCAATACTTCAAGAGATCTCATTAGGAGAACAATGGCTACAGTTCTAGTCATATACAGGTAAGCTCATTAAGCTCTCAGACCAAGCCATTATAGAAGCACAGTACAGTACTCAGACTGAAAGTGCACCCTGTATTATTGACAAAGGAAATTGGAATTCACTATTTGGTAGAAGTTAGTTGAAAATAAATAGTCCTAAGGCAGAAAATTCTCTAATAACGTTTATGGAGATTCAAGGCTGAAGCTTGTCCATGATGGACATGTAGCAATTGTCCACAATGTTCTAGGATGCAGTTGAGGGTTATTAAATTGAATGCTTTTTGTAGGTTGTATTCAACAAAATCTGTTATTGTGGTATGATATGTATACTGAAAGGCAAAGAGCAGTAACATCTTCAGGAATTGGAAATTATGAGACATAATTGTAAAACAGTGCAGTATTCACTGGTCCAGTAGTAAAGGAGAATGGTTCCATTTAAAGATGTATTGAGTGTATGGTCACAGATTTGAGGTTAAGGAATTGTGAGAGAAACATTATTCACTGATATGCATTTTGAAACACAAAGTACAATGAGAAAGAAATAATGTGGCATAATGTGAAACAAATGGTAACATTTTTATGGTAGGTTCCCAGGATGAATGGCACGGACTTGGCAACGTCAGTCATGTATAGAATACTTACCATTGTGGTGCAGTTCAGTCTGTCAGCTGCAATGCACATTTGCATTCTAACATCGGTGCTGGTTCAGGCTGTGTTGCCCCACTGTATTTAGGGTGTTACACTTTGCAGTTCTGCAATGGGGGGGGGGGTTATGGGAAACAAGGATTTTGTGGCAGTGATAACAGTGACGTAACTTTATTTGTTTTTACCTACAGCCAAAACAGAAAGGGCTGCGAGCTACACACAAAGCTATATGTTTGCTTACTAGTTGCTGACTTCCTACTTATGAACATGAGTAATCTGCAGGAAACTCTTCAGTATTGTGGGGCTGGATCAATGGCAGCATTATGAAAAGAGCAGCATGTTCCTACAGAGCTAAGCCGCTTGCAACAGACCGGCTCCCCACTCTAGCAGCATTTCAGTGATGATGCAGCAGAGCACCACTGTAACACTCCCTATCCTGTCCTCACACAACTGCTGGCACTGGTGTAATGGATATGCACCACTCACAATGGTGCAGAAGAGGAAGCATAAAGAGACCTTTAATCTGTCTTTAATTTTTTATATTTATGTGTGACCTAACTGGCACTGAACCTCAGCCCTGGAACATTACACTGATGTGCTACAAACTGAATCAGGCAACAGTCTATCATGAGCTTCTGCAGCAATCTCACATTGCAAATCCTGTAGCTGGAAACAATATAGATGCTAAGGAATTATGGGTGTTGTAGAAATAAATACCATGCATTCCCTGAAATATGAATTGTAAGAAGTAAAAAGTGTGATCCAATTGGTAAGTGAACCCAATCTTCTGGAATTCCATCCCAGTTCTCAACAGTTGTAAGCAAAAATATCCCTCTCCAGCTGTCCCCACGCAATACAAACACCCACCTTTAGTGCTGTACTACACTGCTCCTGACATCACAATGTAACCATACCAATCATCACCTTCCATCCCCCCACCCACTTCTGTTTTAAGTACCAATGTTTCTGCTTAGATGAATACTACATATCATATTACAACTACAAAACCAGGAATCCTCATCTTATAGCCATTCTAGGAATCAGATAATGTAGTTTTTCCTGTCCCCTCTCTAACCTTTCTCCCATCTCAACACATTGTTTTACAGCTAGCTGCTTTCCGCTTACCACACAATGCAGTACATGCTTTGTAGAGTATGGACCAACCGTATGTCATTTCATAACCTCTGACAATGATAGTGATACATGGATATATGTGGTTGCTTAAGGAGGTAGAAGCAGCAAGCTGGGAAACAGGGATGTTAAGGATGAGGAATGGGGCGATATTTGTTTTGCAAGTGATTGCTCTGTGTTCTTGCTAGTTCTTCACTGAAGAGCCTGCTTGATATGACTAGGAAAAAATCAGCTAACACTGGGCACCACTTTATGGCTTATTTAACCTCTGCTCTGCCTGGCACAACAAGGTTGCTAGAACATTAAGGGGCAAAGCATGAGTGGTATTATATAATGTCACTAAAAGCCTTGCGTGTCCTAGCAATCGTGTTCTTCACAGTCAAACTTTTTTTAATGTTCATAGTACATAATTTAGCCATTTTGGGAACACAAACTTCATTCATTTAAGCTGAATATATAAGTAATAAGACATGATGGGGTATGCATGGGACAGATATTACCACATTCGCAGCGGTGTAGGTGCAGCAATATCTGTTCCATGCGCACCGCAGAGTGTCTTATTGTGCTTTTAAAATGGGCTTCTATTGTTACAGTATTAAAAAACAGACAATTTAATTAAAATTCAATAAAACATATTTCTTTTGCCAATTTTTCTTCTGCAAGGAAAATAGTCCCTCTGACTTATGGGTTGGCAGGTTAAACAAGAACTAGTTGGGAGAGAAAGAAATAAATCAAATGCTGTATATCCCATGTTTTACTGTGTTGTACTGAGGGAGAAAAACAAAAAAATCAATTGCTGTGACTCATGAACTCCACAGGTCCATTAAAGTTTACAATTTCATGGAAATTTAATGGACTTTGACTGCATTTCACATTTTGGTCAGTTGGTGGCACTGCAGAACTGAGCTGCTGAAAGGCTTGCAGCTCTTTATTTTCATCACTGTTCTGACAGAGGATCCTGCTCCACCGTTTCTGGTCTGTTGCTGTTTCCATCTGTGGATTTCGATCATCGCTCTGCATCGGGTTCCTTCTCCGATCTCTCTGGACTGTTGTTTGTTGCTGAGTCATCTCCATCTGTGGAGCTTCGTCTGCCTGACCCAGGATTCTGCTCCATTCTCTCCTGTTTGTGCAGGAAGCAGACCAATAGGATCTGAGGCTATCTTCACTTCAGTGCCCTGTGGCAGACATAATTTGATGATTTTCTATACCTGCATCTGACAACTGGATGGCAGTGGCTCTAATGCAATGGTTGGTGCACACGTGCATCATCGTGGCTTCTTTGCTTGTCTGTGACATGAGACTCCAGAGGAAGTTAATCCCCAATGGCTCCTTTATGTACCATGTGGCTACAGTATCCAAAAAAATCTAGTGGAAGCCTCCTGGAGTGGCAGTACAATGCTGGTGCATCTGGTGGCAGTTTCACCAGTTATTTCTTGAGGCTGGTGACGGGACAGTGCAGTAACCCTGGATTGGCATACATGAAGCCATGGTGAGCCTGTCTGTTACTTTCAGTACGGTCTGAGTGGTTCGTGGTATGTTCGTTAAAACAGAGGGTGGAAAATTGGTGTCCTGCATCATGGATCCTAAATTCACAGCTGTCAGCCTTTAGTTGCCACAAACCTTCTCTCCCATGCCTGGCCATGTATAACTATATGTACAACTACACTTTTCATAGCAGGCCGGGTGCGGTGTTGTCAAAGAGGACTGGCGATTTACTGAGTTTTTAGGTCACCTTCTGAAATGGCAGGATGGTGTTTGGCATAATCTTTATTGGCTTTGCCATACCACTTCATAACAGCAACAAACACCTTGTTGGTTGTATAGAAAGCAAGTTCAGTTATTACATTTATTTTTGTACCTATGGCAACTTAGTTGACATGTCTGTTTAATGCAGCCCGTAAACTTGAGAAGCTGCTTAATGAATATTCCTTGACATCTGAATTCCATACTTTGGCACAAAACTATCTAAATACATTGTTTAAATCACCAGGGGTGGTAGTTTTACAATTCAACTGCATTTTCGTTGTGGATTGCCAGTCACGGAACACTCTAAATGCCCAAAGTGTGGTTTTCTTCATGACTGGCTTAGGGATCTGACACTATCACTTGCTGCAAATATGTATCTAGATAGATAGATATACATGTATGTACAGTATATATATATATGTGTGTGTGTGTGTGTGTGTGTGTGTGTCTACTATATATATGGGAGGAAGTATGGTGCAGTGGGTTAAGGCTCTGAGCTGCAAATCTGGAGACCTGGGTTTGAATCCCACATCCCCCTAGGTGCATACTGTGTGATCCTGAGCAAGTCACTTAACTTCCTTGTGCTCCCAGGTTGCACCTGCAAAGAAGCTTTCAGCTTAGTGTGTCTCACCTGGTAAAATAATTGGTAAAAAAAAATTGGTAAAAAATATATGTATGTATTTATCTATATACTGTATATATAGATGTGTCAGCCACGATGAAGCTCAGTAACTTGCAGTAAAGACATGTCACTAAATTCTGCATGCATGATAAAAGAGCTTAATTGTCATTGACTTACAATGGCCCCTGCAGTAAATTGCAGTATTCTGTGATATTCTGCAGCATTTCTGCACTTCATCCTGGCTGGACAAACTTTGCAATATTATTAATGCATCCGTTAGTGTTCAAGCGACAAAGGCAGGGAAATGTGGTATTAGTGTTTCCGACCCTAACACCCCACACCCACTCTGCACTTATGAAGAGGGATCGGGCATGGCATTGGTATGTTCAGCTCTAACGCTCACTGCATTCCATTAGAAAATAAGCTGGGTGGCCACAGCATAGGAGAATGGGGTAAGCATTAGGGCCAGAGATGCCAATGCCACCCCTGATCCCTCTTTGTCAGGGTGGGGTGTTAGGGTTGTAAACCCTAACACCACATTTCCCTACTTTTGTCAATTTAACCCTAACAGATACATTAAAAAAGTGTTGTGCAATTTATTTCCTTACTTTTTGAGATATCATAATCATATCATAATTTGCTTGGTGGAACGTAAGGCCCTTTGGGCCCTGTGCTCCCATTCCTTCATAGATGTATATATATATAATTATGGGAGTGCAGGACCTCCAGCCCTACACCTTTATTTCTCCATAGATGCTAATATGTACATGGCATCCGGGCCCTGCGCTTCCATTTATAGCACAAGAGTGATGAAATTGCTAGTGTACATGTTATTACCCCATTGTTACCCCACCTAATGTATGCACTACACAAAATATTTAAATCCCCATTGAACCATAATTATGTGCAACTGCAATGCAATATCCATGCCACAGCTGCAAACACAGATTTTGGCAAGGATCTGAAAACTGACAGTTGTGACATCAAATCAAATCAAATCAAATCAAATCAAATCACTCTTTATTTATATAAGGCGCCTTTCTTAAACCAAGGTGCCTGTACTATTGCATACAACAATAAATAATTAAAACAACATTAAAATATGCAAAAATCATTATAGGCTTTACTAAAAAGGTAGGTTTTCAAAGCTCCTTTAAAACTTTGGACAGTCGGGCAGTCTTGCACCTGACGAGGTAAAGAATTCCACAGGGTTGGGGACATAAAACTAAAAGATCTGGCCCCTGAAGTTTTTAAATGAACCCTTGAAATCTCTAGCAATCCCTCATCAGTGGATCGGAGAGAGCGGGGGGGACAGTAGCGACAAAGGAGATCTTTCAGGTAAGCAGGTCCCTGATCATGTAGGGCCTTATAGGTCAGTAAACCGACCTTGAAGGTGATTCATCAGCAAACTGGCAGCCAGTGCAGTCCACAGAGCACAGGCATTATATGACTGAACCTAGAAGAACCAGTCAACAGCCTGGCTGCCGCATTCTGCACTAGCTGCAGGTGGCGAAACTCAACCCCCGGTAGCCCAAGGTAAAGGGCATTGCAGTAGTCAAGGCGGGAGGTAATGAAAGCTTGGACCAAAGTAGGAAGATCATCTGGAGGAACCAGGTGCTTCACCTGGGCGATATTCCTCAGATGGTAAAAAGAGGTTTTGACAACCGCTGACACCTGAGATTTTAATGTCAGACAGTCATCAAACACAATGCCCAGGTTTTGCACCCAGTTTGAGGTAGTCAGCTGGACACCCCCAAGCCATAAACTCGAGGGCGATCCAGCTAACAAACCCACCTCCCAGCAACCCTGGTCCACAACCAACACTTCAGTTTTTTCCGGGTTCAACCGCAGCCAACTCACATTCATCCAGTCTTGGATTTTGGCAAGACAGTTGTTAAAGACCGAAATGGCAGCATCCTGACCGGGCACAAAGGACATATACAGCTGGGTATCATCTGCATAGCAGTGAAAACCCAAGCCATACCACCTAATAATCACTCCTAACTGCAGCATATACACTGCAAACAACATGGGTGCCAAAATGGAACCCTGCGGTACCCCGCAGGATAGGGAGACTGATGCCGAGGAAAAAATCCCGGACACCACCCTCTGAGTCCTACCCTCGAGGTAAGATCGAAATCAGCTTAGGACTGTATCAGACAGTCCACAGATAGATTGCAAATGTTCCAATAGCACACCATGGTCCACAGTGTCAAATGCTGCAGAGAGATCAAGAAGGACCAAGATAGAACAGGTCCTTTGATCTCTCGCTATTAGGAGGTCATTTAATACCCAAACAAGTGCAGTCTCGGTACTATGCCTTTTCCTAAATCCATACTGGAGAGAATCATAGACATTGTGGCTGGTCAAATGTTCATCCAACTGCAATGCAACCACCTTCTCAATAACTTTACCCACAAAGAGTAAGTTAGAGACAGGCCTGTAGTTTGCCAGACAGTCCGGGTCCAAGAAGGACTTCTTAAGAAGGGGCTGAACCACAGCATCCTTGACAGGGTTTGGAAAAATCTCCCTCTCCAAGGACCTCCAGACTATCTCAGCAAGGACAGGGCCGATTTTATCTACACAACCCACTAAAAGATGTGTGGAGCCCAGGTCCAAACCACAGTTGGTCGGATGCAGTGATTGGATGATCATCACAATGTCACTGATTGTGGGGAGGCTGAAGTCAGACCACACAAACTGGGTGTCCGACATTTCCTGCCGACCATCACAACTCCCATTGGAGAGGGTCAAGTGGACATCAGATCTGATTTTGGCAACCTTATTTGCAAAGAACAGAGCAAACTCCTCACACCGTTCTTGAGAAAAGGCTCTTCTGGACTGAAGACAGATTGAATTGCACAATCTTTCCAAAGTCCGGAAGAGCTTGAGCTGGTCTATTCTGTGCAGCCGCAATCTCTCTGGACAGGAATTCTGCCTTCTTATGAGAGATTGCTGATTGATAGACCACATAGTGGTCCATCAAACTAAGTTTGTCACCATCCAGACCCGACCTCCGCCAGCACCTCTCCAAGCTTCATCCAACTCTCCTCAACTCCCTCAGAGTGTCATCAAACCAAGGAGACCTGGGGTGGAGAGTGAGAGGATAACATGAACAGGAGCAATGGAATCCAGGGCCCCTGCCACTGCCTTATTATAGGCTAGTACCAGCTCTCCTGGATGCACAAAATCTCTCGGTAAGCCCAATAGGTCCAGCACCACCATCAGGTCATCTGGGTAAACACCCCTTAAAGGGCAGTACCAGACCATTTCCATAGAGGCTGACCTACTAGGGGTGGCCTCAAAACTGAACCCAATGGAGTGCTGGTCTGACCATCCGATTGGTTCCACCACCAAGTCGGATATATCCATCCCCAGAAGGAACACCATATCCAATGAATGACCACCAATGTGGGTCGAGGAGGAAATAACCTGTGTGAAGCCCAGTGAAATCATTAACTGGAGGAAATCTTGACCAAAATGTGAGAGTTAATAATCGACCCAGGCATTGAAGTCTCCCAGAACCAACCATCAGGACATACATTTGGAGGGGTAATAACAAGTGCATTTAGAAGATTTGGGGTCAAAATATTTTAAACTAACAAAATGACAAGCGTGCATAGTGCAATCGCAATGAGCCATCATAACTCACCCATTTTTGGACATGTTGACCCCACAATTTTAACATGTCCTTTTGGGGACCTCTCCTCATGAACAATATGACTGTTTTTATGCAAATCCCACTGGAAAGATGATTTCAACAACAGACTGCAAAATCACCTTTTCTTCAGGAGTTGCCTAACAATAGTCATGTTGTTCATGAGGTGTGGTTCCCAAAAGACCATGTTAAAACTTTGGGGTCAAAATCTCAAAAAATTACTGAGTTATGCATCAAAGTAGAATGTAAAATTATTTTTCGTGAGCTCACAAAAAAGGATTGGTTCGAAAAAAAGGAATTAGCTCACAAAAAAACGAAGCAAGTCCTGAAAAAGGATTTTAAATGTTAAAAAAAGGCATTGCAAGATTCCTCATCCAGCAAATAACTTCACAGTCCACCTATTGAAGTTCTGATGAACAAGATACATGTGTTGGAGTCTCTAGATATCTTCATTTTGTGTGCTGTTCAAATTTGTTTTTTTGAGAAAACAGAAAACAAGATGGCAGCTCATGAAAAAGGATTTTTTTCTCAAGAACAAGGATTTCTTGTCTTGCAAAACAGGATTGCTCTCATGAGACCAAATCTTTGTTTGCAAAAAATACAGCTATCAAAAGATTGGAATGTTCAGCAAAACTCCCATAGGATATAAAGGGAGCTAAAAAATGTTATAACTTTGCAACAGATTAATATTATTTCACCAAATTTTCACTGTATGTTCTGCTACCAAAGTTCTTTAGGCCATACAAAAATCTGGCTACAATTCTACACTGGCCTCATGGCGAGGAGGAAAAAACTGAACTTTTTACTTTTTACTTTTTCCACTATCTGGATCTCAGAATCTGCACATCTGACCAGAACAAGACTTACCACATCAAGAGATATACCACACGGGACAGTGCATACCAAATTTTGTGCCAATCCATTGATCGGTTGCAAAGTTATTGAAGTGCAACATTTGAGGTTTAACCTTTAACAGGCTACTCAACCATAACTATAGAGGCATGACTGCACCTCTGTAAAAAAATATTTTTTATTACAGAATCAGAATTAAAAGTCTTTGAGCTAAGAACTCATTTACAGAGGGTTCTCATCAATCAGAAGAGGGGAACAATTATATGGGTTGGGAATAGCAAATTCAGCTAACAGGCATTGTTATAAACATATTAGTAACACATTCACAAACTAATATGATACAAGAACTTGAGTATTAAAGACAGAGGCAAATTGTAAAGTACACTCGTAACACAGAGTACATAAGGAACAAAACACCGGCAGTATAAATAAGGTGCTAACACTTCAGTTAGGTACTCATAAATAGCAGCTATGAAGCCTTGTCATAGCGAGAGGATGCCAAGGTAGTAACATCTCAGTGAATGTGTAGCAGGCAGTAGGTAAGAGAGTGGAGAGGCCGATTCAGCAGAGTATGTATGGATATAGTCTAGTAGGGTACACAGTTAATGCCTTGGGGGTTAGGTAAAGCAGTAGCAGTGTGTAGGTGGAGCGATGTAATTTCAAAGTTTGGATTTCAGATGACTAATGCTGGTGAGGCTTGTGATGGCTTGAGGGAGCTTGTTTAGCCAAGTGGGTGTCCTGACTGCAAAGTCATGACTCCTCACGGCAGTTCTTCTGAATGGCACAGCAAAGCGTGTGTTTTGTAACATTTCTAGTAACATGTTTAGAAGGGGCAGGGCAGAATAAAGCATGTAAAGAAGGTGGTTCAAGTCCTAGCAGGGCTTTCATCCCCAGAAGGCAGGAGTGGAGTCGGATCTGGTCCTTGACAGGAAGCCATATTGTTATAATGTACAGATCGCAAGAGTGCATAAGGCCATCAGCATCTAAGACAAGTCTGCTGGCTTTGTTTAGGGTGGTGTGGACTTTGGGTAGGCTGGTGTCAGAGGTTGCACCATAGACCACAATTCTGTAGTCTAGGATTTGAAGGATTGTACCTCTGATGGCCTGATACCTGGCCTCTGGAATGAGGCAGGACCGAAGCCTGTAGAGGGCCCCTAACTTCTTGTTAGCTGCGGTGGTAATAGTACAAATATGTTCATTGATAGTGATCCCCAGTTTCATGAAGGACACTTGCTCAAGGGTGGAGAGAGAAAGCTGTTATTTATGAAGAAGGGTGCAATAGTTCTTCTCTTTTGATGCCCAGCAAAGAGCATTGTCTTTGTATTTTTTTTTTGCTGTTGAGCACCAATAGGCTGTCCTTAAACCAGTCCTGCAACACGGAAAAGTTGTGCTGCAGTGCTGCAGTGTTGCAGGTGCCTGGTGAGAGTCTCTTGGCACAAATCCCGCTGAAAGACAACCATGTTGTCTGCGTCGAGAAGGATCCTAGCTGAAGACCATGCCTCTGGGAGATTGTTCACAAAGAGGCTGAACAAGAGCAGGCCCAGTATAGAGCCCTGGGGGACCCCTATGGTGACTTCACAAGCCTGGAAGACCGCTTCATTAATTTTTCCCCTCTGGGAGGATCCAGTTAGGTAGCTAGTGAACCACTTGACTGTGCCTGAGGACAGCCCCAGGCAACCTAACCTATGTAACAGCATAACAAATTACATTTGCAGCACTTGACATGGTCAGATATTTCCAGATATTATGCAGTATTTCTAAAGAGATTCTATCTAGTTTTCCTATACATGTACTGCTGACAGACAAGAGATTTCCCTAGAGGTATCACAGATACCAAGAAATCAATAAGTTAACAGAAAATTTAACTAACAATGATTTAATTAACTTTCAGACAAATTAACCTAATAGAGATTCAGAACCACTGATACAAATGACAAACACTAATCCACCAGTCGATCAATCAATTATTAATAAAAAAAGATCAAGAGAATATGATTCTACAAATTTAGATGGTGACTGGGTAACTGTTAACAACATTAGAGCAGCTAAAAAAGGCAGAAGGGCAAAAGCTTTTGAACTTCCACTGTCTAACCAATACTCTATTTTTAGTACTGCCAAAAATAAAGAAAATGAGATAGATCGTATGATTACTAATAATCTTCTCAATGGCACTATGGATCATCAAAATTTTGAAAATCCCATGAATCTTGAACTTAATATAGTTTCCATCCAAATAGCTTTTGAAAAAGAAATATCGCCCTGTCCGCTTTTTGTTTTGGGAGATTCTATGGTTAAATTCCTTGACAGACAGATTTGTAATCCAGACAAAGAGTTCAGAATGGTGTCTTCCTTTAAAGGTGCAAAAATAGGAGATATCACTTTACTGTTAGAAGATATACTACCTAAGTCTCAAAATTCTAAAGTTATAATTCACGCAGGAGCTAATAACATATTAAGAGAACCAATAAACAAAATTAAATGAGATTTTGTCTCTATGACAAACAAATTAATGGATCTAAACTGTAGTATTACTTTTTTCAGAAATTCTACCTATACCCAAAGCTTCGGATTATAATCAAAACAAAATAAAATTGATTAATAACTGGTTGAGAAGATGGTGTATGAAACAAGAATTGGGTTGCATAACACATTGGGAAGATTTTATTCACAGAGATGAATTATTTTCAAATGATGGATTTCACCCTAGTAGGAGAGGGAATGCCCTATTAGGCAAACAAATGCTAGCTCACATACAAAAATCTTTAAACTAAACTATGAGGGGGAGACTCCAATTTTCTTGGATTCTCTAAATACTAAAACATCACAACAGCAAAATAATAAAAATATTACAAATAACAGTATTTCCAAGGATTGTGATACGACAAAACTAGAAAACACCAAAATAAATATATTGCTTTTAAATGCAAGAAGTCTGTTAAATAAAATTGACGAGCTATCTGAATATACACATACAAATAACATTGACATATGCAGAGTAACTGAGACTCAGTTTAAGGATGAGGATTGGGGTACTGAAATACTGGGCTATATTAAATACGAAAAAAAATCATACGAACACCAGAGGAGGAGGAGGAGTAGCTTTATATATTAACAATAAATTTAAAAGTTATTCTGTAATTAATCAAAATGAGGACATATCAAGTGAAACAATATGGATTCAAATCAATCTCACACTAGAACATACCATTATGGTAGGACTAGGATATAGAGCTCCAAATTTTAATTCAGAAGAGAATCAAACGTTTATAAATAATATAGAAGATAACTTACAGGACCAAAATTGCTTGTTCATGGGTGATTTTAATTTCCCAAATATTGATTGGTTACACCTAAAAGGAAGCACTCCTACTGAGAGCTCATGTTTGGATTTAATCAACATAAATAATTTGAGTCAATTAGTAAAATTACCGACTAGAGGAAATAGCATATTAGATTTAATATTCTCTAATATAGAAAATGCAGAAGCAACTGTTACTATCAATCATCCACTAGCCAACAGTGATCATAATATGGTACATACATCTATGAATCTAACTTATTCAACTGAAACATTAGGTTGTACAATAGTAAAAGATTTCTTAAATGCAAATTATAAAAAAATTAAACAATATTTTATGGAATGGAACTGGGCCTCTGACCTTACCGACAAAAACATTAGTCTAGTTTACAACAAACCTATGTTGAGAATAAATACAATTATTAAACTCTGGGTTCCAACTAGAAAGAAATATGTAAAAAATTAAAGATCTCCCTTGTGGTGGAACCAAAAAATAAAAAAAAAATTCTGGCTAAAAAACAACGACTATATAAGAAATTTAGGAAAAATAAAAATAGTACAAGTTGGGACAGATATAAGCAAATATCAAACAAAAGCAAGAATACGATTAAAAAACCAAAAAAATCTTGAAGAAAAACTAGCAATAAATGTTAAAGACAACAAAAAATCATTTTACAATTACATAGGTTCTTTAAGAAATAACAATCCCTCAATAGGACCCCTACAGTCATCACACCAGATAATAACCAATGAAACTGATATTGCTAATAGACTGAACAACTATTTCATAAACATTTTTCAATCAAATAAATTAGATTCTAGAATTGAACAAACTAAAAAAAACTAATTTTCCCCCATAACTGAGAGCGAAGTATTAGTCGCTATTGCCAATTTAAAAAATAGTGGCTCTCCTGGACCAGATGGTATTCCACCACTATTTATTATTAACTTAAAGAACCAATTGGTTGGACCATTAACTTTAATATTTAACTTATCAGTGAACACAGGAGTTACAGTACGGCTTCAACATGGAACAAAGCTATAGTTATACCTATCCACAAAGGTGGTAACAAACATCTTGAACAAAACTATAGGCCAATTAGTTTAACGGATGTTATATGTAAATTGCTTGAAAGAATACTAAAGAACAGAATCACTAATTATCTAGATGAAAATAATATCATTGACATCCACCAGCATGGTTTTGTTAGCAATAGATTGTGTCAAACTAACCTATTGTATTTCTTAGAACCAGTCAGCTATGCTTTGGATAAAGGACTATCGGTAGACATAATTTACTTGGATTTTTCCAAGGCATTTGATTCCGTGTCGCATCAAACATTAATAGCTGAACTAGAAAAACTAAAGATTGATTATAAAATAATAGGATGGATACATGCTTGGTTATTAAATAGATGTCAGCGAGTATCAGTCAAGGGCTACCTATCAGATTGGGGCCCAGTAACTAGTGGTGTTCCTCAGGGCTCGGTCTTAGGTCCTACCCTCTTTAATATCCTTATGTCAACTATGTGTCCTTTAAACAATTCCTGTTGGTTGGTTAAATTTGCTGATGATTGCAAAATAGGATGTATTATTAATGACCAAAATTCTGCTGTAGAAATGCAAAATAATTTAAATCACCTGGTCGACTGGTCTATAAAAAAGGTCTTCTGTTTAATGAAACCAAATGTAAGGTAATGCATTTGGGAAAACATAATCCTTGTTACACATATACTATTAATAATGCTTACTTGCAAAAAAAATGCAAGAAAAAGGTTTAGGAGTAACTATTACCAACAATTTTACATTTAATACACAAACAATAACAGCCGTTAAAAAAGCAATAACATTTTAAACTGTATATTAAGAAATATTAAAAGTAGAGATGCAAAAGTTCTATTACCATTATACACTGGTCTTGTTAGACCACATTTAGAATATTGTTGTTCAGTAATGGCTCCATATTTAATTAAAAACAGAAAATTAATAGAAAACATTCAAAGAAAAACAACAAAGAAAATAAACACTACTCAAAATTTAGACTACGAAACTAGACTAAAAAAACAGGTCTGTATTCAATGGAATATAGGAGACTTCGTGGTGACCTATGTCTAACATACAAAGCATTTCAGAACGATATAATTTTTGAAACTATATGATTGGAAAAAAATAAGATTATTAAAACTACTAGATCTCACACACTAAAACTCAAAGGTACTAAAAACAATACAATTAGAAGAAACAATTGGTACACTCAAAGGATTGTTAATCCATGGAACAACCTACCAACCAACGTGGTGCTTAGCAAATCAATTTCTTCATTAAAAAATAATTTAGACAACCATATTGGTGATTTAAAATATAGCTTCCACCCATAATAAGGTGGCGTGTTCATAAAAGGTAGAAATACCTACTGAACTCGTACTAATCTATGAACCTCTGAACCTATGATATCTTGTGAAATATTAGGTCATGTCTTTGTATGCAACCTCTCATTTTGCTTTTCTTGTGTATGAAGCATAAGAATGTTTTATCTCTCATCTTCATCCCTTCTGCTATTCTAGGCTCTGCATCAGACTTGTGCCTCTTTACAGCCTTGCTGGCTTTCTTCATCTTGCTTAAATACTTCTGCCTATCCACTTCATCCTAGCTATTTTTGTACTTTCTGAAGGCATTCTTCCCCCTCATAGTCTATCCAACCTCCCATGTAAAACACACCATTTTCCTGCCCCTCTTGCTTTCCCTATCCACCTGACACAGCGATTCATGACCTCCATTCCTGAATACTTTAATTCCCATTTCTTTTCTACCCTCTCTACTGCATCACCCCTTCTAGCCTGTCTTGCAACAACTCCCACATCCTGCCAAAGTCTTCCCTCCTAAAGTCCAAGACTTTTGTTTGTGACTTCATTGTCAGCTACATAGTGCAGATACACATGGAAGTACATACAGTCTAAAAAGTGCATATCTGCATCACATGAGGATCCAGAGTAGACCACATGCAGTTGCTCAGGGGGTACACAGAGCCCTCCCACACAGCAGGTGCACATAGCACAGGTCCTGGACCTGTCCAGCAGTAGACACATGCATCAAGTGTGTACTCTTACCAATATAACAACTAGTGGGGTACAGACCCTGCATTTAGGCATGGAGGGGGTTCTGTACAGCCAACTGATGCACTGACCCTTTCTCAGGCAGATGTCCACACAGCGTGCAAAGTGTCACTGCCATTCTAGTAGCCCACTGGGCTACCTACTGCCATCCATGGTTCACCTCCTGCATGCCTGGATACCACTCTGTGCCTCTGTCGGCGTTAAGGAACCTGCTGCCACTGGCCCCCTGGAAACAAGCATCAGGTACAGCCTGTACACGGCCCTATGTTCCACGGCTGCTGCTTCTGCTGCAGAATTTTTCACCCACCGCCTCCCCCTCCAAGGCCACCTTTAAAATACTTAAGCTCCTCCCTACCCTACCCAATCCTGCCCCCACTGGCTCCCAGTACCAGAGCTCTGGAGCTTAAAGCTATCCATCTCCCCACCCCTTTGTTGATCTGCCTCTCTCTCTTAAAGTGTCCTGACTGGTCTGCTGTTCTCACCCAGCACTGCTCACGCAAAAGTGTCATAGACCTGCATTTTGGACTCCAAATTGTTCACCTCCTCTCTACAAACATCCACTGTCACCATGAACATGCCCCAGCTCACACTGTTTGTGATCTCCCTAGCATGTGCCCTGGTGCTGACAGATGTATGTGCCTCAGCACTGACCCAGGACTAAATGAATCTTGCCTACCTCTCGGAATCCTGCTCCCCCCAGTACACCCTATACTCCTCCCCTCAAGGGAACTCTCCTACCCTGCTCATGTCACTCTCTCCTTCCTCATAAACAGGGAATGCTGCTTAATTGGTCACTACCTGGCCTCCATATCCTGCTCTATTGCCATTCCCTACTGCACCTGCATCCCATTCCTATCCCTCCTACTCCATGCAGGAGACATTGAGAGCAACCCTGTCCCCACTTATTCCCACATAGCCCCCTCCGACATTACCTGGACAAATGCCCCAGGGCTAAAAATCACCTATATAAATGTATGCAGTCTCCCCTCCAAACACCAGGACCTGGAAGCATGAGTTGAGCTATACAAACCCCACATACTAAGACTCTCTGAGACATGGCTAAAACCTCACATTACTGATGCCACTTACCAAGTACCTGGGTACTCCTCCCACTGCATGGATAGACCTGGTTAGAAAAAGGGGGGTGAAGTAGCTCTGTTTGTCAAGGAACTCTTATCAGCCAACATAGTTCTCTGCTCTGACCCAACCTCTCCCTGTAAATTGCTCCTCACCAAACTCACCCTGGGAACTAGCAAAAAACTCTACATCGGGTGCTGCTACAATCCCTTTCAACCAGAATCGAGGGTCTGAACAGCTTCATCTCTGGCCTGGGCTCCATATCCCCACACAGAGACTCAATTCACTTGGCTGATCCCAGGTTAAACTGGCTCAGTTCTCACCAGACTGACTATGCCTCCCTCCTAAAACAATACAACCTGGCCCAAACTATTAACCTTCCCACAAGGCAGAACCCTCACAAGGGCACACAGACACTCTTAGATTGGATTGTAACTAACCAAGAGGACTGTGTCCTGCACGCTGGTACCATTGCTGACTCCATTAGCAATCACTCCCCTATATACATTCTCTGGTCATCCAAACTTAAACTGCCCCCACCTAAATACCTGTCTTTCCATAATTTCAGAAGCCCAAACACCCCCTGTCCTTCTCTCTGAGGCATGGGCACTGTACTGGTCTACTGTTTTCTCAGAATCAAATGCAATCCAGGCAGCATCCATGCTCATTCAAGCTCTCCTCACTCTATAAGACAAGCATTTTCTAGCCAACACCAGAAGGGTGAGGGGTGGCTACTCTCAATAGGTCACAAAAGACCTCCTTACCCTCATGAAAGACAGGGACCATGTCTGGTCAACCTATAAAGCATCACCATCCCCTACCCTATGGGATGATTACAGATGTCAGAGGAACCTTTGCATACACCTGGCCAAAGCTCTCAAACAAACACATTTTCACAATCTCCAGTAAACTAACCTAGGGGACCCTAAACAATTCTGGGCATCTATTGGCTTGCTACTAAACCCCCCCTCCAGTAAGCCTGCCCCACAGCTACACACTAATACTGGCCTCATTACCGATCCCCAAGAAGTGGCCAAGGCCCTCAATGACAAATTCTCTGACCTCACTATGTACTTAAGCAAACTCCCAAATGACCTGCAAAAAACACCCTGTCCCCCTGCATGTCCCCAAGACATCACCCACTGGGCCAACCTCTCAACTTGACAAAGCCTCTAGGTGGCTCTCCCCCTCTCCTGCTCCACCCCTCACCCCTTTTCCAATATATGACAAAGCCCCCTCAGGCTACTCCTCCCTAACTTCAGGCTTGACTCCTTGAGGCCTTTTTTTAAGACTTAACAATACAAGTTGAACCGCATGCCAAATGCACTTCTAGTACCTGTACAACTTAGGAAATGCAATAGACTACTTGCCTGCATGTACAGCCTGTCAGTATTCTCTCATCCTGCAATGCCCATCTAACTACCATTGTATTCTTGTCTCTTCCCCTAATGAAATGTAACCTTGTAATTTGTTCTGTCTCTTTGTTCTACCTGACAAGGAACCCTTTGTAAAAGAGCCTGTTGGCTCAAAGGTGTTAATCTGCAAATGAAATAAATAAATAAAAATAAAAAATAAATAAACTTCCCCCTTCCCCCTTTTCTTCAAAATACTCTCACACACTGACATAGCTAAACTCATAAAGAGCCTCCCAAACCATGGCTACCCTGGAGCAGATGGATTATCCCCTTTCTTCCTTAGACTTATCTCCCCTGCCATCGTTTCCCCCTAACGTTCATTTTCAACCTTGCCCTGACCACTTCCTCCATGCCCGATACATGGAAAACCGCGAAAGTCATTCCCGTTCATAAAACCAGGGACCCACAACCCACAGACAACTATCGCCCGATCTCCATCCTTCCTCACCTAAGCAAGCTACTGGAAAAAGCTGTCCACCACCAACGTGCTGACTACATAGGTAAATATGCCCTACTATGTAGCCAACAACATGGCTTCCACAAGACTCACTCCACCACCACTGCCCTCACACTCCTAATTGACCACTTCCTCACAAACATGGACTGTGGAAATGCAACTGGCACAGTCTTCGTTCACCTCTCCAAAGCCTTCAACCTGGTCAATCACTCACTCCTCCTCTCCAAATTGCATCACCTTGGCTGCTCTCCAGAGGTCACCACCTGGTTCAGAAGCTACCTTACAGGGCGCTCCCAGTTTGTGTGCATTTGCCCAGCCCACTTGCCCACCCTGCCTGTCTCTACTGGAGTCCCCCAAGGCTGTATCCTGAGACCCCTCCTTTTCTCCTTATTCATTAACTCCCCTCCAGTGGATAATCTCAACTGTCACTCAATCCTTTACGCCAATGACCTCATGCCCTTCTCCAGTGGAAAGTCTCCTACCCTCATTTCTGCAGCACTCTCATAAAACTACACTGCAGCCCACAACTGGTTCTCTGACAACCTCCTTCTGGTCAATGCCAGAAAACAACAAAAACAGTGTTGTTTGTATCTAAGCCCTTCCTAACGAAATGCAAATCTAACCCACCCCTAATCATCACGTCCTCTAATGGCCATGCCCTTGAGCAGTGGCAGAGCCAGGTTTAGGAGCATTTGAGAGCCAAGGGGGGGTCATTTAGTCAATCATGGGCTCCTCAATGGGTACTAAACAGTGAATAAAGATGGTAGTGGGGCACCACTACTCACACTGGGGCAGCCAGGAGGGGCGACCACCCCCCAGCCTCACCTCTAGCTCCGCCACTGCCCTAGAGGACATCAAACATTTTAAATATCTAGGAGTTGTGCATGACCCCTCCCTTTCTTTTGCAGAGCACATAAACTCCCTGGTTCTACAATTTCACCAAAAGCTAGAGGCTGCCTACAGATACCGGCAATACCTCACCCCTGAGGTCTGCCACGCCATCATCCAGGAAAATCTGCTACCTGTCCTGGACTACTGCTCTCCCATCTACTCCAGGATTTCCGCATTCACCATGGCAAGACTATAAGTAGCATACAATAGTGCCTGCCACTTCTCCCTGCTGGCCCCTTTCTCCACACACCACTGTACACTCTACACTACACTGGGGTGGCTCTCACTACAAGACTGCTTTGACCTTGCACTGTACAGTTTTATTGATTCTGCCATCCGTATTGGCCAGAAATCCTCTCTTGCTCCCCTTCTTACCATCCAAACCTCACACCATTGCCTATGCTCCTGTGGTATCCCCTCCTTGAAAATCCCCAGGGTAGCCACAAACATGGGGGCTAGAGTCATGTCTGTAGCAGCTCCCACACTATGGAACAAGCTGCCCACTGAACTGCACACCATAAACACTCACCGCCAGTTCAAGACTTGCCTCAAAGACTGGCTCCTGTTGGCATCCACCTGCCACTGCTTTAAGCACTAGGCCCCCCCCCCATAGGTTCCAGGGGTAGGGCCAAATAGGTTCTCTTATTTACTGAAACTGTACCACCATGAGCCTTACTTTGCTTTGTTATTTGTTGTACCTCAACTACTGCCACCATGTATTGCCAAATGTAACAACTGTAACCATTCACTATTTATTACCTGCACTTGTTATGTTCTTGTAATTCTGATGTTTATACCCTGCGCTGCCTTACGTGGCCCAGGTCATGCCTGAAAACGGTCCCTGGAATCGGTGCACCTACCCAGTTAACAAAGTCATAAATAAAAATAAATAAATAAAACAAAAATAGAACACAGCTCCCCTCCCACCTCCACCCAAGAAATAACAATGACAGAGTGAAATTATATCCACCAAGTAGTGTTCATTTTTATTGTACAGATAACAACGAAAATAGGAACAAATAGTGCACAGCATAATATAAATGACTGCCCTCTGCACCATCTGCCATTGGGGCATTACATCACATCCAATAATGTCCAGTCAATTGTTAGCCCATTCTTGGGTGCAGCATAGCATGGGAAGTCCATAGTACTGTGTCACAGCACACAACTTTATTCCACAGTTGGTGGTCTTGCAGTCACCTCTGATTGCCTGGTTGGCAGCGGCAGCACCCACACCTTGAAACCCCTGCCATGGTCTACATGGTCTAGACCATGGCTGTCCGGCTCTGCCCCAGATGCACTTCCAGCATAGTCTCCTCTGTCATCCATCAGTGACCAGTCCTCAGTTCCCTGGTCCAGTGCCAGGATGTACACAGTGGGCTTGTACCAATGGTCTCCACAGCATCCCCCTCCACAACATCATTGTTCCAATAAGTGAGGTTAATCCCTGCAGTTATACATAAAATGGCACACAATACACAGTATAAGACATGTGAGAAAATAAGCAATGACAGGCCATCAGCAGCAATGGGTGAAATGCACATACAGTAGATAAACATCTACCTGTTGTAACTCAAGCAGCTGCCAGTATCCCCATCCTTTTTCCTGTACCCATTACCCTCCAGGATTAGGGTTTTCAGGAGGTATTTGTCTAGAGATCTTGGTTTTGACTCTGTACTCATCAGCTAAGTCTTTAGGAGTCTTCCATAAACCTGTGTATCTGCAGCTGATTCTCTTTCACACCAATGTAAATGATCAAGGTCATGGTGGAATGATACCACTCCCATATGCTGCACCCACACCGGGCTCCTAGTAATTGGCTGTATGTTGCACAATATTACTATTGAAAGGGGACTAGGATTGGTTGCCATGGTCAATGATGGGGATACCAGGGAGTGCTGGTATGCATGGGACTGCAGCATGTAACAATGTGCCCTTGCATCCTGTAGGACATGGTCTTACTGCACCTGCACAATGATGTGTTGAAGGGATGGGAACAGCATGCCAAATGCCATTGTATCTACTGACTAAAGGACAGACACAGCTAAACTAAAAAGAAGAGCTGTTCATTTGAAGATACCATTTCAACAGGAGCACGATAACAGAGTTATGCCAGCTACTGGGGCCACAATTTCAGTCCACAACACTATGGAGCATGCACTGTGCATACACACATATGAGCTAATGGCTCTGGCCTACTATGGGCCAGATAAGAGATCTGTGAAGGGAGATACAGAACCTCTATCAGCCATGGTCACCGAGTCATTCAACACAGGGGAGGTACCAGAGGATTGGAGGAGGCACATGTGTTCCCTCTACACATATCTGGCAGCTGGGAGGAGGCAGAAAACTATAGGCCAGTCAGACTCACCTCAGTAGTGGGGAAGATCATGGAGGCATTACTTAAAGAAAGGATAGTGGGGCATCTAGAAACCGTCAGAGCCCAGGACCATAGGCAACATGGATTCTTGGGGGTAGGTCATGTCAGACAAATCAGGTTGATTTCTTCAGCTGGGTGACAAAGGAAGTAAATCAGGGTGGGGCAGTAAACGTTGCTTACCTTGATTTCAGCAATGCCTTTGACACCGCCCCACATAGGAGGCTGATAAAGAAGCTGGGTAGGCAGAGCATGGGAACAGGGTGGTAAACTGGGTTAGAAACTGGCTAACAGACAGGAAGCAGAGGGTGATAGTAAATAGGGTGCAGTCTGGGGAGGGGGGTGACCAGTGGGGTGCCTCAGGGATTGGTCTGGGGGCCAGTCCTGTTCAATGTCTTCATTAGCAACATTGTAGAAGGGCTGGAGGGAATGGTCTGCCTGTTTGCAGATGACACCAAGATCTGTAATAGAGTGGATACTCCAGAGGGGTGGAGAAATTGAGTAGGGACCTGGGGATGCTTGAAAATGGTCTGAGAACTGGCAACTGAAGTTTAATTCACAAAAGTAAAAAATTAGGCACCTGGGACACAGAAACCCTAGGGAAAGCTACAGGATGGGGATGGAGATATTGACAGTCATAAAGCAGGAAACGGAAATGGGGGTTATTATTTCAGATGACCTGAAAATATCAAAGCAGAGTGCTAAGGCAGCTAGGAGGGCCAGTGGCATGCTGGGGTGCATAGGCAGGAGTATCACCAGCAAAAGAAGGGAGGTAGTGATGCCATTATATAAAACCATGGTCAGGCCTCACATGGAGTATTGTGTGCAGTTCAGGAGGCCACACCTTTGTAAGGATTTTAACAGGCTGGAGATGGTCCAGAGAAGAGTGACTAAATGGCATCGGGCTTGCAACACAAGACTTATGAGGAGAGATTGAGGGACCTCAATATGTACTCACTGGAAGAGAGGAAGGAAAGAGGGGACATGATAGAAACATTCAAGTACCTCAAGGGTATAAACAAGGTGCAGGGGGGAGACATTTTCCAATATAGGAGGAGCACAAGGACAAGGGGGCATGACATGAAATTGGAAGGTGGGAGGTTAAGAGGGAATATGAGGAAGTTCTTCACAGAGAGGGTGGTGGACACATGGAATGGTCTGCCTCAGGAAGTGGTGGGAGTGAGCACTGTGGATGAATTCAAGCATGCTTGGGACAGGCATAGGGGAACCATAGAGGTACAGCAGTGTGGGTCAGTAGCAGTAAACTAGTACAAGGGCTTACAAGCAGACTGGATAGGCCAGGCAGCCCTTATATGCTGATAATTTCTATGTTTCTATATTTCTGTAGTTTGCAATGTATGACAATTAATAACAGGGGTTATGACTGGTAGGAGCCACTCCTTCATCAGCAGGTGTCTATGGTAAGTGACTGATGTGTTTCTGGCAATCCACAGCAACTACACATTTTCCCAGATGGAGGTGAGTATAAGGAACATTAAGGCAATCTTTTATGGTGTGGCCTGCATGCCCAATGCCATAGGTGCCAGTGACTGTACACATGTGTCAATAATGTCTTTGACACAGGCTGAAGATGCATACTGGAACCACAAGACATGCCTTAGCATGAACATGCGCAGGTAGGACATGTGTCATGCTGCAGGTGTAATTACTCATGTCTGTGTCAGATAAGCAGGCTCAGCACAGGATTCTTTAATACCGAAGACCTCTTAACTGTGGTCATTACTGTGTGCACTGCCTGTCTCTGAGGATTGGCTCATCAGTAAGTTTACTTTGGCAGCTGCAGTGCACACTGAAAGGGAAAACGTGTACACCACAATACAATACAATAATTATTCCTACACAGGTGATAGTGGATACCCTTTATGCACATTCCTGATGAGCCCATTCCTGCAGCTGCAGATGGAGGCAGAACAGATGTACTTCTACAGTGAGGCACATCACCAGGCAAGGGTCCTCATGAGCAGATATTTTGCTAGCTGAAGATGTTCTTCAGGTGCCCAAGCAAGAATGTGTGTGTGTGGGGGGGGGGGGCTGCAGCTCACTCCCAACAAGGTTTGTAGGGTTCCTATTATATGCAGCATGTTACAAAGCATAGCCTTAAAGTAGAGCTTACCTTTACCTGAGGGTCTGCATTGTGTCCTTGTGACATGGGGAAGCCGTTACTGTGGACACGCCAAGTAAATGTGGACAATGTGGTGGACTGGAAGCTGCATATTGTACTGGGTGGGCATGTAGGGTGAGGGTGGTGCTGAACCTCTTTTACATAGTGCAGGGGAGTGTACAGGAAGGGCAACAGTGTGTGTGTGTGTGTGTGTGTGTGTGTGTAGATGGCATTCACTAGTGCAGTAAAGATGACAAGACAAAGTTATCCATAGTGATCCCTATGTAGTATAGTTGTCTATATATGCCTATTGTGAGTGCTCAGTAAGTGGATATCTGTAGTGTTATACTTATTTGGGCGGAGCTATTTTATGCAGGCATGTACTGTGTCTTTTGCCACTCTTTGTCTTTGCTATCCTCTACTAAGTGTCTTTGTCCATTACTTGATTGTACATTCTAACCTGGAATGGGGAGATCATTGACCAGACACTGCTCTGTACCTCCCACAGGATATTGCTCATGTTCTGTGGACACAGTGCTGGGTGACATGGAGGATGGCTGTGGATAGACTGGCTGTCCTGTGCCCTCTCAGCAAAGCCTGTGTCATGATGGAGAGGGAACCACCCATAGAGTGCATGATAGCCACAAATGTTTCACATGTGCCCCCCATCGCAGTGTGCAGTCTGCTTACAGTGTTTGGGAAGTGCTGCAGCTGCTCATGCCCCACATGTATCTGGTGTCTACACTACTGTTTCAGCCCATGCACACTGGCATACATGCCCTGCAGTATCTGCCTCCTGTTCCTAGAGACATTAGTCCATGTCCCTGAGGGCCACTCTAGATGATTTGTATCTGAGGATGATGATGACCCTGTTGTCAACTTTGTGTCTGTGCAATGTTGTGTGTGTCTGCACACTGCCAACTCAGTGCAGGGCTCATCCGTGTGTGACAATGTCTGGTGCATATTGCATGGTGGATTTTAGTGTGTCCAGTGTGCTCAGGAAATTTCTGAATTGTGCGATATAAATAAACATTATTATTATTATTGTTGTAGTGTCTGTGGCATAGTGTGTGCAAAGGTAGGTGGGAAGCCTTGGTGGGGGGGGCGTGTGTGTCCTAGAATGTGTCCACTTGGTATGTGCTGTGTGGTACACATGTGCTGCTGCCACCATACTATGTGCCATCCAGGGTGAGGTTGGTAGTCTCCTGGGAACCCTGGTATACAGAGGGCTTTGCACCTTTGGGTGGTAAACACTGGAATATAGACAATGACAGCAGAAAAAGACTAGTGTTCCATCCAGCCTACCCATAAAACCCAAATAAACCCAAGACCTATTGTCCATACAGTGTTTTAACACACTATCCACCCGAACGTTCCCCCTCTCTACTGCTACCACCCTGAGCAACCACTAAGTCCTTCACTCTATCCCAGCCATGTTTGAAACCATTGATATTTGTGGTGCCTACCACGTCAGCTGGCAGATTGTTCCATGGCTCCACCACCCTTTCCTGTAAAATTAAACTTTCTCACTTCTGTCTTGAAACCCACTCAGTTTCTACTTGCATCCTTGTGTTCTTGATCTGCTACATATGCTAAATTGTCCCTTGCAGTTTACCTTGTTCATTCCTTTCAGGAACTTAACGATCTCTATCATGTCTCTCCACTCTCATCTGGCCTACAGCGAGTATATGTTCAGTGCCTTGAGGTGATCCTCATAAGATTTGCCCTTCAGGTCCTGACTCATTTTGGTCATGTTACATTGCACTGTCTCCAGCAAGTCCTTATCTTTCATTTAGATGAGGACTCCAGAACTGGGCACAGTTTTCCAGTTGGTGCCTCACCAGTGATCTATAGAGAGGTAGTAATACCTTCTTTCTGCTGCTGTCAGTACCTCTTTCTATACACAACAGCATCAAGTTTGCCTAACAGTATGCCTTATTATACTGGCTTTATTCTTTTAGGGAGTCACTGATGATGACCCCTAGAGTAGGTCTCTTTCCACAGTGGCAGTGCCCAGCTTTACCCCCACAACCAGTACCCTGTCCTGAGGTTCTTGTTCCCGTCACCCCCCCAAACTCCACCAAACTCTCCAACACTCTTTCCGTGAAGTCAAAGACTGGCTCACCACCCAACATCTTATTATCAACTACAATAAGACAAAAGTCAAGCTCTTCACCCACGCCCAGAACCCACTCAAGAACCTCTGCCCCCAGCTCCTCACTGCCAATCAGACCCCATTAGAACAAGTAAGCATCTTTAAATATTTAGGGATCATTCTAGACCCCACCCTCAGCTTTAATCAACATATTCTACACCTATCAACATCCCTTAGCTCCAGACTAGGGGTGCTACACTGGTACAAACACTGCCTCACCCCTGAAGCATTACAACTTGAAATAAACTCCTCAATCCTCTCCCTGCTAGACTATGGCATCCTAATCTACAGTGCGGCACCATCCACCACCCTAAGGAGACTCTGACTCATTTTAAACAAAGCCTGCCATCTCATCCTTGGATGTGATCATTTTACACACTTCTGCTCCCTTTACAGCAGCAAAAACTGGCTAAACCTAGATAGCAGAATCAGGTACCACACCTGCCTTATGACCAAAAAGGTACTACTAGGCCTCACCCCACCTACCCTAAACCAAATCATCCGCCCAACTCCCCCAGTCAAAACAACCCGCAGCTCAAACAAGCAGCTGCTAAGGGTACCCCGTGGCCGGACTTCCCAATTCCAGCGAACCTTCACTTACAGGGCCCCCTCTTGGACTAACGCCCTCCCAAGTCATACAACAAATGAATTAAGGCTTGGCCCTTATAAATCCAAGCTATGGAAATACCTTCATGCCTCTAGCCAATGTGACTGCCCTTGACACCAGATTGACATATGCAGCTATCAAACTAACTATTGTCGGACTCCCCATACCATGTTGTAACTATGAAACCCTATGACCATCAGCCTCTACAGAACCTCTGTAACTATTATGGCTGTAGTAAGAAATGAAACTTGCTGTTATTCAACAACTGCACAACTATGTAACCTCATTGACTGTTATTTGTAATTGTACTGTAATCTGTATTCCAAGTTCTGTCCATGTATCCTTTTATGTATGACGTGGAACCTTTGTAAATGAGTCACTGACTCAAAGGTCTTTCTGAATATTTCAATAAAAATAAAAAAACAAAATATGTTCATCATCTTGCACTTTTTACCATTGCATTTCAACTGCCAAACATCGACCACCTCTCTAGACTTTGCAAGTCTTTCTGCAGTTCCTTATCCCCCTCCTCATAGTTTACCCTGCTACAGAGCTTAGTATTGTCGGTGAAGAGATACATCTTGCCCTTGGTTCCTTCTCCCATGTCACTGATGAATATTTTGAAAAGAACTGGACCCAGGATGGATCCTTGTGGCACCCCACAGGTGAACTCCCGCTCTTCTAATTTGACTGTTAACCACAACCCTCTATCTCCCTTCCAGCCAGTTTCTCACCCATCTGTGTCTTTCACTGCCCCAGATCCTCTACCTTTTTCAGTAACCTTCTGTGAGGTGCTGAGTTGACAGCCTTGCAGAAATCAAAGTAGAGTAAATCTGTAGTGTGGCCTTCATCCACTACTCTCATTATCCAGTCAAAGATTACAATCAGGTTGGTCTGACAAAACCTCCCTGCCACAAACTCATGTTGTTTACTATCCTGGGGACCATTGCTTTCCAGATAGTAAGAACAAATCATATGAAGATAGGTTGATGGACTTGGGCTTATGGTCTCTAAGCTTAAGAAGAGCTAGAGGAGACATGTTACAACTGTTCATGTTACAGTGTAGCCACTTAGGTGAATACCCTATTTTCCAGAACAAATTATTCACTTAACTGGGCTATTTACTAAAGCGGAGTTGCGATTTGCGTCATTCAAGATACATAGGAGACACTCGTATTTGCTATGCAAATGATTTGATGGCTAAAAAATGGTTCCATATAGAAACTGGGTACTGTAAGTAAATATTTTCAAAAACTTACACAGGTACTGTAATTAAATACTGTACTGTGCTGTGGTCAAAAAAACCTACAATTACTTCTTTAATAAATACTGAACAATGCCAAGCACTGTATTAAGAAAACACTGTACTAAGAAAACATCTCAATTATAGTTAACTGTCTTTTGTTAGCACAAACAGCTTTAAGACAAATGTACTCTACTTAATAATATGGCTTAAAGTCATCCTCGGTGGAAGCATGTCTTTCCAAAAATCTGTGGAGCTGGCGCAGGCAGTTCTGCACCTCGAGAGCGGTTCTTGGCAGATCTTCCTCATCCCCCTCATTACATCTTCATCCTCCGGTGTTGATGACTGGGATGCCACAATTTGTGCTGCAATTTCATTTTCAGAGAGTTCTCCATAGCATGGCACATTGTCATCCAAGATTACAAACTGCTCAAAAGTAACAGGGTCAATGTCTTTGGGTGAGGGACATCTAACAGCTCTGCGAGGACTGAGAGGTCTGCAGCATCAGGCACTGCAAAGCCTGCCTTTGTGTAGCTGTTCTGTATGGATTTTGGCTTCATGTCAGGCCATGCCTGCTTCAGTAAGTGAATGGCATCCAAAACTGTTCAGCGGCTAGCAAGTTCATTGGGGTTTGTGATCTTCTCTGCGTCATAAAGTGCCAGGATACAGTCGAGCATTTGGCGTCTGTAAAGTGCTTTTAAATTCCTTATGTTGCCCTGATCCATGGGTTAGATCAGGGACATCATGTTTGGTGGCAGAAAGACAATTCTGACATTTTGAAGTGTCAGTGAGGGGTGGGCACTGCAGTTGTCTAAGAGCAGACAGATTTGTTTTCTTTTGTGCCTCATCGTGCATTCTAGGTCCTTTGCCCAGTCAGTGAATAAATCTGCCACCATCCATGCATTTTGATTGGGTCTGTAATGGACTTGGAGATGAGCAACATTAACCCCTCTTAAACAGCGTCGATTTTTATTTTTGCCGATAACAAACAGCTTCAGTTTGTCACTGCCAGTCATGTACACTCAGGAGAGCATGATAAGCCTGTCTTTTGCTTTCTTTCCCCCAAAGATTGCCTAACTTTAGAAAAATAGTGTGCCATCTGGGGTGGCATGATAAAATAAGCCAGTTTCATCAGTGTTGTACACTAGGTCAGGGCTGAACTGCTCAAGAATGGTAGGGAGGCCAGTTCGAACCCAATCATCGGATGAAGGTGCATCCTCATAATTTTTTTCACCATGCAATCTTTTTAAACACAATGTTGTGATGGGTTTTGAAATGGCAGAGACACCCGTTAGTCGGCTCAAAGTCCAGTTTGTTTAGGGAGTCAGTAGGCATATTTGCCTTGCGTAAAAGCAGAGGTCCTGACACTGGGATGTCCGTTGTTCTGGCATTTTCAAACCAAAGCAGGAGATCATCATCAGCTGTGGAATCTTTACTCTCCCATTTGCATTGCCTCTCAAGATTAGCATTGCCCTCAGACTCTGCTAGGATTCTTTCCCTGTTTCTTTGAAGCTTGCAGATTTGTGGCTGGAAGACCCCAGTGGCGAGCAACAGACGACTGAGTCATACCCAGCTTGGCAAGCATTTTTAGGGCTCCAACTTTTTTCTTTCAGAGTTAGCTCTTTGTTTCTTCTGGCTGGACTGCTCTGGCTATCATGACTCCCTGGGATCACCATTGTTGCCATTGTTTCAAGTGTGAGGATGCAGATTAGGTGTTGCATTCAGGAATGCTGTTTAAATAATCTGCAAATTACCACTTTCACACCTGAACTCAGAAGCAGTCAGCAGCAATCGATTCAAATAAACAGAGGCAAAGGATTTAATGGGCATTGCTAGGTAGCTGCTGGTCTGGTAAAGAAATGAATTACAATAAAAGCTCACTCAAAAGACCGCTGGAGGCAACAAAAAAAAATATTCAATTAAATGGTTTTATTTATGCATTTATGCAGGCTTGTTAATGAATGAAGTATAGTGATGGAATCTGGAATTTGGTACATTATTCACTTAAATGGGATATTCACTTAAACGATATTCACTTAAGTGGGCTCGACTGTACTGAGTGAACTAAAATTAATGAATGATCTGGATCTAAGGTTTAAGGACTGCAAATATGATTTGAGGGGACAGAAACGCCAACTTGTGGACTAAATCCCAAGGACTGATTTTAGGAAATATGCTTTTGTTCCCAGAGCAATAGGATTATGGAATCAGTTGCCGGGTGAAATTGTGTATGCACTGAATTTGTCCATCTTCAAGTTGAGGTTGGACACTTATTTACAAGGGGTAACCTTGGTAGCTGTCACCACTGAGCAGTGGGGACAGCAATTCTGGGCCAAGGCCTACTACTGTCCTAAACTGCAGTATTAACTCATAGTATTATAGTCCACCAGGTCATCTTTGACTAGTATCTCCATCAGTTTATACACAGTGCAGGTAAGCCTGACAGGTCTGCAGTTACTCAGTTACTCCATGCTGCTGCCCAGTTATTGGAATGGGACTGTATCCACTAACCTCCAGTATTTTGGAACTACCCGTGTCTGAATTGACCTAGTTAATAACCCTACCAGTGGTTCAGTTAGTTCTGTTGCCAGTTCCTTGAGTACCCATGGATGATTCCCATCTGGCCCCAGTGCCTTAACTGTCTTTAGAACTGCTAGCCATTTCCAAACCCTTTCACTGGCAAATACTTGCTGCCTCATCTCAGGGATCCCCCCGTACAGCTGCATTAATGCCACTCTCTGGCAGAGGCCCTCTGCCTTCCCTTGTGAATGCAGATCAGAAATAGTTGTTAAGAATGACTGTTTTCTGCTGACCCAGTAGTGCTGAGGGTTGAGGCACTAAATACCTTACCTTTCGGCATGCTGGCAAACTGGGTTTAGGAACGAGCCTGGGCCGTCGAGGGTCGGCAGGGGCGGGGAGGGATTAAACATCCAGTAGACTGCTCTCCATTCCCAGGAGGAGGGTATAGAGTCCGCATCATGCTTGAGTGACCTCTGGCATCAGTTGGGGGTAGCCAGGCACTAGTGACGTCACCAGAGTGGCACCAAGGGGAGCAGAGGTCAGAGGACGCTGGTCATCATTGCACGTCCAAGCTCCATGGGGGGGAACAGAAAAAGAGAAAACCTCCCAGTGCCTGATAGGCAAAGGTTTGACCAGTGATTGGTCCCCACACCCAATGATGGACCTTCTGGCTCTGCCTTGGTCTCTCCCCCTCAGCTCCCTGGTCACTCCATTAGACTATAGATCAAGAAACCGAGGTGTCTGCGGGCCCGTCCCGTGGGACACAGAGCCAGGTCAAGCAGCCAGGTGTGTGAGAGAGGGAGATGGTCCCACGGCCAAGAAACGGAGACTGGAGGCATCAGGCGAGAGCAAGACCGTACCTAGCGTCCTCGCTGGAGAGAGGTAAGGATCGCCGGTAAAAAAGAGGGCATAAAGAAAAGTTAAAAAAAAAAAGAATGTTTTCTGCCCATTCTTCTCAATTATGCTATCTCCCTCTGTTAGCCTAACAATTCCTCTTCCCTTTTTTCCTGATATAACTAAATAACTGTTTTTCACCTCCCTTGACTCCCTCTGAAATGCACAGATCTGTGTCTGCACCTGCTTCTCTGACCGTCCTCTTTGTTTCCCTTGTTCTCATTTGGTACTCTCCCCATTCTTCCTTCCCTTGTTTTTCCTTGTATCTGGTGAAGGCATTCATTTGGGCTCTCACTGCTTACCTGACATTTCCAGAGTACCATATTGGTCTCTTGAAACTGTTTCTTCTGATTACCATTCTCATGCAAGACGTTGTTGCCTCGAGAATGGCCCCTGTGATTACCCCATCTTTCTTCTACATCCCTGATGCTATTGGCTCCAACTAGCTTGCCGTGGATCAGCTCCTTCGTTGGACTGAAAGTTAATGGTGCGGCTACTGCAGTGGCTGATACACAGTACTGCACACATGCATGTGGGTGTATGTTACCCACCACCAGTAAAATGCATGTGGAATCCCTCCCTGTTTCCTGTGTCCTATCATCATTGGTGTCACCATCATAATCCATGCCAGCTGTTGATGTATGTACACCAGTGGAAGATATGCAGAGTGTTAGCACTGTGTACATGCATAGCATGGGCATTATGAGGCCCTGTAACAGTTCTCAGCTTCTTGTGTGTTGAGACCATCCTCCATGCCACTGACTGTTTGCTGGTTAAAAGTGTCCACTACAACATTGTTAATTGGTGCCATTTCTGGGTCCTCCTGTGGGCTGCCATAATAAGTCCCTAGCTATGCCCAATCCACTTTGTCAGTTCATAGAAACACAGAAACATAGAATGTGTCAGCAGAAAGGGACTGCTTGGCCCACCAGGTCTGACCATTTGTTTTCCTTTTCTTGCAGAGGAAGAAGGCTTAGAAAAACACTGACTGGAGTTAAAGCAAAAAAAAAACAAAACAATCCTGGTAGAAAAATAGTGTGTCGGCTCAAAACGGGCAAAATAAAAATGGACGTCCACTACTAGGATACAATAAATACTGGTGTTTATCTAATACAAAGGACACAGTAAAAAGATACAGTTTGTGTGGGTACAAAATGTGGTAGAATTGCCCCCACACACACAGCACACATCAATGCTTCACATCTCACTTGACTCTTTATCAAGACATCAGCAGCTTGACATAACCCTCCTTTTATAGCCCTTGTTTGGTAATCAAATAATTAAAACATTAATCATGCTGTGTAAAGTGGATGTCCCTACCTAGCTATTCATGATCTGTAAACACCTATCATCCTAAACACCATTAATCCATAAATATCTATTGATATACATAATACACAAGCCCTAATAACTATACCGTTCATGACATGAATGAATCCTAACAACATACTAAAAAATTACCACCTAAGGTTGCAAACATTACTATATTAAAGGCACTATCCACAGTTTTACTCAGGTCATGCATTAATTCAGAACTACTGTAACAACTTATTGAACAGATTAACATTATACTTTTCAATAAACAGTGCTTTTTAAGAAAGGGTACACGCTGGAACTGCCCATTAAGGCCTGGGAATACATCAACCCTCAATTTGTACTGCCAAAAGATCTCACGGCAAAGTAGCTTATTGTCCAGTTCTCTCCCTCTAGGGCCCATAGTTACATGTTCTAGCCATTTAAATCTGAAGCAATGTCCAGGACCAGTTTGTTTGACATGTTGTGCTAGGGCATTTTCTATTCTGCCTGCTCTAATGCATCCTAAGTGTTCTAACTTTCTTTGTTTGAACTTCCTTCCCATTTTACCCACATAATACCTGTCACATGTACAGGTGGCAACATAATAACTGCTTCTGTAGCACAAAAATAAATGATTTTATCTTGTGATTTTCACCAGTATTTGGTATGGTAAAGGTTGGTCCCACCTGTATGTGGCTGTATGCTAGGCAGTTACCAGAATTGAAGTTCCTATACGTAAGCTGGGTCCTTTTTTCTGTTCAGAAGTGGGAGAGTTATGTACCAGTAAGTCTGCCAAGTTGTTTCCTCTGTGGTAGGTGAATCTAGGTCTTTGTTGTACTAGTTCCTTTGGTTTAGGTTCTACATCCAGTATGTGCCAGTGTTTCTTCACGGTTTCTTCCAGATAGGGTACCTGTGTACTGAAAGTACTGATTAGGTTAGGGGTCATGCAGTAGATCCATTTTTTCTTTCTATTTATTTTTTTTATTTACAAGCAATTCTGGCATGTCTATGTTGTTCACTTTTTCTACATTTTTTATACATGCATCACTGTATCCCCTCGGTTGAAATCTTTGCGTCAGCTTCCCTGCACCTCTCTGTTATTCATCCTCTGTGTTGCAATTGTGTTAGATACGCACGTATTGCCCCACAGGAACGTTTTTGCCTGCATGTTTGGGGTGGCAGCTGCTGACATGTAAGATTGCATTACGATCTGTGCTTTTTTGGTGTATATACTCATAAAAAAGCCACTCTCCTCATGTTTGTGTATTATGAGGTTCAGGAACACCACCCTCTCCTAAATGGCAACCATTGTGAATTTAAGATTAGGATTTGTGTCTTCTAAGTAGTCCACAAAATTCTCCAATCCCTGCATTCACCCTTCCAAATCAAAAAGACATATAGAAAGCATCTGTAAAAGTCAAGGTTACCAAGCAAGGATTTAATTATCAATTCCAGCTTGCACACTTTCTTAAAATGCATTGTTAATTGAAAAGTATAATGATAATATGTGCAGTAAGTTGTTAGTTCTGAATTCATGCGTGACATGAGTAAAACTGTGGATAGTTTCTTTAATATAATACTATTTGTAACCTTAGGTGGTAACTTTTTAGTATTTTGTTAGGATTCATTCATGTCATGAGCAGTATAGTTATTAGGGCTTGTGAGTTATATATATCAATAGATATTTATGGATCCATTGTTTTAGGATGATAGGCATTTAGAGATCATTGAAAGCTAAGTAGGGACATCCACTTTACACTGTACGATTGATGTTTTAATTGTTTGATTACCTCACAAGGGCTATAAATGGAGAGGTATGTCAAGCTGCTGACATCTTGATAAAGTATCAAGTGAGACATGAAACATTGACGTGTGCTTTGTGGGGGTGCTACCACATTTGTTACCCACACAAACTGTATTTTTTGACTGAGCCTTTTGTATTAAACACCAGTACTTATTATGTCCTAGTAGTGGACGTTCATTTTCTTTTTGCCCATTTTGAGCAGACACAACTTTTTTATACCAGTTTTTTCTCTGCATATTCTGTCCTATCAGACCCTAATTGGTCTTTGGCGACCATCCCCCACACTTTTTATTCTCTAGTTTTCCCCTAGGTCTATCCCATGCATGTTTGAAGTGTCCCACAGCTTTTGACATTATTACCTCTTTTGGTAGGCTTCCATCCCTCTTTCAGTGAAATAGCATTTCCATGCATCCCTCTTAAATTTCCCCCCTTCTAGCTTGGATACATGTCCTCTTGTTTTGTTGCATTTTTCATTTGAAACAGGCCCCCCTTCCTGTATTCTGTTCACTCATGTGAGATACAGCACATGTAGGTCTCTATCATGCAACCTCTCACCTTTCTCTCCTCCAGGGTGTACATACTGAGATGTCTGAGTCTCTCATCGTACAGTTCCTTATTTAATCCATGTACCATTTTAGTTGCCTTCTACCCTGTCCCTGTCTTTTATGAGATGCAGCCTCCAGAACTGTACACAATATTCCAGGTATGGTCCCACCAATGATCTATACAGTGGCAATATAACCTACTTCCTACTGCTTGTGGCACATGTCCCTATGCACCCTTTATGCTTTCACTACATTCTGCAAGTCTTGCCACTTGTGTTTTATCATTGGAATTGTGTGGGATGTGTTCAGTTGACATTATTGGAATTCTGTATACAGTACTAACCAACAACATGTGCTTGTGTGCTAGCATTCCATTCTGTGCCCTTAGCTGTACATGGTTGCATAGTTCACACACCTCTGTGAGTATGATGGACATCTCCTCCACCATGAAATTCAATGTCTATCACAAGTGGTGGAGGCCAACGATGCCTCCACATCCCATCTCACATCCCATGCATCCACACTTGCTTGACCAGGTTGTTCCATTGATGGTTTCTGTGTCATGGCATTCCCACGCTGGCCAGTGACTGTAGTGTGTTGCTACATGCCCATGGCATCCACAGTGAACATTTGCATATTACAGACTTGGACTGCAACATCTGATTTGATGGGAGTGTCACATGGCACTGGCTGTTTCACATGGCTCCCTGTCCCATTCATTGCCCACACCTCTGCATTGCCATTTACACATGTTGGCAACCCCTACAGCAGCTGTGGATAGTGCCTTCTTCACAGGTGCTGTGCATTGTGGGACTGATCACCTACTTGTTCAGGATGAATCCACACATTTCTGTGGATTGAGCCAAAAATTCAGGAAGGTCACCTCCTTTGTAGGCGTATTGACCCTTTGTGTCTGGAATGACTCCTGGAACACCTCAACAAGCATCTGATACCTGATACTTACTGGTACTGGAATCCTCCAGTCCACATGTGGCAAATTTAAGTCACCTATTAAAAGCACCTCCCCCTTGCTTTTCTGCCCTTGTAATTTCAACCCTAGTTTTCTGTCAAGTGTCTCTTTCTGTGATAGTGATCTATATATCTTTCCCATCATGATGTTCTGCTTCCATTTTAGGTACCTAAACCCATACTGTCTCTATACTACTGCCCTCCTCACTGTTCCTGACCCCCATGGTTTTATACCCTCTCTGAAATATATTTTGATGTGCTTATGCAACTGAGTGAGATAATATGAGATAATGTTTGTCTAACTTGATTTGCTTTGTGGCTTTCCACTTCTCTATCCATGGGATATATCGCCCTGTAGGGGTATGATGCAAGGAACCCTAAAGGAGGGTTCCCCCCCACAGGTGCCAGGAATGAATGCGTCAGCTAAAGGTAGGTTAGGAAGAAGCCCATGGGGAAGAGAGACAAGTCACTGGAGGAGGAGGGGTGGATGGTGGGCAATGAAAATGAATCCTGGCAAAGCCCAGGATGTTGAGACCTTTTAAGCTCAATGAGGGAGTGACATTGCTGCTCTGCCCATCGAACCTTGGGCTTAAAGCCCTCCCATTCAATGTGCTTATGCAACTGAATGAGACAATATGAGATGATGCTTGTGTAACTTGATTTGCTTTGTGGCTTTCCACCTCTTTATCTGTGGGATATACCACCCTGTAGGGGCTCGACACAAGGAACCCTAAAGGAGGGTTCCCCCCTTACAGGTACAGAGAATTAATGTGCCAACTAAATGTAGGTTAGGAGGAAGCCCAAAAAAGAATACCCAAAGATGTCAAACTTCAAAGAGATGAGGATGATGTATGAATTCTGTGAAGAGGAGGGCTGACTTCCCAAGGAAAGAGGGGAAAGCTGGGCCACCATCTGCCTCCATCCAATAGTGGAACCTAACTAACTAATGAGAAGAAAGCACTAACTTTAACTAATATTATGACCATTGGCACAGAGGAGAGGAAAAACCCCCTTTGAGGAGGAAACCTCTGAGGATCCAAAGCCTAGGTCGCCTTCCTTCCAGGCTGACAACATTTGATTTGAGAACATATGTTGGTAAAGAGAATGGTTCATAGATGAGGGATATAAGTAGGGATAATGATGATGGTATGGGAAAAAACTCCAAAGAAGCACAGATTAAATAAGGAACATGGAGTTCCAGGGACCCAAGGAGGGTATGCTCGAGTAGTCAATGAGAGATAGTAGATCAGAGGAGCAAGGATGGGAGGGAGTAAATCCATGTATGAGTCAGAGGAGCAAGGGGTATCCAGATGTGCTTATGAGGAGATTCCAGATGTGTTGATGAGGAGACAGATGATAATGCAGACTGGCTTGATTGAGCGATGCACTTGATTGAGTGATGTGAGTGAGCAGACACTGAGACTGAAGAGGCATGCTTGATTATGTGATGTAAATGATTAGACTCTGAATGATTAGACCCTGAGGTTGTAGTCGATGAGGTAGTATGGAATTAAATTATAGGAATGTTCAAGTAAACGATATAAATAGATAAACCTTGAGGTAATGCTGAGTGAATGATGACTGGATTTATGAACTTGATATGACTGGAGTTATGAACACGATACATTTGGCAGGATGGTCGCGGTTGATAGGTGGCATAGGAGTTATGCTAGGTACACCCAAGAGAATATTGATAGCAGGCCATGAGTGGAGTGAATCCTGGATAGCTGGTACAAAATTGGAAGAGGAGAAGACAGGAATGAACTTGAAAATGAACTTGTATGAGGAAGTAAAGGAAGTAGGCTCCTCAAAAGGAGGTAGACTCTGAGGCCAAGAAGGGAGATCTAGAACCAGAGTCAACTCAGGTTGAGCGATCGAGGATCAAAACTAGATGAGGTATGAGGTGGAGGGAGCAAAATTGGACGATGTATGAGGAGGAGTGAAGCAAAGAGCGGAGTGAAGCCATGATGGTTGGTACTGGAAAAGGCACTAGGACAAGGAAGGTAAAATGAGGAAATGTATAAGGTACAATGAGGGATGAAAGCCATGGAGGCTGGTACAGGAAAACTAGGTATGAAAGGACAAAGGACGGAGGGTGGTCAATGGGGTAGCATAATACCCAGCCGATACAGGATGAGAACATCATTAGGGCTAGCTGGATGAGGCAGCACGCAGGCCAGGTTCAATGGAAGGCCAGATGGAGTCAGCCATAGATGGCCCAATGATGTGAACAGCAGAGCAAGCTAATAGAAAAACTGTGGAATGATAAGATATAGAAGCCATTACTGGAGTGAATCCTTGACGGCTGATGATGGATGGAATCACTAACCTGATACATGTGGTGTGAAGGCCGTGGATTGATGAGGCGGGCATGTGAGTAATGAGAGTTATGCCCAAAAAAGAAATATTGAATGCAGTCTATGATGGGAAGGAGACCCTGATACCGAGGTTGATGAGGTAGCACAGGAGGTCGTCGAGAGAGCCGAGGAGAGGGAGCAGAACAAGACAACAAACTCAGCAAAATGAGATGTCACTTGCAACATAGAAAAGTATGTAATAAACAATTCAATACACAATGTAATGGAAAACACATAGGATGAGGCAGGCAGTAGCAAGCACATACAGACCTAGTTTAGAGAACAGGAAGCAGATCAAGACTTGCAGCTGAGATAGGCCGTATATGACTTCAGTCAGGGCAGGAAAATGGTATCAACACAACAGACTTTCCCAGCCTAAGCATGTGAGCCGTCAGAGGATGGGTTCCACAAGAGTAACAGCAAACTCAGGCAGACACTCTCCCAGTTTTGACCCTGTGAGAAAGCTGGGCAAAATTCGAATCAGGAAGACAATAACCCAAAATGCAGTTCTGGGCTAATAGCAGGGATGAGAAAGGCACCCGCCCCTATGAGAGGCTGAGGAACAGCATGAGCAGGACATGCACCCTGCCAGCAAGGGGTGGGTATAGGTTTAGCTATTTCCATTGCTGAATGTTTTGATTATTTCTTTTTGCCTGCTTTCTACCTCTTGGTCCCACTGTCGTGAGGACACAGCAGGCAACTTTTGCAATCAGAGGTTTCCAACCAGGACATACTGAATTTCAAGTCGATGTGCTGGAAAGCTACAATGCACCAGGAAGATTCTCCCCCAGAATGACGGAACCGCATAGTGCAAGGCATCATGAATCACACCACAGCAAGCGTGCTAGCACAGTGGAGATGTGCTGTGGAGAAAAGAAGCCACAGGACTGAGGCACCAGATCAAGTGAGAGCAAACCACACTGTGGGGAAGCTGCAGCATGGAGTGGCCGAAAGCAGGGCCATCCACAAGAATGGGATGCAGAGAGACTGGCCACTGAGTGTCCAGGCGGGTAAGCAGGAGGAAAAAACGCAGCCAAGAAGGCTGGATGGGAGAAGCAATTCAGGGGAAATAGAGCACTGGGGAATGGCAGCACAACCAGGAGTGCAGAGCAGCAGATGATACAGTGATAAAGAAATACAGGTCAATTGCAGGCAATGACAGACCGGAATGCACCAAATTGCTCCATGCAAGCCAATGCTCACCGGAGTGAGGCAACGGGCGGTCCCCATGAAAACTAATGGAGCATGGCGAGGTAAGGAAGGGAGAGCGAGGAGTTGCAGCAGAAGCAGGGAGCCAGGCACTGAACACTCACACAGGAGTGGAAGCAGGACACCGGAAGCACCAGCAGTGCAGTGGGGAGGAGAGGACACGGGGGGGGGAGAGCAGTGCTGAAGGAGAGGAGATGACCGCGGATCGAGCGGCATAGATAGAAAAGGAGTGGGATGACAATCCAGAAGTGGAGAGAAAGATATGGGGCAGCAGGAGGCACCAGGATGAAACAAGAGATGAGGGAACGAAACAGAGTGAGAGAGAGAGAGAACAGTCGATGGAGCCTCCGGCTGCAACAAAAAAGAATCCTGGCAAAGCCCAGGATGTTGTGACCTTGTAAGCTAGATGAGGAAGTGATGCTGTTGCTCCGCCCATCGAACCTCAGGCTTAAAGTCCTCCAAGTCCTCTACCCCTCTCCCCATACCCCTGTCTCTCCCAAACAATATAAACCCTGGGATGGCCACATCCTAGTTGTGGTATTGTGTGGCCTATGTTTCTGTTATCACTATTAGGTTTTAACTTGTTTCTGGCACCACTGCCTGCATGTCAGTTGTTTTGTCCCCTATCTCTAGACGTTTGTGCACATAACCCTGTATGTCTCTTACTTTCCTCCTCCGCTTAACATCCTATCCCCCATCTTCCCCTTGCCCTCATTGTTTGCCCCTCTTACTGCCCCTACCTCTCCTCTCATTCATTCCCAGCTGTTTCTGCATCTTCATCACAACTTGTTTTATTACCCCTTTGTTGCCTCCCTGCCTCCTCCCTGTTCCCTCCCTCTTTCTACTACAGTAGCACTGGAGTGATCTACAGACCTCCAGCACAGAGGGAGGAATTTGATGAGGTACTGGTGGAAGCCATTGGCAAGGTGGCATAAAAGGGGGAGGTGCTGCTGATGGGGGACTTCAACTGGTCAGTTGTGAATTGAAGCCTCCCAGCAGAGGCTTCATCTAGAAGCAGGAACATCCTGGAATCTCTGCAGGGGCATTCCTCAGGCAACTAATCAATGAGGGGAAAGAAAATGCTGGCACTACTTAGCTGTCACTTTAAAATACTTTTTATTCAAAACTGTTAAAACAACAAACTCACCATATAACAGACAGGGTTGCTTGCAAGAAACCCTGAATGGTTTTGCTTCTACTGCATCATCAGAGGGATAACACACAGGTAAATAGCAATGATTTCAAATAGATCTGCTTATTGTGACAGTACACCATTAAAAACAATCAATGTGCACACTATATTAAAACAACTCATTCACACTGTTATCCACACAGTTTAATGTGAAGTGTATGATATAATATAAACTACGTCACACAGCTATTTAAGGACATCTAATCACTATAGCAGTTACAAGAGAGATCTCAAAAATTTGAAAAATTAATTATTCCAATCCTTGGAGTCCAGTCAGTAATCCTAATGCAAGTTGAATGGATCTTCTCTGCAACATTCTGAAATAGAAATCAGGGGAGATGGCAGGAAGTACTTCTTCATAGACAAAGTGGTGGATTCCTGGAACATCTTATCAGTGGAGGTGGTGGGTACAAAAACAGTGGTGGGGTTCAAGAATGCATGGGATAAAACCCAAACAAATAATAGTGGAAAGGAAGGGGGAGGGAGAAAGACCTGTAGATCAGGCACTGTGTGACGTAATAGTGTAGGTAGGGAGAAATGGACCAACTGGATGGCCCAAGAGGTCCTTTTCTGCTGTCAAATTCTGTTTCTATGTTTCACTGGAAAGACCACCCCAGCTTCCCTGTTTTGAGTAGTTAGAACTATCAATAACTTATCTGCCTCCTGCTCTACCAGCAATATATTTTGAAACTTGTGCCCTAGCATTCTGGCGTCCTCCTTAGTGTGGTGTAGGCCATCCCATGTTTATAGTCTCCAGGTATGGCCGTCGCATGTGTACTCCAATCTTGTCAGCACTACTCCTTCAGTCAGGAACTGAAATGAGCGATCAGGAAAATCCTCCCTTAGTCAGAACTGGTAAGACCTCAGAGAAGAATACTGAGGTCACTATTAGCTTGAGCATACCTCCAAGCTTCATATATCTACCTTTCACCTCCCATTAGTGTCTGCAAGGCAGGTCATTAGCCCCTAGGTGAACAATGTCACTTTTTTCCACCATGCCCCTGGCAATTCTTTCTGCCCACTGTGCATCTGTCTTGGTGATGCCCCTGTGAAGGCACCTGATGATCTTACCAACCTGGTCCCCCACACATACTGCCACTTCTGTCCCCCAAATGATTATTTTTTCTATTAATAAGTATCTAGCCTTCTTTTTCCCATTGGACTCTGCGCTCATCTTAGGTGTCTCCCTAGGGATAGACCTGGTACCCTGAGACACAACAATTTCTGGTCTCCATTTTGGGGGTAATGGACCTACCAAATTCCATAGAGGAGTGGACAGGTTAATAGTTATGTTAGTTCTGATAAACCAACAGGTTAACTGTCAATTCTGCAGTAACCCACCCCTGCCCGAGTCTGCAGGTTTCCTGTTCCTGAAGAGCTTTCATCTATCAGAACTGCAAAAATATTATAGGAAATGAAGCAATCTGCATGTCCAACAGCATTCTAAAAGAGTTAAGTCAATAGCTGGAAACACACATTCAATAAAACAATTACATTTTAACTACAAAAAAAAATATCTCAAAAAAACACAAAAAAGCTAAAGGATGACCCAACTCCTGATCATTTGTAAATGATTAGAACTTTGTATGGCTATGTTTGAAACACTTTGAGCATCAACATAATGAGGGGCTGGGGGGAAGGAAGGAAGGAAGGAAGGAAGGAAGGAAGGAAGGAAGGAAGTCCACTGAGTTCTTTCTCCCACAGACTTAGTGAGAATACTATGTCACCCCCTTTTCTTCAAGGTACTTTACTTGTCAAGTTTAAGCTTCAAGACAGAAACAATATCAACTGACACCACTGAAGCCTATGCCAAGTAGTCAGCACTCATTCTGTGAAGTAAACCTTTCTAACATAGTATTTCCATTGATTCTTCCTCCATTTAAAGACACTGAGTGCCCCCTCATCCTCTCATCCGTGTACATTTTGAAAACTTGCATTTAGTCTAATTGTGTTATCCCTTTCAGATATTTAACAACTGCTTTTCCATGGAAAACAGCTAACAGTTCTGCCAGTTGGTCCTCATGACCCATGTTTCCACAGCCTTTCACAACTTTGGCCATTTTTCTTTGAAAAGTCTCAGTCTTATCACTATCCTTCCTCAGAGATGTGCACGAGAATTGTACACTATACTCAGGATGAGGTCTGACCCATCTTTTGTACAGGGACATTATGACATCTCTTGATTGGCGTATGCAGTTTCTCCTCATGTGCACCACGATTTTATTTGCTTTTCTAGTTTCTGCCCCTACACTTTTGCCTCTCATTGAAAGCTGTTTCTAATCCTGATACCAAGGTCCTTCTCCTACTGAGGAAAGCTACTTCAATGCTACTTCATTCAATCACAAAACTACACTGCCAACAAAAACAACCCATACCTTGTTTAGTGCTAGGCTAAGTGATTCTGATATCACAGTCTGAGGGTATGTAATCCATATTCAGGACTCTAGTACATCCAGGGGTGGTTGTGCTGTTTGTGCCAATCTCAGTGTGTCAATTGTGAGATCATAAACTTGTCCTCTCTCCTCTCCTGCCATGAAATACTCATCTGCAAGATCTCTTTCTCTCCTGTCTCAGCATCTTCATTCACAGTATCTACAGTTGTAGCCATAGGTACATTAAACTATTTCCAGATATTTTGTGATATATCTAAAGGAATTTTCCAGACAACAAATCACTTTTTAAATAAATTATATATGGGTCTTAGCCTTCATTTGATAGTGATTGAACACATGTAGTTGGAGAACAGTGATACAAACCGCATAAATAATATTTGAACAATATTTGTTTTGGGTCAAAACTTACCTTGTGGTATGATACTGCTGAATAACTTTTCTTGGCAATTGCCAGCAGTCAGAACAGTGTCACAGGAAGCCAATGAAAAAAGTCACAGGAAAGCAAAAGAGATGCCAGCTGTGAGAAAATACACATGGTCATGGAAGGAAAAACTGAAGAAGCCTACCCTCTCTTGCTTAAAGGTTAAAATTGATAGCCTCGGCAAGTCAGTAGCCCTTCTGGATAACACTTATGTCCAGACTTGACTTGGTGGAGATTAAAGTGAAGAAATGCAGATCTTAATTGAAGAGTTGGCCACAACATTTATCAGGCAAAGCAAGCAACTGCCAAGCTGATAAAAGAACTAGTTTCTCCATATCCAACTGGAGACCCTGGAAAATCAGATTCAGGCTTCTGACATCACAATAATTAGGCTCCCAGAAAGCATAAAGGGAGATTCCCTTTATCTTTTTATGCTGACTGGCTTCCTACAGGTGTGGTGATAGATCCAGAGCATGAGCTGACACACATTGAGAAGACATATAGAATAGAATAACACCCCATTATAATGTCCCTGCTTTGGATGCCCTATGTACAGGCTTGGTTATTATGTCAGGAGTTAGGGAGGGAAACCAAATCATGCAACTGGACAGAGGAAAAAAAAGTACGTGTGAGGGTACCATGGTTACTATACTTGGTACTATACCAAGTGTTAGACTGAAGAAGGCTATTGCCCATTTTGCCATCCCACCACCATAGTGGGGCCTCTGTATACCATTTTCTGGAAGGCAGTATCTATCCAGTTTTGCCTTAAATATGGATATTGTATCCGATTACACAATCTCCGTAAGTAGTACATTCCATAGTTCACTAGCTTTCTGGGTAAAGAACCCTCTTGTGTCATTTTTTCTTTAGTTTCAATTTAAATTTTTTTTAGTGTGGCACCATAGGTTGACTTCCTTGTGTTTATATTCTATCCCCTAAACTCTCCATTAGTTCATTATCTTGTGTATCTGTAGCATGTTACCTTTATTGCTCCTGTTTTTTAGAGTATGAAGTTCCAGTTTGTTTAATCTTTCCTGATAAGAACAATCTCTCAATCTAGTTATCAGTTTTGTTGCCCTGTGTGTCACCTTCTTTGTATTGTCTATGCCTGTTCTGAGGTATGGACTCCATAGTGATGAGCAGTAACCTAGGTGTTGCCTTATGTATGTTTTATAAAGTGGCATTATGCATTGTGCATGTCTACTTATAAATTATTTCTTAATACATCCAAATAATCTTTCGGCTGTCACAACTATTTTATTATGATTGCTGAAGTTTAGATCTTCCTTGACTAATATTCCAAGATCTTTTTCACTGTTCACTTCCTTTAGGGTAATTCCATTTTGTTGGTATTTTTGATAACGGTTTCCCATTCTCAAATGCATAACAACACATGTCGCTACTTAATGACATACCATTATTGAGTGCCCATTCCTCAATAATATTCAGGCCATTTTCTATTTTGTTAATATTTTCATTTGTAATCACTTGGGCCACCTAATTTGATATCATTGGCAAATCTGACAAGCCAATTATTCACCTCTTTGCTTAGATCACTGCTGTATAACACAAACAATACTGACCCCAGAAGTGACCCCAGGGAACCCCACTGATGCCTTCTCCTAATTCCAATAGTATCCCTCTTATTTTCAACCTCTGAGTTCTATAATAGAACCAGTTGGTTATCCACCTGATAAGTTTATTGTCTTTACACAATGATTTTAGTTTTTCAATTATGATACTTTGTCAAAAGTTTTTGAAACTTTAAATAAATTATGTCTGTCAGAATGGGTGTGTTCAATCTTTTTTTTATCTTTTTATAAAAGACTAAAGTATTGGAAGTGCAAGACTTATTTTTCCTAAAGCCATGCCGTTTTTTTTCAGTTACATTTTTGATATTAATCTGTGTGCTAGTTTTTCCTTTAATATGGTTTCCATTAGTTTTCCCAAGACTGACATCAGACTAATCGACCTGTAGTTTGATGTACTAACTCCATCACCCCTTTTAAATATGGAGACAATGATTGCTGTTGTCCAGTCTCCAGGCACCTCTCTTGTTTCAAATGATTTATTATATAGTGCTGTTATTGGTTCTGTCAACCAATCACCAATTTCTCTTAGAAGTTTAGGGTGTCACATGTCTGGACCTGCAGATTTATTGGTCTTGATTTTGTCTATTGGTTTCTTGACTTCTGTTTTATTTATGTGTTGGTAATGTACTCAAGATTCAAATGAAGGTCCTTTGTTTTCAGTGTTTGAAACACAATTTGCAAGAAGTGTGTTATGATTTATCAAAACTGAGCAGAAATATTGGTTAAACACCTCTGCTAATATATGTTTTTTTAATCTCCTGTTTATTTTCTTCCAGTAGTCATATTGTTTTAGCTTTTAATCTGTTACTATTAATGTAAGCATATAATGAGTTCCCATTATCTTTAATGTCTGCTATTTTGAATTCTAACTTCTTTTCCTTATCATGTATTTACTTTTTGTGATTAATTTCTATATCCATCTGTATTCAATTGTGTTGGTTCCTTTTCCATGGCATTGTATGCTGACCTTTTTTGTAGTTGTTTTTTTTTCACCTTGTGTGTACACCATTGTGATATTTCAGCTCTATTATTACTGAGTGGTTTCTTTGGCATGTACACCTCTAATTCAAGTCTTTTGTCTTTGAGTATAAACCAGAATTGTTCTACCCGTGTTTTCAGATATTTGCTTCCAATCCCAATCTTATATTTCTTCCATAATTGTGTTGAAATTTGATTTGTTATAATTTTTTATAATTGTATGTCTCTTTACCATTGACATTTTTGCTAGTAATGAGAAATGGAATATGTTGTGATTGTTATTCCTTGAGGTTTCTAGTATCTGTATATTTCTAATACCATCTGTTCTACCTGTAATAATCAGATCTGAAACATTGTTCCCACTTGTAGGGGTGTTGTCCATCACCTTTGGCTCATAATTTAACAACATATTCAGTTACTGTTGCTGTTTTATATTGGATACTGTCAGATCTGACCAGCTAATACCTGTGAGGTTGAGGTGACACATTAATAGGATATTCCCTTTATTAACAACCTCTGCATACTGTTTATTAATTTATTATGATCTTGTTTGTTAGTATCTGGGGGAATAGCAGAACCCTACTGTTACCTTTTTACACCCATATTTCATTATTTCTGCCCTTAGTACAGTAGCTCGTTATTTCTGTGTGGTGTGCACTATTTCTTCATACCATTGCTACCAATAACATTTTTGATGTACAATGCCAGACCACCACCTCTTCTCCCAGCTCTATCATTTTGGTATATCTGATTCTTGTTTTCCTGGACATGCTTTCGGTGATGTAGCAGTGCTGCAAGCAATTTAATGCTGTGCACAGCCTGCTACAGAGGCATAGCATAATGCACACTTTGCTTTTGACAGAGCATAGCTAAATAATGTAGGAAGACCATTTATTCATCTTTACACATACAAAAGACAGTGGCTGATGGGTCAAAATGATGGAAGAGGCTGTGATATGTCATTCCAAGTAGGACTTGTCAGAAATAGATATGCAGACAGTACAAACTACCTATTTTCTGATTTCAGGGGATGTCCTGTGGTGAGGAATATGACTGCAGAACACATCTGTTACTGCCTCATGGGTCACAATGCTTGGAGAATATTTAGACTTATGCAAAACAGGACAGCATTGTGTGTTTGCACAGTCTCTAATTTTAACACATGAGCACATGGGCAAGATGATGCTGCTCTACCTTATGGATACTTTTCCCATTTCAGTTTGTGAATACAATTTGTCCTCACAGCTGTTTCCTACATGGCAGCCATGAGACATACGTTATCCAATAACTAACCCCATTGTGGTATCTGATGGTGGACTCCTCACTTAAATGTACTTTCAAGCTTTGTTGTGGGAACCATAAACTTAATCATAAATAAGACAGTTAAACATTTTCTTGTTAAATGATGGTTTAGTTAATTCATATTCCAGGTTTAAACTGCAGAGTTCATACTTTTTCATTTCTTAAGAGCAGTACTAGATGTTTATTGCGTTCTTCATCATTACAGTTACAGCACATTGAGTGCTTTAACAAGTCAGTCACACTGAAGGGGCCACTCTGTTTGATAATGCCAGGTTTAACATTTTTAAATTACTGTCACATTTTTTTTACATGTCCCCAGCTATTAGATGCACCTCAGCTACTATTATATTTGAATGTGCTGTTAATGTACAGTATAATGGATAATACCCAAAATCAAGTAACTTCTGTTCACAGCTGGGCTATATTACTATACGGCAGCTCTAGTAGGCCGTGCCTGGTACTATGCATCATTCATGTGTGTATTGTTCTCATACATCTGTGTTACAGTTGCTCGGATTCTGGGGAACAGATTTGGATTACAGGATTCTAACATTGTATTTAGAATTAGGATTTTTAGAATTGTGGTCAGAAAATCCTAATTCCAAATTGTAAGACTAAAACCAGTTTTAACATAGATATTTATGATTTGAGTTTCCAAATCAGATTCTGAATCAGATTTTGAGATCCATTTCAGAATCAGATAGGAAAGAGAATTGGAAACTCCTAAATTCCTAAACAGTCATATCCGATCAGAATTGGTCAGTTCAGAACATCCCTAATCTATATGTTGTTTAATGTATAAAACTAAAATAAACTGTTATTTAAAAATAATTTACTACAAGTTTGAACTTGACATTAATACTGTAACTTTGGATTGTTTGTGGCCCAAACGGCTAGCACAGAGTCAAACAGTAAAACAGATAATGAATCCTTGATAAGGAAATCTATCCTGAACATTTAGCGAAGAGCAGATGTACCCCCAAAACAGGTGACTCCCCAGATAATGAAGAAATCTGCTAGAACTTGCACAGTTTGGCCAAGGCCCATTCCAAGCTACTCTATTTGTGATTCAGCATGTGTTAAAGGCAGTGTATTAAAATATATGTATTCTGGCATACTTGAACTCCAAACTATTTTACTGTATTTGTAATCTAACCTAATGCTTTCAAATGTATTGTAGAATGCAATATACAATGGCTATTATATCACTAATGTTTAATGCCTAGTGTAATAGCCTTATGGAAACAGTAGCAAAATGAATACATTTCCACTTATAGACTCTTTACAAACATTTTATATTAGTCTACTGTCTATACAATGCACTATGGAGTTGCTGTCATGTTAAACATTTTGTAAGATGGGCAGTTTGGAATTGATAGCTTTGTTTTAGTACAACTGTACTTAGAGAGTTCATGGCCCACATGAAATCCTCTTGTGTTGTAGATTTTTATTCAAGCTCGCATAGTGAGGTTTAACTTTTGAAGGTCATCTTGGGGCTTGACAATTCCCTCCCCCAACCTCATTTGGGTTTTGTTTTAAAAGGCTTGCTCAAGATCTGATCACTCCCCCCTTCTCATTGCATAGGTTTGCTTTTAAAGACCCACAGAGGGCACAGTGACTCGATATTACTCCTGAAAGGCATGGCACATCATTTAAAGACATGCTCAATTCTAAGTGATGCAAAATGTTTCATCCTCCATTTACTCTAGTTCTTAAACAGTGGGTAAAGAAAAAAAAAAAGAAAGGACATATTGGCAAAGAAAGTGTCAATACCCTTTAATGAGTTATTTTTTTTTTTAGTTGTTTATCTGGGAGTAGCACACTAAGCTGAAAGCTTTTTTACAGGTGCAACCTGGTAGCACAGGGAAGTTACATGACTTGCTCAGGGTCACACAGTATGCAAGTGGAAGCTGCGAGATTCAAACCCAGGTCTGGTCTGCTGGATGTTACTAGATTTGTAGCACAGAGCCTTAAACCACTGTGCTATACTATGATTATGATCATACTATGATATATTATGTATGTATGGTTGCATATATTTTGAAAATTTAATAAAAAACTGAATTAAAAAAAGAGTGCCATTACTTGCCTTCCTTGAGGGACTGATAAATGACATTTTGAGTTCCATCATGGAGGGGTTATCCTAATATATTTTTTGCTCGGAGGCAACAGACTGGATGTCATATGCAACAAGTACAGTATGCACAATTCTTAACAGAAAGTAGGTTAAAAATAAATGTGTTATTTATAATTAATTTAGAGGAAAGTGTTATTAATTGAACATGCAGTGGTCTAGTTCAGAATATGCAGTTTATTTTTACCTACCAATGGGGGAAGCACCACTTGTGCTTGACAGAAACTTCGCCCACCTGCCGCACAGCAATGGCACAATACCAACACTAGTATTGAGCCGGCATGAAAGAGAGTGTTTTTTTGCAGGGGCTACACCCCCTGCATTTCAATATACTCAACTCCAGGTTGAAGTTATTCCCAGGAGGGGGCAGAATACTGGGAGAAGCCGAGTTGGTGAAAACAGACCATTACAGCGACTGTCGCTGTAATGATCTGTTTTCGGGTTTCGCTGTCGTGATGTCACTCTCGAGTGTGCCACTGCCATTAGGGGTTGGCTTATCAGAACTAACATAACTATTGGAAGTCATTCATTAGTTATGACTCTGACTCCCTTATTTGTGGCAATAAATCACATATTCTGTGTCACACTATTTTATATTTCAAATATACTGGTAAGACAGTATATACACGAAATAACTCATGACGGTGTTCTGCTGTATGGAAATATACACATATTATGAGTGGTTGGTAGGTACGAGGCACAGCCAACTATTGTCAGGTAGGTGAGTTCTTTTTTTTTCCCATTGAGATTTTTAGCCCCATGACTAAGGGCAACTTTTCAGCCCTGTTTCTGCCTCTTCTAACTGGTGACTGTCTCCATTGGTTCTCACCTGATAAGACAAGTTCACCCACAGGTTTCCTACAATGGTGGGGCCAGAGGAGGGCAGTTTTTCTCTAGAAATCTATTTGGTATGGAGAAGAGTTCTGGTCACAGTGTAGATTGGGAGGGGTGAACTGCACCTCTTTAGGCCCCATCATTGATTTTCCATTTTTTCTTTTCCTTCTACCAGCAGTACACATATGTGCACATGTGGAAGCACACACACATCTTGTACTTGTGGACTTCCCATTATACCACATAAATCTGCACTGTCACCAGGCCTTCACCTGGTGGAAGTCTAAGGCCAGGCTGACTGGCCTCCACACCCTGGGAGAGGGGAGACATCCATCAGATGCTTGATTCTCTCACACCCCGGCCAACCATCAGCAACCTGAGCTCACTCTGAACTTGGGTCACCTGCAAGGCAGGAATGTAAAGTATCCAGTGCCTCAGACCTCCATGCCACCACTTTTGAAGATAAGTGTGTTATTACTTTATACATTTTGTTTTGTAAAACATTAAAAAGCAGCACTGCAGTTCAAGATGTTCTTTTACAAACATGATGTTTCATCTACTAAAATTTACTGGAGAATACTTTTTTATTATCAGATTTTCTTTTCAGGCTTTATAGCACATCTTGGTAGTTCATGTAAAATGTCTACATAAAAAGAGTTTACCTGTACCCACCTGACCTCATAGTGTTGTTTCTTATAACATAATAGTACTTACCATGATGACAAACAGTGGTGTAACAAATAACTAGTATAAAGGTCAGTTGGAGACTGAAAGATGCCTTTGAAAGACTCAGTGAAACAAGCACCAAATTATTTGAAATGTTTAGTAGAACAAAAACAGAAGCAAGGAAAACAAAACTATTAAAGTTAAACACTACTGTTGTAAATCTAATAGTTTTAAGCTTTTCATTTTAGTAGACAGCCACACTTTAGGCCACCACTATTGCAAAATACTCCCACTGTGTGATTAAATAGCCCCCTACCCAGATTGTTGTCTCCAGCCTTTACCTTCATTTTAAAATGCCTATTGACCTTAATCCACCAGCTCAGGGACCCATTCAACAGGAGGTGAGTGGGGAAACTGTGTCCTCTTTAATGCCAGTCAAGCACATAATGAAGAGAAACTTACAGCTTGGGTTAGACTTGAATTCAAAGAGACAGTTACCATAAAAGCATATTCCATAGTTGTAATGGAAACTCATCTATTAATGCCACCTCTACCATATTCATCTCTGCCATTACCTGGAAGTTCCTTCAGTATATGAAAAACACATAGTGAACCGGATGTTGTAATGCCACCACCCTGGTTGAGGAGTACCATGATGTGGTAGATGAAGATTTCAGGAAGTTTAAAATAATGGTGGGGGGGGGTCACAGGTGAAGAATTATGGAGGCTCTGGAAATGGATTATTCTAAAACATTATGCTTCTCCAAAACCTGGCAGCTTTCTTATTCAATCTACTATTTGGAATATATATGTTATGAAAAGATACATGAACTGATGAAATACAAGAACATAATTCCATCTTTGGGTTATGTGACATTTCAGAAACACTTAAGCTTAGCTATAATGGCTTATAATATGTCACAGAACACTGAGATGGCAGCCCCTCTATTCTTCTATGTGTACTGTCTCCACTGAAATGGAATTCAAGTTTTATATTTAGAACACAAGTGCCCAGTCTGATTTCAGCTTTGAGCCATGTAAGCTGGGGTGTTTATTCATTGAGTTGCATCTGCAACTATTTATCTTTTGAAAGCTGACTGGCATTTTAAATTAGAGCTTCACCTGTTAACGTTTGTGCTGAGAGGCACACTGGCAGCTTTTGTTGAAACAAAGGCCCATGTCAGTCAGCATTTGTTCGAAGAGAACAGAGGCTACGCTTTCATGTTATTTAGACTAGTAGCCTTGTAGAAACTGGATGTACTGTAAATGGCAGCATTGTGTTTTAGTGAGCACAGGCATATTGGTAACATTTCTGAAGGCTTCTAAAGAGAGTGACATCTTTTCATTTCAAAAACAATTAGATTCAGGAAATAAGAGAGCTGTCATTCTAACTTTCTATATATCCATCTATCAATGAGAAACAGTAATATAAATCTTTGATTTCCCTTAGGTTGGAATTTAATATAGCAGATGAAGAGCTGGAACATTTTTAAAATGCAGGTTTTTATTGTAGTTATTGGTAGTAGTGTTGGTGAGAGGTGGTGGGGGGGGGGGCAGGACTTTCCCTGGACCTTACTGAAAAACTAAAATTTAGTTAATTGGTGAAATATTCTAGTAAATCAAGTATACCCCTGCACATGATGCAGTAATATAATACATAGTAAAGGTTTAAATAAAACATTTAAGCTGGCCTGTCAGCACAGTGGTAGCGGGATCATGCATGACACTGGTGACCTGGGTTCAGGAACTGTGCCAGATCAAGAGGGACTGGCTGGGAGAGAATGACTGAGCATCTCAGTGAATGCTCTTTTCTACTGGGGTAGAACTGGGTGATGGTGGCAAAAGTAACTCCGCAAATTAATCCTCTAATTTAGTGCAATTTGTGGAGCACAAATCGATCTACAATGTCTGGAATTTCACCCGCAGTGTGAGGATTTTCACCCACAAATGTCAGAACTTTGCCATTCATGGGTAAAATTCCCCTGTTTGCAGGTGAAAACTTCATGATTTTGGGCAAAGTCAAAGTTGCTGAGGGTCATGAAAACTTCGCCAAGCTCCGAGAATGCAAAGTTTGTCTGCTTCACAGCAACTTCGTCCGCAAATTTACACTTTGCCCCATCTCTACTCTGGGGAGGGATGAAAGAAGCCAAGATAACCTTTATTCCTATTACCACCAAGGTGACCTAAGGTGGTGGTGCAGCCAGGAGGCTGATGTCAGGGAGTGTGAAGATGTTGCCGCCATTGCAGCGCATTCATATGCATCCTGTGAACTGCTGCAAGACATCCTTTTAAGGCAGCATCCTTAGGATGGGTTGTAAATAACTGGGAAAACTCTTTAATTAGAAGCTGGATGGTTTATGATCCTGGATTCCCACAGCTCCACATGAACTGAGCCAAGGCAACCTTTTCTACTTCCCCCTTTTGTCTGCTGGAGTTCACTGTCCTGGGGATCCACTTTTGGAGTTAAGCCACAGAGATCTGGAGAAGTGGTAAGTACTGAGAGATGACAGAATGATGGGGTTGAGGTTGCTCAGGAAGGGGATAGATGTGGTGCAACAACTGTCAGATGATGAGAATAAACAGAGGGAACAAAAGAACAAAAGACATCTCAATAGAAGAGGAAATGCATTAGGGTCATATAATATAAAGATTAGATATTTCACTATGGTCACATACAGTATGCTCTATTTGCCTTATAGAAGGCTAATAATGGACATATTTAAAACATCAAATATCTAGGGTCTGCCTCGTTCACTGTACTTGTAGAACTGCAGGCAACTGCTTGATTCAATTCTATCTATGAAAGGTTTTTTAAGTACTGTAAAAGACTGCTCCCAGGCAGATTTCCTTATATTTTACCACTCAGTATTCATTCAACAAATGACAGCTGTGTCACGATTCACTCTGTCCAAATTTAAAATATATGTTATTTGGAGACAGCAAAACATTCCTGCACTGCATGTGATCTTGCAATTTTCTGATGTAGACTGCTGCAATATGGAACAATATACTATAGTATTTTGATCATTTGGTTTTAAATAAAGAGTTATTGCTAGTCCTTCTTCATAGTATTTTACCGTATGCTTTATGATATTTGTAAGCATCTTTAATCACAAACAATATGTGCATGCATGCATTAAGAAATTATTATTAGAACAACAGTTTTAATTAAAAAAAACATTCATTTCATTATAGCATTTGGTTATTTGGGTCTTCTTGACAGTGACAAATTGGAATACAGTTACTCCTTTATAAATTAGAGTAATCCATCTTTGTAATTCAGTTTGGTTTAAGATAGTATTAATTGCTTGTATCTTAGTATCTAAAAGAGACAATGATTACATATTAAGCCTAAGTAACCATTGTGATCAAAACTGATAGGAGGAAATAACTATCACCTGAAACATTTCAAGGATTATAGACCAAATGGTTTATTCCTGATTTTGAATAGCATTTGTAAAAAGTAAGTGGCAACATGAATCAACAAATACGTAAACATTTCCTCAAATTAAAACCATGGAGGAGAGTAACAGGTCTTACGACTAGTGCAGGGCAACATTCCGTTTTATGTAGTTTTGGTGAAATTGCACCATTTCCTTGAAATCTTGTGCAATTTCACAAATTAAACCCAGTAAAAAATACAACACACTTTCAAAAGTAAAATTTTTTTTAAATCATAATCTCTAATAATGCGCAATTTTGCTTATTTTGTGCAAAAAGTCACATGACTCTGTATAATACCGTGCCATGTGGTGTTTCTTGCAAAATGGTTGAAATTGCCCAATTTTACAGATTAAGGTTTATACTGTAAAATGAGCACTTTAAAAGTGTCCAACATTTACATATTGTTGGAATACTAGCACTATGTAACCACATGGTATTTTTTTTTTGAGGGAAGGGAAGGTTTTTCCATTGATTCCTGGTTGGCTAACACTGAGCATGCTGCTATGCAGAAAAAGCTGCCAGAAGATGACCTGCAGAGCTGCAATCTAGAGCTATCTTCAGTAGAATAAACTTTTAAATCTTTAATTTTTTTATACATTTTTTTTCATTGCTGGCAGATAAGGACCGCTTGGCCCACCTAGTCTGCCCATCTCCCTACCTACAGGATAAGCTGCAGATCCTATTTAACCAACAGCCCATTTCTTCCTACCCCCCCCCACAAAAATTGCCTGATGTCTGTCCCATGCGTTCTTGAATTGTCCCAGAGTTTCAGACCCCACACCCTCCTCAGGAAGGCTGTTTCATGCGTTCACCACCCTCTCTGTGAAAAAATACTTCCTCACATTGCCCCTGAGCTATCCCACCTCTGTCTTCAAATTGTGTCCCCTTGTTCTTGCACAACTCTTTTTCTGAAAGATGCTACCCTCTTGGACTTTGTTGATTCTACTGAGGTACTTAAAAGTTTCTATCATGTCCCCCCATCCCTCCTTTCCTCAAGGGTATACATATTAAGCTCCTTTAGTCTCTCCTCGTATGGCTTCTCTTGCAGACCATGCACCATTTTAGTTGCCCTCCTCTGGACTGCCTCCATCCTGTCTATGTCCTTACGGAGATGGGGTCTCCAGAACTGGATGCAGTACTCCAGATGGGGTCTCACCAACTGTCTGTATAGAGGGATAACAACGTCCTGTTTTCTACTGGTGATGCCTCTCCCTATACATCCCAGTATCACCCCAGCACTCCCTACTGCCTTCTCACATTGCTTGCTTACCTTAAGGTCATCTGATATGATTTCCCAAGGTTTCTTTCCATTTTTGTTGTTGTTACTACCCACCCATTGTGTAATCTTCCCCTGGGTTTTTGTTTCCCAGCTGCATTATTTTGCACTTCTTTGCATTTAATCCAAGCTGCCATACTTGTGACCATTACTCCAACCTTGCCAAGTCCCTTCTCATCCTTTCCATGCCTCCTTGTGTATCAACCCTATTGCAGAGCTTTGTGTCATCTGCAAAGAGGCATACTTTCCCTTCCAGTCCCTCTGCAATGTCACTTATAAAGACAATAAAAAAGGACTGGACCCAGTACCGAACCCTGCGGTACCCCACTAGTAACCCCTCTTTCTTCACTGTGGACTCCATTTACAATTACCTTCTGTGTCCTGTTGTCCAGCCAATGTTTTACCCAGGCTACCACCCTGGGACCTACTCCCAGGCTGGTTAATTTGACTATTAATCTTTCATGTGGGACTCTGTCAAATGCCTTGCTAAAGTCTAGGTAAGCCATGTCCACAGCCCCTTCCTGGTATACTACTTTGGTCACCCAGTCAAAGAAATCAATTAGATTTGTCTGACATGACCTTCCTGCTGTGAACCCATGCTGCCTTGTGTCCTCTGCCCCATTGGCCTCTAGGTACTCAACAATTCATTCCTTCAGAAGTGATTTCATCACTTTCCCTACGACAGAGGTCAAACTGACAGGTCTCTAGTTTCCTGCCTCTGTCTTGCTCCCACTTTTGTAAAGGGGTATCACATATGCCTTCCTCCAGTCCAAAGGTACCACACCATCCTCCCATGATTTGTTAAAAAGGGTAGTCAGTGGTGTCACTAGTTCTCTCCTTAATTCTTTTAGAATTTGGGGGTGAACTCCATCAGGCCCCATTGCTTTGTCCACCATCAGTTTTAGGAGTTCTTTCAGAACCCTTTCTTATGTGAAAGGACCGGGATCGACCCCCCTCTCCAGAATGCTTCTGTTAATTGGATTAGGCACCTCCCCCTCCTCCTCTTTTGTGAATACTAAGCAAAAGTATTTGTTCAGTATCCCTACTTTTTCACTGTCCCTCTCTGCCCACCCACTGTCCATTCTATTCAGCCTCACTATCCCTCCCTTTGTCTTTCTATGCTCCCTGACGTACCTATAAAAGATTTCATCCCCATTCTTAACCGAGTTGGCTATCTTTTCCTCAGTTTGGGACTTTGCTATTCTGACTACCCTCCCTGCTTCCTTCTGCCTTAACTGGTACAGTTTTCTGTCCTGCTCCTTCTGTGTTTCCTTATACTTCCTTAATGCTATCTTTTTCTCCCTAACCTTCACCGCCACCTCTTTTGAGAACCATAGTGGCTTTTTCTTTCATTTTGATTTGTTTATTTGCTTCACACAAAAGCTTGTTGCCTCTGTGATGGCAGTTTTGATGTTTCCCTATTGTTGCTCCACTCCTCCTTCTAGCCTATTTGCTAGTGCTTTTCTAAGGCACTCTCCTATCTTGCCAAAGTCAGCCCTCCTGAAGTCCAGAACCTTCACTTTTGTATGGCTTGACTCTGCAGCTGAGTTTATCATGAACCACACTGTTTGGTGGTCACTTGTTCCCAAATGGTTACCCAATTCTAGATCTGAGATCCTCTCACCGTCCCATTTGAGAGTACAAGGTCTAGGATTGCTCCCTCATGAGTGGGTTCCAAAACTAGCTGTCTGAGGCATGCCACCTGTAGGGCATCGAGAATGGCCCTGCTTTTGAGGGTGGCTGCAGCCAAGGTGCTCCAGTTAACATTAGGCATATTCAGGTCCCCATCAACAGTATCTCCCCTTTCTCTGCCATCCTAAGGATGCCTTTTATCATATCCTTGTCCATTCCTTCCCCCCCTGACATGGGGGTCTATATACAACCCCTGTGCAGATTGTGGTGCCATTTTCAGTTTCTAAGGTGACCCATAGTGCCTTCTCTCCTCCTGTTTACTCTTTTGTTCAATTGCTTTTATCCCTTCCCTTACATAGAGAGCTACTTCTCCAGCTCTTCTCCCCTCCCTGTCTCTCCTGTATGTTGTGTACCCTGGTATGTTAACATCCTAGTCATGGTTCTCTGTGTACTATGTTTCTGTGACTGCTATAATATCAAGGCACCCCTGTTCCATCAATAATAATATGAAATTAATTACTTGGCAATCCATTTGTATGGCATTTTTGCAGTGCCTTCAGTTGCTATGGTGCATTTAAGAAGTTTTAATTGTACTATAGCAAAATAATCAAGCAAAGTAGGAAGGAATAGTTTTTTTTTTTGAGCTTTATAATTTTGCATATATCCATAAGCAGGTCATGAGTTGTGCATCTCAGCACAGCACATGCATAGTGCTATAACTCTTGTGTCAGCATTGAAATTTGCCATATATTGTAGCAGTGGAGCCAGCAGCAATTGGAAAGAGAAATTGTGCTAGCAACTGTATATTAAAAAGAAAACAGTGTTTTTTTTTTTGGTTTTGTTAGAAACATAGAATCATAGAACTTGATGACAGATAAGGACTGCTTGGCCCACCTAGTCTTCCCATTTTTCCCTGCCTGTAGTATCACCATACATCCTACTTGATCTTTAGTCCATTAACCTCCCCCTTCCCCTTCACTAAGATTCTCTTAGGCTTATTCCATGCATTCTTGAACCCTGCCATTGTTTCACCCACACCACTACTGCAGACTGTTCTAGAAAATGACCACTCCATCTGTGAAGAAGTACTTCCCACATCTCCCCTGAATCCACCCCCTTTAGCTTCTTATCATGCCCCTTGTCTTTCAGCACCTTTTTTTTTTAAAATACTTCATTCTTGTGTGTTGTTACCCTAGCTCATTCACTGGAATCAACTTATACAGTATTGAAAACTAAATTGATTTCCAAACACCCTTCCTGTCTCCATTTTATGTTTACTAAAATAGAAGTCTAGTGCACATCATCCTTTGTTGATACTTCTATGGGATATAACTTTTGTTACTATTGTATAAAACTTTTCATTACTGTATTAGTTTTCTTTACCAATGATATTGGTTAACAATAATGGTGTGCTTTCATTTTTTTTTTTGGAAGATTATTTTTTGAAGTACAGTACTCTATTGAAATTTATTGTGTCTATTCATTTAGATTTTATCCTTATTGACACTCACATGAATTGAAAATTAATTGAATTTTCATTTTCTATGTACTGAACTTATTAATATACCCTCTTGGAATCCTCCCAATGTATGACTTAACATTTAAACTATTCAATTCCTGGATGAATTCTTATTGTGAAGCAAAATACATTCTTTGCTTCTGCTACATAATCAAGGATATTTGTTTGTTCTTTCTTCTTTTTATAAATGGATGCTTATTGACAGTAACAAATAAATTTAATAAAAGTGAAGCATTTGTGATGAGACTATTTGGTAAGCAATCATTATGACATACAAGCTTTTAGAAAGAGATTATGAAATCAAATTATCACAGTAAAACCATGGGCAGAGCAGCTACTCCCAAAGGTAGTACATCAAATGTGTGTCTCAATTACAGTGCGCTGAAAACCACACTGTAAAAACAGCATGAGTGAAAAGAGCTCAGAGGAATTATAGCATGACCATTACAGTGGTATAGAGGGCGCTCTTTTCACTCAGGCCTAGCACTTTAACAATCACATTGTGAAAAAAGTGAAGTAGCTGGCTCTTTGGTGTGGTGGTTAGAGTGACAGGTTAGGAGTCTGTGGAATGGCCACAGGACCTGGTTTGAGTTTTCCCCATTATGGTATATATTTTTTTTTACCTGTGGTGCATCTTGGAGGATGTAGTGTATATACATTTGTGAGGGTGATTAAACCCCACATAACATTATGTAAATGGCATGTCTGTTTTTTCTGCCACAGGGACACATGGGGAGACATTCGGTCATGTGAGTGGGACTCTGCTCCCCCCCCCGCCCTAGTTCATGCTCTGTGGTAGGTGATATATTTAGTGCTTGCTGTTTTTGCTGAGTGCTGTGTTGTTTGTAATATTTTTTTCTGTGTGGATTTTGACCACACTGTATTGTCTACAGTATGCTGCCATGGAGCCAGACATACTTAAGCTGGATTACAAAATGGCTTTGGTGCAGAAGCAGTTTTGACAGCATATGAAGTACGGTACCTTCCTCATTATAGACACCCACAAATAAGATTTAGTAAGCTATAACTCTCATCTCTTATGTCTCTCAACTTAGTCTAAAAAAAATTCCAATATTATAAAGTGAGGACTACTGTTTAATTAGTCAGTAGTGAGTCTCTGGGAGTGGCTCCACATCAGTAAATTGCAGACAATACAAAGTGGTCAAAATCCACAAAGGAAAAAATGCTACAAACAGCACAGCACTCAGTAAAAACAGTGAGCCCTAAATACATTGCTTATCCGCGGACCACGGACTGGTATGGAGGGGCTAGCAGCATCCCAATCACCCACCCAAATGTCTCCACCATCCCATTTCCATGTGGCAAGAAAAAATAACAGACATGTCATTTACACCCCACAGGGGGGTCCATAAATATATATACATTCTCCGAGATGCACCACAGATAAAAAAAAAATACACCTTAAGGGGGAAGACTCAAACCCTGTCCATTGGCCATCCCAAAGACTCATGGCCTGTCACTCTAACCACCATGCCATGGAGTCAGCTGGTTTAGTCATTGCATAATGTGGTAGTCATTGGGATTTCCTTAATGGAATGAAACTCATCACACAATGTTGTGGGTACTCAATTGGCTTCTGTTTATTTACATATTCAGATCCATATCCATGTTACATTGTTCTTATGCATTCTTCACACCTTATAGATACAAATATTTACATCATACCGTCTTTACACAATCATCCTGTTTCCATACAGCAATCCCTTAAAATTCTGGTCCTGTGGCTTGTCTTCTCGGACTCGGGTGTGGAACCCTATGCCATTATACTGTTTGTTGTTCATTTTTTCCTCCTGTCTTCTTTGGGCTTGGGTGTTGCACCCAATTCCCACCTCAGCTCCTCCCTGAGGGGATAATTTCCTGATATGCCCAACCCAGCCAGATGTTGACCCAGTCCATGCCTGGCACTACTCACCCCCCAATCTCTTGCCCCTCTCTGCACCCCTTCTGCACCCCCATTTCCACTAGCACACCTCCCACTCTGTGATGAAAGGTGAGCTTCCCCGAACCCATCATCCTGTTTTCCAACTGTTCTATCATTGTGTCAGATTGTTCAGTAATTAATACTATGACTATTTTGAAAAGATGTACCCCATCTTGTCTATAGTACCCAGGGCTTTTGTATGAAATAGTGTGCACTATGTATATTCCCCCTACCTCCCTCCCTCATAAATGCAGCCATCCTCCTATTAAACCTTTTTCTTGCCTTGTTGATAGCCTTAACATTTCTGGTCTGCCTCCACACCTGCCTTGGAATAATCTCAGACCATGCAATCATCACTCACAGCCACCATGCCCTGATTATACCCATCTCCTTTTTGATTTTTAATAACAATTCCACCCATGGCCACTCCACCAAATTATTACCCCCAAAATGCAGTGTAAGTACAGTAAGTCTAGTTCAGGCACTCTGAGTTTTTGTTCCTCCAGTAGTGGCAACAGTTGTCCACAGTGCATTCCCCTTATGCCTTTCCAATGAAGTCTGACAGACTCAGCTGCACTCTGAAGCTTTCTCCCAGTTGGCATACTTGCTGCTTGTTTCTCTGACCAGTAAATGAACGAGTGTCCCATGAACCAAACCATCCTTCTGGGCCCAGAATCTGGAACAAAAACAGATCATATCAAACCATTTAAGTCCGAATATATATTTTGTAACAGGCCAATTTCCATCTCCCCAGCTCCTTAATTTCCTCCACTGTTTCCCGCTGAGCAACTGCCTAAGATGCTGCCCCAATTCTAAATGAGTGCAAGAAAAATCTAGCTGCATCCTCCCCAAAGAAAGTCATCCCTATCCTTACTGTGACCTGGTAGGCCGATACTATTGACCTGTTCTGGTGTATGAACAAGGTACCAGCTGCTGTTGGCCTAACTTTCTTATATACTTCCAGGGCCTGGACTATGCAATTCTCTGTGCCATAGGCCCATGCCAACCTAATCTTGGTCCCTGTCCAGGCCTGGTCCATCTTGGAACACCTCAGGTCAATCATCACCTCACTATTGTTCCATTGTATGTCCTCTCAGTACAGGCACCGTTGTTCATCCCTACAGTTGTGGACTACTACCTCGCTGAACCTAAAAGCCCCTCCGCTGCATCACCAGGAATAATGACCTGAATAACACTGTCTCATTGGTGGAACTGCATATGCTCTTCAAGCTCCCCATTAATTTTCTTAATAACTCCCCTTCAATTGGTTTCCGGTGGTCCACTGATGTTCCTTTAATCCTCTGCCACCCATGCATCATCATTCTGACTGCCGGCACCGTGGTAGGTACCCCCATCCCCACGCTTTGCAGACTACTCCTAACCCTGCCAAATATGTACCCATTGTGGAGTGAGCCAACCCCTTGTCTCACTTCTGAACCATGAATCTTATGACTCGGCTTTCAATGACCAATCCATTTACCTTGAAACCATTCTGCTGCCAGAACTCTTGGAACAACTTCCCTGCACTCTCGTATGCCCTTAGTGTGTTGTCCTACCAAGAGCTCTGATACAACAGTCTGTCTCTCACCATCCAATTTCCCATAACTGGGGTGGTACTGCGGTCCTCCTGGTCACTGCTCTGGGTGCCATTGCCCTGAACCTGTGTAACTGAAGACAGGAAAATGTATCAGCCACTTCGTTGTGAATGCCTTCTATGTGCCTGGCTTTGAATGACAGTTTCAGGTGTAAACATGCTAAAACCAAATGTCTCACTACTCTTGTGACTCTGTCCCTGGAAACCCTCTGTCTGTTCAGTATTTCCACCACTGCCTTTTTATTGCGCCAAAACAATAATCTTTTCATTCTGAAATTGGCCTCCTCCCACCAATACCACATTAGCTACCCAAATGGGAAAGATTGCCAAGAATGTAATATCCTTCTGACCTTCCTCTGCCCACATATCTAGCCATGCCTCTGAAATCCACACCTCCCTGAAATTTGCCCCCATCCCTAGGGCCCCTGCTGCATCAGTGTACAGTACTAAATCTGTGTTGAACAGTCAGTCATCTTGCAAGAACGGTACTCCATTGTATTCCTGTAGGAACTGCTCCCAGACAGTAAGGTCCTGCCTAACCCCTTTCATGATATCTACCCAGTGGTGAGGCAGCCTGGCCATACCTGTGGCCTTTGCTAGCCTCTGGGTAAAAATCCTCCCTGGATCCAACACTTTGCAGCAAAGTTCAAATGCCCAAGGAACTGTTGTACCACCACTAGCCGTACCCTCCTTTTTGATTTTACCAGTGCCAATAGTTCCTTAAGCCTCTTAATCTTATCCATAGAAAGGTGGAATACCCCCGCCTCCACATCCACCTCAATCCCCAGAAACTCTAGTTTCCTCATGGGTCCCTCTGTTTTGTCTCCAGCTAATGGTGCCCTTAGGGTCTGGCATCTGCTCTGAAACTCCCTCAGCATTGTGTCTGCCCCTGATCTCCCTCTGTCAAATAGCAGAAAATTATCCAGATAGTGCACTACCTCTTTGTGACCCCACCTGCTCCCAAGCACCTAGTGCAACCAGGTTGTGAAGGCCTCGAAGGCTGCACATACTACTGAACAACCCATGGGCATTATTTTGTCAAAATAACATTTACCGTCAAATTGAAAACCCAATAGGTCCCAATCCTCAGCCCACACTGGCAGTAGCTGGAAAGCAGATTCTATATCCATCTTTGGTAGCCAGACCCCATCCACTGCTCTGATCAGCTCCAAGGCTTGATCTAGCATGGCATATGACACCACTCTGTCCTTATCTGGAATGGCATCCTTCACATAACTCCTTTCAGGATAGGACAGATGGTGAATGAGCCTGAACTCCCCGGGCTTCTTCTTTGGCACAAGACCTAATGGAGACACCCACAGTTTCCACCAGGGGGGTGTCAGGAATGGTCCTTCAGCTCTGCCCACTGCTATCTCCTTCTCTATCTTTTTCCTAACAACCCCTTTCCATACCTTTTGTCAATCCCAAGTTCTACGCTTGCATGGCCTCCCTCACCCCTTCGAAGTGCAAGATGAAACCTCATTTAAAACCCTCCCAAAGCCTTTCTTTTGCTGAACCATCCGGGTATCCCCCTGTCCATGCACAGATGGTTTCCCACCTGATGGGTGTGCAGGCCAATCTAAACCCCCTGCCCCTCCCCTGTGTTCCTGCCCCTCCCCAATCACTATCCTCCTGCCCCCATTCTAAAAGTCCCACTGCTCCTGAAACCCCTCCATCTCCTGCCTTGGTTTCTGACTCCATCCCTCACTCTCCACGAGCCCCCCTGAAAGGGCTGCCCAGAGTATTGCTGGAACTCAATCTTCTCCCCTATGATCCTGCACTTAGAAACTGGGTGTTGTCTGGCACATTTTGAACAAACGTGATTGAATCTGCAATCCACCCAACTGCATGTGGCTTTATTGTAACCCCAGCATGGGTTTACTGTGGCTCCCAATCACCCCCTTTGCTCTCTCAAAAGCCCCAGACCCCTACCATGTGATGGTTCTCATCCACAAATCTGCATGTGTTGCATACCAGCAAATATCTCCATGATCCATCATATGATGCTGGAACCCTCTCATCATACAGAAGCCACCCATAGCTCCCTTTTGCTTTATAGGCATCTGGAATTATTGCTGAGTTTGTCAGCAATGGTATGGCCAACTCCAGTTGCTTCTGAAGCTAAATGGCACTAAAATTTGTGAAAATGGCCATCCATGTGTCAAAGGTCTTGCCTCTATAACCCTTATCCTCTGTGGTCTTACCCACTAAAGGTAATGCCACCACCATCTCAGACCTGCCCACTGACTCCCTCTCCACATACCCTTTTGTGGACTCCTTGTTAGCTAGCGCACACATATCTACTTACTCCCGCTTTCAAATTTTCTCTTTAATTGCTTGTGGTACATGATTCCCTAAGGTCATGCCTGGAAAACATCTATGATAGATTCCCCTCCCCCTTCCCCTAATGCCCCCAACCCTTGGCTCTGGGTCCCCTTGCCTTTTAATTCTAACAATGCCTTCTCCATTTTCTCCAGACTCTTTTCGCCTCTTTCTTCTATTATCCCTGCAAGGTAGTCCTTTAGGCTCCCATTCACAGTCAGGACTTTTTGTGGTTCCTTACCCTTGACAGTGTCTGGTTCTTTATCTGCTGATTTCCTGGGGTGCTTCCCTCCTCTTCTTTTATTTCTTTTGTCCTCTGTCTCCTTCCTCTTCCCTTTGTCTTTTTTCTTCCTCTTCTGCCTTCTACACCTCTTCCAAGATGGAATGCACCTGGCCCATGAGGTCCACTGTTTGCTTTTCAAGCATTTTACTGGTGCTCTCCTCCTTCCCAGTTTTCTTTCTAGGTGCCATCTTAGAAAAGAAATGACAAGTTATGCTGCTGGGCCCATTACTGTGTGTGTCCTTCCTTAGCACCACCTCTCTGCTCTTCAAGGTGCTCCCACTTTAGTTTTTCTTTTACTTTTGACCCTTCTGGTCTCCATATTTACTATGCCTCATCCCCCTCCTTGTGGGCCTGGCCTTCCAGCTGTGCCCCCATGCAAGGATCTCCTGGATTACCCAAAGACAATTCTGTTTTTTTTTTTATATATATATATATCCCTGTACTACTTGGTTCACCCTTCCGTACTATCACTTGAATATCCCCCTGTCCTTTTTACTTCACTCTTTGTCCTGCTTCCTTTCCATCTTTCCCTTGCAGTGGCCATTTAATGTTTCCGAGGCCTCCTTGGCCATTGGCTTGCTACAAAATCGCCACTGTGGCCCCTCGTGCTTCCCCTCCTGCCTCCTTTCTCCATCACCCCCCAATGCAACTGCTTTCCCCCCTTTCCTTTGCATCCCCTCCCAGGTATATTATAATCCCTTTATTTTTTTTTTCATGAGTATGCCTGTCTGGCCTCCTAGATTCAGCAGCAAGTATTCATTATTGCCTCAGCTGTTGTATTAGTGTGGTCCTTCCCAGTTGGGCCAACCTTGCACTTGCTACTACACCAGCATGGCCCCCAGTGGAGGCCTTGTCCCAGTAAGCTGCCCCATTTCGCTTTTTTTTTCATCGAATGACATTTCTGTCCATCCCTCCAGAACATTCACCCACTACAGCTGGCCATGACCTGGTCCGCTCCCAATCTTTAACAGAAATTTTTTTTTTTTTAACTTCCTTTGCTAACAAACTCCACTGCCCAATAAGAGGCACACCTCAGTTCATGCCCCAGAGCCAGCAGAATACCTGGTCAGGTGCAACAAACCATTATGCCCATCAGCCTTCCAGCCAGCTAATCACCCAAAACTTTTAGCCAAGCCAGCCATAACCCAACTGCCATGCCACTGGCCTATATGCACGGTTTCACCCCCCCCCACCATTGATACATGTAATGGCCCCACTGTCCCCTTGCTGCCATAACAAGGAGAAAACCTTCTGCCCTTGCCCTCAAATGAGCAAACCACACCCATGACCCAGTCCTTCTCTGCTTCCTGTCTCCTGACTAGGCCGCAAGATGGTGGTAGTGCCAGTGATGTCAGATGCCATTCCCAGCTGTGTAGCTCTGTCCGTGGAATGGTGTCCATTTTCAATGTACTCCACCAGCAGATTTACTTTTTCCATGAACTCACAGAACCCCACAAGCCTCGCTCTGTCCCCGGATCCCCTTGGAAACCTCTTGCGAACCCCGGGTGGTGGGCCCCTCACAAGGCCCCCCTCCACTGTGGAATGCCTAAATGCTGCCAAGGGACCACCACCTCTACCTGGCTCTGTCACCTCTCTTGGGCCAGAACGTCATTTTTCCAGGGCTCCCTGAAATCAAGCAACCAGACTCTTAACCACAAGATCTTTCTTTGTCTATTTTCTTTTTTCCTTTTTATTAAACCAAGACAATTAGACCAATTCTACAGCGGACCATAGAAACATAGAAACATAGACTTTGACAGCAGATAAGGACCACTTGGCCCACCCAGTCTGCCCATTTCCCTACCTGCTGGATAAGCTGCAGATTCTAGTTAACCAACAGCCTACTTCCTGCACCCCCCCACTATAATTGCCTTGTGTCTGTCCCATGCATATTTGAATTCCCCCACTGTTTTAGACCCAACGACCTCCTCATGAAGGCTGTTCCATGTATCCACCACTCTCTCCGTGAAAAAAAATTTCCTCACATTAACCCAGAGCCGTCCCCCCTCTATCTTTAAATTGTGCCCCCTTGTTCTTACACATCTCTTTTTCTGAAAGATGCTACCCTGCTGGACTTTGTTGATTCCCTTGAGGTACTTGAACTTTTCTATCATATCCCCCCTGTCCCTCCTTTCATCAAGAGTATACATATTAAGCTCTCTCAGTCTTTCTTCATATGGTTTCTGCTGCAGACCCTGCACCATTTTAGTTGCCCTCCTCTGGACTGCTTCCATCCTGTCTATGTCCTTGCGTAGATGAGGTCTCCACAACTGCACACAGTACTCCAGATGGGGTCTCACCAACTGTCTGTATAGAGGGATAACCACTTCCCTTTTTCTACTTGTGATGCCCTTTCCTATGCATCCCAGTATCCCCCTGGCTCTCCTTACCGACTTTTCACATTGCTTACCCACCTTTAGGTCATCTGATATGACTACCCCAGGTCCCTTTCCATTTTTGTTGTTGTTAGTACCTCCCCTGCTATTGTGTACTCTTCTCCTGGGTTTTTGTTTCCCAGGTGCATTACTTTGCACTTCTTTGCATTGAATCTAAGTTGCCATATGTCTGACCATTCCTCCAACCTTGCCAAGTCCCTTCTCATCTTTTCTACCCCTTCTTGTGTATCAACTCTGTTACAGATCTTTGTGTCATCTGCAAAGAGACACACCTTTCCCTCCAGACCCTCTGCACTGTCACCTATAAAGATGTTAAAGAGGACTGGACCCAGTACTGAGCCCTGAGGTACTCCACTAGTAACCCCCCTTTCTTTGGAATGTGTTCCATTCACTATTACCTTCTGTGTCCTGTTGTGCAGCCAGTTTGCTACCCAGGCTACCACCCTGGGACCCACTCCCAGGCTGGCTAACTTGATTATTAATCTTTTGTGTGGGACTGTGTCAAATGCCTTGCTAAAGTCTAGGTAGGCCATATCCACAGCCCCTCCCTGGTCTATTACTTTGGTCACCCAGTCAAAGAAATCAATTAGATTCGTCTGACATGACCTTCCTGCTGTAAATCCATGCTACTTTGGGTCCCAGCCCCGCTGACCTCTAGGTACTCAACAATTCTTTCTTTCAGAAGTGATTCCATCATTTTCCCTACCACTGAGGTCAAACTTACAGGTCTGTAGTTTCCTGTTCTGCCTTGCTCCCACTTTTGTGAAGGGGAATCACATCTGCCTCCTCCAGTCCTCAGGTACCGCCCCATCCTCCCATGATTTGTTAAAAAGCATGGTCAGTGGTGTCACTAGGTCCTCCCTTAGTTATTTTAGGATTCTGAGGTGAATCCCGTTAGGCCCCATTGCTTTGTCCACCTTGAGTTTTAGGAGTTCTTTCAGGACTCTTTCTTCTGTGAATGGACTGGTGTCAACTCCCCTACCCAGAGTGCTTCTATTGTCTGGTTTAGGAAACTCCTCCTCATCTTCTTTTGTGAATACTGAGCAAAAGTATTCATTCAGTATCTCTGCCTTTTCACTGTCTCCCTCTGCCCATCTCCCCTCTCCTTTATTAATCTTCACTATCCCTCCCTTAACCTTTCTAAGCTCCCTAATGTACCTATAAAAGGTTTTATCCCCCTTCTTAACTGAGTTGGCTATTTTTTCCTCGGTTTGAGCCTTTGCTAGTCTGACTGCCTTCCCCACTTCTTTCTGCTTTAATTGATACAGTTCCCTGTCGTGCTCCTTCTGTGATTCCTTATACTTTTTGAATGCAGCCTTTTTGTCCTTAACTTTCCCTGCCACCTCTTTTGAGAACCATAGTGGTTTTTTACTCTGCTTTGTTTTCTTTATTTGTTTCACACAAAGGCTTGTTGCCTCTATGATGGCAGTTTTGATTTTTCTCCATTGTTCTTCCACCCCTCCTTTTTGGTCTTTTGCTAGTGCATTTTTCAGGTATTCACCCATTTTGCCAAAGTCAGCCCTTCTAAAGTCCAGTATCCTTGTTTTTGTATGGCTTATCTCCATGGTTGTGCTCACTGTGAAGCACACTGTGTGGTGGTCGCTTGTTCCCAGATGTCTACTGACTTCTAAATTTGTGATCCTCTCTCCATTTGAGAGTACCAGGTCTAGTATTGCTCCCTCCTGAGTGGGTTCCAACACTAGCTGTCTAAGGCCTGCCCCCTGCAGGGCATCGAGAATGACCCTGCTCTTGGATGTGGCTGCAGCACATGTTATCCAGTTAACATCTGGCATATTCAGATCCACCATCAACAGTAGCTCCCCTTTTTCAGCCATTTTGAGAATGTCCTCTATCATTTTGTTGTCCATTTCCTCCCCTTGAGACGGGGGTCTGTATACAACCCCTGTGTAGATTGTGATGCCATTCCCTGTCTCCAAGGTGACCCAGAGTGCCTCTTGTCCTCCCCCTTTACTTTTTAGTTCTATAGCTTTGATCCCTTCCCTTATGTATAGAGCTACTCCACCTCCTCTTTTACCTTCCCTGTCCCTTCTGTAGAGTGTAGACCAGCCACCAAATACCCTCCGATCCCCATTTCCTCCTCTAAAAACTCATGCAGTACCACCACTGAAGATTCCCACTGTACTTCAAGCCTAAAAACTTCTGAGGGCTAGCAAGTAAAATTCAAAACCCATTTGCTGCTTCTAACAGCCTTACCTCCAAATGACCCATTAGCCCTTCCAAAAACTCTCAAAACTTTTTAGCTTACCTATTCTTTTAATATCTGTGTAAATTAACTTTATCCACACAGGATCCAAAAACAAAACAGTCAATCAAAACAACCCGAAAATTGAAGTGCTGAAAACTTGAGTGTTGATCTCAGAATTTTCAACAGAAAGTGAGTGGAGCCCTACCTGCAGCCACCTATGTACCTCCATTAGCCCCTCCCGTGTTGTCCCCCCCCAGCCAATCATGTGCACCTACCAACCATGAGTCAGGCATGAGGCATGCTCATATCACCTATCTCCTCCCCCATTCTATCTTTTTCTACCTTCTCCTCTCTCTCTCTCCCTCTCTCTCCCCCCCCCTTCCCTGTTCCTCTCTGCATTCCATGTCAGGAAACCCCTGACAGTCATAGTTGCCCTTGAATGTGCAACCTGTTTTGCTAAAGTGCTGGGCCTTAGTAAAAAGAGCTCCCTCTATGACGCTGTAATGGTCACGCTATAATTCCTTAGAGCTCTTTTCACTCATGCTGTTTTTATGTAACATTTTTTATAGTCCTGTAATTGACATGCACATTTGACATGCTACCAGTATGTCTCAAGTATACTGTACCGGTATATGCTGTCCAAAAGCTTTCATGTACCATAGTATAATTTGCCACACAGAAGTCCTAATACACTACATCTACAGACCTTCCCCAGTTCACCTCCCTGGTCACTACAGCTGTGCAAAATGCAGAATTACCATTCTGCTTCAGAAATGCTATGCAGAATTTGATGGTGCATTGTGCAGTAGATTTCTTTTCAGATCATGTGTTTGTCAAGTGAATCACAGAAAAAAATACTTATTGATAAAATGGAGTAATACTTCTCCTCAGTTTACACTGAAGAGTCAAGGCAAACTGTGGAATTAGGGTACAGTTTGTATACAGATAAGTAAGCACCAAAACTCCAGATAGAATCCTGTGGCTCTTGTCTAACGCAGCCCTGTACACATTGTAGGGATGTTTTAAAAATATTCCCAAACCAGTTTCAAGCACAGTATTTGGAGCAGCCAAGCTCTGGATGAGTTGATACTGCATTTTTATTTGGTGACTATGCTGACATTTGACTCTTTTACTGTCAATCTGGACCAGAACAAGATCACTAATCCACATATCAAACAACTAGTTACAGTAATGATACTGGGCTTGATGTAGAAATCTCTTCACAAATAGTACCTGACAAATTGCTATCCTTGGACATGAAACAAATCTGAGGCACAAAATGGAATATCCCAAAAGCTACTTAAAAACAATAGGTAAGTACAATGCAGGACCACTAAGTAGAATTTTCAACATATCACTTATTATGGAAAATCTTCCCCAGGACTGGGGAATGGCAACTGTGCTCCAAATGCATAAAAAGGAAACTAGTTCTAGTAATGAAAATGACAAATCAAATATTTCAAACGTATTATTAGAAAAAAAAAACTTGAATTTATTGTAAACATAGAAACATTGAAATGACAGTAGAAAAAGACCAGATGTCCAACCTCTCTGCAAAAGTTTCTTATAATCCCTGGAACCTATTGTTCCTCCACGGTAGTAAGCCTCACCATCATCTCTCCATTCTCCTCCCTGGTCCTGTCACCCCTAATAACCACTATTCCCTTCATTATGTCCCAGCCCTGCTTGAATCTTCTGATGGTTTTTGCACCCACCGCATCAGCAAATGACTGTTCCAAGGTTCTACCACTCTTTCCATAAAGTACCATTTCCTCACATCCCTACTGAACCTACCTCCGGTTAATTTCCATTTGTGTCCACATGACCATGAATTATCACTCAAGCTAAATAATTCCGCACAGTTCACCTTGTTAATTCCTTTAAGGAACTCAGAGGTCTCTATAATATCACCCCTCTCTCTTCTGGTCTCCAGTGAATAAATATTTAGTGCCTTGAGTCACCCGTCATAAGATCTGACCTTCTGGCCCTGAATCATTTTTGTCAGTCTGCGCTGCACTGTCTCCAATCTATCCTCATCATTTCTGATGTGAGGTAAAGGATATGATGGTTGAGTTTCTTGCTAACAGAATTAATATGGATAGGAAACAACATGGATTTTTAAAGGGCAGAACATGCATCAGCAACATTTTCAGTTTTTACTTACCCATGAGAAAGGAACTGGACAGGGGCATCTAGTGGATGTAATTCTGTTAGATATTAGTAAAGCATTTGACTTGGTGTCACATTAATCTACTGTTGATGAGCTAACAGACATGGATTGCCATAAGTATATTATTCACATTTATGAAAGGGTACAGAAAGTTATCATAAAGTGTTATAAACCATCAGAATTCAGTGTGACAAAGGCATGCCACACGGCTCAATTTAGGGCCTGATATTGCTTCAAACCTAGAATAGTGACTTCTGTGACTGTACCTTAAAACTGGGAAGCAAACTATGTGGATGACATCAAACTCAAATGTCCAGCTGATTCACTAGAGGAGATCAACAGTATACAAAAAGATTTAAAAAAGATCTAATCATGCAGCAGTAAGTGAATGTGCAACCAGCTAGTGGATGAAATTCAGTATTGATAATTATTCCTTACTATATCTGGGTACAAATAATACAAAGGCTAATTACTGCCAAAAGGGTCACATCTAAAAGGAGGGGACATGAGATATCAGGATAACTGTGTAGAGTAATTTTAAAGATTCTGAACAGTATGATATTGCCATTGAAAAAGCAAAGGGGAGACTACAGTATTCTTAATAACTTAGCAAATAGAAATGAGAAAGTTATGAGATGTATACAGGACATGTGTCACCCCACATAGACTTTGGGTCATGGTTTTGGCACCACATCAGAGGGGATAATATCTGTGACGAGAGGATAAAGAGGAAAGTTACAGTACCAAGCTTAATTGGGATCTTAAGGAACTTCCATACGCTTTTCAACTAAACAAATTAGGTACTGTATATAAAAAGTTACAAAAGGAGAATCAGAATGGGTAACCTCTTACAACTCTGTGACATCCTATGAGAGTTCAGTGATATCCCAATTAACTTGTAGTATAAACTAAGAGCACCAGTTATGAGAGGGCATAACATTTCTGAACTTCTGCGAAAGTTCCACCAAAGCGGAATTCACAACTTTTGCCCGGCCCTAGTGTAGGGAAAGGATTATTAGGACAAATAACATTTCACTATTATTAATTTAAGGCTGCTTTATTTTTAGGGCTTAGTTCATGGTTTTAAGCAGCCATGTTTATGATTAATATTGATTTTATAATGTATGGTAGAAAATTGTTCTAGGTGGAAATCCATCATTAGAACAATATTGTGCTGCAGTAGCTACATCATCAAGTGATAGCCCGTGATGAGGGAGCTTGGGACAGGGCACCTACAAAAACAGTGACCCACTCCCCAGCGCATTGCAAGAATGGTTCCAAGGGGATATGGCAGCCGGATAGGGGGGTTGGCGACTATAGTGACATCCTGTCACTATACGTAAGCACGTGGGGGTAGGAGCGGGCACGCATAGCGAGGGATGTAGGGGGTGATGTCATGATCAGTTGCAGTGCTGATCCCATGGCATGGTGGGTGGGTGGCTGGCAGGGTACTGGGTTCGGGTCCAGGCGCTGATGCGTTTTTGTTGCACCCGGCCTGAACCTTTTTTTTTTATATTTCACCCGCACATGCACCCCCCAGAGTTGAGAATCCTTTAGTAGTGCTGTGCAGGGGCAAGATGCCTGCATGGAGTGGTGTTGGGGGCACAGCTCCCCACAGAAAACATTAAAAACAAAGTCCCCGGCACCCTTTTGATATGCGCATGGTGTCAGAGTGACTAAATAAATTTTGGGCATGCTTGACTTCTGCATAATGGTGATCGCCTTTAGGCATTCACCGTTACGACATAGATACCATCTAGTTTGTTGTGCTGCATTAGTTACATAGCTACTGCAGCACCACTTCAAATGTGTTTGTGCATGTGCATCATGTGAACCTCTGCTCTTCTGAAATGGCCATGGTAGTGAGATCGGATTGCGAAAGAGAGCAGTGGTGAGAAAAAAACACAAAAGTAAGGTCAAAGTCTTTGATTTATGGTTGCTCATGCACTATAAGATGGTGAATGAGCAATTGTACACAATAAGGATGATTTTTACTCTCGAGGTTTCCATGATAATGAGGTCTCTTTAGCTGTGCTCTCAAGGTCTCTTGTTACCACAGAAACTTCTCAAGTGAAAAACATCCTTGTTATGTATGATTGCTCATTCACCATCCTCTATATTGTGAAGATGCTGCTAGATCTTTATCCAGCGCTGTTGTGCTGAGATAACAGAATGGGGAAAGATGGCCCTCAAGACAATCAGATTTCACAGTTTTTTTCAAACCCTTGTTATAGTTTCTATAGAGAAACAAAGAAACGAAGAATTTGTTAGCAGAAAAGAACTGCTAGGCCCATCAAGTCTATTCAGATAATAAAATCTGCCCAATCCTTCAGTCATGTGCACAGTGGTTCAGAGAGTCCAGTGCTTGGAAAGGGGCAGCTAGTCCCTACTAAATCATACAAACATATGAACATACGAAGGTGCCAGCAGAAACAGGCCTCATGGTCTATCAAGTCTGCTTGATTGTGCAGCTAGCCCCTCATCTTGCAACTGCTCCACCCTCCCCTCCCCATTTTAGCCCCCCATTCTGTCCCACCCATCTTGAAACCATTCACTGTTCTACTAGACACCACCTCCTCAGGCAGAGCATTCCACTTGTCCACCACACGTTCTGAGAAAAAATGTCTCCTGATTTCTCTCCAGAGTCTTCCCCCCTGTAATCTCAACTGATGCCAGCTCATGTCCCTCCCCCTCCAAATCTTGAAAATTCCTTCCATATTAGTCTTGTTTATCCCCGTTGGGTATGTAAAGGTTTCAATCATATCCCCCCATCTCTCCTCTCTTCCAGGGAAAACATGTTCAATTCACCCAGCCTATCCCCTAGGATTTTCCCTCCAATCCTTGGATCATCTTTGTTACCCTACGCTGCACCCCCTCCGGCAACCTGATGTCCCTCTTCAGGAATGGGCACCAGTACTGCATGCAGTATTCCAGGTGCGATGTGACCAGTGACCAGTACAGGGGAAGGATCACCTCCCTATACCTGGAGGAGATACCCTTCGCTATACACCCCAGCATCTAGTTGGCTTTTGCAGTCACCTTTCTGCACTGTGCTGAGTTGTTCATACTCGCCATTATAAGCATCCCAAGATCCTTTTCCTCCTCAGTGCTTTCCAACTGTACCCCTCCTAGCTGATAGCTCCTCCCCTGGTTCCCTGGCTCCAAAGTGCAGTACCTTGCACTTCTTGGCATTGAACCCTAACTGCCATGTTTCTGACCACTCCTGTAATTTGGTCAGGTCTGCCTGCAGCCCAGTCCACTCTTCAGTGTCATCTACCATAGCTCCCATCTTCGTATCATCTGCCAACAGACTGATCTTAATCCAGATCCCTTGTGAGATATCAGCTATGAATATCACAAACAGCACCAGTCCCAGTACAAAGGGGTGCTGACAGGCGGGGACAGCGGGGGCAACTGTCCTGGGCCTGGTGGCTCAGGGGGTCTTGCCATCTGTCCATCCGTCTGACCTTGTTTCTTGGTGGCTCCTCACCTGGGGCTCAATCCCAACCTTGTTTCCCACTAGTGCTAATTGCTAAGCTAGCAGAGGTCACATGCTGTTTCAGAGCTCATTGGGAGGTAAAACAGACCACTCCAGGGCCACACCATCTATCTCATGACATTGCTTGCACTGTTCATTGGTTCCTACTCAGAGTTTTCACGTGGTGGGGGAAGCAAGAGACAGGTCGGGAAAGTCACACTGTTGCAGTGTGTACAGTAGATAGACATGATGCATGCATGCATACAACAAGTGTTGAGAGAGTGTGTTGGAGCCAGAGGAGTCCCGAAGTGTGGCAGAGTGTAGAGTGAGTGAGAGCTCATTGAACTGACTGGCGTCTATCCAACAAACAGAGAGAGAGAAGTTCAGGTAAAATTCTTTGTGGCTACTCGGAGAGTCTTATTTGAACAAGCCATGTGTGGGGGGGGGCACTAGAGCATGGCAGCAAGCTGAGTGTGCTTTTATCAGAACTACATCTGACCCAGCATCATGCACAGCAGCTCGAGTAGACTGCCAGCATCGCGACTGCCATCTTAATGTCTACTGTGTCCAGCAAACTAACTGAACAGTTGAGTTAGGCTAAAATTCTGGCTTTTTGTGAATGAGCCATGAGGTGGGGTTATGGGCAACAGCAAGCAGCATTGCAGCAAGGCAACAAGCAGCTGAGAGTGCTCTGGACTTTTTGGGCAGGGATGGTCTGAAACCTGTTGTCACATGTTTAGAAATTGCTGTTATTAAAGCCCTTACTCTCCAGTCTCTTTCTTTTTGTTATAGGGGCATAGCTTCCAAAATGGAGACAAAATGTTGGTTCCATGATCCCCTTTCCAGCGGCTATAAATTGATTTATTGTGAATATGTTGACTGTTTTTATTAAATAAGAAAAGCAAATAATCGAAACAAAAGGTTGCATAGGCTGGCTAAATGTTTCAAGGGAATACTGCACACATGATGTAGGCTACACATGTGCAGCATTCCCTTGAAATATGCACACCTTTGTTTTAAGACTGGGGAGATTCAATTAATTGTGCCTGGCAGATCAAACAGTACTGTTTCTTGCATAAGCTATCTTCTCTGGCTTCGTAAAAAATTGCAACTGTGTGTGCGTGGAGGAGGGGGGTAAATAAACCACTTAGCACTTGTGTTTTACCTTCAGTAAAAGCCCCAGAACTGACCAGAGATCATCTAAACCACCAGAGCTTCTGGGGACCTAGCAGCTCCCAGACCCCTGGTCTTAGATGGTTTGGGAGGGGGTCCATCTCAAAGGACTCGTCCTGGGCCCAAACATTAATGTCTGCTCCCCTGCCAGTACCAATCCCTGTGGCACCCCACTGGCCACATCCCTTAGTGCTGAGAGCCCCACCCCCTACTACCACCCTCTGCTGCCATCCCTTCATCCAGCTGGTGATCCATTTGATAGATAGATAGATGATAGATAGATAAAAGCTTTATTTTTTTTAACAGGAGAATAACTTTTAGGACTAGTTAGGCCCTGTTTATCAAAGTCATCCTGTTTAAGATTACAGTTTCACAGTACAGTATACCATCATGTAATACAATATTACAGTAACAATCTTAAATGCAACACAGTCTAAGTTCATACAGTACATACAAAATAAAAACATACATCTACCAAAAAAAAATCAAGGTATAAAATCTGATTTCAAGATTGGGTATTGTCCATATAATGGTCAAGGAAAATATGTAGATGCCTGATATAAAACAGTTTTTATGGGATTCAGTCTTGTAGGATGCATCCTCTGTGCAGGAAGGTATTGAACAGGTCAGTCAGTGGTCCCACCAGGATCTCCACCAGTTCTTTAAGTACCCTAGGGTGAATGCCATCTGATCCTGGTGCCTTGTACACCCTCAGTGCCCTTAATCCCTCCAGAACCCTGGCCTCTGTGATCCCTGTATCAGTCACACTCCCCACCACCCACCCCTCCCCAGGGTATCTTCCCACCTCTCTCTTTCATTAACATAGAACAGAAGTACTCATTAAGTGCCTCTGCCTGGTCCCACCCCTTTCTCTACCCACCCACCATCCTTCCTGATCCTCACAATCTGGTCTTTGTTCTTCTGTCTCTCACTAATGTATCTGAAGAAGTTGTTTTCTCCATCCTTAATGCTTGTGCTAGCCTAAGCTCTCTGGAAGACTTGGCCACTCTGACTAGCCTGGTAACCTCTCTAGACTTCTTTGTATACTCATCTTTGTCATCCCCCCCCCAAATATCTTAAGTCTCTGAAATGCTTTTCTCTTGGCCCTCACCCCTTCCATGACCTCCTAAGTCAACCAACTGGACTTCTTTGCCCATCCCTTCTTACTTTGTGTCCTTTTACATATCTCAGTAGCCTCTGCTAGACCTGTTTTAACAATATAACATTTTTGACAAGCGTCCATGCTTGGTTGAATTCCCTCCAGATGCCTACCCAAAATTTCCACCATCTTTTTATAGTCTGCCCTTTTAAATTCGACCACCCTTGTACATGCACCTCCTTTTTCCCATCCCATATTGAGCGTGAACCACACTGTGTGGTGGTCACTCTCAGTCAGAGGGTCCTCCACCTCCAGATCCTTTATAACCTCTCCATTTGATAACACCAGGTCTAGAGTCCTTCCTTCCCTAGTCGTCTCTTGGATCAACTGCACCAGGAACTTGGCCAGAAATGCTTCCAATATGACCTGCTCCTTTGCACTCATGGTGGTTGGGGTGCTCTAATCCACCCCAAGTAGGTTGAAGTCCCCAACCACCACTATGTTCCTCCTCCTACAGACCCTTCTAATCTGTTCAGCTAACTCTCTATCCAGGTCCTCCCCTTGCGCTGGTGGTCTGTACACTACCCCCATCCACAGTGTCCTATTTCTTAGGTCCTGAAACTGCATCCATAGGGCCTCTGTCCTACCTTCCTCCTCCATTATGCATCTTATCCTCTCCAGCACATTGATTCTCATGTCACCCCTCTCCCCTTAGCCCTATCCTTCCTGAATATCTTATACTCTGGGATCATCAAATCCCAGTCCTGGAACTCGGTGGCCCAGGTTTCCTTGATGGCCACAATGTCCACTCTCCTCACTACCAAGACAGCTTGTAACTTGCATTCAGTGAGACCACCCTCCAGCCTGTTCCTTTCCCCTCTTCTCCTTGATTCCCCCCTCTTACTCTTCCATGCCATTTCCTCTATTCTTTCCCTGATACCGTGGGGGTAAGCTTGTTTGGCTCCCCTCTTTGGAATCCCTGCCTACTAGTTGTCCACTCACCACCCCCCCAACATGGTTTAAATCCACCTTCATTGCTATGTATCCCTCTAACTTCTGCTTTAATACCCCCTTCCCCTTCCCTGTCAAGTGTAGCCTATCCCCTGCATATAGATCATTATTGTCCCAGGCCCTGCCCCAGCATCCCACTACCCCATACCACTTGAACTGGCACTATTCTCCCAGCCATATGATGAACTCCCCCAATCCATTTTTTCCTCACCGTACTCACGCAGGGTACTGGGAGCACCTCCGAGAAGGCCACTGATTCCTCTCTCTCCTCTCACAGCCTTCCCATTTCCTCAAACCTCTCTTTCACTAGATCATTCATAGCCACATGCACCACTATATGTGGTTTCTTTCTACTCCTCCTTGCGCACTTTATAATTGCCTGCCCCAATCTGCCAGCTATTAATCCAGGTATGGGCTCCACCAATATATGACTATGCATTTCCACATCACTACCCCATCTGATCCCTTCAAGTATGGAATCCCCCAAAACACCTCCTCATTCCTCATCCCCGGCCCCACCCTTTTTCCCAGGTGCCCATTTTTAGAGTCTGGCATGTTTGTAGATCTACCTTTCCTCTCCTGTGGTCCCCCCCCAACCTACCCCCCCTTCACTGCTGTCTCACTATCCTCCACATCCCTCCCATCCACCCTGGTCCCTCTCCTCACCTTTGCTATGCCCCTCTTGTCCTCCATCCCTACCAGCATAGCTCCTCTCCCCTTTACCCCTGCTCCTTTGTCTACCCTTCCAGCAGTGCCCATTCACCCTTTATCCCTGCTACTCTCTAGTGACTGACTAATGTCCCTTGTGCAGTCCCCACCTGTACCCTCTCCTGTCCCCTTCTGGAGCTCTCCCTCTACCTTCTCCTCCACCACCAATGTGGCCAGCACCGCAAACCTATTTCCTGCCCCCTCTGTACTTCTGTGCATAGGCAACTCCCTTCTGACCTGAGCCTTCCCTCCATTGCTCAGCCCCTGACCATTCTGCTCCTACCTCCCTCCTTTCCCACAAATCAATATTCCTCCCATGTGGCACCCTCATGTTACTCCCAGGCAGAGGCCTTCCAGTTCTAGATCACCCCCCTCTCCATCCTCTCCAGCTCATTACTAAGCCACAGCACTTCTTCCTTGAGACTCCTCAGCCTGTGACAGATTAGATACCCTCCTAGCTTCCACAATGTGTTCATCCATACCTCCCCCCCAGCATCCTGCTTCCCCCTGTACCACCCCCTCCTTCTCTGTCCCCTTCTGCCTCCATTACTGACACTCCACAGCAGTGTGTCCATCCCCAAACTGCTCCAGTTGCCCACTGAAATGTCTTACTACCCACGTTATTACCTACTCTACACTCACCTTTTTGTATCATCTTAAACAGTTAGTCAGTTGTTAATTAAACAGTAATCTCTACCACTTCTACTATTTTTTCTTATGCCAAATCAACGATTAAGATGCCACTAACTACCTAACCAAATATAAAGTGCAGCCCTAACTACTAAAAGTAAAAATAACTTTTTCTTACCAAATCACCAATTAAGATGCCCCTTAAACTAACCAAAAATAGAAGTACAGCACAACCTTTAAGTTCTATACCAAAACCCAGATTTAGATGCCGCCCATTTGTTCTCACCCCCTATAGACAGTACTGCCAAAACAAACTTGCTCTCTGCCTTTATTCCACATCCAGTTAGTGATCAGCTCCTTCCTGACATTCGCCTGTGTACCGCTCCTCCCCCTGGAGTTGCCTGTGTTTCTTCCTTTGGCCCAGCCTCCTGCTTCTTCCTTTGTGTAGCCACCCAATCCCAGCCAAGCTCCAGGTGATTTAAACAGCCGTCATGGAGGGGGCAAGTTGGGAGAATTTTTCAACCTGTGCCCCTCCTCCTCTCCTTCCCTTGGGAGCACCGACCATGTTCCTGCAGCTGCTCTGACTGCTTGTCTCCCCCTAAGTGCCAACCATGCATTTAAACTACAGCCAAACTTGCTGCGGCTGCCCTGATTGGTTCCCTGGTCCTCTCTCCTTCAGTGGCCAATTGGAGCTGCACTCTTGTGCCCCCAACTACCGATCTTTCAGCCCTCAAGCTGCATGCCTCCTCTTCTCCTTCCCTTGTGAGCACCGACCATGCTCCTGCAGCTGCTCTGACTGCTTTTCTTCTCCTAAGCACCGACCATGCTTTTACACTACAGCCGAACTTGCAACGGCTACCCTGATTCATCCCTCAGTCCTCTCTCCTTCAGTGGCTGATTGGAGCCACGTTCCCGTGCCCCCAGTGGCCGATCAGTCACCTCTCAAGCTGTGATTCTTCCTTTCTCCTTCTCTTGGGAATGCTGACCACGCTCCTCCAGCTGCTTTTCTCCCCCCAAGCACTGACTGCACTTTTAAACTATAGCTGAACTTGCCTTAGCTGCCCTGATTGATACCCTGGTTTTCTCTCCTTCAGTGGCTGATTGGAGACACATTTGTGTGCTCCTGGTGGCCGATTGGTGACCCCTCAAGCTGTGCTCCTCCTCTTCTCCTTCCCTTGGGAGTGCTGACCATGCTCCTGCAGCTGATCCAACTGCTTCTCTCCCCCTAAGCACCAACCGCACTTTTAGCTACAGCCAAACTTGCTGCAGCTGTCCTGATTGGTCCACAGTCCAAAGTAATACCGGCACTCTAAAGCAAAATGCATGGATGAAGAGACAGTCAGAAACTCCGCTTTGCAAAATAGTCCTACCTTTTACTTACATTCCAAGACAGCAGTGTAGATAATGTGAAATCACAGCCACCACTCAAACAACCCAACACTTCGACCAAAGTCTTCTTGATGGGGTGAAGTCCAACCAATAGGGGGCAGCCAAATGCTAGCATAGATAGACCAGTACTTAAGGGAGGATATGACCACTCTAACTCCAACCCCTGATGAATATTTTGGTCTCTGACAAGCCTCCTTAATTCCTGCTTATTTGTTAATATTCCACTATGTCTATACCACACATGCTTCAAGCCCCCTATTGTTTTTTCTTCTGCCACTCCTGCTAGCAGTATTTGTTCAGCTATCCACCACTCTTTCAGTGAAGCAGTGCTTCCTCACATCCTTCTGACCCCCCCAGCTTCACCACATGCCCTCTGGCCTAAATGGTCATTCTTATTTGAAAAAGACTCCCCACCTGTGTCTTGTTCACCCCTGTGAGGCACTTTTGGGGGCTATCATAGGAGCAAGATTTTGCAGTTTTTGACATTGAACCCCCAACTGCCATGTTCTAGACCTTATATTTGCTCACCTTTACTCCAGACTGTCCATTAATTCTGTGTTGTCACAAGCAAGTTCCCATTCACCATTGCAGCAGTGAAAGGCATTATGAGTATTATGGTACATTGTGGAATACTCATAATCAGGAATAATGATGAAGATAGCAGAAAGGCAACTGCTTGATTAATTAGCTCAGTACAAGCTTATCATTAATTTAAAAAAAATAATTTCAGTGAAGTGTAAACCCAGCATTGAGTGTGGAAACTCATGCACGTGGTCCTTAGCTTGAGTCAAAGCATGGTATCCAGCCATACTACTGGTAACCTTGGTTTAAAAAAACATGTTGCTGTTGGCTCACCAGTGCAGTAATAACACTACCATTTGAAACAGTGATAACCCAAGTTCAAAAGTGAACTTGAGAGTCAAAGGGCTGGCAGGGGAAGAGAACTGAGCATCTGCCCTCCTCTTCCAGGAATGGGGGGACACAAATCATAGCAGTTACCTGAGTCCTGGTGGTAAATAGGAGTCAGGTATGCAAGCTGTCTTAGACACACAGGAATTGTGGTGGTCACCAATGCATGTTGAGTAGGAGTATACGGCATGCATCTTGATGGCATTGCATGTCTGCTCCTCCTGAGGGGGAAAAAATGGGGAAAAAACTGTTCTGACCAGCAGGATGGGACTGGTCTACTGCAGATACTGCACCCAGTTATTCAGGTATATCAATGTCCACCGGCTCCTGTCTCCAGTGGGATTGATGGACACCACTGACCCCACTGGAGGGTAAGCCTGGAGGAACATGCCAGACAAGGTGAGCCCTGAAGGATGATGAGGTGAAAGGGCTAGGGAAACAAGAGGATGGGGGTCAGTTGGTGCAGGGGATAAACAGAGTGTATCTAAACAAAAACAAAGAAACAAAACAAAAACAATGTTGTTCTGAAACACAGTTCTGGCTTACCTCCTTGCAAGGCTAGAGCATGGTTTCAGAATTTTGATTGTAGCATAGTTTTACTGCATTACAGTCTGGACAAAAACATTTGAAACTGTTCTAACAGTATAAAAATGCTTTGAACTACATAGTATCTACAGGGTCTATGGGACATCAAGAAGCAAGTGGGCACATTGTTTATGAACTTCGCCCACTTGCTTCAAGGGAATTTACATATTACGGTCAAGAAAAGGTACTGTAGTCTTGTTGGGCAAAATGGGCTTTATCCCACTTTCAATGATATTCTTTGAAATTAGTCCAAATTTGTTGAATCTCCATGGTAAATTCATTTCAGATCCAATTAGGAATCTCCATTCCAAGGGATCAGGTAATTGTTTGCAAGTGTAAATCTTCAGCACTGACTGCAGTTTGAGTGTGGCCACACACAGTAGTTATAAGATCATGTGATTTAGACAAGAAGGCTGCTGTAAGTTCATGTAGTTATCTGGATATGTTTTCTTTCCTGCACACTGTTGTAAGGCAGGCAAGCAAACACCGACAGCACTCTACTAGCAAAAAAGGCTTTTATTACATAAACAGTAAAAACAAAAAAAAAGTCCAAACAGGTAGGGTCACTGCAGAATCCCTGACCAGTTTCACTCACTACATCATCAGAGGGATCCCTCTGATGATGCAGTGAGTGGAACCAGTCAGGGATTCTGTAGTGACCCTACCTGTTTGGACTTTTTTTATTTTTACCATTTTTGTAATAAAAGCCTTTATTGACAGTAGAGTGTTGCTGGTGTTTACTTGCCTGCCTTTGATACATTTATACCTGGCACACTCACTTTCAGTGCAGCAGTCTTTGTTGTACTTCCTTCACATTTGTGGTAAGTACTAGTTTTAGTTTCAACTTGAAAAGAATGCTTGTTAGATATGTTGTTTACTGTGCTTGAAAAGGTGGTTGGGAGGAAGTTATGAAAGTTGGAAAGCTGTTGGTCCACTTTTTAATCATCAAAATATTTTTCCTGTAGCTGTTTTGCACATTGTTTTACCCTTCATTTTCCAGCTGCTTAGGTTAGGTAAGTGCTAGCATTACTTTGTACTTTAAATGGTTGTTTGCTTGATGTTTATGTACTGTGTTGGAAAAGGCTAGTTCGGAGGGTGTTTTGAAAGCCTGTGAGCTGCTGGTCACTTTACATTGCCTATCTTTTTTCTGAAGTTGCGTTGCAGTTTGTACAGTTGTGCATTTTGTCCTACTACTTTTGGTAGCAACTACTGTAGCTGTAGTTTCCTCTTCAAAATAATATTTGCCATTTGTGAAAAGATGAGCCAATTATCTATCCAATAATTATATAACTGTTTTCAAAGCTGAACTAAAGTTCACATATAGTTCATAATGTGTTTTTAAATTAATTACTGATACGAATGAGAAAATATGTAAGATGATGATTTTATAAAGAGCACAAATAAGTGCCCTACTATCCTGATGAAGGTGATTTTTTAATATCATAAAGCACTGACTGGCAGAGCAGACATGACATATTGTCATACTGGAAAAATATTACTTAACTCAAAATTGGAAATTGAGTCATATTGTCTAATATAGTAGCCACCATCACAATTCAGCTTGCATCAGAGTAGATTTACCCCTGAAAGAAGAGTCTTCTGTTTTCTTCATGTAGTGGATGAAGGCAGGGCTAGTTCGCTCTACAAAAGAATAAGCAATACGCATGACACTATCAACCACACAAGTTTCAGATTCAACTGCCAACGGATTTTCTTGCTAATGATGCCTGAGTTTTCTCTTGTTTAACACACTTCTGTCGTATACAAAGCCACCTAGATTTTTCAAGTTTAGAGACTTGTTTTTTGTCACAAAAGTACGGTAGAGGCTGTATCTCCTGAAAATGGATTTGAGTGACATAAAAACAGGATCATGACTAATGAAAAGGGGTCTGTTTTTGTAGGCTTCAACAACCTAATTTCAATAATATTTAAAAAAATGATAGTAATATGCAAAAATTTAGCTTCACATGCGCAAAAACTGAAAGTTAATTTAAAATGTTCAACTTTCTCAGTAGCAAATAACCATCACTGGCAAAAGTCTAACTAATCATAAAGTTTCAGAATTCACCTCTCAGCCCTTCATGTTCAATGAGTAAGTAAAAATTCATAATAATATGTTTGTTATGTGTTTCATACATCGATCATTTAAACTGAGTAACCAACCAGACTTGCAAGATAAAAAGATCCTTGGGCAAACAATGTGCAAATCTGAATTTCAGGTTATTCTCTCCAGAGATTGAGGTGCAACAATTCTGGCTTAATATAGAACAGCATTTGTGACCTAACTATATTGTGCTATCATGACACATAATATATTAATTGCAAAAAACTATGATAATTCATCTATTAAGACTGAAACATGAAGCATACAAAGAAATGAAAAGTTATTTTTTAAAGTGTGTAGAACTTTGCCAAATTAGTTGTATGACATTCCATGGTGTTTGAATGAATGTGCTACATATGGTTGTCTTTACCCTAATGTTAGCACTGTCTTCTCATACACTTGTCCATGCTGGTTGTCTAGTGCTGACCATCAAAGTGCAATAACTAAGAAACCAGCATCTGTGACTCAAAGTAGAAGTTAGGCATATAGAGCAGGATATTCAGACTGCACCAGGCTGTGGTGCAAGCCTGGGCACAGCGCAATTTGGATGTGCAGGGGTGTGGACAGGGTGATATTCAACAGAGCTGTGCCATGGCACAGCATCATTGAACATCACTCCTTGGCCACCCGCAGTGCATATGGCATAGTGGCACTGCACCAGTGCAAGTGGCCAGAGTAAAGCAGGGGGATATGCTAGTGCAAGTGCCGTTGCAATAGGTGCAACCACCACGATATTCAAAAGTGCACATGCAAATGGGACCATAATGTATGCAAAGGTGCAAATGGGGCCATGGCATGTCATTGTAAGCCCCATTTGCACGCCGTGCGCCGATACCCAGCAACTTGTGCCTGGCGCCCTGCCAAGCTGCAACGGCCGGGGATAACACCCCCTGCACAAGCGACACTACACTCCGATGCCCGATCGCAGGCATATGAATAACATGTAAACGTCCCGTATCCCTGGTGGTCTAGTGGACTGCTCACAGCCCGATAGCGGGCATATGTATAAATATCATAGTCCTATATCCCTGGTGGTCCAGTGGACCGCTCGCAGCCCGATCGCAGGCATATGTATAAATATCATAGTCCAATATCCCTCGTGGTCCAGTGGACTGCTTGCAGCCCAATCGCGGGCATATGTATAAATATCATAGTCCTATATCCCTGGTGGTCCAGTGGACCACTCGCAGCCTGATCGCAGGCATCAGAAATAAATTATGACTCACCAATACAACCCTGGTGATCCAGTGGTACCCCCCTTCCCACCCACCAGTGTAGCACAGGTTGTCAAAGGTGATGTTCTGTGGATACCCATGGTGGCCTGCACCTCTCTTATAGTGAGTGTAGGGCATCCTGTCACCTGCTCCATCATAATGGACATAGGTGCACTGATGGTGTGGCAGCAAAGCACCACACCACTCAGGCAAGAGTCAGCAGTGCTGCACAGTGTGCTCCCATTAATACCCAATGAATTATCCATTACAGCATGAACTGTGCTGTGCTGAACCTCTCACCAGTAGCCTATCCTGTGAGTCCTTCAGAGTAGCTACCTCGTCATGGCAACTCCATCCTGGTGCACCATGTCAACACAGATGACCCTGCCAGACAGTGCCACTGCTCTCTCATCTGCCGACACAGCCTGGAGTCCTGTTTAGAGACATATTCAGTGTGCATGCCATGGCTGCACCACTACACCTGTTGTTTAGCATGGTTGGAATAATGGTGCTTGTGGACAGTTGTCAGTTCCCTGTTGTGTGGCACAGGTGCCCATGTGAGTGTGGGTGTACACCTTTTGGACCTGCCAGGTGCCCCGACTCATCAGGCTGTCTCACTGTGCATGAAAAATGCACAAATTACACATTTTTGGCATTCTTTGCTTGCACCTACAGCTTGCACAGTTTGCGTGATGGGTCTGAAAGGAACATGCAGCCAGGGTCCCCGATGTGCCTTTTGAAGATTTAGAGAAAAAATATAAAATGGTTCAAAAGTTATTCAAAAAACAAGTTTCCCATTATAGTCAATATATGCGAAAGTATCACAAATGCACTTTTTACTTTCGCAAATGACCCTTGTTGTGTCACAAATTGCCCATCTTGTTTTCAGTTGGTGGTCACAGAAATGCTTGGCATTTAAATGTGGGACCCTCAAGAGACACAATTCTTGTTGTGTTCACCTAGTCGAGCCCTGAGTATGCTAGCCATGTCATTTTTGGGGTAAAACCCCCCAGAAATATGTTTTTTAATTTTTTTTAAAAAGTAGTGTTGCAAAGTACTTTTGCATATGCAACATTTTCATGATTTCATTTGGGAAAGTATGGTGATTTTCGAAAGTACTTTGCAACACTATGGCCAAAACAGCAGAGAATCTTTGCCACCTTGAAGCAAAGAAATGGTTTGGTCTTTTGGGCTGAAATTTGGAGGAAAGAAAGTCAGATGTGCCTTTTCATGGTTTGGTAACAAAATATTAGAGGGCTGCAATGTTATGGCACTCTGAAGTTGATGATTTTTCCCATAGGATAACGTCTGCCGCGCTTTTTGGGGCCCGTATCTCAAAAACGGTTTGAGATTTCGTCAGAAGAATGCTTATACAAAACTAGCCTGGAAAGTCATAAATAATATGAGATTTCACATTTTTTCTACGGCATACGGTTCCTGAGATATAAGGAATTTAGTATTCCAAGTGCTCATGTTCTGCTCCAAGGGCCATTATTATGCATACATTCTTTGCATTCACTGTGCTTCTGAATGCACCTTTTTGGGAAAAAAGGGTGTGCATTTGCATTACTATTACCATTAACATTTCCGCTTGCATTTCTGTTACCGTTTGTGTTAGCATTTCCGTTTATGCCACTGTGTGCGTTACTCTTTGCTTTTGCATTTGCACTTGTGTTTGCGTTTGCATTCAGGTTACCGTTTGCATTTCCATTACTGCTTTTGTTTGCATTTACTTTTGCATCACTGTATGCATTACCATTTACATTTGCATACATGCTACTGTTTCCTTTGGTGTCATCGTTGGTATTACCATAAACATTTTCATTTCTTATTGTGTTATCGCTACTGTTTGCATGTTCATTACCATTTGTGTTTGCATTTCTGTTGGACTTAGCATTTTCGTTTTTGGTAGCGTTTCCATTGTCGAATGCATAACTGTTTCCTTCTCCATCGCCGCTGCCATTACCATTTGTGTTTCTGCTACAGTTTGCATTTTCATTACTGTTTTTGTAACTGTTTGCATTTCTGTTGCTGTTAACATTTGTGTTAACGTTTGCGTTTCCATTTCTGTTTTATTTATGTTTGTGTTTGCATTTCTCTTACCGTTTGCATGATCATTTCCATTTGCGTCACCATGTGCATTACTGTTTGTGCTTGCATTTGTGTTACCATTACTATTTTCTTTTACCTCACTGTTGCCATCACCGGTTGCATTAACATTTCCATTTGTGTTTTTGCATTTGTGCAGTGCAGTGCAAAACATTATGTTTTTGCTGTTTTCCTGCACTGTCTTCTGTGACACGTAGTGCAGCTGGTGTGTGGTTGATTGAGCTGAAACTTGCCAAGTAGAATGAACTGTGTTCAAGGAATATGTCAGTTTTTGTTTGGTGAAATAATGTTGTTCTGTTCCAGAGTTATTGTCATTTGAAGTTGGCCCCCCCTCGCAGTTGCAGATTTTTTGGCCGCCAGGTGCACCATTTTAATGCATTTTCCACTGCGATTTCCGCCATTTTGTGGTGGAAGACTTCTTAAAGGTGCAGAAATGTAAATATTGAATATCTCTGAAACAGTTTGTTTTTTTCACATGAAATTTGGAGGGTGTTGAGTGGATGTCCTGGGGATGTGAATAATGCCATTGACATGTTGGAAAATTAATTTGCTGCAGAGATACTTTGTGACATAATTTATGTTTTGCGCATAGCATTCTGCATGATGCTACTGGCTTGAAAGTAATATTGTAGGTAGCCCTAATGGTACAGAGGTGCCTTGCAGTGGTTTGGTGTGTAAAACATTAACAGGTGCAGAATTATGCCTTACCGATGAATGAAAATTTGGTTCATTATGCTACAATAACTTTTGAACCGTGTGTCCAATTTGCCTGGCATTTGGAATGCACAAAGAATTATAGTTTGTCTTTGACTGTGCGAATTTGTGAGTCACTGGCTCTTATGGTTGCTGAATTGTGCATGTTAAGTTGTTTGCTCATGGCGCTGTGTGACCATTGAATGGATGTACACACAATTATGGACACATGGTGTGCTATGATACATGTCTTCTTTTTACAAATTTTGGTTACGTCAGATATATGGTTCTTGTGTAGCAAAGTGGCAAAAATGTTATTTTTGGCACTTCTGCACAGTTTTCATGGCATGATGTTGTGCAACTGTTGAACAGATTCAGATAACATTTATTATACATGTTGTGGTATGGTACATGTCTTCATTTACCAATTTTCATTTCAGTCGGTCATACAGTTTTAGCGCAGTGATGTGACAAAAATTAACATGGTGGTAGTGTGGGGCCCCAACACCATATTCCATTCACTATTTATAGTGCACGTTCTCAGAAAGAAGGGAAATTCATAGCAAAAAACTCAGTTTAAGGCATCAGTTAGAGTTGTTCCACAGAGACAAAAGCAAGGAAATTCGGTGTTAGGGTTGCCACCCTTTGCACCCCATGCCCACCCTGCCCATACCAACTGGCATCGGGGTGTGCATTGGGGTTATCGGTCCTAACTCTCACCCCATTCTCCTGTACTGCACCATCTCAGCTTGTTTACACATGGAATGGGGTGAGAGTTAGGCTGATGACCCCAATGCACACACCCCAATGCCTTTGGTGGGGGAAGGTGGGTAAGTGTGGGTGGCAACTCTAACACCAAATTTCCTCATTTTTTTCACTGTGGAACAACCCTAACTGATGCATTAAATGGAGTTTTTTGCCATGAATATATATATATATGTGCAAAAAACTTAATGTTCTGGTTAGGGTTAAAGACACAAAAATGAAAAACCAAAACCCTACCCTGGACACACCAATAGGCATTGGGGGAGTGCCTTGGGGGTCGTCAGCCCTAACACTGACCCTATTCCATAAGAAAAAGGGCCGAGATGGGTACAGTATAGGAGAATGGGGTGAGCATTAGGGCTGATGACCCCAAGGCACACCCCCAATGCCTGTTGGTGCATCCAGGGTGGGGGTAGGGTGTTAGGGATAGAAACCCTAATGTCACATTTCCCTACTTTTGTGGCTTTAACCCTAACTAGAGCCTTAACAAAGTGTTTTACAATTTATTTCCTTACTTTTTGAGATAGTACAATATAATCCTTATTTACTTCTGGGCCCTGCACTCCTATCCCTCCATAAATGCTTATTTGTATGTAGCTGTGGAAGCACATTGCCCTCCTGTTATAGGACAACAGTGACCAAATTGTTAGTATACCCATCTCTTTACCCTACTTCATGTACCTGGCACAGAAAATGCTTGAATCCCTGACAAAAAGTAATTCTGCACAACTGCAATGCAATTCTGTACCACAGGTGCAAAAACACATTTTTGACATGATTTGAAAAAATGATAGCTATGAAATACATGAGGTGGGGTAATAAGAAGGCTATGTTGAAAATCTTAGGTCAAAATATTTAAAATTTCCAAAGTTATGAGCTTGTGTAGCAAAATTGCAACAAATGGTCATAACTCTGCCATTTGTAATAATTTTGATCCCAAATTTTCAACATAGCCTTCTTATGATCCCACCTCAAAAATAAGGTCATGATAAATTGTCAAATCCCACCCCAAATGTGATTTTGTCAACCAACTATGAAATCAACTTTTGGGTGGAAGTTGTATAATGACAGTCATATTGTTCATGAGTTGGGATCCTCAAAAGGCCATGTTGAAAAATTAGGGTCAAAATCTCATAAAATAGCTTAGTTATAGAGAAATGTTGAAACCCCCATTGAAATACATTGAGCCACATTTACCTTAGTTCCTTATATTGCAGTCGATGGTTCCAGCAGCAAGACGTGTCTTCAGTCAGAGAGTAGATCTCAAACCTGGGACCTTTTCACATGAGTGAAGGTGTGGGTGGTGTACTGTGAGGTGTGGGGTGATTGGTGCTCAGTGACATGTAGGAGTAGGGGGTGCTGATTGGTGAGGGGCCATTTTCTTTTAGTGCAGGAAATAAAAAAACAAAGGACTGTTTTCTTTATTTTAGCACTGGACATGGATGGTGGTAGAGTGGGGTGCCACTAGAGTACCAGGGACATAACCAGCATCACCAGGATATTGATCAGAGAGCGGAGTGGACCCACCAGAATACCAGGCACATAACTGGCAGTATCAGAGTGGTTATTAGAGAACAGGGGATGGGGGAGGGACCACTACACTATCAGGGACATAATGGCAGTTGGAATCCCCATTGAAATACATTGAACCACATTTACTTTAGCTTCTCATATTGCAGTCACTAGTTTCAGCAGCAAAACTTAAGGGAGAAAGTTTAGTGTGCATGAACTAATTAATAGTAATTAGTTATCTGCAGTGGAGACCAAGAAGGATGCTGAAAACCTCCACAAAGGACACCCACAGGAGGGTGGCACAAGACCCCACAGGGGAAGGAAACAACTCCTGGTGGGGGACTCAATCATTAGGGGGTAGAAGTGTTGGAGGAAGGGGATAGGGAGGTAAGGTGCCTGCCTGGCACCACAGTTCAGAGGGACAGGAAGGGAATTCTTAGGCAGGAGCAGCTGCATGAGGGAGGGAGCTGGATTTCATTGTACACCTAGGGACAAATGACCTGGCTGTGAATGAGATCAGAGTGGTGCATGAGGAGTTTGTGGAGTTGGGGAGGGGCCTTAGACAAGTAGCATGTATGGTAACCTTCTCAGAGGTGCTGCCTGTCTATGGAAAGGATGATGCTATGGTATTCTGCACCATGGGATTCAATGAATGGTTGAAAAACTAGTGTGGAGCTCAGGGTTTTGACTTCATTGGGGATAAGGGAGCCACCTGGAGGGAAGCAGGCTTATACTGGTGTGATGGTCTGCATCTGTCCAGGGGGGAACCAGGATTCTAGGTGACAGGTTTAAATGGTTCATTGGCAAACATTTAAACTAGCCAAGGGGAAGGCACTGAAAAGGACCAGGGAAATCCCAACCTCCTCCCCCACAAAATACAGTAGTTAGAGAGGTAAACACCAAGGTAGAGAAGTCAGTAGAGAGCAGGACAGGGATAAATGCAGAAAAAGGCAGTAAGGACAGGGATGGGGCTAAAAGGGGTAAGGCCATAAAAAATAAATGGAAGGTGATGAGTACCAATGCCTGCAGTCTGTGCAACAAGCTCCCTGAACTAGCCTTGATGGAAGAGGGATGCCTGGATATTGTGGTATTCACTGAAACATGGTAACAGAGAACCATGACTGGGATGTCAAAATACCAGGATACACAGTCTACAGGAGGGACAGGGTGGGTAAAAGAGGAGGAGGAGTAGATCTCTATATAATGGAAGGGATTAAAGCAACAGAACTAAAGAGTAAACAGGAAGCTGATGTGTCACTGTGGGTCAACCTGGAGACAGGAAATGGCACCACAATCCACATGGGGGTTGTGTACAGACCCCCATCTCAGGTGGAGGAAATGGACAAAGAAATGATAGAAAGCATCCTTAAAATGGTAGAAAAAGGGGAGATATTGTTGATGGTGGACCGAAATATGCCAGATGTTAACTGGAGTAGCTTTGTTGTGAGGACATCCAAGAGCAGGATCATTCTTGATGTCCTACAGGGGGCATGCCTCATACAGCTAGTGTTGGAACCCACTCGAGAGGGAGTAATCTTAGACTTGGTACTCTCAAATGGGGAAGGAGAAAGGATCTCAGATTTAGAAGTGGGTAGCCATCTGTGAACAAGTGACCACCAAACAGTGTGGTTCACAATAAACACAGCCATAAAGTCAATTCATACAAAACAAGAGTATTGAACTTTAGGAAGGCTGACTTTGGGAAAATGAGAGAGTGCTTCAGAAAAACACTAGCAAATGGGTAAAAAGGAGAGGTGGAGGAACAATGGGGAATAATCAAAACAGCCATTGCAGGGGCAACAAGCCTTTGTGTGAAGCAAATCAACAAAACAAAATGAAGGAAAAAAACACTATGGTTCTCAAAAGAGGTGGCAGGGATGGTTAAGGAGAAAAGGATAGCATTCAGGAAATATAAGAAAACAAAGAAGGAGCATGACAGAGAACTTTATGAGTTAAACAGAAGGAGGCAGAGAAGGCGAAGGCAGGCAGAATAACAAAGGCACAAACTGAGGAAAAGATAGCCAACTCTGTTAAGAAGGGGGATAAAACCTTTTCTAGGTACATTAGGAAGTGAAGAAAGACCAATGGAGGTATACAGAGACTTAATAAAGTGGAGGGAATGTGGGCAGAGGGTGACAGTGAAAAAGCAGGGATACCAAACAAATATTTTTGCTCAGTATTTACAACAGAAGAGGAGGGAGAGGTTCCTAAACCAAACAAGAGAGAAACTCTGAATAGAGGGGTTGATACCAGTATTTTTTCACAAAGAGGGTTGTGGATGCATGGAACAGCCTTCCTGAGGAGGCTGTGGAGTCAGGAACAGTGGGAGATTTCAAGAATGCATGGGACAGACATAAGGCAGTTCTAGTGGGGGGGTAGGAGGAAGTAAGCTGTTGATTAACTAGAATCTGCAGCTTAGCCATCAGGTAGGGAAATGGGCAGACTAGGTGGACGAAGCGGTCCTTATCTGCCATCAAATTCTATGTTTCTATCTTTGATTGAAGATGAACATCTTTGCAAAGGAATCCTTCACATTTTTTTTTTCTGTGACATCTACATGAAACACAAATATTTTAAATATTTTTTTAAAGCAACAGTGCAATGAAGTTTAGTAAAAATATGAACCCTACCTTTTTATTTACTATAAAAAATCTAAAGCATCTTCTAGGTTTTTTATTTGGTGGTAAAATGTTTTTGTTTCACCAAAAGTTAAGTATTTTATAAATGCTTTAATTTAGTGTTTTCTCAAGAAAAGAAAAAGATGGTCACCACTTCTGGCTTACAAATCATAGTATTGGAAACCTACCAAGGTTTAGGATTGAGAAAATAAAACAAAACTCATAGGAGGTACTAGAAAAGTAGATTTGACACTTATGCAAATAGTTTTATTAATTGTAGCTGGAACTAGCTTTATGGAAAAACATTGTTTATTGCATTGCTGCTTTAAAATATTAATGTTCCATGACAGTTTTTAATGTCTGTGATGATTTTCAAAATCTTCATAATGTTTGAATTAGTTCTTAAAATGTTCATGCTAAATGATGGTTTTTGTATTGTGCTATGATTTTCATACTCTACCTGCTTCACAGTGGTTTTTAATATACACATAAAAATCCTTTATGAAGGTTTAGAAAACACATGAACTGCACAAAAGGTTTTGAGTATCTGTCTGCTGCAGGAAGATACCCCTCAATGGTTTTCAACATGTATGTGCTGCACAGAGTTATTTTTTAAACTTCAAGCTGAAAGATGGTTTTGAAAACACATTGTGCTGCTCAACAATTTTCAACATAAACCCATTTGAACCCATTAACATCTAGATCTACAATTTGCATTTCATCTCAACAGACACTTATATTTATATAGGTATACAGTACAAATTTGCAACAGCAATATGAGGCAGATAGTGTCCCCAACCCATTTTGCTCTGCTATCCCTAAAGACTGAGAATTAGGCTTTGTTTATGTTTTACTTGTAAAATGTTTTGCAGAGCAGTATGCTATGGCATAGTTCCTACAATAACAAAATGAATGTATTTTTGTAGAAATGCAAGTTAAATTATCTAGCTAAGCTGTCAATGGATTTAGAATGTACTGGAATTCAAATCATGTACAGAAGTCCCATGGCACAGCAAAGTTTCAACAGCATCTGTATTAATACACACTACAGTTTCTTTCATTTCTGGAACTATACCCCTTCTGATATCCTTACAGACCTATTGATAATGGAGTTTGCACTTTAAGGGGCAGACCAGGTTGTCCGGGTGCACCCCTTTCCCTTTCATTAGGATGGTTGTGCTCAGAAGGGGAGGGGGAAGGAAGGGGAAGGGACAGGGGATAGAACAATGGCCAGGCAACAGGAGGGAAGGGGCAAGTGGAGGTACATAATGGACAGCACAGAGGGGTTTCAGACACTTTTTGCTGGAGTTTTGATTCACACTTAACTGCAGCACATCAGATTGGCATATCAATTTGGAAGTTTGTGCACAAAGAGAAAGAGGTAAGGAAATAAAACAACTAATTTGGTGGAGAATATTTGAAGTTTGCTTTAAAAAGAGAGAAAAGAAGGAAGTAGGTGGCTAATAAAATTATAAGATGCTGTGTAATTCAGAAAAAGGAGAAAAAATGCATTGTTTATTGTTTGGGTACAGCGATAACAAGACTGTTTTGTAAAGCAGAGGAGGTGAAGTGCTGAAGAAAGGAAGCTGATGTGGAATTGTGCATCCCCAGTTTAGAGGGATTTTTTGTACTGAATGCAGCAGTTATGGAGATTGCAGCAGTTACAGCGATAGCAAGGCTGTTTTTGTAGAGCAGAGATAAAGCGCTGAAGAAGGGAAGCTGAGGTTGACTTGTACAGTGCCAGTTAAAAAAGTTTTGTGAAGAATGAAACAGTGTTTGCCCAGTGGGGGGCTAGCAAGAGAAGAAGCGTTGGGACAGTTTTGTGGATCAAGAGATCGGAGTAGAGGGCAAAAAGTTGCAGCATTGAGACTGGACTAAAAAGCCTGGGACTTTGGGCTGTTTTTATCACCTCAGAAGAGTTTAGTTTGTGTAGAGGAGGCCTGAAACACGAGGGTAGCATGAGCCCGACACGAATGGCCACGTGGCGTGACATCACACACCGTGCAGCAGCACAAGGTGAGCAGAGCCTAAAAAAGAATAATGGGGGCCAGAAAAGGGCTATGGGGGGTGAGCCTTGTGGGAATGCAGGAGAGGGGGAAGGCATTGGTTACAAGGGAAAGAGGCAGGTGATTAGAGGCCTGGGCACATGGATAGCACCGTGAAATGCATGGCGTGATGTCACATGCCCGAAGAACCACGCGGAGCTAAAGAAAAGGTTTGACAAGCTGGGGAAAGAGCCTAGGGATGGTAGACAGAGTATACAGGGTGCAATGTGGAGAAGCAGCCCAAGCTGGCAGGGTAGCAGCAGACAAAAGGGGGAATGCAGCCAGAGGCATGCGAGGGCATGCAAAAGGGGGGATGTATGGGTCAAATAAAGGTCACAAGAGGCAGCACGATAGATGCAGCATGGCCACAGGCAGTCAGACACCAGCTGTGGGGGCACAAAATGAGATGTGGGCCCAACAGGGCAAGAGCATGGTGGCAGAAGCCGGGGGGAAGTAGGAGCAAAACAGGGCCCTCAGGGAGAAGGGGCAAGGGTATTTTAAGCTGAAAAGGCCATGTGGCATGGCCAGAGAAAAACAGGACAAAGGGGAAGGTGAATGGATACGCCTCGGAGGGTCAGCAGCCATAGCGAGGGCATGCAGGAGGAAAAAGGTTTAAGCCTGGAAGGCCACAAGAGGTGGTGCTTAAGACATTTTGATGGCCATGAGCATTCTGAGGCCTGGGGGGCACAGACAGGGCCCTGGTACTGAGGGGTCTGGCCAGGTGGCGTGACGTCACATGCCAGGAGGGCCAAACGAAGAAGGAGGCACAAGAAAAGGTTTGTTATTCGGGAACAGGGTTCGATAATGGGAGGAAGGGATCTGCCATGGAAGGGGACTGTGGCCTAGAGTGGGAGGGGTACCATTTGGAGGACAAGCAGCACCCAGCAACCGGCAAGAGGGCTGGGGGGGCAGTGCATGGGAAGGGGAGCGGAGAAGCTGGGGAAGGCTTAGCAGCCATAGCATGGCGAGGCATGCAAGGTGGGGTAGAGCTAGGCCTGGACAGCCACAGGAGGCAATGTTTTTAAGCATTTTTGAGGCCTGGGAAGGGAGGGACAACAAAAAAAAACACACAAGGTGACATTGGTTGACTGTTTCTCTCGAAAAACGGGGACGGGTCATAAGGGAGGTTCATGGGACAAGTTGTTTAATGGAATTTTCATTTCTTGTCTATGGGGGAGGCCCTTCCACATGAAGGCATGCTGTAAACATAAATTAACAATGGAATCTTGTTTTCTTCCTGTCAGTTGTCTTCACAGTTAAAAGGAGCAAAGGACATGGCACCAAAGAAGAGCAGGCCATCAAAGGAAGACGCTTACAGGGCTATAATCGAGTTGACAGAAAAAGCCAACAGAATGTGGGAACTGGTGGAAGGGGAGGAACCGGGGAGACCCGAGGAGAAAAGGAAAGCAGGACAGGGAAAAGGGGGCAGAGGAAAATGACCAATTGAAAGGCCATGCAGTCCCACTAGGGTACAACCACTAGCAGCAGGACCCACCAAGGTGGCTGATCCAGTACATCTGCAGCCCATAGACCCGGTACCGCCAGTACCTCCTCAAGAACAAGTCAGGATCTTCCCTTGGGGAACCAAGACCGGATCCCCAGAACATAGTTATTCCTCTGCAACCCCTAGTGTTTCACCCACCCCCTCAACCACAAGGTGCTATACTGGGGCACCACAAAGATGCCAGGCAACAAGGCTCGGACAAGGACACAGGTAACACACCCAGCGTAGTGGGTGACAGCATAGAAGAATATATAAGTCAAATTGTGTTGGCACTGGGGACAGGAGGTTTATGGCAAATGGAATTGGCTCTGGCAGAGATTAGGATGGAGAAAGAGTTGCCGAAAAGAAATGAAGGGGGTACAGAGAAAGAAGGAAAAGGTACAAGGGAAATAGAGGTATTCTCAGGATAAGGGTAGGTGAGCATGTTCCACTGGCCACAAAGGAAAAAATATGGAAAGGAGAGTATGTGGATATATTCACTTTGGTGAGCCAGAAAGCAGCAGCGAAGTATGAGGAAGCAGAGAACATAGAAAACAGTGAAATGGCAGCAGCGGTAGTGTTGTTAGGGGAGAAGGAAGAGGACAGATTCTCAAAAGAGAAGACTTGGGATGGGTGGTTCATAGGTTTTGCCACCTTCTCAGCCATTGTCCTGGAGAAGAAGCTGGAATTGGGCATCCCGCTCATCACATACTCCCTAATAATAAGGCAGACAAAAGCAACAGGGGGGGTGGGGTGGATATACTATGATGAATTTTCTCAGCAGAGAATGGCAACATATGGGGATGTAAGATGGGATATGAAGTAGCTAGACTTATGGACAGATTATGTAACGGATCAGTCCACACTTTGAAGGGGAATGGGGGAGGAAAGGAGTTATGTCCCAGAGGTGCTGCTGAGCTTACAACAGGGCCTTTTGTTTGTGGCCTCAATGTCGTTTTCGGCACGCATGTTCAAAATGTGGGGGATTGCACCCGGCAAGCAGATGCAGAATGACATGGGCCCAAGAGGCACAGGGACCCGGAGGTCATAGTTCAGGTCAACAGTTTTTTCGAGAGGGACTGGGGTTTAAAGGGCAGGCATGGAACAGGGGAGGGAGGGGTAGGGGGAACACGAGTAGAGGAGGTCAGAATCACTGACAGGGAAAACCAAGCACTGAGTGAGAGGGAGAGACCAGAGAGGGTAAATGGGAGGAAAGACAGAGAGCAGTTTGGGGTGGCCAGAACCCCCATCAGGTTAGAGGCATGGACAATTTGGTTGGACAGATATCTGAACAAAAGAGTGGCGGATATGATCATAGAAGGTTTTTGCACAGGTTTTTCACTGCAGTGTGAGGCTCCCAGACAAGCGAGAGAGGTGAGCAACCTGGGGTCGGTCAAAGGGAGGGAAGATATGTTAAGACAGAAGATAGAGAAGGAAAAGGCAGCAGGGAGAGTAGAAGGCCCATTCATACCTCCCCATTGTGAAACATGCTGATTTATGCCATTGGGCTTGGTACCCAAGAAACAAGAAGGGGACTACAGGGTGATTCACCACCTATCCTATCCAGAAGGGGGATTCGGTGAATGATTTTATTGGGGAGGAGTATAGTAAGGTGACATATGCGACATTAAAGGATGCAGTCTGGATAATCCAGGCTAATATGGATGCATGGATGGCAAAAATGGATATTGAATCCGTGTTCAGACTGCTGCCAGTTAGGAGAGAAGACTGGGACCTATTGGGTTTTAAAATTAGGGATCAGTACTATTTTGACAAAGCCATGCCTATGGGATGTTCTATATATAGCATGTGAAACATTTGAAGCATTCAGCACCTGTTTGCAGTGGATATTTCAAGAAAAAACTGGTTATAGAACGGTCATCCACTATTTGGATGATTTTCTTTTCATTGGTGGGGGGAAGGAAGACACAAAATATGCTGATCAAGTTTCAAGAACTGTACAAAGAATTAGGGGTTCCGCTGGCACCGGAGAAAACAGAAGGGCCCAGCAGGGTGCTTGAATTCCTGGGTATTGAGATAGATGCCCCAAAGGAAATATTCAGGCTGCCGGACAAAAAAGTGAAAAAACTGAAATAACTGATCCAAGTACACACCAGCAGGAGAAGGGTACAACTAAAACAAGTACAGCAGGTACTGGGGCACCTGAACTTCACCTGCTGGGCTATTGGACCAGGGAGGGCATTCACAAGGAGGTTAGCAAGGGCTACAGCCGGGGTCACCAGACCACACCATTGGGTAGACCTGACTAAAGGTGTCAGGGAGGATTTTAAAGTATGGGAGGAATTCCTCAGGGAGTATAATGGCTGCTCTTTCTGGCAAGTGGAGTGGGTGTATAACACAGACCTCGATCTTTACACACAGATGCTGCCGGGGGGCTAGGCATGGGAGGCTACCTGAGGGGCAGGTGGTTTGCAGAACCATGGTCTGCTAACTGGGTAAGGGACGGCAAGGTAAGAGATATAACATTGTTAGAGATCATGCCCATCTGGACATGTACCCTGGTTTGGGGGGAAGAATTACGGGATCAGAGAGTGACATTCTGGTGTGACAATAGAGCAGTGGTGGAGGTCCTAAACAACAGGGGAGCCAGGTCAGAAACGGTCATGCAAGTATTGTGATGTTTAGTGTTGAGGACCTTGCAGCTGAACATGTCATTCAGAGCAAAACACATACAAGGGGTGCATAATACCCTGGCTGACAGACTTTCCCATCTGCAGCTGTACCATTTTCAGAGGCTGGCACCAACAGTGGAGGAGCAAAAAACGCCCATACCAACACGAACATCTGGGACATTGGCAAGAAGGAGCAGAACTGTTGTTTCACAGCTCATTGGTGCCTCAGACTCTGAGGGCCTACAATGAGGCCTGGCAAGTGTTTCAAACATTCAGGGCAACACACCAGATGGAGGTAAGTAGGCCACTCACAGAGGAACAGTTAGGAAAGTTCACTGTGGAGCAGTGGCAAAAAGGAACAGCCCACACCACAATGGGGGTTTACTTGGCAGGGATTAGTGTTGTCTGCAGTCTAAAGGGATGGAAGGACCCGACAAAATCATTGTTCATTAGAAGAATGATGCAGGGATGGGGTAGGTTGAAACAAGGGCCAGTAGACAATAGAAGACCAATAGGGGAGCAGTGGCTAGCAAAACTAAAGGATGTGCTCCTGGCAATATGCAGATCAAAGAGCGAGGCCTGGCTATTTCACACGATTTATGTTGTAATGTTTGCCGGGGCCATGAGAGTGAGGGAGGTGGTAGGCCATGGCAAAAAAGACAAGGAAGGGGGATTAGAATGGGAAGATATAAGCTGGGGGTGAAAGAGATACAGATCAAGATTAAGAGGTCAAAAATGGATTAAAGGGGACAGGGTTGCATAGTGACACTAAGGAGACAGGTAGAGGGTGCAGTGTGCCCAGTGAAGGCTTTGAGGGCTTTTGCCGCAGAGCGTGGGACCAGGACAGGGAGATCATTTGTTCATGGTGATGGGAGAAGGGTCACCAGTTATCAAGTCACAGCACTGCTCAAAAAAGGCATGCAATTCCTTGAGGAGGACCCAGCTATTTATTCGTCCCACTCCTTGTGGATTGGGGCTGCCTCACAGTGGGCAGCGGCAGGCGTAACTGTGAATAATATTTTGAAAAAAGGATGCCGGTGGTCTGCCAGTTATAAGAGATACATTTGAGCACTGAAATAAGAAAATTAACGTATTGTCTTTGTTTTTCATTACAGATGTGGAGACAAATGGGGATGGGGAGGACAGGGAGGGGGATACTATGGTGAGGAAACTAAGACCATGTATAAGATAATTATTTTTGCTTAAACCCCATAGGAAGAGGGAGGATCACGAAAGTCTAGATCTGTGACCACTCCTATATTTATTGGGCAGAAAGGAGAGCAGAGAAAAAGGCTGGGGGAAAGCAGCTGTACCAAGATGTGAAACAGTGTAGGTTGGTTTGGTGTGGTATCCGGGGGATGAGATGGGCACAACTGCTTCCCACCTTGAAGGAACTTAAGGAATGGTGACCCAGTACAGACTTAATTATTGTACATTTGGGGGCAACAACCTTGCAGGCAAGCCGTGGGTAGAAACATACTTGCAGATAAAAAGGAACCAAGGAACAATACAGCAGTGGTGGCCTCAAGTTATCCTTGCCTGGTCAGATATGATACCAAGGAGGATTTGGAGGCAGGAGCACAGCCATAGAGCTGTGGATAGGGCCAGGAAAAAGATGAACAGAAGGGTAGGGACATTGGTAAGGAATATGGGAGGACAGGTAATACTGCGGGGTGTAGAAGAATGGATAGAAGATTTCTACAGATCAGATGGGGTGCACCTGTCGGATCTAGCCATAGACATGTTTAACACAGAAACGATAGGCTTTATAGAGGCATGGAGGAGACACGCAAAAAACGGAATATAAAAAAATAAAAAAAGGAAAAGAGAAGAATTAAGAAGGATCTTCCACGAGGTAAGGGAGAATAATATCCTAAGTGAGGGGAAAGCCAGTCATCCAACGCAAGCTGGAGACTGGCTAGTGGGGAAAAGGGGGGGAAGGAGGGGAGGGGGTAAAGAAAAAGGAATAACACCAAAAGAGGAAGAAGATGAAGGAGAAAGCGGTCTCAGTTTTCACCATTACCTAACAGAAAAGGAGAAGAAGAAGGCACCCAGGTTTTCACCTGGGGGAGAAAAAGAGGAAGAAAGAGGGATGATCAGAGATTGATATATGGATGAAAATAAATGAAATTATGAGAAATATAATAATAAAAGACGATGAAATGGAACATGGAATTATGATATATAAATAAATTAATAGCCAATCTGAGCACAACAACAAACAATGGTCTCTGTCTCTTTGTGAGGGAAAAGGGGGGGAATCCAGGACAATGTTGCTCTGTGAAAACTTTGGAAATTCTGAACTTGGATTTCAAGTCCCCACTGTTTCTCTCCTCTTCCCCTCATACAGTTAGATGTGATCTATTCATTTGACTGAATAAACATAACAGTAATCCTTTGCTTGGGACACAGTTTGCTGTGGAAATGGTTATTTCATAAGCAGAATATCAAGATTTTGCAAATAAATCAAGCAGATGAAATTCAAAGGGCTATGATGCTGTACATAGACCAATTCCCTTAGTAGTACTAAATAAATGGAAAATACAAAAAATATGAAATATGCCACATCATGTCTAATTATGAAGGTTTTGCCTGAGGTTTTAGCAATTAATGTATAACCCCTTATTTATTATTTATTTATTTATTTATTTGAGTCTAGGATTACAAAATACCTTTGAGTCAAGGCTCTTTTACAAAAGTTCCACTCCAGTAAGTACAGACAATTAACATCCAATAGGTTATACGACACAGAATATCAAACAGTTACTTCAGTTGTCATAATCATTTTTATAGTGACAGTACAAATCAACACTAGGAGGAAGAAAGCAAGAAAGGGAAAGGTGGTAGGAGGAAAGAGCATAAGCGGAGTGGGACAGAGTAAAGCAGCCAAAGGGCTTTATCAAGACAGACACAGGGTAAGAGCAATTGAAAGGGCATAGGACTGACAAGTGCTAGTAGAGAGGACAAAGCAGACAGCAGAGGCAGTCAGCAACAGCATAGGGAACAATGTAATTAAGCGGTGCAGTCACAGGTGTTGGTGCCTATTAGGGAGAGGCATAGCTTGGCTTTGAAAGCACCTAGCATTGGCGAGGTGGAGATGCCACTAGAGAGACTGTTCAGCCAACTAAGAGCCTTATATGCAAAGGACCTTTGGCCTTGGGATGTGCTGCAGTGGGGGATTTGCAGGATTTTGGATTTAGCACTCCTGGTGTTGAAGTTGTTGATTTTGGGTTTCAGGAGGGAGCAGACTCCAGGGGGTGCCTTGTCCAACATGATTTTTTTTTGCTGTGATGCAGGTTTGGTATTTGATTCGGTTGTTCAGTTGTAGCCATCCAGTTTGGGAGTAGAGGTCACAGGTATGGGTGAGATGGTGGGATCCAGTAATGAGTTGACAGGCTTTATTGACAGAAGTGGAAACATATTTGAGAGAGGAGGCTGCGGCAGAGCCACAGGTAATGACACCGTAGTCTATTATGCTAACAATAGAGCTCTGGATGGTGACAGGCAATGCTTCAGGGGTTAAGTGTTTCCTATGTTGGAACAGTAGACCTAGCCTGGTGTTTGCTACTTTTGCAACATTACTGATATGGGGAACATAGGTGAGATTCGAGTTGAGGGTGAGGCCAAGGTATTTAAAGGTATGGACTTGTTCAAGGGTGAGTTCTTGCTCGGTTTTGATGGAGAGGTGATACTGTTTGTTTTTGTTGTGGGAGCTGCTGAAAATCATGGTCTTTGTTTGTTTCTGGCTTAGGATCAGTTTGTGTTTTGAGAACCAGCTTTCAACTGCTGAGAAGGCCTGCTGGAGGTTTCCTTGTAGATGAATTGGATCATGGTGGGAGGCCAGGATGACAGCATCATCTGCGTAGAGTAAGATTTGTTCTGGACAGGAGACTGGCAGTGAGTTCAAGAAAAGGCTGAAAAGAAGGGGGCCCAGAATTGAGACCTGTTGGACACCGGACTGGACTGGTCTTGGATCTGAGAACATATCAGCAATTTTCACTCTTTGGGACTGGTTGTCTAAGTAGCTTTTGAACCAGTACACAGAATTGGGTGAGAGCCCCGCTAGCCAAATCTGGGCAAGAAGAAGATGATTGTTGACGGCATCAAAGGCTTTGGTCAAGTCAATGAACGTGGACCCAGTTAGTTGACTATTATCTAGTGAGTGATAGATTGTGCATGTGAATTCAAGTAGTGCCGTGGAAGTGCTATGACCTCTCCTAAAACCATGTTGCTGTTTGCACATGATGCTGTATTTGTCTAGGAAGTCAGTAAGCTGATCTGCCACTATCCGTTCCAGGGCCTTGGAGAGTGGAGGTAGGATGGAGATTGGATGGAAGTTCTCATGTGCAGTTTTGTCACCACTTTTATGTATTGGGGTTACAGTGGCAGATTTCTATATGTCCAGGAACTGGCTAAGGTTAAGAGAAAGGTTAATGATCCTAGTCAGTGGCGGGAGTACTTCTTCTGGGGTGAGTAATAGAAGTTTGAGGTTGAGGGAGTCATTGATGGCTCTGAAGCTGCTAATGGTTTTGGTTACATAGCTGTGGACTTGATACAACTTGGCCACTTTAAAGTAGAAAGGAGGGTGGCTAGTGGGGGCTGGGGAGGTAGGGGGATCCTCCTCATCAAAAAAATCAGAAGGGAGTACAGTATTGAGGTCCGTGAAATCGGCAATGAGTTTCTGGTCGAGTGTAGTAATGCCATTTATGCAGAGCACTGATGGCGGTGATTTAGACTGCTTCCTGGTGACTTCTTTTATGTTATTCCAGAAGTCTCTTCCATTGCCTCAAGAGTTTGTAAGAGCATTGCTGAAATAGGTGGATTTTATTTCCCAGATAGATTTGGTGCAGTCATTCCAGGCACGTTTATAGTTAACAATGTCAATTTGTCTCCTAGTGTTTCTGGCAACCTCCCAAGTGTGGTCCCAAACTTTTAGTCACCTTAGGAGGTCTCCAGAGAGCCAGGGGTTACAGAAGGCTTTAGCTTTTCGCTTCTTTAGGGGTGCAAATTTGTTGCAGGCTTGATTGAAGATTCTGATGAAGTAGTCCAGTGCAGTGTTCACAGTAGTTGCTGTGAGTATTGGGGACCAATCCTGCTGAAGAAGGAAGGTTTTGAGATGTGGTAACAGGCCTCTAGGTAGAACTCGGCTGGTAATAGTTTTTTGGGGGGTTGATGAATTTGTGGGACCAGGACCAGCTAACAGGGGAGTGGTCACTGAGTGCATCAGAGAAGACAGTGGTGTTTGTGATCCTGGTGGGGTGGCTGGTTAGGATCCAGTCCAGTATGGTGCTGGCACCAGTTTTAGAATTTTTCCTGGTTGGAGATCTAACCATCTGTGTAAGGTTTGCCACCACTATGGAGTCCCTATAAACCCCAGACTCAGCAGCAGACCAGTTAATATTAAAGTCACCGAGTAGGATAGTTTCAGTATCTGATGAGAGAGATTTGATATAGTCCAGAACTGCGTTAAGCCCACTACCTTGCTCTTTTGGTGGAATGTAGATTGTGACAACTGTGATGGCTTTGTTGTGAGCACCAAGGTGGATCTTGATAGGAAGAATCTGCGCTGTGGTGGTTTGGAGAGTATAGCTGATATGATGACCCAGGATAGTGTCCTTAAGGTACAGGGTGCAATCACCACCTATTTTAGTTGTTCGATCAAGCAGAAAAACATTGCACCCAGGGAGGGTGATAGCATGGTCGGGGACCGATGGTGAGAGCCAGGTTTCTACAACTGCTAGAATATCCGGACTATGCTGGCAGGCAAAAGTCTGAAGGGCATCAATTTTATGAAGAAGACTACATATGTTAAGCGAGATGACTGAGAGAGATACTATGGGTTTGTTCTGAATTGTTCCTTTAGTAGGAGCTAGGCCAGGATTTGTATGAATGTTGCCAGACAATAGCAGGAGAAGATGTATAAGCTTCAGAGTACAGGTGTGTAATACCAATGTCAGGCACCTATTCTTTTGTGCCAAGCAACAACATGATTCACCAAAACATGTTGTAGGGTGAAGGCGAGTGTACAGTGAGAAGGCAGCAGCGATGGACAGGGGGAGTACCCAATCGCCACTGGAGAGAAAGGGCCATTTATTAGTGATTGGCAGGGCCCATGGCGGGTACATGAGATCCAAAGGTAGGGTACCTAGGAGTCGGTGTGTATGCATGAGTTGGTAGCTGTTCAGGATAGAGGGGAAACAGGCACTGGGGGGGATGGAGAAGAGGAAAGAGGGGAACTAGGAAGAGGAGAAGTGGGTACAGAGTGTGGGTGGGATACATTTTTAAGTGATTGGGAGAAGTCAGAGAAGAGAGGGCACAGGGAACTAGGCAAGAGGGAAGCAGTGAGAGAATGGGGCAGAGAGAAAAGCAAGATGGAGACACAAAGGGGCACCAGGAACTAGGAAAGCAAGAGGCTGTGAGAGAAGGGGCAGTGGGTAGGGCAGGGTGGAGACACGAATGGTTGCAATATTAGAAGGGCACAGCAGAGAAGTAGCGGAGGAGGGCTGTAACATTAAAAACAATGAACAGGAAGATGCAGCACAGGGTAAAGAGTACAGGAGTAAAAGGGTGGGAGAGAGTGATAGAATGCCTGAAAGAGAGTGCCAAGCATGGTATCCAATAGTATAAGTGTAAGGAGGAGGGGCAGAGCAGGGGGCGTGGGTACAGTCTATTTAATTAAGGCCGGGGATGGGGGAGGGGGTAGGAGTAACATTTCGGCAATTTATGTTGTCAATTTATTTCCACTATATACAAGTGGACACAGTACAGTGGAAATAAATTGACAGCTGATTAAAACTGACAAAAGTGCTGAAAACCAGGTGGTTTTAGACACTTTTGAAAGTGGGGAGTAATTGGGTATGTTAGTTGTACTGCACTTACTGTCTTATTTTATTAGAATGTTTTAGAACATCACTTGTTGGGTATTATTTTCTTTTTATTTGTTTTTTAACTAAAATTAAGTTTGAAAGTGATTTCATCATGTCAGTATGTTGGTGTGACATGGAGCATGGTGCTGACTCTTCTGTACCCGTTGTCAACCCTGCTCCCACCCTGAAGAAAGTATTCATTAAATTCAATAATTACTTTTTAAATATTATTGAATTAATATTAAACAGCTGATTTAAATGCCATTATGATACAGATATACAATTATTGAATCATTGCTTGACCACATCAAGTGTTTTTAAACTATGATATAGTATGTAGATGCAGTCTATTTTAGAAGCCAAGATTTTAAAATAAATAGTAATGGCAACAAATGATCTTTAGTTTGGAGATTTAGTTTGTACAGATCTTTCTTGAATGTACAATACTGTTTTGACCTACTGTAAATAGACAATAAAAGGAGACAGTATTCCCATAGGAAATGCTTTTACATTTGTAATGGATAAAAGTGCTGTGTTAGCTTTATCACATTTACCTGAGTTTCTCATATTGTAGTCTTCTGTTCCAGCAGCAAGACATGTTTTCAATCGGAGAGTGGACCTTGAATCTGGGACCTGTTCAGGTGAGTGAAGGTGTGTGGGTGTGTACTGGGGGGCTGGGGTGGCGGGTGCTGAGTGGAAAGTGAGGTTGGAGAGGCTGACCGATGAGGGATCTTTTTTTCCACAGGTATAAAAAACATTGAGGGACTGTTTTCTTTATTTCAGTTTTTTTTATATAATATTTTTATTAATTTTCCAAGATACAAAACAGATGGATGTACAGGTTGTACGATGACATCATTAATTGCTCTAGATTAAGAATATGCATGGCATTGTATACATAGATTACATTACTTTATTTCATTTCTGCAGCTAAGCTTTCTTACAGACTACTAATCCTTAGTTAGTCACTTGTGTTTATCAGCCTTAGCACTGTGCCTACCACTTCTTCTGATAGTCAAATTTTTCTCTACTTTTTTTCATAAGAAGTACATCCAGGAAATTGGCAGATTGCCAAATTGGTATTTAAACAATAATATCTTACAAAAGTAAAAGAGAAAAAGAAAAAAATAGAAAATTCAGTCTGCTATTTGCAATATTTTGGCTATTTTGTTTTTTTTTTCCTTCAGTGGGAGGGTGGGGGTGCCACTAGACACCAGGGAAGTGATGAACAGCAATCTAAAGATGGGGGTCACTAGACACCAGGGAATAGCAAAACAAATGATGGGGACAGTGCTTGTTCTGTGGGTTCCACTAGACAACAGGAAATAAAATAAAAATTACTGGGATGGTGATCAAGAGTGTGGGGGTGCCACTAGACACCAGGGTATAGGTGTTTTTTGTTATCTTTTTTCATCAGCTAATTTCCTTTTTGACAATGGTGAAAAAGGAATCGTAAAAAAGGAACTTAGTGAGTGATGAAAAAGGGATTAAATAGTTGTAAAAAAACATTCAGAAGCCATGGGAGCCATAACAAATACACAGTCAAGCTAATCAGCTCCCAATGAGCAAGATACATGTTTGAATGTCTGTAGAAGTCATCCCTGGGCAGAGTTATGACAGTTTGTTGTGTGAAGAAAGAGAAAACAAGATGGCGGATCTCAAAAATATATTTTTGTCTGGTGAAACAGGATTGGCCCTTCATGAAAAAGAATCACTTTTCATGAGGCCAGATCCATTGTCGAACTGTAACCCTCTATCATGGAGAGTGATCTTCCCATTTAAAATAATGGGAATTTAAAAATTGAATAACTTTGCAACAGAATAATATTTTTCCACCAAACATATGCATGACAGTTCTGTTATGAAAGCTGTTTCTACTATAAAAATTCACACCAAAATTATACACCAACTGGGTGCAAGGCAATGTGGAAAAAAACTGTAAAAAGTGGTGACTGTAAAGGTTTTTTGCACTATCCAAATCTCAGAATCCTCACATCCAACCAGAACAAAACTTGCCATGTCAAGAGAGCTGCATGACAGGACAGTGCATGCAAAATTTTGTGCAAATCCATTGATTGGTTGCAAAGTTATTAGAGTGCAAAATTTGAGGTTTAACATGTTACCTTAACTATAGGGGCACGGCCATGCCCCTATAATATATCTATAACTATATATATATATATATATATATCTCTCTCTCTCTCTCTATATATATATATATATATATATATGTAATAGATATACCACTCAGGGTGTGCAGTCACGCTCTGATATCGCGCCCTGGTGGCGTTATGCGAGGGCGAGGCGAGAAGGCCAAGTGCGTCAGACAAGGCGATATCAGAGCGCCGATCCACACCTCAGAGTGGTATATCTATCTTATAAAATGGCTATAGATTTTTTTGGGGAGTAGTCCTTCTGTGTAGTTAGTAATTAAAATGATATGTTGGCAGAGGTGACACTTTTTGGTGTGAAAAACTGTATTTGTAAATGATTTTAACTTTATGTAGTCATTTTGGTGTGGAAAAAGTATTTCTGTCAAAGCAGTGTCACTTTAATTGCCCAAATGTAACGTGATGGCGGTGCTCATTTAAGTGAGAAGCTGTTACTAGGTCAAGGTAAGACAGGTGTGTTTAAAATCAGAAAAGTGACTGCCTTTTATTATTTTGTGCTGGTTTTCAGTAATATTAGTACCATATCACGATCTGGGAAGCAGCGAGGATGAATCGAGGTGGTCGGTGATTTTTAGAAATGTGGTGGGCGAGGCGAGGTGTGCTATGTAGCACTGGCTCTCACCGTCTCGCTAATGACAGTCGCTCGAACTATCCTACGCTCTCATGAAAACTATGGGAGAAACCAGCACAAAATAAAAACGTCACTGGGACACAAACACACCAAATCCACGACTAATAACAACCTCACTGAAATGACCACCGCTTCAATCACCCATTTCCATTGAAAGTGAAAGTACTGCAGGATCGCGGTATTGTGAGTGGAAAGGCATCTTTTTTAAATAAATGAAGAGAAGAATACAAAGGAATGTATGTTATAGTTTTTTATATAGAGTTAGGTTTCTGTTAGTCAGAGTGGTCACAGTGGTTACAGTAATAAAAGTGGTTGTACAGTGTGACACTGTAAACATGGCAGGCAGGATTTGATTTTTAAATTAAATTTTCAGTAAACATTAATGGTAGGATGAACAGATCTGTTTCTACAGTGTGGTGCTACTACTGGTATATTTATTTATGGGTGTGGGTGTCAGTTCACATGTGTGTGTTAGTGTGGGTGTCTAACTGCACCAGGTGTGGAGTGGTCTTGCTGCTGGTGAAGAGGTTTTGAGGAGTGGAAAGTAGTTCAGGCGGTGGTCGTAGTGGAAAGTGTGCGAAGTTGTTGGGAAATAATGCACGGTCATGTGATGTGTTTTGGTGCTATCTACTGGATTTTTATGATTTTACCACACCATTTTATAAATGTGTATATACATATACATATATATATATATATATATATATATATATATATATATATATATATGTGTGTGTATATATATATGTAGTTGGCCTACTTTTTGTACCTAATCCTGGGGTGAGCCAATCACATTTAGTACCCCTTACTTTGGTCTTTCTAATTGAAAGAAACTTGTTGAAAATATTTAGAAAACTGTGACAAAATTGTTCATAAACTAAATCTAAATCAGAAATATTATCAAGAAAAGTCCAGCCTGCAGAGCACATGGAATTATTAGATTGCTGTATGTAAAGATTCCATATTCTTTGAGTAAGGAAATAAACAGAAGGTTTCTAATCTCTCCTTGCCAACCAGTTACAATGAACTGTACAGTGGATGATAATGGAGTCTGAAAGGAATCCAGAAGCGACCACCCTGGAAAGGTTGGTTGCAATAATCCAGTCAATGACTGATTCAGACCTGTGCTCTAGTTGGTACACATCGTAGTCTGAATTATTTGACGAATACCATGGTCCATTAAAGACTCCTTAACACCCCTCTGACTGCTTATTACTCCAGTTAAAGTTAACACGTTCCATTATAAACTATTCCTTATTTGAAGGTAGTGAACATTAGAAATTAAAAATTAAAACCTGTACTGGAGTGCATGTGAGAAAATAAACACAAAAAAAGCAGCTGTTCAGTATTTTTTAATTTTATGATTCTTTATTATTCCAAGTTTTTCTATATCCTTATTTCTCTCTGTCTCCCTGTCTCTCTCTCTCTCTCTCTCTCTCTCTCTCTCTCTCTCTCTCACTCGGAAATTACTGTAACATAACATTTGCTTTTCTCTTGTGATTTGTAAACTGTAGTTCATTTATTTATTATTTTAGTTTTTGATGACCAGGAAAGGGGGGGGGTGGAAATACTTCTTGTTTTCATCCTCATCCCGAGGAAGAGGGAGGGGAATGCAGATGCAAAATGACTGATACTGATCCAGATTAAGCATATGAAGCTTTTTAAGGGGGTGAGTGAAATTTGGCCATGACACTGTGGAAATTCCCCATCTGTTTTCAAGAAGTGCTATGGGATATGCTAAGGAACATATTCTAAGGGAATTGAGGAGCAAGGGAGCTAAAAGCTCATATGTGCTCCTATACTAACCAATTACTAAATTAGTAGTACGTAAGGTGCCCATGTGTCAGCAAAAAAGAATCAAGTTGTTTTTTTTAAACTCAAGTTTTGATTTGCTAATAACATTTAATGGCAATGTATTCCAAGGATGTATAACCCATAATGTAAAGAAAAAATTCCCATTATTACGGTGAACATGTCTACCAGCCAACTGTAATGGATGTCCTCTAATGTTATATGTATTTGATTTAAATTCTAAACCTAATTCAGTCATCAGATAGGGTAATTACAATATCAAAAAGAAATAGTAGATCACCTCTTAATCGGTGTGTCTCTAATGACAGTAAATTTAGAGAATTTGATCTACTACTGTAAGAACTAGTCTACAACCCCTGCAATTGTTTCATTAATTTTCTTTGCACTTTTTCAAGTTGAGTATGATTACACTTCTTGTAAGGACCACATAACTGAGAAGCATATTCTAAATGAGGTCTTACATATGCTCTGTACAAAGGCATCATAATATTAGGATTATAGGATTTAATATAGCATCAAATAGACCACATGACCTCATTTGTTTTACAGATGACCTGATTTACTTGATTTGAGGGGTCTAAGTTGTTATATATAGTAATACCAAGATCCTTTTCATCGGTGATACTCAGTAAAATTGTGTTTCCCAGTGTATATAAAGTGTTGGGGTTCTGATGTTCCAGGTGCATTACCCTGCATTTTTTATTGTTGAGTTGCATTCCCCACTTAGTTGTCCAGTCAGAGATCTTTTTTAAGTCTTACTGCAAGGTATCTACCTGATTAGGGGATCATGAACATCCACCTTAACAACCCATCAGAACAAGCATACAGTACCTTGGTTTAATATTTCATCCAAATGATGGCATCTCTGACAGCACAGTGTTCCCAAACACCATGCTGGGGTACCAATATGGTTACTTTTAATCAAGGGGAGTGACCCCGCTGCACAACTATGAGCACCACATCCAGTAGCACCTGATGCATATAACATGGCCCTATCTTATACTACTGATCAGTACTGACCTTGCTTAGCTTCTGAGAGGTGATGGGATCATGCTTCAAGTGATAAAGCTGCTGGCCTTTATACCAGCCTTCATATTGTACTGAGACAGTGCCATACATCTCAGCTGTCCTTGATTATGTGGGATGTCCCTCATTTTTCACCTCAGAATTGCTCTGTCCCTCATCCATCCATCATGGAAAAGTTGCTTTTCACACAGAGAATGTGCTGTAAATTCAGTCTTTAAAGCAGAAATTCATAATATTTCAAGATGATAAATCTAAAATAAATGTCATACTAGCAAACACAATAATTTCCACAGCATTCTAAGCTTGACTCCAATATTGAAGATGTGTCCCTCATTCTGATGGTCAGTGCCTCTCATTGCTATTGTCTGTGTCCCTCAATTCAGTGAAAAAGGTTGAGAGGTATGGACAGTGCATCAGTAACACAACTGTGAAATATATTCTTTTTCCTGTTCTTGTTATATAAAATTGAAAACTCAGTAAACTTAAGGTTAAAAAAGTAAAAAAAAAAAAAAAGTATCAAACTCCATGGGGAAAATTAAGTAATTATGATTTGAGAAGATTACAGCTATTTTGAATTTATTTGTGTGTACCAAAAGTGAAAATAGCAATGATACCATGTGCACGAAGTATAATAATGGGAGTGTTTGATAAGTAAGACACAGTATGATCACAAAAGGTTGGGTGAGTGGAAAAAATCATGGGATGGTTTAATGCCTCCATGAAGAAAAATCATTAACTGTGATTCATAACATGTACAGGGAGTTTGATTGAGTTTGTTGGAGTGAAAAAAGTGCAAAAGTAACAGAGTGCATCATACAGTGTACAATGCTGGTAGGTTCTGAAATCTATTAAAGAAGGACACTTTGTGACTGCAAAACTATAACATTTGTGTGAGATGGAAAAAGCATGAGAACATTTAAAAAGCTAAATTTGCAAGTTAAATAAATACAGCCTCCATGAGGGCAACTGTGATTTGCAAAGGTTACTGCTAATGTGGATTAGTTTGCAGGTGTAAATAGTGAAAGTAGTAATAAAAATACTAATTTTAATTAGGTTTTATGGAGTAATTGGAGAATTTGTGAAGCACCTTGATACTGTGAAATGTGCTTTATTAAATATAGGTATTATTATTAAAATCATGTGTTGTGCTATTATTGAGAATTATTGTTTATAATAAATGAGAACACAGTGTGATCAGAAATGTTTACATTTGTGTGAGTGGAAAAATGATGAGATAATTTAAAAACTATGATTTGAAAGTAAGAAAACACAACCTTCATGAGGAGAATTAAATACTGTAGTTGAGATTTGTGTACTTTAACTGAATACTGGATTCATTTATAGGAGTTAACAAATTTCATTTTGTGAACTGTGCCATAGTACAGTTTGCTGGTTTCTAATAAATAAGTGTACAGTATCATCCTGAACTAGGTATGTGTGAGTTTGTGAGTGGCAAAATCATTTAAATTATTTGTTTGTTTTTGTTAATGAGGAAGGGAGGAACACGAAATATTTCTTACTTTAACTCTTAGGCTGCTGACAAAATTAGAATGTATAGGAATTCTAGACTGATATATCAGTCCATGGCACAGCAAGAGTTAAGCCTTTCTGCGGCAAGAGGGGGGATACAGATGCAAACTGATTGATAGTGAACCAGGTCAAGCTGTTAATGGGTTAGTGAAATTCTAAGATACTGTAGTTTAGACAGCCCAATTTGAATTTATGAAAAGCAGAACTTCCTTGAAGTAAACTTAAATAAATGTGATTTGTGAAGCTTAAAGCAATTGTAGATTTGTTTTTGGGAGGTTTGTTTATTAGTGTACAGTTCTTACTAAATATCCTTTATCAAAGGGTTGGACATTTATTGTATATGTATATATATATATATATATATATATATATATATATATATATATATATATATATATATATATATCAGTTATAGTTAAAGTATAAAGCTTCAAATGTTGGGAAATGTGGCATTAGAGTAAAAAGTCTCCAGACTCTTAATGAGTGTATGGTGGGTTTGATCAAGCACTTGAAGCAGTAGTGCAGTTACTTTGTCATCAGCACCCTTCTCCAAACAGTGGTGTATGAGTAAATTTCGAGTAAAGTTAGTGTAATGTCATCACTACTTTGAGCAAACATTCCAGCCTTGAGAGATACCACACCACACATTCACCAAAATGCAGGCATCTTTTTCTTTATCCACACATTACACTATTCTTCTTTTGTGGCTTTGTTCTTCAACACCAACTTACTAAATACCTTAATGTAGATTTTGTAATGACAACATTTTTATATACTCCTTGAGATATCTCTTATGGATTAGTTGTTTTTTTTTTGACACACGCTGTTTGGGTGGGAGAACAATGGAGAGATGTTAAGCAGTTCTTAAAGCACAGACCAGATAAACTCTAGCAAGCCAAACAGGTTCGACAGTTGCAGACAAGCTTTCAAAGAACACAGACCAAAACACTGCTTAGTCAATGATTCAGAATAAAGATATTTAGAAAAATGCAAACAACAGTGCAATGTACAGCTATGTAAAGCTGCAGGCAAACTCTGAACTCCCCTGCAAAACAATTAACTCTAAGTCAGGGGAAATTAAGTCTTAGACTAGAGTATGTCACTACTTAGGGAGTTTAGTGTTTGTCTTTGGCTTTATGTAGCTCTGCACTGCATTAACTGATTTTGAATACATGCATTCACTTTTTTCTGAATTACTGAATATATAGTTTTTCTGTCTGCAATTTGCATTCAAAGTGGTTCTTGCTGTCCCACATGTGTGAGACAATAACGTTATGAGATAGGAGGCTATTCAGAGAGCACTAAGAACCATATTATAACACACTTGCGTTGGCCAGTGTTACTCATTATACATTTTATGTTTCATTTAATTAAAAGAAACAACAGCAATAACCATCAGCTTTCAGGAAGGTTCATACAGGGGTACTCATTTAGAAGAATGATTGGTTGTCCTAAACAATCTCTTCCACCAAGTATAGCCTGCACAAACAGCTTTCAAACTGGATCACTCAGGGCAGGGTACTGTAAACCAACAGAATGCCAAGTTAAATGGCACTTTCATTCTCCCATATGTAACTACTTATAAATATTACTACTCTGAACTTATTGTTATTCATGCAAACAATACCAGTATGTTCTGTATTTAATATATGGATAAATGTAATTGATTTTTTCCTATAGGGAAACTGTGCTAAAAAATCCCATGATAGCATTATTGTGATGCCATCTTTCTTGTATTACATTCACTGTAACATCACAGCACTAGTATTACAGGATCAATTGTTAAACAAAATCACCATACCTCTCATGATGACTGAGGTTTTATTGTAACTGCTAAGTTCAGTAAAACATGAGCACTGTGCAGCTCAAAAAGAGGTCAGTCCTGCAAGGTGGACTCTTCAAATGACAATAACATTTATTAAAGAGTATGAAAAACAAATACAATAAAAAATAGCATTTGCTTCCAAACTCTTGTACAATCACATGTAACCGTCCCGTGAGTGTAAAAACAATGGGGACCATCATTTTCACTTTTTATTTCTAATAGAACTTACAAATTATTATTTATGTACATATCGTATATCAGAGTCAGTGTCTCAGTTGGTAGCAATCTTGCCTATAAGAAAGCAATATAAAATGGTCATCTGTATAAATGCTACATTACACATTTGGGCAAATATCCAATACTGACAGATTCAATGAATGGCTCTGGGAATGGTGTGGGCAGGAAGAGTTCACCTGTATAGGAGAGTGGGGGGATACATAGGAGAATGAGGACTTGTACTGAAAGGATAGACTACATCTCAGTGAGAGGGGGTCAAGAGTATTGAGGGGGGACTGCAAGGGTACATTGGTAAGGAATTAGGGAGAGATTTAAACTGGTGAAGGTGGAGTAGAGGGTAGGCTATTTGAAGGCACAACAGGAGGAGAGAATGGACTAGTATGCACTCCCCCACAAAAGAAGAAGGGTATAGAACAGACATGAAAGAGGGAGATGGCAAGGAGGTGAGAGGTTTATGGTTGAGATGACTTTGCGCAAACGCAAAAAGCCAGGGGAACAAGATGGTGGACTTAGCAGAAATGATGGTGGAGAGGACCTGGATATTGTAACCATAACGGAGACCTGGTGGTATAAACACTAGACTTGGAAAGTAGGGGTCCCGGGGCACAGGTTATTTAGGTCAGGCAGGAAAGGGGGGAACTGCACTGTATGTCAGGGAGGCTATCAAGGCTACAGAAGGGCAGGAGGAGCAAGGAGCAAGGGGAAGCAGAAATCTTGTGGGTCATAATAGAGAAGCAGGCTGGGTCATCCGTAAGGCTGGGAGTGGTCTACAGACCTCCAATGCAGTTCGTTGAGGGGTGGGGTGGTTTTTGGGGGGGAGGTGTATTTCTTCTGCTTCTTTTGGATGTGCTGACTGTTTTACTGCTGTATTGCTTTTTCTTGGTGTATACCGTGTTGTTGTTTGTTTCTTAAAACCAATAAACTTAAATTTAAAAAAAAAAGACCTCCAATGCAGAACGAGGAGGTGGACATGCAGATACTATGGAGAGTTCAGGGGATAGCACTTAAGGGGGAAATTCTGCAGTGGGCAAACTTAATCTCCCAGATATAGACTGGGATATCCCATCAGCTGGGTCTTCGAGGGGCAGGGTGATCCTCAAGTCCCTCAAGGGAGCCTTCCTGCAGCAGCTGGTCAGGGATCCCACTGGGGGGATAACATACTTGATGTGGTTCTCACCAATAAAGATAGTGTGGAGGGAGTGGGGGTCAGCCAAGGAGTAATTGACCATAAAACAGTGGGCTTCAAGGTTAGAGCAGGGTATGAAGCAAGATGAACTATCACAGATGTCCTGGACTTCAGGAGGGCACATTTTCCCAGAATGAATGAGATATTCAGGAATGAAATGGAGGGGAAGGAGAAGATAGGGTTGGTTAAGGACCTATTGAATGAGATCAAGGGGGGATACTAAAAGCCACAGAGAATGGTATAAGGAAGGTGAGGAAGAGCAGAAGATGGAGGAGGCCACTGTGATTCAACAGGGAAGTGAGGGGGGCAATAGGGGAGAAAAAAATGTGTTCAGAGAATATAAGAAGATGCAGAAAAAGGAAGGCAGGGATACTTACAGGGAGAAGCTGAGGGAGGTGGGGCGGAAGATCAGGAAGGCGAAAGAAGAAATGGAGGAGAAAATTGCTATACAAGCCAAAAGGGGTAATAAAACTTTCTTTTGGTACGTAGAGAAGAAGAGGAAAACAAGGCAGGGGATAGTAAGAGTAAAGGTGGAGGGTGGAGTACATGTGGAAGGGGACTTCAAGAAGGCAGAGGTGCTGAATAGTTACTTCAGCTTGGTCTTCATGATAGAGGGAGAAGGAAGGGGACCTGTGTAAGGGGGCAAGGGAAGGGAGGACAGTGGAGTGGGTCCTAGTCCAGTCATTTAGGATGGGATCAGGGAGGAGTTGGGTAAATTGAGGGTAGACAAGGCCATGGGGCCAGACGTGCTACATCCTGTGGTGCTGTGGGAGCTAAGAAGGAGCTGATGGCACTACCAGCAAGGTTATTTAACCTGTCCTTAGATACAGGGTGATTGCCAGAAGACTAAAAGAGGGAGAATGTGGTGCCACTTCACAAACGTGGTTGCAGGGAAGAGGTGAGCAGTTATCACCTGGTCAACCTCACATTGGTGGTGCGTAAGATGATAGAGGTGATATTGAAAGAAAGGGTGGATAGCTACTTGGAGAACAGTGGGCTGCAGGACATCCGTCAACATGGCTTCACATGGAGAGGTCATGCCAGATGAACCTGATCAAGTTCTTTGATTGGATGATGAGGGTGGTTGATCGGGGGGGGGCAGTGGATGTGGCCTATTTGGACTTTGAGAAAGCCTTCAACACTGTGCCCCAAAGAAGACTGGTAAATAAACTGGAGAGTTTGGAGGTAGGAAATAAAATAAAAAGGTGGATGGAGAACTGGCTGATAGGTAGAAGCCAGAGGGTGGTGGTAAATGGGTGCATTCTGGGGAGGTGGGGTAATGAGTCGGGTCCCAAAGGGGTCAGTGTTAGGGCCAATCCTATTTAACATCTACATCAGCAACATAGCAGAGGGGTTACAGGGGAGGGTCTGCCTTTTTGCAGATGATATGAAGATCTGCAGCAGGGTTGACACCCCAGAGTGGGTGGAGGCTATGAGGGAAGAACTAAGGTTGCTGGAGAGGTGGTCGGAAACACAGCAGCCAAAATTTAATGCCAAAAAATGTACAGTGATGAACGTGGGGCAGAATAATCCTCAAGCCAAGTATTCACTGGTGGGGGGGGGGAATGAAAGCAAGTGAACAGGAGAAGTATCTATGATTCATAATTGCAAACAACCTCAAGATGGGGACATGATGCAGCAAGGCGGTGGGCAAAATGAACAGAATGCTGGCATGCATTGGGAGAGGGATAACAAGTAAAAGGCGGAGGTGCTGATGCCACTCTGCAAATTCATGGTGAGGCCCCACCTAGAGTACGGGGTTCAGTTTTGGAGGCCTCACCTACAAAAAGATGTAGATGGCATGGAAAGGGTACAGAGAAGGGCCACCAAGATGGAGCATGGGCAAAGTGGGAAGCCATATGAAGAGAAGTAAAGGGTGTTGTATTTCTTCCTGCCAGAGATTAGGAGAGAGAGGGAGGACATGATAGAGACATTCAAGTATGTGAAGGGGATTAATAAAGTGGGGGGGAGCTTATTCTCAGGGATGGTAGGCACTAGAACTAGAGGGCATGGACTGAGGGTGGAGGTGGGCAGGTTTAAGGGGAATGTGAGGGGGTATTTCTTCTCTTAGAGGGTCGTGGCTCCCTGGAACAGTCTGCCAGAGGAAGTGGTGAGGGCCAGTACTGTGGAGGGATTCAAGAGGGCATGGGACAAGCACAAGGGGTTCATTAGGGAGCAGAGGATGGAATCTATGGGAGGGGGAGGCAAGTAAAGAGGGGGGAATGGGCAGACTCGATGGGCGAAGTAGGTCCTTTTCTGCCGACACATATCTATGAATCTATGAAGCTATGGAAGGGTTACAACATGCACTTGGGAGAGCATATTCAAACCAGGTACTAAATGTTGAGCTAATTTTTGTAGTACATTATAAATAGCTAGGGTGTGGTGTGGGTACTAAATTCAGACATTTGCAATGAAAACAGCATTTTTTGTTTATTTATTTATAAATCAGATTTACAACCTTTGAGTCAGAGACTCATTTACAAAGGCACCCCGTCGCAGGGAGGGTAGACAACATATGACAGTGGAAGACAAAGAGGATAATTCAAGTGTGGTACAGCAGAGGTAATATACACAGCAATTCCATAATTACATAGAAAAAATAGGTTTGCAATTAATTACAGATTTGACCAAAACATTCTCAAGACAGTATAATAGGCCTGCTCTAGTGTATCTATGGAGCAGGTACCTGGGAAGGGTGAGGACCATGACCTTGGCGGGGTGGGAGGCAGTCCAAGAGGACATTGTCAGATACAGAGAGCCAGAAACAGTGCAGTCTCTAGGACAGTCAGGGGCACCTACAGACCCGTGTGTCCGTGAGGTGTTTCCGGAGGGCAATTTTAAAGGGGCCGATTTTGGGGATGCTGGTGATATGAGGGGGGGAGAGAGTTAAATCAGGAGAGTGCTCTGTAATAGAAGGACCTTTGGGCAAGTGAGGTCATGCTCTAGGAACCTGGAAGGTGGCCTTGGCTGTGCTTCGGGTGGCAACCATCCAGGAGGCTGGTTTTAGGGAAGTGGTAACACCAGGGGGGAGATCCCAAAAAGTGTTTTTTTGGCCAGTATACAGCTGTGGTGGTGCAGGCGCTCCTTGAAGGAGAATAGATTTGCGGAGGAGTGGAGTTGGCATGTGTGAGTTCTGTGATGGGCACCTGTCAGGAGCCTACATGCCTTGTTTATTGAGGTCTGGATATTAGACAGGGCAGTGTTGTCAGCCGCAGCATAGATAGGAAGCCAGAAGTCAACCAAGGACAGGATAGAGGAGGTGATAGCCAGCCAGAGGACAGCCTGAGGGAGACAGTCTCTATGGCAGTATAGGAGACCAATCCGGGTGTTTACTGCAGTGGACAGGGTTTTGAGGTGGGCGTGGAAGGTGAGTGCTGAGTCGAAGGTGATGCCCAGGTATTTGTACGTTGTAACTTTCTCAATGGGGTGTTTGGTGCTGGGAAGGATGTGTAGGGGGGCATCACTGGTGGTGCTCTGATGGTGGGCGAAGAGCATGGATTTAGTTTTTTTGAGGTTCAGGACCAGGCAGTGGTCATGGAACCATTTTTCAGCTTGACTGAAAATGATCTGAGGGGAGTCCTGGGCAGTGGCAGGGTCAGGGTAGGAGGCAACAAGGAGTGCGTCATTGGCATATAAGAGCATTTTGCCTGAGCAGGTACTCGGAAGAGTGTTGAGAAAGAGACTGAACAGAGTAGGGCCCAGGATGGACCCCTTGGGGACACCGGAGTGAACAGGTAGCACGGTTGATAGGGTATCATTTATCTTGACCCGTTGGGGTCTGTCTCGGAGGTAACTAGAGAACCAGGCAAGGGGGTCTGACAAGAACCCAACATTTTGGAGGGAGTTGAGCAGGAGGGGGTGACACACAGTGTCAAAGTCCTTAGACAGGTCTAGGAACACTGCCCCGGTAACGTCACCCAAGTCACGTGCAGAGTGTATGCATTGTGAGAACTCCAGTAGAGCTGACATAGTGCTGTGTCCAGGGCGGAAGCCATGCTGCTCTGGACACAGTATGTTGTATTTGGTGAGGTATTCCATGAGTTGGGTGGAGACTATTTTTTCAAGGGCTTTAGAGAGAGGGGGAGGATGGAGATTGGCCTGTAGTTATTTGGTATTGTGCAATCTCCATTCTTTATGAATTGGGGTGATTTCAGCTGATTTCCAGGCACTTGGGAACTGACCAAGACAAAGGGACTGGTTTAGCAGGTCAGTAAGAGGGACTAGCATGACATACAGGGTTAGCCGGAGAATCCTGAAGTTGATTGGGTCACATTTGGGATTGTGGCTGGAGAGGGCTTTTAGTAGGAGAGGTTTGGCTATATGGGGGGATATGGTGTGGAAGAGAAATGGGGGGCGATCCAGGCCGGGTGGGATTGAAGGAATAATCGAGTCAAAGAAGTGGGTAGGTAGGATGGAGCTGAGATCTGAGAAAGTCGTGTTGAGGCATTCAGCAATATGTAGGGGGTCAGCGGTGATACTGCCATTGACCGCAATCTGGGCTGAGGGGGCAGGTTTTTCCATTGAGCTCCTTAATATTGTCCCAGAATGCACGTGCGGAGCCCCAGGAGGAGGCCAGGATGGTTTGGTAGTGTTTGGCTTTTGCTTGCCGTATGGCCCAGATGCATTTGTTATGAGCAGCGTCATAGGCCTGTCTGTCCCCAGACCTGCCCGACTCCACTGCAATATGCCATAGGTTGTCTCTCTGTCTCAGTTGTTTAATGAGAGTGGGGGAGATCCATGGGGAATTTTGCCATCTGGGGAGGGTGCTGGTAAAAGGGGCAAAGAGGTCACACGCTTTGCAGAAGGCACTAATGAGTTAGGCTAGCGCGGTGTCTATATCGATTGAGAGAGAGATTGGGGTCCAGTCTGTTTGGGATAGGTGTTGCTTTAATTTACTAAGGCCCCCTGGGTGAAAACGGTGGTGGGAGGCGACTTGGGGCACGGGTTTTTGTATGGATGAAGACCAGTGACAGGGGATGGGGGAGTGGTCGCTGAGTGAGTTAGCTAGGATATTAACATCCTTTATTTTGTGGGGGTGGTTGGAGAGAATTATATCAAGGAGGGAATTGGTTCCACTTGACTGACTGAGTCTGGTCGGAAGTGTGACTAATTGAGAGAGATCAAGTGCGGTGAAGGTGTCCTTTATATGCGTGGTGGTGGAGCTAAGCCAGTTGACATTAAGATCACCGAGGACGAGCTGCTCAGCTTTGTGAGGCAGGGTGGATAGGTAGTCGGTGAGGGAGTGGACTGCTGGTCCCTGGTTCCGTGGGGGTATGTATGCAGTAGTGAGATAAAGAGGGCCCCTGCCCGGGTCAGGGGAGATTTTTATGGTGCTAGTTTGGGCCCCATTATCAAGGTTGGGGGTTGGGAGAGCATGGCTGAGGAGAGAGTCACGGAGGTAGACTGCATATCTGCCCCCACACTTGCCAACTCTGTCTTCCCTGAAGATGGTGAAACCAGGAAGGGAGACAGTTGAGTCAGGGATTCATGCAGAGAGCAAGGTCTCCACTATGGCAATGATATCAGGCCTGTGTTGCACAGCCCAGCACTGGAGTGTGGCAGTTTTCTTTGGAAGACTGCAGATGTTCATTGAGGCAATGCGAAGGCCACATCCAGTTGGGGGAAGGGGTAGAAGGCCCAGGGCCAGGGTTGGGGTGAACATTCCCAGAGAGCAGAAGAAGTAGGCTGATTAGTCTGAATAGTGGGCTGTGATGGCAGTTGCAGCTGTGTTGGACCTGGTGTGGGGACCTGGTGGAGAGAGTACAGGGGATGGGCAAGGAGTTGAGGGCAGGTATGGCTAGGATGGGCTGAGTCCAGTTTAACCAGTGGTTGGGTGGGTGGGAGAAAGGATAGATGGGGGATGCAGTGGGGTGATCTGGTGGTCCAGTGTGCGTGGGGACATGGGATGGGGAGGAGGGGGAGTGGGGTACAGGGTGAGGTATGTATGGCTGAGTAGGGTGGAGAGTGAGATAGGAGGATGAATGTAAGGAGATTGAGTGTGAGGGTCTGTTTTCCCAGCCATGATAGAGAGATATCTGGGGTATTCGCTGGGCAGAGGTACCGTGATAAGTGTGGTTACTGCAATGGTGCAGGGGTAGTGCCGAGGGGCTGTAGCTCAAAGTGGACTGGGGACACCAAGCTTGTCAGTTTTAGAGGGGTTAAGTAGGTAGTCCAGGAAGGTGAGGAGACTGGCAGTAGATTAAACCTGAGCAAGACAGATTATGTTAAGGGGAATTGATACAAAGAATGGAGGCAGAAATAGTACAGCTGAGAGTGGAGTAAGGACTATGAGAGGCAAGGAGGAAAAAAAAAGTTAATAAGGGGAGTGTTTATATTGGTCAGCAGAAAGGGCCAATGGAAAGGGGGGTATGTTGAGGAGGAGGGGCTAAAGTGTATTTAATGGGGGCCTGGGTGGGAGTGCGGGGGCAGAATAAAATACAGTCCCAGAGGTAAAGGTTTGGACCTGCCAAAATTTAACTACAGACGCCGTGCTGAAAGGTGCCTAAAATCGTAGTTCTGAAGCCAAAAAGGTGCTCCAATCAGCAGGCAGATTCACTGCAGGGCAGGCCAATCGGCTACGGGCAGTAGAGTCGCTGAACCAATTGGGAGTTAGCGGTTAGAGGACCACGATAGCAATTTCTACCTCTGCGATGATCCGGGTGAGGGGACCAGAAGCTGCAGCTAAACAAAATCTCAATATAAATCCATCACACAATCACTAATCACAGGTGTGCTAGCACCAACAGATTAACAATACAGACCTGACAGGATGGATAAGCTGAGGAGCCTTCAACACAAACCATGCATTTGTGAAGTTTTCAGTACCAGAACATAAGAATGCCATATTCAGACATGCACATGCAAATGACCCTTCTCTGCATGCAAGGACCTCATATCTCATTACCATATAATTAACTGCTCATTAACAGGACACATTACTCCTTTTGGTGTTGTGGGCTTGGAAATGCATGGGTCTGATAAGGGTTATTAAAAGCCTGTTAAACAACTCTGCTACAACTGTTGGGCATATACTGGTGTATTCAGAGATAATACCGATAACACCTCAGGCCAGGGAGAGGTTCCATGGCTCCACAGTCCTTGGCTTGGGTGGGTGTGGGGATGCTCAGTTTGTTTCTAAGCACTAGGAGCTTAATTCCCTTATTACAAAATTATAGAAAATGTCAAATTCTTACATTTAACACAGGGGGTACAGTTCAAGTGAAAAATGCATTGGTGACTTGATTTAATGTGCTGTATACTATGTAAAATATACAATTTTTCACAATTGCAGTGAGAAGAGTTTGCTCGGTTCCTTTCTGATAAGGTGGCCAACATTAGGTTTGAGATCCGTGCAACACATTCTATGCGAGCTGCTGAGGATCAAGGCTTGGCCACTATCCCTCTGTTCTCCTGGAGTGATTTTGAACGACCGGAAATCATAGATGTTATGCGGATTGTCCAGGGGATGCGCCCTATGTGCTGTAGTTTAGATCCAGGTCCTACATCCCTGATAATGGGTTGTGGTGATTCTATCAGTCTGGTTCTGGCACAGATAGTCTGGTGCTCCCTTGACTCTGGTGAATATCCCAGCTCCATGAAAGAAGCAGTAGTGACACCTTTGTTGAAGAAAGCTTTATTGGACCCAGACTCTCTTGCAAACTACAGGCCTATGTCTAACCTTCCCTTTGTGGGGAAGGTGATTGAGAAAGTAGTGGCTGCTCAACTGAAGAACTATTTAACCATCCATAGCATCTATGAACCTCTCCAATCCAGTTTCCGGAAGAGGCATAGTACCGAGTTTGCGCTGGTTCGGGTGCTCAATGATCTTCTGATGGTGAGAGACCAGAGAAAATGGTCCATTTTGGTACTTTTAGATCTGTCATCAGCCTTTGACACCATTGACCATGGGGTTCTGCTTGAGTGCCTGAGATTTATCTGTGGGCTCTCTGGTTTGGTCCACAGATGGTTTACATCTTTCCTCACTGGAAGAACTCATAGGATAGTGTCAGGGTTTTTTTCCTCTGATCCGATCTTTCTGTCTCATGGGGTTCCTCAGGGCTCAGTACTGTCCCCCATATTGTTTGTGGTGTACATGCTTCCCCTTGGAGACATTGTAAGATGGTATGGGCTGAGGTTTCATTGTTATGCCGATGATACCCAGCTCTACTTGTCCTTTGCGCCAGACTAGGAAGGAACACTCTCAGTATTTAACAACTGCCTCATTGAAATCCAGGACTGGATGAAGTCCAGTTGGCTGAAGTTGAACCCTGGGAAGACGGAGGTGATGGTAGTGGATCTAGGTCACCAGATAGGGGGGTTGGGGGCAGACTGTCTCTTAGGATTATTCCTTGGGGACACTGAGCTTCCTACCTCTGAACCGGTGCGAGACCTAGGGGTGATACTGGGCGCGGGGCTGACACTTCATGCACAGGTGTCGGCTGTCATTAAGTTATCTTTCTACCATCTGAGAAACATCACTAGGGTCAAGTACCTTGTTCCATCTGACGATCTTCCTACATTGATCCATGCCTTTGTGACCTCACGTCTGGATTATTGCACCTCGCCTTACTTTGGGCTACTGGGGGTTGATATCCGCTGCTTGCAGCTGGTGTAGAATTCCGCAGCCCGGTTGTTGATGGGGACTCCTAGGTCTTTCCATATCATGCCAGTGCTGCAGGAACTGCACTGGCTGCCTGTTCAGTGGCGGATCTCCTTCAAAGTTGAGCTACTGACATATAAAGCCCTACATGGACTGGGCCCTGACTACCTGAAAGAGCTTCTGATTCCTTATCACCCTGAGCGACCACTCCGCTTGACCAATGAGGGGTTGCTGGAGATTCCGAAGGTGGCTTTAAAATCTGCTGGAGCCCGGGTATTTATATTCATGGCCCCTACCCTCTGGAATTCTCTACCCTGTCAGATTAGGGAGTGCATGACCATGGGGGGATTCAAACAGGCCTTAAAAACTTTTCTGTGGAAAAAGGCATACGGTGATGAAGATTGTTGATTCTGATTGTACTGTATATTTTAATGGGATTATAATATTGTTTTATCTGTTTTAAATGTACTGCGCCTTAATATATGAAAGGTGCATTATAAATAAAGTATATTATTATTATATTATTATTATTATTATTATTAAAAATAGATTTGTTATATTAGGTAGGGCTGTGGGAAATTTATCTTCTGCCAGCAAAATTCTCTTCATGTTACAATTTAGTTTCAGTGAAATGTTGCTAAATTTCCATGAAAATTTTTTGAATTTTCACCAAAATTGTGATTTCAGTAATTTCCATCCATGTTAAAAGCATATCTTTACATTTCACCAAATTTAGTATGATAACTTTGCCATGGTCCATACAGAAGTGAACAAGTTTTAGATCTCTGTCTTTGACTGAGTTATAAGCCACCAAACCTTCAAACATTTTAAAATTATTTTTTGCAATTATGTAAGCTAGAACGTATTTGTCAACATTACACCAAATTTGGTACAATGATTTTTTCAAGGTATATACAGAAGTCTACCACATTTCACATCTCTCTCTCCTTAAAACTGACAGTTATAAGTCTCCGAACGTTCAGAAATTTTAAAATGGCATTTCACAATTATGTAAACTGCTTAATTTAAGCCCCTGTAACTTTAAAACTAGAGAACAGAATATGACCATATCTGTTAGGGTCACTGTATATATATATATATATATATATATATATGACTTTGAGACCACCCACATGACCCAGAAGAAGAGTGTACCTTTGCCATGCTGATGATCCACCTTCAGAAGCAAACCTGGGGAGTCATGTTGGGAGGCAGGCCATGGCTGAGACAGCTGCCACTCAGCAGTTCATCTCAGATGGGGAAGGTTGGTGGCAGGTTCCACTAACACAGCAACCTCCGTGACTGGGCCAGGGAGCTTTCTACTGCCACAGGAGAAGCTGTGGCTGTGTGTGGCTGACAGCAGCACTGCCCCTCCAGGAGAGATGGGAGAGGAAAAACATTTTGGAGAAAAAACCCAGTAGCCAACTGAATGATGGCCGGGTTCAGCCTAATCAAGGCATATCCCTGTAAACAGGGTATATGCTTGAGAGATGAGCTGCCGACACGGAGAAAAAACAATATAAAAAAAAAAACACACAATGTGGGTCAACTCCAATCTTTTGCTTAGAGGCTAGTCAAGTAATAAGCTGAGACATTAAACTGAGGTCCTATCTGCCTGGATTGGTGGTAGTTCAGGTGGATGTTAAAGATCCCATGGCACTTATCGAAAAGAGTAGGGGAATTTCCCTGGTGTCCTGGCCAAATTTCCCTTATTCACTAAAAATACCACCAACAGCTTAATCTGGTTCAAATTCAATTGCTTACCATCTGTATCCCCACCCCGGTCGCCCCTGAAAAAGGGACTTCTAGGCCCAGTGGGCTTACCGGGTCAACAAAATTCAAGAAACAAACAATAAGCAGCCAAAGATTCCAAAATAACATCTGAAATTAAAGTTGAATTTCATGAGCTTTTGTGAAATTGTGGAATGTTGTGATACTTTCATCGAAGTTAACTCTACAAATTTTTCCCAGTAATACATTTATGTTGCCATTATAGAGGAAGGTAAAGATAGTGTAAAGCAGCAATACAGTAGCCTTCATAGAAGGCTCCATTACAGGTGTGCCAATGATCAGGTCACTATATTCAGTAATGAACCATGAAGAATATTCATGGCCATCACTGTGCAAGAGCCTGAACTCTTGTAATATACCAGAAAACCAATATAGCTCACAGACTTAGTAACTTGTGAAAGCATGTTAACATGCAACATTGTTTCTGTACAATGCCACCTGCTGACTCTATATCAACCCTGTAGATAACAATGTATGTTTTTGTTCTTTGGAAACAGTGACACCAAGTAATTCCAAGCCTCAAGTTTTACAGTTAATTGCAACTTAGGCCACTGTGACGTAAGTATTTGAATATCTTTTGTCATGATGGAGCATGATGCTGGGCATCACTGTCGCAGGAGTGTTGGAAGGATATTGCAGGGCCAGATGATAATGCAGGTAAAGTGATACAGTGGTGATACGTACTTTGTAAGAGTTAAATTCCACAAGCAGAATTGTAGAGGCATTACCTATTGTGTGCTCATGAATTTTGAGCAAATGTTGCCAATTAGTAAATTCCAAATTACCCACAATTAAGCAATAATGACCAAACAGCCAGTCATTTTCTGGTGATTAATGACTGGCTGGGGGGGCGCTTATAATAAATGTTAACCTACTGTACTAAACCACATTTATCCAGCTTAGTTAGATTGAAGAACATATTTACTTTGGTATGCATGCCAAATCTTGAGTGTATACCTGCAACTGCAATAGAGCTATAAGCATCCAAATATTCTGAACATTTTCACACAGTTCAACATATAAATTGTGAAATTTTGAAATCCATTAACTTACAATTTACACAACCAATTACCTCCATATTTAGCAGTTTCTATGATTCTTTCAAGAAAGTATGCATATATATTTTCAGTTATTTAGCTCTAAGGGTGACTACATTGTAAACATCGAAATATTTTCAGAAATGTTCACATGAATAATAAAATACCAGTAAATGTCAAGAAACATGACATCCTTTTAGGGCCTCTACCAGACAAAAAGGGGAACGGGGACATTGTTTAACCAGGAAAGGCACACTAAGCCAGAGCTTGTTTCCAGGTGTGACCTGGGAGCACAAGGAAGTTAAGTGGCTTGCTTAGGGTGACACAGTATGCAAGTGGAAGCTGTGGGATTCAAACCCAGGTCTGGTCTGCTGAATATCACCAGATTTTTATTTCAGAGCCTTAGACCACTGTGCTATACTGCCTCCTAGCATGGAAAATGTCAGATCCCTAGCTATAACACTGATTGTGTTATGACCAATTCATGAATATTAAAAAATTTCACAAATTTCTGCAAGAAGTCCATGAAATTGGTATTTGCTAATTTTACCCATCCCTAATATTAGGGTATTTGGAGTACAGCATAAAGGCTGGTTTGAAAAAATGTGGAGTGAGGACACCTGCAAGTTCTGCTGTATACACTATAAGGCCCTTTGGCCCACCAGGATTTGGGACATGAGAACCACTGCCCTGATACCCCCAGTGCAGCAGTATAAACACCAGTAAAGTTTTAACCAAGATTTATTTCAAACCAGTATATTTTATCATGTCATCTAAATGAAAAATGTTGCTGTGAATTATTGTTAAACAGTTCAATATATTCAGCAAAATGCATTGAGAACAGGTTTATAAACTCTATATCACAAAAACATTTGAATAGAAAAATATATCTGTAAGAGTGTTCCATATAAAAATATGATAATAAAGCAGCATTAACCACACTGACCCCCCTTCCTTTTAGCCAGATCATTAATCTAACAGCAGGTTGTCTTTCAGTGCAGATAACATGCGTCTCCATTTATGTCAAGACACGATATGTATGCACTCCAGTGACATTTTTAAACAGGAAACACTTTCACTTAACAGTTTAAAAAGAGGCACAGACAACATTCAGAAAACAAAATATTTTATTTCAGCAGTGCAATGCAGCAACTTTCTGATAAAAATACCTGTGGGAAACTCACTCATGCAATTTAAAGGATGTATCCTATAGAGTTGAGTAATGCAGTTTGTAACATGACTAAATGGAGAAGGAGAGAAAATGGAAAAGTCATTGTCTGAAATGAGTGACATGTTAGCAGCTCAACAAGGCATTACTTAAACAATAATGCCATGTTGAAACTGAAGTACCTTCTGAAATAAAGGAGGAAAAAAAAGCAGTGCTTGGAAAAGTAAACGTTGTGCAATATAATAGACTGATGGAAAACTGCAGTGGAGAACAAAATATACTTTGAGAGTATATTGGGCATGTAGACGTGCACTAGGTGGAAATGTCTAACCCCTTAAACTTTCAGTCATTCATGGCTTCACAGAACTGTTCATTTCAATTATTACAGTGCAGTAAAAGAAATAGCTGCATACAGCTATCTAAAGTCTTAGAATAAAAAGATGTGCAACACTATTAAAGAATAATGGAGAGCAGCACACCCTCACCTTAACTGTTAGAAGAAATGATACAACTTTACACCATGTTTCTTTTCAATACTCAGTATTTACTTGTGGGAGCAATATAACATATCAAACAAGCTTTTGTTTTACCCAACCACTCAGGCTTCTTCAGAGCTAGTGAACACATTATTTAACAAGGTATAAATACTTTAACACCTGTGACATCATAAATGAGAACCAATCACCACATCATTCAAATAATTACTATAACAATCACAGTGTCCCTTTAAATCACTAAATGAAACATTAAAAAACTGTGCAAATACAACCATCATCTTCATAGTGATACTTATAATTATTATTTTTATTTATTCTTGAATTTCATATTCAGTTTTCATTTATTCTTAATTATGCCTTATTCTCAATGAACCCACAAAAGAGACATTTACAGAAATTAGATACTTTTTCACCTCTATCTACTTCCATCAATGTACTCGAAATACATCAGTAGTTCACAGTACTGCACCTGGCACAATTAAAATATCCATTAATTTACCTAAAATCACCCTCTAGCTATCTCACAACTTACTGAGAAAATTATTAATAATAATAATGGGTAAGAGGCATGATGCAGGGGAGGGAAGGGAAGGAAGGCAGGGGAAAGCAAAGGGAAGGAGAGGGAGGGATTAAAAAGGGGAAAGGGGAAAAAAGGAAAGAGGGAAAGGGAAGGAGAAAAAATTAGAAAGTGAGAGGAGGGGAAGAGAAAGAAAAAAAGGAAAAAAGGGTAGGAAAAATATGGAGGGAAATGGAAAAGGAAAGGAAAAGGACTGGGAAAAAGGGAAAGAAAAACAAGGGAAGGGGAAAAAGACAGATTAAATTTTCAGAAAACAACTTACATAGAAGGAGGAAAAAATACATCTCACTTTATACAGTGCAATTCACAAATACATCATAATTTCCATATCTTTTTCAAAAATGGTTTAAGTTCAAATTTCTCATTAAAGCCCGGGGATCTAATTGCCCCAGGTCTATAAATCCACTCCTGCTCTTTTTCTTTTATGATACGTTCAATGTCACCTCCTCTCCCTTTTTTTGGACGTGCTCTAAACCACGAGCAGAGACCTTATGTATTACAGTTTTGCCACATGTTTTTATATGATGGGCCATTGCATATTCAACATTGCCATTTCTTATTGCCCAAATATGTTCATTCTTTCTGGACCTCATTTTCCTCTTTGTTCTAACCACATAAAACTTCTCACAGGTGCACAACAGCCCATACATCACTCCTTCAGTGTTACAATCTATGTAACTTTTATTTTTTTCTAGCTCACCTGTTTTAGGGTTCATAAATATATCTGTTTTTTGCATAAAATGGCATGTACTGCAAAACTACAAGGGCCTGAACCACTTCTATGTCTCTTAATTTTCTTATTTGAACTTGCTTGATAACTATGAACTAAAACATCCTTCAAATTTCTACCTTTCCGATAAGAAATTCTTAGAAGTTTGGAAAAGAGAGTAGATAAAGTCTGTAAACCCCTCAATATGTCAAGATTTCTTTTGACTATTCCTATCAACCCCCCCCCCAACCTGCATTCTGTCTCTTAACCACTATTATTATTAATATTTTTCTCACTTAGTTGTAAGATAGATAGATAGAGGGTGATTTTAGGTAAATTAATGGGTATTTTAATTGTGCCAGATGCAATATTGTGAACTGCTGATGTCTTTTGTGTACATTAATGGAAGTAGATAGAGGTGAAAAAGCATCTAATTTCACTTCTGTAAATGTCTCTTTTTGCAGGTTCAAGGAAAATAAGGAAGAATTATGAATATATGAAAACTGAATATGAAATTCAAGAATAAATACAAAATAATTATAAGTGTCACTATAAAATGATGGTTGTATTTGCATACGTTTTTTATGTTTTATTTAGTGATTTAAAGGGACACTGTGATTGTTATAGTAATTATTTGAATGATTGCTGATTGTTTCTCATTTTTGATGTCAAAGGTATTTGAGTATGTATACCTGTTAAATAATGTGTTCACTAGCTCTGAAGAAGCCTGAGTGGTCGGGTGAAACGTAAACTTGTTTGTGATATTATCTTGCTCCCACGAGTAAATACTGAGTATTGAAAAGAAACATGGTGTAATGTTGCATCATTTCTTCTAACAGTGAAGGTGAGGGTGTGCTACTGTCAATTATTTTTTACTAGTGTTCCTTGTTTGGACAGGCACCACCATTCCAGTGATCACCATCATCCAGAAACATTAAGTTGTGCAATAATTCAATAACTCAACGTGACATGCAATGGACAGCGAAGAGCTGAACACAAGGTCAGATATTATGCTAATCAGTGCCAGAGGTAAATCCCAAAACACAATGCTGGAGTCCTCCTAAGCATGTTATAACAATAATAGCCATGCAGATTTACACAATTTAATAAACTTTATTTTAAATAAGGATTTGTCTTGCAATATATGAAATTTGTTTTCTATAACATCTGTATATACTGTAAATAAGCATTTGTTCAAGTTTCCAAAAGTAAAGATTTGTCTCCAAACAAAACAGTATCTCTATAGCAGTTGTTGGATAAAATCTATATTTCCAAAATAGTTAAGAATCAGAAAACTGTGTTACAAGTGCATTAAGCTACTCTGAAGGTGGCATCTAATGTGGAATTAATGCATGTTTGGGCCATTGCAGGCACTCAGCCTTCGCCTCGCGCCACAATGATCGCAACCATGCATTAATTCCCCCATTAGGTGTCACCCTCATCGTGGCTTAATGCTTACATAGTTTCCACTATGACATTCATTTTCTTCACTTAAGCCCCCTACATGTCTGTAGCAATAAGCAAGAAAATGCAGATGCAATAAAAAATGAAAGAGAAATACAGAGACTATTTGAAACACAATCAGGTGTGTGTCAAGAAAATTTGTTTTTCAAAAGTTCTCCTGTGATACATTTGCTTTACTATATTTGTAGACCTCTTGCTGACCCATCCACCCCAATTTTTTTTCTACAACAGGCCATTATCTAGAGTAGGAACTATAGTAATCATCCAGACACACAGTTTTTTTTTTTCTTTAGCTGCATGTTTAGAACTGACAGACCCTGTCACAGCCTATCAGAGATCAATTACAATAATAGTATCTTTTGTAGTCCTATTCTGTTAAGTGTTTGCTATAGAATCTGTTATACAATCTATGTACCAGCACAGCAAACAGTGGTCAGGAACATGATGCAGGTCAGGACTGTAGGCATACAGGTTAGGGTAAGCAAAGCAGGACCATGTGGTCCATTAGGTTCACCTCACTATTAGACAGCAGATGAAGGAACCCTTGAAGCCTGCAAGTCTTTGTCTGTGGGCCCTTCTCCTGATGGCTGGCAGAAAGTGGCTGGAAAAGGTAGGATGGGGAGGATGAAAAGGGGAGGATCAAGATAGTAAGTGGCAGCCAAGGGGAAGGGGTAGTTATTCTAGGGGAGGAGCTAAGAGGCTATTTAATGGTCAATCACATGGGAGCCCAGTCTCTTTACTTCTTAGTCTAATTTGACTACAGGATATCTGGAAGCAGCAGCAGGACAGAAGGCTGAAGGACCAGGGTGAGAAGATATTTTAGTTTTTAATACAACAACAGGTTAAAAATGTACTGCTGCAGACAGGAGGAGGTAAAGAGGAATGAGGGGAAGGCAATGTGGGGGCAGAGGGCCAGCACTGCTGAGTAAAGGATAGAGTAAGGTCATACCCAGCTAGGAGGAGATGCAGCTTAACAGCGAACAAGTTGAGGGCAAGTGCAGCTCAACTGGGATGAGTTTTTGTTTGGCTACAGTTGGATTAAGCCAGTGGGGGCAGGAGAATGAGGGCTTGTTGAATTTGTGATTACCCAGATTCCCTATCACATTACTGTGGCCATGGATACTCCAAGTTGATTGAGAGTTGAGAGGTGTGGGAACATGAGTGAGTGAATCATGATGTGCACTGTGCTTGCTTTGAGTAACCTATGTCACTAAAATATAAATCAAAGTAGCTTGTTAGGAGCAGGCTACTGCTCGTAGTAATCCTGATAGCCAGGGCTCTGAGATTTCCATTACAGCCTCCCATGGGTTTGGCATGCTGAACTGGGGATCCAGTGTGGGAGAGCAGGAAAGGGCAAGAGTGGCATGGGTTTACATGGCCACAAGATCTCATTGTATCCCACCTACTCTGCCTGTGTTAACAAGCTCCTTGCTATCTCCTCCCTCCCACCTTGTACTGCAAAAACTGGGATCAAATATCTGATGGCATACCTGGCTGTGTTCAAAATAGACAGAAAAGGGGGATCTCATAATTTCCTACACCTCCCCCAGAGACTGCAGCTTTCATTCATTGATCATGGGGGTTACTGCCAGCAGACTGTAGTTCCCAACAACCCAGGTCACTCAGGAGGGGACAGGGGCTCTAAACAAGTAGTATCAAAGCTTTCCACTAGGGACATGGCAGTTTACTCCCTGGCACCATCATCCAGCAGTGTCCCTCCAGAGAACTGGCAGTGAAAAATGACCAACCACAGGAAAGCTACCCAGACTGCCCCCATTAATCAGCATAATGTTAGAACATAGAAGCTAAAAATCAACAGCATAGTTTAGCAATGCTTGAGACCTGGTTCTCCCAAAACCGACTCCTATTAAATTATATAAAAAAAAAATTATGCTCCTCACTATGCCACAGGTGAAAAGGAATGCTGCACCCCTGTCTATCCTTAGCCAAAAAGGAGATGCCATTGAACAGGTCTTTACCTTTAAATATCTCGGGATTCACCTTGACGACCCCCTCTCCTTTGCCCACCATATAGACCACATTGTCAAATTTGCTAATACTGTATTAAACTTGGCATCCTTTGTAGACACAGGCAAGCCATGATCCCTGAGGCTCTTAGCCTAGTCACTTATAGTTCTATACTGTCTATCATAGACTACGGACTAGTCATTTACAGTGCTGCTACTGATACAGCTCTAAAACACATAAAACTACTAACTAACAAGGCTTGCCATCTGGTCCTTGGGGTCAAACACCTTACTCATACTTGTACTCTCTACTTCACTACTGGCTGGCTCCCATTACACCTCAGGACCAAATATCAGGCTTGCCTAATTGGTAAAAAAGGCCTCCTAGATCTCACCCCTAATCTACTGCTACCTTGTTCCAGCACAACCTCTTTACAAAAGTCCCTAGGACAATGGTTAAGGGAGTGCTCCATGTCCCTTCCAAAAGAACCTCCCTTGCATAATGGTCACTCTCCCACCATTGGCCCACATGGCCCACATGGTTTAGTGAACTTCCCACTACCATCCTGGAGCATAAAAAAATTTGTCCCTTTAAAAGAGAACTGCAGATCCTCCTAGCCCAACGTAACTAATGTGATTGTATTTCCTAAATGCAGGCTACCACCTTCACCTTAAGAGATATCCCCCCCTTCGCTCCCTTCCTGTTCCCCTTGTCCCCTCTCTCCTGCCCCCTTCTTGACAAAGCCCCCTGGTGGCTGTCTCCAAACATCTGCTCTTTGCAACAGTCCCCTCTCCCTCACCCCACTTTCCTACTTCAAGACAAAGCCCTCTCAAGCCAACTCTTTGTTACCTTGCACTCAGCATCAAATTGATTTCTTAGATGCCAATCTCTGTATTTTAGTGTATCTTGTTTTGAATGTCTTTTATGCACTCCTGCATTTATGTAACCATCATAATCAATGTAACTACCTACTCGTTTTTTACTTAATTTGTTTTGTAACTAATTGTCTTATTGGTTTGTTCATCAATCTACCTTGTAATTGTTTGTCTTGTGTCTACTTGACATGAAACCTTTGTAAAAGAGCCATCCTGGATCAAAAGTATTAATCTGAAACTGAAATGAATAAATAAATAAATAAATAAATAAGCCCACAAACTCCCCACCAGCAACCAGATCTTCATCCGAGAGGGCTTGACGGATCCACAAGCGGCCCCAGCCACCCCTTCACAGTCGCCGCATCACGCCGAGAAGGGCTGCCTGCCCCCCCCACTCCAGGAGCCCACAAATTCCCTGCCAGCAACCAGATATTCACCCAAGAGGGCTTGATGGATCCACAAGTAGCCCCAGCCACTGCTCCACGGTTGTGCATCTGCCCGGGAAGGGCCCCGCCAGCAACCAGGTATGCTCCTACCAAGTTTCGGAGTAGAACTCGACTTAAAAGCCATTTCTCCCACTGGACTGTTTGTGCAGTAGCAGGCTGCCCATTGGCTGTGTCTACCAATTTTTAAAACTTGGACTTGGCACCTGCTGCTTGCTCAGAGCTCAGCAGTGCCGGCTGCTTATCTGATGAGATTTTCATTTTGAAACTATAATCTTAAATAAAGTAACACTGCTGCTATGTTTTCTTACTAAAATAGCTTACACCAGAGCAGTTATAAAGGCTGAATTTGTGATATTTTGTTAGATATTGAAGTAGTACTGCTGCAATTATTGTTTTACTGAAACTGGTTCATTTTAACTTGCTACTGGACTCCCAGTGTGCTACTTGAACTACCGCTATGTATGTTTTGAAACTGCAGTCTTAGCTAAAGTAGCACTGCTGCTATGATTTCTCACTAAAATAGCTTGTTCTTTCTGAAACTGCTAACTTTATGTTATGTTTTACTATACATTTTACCCTGCATGCTGCTAACTTTCCCTATCTCTCATCCTTCTGTGTTGCACTCTCTGCCTTGGCTACTACCATCTGTCTAGCACTAAAACATGCGATCTTCCTGTATGTGAAAGGGCTAGCTCTCCTGAGTCCTCACCTACCACTACCTACCCATTCATAATTATATTTAATTCAATCCCCTTCTCTCTCTACCCATTATCTGACACAGCCGTCTCCCCGGTCCTGTTTCACTGCCACCTCTAGAGGGTAAAAGCACCAGTTTCTCCTGAGCCTTACCCTCCTCCTACTACCAGCCCCTCTGCAAAAATTGCAACTCATTGCTAGTTTCTCTTTTCCATCAGACTACCTGCACTTGTTTCTGCTCTGTCCCAGACCCATTGCCTCTTTCCTATAGTAGTTGGCGCTGAGGTGCTTAATACCCCTCCCATCCTCATTCAATTACATAAATCCCTGTTTAACTCCTCTTCTAACTGCAGTTTAACTGTCCTGCAATTGTTAATTCCCCCCCCCCTTAGTTTATTCCTATCTTTGTCCACAGCTTCCTCTTAAACCCTTGATTTCTCCTTACCTCCACAGATCATCGCCCGATAGAAATTTGTTGGATACACAAGCAGACCCAGCTATCTCTCCACGGTAGCCAAATCTCGTCGGGAAGGGCTGCCAGCCCCCCCACCCCAAAAGCCCACAAACTCCCAGCCAGCAACCAGGTACGCTTCTACCAAGTTTTGGAGTAGGACTCGGCTTGACAGTCATTTCTCCCATTGGACTGTTTGTGCAGTAGCAGGCTGCCCATTGGCTGCTTCTACCAATTTTTAAAACTTGGACTTGGCGACTGCTGCTTGCTCAGAGCTCAGCAGGCGTGGCTGCTTATCTGATGAGATTTTCGCCCGCATCTGCACCCCAGGCCACCTTTAAATGCTCATTCTCTAACTCAGCTCCCGCTGACTGTCCCAATCAGTGAGTCCAGTACACCCCACTATTGTCTTCTCTCTTGATATAAAGGGGCAATGGCAGCCTCTCCTGTTAAAAGGGCATTTAACATAATATTTACTCCACAATCCCTAAGGGGTTGTTCCTTACTTTAATTGCACCTTTCCAACTTGCATCATGCTTGCTGATCCCCTTTTGAGAGGTGCTTTTGTCCTAACCCTCCTTACTCTCACAACCCACCTAACTGAAAATCTGGTCCCTCCCACCAGTCCATGCATGATGTGGCCCTCAATGCCCACTGTCCCACCATGTTAACATACTGGAGCGTATGCCCCACCCAATACCTACTACAATAAAAATTGAGTCCCCCCACCAACAATGGTGGTGGCTGCACCCACTGGCTCTCTTTCTGAGAATTGTCAATATCCAATCAAAACTTCCCATCAATTCAGCTCGCATTAGGGCATTCAAATGCAGCAGCAAACACCTGAAAGAATATCTATGCCACATTGCATTATTCTTGCTGCTATTATCTGTGAATATTCACCCTAATCTGGGGCAAACAGCTTCCACAGCAGAGCCCCAAAGCTTTATCAGGCAAATAACAATTGGCTCAATGAATATCTGCAGTCTCCCCCCCCTAAAGTTGATACTCTCAGTGCCTGGCTTTTACAACATAACCCTAACATCCTCTCATTGGTTGAGACATGGATCTCCCCTAACAATACCAATACTTCAATTTCGATACCATGCTGTACTGTGTACAGGAGGGATCATTTAACCAAACGTGGTGGTGGTTGTGCTATCTATATTAGGGAGAACCTAAAAGCAGTAGAGTTGCCTCTCCCAGACACTGGGTCCAATATGCAAGCCCTAGCCTTAAAAGTGCTACTTGGGAAGCACAACAAATCCCTCACAGTGCTCTCTGTCGACATACCACCTGCTCAAAAGACTACAGGGCTAAACACATTGATGCAATGCCTTGGTTCTTTGAACTTAAAAAAAAGAAACAGTACTAGTGGGTGGCTTCAATGCCAATTGGCTTGCCCAAGCTTCAGCTCCTATCGGGACGCTGTTTCAATTGTGCACTTTGCCCAGCTTGTTAAATTGCCTACTAGGACAAACTACAAGACTGGCACCTGCACATTGCTCTACTAGGTCCTGACTAATTGACCAGATCACACCGCTCATGTCACGGTGCTGCCAGATGCCTACAGTGACCACTCACCATTCCTGTTTCTCTGAGCTAACAATTTCTCCAAATCCCCACCCAAAACTATAACTCATAGGGTCCTCAAATAAGGTAACCTTTAAGTGCTAAAAGCTGACCTTCAACGACAAAACTGGTCAAAAGTATACTCCTCCAGCTCTGTTGATGAAGCCTTAAACTAATTCATCCTGCTGTTCAACAGTGTGTATGACCTACACGCTCCACTAAAAAAGCAAAAAATCAAAGGATACAGCAATCCCTGGTTCTCGCCTGACCTTCTTGAATGATTCAACTCAAGAGATCATTTATGGCATATAGCAAGAGAGATGGGCAAACAAGTGGACAACCATGCCTACAAAAGAGCATTAAACGACTGCACTAGGGCTATTCACACAGCAAAAAATCTACACTACAAGAAAGCCCTCACCCAAGCTTGGAACAATGGTAGAAAATTAAGGGCTAACCTCAATGCAGTCACCGGCAAGGGCAATAAGCCTGCCCCCACCATATTGAACATTGACGGTGTGCCCACTACTGACCCCAATTTCATTGCCAGCTCCCTCAGTAATGCCTTCTCAGATCTCAGTGGCATCCTCCCCACTGATTTCTTCCTGCAAACATTCTCATCCTCCAAACCTAGCCCTCTAAGTCTATCACTGTCTCACCCACCCCCCCACTTCAGAGCTATTTCTCAGAGGGAGGCCAGGAAATACCTCCAAAATGTCTTGAGTAAATCACAATTCAGTGGTGACTCACTCCACCTCGAATTTCTGACTCTAACCCTTGAAGACATACTGGCACCACTAACCCACATAATCAACACCTCACTCAGACTATCTCAGTTCCCACAGGTGTGGAAAGCTGCCCTGGTTATACCAGTCTTTAAGAATAGTGATCGCTCCTCTCTAGGTAACTATTGGCCAATCTTAATACTCCCACCTTTATTTAAGGCCCTTGAAAAAATAGTTGTGGATCAGTTAGCCGAATATGTAGAAAAGTACAACATTCAGTACCCACAGCAACACAGTTTCTGTAAGGGACATAGCACCAACACTGCACTGCTTGAACTAACTGGTTATATTCACAGCTCCCTGGATCATGGCAAACTTGTAAGTGCACTTTCATCGACCTGTCAAAGGCTTTTGACATGGTTAATCATGACCTGCTTATCGAGCAGCTTGCATCTGTTGGTCTGTCCAATGATACAGTTACCTGGTTTAAGAGCTACCTCACAGATCGCCCACAACAAGTTAAGATGGACAGTGTCCTATCAGACAGTAGACCCATTCGCTCCAGTGTGACCCAGGGCTCCATCCTGGGTCCCATTCTGTTTAGTCTGTTCCTGAACAGGCTCCCGTTGACCAGTTGCTGTCTGACTCTGCTTTATGTGGATGATGAGGTCCTGTTTGTGAGTGACCCCAACCCCATCACCTTAGAATGTCAAATTCAGGACAGCGTCACCATGGTTGAAAAATGGTTCAGGGATCAAAAACTCATTATGAACTATAAGAAAACCAAGACAATGTTGTTCTCCAGTCCTCAAAATAGACATCGCTCACACCAGCTCAACATAACTAACTTGCCTGGAACTACTTTGGAACTCATCCAACAATTCAAATACTTGGGGGTCACACTTGATAGCACTATGTCTTATGTCCACCACATCAAAAATGTTGGTAACACTGTGAACATCTGGATTGGACTGCTACACAGACACAAGCACAGTCTCACACCGGAGGCCCTAAATCTCACTATCAATAGTTCTGTGTTCTCACTTGTTGACTTCGGCACCATAGTCTATGGCTCTGCCTCAAACACTGCCCTCCACCGTATTGCAGTTGCTCTAAATGAAGCCTGTTAGCTCCTTACTAGCTCCTCGTGGTTCACACATGCATATGACCTATATCACCAAGCTAACTGGCTCCATTTCAATGACAGGCTCAAATACCACATGTGCCTACTGGCCAAGAAAGTGTGCCTGGGCCAGATCCCCCCGGGTGTACAGAAGCTCCTCCTCGCCCCTGAAAATGGACATCCCACCAGAAGCACAAATACCGTGGTCTTCACAGTTCCTAGGTGCCTCACCACACTTGGTCAAAGAGCCTTTGCACACCATGCCCCCACATGGACTAATGATCTCCCTCTTGTCATCTCCTCAGTAACAGCCTTAGGACCCTTCAGACATGAGCTTCGAAAACACCTTGCTGCTAAAGCCATCTGTGACTGCTTTACTCCTCAGTTGCCACTAGCCCTGTACCCCACACTTGGTGTTTCCCACCTGATCTGAGCCCTCCTGCAACCCCGCCCCCACTTCTCACCTCCTTCAACTCCCCCTCCCCACCCGCCCTCCATCTCTCCCTCCCACCAACTCTCATCCCCAATCTACTTAATTCGATGATGTCTTCTCGGTGGATGCTTCTTTAATATGGCTATCCCTTGTACCTCATTAACTCCTAAACTATCCCTTTCCACTTGCTAACACTGACTTCCACTGCTTCTCACTCCCCCTTCCATCTCCCTCTTGCCTCTGTCTACCTTTCCCCCTGCATTTCCTATTTCTCACCTTGGTTCTCACAGTGCCACTATTAGCCTGTCTCTACTCCTTGCCTAAGTCATCTTGCTCATACTTTGTACTATATTCCTGTGTTCCCATTTGTCAATTGCCCTCAACTTCAGTTCTACTGTATACCTCTTTGTAGCTTTAATCACTGTTAGTTAAATCTCTGATGTGGAACCTATGTAATGAGCTTGTACTCAAAGATATTAATCCAAGACCACAATAAATAAATAAATGGATAAATAGATAGATAGATAAATAAATAAATAAAAGCTGTAGCTGTGGCCCCAGGGCCTTCCCTCAGAGCTTCAGCTCCCCAGCCTATACTTCACTGTTACACAAATGAAGGACTCAGCTAGAGACACACTGCCCAAGCAAAATGATGAGCAACTCACAAATTCTGACATTGTACAAACCCAAAAAATAATTTAAGCCCATACTCCTCAGCTGCGTTGTAGCCCATTATCACACAGAATACAAAAGCACATAGTCCAGATATTGGAGGGGAGGGTTCTTTCATCACAAAAATGCCATCCCACTTACAATATTTCAGTTCTGTTATATTTTGGGTAGACCGTGAAGAGGTTGGGATTGAACTCGGCTGAGCTCAACATCCATTCTTTTCACTTGAAGCAGTAACAAATGCAAGGGCAATTGAGTTCCCCACCCCCACCCCGGTAAAGGCCTTGAGATGATGGAAGTCACAGGCCATTGAAAGGGTACATGCATCCTGATTTGTTGTAACTTTTTTTTTGTTCCTCAGCAGGTGGCAAGGCCCAGGTGAGGCAGATCTGGACCTGGGGGCATTCATTTATACATTTGGCAGACTGAGAAGCCAGGCAGACACTAGGAGGAGAGAACCCTTCCTGGACCTACACCAGCAACATGTACAGTTGATGAGGCATCGAAAAAGCTGGTGTTGAGACCTTGTGCTGTGGGTCATGGCAGAGGCCAGGTGTCAAGGCCGTTATGGAGTGTTGCTGGTCCTTGTGCAGAAATGACTTGAATCTGGTCAAACCATTAAGTTTGATTTGCCAGAATAAAGACAACCTCTTCTTTTTGTGGCAATTCTGGATGGGAACTATGCTAATGATGTTGCATATCATGCAGCAGCAAACCTGGAAGTATGCCAGGGATGCAGCAGCAATTGGGAAAGCCTGAGAGTAACTAACATGTCAAGGCACAGCTCTATGGGCTTGATAGGAGGTATGGTACCATGGTATGATGACATTGTAATGAAATTGCTGAAGCTGTACCTTACGGATGGAGTACGTTTATCTACAGAGTGGTTGGATAACTTCCTGGCAGATATAGAGGGTGTTTTACAAAACTGCTAGTTTGGCATGCTTTTGGGGGATTAACTATAATTAACCTGTGACAGCATGGTAGCCCTGCAGGTAGACTACAAAGGGGGTAATGTCAAGAACCTGCCAATGTTGCAAGTAAATGTGACACGAGGCTGGCAAGAGCTGAGCCCATGACGATAAGGAGCCGCATGGGCCAGTTGGGATATAACTGACTTGGGTTTTGGCCTACTTGTGTAGTGTCCTCTGATGGGGGTGGGGTGCACCTGTACATGGCTCAGGAGCTACCCATTATGCCTTAGAATCTGAATCCTCTCTGGAGGCATTGCCTCTTTCTAAGAGATAGCGGTTCTGCCCAGGAGGAAGGGGGGACTGCACAATAAGAGGCTTGCTAACACTACAAAGTTGTGCAGTTGTGCTATTACTATATGGCTGTTTAAAAATAAACACATGGCTGTGGTCATTTATTTCAAAATGCTTTGGGTGTCTCCTCTGTTCAGGTGGGTGGGTAAGAGACCTATCAAGACAATAACTCTTCAGGGAGCTATTTTAGTCATAATACTCTGAACACTATTTGCACTTATAACCTACTGGGGTATCCATTCCACAACCTTGTCGCTCTGTGCAAAAGCATGCTTCTGTACTTCCTCCTCACTCTAGCTTGAGCTCATGCTCCCTTTCTCTACTTCTACTATTTATAATTCTGCTGACAGTCTTTCCTTGTCTATTTTGTATATCTTTACACAATCTCGAATACCTTAATAGTATCCTTCTCAATCTCCTCATCTCTAGGGAGAACTGTGACAACCCACCTCACCCTCTGGGCTGAAACAGCTTTTAGAGAGGCGTCTGTCCTCGGGTATTTGCTGCCACCACCCAGACTTTCCTTCCAGTACCTCTTTCAAGTGTGCAAACTTGAATAATTAAATGTGCAATTGCACAAGTTAAAGTCTGGTAGTGTGTCTCTCTCAGGTGGCGGATGCTACACAGAGTTTACCTCAGCCAGTGGAAACCAAATATTACCTTAGAAAAATAACATCACAGTCACAACTATTGAGCAAATAAATAGCTTTTACTTAACAGAAAGTGCACTGAGCATTTACAGGATATATATTTACAACACAAGAGAATAACACTCATACAGGAAAAGTAAACAAATGTTTTTAAATAACAGATGGCAAAAGAAGAAGGCTATTATGAAATATGCTGTCACTAAACTTTCCCTTCCCTGTCCTTACAAGAGACACTGGACCCTGTTCTAACTGCCAGCTCCCACGGACATAGCTACCAGGTAGGCTCCAAACTTATGTTTCCCCTTCCAGCTTCCCCAAAGCAAGAGAGACCTTCTCTGTCTTTCAGAATGTTATATACTCTGTGGAGAATAGGTCATTCCTATTCTCCGTTTGAATGCACCAACCAATTCACATGTATGTATTTAATTGTCCCAGTCAGAGTGAACACCTATCAGTGACCAAGTATATTCCCTTTTCACCTGAAGTTTATATTTGAATGATCCAATCCATTCAAACTGCCCTGTGTAGGTGTCTGCAGGTCTGTGTGTGTATGGAGATATCCACTCGAGATTTATGACCCAGCTCTTATCTAGCAGCTAGGAATTCCACAAGCTGGGTGCTGCTGGACAGAGGATTTCAGCCTGAGTGTATTTTTTTCCAAATTGCTAAAAAAATAAGGCACCTACAGAATCCCAACCATTAACTCTTTCCTTCCCATTTCTGTCACCCCCCCCCCGATAATGAAGGCATGTCCCTTGGGCCACCCCAAGTGACACAGCCTTTCATGCAATTACTGGGAAGTGTCCAAAAGTATCCAGCCAGGCCATTAGCCCTGTCTAGATAGCCCATCTGCATTTGCATTTTGTTTGCCACTGCGATGCTGTATGGTCATGTTGTGTGCCTGCAGTACCAAACTCCAATGTAGTAGTTTACCATTTTGCCCACTGGACCTATGAAGCCAAATCAGGGAATTATGATCTGTGACCACAGTAAATTCTCTCCCATATAGGTAAGGCTGCAGCTTCTGAAGGGCCCACACTGTCCCCAAGCATTCCTTCTCAATTGTGGCATATGCCTCCTCTCTGGGCAAGGGCCTCCGGCTGAGGTATACAACCGTGTGCTCCTCCCCCTGCTGGGTAACTTGGCTCAGCACAGCCCTCAGCCCATGATCTGAGGCATCCACATGGACCATAAACTTCAAACTATAGTTAGGGCTAGCCAATACAGCTGGGCTGCTTAAGGCCTTTTTTAACTCCTGAAAAGTGACCTCACAGCCTTCTGACCACTTCACTGTATCTGGCTTTCCCTACTTGGTTAAGTCTGTCAGGGGCTTAACCAGATCGCTATAGCAGGGAACAAACCTTCAGTAGTACCCTGCTGTCCCTAGAAATGCCCTGACCTGTTTCTTTGTGGCAGGAGTAGGCCAGGCCAGGATGGCATCAACCTTGGCAGGCTCTGGACGGATGTGTCCACTACCCACCTGGTGCCCAAGGTAGGATACTTCTGCCATACCTTTCTGGCACTTCTCTGCCTTGATGGTCAGACCTGCCTTTTTTAACCTGTGGAACACATCCCAAACATTCTTGATGTGCTCATCCCAGGTCTGGCTGCATATGGCTATATCATCCATACAAGCCAATGCAAACTCACCTTCCCTAGACAGAACGCGATCTACAGGCCGTTGAAAGGTTGCAGGTGCATTCTTCATTGCAAATGACATTACCTTAAATTCATATAAACCAAATGGAGTAACAAAAGCTGATCTTTCCCTGGCTGCAGGGGTCAGAGGTACCTGCCAATAGCCTTTTGTTAGGTCTATTGTGGTAAAATACTTGGTTCCCCCCAGTCACTCCAGGGTCTTATCTGTTCTGGGCATGGGATAGGTGGCAGACTCCGTGCAGCTATTAAGCTTCTGGTAGTCCACGTAGAATCATGTGGTGCTATCCCTTTTGGGGATCAGTACCATGGGTGATGCCCAGGGGCTACTAGATTCCTGGATTACCCCCAGTTCCAGCATCTCTTTGAGCTCCTCTTTCACAGTTTGCTTAACGTGCTCAGGTACCCTGTAGGGGGACTGTTTCAGGGGAACCTGGGTCCTTGTATCCACATGGTGCTCTGCCATCATGGTGTACCCTGGTTTCCCTGTGAACATGTCCTCCAATTCTCTCAGCACACCCCTAATTTCTTGTACCTGGTGTCAGCTGTTCCGAGAGGGTAAGGTTGTCCACAGAGGATGCAAAACTGGCCTCCCCTAGTAGGTCCACCAGTGGATCTACCTCAGTTTCCTCCTCTGGGCCACTGCATATAGCGAGGACCATTTCCTCCCTGTCATGGTAGGGCTTCAGCATGTTGACATGATACACCTTTTGTTTGCATCTCCTGTCTGGTAGCTCTGTCATGTAATTGACTTCACTAACCTTTTGGACAATGGAGAATGGCCCCTCCCATGCTGCATATAATTTATTCTGTTGGACAGGGATGAGTGCCATCACTCGCTGTCCCACCTCATATTCTCTGGCTCGGGCCCCATGGTGGTACCAGACTTTCTCCCGCTGTTGTGCAGTGGCCAGGTGCTCCTGAGCAAACCCTATGAGCTCCCTAAGGCGGGTCCTGAAATTCAGGACATACTCCACAACTGACTCCCCTTGGGAGATACGGTCACCCTTCCATTCATCCCGAATCAAATCTAGGGGCACCCGCACCCTATGACCAAACAGGAGCTCGAAAGGTGAGAACACTGTGGACTCCTGTGGGACTTCCCTGTATGCAAATAGGAGATGAGGCAAATATTTGTCCCAGTCCCTCTTATGCTGGTCAGCAAAAGTCCTTAGCATGGTCTTAAGGGTTGAATTAAATCACTCCACTAGACCAGTAGCTTGGGGATGGTATGGAGATGTTTTGAGCTGCTTCTCCCCACACTTCTCTCACAAACTAGTCATTAACCCTGACATAAAGTTGGCACCCTGGTCTGACAGTATGTCCTGGGGAAAGCCCACCCAGCTAAATATTCCCAACAGTGCATCTGCCACTGGTCCTGCCTCTGAGGATGTTAGAGCCACTGCCTCTGAGTATCTGGTGGCATAGTCTACAACTACCAGGATATAGTGCTTGTCAGTGAGGCTTGGGGTGCTCAATGGCCCCACGATGTCCACAGCTACCCTCTTGAAGGGTTCATCAATAATAGGCAGGGGCACCAAAGCTGCCTTGGCCTTGTCCCCCATTTTCCCCACCCGCTGGCACTGTGGACAAGTCCTGCAATAATTTGCCACATCCTTGCCAATACCAGGCCAGAAGAAATTGTTGGTTAGACACTTTTTCGTGCGCCTCACCCCCAAGTGCCCTGAAAAAGGGATATCATGGGCAAGGGCCAAAAGCTGCTGACGGTGAACCTTAGGGACTACCAACTGCTGGAGTACCTTACCATCTAGCCCTTCCTCTGTTGTACATTCTCTGTACAACAGCCCATTGTCCCAGTAAATAGACTTTTTACTCCCCCTGAGGACCCTCAGCCCTATGAGCTATTTCCCTCAGTTTTTGCAAGGTAGGGTCAGTTCGCTGTGCAGTACTCAGCTGTCCTTGTCTGACCCTTCCCAGTGCCCCTTCTGAAAGAAGGCCTGTGGGCTTCTCTATTTGTGACTGGGTTTCTGGACTGCTGCTTCAAGCCAGCCCCTCCACTGTGCTAGACACTTCCTCAGCTGCTGAGGGTGTGGCTGGACCACCCAGAGTCACCCCCTATTCACCCTCAGAAGCTTGCCCTTGTGCCTGACTATGAGTTACAACCCACACCAGTTTTTTACTGGGGTCCAAATCCTTTACCACAATCATATTTACAGGTAGGTCCTCTACAACTCCCACCTCCTTTTCTCCATGGCCCTCTTCTCAGCTCAGGAAGACTCTAGCCATTGGTAATTGGACTGGTGGCCCTGTGAATGCCTGGACCTTGGAGTATTTCCCAGGCACCATCTGCTCTGCCCGAATGAGATCCTGCCTTACCAGGGAGATGTCAGCACCTGTGTCCCACACTCCCTGTGTTACCATTCCATTAACTGTAATGGGATGCAGATTCTCATCAGAGGAGAGTAGTTCTTCAGACTGGACACACCCTACAAACACACAGTGCTCTTTTGATCACCCACTCCCCCATACCTCTGCCCCTTAACCAGTTTCTGAGATCAGTTATATCTCAAGTGTCCCACTTGACTGCAAATATTACATTTCTTGTGTCCTGTCTCAGGAGTCCCCCTAGAACCAGAGGGTTCTACTTTGAGCTCAGATGCAGGCTGGTTTCCTTTGGGCTTCCCCCCATGGGATCCCTTATAACCATGTGCTGCCCCCCCACCATAAGACTTACACTGTGCATATGGCCAGCTAGACAGATACACGTCAGTGTTTCCTGCCACTTCTGTGGAAGAGGCACATACCCTGTCTATGAGCCATGCACACATGTCCTCATGTACAATTTTAAGGAATTGTTCTTGCACCAATACATCTTTAATCAGTTCCACAGTGGTTGCTTTAGCCCCCTCCATTCATCAAGGTAAGTGCGCAGTTGAACCTGTAGTTCTGCATAACTGTCTTCTGGGCTTTTCTTTAACTCCCTAAATGTCCTTCTATAAGCCTCAGGAGTTAATTCAAAACATTTCAACAACACTGTTTTCACTCTATCATAATCAGCATAGTCTTCATTACTCATTTTAGCAAATGCATGCAACGCTCTCTCAGACAGTAAGGGTGTGAGATAAGTTGACCAGGAAGCCTTAGTCATTTTTAATTGGTTGCATACTCTCTCAAATGACCTTAAAAATAAGTCAAGGTCATCTCCCTCTCTAAGCTGAGGGAACAATTTAGAATTAATTTTGGTTTCATGAGGCAAACTCACTCTACCATTACTCACGGTTAGCTGGCTGCACAGGGTAATCATCTCCTTCTTGTGCTGTCGTTCTTTTTTTCTTTCTTCACGTTCCTTCTCTCAGTCTGCCAGTCTCTTTTCTTCAGGTTCTTTCTCTGCTTCCCATCTTTTGGTCTCTGCTTCCCATCATTTTGTTTCTGCATCCAACCTTCTTGCTTCTGCTTCAACATCCAGTCTTTTCACCTCCAATGCCCTTTCTTGCAGCAACAGCTGCTGTCGCAGTGCCTCAAGTTGGTTTGGAGAGTCTGCTACCTGAGTTCCTGACTCACCCCCAGCGACTGTCTTCTTCAGATCATGTGCCAAGAGGGTAGCTATGAGGTCTGCCTTTTTCTTATGTTTTAGACCTTCAGGCTGAATCCCCTTTTCCTGGTACCTTACAAAAAGCTGTGGCACAGAAAGCGAGTCATACTCAGTGGAGCTCATTCTCTACTGCTACACTTTCCTGTGCTAACTAGAAACAAATAAAACTGTTGTACAAATGTATCCTCTTATATATCCTGTTTTGCAACACTAAGGCAACTGTTCCACTGGCAAACTCTGTATCTCAGTGTGCTACACAGTCTGCTATCATCACCCCACCACTGCCAACCAATATGTGACAACCCAACTCACCCTATGGGCCGAAACAGCTTTTAGAGTGGTGTCTGTCCTCGTGTATTCACTGCCACCACCCGGACTTTCCTTCCGGCACCTCTTTCAAGTGTACAGACTCGAATAATTAAAAGTGCAATTGCACAAGTTAAAGTCTGGTAGTGTGTCTCCCTCAGGTGGCGGATACTACACAGAGTTTACCTCAGCGTGTAGAAACCAAATATTACCTTAGAAAAATGACATCACAGTCACAACTGTTAAACAAATAAATAGCTTTTACTTAACAGAAAGTGAACTGAGCATTTACAGGATATATATTTACAACACAAGAGAATAGCACTCATACAGGAAAAGTAAACAAATGTTTTTAAATAACATATGGCAAAAGAAGAAGGCTATTACTGAAATATGCTCTCACTAAACTTACCCTTCCCTGTCCTTACAAGAGACACTGAACCCTGTTCTAATTGCCAGCTCCCACGGACATAGCTACAAGGTAGGCTCCAAACTTATGTTTCCCCTTCCAGCTTCCCCAAAGCAAGAGAGACCTTCAGAATGTGATATACTCTGTGGAGAATAGGTCATTCCTATTCTCCATTTGAATGCACCAACCAACTCACATGTATGTATTTAATTGTCCCAATCAGAGTGAACACCTATCAGTGACCAATTATATTCCCTTTTCACCTTAAATTTATATTTGAATGATCCAATCCATTCAAACTGCCCTGTGTAGGTGTCTGCAGGTCTGTGTGTGTATGGAGATATCCACTCGAGATTTATGATCCAGCTCTTATCTAGCAGCTAGGAATTCCATAAGCTGGATGCTGCTGGACAAAGGATTTTAGCCTGTGTTTTTTTTCCAAACTGCTAAAAGAATAAGGCACCTACAGAATCCCAACTATAGACTCTTTCCTTCCCATTTCTGTCACAAGAACAGCACTAGGTGCTCCAGTCATTCCTCACAGAACATGTTTTGTAGCCACTATCTTGGTTTCTCTATTCTTGCTATATTATATATTACTGTATGTGCCCTAATCTATATCCATAAAGAATCATTTAAACCAGGTATACTGTGTTCCAGGGAATATGGATTGCATCCATTTTCCCTTCTAAGGGTTGGGTCATTTCATCCTCATCAATGATATTATTATTAATGCAGCCAAATTTCTCTTCACATTACTGAACTGAACATAGAACTTAGCATAATTAAATATTGCATAAAATAAGAATAATCGTTACTGTGTATCAAAGGCTTGGACTCTACCAATCAGCTAAAGGAAAAATCTTCATTAGCAAGACTGTGGTAACTCTGCCATCTATTGCCCCCTTTAATACCCCTTCTCCTTCCTCTTCTTTAGGTTCCACACATGCTTCCCCTCTGTCCATTGGACTCAACCCCTGCTGCCACTGCTTACCTCCAGGATCCCTGTGATCTTCCAGCATATCTACTTGTGGCATATTCCTGTCAGGAGTCTCTCTGCTGCTACTAGAGAGGAAGCACCTTAGACATAGGGGGTGATGGTAAGGGGGTAAGGATGGTGCATTGAGCAGTTAGGTGGCATGGTGTTAACTCACAGTAGGAAGTCATCTGGCACTCCAGGGTGAGCCATTTCTGTTTTCTCCTTTCCCTTTGCCCTCTCACACTTCATGGCTACACTACGCAGCATCCTGAGATGGACCACCCATGCTGCCAAGTGCGCCTCCACCAACCTACTACCAGGAGTCGCTCAAGGAGCAATTCAAGCCATGTTGTTCCTCCCAGTGAGGAGAACATCTGTGCAGATGCTCCTTACCCTCCCTTCAAGGCTCTGTTCTAGTCATCCCAGGTGCAGGGCATGAACCGGACTTGCCAGCGTGGCAGGTGTCTTACCACTCAGTGCCATGGAGCCAGCCAATATGGCGATTTTCTGACTTTACTTGTTCATATACAATACTAATAAGTGAAACAATCCTATGTAAGTCAGCATTCTGGCAATGGCAATTTTTTCCTGGCCCTGTTTCAAAGACTCAGCATGTTTTGCAGACCTGTAAAAAACACCACGCCCGGCCCAGTGGTTCTGAGGGTTGAGGTGCTGGACCGCACACCTCTCACCACGCTGGTGACTCTGGTTCAGGAACGGACTCGGGTTGTCAGTGAGTCGGCAGGGGAGGATCAGGATTGAGCATCCATAGACTGCTCTCCTGATCCTGGGGAGGGCTGGGGAAAGCCACCATGCTGTAGCAGCCCCAAGGGATGCCAGGAGGCAGTACATGCCGGTGTGCATCTACGGGAGGAGCAGAGCAGATGTAGGCACACTGTGCCTGGATGTCAGTGCACATCCATGCTCCAGTGGGCACAACCAAGTGGAAAATGGCTGAGCGTGACCATGCAACTTAATGGTCACACCCAACCTCACCGGGAGGACTCTCGTGGAATTGCACTGGGGGGTCTGGGGCCAGTCCAGCTGGGCAGGGTATGGGGAGGTCCTCCAGTGGACTGGTGACGGCAGTACTGGATCCCCTATCACGTGAGTGAGCCTGGTGCTCTCCTGGTGGGCAGGGCTGGCAGCTGGGTGCCCCTGCTGGTAATCGCCGCAGCAAGGCGGAAAAAGAAAGATGTGATTTAAAAAAAAAACACCACTACGTTGCCTGGAATGCTTTTTTGCTTGTCTCTGTGCTTCAGTGCTTTATAATTTACCAGTCCAGAAATGTTTCCCAAGTAACATGTCCCAATGTACTGTTCTGGCCCAAATGTTGCCACGCTGTTTCACTTAATGTTATCTATTTAGTAAAGATGAAACAATATACCCACACTTGGAGCAAACAGTGTGTGTATGAAAACTTTGAGAGACATTTTTAAAAACCTATGTACTGCAAAAGGCAGTCCTCATAGGTGAAATATATATCTGTATGGTTACATGCCTGTGCCTTAAATGTATGTGGCGATATACTACAGATGGTTGTCTCAAATGGGAGATCATACAAATTGTATTAATTAGAAAAGTAAAAAATATATGAGGACAGTAATTGTTCCCATGGGTAGGGAATGATTTATATCTTAAAACGTATTAGCCCCAATATTCAGGGACCCTGGTTTTCCATTTTTACTGGTAACACCATTAACAATCATGGAATCCTGCTTGGTTTGCGGATTTTGAATTCTTGTACTGGTGCCTCACAGAAATTGCATGTCACTGCACAGAATCTCTAAGATTTCATCATCTTTTTTAATTTTTTTTTAATTTCTCTTTCTATGTCCCCTTCTCACAATATCAGTCTCCACTTTTCAGAGATCCCTAGACTGGGTATCCCTTAGCTTCACCCCCAGGTAATGCTCCTGTGGTCCTACCCCCATCCTGCCTGGATTGTACCCCCCCCAGGTGGGAAGGGAGGGGACCCCAGGTCACGCCTCCACACTCTCTTAGTGTGTGTCAGGCAGCTCAGTGGGTCCCTCATGGAGCCTGGTTATGAAGTCAGGGGCACCTGGATTCCTTCTGCCAGTGGCCAATGTGGGGTAACTGTTCCTGGTTTTCTGGTCTCTGTCCCTGAGGCACTGGCACTAGAGAAGATCTAAGGAGGCAGGTCACATAGAGACATGCCACTGGTCCAGATCCTGGCTAGCATACTCCCCTCCTGATCACTCTGCAGTACCATTGCATCACCACCCGTGGTCACACAGGTGGTGGTAAAGCAGCAGGACCTGCAGCCCACCCTCCCTGGAGAAGGAGAGCAGTCCCCCAGGTACTCGCTCCTACTCCCCTGGCCAGACCTCCAGCAACCCGAGTTTGCTTCTGACGCTGGGTTGCTGGCATTGCAAGCAATAGTGCTACCGCAGCACCAGCAGGCAGACCCAAATTTCAGCAGCATCTTAAAATGAATGATATTGTACCTTGTATTCTTTCTGCTTTGCTGCATATAGAGTCAGTAAGGAAATCACCCACACTGCTTTGTTGTAATCAGCCATTCAGTTTAACCACCCATGCATAGTGGTTAGAGTAACAAACAGTGAGTGAACTGGGTACATCCAGCACACTTGAGTTTGATTCCTACAACCTCCACTTGCATACTGTGTGACTCCAAGCAAGTCACTTAACCTCCCCAGTGCTTCTAGGTCACTCCTGAAAACAGACAGTTCTGCCTAGTGGGCCTTACCTGCTTTACAAAGAATATAAAACAAATGCCAATATATGTTTACTACATCATAGAATAGTAGTCAGGGTACCATGTAATTTACCTGAGTTTTACTTGGGCTGCAATGATTTTGTATAGGTAAAGATAAATGTTCAGATACATTTTATGTGTTTTATAAGCTTGTTTTTAGATTTTAGTCAGGCTTTTATTGTATTCTTTGCATATAAGTATCTAGGTTGTAGATTGCTAAATGCAGGATCACTGTTACCAACTAGCTTATTTAAGTTTATAATCAGTAGGGCCATCCAAAATCCTCAATTGTTTAAATGAAACCTAATCGGAATGAATGTACGTTCACAAAGAAGAAACTGCCTTACTACTTCTGAAAAGACTTCACAGTTAGCACCCCATTTAGGTGAACTGGATAATTTGCATCTTTTCTCCCACCTGCTGTTTCAGTCTCTGTGACAAAAAAAAGTTTTCTGATAGACTGCTTCAACAAAAATCAAATGTTAAGTATTTAAGTGTACTTATGTTTGGCCAGTGGATTTTGAAAGCACAGTCAATGATGTACAGAAGGTAAGACCCCAGGGGCTGTATAATGCTGGTGCTCAATTTACATCTGAACAAAGACATGAAAACTGGGAGACACCCTTTTCATGGACACCAAGTTAAAAAAAAAATCACATATCTGGTAGATGCATAAATCCATTTGACCATCCTCCACTAATCACTTGTGAATTTTTTAGGTGAAGACACTATTTCAAAGAAGCAAATTCAAGCAGTTTTTTTTTTGCTCCTCCTACCCCCCTGGTGATTCACTCCTTCAGGCCTGCCAAGGTCCCCTACCACCGCTGCTGAGTCCCGACCATCATCCACTGCCCCTTACTGCTGTGCTACCAGGTAACCCAGAGTAACCCTTCATTGAGTGGGCTCCTACCCCTGTGGGAGGCTACTAGGGGAGGAGAATTGCCCTGACGAGCTTCCTGTGTATCCTGGGCATGGCAGGGGTCAGAACGGACACATGTCTGGGTCTTCCAGCTTATGGAGGGACCAACAGCTATCCTTCGGTTGGTCAGCGGGTGTTTTCCCATCTTCTTGGGAGTGTGACAGGCCACATGATGTCAAGGCACAAGCCGACATCCGTCATGCTCCTCCTGAAGTGAGGGCTGACATGTCGTTGTGCCTTTGGCCTCCACCAGTGGCCAGCAAATGCTGAGCCGTGAACCCACCCTCCCTCCCAGGAGAAGGTGAGTGGTCCTTGGACACTCAAGTCTTCACCCACCAGCTGGCCCTCCAACACAAGCCTGTTCCCGAACCCCGGTCAGTGGTGTCACAGGCAGAAATCCAATTCAGGCAGTTAAATTATGAACAGGAAAAAACAAAGGTAGTCCACCTTAGCGGTGTTGGTTCAGATTAATTCACATCTGAGTTCTAACAAGCAAAAAGACCAAGTCATTTGTGACTTGTGCATGTGGGGTGTGGGTGTTTGAAGAAAAGGGATCATAGTGCTGTCACTACTGCCATCACCCCAGAGGGATGTGGACTGCATTGTTGCTACTGCCATCACACCGAAGGGGTGGGGGCTGTAGTGCTTCTGCCATCACCACTGGTGGATGGGGAATGTAGTACAGTACTGCTGCCACCCCCCTGAGTGATGGGGTCTATAGTGCTGATACTGCCATCACACCTGAGGAATGGTGAACGTAGTACTGCTGCCATCACTCCTAAGGGATGGGGGCCACAGTGCTGCTGCTTCTGTCACACCTGAGGGAGGGAGGTCATAGTGCTTTTGCTGTTGCCCTCACACCAGAGAGATGGGGGGCTTTAGTGCTGTTGGTGCTGGCATCGCACCTGAGGGATGGGGCCGTAGTGCTGCTTCCATCACACCTTAGGGATGGGGGCTGTAGTGTTGCTGCTACCATCATATCTTGTACCTAAAATAACTTTAAATTGGTACAAGGATGGAAGGATGTGTAATAGTGGAGGTCAAAATTGCTAAAATGCATATTAGCAGAGTTAAAAATTGTTAAAGTACACAAAGCCAAACACCAGTAAAACAGGATTTGGGTTATCAGACACCGGTGACAATATCGTGTTTTGCAGTGTGCAAAATGGAATATGCCCCTTCTCAATCCCGGTAAACCAGTGTCCCTGCCAATATTCAGTGACTGGCGCAGGTGCAGCAGAGCCATTTGCACTGTGCTTGTGTTCACCTGGCGATATTCAAATAGATAGTGCTCACTTACAGTGCAGCACTATCTGACTATATATCAATCCATATTGGAGCAGCACTAAGTGGATCTGTGCTGAACTGACATGGACCAGTGGGCTGGATAAGGCTCAAAGGATTAGCTCTTCCAGAAATGGGACAGCAGCAGGTCCCTTGTGAGCCATATTCAGTCTGAGAAGGCAAATAAGACCATTGGGCATGCAAGGTGCTAGGGGGCCATCAGCATGCCCATTATGTGCTCACTTACATGTGGCGCTGCAGCCCCTTACCGCCCATTCCTGTTGAAAAGAGAAAGCTCTAGTGGCATAATGGTTCCCTCATCCCCCCACCCCGATCTGCAGTTCACAATCATAATATTATCCATGGTAGCGTAGTGGTTTTCCCCACTCTGCAATCTCCTGTTCATAATCATAATAGCATTCCTGGAGGCATAGTGGTTTCCTTCACACTCAATCTCCCTTTGACATTCTGAATAGTATCCCTGGTGGTTCAGCAGTCCCCCTGCCAGTCTTCTATTTATGTGTAGAATACAGTAGTATCCCTGGTGGCCCAGTGATTCTTCTCACACATACGTGATCATGTTCCATGACTGTCAGATGGTGGCTGGCTAAGGAGGTGTGAGTACGGCTGTGTCAGCTGCTGATGCCATGGATGCCAGTGCTCAAGATGAAGGGGGGTGTGAGGTAGGATTCCTCAGAGGGTGGGCAGGTGGGGGAGTCAGTATATGGTTGGTGGGGTAGGGGAACTGCTAAACCACAATGTATAGTATTCTACATGTAAACAGGAGATTGGGGAGAATCACTGAACCACCAATGATACTGTTCAGAATGTCTACAGGACACTGGTGGGGGGACCAATGAACCACCAAGGATGCTACTCAGAATGTCAACAAAAGATTGGGGGGAGGATCACTGGGTCACCAGGGACACTATGCAGAATGTCAATGGGAGTCTGGGGAGGAACTGCTAAGCCACCATGGATACTGTTATGACTGTGAATGGCAGATGGGGGGCAGTTTGGTACCACTGGCAAGGGACTGCAGTACAGCCACACTGGCTTCCGGGGGTGTGGCATGAGCTTAGCACCCAGATAAGAGGTTGTTTTTGGCAGCAGTAAGCAATGCCTTTCTGGAGGTTGTTTACTGCTGCAAACCTTTGAATATGCCACTGTGCCAGTATGCATTACTGGACACCATCATTTGCATAGGCGACTGGTATTCTAATGCCTTGGTGCTGTTGGGTTTGTGGGTGCTGAGGGTACCTCTGAATATGTCCCCACCTAGAGTGCTGGCATAAACCAAGGTTAGCATCGACATGAACCACATTCGGCACTAACCATTGAATATTGGGCCTACTGAATCTTAAAAGGAAAGTAACATGTTAAGGCACTCATGTTTTATAAATTATTTCAAATGCTTAGAGAGAAAGGTTTACATATGATGATCACTGATTTTAATTTTAATAGACAGTCGTATAAGGCAATATTAAATCTTTGTATGAAAGCATCTCAAACATGCATACCAAAATTGCTATTGGAAGGAAGACATTCTGTCATGTCAGTTAAAGGGATACTTTCAGCTTTTCTATCATTTTCATGAATACACAGTAGCATGTGTCCTGTTGGTATTAGTAATACAGCAAAATGACTTCATGCCACAGGAGCTACATAATAATTCATTTATGCTTTTTATTGGTGGAAAAGTAAAACTAGAGTGGCCCTCCATTAAAGCTGCTGGGTGATAGATACCACCTTGCGTCCTATGCATCCCTGAGTGTGATGTCGTGCCAAGCCATAAGAAAACTCTTTTATGAATAAGATTGATATTTTTAAAACAGTAGGAGGTAAATACTGTGCCTGATATTAGCTTCAATCCTGAGTTCAGCAAAGTGTCTCTTAATTGAAAATGAGCATGACTCTGGGCATGCACATTAGCACTAATGCTAATGTGCATTCCTGGAGTCACGGCTTTAATTTTCAAAATGAAAAATAACTGTAAGAACACTCATTTTCAATGAAGAGACACTTTTTCCAACTCAGGACTGGAGCTCCTGTAAGGTACAGTATTTACCGTCTATTGTTTTAAAAATGTCGAGCTCAGTTATGAAAGAGTTTACCTGCAGTTCAGCACAGCATCACACTTGGGGATGGGCAATATGCATGGAATATCAGCCAACGGACTTCATTATGGCAACTCTAGTTTTAATTTTCCACCAATAAAAAATGTAAACTGAATTATTATGTAGCTCCTGTGACATGGAAACATTTTGTTGTGCTCCTAATGCTAACAGGACACATGGTACAGTGTATTTATGAAAATGACAGAAAAGTTAACAGTGTCCTTTTAATTACTTAGAAAACCCCTAATGGTAAAGTCAGTGATGATCATGTCATTTTATCAACTTTTTGGAATTACTCAAAAGAAGATATGATTAAAGTTAGTTTGTACATGGTAAAACTTGAGTCCAACAGCCACTGCTACACTTAGACAACTGATAGTCACTTTGCATACAAGTGTTATGATTAGAGACTACTTACTATCGATTTAATAAGCTGAAGTGTGTTGTCTCTGAACACTGCTGTTTTGTGTTCCCATTAACTACTACTAAGATGCATATTTTTTATTTCATTCATAATCATAACCATTACATGAATGGCCATTGTGATTGTGCATTTATGGCCCATGCCAGCTTTTGCTTACAATTATTTTTGTTCACTGTTATGGTTTGGAACATAGATATTAAGGACAATCTTCACTGAAACATTAATGAGTTTCAAACCACCATGTATCTGGTTCAATATAACTTGACATCAGAATTTCAAAGGACAGTGCGAAAGTAATCATTGCTTGTCCAAGTCAATGAGTTTGCAGTGATTATGGCACTTTATTTAACTGTGTCTGATTTCAGGTTGGTGTAATAAAGCTGTGTTTGTCTTTCTTGCTCAACATTTTATGTGCATTTCTCTTTCTGGAACCAAGATTGTAGAATATAGACTATATCACTGCATGTATAATACCGCATGTGTTTAAAACCGTGTGATCTACTATAACTGGTCAACAGCATATATCCAAATTTCTATACACAAACAGTGAAGGAGTCCACATTCCTGGTTTCTGTTACTTGGTTTATTGGCTCAGACCTTGTCTAACTGCATCCAGTTATTTATTTTTTTATTTATTTTGTACAAGTCAGATTTACAACCTTTGAGTCAGGGACTCATTTACAAAGGCACCTCATCAAAGGGAGGATGGACAAAGTACATTATGCAGAAATATAACAGAGGGCAACATTACAGGTGCAGAGAAACATTGAACATAGAAGACACTCAGTTGCAAATTGTTATCAATTGTACCTGTGTGACATCATATTTACTCCCCTCTCCCTATTGAAATAAGCATTAAACTGGACTGTACTTAAGACTGTAAACTAGGTGCCGTCACAAACCTGAAAATAAACAAAGCACAAAGATGCACTCTGAAACCAAGAATAAACCATAAAGAGTGGGATATTTCAACATTTATATAGGCACAAATGTGATTAGTGAGTGTTAAAGCCCACTTTTATTTATTTCATTTATTTAAAAATTGGTAACTAGGAGAGGCACACTGAGCCGAAGCTCCTTTCCAGGTGTATCCTGGGGGGAAAGGGAACGGGGAGACACACAGTTACAAACAAAATACAGCCAGTCAGGTGAAGTGGTTACAATGAGTGTGAAGTAAAAAGCATATGTTTAGTGCAGTACAGATAACATGGCAAAACATTGCAAATAGAGGACAAATGAATTAGCATACAAATCATCAGTGCAGATTGGGCAAACTCAAAGTGTATAGTGCCTGAGTGAAGGGAAGCTGTGCTGGTGCTGAAAGTAGGAGTCAAAACAGGTTAATAAACTTCAGTGAGGTTGCCAGAATTATGAGGTTGGGGGTAAGGAGAGGTAAGGGGTGGTCAAAAGCCAGGCAAGGGTAAGGAAGGGTTCTGTAAGAGGGTTTGCAGGAGAAGGGGAGAGGGGCATTTTAGCTGGCATCTAATGGAGGGAAGGGAGGGTGAGAGATGGATGGAGGAAGGTAGCTGATTCCAGAGAGAGAGAGGAGGTGGTATGAGAACACAGATTTCCCCATAGAGAAGTGTGGGAGGGGAAGGGAGAATGTGTCAGTGTCTCAGTAGGTAGCACACTCGCCTCTGAGGCCGGGAGATCAGAGGGCTGTGGGTTCAGTTCCCACATCTGGCACTTGGGTTAATATCCCAGTACTGACACTGTAATGCAGCATGAGAGGGGTGCTGCATTTCTGAGGTGCCATCTTTCAGATGAGACGTTAAACCGAGGTCCCATCTGCCTGGACTGGTGGTAGTTCAGGTGGATGTTAAAGATCCCATGGCACTTATCGAAAAGAGTAGGGGAATTTCCACGGTGTCCTGGCCAAATTTCCCTCATTCACTAAAAATACCACCAACAGCTTAATCTGGTTCAAGGTCAGTTGGCTTTCATCTGTATCCCCTTCCCCCGGGTCCTGCCTGAAAATAGGCAGGATTTGTCTAGTGCACTTACCCGGTCAACAAAAGCTAAATAAATAAATAAATGTGCATGGGTCTCTTGAGTGCAGGGAGTAGGAGAAGAAGGAGGAGATGGGGGTGAGGAGATGGGATAGGTATAAGTGGAGGGTCCCAAACCAGTAGTTAAAGATGAAGGAAGCACAGTGGAACTGATGAAGTGAGGGGAGAGGGAGAATAGATGGGTAGGAGTAAAGGGAGCAGTGGCAAGTACGATAGGGAGAGTTAGTAGCAACGTGACAGAAGGCATGGAAAAGGTTGTCTAGTCTGGCAAGGGAGGTGGACGGGGTGGTACCACAAACCACATCCGCGTAATCGAAATCCAGGAGAACCATTTTGGTGACCAGCTCACAGAAAACTTGGGGAAAAAGGACGTCCTTGTGGTACAGAATACTGAGTCTGGGGTGGAGTTTGGCATGGATGGCATCAGCATTGGCAGAGATGTCTATCCTGCTATCTAACCATACAACAAAGTACTTAAAAACTAGGACTACTTCAAGTGGTGTGCCATCCAAGCATGGAGAAGCCGGGGAGAGGATGAGCCAGGGCAGTTTCTGGCTGGTACCAAAAGTCATAGACACCATTTTTTTCTGTTGACCCAAAGTTGTTTGGACTGGAACCAGCACAGAACATTGTAAAATTATTGCTGAAGCGAGACATCCAAAGGTGCAGTCAAGGAACCTGAGGTGTAGAGAACTGTGTCTTCTGCATACATGTGAATATGCAAGTTGGCACAGGTGGAGGGGAGGTCATTTCAGAAGATGAAGAAGAGGATTGAACCAAGAATGGAACCCTGTGTGACCTCAGCCTCAATAGGGAGGGATGAGGGGATGGCAATTCCTACCTGTACCAACTTTTGACAGTCTGAGAGGGAGATAGGGAAACATAATAGGCAGTTTTGTCTGTTTAGCAGTTGTTACCCCATACCGGATCTGTGAGAGTAGTGATCGCAATATCGACAGTGATTGCTAATATTGATGTACACAATCAACATGCAAATGAAGACTCTGGTCATGAATGTCAGGCGCAGCCACATATTCAAAGCATTTTGCCTTGGCAAAATGTTTGCATGTGATCACAAATGAAACGCTGCAAAACACAGTCAGTAACCAGTTGCACATCAACACAGAGATGCAGAACGCCAGTGCAGGAAGTTATAAAAAAGCAGCCAGGCCTGTGTGAGACACACCCAGACACACACAATGCCCCTGCACTGGTTGCTTCTGGAGCACATATGGGATTTGTACTGAGCCTATGCTAGCCAGTGACACAGGTGTGTCCCATGGCCATATACCCCAACAGAGCACATCGACCCTGTCACTCTTACCTGAAGCTGTATGACCAGCAGAGAGTGGACTAGTATCAGCTAGACTGCAACACCATCCATGAACTGTGTGACATACTCCAGGAGGACCTCTGGAGCAGCATAGCCTGGAGTCAGATATTGTCAGTGGAACTTAAGGTAACAGCTGAGCTGTGCTATCTGTCCACTGGCATGCTCCAGATGCCCTGTGGGAACACTTTGGGGATCATACAATCAGCAATGTCCCATCTACTAACCCAGCTCCTTGATGCTCTGACTAATATGTGTGAGGACTATATCACATTCCCTATGCCACAGCAGCAAAGATCAGCAACTATTCAGGCATTCTACCAGGTTGCACACATGTTCAATGTGCTGGGAACAGTAGACTGCACCCATGTTGCCATCAAGGCATCACCTTGGGGGGGAGGCATTTGTCAACGGAAAGGGTTTCCACTCCCTAAATGTCCAGTTAGTGTGTGATGTCAACTATCACATCACAAATATGGTGGCGAAGTACCACAGTGGTAAACATGGTGCCTTTATCTGGCATAACTTCTCCCTGTGCTGCATGTTTGAGACTGGGCAAATAAAGGATGGATGGCTACTTGGTAAGTATGTCAACCACCTCCCCCCTTCCCCAAGGCACACAAACAACATATGTTACTTACTTTCCTCTGCTGATGACAGTGGACATCTTCTGCATCTCTGGCTGACAATATCAGTGCTATGGCCACAATCTGGCAGTGAGGAGCATTACAATGAGGCACACTGGGCCCCATGCAACATCATTGAAAGTGTCTTCATAATCATCAAGGTGAGGTTCTGATGCTTGGAATGGTCTGGTGGGTCTCTGCAGTACAAACCTGTGAAGGTGTATAAGGTATTCATGGCCTGCTACATCCTGCACAACCTAGTAGTCCAATGTGGGATGCCTATGCGCAACTCTGAGGGCAATACTATGGATGGTGATGGTGGGTCAACAGCAGTACATCAGTCACCAGTCCACTCTGGCAGGTGTGATCACCAACTGGCCAGACCCTCCAAAGAGGTAAGGGACTGCCTGAATGAACAGAGCATTGAGGATACACGATAAGACACAACACAACAGTGTACATCATAGAACATCTATTACAGCAACAAAAATGTATGTTGCATCATGTTAAAGGATGCATAAGTGCATATAAAGGAGAACCTGGTGAGGCAAAAACAAATAAATGGATATACACATAAATGAAATGCACCTGGCATGGGGGAGGGATCTAACATGGGGATAGGCTGTGCAGGGGAAGGGGAATAACTGAAGACACATTCATCCGGCATGTGAGGTCTTGCATTGGGACAGGCAGCACATGGGAAGGGTACAAATGTAAGAAACATGCACTTGGAAGAAGAAGGCCTTTCATGGGGATAGACTGCACAGGGGAATGGAACAAACCTAAGAACTGTTCGCCTTACATGTTGGGGACATTGCATGAGGAAAGGCAGCACAAGGGATGGGAAATAACTGAAGGAAAATGCATCTGGTGGGGGGTGCATTGCATAGGGGGATGTTCAAGACATCACAATGTCCTCTGTGCTACCTGTCTGTTCAGCCCAGGGGGTTGTTGTACAGGTGTTCTGCCAATGTTGTTCACTTACCATGGTTCCCACAGGCCCCCCTGCCATGTGTGGGATGTTCCTGGGGAGCAATGTCATCCATGGAGCCCTTGTCAACAGATACCATGGTTGGACTTGCTCTGTACCCCTGCCTAACCACAGTTGTGCAGACCCATGGCTGTGCTAGAGGAAATGACCACAGTGCAGGTCACATAGCCAGGCCAGGACACAGTGGAGACCCGATGTCACCCCTGCATGATATACTCCTTGTATCCTGACCCTAGGGTGCCTGCTGCTGAAGGTTACACTGGCATATCAGCATGGCTACCTTCACCAATCCAGAAAGGGATGCTGCCTGTGACACTAATATAGTCAGTAATGATAAGAACAGCTACATAGGTACTACACAGTCATGTGCATGTACTCACCCGAGTGGCTGCTTGTGGTCATGGTGCTTATTCCACCCTCCACACCTTTCCATTGATGGCATCCCAGAGTGCCAGCAATGAACTTCCCCCTCTGGTCTGAGAGTTCTCTATGTTGATGGTCTATGACCAGTGGCAAGTAGGTACGGTGTTGCCATGTCCAACTTCTCCTCTGTGCACCTCCTCATGCCATAGAAATGCTTCTGAATGTCCTTGATTGTGCATCGGCCTCTCCAGTCAGTACTGATTGCCTGTATAATCTCCTGCCAAGCTGCCATCCAGCATTGTGAGGGGACACCCATATGGAAATAAGCCTCCCTTGCAAGGTATTTCTGGGCCAAAATCTGTCTGGGAAGGTCAGATCTGAGTACACTGAACACCACAAATTATCACATTACACACGGCACAGTATCACCCACCAGGCATGTGCTCCAGACAGCTGGTGTCGTGTGTTTGGTAGAGGCAGACACCATCCCTGCAATGCCTAAACACCATAGCATGTTGGCCCACAGGACCTGCCACACGTTCACCACTGCTGGTGTCCACATGCAATATGCAGTCTGTCAGACAGGCACTGCCAGTGGACAGCTCTGTATGTGCCCATGACTAATGGGTGTGTTTTGCAAACAAATACGTAGATTATATATTCAATAGTTTCAGAGTAACTTTCAGTTTAATGTGTTTTCTGCTCTCCCTTAATTGCCATTTTGTAAGTTCAGTTGTATTAGTGTAACCCTTAATTTAATTTGTGTTTACTGCCCTTCCTCACTGGTGTATATTTCCAACTCTACGCCACAGTAGATGGCCCAAGTCATGCCTGAAAATGGTCCCTTGGATCAGCGCACCTACCCAGTTACCAAAGTCAGAAATAACTAAATAAATAAATATAACGTGAACTGGCAGTACTGGCAAGGACATTGACTACAGAGCTGTGGATATGAATCATGTTACAACAGACATACCTCAGGTGGTGTGACACAATATTAATATGAATACTGTGTGACCCTGAGCAAAGCATCTAACCTCCCCAGTGACCCCAGTCTACCATTGACTACAAATTGCCTAGTGTGCTTTAACATGGTAGCACATAAATTGAAACCTGTAAGCATAACAGATGCAGTCCGTACAATGCACTGCCTGCAAACTCAGGACCCCTTGTAAATGGGTATCACGAAATTATGCAATTTGTTATCTAAACAAGCTAGTGCAGGTACAACTAAATGAATCACGCAGTGCAGTACTGTTTCTTCTGTAATAGCTGCCTACCTGTAATACTCAAGTACTAAACATCTATCTACATAGTCTGTCACCATTCTTCTGTTCTTTGGGAGTCATTCTGCAACACATAAGTGTAAAATATAACAGTAAGGGAAATGTGCACAGTGCCTGTGGGGGAGAATTATAAATATTAGTTGTTCTGTTGCAACTTACCTTTTTCAAATGTATATTCTCCCCTCAATGTTCTGCAAATACAGCTTCTCTAGTCAGCTACATTGATAGTGTTGATATGCACCCTTGGGTAAGTTTCACTTTTAAAATGAGCCAGTAAGAAGTTGCACTACTAACAAAAAGGATCTTGCACAAGGAAGGGGTGCCATGGAAAACTACAAAGTACAAACACAAAACCAGGCACTCACCACCACAAATAAAGCTGTCCAATACAAGGGGAATAAAATTTAAAACATGATTTTATTGCACCTGATGCATTTCTGGTCCAATTGGACCCTTTCTCAAATGTTAATAAGTGCATACCGGAATGCAAATTAGTTTTGCACCTTAAATGCTAGATTAGGTCCATTTGCATGTTACCTTCCAATATATTGCTGCTTGCACCTTTTGCTAATGTACCAGCGATACCATATGTCATTTGTACCAAATTCTTCTGTAAACGTGGCTTTTGCCACAGCATTCAGTGATAACATCTGGGCAATTTCTGATGATGACACAAGGCACTTTCCTCTAATGTACATGTTTGCAATCACCTGCAACCACTGGCATTCACAATCAACACAAAAGTGAATGTCTGCAGCATGCACATGTAGAGCAGCGTAAACATGATGGCTTTGTGAGATGACATTTTGCAGATGCTACAAATGCACAGACGTCACTTATGGAAGTTACTCTTGCAAATTACATAAAGACAAGAAAAGTGTGTTGTCTACAGCTACAGTCACAGCAATAGTACCAACCAGGACAGAATGTCAACCAGTAGGAGAAAGGTGCCTGAGGAGAAGCTGGTGAGGGACAGGTGATTCAACACCCAGAAGTTGGATGTCCTGGTGAGGGATGTCATCTTTAACAAGCCCTCTCTCCTTGGGGACACAGCCAGGGTTGTCCCTTGGGCTGAGAAGGCTTGTATTTGGGAGACAGTGGCCAGGAGGATCTCTCTGGTTCAGAGCCTTGTAAGGACTCTTGCACAGTATTCGCACTGCTGGTATGAACTGATCCGACATGAGGGGGAGTGCCTGTAATGGCTGCAGACACAACGTGCTGCTGGAGGGATCTGAACAGGTAAGGCAATGTCATCTGTTACACTGTGTATGAGCCATATGACAGAAACTTTTTAGGAGGATGCACAACCAGTATGGGCTATAACAACAGTTAGGGGCTGTTTGACAGCACAAAAACATAGAAACATAGAAGTTGATGGCAGAAGGAGACCGCTAGGTCCATCAAGTCTGCCCATTTGTTTTAAACCTATTTTGACACTCTAGTTGCCCTTTGTAGTCAGGGCTCCCTTTTGTCTATCCCATGCATTCTTGAATACCCCCACAGTGTTGACCCCCACAATCTTTTGGGGCAGGCTGTTCCAGGCATCCACTACTCTTTCTGTGAAGAAAAACTTCCTGGTATTGGTAGAGAACCTCCTTTCTTGCAGCCTGAGGTCATGTCCCCTGTTCCTGGCGCCCTTTTTGAAATGAAAAAGTTCCTGTGTCTGTACCTTGTTAATGCCTTTTATGTACTTGAATGTGCCAATCATGTCCCCTCTCTCTCTTCTCTGCTCCAGGGAGCACATATTCAGTTCCTTAAGTCTTTCCTCATAGGACATGTATTGCAGACCCTGAATCATTTTTGTCGCCTTTCTCTGTACTGTTTCTACCCGGTCAATGTCTTTTCTGAGGTGAGGCCTCCAGAAGTGGACTCCGTATTCTAGGTGAGGAATGAACAGCAATCTATACAGTGGTAGTACCACCTCTCTCCTCCTGCTCATGATTCCACTCCCAATGCAGCACAGCATTCTGTTGGCCTTCAGCGTTGCCTTCTCACACTGCTTACTAACCTTCACATTGTCTGAGATTATGATTCCCGGATCTTGCTCGTGGTTTGAGGCTGCCAGTCTTTCGCCTCCTAGGTAATACTTCTTTCTTGGATTTTTCTTTCCTATGTGCATGACCTTGCACTTTTTGGTGTTAAATCTCAGCTGCCACACTCCAGTCCATTCATCCAGTTTCTTGAGGTCAGCTTCCATCTTGCTCACTCCTTCTGAGGTGTCCACCCTGTTACATATCTTGGTGTCATCTGTGAACAGACACACCTTCCCTTCCAGTCCATCAGCGATGTCTGCTATAAAAACATTGAAGAGGTGGCCCCGGTGGTGCTGAGGGTTGAGGTGCAGGATGCCACACCTCGCATCATGCAGGCAACCCGGGCTCAGGAATGAGCCTGGGTCGTCGGGGGTCGGCTGGGGAGAGAGAGGTTTGAGCATCCCAGGGACAACTCTCCTCTCCCGGGAGGGAAGGGGGCACTCATCTGGTGCTTGGCTGGCCTCTGGCGGAGGCCAGAGGAACAGCAAGTGCAGAAGCCTGTACAAGAGAGGGCTGGGAGTGGCGGTCGTCGGCATAATGCCTTGACATCAGGACACCAGCCACTTGCTCAGAAAGGGGAAAAAACACTGCCGGAGCACGGGTACATGGAGCACCCAATAATCGACCCTAATGGTGACTGCCTGCCTGACCACCAGGGGACCCAAAGAGACATTGAAGCATCGGAATGTTCATGTCCTGTCCCGTACCCACCTGGGGGTATAGTCACGGCTCCATGGGGGAACTCCTGGGGAACCTGGTAAGTCAAGTTGCGGGGATGGTGGATAGTGTCTCCTGAAGAAGTGTAGCTCCTGGGGCACCCCGCTGGTCACCCTGCCTTCTGTCGATTGCTTTCCATTAACCTGTATCCTCCGGATTTTGCCTTGTAACCAGTTTTGTACTCATCTGACTACTTCTGGACCAACCCCTGTGTAGTCAAGCTTCCTTACCAGCCTTCTGTGTGGAATCAAGTTGAAGGCCTTGCTAAAGTCTAGGTAGACCACATCTACTGCCCCACCGTCGTCCACTATTTTTGTAGCATAGTCAAAAAATTCAAGCAGACTTGTCTGGCATGACCTACCTGCTGTGAAACTGTGCTGTTTAGGGTCTTGTTGGCAGCTTGTTTTGAGGAATGCTATTATCCTCTGTTTGAGTAGTGTCTCCATTAGTTTCCCTACTATAGACGTGAGGTTCACAGGTCTGAAATTACTAGCCTCTTCACAGCTGCCTGATTTGTGAAATGAAACCACTATTGGCCTTTTCCAATCTTTGGGTACCACACTGCTCTCCAAGGATTTTGTTAATAGAAGTGCCAGAGGGGCTGCTAATTATGCCCCCAGTTCCTTAAGGATTTTGGGGTGCATCTCATCTGGTCACATTGCTTTGTCTGCGTTTAGTTAATTTAGTGTCTCCCGTACTTTGGCTTCTATAAAGGGACTCATGTCTACCCCTGGTCCTGGGATGTTGTGATTTTTCAGGGCTGGGCCATTCCCTGAGTCTTCTTTGGTAAACACCAAGCAGAAGAATTTGTTGAGGATTTTGGCTTTCTCTGAGTCATGTTTGGTGCATTTCCCTTCTTCAGTAGCAATCTTTACTATCCTCCTTTTGCCTTCCTACATTCCCTAATGTATCTAAAAAAACGATTTGTCCCATCTATTTGCCCCTTCTGCTATCTTTTCCTCTGTCTGGGCTTTTGCCTTTCTAGTTTGTTTGTTACACTCTCTCATTTTGTCCTTGTACGACTCCTAGTTTTTCTCAGTTTTGGTTCCTGGTATATGCTGTATGCCTTTTTTTTTCTTTGACTGTGGTATGTATGACAGCAATATTGTATTGATTACTGTAATTGTATGTCTCAGTGTGAGGTGTGCATTATCTGTAGCATGTATGTATGTATTCACATCCTGTATAGTATCATTGTTCTGTACCTGCATTTCATGTGGATGGTAATGTTTTATTTATTTATGTATTTGTTGACCGGGTAAGTATACTGGTCCAGTGGACCTTTTTCAGGCATGACCCAGGCCATCAAGTTGGCACACAAAATGTACAATACAAAAGATATAAGCTGTGGTACATCACAAAAGGAATTCCAATTCTATACAGTACAGAACAAAGAGAGTGTGGGAAAAAACAACCATCAACGTTCAATGTTTAACTCAATGGAGAGGCAAAAATAGAGCACAGCAACCCCATAATATGGTTCCAGGCTATACAACATTCATAACCTCAGACAGTCGGCCTACATTCTTACTGTATCAGCAGTAACTGGACCAGAGAAGTGCATTTTTATTCCCTTCTCAGGACTATCTGTCAAATAGAGGGGGGGAGGGGAGACTTGGGGAAGTCTTGGGTATCCTTCATCTGGAAGGGTAGGGGGTTGCTGGTGGGCAACAAGAGCAATGGATAGGGTGGTATGTGCACCAATCTTTCTAAAAATTGTGTGTAGGATGGGGGATGTTTAGTGTGCAACCAAATAGAGGAACTTAGAAAGGAGATTGAGGGTCTGCAGGAGAAACTAAGACAGACAGGGCAGAATGGAGGAGGTTATACCCCAACACTGAAGAGAGGGAGGAGGGGAGATGAGGAGGGAGGGCAAATTGGACCAATGGGGGGGGAGAGGGTCAGAAGAAGGGAAGCAGAGACAGGAGGGCCTGGGCACAGGCCAAGAAGAATGGTGTCACGGGAAACCAGGTCAAGGGAAAAAAGACAACCAGAAGGAGGAGAAAGGGACTTGTGAGGGGAGGAGGAAAAGTGGCAACAATTATAGAGTCGAAAGGAGGAAAAGGGCTACTATGAGGAGGGAGGAAGTGGGCATTGGAGAAGGGTCTTTGGAAAATTGTTTTACAATACTAGAGATGAAGGAGGAAGAGGGAGGTGATGAGATTGGAGGAGTAACTGATAGAAATTCAGATGAAATGGGAGTGGGGGGAAGTTCTGCTGGGGGAATTACAACAGGGGCAGAAGGGAGAACTACTGTGCAGGAGGAAGAGGAGGAGCTGGGAGCAAAAAGTGAGGAGGAAGGGAAGCAAGTAGTTAGTAAGAGGGGTGGAATCGTAGTGCTGGTGGACTCAGTACTAAGAGGAGTCAGGTGGGGTAGCAAAGGGGAGAGGCATAGTCACATTTGGGTGGAGGCCATGCTGGGAATGACAGCAGAAAGGGTGGGATAATCTGTTCTAAAATATGCTAAAAGGGGGTAGGGACAAGCCTCATTTAATTATACATTTGGGGAAGAATGACATGACTGACAAGATGGTACATATAATCCAGAGTAGGTTTGAGGAACTAGGACAATTATGTGAGGGCGTAGGAAGATCAGTAGCTTTCTCAGAGATACTTCCAATACCCAGGGCAAGCACAGCAAGAAAGCTGAGAATAGAGGAATTTAATGGATGGCTAAGAACCTGGTGTCATGCTAAGGATATGGGCTGGTGGGGGGGGACATCAGAGGACAGTAGCCTCTATGCCAAGGATAGACTACACTTGAGCAAGGAGGGAAAGTAAGTGTTGAAACAGAGGATGGAGGAGTAAACAGAGAAAGTTGGGAATTTAAACTAGGAGCGGGGGGTGGCAAGTGGGCAAGGGACATGCAGAGACCACGGTTTGGGCAGCCATATGAGTTTACTAACCATAACAATGACAAAGGAAAGGGCAAGTACTAGTGGAGATCCTAGTAAATGAGGGCAGAATGGGGGGGAGGGGTGGAAGGTGGTCACCCTGAATGCTAGTAGACTTTGGAAGATAACTGCAGAGCTACAGACTCTCATGGCAGGGGGGGGGAGTGGACATTGTAGCCATCACACAAACATGGGTCACCTAATACAATGGCTGGGACCTGTTGATATCAGGGTACAGGTTATTTTGTAGGGATAGAGTGATTGGGAAAGGAGGGGGGTGTCACTATATGTAAGGGAAGGACTGAAGTGTGTATAGTAGGAAGGGGAGTAGGGTAATATGGAGTCACTATGGATGCAAATCCAGGATTCCAAGGATAGGACTCTTAGGATGGGAGTGGTGTACAGGCCACCCTCCCAGACAGAGGAGGTAGACAGGGAACTAGTGATACAGATCAGGAGGACCTGTGAGAAGGGTAGTGTGGTGATTGTCGGGGACTTCAACAAGCTAGGAGTGGATTGGAGTACACCAACTACCAGGAATAGAAGGGAGCAGGTACTGCTGGATGCCTTCCAGGACAGCTTCCTGATGCAAATGGTCAGTGAATCAACCAGGTTAGGGAATACTCTTGACCTTGTGCTGGCAAATGGGGAGTTTGTGATGTAACTTAGGGTTGAAGAACCACTGGTGGGGAGTGAACATCACTCAGTATGGCTCAAATTGGATATGGGTAAGGAAGGAGTGGTATCTGGCATAAGGTTGCTGGACTTCAGGATGGCCGATTTTGGGAGGATGGAGGAAGTGGTGAAAGGGTACCTGGCCAGAATTCAAACCAGTATGGGCACTAACCAGAGGTGGGAGCTCATAAAGCTGGGGATAGTGGAGTCATCCAGAACCTGCAGCAAGGCCCAGAGCAAGAAGGCTAATGCAAAGAAACCTAGCTGGGTGAGCAAGGAGGTCATGGATAAGGTAAAGTGGAAAAGAGCTGCCTTTAGGAGGTACAAGAAAACAGGGAGGAGGGAGGACAGGAAGGAGTACCTGAAGGAATTGAAGGAGGTGATAAGGGTAGTAAGGGCAGCACAAGCATCTACAAAGCTCAGGCTGGCACAGGGCATTAAGAAGGGGGAGAATGACTTCTTCAGGTACATCAGGGAGAAAAGGAACTGTAAGGTTCATATATAAGGATTAGGAAGGAGGGGTTCTGTGGAAGCAGGCAGCGATAAGGCAGAAGCTATATGATTACTTCTGCTCCTGTATTTACTAAGGAGAAGAGGAGGATGATACTCAAGGGGGAGGGAGGCAGAAATGGGGAGTGTGACAGATGGGGAAATCATGGAGGGCAGGGTTGTCGAGGTTTGAGGGCACTGAGGGTGGACAAAGCGCCAGACCCAGATGACATCCATCCCAGGGAACTGAAAGAACTGGCAGAGGTCCTGGTAGGACCTTTGGCAGACCTATTCAATGCCTCACTTTGCTTAGGGTGTGTACCTCAGGACTGGAGGATGGCTCATGTGGTGCCCTTCCACAAGAGTGCCCCAAGGATGAACTGGGGAACTACAGACCGGTGAGCTTCACATCCATTATGGGTAAGCTGGTGAAGACTATCCTGAAGGAGAGGCTGGTGTACTTCCTGGAGGCCAAAGGATGACAGAACAGCAGACAACATGGCTTCATACATGGCAGACCCTGCCAAACCAACCTGGTGGAGTTCTATGACTGGGTAACTAGGCAATTGGATGGTGGCCATGTAGTGGATGTCCTGTACCTGGGCTTCAGTAAAGCTTTCTACTCAGTGCCACATGGGAGGCTGGAAGTAAGTTAAAAGGCACAGGGGTGGGTGAAAAGCTGGTGAAATGGGTAGGGAACTGGCTTCAGTGAAGGCAACAGAGGATGGTGGTGGGTGGGGAGCTCTCATCACCAAGGGTAGTGACGAGCAGTGTTCCGCAGGGCTTGGTGTTGGGACCAGTGTAGTTTGGGATATTCAGTGCAGACATATCATTGGGCATCAAGAGCAAGACCAGTCTGTTTGCTGATGACACCAAGATGGGAGCAGTGGTGGATGACTTAGGGTGATGGCAGGGGTACAGGATGATCTGGCAAAGCTGAAAACCTGGTTGGACACCTGGCAACTATGGTTCAATGCCAGAAAGTGCAAGGTGCTGCATTTTGGTGTGAAAAACCCAAGGAGGAGTTACCATCTGGGGGGAGTGCAGCTAGCAGAGATAGAGGAGGAGAAAGATCTGGGGGTGCTCTTTCTGGGGTCAATGAACAACTTGGCACAATGTAGAAAGGCAGCTGCAAAGGCCAACAAAATGCTGGGTTGCATTGCAAGGGGTATATCCTTGAGGAGGTTGAAGGTGATTCTGCCACTGTATAGATCATTAGTTAGATCGCACCTGGATTACTGCGTGAAGTACTGGCACACATATCTGAAGAGGGACATTAAGTCACTGGAGGGGGTGCAGCACTGGCAACAAAAATGATCAAGGGTCTGGAGGACTTACCATACGAGAGGAGGCTGAGGGAGTTGAACATGTACTCGCTGGAGGAAAGGAGGGACCGGGGGGATATGATTGAAACCTTCAAGTACATGAAAGGAATAAACAAGTTAGGTATGGAGGGGCTGTTCAAAGTAAGGGAGGGGAGGGACACCCAGGGTCATGATATGAGACTGGAGGGAGGAAGTTTCAGGAGGGAGATGAGGAGACACTTTTTTATGGAGAGGGTGGTAGATAGGTGGAATGCATTACCGGCAGAAGTAGTATCCAGTAGAACAATGGACTGCTTCAAAAGGGTCTGGGACAGGGCAAGGGGTGGGTCAAGGGGAGGGAGGGAGGGTGGGAGGGAGGGCAGCTGCAGAATAAAGGGTGCTAGCTGCACATTCGAGCAGACTTGATAGACCTCTAGGACTTTATCTGCTGGAGGATTTCATATGTTCTATATGTTCATAAATACATTCAAGTGCTTAGATGCGATGGAATGGATTTGGGTGGGCTAGCACTTGCAGTCTGCGTTAGTCATGAGGGTCTTCTGGAATTGCAGTTTGAAGGTGGTGTGGGAGTTTAGGGACTTGAGCTCAACTGGGAGAGAGTTCCAGAACCTAGATGCATCACTGGAAAGAGCTCTCTGCCCCATGGCTATTGTTATTTTAGGGCATTCAAGGACTAGACAGAAGGAGGACCTGAGCTTTTGGGGGACCTGTTTCATAGTAAGCATGCCCAAGTGCGGTGAGTCAGCCCTGTTGCAGAGTGCCTTACAGATTACGGTTCTGTACAGGAGATCCCTGCAGTCTTAAGAGGGCAGCCACCCTAAGGATGTGTATAGATTGCAGTGGTGTGTGTTACAGGGAGCCAAGGAGACAAACTTGCATATGTTATTGTTGCCAGTGTTCAGTCTAGTAAGAAGCTTGGCCGAGATAGGGTGTAGGATAGGGCAGCAATACTCTAGGATTGGGATGAGGATGCTCCATCCTATTGCCAGCCTAGCACCAGGCAATAGTAGATGCTTCACATGGTAGCAGGCCCCCATCTGCTGATTCACCCTTTTAACAGTCTGTCCCACATGAGAGGCAAAAGTGTACAAGAGGGGACAGGGTGACCCCTAGATATTTTATATTTTCCACCTGTCACAGAGTGGATCCGTCAATAGTTTGGATATTCAAAGAGAGCATGTGGGCATCTGAGCACCCCGGCTTGAACCAAACACCATGGCTTTAGTTTTTTTTCGAATTTACAACTAGTCTGTGCTGAGTAAACAATGTTTTGGTGGAGGTAAACTCCCTTGATAGATTCTGAGACAACCTGTCAGCGAATCTGTCACTACAGAACAGTACAAGGACATCAGCATACATGACTTTATTGTTAGTAGTGGTTTCCAGTGACAGTGGGTTTACAAAGACCAAGTAGAGTAGCGATCCAAGAATGGACCCCTGCAGGACTCCCCTCAGAACATGAAGGATGAAGTAAGGGCTGGAGGAGCTCTATCCCTTACTGACTGAGTTCTATCAGGTGAGTAGTTCCTGACCCAACATTCGGTGCCTGATGAGAAGCTGAGTACTGAGAGTTCCCTGAGTAACATGCCGTGATCCACCATATCAAATGCCTTTGAGAGGTCAACGAATATGGCCTCAGTGAGGTTCCCTTTATTCGCCTCTCTGAGGACATGATCGGTAAATTGAGCTAAGGTTGTTGTGGTGCTAAAACCCTTTCTGAAACCATGTTGGTGCTGGGATAACTTTTTATTAGTGGTAAGATGGTCGGTTATCTGGCTGAAAACTGCCTTCTTTAGTATTTCATTCATGTGTGAGAGTATAGAGACAGGACTATAGTTCTCCTATAGGTTCAGATCAACTGACATTTAAACTGGTACTACCCTAGCCTCTTTCCAGAGTACTGGCATGGTAGCAGTGGTGAGGGATAGATTAATAATGTATTTTAGTGGTTTTGCTATAAGGTCCGGTGCCAGTTTCAGGAACTGGGGGCATAGGCCATTACTTCATGCACTTTACATGTTCGGTAGCACCCTTAAAAGCCTGCAGACCTTAGTTTTTGATGTGACTTTGAAGTGAAATGTTGGACTATTCTGGCACTGACCTTCCTGTCTTAGAGGTGTGATGTCTCTGTCCTCCGGAGAGAAAAGGTCTGGGTACTGGTCAAGGTTACAAAATGTGTTATTAAGGGTACCAGCCATTATTGACAGATCTGTGACTAGACCAGAGTCTGAGATAAGTTGAATATTGTTTTTTGATGTAGCTCTTCTAGTTAACGAGTTGACTGAGTTCCAGATATTTCGGGGTCTCCCATGTGCCAGGCCTGCTGCTCCTTGAAGAAGGAGGCCTTGAGTAGTTTCATTGTGTTCTTACATTGGTTTCTCAGCCTCTTGTAGTTGTTCCAGTTCCCTGCCTCATGGTCTGCCTTATAAGCATACCAGGCCTTGTCCCTGGTCTTCATTTGGGCCACTAAGTCCTTAGTGATCCACTTTGTGTTATCCCCCCCATCCACCATGTGGTTAGGGGGCAATGCTTCTCATGCATTGATGATAGTGCTACTACTAGGAAACCTAGGGCTGCGTCAACAGATGAGAGCGAGTAGAGAGCTGACCAGTGGATTCCCTTCAAGTCACTACTTAGTGAGTTCAGGTCTATATCGGTGAAGTTCCTGAAAGTTACAAGTTTGGGGGGGTGGGCAGTCCCAGTGACAGGACCAATTACAATAAGTTGGGGAATGATCACTTACTGAATCAGGTAGGACTCCCAATGACACAATTCTCTCCTCCCTGTTCATCATGATCCAATCCAGAAGAGAGAGTGGTTTAGGGATTTGGAGTTTATTCATGTGGGGGTGCATATCACCTGGGTCAGATTTACCTGGTTGAGGAGTTCCGCATACTCCTGGCTTTTGCTGCCCAGCCAGTTCAAATTGAGATCCCCATTAGCACTGACTCCCTAGTGGGGGGGATAAGCCCCAGACCTTGCTAGTGAGTGTTTTTACTCCATTTATCTCTCCTATAGGAGGATTATAGACACAGCCCACTTAGATTTTCTTGGCAGATCCAACAATTAGCCTAATTATGAGCCATTCCATGGTAGATTTGCTTGCCCTACTGACCAAGGTGATCTATCCAGTGAGCTGGTCCTTAATGTAAATAAGCACCCAGCCACCTTCCTTTTTCCCTGGTCTGTCATTTCTGAAAAGAGAGTAGCCAATTAGGCTATACAGGGAGTCCAGAGAGTATGGTTTCAGCCATGTCTTGGTTATACCCAAGACGTCAGGTTTGTGAACTTCCACCCAAGCCTCAACCTCCTGCATCTTAGGAAGTAAACTCTGTGCATTTAGATGTGCCATCCTTAAGCCTTTCCTGCAAGTCCACAAGAAGCTGACCTGCAAAGGTGCGGGGAGGTAAGGGCCTGGGTTCTGTTCTATATCCCCTCCCATTAGCAGTAGTGCTCTAAGGTGCATGAGAATCAGCACTCCACTGCTTGTTGTCCATACTCTTGGTGATTGTTAGTTAATTAGACAGAGACCTATCCCCTGCCACTCCTGTTTTCTAAGTAGGACTTAAGACAACAGGGGATGAGCCAATAAGGATGGGTAATCTGCCTGATACTGCAGAGGAAGAATGTTTATCAGATGTGCATTGGCCAGAGCTGAGGACAATACCACAGAGATCACATGCTAGTAGCTGCAGTACTAGGGAGAGTGCCATGCACATGGGCATAGCTGCTCAGTTCATTGTTAGAACAAATTCCTGGAAACCAGCACCTGAACCACCTATAGTTGGCAGGAAGGAGCAGGGCATTGAGTCCGGTAGTAAGCATCAGCTGCAGCAGTTCAAATTCACTCCCATACCTGCAGGCTTCTGGCTAGTCTCCAGCGGCAGCTCGAGAGGAGGGCAAGTGATTCCAATGGCTCTTGACCCTGAAACAAGAATAAAAAGAATTTAAATTAGAAACCACCGCTAGCCAGATTAGAAGCAATCAGGTAGGGGAGACATCGAGTGTGAAGGGGAAAAGGGTCTGACCTGCTAAATAGACTGAGCTGCTGAGCTGAGCCAGGGACAAGTTAATTAATCAGCAGTGGATAGCTGCTTTGCAAGTAAAAACTACCCTTTTACTAATCCCAGTACAAGTTGTGCAGTTTTATAAAAAAGAGAAAGTAAAGAAAAACCCCTAGCAGCAAGCTACTCAGCTGAGCCCACAAATTGGCAGTAGGAATTCCCAGCTTCACCTTAAATTCAAAATGCTACAGAAATTGCTGGTCTGAGCCCACGAATAGGCAGTCAGAAATTCCAAGTTTCACCTTAAATTCCAATCTTACAGTACTCTACTTCTGGATAAAAAAAAACTCAGAGAATCATAAGAGCATGTAGCCCCTTAATTCATCTTTATCTGTCAAGCAAAGAAATTTGCTGACTGATCGAGGCACCCCTCGATAAAGTACAACTACTTCAGTTCCCCAAGTTTAGGTGCTCCAGAGTAAAGGCACCAAAGTTCAGATCTGTGCAGGGCACTGAGTCTGGTAGTAAGCGGCAGCGGCAGCAGTTCAAATTCACTCCCTTACCTGCAGGCTTCAGGCTGGTCTCTGGTGGCAGCTTGAGGGGAGGGCAAGAGGTCCTTATGGCCCTTGACCCTGAAACAAGAACAAAAAGAATTTAAATTAGAAACCACCACCAGCCAGGTTAGAAGCAATCAGGTAGGGGTGAGGTCGAAGGTGGAGGGGAGAAGGGGCTGAGCTGCTAAAAGGGTTGAGCTGCTGGGCTGAGCAAGGAACAAGTTAAAGAGCTACTGGTGCCTCAAACAAAACTTTAAAAAACATAATAATTAGGTACAATTCAGCTTGCATTCCATATATAGTCTATATATTTCTTTTCCCCAGTATTTATTACTTAGTAAATTTGTATGACTACAAGATCTTTATCCCTTAGAGTTCATCTGTCTGTACAGCATACTCCCTACTTCAAGTCATAATCCTCTGTTGTGACATCATAATGTGTTACTGTGAGAGTAACTATGATGTCACAAGGAGCACATTATGACCTTAGGTAGGGAGAAAGCAACAGGGATAGATGAACTCTTCAGAAAAAAAGATTTTGTTTTCATGCAAATGACCTCCATAATAAATAATGGGAAAGAGGAATATAGAACTAATCTGAAACATAAGCGGAACTGTATCTAAATATTATGGTATGTTACAGTTATCTTGAAGGTGTCAGCTGCTCTTTAATTAATCAGCAGTGGATAGCTGCTTTGCAAGTACAAACTACTCTTTTACTAATCCCAGTACAAGTTGTACAGTTTTATAAAAAAGAGAAAATCAAGAAAAACCCCTAGAAGCAAGCTGCTGGGCTGAGCCCATAAACTACTACATGGATATGTCCTAGACATAGTATGGCCCACAATTAGGCATGCTTATTCAGACCAGCAGACCTGTGCCCTAAGGAAGCTTCACATTACCTTCCCACTGGGCAGGTTACATGCTATTTGTGGGACAGTTGCACAGATTCATGATCCCAAACAACATGAGCATTTTAAGTGTCACAGGCACTCCATCTGGCCGTAATAAAGCCTGCTCATGGATTATACTGTCAAATATTGATGGCAGCATGTATTGGGTCCTGTTAGCTGCGGACCACTATCTATCACCTCGCCTTGCAGAACAACAGGTCTGGATCTAGTTGGGTGAAGCATAGGGTATGTATTCCATAGTACTCTGCATATTATGAGAGAGAGCTTTGCAGTGTCCCCATCTTGACTGGAAATCAGGTACCATCAGACATACCCCTGGAAACAGTGGGTGTGTCCTTACACCCACAGCCATGGACACCTACAGTATGCATCAAGGTGCACAATTCATTTGGTACACAGGTGGTGATGTGTGTGCTCTACATTCACAGCAGTGTTTATTCTGTGGATAGTATGATGTGTTCACTGTGCCAGATGACCATCTGTGGGTCTTCCAGATGAGGTGATACAACATGGGTCACCATTCATACAAGCAGCATTTTCATACCCACATCTCTGTATGTATACTAGTCCCAGTGCTCAAACCACATACTGGACATTTCCCTGTAACTGTGCAGATCTCAGCAGTGTTCTGGGTTAGAGTCCATCTGTGTAGCATGGGTTTGAATGGCACATATTTGTTGTGCCCTGCCCCCCCCCCCAGTGCACTGTCATTCACTTACAGATTGTTTTCTGTGTATCACATCTCCAAGGTTCCACCAGCAGGGTTGAGGCATCCCAGAGGCAAGGATGAGAACACTCAGAATGGGCATGCCCATGTCCCAGGCACCAGCAACTGGTCTCGCCAGAGGACAAGGATGGCACACATCCATGGGCCAGAAGAAATCAACAGCATCCAGGTGGAGATGGTCAACAGTCAGCTATGCAGTGGCACAGGATCCAGAACACCCAGGGACCGGTCTCAGGCAAGAATCCATCAGTATAGCCACATACAGTGTCACGTTCAGGTATGTACCCATTTGTTTACATGCTGTGCAATCCATCTCCATGTGCACCATATCAATGCTGGTTAAAGTAGTTAACAAAAATTTGGGCACTCACCACCTCCAGTTCTTAAAAAATTAACACCTCTACTCCAACTTCACTCAAAATCCAAAGTGCTTTATTTTATTGATAAATAGCAGGACAGAAATGCCAGAAGACTTCAGAAAGCCACCTAACACCTTTTGCATCTGTACCAAGATCCTTTGTTGAAGGCAAGATAATACTGAAAGAGTAGAATTTGAATAGTAGAACTGTAGTGATGATATCACAACCTTACTTGGTTTCAATTGATGAACTGCAGTTTAAATTCTTTCCTGATTATATGGCTTCCAAATTAAATAAATGCAATTAAAGTGAAAATAGTTTAAAAACTTACTATTTCCAAAATACAACTTATTTACAAGCCTGACAAGCAAACCTTTTGGTACTATAGTTAAATATAATGACTATTGTTCACAATGTTATGATGGCAATCAATATCTCCCTTGTTAAAGCACACACTGGATCAAACAGTTCAAAATTTTATTTTACTATTCCTTAAATAGCTTACTTATTTGTCATATTGAATATAAATTATTTCTGCTAAAAAACAGAATTGCAAAACCAGCAACAGTGCATTAACACATGTGGTAGCCACCACTCGGGTGTTTCTCTGAAACCAATGCATACCTCATGGTCTTTCCAGTGACTTTGGGATGAAAAGACCAGGTAGTAACTAATTAGGACTTCAAGGAATCATAAGAATATCCGAAATTGTTAATTTTATTTCTTGAGAAATGGTGCTAACTCAAATGTTGTATTTAACCCAGGATATGCTGTGGCCATCAGGTTACGGATCACAAATGCTTATCATTATAGGATTGCATAATCATGGTTCCCACCCCTGGGATTCAGTGTAACTTTATCAATAACCCCAAATCTGAATTTATGATCCTGTGGATTCCAAGCAATTTTTACATGATAAACTGTTGCATATGTAATGTCAACTTTCTAAATTCATCTGCAGTGCTCTCCCACTCAGACCTTTATACCTCTTTCTGTTTTACCTACATAGAAAGCACTGCAGGAGTATTGTGTCAGATAAATCACCCCATGCTGTTACAGGTGGTGAACTGGTGGCTGTTACATTCTTTATTTGAGTTTGGGGTGGATAAGTTATTTCCCTTTATGATATATTTATAATAGTTGCATTTTTTGCACTGAAAGCAGCCTTTCAGATCTTTTTCCAGCCATGTTTTGGGTTGCACTGCCGTATGATGTCTATGAACCAGTGCCTCATTAATATTGGTTGCCCCACTGAATGTCATCCTTTGGTGGTCTTTAACCACTTCTGCTAGTCCCTTGTTTCCTCCACATACCAATGTTTCATAACTTTTTCAAAGTATCCATGTGCTGAAAACAAGGTGACAAAGTTAAACCATTTATCATTCCTCTCCCTTCTATTCATCACAAAAATCACATAATTTCTGTTTTTCTGTTTTGAATTTCTGCAAACTCCCTTGTTTCGCTCATTAATTCACAGCCATACTCCTCTCCATAAATTTGGTTTCTAGGTTTCCTGTCTCTTTGTTGAAGAGTTCATCATTGCAACAGTTCCTTTTCAATCTGAGAAACTGTCCCTTTGGAATATTTGAGACAGCATGGCATGCATGACAACTAGATGCCTGCAACATTGTGTTACCATTTGTGTCTGATCTATAAATATCTGAAATAACTGTTCCATATTCTTTTTTGGTCCACTTTAAATCGCAAAAAATCACACTATTTTTTCTTGCTGTGTAAGTGAACAAAAAGCTTGGATTTCTCCTGAGCAGGTATGCTACAAAAATATACAACTCTATTGGGACCACTCAACACACTGCAACTATATGGTTAAAGATGTTGCGAAGTTTTAATTCACCAGTAAAGTTGCAAAATTTGCCTTTGCAAGTAACTTCTTAGATTGCCTACTTCATCATTTTGCCAGTGAATTTTCCTTGGGAAACGGCACTTTTGTAGGTGAGGTCAGGTTACGTTAAGGCAAAGTTGCAACTTTGCCTTAACTTTACCTTAAACTCAGCAGCTGGCAAAGTTGCAACTTTGGCTTAACTTTACCTTAAATTCAGCTACAAAAGTGCCACTTCACCTGCTAGAACCTCACAAAATTGATACTTTGCACTCCCTGAATTTGGCAAACTTTTCAAATTATTTTGAAGAGTGAAGTTTTTCAACTTTGCACATCTTTATATAATGTCAACAAAATGATGACAAAGGGACAGTTTCTCCTAACAAAGATTCAGTTCTGTGTCATACATACATACTGTAGATACGAACATATGAGATTTGCCAGCAGATGAAGGCCTAGAGCTCTATCAAGTCTATTCGAATGTGCAGCTAGCACCCCTTATTCTGCAGCCGCCCCTTCCTTCCACCCTTCCCATCCATTGACCCTCCCCCTTGTCCTGTCCCATCCCCTTTTGAAGCAGTCCACTGTCCTATGGGATATCACTTCTGCAGGTAACGCATTCGACCCAGCTACCACCCTCTCTGTAAAAAAGTTATTGTTATTCCCATACCCCTTAAAACAGATTTGCTAATGAGAGAGCACATGTAGTCCCCATCATTGTCCCATTTGTCTCAATATAAAAATAATAGTAATAATAGCTTTATTTAATTGAGCGTCTTTCACAATATCAAGGCACTTCACAACTACACAAATGATTCAATAAACATAACTAAAATCACAGAAAATCAGGAAATGCCTTACTCCATAAGAATGTCTTCAGTGCCTGCCTAAAGCTCCCCACTGTTCTGCACTCCTGCAGCTGACGGGGCAGAGAATTCCACAGGGTTGGGGCAGCAAACATAAAAGGGCGTGCCCCAGATGAATTCAAACTAACCCTCGGAATCTCCAGCAACCCCTTGTCAGCTGAGTGGAGCTGTCGCACAGGGGTGTAAGGAGTCAGAAGCTCTTTCAAGTAGTCAGGACTAAGTCCATGTAGGGCTTTGTAGGTTAACAAGCCTACCTTAAAGGTGATCCATCACTGAACCGGCAGCCAGTGCAGATTGCACAGCACTCGGTTAATATGAGATCTCCTAGATACCCCAGTCAGTAACTATGCAGCAGTATTCTGCACTAGCTGCAAGTGGCAGATATCAACCCCAGAAAGCCCTAAGTAATGGGAGTTACAGTAGTCAAGACACGAGGTCACAAAGGCGTGGACCAAAATGGGCAAATTACTGAACGGAACAAGGTGCTTGATCCTGGCAATGTTCCTAAGATGGTAAAAGGCTAACCTGATGACAGCTGACACCTGATGATGAAGGGTCAGCCCATCATCAAGTATCACTCCCAGGTCATCCACCCATTCAGAAGTAAGGATCTGAGCACCCCCCAAGAATAAGCAGGAGGACAGATCAGTCCTCAACCCCTCTGTCCTGCGACCCGAGTCCACTACCAAAACTTCAGTTTTACCTGCATTCAACTTTAACCCACTGGAATTCATCCAATCTTGGATTTCAGTGAGGCAGCTGTTAAATACCGAGAGAGCACTAACCTGGTCAGGGGCAAAAGACAGGTAGAGCTGGGTATCATCAGCATAGCAGTGAAACCTCAGCCCATACCGACTTACAATGTCTTTAAGGGGCAGCATATACACTGCAAACAACATGGTGGACAGCACCGAGCCCTGGGGCACCCCACAAAACAGAGAGAAAGACTCAGAAGAAAAAATTCCCCAGACGACTCTGTGAGTTCTACCAGTGATGAAAGATGAAAACCATCTGAGTACTGTACCAGTCAGTCCACAGATGGACCTCAGGTGCTCGAGCATGACCCATGGTCCACAGTGTCAAAGGCTAAAGAGAGATCAAGGAGTATCAGGATGTAGTGGTTTCTCTGATCTCTCACCATCAGGAGATCATTGAGCATCTGAACCATAGCAGTCTCAGTACTGTGCCTCTTACAAAAACCCAATTGGAGAGATTTGTGTATCTTATGGATGGTCAAATTGTTCTCCAGTTGAGTTGTCATAACGTTCTCGATAACCTTTCCCACAAAAGGAAGGTTCGAGATAGGTCTGTAGTTTGCTAGAGTATCCAGGTCCAAAGAAGATTTCTTCAGAAGAGGTGTCACCACCGCCTCCTTCAGGGAGCTTGGAAACTCACTCAATTTCAAGGAGCACCGGACAATCTGAGCTAAGACCAGGCCAATGATATCACTACAACCCAAAATCAGGGAGGTAGGGCCCAGGTCTAAACTACAGCATGTGGGGCACATCCCCTGGACAATCCTCATAATATCAACGAACTCCGGCAGGTCAAAGGTACTCCAGGAAACAAGGTTCATGGTGACCAAGCACTGACCGACAGTATCCTCCATGGAACGGGTCTGACGGATCTCCAACCTGTTGTCGACCACCTTATTCGCAAAGAATCAAGCGATCTCATCATACTCCATTTGTGAAAAAACTTGACAGAGCTGCAGACAGGCTGGGTTGCATAGCCTGTCCACAGTTCGAAAGAGTTGAGCCGGTCTATTCTGAGCAACAGAGATTTCCCTGGACAGGAATTCTGCCTTCTTATGGGAGATCACTGATTGGTAGAGCTGATAATGCTCCAACAAAATAAGACGGTGGGCATCCAATGTGGATTTCCGCCATTGTCATTCTAACCTATGTCTCAACCTTCGCAACTCCCTCAAAACCCATCAAACCTAGGGGCCCGAGGGTGAAGCAGAAAGGGGCAAACATGGACTGGAGCAATCAGGTCAAGATCCAAGGAGATGGCCTTATTATAGGCCAAAACCAATGGCTCTGGACCTGAGCAGGCCTCATCAAACTCTGAGAGGTCAATCACCACCACCAGGTCTTCAGGGACCATGTCCCGCAAAGGGTGGAAAATGACCATTTCCACAGGAGCAGACCTACACAGGGGGGTAGATAAATTGAACCTCACGGTGTAGTGATCAGACGAATTGACAGGTTCCACCCCCAAATCGGAGGCCTCAATCCCCAGGAGGAAGACGAAATCAAGGGAGTGACCACCATTATGGGTAGCTGAGGAAACAACCTGTGTGAAGCCCAGTGAAATCATCAACTGGAGGAAGTGTTGTCCAAAAAGTGAGGATTCATCATCAACCCAGGCACTGAAGTCACCCAGCACCATCAATCTGGGTGACTCAAAAGCCATGTCAGCGGTGAAGTCTGCTACTTCCTGCAGGAACAGATATTCATCCCTGGGTGGACAGTAGACGAGAGCTATCCTGCACCTCACACAAGTTACCACAGTGCACTCAAATGATTTGGCCTCCTCAACTGGTACACCCAAGAGACCCAGTTTGGCCTTGAAACAGACTGCTACCCCCCCCCCCGCGATCCAATCTCTGGTGATGTATCACCGAGTATCCAGGAGGAATATCTGCCTCCAAAATTGGGGCACCATTTCCATCCAACCAGGTCTCGGTGATGCAAACCAGATTCCAACAAAATCTGCAATAAGTGCAGTTTTGTTCTTAATGGATCTGGCATTGCATAACAACGCCCGAGTCGGACGATGTTCGTGAGACGTCTTGGTTACTTGCCCACCCAAAAAAGTGGTGCCCTTGGGTATGGGGACTAGACATGGACCACCATGTTCCAGACCCCATTTCGCCCCAGGGCATCTTCTGGTCCTAACAACCTCTATTGGACAGAACCACTCATTTGAACTCTAAATGTCCCATAAAAGTTAAAACATTACATTTCAGAATAAATTCTGTTAATTTCAATAAAACATTCAGTGAGGGGGGGTATACTCTGGGTGTATATGATTAAGAAAAATGCTGTTGCGTCTAAAACTCCCTCATGGGGTAAGTTTGTGTACAAGCAATCTATATCTACCATCACAAGATAAAAGTACCTGTCCACTACAGTGTCTTTCATAATTTTTAGGACATATTTAGTGTCCCCAAGTATGACCTTCGTAAAGTACTTAGATCCTTTTGTATCTGTCTATGAATTGTGACAATGGCTCCGTAAGTGACCCTATGTCAACTCAGTATCAGCCTACTGGCGGGGGGGGGGGTCTATGATTTACATACAGTATTTACCTTAGGTAGCACATGGTAGGTTGCTCTTACTGAATGTTCTGTGGTTAAAAATGTAAACATCTTTTTTCTCTTTGTCCTTAATCATATGCTTGCTTTATGGTTTAATATATGCTCCACTTGAATTCCATTTTTGGGTCTCTGTCCAATTTAGTGCAAAACTTTTTCCTTACAGTAGCCATCTTTGGACTTCTCTTTCATAATTACATCTGTCCATCAAAACAAGATTTCTTCCCGTGTCTGCACTTTTAACTACCAGAGACAGTTCCTGTTGCAAGAATTTCGGTGCTGCTTTCTCTGCATTGGCAAGGCTTTGAAAATGTAACATTGGAACACTTTTGAATAATTCATCTATGTCTCTCTCCACCAAATCTTGGAAGGTCAGTATGACCAAGCTCAGGGGAGGGCATAAAGCAAATCTTTTTTCTGAGCTGTTCCATCTCTATGTCTATGGTATTGAGATCTGCATCAGTTGTTGTTAAACTTATATCCATAGATTGTGTAAAGCCCATAATGAGTCTTTTAATGTTGAAAAAGGACTTTAAGCTTAAATGACAACATGATATATGTAAGTCTCATTAAAATTTATTATTGGACAATGCTGCAACAGATAATAGACCCTTGTTTAGCAAGGAATATTCACTATCTGTTATTTCATGTTGTAATAGATCAATCACTTTTGATATTTGATTGATTGATTAATTGTAGAGGTGGGCAAAAGTTGTGAATTCTGCTTTCACTGAACTCTCACAAAAATTCCAAAATTTCACATAATTTTCTGAATTTCCACCATTTGGAGACTGGAATCTTCCAAATGTGTTTGGCTGATTTTTGCCCTGTTCATTGGAATTGTTTGGCTGAACTGTAGGAATAATACACATGAACTGCAGAATAACAGTTTTGAGGAGTTTTTTCCAGTTTAATTAATTATTCCACAATACATGTAATTATTCCACAGTTCAGTGATCAGTTCTACAGACTTTTTTCTCCCCAGTTTAATAGAATAATCCATAATTTATACATTCATTCTGCCATTTTACGTCAGAATTTCTGCGAAAGTTGCTAATTTGATTTCTGCACTTTCGTGGAAGAGAAAGCCCATCTTTCCCAGAAATTCTGCCAGGTGAAGTTTTTTTCTTTTGTACACCTCTAAATGATTGATTGATTGATTTAAAACTTGGGAGAATTTATTTGAGCACAGGTGCTCATTTGCAAAGGTTCCACATCAAATACATAGTCACAAAAAGCATTACAAGTACAATTAGCAATCGCAGAGGAAATGCATTCAAGTCAGGCTCAAAGCACTTAAGACAAATCAATTAAATGCAGTTTTTTACAGATCATTGTATACAAAGTCACAGGATATGTACTGACAGAAACTGAATAAAACAGTTTAACAATTAGAAATGCAATGGACTGAAAGGGCAGGCCACAACGATTTCTTAAACTGATTAATCTTGGGGAGATTCAGCAAAGTATTAGGCAGTTTGTTTAACCTGTTATCTGACCTGACAACAAATAGCTGCTTGTCCAGCTGAGTATGCCAAAAAGGAGTCTTAGTGGCATTCTTGGCCACATTCCTGCTGCTGTACTGGTTGGAAACAGTATGGAAATAATTTATTAAAGCAGGGGTTGTTAGGCCTAAGAGCACCTTTTTTACAAGCAAACAGGTCTGGAGCTTTATTCTGCATGTTAATGATAGCCAGTTACTGAGTATATAAAGGGTACAACTATGAGTATTGTTGTCTGTACTAAGTAAAAAGCAGTACTCCTTATTACTGATCAACTTTACTCTGTGTAGCCTCATGTGACAGGCAGCTGTGTAGAGATGGAGGCAATAATCTGTAAGTGACAGAATGGAGCTGGCTACAGTAAGGTGTCTGGCATTCCAAGTGAGATTCTCTGGTTATGAAACAGGGCATCTAGTCTTCTGTTAGCTATCACCACTGGATTATCAACATGGGGGGGGGGGCAACAGATGTGAGACCCGATGCACAAAGCCTCAGGAATGATGCAAGGTGCTTGTGTCAGAGAGATTTTATGCAAGAAGTTCACTGCACCTCACCTTTGCATTATTCCTGTTTCAGCAATGCAGTCTGCACCAGTGCAGAAACTGCCTGCATCAGACACACTTGTACTGACCCTGCTCCTGATGCATGGCTGCAGCATGGTAGGTGGTAGTATGTGCCAACATATGGTTGTGGCAGTGTGGCTTGGGGACCTGACTGAGCTGCAGCTTAAGACCCCATCTAGAGTATTGTGTTCGGTTCTGGAAACCACATCTCCAGAAGGACATAGACAGAGTGGAGGTGGTCCAGAGGAGGGCAACTAAAATGGTGCAGGGTCTGCATCAGAAGCCCTGTGAGGAGAGACTTAAGGACCTAAATAGGTACACCCTGGAACAGAGGAGAGATGAGGGTTATGATAGAGAGCTTTAAATTCCTCATGGGGACAAATAAGGTACTGGAGGGAAGTATTTTGCAGAAAAAACGGTGCCCAAGGACAAGGGGGTATGACAAGAAGGAGGGGGGTAGATTCAGGAGAGATGTGAGAAAGTACTGCTTCACAGAAAGAGTGGCTGATTCCTGGAACAGTGTTCCAGCAGACGTGGTGGATGTGAAAACAGTGGTGGGATTGAAGAATGCATGAGATAGTCATAAGGGAATCTTAGGGAAAAGAACTGAGAAGGGGTTGGTGAATGGGCCAGAGATCAAATATGATCTGTGGTAATACTATAGGCAGGGAAAATGGGCAGACTAGGCTGGCCAAACAGTCCTTATCTGCTGGAAAATTCTATGTTTCTCTGTGATTTTGTAGCATACCTGCACAGGACAAATCAAAACTTATGGTTCATTTACATAGCAAGTAAAAATAGTGTAAATTTTTGGGATTTAAAACTGACCAGCCAAGAAGATGAACAGTTATTTTGGATGTTTATAGAAGAGGCATTGACTGCATCACATTGTTGCAGGCATCATGTTGTCACGCACGCCACACTGTCTCAAATATCTCAAAGGGACAGTTTCTCAGTTTGATAAGGAACTGTGGCAATGATGAACTCTTCAGCAAATGGGCAGGAGGCATAGAAACCAGATTTATGGAGAGGGGATATAGCCATGAATTAGTTAGAGAGGCTAAAGAGTTTGCAGAAATGCAAAACAGAAATGCACTGATTTTTTTTTGAGAGAATATATGGGAAAGGAATGATAAACCGTTTAACTTTGTCACCTCATTTTTAGCACATGCTAGATACTTTAAAAAATTATCAAAACAACATTGGCATGTGCTGAAAATGAACAGTGGACTAGTGGAAGTGGTTAAAGACCCCCCCCCCCCCAAGGATGGCATTCAGAAGGGCAACACATATTAAAGATGCACTGCTCCATAGCTATCATAGGACAGTGCAACACAAAACATGGCTAGAAAAGGAACTGAAAGGCTGATTCCAGTGCAAAAAAACCTGCAGTTATTTTAAATATTGCATACAAGGAAATAAATTCCCAAGCTCAAGCTCAGACAAAGAATTTGAGAGCTGCCAGTTCCCCACCTGTGACAGCATGGGATTGATTTATCTGTCACAAAGCTCCTTCAGTGTTTCCTATGTAGGTAAAACAAAGAGAAGCCTAAATATCTGAGTAGAAGAGCACTGCAGAGAAACTGAGAAAGCTGATATCACATATGCAACAGCTTATCATGTAAACATCATCCAGAACCCATAGGAGCACACATTCGAGTTCAGTGTTATTGATAAAGTTACACTGAATCCCAAGGTTTGGGACCATGACAGTACAATCCCAAAACGAGAAGCATTTGAGATATATAACTTGAGGGCCACAGCATTTCCAGGGTTAAATGCAGCATTTGAGCTAGCACCCTTACACAAGAAATGAAATTAACAGTTTCTGACATTCTTATGATTCTTTGAAGTACTATTTTTACCTGTTCTATTCATCCCAGTCACTACAAAGACCACAAGTTATGCAGTGAGTTCAGAGAAACACAAACCTGATTATTGGCTGCCACATGTGATACTGCACTACTACTTGTTTTGCAATTCTGTTTTTTAGCAGAAATAATTTATATTTAATGGGAAAAATAAGTAAGCTATTTCAGGAATGCTATTATAGAATTCTGAACTTGCGCGATTCAATGTATAACAAGGGAAATATTTATTGCCATCATAAAGTTGTGAACCTATTTAACTATAGTATCAAAAAGTTTGTTTTACAGGCTTGTAAATATGTTTTATGTCATAAACAGTAAGTTTTAATCTTTTGTCACCCATATTGCACTTGTTTAAAATAGAAGCTGTGTAATCATGAAGGACTTTAAATAGCAATTCACCAGTTGAAACCAAGTAAGGTTATGATGTCATCATTAAGTGCTACTATTTAAATCCTACCCTTTCAGTATTGCATTGCTTTTGGCAAAGGACCATGGTACAGATCTGAAATGTGTTAAGTGACTTTCTGGAGTCTTCTGACTTTTCTAGCCTTCACTTTGCCAATAAAATGAAGCACTTTGGATTATAAGTGAAGTGCTGCTGGTGGTGAGTGCCCAATTTTTTGATTTAGTGCTATTACACATTAATACTGAAAGCCTCGCTGTCCATGTGTGCACTTTTTCAGTTCTACTGCTCTGGTTAATGTACATTCCTCATGCATGTAGCATACAGATTCCTGGTCTATGCATGTCTACTTTCACTGTGATGCAATTCACATTGTCTATTCACAGGCTGTGTGGTGTTGTCAAGCTTTCCAAGGTGTTCCATGCATGCATGCTTGTAGACTGTACTGTGTCACTCAACGCAGCCCTGTGAATGGCATGACACATACAATGCACCATCTGCACTGTGTCCTGGGGTGGGGTGGAACAATTACAATGGGATTGTTGTGTGGCAATTGGGTATGTACTGCTTGAACAGTGATCCCACAGGTGCTGCATAACCTCTTATTTTGGGCACAGCATGGACCCCTCTCCATAGACAACATTGTTGCATGTTCATACAAGGTATCCATGTAGCTGTGTCAATTTGGTACAGATGTCCAGCAGTATGCCTGGCTGCCATCAGTGCCAATGCTGGACAGCAATGTTGCAAATGGTGGTCTGATTGATAGCTAATGAATGTTCCATGCTAAACCTGTGGGGTCAGTACATATCATGATAGACTGCGTGGCAACTGTACAGGTACCACATCACTACTTATAGTAATACCACATGTCAGGCACACATGTCACAGGGTCTTTGCTTCAGCATTCATGTGGTGTGTAGTCCATCATGCAACACTACAGCACTGTTGCATGGCAAGGACAAGTGTGGTGGCTGTGTTTGCTGGTCCCTTTTCTTCCTTCAGGCAATGTAGGCTGACAGTCACAGTGAACTTTATTAGGTCCCACACAAACATATCATATCTATACACTGGGTGGATAACACGTCACCACCATTGCCCACCAACTCACACTGATGGTACACATGTTCTGTGTTTGTGCAGGATTCAGTTGGGTGTGGCTGTTTGTTGGAGCTTGTGTGGTGCTGTCTGATTGGCATGAGGTCCATCATCCAGCACAGTTGCTTTCCTTATGCATGTTGTGCCACTGTGTCCCATCACATATCCACCACTAACATCTATGTCCCACGTATCTCATGCTCATGTGTGATGCACTACACCATATGGTGTGTGCATGGTGTATGTGTTGCTCAACTGTCCATGTCCATGAGGAGTGAGGCAACATGGGTGAGACAGGGGGTATGGCACATGTGTCAGGTTTTCATGACTGCACTGTCATGTCTTGTGCAATACAGTGCTGTTCTTACCATGATTGCTGTACTGCACTTGTTACATATGTGTGGCAGTGCCTTCTGCCACAGAACATGTCACGCAGAGGCCATATGCGTCATGACCACTGATGAACACCTTCATTAGGGTGCTCCATGGACATGCTCCCACTGTGCCTGTGTGTCTTTACATGTATATCATGTGTACCACATGCTGCTGCCCATGCCTATAATTGTATCCCACTTGTCCCTAGTGGTTTGTATGCTCCTGTGGTAGTCATACAACTAATTATTGGTACTCAGGTGATGCCGGTGTATGCTGGGGAAGGATCACATTTTGTCCAATGCATAATGTATGTTGAGCGCCTCACTGTAACTTAGATTTAAAATTGGTATAGTAAATGCTTAGATGACCACCACTTTGCATTCTACAATGTCTGTGTGCCCCTGCCATGTCTGTTGGTGTGTCTATTGGTACACAGTGCATGGTCTGTGTATGTTACTGTACAGTTGGGCATCCCGGTGTGACAACACCCCACCACACACTCCAGCTGTTGCCTTGTATATGGCCACCAGCCTGCACATTGTGGTTCACAGTACACTCCAGCTGCACACTCTGGTGGGTGTATGTCATAGTAGGACTGTTCAGTTTTCTACTTCCCACCCCATGCATCACCACTGTCACTTGTGTCATACAGAATACTAACAAGCAAGCAAGCAAATCTTTATTTTTAATGCACAGTTCCAATCTGATCAAAGCGCTGTACAATATATAAAATCATTTAATATAAAATCACTAAACAGTAACCATGACTAAACCCAATATAAAATACTTAATTAGAATTAGATGATCTCATTGAGGAATGCCTGGTTAAATAATAAAGGCCTGGATCTAGAGATGATTTCTTAAGGAGTGGTACTACTACCACCTTCTTTAATGGGTCAGGAAGCACCTCTGTCTCTAATGAACATCAGACCACCCTGTCAAGGACCTGGCAGATAACTTCAACATACCCCATAAGGAGGTGTGTTGGGCCTGGGTCCAAACTACAGTAGGTAGGATGTATTCCCTGAATGACCTGCACAATGTCCATCACTGCCATCTGTCAGACCAGACTGGCAGGGTGCTTCACAAGGAGGTGTGTTGGGCCTGGGTCCAAACTACAGTAGGTAGGACGTAGTCCCTGAATGACCTGCACAATGTCCATCACTGCCATCTGTCAGATCAGACCAGCAGGGTGCTTGCAACCTCTTTGCAATCACCGCAATGCTCACTGTAAGGCATTGAATGGATCTCCAACCTGGTAGTTGTAATCTTCTCTGCAAAGAACTGAGCAAACTCATCACACCTTGCCTGTGAAAAGGCTCCCCGTGACTGAACACAGGTTGGATTACACAACCTATCGACAGTCTGGAAGAGCTGAGCTGGTCTGTTCCTTGCAGCAGCAGTCTCCTTGGACAGGACAGGAACTCTGTCCTCTTACAAGAGATTGCAGATTGATCATTTTTATAATGGGCTATTAATCTAGGTTTGTCATCCAAAAGGCCAGATTTTCTCCACTGCCTCTCCAACCTTCAACCCCTTCTCCTCATATCCTTCAAAGTCCCATCAAACTATTGTCACACACACTCTTGACACTGTGTCATGTGATTGCTGGACAGGCCTGTGCCACCTTGGGGACCCCTACATGCACACAGTACCATTGACATGCTATTATCCTTGTGGGGGAACATGTCCTCATTCAATATGCAGTCACTATCAGGATCTACAATGCGCATGCCTGGCACTGGTCACATCTATAAGTGCTGCTCTGCACCGCAGAGGTGGGTTGTCTGGTGTATGTACAGTACTGTGTGCTGCCCCACAGAGGGCCATGTCTGCTGCATATATGCTTGTTATACCTGATTCCTAAGCTGAGCATATTTGTATAACAGAGAATTGGTTGGGCGATGACCCCGGTCCTTTGAATATGTGATGGCTAGATGCGGTCCAGTTGTTAGTGGTGTGGTCATTCTCATATACAGACCTCCAGTCTGTGAGAGTGATTTCTTGTAAGAGTTTGCAGACTTAATGCCAAGACTAGTGTTGAACACACCCAGATGTTGGTACTGGGGAACTTCATTGCCTCAGTCAACGATGAATCCTCACATTCTGGACATAAATTCCTCCAGTTGATATCATCATTGGCACTAACACATGCAGTTGCCTCTGGAACTCATCAGCATGGTCACCTTTTGAACCTGATCTTTTCACTGAGACTTGACATTAGTGCGGTCAAGATTGTTCTGGTCTTCTGGTCAGATCATCATGCAGTGTCATTCCTTTGTGGGGTCCCCTGTTTTGTTACTCCCTCTGTGGAGACCATGCGGTACAATCCAAAACATAATTTGGAACCTAGCAAGCTCAAGGAGGTACTGGATGTCTTGGGGAGGTTGCTTGCTTGTGCACAAGGCTCTGAGAAGGCCATGCAGCACTATAATATGGCTTTCATTTATTTATTTATTAATTTATTTATTTGGTAACTGGGGAGGTACATTGGTCCAAGGATCATTTTCAGGCATGACTCAGGCCATATAGAATGTCAAATACAGCACAAAATGAAAGTAAAAAGTGCATAAGCAATTTCAGCATACAGTTAAAATGAAAGAACAATGCGCAGGGTTCAGCAATATTATAAAAATACAGATTAATGGCTGGCCCAGTGGTGTTGGAGGTTGAGGCGCTGGTCGCTACACCTTGCACCATGTCAGTGACCCAGGTTTGGGAACAAGCCCGGGCCACCAGGGGTCTGCAAGGTGGGGAGAAAGGACTCAGCATCCAGAAGACTGCTCTCCTCTCTCAGGGGGATGGAGATGAGTCATCCCACTTGTTGAATGCCCTCTGGTAGTGGCTGGAGTCAGTACATGTCAGGAGGCTTGATCTGATGTCCTCATATTGGAAGGTAGGGCGAATGGCATAAATGAAGGAAAATGAGGCTGGCAGGCTCGAGGATGGTCCGCTGCTCCCAGGGGCCATCCCCGGATTCTGGATTGGGTCTTCTGGAGAGGGGAGAAGCTGGCAACCTCCTTCTAACCCCGCCACAGGGGGCAGTCCTTGGGGAACTACCGAGGACTGCAAGTACAGGAACGGTGGGACCAGAGAGAGTCCCTCCATCAGGAGGGCCGAAGTCACCTGCCAGAGCTCTGGAGGATAAAGAGATAATAGAAAAAAAATACAGATTAACAACATATAAATCAGTGTATACGTGAATACTTGAGCAGTTTCAGCATCCAGTTAAAATGAGAGAACGATACACAAATGTTCAGCAATTTCATACATAGAATTAAGCAACATAAAAGTCTTAAGTTATAAGACATAGGTCAGGGCAATAACATACATCAGGGCAAGAAAACATCTAACGAGTGCAAGCAGGAAAAATATAGTCCAGCCTATTGGATGGCACCCGACAATTTCGTGAGATAAGAGGACAACAAATGAAGTTGGCTGGCTAAGGTCAGGAAGTGTCCTTGCAGGACAGGGCCAATAGGAGGATGTGTTTAAAATGTGCCTTGAATAACTGAGAGGAGCCTGATGAATGAAGCGAGGCAGGAAGGGCATTCCAGAGCTTGGGGTAGCAATAGCATGGCTGCCTTAGTCACTATTGCACTCTACCACATTCATAGAAACATAGACTTTGATGGCAGATAAAGACCACTTGGCCCAGCCAGTCTGCCCATTTCCATACCTACTGGATAAGCTGCAGATTCTAGTTAACCAACAGCCTACTTCCTGCCACCCCCCCACTACAATTGCCTTGTGTCTGTCCCATGCATGTTTGAAATCCCCCACTGTTTTAGCCCCAACAACCTCCCCAGGAAGGCAGTTCCATGCATCCACCACTCTCCACGAAAAAAAATTTCCTCACATTACTCCTGAGCCACCCCCCCCCATCTTTAAATTGTGTTACCTTGTTCTTACACATCGCTTTTTCTGAAAGATGCTACCCTCCTGGACTTTGTTGATTCCCTTGAGGTACTTGAACGTTTTTATCATGTCCCCCCCATCCCTCCTTTCATCAAGGGTATACATATTAAGCTATCTCAGTCTCTCTTCATATGGTTTCTGATGCAGACCATGCACCATTTTTAGTTGCCCTCCTCTAGACTGCTTCCACCCTGTTTATATCCTTGCGTAGATGAGGTCTTCAAAACTGCACACAGTACTCCAGATGGGGTCTCACCAACTGTCTGTACAGAGGGATAACCACTTCCCTTTTTCTACTTGTGATGCCCCTTCCTACACATCCCAGTATCCCCCTGGCTCTCCTTACTGACTTCTCACATAGCTTACCACCTTTAAATCATCTGATATGACTACCCCCAAGTCCCGTTCCATTTTTGTTGTTGTTAGTACCTCCCCTGCTATTGTATACTCTTCTCCTGGGTTTTTGTTTCCCAGGTGCATTACTTTGCACTTCTTTGCACTGAATCTAAGTTGCCATATGTCTGACCATTCCTCCAACCTTGCCAAGTCCCTTCTCATCCTTTCTACGCCCCTTGTGTATCAACTCTGTTACAGATCTTTGTATCATCTGCAAGGAGGCATACCTTTCACTCAGACCCTCTGCAATGTCACCTATAAAGATGTTAAAGAGGACTGGACCCAGTACTGAGCCCTGAGGTACTCCACTAGTGACCCCCCTTTCTTCGGAATGTGTTCCACTCACTATTACCTTCTGTGTCCTGTTGTGCAGCCAGTTTGCAACCCAGACTACCACCCTGGGACCTACTTCCAGGCTGGCTAACTTGATTATTAATCTTTTGTGTGTGACTGTGTCAAATGCCTTGCTAAAGTCTAGGTAGGCCATATCCACAGCCCCTCCCTGGTCTATTACTTTGGTCACCCAGTCAAAGAAATCTATTAGATTTGTCTGACATGACCTTCCTGCTGTAAATCCATGCTGCTTTGGGTCCTGTGCCCCGCTGGTCTCTAGGTACTCAACAATTCTTTCTTTCAGAAGTGATTCCATCATTTTCCCTACCACTGAGGTCAAACTTATAGGTCTGTAGTTTCCTGCTTCTGCCTTGCTCCCACTTTTGTGAAGGGGAATCAAATCTGCCCTCCTTCATTCCTCAGGTACCACCCCATCCTCCCATGATTTGTTAAAAAGTGTGGTCAGTGGTGTCACTAGGTCCTCCCTTAGTTCTTTTAGGATTATGGGGTGAATCCCATCAGGCCCCATTGCTTTGTCCACTTTGAGTTTTAGGAGTTCTTTCAGGACTCTTTCTTCTGTAAATGGACTGGTGTCAACCACCCTACCCAGACTGCTTCTATTGTCTGGTTTAGGTAACTCCTCCTCCTCATCTTCTTTTGTGAATACTGAGCAAAAGTATTCATTCAGTATCTCTGCCTTTTCAGTGTCTCCCTCTGCCCACCTCCCCTCTCCCTTATTAATCTTCACTATTCCTCCCTTAACCTTTCTATGCTCCCTAATGTACCTATAAAAGGTTTTATCCCCCTTCTTAACTGAATTGGCTATTTTTTTCCTCAGTTTGGGCTTTTGCTATTCTGACTGCCTTTCCCACTTCTTTCTGCTTTAATTGATACAGTTCCCTGTCGTGCTCCTTCTGTGATGCCTTATACTTTTTGAATGCAACTTTTTTCTCCTTAACTTTCCCTGCTATCTCTTTTAAGAACCATAGTGTTTTTTTACTCCGCTTTGTTTTCTTTATCTGTTTCACACAAAGGCTTGTTGCCTCTATGATGGCAGTTTTGATTTTTCTCCATTGTTCTTCCACCCCTTCTTTTTGGCCATTTGCTAGTGTATTCCTCAGGTATTCACCCATTTTGCCAAAGTCAGCCCTTCTAAAGTCCAGTATGCTTGTTTTTGTATGGCTTGTCTCCATGGTTGTGCTTATTGTGAAGCACACTGTGCAGTGGTCGCTTGTTCCCAGATGTCTACTGACTTCTAAATTTATGTTCCTCTCTCCATTTGAGAGTACCAGGTCTAGTATTGCTCCCTTCCGAGTGGGTTCAAACACTAGCTGTCTAAGGCCTGCCCCCTGCAGGGCATCGAGAATGACCCTGCTCTTGGATGTGGCTGCAGTACATGTCATCCAGTTAACATCTGGCATATTCAGGTCCCCCATCAACAGTATCTCCCCTTTTTCAGCCATTTTGAGAATGTCCTCTATCATTTTCTTGTCCACTTCCTCCCCTTGAGATGGGGGTCTGTATACAACCCCTGTGCAGATTGTGATGCCATTCCCTGTCTCCAAGGTGACCCAGAGTGCCTCTTGTCCTCCCCCTTTACTTTTTAGTTCTGTAGCGTTGATCCCTTCCCTTATGTAAAGAGCTACTCCACCTCCTCTTTTCCCCTCCCTGTCCCTTCTGTAGACTGTGTACCCCGGTATGTTGACATCTCAGTCATGGTTCCCCATGTGCCATGTTTCTGTGACTGCCACAATATCCAATTTTTCATCTTCCATCAAGGCTATTAGCTCAGGAAGCTTGTCTCCCAGACTACGGGCATTGGTACTCATTGCCCTCCATTTAATGTTGGCTTTATCCTTTTTTCCCCCATGTCTGCTCTTTTTGCCCTTGTCTATTTTTCCATTTACCCCTGTCCTGCCCTCTGTTGAGCACTGAACCTCAGAGTTTACCTTTCTACCCATCATGTTTTGTGGGGGGAGGCTTGAAATTTCCTGCCTCTTATTAGCACCTCCCCCATGGCTAGTTTAAAAGCTTGACAAGGAAGCATTTAAACCTGTCACTTAGGATCTTGGTTCCCTTCAAGGACAGATGCAGACCATCGTGCCAGTATAGACCTTCATCTCTCCAGGTGTACCTCCAGTCCCCAATGAAGCCAAAGCCCTGTGCTCTGCACCAGTTTTGCAACCATTCATTAAACTGCATGGTGTGTAATACCCTAGCCTCACCCCTGCCATGGACTGGAAGCACATCTGAGAAGGTAACCATGCTTGCTACCTGTCTGAGGCCCCTCCCCAACTCCACAATTTCATCCTGCACTTCACTGATATCATGCCTAGCTAGGTCACTTGTCCAACGTGGACAATGCTATCTAGTTCCCTCTCCTGTGATGCTGCTTCTGCAATCCTGAGGATTCACTTCTTGTCCCTCCAAGCCATGGCACTAGACAGGCACCTTACTTCCCTCTCCTCTCCCTTCCCCAGGTCTACCCCTCTAACAATTGAGTCCCCTATCAGAAGCTGTTTCCTTCCCCTGTGGTGTCCCTTGCCACCCTTCTGTGGGTCTCCCTTGTGGGTGTCCTCAGCCTTCTTCTTGGTCTCCACTGAGGGTGCCATCATAGAGGAACCTTGCTCTGCCAGACTGTCATATGGTTTGTGTAGCAGTACAACTAGGGGGCTTCACCTCTGTTCCACCACCCGCACCCTCCCAGAACCCACTGTGGTCCAACTGCTCTTCATACTTGGCAGCCTCTGTGGCAGTGGTGCTCTTTGGGTGGGGGAGGCCTCCTTAGTCCTTGCCAGTTCAGCCTGGAGGTGGTAAACCTCCTCCCTCAGAGCTGACAGTTGCCTGCAGATAGGACAGCAACGCAGTTTCCAGAATGTCTCCCGGAAAACTGCTGCCCCACAGCCAGTGTATTGCACCACTCCCCACATGTCCCTCTCCCTTATAATATACAATATGTAATATATATATAGATATATATTTTTTTCTTCCTTTTTGTGGTATGTACTTACCCTTTATGCACTGTGCTGAATTATTAAGAATATGACAGTTCTGCCCCAAGACCTGTTGAGGAAGTGATGTCAGAACCTTGGCTATAAAGGAAATGTCATGTCTGGGGGGTGGGGTCTGGGGAAGGATGGGTGGGTAGTCCACAACCACTGGTGACTGTTAGAAACAAATACACCACTGCTTCACCACCTTCATGAGTACTGCCCTTTATAGTAATTCAGCTAATCTTCAGTAACTGATTTGTCAACTATTTAAAAGTAATTTGATGCCAACTGTTACAGAATACTAGAAGACAGTCCAGTTACCCACAAAGGAAAATCAAATATGCAGTTAGCTCAAAACTTCTGAAGTTGCTCACAAGATAAGCAGTTTTGAAAATCCCCTTCCTGATTTAAAAACGAAAATAATTAAACACAAAGCAATACCAATGTAAGACTGTAAAGTAAGGAAAACTTCCCTCAGTGTAAGTATGAGAGATATGTTGCAGATTTCTAGTCCAATATAGTATATGCCATGCAGCTTTTCAGTTGTTTCAAAGCACACCCTGTTACACAACTTGAAGAGATGGGCTTCTGTTTGAAACAGGATCACACCAGTAGTTTATAGTAATTGATCAATGCTGGAATGTTCCTCCACCCAAAACAATTGGCTATGATGCAAGGTCTCCCTGACTAGTGAAGACAATTTCCCCCACCTGAGGGTGTGTCTGGCATCAAATTACAAACTGCAGCCTTTGCTATCTAAAAGTACACAATCACTACCAGTAAATTATTTCAAAATATATTGATGCAAACTGTCACAGAATACTAGTAGACAGTCCAGTTACCCACAAAGAAAAATCAAATATGCAGTTAGTTCAACCCTTCTGAAGTTGCTCACAAGATAAGCAGTTTTGAAAACCCCTTCCTGATTTCAAAATGAAAATAATTAAACACAAAGCAATACCTCTGTAAGACTGTAAAGTAAGGAACACTTCCCTCAGATGTAAGTAAGAGAGATATGTTGCAGATTTCTAGTCCAATATGGTATATCCCATGCAGCTTCTCAGTTGTTTCAAAGCACACCCTGTTACACAACTTGAAGAGATGGGCTTGAGGTCCTGTAGTAGCTCACTATGGTACTTTGATGAGCTGAATTGGTTGAAGACTAACAGATTGAAACTGGAGGATTCATGGAGGAGGTCCTGGCCTGAGGAGGACAAGTTGGCAATGGGAACTCATTATGATAAGCATCAAGTAGTCAATTTGAATAAATATGGTTCCTGTCAAGATCGATTGCTGCAGTGAAAAATTGTCCAGCTTAACTCTTTCACACCAGTAATATGTTGTTAAATCCTTCTTGTCTCTGATCAGTCAGAGCTTCTTAAGCAGAAAGTGTCAGGAGTTTGGATATTTTTTCTCTAACAAGGTGTCCTCAATTAGATCAGGTATCTCTTCAAATGGCCTGTCATGGGCTTGTAGAAATTGTTCCTTTGGTGATGGTGATGTAAATCTGCCCACCAGGGATAAGTTTCAGTCAGGTTCTGAGGATGAGGTGCTCAGGTAATCTCTAGTCTGTGCCACACCAGCTGTATGCTGAACCTGGGACCAACCTGGTTACTTCTGTACTGTGGTGAGTCATTGGGTTCAGTGTTCAATGAGATCATCAATGGTTCCTTGAGGAAGGGTGTTTTTCCAACTGCCCTTGAGAAGGTTGTAGTTAGACCCCTCCTAAAAGAGCCTTCCTGCTGGCCTGCAATGCCGACAACCTGGGTTTGGAAGCAAATCTGGGGTGCTGAAGAACCAGACAGGAGAAAAGAGGCTCAAGCATCTGTAGGACTTCTCTCCTCATCTTCTGGGGGAGGGTGGGTAGAGCCTAATGCTTACCTGGCCCCTGGTGGACTTTGGAAGAAAATCAGCCTGGGTCAGAAGGTCATGAGATATGGCAGACGTTGTTGCACATTGTGCTGGAGCATGTGGTACACGGCATGACTTCCTATCACACCACGTCTCCCAGGGAACAAGAAAATGAAAAATGCCAGGAGCAGGATGCTAGCAGGCGCTCACAAACTTCACACCTGACTATCTGGGCTCACCATCCTGAACTGGACCAGGTGCACTGTGTGGACTGGGGACACCAACCAGCACTGCGGGGTGGGGGGCAAGACCTGAGGGAAGATGGCTGGTTGTAAGTCGATTACAAAAGGTCTTAGATTTGTTCATTTGAACATCAGGAGCGTGTTAGCTCATTTAGATCAATTAAAGTTTTGGCTTGAACAGGAAAGTTTTGATGTAGTGGCATTAAGTGAGACATGGTTAAAGCAAACAACAACAAATGAATGTATTAGTCTTAAGGGATATACCCTATTTCAGAATGACAGGGTTAAGGGTAAAGGGGGAGAAGTCCTTATTTATGTGAAGGATAGATTTTTTTCCCAAACAAATAGATGCAGGACTATACAACAATTCAGATGATCATTTGACTACTGAAATTAAATTAGGTGGAACTAATGGAACCGATGTCTATTTTACATGTTTGTATACTTACCACCTAAAATGGCTAAAGTTGATATAATACCATACTAGGTGATTTAATGTTTTTAAACAAGGGGAACAAAGAGCATATAATTATGGGAGATTGTAACATAGATTGGACAATCCTGCATGATAATGATAGGGTTCAAAATATTGTGACTCCAAACAGTTTTAATCAAGTTATAAAAGATTAAACCAGGATGGGATACAATTATTGACAAACAGAATACAATTTCTTAATGATTCAGATGTTTTGACTAATGCTGTTTTTTATCATTGTCCACTTTACATGATTAGGAAAAAATTAAAAAGATAAACCTAATGACATTTTTATTACTGAGGTTAGATCATTTAAAAATCTGACGGATGATGTTATTATAACAGAAGTTAATAACTTAGATTGGTCTCAGTTGTACAATATAAAATAGGTAGAGAGGGCAGCATTTTTTAAATGAACATATACTGAATATAATTAATTGTAAACTGAGGATCATAAATACAGCAAGCTGATTGGCAGAGAGGTTTTTGAAGCCGTGATGATATCGGGCTACATCATCACGGCTTCAGAAAACCTCCGGCTACCAGCCTCCTCACTGGCAACAAAATCCTCCGACCCTAACGCTGCCCAGGACCTGTGGCACAAAGCGAAGGAAACCTGCAAGTATCTGTTAAAAAATAACAGCAAAGCACTAACAGTGAACAGTACTACAGCAAAAGTGCTATTGAAGGGCCACAACAAGGAAAACTCTGTAACTTTTCATATCGGGCGGGACGGCAAGAGTCGGGGCACGGCTCAAATGACTCTTTTAAAATGAACAAATTAACTCACAAACTGACCACACTATGAGTGTCTTTTTCTGTCTGGCTTCAACTTTTAGTAACCACTCAGGGTGACTTATCAGAAACCGCCATTGTTCCTTTTCACATCGTTCTTATTCCTTTTCACAGTAGCAAAAGAACTTAAAATAAAAACTTGCACACATCTTCACATGGTAGCCAGACAACTCAAGCGCAACAACACAGTTAATTTCCTGGCGTAGCACAGAGACACAGAGCAGCAACTACATAGACTCTAGTTATAACAGTGCCACCTGTTGTCCAGAGCCCACCAGGAACTTTTTTTATTAAAATGTACTCCTCCAACACCATAAAAAATGCATTTCAAAAGGATTTTAATTATTAATTTATTTATTTTTTTACTGATTAAACTTTTGAGCCCATTCATAATAGCAATAATGCACTCCAGGGTGTGGTATATCATGGGATATCATCACTTCTCAGGTCATTGGATGCACTCGGCCTGCGGCCTCATACCCAACCACCCGAGGTGTGACAATATCCCATGATATACCACACCCTGTCATGCATTATTGCTTAATTGTTACCTACCAAGAAAGAAACAAAGGATATGAACAAAATGTCTACCTAGGATAAATGCTAAATTATTCAACTTGACAAGCTAAGAAACTTGTTGTGGAAGAAAATTAAAAAGACAAAAATACAAAGTGATTTAAATACTTACAAAAACACAGGACCAGGGGCTCACTTTGATGCCACTATGTGGCTTGTGCACTAATACTCTGGAGTGTTACTTAATACGTGAAAGCACAGGGTGTTTCCACAAAATGAAAAGTGGGTCAGCACTTTATAGAAGCAGGGCGCATCCATCTTCTTGCATAATTTCAAAATACTTTATTCTGTGTATTCCAAAGATAAATACATGTAAAAAGGCAGTACAGACAGTAAAAAACACAACAATCCAGTAATTCCAGAGCATTTGCTTCACTTTTACAGGTTCCTGGTAATTGCAAGAACACTTTAAATGTTCATGTTCAATGGTAAACAATCCTACACATTTTCTTTTGTACCATGCCGAAAAGTTTAAAAAAAGAACAGAATTACCTCAAAACATTGAGGGACAGATATTCAGAGCACTTGTGCATGACACAAATGAGTTGCGCTGGTGTAACCACAGAAGTGTACCGCAGAGCGATATTCAACCAGTGCAGCTGTGCTGCATAAGTCTGACTGTGCTGTGGCACAAATGTGAAGTATACAGCACAAGTGAAGGGTGCGTTCCCATGAATATGTGGTGCAATTGCATATTCAACCCAAAACCATGGCTCAAATCAGGAGCAAAACAGAAGTTGTGCCATGCGGAATTGAGTCTATAACAACAGGCTCAAATACAAACACAGCAGATGTGCAACCTTAACAATAGGAGGAAGACGCATGATGCACCATTAGTTATGGATGAGGTAATGAGGGGTGTGAGGAGGTGGGAGGAACAACAATGTGGCCGATGAAAGGCCCGTTGGCAGTATGCCCAACACAGATGGTACCGTACCCGCCTCATGTTTGAGGATTATAGTGATGGGGAGATCATGGGCTGGTACTGTCTAAATAGGGCAATTCTGAGGCAGCTCTGTGACCTGTGCGATGATGAGCTGCAGGCACCCACCAGACAAAATCAGTGGAGACCAAGGTGACAACAGTGATGTGCCTGCTTGTCACGGGCGCCTTCCAGAGACCAACAGGTGCCACCCCGGGGATCACCCAGTTGGCCACGTGCTGTCACCTCACACAGTTCCTCAGAGCTTTGCTGCCACATGCTTCAGAGTTTATATGATTTACTAGCACACAGGCAGAACATACAGCAACATGCAGGACTTCCACAGTGTGGAACACATGCCAGGTGTGATCGGGGCCATAGACTGCACCCAAGTGGCCATACGCACACCACCTGGCCCTGAGGGAGCTGTATACATGAACTGCAGGGGATACCCCTCAATCATCTGCCAGGTGGTGTGCAATGCCATGGCGCGCATAATCAATGTCTGTGCCACACATCCCAGGAGTGCACACTATGCCTACATCTGGCACAGTAGCATCCTGTGCCAGAGATATGAGTGTGGGGATATCCCCACAGGGCACTTGATAGGTGAGCAAGGCATGGGAATAGAGGCAGGTGCATCATTGCTGGGGTGAGAAGACCTAGATACACACACAGGGGTTGGGAATTGGGGTGGTAGGCATCAGGGTCCGTGGAGTGGAACAAGCACAGCACAGTGATAACCATGCCTTTCCCCCAACACAGGTGACTGTGCATACCCGCTGTAGCCATGGCTGCTCATCCCCTATCGGTAACCGACCACCCCCCCTGGAGGAGAGGTACAATGAGGCACACGTTGCAACATGCAATGTCATAGAGCATGTCTTTGGCATGCTGAAGATGCAGTTCCATTGCTTAGACAGGTCAGGTGGGGCCCTACAATATAGTCCATCGAAAGCCTGTGGCCTATTCCTGGCCTGCTGCATACTGCACAACATGGCCATTGACAATGGGATAGCTTTCCAGGTGGATGAGGGTGACAGCAGTGGGAAGGAAGGAAGGTTTAGAATGGCCAGAGGGGGGTGTGCAGCCACCCTTGTTGAGGTGTGACTTGAGGCTCACAGCAGAGGCCCGGAGGCATTGGGCCACCATCACAAAAGAGCATTACAGAGACTGAAGGTAAGTGAAACACCATGCATGCAGGGGCTGCAGGTTCACACATCCCACGCACAGGGCTGAATGGGCACACAGGGATGCATGCAGGAACACAGGCACACACAGCATGCATGCCAACAGCAGGATCACACAGACACACACAGCACACAGCACAGGCACAGGCACACACACAGGCTGCAAGACAAGGCATGGATCAAACACAGGACACTGGTGCACAGGCACAGCCAGTGTGTTGCTGCTCTCCTCACACCCATGCCAGAAGGCCCCGCAGCTGGAAATGAACACACAGGGGGCAAGCGCAACACCACACATGTACAACAGCACATGCATGGGGCACCACCACCAACACCCATGCATGCATTGTGCAGCTGCAGCGGACAGCAGGGTAGCACACACATTAGGGCACATGTGCAGTACAATGGCCTCCACGGATAAATGGGAGGCCACGTCCAGGCCAATCAGCAGTCACAGGCTGCACAATGGCCAAAGGGACATGTCCATCACACTCATGTGGTGGAGGCCTTAGAACGCAACCGTGTTATTGCAGGGGTGTATAGCCAGTGCTGGGGGTGTCTGGGATGGCCTCATCGGAACCCAGCATCTTCTGTGCAGGGGTAGCCAGACACTGGGACCATGGAGTCAATGATGCACTGGGGGTCCTATGCACACGGCCGGTACCAGTGGCTCCAGCAATGCAAAACCAGCTGCAATGGTACCGGTCATATGGTCCATTGCCATGTTCATGGCCTCCTGCATGCACCCAGTGTCCTGTCACTCTACCATCTGACACACTTCTGCCCACAGTGCATGGATCTCCCTGGCAAGCATCACCTGGTTCTCCACGGATGCCCACAGCGGCCAGGTTTGCTCTGCCAGCTGGCCATCAACAGGTGCATCCAGGCCCTGACACCAGCCATCTGTGGGTGATGCAGCATGCTGTCCAGTGCCCCTCTCAGGTGGACACTGCACAGGTAACTGCACTGGGGGTACATTGTCAATGGGTGCACTGGCGGTGGCCCCTGTGACACACTGCTTGATGGTGTCTACATTCTGCCGCTGCTGCACAACCATCTGCTGGTCCATGCCCAGTGCCGGAGCATCTGCAACAGCACCCCCTACCATGCCAGGCACAGTGGTGGCAGTGCACAACACTATGACAACATGGGCAGTGGGTGCCTCCACAGACACAGGGCCCCGATGGTGCCTGTGCCAGGCCCTGGACTGTGGCTGGTGTCACATGCCCTGCACAGTCCAGGATCAGTGTCAGATCATCATCGGAGTCAGACACATCTCAATGCCAGGTGCCTGTGCAGAGCGCAGGCAGGACGTTGCCCAGCAGGAGCTCCAATATTGCATTGTCCGACTCCAGCCCAAGGTCATCCAACAGCCCCTCGCCACCACAGTGCATCCTGTTTCTGCCACGGATGCCTGTGCATGTTGATGGCACCACCTCCTCTGGACCCATGTCGGCGTCCTCCTCCACCTCCTCCTCCTGGGCCCCACCATGGAGACACAATGGCACTGTACAAAGAGATAAACAGTGTCAGTGTAGCTGCACGACCCATGCAGGTGGTGCCCATGGCCAGGGATGACATCTACTGTGGCTGCCATCCACCAGTGCACCATGCATGGCAGCATGCAGCACATGCATGTGCCATGTTGCATGGCCACAGGCACACCTGCATGCTGTGTCCCATACCTGCCACTCATGCATGGTGTTGCTAGACTCACCATGCTGTGAAGGGCTGCCATCCATCTGGAACCTTCCACCTGGTACACGCTCCATGGCAGCGTGACTGATGATGGAGACCACCAGCACCTCAGTGGCCATCAGGGATGGGGCAGTGGGTGGGACACTGCCAGTTCTGGTGTCCGATGCCCTGATGGCAGCCACTTTCTCCTTAATGTGGTGCTGGTCAGTGCCCACCTTCTTACGACACTCCTGGGGTGTACATTGGTGTCTGCCAAGGGCATTGATGTATACGGCCATTGTGTACCACCCAGCGGCCCACTCCTGTGCCATCCCCCGAGGTAGGCCTCAAACAGGACCTGCTGCTCCTCTTTTATGAAGTTGGGCCTGCACTTGCGGGCAGGCCCATGATCCTCCCCTTCCTCATGATCGGACATTTTGCTACCTGTGGACAGTTACAACACAGCAGTTCAGTTGCAGCATGGCACCTGTCAGCAGTGTATTTCAGTGTTCCTCCTGGCCTATCCATCCATGGCTTCCCCTTACCAATCTGGCTACAATACTGGTCCTTGCCTGTGCTATGTTGTGGCGCTTATATGGTGCAATGAATTCAAATGAGCCTGTGAGCAATGGTAATGATATGCTAATGATCACCACTGCACTGTGCATTGGCTCAGTAGGTGATTAGTATATGGTGAGTGAATATTGCTTATTTGCGCTGTGCTCAACCGTGTTGCACTGGAGCAATTGTTTGACATGTGATTCATGTATGCACGTTGCGCTTGGTTGCAGTGTGCATGTGCGCACAATGTAGAAGGGCCCAATTGTGAAACTGTGAGCACTGAGATATGTGCTCCCATTGCGCATACAGTGCTTGGTGCTCTTGTGCATGCGCGCATCATGTCATACACGCCTAGTGCACTTATGCCCGTGATATGCTCTGGAGCATGCTGGGTACATGCACGAGGCATGCAGGGGCATGTATGTGACACCTGTAACTTGCCAGTACATGGCAATGTGCTCGTGAGTTGCACAATGGACCGTATGGTGCTTCTCCAATTGTGCATCCATGGGTTGCACGGACCTGCACAATGGTCCCCATCACCTAACTCCCACATGCCCATACATGTGAGGGCTGTGTAGGCCAGACTGCCAGTCACACCTGCTAAGGCATCAGCATGTTGTGCACTGGTGCCACCTGTTAGGCTCTAAACTGGTCGAACATCGAGATGTGCAATCTGATTGCACTTGTTATGCCATTTGAGGCCCAGCAGTTTGGGCAGGTCCCCCTGCAGCAACCACAGCATGATGTATGGCGGACTGTGCCCATAACACTGGAGTGGAGGACTGGTGTGCCAAGATGTGCCAAACAGTGCAAGCACAAATACTCTGACCTGCAGCGCAGGGACCCTGACTGTATGCATCGCCTGTAGGCATATACCTAGTGTAGCGCTGTGCCACAGCCAAGTTGGTATGCATCTGTGTGCACCTGTACATGACATGGGTGTCATAGGTGTCTGGTTGAGTAGCATTTGCTGCTGCTTGGGGGCTGTGTAGTCCTGGTGGTCACTGCATGTCCTGCATGATTGTCACACACAGTGCTGCTGTACATGTTGCAGCCATGCGAGCACCAGGGACACAGGGTGGGTGTTGTCCTGCTCTGTGCCATGTGGACTGGGAGGGCTGTCTCTGCTGATGTGTTCACTAATGTCCACTTCTCCCATTTTCTTCCACAGGATCTGAGCATCACAGGAGGGCCAGGGTAGCTGCGTCCACGGTGCAAGGGGGAGGTAGAGGAGGAGCTGCAGGACCATGACCACATTGGCGGCAAGGTAGGTGTGTTCGCCTGAGTGTACTGTGTATCTGTTGGTCTCTGGAGGGGAACAGGGTTGGGCATGGTAGCCACAGCTCTGTGTGGACACTGCTGTGGTGGACAAGCTACCCAGTGGGCATGCTGGTGTTGTCCTGCTTGTGCGTGCAGTGTGTCAGAGCACACTGTGCCACCTGGGGGAGTGTGTACATGCCTGCCACTGTGTGTTTGCACACAGGTGACTGTGGTCAGCATTGTGTGCCATACCTATGGGCCAGTGTGAACGCTGCATGGCCCTGTGTGCCTGTCTGCACCAGTGTGGTGTGCTGTGTGGTTGGCTGGTGAGGCCCTCCATGCACAGTCCCTGTGTGGTCCATCCACTGGTGTGTGCCTCCGCTGTCCACTGCACACTGTGGGTAGTCTGGGGTTCCTTTTGGCATGTCACTCATTGCCTGTTCTGTCCCTTCTCCTAGGTGTTCTCATGATTCCAGCAAGGAGGTGGCAGGGTAGGATTTTGCATGCCCTGGGGAACATTCTCGTACAGCAGTGGCACCTGTCCAGACAAATGGTTCACCTTCTCTGGGACACAGCAGATATTCAGAGAGCTGTCCACTGGCGTTAGAGATCCATAATTGTATATATCCACTATTGTCTCTTCCCTCCCCTGTTTCCTTACCCATCACCACATCCAGTTGTACAGCCCCCGGGCCCTGTCTCCTGCACCCCATGGCCCTTCCCATGCCTTGTTCAGTGTTATTCATTGTTGCCATGTTGGTCCTGTTTTGTTATGACTTTTTCTAGTAAAGCCTTGTTCTTGCTATTATCACTGTGCCTGTGCTTCCTTTGTGGCTATCATGTGGAGCCATGGTGCAGGTGTCTGTTATGCTGTGCTTGGCCATGTTCATGGTGTCTGCCCACTCTCCCCTGTGGCCACTATGCATGTGTACCCCAGGCATGTGCCCAGTGTTGCTGTCCTGTACTTGGCCCAGTGTCATGTGTTCTGCAGTGGCATGGGTGCACACATGCACCTTGTGGCCTTGTTAGCTGTCCCTTCTGTTTGCCTGTCATGCTACCCAGCTCTGGTGTGGCCCACGGTGCTGTGCCTTGACCCACTTCAGGTTGTGGTTTGTGTGCCGTTAGGTGGCCTGTGCCTTCCTCACCCATTGGCTCCAGACATCTGTGTTTCTGTGGTCACCTGGCATAATGGCTACTGCACCCTGCAGCACTGCCTCATGCATCTCCCATGCCTGGGTGTGCCATTGCGTGCCTTTGGTGCTGTCATGTTGGCCTAGTGCCTGTGCCATGGTTGGCGGGCAGGGGTCCTGTGTGCACTGTCCCATGGTTCCCTGTGTTGCCTCTGGGACTCTGCATCTGTGTACTGTGCTGTGCCATGTTGGAAAGGTGCTGTGACATTATGCCCCTGTGCCTCCATTGGCTGTGTGTCCCTGTGGCCTATTGCCCTTGCTCATCCCATGGGGTTGTGTGTTTTGGCTTACTCCAGTGCATTCCTGGTTGTGCCAGTGCATCTGCGGTTGCACCGCTGTGCATCTTTGCCATATTCAGCCTGGTTGCAGTGGCTCATTTCTGAGGCGCATCTTCTGAATATGTCATCTGTTCCCCCATGGTGCATCTGACTTGCGCTGTGCTGGACTTGCACTCCCCTTTGGTGCAAGTCTGAATATGTGGGCCCCAGTGTAAAAATGGCAAAGTCACAAGTAAATATTCAAAACTTGTTTGTGGGATTATGCAGTGGGAAAACAGGAAGGAAAAACTCACCCATTTACTTTCTGGTTAGTGCATGATCCCACAGTTTGTAACAAAGTACAGAGCAGTGTACTATTCTCGATCACTGCCACTCAGCAAAGGCTTTAGAAATAAACTGTGTAATCTCAGTAGAAACAGAAAGAAATGGCTAAGGAGTGACTACATTTAGAATTTATGTGCAAACTGCTAAATTCTGGAAAACATGCATAGTACCTTACAGCAACCTTGTTTGTAAAGGGAACCTTCAAAATGGAGGTCACGCACTTACGTTTTGACTATGAGTCATCATCACAGCTTGGTACAAAAGGAAATATGTAGGATGCATCCTGCTTTTATAAAGTGCTGACCAGCTTTCCACTTTGTGGAAACAGCCTGAGCTTTCGTGATTTAATTACCTATTATAAAATTCAAAATACTTGAAAAATTGAAATTAGATGCTTGAAACAATTTTATTACAAAGAAAGAGATGAAAGATTTAACTAATCCTTGGAAATTTTGGGACTCCTTTGAGGATTCTATTAACTTTAAAGTAGTGGTAGAACTGGCAAACTTTAAATCAGAGAACAATTAATAAGTAACAACTTAAAAGTAGCAAATGCATTTAATTAGTTTTTTTTACAGGTATGACTATGTACAAAAATCAAATAAATCAAGATTCTATTGGGACAGGCACTGATACTTACAGTAAATCTTGCTTACAAACATTTAACTTCCTCAATGTAAAGGAAAGGGTAGTTTATACTCTTTCGTCTAAACTTGGGGGAAAGAAGAGTCCAGGTGTGAATGATTTACCTCCTAGAATGTTAATATTAGCCAAAACACATGTCTAAGCCACTTACTTACCTTTTTAATTTATCTTTATGTACAAATCTTACACTGGACCATTGGAAAACAGCAATTGTAATGCCTATACACAAGGCAGGTGACAAACAAATAGTCTCCAATTGCAGGCCAATCTCTATGTTACCTGTGTTGGCAAAGCTCTTAGAGAAAGTGGTATTTAATCAACTATCAAAACATCTGGAAAAAAATCAGCTTCTAACACAGAACCAGTATGGGTTCATGGGAGGGTATAGCATGTCAATGGCCTTGGTCAGATTAACTAGTGACATATATGATGGTATGGATCACGGTTTGCTTACTGGGGGAGCTTTTGTTGATCTGACCAAGGCCTTTGAGCTGGTGGACCATCCCATACTGGTTCATAAGCTTGAAGATATAGGAGTGGGTCTAAATTTACTGTAAAGGTTTGGACTAATAATCCTTAATGGGAGCTTAGAAGGGAATAGTTCCAACTATTTTACCTTCATGATGGGGATAGGTGCTAGTACTGTTGACTTTAACTTTGTATTTCCATGGCAATTAGTTAATTGCAAAGAATTTAATGTTATTCTGAGACCAGAGGGTGATCATTATCCTATTTGACTTCTCTTAAAAAAAGACATAAGAAGTAAAAATAAATGCATTAATCCATTTTCCCAATATTGAAGTACATAACCAAAAAAGAATAATGATATCTAGTTTGATAGAAGATTAAATTAGTAAAAATGTATTGCATTGAGAAGCTCAATTACGTCTTTATATGTTTTCTCAACAACATCTAGCCAGTGCAGTCATTCATAAATCTACAAGATTGATCAAGAAATAATTCTGTTAATTTATACCTCATATAACAATTTTACCTCTTAAACATGGTTTGATAAAGAATGCAAATAATTTTAATCATATAAAACAATAAGGAAAGGAAAGAATAATCCATCCATAGAAGGCCATAAACACATTAAGAAAATTAGAAAAGAATATAAAAAAGTCATTAAAAACAAACAATACATGTATAAAATAAAGAACTGGGAAAGAATGTTGGAAGAAATTATATCCAAAGACGATAAAAATGTTGGCAGTTTGTTGCAAGAGGAGTAGGTGGATTTAGTCTAAACATTGATGCTACACACACACACACACACACATATATATATATATATATATATATATATATATATATATATATATATATATATCCTTTAAATTGGACAGAATATTATCATATCTTTTTTTATTTAGGAATTAGAAACCTCAAGATTTTTACTCCCAGAAAGGTTAACTATTCCTCCTATAAATATATCGCCATCAGAAATTGAAAAAGCAATTAATAGTATGAAATTTAATAAAGCACCTGGCCCAGATATGATTCCTGCAGGAGTATATAAAGTAGAAATTACTTGGTTGTACAATTTGTTGGCTATGTTATTTAACAAGTTGATTATGGAAAAGTATATCCTGGAAAGTTGGAAAGGTAACATCATTATCCCAATACACAAAAAAGGTAGTTTAACATCACCAGAAAACTATAAGCCAATTAGGTTAAAAGATTGCATATGCAAAATTTTCACTAAAACTATATTACATAGATTGGACATCTGCTTGGAAGAAACAAAATCTATTAAACAGATTTCAAGCTGGTTTCAGAAGAGGGTTATTGACTATTGATCAGATATTTGTTCTACATCACATTATTGAGAAATGTTATATTAAGAAAAAGATTCCCATTTATATTGCATTTATAGATTTTAAAGGGGCTTTTGATAAAATCAGTGGAAACCTGTTGTGGGAAAAACTATATAAGTTACACATGCATCTAATGATCTCAAAAAATTTAATGAGACTTCTACACTAATTGGACTAAAATTAGATATGATCTGCAAGGGAATTTAACTGAGTCTTTTAGTTCTAATCTAGGAGTTAAGCAAGGCTGTATCCTAGCTCCATTATTATTTAATTTGTTCATAAATGATTTACTGGATCTTACTATAAAAATGGATACACACTCCTCAATAGTCAATGGTATGGCTATCTCACTACTGCTTTATGCAGATAAATTAGCCTCACTTTCAATTTCACCTATTGGGTTAAAAAAATATCTGTAGGTATTGCAGGAATATTCTGTAAGGAACCTAATGGTAGTTAATATATCCAAAATGAAAATTATGATTATTGGAAAATGAACAAATAAGACAACTTGAAAAATAGGTAATAATACTATTGAAGTAGTAAAGACATTTTGCTATTTAGGATATCATTTTTCAAATAATACCAAAAATAATACTCATTTAACATATGTGGAAAAAAATGACACAATCTAAAAATGCCTTACTGAGGTTTAATTCTCAATATGGCGGATCCTCTGTACTATCTATGTTAAGAGCTATTGAAGCAAAAATGTCCCCAATTGCCCAATATGGTAGCAAAGTATTGTATACTAAAACATTTGAAATCCTTGTGAGATGCTTCTCATATTTATATAGAATAATATTACAAGTCCCAAAATCTATATCAGCCAGCATTATTAGCTCATAGATGGGAAGAATTCAAATGGACTGCCTAGCAAAGGCAGCTAAAGTTATATATTGGATCAAATTATTAGGGCAGACTGATTCAAAACTACTAACAATGGTTCTAAAAGAAAAAAAATAGAGTGGTACAACAGGGGATATATCTCATTTTGGCTTGTTGATCTCTTAGATGTCTTGAATAAAGCTAATACCATGCACCTTTGGACTGATTCGCTAAGAGGAATCAAAATCTCGCAAGATCGTGCAAAAGTAGTGAAAAATAAGACTAAGCTGCTATCAATTTCAGATGATATGACTGTGATTAAAAAATCTAAATTACATAAATGGTTTTCAACAAATAAAATAAATCATGTTCTAGAACCCTATTTAAAAAATTTTAATGATAATAAAGAAAGACAATTTTTTTTTTAATTTCTGCAGGATTTATATCCTTCTAAATACCTGAATTACATCTTTGCAAAGAATGAAGATTAAACTAATAATCTTTGCTGTGATTGTGGTTTAGGGGATTATGAGACCTTAGTGCATATTATGTTACATTGCCCCAAATATATAGATATTTTGAACCAGATAATGTTTCAATTTCTATTACCAAAAGTCTTTTCGAGAGAAGAACTCTTGGGACTTTTAATGCAACCTCAAAGTCAAGATATGGCCTGATAGTGTTGTTATAATTAAAAAGGGTATATGTAACACTTCTCAAACAGTATAGAATGGTTAAGTAATTGTTTTGATTTTACTTTTCTTTTGAGTATGATGGTCTGCATTGATGTGGAAGATATTTCTCCTTATTGAAGTGTTTTGGAATAATTTGAACTGTGCGATATTGTTGTAACTCTGAAAGATTATAAGATATTATATTGCATATGGCAAGTGATTTCTTGCACCTAATATTTTTAATGTGTATTACCTTGACATCTTTAATGTGTGTTTGTCTTTTTTTATATCCTCTGTGTCATTGTTATTTTAACTATGTTTTTAGATTTTTTAAGGCTTAATAAGCTGAACAGTAAAAAACAATGTTGTTGTTGTATAGGAGTGGGGAAATATTCCATTGATTGGTTTAGACAATACTTGACAAATAGGAGACAACTAGTTAAAATTGGATCTGCAAAATCTTCCATGAGGGTGGTACACACAGGGATACCACATGGTTTGGTTTTAGGCCCATTCCTTTTTTCAATATTTGTAAATGACCTATAGAAAATCTGCAACAGAGTTTCAACAACAATGCATGCAGATGACACAGTGCTTTATTGCACTATAAAGACAGGAGCAGACCTTGAAGCAAAAATGCAACCAACATACAGTATTGTGCCCTACAAAACTGGTCTATGGGAAATAAGATTTTGTTAAATGAAAAGACAAAAAACAAAACCATGATTTTTGGAACTAGGCAAAGAATTTAAGAAAATAACATGACCATAATAGGAAAGAATGGTCTAGGCCTGGAGGAGTTACTCACTTTTAACTACCTAGGAGCAACATTGGACAATACATTGTCTCTAAATGAGTACATTACTAAAGTGACTAATAAAATCAACAATAAGTTGGGTTACTTATACAGAAATAAAAACAGCTTAACAGTACAGGCTAAAAGAATAATAGCTAATCAGGTACTGTTAATAGCTTTGGTTTATAATTCCATGCTGTTGATCATTTTACCAAAATTACTGTTTCATAAGTATCTGGTTACATTCAACAATATTAGGTTTGCTACTACTCTCAAAAAAAAAATTCATTGTGATTTATATAAAAACTTATATCACCCAAACAGAGAATAATTAACACAACGTGAATGTTTCTACATATAGTCTTGAACTTAGAAATTCCAAGAGTGCTAAATGACAGGTTCATATGTGTAGAAACTACAAAATCACTGCATACATCATCAAAAAAACAGTATCAAGAAAGTCGGATTAAGACCAAGATTGCTGAACACTCATAAACATTTTATGGTATTAAATTTCTGAGTGATGTAACAAAAATAGGGATAGATGTTTATTCTATGAAACATGTGTTTATAAACAAGCTGGGATATTTAAAGCAGTTGCCCATGGCCCAACTGAGTTGCGCCGGTGCAAGTGTTGACATGCGCCAAGGAGCAATATTCAGCGGGAGCCATTGTGCAGGGCAAATCCCATTGCACCAATGCACAACTATAATGATTGCAGGTGCAAGAAAAGGGGGCGTGCCCGTGAATATCCGGCGCAGTGCGATATTCAACCGTGGAGCTATGGCACAAGTGCGGAGCAAAACCTGGATGTGCCGAGCAGACTTCAGCCTATAAATGCAGGGTGCAAGCACACAGACAGCACTTGTGCCAGGTGAGAGGGAAAGAGAGAGAGACAGAGTGGCAAAACACAGCAAGAAGGAAGGACAGACACACAGAAAGCCAGACCAAGGGAGACAAAGCGAGTGAGAGACAGAGAGACTATCACAGGCAGCCACAGTGGGAGAGGGACAGAGGTGGCAGTGGAGAGGGAGCCAGGGGCAGAGAGAGAGCGACAGAGACAGGCAGACACAGTGCCAGGCAGTGCACCAGGGTGGCACACATCCCACAGCAGCTGACCGCCCAGGGGGAGATAGGACAATAAGGACCATGGATAGTGCACCCTTCCTGATGGAGGCTGTAATGAGAGGTGTGAGGGGTCAGGAGGAACAGTGATGTGGCTGAGGAAGGGCCCATCGGTGGTATACCTGGAACAGGTGGTACCATGCCCACAGCACTTTCAAGAACTACACCGACATGGAGATTGTGAGATGGTACCACCTGAACAGGGCCATTCTGAGGTGCAGGCACCCACAAGACGGAGGCATGCAATGTCTGTGGAGACAAATTTCATAGCTGTCATTTGCCTGCTCTCCAAGGGCACCTTCCAGAGACCAACAGGGGACACCACAGGCATAACCCAGGTGGCCAATCATGTCTCCTCACACTGTTCCTCAACACTCTGCTGCCACGTGCTTTGGAATACATCCATTTCCCCAGCACACAGGTGGAGCATAGAGCAACCATGCAGGACTTCCACAGGGTAAGCACATATGCCTAGCATGCATGGGGACACTGACTGCACCCACATGGGCATCCACACGCCACCTGACCCTGAGGGTGTGTCCTATACCAATAGGAAGGAGTTCCCAAGCATGCAATGCCAGGTGGTGTGAGATGCCAAGGGGTGCATCACCAATGTCAGTACCACACACCCTGGGAGTGCACATGATGCATTCATCTGACAGAGCTCTGTGCTGTGCCACAGGTTCAAGCATGGGGACATCCCCACGGGCCACCTAGTGGGTAAGTATGGGATGGGCAAGGGGGCCAGGCAGAGTAGGCCATGGGATGGGGAGGGCAGGGTGGTTGTGCTGGCGTGGGCACCAGGGACAGGCAAGGGGCACAGCAAAGGATGTCACAGGGCTAACCATGTCAGTATCCACACAGGAGACAGTGCCTATCCACTGAGAGCCCGGCTGCTCACCCCCTATTAGCGCCCATCATCCCCAGCAGAGGAACACTACAATAAGGCACACACCAGCACATGAAACATCACTGATCATGTATTCGGCATGCTGAAGGCATGGTTCCATTGCCTGGACAGGTCCAGCGGTGCCCGACAGTACAGCCCCTCAAAAGCCTGTGGCCTATTCCTGGCCTGCTGCATACTGCACAACATGGCCATTGACTATGGGATAGCAGTTGAGGCTGATGAGGGTGTCAGTAGTGGGGACGATGGAGGCAATGGGCCAGAGGGTGGTGGACAGACCCCTATGAGGAGGGATCTCCAGCTGCAAAGGATGGCAGAGCAACATCGAGACACCATCACACAGGAACACTATGGTGCACTCAGGTAAGTGGTGCTAAACCCATGCAATGGCCACACTTACAGGTACAGTATACAGGCAGGGGCATGCATGACAATGGGCATGCAAACACAGAGGCGTGCTGCAGGGGTAGGGGAGTCAGTGGCACACATCCACACACAACTGCAAACAGCATCACACAGCAACACACACAAGCACCCATGCACCCAGGCACTGGCAAGGGGCAGGGTTCAGATGCAGTGCACTGGTGCAAAAGCACAACTGCTGCAGAACTACCCTCATCATGCCCATGCCACATGGGCCAGCAGCTGGGCAAGCATGCACACAGGCAGTGTGCAACAATACACACAGGCAGCACACCGGTGTTATGCACACACACACGCCACCCATGCACACACAGGGCAGTGGCTTCAGGCTGCAGTCAGGGCGGCATGCACATCAGGGCTGCTGCATGGAATCATGGCCACCGCAGCCACATGGGCGGCCTCTCCAGGGCTGATTTGCAGCCACAGGCTGCTCATCAGCCACAGGAGGTGTTTGCAACAGGCCCCAGGTGCTAAACTGAGGGATCATGACTGGGTCCATGCAGAAGTGTGCAGGTGCCCAAACAGGCCCGCCCCAGGCATGCCTGGAATGCCAACAGCAGAGCCCAGCATCAACAGTGAGGGTGTCACCTGATGCGGGGATCATGGGCTGGACAGTGCACTGTGTGGGGTCCGTGGTGGCCAGCCACACCCTATGGCAGTCAGCAGTGCAAGGCCATCCATGATCACATTGGCAATGCGATCCTGGGATGCAGTCTTGTCCTCCTGCAAGTGCTGTATAGCCACCAAGAGCTGTGCAGTATACCTTGTGCAGTATGCCTTTGATGAAAGGAGGGACGGGGGGACATAATAGAAACTTTTAAGTACCTCAAGGGAATCAACAAAGTCCAGGAGGGTAGCATCTTTCAGAAAAAGAGATGTGTAAGAACAAGAGGGCACAATTTAAAGTTAGAGGGGGGATGGCTCAGGGGTAATGTGAGGAAATTATTTTTCACGGACAGAGTGGTGGACACATGTAACCACCTTCCTGGAGAGGTTGTGGGGTCTAAAACAGTGGGGGAATTCAAACATGCATGGGACAGACATAAGGCAATTATAGCGGGGGGTTGCAGGAAGTAGGCTGTTGGTTAACTAAAATCTGCAGCTTATCCAATAGGTAGGGAAATGGTCAGACTGGGTGGGCCAAGTGGTCCTTATCTGCTGTCAAAGTCTATGTTTCTATGCAGTGCCCCTCTCATGCTGCTTGGCTACCTGGTGCACCTCCACATGCAGTGCACGCACCCCAGCGGTGAGCAGCACCTGTTGCTCCATGGAGGCCCACAGAAAATGGGTGTTATCTACCAATGGGTCAGTGCCCTGAGGAACCTGGGTGTGGCACTGACCCTCCTGTGGTGACCAATCACACTGCATAGCCCCCCCACTCAGGTAGACACTGCACAGTGGGGTCCTCATGGGATAAATCCCTAGCAGGCACCCCGGCAGCGTACTCCATGTCCGGCTACCCTGCGGCTCCTGCAGCCTGCTGTCATTGCCCATCTGGCTGCTGGATGCTGCCCAGCTCCTGCGAGGCAGCATCACCACCACCACATGGCACAACTGTGGCAGTGCACACAGCAGCACCCACAGAGGTGGCAGGCAGCTGTTCCACCACTATCAGACCACTGGGCGCGCTGCCTGTGTTGATGTCTGGTATGAGCATCTCCCCCACAACACCACCCATGCTGTCCAGGATTATGGTTAGGTCATCATTGGTGTCAGACCCCACCCCGATCTGTGTCTCCATGCAGAGGATGCGAGACTGGCATCCTGTAGAAACACATGCAGGACCTCGTCCGACCCATGCCCCAGACATCTGGCTGGACAGTGGTGGTGTGCTGCAGCCTATTAGGTCCCTGGATGCCCTTGGAGGTGGATGGCTGGTCCTCCGGGGCTGGTCTTGCCCCCACAGCTACTGCTAGAGCCCCATCCTCTGCATGCAGGCATGCTGGTGCTGAAAGAAAGAATTCAGGTGTGCCAGTGATGCAAGGCCCACAAGTGCATGCCACACCCCAACACAGCCACTGCCTGCTGTGCACGACATACGTACCATGCAGTGATGGGCTGCCACCCATCTGGAATCCTTCACCTGGCACACCCTCCATGGTGTTGTGGTGCATGGTGGCTGCCACCAACTCCTTCTATGCTGTGAGCTGTGGTGCATCAGCAGGCCCACCTCCGGTGGCTTTCTGGGCTGCACGGATGGCCGACATCTTCTCTTGGATGTGCCGCTTATCTGTGCCCACCTTCTTGTGGCACTCCTGCACTGACCGCGGGTGGCTGCCCTGCTGGTTCATGCATGCCGCCACCTCCTCCCAGGCCCTAGTCCTGGCCTGTGGTGTGCCCTTGGCACCACTCAACAGTGGCTCCCTGTTGAGGTAAGCCTCAAATAGGGCTTCTGCCTTAATGAAATTGGGTCTGCGCTTGCGAGTAGGCCCACGATCCTCACCATCCTCACATTCCAACATTTTGCTTCCTGTGGACATGGAAAGCACAGTGTGTCAGTGTCAGCAGCACCCTATTCTATTCCTCCTCATGTGCTTGCTGGGCTCAGTGTGCTCCAGCAGCATGCACAACTTACCTCAAAAGGTTGCAATACTGGTCCATGGCCTGTGCCGGTCTGTGTAGCTTTTATTGCGTAATGCATGCAAATGAGCATTGGCACAATGGTATTGACATGCTAATTCCCCCAGTGCGCCATGCATTGGCTGTTGAGCTCATTTGCATGTGGTGGCTGAATATTGCAAATTTGCTCTGTGGGCAGTGAGATTGCTACGGAACAAGTCACAGCACAATGCACATGCATGTGCACTGCACAGTACCACAGTGCGCATGCGCCGGTCAGTGTGCTGCCACCTATTGTGCACTGTGCCCCCACTGTGCAATAGGGGCTGTGGTGCACAGTGCACCATGCCTGCTATTGTGCAAGTCTGCACTGTGCGGTGGCTAACCCCTGACCCCTGCTGTGCCCTCTGCCCCTGGGTGACCCCGTACCCATGAAACCACCTAGCCACGCCCATGACGCATATCTCTGTGACTGCATGATGGGCAGACACAGAACATCTCCCTTCAGCCTGCACATCTGGCACATGCACTGGCCACATGTGCCTCCTGCTGCCATTTTGCTCCACAGCTCACACCACAGTGATGGCACAGCAGCAGCAATGTGGACAGGTGGCCACCCGAATGCAGGTCAAGCTGCCCAACCTCATGGCCTGCATTCTGCCACATGCACCCCAACAGTTTCAGCAGGCATCACTGCAGCAGTCCCAGGTGGCTGTGTGGCAAGCAATTGCTGCCTCACTCAGTGCACAGGGGTGGCCAGAACCAGTGAGCAGTGTCACCACCGATATGGGGACCTGGTGCAGAGGGACCCAGAGCACTTCAGGGGGATGGAGGCACATTGTCAGGCATGGGACTGTGCCACAGCCAGGTGAGTAGGCCCATCATGCTTGTGTGCCCTGGTGCTGTACTGTGGTGTTGGTTAGGCAGCCTGGCATGTCCTGTAGGGTGGAGTACTACCATTGTGTGCATTGCGGGGTGGCAACACCCTCCACCACTTGCATTGCACTGCCACTCTGTGGGACGTGTCGGGCAGGGGCTCATCCTGTGCACAGGGTTGGGGGTGGTGGGCAGCTGATGTGGTTGGTTACTGATGTGTACCTGTGTCTGTTCCATTCCCAGGACCAGAGGACAGACATCAGGCAGCACTCGTAGGATGCCAGGCGGCAGCAGCCCAGGAAGGCAAAGCACCTCCAGCACCAGTGGGGACACAGAGGGCAGGTAGGCACTGATATTATTCTGTTCACCATCATTGGAGGATGGCAAGGGCATGGGTGCAGGCATGGCTACCTATGCCATGTGCCATGGCAGCTGTCTGTGTCACACTGTGTGTGGTGCCCACCACTGTGGCGCATCCATCGGTCACGTGTGCCAGCTACTGGTGGGTTGGGTGTGCACACGGCCACCACTGATGTTGCTGTGGTGCTGCTGGGGCAGTGTGCCATGTGGCTGCCATGACACAGTCGGATGGCCACTGTCTGGCAGGGACCACTGCTGTGCACTGATGTGGAGTGCCGCCTTGCTGGCAGACATTGACCCACACCCCTGTGGGTGCCTGTATGGGCCTCTGGTGGTGTGTGTTCCCCCTGCCCAGTATGTGCTGTGGTTGGGCCAGGTTCCTTGGGACATTGCACTGATCATCTGTCCTGTTTCTTGTCCTAGGTGTCAGCCGATGGTGTGGGAGGTCCCTGTACTGCAGGCTCCTGAGTCTGCTCATCTTAATAACCTCAACAACAATGGAGGCAGTGTTTCAGGTCCAGAGACTGCTCTTGGTGGACGGGGTAAACCAACAGCAGCAGGGGGTGGCAGGACGTGGCCGCTGCTAGCCCAACTTTGTGTTACCCTGTTTTCCCAGCCATACCTTTCCATCCAGTCCCTCATCCCACTGTACAGTCCCTGTTCCCTGTCCCCATCCCTCGCTATTCCTACCCTTTCCCAGCCCCTGGTTTTTGTTCATAGTTCTGTGTTAATATATTTTTCTGACTTAGCTGCCTGTGTTTGTGTCTGCTTTCCAAGTGGCATGAGGAGCCATGTTGCAGTGGCCCAGTGACTGTCCGTGTGGTGTGCATGTGTTGGGGCATGTGTTGTGCTTCTGTGGATTAGTGCTGTGTGCTGCTGTGTGTCCTGTGGTGGTGTTCCTCCCCTTGGTTGATGGCTGTGCCTTGGGTTGCTCTTGGGGCGGCTGTCAGGGTTATGTGGTGGGTGTGTCTTCTTGGCTGCGTGGTCCGGGGTGTGGCCTGCCCTGGTCTGGATGTGCAGGGGGGGCACAGCCTGTTGCCTGTGGGGGGGCCCCCTCTGTCCCCCATTGATACCCCCTGTTGCCTTATGTCTATGCCACTGTTGTGTTCTGGGGTGGGGGTCTGGGTGCCTGTGTGCACCCTGCTGTGCCCTGCTGGTGGTGGCCTCCTGTCGCCTGTCATTCTGCTTCCCTGGCTCTGTCCCTGGGTCTCCTCTCTGTGCCATGACCTGTCAGTTGCTCTGTTGCTCTGCTCCCACAGTTGGCCTGGGGCTTCTGTGTCTGCCCATGGTGCACCTATGGTTGTGCCATGGCACACCTGTGGTTGCACCATGGCGCATCCATGGTTGCACCTTGGCACATCCACGGTTGTGCCATGGAGCAACTGTGTCACATACAGCCATGTTGCGCTGGCGCAGTGCAGCTAGCGCAACTCTGAATATGTCTTGTGTTGTGCAATGGCGCATCAGATTTGCACTGCACTGTACTTGCACTGGCCTTTGGCACATTTCTGAATATCAGGCCCACAGTGTAAAGAGCTACTTTAATGCATTGTTAGTGTGCCATTGTTATGACAATACTTGATTAATTCTTAACGCATGATCATATGCTCATATATTTACTATTGTGTGTCTGTATATATTATATATGTCATCTGGTGTTGTATTTATGTATATGCTGTATATTTTGGTTTGTTTATTAATTTGATTAATTTTATGTGTATTGTAATTTTGTATTGTGCACCTTTTGTTATGCCCCTCTTACCAGGTGTGTCTGAAAGCGGGACTTTGATTCAGTACACCTTCCTGGTAAATCAAATAATTTTACTCTCTCATTTTTTGCCAGTCCAGTTGTTATTGCCTATTGCCTTTGACTGTGACTCCAATGATTTGGTCTCTTAATTGTTGCTCAAAATGTAATTGTACACTGTATACTGTCACCCTGTCCCCCAATTCTTTGTAATATGTAGGCGTTATGTTAATTTCCCCCAACACTTTGTACACTGTGCTGTTTAGGCTGTTATACTATTCTGCTTACATTGTGTATAATTTGTTTTCTGGTATGTATTTTAATGTGCCATACTGCTGGCCTGGGTTGTGCCTGACAATGGTCTCCTGGATCAGTGCACCTATTCGGTAATCAAAGACATAAAATAAATAAAAATAAATTAAATGAAATTAAATTAAAGTCCTGACAGAAACCACGGTGATGGGGCTGGAGTGCCCTCCCAATTGTAGGGCAAATCTGTAATATTTTCACTCCAGATTTTCAACATTGGCATTTTTCCACATCTCCTTATGAACAGTACAGCTGTCATTTTTACATCCTGTCCGAAATGCGTTTTTGCACTACAAGCGCAGAATAGCGTGGTCGCTGTGGGATACAAGTGTTTGGGATAGATTAAGAAAATCACAGTGATAGTGTTCATGAGTAGGAGTCCTAAAATATCTATGTTGAAACTTTGGTGACAAAAGTCCACAAAATGAGTATGTTACAAGCGTGCGTTGCATAGCTTCCACGTGCACTCGAAACTTCAAGATTTTGTAATATTTTCACTCGACATTTACAACAATGTCAGTTTTGCACATGTCCTTATGAACTGTTCTGCTGTCATTTTTCACATCCTGCCTGAAATGTGTTTTCGAACAACTGTCACACAATGGTGCAGTCGCTGTGGGAAATCATCATGACAGTGTTCATGGGCAGAGGTCCCAAAATGCCTATGTTGAAAATTTGGTGAAATAATTCCACTAAATTACTGTGTTATGAGTGTACATTGTGCAGTTTCTACGTATGTTCGTAAATTTGAGCATTTTTAATATTTTCACTCAATGTTTTCAACACTGCCATCTCTTCACACCTACCTATGAATGGTACAGCTGTCATTTTTCACGTCCTGCCAGTATTGTCTTTTCCCACATCTGGCACAGAATGATGCGGTCGCTGTAAGAAATCGATGTTCGGCACAGATTAACAAAATCACAGTGCCACTGTTCATGAGCAGAGGTCCCAAACACTTTTATGAGATGGGGGTCACAAAAATGCAGTGTTGCAAATCTGTAGTGCAAATACCAACAAATGGCCAGGGCATTAGGATTTCTAACCATAACGTCCCACCCTGTACAGGCTGACAGACATCAGGGGTGTGCCTTTGCATTGCCAGCTGTCATGCTCACGCCATGCCACCCACCCCCACACCCTCAGGCCACTGACAGACATCGAGGTGTGCCTTGGACTCTTCGGCCCCACAGTTCACCCCATTCTCCTATGCTGCACCCATTTCAGTGTCCTTATGAAATGGGGTGACTGTAAAGCCAAACACCCCAAGGCACACCTCAGCACTTGTCAGTGTCTGCAGGAGAGGGTGAGGTAATATACCATGAGCATTATGGCTGATTGGGGTGAGCATAAGGCCCGAGGACCCCAAGGCACTACACAATATTTGTTGCACTGCAGGGTAGGGTGAGCTGAAATGCCATGAACGTTATGGCCGATGCCCAAAAGCACACCTCAGTGCCTGTTAGTCTCTGTAGGGTGATGTGGGGTTGACGTCACTTTTATACTTCACTGCTATTCCTATTATGCATCTGTTCAACTCCTGCGCTACTGATGCCAATGTCAGCAAGACAACATTCAACATTGAAAAATGCTTGTTTCCTTTTACCCGGGCTCTTTGTTTTTTATTTCTTTTGATGGGCAAGATGCTTTTTTTCTATTTTTTTCCTGGCTGTTTGCCTTTTATTTCTTGTGATAGGCAGGATGCCCCTTTTTTGTTTAACCTGTTTCCCTTTTATTTCTTTAGAGGGGTGAGTGCCCCTTTTCTGTTTACCATTGCTGTTTGTCTTTTATTTCTTTTGATTGGTGGGTTGTCCCTTTTGTTGTTTACCCTGACTGTTAGCCTTTTTATTATATACCTTACAGATGGTAGCCACATTTATTTCATTTAATGGCTGTGTGCCACATTAGTTTTGTTTATGGTATTGTACCACTCAGTTCTGTTTCTGACCTTTTACCAGTTTCTTTTATTTCTTTTCTGTTATTAAATAACACTCTGTTTTCACTACATACAGTGCATCTCTGTTGTCCTTCATGGTTTTGCATGCATATATGGGGCATGGGGGGAGGTCCTTCCTGTGGTATGCCATTCATGCTGTACCTTGTTTCTATGGATTCCCTTTGTGATCACATGGAAGGGGTTTGAGGAGCACTTTGTGGAAGACTTTGTGGATGCATTTGTGACCACCGCTATTGCCTGCTAAACTGGGAACCTTTGTGTCAGTTTGCGGTAGTTTCAATGTACCATTATTATTCAACTAGCATTGATTTGTGATTGCTAATGGTGGTTTGCAACACAATGAGCAACTGTTGGAATACCTCTGCCAAATGTAAAAGTAAATACCATTACCAAAAAAATGCATTCTAATGTGAACTACAGCAGGGAAATTACCCAAGTGTTTGCCTCTCAGTAGGAGGCTTTGTCCATGTTTTTGGCAACAATATTTACTTTTGCATGTACTATTTCATTCCTGGTTCCTAAGTATACAGCAACTGTGTGCCTTGTTTATTCCTTTTCTCTGCTGACCCTGGAGTTCTCCAAGGCTCCATTCTTGAGCCTAATCTGTTCCCTATCTTCTTAATGATCTCCCTTCTACTTGTGTCTTCACATGCATTTATTTTTATGCAGCTTATAGTCATTTCTTCACAGTTTATGTTGCCTCTGAACTCAGACTGCGCAAATATACCCTGATTCCATTCAAACAATCTAACCCAAAATGTTAAAAAAGTATTGGCATGAGGTACTATGGAAAATAGACTCTTTCCATAACTGATTTATTTACATGCATCACCATACTTGATTGGTTCACTGTTGAGCTGTTCAGCTATTTCAAATATTTGGGTAACTGGCTTAACCAGCATTTTGATTTTGCTCAGTACATCAGTGCCATCTACTCCACACTTCTTCCCAAACTGACTGATTTGTTCTATAACAAACTCTGTCTCCCAAGTTGCAAGATGCAAAATCATCTCAAAAATGATTACCCCAAACTATGAATATAGTGATATATCTGTAGTACGTAGTGCTGCCAAAAAAAACTCATTTACCAGACTGTGTTTTTCTTTAACACCTTTTATCATTTTATTTTATTTTTTGTCTCTCTATTTTTGTCCCCTAGCCTGCTGCTGGGATCTCCTTCCATCAACCCAAGCCCTTGTACTCGGTACAGCAGTCCTTTGGTGGTCATATCCACCACCAGCTTTCACTCTCCGACCTCTCTGGACACCCGGCCATAACCCATGGCTTGTCTGTCATGGGCAGGGGTCTCTGGTTCCACAAGCCATGAGTAGATACTTCACTCAACAGTCAGAGCCCATGAGAAGTATGTGGCAAGGCATAGGAGGAGGAGTTGAAGTAACCCTGCTGTGGTGTGTGGGCGGGCAGGGTTGCTTCATCTGCCCTGTGTTGCTGGGGGTATTTTGTCCCCTGCTAGACTCTCCCCTTATCCCACCTCAGAACATAGTCCTGAGAGATGACCTGGCAATCTTCCTGTCTGGGCCATTGGAAGGCTGAATAAGCCCCACCCCATCTTCGGTGCTCCACTGCTTGTCCCTACTCTGGGCGGGTGTTGCCTTTGTTTCATCTGCCAGGTGACTGGGTATGTGCTGAGTAAGGTTTCCCCAAAGGGACCATTTATTCTTTCCTGAACAACAAACCCCTTCACCACTGGGTCACCAAGGGGTGGTCATGCAACCAAAGGAGGTGCCCTCCCTCCCCAGGCAGGAGGTGTCCAAGGTATGCCTGACCATGCCTCTCTGGTTGGCACCAGATGTCCTAGACTTGTGGCTTAAACCCAGGTTATCTGGATGACAAGTGGTAACTCTAACCCTGCGCTGGCAGGCTGGCCACCTTTTGCCATTTTGCCCTTGAAAGTTCACACTGTACCCACCACTGAACCCCATACAATAACCTAGGATGAACTATCCAAAGGTTCTGATACATTTATAAAAAAATTTATTTTGCAGACTTAAAAATGCATATGGCATATAACTTGCTAATCTTAAATACAGTTGACCATGTTTGCAAGCCTTAGCTGTCCATACTAGACTCAGCTGTAGGATATTTTGATGCACTGAATGGATTCAAATTCTTTCCAAGTAGAAATTTAAAGTTTAGATGTAAAAGGAGTTGGGCAGTTTAGCCAATTTACATCTGCCATTCAGGAGTTATTCATGATTTACCTCATATGCTGTTGATTTGTCTACTAAATGCCAAGAAAAGACACTGGGCTTGATCCTCAAAGATTGACACAAGCTGTGAAAATGGCAGCTGGTGCTAATCCTCATTGTTCCTGGGTCCCTTTGCCCAGTTTTCATATGGGAGGGGCACTAAACACATGCAGGTTGCAGCAGCTGCTCCCATGTGACACACATTTGGTGCATGGGAAGATTTTGCTGGAGGGTGCCACATGGCGGCATGGACTGCAAACCCCATTGCACAGCATAGGGACAAGCACAAGTCCAGGGAGCCAATGCAGGATGCAATGCCAGAGGGTGGACCGGTGGCAGATGGGTTGGTATGGGGCCATGCCCAGGACCGTCACAGTACTGCCAATAGGCATGCCTGCTGCAGGTCCACTAGGCAGATGGGGCACATGTCGGGGGTCTGGGTGGCACCGTTCATGATATGATCTGCACCTGGCCACATGGATGTGGTCTTCTGTCATGGTTATGGGACAGCTGCCTACTTGTCCGGACACCAGGCCAGCCCATTCTCCCACATGACACCGTCTGCAGGTGTTCAAAGGCTGTTAGGCCACCTTTTGGGTGGTTTAAGTCCTGGTGGATCCCACTGGCTGTCAGAATCCCATTTAGTGGGATGTTGCAGCCAGCATCTGCTGCAAGCCCCATAGCACCCCGGTGCATCCCCACACTTGGCACAGGCCTGGCGCATGGCCAGTCTGGTAGAGGTGGTCCCCAGTTTGCTGCAGCCAGCCTTCCAGGATTGCAAACTTAGTAACTGTTGATGCAAGGTGCCCCATGCATCACTTCTGTTTGATGGCAGGCACCTTGTGTCAAAATCGGAGTTTTGAAAATCGAGCCCACTTAATGATTGGGTGATTTGTTTCCTACAATAATTCTTATTATAGAACAGATAAGATGGTGAAATGTTAAACATCAAATGTGTCAGAAAATGGTTGAAAGTACTGTAGTCAAGTATTAAAAATACCTTAAATATATATTTATATATTATAGGGGAGTGGTAGCACCCCTGTAGTTAGGGTTGGTACAGCACTTCAATGTCAAATCTCAATTTTTGCACCTTAATAACATTTGCATATTTCAAAAAAATAGACCAAAAATTGGTGTGTGCTGCCATTTTGTCAGTCTCACAAGAGCTGGAAAGTTTTGTGATGGCAGCTTGTATGGTTTCTGAGATACACTGTGATCAAAAAGGGTAAAAATGCTGTTTTTTTTTTCCCATAGGTTAACATGGGATTTTTTCCCATCATCTACAGCCCACAGTGAATAAAACATTCCTCTGTATTTTTTGTGGATGATGGGGTGTGTACCAAGGGTATGGCTTTGGATGGTTTGGTGAAAAAATATATTACTGTACCATTTCTGAATTTTAATGATTTTTGTGATAGCCACAGGACAGGCAGTTTGAATGGTAAGTAGCCATTTACTGTTCGAGCTTCTGCAGGACAGGCAGTTTGAATGGTAAAGAGCCATTTACTGTTTGAATGGTAAACAGCCATAGCGAAAAATAGACATTTGTTAAGCTAGTCCACTAAATAAATTATTTTTCAGCACTTTACATCATCTTTTGGGAGCTTTCTTTAATGGGATACTGTCAGAATGTAACAATATATTTCATGGTTAACTTAAATATATCGACATCTTATAGTGTGCAACCGCAAAATTAGGAATGCAAGCACGGCACTGCCAGAATATTTTAAAGGTAAAGAAAAATGTATAATACAATGGTAGATGTCCTGATGTCCTGCTTTATGCTGCAAAATGAATTGCCTCTCAGCAGTTTTCAAGGTGTACCTTCCATGCTTACTCCCCCACCACATACACACAAGAACATCCACCAAAAATGGAATCTAGAGTAGCAAAAAGAAAAAAAAAACCTGCTGATGTGAATTCTGAATATCCCCACCTTCCCATCCCATTCCTGAACTGGTACCAATGTTTGTTGAAGAAACCCTCCCACTCCCTCCCTCTGTGTGCTGTCCACCCCCATCCTCTGTTTCCCATCCAGGCACCAACATTCATTTAAACCCACTCACTCCCTTCCTCTGTGTGCTGTCGGCCCCCACACTCAGTCCCCGCCCCACACCTGGCCATCAATGAAACCCCCCTGCTCCCTCCCTCTGTGTGCTGTCCACCTCTACCCTCTGTTCCCTGTCCCAGCTTTCAGTCAAACCCTCCTGCACCATCCCTCTGTGTGCTGTCCACCCCCAATATTGGTTTGGTTTTTTGTATTTTTTTTCATTCAGTGGTAGTCCAGTGGTCCCTCTCCCCCCTGATATTTGTTTTCCACCTGATGTTCCCCTTTAATATTCCTGGTGTCTAGTGGTACCCCCATGCTGTCTGTACCTGCAAAAAAAGGAAACCATCCCTTGATGTTTTTTTTTCTTTTCTGAAATAAAGGTCCATCACCGATCACCACCACAACTCCACCCGACCCCCCACTGTGCGCCCACCTCCTCATACCCACCTATGATATCCCTACAGACCCTTGCCCACCTAAAGAGGTCCCAGGTTTGAGACCCACTTCCCCGATTGAAGACACATCTTGCTGCTGGAACCAGTGGCTGCAACATGAGAAACTAAGTTAAATGCCCTTCAGTGTATTTCAGTGTGGGGTAGCATTCAACTTGTAGCCATAACTCAGCTGTTTTTCATGATTTTGGACTCAAAGTTTCAAAATAGCCTTTTGGGGACCTAACTTATGAACAATGTGTCTGTCATTAAGCAACTCCCACAGGAAAAGTGGTTTTTCAGTCAATTGGCAAAATCCTCTTCCCAGTGGGATTTTTGCAATGACAGTCATATTGTTCTTTAGGTGGGGTCATAAGAAGGCTATGTTGAAATTTGGTGTCAAAATTTCAAAATATGGCTGCTTTATGATAATCCGCTGCAATGTCACTACGTACACTTGTAACTTTGGAAATTTTCAATATTTTCACCCTATAGTTTTCTTATTACCCCACCTCACGTATGTCACAGCTGTCATTTTTCAAATCCTGGCCAAAATGTGTTTTCATACCTGTGGCACAGAATGGCGTTGCAGTTGCACAAAATTATGTTTTGGTGAGGATTTGAAAATTTTCAGTACTGGATATGTGGTTAAGTCATAAGAAGGCTATGTTGAGAATTTAGGGTCAAAATTATTTAAGATGGCACAGTTATGACTATCTGTTCCAATTTCACTATGCCTGCTTGTCACTTTGGGAATTTTAAATACAGTAGTTTGAGCCTACATTTTCAACATAGCCTTCTTATTACACCACCTCATGTATGTCACAGCTGTCATTTTTCAAATCCTGTCCAAAATGGGTTTTTTTGCACCTGCACTGTGGGTTGGCATTGCGCATGCCCAGAGTTACATTTTGGTGGGGACTGAAACATTTTATGCACTGGGAACATGAGGTGGGGTAATAACATGGCTATGCAGACAATTTAGTGCCTGTTCTGCTATAACTGGACGTGCAGTGGTTGGAGGTCCCTGTGCTTCCACAGCTAGATACATATACACATCTATGGAGGGATGGGAGTGCACTCCAACAGTAAAATAGGGGTATGATTATACTATCTAAAAAAGTAAGGAAATAAACTGCAAAGATCTTCATTAATGCATCAGTTAGTGTTAAAGTGATGAAGGTAGGGAAATGTGGCATTAGGGTTTCCGGGCACAGAGTGTCACATGGAAAGGGGCCATGTCAGACCCGCTACCTCTAAAACAGGGAGTACCTCAGGGTTCAATACTAGGCCCCCTCCTATTTTCCCTTTTTACCAACGACTTAAGCACCTACTGCGGGAAGAGCTTGGTTGTTCAGTACGCTGACGATACTGTCATCTTCCGACCCCTGGGTGATGTGGCCACTCTTGGCCCACTTAACCAAAAGGACCTCACATCCCTAAAGACATGGCTGTGCAAGAACAGAATGGTCCTTAATGCTGACAAGACCAAGGCAATGCTATTAGGGCCAAGATCACTGGGACTTGACAGGTCCTCATCCCTCTGTCTAACCACACTCTCTGGCAAAAGCATTAATGTAGTTCCCTCCATAAAATACTTAGGCCTAATGCTGGATCAGAATATCACCTACAAGGACCACGTGGACCAGGTCACCAGGACCCTACATCGCAAACTCGGTACCTTGTACCGACTTAGGGACCAGCTCATCCCTGAGGCCAGGCTCTCCATTGCTACAAGTGTCCAGCTTCCTACCCTGACCTTTGTAGCCCTGATAATACAGGGCATGGCAAAGCAAGAGATAACTAGGATGCAAACCCTATATAATAAAATAGCTCGCTTCGCTACCCAAGACCACCCGTGACATCACCACTGTGACACTCTGGCCCAGCTTTGTTGGCCCACATTGGTCACTCGCCTCCAATACCCTTTGCTTGTCCAGGCCTACAAGCTACTCAAACCCCACACTCCACCAAGCATAGCCAGAACCATAACCATTAAGCACAACCCTAGGAACTTAAGGACTTCAGAAAGAACACTACTAGAAGTCCCCAGAGTAAGGACCAATGCTGGCGGCAGATTCTTTTCTTCCCAAGCCCCCTGCCAATGGAACAAGCTCCCCACCCTTGTCCAGGACTCCTCCTCACTCATGAACTTCCACATCAGGCTCAAGTCCCATATACTGACCACAAGTGCATGCCACTGCCACGTCACACAAGGCTCTTAAGGTATCCCCTTTCTCTGCAACAAACCTTCTCATAGCTGAGCCGACCAAGTACTGACCTCTACTGTTTGATCACCTGGGGACATATGCTACCTCCTGTATAACACTATGCTAAGTAGTACCAATGCAAAACTGTGTCATGATGATAACCATGTCTGTAACCACTGTTCCTGTAACCACCTCATGATGGAACAAACAGTGTATTCAAAAGTTTTTTTTTTCTTTCTACACTGTATCTTATAAAGTATTGTTATCACGGGTCGCCCCTGAAAAAGGGACCTTCAGGGCTCAGGCCCTACCCAGTCACCAAAATTTAATAAATAAATAAATAAATAAAACACCCTATTTCCCACCTTCCGCAGACCCACAGGTGAGGGGGGGTCTGAATTGGTGCCATCAACCCTAATGCTCACCCCATTCTCCTATGCTGTACCCATGTCACCTTATCTTGTAATGGATTGGGGGTGAGCAATATGGTTGATGGCCCCAAGACAGCCCCCCTCCATTTGTGGGTCTGTAGGGTGTAGGGAATGGGGTGTTGGGCCCTGCACCCCCACCCATGCATAATTTTTTAGAGGCTATAGTGGTGGCCTTATTTATCTCTGGGCCCTGCACAGCCATCTCATAGTGTTCAGCACCAACGGGACACATCATATTGCAATATAATTCTATAGAAAAGAGAGCAAAATCTGAAACCTTTATAATTGAAAACCAAACTAATACATTTTTGGTAAATCAGCAAAAAGCACATCAGTTGGGCAAGCCATTTTCACCCTGAAACTTTTAACAGAAAAATTGCAAACTTTTTCTTCTCCACAGAGTGCAAAGAAATTACTGGGTACACCTCACATTACAATGATATCCTATGGGTAACAAAGCAAAATTTAACCCAACAAAACTCCAGAGCAAAGTATTTTTTTTCACCAAACCAGAAAAAGAGATATCTGTGGGCAAAGCCCTTTGTATCCTGAAAATGTCAGGTCAAAATCCCAAACTGTTAGTTAACTGTGAAGTGACAAAGAAAATGCTGTCTAAAATCTCTATTTTGCAAATTGCAAATAAGGATCTTTTTTCGTGCTTCATTTATCACAATTTGTGGCAAAGGATGAATTGTTTTCCACAAATCATGAAAAAGGATCCTTTTTCACAAAATGCTGTTTCGCAATTTGCGACAAAGGATTTTGCCACATTTTGTGGCACAGAATCAAAAAACTGACCCCAGAATTGAGGTGCATGGGCCCCAGTTAGGTAAAGACAACTATTGCCACATTCCAGATCAAGGTACTTTTTGAGTTTTTTAAGTTTCTTGCCACTGCTAACTGAAAACAAGATGGCATCAGCACAACAGAGGATTCCACATTTGTAGCAAAGGATTCCACTTTTGCTGCTAAGGATTCTGCATTTGCAATAAAGAATCTTTTGTCAAGCAAGGTATCTATCTGGTCCCAGAGGAAATAATGGGAAACTTTGAAATTTAATAACTTTTGGAAGGATTAATATTTTTTTCACCAAACCTTCAAAAGGCACCACTGTGACCTAAGACTTATATACCCTAAAACCTTTAGACAGAAATTCCACACCATTTTCATGCAGTGGCATGACAAAGAATTTTAACAAAAATTGTAAATTTCACATTTTTGAACCCTTCAATCTCCATACCCAAACATCTAACTGCAACAAAGCCTGACACATCAAAAGATTGATGGTCCCTGGTGGCACATGCAAAATTTCATGCAGATAGCTTCAATGGTTGCAAAGTTATAAAAGTACAAAATTTTGAGTTTAACATACAAGTGACCACTCAACCCTAACTATATTGACATAACACACCAGTATAATATATCTGGGGGAGAGAGAGAGAGAGAGAGAGACAGAAACAGAGGGAGATAATACAGTAGGAGCACAGTAGCACCTCAACAGTGGGTTGAGTGTGGTGTTTAAGTTTAACTCCTCAACTTTGCACCTCAGTAGCTTTGCCACCTTTCAATGGAATCGCATGACATTTTGCTTGAGTGGTCTGGGTGGCTAGGTATCTTGATTAGGCAAGTTTGGTGATGGTTGGATTGCTATAGTCTGAGATATTGATAGTGCATAATGTGGGAAAATCAGGGTTTTTAACCAATTTTGTGCACTCACCTACAGGCCAGATGGTTTGGAATTTTGTTCTAAAAGCTTTAGAGTAGAAGGGGCTTGCCCTAGAAAGAAGCCTTTTTTTAGTTTGCTGAAAAACATATTAGTCCATTACCATGTTATAAGCATTTGAAATTGCAGTTCTCAGCATTCTTAGTAGGGTCTTTAATTTATATGTCCAATGCAAAAGAGAATTTCTTGCTCATGAAAGAAGATTCTTTATTCATTAACTGAATTTCCTCTTTTGTGAGAAAGCATAATCTTCTTTAATATGGTTGTCATCTTGTTAGTTAGTTAGTTAGTTTAAATTGAAAACACATAGGGCCTGATTCACAAAGCCCAAAAAATGATGCAAGGTGCCTGCATCAAACAAAAATGACCCAAGTGGCACCTTACACCAAAAGATGCACCAGGAGCTTTTCAGAGAAGCAGCCTGCATCAAATGCAGGCTGCATACATCAAAGGGAGCTTAGCCAGCCTTGTGCCATAAAATGGGCTGCAGTATGGTGCTAGGGGGTTGCGGCAGATGCAGGTTTCCATATCCCCTAAGTCAGCATTCACAAAACCCATCCAGAGGGCAAAGGTCTAAGCACTGTTAAACCATCCAAGTGCTGGTCTAAGGATATTTAAAAATCCTCTTGGTGGGTTGTGAACCATGGGTCAATGTGCCATGCCCCCCCAGCCTCGATCCCTGTGTATTAAAATAAAAGTCTGTCCCTGGTAGTCTAGTTGTTCCACCAGCCTGATCCCCATGTATTAAAATAAAATCCTGTCCCTGGTAGTCTAGTGACTCCCACCCAGCCCTGATCCACATGCATTAATATGCAATTCTGTCCCTGGTAGTCTAGTATCCCCTAGCCCCAATCCCCATGTATTAATTTACAATTCTGTTCCTGGTAGTGTAGTGGTCACCTCACAGCCCTAATCTCTGTTGTCACCCAAAACCCCATAAATGACAGTCTGGGTTGGTCCCCTCACCTTGGCAGGAAGTGCCCCACCACCACCCTGCTCCCTGACCCATCCTTGAGCCAATAACTAGCATAGCCCTCTGCTCACCACCATGGCTGGGTACCGACTGAGCTGTCAATGAGCATACTTTATATAGTATGCATGCTGCATACTGTATACATTACACTCATTGACAGCTCAGTTGGTGCCAGGCCATGGTGGTGAGAATAGGACTGCACCAGGCACTGGCTCTGGGATGGGACAGGGGGAGCAGAGTGGTGGGGTACTGCCTGCTGGGATGGGGGGTAGCAGGACCACTAAACCACTACAGACATTTATTTACAGGGTTTTGGGACATCAGGAATCGGGGCTGGGAGGTGAACACTACACTACCATGGACAGAATTGTATATTAATACAAGGGGATCAGGGCTGGGGGGGTGCTAGACTACCAGGGAAAGGATTTCATTTTAATGCATAGGGATAATGGCTGGGACGGGAACTGGAACATTGTTTAATCAGGTGTAGCACACTAAGCTGAAGCTTGTTTCCAGATGTGACCTGGGAGTACAAGGAATTTAAATGATTTGCTCAGGATCACACAGTATACACCTAGGTGGCTGTGGGATTCAAACCCAGGTCTCCAGATCTGCAGCTCAGAGACTTAACCCATTGCACTATACTGCCTCCTCTGGGGGGGCTTGGGGGGTGCTAACCACCTTGGACCACTGTCCATGGTACTATTTCTACATGACCAACCTGCATGGCTTGTGACACACCTTCCTTATATGCTGTCTGCTTGGTGCAGGGCCAAGGTTGCTGCAAGTAGCAGAACTTTGCTACCAGGACCCTACCCAATAGTGAATTGGGAACAGGGTCCCTGGCACACCAGTGGTCAGTACAAGCTGCCTTCAGCACAGCTTGTGCTGACCTTTGTGAATTGAGCCCATAGAAATGAAGACCCAGAGAAAAACAAATGCATGACTCTAGCAAAATGGGATGTACTAACTAGATTCTAGAGTTTGTTTTTTGAAAAATTACCACGAAATAACGTTTTTAGACATTCCTCAAAACCTTGGTGGAAGACTTAAGGAAGGTTTAGCTAGGGTTCATAAGAAAGAACTGTGTTTCTTTTGTGAACTCAATAGCGTGAGCTTAACATTGGGACTTTCTTGTTTATTGTGGCTGCAGCAGAAGTGATTCTGCTGGTTTCAGTGGGAACAGTGAGCCAGCACTCACTGGATCATAAGAAAAAACTGTAGTTCTTTTGTGAGATCAAATGAAAGAACTATGGTTCTTTCGTGAGATCGACAGCGGGACTTTTTTGTTTCTTGTAGCTGCATATGGAATGCTGTAGCAGCTTGAGTGAGAGCAGTGAGCTGGGGATTGCTGGATATCTATCTAGCTATGTATCTATCTATCTATCTATCTCTCTATCTCTCTCTTTCTCTCTCTCTATCTCTCTGTCTATCCATTCATCTGTGCTGAGAGCAGTGAGCTAGGGATTGCTGGACTATCTATCTGTCTGTCGTCTATCTATCTATCTATCTATCTATCTATCTATCTATCTATCTATCTCATCTATCTTATCTAACTATGTAATTAATATCTAGTAAGCAGTCTGGGGTGCCCACCCCCAGTACTGCTTCTTCCCTCAGCAGGTCTCCTGCCCCCTTCCCAATGTTTAATTAAATTCTAAGTTGACTGGGATGCCTACCTCCTGGTATCACTTCTCTTGCCCTCTGCCCTACAGGTTGCCCACCCACCTTACTCAATGTATGGTTGGCAGCACTGGGATGCCCACCCTTAGTGTCACCAAGGATCATCCTGACACTGGGGTGCCCAGTCCAGAGTGTCAACTTGGGTCTCCCTGAAATAAAGAAAACCATCCCCCATTAATAACTTTTTTTTGTAATAACCTAATAAAAAAAATGGTCCATTGGAGATCTGACTTCCCCAAATTCCTACCCACCCCACCCTGATCACCCACTCAACACCCACACTCTCTACACACCCTCAGTTATATAAAACTGCCTCACAATGTAGATCCACCCTCCAATTGAAAACATGCCTTGCTGCTGGAATCAGAGCTGCAATATGCGAAAATATGTTAAGTCCTGTTTAAAGTATTTCAATGGGGTTTGAACTTTTATTCATAACTGTGTCATTTTTTGTTATTTTTTTTTACAAGAAATTTTCAACATGGCCTTTTCGGGACCCCAACTTATGAACAAGAAAGTGCGGTGAATGTTTTCAAATCCAGCCCGAATGATGATTTTGTAGTCACTGTGTGAAATTGCCTTTTTGGTGGGATTTGAAAATTTTGACCTACTGTGTTTATGAGGTGGTGTCATAATAAGGCTATGATGAAAATTTGGGGTGAGAATATTAAAAAACAACAATGTTATGAGTGTAAGCTGAAATTTTTCTATACTTTTTCATAACCAGTGATGTGCAAAGTTGAAAAACTTTGCTTCACAGATTAATTCACAAATTCACCCCATTTTGTGAATTAATCCATTGTGCAAAGTCATAACTTCACAAAAAAAAGTGATGTCTGTTAAATGCGAAGTTGCAACTTCACGGGTGGAGTTAGGCACACAGGTGAAGACTTAAAGGAATGTGAAGTTACGACTTCACTGGCGAAGTTTGGCTCAGAGGCAAAGTTTGCAATGTGCTGTGGGACTGGAGTTCACATGTTGCTGAACCAGCCTGTATACCACATGGAGGAGGCTGTCTCAGTGCAGTGCTGTGAAGTGAACGTAGGAGAGAAGTCTGTGTGCTTGTCTGAGAAAGAAAAATCTTTAAATACATTTCAAAAAAGAGCTTTTTTGTAGTGGAGTTAAGGGGAGAGTGAGACAGACAGCACAACACCCCATGAAGAAGCAATAGTTGAGAACAATTTTAATGACAGTGTAAGGACTGTGCAGTTGCACAAAAAAGACAACAACAGAGTTGAAATCAGATTTTGACTTTTGAATAGAAGAGAACAGAAGAGTTTCAAAAGATAGAATGAAAGCGGTAGTAGAAATCAAGAAATACAGACAGAAAGAAATAAAGATGAACAATTTTTTTTTATTTTTTTTTTTATTTTTAGGGTTTAATGCAGGGTAAAACAGAAAAAAAGAACTGTTATGCACTTTCAGTGTAACACCTCTTTGGTTATGTATCTGATGCTTTGTTGTAGTTAAAACTAATAAAATATTAATTATAAAAAAAAAAGGAAAAAAGAACTGGGTAAGAGGGTTATGGGCTTGGGACAGAGGGTGCAATGCCACGTCTCAGTTTGGCCAAACACTGCAGAATGTTTTTTTGATTATGAACTGGCTCTTCAAATAGCTCCTTCATGCCCACAACTTGCTGATAAAGCTCCCCTACCTCCCTGCAGAGCTGTTCTGTTTCAGCATGGGTGGATGTGGAAGGAGAATCTAAGGCCAGTCTCTCAGGTTCCTCCTGCTGCATTACCTGAGTCCAACTGTGGTTCCCTCTCCCATTCCCTCTATCTCCCCCTCCTGCATCTGCACACCATGTTTTCTTCTCTTGCCCTTGCCCGGCATGGTGGTACCACCTCTACCTCGCTCAACACCTTTTTTCCATGATGCTCCTCCCGCTCTTTGCAGTGCCTCCCTCTAAGTTGTGTGTGCTGCCCACCTGTCCCCAAATAGGTCCCCCATTTCCCATGCTGAACAACGGTGTGGCATAGCTTGCAGCTGACCACACTGATGTCACTGGGGTCAATATTGAAGAAGTCCCAGATGAGGGATTTCATCTGCTCCTGACAAGGGGAGGAACAAGATGGTACTAGCTGTTGATTCTCCTCCTCCTCCTCATGGTGCGCAGGTGGCGATGCTGGTGGTGATGGTGGTGGCATGCAAGCTGGCTGGGCAAGAACTTCCTTAGGGCATGGTGATGGTGGTCCCCTTGCCACATCTTGTTGCTGGGGGTATTGCACTGTTTGGGGGGGATTGGGTGTTGCTCTTGTCACCTCCCTCTATTGCCAGTGTGTGGCCCAGGTCCTCTTGATCTGAGAGGCACATCTCCTATCTGCTGCCTCACCTGCCTGTGCCCCCTTCTCCTTCAGATGACCACTACCACTCATTTTAAACCCTCCCAAAGAAAAAGACTGAGTAGAAAGAGTAAAGAAACCACACTAACAGAGATGAAAAACAACACAAATAAAAGCATTTTATATAAAGAAAATAACAGGTAAAGGACAACTAAACAAAGACGCACACACTCTGCAGTACAAAAAAGATGTTGGAGAAGCAAAAGAAAGCTGGGAAATGCTTTTTCTTTTGCCTAATGTTTGGTATCAAAAGAGCAGATCTGTCCCCTTCCACTCACTAATTCAGATTGCAAAGTGAAACTAAGAAATAGTCAGTACTTAGAACAGGAGCATGTGACCTGCTGGAGTTGTTTCCACATGACCTCAAGCACTAGTTTACCACCAGGAAGTAATCATATTTTGAATGGACTTCTCCTGTGTTGCCGACAAAGTTACCAGCAAAGTTAACATACTTTGCCTGACTGTCTTAGCGTGAAGTTACCGTGAAGTTAATGGCGAAGTTACATACGTGAGTTTACAAGCTGATAGCAAAAATTTGCGGATTGCTCCACGGAGGCAGAGTTGGTGACTTCACCAGAAAGCTGCCAGTGATTTAAAGCTTTACAACATCTCTATTCATAACTTTGGCCATTTTCAATATTTCACTCCAAATTTTCAACATAGCCATTTTTTTCACACCACCTCATGAATGTGACAGCTGTTGTTTTTCAAATCCTGACAAATATGCGTTTTTGCACCTGAGGCATAAAATTATGTTTCAGAGGGAATTTGGAAAATGTTCATCTACTAGGTTGATGAGGTAGGACATAAAAAGCTATGTTAAAAATTTGGTGTAAAAATACGACAAATGAACAAGTTATGAGTGAAAGCAGAAATATTTCAACAATCACTCATAATTTTGTTAATTTTTAATATTTTGACTCTTATTAACATAGTTATTTTTCAGACCACTTCATAAACATGACAGGTGTAATTTATGAATCCTGGATGAGACATATTTAGCACATGTGGTGCAAAATTATGTTTAAACCAATAGAATATAAATACCACTTGCCATGTTTATAAGGGGAGTCATAAAATGTCTTTCTTAAAAATTTGGGGACAAAAAGGTAAAGGACTGCAGTAAGCAGACATGGAGTGTTCTTCCCTTCAGCTCAGTAAAGGATATACATGACAATGGATGAATGGAGGAGGTGCACAGCTTGAGAAACTCGTCAAGGGAGTCAATCAGAGGTTGGCCACATCTCCCTCCACACAACCAGCAAATCAGGGAGCAGCCAGGTTAGACTAGCTCAGGCCTACACAAGAAGCAGACTGTCAAGCTGTTTCCCATGGTGTGGACCCCCACGCTAAGGACCAATGGGACAAGGACAGCACAGCAGAGTCTGCCTACCAGAGTCAGCCCAACAAGGCAGTCAGTGACCAATCACTCTGCATCTGAACAGACAGACAAGGGAACAACAGAATTAGGAAGGAGGAGGAAGCAGGACACCATAACAGGTTTGGTAAGCTTCCTGTTTACATTTCTGTAACTGCACACACACATAGTAGGGGAGTGGGAAGGGTCAGGGACACACACAATATGTAGGGTACAAGTAGGAAGAAAAAAAAGGGTAGTGGCGAGTTAGGGTCTAGCAATAGCGTGGGTATAGGTGAAACACCCTATCAAGGGGTAGGAGTAAATAAGGGTTTAAAGAGAGTAAAACAAAAACAGACAGTGCAGAGGTGAGTTAAGGTAAAGCAATATTTTGGGCAAAGGGTAAAAAGGGTCTAAAGGAGGCAAAACTGAAAAACAGGCAAGGAAGCACATAGCTATGCCAGGAGTGGTGCAGTGCAGTGACTGTGGGGTGACAATCTTCAGGGGGTCATTCTGGAGACTGCGGTGCTGCCCCATCTGCACGCACCTCTCTGGGCTGAGTAGAGAGTAGAGATACAGCAAAATTAAATTCCGCCTGAGAAGTGAACTCGAAGTGGCCACTTTGCATTGTCATAATGCTACACGAAGTAACCATTGAAAAGCCCCCACACACACACGCACATATCACATGGCTTACAGAACTGTAAGTCACATGCTTTAGCCAGGCAGGAAGGAAGTGAGTCATACAAGCAGATACTTTTACTTTCTCCTTTGCAGAGGTAGAAAGAGGAAGCATTTTGTGTAGGAGCTGAGGGCTTGTTATTAGTTTCTTTCTTGAACAAATTCCAAAAACCCAAAAGCTTTTTTAAAAGCTAATTCTTTAGATTTTTTTTTTACTGTTTTGTCAGTTCTTTTTGTTGACTGATTTCTTTGTTTTATAAGTTGTGTGTGTGTGTGTGTGTGTGAGTGAGTGTGTGTGTGTGAGTGAGTGACTGTGTGTGTAACTGTGTGTGAGTGTGTGAGTGTGTGTGAAGTCACTCATCATGTCAGAGCGGAGAGGGAAGGAGTGTTTTTTTGTGCGCTGGACTAGGGACAGTATGTGGCCCATGGCTGGAGGGGAGTGCACACTTGTGGGGGTCGTAGATGGGTGGCACTGGTCTGCTCCAAACTCTTTGGTCCTGCCTCCCCCACTCTGGAAGCAGCAGCACCACCAGTGCCACTGCCACATCCACCAAGTCCACCATCACCACCACCACCACCAGCAGTAGCAGCTGCAGGAACTCCAGCAGCACCAGCTCCACAGCAGTAGGTGGAGCCCCTGGTGCATGACCATGCTACCGGCACTACATCTGCTCCTCCTGTGCCTGGTCCCCCCCCCGACAGCTCCCCAGTTTGGCAGTTTTTCAACTGTGTTGAGGGGGACAGCAGCATTGTGTTGTGTCTGCTTTGTGGTGTGCAGGTGCACCATGGCCCCCAAGGGACACATCTGGGGACTGAAGGCCAGCACACATATGCTGAACTACCACAAGGTGGAGTGGCAGGCTGCCACCAAACAGGCCAGGCCTCCACCTGCTGGCCCTTCTGTGGCAATGGCAGAGTGTGCTGCTGTTGTGCATTGCCACAGCAGGAGGAAGGCCACAGCAGCAGCCGCTCCACCACTACCTCCAGCACTGCCACCAGCACCACAATCACCAACACCACTACCTGTTCCCCCCCACACCAGTGGATCCCACAATGCTTGCAACTAAGACAGACATAGCACTTTTGTGGGCTGTGGTGGAGAAAAATAATGAGAGGGTGGGTGCTGTCCAGCTGCAGGTGCAGCAGATCGAGCAACACCAGCTACAGATTGTGTCGATGCTCCATCTGTTGCTGGAACATCAGGGGATACCCCATTAGCTTTTTTTTTCAGCACACTTCCCCCCTCCCACACTGCTGTAATGTATTGCCTTTTGTTTATGTTTAATAACAGACAGAGGGAAGGCTGCAGTATTAGTTTAAAGGGAAGCAGTCAACAACAGGAGGTTCCAACCCCTGCAAGGCTTACCCTCCGGTTAAGCCTTTTAAGTATGTTGCAGCATTTTCTCACTCCTCAACGTACTTTATTTTAATAAAGAAAAGTCAATGACCCGGAGCTATGGAGGATGCTATGGGGGCTCCATTATGTGTAAAAGTGCAATGGTGATGCACCATGCACTTCAGTACAAAAGTATTGAAGTGCACGGTGCATCTCCACCGCACCTTTCCTTTACACATAATGGAGCCCCATAGCATCCGCCATACTTCTGGGTCATTGACTTTTCTTTATTAAAATAAAGTATGTTGCAGAGGGAGAAGAATGCCTCAACATATTTAAAAGGCTTAACTGGAGGGTAAGCCTTGCAGGGGGCAGGAGCTCCTGTTGCTGACTACTTCCCTTTAAATACATATATATACACATACAGACATACATGCTCCTTATTGCCCTGCTATTATAATCCAGTACCTCAGTAAGGTTTACTTTCTGTTGTGGAGTGGTTGTGGAAAAGCTGGTGTGAGCAGTGCAAGTACGATGTGCTAAATTGCATGTGTGCAGTCAGTGTTGTTTCCTGTGTGTGTGTGTATGTGTGTGTGTGTGTGTGTGTGTGTGTGTGTGTGTGTGTGTGTGACATCAGACACTGTCCAGCGTCTTGCAAACATATATTGCTGACTTGTTACAGTGTTTATGGTCTAAAGAACAGCGATAAGAATAATGCATATTTTATTGTCACCATCATCATCAGTGAACTAAATGATACGATATTTTTTCAGATGTATCTGGCCAGAGTGCACCTTAGTCACATACTGCACACATGACTTTTAGGAGAGCATGTGTTTTTTGTGCTATGATCTCCGAAAAGTCATGTGTGCACTGTGAGTGACTGAGGTGCACATTGACCAGATACCTCTGAAAAAATATCATATCACTTACTCTGCTGGTGCTGATGGTACAAATAAGATATACATCATGTATTCTTTCTTGTCTTTATTCTTGACATACTGCAAAAAGTCACACCATACATATGTTTGCATGAAGCTGGACAATGTCTGCAAACACAGGAAAGAACACTGACAGCACACATGCAGTTTTGTGAAACGCTTCAAATCATGAGTCCTGACACAAAGTAAACATTAGTGAGGCTCCAGAAATATTTCTTTTTTGAAATAGACATTAAAGTAGCAGTGCAACAATCTAGTGAAAATTTTGACCTATACTTTTTTAAGCTATTTTACATTGCCACTTTACTTACCTCCTGACTTGTATGATACCATTCTTTCCAGTATTTGAGTCTGCTTTAGTACTTTTTTTCATGCCTGAAATAATAAAAGGAGCACTCCTTTTAATACAGTGCAGACCAGGTCTTCATCAGTATTTTCTGCTGTTTTTCTCCATCAGTTATGTATTACTTCTGTTGTAAAATTGACAATTATGAAGTGGGTAGTGTTTTATGATCTCACAGAAAAATATGTATTCAAAAGCAGCTGCAAATAGTGATGAAAACCTGGTCAGAGCCATATTAAAAGGTGTGCTCCTTTTTTTTCAGACATGAGAAAAAGTAGTAAAGCAGACACAAATTGTGAAAAGAGGGTTTCATACAAGTCAGGAAGGAGTAACTAGTGGCTGGCAATGTAAAATAGCATAAAAAGTATAGGTCAAAATTGTCACCACATTGTTGCACTGCTGCTTTAATTTATAATTTAAGTACGACATTATGTGCTCACAACCACAACACACAAAATACAACTTTCTTGTGTCCAGAAAATTCCCAAGTGCTGTGGAAGTGAAATGGGAGTGTTATACCACATGCAAAGTCCCCCTGAATGTATTGTGCAGTCACTCATGCGTGCAGTTATCACACAGAGTTCCCAGAATTTTTCTGCATCCCCAAAATGCAACTGTCTTGTGTCCAGAATGTTTACATACTCTGTGATGATGTCATGATGCACAGTTTCTTGCCAAACCATGTGAAGGAGGGATAACATGGCATGAATCCATTCAGTGTTCCATCAGAAATGATGACCGTGAGAGAACTGTTGCTGGTCCAAAGTGTGCTGCAATTCCCATGAATGCGATGCTATCACCTCAACCAGATGGAAGGGTGCCCTTTGTGTGTACACTAATAGTAGCCTTGGTGAGTTAGATAGATAGATAGATAGATAGACAGACAGATAGATAGATAGATAGATAGATAGATAGATAGATAGATAGATAGATAGATATGTATTTTCTAGGTGGGGGGTTGACATATATAGATGTACTCATTGTATTGTTTTGCATCACAGGTCACATACTGTTGGTGTGCACATTCTAGTGGTTGATGAGAAATTTTGGCATTGAAATTGGAAATGGAATACTCTCAAGCCAATGAAGGTAAGTTTTTTTTGTTGGGGGGGAGCATATTTGTAAATTGCAAGTAGGTCTCATCAGTGGTTTATTATTTGGTTACTTCTTCACGGATTTCATCTGCATCCTTCTCCAGTCCGGTAATGATGGTCATGGTCATTGACTGAAATGACTTCTGCATGTTGCATGTCTACCCAAGCCCGGGGGGCCGGGGCCTGATATTGAACAAGTTCTTTAGATAAGGCAACTATGACACAACAAGCATGTGGAAGTTTCCTAAAAAAGAAATGAAGGACTTGTTACAACTTGATTGCAGCAGTAAAACATTATGTTTAAGCTGTGGCTGTTCCATGGGTATCTGGATTAACAAAGGTAGCAAGCTGTCCCACTGCAATCATCAGATCACAACTTAATTTAGTACTGTACCAGGCTGTGTAACAAATACACTGTGTCAGTGTCCCTGCATCTCAACTCAAGTTACATTTCAAACCACATCTTGTCAAGTAACACAACCTGAGTCCAACTTTTTCAACACTGTCATGGCTACAGAGCTGCAAATTTGGAATACAGTGCATGATATGTTGCAGAGATATTTTTTGTGATGTACGTGTCACCTAGTTTATGAATTCTTAGTTGGATTTATTTCACTCTTATGATAAAAAAGGAACAGATGAAATAAAATTGATGTACTTACCAGTATGGATTGGAAATGGATATTCCATAGATTTCTGTAGACAGTACTGCTGCCGTACCATTGATACAGACCTTCCTCAAAGGAGAGTCATTTATTGTTAACCTGTAAAAAAACAAAATAAGTTGACTGTATGTATTTGACCATTGCAGCTCAGAAAAGAAACAGAAAACAAAACACACAGCTAAAGGAAGTTGAATAGTATAAAAAAGCATTAGTACACATACTCACTTAATAGTTTTAATAGTAAGAAGCCTTGTGCTTGTGGCTGATGGATGAGGTCTCCTGTTCAACTCCCTCTGCCTTGGCATGGTCAGTGCAATGGAAAAACATTGTCACAATGACACTGGTGGTGGGTGCTGGTGGTCATAGCTGTGTCACATGATGACATTCCCTCTCACATCTTCCTGCATCTGGTGGTGGTGGCAGTGGCGAACAGCGGTCTTATGGTGGTGGTAGTCAGGGGGACACACTGTCACAACCCCTATGGTGGCAATGGAGAACAGCAGTCTTATGGTGGTGGTAGTCCAGGGGGACACACAATCACATTCCCTATGGTGGCAGTGGAGAACAGCGGTCTTATGGTAGTGGTAGTTCGGGGGCCAGGATATTCTGTGCTCTGTGTTATAAATGTGATGTCATGACATATGGAATTTGAGTCAGTATGAGTGAGACAGGGATTTAACTTTATGAAAAAGAGAACATGAATCATACAAGATGTGACAGCTTTTTAACCACTTAAGTTAAAACCTGCCAGCATTAACCTCATCATCATTCATCATCATCATCAGAAAGAAAGCTGCCCTCGCAGTCTTCTGAGTCTGAATTCAGACCATGGGGAAATTCTTTCTCCATTGTGTCATCATCTATGTCAGTGGAAGGCTGCTTCATGCTGTCATTGCCACCAGGATGGTCCCTTTCTTCAGCATCAGCAAAACCATGAGTATTCTGGGGTACGAATACTGAGGTTGCAGTCTGAGCTGGTACGTTCCTCTCATTCATTTTTATGAATGTCAGCAAACTGACATTTGCAGGAGAGAGGTTTGTACAACAATCTCGAGCTACTGCACCTGATGAGCTGAATACCCTCTCGACACTCACACTGGAGGGTGGGCATGTCAGGTACTTCAGTGCTACAGTGGTCAGCTATAGCCATTCACTGACTTTTCTACTCCAGTATAAAAGGGGATCATCAGTGATTGACAGATGCCTGTTTTCAGACACATATGACTCAACCATTCGCTGTGCTGCTCTAAGTCCAGTGGTTGATACATCATCCTCTTCTCCGGAATCATTTATGTCACAAATCCCCACTTGGGACAAAGCCTCCCAAAGTGGGTTAATGCCAGCTACTTTTCATGACAGACCACCTGGAACTGCAGTCCCCTTCTCCTTACAGGATATGCTTGATACTACTCCTCCAGGTTCACCTTCAGCCTGATTATGCTGCTCAGGTTTCCTGACCTTGGCACATGACTTCTGTGCCCCATGAACCAAGCACACCAGTTGCCCACTGACATTTTTTACCTATTCAGGCCCGCCCTCCAGTACTGAGGAAATTCCATGTTTGTATCATGGGTCCAGCATTGCTGCTATTGCAAAGTTGTCACTATGCTGAATGCTCAAGATGTGACGATTCTGGTCAAATACTGTCAGAATGTGTTTTAGCAACACACTGCTAGCACTGTCTCTGGCAACATTAAGGCTATGCTATACATTCACCAATGTCTGCCTCAGCACCCCCAGCAGTGGAGGTGAATTTGCCACTAACTGCCTGTGTGGCATGTTCAAAAGGCCTCAAGACTCTTATTACAGAGTCCATGAGGTGCTACTGTACAGTCATCATAAACATGGAGGCCATGGAATTGTCATGGCTAGTGTGCATGACATGATATTCTGAGATGGCTTTGTACTGTTCATACAACCTCTCTGCCATGTATAAAGTGGAGTTCCACTGGGAGACAACTTCCAGCTTCAAGTGGTTCTGCGGAAGGCTGTTTTGGACCTGCAACTGCTGAAGCTGGTCACGGGCCTTTGCAGAACGTGAAAAGTGAGAACAGATACAGTGTGCAACTGTCAGCAATTCCTTTATATCAGGTTGCTGCAGAAACTCCTGCACCACAAGATTTAAACAGTAGGCCATGCATGGAATCAGAAAAAAACCACCATTTGTGATGCATTTCACCACATTTGACCCATTGTCACTTGCTATGAATACAGCTCTCAGGACCGGGGGTTCTGCCACTTGTTAGTTTCAGTCAGTACCATGTCCAACATGTTTTCACCAGTGTGTGAACAGGTCACATTGCTCATAGCAATCGTTGCATGATGTTGAATTCCTGGAAGATTGCTACCATGACACTCCAGCTTACTACGCTGATTATTTACACTACCAACAGCACAAACAACCCCCGGCAGTTGCGCCCAGTGTGCAGTTATACACAAATATGAACTCCCTGCTGTTTTGCTGCTTGTCCACATATCCATTCTTAAATGGATGAATGGAGAGGAGTAATGTTGAAGGGCATGTCCTACTGAGTCAGACACAGTACGGTAGAACTCAGGGACAGCACGGGTCAAAAAGTATGTCCTGGATGGGACTTTCCATTTTGGACAAGCACGTGCAGCAAACCGCAGGAACCCAGAATTCTCCACAGAGGAGAAGGGCAAAAGGTCAATTGCCAGCATTTCAGCTACATCAGCATTAAGTTCACGTGACACTGTATGACTGGGTGGGTACTTCAGCATATGCGCAATAACACTCTGTAACATGGGCTGACCTAAACGTTTTACACAGGGTGTGATGACAAATGGTTCTGCTCTGCGAATGGCAGGGCATGGAATGTGGACATGTGATAAAGACGGTTGCACAGGTGATGACAAAACCAGAAATGCAGTTATTTTCCCATATTTACCAACAGGGGTTGATGTACAACTTGCACTAGACATACTGTATTGACCACCACCACCACCAAAACTGCTACTCTCGCCACCACCGGACAAGACTTCAAAATCATTCTGTTCTTCCACCTCATCATGCCTGTAATAATCCTCTACTGTTATTTGATCACTACCACAAGCATTTTATTTTCTACTTGATGCTACAGTCATGGAAGGGGATAACAGGCTCGTTATGGTTGATGACGAGGGTGAACGCCCCACTGTGATATAGGTATTGGCTGCCATCTTGTGCTGAGTCCACAGTACCATGTGCCTTTTCTTAAGATGTGTAAGCTGTCCCCCTGTGCCCAGATGGCTCCCCTTTCTAAAGCAACTCATACACACATGGCAAACCTGGCAGATTGCAACTGACTCATCATTTGCATCTTCCACAAAAAAATCCCAAACGAGGGATCTTGATGCTCTAGTTTTAACATGTCTCCTCTGTTGTTGCTTATTGGACTCCATTTTTTAAGCCATGAAGTGGGGGGTGTGCTACAAGATTTTTCAGGCAGGACACACTTGGACTGCAACTGACCACCATGACTACCTATCATTATTACTGGGTCATCATCATCAACTGAAACTGGTAAATCAAAACTTTTTATGGGAGGGGGGATGCAAACAGACCCAGTCACAGCCACCTTGAGTTTCTTTTTCTCCGGTTCCCAACAGGGGTCACTGACATCATCATATTCATCAACATCATCCACATCTTCTGCTTGGATGTTGGCATATGGACTGTATGTTACAACCATGGCAACATCATCATCATCATCAGCACCACCATCACCTGAAATTTTTTCTCTACACTGTGAAATACTGCATGGCAAATGAATGACCTGAACCATGATGGAAGAAATGTCACTTTGTGTGCTATCGTTGACATGACGATCAGAATCCTCATGTTCATTTACTGGGATGTTACTGGGGAGTATGACATAATCTACACTGTCAGTCACTGCCACTGCTTCACACTCCATTATATTTTTGGACATGGTAAACTGGTCAGAACTGGAACTTGAGGCAGCAATACTCATACCACCACCAGCAACTGCACAAACACCACCAGCTGGGACAACATCATCTCCTCCAACTGTAAGTGAAGTTACTGATCGCACTGTAAAAAAACACTGGAGGAGAAATACCTTTCCTCACATCAGCAATGCTCTTCTGCTACTACGTACTACTACCACACCCACAGACAATCTTACCACTAGCAGCAGTGCCATGGAGAGAAACAGCTTTGCCTGCACATCTCTTTGTGGGCATTTTGGGGGATCAACAGGAATATTCTAAACAAATTCAGATTTTGGAACATTCACACTGGGTGGGGGCCGGCAGGGGAGTGACCCTGGATGTGAAGCCAAAAAATAACTGTGGCTTCAACAACAGATACAGATGCAAAGTCACAACAAGTTCAGCAACACCTTAACTAACCAGTGGTGTTCTCAAATCACAAACAATCCAATGTGGAAAAGAATACCTTTTGCTGGTGTCGGGGGGGGGGGCACTGACTGTAGATTACTGCGGTGCAAAACCAAGACAAGATACAACAATGGCAGTACAAAATCACATAGCTGCAGTGGATTGCAGATTCACACTGCTGCACCTGCAATTACACTGTGGCACAATAAAAGGTGCATTATATAATGTCACGTCATGCACCGCACACACATTCACACACACACACAGAATTTGTCTACAAGTAATGCATACGAAATTTAAAACTTCAGTAATATACAACATATTTTATACAACCTCAATGCTGCACCGGGTCCCTCCAGACCACAACACACACAGCAAAAAAATGTCAACAATTACTGAAAATATTACAGTGTGTACATTAACACAATCAGTTATACAGTAAAATATAACCAAAAAACAAAGAACTCCCTATTTCTCCAACTTAAATCTACCTACACCAGATATGCCACTCCCCCAAAGCACACTTCCACTGTCTATCAGTACACAGACTGAATGCTGTACAGTAACATTCAAAATCCACACACAAACAATAAACGTTTGATGATATGAGCACAGGAGGGTTTCCTACAATTGATGAACTAAAGTTTCAGCAAAAAAATGATGTAAAAATACTTTTTTAACACCTTTTAGAAGGTTTGAACCACAGAGAGCTCTCAGAGCAGACTGTATCCTATAGCTTCCTACACACTACCCCAACCTGAGGCTGTGCAGAACAATCTAGAGCCCATGTGACTTGAAATTCCATGAATCACTGTAAAATTTGCCTTTGGAGCTTTAAAACAAGGTGAAGTGAGGTGTGGAGTAGCAGTTTGTGAAGATGGAGTAATGCAAAGTCATTGTCTTCAATGGACTTCACATTACCTATTATAATGCGAAGTACTCTGTTTCACGTTGTGGAGCACTCCGCGAATCTGTCTTCACTCCGTGAATTACTCCATGGAGCGAAATAAGGCCACTTTGCCCATCCCTAGTAGAGAGATTGCTAGACTCCAGGCCTAGTTGGCTAGGTTTCTGGGTGCCTCCATCCCCAGCCAAGGTCCTCCAAGTCTGTCGCCATGATCTCAAAGAATTCCAATGACGAGGAGTGGCTGGACCATGGTGAGCTCAGAAATGGTGAGAATGGTGGGTCAGAGACACATCCCCTACATGGTATCACTACAAAATTCATATGCCCCTCTGGCAGGGTGGGACTGTCCCATGGAGGCACCTGCAGTAGTGACCAAGGAGGATTTGGAGGTTCTCCAAAGTGGAGACCCCAGGGTGCTTGGTAGAGGACATCAGAGGAGGAGGAGGAGGAGGAAACAATTCCTAGAGGGGGACACAGTTGTTAGGTGGATAGATTTGGGCACAGAAAGGGAGTGGGAAGGGAGAGGAAGGTTAGGTGCCTACCCGGCCCAGTGCTGGGAGTTATGGGGAGCAGATTCTGAGGATCGCTAGGGAAGCTGGACAGGAGGGAAAGCTGGATGTCATGTTCAACTCGGGACCAATGACCTGGCTAGGGATGAGACTAGCATAGTGCAGGAAGCATAGTGCAGGAAGAGTTCAGAGAGTTGAGAGGTGTCTTAGGCAGATAGCAGACTCAGTGGCCTTTTCTGAGGTGCTACTTGTCAATGACAGGGGACAGGATAGAGTACTCCATTCCAGGAGCTTCAACAATGGTTAAAGGAATGCTGCAGAGAGGAGAGGTTCAGCTACATTGGGGATTGGGATCCCACTTGGAGGGATAGCATTCCACAGGGGAAATGGCCTGCATCCATCTGGGAGAGGAACCACAGCCCTCAATGAACAGTTTAAATGTTACATTGATGGTCATTTAAACTAGCCAAGGGGGGGTGGCAGAAAGAAACGGGGAGACATAAACTGTCCCCCCACAACTGAACTAGACAGTAGAGAGAGACCTAAGGGAAAGAAATCCCCAAGGGTACCCCAAAAAATAGGAAATAAAGTGGTAGAAGTGAAGAAAGATGGGACTGAGAGCAGAGCAGATAAGGAGAGAAGGCAAAAGTTGGCAGGGGATGATGACAAACAGGGTGGTAGCACATTCTGGAAAGCCATGTGTGCAAACGCTCGATGTCCAGGAAAAAAAATCCCAGACCTAGAGGACATCATGGTAGAGGCTAACCTGGACATTGTTGTCATTACCAAGTCATGTTGCAATGAGAACCATTACTGGGATACAGTCATACCAGGCTACACTGTTCAAAAAGGACAGGGTGTGACTGAAAGGGGGAGGAGTGGCTCTTTATGTGAGGGATAGCGTAAATGCTACTGAGTTACAGGGAAATCAGGAAGGGGTGGAGGTAATGTAGGTCAACCTAGAAACAGGGAAGGGAGCCACTATTCACACGGGCATGATCTTCAGACCTGCAACATGGGGTGGGGGGAGTTTGATAAGGTTTAAGTGGAAGCCATCCAAAAGATGGCAAACAGGGGAGAGGTGCTGCTGGCGGGGGACTTCAGTCTGTCAGGTGTAGATTGAAGCATCCTAGCTGCAGCTTCAGCTAGGAGCAGTGACATCCTGAACTCCCTGCAGGTGGCATTCCTCAGGCTCATGCCTCTCAACTGTCCCTGATTTTCAGTGATGCCCCTGATTTTTCCTCAGAGTTTTATTCTCTCCCTCCTAAAAAAATTTTATGTGACTTAACAATGGGATTGTACGCACAACATAATGCCAGCCATTAAGGTTGCAGACTTGTTCTTCTTTAGCTAGAAAGGGATCGAGGGGAGTATGAGCTGATGGCTAGAAGGGCCACTAGGGTGGTGAGGGTGGCTAAGGCAAGGAAGGAGCAGAACCTGGCCAGGGAAATTAGGAGAAGGAACAAGGGGTTCTTTAGATACATTGGGAAAAAATAAAGGGTGAAGGGGCAGATTAGCATGATTAAATCAGGGAGAGATGGGCTCAAGACCGGGAGCAGGCTGAGGTACTAAATGAGTACTTCCTCAGTTTTCACCAAGGAAAATGGGAGTGCTGCATCATACATGGGAGGAGACAGAGATACTGAGGAGGGGGACCCTTACCGATCGAGGGTCTGGGGAGAGGGGAGGCATCACTGGCAGGAGGGGGAGGGCTAAGCAGGAGAAGAGGTGCTGGAAGTGAAATCACAGCAAGAGAGTGGGGAAGCTCTCAGCTCCCTTAAGACGGAGAAAGCACCGGGGCCGGATAAATTACATCCCAGAGTGCTGAAGGAACTTGCGGATATCCTGGCGAAACCCCTGGCGGAGCTTTTCACCATCTCTCTGAGGACAGAGTGGGTGCCCCAGGACTGGAAGGTGGCACATATAGTGCCTATCCACAAGGGGGGATCAAGGGAGGTGGCAGGGAACTACAGGCCTGTCAGCCTGACATCGGTGGTGGGCAAGGTGATGGAGGGCATTGTCAAGGAGAGGCTAGGGGGGACCTGGAAAAGTCAGGGTGCCTGGACGATAGACAGCATGGATTTGTCCTGTGGAAATTGTGTCAGACAAACCTTGTGGAGTTCTATGACTGGGTGACGAGTGCCTTGGACCTGGGTAGACCAGTGGACGTCCTCTTTCTAGACTTCAGCTAGGCATTTGACTCTGTTCCTCACGTGGGCCTGTTGGATAAGCTGGGAGAAATGGGGGTGGGGAACCAGATGATCAGATGGATAGGCAATTGGCTCCAGTACCAGACCCAGAGGGTTGTAGTTGGCGGGATAGTCTCATCCCCAAAGAAGGTCATTAGTGGGGTCCCACAGAGATCAGTCCTTGGGCCCCTCCTGTTCAACGCCTACGTCTCTGACATACGGGCAGGAATCAGGAGTGAGATGAGTCTCTTTGCGGATGACTCAAAACTGGGGGTGGTGGTGGATGGGGAGATGGGGAGGGTGGCCCTACAGGGGGACCTGGAGGCTCTGGAAAGATGGTCTAGAAAGTGGAAGCTGAGGTTCAATGTGGAAATGCAAGGTACTCCACCTGGGGGCCAGAAACCCGGCCAAGTGTACACCCTTGGGGGATGCTACAAGTCTCGATGGCTGAGAGGGACCTGGGGTGGTGGTGGATGTCAAGATGAACAACTCAGAGACTTGTAGGAGGGCACCACCCAAGGCCAACAGGATGCTGGGATGCATCGCTAGGGGGATCACTTCCAGAAGGAGGGAAGTGATACTCCCTCTGAATAACTGCTTGGTGAGGCCACACCTTGAGTACTGCATGCAGTTTTGGAGGCCACACTTAAAGAGGGACATTAAACTTCTGGAGAGGGTCCAAAGGAGGGCAACCAAAATGATTTGGGGCTTGGGGGACAGGACCTATGAGGAGAGGCTCGAAGAGCTAAATATGTACACATTGGAAGAGAGAAGGGACCGGGGGGACATGATAGAGGTCTTCAAGTACATGAAGAGGGTAAATAGGGGAGGAACAGTCAGGGTGCTTCGAAGGAAGGAGGAGGGGGCCACTAGAGGGCATGGGTGGAAGCTGGAGGGGGGAAGATTCAGGGGAGAAAGGAGGAGGTGCTACTTCACTGAGAGGGTGGTGGAGCCATGGAATGCACTGCTTAGGGGGCTCATGGAGGCAGAGACGGTGGAGGGGTTCAAGAGGGGCTGGGACAGGTACAGGGGAAGGGTTCTGGAAGCAAAATCCAATGCAGCAAGATTATCCGGAACTGGGAAGGAAGAAGCCAGAGAAGGCGAGGGAGGCAGCAAGGTCAGCACCCAGGGTGGGGGCTGACCAATCGAGCAGACTCGAAAGACCGTTAGGCCTATTCTGCTGGCATTTTAGTATGTTAGTATGTAATTAATTTTACACTAAGCCCCTTATTCTACCAGCTTCCCAAGAGAATATTACCAATTTTGAAGATGTAGCCATGATTTTGGCCCTTTGTCCTTGATTCTTTTAAGTCTTGTCCCTGATTTATGAAGCAAGGATTTCAAAGGTATACTCAGGCAACTAGTAAAAGAACTCACTTGTGAGGGGGCAGTACTGGACCTCGTGCGCACCAGTGGGGACAGGGTTAAGGACATCACAGTGGGTGGCCACCAGGGGACCAGTTATCACTGCACAGTGTGGTTCATTGTAAGTACTAAGGCAGGATTGAACCACACAAAGGCGAGGGTCATGGACTTCAGGAGAGCTAATTTTAAAAAGGTAGGGGAATGCCTCAGGGGTGCCCTGGTTGGGAGGGGGTACTTGATGGGAGTGGAGGAATAGTAGGCAAATCTAAAAGGAGTGATAGGGAAAGCAACAAACCTTTGCATCAGACAAGTGAGCAAAAGCAGGAGGAAAAAAGAGACTGCTATGGTTTTCAAAGGAGGTAACTGGGAAGGTAAGGGCAAAACAGTTAACATTCAGAAGGTATAAGGAGACACAGAGAGAAGAAGATAGAGAGGTGTGTCAGGAGAAATAGAAGGACACAATGAAAGCAATTAGGAGTGCAAAGGTGCAGACGGAGGAGAAAATAGTCTAGGCAGTGCAGAAAGGAGAAAATGCATTTTTCAGATATTTAAGAGAAAAGAGAAAAAGCAGGGGAGGGACAGTAAGGCTTAGGAAGTAAGGAGGGGAGAGTGTGTAGATGGGGACCAGGAAAAAGTGGACATCTTGAACAAGTACTTTTGTTCAATGTTCACAGAGGAAGAGGAAAGGGAAGGAGACAGGCCACAGATAAAGGCAAGGAGGATTGAAGGAAAGGAGGTAGACACTAGTCCATTTACAGAGGAAAGATGTGTGGCAACTAAGGTTTAACACTAAGAAATGCAAAATCATGCACATGGGGAGCAGGAACCCTGGAGTAAGCTACAGGTTGGGGGAGAGCTGTTGGCAGTTACTAAGGAAGAGAGGGACTTGGGATCATAATCACAGATAAACTGAAGGCCACAAAGCAGATGACCAAGGTGGTGGGGAAGGCCACTGGGATGGTGGGGTGCATTGGAAGGGGAATCACAAGCAGAAGCAGGGAGCTGATAGTTCCATTGTATAGAATCCTGGTGAGGCCTCACCTTGAGTAACGTGTCCAGTTCTGGAGGCCACACCTTTGTAAGGACATTGACAAAATAGTGATGGTGCAGAGGAGGGTGACCAAAATGGTCAAGGGTCTACATCACAAGCCTTACAAGAAAAGAGTCAGAGAACTCAATTTGTACACACTGGAGCAACGGTGGGAAAGAGGTGACATGATAGAAATGTTCAAATATCTCAAGAGCATGAACAAGGTGGAAGGGGACAACAAATTCCAGTTTAAAAGTAGTGCCAGAACAAGAGGGCATGATATGAGACTGATGGTGGGCATATAAGGAGTAATGTCAAAAAGTTATTTTTTACAGAGAGGATGGTGAATGCATGGAATAGTCTGCCCCAGGAAGTGGAGGCCACCCGTACGGTGGCAGGCTTCAAACATACACGGGACAGGAATAAAGGAATATTAGAGATGGGAAGAAAAAGCTAAAGCCAGTGACCAGATAGGGTCACGGGCCGCTTTGTCAGGTAGCATAAACGGGCAGACTGGATGGGCCTGGAAGCTCTTATCTGCCAACAGTATCTATGTACCTATGTATCTATGAAAGGTTTCCTGAGGGAACTAGCAAATCTGAAAGTGGACAAGGCAATGGGGCCAGATGGGATGCATCCTGTGATACTGAGGAAGCTCAGTGAGTTATTGGCAGCATCTCTGATGGCCTTGTTCTACCACTCACTGGAGGTGGGAGTTGTTTGGAGGACTGAAGGAGGGCAGATTTAGCCTCACTTCACAAAACTGGAAGCAAAGAGGAGGCTGGCAACTATAGGCTAGTCAGTCTGACTTCAGTGGTGGGGAAAGTAATGGAATCACCACTGAAGGAGAAGATTGTGGAATATCTGGAATCCAGTGTCTTCAGCACCAAAGGCAGCATGAATTCACTGGGAGGAAGTCATGCCAAAACAGATCTGATAGACTTCTTTGACTGGGTGGCCAGGAAATTGGATCAAGGTGGAGCGGTGGATGTGGCCTACCTAGATTTCAGTAAGGCATTCGACACTGTTCCATATAGGAGGCTCATAAACAAGATGGGAATCCTAGGAGTGGGTTCTAAGGTGATAAACTGAGTAACAAATTTGTTGAGAGACAGGAGACAGAGGGTGGTGGTAAATGGAGTTCACTCTGAGGAAGGGAGGGTGACAAGTGGGGTGCCACATCGATTAGTATTGGGACCAGTCCTCTTCATTATCTTTATTAGCCACATTGCAGAGTGGCTAGAAGGGAAGATATGCCTCTTTGCAGATGACACTAAAATCTGTAATAGGGTAGGCACTCCGGGGCGGGTAGAAAAATGAATATTGATCTAGGAAAGTTACAGCAATGGTCAAGGGTGTGGCAGCTAGATTGCAATGCAAAGAAGCACAAAATCATGCACTTGGGGCACAAAAATCCTGTGGCAGAGTACAAAAAGGGGGTGGGGGTAGTATTAACCATGACCAGGCAGGAAAGGGACCTGGGATTAATCATATCTGGTGACCTAAAGGTAGCCAGACAATGTGACAATGCAGTGGGGAGAGCTAGTGGGATGCTAAGGCGCATAGGGAAGGTTATCACCAGCAGAAAGAGGGAGGGGTTGCTGCTGCTGAATAGATCACTGGTGAGACCTTACCTAGAGTACTGTGTCCAGTTCTGCAGACCACATCTTTGGAAGGACATAGAGAGGGTAGAGGCAGTCCAGATGAGGGCAACCAAAATGGTGCAGGATCTGCATCACACGCCCTATGAGGTGAGACTGAGGGACCTCAATATGTACATCCTGGATGAAAGGAGGGGTGGGGGATATGACAGAAACATTCAGATACCTCACTGGTATAAATAAAGTTCAAGATGGATGCATTTTTCAGAAAAAAAGATGCTCAGAAATAAAGGGACATGATGTGAACCTGGAAGGATGGAGACTCAATGGAGATGTGAGGAAGTACTACACAGAACGAGTGGTGGATAACTGGAACAGCCTCCCAGTGGAGGTGGTGGGGGTTAAAATGATAACGGGCTTCAAGAATGCATGGGATAGGCATAAGGGATCCTTAGAGGTAATGAAAGGGGGATAGAGCCAGAGATCAAGTAGGGTCTGCAGCAGAGTTATAGTAGCTAGGGAAAATGGGCAGACTAGGTGGGCCAAGCAGTCCTTATCTGCCATCAATATCTATGTTTCTATGTAAAAAAAAAAAGTATTAGGAAGCACTCTCTGTTGTGCCAGACTTTAACCCCGTGGGTAGTGCTTTGTGATCACAGGCCAATCAGCTGAATTTGGTGGCAAGCTCAGTGAGCCAGCTGGATGGAGCGAGGGTGGGGTGATGGTTCCATTATGGGATTACGCCCCCCCCCAGGGAAACAAAGGTGCAAGGTCTTCCACATGGTCCTAGATACCATATAATGAAGATATCTCTTCTCTTGGCATTGGGCCCTGCACCTCTTCACCTGGGGGTGGCAGAGGGCCCTTTGCATTGGTTGAGAGTTGGAATATTTGCCCTGTGTTCCTGCAACCAAGACTATAACCACCCATGATTATTCAGTTAAAGTGAGCAGTGGGGTTTTGGGTGACTTGTTTTCTTCATTGCATATCTGGAGTTAACAGACTTTTTCTGACAACTGTTTAGACTGAGGTTGTGACAGATTAAAATGTTATGGCAAGTCAAGTTGTTCTGATATTGCTGGCAACTGTTGCACTAGGCACTGAGTTTTTGAAACATTTTCACATTTGCTTCTCCTACTCTAAATATCTCTCCCCTAACCTATACCCTGCACCCTTGAGGGCTTCCTTCCCCAATTTTGAAGACCATGATTTTGAGGTGCCCCCTCCATTCTTGCAGATGGCATATATGAGTATGACCATCCATGTATGCACTGAGTGATCCTTCTACCCCAACCATCTTGTTTACAATACAGCAGGATACCGTGAGTCCCCCCTCCCCCCCATTTTTCCCACTGTATTATTACTCCTCCGTTCCCAGCCTACAACAGTTGCAATGTTTTTACCCACTTCTCCTTTACTCCATATTAGCCCCTGCTGCACCCCTCAGAAATGCCACAACTATTCGGTTGGATTTGTAGTGTTTTAATCTGGGGTGAGATTTGATAGAGGAGGATATGATGGCTTGCTAGATATTAATTTTCTTTCTGTAGATTGAACATTTGTGGGTAGGCACCAGAGTGTTCTGTTCTTTTCCTTCCCTCGTCCTCCACCATATGCATCTATAAACTTCCTGTCACAATGCCAATACCAACACCCTTTCCCTGTTCCCCATTTCACTTTAACCACCAGACACGGAGACACTCAGGACCACCCTCTGTACATGTTTTTTTTATTTTCTCGTAATAACTATGTGGCAGTCTTTGTCTCCTTTCTATTCACTACAATAAGGCTTGGTGCAGAAGGCTTGTGTTTCCTGCTGCCTTCCCTTCTTAGTACCTCAGTTGGTTGGGCACAGAGTCATTTAGATCCTGCTTCAAAAAACAACAGTGGGCTTACACGTCCCTGATTTTCCAGGGTATTGGAGTGTTTTTTTATGTTTGTTTTTTTGTTAAGGCCCAGCAGCCTGTTTTTCTGGTTCTTCACTATTGGCTTGCAGCTGGCTGTCATCATGCACTACTGTTCATATAGGCCACAGCCTGTATTTGTTGTCTGTTAGTTGATATGGTATTAATAAGTTCTGGATTCACTAGAGTAAGTGCCCCCAGTTTTCCTTTTTTGTTTTATAAATTGTGCGAGGCAGTGACAAATTTACATGGGCATCCCCTCCTAAGATTCCTCCCCATAATACACACCTTAGTGGAGCCATTAGAACCCCCTTAAAGCAACTCACAGTTCCTCACAAAATGTAAGGACAGGGACCGTGCTCCCCTGTAAGGCTGCTGTCCTGGAATGTGAAGGGTCTTAACCACCTGGTTAAGTGCACAAAAGTACTTCAGCACCCAAAGTCACTCAGTGCAGATATTGCACTTCTCCAGGAAATGCACCTCACAGGGAAGACAGCCAACTGGGTTTGGAAGGTTGTGGGTGGGACAGTTAGCTCATAGCTCCTTATCTAGCAAATTAAGAGAAGTTATGATTATGGTACACCATGCTCCTAACTGGTCCATTGACAAGACAGTTTCTGACTCTCAGGGTAGGTAGATTCTAGCAAAATTGGTTTATCCCAGGGGTCAGGTAATGATGGCCTTGATTGATGTCCCCAGCATGGACAGTCCTGACTTTTTCTTAACCTCAGTCAAGCTTTATTTGACTTTCAAGGTAACAGCTGGCTCTCTTGTTTAATTAGAGGTGACATTAACCTTGTTCCTGACCTTTTCCTTAACAGGCTCAGGTATTCCCCAGATCCTCACACCATATCAAGAACAGTTCTCCAGGATCTAATAGAGGAATGGGGATTCATAGATGTGTGACACAGAGATAAAACTACAGGTTGAAATTATTGCTTTTACTCTGGGGTGTATGATGCCCCTAGCCAAACTGATTTTGGGTTGACAGTTGTGTTGCCTTCTCCTGGGACTTCATCTTCCCACATAGATCACATACTTGTATCCAACCATGCCCTTGTAGTTAAATGCTTCCAGCCACCAGGCACCAAATCTAGCTTCCCTTGATGGAAATGCATTCCAGTTTTAATGGAAGATTCCAAGTTTAAGCAATGAATTCAGAAGGAGGCAGCCTTCTATTTTTCTACTGATGATACTGATGCGGTAGGTAAAGGCACCCTTTGGGAAGCCTTTAGGGCTTTCCTCCATGGATGTATCATGGCATATATTTCTAGGCAAATAGCTGAAAGGACAACAGTGCTCGATGCCTTTAAAAAGACATTATCCAAGCTGGAGGAGCAACTTAAAAATAATAACTCCCCCTGTCTCCCCTTATAGCCGAAATCATTGGTCTCAATACAAGATCAACATCATTCTCCACAGACAGGCAGAATGGCATCCTTTATGGACTAAACACCACTTTTGGGAGTCTTGTAAAAAAGGAGGCAAACTCCTTCCATATCAGCTTCGCAAGCAAGAGACAAATTCCAACATTTCTGCCTTTTGTAAGCCAGATGGCTCAGTGTCTACTAAACCATTGGACATCAATTATACAGTGTGGCAATTTTATGAACAGTTATATAACTTGAAAACTGCCAGAAGTGTTCCAGACAAACTTCGCTCCTTTCTTGGTGATATTCCTATTCCTCAACTCTCTACTCAGCTCAGCGAGGAGCTTGACCAAACCTTTATGGAATCTAAACTCCTTGCAGTACTTCTGTAGCTAGCTCATGGGAAGGCATCATTTTACTATTGATCTTTACCAACTAATGCCAGGTACCTTTATCTCAGCATTGTTAGCTGCCCTAAATGAAGACCACAATCAGGGCCACCTCCCTCCAACTTTAGGTGAAGCCATTATAACTTTACTTCCTAAGCAATCCAATGATTCATTAAATTGTGTAAATGATCACCCCATATCTTTTATTTCCACAGATACACAGATACTACAGTCTTAGTTAAGGCTTTAGCTACCAGACTGAAGAATGCCCTTCCCTCTGTCATCCACCCATACCGAGCTGGGTTTTGGAAAGGTAAATCTAGATCAGACCACCTCTGGACACTTCTAAACTTTGATATATTTGTCCAGATGGCCTCTACCCCCATGGCAGCACTTGCTGTTGATTTTTGCAAAGCCTTTGATTCAGTAGAGTGGGGCTATCTTTATAAAATTCTAGAGATATATAGCTTCAGCACATATTTGTGGAGATGGGTGCATACATTGTATAATGCTCCCTCAGTGGTAATTCTTACCAATTGACTAATCTCCCTATCTTTTACTCTGCAATGGGATACCTGTTAAGGATGGCCTTTCTCTCCCCCCTCCTGTTTTTACTAGCATTAGACCCTTTATCCAGAACGCTCCTAGTGACTCCAACTATTCATGGCATCACTGTAAACAGTTCCCACTGTCTTGTTCACACTTATGGGGACGACTTGTAATTGACCTTGGACACTCCAGTGGTGTCACTCCCTACATCCCTGAAAATCTTGTCAGACTTTGTGACCTTATCAGGTCTGTTAATCTTGTCAAAACTACCAGATACCCTTTGAATGATCACTGTGATGGCAGCTGTTGTGCTAACTTGCAGATCTTGTGGGAAGAGCATTCTTTAAAGTATTTGGGGATCTGGATAACCTCTAAATGTGAAGATCTGATTGCAGTGAACTTTCCACCTGCTCACTGCATCAGATCACCACCTATGCTGCTGATACATGCTCAGTCTTATTCTTATGAGGAACATAGAGGCTATTTGTATGCTTGCCCTACCTAAATTGTCTTACCTCTTCATCAACCTTTTGCTTTCCATACCTAACAAAATATTCCTTAAGACAGAACATCTTTCAAGCCACTATCTCTGGGAAGGCAGACCTACCCCGTCTCAGTACGGCAAAGCTCAAGGCTCATTGGCATAACAGTCGTTTGGGTCTCTCTCCTAGTTTGAAGGCTATGCTCTAGTGTATTGTATGGTGAAAGCTTATAGATGGCTTATTCCCCTTTCCCCATCTTCACCACAGTGGGTAAGGCTTGAAATACATGCTGCAGTGGTTCCCTGCCTGATTATTGACTGGGGCATAAACCCCCCAAAGCAGTCTTGGCAGACACTATTTTCCTGGACGCATTGCAAGCCTGGGATAAATGTATGTCTCTCTCAGCAATCGCTAGGACCTCTAGAATACCTCCTAAACAGTTCACTTATCAATGGAGCAACCCAAACATTCTAAATGGTAGTAAGCCAGTTTGGTGGCCTACCTGGGTGGAGAAAGGTATACACACAATTGCTAATCGTTCAACCCTGCACTATAACATTTATTTATTTATTTATTTATTTTAGTTTTTGTTGACCAGGTAAGTGCACTAGACAAATCCTGCCTATTTTCAGGCACGACCTGGGGGAGGAGGGATACAGATGAATGCTAACTGACCTTGAACCTGATTAAGCTGTTGGTGGTATTTATAGTGAACATGCTTCTGTCCTTCCAGCAATCACAAACCAAAACAGGCCTGCTGCACACTGATTTTTGGCAATACTTACAAATTCTGGTGGCCATTCAGGCCTTCAAAAAAACACTTCCCCCCACAATCCCCTTGGTCGCAGCTATGCAAACTCACAGCCTCCTCAAACTCTAGGGAGTAGACTGGCAGAACCTATGTCACTATTCAGGACACCCACTCAGACATCCTTAAATCAGGCAAAGAGGTGTGGGAATGGGAATTAGGACACCCAATACACTCCTCGCAATGGACTGAAGGACTCCTTTGGCACATGTGGCACTTAAAGATGTCAAGAGTCATCTAATCCAACTTAAAATCCTTCATTGATGGTATAAAACTCCTCAAGTTTTAAAATCATTTACCTTAATGCCACAATCTGCATGTTTGAGATGTTCCCAGTCAGATGTGGGACACATATTTTGTAGCTACCCTAAACTCACCAAATGGTGCCAGACTGTGCTGACCAACTGGGCTAGAATCCTTAACATGACAATTCCAAATTCTTCCTAGATGAGTATCCTGTGCATTCCAGCCCAACTCTCCACACTGTCTAATCCCTTGCAATATTGGTTCCTTACCAACCTAATGGAGGCAAAAAGACTTTTCCTAACATCTTGGTACCACTCGTCCATCCCTTTGCTACTCTCTGAGCATTTAGCCTTATCTAAATTGATCCTTTTTAAAAGACTATCCTTAACCACTGCTGGCAAATTGGATATATATCATAAGAAATGGGACCGCTTTCTTAATTTTCATCTTTGTTCAGCTCTCCCTTCTCAGCCCTGTAATCTTCCCTGAATTTGTTGTACATTTATACAACATCACATTGCAGTCCTTCATGGCTTCACTGACCCTGAGATTATATAGTACCTTTCTCTATGTATGTACAGTTTTCCCCATTTTATTTGTATACAGCTAACCACACTTAACTAGTCCAGTGTATGCACTGATCTCTTGGCACAGTCTCCAGTGATGGTTTTATGATGTTTTATGCTTCTTCTATGACTTGCATTTGAGCATTCTCCTCTGTTGTCACTGTTTTTAAATATTGTATTATGTTTTGTGCTTATGTTTCTTCTAATTTATATTCTTACAATCTTTAATAAAAAAGTTCATGTTATAAAAAAAACAAACAAAATACAAATGTTTCCAGATGACACAAATGCAGCAAAAATGATGTGCTACATTTGTGGATTTGTATCTGTGGCTGCATAAGCACATGCTGCATGGGGCCTGTTCTTCTGCAGCTATACCTGTGTATACAGTATGTCATTCCATGTGCATCAGAATGTGTGGCTGCAGAAAAGCAGGCCCCATGAGGGCTAGTCCTTCTGTAGACAAAAGGCCCCATGGGGCTTGAACATCTGCAGTCAGAGATACTGGGGTGCCATCTAGGATGCAACACATTAATGCTGATGTATGTCTCAAAAATGCCTCAATATGCTGCAGGGAACAGTGTAATTCAATGGCAACTAAGGTATTTTTTATAGCAGTATTTTGTGACATGTCATTTACTGTAAATTACTACATTGCATCATGGATGGCTCTGCAGTGGTCACGCAAGCTGTAAGAGGTACCTTGTTAGATAGTATGATCTGTTGGTGCATTTTTGTCTATATGCAGCTGAATATCTGAAAAACTGCTACCCCCTTGAAGAATTTCTAGACCCACTGCTGAAACCATTACGCCCACATTGTGATGGTAGTTCTAAAGCCAGAAGGTGGTGTGTATGTCTTACACCTATGGCTAAAGAGGTGCCGGCCCCTCAGAGGTTTGCACTTTTTCAGACACAAGTAGTGCTGCATTTTTAATATTATGGATTTTGTGGTGCCTGCACTTCTACAGCCAGAGGTCAATGTATATATCTTACACCTATGGCTGCAGAACTGTAGGACCATCAAGTTTGTGTACAGTGTGTCTTACAGTGTGCAAGAGTACCTGAGGCTACAGAAGCACTGCCCCCATAGGGGTGTGCAAATAAATGTTTGTAATTTGGGTATCGTGGATTTGTATCTGTGGCTGCAGGGACATGGCTTCTTCACACAGAAGCAGTGTTGTGATTTGAGTATTGTGGATTTGATCTATAGTGGCAAGTGAGTGTATATGTCTTGCAGTGTGCATGCCGCAGGTACAACTCCATGAAGGCAGCACAGCAGTGCTACTGCATTTGTGTCATCTGGAAGCAGTTATATGTTGTTTGTCTTACCTGATGATGACTGTCTGTGGTTCCTTGTGTGGTGTTGTCCTTTTGCTGCTTTGGGTGGGGATTAGGGATGTAAACCCTAATGCCACATTTCCCTATTTTTGTTGTGCTATGTGCTGAACCAAAAAAGGTGCATTAATGGATTTTTTTTACAAAGAACATACATATATATATATATATATATATATATATACTGTATTATATATATATATGTATATACATTTATGGCAAAAAAAACTGCATTAATGCACCAATTAAAACTACATTAATGTACCAGTTACAGTTCTCCTATGGCAGGATTTAATCACAAAAAGAAACAGTGGCTTAGACATGGAAGCAGCACCAGCCAATGAGGACTAATTTGACTAAGTTTAAAAGTTCAAAAGAAAATGTTTAAATGCTTACTTGTTCATAAGATATCTTTCCACTGTGTAATAAAGGCTTAGGATAGTAAGAGACACAGCACAATTGCTAGTGCATAGTTGTTAGTCTATTTTCTAAGATATTGCCATGATACTAATGTTGTTTTGGATACCATGCGGGGCACATAATGAGCAGCTGGCCGGAAACAAAAAATACACTTCTCAGTCACACATTTTGGATTTTGGGGGGGGAATTACCTTTTTATGGATTGATTCATTTTTATGTTTGTTTGTGCGCATGCGCAAGAAACATGATGCGGCAGCTTCGGAGAGAAGCGGGTTGTGGAGGTGCGGTACTTTGGCCACCAATGCTGCCACTGCATTTGCCAGCATGTCCTTCTTTATCCAATGTGGTGGCACCCTGCTGATGATCATAGTTCAGCAACCAGTGCCACCAACTTGAAAGAAATTGGCTGCTACAATGAGGGAGTGCTCTGTCATTGAAGGGCATGCTTGGAAGACATTGGCTGCTGCAATGAAGGAGCACCCCATCATTGCGGGGCATGCCTTGCCTGCCAAAACATTTCTGTTCACCCCACTCCCTCCATGCCAGCACCAGGAGTACAAGTAAACCCCCCCATTCCCATCTAGGCACCAGCAGTGTAGGTAAACCCTCCCATTGCGTGCTGTCCGCCTCACTCCAGGCAACCATAGTTCAAGTAAACCCTCCCGCTCCCTCCCACTACATGCTGTCCGCCCTGCTCCTGGCAACCAGAGTTCAAGTAGACCCTCCCTCTCCCTCCCACTACATGCTGTCTGCCCCACTCCCTCCATTCCCCATCCCAGCAATCTGAGTTCAAATAAACCCTCCCGCTCCCTTCCACTGCATGTTGTCTGTCCCACTTCTTCCATTCCCCATCCCAGTCCCAGCACCCAGAGTTCCTGTAAACCCTCCCACTCCCTCCCAATGCGTGCTATCCACCCCGTTCCCTCTGTTCCCAGTCCCAGTCCAGGCAACTGGCATTCAGGTAAACTCTCCCACTCCCTCCCACTCTGTGCTGTCCACCCCGCTCCCTCCATTCACCGTCCCAGCAACTGGCATTCAAGTAAACCCTCCTGCTCCCTCCCACTATGTGCTGTCCACCCTTCTCCCTCCATTCCCCGTCTCAGCAACTGGTGTTCAAGAAAACCCTCCCACTCCCTCCCACTGTGTGCTGTCCGTCCCACTCCCTCTGTTCCCCATCCCAGTCCAGGCAACCGGTATTCAAGTAAACCCTCCCACACCCTCCCAGTGTCTGCTGTCTGCCCCGCTCCCTCCGTTCCCCATCCCAGCAACTGACATTTAAGTAAACCCTCCCACTCCCTCCCACTACATGTTGTCTGTCCTGTTCCTTCCATTCCCCATCCCAGTCCCGGCAACTGGAGTTCAAATAAATCCTCCTGCTCCCTCCTGTGTGCTATCCTCCCCCTCCATTCTCTGTCCAGGCAATTGGAGTTCAGGTAAACTATTTGTGGCCGAAAACCATTATTATCTTTTTATCTGTGATAAGGTTTTGCTTCCCCAAGTGATTGCTTGCATTTTGGAGTCTGCTTCAGTGTCTGTAGCTCTAATGGGAAGAGCATGTGAAGAGTATGTGTGTGTGGTTGGTGTCCCTGGTGTCCCCGGGCCCGAAGTGTGGGACAAAATGTTTAGGTAGGGGTTTTGAACAAACATGTGGCAGGCAGTGCTGAGTGGTACATGGGGAGTTTGCCACTCGAATTTGGATTTGGAGTGCTCTCAAACAGTGAGGAGAATGACTGAAAATGACGGTGGCACTTTAAGTGTGGAATTTAGGCTTGCATAGCCTTTTATAAGGTATGCAATTGTTACCTGGGGACCAGGTTTGTCAGTGCTTTTATTTGATTATCTTTGAATTTACTGCATAAGAGGAGCATTCTTTTTTGCCTTGATTTAACAGGTAGGCTAGGTAGCCACATTTTGGAGCTGGCAAAGAGAAAGAGAAGAGATTGTTGGAAGAGTGCTACTGTCTCTGGTTTGTGCAAAGGAGTTGCTAAATGTGGAGTTGACCCTTGGAGTAGAGAGATCAGAATCACTCAGTACTGCTTTGATTTTGTTTTATATGTCTATACATTAAGGCTTCGGTTGGTTTTTGTGGGTACAATATTGAGTGGAGTACATCACGACATGAACTCCCTGTTTAAAATCAAATATTGTGTGCTGGCCTAAACTGATGCTATGAATGGACCTGGCAGGTTTTTATGGAAAACATGTTGTGAAAGCTCCATGGCGCTTCCTGTCCAATAGTCATTCTTGGTATTATGTGCATTGCTACTTTGGAGCACTTATAGTGACTTCTTTATGAAGACTCTTTTTCCAAGCTCTTTTTGTGATGTCGCAGTGTCACTTCAACCAAACTCCTCTGAACCAGGTCAGGAAAAATTACCAAGAAGGTACTTCTCTTTCTGTTTTCTCCCGATATATACATATATATATATCTTTGCACATTAAATTAAAATCCTGTTCTTGTAGTGGGCTTACAAAATATGAGACTTTCTGGCTGCCCTAGTCTTGGTAAACTGAATGACTGAAGCATACAGTATGCTCCTTTGTATATACATTTTTTTTTATTATATTTTTTGTGCCAGCCTGGTGCTGAACTCAGCCTTGGTCATGACCCCCCCCCCCACCTCCTGCACCCACATGAGCTGCGCTCCCCCCATGCCCCCTGGTTTACCCTCCAGGACAGGTTCACTGCACTTACTGTGTCGCGAACTTCGGTTTGGGTTAGGGGAGTCAGCCTGGGAGCACATCAAAGGTGGCGGGGAGGGCGTCACGGAGGTGCTTGTCTGGGGAATTTTTTTCTGTCCCTAAAAGGACATCATTTTTTCCTCCTAACATCCAGACGCCAGCTGCAGTGGAGCCCCTGGCCTCCGCCAGGGGTCCATAGTGCACTGGACGTTCATTCCCCCTCCACCCAGAGAAGGAGAGCAGTCCAGAGGATACTCTATCCATCTCCCCCCTGGCCGGCCCTCCAGCAACCCAGGTCAATTCCCAAACCCAGGTTGCAGGCGTCGCGAGTGAAAATCCAATTGCTGTGACAATGGGCCAGCTAATATACTCCTTTTTAATGGAAGCACTCGTCTGAATGGGTGCCTTTCTAATATTTATACTGTTTGGTTTGCTGTAGTACTGTACTGATAAAAACTGAAAAGAATGTTGCTGAAAGACAACAATTTTCACCTTTAGGTCTGCAGGTAATACAGTACCAGAGGGATACAAATCCAAGCACTCATCACCACAAATGATGCCGTCAGCCATGAGTGGAAAACATTTAAAACATAATTTATAAATTATGTTTGAAAAGTTTTCCGCTAGTGGTTGACAGCAGCATTTGTGGTGGTGAGTGTCTCGATTTGTGTTTTAACAGACTGATATTTCCCATGGCACCCTGTCCTTGTGCGAGCTCCTCTGTATTTGGAGCACTAGAAAGATCTAGTGACTAACGTGCTGCCAGGGTTCTGTAGGTGGACATGACCTACATGAAAGCCAACCACTTGCAAACTGTTTTCAAGCGACAGTAAATAAGAAAGCAAGAATTACACACCATTGAGGGTGTATGTAGGGACACTTATACCATGCAAGCCATGGTGCACACATTTTTTTGTAACTATAGTTTTATTCATAGACAGCAAAAAACTAAAACACAGTAAGATGTTTTTTCATAAGTCATTCTAAAACATTTCAAATTCAGTATTTCATAACACAGTTAGAGCACAAAACAATAATTTTTAAATTTTGGGGGGAATTTTAAGCAGTATTCACTAATGAGAGTTGTCCTGTGCTGTAACAAAAACTGAACATAAAACAGATATGGTTGCACTCTAAGCTTAGACATCCCATCTCAGGAAAGTAAAGTAGTTAGTATATTGAAAGTCCAAATCAGTAATCACCTACATTAAGCCTTTTCTCTTAAATCATAATACCAGTTCTTACAACCATACCATGATGTGCAAGCACTAAAAACAGGCATAGAGAAGCATTAGTCGTGCAAGTAAATATGGCATATGTATGGAACACAGAGAAGAGATATATTTTAAGGAGAGTGTTTTAGGCAACATACTAGACTGTGGGGATTCTGGGCAGGGGGCAAGGGCTCAACTTATTGGGCATGTGGAGGGAGTAACAGTATAGCAAATTCTGTTTGTAATTACCTCCAAAATGTGCCAGAATGCACCAAATTTTAGAAATTTTCTGGGGGCCTAGATGGCTCCCGGCCTGTAATTTACAATATTTGCACCAGCATCAGCACCCCAACTATTTCATGAGGGGCCCAAAACAACAATTATAATGTATGGTAGAACATTGTTATAGGTAGAAATCTACCTTATTATAATGACGTTTTACCATCGATGTAATGTTACGATGTTGTTAACCCATCGATGGTACATCACATTAATGGGTTAACAGCCGGGAACGGTCTCGGCATGTGCGCAAATGGATCAGACAGCCTTGAAATAGCTGTGACGGTGAGGGCAGAGCAGCAGCAACATAAAAAAAACTGCAGTAAGGAACTGCTTTCTTTTGTAAAAAATCTAAATTGTACCATACCCTATAAAATATAAAGTATGGTACATCAATGGGTAACTGTTTTTATAATTAACGGCTTCCTCTTTTTCACATAGGGAAACCGTGGCATAATTTGCCGTTATAAAGGAGCATTTATAACGGAAGACATGCGAACGGTTTCCCCCACTCTGTGCATGCGCCTGCTTGAACTTCCTCGATTCTTGGTCACTGTCTCCCAAACCGCAAACCCAGCATGGATATCAACTGCCAGGGACACTCGTGAGTAACATTATAAAATAACTTAAATATTCTGTACCACATTTGCTACCGGATTGCCCACAAAATGTTTGAAATAAAACTGAAGCCAACAGTGTGCCATGCCGCAATTGGACTGCGGTGCACAGCAGCCTCTTTTATTTTGTGTAATTGTTGAGGCGAAAAAAAGAGAAACCCAACAATTATATAAAATAAAATATTGATCTGGGTATGTGTAAACTCGAATTTACACACACCCTCAGGATTTGATGCTACACATAAACCCCTCTGGTGTGTGTAAATTCTCGTTACACACCCAGACCCATACTTTATCCTCTATTTAACTCATCTTGAGATTGCCATGGCTACCTAAACCTCTCAAGCTTCGCTCTCAAGGTTTAAATGGCTGCCCTGGCAACATCTCAATGGTTAACAAACCGGTTAACCATCAATGACCATACATTATCCTCTATGTTGCCTGGGGCCCAAATGGGTCTCAGTCCACCCCTGAAAAGAAGGTATGTGTCCATGTAAAGCTTAAGCAACTTGCTGAAGATCACACAGTGGTGGGTTACGTTATTCTAACATACTTGGTATCAAATTTCTCAATTCAGGGCTTCAACCTCTGTTCAATAATAGGACAAGTGATAAAGTCTTGAGCACTAAAATAATATATATTTTGTATTCCTTATTTTCATTTAATTAGATACTAAGGTCCCCTTGAATGCACTCTGTGAAATGTAACATACATACGTCAAATTCCTTGCAAATGGTGGCTAATTCACTATGCCTTCATGGGAATGTGAAAAACAAACTGGGGATTTTGACAAAAATGAACTTTATCAAGGAATGAAGTAGAACAGAGTCCTTCTGTGTGGTGTGGGGGGGGAGCACTAAACAACAGTTTGTTGTGCAGTTTTTGTTGAGTTGTGTTGTTGCCATGTCTGTCATCTCAACTAGGGCTGAGATACTTCCAGAAATTCTGGGAATCATTCCCAGGACCTTAAATTCCAAAGGAAGCTAATCTAATCTTTAAGCTGAATGGAAGTTTCCAGTAGCTAGGCTCCGGTTCTCCTAACTGTACAATATATAGATTAATTGATGTAAAACCATGCAGCACAGGGTTGTGTTTCCATCTAGAGGATTCTGATGACACAATAAACCTCAAGAGGTCTCTGATGTCATCAGAACTCCAAGATGTAAACACCTGCTTTGTCTGTGCATTGTTTCCATCTGTTTTTTTGTATAGTGTATGACTCCTAAAAACAAACAGAAGCATTTCCACAAGCATCGCCCTTAAACACAGATTTGTTCCAGTTCCCCTCCCCCCACAACTTTTCTGCTTCCATCGGAGCTGAATTGGAAGAGAAGCAGTTACAATGTAGAGTTGGCACCAGGCAATGGAATGCTCCAAGAAGATGATACTATTTAAAACAAAATGTATATATATATATATATATATACACACACACACATATATATATATTACCAAGTACAGTTTGGGGTACAAGGTGGATCATTAACAGGTAACCAGGTGCTGGTGTTTTCTTAAAAAAAAAGTTACAAGTAAAATGGGAAAATTTCTGTTTTGGGGATGGGCAGAGTAGTATATGCTGAATTTGAAATGGCACAAGGTTGGGAAAATGTATCTGTCTTACAGCAACTTTTGTGATTTTGTACTGGCAGTGTTGGAATTACAGTGGGTCTTACCAGGTTCCCCCCAGTTCCGAAGTGAGCCCCAGTAGCTCATACATCACTGCCATTGACTTACAATGGGAAGAGGGGTGCTATTTAAATATGATCCTTATGGACCCTCCAGCTCCAAAAGCTCATAAATTGTAATTCCAACACTGACTGTGGTTCAACAATGTTTGTGACCATTACTTCAGCATTTATGAGCATCAAACTGTAGTGCACCATATAGAATAATGTGTGGGCTGCCATACACAACAAACCTGTATTGTCATTAAGGGGCTAAGATGGTAGCATATGGACCTCAACAGCAAAGCTCGAGAAATTGATGCTGTCAACTCAACCACAGACTGGAAACATATGGTGAGTTGTGTTTGGTTTTCCATATGTTGTTTTATATAGCTTATGGTTTCCTGCAGTTCAAAAAACACAGTCTAAATATTATTCCTACAGTTTTTTGTGCTCGCCTACCTTTCAAAAATATGAAATAATCAAATGTATGTCTGCTGATGTTTTGGGCTGCTCTCTTGTTTTCTTGCTGTTCTTTGAGAAGCTTGTTCTCTGATGGGATTTTTGAAAATACAGCATAGCTATTATTGAGGTGTTGTGAGTTGGTGAGTGAATGGGAGTTTTGACACTGGAGATGTTCCCTGCCTAAATAGTCTCCGGGGACCCTCACTCCTCCATGCCTGTTTATTAATATACCACTATGACTATCCTGCTCATGCTTGAAGCCCTCTACTGTTTTCACCCCCACCACTTCCACTGGCAGTTTAGTATGGTCCACCCTTTAACTGAAAGAATATCTCCTCACATCTCTCTCAACCCCCCCTTTCAGCTTCACTGCACACCCCTTGGTTCCGGTGCTCTTCCTCATTTTAAGGACACTCCTCTCCTGCACCTGATTTGCCCCTGTGAGGTAAACATAGGTCTTGATCATGTCTCCTTGCACTCACCTCTCTTCCAGGGTGTACATGTTTCCTAGTAGGGCTTCTTCTGCAGTTCCTGTACCAGTTTCTTTTCCTATATACCTTTTTGGCTCCTTCTGTGTGCCTGGGCTGCTTTTTCCCCTATTCTGGCAGCCACCTAGGGATTCCAGCTGCTGTCCAGGTGTCTGCACTCCTTCAAGGTCATGCCTGTTCCCCTGCAGCTTGCCCCCCACAGCAGGATGGCGAGGAGTCCCCTATACTCACCCACCCTTAATGGATACAGTTCAGTGCACTCCAGTGCCAGCACTCAAGGACTGCCATCAAGCTGCTCTGCTCCCAACACACACTCCTCCTCTGTTTTTAATGGTTACTGCCCCAGGTGCCGACAGCATGCAAGGATGCCAGTGAAGGGAGCACACATGCTGCTGCACTTGCCCCTTCCTGGTGTCTGGGCCCTACTCCACCCCACAGTTCAGCATAGCACCTTGTCCCCCAGCCTCCACCAGGGGCAAGCAGGCACCGACTGTTGTGGACCCCCCTTCCCGGATAAGGAGAGCAGTCCAACGGACACTCAATCCTTCTCCTGCTCTGCCAACCCTCGGTGAACCATACTCATTCCCGAACTTAGGTCACCGGTGTGGTGCTCTATAGGCCATGACCTAAAGGTACACCCCAATGCCTGTCCATCTCTGCAGGGTGGGGTTGGCATCACTTCAGTACTTCACTGCACTTCATATTCTGCATTGGTCTAACTCATGCACTTCCAATGCTAATACCAGCAAGCAAACATTCGGCATTGACAAATGCTTGTTATTACCCGAAACTGTAGTGCCTGGGGGTTTGTTTGGCCATGATGAAATACCAGTACATTATATGAGTGAACACAGCTATAGGTTACAGAATAGTGATACTAAGCAAAGTTAAACTAAACTGTTTAAGAAAAATAAAATACCACAAGGAAATAAAATAAAATAAAAATGTCATAAGAATCAAAATGTGTCTATGTATTATGATATAAACATTTATAAGTACCAGTGTTTACTTTTTGTATTTCAGCATCCTGAAGCTGCATGTGTAATGACTGTAGATGGGATCTACCTCAAGTTTTAATGGCAGCTACAAAGCGAGGAGGACTTCTATTAATAACAATCATTTTGATCTACAGCTACAGATCGAGGATGGCTACCATTTAGGGGCACCTTTAAAACAGTGAAAAATGGTATAGAACCATTTAAACATAGAAAGTGATGGCAGATGGGGAACAAAGGTCCATCTAGTCTTCCTAGATCCTACCCCCCCTACTCAGTTACCTTTTGTCACTATCCCCTTGTGCCTATCCCAAGCTGATTTAAATCCCCAAACTGTTTTGGATTCAATGACTTCTGCAGGTAGGCCATTCCACAGATCAACCACCCTTTCTGTGAAGAAAAACTTGTGCATGTTGCCTCTGAATCTACCCCACCCCCAGTTTCAAGTTGTGACCTCTTGTTCTCATGGAGTTGTTAATGAGAAAGATCTCCTGGATGGGGACTCTGTTTATAACCTTTAGGTACTTGAATGTCTCAATCATGCCCCCCCATCTCTGCACTGCTCCAGGGAGTACATGTTGAGCTCCCTTAATCTGTGTTCATAAGACAACTCATGGAGACCTTGAATCATTTTAGTTGCCCTCCTCTGCACTATCTTCAGTCTGAATATGTCTTTCCTGAGGTAAGGCCTCTAGAACTCGATGCAGTACTCAAGGTGAAGCCTCGCCAGGGACCTGTGCAGTGGCAGGATCACCTCCTGTATATGTCTGTCTGTTTGTCCCTCTGTTCATCTGATCTATCTGTCCATCCATCCTAAGATGATGCCACTGGAAGGACATTGTGAAAAGCATGGCACAACTCTCCTGATCAAATTCTGATCTGAGAATCATCTGTTCTTCCTCTGATCCCTCTTATTTTCTGTAACCCCATTCACTTATAACTGAAGATGTTAGCATCTCTGACCCTTTTTCATGCCTGGGTTCTCAAATGATATTGACCAAGCTGGCTTCTCATATACAGTATATGACACAATTCATGCTCCCAAGTGCTGTATGAAATGTCCCTTCTCACACTGTTTTTGTGTCAATCTATGGAATGGAATAAACTACTAATTTTATTAAGCTACAGTACTGAACAATTTTTCTGCAGTTTGTGACCACTGAATGTTATTTCTAATATATGTTGTTATAAACTGAAACTATAGTACCACTATTTTTTCTCTGAAGTTGCTATCTTTGTCAGGTTTGGAACCTTTGTTGTTTTACATAACTTATTTTGTACTAGTTTTTATCTCAGCCTGGTTTAGTTTCAGTACCTTACACAGTATGCATGACTGCAGATCTGATTGTTATCATTGCTTTGTTCTGCACTTTTTCCCCAGAACGCATTTGGAAACAAGTTATTTCACAGCTTACCATGTCATCCTTGTCAAAGATTTAAAATAAATTAGCAGCTGCAAATTAGCACAAACATCATGTCCGCATAATATTCTGAACTCTTTTTATGGAGTTATTTCAAAACAAGTACTCCTTGCCAGTCTAAAATTACCACAGTTATGTATGTATGTATATATGTATGCATGTATGTATTTATTTATGGGTTTATTTCACAAGTTTCACCACATAAGGCAAACTGAACTGCTAACAGTTCATTTCCAGATGCATCATAGGGAAAAAGAGTAGACAAATAACAAGGTGCAGAGGAAATAAAAAATACAAAATACAAAGTACAGGGAGGTGCAAGAGTAATAATATTAAAATATAGTTAGGCAGAAGCAGAATTCAGGCAGAAAGCTAGCATAACCCAGTACAAAAGTACAAGATCAGTGCATTAGAACAAGTACTGTTGATAATGGGATGCTAACATTAGATTAGGAGTAGAATTAAAAACTATCCAACCTGAGTGAGAGTGCAAGTGAGAAAAATGCAAGTACAGTACAGTAATGTACAGATGTCCAACAAATGCAGAGGAGGACACAGATAGGAGCAGATAAATGCCACTCAAACTGGGTGAAGGGAGGTCAATTAAATATTGCTCACAGCCGGGGCACCCAACAAACAGGGAGGGGGAAGGGGGATGCTATGATCAGGGGTAAGGTGCAGTAGCAGAAAGGGATAGTAAATTCACATAGAAGAGAGTTGAAGGAGGAGATGGAGGAGGCAGAGCTGTTTCTCGTGTTTATCATTCTTTCATTGAAGAAGCACTTCCTCACATCCCTTCTAAAGTTCTCACCTTCCAGATTCAGTGCATGCCCTCTGATCCTGGTGCTCTTTTTCATAGAAAGAGACTCCCCTCCTGTACCTTGTGAGGTACTTGTAGGTCTTGATCATGTCCCCTCTCACTCTCCTCCCTTCTAGAGTATACATGTTGAGGCCTCTTAGTCTCTCTCCCCATAGATCTTTTGATGTAACCCCTATACCGCTTTAGTTGCCTTCCTCTGGGCTGCCTCCAGACTAAGTCTTTTCTGGGGTACATCATCCAAAACCGAACACAATTCTCCAAGCAGTGTTTCACCAGTGGTCAATTCAATGATGACACCATCTCCTTCATCCTGCTGGTGATACCTCTTCCTATGCATCTCAGCATACCAGTCTTCCTACCCACTGTTTTATCACATTGGCCTGCCACTTTGAGGTCATCAGACATCATAACCCCCCAGGTCTCTACCCTGCTTAGTGACTGTCAGAACTCCTCCCATCCTATATTCAGCTACTAGATTCCTATGCCCTAGGTGCATGAGTTTGCAATTTTTGGCATTAAACCCCCACTGCAATGCCCATAACAATTCCTTGCATTTCTCAAGGTCCCTACATATTCTCTCCACCCCCTCCTGAGTATCCACCGTATTACAGATTTTGATGTCATCTGCAAAAAGGCATATTTTGCCTTCCAGTTCTTCAGCAATGTCACTTATGAAGACACTGCAGATGACTAGTCTCAGTACTGAGCCCTGCAGCTCTCTGCTCATCACTCTCTCCTCCTTAGAATGAGTGTTGTTAACCACCACCCTTTGTTGCCTATCCATCAATCAATCTGTTACCCATTTTGCCACTTTGGATCCCAGTTTCCTGTGCAGCAAAGTGTCAAAGTACTTGCTGAAGTACAAATATGCCATGTCCACTGCCCTCCCCTGATCTATTTCCCTGGTGACCCTGTCAAAGAAATCAATCAGATTCATCTAACATGACCCTTCCCCCACAATGAATCCATGTAGCCTTCGGTCTTGTAGCCCATTAAATTCAAGATGCTCAACAAACCTCTCCTTTAACATGGTTTTCATTAATATCCCCACCACTGATGTGAGACTGACCTGTTTATAGTTGTTAGCCCCCTCCCTGCTGCTGGTCTTATTGAGCAGGACCACATATGCTGTCCTCTAATCCTCCAGAATCACCCATGTTCCTAGTGACCTGTTGAATAAGACCATCAGTGCTGCAGCAATAGCCTCCCTGATTTCCTTTAGTATCCTTGGGCGAATATCATCCAGTTCCATGGCCATGTTCACTTTCAGATCAGCAAACTCTTCAGGACTCTTTCCTCTGAAAATGGACTTGTGTCCCCCCCCCCCCATTGTTCCTGCTACTCACAGGTTTTCATCCTGCCTCTTTCCACTGGGAAGAGTGAGCAGAAATACCTGGTTTGGATATCTGCATTTTATTGATAATCATCTGCACAGTCTCCCTCTGCCATCCTCCTTATCCTCACTATCCCTCCCCTTGTTTTCCTCTTCATGCTTATGTGCCTGAGCAAAGTTCTATCCCCTGTAGCTGCCCATTTGGTTATCTTTTTCTCCATCTGCATCTTAGCTCCCCTGAATTCCTTAGCTGCTTTCCTCTGTTTTACTTTGTATTCTTCCTTATCTTCATTCTTTAGCATTTCTTTGTACCTCCTGAATGCCACCTTTTTTTCCTCAACCACTTCCTTAAAGTACCATAGTGAACTTTTTCCTTTTGCTTTTGCTCATTTCCTTCAGGCAGAGAAGGCTGGTTGCCTTAATTATGCTCTCCCTTATTTTTCCCCCAGTGTTCATCTACCCCTCCCTTGTAATCTACCAAAACTAGACAGTTTCCTAGGCAGTCTTACGTTTCTTGGCTTCTCAGATAGCGTAGAGGAAGGGGCACAAGACTGCAGAGACAAGGGGCCTGGGTCCAAAGCCAGTGTTGGCATGATTTTACATAGGCGGAATGCTAGGAAGTGTTTTTTCACAGAGACAGTGGTGCATCCATGGAACAGCCTACCAGCAGAGGTGATGGAAGCAAAAACAGTACAGGGATTCAAAAGTGCATGGGATAAGCATAAAGGCACCCTGCTATGTAGGAGAGCAGGAGAATGGCAGTCCATATATGGGTAGAGATTGCCAAACCAAGTAGGGAAATGGACAGACTAGGTGGACCAGTTGGTCCTTATCTGCCATCATATTCTATGTTACTTTAAAATTCCCCTACCTAAAGTCCAGGACCCTTATGTTTGTGTAGTTTGTCTCTGCACCCATCTTAATGTTAAAACCACATTGTATGTTGATCACTGGTCCCTGGGGGACTGCCCACCAGGATATCTACAATGTTGTCTCTGTTAGTAATCAGCAGGTCTGGAACTGTCTTAGTGGGTTTGCTGACTAGCTGGCTGAGAAACCCCCACTCTAGGGAGTCAAGGATGGCCCTGCTCCTTGCTGAGGCTGCAATTGGAAGGCTCCAATCCACATCAGGCAAACTGAAGTCACCAACTAGCAAAACATGCCCCTTATTTTCCATCCTGATAACAGCTTCTCCTAGTGTTTCATCCAACTTTTGAGCTTGGGTTCAGGAAGTTTAGTTTGGTTTAATCATGTAACATTTCCCTCTAGTATAGTATCATGAGATGCAACGTCCCACTGCCATGAGATTCCCAGGTTGACACAAGTAGAAATTTACAAGGTAGCATCTTTGAAATCATATGTTTACATTTATCACTGTTATGATTATAAACACTCATTGTACAGGAAAAACAATTGGTGCTGTATACATGTTCTCATACAATTGCATAACAGGTCAAGTGAAACTCCAGGCAGTGGCAAGTTTAATTTACAGTAATTAATGGAAGAGACATGTATTAAAATGTTTCAGATTAAGAGCAAGTATTATGTGTTCAAGTGGTTTATTCCACAAATCAAGGGCAGAGAGGGGGAAGTTTGATTTCTTACTTCTTCCTTTAATCACAGTTTCTTAAAATTCTTGGAAAAAGATGGCATGGGTGAGTAGGTCCATTATGAGAGTGTGAGAAAGGACAGTAGATAGTAAGGGGCTTTCCAACAGAAACAAATGTATAGCAAGGCACTCCAATGGTACTGCCTACAGTTAAAGGGAACTAAGCAATTTGGCCACTCATTGACACTAATGGTGTTTGAAGTAATCACATGAGAGGAAAAACTTGCATTGTTATAACAAGGGGTTGTCCCCAGACTACTGCATATGTGTCTGAGGATGTGATGATATATGATCAGAGGAGGCTCTAGTAGCAAGAAGATATAAAATGTAAACAAACTCTGATCAGAGCCACTATGACTACTAATGCATTAACTTCAGAGGGTTTTTCATGGACTTAAATGTAAAGATGAATTGTTGTAGTCAGCTCCATATGTAAATTACATTTTTGGTAAAGTTAGATAATTTACGTGGTTCATCCTGTGTTTCCCATGTGTTTAAAATGCGAGCGGCAATTGCATCTTGTACTATATGGTGAAGAAGAGGGAGCTCCTCACCAAGGTCTTCAAGTAATTGTAGAAGGAATGGTGTGGAGAGGAGAGATATGGCTACACTGGGGACTGTGGGCCAACCTGGAAGGATAAGAGCTTATAACAAGGTGATGGCCTGCCTCCATGCAAGAGGGAACCATAGTCCTCAATGGATGGTTTAAAATGTTACTTTGAAGGATATTAAAGTAGCAAGGGTGTGACAGAAGAAATAGGGGAGACAGAAAGTGGGCCACCACAGGCTGAGATAGAGAGTAGGGAGATCCCAATGGGAGAGAGTCCCAGCAAGATGCAAGTTATTCATGGAAGCAGAGTGTTAGCAAAGGAGGAAGGAGGAAGGAGGAGAAGTCAAAGGAGAAAGATCAGGAAGGGGTAACAGTTGGAAAAAGGTGAAAGTGATGAGAAGGGAACCGAGGGCTGTCAAAATGGTGCATGGTCTGCTGGCCCACCAGTGCAGTGGTAGCACTACTGTTTGCAATTCCAGCAACCCGGGTTCAGTAACGCGCCCAGGCTGCTGGAGGACCAGCCAGAGGGAGAGAGAGATTGAGCACCCAATGGGACATTCTCACTTTCTGGGGAAGGGTGGGCTGTATTCCTCTACACTATACTGCCACCACCTGGGTGACCACGGTTGGTGACAGTGCGGTAGGGGAATCAGACAGTAGGGGAGGGGCTGGCATTGGCTGGAGACCTAAGCAGAGGCATGTCTCAGCATGCCCCATCTCATTGGTCCTCCCTAGACTGCCGATGCCAGATGGGGCAGGACTGAAATAAGTAAAACACTTCACAGTTGTGCATGTAGATGGGCCTTGGTGTGGGCAATCAAGGAGGAGCTGTGGAAGCAGCACAAGTGCACACCCTCACCAAGGTAAGGAGGAGAAGGGGAACTCCTCCACCTTAACTAGGTGGTAAACCAGAGGGCTTAAGTCAAAAAGGAGAGTGGGGCACTCGTCTGGGCTTGTGGCACTGACCCTCCCATCACTAGGATGCATTGGGGACCCAGAAGAAAGGGGCAGTTGTGGTGCAATGGGAAGTATAAAGAATAAGAAAAAAATGGATGCAAGGTCTGCATTAGAAGCCCTATGAGGAGAGATTGAAATAATTCAATATGTACAATCTGGAGGAGAGGAGGGAGAGTTGGAATGTGATGGAGACCTTTACATACCTCATGCGAGTTAATAAGGTACAGAAGACAGGTGGGAGATATGTTTCAGAGAAAAAGGTGCTGTACAACAAGGGGTCATGATATGTAGATGGAAGGAGGTATATTCAGGAGAGATGTGAGGAAGTACTTCTTCACAGAAAGGATGGTGGATTCCTGGAACAGCCTTCCATTGGAAGAAGTAGGGTTGAAACCAGTGGTGGGTTTCAAAAATGCCTAGGATAGGCACAAAGGAATCCTAGGAAGAAGGAAGGGGGTAGAAGAGACAGTACTGTAGATCTAGTGGGGTCTGCAGTAAAAGTGATCATAATTACAAATGGGCAGACTAGATGGGCCCAGTGGTCATTATCTGCCATCAGTTTCTATGTTTCTTTGTATGACAGGTTATGTGATTCAAATGGATACAGTGTAAAATTATTAATATGTGTAATGTTGATACTGTAAACTGTGTGACACATAATTTACATTGCACTATGCTACACAGACATGATAATCAAATGGGCAATAATATATTTATTGAGCAGGCAGAAAAAATCAAAGAGGACATGTGTGAAGCAATATACTGCTCATAGAGTGGTGACACCACGATAAGTACATATTGTATGAAGTTACCGTATTATGATGGTACCCTGCCACATACCAATGTTGAATTAGCTACAGTATGGGATGTTATTTATTTATTTTTTAATAATCAATTGTCTACACAGTAATGACACATAGCCAAGTATCCTCCTTATGATATGCAACCTTGTTCGTTTTTTTTGTTTGTTTTTTACCATTTTATTCATTTTGGGGAAATCGTTTGCAATGTGGCAAATAATAAATAATTGTATAGACAGCAAACTTGCGAGAACAAGTTGACCTGCATTTCTGAGTGATAAGAAGATGTTAGGCCAAGAGTGGATTCGGGTCTTAATGTTGACAATATTACTATAAATTTCTGGGGGGTTGGGAGTTGAGGTGAAGTGTCCCCCGAAGTGGAAGTCCCCTTCCGGAAATTTTTATCCATAAGTGTAGTCAAAGTACCAGAGATCATCATTCTGCAAACCAGAAACAGATCCCATTCAGTGCTGAAGGCCAATTTAATATGTCCTTTTTAAAATATAAAGAAAGGCATTCACGTCATGTTGCAGTGCCTGAGTCAGTACGCCCCAAAAATGCACAGAATAAAGTCATGAGAGTTCTAGCTTGTAAATATTTCCAACATATTAACTGCATTTGTAGACTAGAATATGATATTTATTACATCAGACTGAAAGCCACACATCAGAAAATGTTAACATTTAAAAAGGCTGGGAAACTCAGTTTTCAGGATTTCCCTGTATAATGCACTCTGGTTCCTAAGCCCCTTACTTCCCACTAGAAGGACACTTGTGAATAGTTATGAGAATAAAACAAGTATAAAACAAACTGAATAGAATGCCACTAACAGGTCTTGAAAGGGTTAACATAAATGAGCCCTCCAGCACACACACACACACACACACACACACACGTATGCATGCATGCACTCATGCGCGCACACATACACACACACACACACACAAGCAGCTGCTTGAGGAATGCAGTCAGATAGGCATGCGGTGGCTAAACTGAGTTTATTATTTAGTCCACTAAGAATTAGATTAATCCTGAAAGGGAAACAGGATAGCTGTTTGAATTATAATGTTATGCAGGAATGCAGCAGTTTTACAACTCTTCAACCTGAGTTACTAGAAAGAAAGTACATGCTTCATTTGACATCAGTGTACACAATCACTGTTTGAATTATTATACACTGGCTGGAGCAGCAACAGTACAGCTATAATCCCCCCAAAAGTAATCTGAGAAGGCACTGCACTAATCAGTTAATCTGAGAACTAGAAGTCAGCCCAGAGCAAGATGGGAGAAGAAATAGTGCTGGAACTGGTCTACTGAACAGAATCAGTGGAATGTTTCAGTCAACTGGTGGAATGACAGAGCTGCAACTCCAAAATTGCTGTTTGGCCAGATCCGGTGAGGTGAGTTGCTTTTCTGATAGCAAAATGTTTTCAGGCTGTACCCTGCAGCCATAAAAAGTAGGGCTTAACTCACTGTAGTAGAAATATGTATTTTACATTTATTGTATTATTGTGCCACTACGTAATCACAAACAGCATGAGAATTTTGTGGTCTTCATTTTGCACATCTTTTTTCAGGGTATAATTATAATCATCTTTAAATGCAACACGTAAGGAACATCACAAAAATGCTAATTCTTTTACTTGATGTTAAACAATATAGTAATTTATCTAGCAAGACATTAAATTAGACTTTTTTCTTATCATAGAATTAGCATTTTTTCATTTGTGAAAATAAAATATACATCTCCCTCTTTATAATTAGCTCTCTTAATTTCTTAGATTTGAGAGATGTAAAGAGCATAGCTTGGATATTGAAAAGTCACATTCTATTCTTTATGGTGTTGGTGCTCTTGGTGGCAGGACAAGATCAGGAGTAATGAAACAGAGGAATTTAACAGTTGGCTTAAGGGGTGGTGCTGGGACATGGAGTACCACTTTGTCAAGGACTGGGGGGATTTCTGGGACAAGAGACTTTTTAAGTGTGATGGACTTTATTTATTTAGCTTTTATTAACCAGGTAAGCACATTAGACAGTTAAATGTCTATTTTCAGGTGCATTCTGGGAGTTTACAAGGAGATTACAGGCAAAAGCAGATATTACAGGATTTCAGAGAAAGATAATAGTCAGATTTCACCTGACGAAAGAGGGGGTCAGAGCTCTTGGGCAGAAGTTTGACATCTACATCAGACATTTTAACTGACTGCAGATGAATCCTGGTCTACGGGATTCATGGTGGATGGTGAGCAGAGGGGATCCTAGATAGAACACCCGAACATCGACGAGTCAGTCATTGCAAAGACTGTACAGGGGATGCAATAGGATTTACAGGACCATGGGGAGGAAGACCAGTGAGGAGGAAAGCAAAAGGAATAAGCACAAAGAAGGGGGGGAGAGGAAAACACATAAAGCACAAGGACAGTAATAGAGTTAGAGCAGGGGTCAAGTGGAAGGTGGTATGCCTTAATGCCTGCAGCCTAGGCAACAAACTCAGTGAGTTGTAAATGCTGATGGCAGACACAGAAATGAACCTTGTGGCCATCACAGAAGCAAGGGGCCATGGATACAAATGACTGCAAGATGATGCTGTCTGGGTATTCACTTTTCAGGAAGGATAGACGAACTGGTAGATGGAGAGGAATTGTCCTTTTTGTCATGGTGGGCATTGAAGTGTCAGAAGATGCAAGTATTAGGAGTGGCATTGAGGAGGCAGAGTCAGTATGGGTGCAACTCACGGCAGCCTCAGGAAGGAATGTGCCCTTATGAGTGATTTATAGGCTTCCAAGGCAAGGGGAGGAAAGGGAAAGAGAACTCAAGGAGGAACTTAAAAGAGGGGCAGCAAATGGGGAAGTAGTGGTGGTGGGTGATCTGGACCTGCCTGACATAGATTGGGAGGTCCCAGTGGCCAAGAGTGCCAGGAGTAAGACATTGCTGGAAGCCTTCCAAGACTGTCTATTGGTAAAGCTTGATAGGGAACCTAGCAGGCAGACACAATCCTTGATGTGATGATCACCAACTCAGAGATGGTGGGCACAGTGGGAGTAGGGGAGCCACTAGAAAAAAAGTGACCACAACTCTGTGTGGTTTGAGTTGACCTTAGGGGCCAGCAACCCACAATTGAAAAGTCCTTGACTTTAGAAGGGCAGACTTCAATAGGTTAAGGGAATGGTCAGGGATAAATCAGTAGGGATGGAGGATATACCTGTAGGCGAGGTGGAGGTATAGATGGGGAAATTAAGGGAGCCATCCTTGAGGCATCAATGGCAATAAGAACAGTATCTAAGAAAAACAGATACATCAGTCAAAAAAGGAAAAAGGGGGGCACTGCATGGCTAGTTGAGGGGGGCAGGGTGATAGAGGAGGATGGACAAAGCCTGCCATCCTGAATGACTACTTTTGCTCAGTAGTCACACAAAAAGGACTACAGGGCCATGCCAGAATGCAACATCAAAGTGGTCACTAAGGGAGTCCTGGAATGAGGCAACCATTACTTACTAGCATCCTGAAAGGGTTGGCAGCCCTTAAGATAGATAAGGCCCCAGGACTAGATGAGTTGAATCCAAGTATACTTTGGGAATTAGCAGCAAAGCTGGCTGAACCACTGGCTAGGCTGTTCAACAGCTCGCCTAAGTCTGGAGAAGTTCCAAGGGATTGGAAACCAGCAGATGTACTGCTTCATTAGGGAGGGATAGGGAGAAATCAGGGAACTACAAGCCTGTCTGTCTGACCTCCATCATGGGGAAGCTGATGGAATCAGTAATCAAAGAGGACCTTGTTGAATATCTGGACAGTAATGAATTCCAGGATAGTAAACAGCATGGTTTTGTGGTAGGAAGGTCTTGTCAGACTAACCTGATAGTTTTTTTTTTTTATTGGTTGACCAGGGAAGTGGGCAAGGGCCACTCTGTGGGTTTTCTGTACTTTGACTTCAGCAAGGCTTTTGACTTGGTACCACACAAGAGGTTGCTCAGGAAGATGGCAGACCTTAGTGTGGCTGCAGTCATACTGAACTGGGTGGGTAGTTGTCTAGAAGGGAGGCAGCAAAGGTTGGTGGTCAATGGGGTTAAATCAGAGGAGAGGGAAGTTATAAGCGAGGTTCTACAGGGAACTGTCCAGGGTCCAATCCTTTTCAACATGCTCATTAGTGACATTGGTGAGGGAATCAAGAGAAGGCTGTGTCTCTCTGCAGGTAACACAAAACTGTGTGGGAGGGTGGATAGTGATGAAGGAATCAGGGATATGCAGAGGGACCTACAAAAACTAGAGGGGTGGCCCAAGGTTTAACATTTTAAATTCCTGCCAAAATTGACAATGTAATGCACGTAGGAGAAAGAACCCCATGACAGTGTACTTGATTAGGGGGTGAGACTTAACACTATGGAAGAGGAATGGAACCAAGACGTTATCTTCAGTAACTCCCTTAAGTAAATGAGCCAGTGCAACAAGGCCTATAGCAAGGCTTACAGGATGCTGGGATGTATCAGTAGGGGTATTGATAGCTTAAGAACAGAGGTAACACTTCCCCTATAAAGGCCCCTGGTGAGGCTTCACCTGGGGTAATGCATCCAGTTCTGGAGTCCTCACCTCAGAAAGGACAAGGATAGGTTGAAGACAATGCAGTGCAGAGTAACAAAAATGATTCAGAGCCAACAGGGCAGATTCTATTAAGCATGCCTCAAAGTACAGGCCAGTTCTATGACGCCAAGCGATGGATGTTCGCTCGGCACACTGGAGATCTGGGTCCATGCCCCAAGCCCAGTTGTCAGGAGCAGAGTCCATCAGGGAGGGGATTTAGAGAGTTAATTTCACTCTTCCCTGCTGGGAGGAGGGGGGGTGGGTGTCCTCGGACCACTGTTTCTTTGTCCCTGGGGGTGGTTCAGTGTGGCATTCATGGTGGCGTGTGACCTTGATGCATTGCAGAATGCCTCCATCCCCAGGACAGCAATGTGGCCAGCCCATTGTGGGAGGGTGTCAGTGGGTCAGAAGATAAATGGAAAATCTGCCCTCGGCCAGCCGGATGACAGCTGCCGGTTCCCACTGCCACGATAGCCCAGAGGGAGTCATTTTAGATATTTACTTTAGGGGCATTGAATATACCAGGCCTCAATGATAGAACTGAGTTGCTGACATGCATTAGGAAATAGGATACAACATAAAGTATGTCGAAATGACTAAACTGCTGGGGTTTGGAGGAGATAGTGGAGTAGGGGAGAATATGTGTAGGATGAAAGGATAGGTAAGGAGATACAGTACATCTGCTGAAGCAAAATTTACTTTTGTGGCTAACTCCTTTATAGCTTCATAAAAGCATTGCAAATGTTAATCTTTACAGACAGATTGTTAAAACAACACAACTATCCCATCACAGGTTCCCTTATAGTGCCTGCTAAAGTGTGGTATATTTACTGCACAGCTATACTTAGTGAATAAGAATCAAAATAGGTTTATTACCACTTGTCATTGCATTTTTACATTTCTGTTACACTGACTCTGTTGTGCACTTAATAATGATGCTGAGATCAAGATGTCAGCTTGTTAGTACTCAAAATATTGTATTATATTATCCTTGGTTTTGCTGCTTACTGAATGTAATTTTGATTCCTTTGTTATCTCATAGACATTTAGAATTAACATTTTAATACCAGGGGTCAGATATTCAACAGTTAGCCTGGGCGGTAAGCAGCATTTGCCCTTCGCTAACTGGGTTTTGCACCTGATTCATGGGTGGGGTCTATATTCAGAACCCTTCACAGTACAGGCAAACTCCATTAGCACCCAAGCACTTACTTGCCACTGTGCCCATGTAAGTGAGGGCGTCCATCTCTGCATATGGATGCAGTGGCAAATTTAAAGATTTGCACAGGTAGTAGCTGCCACCCAAACATGCACAAGTTACCTCCATTGCAAATCTTGACTTAACAGGGTGCAAGGTCCTGGTGATGGGCAGCATTACTTCAGGTGCCACCCCCAACCCCCAAACTGCAGCCTGTTTATTTTTATTTTGAAAAATTTCACCAGGAAAGACATACTGAGCTGAGTAGCAGCTCGTTTCCAGATGCATCCTGGGGGGAGGAGAAATAAGGCAAAGCATAACAATCAGAGCAAAAATATACAGTAAGGAATAGAACACATTTGCATTATGAACAAGCACAACAGTTGGAAACTGTACTGGTATAAGATAAAAGTAAGGCTAGACAGAGGTAGATACAATATAAGTGCATCATGGAACTAGAAACTTTGAAGGCAGTGTGAGTTACACAGCAGTGGGGACTAGAGCAAGGTGGCAAGGAGAAGTAAAGATTAGGGGGAGGAGGTGGGAAAAAGTAGAGAGGAGAAACAGGGGTGGAGATCATGAGCAAGTGCAAGAGGGAGAGATGAAGTCATGGAGAGCAAGATAGGAGAGAGAATGAAGGGAAGAGGCAGATCGGGTGGGAGGGATTTCATAGCTTAGGGAAGCGGTAAAATAAAGTGGCTTTACCAGCTAAGGATGGCCTTGACAGGAGAGCAAAACAGTGAAAGTTCAAGTTGTGAAGGGTGTAAGAGGAAGGAGGGGAGGGAGGGAGAGGAAAGAGGAGAGGAAAGGTAGGATGGGATAGTGCCAAGCAAGTGTTTAGAAATTAAGGAGGAGCAGTGGGTGAGGCACCTGGCTTCAAGGGAGGGAAGAGAGAGGAGGAGGAGGGTAAAGGGATCAATGATGTGTGTAGGGCAGGTAGTCCAGGGCATAGTGGCAGAAGAAGTGTAATAGAGGATCCAGTCTGGCTAGAGTGGACTTAGGAACAGCACTGTAAACAATATCTCCATAGTTGAAAGTGGGGAGACACATTCTCTGTAAAATGGCACTGTGGGCCAGTAAGGGGATGCACCCATGGTTTCTGTATAATGCATCATGTTTTGGGTGCAGTTTTTTTGTGAATGGAGGCCACATGCCCAGAAAAGTCAATGTGATGGTGAAGCAAAACTCTGAGGTACTTAAAGGAAGGAACATCCATCCTCAGTGGATGACCCATCTAGGGTATGAAAGGAGGGGAGAGCAGTATTTCTGGAGAGCTTTTGCCTAGTTCCAAAGGTTATGGAGACTGTTTTTTTTTGCATTTAGGGACAGCTGATTCAGTCACAACCAGTGATGGACATTGACATATTCCAGCTGGAGAATGGTCATCAGATCAGGGAGAAGGGACAAGAATAAAAAATAATTGTAACATCTGTGTACGTATGGATGGACACAGAAGTACAGGCAGCAGGGAGGTTGTTTAGGAAAGTGGAAAAAAGTAAAGCCAAGGACGTATCCTTGGGACACCAGTGCTAATAAGGAGAGGGAAGGGCAGTGTTCTTGAAGTTTTTCAAGAGTTGGAAGCAGGGAGATGGGGTGTTAGTTTCCAGGAATGGATGAGTCACCACCTTTGGGAAGAGGTATGACTGTTGCACATTTCCAAGCATCAGGAACAGAGGCGAGGGAAAAGGAGAGGTTTAGAAGGGAGGAGATTGGAAGTCTGATGGAAGGAGCACCGAGATGGAGGAGTTTAGGGTTAATCCAATCAGGACTCTTGCCCTTGAGAGGGTTAAGAGCTTGGAGGGCCTTCAGGGTGTCCGCTGGTGAGATATGGGAGAAGGATAAAGGATGAGATTTGGTGGGTGAAAAGAGGGAGTGGGAGGGTGGAGGTGGGGGGGATGGAGCAAAGAAGGGATGAGGTGCAGGAGATGAAAAACACATTGAATTCAGAGGCAACAGGGTGTCAGAAATAGTTGTGTCTCTCAACTTGAGGACTGGGGCAGAGGGCTGGATTGGGGGAGTGAAGAGAGTGTGGACGACCTTCGAAAACTTGGATAGTGGTTAATGTTGTTTTGGAAAGTGGCAGAAAAGTACTCAACCTTTGCATGTTTAGTTGCTCTGGTGCAGGCATTATGGATAGGTCAGTATTTGAGGAAGTCAGCAGGAGAACCTGTGGACTTGTAGGCCTTCCATGCAAGGTGCCGTGCACGCAAGCAGGCCAGCAGTCTGGCCGAGACCCGGGGAGGCAGAAACCTCAGACCCTAGTTTTACTGAGTGGAGCATGATAATTTCAGATAGACACGAAGCTAGATTTGAAGTAATTTAGGGCTAAATTCATGGTACTGGCAGTGGAGATGGGCAACTAGTCTGTAACCGCTAAGTCCTCAAGGATGGAGGACAAGTCCAGTGAATGGAATGATCATATCAGTAAAAGTTTGGTCATGACTTTGGGCCTATGAACTTTGTGTACATACTACACAATATACCATGTGGTGGTCACTGAGGGCATCTGGGAGGGTGCAGTAATGTGGTGTGGGTGGAAGTGAGGGCCCAGTCCAATAAGGTGTGATTTTGGAATTTGTGGTTGAGGCAGGTGGGCTCAGAGACCAATTGAGTTAGGTTAAGGGAGCTGATGTTATGGCAGAATTTGGACAGTGAGGGGCACAACCATCTTCTGGTAAAGTCCCCAAGGGTGATTAGTTCACCAGCTGAGGCATGGAAGTAGATAGTGGAGAAGAGGTCAGTGATAGTGGAGGAGGGCAAGCTTGGGCAACAATAAATGCCAGCCACAAAGATGGAGATAAAGGGAGAGAGAGTTTGAGGAGCAGGAGTTCATAAGCAGCAGTGGAAGAGCTAGAGAGTATGGGGTTGAACTGGATGGTAGAGGAGAGGTACAGTACATAGCAGCACCACCCCTTATGGCTCAATCCTACCATGTGAACATCTGGGGATGGCCACTGCCGTATCTGGAATCTTATGTGAAAGCCAGGATTCTGAGATAACCAACATGTCAGATTGAAGGTTCACCATTAGGGATTGTATTAAGTCAATTTTGGGGAGAAGGCTGTGGACATTGATGTGTGCCATCATCAATTCTTTGGGGATGCTGGTAGAGTGGGGGAAGGTGGGGCTGGATTGGGCCCTATATCCCCTGCAATTAGAAACAACAGATAAATAAGGAACTTAATGTTAACAATTTATGGAAAAAGTGTTGCTTCCCTGGTGCTTAGTCCCACTCTTGCCCTTCAATCACCCAGACCGAAATGCTAAGTGACTACCTGGTGTCTAGTGGTACCCTCCCCCTGCTAAGCACCCATCCCAGTGCCACCCTGATAACCCCGTGGCTAGTGGCCCACATCACCCGCACTAAGCACCCCAACCAGCCAACACCTAAGTACCTATGTAAATGGTGCTGCTTAGAAGAGTCTGATATGGCAACTGGCACAGCCCTACTCTCATCTCCTCAGCTGGCCTCTGTATGGAATGACAGGGAATGCATGTACGGTATTGAATGTACGCATATTCTCTGTCATCCTGTATGGCAGCAGGTCGAGGAGGTGAGAGGAGGGCTGTGTCGGTTGCCATAACAGACCCTCCTTGTGGCACCATCTACATAGGTATGGGGGATTGGCTGGGTGGGGTGTTCAGTGCGGGTGATGTGGGGGGGACCTAGCCACTGAGGTGTCAGGATGGCACCAGGATGGGTGTTCAGTGGGTGGGGGGGTACCAGTAGACACCAGGGAGTCATTCAGCCTGTCAGGCCAGGGGACTGAAGCGCAGGTGTGCCACTTAATACCTGGGAAACAACACTTTTATGGGGCCAGGCTACTGGAGGGTGGGAGGTGCCACTAGTCACCAGAGCATGCTGTAAGCAGACAGTGACAGGCGATCAGAGGGCAGGGGGTGCCAATGGACACCAGGGAATATGGGAATATTATCAGAATGGGTGATTAGAGGGTGGGGGGGTGCCACTGGACACTAGGGAGGACATTTACATTGGGGGATGGCTGTTTGGGGTGAGGGGGGCCACTTGTCACCATGTCTGATGTGGTGTGTGGCCACAGGACGGGTGTAAACCTGCACCACTTCCCATGCAAATGAGCCCATAATGGGCATGTAAATGGCTCTTGGTACCTTGCATGTCCAATGGGAACATTTGTATGTTGCAGGCTAAATACTGCACTGTGGACTCCCAGAGCTATATGGTCTGGGGGTAGTGTTCCCTTAACTTCCCTTTAGGTTGCATACAGCCCAGGTCCATGTTGGGGCAGCGCTACTTGACTTAGGGCTGCCCTGATATGGCTCTATATTTGGTCAGATAGAGCTAGTGCGTTCTTCAACTGAGTAGGGTCTGGTGCATGGGCAAGCACAGCACAAACCATTGGTCAACTTAGTGACTATTCACTACCCAAGTCCAGCCTATATTTGTCCTTTCTTAAGTGTGATTTCCAGAAATGTGCACAGTATTCCAGCTGAGGCCTCACCAGCAACCTGTCCAGGTGCAACATCACTTCCCTACCCCTACTCCTACTGTCAAAACCCCTCATAATACACCCCAGTATCATAGAAACATAGAAACATAGACTTTGATGGGAGATAAGGACTGCTTGGCCCACCCAATCTGTTCATTTACCTACCTTTCAGATAAGCTGCAGATCCTAGTTTTACCAACAGCCTACTTCCTTCTACCTCCCTCTAGAATTGCCTTATGTCTGTCCCATGCATTCTTAAATTCCTCCACTGTTTTTCACCCCACAACCTCCTCGAGAAGGCCATTCCATGTGTCCACCACCCTTTCCATGAAAAAATACTTCCTCATGTTGCCACGGAGTCATCCCACCCTCTATCTTCAAATTGTGCACCCTTGATCTTGCATCCTTGTTGTTTTGCTATAGGCCTTATTGCCCTCACTGGTTTGTATGAGAGAATTACTGATAATGACTCCCAGCTAAATTCTGGAAGGAAATCTTCACTCTTTTTCAACCACCTGCCCAGTTTGTTCCTCCCTTCCCCATGGTTAATGTTTCACCATTGTCTGATCCTTCATCTGTTGCTACTCATTACAATGAGTTCTTTACCACATATGCACTCCCCCCTTCCTCCTCTCCCCAGGAAACCTCACTGGGTTTCCATTCTCCTCCCATCACTACACATGGAGCCCTGTCTGTCCTTTCCCCCCTCAACCTGTCAAAGTCCAGCCATGACAGACTTGATCCCAAACTCTTCTACCTCTCAGTTCCTGCAATTTCAGCTCCATTTACTCACCTGCTCAACCTCCCATTATCCTGCTACATTCCTCAGTCCTGGAAGACTGCCAAAGTTCTTCCACTTCACAAAGCGGATGATGCCCTCCTCCCCTGGAAACTTCCATCCTATCTCCTCCTTTCCTCCCTTGCCAAGCTGCAAGAGAGGAAAGTCTATGCTAGACTTCTTGATTACCTTACTTCTTCCAGTTTCCTCTCCCCTATTTCAGTCTGGCTTCTGGAAGGATAATTCCACTGTCTTCTCCCTGCTGTGTATCACTGACTTCATCCTCTCAGGGATGGATCAGGGGCACATCGCTGCATCCATTTTCATCGATCTGGCATTTTCAGTGACTTGTTACAGTGGTCAGCCAAATACCCCAATCCAGTACTTTATCTATAGGCTTCTTTTTTTCCTCTGTGCCTCACCTTGCACATCTTGGAATTGAATCTCAACTGCCATAACCTCGCAGCCTGTCCAGATTATTCTGTAGTTCCCTCACCCCTTTCTTACTGTTCACCTTATCACACAGTTTCTTGTCATTTGCAAAGAGGCGCATCTTGCCTGAATACCTTCCTTTAAGTCACTAGTGATCATATTGCATAGGACAGGTCCCAGGACTGAACCCTGCAACATGCCACTTATGCTCTCCCAGTCACTTGATTTGACCCCATGTATTGCAACTCTCTGCTTACCCCCCGGCAGTTCCCCACCCTCATGGCTAACCCAACTTCTGTACTCCCAAGTCATCTAATTTTTTCAGCACCCTCCTGTATGGCACCAAATTGAAGGCTTTCCTGAAATCAAAGTGAAGCAAAACTGCTGTCTGTCCTCTGTGCACTGCCCTAATGACCCATTTAAAGATCACTCAGGTTGGTCTAACATGACCTCCCTGCCACAATTCCCTGCTGCTTGCTATTCTGCAGTCAGTTTTACTCCAGGCAGGGACAAGGCTCTCCTTCACTAGGGTTTACATTAGCTTACTTTAAATGGAGGTAAGATGGATCAGCTTGTGGTCGCCAGGTCCTCTTTACCCTCCCACCCATGGTGCAGAACCACATCCATAGTTCTTCAATCCCTCTGTGCCACTCTCTCTAGTGAGCCAATAAAACCTCATCAAATGGCTCAGTAAACACTGAAGCCAGTTCCCTGAGTACCCTTGGGTTGTAGGTAATCCAGGCCTGTTGCCTTTTCTACCTTCAGAGAATCCAGCACTTTTTTCACTCTATAAACTGTGATGATCACCTCTCCCATTTCCTGCACCCCCTATGTTGCTCCCTTGATCCCACTATCTGGCAGAAACTCATCTTACTCTATTGTGAATACAGATAAGAAGTATATGTAATTGGTTAACACATTTGCTTTCTACTCATCTTCCACTACTCTCCACATCTCTGCTAGTCTAATAATTCACCCCCACCCTTCCTTTATCTTTAATGTATTGGAAGAATTATTTTTCCCCTCTACTGAAACCCTCTCCAATCTTCAGCTCTGTGCCTGATTTTTCTTTCTTGACTACCCCATCACCTCTTGAAGCTTAATCTGGTATATTCCCCATTCCTCCTCCTGAACATTTTTTTTGTGTCTTCACTGCCTCCTTAACCTATTTTATGAACCAGATCAGTCTTTTGTGTTTATTTCCTTTTGTGACCTTCATTGATCAAGAGTCTGTCACTTCCAGAATGGTCCACTTGATCATTCCCCAATGTGTTCCTCATCTCCTCCCTTCAGATCTGATCTACACCCACCAGTCTCTCCTTGACCCTTTCTGACATCTGTCCAAAATTTGCACTTCAGAGGTCCAGAGCTACAGCCCTTGAAAAGGGTTCAATGTTCACTGTGAACAGTTCAAATCACACAGTATTGTGGTCCCTGGACCCCAATCATTTTCTGGACACCACCACCACCAAAAAGATAAATCTGAAGTCCAGAATGGTGTCCTGCACCATGCATTCCTTGACTAGATGCATATTAAAGCAGTACTGCAGTATGTCTAGCAGTGTTTAACTTCTGGTGCAGTTGGCTGGTGAAGTGTCCCAGTCTATGTCTGACAGGTTCTGATCTCCCACAATCACTAGATTATTTTGCTACTTCCTCCTAATGTCCTCCCATCCACCTCTTCCTTCTGCCCTGTTGGTCTACAGATCACCCAGTTCTAATATTGTTTTCTGCAGCTGTAGACAGCTGTATCCATATTGACTCCAATCCCCCCTTTGATGGTCACATCATACATAGCCTCTACACCATCTAGGAGCTCAGGTGAGGCTAGGTTTCCTGGCCAAGGCACCTAGCTTCACCTTCAGCTCTTTTCTTCTAGGTTCCTTGAAAGGACAGAGCAAAAAACATTACCAGAGCAAAAATAAGGATTAAGGCTTCTTTTGGCTATGCAGGTTTACTGTGTGTTGTTATTTTTACTTTGTACTCACAAGGGATTGCCACTGTTTATTGCTAACATTTTATTGCTTTATTTTTCTCAGATTCAAATTGTTGTTGCTGGGTATACATTCTGCTGCATTATTACAGGGTGTGCCTACAGGTGTGTGCTTACAGATTACTGCTGTAATCTTCTGATTCAAATTGTCTTTTGCAAGGTATATTGTCTGTTACTACTTTATTTTTCTCTGTAGCAAAGTGTTTCTTACAAGGTATATCTTCTGTGAAATTATTACAGGTGGTGCTTTACAGGTTTCAAAGTTTTATCTGTCATTAGGATAAGCTTTCAGGACTACTGCATTTATTGCTGGTTGATTGTTTCTGCTCTTACCTCCTTGTTTCTTTTGTCCGTGTTTTTTCTTTTTCAGCAGGGGAAGGGCCCAGCCACCCACTCCATCACCATCCCCAACCACCCCACACTACACTCCTTTTATAGGGTAGCACAGTTGTGACATTTCATGTAGCAAAGCAGGAAGGGGCAGTTCAGTGACCACACACAGTGACCTCACACAGTGACCTCATTTACAGGGGCACTAGTAATTTAACCTGTTATAACAAGTTATACAAAAAAAAAATAAAAAATAAAACTTGTGCTTTCATTTTCTTCCTTCTAATTGCTCTGACCAGGTTATAAACCAGGCAACTTACCTGGAATGGATATCATTAACTGCAGGTACTGTGGAACACTTTTCAGAAGGGCAGTTTTACAGGATTTAGGACACTGTCATACATGCTGGGCCATTGGAGATCTAAGAGCTCAGCTCCAGGCAGCATGGGCAGAGATTGCGCGCCTCAAATTGCATATTCAAGAAGAAATATATTATAAGAACTGCCCACCATTTCCCAAAATTCCAACAGAAGCTGCTCAACCGTAGAGGGTAGTTGGTCCAGGAGGTTGGCAGGTGGTTAGATGGGGCAAATCGGGTGCCTCATCACTTGGTGCTCTCCAACATATTATCTCCACAAACCATATAAAAACTACAAACAGGTAACTGCCTCTATCACCGAAATCAAACAAAGGGGCAGAGGACACTGCAGAGGAGGACACTGCAGCACAGGAGCTAGCACAACAAAAATGCACCCAAAACAGGAACCAAAACAAAAAAAGCAAAAAGGAAATCCAAGAAACTTCTGATCATAGAAGACTCCATGATTTGGGGAGTTGATACGTATCTCCAGCCAGGGGTAATGGTCAGATGTCTCCCAGGTACATCAGCATGGAGAGACACTGACCGCATTGCTAAAATTGTTCAGGAAGCTGGGAAAAAACCTTGATGTCCTGGTACATAGAGGGACTAACGATCTTGCCAGCTGGTCAGTTGTGGAGATCAAGGAACACCTGACCAGGCTGGGTGACAAACTTTTATCCATTTCATCCAGCATCTCCTTCTCTGAGATCCTGCAAGTCTGGAAGAGGGGATGGGAGAGGGGAGAGGGAGATGGGCGGAAGGTCAGGGAAGGGGAGATAGGGGAGTTGACATATGGCTCAAGGGCTGGTGCCAGGAAAAAGGACACAAATTTGTAGGGAACTAGAAACAGTTTTGGGAGAGAGAAAGTTCTTTAAATTTGATGTACTACATCCAACTAAGGAGGGAGTCAGTGCATTGGGGCAGAAGTTTGATGTCTTTGCAGAATATTTAAACTAGCAAATTGGGAGAGGGGTGCAGCACCCGAAACATTGAATGGGAAGAACTCCCCTTCCCCTCAGCTAGTGGTCAAACAGGAGTTCAGCATGTTTGTAGTTCATTTGCATCACCAGGTAAAGAAAAAGGTCCGGCTCCCCATACGATGCACAGGGGAAATGCCGGACCTCACCCAACAACTAACACACCGAAATCTGACCAATGTAAAATCATGTACACAAATGCTCGCAGTCTGGGAAACAAGATCCCAGACCTGCAGGCAATAATGACAGAGGCTAAACCGGGCATAGTAGCCATTAGCGAGACATGGTTTACCAGTAACCACACTTGGGAGACTTCAGTACCTGGCTATGTACTGTTCAGAAGAAACTGAGGTGCAAAAGGGGGGGTGGAGTGGCCCTTTATGTCAATAAAAATATCAAAGCTACAGGAATTCAGAATACACATAAGGAGCCAGAAGAACTGTGGGTCACCCTGGAAACAGGAAATGGGACAGCCATATGAACTGGGGTTGTGTACAGGCCTCCAGACCAGGGGGCAGACATAGACACATTACTGTTGGAAGATATACAAAACATGACAGCTAAAGGGGAGGTTCTGATAATGGGAGACTTCAACAGGCTAGATACAGATTGGTCAATGCTAACAGAGACATCTGCCAGAACTAGACACATGGTGGATTCCCTGCATGGGGAGGGCCTCAAACAACTGGTACAACAACCCACTAGAAGCAGGGCTATCCTAGATCTAGTACTGACTAACAGGTAAAGGAATACAGATCTCCAGGTAGAAGGTCACCTGGGGGCCAGTGACCATCACATGGTATGGTTCAATTTGGCCACTACAAGAAAATCATCCAATTGCAAGGCAAAAATATGGGACTTCAGAGGAGCTGACATTGATAAGATGGCCAACAGAGTTAAGCTAGCCCTGGCAAAAAGAAATACAGGTGAGGGGGTACAGGCAAAGTGGGCAAGCATTAAAGATGCAATACTTGAAGCAACATCCCATTGTGTTAGTGAGAAAAGGAACTGCAAAAGAAGAAGGAAACCACTTTGGTTCTCAAACACAGTAGCAGAAAAGGTCAAAGCTAAAAGGCTGGCCTTCAGGAAATATAAGGGAACACAGCAGGATGAAGATAGGAAGGCATACCAAACTTCCCTAAGGGAAGCAGGGGAAAGCAGTAAGACAGGCAAAGGCCCAAACTGATGAAACACTAGCACGAACAGTAAAAGAAGGTGACAAGACTTACTATAGATGCATTAATGAAAGGAGAAAGTCCAGAGGGGGTATTGTTAAGATCAAATGGGATAAGTGGGCATTGGAGGACAAGGACCATGTAAATAGATACTTCTGCTAAGTCTGATGGCATAAATCCCAGGGTAATAAAGGAGCTAAGGGGTGTAACTAGCAGAGCCATTATAAGAACTGTTTAGTGAGTCTCTGAGCACAGAAGAGGTTCCGGAAGACTGGAGAAGGACTCGTGTGATCCCACTGCAAAAGAGTGGTAGCAGGGAGGAGGCAGGGTACTACCAACCAGTCAGTCTTACCTCAGTGGTGGGTAAGATTATGGAGATGCTCCTTAAGGAAAGGATAGTGCAACACCTGGAATTCATAGGAGCACAGGATCCAAGACAGCATGGGTTTACAAAAGGAAGTTCCTGTCAAACTAATCTCATAGATTTTTTTGACTGGGTAACCAGAGTGGTGGATCAAGTGGGAGCAGTTGATGTTGCCTGCCTTGACTTCAGCAAAGCTTTCAATACTGTTCCACATAGAAGATTGATTAATAAGCTGGGTAGGCTAGAGGTGGGTCAGATGTTGGTCAACTGGGTGGCAAACTGGTTGATGGGCAGAAAACAGAGAGTGATGATAAATGGTATACAGTCAGAAGAGATGCAAGTCACATGTGGGGTATCTCTGGGATCAGTCCTGGGGGCAGTCCTCTTCAATATCTTCATCAGTGACATTGCAGATGGACTGGAGGGTAATTTTTGTCTGTTTGCAGATGATACCAAGATCTGCAACAGAGTAGATGATCCAGATTGGTGTGGGCAGAATAAGAAGAGATCTGGATAAACTAGCAAAATGGTTGGAAAAGTGGCACCTGGGGTTTAATGCAAAGAAGTGTAAGATCATGCACATAGGGACGAGAAACCCTGAATCCACCTATAGGCTGGGAGGGGAGTTGCTGGCAGTCACAAAGGAAGAAAGAGACTTGGGTGTCATCATCACTGATGACTTGAAATCATCAAAGCAGACCTCTAAAGCAGTAGATAAGGCTAGAGGGATGTTGGGGTGTATTAGTAGGGGTATCACAAGTCAGAAGAGGGAGGTAATAATCCCTCTTTACAAGACATTAGTTAGGCCCCATCTGGAGTACTGCGTGCAGTACTGGAGGCCACACCTTCACCAGGACACTAACCAAAATGAGGAATTCCAGAGAAGGGCAACTAAAATGGTGCAGGGACTGCATCAGAAAACATATGAGGACAGATTAATTGAACTCAATATGTATACCCTAGAGCAAAGGCAGGAGAGAGGTGATATGATTGAAACATTCAAACACCATAAGGGCATTAACAAGGTGAAAGAGTCTAACATGCTTCAATATAAGAAAAATAGCAGGACAGGAGGACACAGCATGAGATTTGAGGGAGGCCGATTAAAGGGTAATGTGAGGAAGTTCTTTTTCACAGAAAGGGTGGTGGATGCAAGGAATGGCCTGCCTCAGGAAGTGGTGGATTTGACTAAAATGCAGGGCTTCAAACAGGCATGGGATAGGCATAAGGGAGTAATACAGATGAATATGAATAAATAGGCCATTGGCACATTCATAAGGTAGAAAAAGAAATGGGCAGACTGGATGGGCCTTGTGGTACTTATCTGCTTTCAATTTCTATGTTTCTTTGTTTCTATCTTTAGTATAGAGGGATACTCCTCCCCAATTATATTATCCCTGCCCCTCCCTAATATGGTATACTTAATAACTGACATCCCAGTCATTATTCTCAGTGGCTCTCATCTCTGTGATAGCCAACATATCTAACTTAATCTCTGTCACCACTGCCTGAAGCTCACTAATTTTATAACCCAGGCTTCTGGCATTGGGGTAGACCACCTTCCAGCCTCCCTTTTATTCCCTCTTTCTTTACCCATGCCCTGGCTATTATCTGCACCTCCTTTCCTATACCTTGTATTGCAAATCTTTCTTGCTGGTTTGTAATGGCCAAACTCTACCCCTCCTTTCCTGTTTTAGTCTGTTCCCTAGCACTGCCATGTTCCCTCCCCATTTCTGGGTAAGGTTGCCACCTGTCTGGTTTTAGACCAGATAATCTGATTTATAGGGTCCTTATCCAGTCATCCTGTTTTGGTTAAATGTAGTTACATACTCTTAGAACTGACTGTATCAAATCATTCAGTGTTTTGGGTTCATGTCCAGGTTACAAAGAAGTTCTGATGTTAAACAGACCTTTATGAAACAAGTCAGTTCAGAAGGTGTAAATTATGGCCATTAAGATCAATGGTCCCTATTCAAAATGCTACATAATGTGCGCACATGCATGCAGCATGTGCATGTTAGTGCTGATTCAGTTCACGTATGCAGCACACCTGAGAGGCATGCACGAAGCATGTGCAAGGGCATATTTAAGTAGCCTGTGTGCACCGACATGGCCTCTGTGTGAGGTGCATACAAAGGGTCTGGCCATGTAGCGTCTTGTGTAGTACCCCCAAATGTACATGCACAAAGCCAGGTACAACAGCCTGGAATTTGGCAGCAGGTGAGTTCACTACTTAAGCCAGGCTGAATGCTGCCATAAGTGGCTGCACAGTGTGTCAGGCAGCTGGGCTCCCAGACTGACATTGCTGCACCCAGTACCCCATGCAGAACACATCCCAGAACTACCAGCCACCCACACAGGAATAAAGGCCCTCAACAATAGGGAGACAGGCCCACATGCAGGGACACACTACAAGAGTAGGTGTAGCAAGGAGAGCCAATAGATGATGAGGGAAATTGGTGGATGCAGGACTCATGACAGAAAATTTCTGGAACTGTACTGTGTCACAACACATTGCATGGTCCTACCACAGTGCCCATGCTCACAAATGAAAGGGGGCTATGGAAGGGTGGAAAATATGAGGCCACATAGGGACACTCTGGACAGGTGAGGCAGTGGAGAGGCACAATATCATCCCCAAGGGTCCAACACCAATGCCACCTCCACCAATGGGCACCCAAGGTCTACATGACCCACAGACTCAAACAGGCATGTGGAAGTCAGACCAGTAGGTCATGCCACAACCCACAGAGCACAGCAATCCCTGAATAACAGGGAGGCCCAGGGCAGTGCCACTCAGATAGGCCATGTTGCCGGGGCATGGGAATGATGGATAGCACCCATGACAGGCATAGTCATTGGCACACACTAGAGGCACATGGCAATGATCATGATGGGTATACTCAGCCATGCCATTGTTACACATGGTTGTGAATGTGTTAAGGTGCTTAACCATGATGAGATCCTTGGCAGTCATAGACATGCAAAAGAGACATGGATTAATGACATATTGGGTAATACTTCTTGTTTATTACACAAAAGATAAACAGTTGCCCTAAGCAGGTCTTACCATAGACACTGAGAGCTGAATGCTTTCCAAATACCCCAAGGAGTGAAGAAGGTCTTGAGATTAATATATAGTACAGCAGGTTATATACTACAGATAATTGTCATAGTTACACAAAGGCTATCTACATAAAATGAGCCCTATTAAAAGTTAGGTGACTCCACAGTGTTATCTATGCTTCTACATTATCTGTAGTGTCAGCTAAAACATGAAACAAAGGCTACATAGAGACTATAGAGTATAGTGCAATAAGATGTTTCATGCAAAATGGTTGCCAGATGGGTGGCTGAGCAAACTTAGCAGAGCAGTGTTCTGAAATAAGTTTTGGTTTTTATTGCAATCTCATTTCATTTTAATTTAAATTTGTGGGTGAGTGTAGCTGTGGTTTAGTTAGTTAGGAAGGAAAGTGAGCTAGAAAGATTCCTAAGCATTGTTAGGTGCAACTGTTACAATTTGAGTTTACACAGGATACTGTAACCTAGCCCCGAGAACTCTCAGTAAACTGGGTACTAGGGGAGCCTGCGATCTACCTCCCTTCAGGAAAGAGATATTTCACATGGAGATATATTAATTTTAACACATTGGAACAATTACTGCATATTTGTACGGCCATAGTACAAAGAACTCATTGATTGTACCCAAGGATATCTGAGAATTATCGGTTTGGCATCACCGAAGAGGGAGCTGGATTTTTTTGGAAGTCTGGAGAAGAAGGAGTCTGGTAGGGTAGCACAACTATTGGTTCTGAACATCTTCTCCCAAACACAGCTTCCCTGGGGTAAGAGCCCAGGCAGACTGTATTTGGGAATCATTTTGCTATCGTACCGACAACACCCGGAAGACACTGAAGCAGTCTTTGTAGTGAGGGGTTGAATCTCTCCTTTCATTCATTTTGCACTCATTCTTTAGCTCCTCCAGCTTTTGAAAGAATGAATAAGTGGGTCATGAGAGGGGCTTTCTGTGAAGCAGGGTGAAGAGGAGTTCTTTGAGCCCACACAGGGGTGATGGACACCACATCTGCCGAAGGGTGGGGTGGTTTCTGAGCACCTTAGGGTAGCCCAGGGGTTTTCTGAGGAAAGAACCCACTGGGCCCCTGAAAAAGATGGTCCTGGTGTTCTTCTAAGAGAAACAGAGAAGAACCCCCTAGAAGATGCACCTGAAGGATCAGGAAGCCCAGAAGGAATGGAGTGTGATTCAACGCCAGGATTTGGAGGTCTTTATCAAGCTCTGCATTAGGGTCCATTTACTGAACCCCCTTCAATGGTGATGTAGACTTTCTATTTCAAACTTTATTGTAGATAAACTTAAGCATTGCTACAATCATATGCTTTTGCTGCCCATCTGCATTTCTAACTTCTGCTGTGATACAGTGTGAAGTACTTTCATCATAGATACTGTTACTGTTCTGTTCTTTTAAATCCATCCATTACTAACTCCCCTATGGCCTATGAGAGGGGACTGTAGAGGTGTAGACTAAGGTTTTGCTGTGGTAAGAGCACAGCTAGCAAGATATTCCCATTATTCCCACCAGAACATTTTTTGAAAATTTAACCCTTGTGATGTATTACTCGCTCTTTGTTTTATGAAGAATTGGTATTAAGAAATCAGAAGAGGGATTTGTGATTTAATGACTGAATCTATTTTAGGTATAGTGAGATATTTATTAGTGATTGAAGGATAAGGGGTATTGTTGGGAGTGATTAGGTAGATAATGTGCAAGGGAAATAGTGCCAGAGTGCAAAGTAGATTGAAAATATTGTTTAAGTGAAAATATTGTTTAAGTGAAGAGTGAGTGATTGTGAGTGGGTGAGGTATTTGGGATTACAGAGTAAATTCCTAGAAGATGTGTCGAGGGGATGTTACCGTGGTCAGGTAGTACTCCTCCTTGAGGCTGAGGGATCTGAGACCTTTTGAGTGTCCCCCAATTTCATCACAAGTATATTATAGATGTAGGGCCTTAGGGATAATTAGAAGGCAGAGAACATGTGGGACCTGCAGACCACGGTGGATGGGAAAACAGTGAGTGGATAGAGATTATTGGGACTAGGAGGTGCCCTGGGGTGAAATGGGACCAGATTCGAGGACCCCCTTGCCTGGTACCCATACCCAAGGGCTCTGAGAAATTCAGACAGATGCTGTGGCCATCTACAGAACCCCGTCCCTCTAGGGAAGTGTTACACAATGCCAGGTCTATTAAGAACAAGACTGCAGTTGTTGCAGATTTAGTAACCTCTGCAGACCTAGCCTACATCACCAAGACCTGGCTGGATGAAAATGCAGGACCTATTTTGGCTGCTGCAATTCCAGATAGGTTCTCAGTGGTACACTGCCCGAGAGTGGAACAGAGGGGTTGGGGGGTCGCAGTCTGTTTTAGACAGGAACTGAGCCTCAGAGAAGTGCCAGTGGGGAGCACCAACTCCTTTGAGTACATGGTTGCTGCTGGTGCAGGACTCAGGATCCTTCTCATCTATTATCCACCTGGGGTTGAGAGGGTATTCCTAAAGGAGGTTGCAGATTTCATCACCGAGATGGCATTGGAGTCCCCCAGATGGTTAATTCTGGGGGACTTCAATGCATGGGTCAACAATGAACTCTCACGTTTTGCACAGGACCTCCTCCAATTGATGGAGTCATTGGGCCTGACATGGGTTCTTATCTCTGCAACACATGTGAAAGGGCACTTATTGGACTTGGTGTTCCACCTGGGGATGGAGATCTCGGATATGGAGGTGGATCCTGTCAGATGGTTAGACCATCACACCCTGAGGTTTAGCTTCAAGATCCCCCCAAAAGTGCCTGCCCCCAAGGAAATGGTACAGTACCGGCCTTTAAGGCAGGTAATGCCTGAAGGCCTTATGTCTTTATTGAACCTTTCAGATGTTCCATTAGATAGTGATGACCCAGTACCCTGGTACTGGCTTATAATATGGCAGTGGCAGAGGCCCTGGATGACTTTGCTCCAATTCGTGTTCTTCCCCTGTCCTCTCACCCCAGTGCCCCATGATTTGATGGGTCACTATGGGAATTAAAAAGGCAGGGGTGAAGGTTGGAGAGACATTGGAGGAAAACTCACCTGGAGATGGACACACTTAGATTGTTGGACCATTATGTGGTCTACCAATCAGCAATTTCCCATAAGAAGGTAGAGTTCCTGTCCAGGGAAATTGCTGCAGTGAGGAACAGACCAGCTCAGCTCTTCCAGACTGTAGACAGACTGTGCAATCCAGTTTGTCTATGAGCTGGAGAAGCTTTGTTGCAGGAAAAGTGCGAAGAGTTTGCTCAGTTCTTTGCTGATAAGGTGTCCTCTATCAGGATAGAGATCAGTCAATGTCTCCCCATAGGGCATGGTGGTGGTCTTCCGAGTGACACTAACACTCAACTGACCTGGTCTACCTTTAGCCAGCTGGTAGTCATGGATATAGTGAGTATCATCCAGAATCTGCGATCAAACTCCTGTAGTTTGGAACTGGGCCCAACATGCCTTTTGGTGGGGTGTGTTGATGTTATTGGCCCTGCCCTAGCTCAGATAGTCTGGACTTCCTTGGAGAGGGGGGTATTTCCTGACTCCTTAAAGGTGGCAGTGGTGAGGCCACTGCTGAAAAAGCCCTCCTTGTACCCAGACTGCCCTGTCAACTACAGACCAATCGCTAACCTACCTTTTGTAGGGAAGGTGATTGAGAAGGTGGTCATTCTGCAGCTGGAGGATCACTTATCAAGCCACAATATATATGACCCTCTCCAGTCTGGTTTCCAGAAAAGGCACAGCACTGAGACTGCCCTGGTGTGAGTACTTAATGATCTCCTGGTGGCTAGAGATCAGAGAACCCATTCCATTCCATTTTGGTTCTCCCTGATCTCTCGGCAGCTTTCAACACTGTGGACCATAAGGTATTGCTGGAACACCTTCAGTTCCATTGTGGACTTGGCTAGGCAGTCCTCAATTGTTTTCAAACTTTCCTGGAGGGTAGATCACAGAGGGTGATATCGGGAATTTATTTCTCGTCCCCTCAGGGTCTGCCCTGTGGGGTACTGCAGGGCTCTGTGCTCTCCTCCATGTTGTTTGCAGTGTACTTGTTACCACTGGGAGACATTATTAGGTGATATGGGTTGAGTTTCCACTGCTATGCAGATGATACTCAACTGTACATGTCCTTTGTACCTGCCCAGGAGTACAACACTGTCTCGATGTTTAGCAACTGCCTACAGGAGATACAGAACTGGATGAGTGCTAGCTGGCTGAGGCTAAACCCGGAAAATACTGAGGTGTTGGTCCTGGACCAGGATCTGAGAAGGCCAAGTCATGAGCAGGAAAACCATCCAGTTTACAACTCAGAGGTAGCCTGCTTAGGGCATCAAACCAGAGGCGTAACCTGGGGGTGGTACTTGATGAAGGCCTGACTCTGAAAGCTCAGGTGTCACCTGTAGTCAAGTCCTCCTTTTATCATCTCAGAAAAATTGCTAGGGTGAAGAATCTGGTTCCATCCGAGGATCTGCAAACATTGGTCCACACCTTTTTCACCACTCAGTTAGACTACTGCAATGCCCTTTATCTGGGGTTACTGGGACTGGATATTCACCATTTGCAGCTAGTGCAGAACATGGTGGCCAGGTTGTTAACTGGAAGCCTTAGAGCCAGTAACATAGCACCTGTGCTACGCAAACTGCACTGGCTGCCTATACAATGGTGAATCCCTTTCAAGGTTGCATTGCTGGCATAAAAAAAGCCTTACACAAACTGGGACCCAATACCTGAAATACCTCCTACCTTCCTATCATCCCTCCAGCTCACCCTGATACTCTGGTAAGAGACTGACAGCAGTCCCCAGAGTACATTTGAAGACCTTTGGAAGAAGATCCTTTGTCTTTATGGCTCCTACCATGTGGAACTCTCTACCTCTTCAGATACATGAAAATCTGACCATGGAGGGGTTTAAAAATTCTCTTAAAACGTATTTCTTTAAGAAAGCTTTTTCTGGGGACATAATTGTTTTATGATTTTATGTCTTTTATATGAATCATGAGCTGTTTTAGATATTTTATCATTGTACTGCATTGTACAGGTGCTCTGAGCATTGGAAGAGTGCCTTTCATAAATAAAAAACTTACTTACTAATACATAAATCCAAAAGTTGGAAGTCCAATCTGTATAATAACTTCTCAGAAGATACAAACACATTTAGTGTGTCTTGACACACTATATACTGTTACTAAGCACAGTAAAGTAATATGAAATTATAATCATAATGTTTCCCTGACACTTACTCTTGTACGGTAAGTGCCAGTGCCCTACAAGTTAGTAGTAATTGTCAGATATATATATATATATATGTAACATAAGATTCGTCTAAGGTGCATGGTGAGAGGCCACTAAGAGTGTGGGGACCTCGCATAACATTCCCCCCCCTTCTTGCCTTACTGAAAAAGCAACAACACTATGAGAAAGTAGTATGAACAATATCCATCATTTACAGACCTGACATGCAAGCCTTTTAAAGGAACTTGAGTTGTTCACGATGTTGTTTGAGCATGTGTTTTAGGAAGCAAAGTGTTATTATCAAAAAATAACTAAAAATGCTTGAATAATAACAAAACATTGAAAAGTAAGTTCTAACCAAGAGTGCAGTATCTAAATCACCATTATGAATAAGTGTGTTAAGGGCATTTCCAGCTTTGGAGATATTATTGCTGATGTAGATGAGATGGGTATCCTTTCTATCTAAAAGGGATTTTAAAGTTAGTGTCAGTGGATCAATATGGACATTAAAAATGGGTAAATACTGAGAGAGAGAGAGAGAGAGAGAGAGAGAGAGAGAGAGCAAGCATATATTCAGGGTCACTGTCAATAACATCTGGTTCCTCGATGGAAACAGGAGTAAAAACTGTATGACCAGTTATTGTAGTTTGCTGAGGAATAAAACAGAAGTTAGGAAAATCAACCTTGCAAGTCTTCAGCCCATAATTACAACTTTTATAATTAGTAATAATGCAGCACTGTCCATCAGAGTTATAAGTAATTGTAACAGTAGGAACCCTCTGTTTCTTCAGTTGAATTGGGCAGGTGAAAGATTACTTAGTCTTGTAGTCAGGTGATGAACCTCTTTAGCATAGTTCTGATAAAGGCATCCAGTGTTGGCCACTGGTGATGCTGTTAATTGTGCCCTGAGATTATCAGTATCATTTGATTTAATGTCCCAGTCCATAGTGAATAACCAATCAATGCTGTCCAGTGAATAGCCACATACCAGTTTGATGACGTTGAAAACGTCACAACGACACAGATAATGGAATCCTTTCTTAGCACAAGACTGCATGAGGTGACACCCATGTTTCAAGGGTGGGATGATAAACGAGAAGAGGTGGGATTTTGATGTGTTCTCTGAAGATATCCTCATCAAGTTGTCTGGTGGAGTGAATGGAGGCTAATTGATCAAAAAAGGTGTAGTGGGACCAAAACCTGGTAAAGATATGTTATAAAATGATGAAAAAAATAAATAAAAATATCATTGGCCAAGAGAGATCAGCTGGCTGTACATTAAATCTCTATATACACACAGTCATCCTGGTCCTAAACCACATCACACAATAAACAAATCAGTCCTCCTACAATCAGAACAATCTTCCACTAATCTCCATACAACCAGAATTGAACTTCCACCACAAACATAGCTGTTACATTTACACTGTAAAAACCTTCATCTGGGCCCTAAAAATAAAATTACCTTAAATGCAAAATAAAACAATTTAATTAAATGTTGTTTCTCTGATCATCACATTCTCCTTACACACGTAAACACATTAGAAACATTAAGCATTGTTTATAGCTTTCATTAAACTGTTTCTTTGCTAACAGTGAAAATCCCCATTATGTCTTTACGTGCTCATCAGGGAGCTCTCTTCTGCTTGTCCTGACAGTTAGAAAATTGAGTCTCTGGCTCTAACACAGCCTGTTGGTGTGTGTGTGTGTGTGTGTGTGTGTGTGTGTGTGTGTGTGTGTGTGTGTGTGTGTGTGTGTGCAGTACATAGGAAAGGCATATTCTGTCAGTAGAACTGAACAGAATTTTGAATCCCTGTATTCCATGATAAACATTCCATATCTTGAATGTGGGGAAAAACAGAAAAAAAACAGGATGAAGAAAGTAGGCAATAATTCTTTATGAACAAAAAGAACAGGTGGGAAAACACAGGTTACATAGGCAGAGTAAGACCACGGTGCCACTCTAAAATCCTATGCCTGGAATCACTAAGACAGATGAGCACAGACCAAAAAATGGCACTTGGCAACAGGCTACTAAAATCATGTAACACTGTATTTTCTGGCAATAAAATGAAATGCACTGCGATGTCAAAGCATTTGTCCTGTAAGTGTACTGTCTTTTTTCTTTATCATGAAATAAAGTGTTACATGATTTTAGCAGCCTGTTGCCCTGTGAAGTTTTTTTTTGTTCTGTGCTCAATCATTTTAAATTGTTCCCATATTTCCTCAGTCTATTATTCACTGCATAATTCTGGTGAGTAAGAAAGCTGCTCATTCAGGTTTCAGTATTTCAATATGGCACGATCCTGGAATACAGATGGAATCTTGATCATCCAGACTCCATATATGCACTTGCCTAACTTCATTTGAGCGTGTCAGGCTAGTGCAGAGGGAGTAAAACACTTATGTGAGTTTCACAAAATAAAAAAACAAGGAAAATAAAAACATAGCCTGATAATTCACTGACTTGGTGGGCAAGGAGGGACACACAGACAGGATAAACCTACCAAACTAAAATAAAACAACCACTGAACTAATTAAATTTGACAGTATCACTATTATTATTATTACGATTATCATTACTATTACTAATTTAATCACTAATTTAAACTAGTACCAGTAGGTGGAAGGACTATTTTATGTTAAAATCACACTTTCATTTACATTTTTACATTTTTGAAAATGAGTTTGCAAATAAAAAAAAGTTTCTAAAAATAAAAGGCCAATTTATAAACACAGTAAGACACTCCGTGGATGTGCATTACGGTGTGATAACCACACTCCTTGGTTGACCACCATTTGGCCTTTGGCCTCATGCCTAACTACACCCCTAGGAGTGTGGTTATCACACTGTAATTCACACCCTGTTGTGTCTTATTGCTTATGTAAAGGTGACTAACATTGTGTCTCTGATGTTGAATTTACTGGAATTATAGCAGGGGCCCTATTGGGATTGTGGGTGACATAACCTAAGTTATGGGCAGTTGTCATGGGAATAGATAGTAACCTAGAAGTACACATTGTAATGCAATCATGGATTTACAATGGGGACAATACCATTTAGCAAGTCTTCTGTCATGAATAATATCTTGAGTATGTCCAGATTTCAAATCACGAAAGAGATTATTGACAATGGTTATGGCATAAGAGCCATAAGCAGAGCACAGGAGTTCCATGGCAATATATTGCTTGTCTGCCTCCTTATTAATCTGTTGGACTAGTTCATTAGTTTTGTCTTTAGTATCTGCAAAACCCTTGGAAATATTGGGCATATTATACATGGTAATGTGTTCTTCCTGACTAAGCACATCTACACCATGCAATAAGGGTAGTATTATATCATTTTTCATGCTGTCCTTGAATTTGGACATTTGACTAGTAATAGAGGCAATGCCTGCTCTTTTTCAGATGGACATGCTGGTTCTGAAGAGACCAGAAATAGTGCCTGTAGCACCAATGACATCAGCAGTGTCATGCCTCCTACCAGAGGAGGGAGGCTGAGACTTTTCCTTGTCATGTGGGATAGACCTGAAAAAATCTAAGTGTTCAATAGTATTTGTACCAGCTACTTGGTCTTGTGTATGTGTCTGGTATGCTGCAAGACTGTCTAACACAGTATTGAACAACTTAGATGTGTTTGTATTATGGCGCATTCCAAATTCAGCCATATTCAAGTCAAGTATCTCCCCTGTTGATAATCAAGTAGTGGAAGGAGTTGCCTTAGATGCTGGTTACTTTCAGATATAGTTCTCATATCCTTGCCATGGAAAAGGGGGAATGCTCCTAGGAGAAGGAGGGTAAGGTGCAAGATAGCCATCTCACAGGAATACCTGTCAGCAAAAAGAAAAGGTCAGGAGGTACAATCCTGCCCAATGAGGTTAGGAAATGTAATTATACTCCTTTATATAACTTCAACTGGTTTACATGCAACCATTTCTCAGTAAGTTTCTTCTGCTGAAGGAGTCTTACTTGGTAGACTGTGAGACTGAGTTTGTTAACAAAGGGGTAGGGTCCTTCACACTTATTGGAGAAGAGATGTGTAGGATAAGTAAATCTGAGTACCATTACCTGCTCTCTGACTTGCCAGTCCACTTCTTGTGCATGTTTATCAAACTGGAGTTTGGATTGTTGTTGGGCCTTGCCCACACAGTGTGCAGCATACAAGTGGGTTTTAACAATGTCACCTCTGAGTTTAGCAACATATGTGTCTACAGACACTCTATCTGCAGTGGGTGTGTTCAAATCAAATAGCAGGTGTTCGGTTAGTCTCATGGTTCTACCAGTCATCAACTTGAAGGGTGTCAACTGGGTAGTGGCTGAAGGAGTACCCCTAATTGCCATAAGGAGTAAAGACAAAAGGGAATTCCAATCCTTGGGATTGTCCTGAATGAATTTGGAAAACATTTGCTTAATTCATCTGTTGGCCCTTTCTATCTGACCTGATGATTGAGGGTGGTAAGGTATGTGAAACATCTGGTGTACTCCTAGAAGTTCAATTGTTTCTTGCATTGACTCACCTGTAAAACCAGTTCCTTTGTCAGAGTCTACCTTAAGAGGTTGGCCTCACCTGGAGAACAATTGTCCTACCAGGACTTTTGCAGTTGCTTTAGCTCTACAATTCTTAGTGAGGAAAGCGTCAACTGACTTGGAAAATAGGCTAGTAACCACAAGTGCGTACTTGTTGTTTCTGCTGGTATTGGTCAAGGGACCAATAAAGTCAACTTGGATCATATGCCAGGGACCAGATTGTCTCTGGGGAAGTAGTCTGACATTTCGCTTGGTTGGGGCTGGCTTGTTTTGGGCACAAATTAGGCAATTTTCTATGTAATATCTGATGTCCTTGGTGATGTCTGGCCACCAACCAATAGTTTTCAGTCTCTGGAGTGTGTTTTCCAATCCTTGGTGTCCACAAGTTGGGGTATCATGTACATGGTTGAACGAATTCAGAACTCAAAGATTCAGGGACTACCCACAGCATTTAGTTCAAGTTGTCAGACGTATACCAAATCAGTTTACTGTCCTAGGATAAATGCAGTTGGTTTGCATGTTTCTTGTAAGGGCTGTGAGTAGACAATTCCTGTTCAGCTCCTTCGTTAAGGAATCTGAACACTTCTTTCAATTGAGGATTGGACGTTTGTGCTGTGGACAAGTCCAGTGGCTCAAAAGGTTCAGGTTTCTTCTTTATAGCAGCAACCTGTGCTGCTGCTAGATCATCTGAATGAGCCATTTCCCATGCCCCCCACAAGCACCTTCTTTGTCAAGATTGTCTGCTCGATGATTGAATGAATGGCATGGATCAGACTTTGAGTGGACCTTTTCTTTGTTAATAAACAGTTTGTGTTGAAAGTGCTGAGTCAACTCATGAATGTAAACAAAGAGTGGTTTGTACTTTACTCTAGTATCATCAGATGTTGCAAAGGAGTTCTTCTGCAAGAAAGCTAAACATTCTGTCAGTGAGGAACAGACCCAATTAAAGTCTGTAAAGATGATGTTCTTGATACCATGTTGTATCAGTTTGAGGGCATAGGCCATGGCTGCCAGTTCTGCATATTGAGATGATACCACACTATAGTGTTTAGAAGTGTGAACAGTGTTACCATTAGAATACATGATGAGCACTCCAAATCCAGCTACCTGTTCTCCTTAATAGTAGGAGGTGGAGTCATCAGTAAAGACATGAAACAGGGAGGTGTCAGCAATGAGTTTTGGAGTAGTGGAAAGAAAGGGCCTGGTTCAGGCAATTCAGGTGATTGGAGTATGCAGTCATATGGGGCTCCTTGGTACAAATGACCATGGGCAATATTTGAGGGAATTTTGGCAGGGTGGACCTGTATGTTACAGTCCTGGAGAAGAAGAGATCAGTGAATCAGTCTGGTGTTGGAAACTGATCCATCCTTTACTCTGTCTGATAGCAAGAAAGTTGTGGGGTGTGGTTTGTGTTCAGAATGATAGGTGAGTATCCAATGATATACAGAAAATGCTTGGTGTTCCATTAGGTAGACAGAAGGTTCCTTTCACAAAGGCTGCACTTCTGTTCCACTGGTGAAAGCATCTGGGATGCATACACAATAGGTTTTAAGGTACCATTCTCCTTCTGAGCAAGGACTGCAGACATAGCAATGTCTGAAGTGGCTGATTCCAGATGGAAAGGTAAAGCTGGATTGGGGTTCACTAAAGCTGGAGCAGAAGCCAAAGCCTCTTTCAAAAGTGTCACAGCCTGGCTGTGGATGGGGCCTCATGTCCAGGGAATGTCCTTTTTCAGAAGCTCATACAGATGGGCAGCCTTCTGTGCAAAATCACAAATAAAGTCCCTGGAATAGTTAACCACTCCCAGGAAACATCTGAGTGTTGCAACACTAGTTGACAATGGCAAATCTTGTATGCCTTGGATTTTCTTCCATGCTGGGCTCCTGCCCTGTTCTGTTATGCACAGGCCAAGAAATATGACCTGTTTCTGGCAGAGTTGTACTTTTGCAGGATTAAATTTGAGGCCTGCCCTCTGTAAAAGGGTCAGTAGTTCATCAAGAAGATCAAAATAGTGTTCCTTGGTGGCAATTGCCAACAGTATATCATCCACATACTGCTGAAGACATTGTTGGGCAGAGAAACCTTGCAGAGTATTCATTATGTGTAGATGGAAAAGACAGGGACTATTATGAAACCCCCGAGTTAAGCAGGCCCATGTGAACTGTTGACCCTCAAAGGTAAAGGCAAACTTTATATTGACTTTCCAAAGCCTGAGGCAGTGATCAAGCCATTGGAGATGTCAAGGGTGCTAAACCATCCATGATCTGGGGTTAGCAGTTTAAGCAAATGAGGTGCTGATGCTACTGTGGGTGAGCAGCTAGAAGTAACTTGATTAAGTCTCCTGTAATCAATAGTGAATCTCCAAGATCCTATGGGCTTTTCACTGGCCAAATGGGTGAGTTGACAGTCAAAACACAAGGCATGATAACATCTTGTTTGAGGAGTGACTGAATGGATTCTGTGAGTGATGGTAAGTCCTCAAAAGGAAGGGGTATTGCCTTTGCCTGTCATGTGCTGGGCCTGGAATTTCAATGATGGCTTGTACTCTCCAACAATCATTCTTGTGTGTGGTGAAAGCATCCAAACATTTCTACAGGATGGGTAAGAGTTTCTTGAAAAACTCATGTGTCTGGAATACAGCCCTGATGTCATATTCCTTGTCGTTGGTGTTAATAGCTGCAATCACATGCGAATCAGAAATCATGACCGTATGGTATTGTCCCCTGATCTGGATCAGGAGCATGTTGGCCAAATCCACCACACAGTCATGTGGAGCAATAAAGTCAATACCAAGAATGCTGGAATGATCATATAATACCATGAAGTAAAAGGTATGAGTCATCTTGAGGTTGCCTATTACCACAGAAAGTATAATAGAACGGTAGGTGGATAGCCTTGAGCCATCCACACCTGACGTACTGGTCCTCCATCCGGTAGACCAGGAAGAGTTTGCTGGATCTTCATCATGCAGTACAGACACAACTGCACCTGTATCTGGCAGAAAAGTCAGTTGGCAGGCCCCGACCATGGCCTCAGTGCAAGGCCTTCCGTTTGTGTCAAGGGTGAGCTTGTTAACAATATGGACTTGGGCCTGTAGCTGTCAATCCAAACTGCTGCTAATAGGAAGTTCCTAGAGAAGTAGGTCGGCCTGCTCTTGCCGGGCCTCTTCCAGGTCCTGCATAGCTGCAGCAAAGAGTACGGCATCAGGGTTCCGGCCTGGTGTGGCCTGGTCTGAGAAAGCTCCCATATCTCCATGGCCTAATGATGCCTGTGGTGCTGGAGCTAACACTGCTAAAGTACATGCTAGGACTGAGTCCATCACTGACTGGACATGTCCAAGGAGGTTGCGGAGTTTGTTGTTCTCCTCCACGATCTCACGGTAAGAAGGGCCTGGTCAATAACATCAATTGCCCCAAATGGAGTTAGTGCTGTTCCAATTCTGCTTTTTATTCCAATTATGGTTCTTGTTTCCACATCAACACTGGGAGTTCATTTTTTCATCTGAGGCTGTGGCCTTTTTGTCTTGGGCCTTGCCTTCCATTGTGTAGTGGATTGTGGACTCGCCGGTGGATTGCACCGCAGCCACCTTTTTTGAACCGGAATTCAGATCTCGGAGGTAGAGCTAGTAAACCTTTTTGGTCTTCTGAAGAATGTCTGCAAAGTTGTCTGTTCTGAGTAAAGTGGTAGGTTCAGCTTTTACATGGACTGCTGGAATTATGTTCCAGAGGTTCAAGTTCTTGTATTCAATTAGATCTGCATTTGAACTTTCACTTGAAAGATGTTTGCCAGTAAAATAAGCCATCCATAACTTTTGGTGGTATGTTGCTGGGATTTCTTTGGCAGTTTATTTCATGGGGTAGGCCAGCATCATGCTAACCGCACCTGGGCTATGTGCAGAAATGAGTTCTGCTGTGATCTCATCAAAGGTCACCTTCGTGTCTTGGCAGGCCACCTCAGGGAGTTTTGACTAGAGGCCAGAGTCTATGGTCTGCCTGAGGATCTGTTTCTGGTAGTCTGTCAGCAGACTGAGCATTTCACATTTGGAATGTGCTTTCTTCAAATGGCAACTGAGATTATCACTGGGGTTCATGCGGCCTATACTGTCAGTGATCTGCTGCACAGAGTGAGCCAACTGAACAGGATTATTCTGAGTTGTTGGGCAATCAAGGAAGGGATTCAGGTTGCTAGTTCCATGAAGGGCAGCCTCTGCTGCGGTGTCAGCCACAGTGTGGACAACAGAAGTCTAGGAAGCAGCCTCCTTCATCACTGCATCTAAATGCTGTTTGAAGGCCTGTTTACTTTCCTCAGATATCTCCATCTGAGAAAGAGCAGTCTTGATTATTTGATTGATCTCCACTTTGTCACCATTAGTCAAAGCTGCAATCTGAGGGGCTGTTCCTAGGCCTTGACCTCCCCCCATATTATGGGGGTCACCATCTTGGTAGTACACATGATAGTCATCATTCCACTAATATAGGATAGTGCAGTCATAGCATGGGGATCCACCAACTTGTGGGCGGCGGGGGGGACACTGGACCACAGCGAGGGTTTGGCTGGGTGGCATCTTGGTAGGTGTCATCACCAGAATCATCATAACTGGATAATGTAAGGTTGATGGGTGTGTAATGAAACCCACCCATCACCTTGACGTGACCAACCAGCACTTCTCGCTGATGGTGCAGTTTTGCCATCTTTTCTCTACAAGCTTTGTGACTAATTTTTGAAATGTTCTGCTCTATACCTTTTGCAACTTATTTCTGAAACACTCTATATGCATCACTTAACTCACAGTTGTTCCTATGTTCCCTATCCAGTTCCTCACTTACCCATTTTAGGTCATCTTTCATCTCATCCAGCTCCTCACACAAAGTCTCATTTGTATCACTCAAGAAATCATTCATCTGTAACACCTGTCTCTTATCCTGTCTCAAACTTTAACATTCATCTCTCATCATACTTAAATCTCAATCATTACTCTGTACAGAACAGTGCAAAAGAGTCTCGTTCTTATTGCACAGCCGCTGAAGTTCTGCTTCAAACCACTGCTCCTATTTCAGTCTTCCAGATGCCTGCAATACTGTCTTTTTCTTAAGAGACAAGAGTTGAAGTTTGAGTGAATGAAACCTCAATTCAGAGGCTTCTAGAGCAACATAAAGAGCTACGACCAACAGTCCTTTAGCATCACACTTTTTGGCTGTTTGCCTCACATTGGAGCACTGAATTATAATCCCCAGCACATGGTAGTAGAAGTGATTTGCGACCAGCGTAAAATCATTTCAGCCTCCATGGGAGGTAAGAAAGTTAGAGACATTGAGTTTCAAGTCTGCACAAATATTAGACGAAGACATAGCGGTACCAGAAAATGTTTTGGGAAACACAAAATTAACCCATCAGTGGGCGCCATGCTGTGTATCGATCCACAGCAGGCAAACCAACAGACAGTCAGGCTACTGTCAATCCTGCAATTCAAAACTGCCATTGAGCAGGGTGAGTTGGCATCGACCAAGCCCAGTAAGCAGCCAGACTTTACAAGATGCTACGAAGTGAAAAATACGGGCCAGGTGATACAGGTGTGTACACCTACATGCTACCCGCAGAGAAGGGGTGAGCCAACAAGTCATGAAGCTTTGCATATCAAGACCACCTGCACATGGTTGCTAATATGTTGGGGTGCTTAGCCCTGATCAGATCCTTGACAGTCATAGACATGCAAAAGAGTCATGGACTAGTGGCATATCGGGTAATAAATCTTATTTATTACACAAAAGTTAAACAGTTGCCCTAAGTAGGTCTTACCATAGACACTCAGAGCCAAAGGTTTCCCAAATACCCCAAGGATTGAAAAAGATCTTGAGTGGAATACATAATACAGCAGATTATATACTATAGACTATTATAGTTATCCAAAGGCTAGATACATAAAATAAGCCCTATTGACTAAACGTTAGGTGGCTCCACAGTGTTATCTATGCTTCTACATTATCTGTAGTGTCAGCTAAAACATGAAACAAAGGATGCATTAAGAATATAGAGTATAGTGCAGTAATACATAAATCCAAAAATGATAGCGAAATCTGAATAATAACATCTCAGAAGATACAAAGACACTTAGTGTGTCTTGGCACACTATGTGCATTTACTAAGCACAATAAAGTAATATGGAATTATAATCATAATGTTTCCCTGACACTTATCCTTGTACAGTAAGTGCCAAGGCCCTACAAGTTAGTAGTAATTGTCATGTATATACATACATATATATATATATATATATATATATATATATATATATATATATATATATATATATATATATATATATATATATATATATATTCATTACAAAAACTCAGTTAATGCAACCGTTAGGGTTCTTCCACAGTGACAAAAGTGAGGGCAGTCGATGATAGGGTTTTCAATCCTAACTCCTTCTCCCCACCTCCACACACACACACACACACACACACACACACACACACACACACACAAAACACACACTCACAAGAGACATAAAAGTGTGGGATGGTACAAGGCAACGCAAGTAATCAGAAACACACCATAAGGTAACAGAAAGAACATACAACTCTGTAAACATATCACTAGAGGCATCTGTTATCATATATCAGCAACTGTATGACTTCTGCTGCCATTTCAGTGTCTTGGGAGGGTACACCCACAAGCTGTGCAACCATGTACAATGGCAACTGCATATACTCTATACCTTTATGTAGGCAGAAAGTACAATACCCATAAGTCATCATAGAAGTGCATGATGAATTGGACCCTGTACTTTTATCCCTTCTTTGAGATACAACACTGTATGTATGTCTCCGTGCAACCACAGTTCTACATATACAGTGGTTGCTACAGGTGTGCCAACCGGTGCAACATTCTACCACTCGGTATACTGCTTTGTATGGCAGTTCATTTAACTCTGCGGTGCCATATACTGTAGGCAGCATTATAGTGTAATTCAGGGTTAATCTACCAGATGGTGACTGCCACTCATCTGTTGCTCTGAGTGCCATAATCTACCTTTGTCCACTGCTTATACAGATTCACCAGCAGGTGTCATTTATTTTTTATTTATTTATTTTTTGTTGACCGGGTAAGTGCACTAGACAAATCCTGCCTATTTTCAGGCACGACCCGGGGGAGGGGGATACAGATGAATGGCAACTGACCTTGAACCAGATTAAGCTGTTGGTGGTATTTTTTTAGTGAATGAGGGAAATTTGGCCAGGACACCGGGGACATTCCCCTACTCTTTTTGATAAGTGCCATGGGATCTTTAACATCCACCTGAACTACCACCAATCCAGGCAGATGGGACCTCGGTTTAACGTCTCATCCGAAGACGGCACCTCAGAAGTGCAGCACCCCTCTCATGCTGCACTACAGTATCAGTACTGGAATATTAACCCAAGTGCCAGATGTGGGAACTGAACCCACAGCCCTCTGATCTCCCGGCCTCAGAGGTGAGTGTGCTACCTACTGAGCCACTGACACTGCAAACTGTATTACTTGTTTCAGACTGTAAGCTAGTACCTTATTTTCAATGCTGATCTTTATTAGTCCTTTTTTTTCACACATAAAACCAGGCATACTGCAGTGTGAACCTATGTACTGTAAATGAGTATGGTGCCTCTATGAGTGCTGGCAAAACATTGGCGAACTATTGCTTTTTCTAAACTTACTTTTTCTAAATTGATCACGGGCATAATCAGTACTCCTCCCTCATTATTTTAATATATATGATATTGTCCAATAACAAGTTTAAGATGATTCATAATACTACATTTAACCTGCAAAATTAATGCTTCAGCCAAGGTAATCAATGAAATAGAGAGTGATTAAATGTAAAAGTCAGTTTCACATAAATAAAAATCAGAAAAAAATGCTTTGGTCTCCGTTTTTTTTTTTTTGTTGTTATTGTTTTTGTTTTGTTTTTAAACATGTGCTGCTTCTTTATCTATCATGTACTGTGTTGTGGGTGGGTAGGGGATTCTTCACAGTACCTGATTAGACAGATATGACTAACTGCTACTGTAAGTCAGTGTATGACAGAACTCCTTAGTAATAAAACAAAGATCTGATGCGGGAAAAAATCATCTGTCATGACTTGCTCAGCCATTCGGGTACAAATGGTAGAAAAGCCACAGAAGTAGCCTCAGAAGTTTTCTCCAAATGACAAAAACCCACTCCCCCTCCTAGGCTAAGGATGCAGATGGACACTGAAAGGCTGAGGCACACAACCAAATCAACTTGTTAGGGTGGCGCTCCCTCTACCCAACATAGCACATTTTACTCAGAAGGGGATTGGGACAGGCATCCAAGACCCCACAGTACAGGGGAGTGGCAAGGTGAATCAGGTCCCAAGCTAGAATCCTGGTTATTTCTCCATCAGTTTACTATGCCATCCAGCAAGTCTGCTATCCATGGAAAATGTAAAACAAGATCTGTCATGGTATTAAATTAGGTACAAAAAGGGATACATTAAATTACAAAAAAGGAATTTAATCGATCTGGGCTTACTGTACATAAAAGATCTGTCAGAACACAACAGCAGTCTATTAGTTTGCAGGAGGAAGGGTGGGTAGAAAGGGAATAGGTGACTTTGGACAGAAGGTATAAGAATAAAGTGTGTGTGTGTGTGTGTGTGTGTGTGTGTGTGTGTGTGTGTGTGTGTGTGTGTGTTGGGATGCATCTATTACCGGTGACAAAAAAGCTCTCATCTCCCTTCCAGGTTGATAGTACACTGATCCATGTAGCAGGAAAAAGCATGAGGGGAGCTTGTCCTGTCTACTCCACAGATCAGACATCCCATGAATTCAGACAGACAGGCATGTTTCTGCATCAACATTTGTTTTAAGCAAACTAAACTGCTTGTATTTGAATATCTAGCTATCCTTGTCCCTGCCTTTAGATTTTGCACTGCAAATTTCTGACAGCTTTCACAGTGTACACACCTAATTGCAGGATTTACTTAGGTTTAAAAATAAAGATGGAAAGCATGTTGAACAATGTTATTGAAGTCTTTCAGTTTTCCAAAATATTGCATGGCTCATCAAGTGAAAGTAGCAATTAGCATTTTGCATGTTTCCTAAAACAAATAAAATTAAATAACACACTTGTAAGAACAGTTTAATTTCATTTCATTATAAACATAAGATTTGTTGCATTTCATTGAATGCATAAGATAGGAAGGAGATCAGCCCTATGGCAACTGACAGATTTCCTGACTTCATTTAGTGTTGAAGTAGTTTTAGTTGTTATGTACTCAGTGGCAGGCCATATGGGCATTCAGCATTCAAAATTGGTGCTATCTGATTATTCAGAAGCAAATCCAAATGTAATGCTGCTGTCCACTTTCCTATCCAAGCCTTGGCACAGAAGATGGCTGCAGTGTATGGTCACTGCAATCAAATACAGTCACCTAATTGTAGGAATGCTGTGAAATTTAAATTTAAAGTCAAAATATCAGATCAGGTAATGACGATGTTGCAACTACCAGAGCAATTTTCAGTGAAGTGAAAATAAGCCAACAGTGATGAGGGTAATGCAGAGGTACTATTCTTCAGCTAACAACCAAGTTCCTACTACACCAGTTATCCTGCAACTGCCATCAACTACTCACAGAATACTGCTCCCTGAACATTGGCTCCTGCCAACCCAACAAATCAAAACATCCAAGAAAAAAATTAAAAAGTGTTAGGGGGGGGGCATTATCCAGCACCAATTGGAGATGCAGCCTGCAGATGGTAAATGCAATGATATGTGTTTTTCTTTATGTACTGCATTATTGTGCTAAACATGTTGGGTACAACTAACCATTGACTTGCCAGGGACTGATATACTGTATCAGTACAGAATTATCATGAGTTTGATATCTAAAGGTAGTAAAGGTGCTAAATAAACTGAACACATTGTATATCATTATAAATGTAGCTCATTGCATGTTATTTATGACTAATCCATTGCATTATTATTAATCTAGGGAGGTTAGACAGCTAATGTGACATGTGCAATCTAAATGTTTTATGCCCAGCTAAGCAGCATACTTCAGATTCAGGGAGGACCACATGTAGTCTCTGATTTGCATATTACACGCTAAACTAAAATATACACTTACAACACTGGTGAAAAAAGAGACAGTCAATGTCCCATTTCAGACTTCACAGTAAGGTCTAGCGGTTTCTGAATCCTGTCAAGTCTATGCAGTCAGTTGACTATTTCATCTGATAATTTCAGGAGTGCAAATTTCTGTTTTTTGTATTTTTATCTTTACACCAAAGACAGAGGGCTGTGGCAAGTAGGGAGAAATAGAGGACCACATAATTACATTACTTTTATCTGTGAATGGTAAACTAGAACTTGAGTCAACAAGGCAAAATTGAGCACAACACAGTCTGCAAGCTTGTAAAGAAGATGGTCATGGAACTCACACCCATGCATACTCAAGATTGCTGTCTGCACAGAATTTCTTTAGAAATTAGCAGTTTATTTTGCAAAACAACACCAAGGCAGGTGGAACAAAGTGACTAACATTTCACCTAGTAATTAGACTTTGACAAAACCTAACTACTAGGTGAAACGTTAGTCTGTTTGTTCCATGTGCCTTAAAGTTGTCTTGCACAATAAACTGCTAATTTCTAAAGAAATTCTGTGCACACAGCAATTTTGTGTACTCATGAGTGTGAGTTCCGTGACTGTCTGCTTTACATGAATTGTGTTTGTCACAGAAAACCCGATCCCTCTTGTTTGGTTTTGAACCAGCAACAAATAATCTACAATCTGTTACTATTTTATTGTTTTGTATTTCATGTCTTGCAGTCAGAACTTTGTGATAAAAAATCTGGAGTCGAAGGCAAAAAACAAACAAGCAAAATAAAAACTCAGTTCATTTGCACTAAGGCACCTGGCTTTTGATTTGATTTGATTGAGATACTAAGGCATTGTTTTGCGGTATGACAAGGATCATTTCGAAGATATCCTGCATGACAATATGAATGCACACCCATCATCACCAGACTGGAGCAGTGCACATCATGTAGCAAAGTTCTCTGATGGGACTGCAACTATTTCCACAAAAGAAAGTAAATATTTATTTTTCAAGTGCATGGAATTAACAACAGACCATTCCTGGATGAGATGATCATGGGATTCAAATCTTGGTAATGTGTACACATCAGGATAAGTCTTTACCTGAAATTAGCCTTTGAGGAACTAAGGCTTGTCTACCCTCTACTTTTTATAAGCTACTAGAATACACATTTTTGGCACATTGAAATAGAGCCAAAAATGAAAACCAACTTAGATAAATTACCAAAATTAGTATGCTGTTCTGAAATGGTAATGAACATCAACACCAAGCAGAATATTACTTAAACCAATAATATATAAGGGTGACTATGGGTACGCATTTCAATTTAGTTATTTCAATTTACTGCACTGAAAAATAACTACTAGTATGGAAAGCTGCCAAATTTACTTCTGAGGCAACAGTGACTCTAAATGAATTGTATACAAAATGGAATAATCTTTGGCAGAACCGGGGTGTGTGGTGGTCACATTGACTTCAGGACAGAAAGTACTGGCCAAGCAGAAAATGTCAGTGAAAGCTAGGTGTTATAATCAGATGCGACAGAAATTGAACAGCACACCATATTCTATGTATGGAGAGTGGTAGCAAAGCAGAAATAAAACTTTTCAGTTTGCCTGCACTGCCTGTGTAGATATGAATGGGGGAAAAATGTTTTCTTCATTATTCCTAATTGTTGAATAATAGCAGAACTCTGTAGGCAGGTACAAAACATGAGAAAGGACTACTATGTGGTCTGATATTTTTAGGGGGGAGTGGACCGAGAACCACTGCAAATGTAAAGAAAATCACAATGTAATTATTTCTAGATTACAGTTATTTGATACTAGATATAAAAGATATATATATATAATATATATATATATATATATATATATATATATATATATAAATATATCTACACACATATATGTGTGTGTGTAAAAATGCAAAGTGCATGAAATGGTAGTACATAAAACATCAAGAACTAGCAGCAGCTGTCAACAGTACCAGCAGTTTGCAATGTGCAGTTATGACTGTTTGCTACAGCAAGTATACATGGCCATCTTGCCCCCCCCACACACACACCCTGTTGTTAAATTCCCAACGCAAACAGAATACCATTCCTGAGCTGCCTGCCTCTAATGATCTAATTATCACCTGAGCTGGTATGCATTGTTCTTTTATGTGATGTCACAGGAATGCTGAGTCACACAAACACTTCCAATTATCTTGCACACAAAGAGCGTTGTGCTCCAAATGGAAGTGAATGCTATGGCTTTGAGAGATGGCTAGCCAACAGAAGGCAGACAACTTTTTCTCTATGTTTGAGGGTGTTCCTCATTATGAGGGTCAGTGTCCCTCATTCTGAGTGTCCCTGTCCCGGAACCTCTCTTTAATTTAGAATTTAGCAATGTGTGGTAACAGCTCAATATCTTTAGAATAAAAATAATTAATGCTGAAATTAAGAGCAAACATTTTTTTTAGTACTACCAATGTGTAATCCATTAAAAATGCAACTGACATTTTTTTTTGCATGATCTCTTCATTCTCCCTCTGGTTTTTCTTGTTTTTTTTTTCTTGTTTGGATTCTTTAAAGTCAAGTGTACAGTATGTGCCTCATGATTTTTATTTCCATTTGAAAATGTAGTGACTAAAGCATATTTTTAATTGTTTAATTAATTAAACACACTATTTAAATGGTTTGTAAGCACTAACACTTTAGTTTGAAGAAGCCAGGATTATTCCTAGTGAAATGTGCAGTACATTAACTCTTTTCTGTGATGTCATTTTGTGTGTGAACTTGATGTACTCCATTTTGATATGTGAATGAAACAAGGACATTTTTTAAATTCATGTTTCAGTGCTATAGCCTGTGGAGGGTGCAACACTTTTTCTGTGTTTAACACTTGGTGGGCTGCAATGATTGATTATGTGTTAAAGAGCACAAGGACTATCACTCCTTTACCTGGAGCTTTTTCAAGGTCTAATTACTATAAAAATGCAAGACTTAAAATACATGTAACAAACAAGTCTTTTGATTGCTGCTTTTTTTGTACACCCTCCACCACATAACAGTGAAATAAAAGGTGTCTTTAGAAAACACAATCATTAATTTAAATACATGACTGTATAGATCTTAATACTGCCCAGTCATGATCTCAATTACACTGGGGTCCAGGAATTCTACAGTATAATGCACTGAACCATCTAATCTTGATGTCATCTACAGTAGAGTCCCGGTATTTCATTGTGCACCTAGAGAGACTTAAGGAAAACTTTATCTACATAAAAATCATAACTTCTCATAGGCAAGTTGCATTTTCTGTCATTACTATACAAACCCTCTTCAATGAAAGAATGGGGAATCCAGTGATTGAGATCACACTTAGAAAGTTCAATGTGTAATAGCACACAATGACTCCAATGTAATTGAGATAGTGATCCTGCTGCATTAATTAACAACTCAACATTTTTATTGATCTTTGCAAGCATGTATTTAAATTAATGATTGTGATTTCAAGTTTTAGTTCATGTTCTCCCCACTGTATTTTTTGTAATAATTATTATTATTACTGATTGCTTCTACTTACCCTTGGTAAATAAGGGGCACACAGATATTTTAAATTTTCCAAAGACAAAGAACCCAGCTTTCAAGATATTTTATACCCCATTGTAAGGAACATCCTTCTTTGTTTTTACTGGTGTCTGCAGCAGTTACTAGGGGAGATTAAAGGTTCAAGCTCGTCTCACACATAAAGGCAGTATCAAATGCTGGAATAACTCACCTATGCAGAAAATGATTTTTTTGAATGATCTTTAAGACATATAAAGAGATACTAATGCCATATTGTGTACATTAGTTCTTACTTCACTACAGCCTGTTCTACAACAGTATGTTATCTCTCTTGTCATAGGTCCTAATCACAACACCTGCCAATTTACATGGAATGACACATCACACACACCCAAAGGTTCATGTGCATTTTTGGGGGAGGGGCACAATGACTAACCCTTATGCTTTTTCTTCTTTAATAAACTGACCCATGTACTGTACTATGTGTATGTGTGGGTGGTCTACTGAAACCTGTAGCCAACTGTGTCTGAGCCATGAATAGGAACCCCCAGGGGGATCCAGAAGAACGGAGATCTTTTTATTTGTTTTACTATCTGTATTAAAATGCTTAGCTAGTTTTGTGACTGTGCTAATGATCAAAGTCTACTACAGTGTTCCAGTTTTAATAAGTTTTAACATTATTCAATTTCTATTCACTGCCCTCACTCAGTAAGTGAAAAATATCTCAGGGCAACAGTATACTAAGTTAATTACTTAGTTAGTTGTCATACAGGTGTCGCTAGTGACCAATAAGTGTGCAAAGTGATTGAAAAGGGTTTTGGACTTAAGAGCCCTTCCTCATCTAATTGTTATATAAGTCCCTTTCTGTAGTTACTGAGCATTAGAGACTCATGTGGTGATTGTTTTTGTGCACAGCAGATAACCGTTTCTTTCTCACAAGTAAAGAAGTCTGTATAAAGGCAGGAATGGGTCTCCTGTACTACACACACATTTCATGAAGTTGATTAATTTAATTGATGTCCCTTATATCATTTCTCAAATTACTACGTCCTGACATTTAAAGTGTTCAGAATCATACTTGTCAGGAGAGATAGTGAGCCAAATGAGATGTTTTCACCTCTGAATACCATAAAAATTCTGTAAACAGAGGTGACAGGTAAGGTTACACACACAGCAACACAAATTTAAAGAAACACAGTCTCTGTAAGTGCCAATCCACAGTTGCAGGTTAAGTTTTAATGGATCTGCTGATAGTCAATGTGGCATGCAGCCAAGTAAATGCAAACATGTTATGAAGTGAACTTTTCTTAAAAGGCTACACAAATTAAATGTAAAAGACAAGGAAAACAAACCAGAGAAAAATGTTTAAAAAAAATCAGGAAAGCCCTGATGTGGAATGCGTAGTGTGGGGACACCTACAGGAAAATTTATGCAGTTAATATAAATTAAATTATGAACAGTGCCATCTGGCGCACTTAAGTTGCAGCTGACCAGAAACTGATCTAAATTAACAAATTAAGCACTCAGCCATCACTTACCACATACTGAGTGGTAAGGAAGTGTTTCTTCAGTGCCTATTGGTACAATGAGTGTCATACCACTTCCACCACGGTATTAGTTGACACCGAGTCACTTTTGTATAGCAACCACTGTACCTAGGCTCTTATTCCTGTAGCAGCATAGCACAACACTATTTATGTGTCAGTCTGCCCATATGTTGCAGTGTGCCATCATGGTTGTTAAGATAGTACACTGCCATCCCTCCATCAAGATATAACCACAACACAATGTATATGTGCCACTATCCATATGTCACAGTGAGAGCACAGGGTGTTTATATACTGCAATGCCATACCTCCATCAACAAAGTACAACACAAAACATATTGCAAGTCACACCAACTATACGTCACAATGAGAATAGTGCCACATATGCACAGCATGACTCATGTACTGTGTAGTACTGTGTCAATTGATATATGGCAGTGTGTTGTCCAAAACACCCCTTTTTTAACTGTTACATATGGACAATGTCAGATATGAATAGTGCAGCATTATCTTGATATAGAACTGGGATGACAGGTTACAGAGAGGATAATGCCTGATATATAGGAGATGAAAATGGTGTGAACACCTCAAGTGGTTGCTATGGCATCATTAAACCTCAAAAGCATAGCTTGAGAGGTTAACCATTGCCTTATCAAGCATGAGAGTTGATTACAATATGGTTATCACCTGTACATTAAGCATTGTCTTTAATAACGTATCTGACTCGGCATGATGGCTTACCTCTCTGACCCCAAACACAATAAATTTAGCCTTACTTTATTAAAGAATCTACACTATGGCCATATGAGCATGTAGGTTACATGTACTAAATGACACCAGTCCAAAATAACACCAGAGTTAAAATCTCTATCAGGCATGCTAATCAGTAGACTCAGTAACAGTAAATGGTGACAATTGCAATGTTATTGAATACTGTACTAAGACTAACAATCACATTCTAGGTGTGTAGAATACTAAATAACACTAGTATTCCATTTTATTAATACACTGCTATGACATAGATGAGAGAGGTTTATAAGGTTCTGATGTCATGACAGTGGGATGACATAGCTGTAAACAGTTTAGTTTCAGTGAATAATGAGGCCTAGCCATTCATTATACAGTGACATATGAACAGTGTTTTCTATGCATTCTGACATACTATCTCATTGTATGGATAAGAGTGCATGGTACCAAACACAGTGCACTACCACTCCCACATTGACATAGCACAATAGAGTGTGTATCTAATGTTGCAACCAACATTCCTCCATCTAAATAATACAATAAGTTGGTTACATGAGGATTAACATGTGAAGTTATTGATAGTTAAGTAATATATCTACATGCATCTAGTAGAAGACTGTACATACCCAACTGTGGAACCACCTAATACTTCATGTCCTGTGTTTCTATACCTCCATCCACACAAAAGAACAATGTCTTTTTTACACCTTGTGTTCCTATCCCTCCACAGATTTTCATACATCTATATATCGGTATAAATATGGTGCAGCATGAGACCTATGCTTCAGTTCATTAAATAATGCACGTCTGTACAAAAATAGTATCAAATAGTCATAACTATTCTATAATAAACAATTTTCTTGAAAAATGGTTTACAAAGCATTCTTAACACCTCACCACATGTTTGCACAGCATGTGGGTGTACCCCTCAAGACAGGGGGATGGCAGCAGAAGTGATACAGTTGCTGAAACATGATTATGAATGCCTCTTCTTGTACATTTACAGAGTTGTATATTCTTTTTGTTACCTTATGGTGTGTTTCTGATTGGCTGTGTTGCCTTGTACCATACCATACTTGTATGTATTGTGTGTGTGTGTGTGTGTGTGTGTGTGTGGAGGGGGGAGGCAGAGTTGGAGTTGAAACCCCTAATACCGAATTTCCTTGATTTTGTCACTGTGGAAGAACTCTAACTGTTGCATTAACAGAGTTTTTTTTTCAATTAATTTCCTTACTTTTTGAGAAAGACATGCGAAATCTTTAAACCTTTTTATTGTGTGTGCCATTAACCAAAAGTATTCCATCATGAAATGTCACATGCGGCAAATAGTTAAGCTACTTTTTTTGAGATTATTATCACAACTCACAGCTGACTGACTCTTGGCCTCATCCCCCAACCCCAACCCACTGAAATGACTCTCTTTAGAAACATAGCATGTGCACCATTGTTCTGAACAGGCACTTGTTTACCTCTGTTTGCTGAAGTGTTACAATCATATTCCCATGACCTTCGAAGTCTGTCACAAACCCAGTTATGAATGCATACATCTCTACATACAAGTTACCTTAGATGTATGCATTGCCTACATGATACGTATTGTACATAATTTCATGAAGAAATAATACACAAGACACAGGGGATAAGGTTTTAAAAATGTATTTAAGAAATTCCAATGGAGCTGTTGTCGAACTGGGGGGTTGTTCCTGGGATGGGCAAAAAAACAGTTCTGTGACACACTATTTAAAAAATTTGGTGTGATTGTGGTCTTTGATTTTGTTCACCATCAACACACAACACATACACTCCATTTAAGATTTTTTGTGTATTATTAAAGACAACTTAAAACAATATTAGCGGTATAAATACATAAGTATGCTAGGTGTAATGTTAAATAAGGTACTACATAATGGTAAGATGAGTGACCTATCTATCATTTAGTATTTAAAAAGCAATTTAAAGAAATGTGGGTTTTACTACTTCATTTACTATATAGAAGTCTAACTACATTTGCAAAGGTCATAAAAACAGTAAGGCTAATTTTCAATAGGTATCAAATACATTGTCTTGCCAGTGACTTAATTACAATATTGCATTAACATTACAGTTATATTTTTTTAGATTCAATATAATAGTTTAGATATATAGTTAATGACTTTTTCGTAGTTAAACAAGTTTTGTCAGTAACGATAAGAAATTTTGTTTTGTTATATTACAGTCCTATGAGAGAAAATATATTTCTAACTTTTCCTGAAAACAATAGTAATCTATATTTATGTATATCTTTTTTTGGAAATAAGTGCACTATGCCTATTTACCATAACAGTAGTTTACAGTATGAAATATATATTTATGTTACTCATGATTTGACAGATAGACTATCTCTTTGAAAAGGACATGCCTTTGGAACCACAACTAACTATAAAGTGGCATTATGAAATACATATAAGTATGTGTGGTACACTGCATCAACACATTCATAACAAAGATTGCAGTAACCTTATCTACTTGTAAAAGCACAATGCAATGCAGGTTATCTATGTTTTATTCTGTACATGTATTAAGTACACAAATAGCATAGTGCAGAGACATTGTCGTACCACAGATTACTTACGTAAATCACTAACACTGTCACTATATGTTGTGAATTAGCAAGTTCTTATCCTAGTCAAAATGTAGTGTCCATGTAACCACGTGACAGCACACAAGATATACAGAAAATATAGCTGGGGTTTCAAAATTGCATCCTTCAGAATTTGAGAAATATTACTTAAACTGGAAAATTCCTCAACTGACCCCTCAATAAAGGTAATCCTATAAAAGAGCAGGAACATACCAAGACTTTGCATTGAGGTATAGATATGTACAACTATAACTTTGCAAAATACAAAAGCAGTAATTGTGCAAATCTACATATAGATACATATATACATCCATATACACCTATTCATATATACATTTGTGTATATCTATATATACATACATATTTACAGCATCAATATCCTGGACAACACTTAATGTAATGCAATGCCATTAAATGCCATAGATAATTCCATAACACAACATTCATACAAAACATTTTTTTTTAAAGAAACAAAATAAGAATGGAAGCAGTATCAGTATGCTACCACTCAGTTCCGTTTCAGAAGTATATACATATTTACAACACTGAGTCATTTTTTTGGTGGTTTGTGCCATCATGCCCAATGAATAAATGATAGCTCCATTTAAGGAACATATCATGCAGCCATCAATGGTGTTAGGATTGCATATTAGTATGACCCCAAGATATTATCAAAGACAAAGCCATAGCATCATTAAGAATTATATTACTACATGTGCCAAGTCATAATTTTCTTCCTGACATATAACTGCTATTCAGCTCCCTCAAGTCTGCTTGGATTGTGCCAGTGTCAGTCTTGTAAGTAAAACCATCACGGTCAATCATGTAGAGTATACCAGGAAAATCCATAATAGTTTAACCTGCTACCAAGTCGTAAATGTATTTGCTGTGAACAGATATCAGTCTGTCATGTCACTAAATGACAGCTATGATATAGAAAGAGAGTCTTACATTGTACATTATTCCTTTGAATGTATCAGTGCAATTGAGCCAAACTGTTAAATACAGTATCACAATGGGAATCCATTTCAGCAGGTGTCTCAGTGATACATAAACAGCACTACATACTTAATGAGTTGCAGTCACGTTGTTTGTATGAGAATTCATAAGAAGCCGTCACAAAAAATATTCTAAAACACATGTTAGTCTTAAAGAGCAGCTTCTTCCATAAGAAATAGCGGTCAGACCAAGTGTTCTCATTAACTGACCTGTCTCTGAGTCTCCATGTAAAAAATGGCAGGAATTTGACCTTGCAAAAAAAGTCATAATCCTTATAAATCTGTATTTTCCATTACCACTGACAAAAGGACTGATGTCCCACTGCACAAAAGCATGACCTGATGATGGCCCACATGTCTCTGTTTTTTTTTTATGTGACAAAACAAAGGCTATGTAAGTGTGCCCCAATCACTACTATGGTGATGATATTTTAACATGTTTTTATTCCCTTTCCTGTTATGATTTAAATAAATCAATGCAGTCAATCAACTAATAAGGTCCCTATTAGGCAATCATTTGCTTTGATTTATAAAAAATTAAACAGCAAAGGATATAAAAAAATTGTTAAAATATTGCCCCATACTACTGAATCTGGTGCACTCACACAGCCTTCATTTTTGCCATCACAAAACCGAGTTGCATGGGATGGCATTGTTTCTGAACTGGGAAGCCAGCCCTTTTGTAAGCGATAAGAAAAAATACAAATATGTGAGTATGTGAGTATTATTACTTTTTTGTGCAAGGAGAGATTTCTGCCACATTTCATGTGGAGACTCAAAGAGAGGTCACTTATCATTGAAGCTCAGCCAGACAGCTACTAGGGAGGTGCTCTTTAAAGACAAATACATGTAATGAATAAGCATCTTTCAACTACATGTGCAAAGATATTTCTTACTTACTTGCTGTCAAATGAGCACTGCCCAACACCCTCAAGTCTGCTTCGACTGTACTCATGGCAGTCATGTTAGTAAGTACATCAAAGACACATATGTAGAACCTAACAGTACAAGGCAAACTACCTTTAACTGTTAGCAGTTTGCAAAATTAATTTGCTATGTACACAAATGAGTGTGAAATCTGTCTCAATCACAGACTATGCAAACAACAAAATTAGCATAGTGTTTTTGTGGTCATCTGACACTACCACAATCTGTCAGAACAAGTGTGACATACTTCACAGCAAGTGGAATAGAGTCTGTAAAAGTGTAACAGCACTACTTGCAGATAACAACAGACTCAATGACCAAAATATATATTGTGCTCACAGCAGAAAAAAAGTCAGCACAAAAGTAGTACATTGCTCTAAAAGTGTTTAAAGATGACACACATAGTATCCCCCTTCATATTATGTTTTTTGGGTAAAAAAGAGTTGCAATACATATGATGTCAACCAATGTGTTGCACATGGTAGGATCCTGTAGGTCTGCCTTCCAAAAATCACTCTTCAACACATTAAGCATTTTCTGTGTTATAGAGAATGATTGCATATGCATTTTTTAGATTCCTTGGTAATCGTTCTCTTATAATGCAGACTGTATCATTACACTCTACCCATCCACTTCTGAATCTATGCCATGTGACATAATGTCCTGACTAAATAGAAGATCCATGATGGAAAATGATACCATGTGTGTCAAACTGAGTGCCTGAGAACATAGTTCTTCCAGCAATGAAGTCAATAATAGGTGTTGTAACTTTCATGGCATGAGAGTTGAATCGCTGCAGGATAAAAGTAATAATGTATGAGCTGAAGTAAGTCACTCTCAAAGAACAAACAGTATTTCACCCACATCTGCTACACTGACAACCAGTTGCAGCATTCCTAAACAATCTAAGAAACAACTGATGTTTCTTCAGGAGCATAGACAGATAACCATAGCATGTCATTAGTTGTCTGAGACTCTATGTGTCCACATGTCAATCAAGTGCACTTGCACATATAATGCACTGTGAAGTGCTCTCTAAGTTGAATTCCATCATCTGCCAAACTATTCATCACACCCATCATGAATTCAGTCACATTCTATTAGGCGTTATTGGCAAACATACTTAGTCCAGCATAGTTGGACAGAGTAAGCCATAGAGGAGTCAAACTCTGTAAGCTGGGTACTTGTTCTTGACTACCTCTTACTACTCTTTTAAGTGCATCAGACAGAACTGTTACCTTCACAGCAGTCAAAACATAAATAAAGTCTGGCATATGCAGAAGAGCTTACATTGTAGCACTGGCATAGCAGTTCTCTCCAGTGCTATTGTCAAACATTGGTAGTCTGTCAAGACGATTGCATTTTTTTGCAGGTGGTGACCTGACTTGATCAGTAAGAGACTGATTACCACACACAGCGGATAGTGAAGAAATTGACATTTTACTCTGTTTCCTTTTCAACTTATGTGTTGTTTCCATTGACATCTCGCTTGGGTATGTACCTTAGAACAGGAATCAGAGTTGCATTTGGTTGGTACAGCATGCATAACCAGTTGTATTCCACAATACATTTTACATCAGCACACACTTTGTTCTCTACAAGGTTTAGTATATGCACACCAGAAAGAGATGTAACTCATGACAAAGCAACATATGCAATGCCATCCTTGAAGATTCCCTTTCCTATATCATAACTGGCACTGTCAAAGCTAAGGCCTTGTGATTCGTGAATGGACACAGCATAGGCAAGAGACAGCAGAAACTGCTTACGCATCACATAGATATCCTTCACAATCTGGAATTTGACAGTTGTTCTATCAATGGATAAAGGGCTGTCATGAATGTCAGATTTGATCATAACAAATTCAACAAATGTGTTCCTGTGCATTGTTCTGAAAACCAACAATGGAGCCAATTGCTCCATTAACCAACCCACAATCAATATCAAGATTTCTCTGCAGCATAACACATGAATTCTTGCATAGTGTTAATACGGCTTCCAAACCAGCAGTATGTGACACATCACTTGTGAGTTCCTTGAGTCATTCAACCATTTTTGTTACTGTTGTTCATGTTAGGCTAACACCATCAATCACATCAAGTGATGTAAGTGGAACAATAAGTTGATGTTCTCTTTGTAGCATTATCTGATTGAACTTAACACATTTTTTTAGTCTTAGAAAAATGTCAACAATCAATTATTAAACCTGATTGGCTGGGACAGGCTCCAAGCTGGGCATTTATTTTTCCTGTGGCGTCGGGCCTCATTACACCCCGGGGCACTAAGGTTTTTCCCAATAATGCCCACCCTGTTGGGCATTATTCCTTATTTTGCAACAAACAGACAATGCGTTGCACACTGACCTGTACTTGAGCAAATAGTGTGCGTGCTTCCTGCATAGATGTCTCTTTTGTAGTAATAACATGTTGTCTTAGAATTTCTAGATGACAAGTTGATAAGCTACCAATTTGAGCTTTGTCAAGTAATGCTTTATAAAACATATCACCTCTCTGTTGCATATTCTGCAACAGCGCAACATAAGAGAAGAACTCATAGAGATTCACTCCACCTATACATCTAATGGTTTTTCTAGCTTCTTCCACTGAAACAGTAGAGAAGACGTTGTCCATTGACAGGAGTCAGGTGCAAAAGATCTCCAAAAACAAAAATCATTTTACCTCCAAATGGTACATCATCGTCACAACCCACTATGTCCTATAGGCATAGGTGGATGTAGGTTAGGAATACATTAGAAACCATGCTGATTTCATCAATGATCAGTAACTACATCTTGTCAAACATGGACCTCAGCTCACTTGCAACTTCAAAAGACAACTGTCTATACTCTCCAGTCTTACCATGCTCATCTGGCAGCATAAGCAGCATGTGACGAGAGACACCACCTATGTTGTAAGGTGTTAGGCCTGTTGGAGCAGCTACTATCACAGATGTTGGTGTGTCAGTAAGTTTAAGAAGATCTGTATTCATTGCTTTGATTAGAAAGCTTTTTCCAGTGCCAGCAGCATCACTGACAAACAAGCTTACTGGCACATGCTTATCACAGAAGCATTCCTTTTTGTGCTATCTCATTCCATGCTCAACAGCATGCATCACAACATTATACACAACTTGTTGATGAGTATTCAATTCATCAACAATGTTGACTGATGTATCTGTGAAGTGTGTGGTCTGTAGGATAGCACTTTTGACCTCTGATATCAACACAGTTGGGTCATTTGCTGGCAATGGTGCACCAAGTGCACCTTCTCCCCAGGATCAATCATATACTGTGAGTTGCCTGGAGTATTGTCTTCCAATTGTTGCCTTGCTTTCTCAAGTTGCTCTTTCTCAAGGTCAAGTATCTGTATATATGCATTTGACACTTCACTTTTGAAAGAATTATAGCTGAAATTGAACTGTTCCTCAGAAGTGTCACATGTACCTTTCAAACTTGTCTCATCTCTCCAAGGCTTGAACAGAAAAGAAGAGCAAAATAGTAATGCTCTTTACTTTTAGTTGTAGTCAAATTCAGTTTGCTGTGGTCTATCAACCATGGCTTATGCTTCTTCACAAGAGACCCATCTAGGCTTGACATCTTATATATCTCTTCTCAGGATCAGAAGGAACACTCCACTTGTAGTCATAACATTGAGCCACCTCAAACAAACATAGATCATCCATAGCACTGTGGTGCTGTGGAAAGTAGTTATCTATCAAGTTGCTCTTCAGTATATATGTAGATGTTGGTCTGGTTGCAGCAAGCTCTTCAATCTCATGATGATTTCTCTGGACAAGATGTCTCTTCTTTTTAAAGTTCACTTTCAAATAACAAATGGACTCAGACTTACTATACAGACAGGCACCTATAAGGCGATCACTAGCCTCATACGCGCCACACTCACAATGTGATAGAGTACACAATCCTAGCGACCACAGCCTAGAAGAGATAGACCTGTTACAACTGGTAAAATCTTCCCACAGTTCTTGTAAGCAACTCTGTTAATGTTTAGTGATATATGAATTCACATATCTCATCAAAGCCATTGAATTATCAACAACATACTGATCATCAATATTTGCCTGCCACATCAACAGCAGAGAAGGACGGTAGTCATTGATTTAAACTTCTGACTCTCTGCAAGGCAGCTCATACACCCATTTTGTGGACTTTGCCTCCAGATGGTGTTGCATGGCAGAGAATATATTGTTAAGACAATCACTCATACAGACTCATCTTGGAAATCCAAACCGGCACCTTGTGTACCAGTTCCCTCTGTTTTTCACCTTTCTGCAACAGTGCTTGTTACACAAGTGTCGCTGACATTTCTGTACCAATTTCCACAGTTTTGGACTGTCACACTTGTCAGGAATCTGACATGTCACATACTTCATGATGAAGTTGAGAATATCAGCTGTATTGCTGTCACCGATCCATGGAGCATCTTTCATCAACAGCAACATGTGTTTGTGTGGTGCCCCCCCGCCCCTGATATTCCATCCTCCAAAAATAGTGTTCAACAACACAAAGAGGTGGGCTAGTCTTTGATAGTATGAATCTTAGGAGTACCTGGAACTGGTGTTGAAAGTATCATGACACCAAGACTGGATCTAGAGAATACATCTCACCAAGAGTCATACTCTCTGTGCCACCAGCATCAGAGACTGCCCATCTCACAAGGTCAAGCAAGTCATCCCAGTAGTATTCTGCACAGCTAAGCATGACAAACCATGTTGCTGGACCAAACTCCCTCTACAAGCACATCACCTCAAAGTGTCATCTGTACCAATATTCCTTAGTATCTCACATGCTGGAGAGAATTAATGAAAGACTAGCTTGTAGCACTTCATCTTTCTTCTCCATTTTCTGGATTAACTATGCAGCTGTCATATTGGTAAATTCTGTACCAAGTCACAATGTGTGCACAATACTTGTGGACAGAATACTAAGTTCACTCTCCCACAGAAAGCGAAAGAGATATGCTATGTTTTCATGGAATTTTCCATCTGAATGCAAAGGTCTTGAACTTCTGCACTCAGCTCCAGGGACCTGTACATCACGATTATCCAGGTATCCACATCTACCATGTGGAAAAATGTCTGGAAAGCAAGGTGTTTCAAGCGTACTCTCCCAGTTGCTAACAAGATTATACTCTACCTGTTTCATCTGGTATAAATCTATATTGTCCATAATTGGGTCCTTCCCATGCAAAAATTATTCCAATTTTTAAATCAGGCTTACCATCTGAACCCACAAATTATAGGCCTATAGCCCTGCTCACGGCGGTGTCGAAGGTATTGGAACAGTTGGTACAACAACCGCTTGCAGAGTATCGTGAACAGTACTCCTTGCTTTCTGCTTGCCAATCAGGTTTCAGGAAGAACCACTCCACGGGCACCACACTCGCCGACCTGATGGATTTGTTTGCATCCCATTTGGAGGGAGGCAGGTCAGTGGGTCTGGTGTTCATGGACCTTTCCAATGCATTTGACACTGTTGATCATGGTCTGCTGTGTGACAGACTTGCAGAAGTGGGCCTGTCAAAGGAAGTAGTGGAATCATTTTCATCCTATCTACAAGACTGCTCTCAGCAGGTTTGTGTGGATGGTCTCCTCTCTAACAGTGTTTCTGTTCAGAGGGTTGTACCACAAGGGTTAATTTTGGGGCAAACTTTATTTATGATATATATATATATATATATATATATATATATATATATAGAGTAGTGGAAGTTGCAAACAATTCTAAACTTAGGCTTTATGCCGATGACACCATTCTGTTTGTAAATGACTTGAATTTGGAACAAATGGAAAGAAATCTTCAAAGGGATTTTCTAGCACTTTATATATGGATCAAGGAATTGGGTTTGGTTATGAATCATAAAAAAAACTAAATCTGTGGTTTTCAGTAAAAAGGGAATAGGAAAGACTACTGCTGCCCCCTGTATTAAAATCATGACTGCTAATGGTAATTAAATAGCTCAAGATGCAGTGTATAGATACTTTGGTGTCTGGCTAGATGAGAGTCTGGCCTTTGACTATCATATAGAGGATACCATAAATAAGGTAAATAAATGATTGGGAGTGTTTAGGTTCTCAAAATCATGTTTTAATAAACAAATGAGACTGGTGGTTGTGAATCATTTTCTATGTCCAGTCATGGATTATGGAAGTCATGTATATGATTTTGCTCATAAGAAAAGCTTGGTGAAAGTTGATACGATATATACTAGACTTGCAAGGTTTATATTGGGAAAAGAAATAGGTTCACTCCACTGTACTTTGCTTAGTGATCTTGGATGGTTAACCCCAGCCTCAAATAGGAAGATGCAATGGGCAAATTTAACTCATAAAGTTTTACATACAAAAAGGCCAATTTGTTTATATGAAAAATTAGAAAAAATACAACATAATCATAATTTACGCCAAACACCTCTACAAGGATTCATTCCTCCAAAATTAATAAATAAATATAGTTCTATGCATTTTCCACCTATTATGCCATTATGTTGTTTAAACACTCTTGGTGTGTAGGGCAAACAATAAAAATAGTAATAATACAGATTCTTGTGTCTCAGAGTCCGCCAAGAAACATTCGTAAACAAGCAAGGAGTACTAATAAAGTTTATTATGCTACTTAAGCCAAGCATGTGACAAAGAAAATCACAAGGGAGATGGGTTTCTCACCACTCCTGAAGAATGTGCATAATCTCCAGAATTGTAGATCTTAGGTTCTCTAAGATCTTCTTCTACCTCTCCCCATGCTCTGGCTCCCTACCCTTCTAGAGAAGTTACAGTAGCATCAGCGTGGCTCAGTTGGTAACACATCCGCCTCTGGACCAGAAGGTCGTGGGTTCTCGTCCAACACCGGGATTGGACTTGCACCTAAAAATTGCTGGCATCTGAGTGCAGTATTGGGGGTGCTGTACTGCTGGGGTGTGCCGTCCTTCAGATGAGATGTTAAACCAAAGTCCCTTCTACCCATCCTGGTGTTGTCCTGGTGGGTGTCCAGGTGGAAGTAAAAGAACCCAAGGTACTCTTTGCAAAAGAGTAGGGAACATTCCCGGTGTCCTGGCCAACATTCCCCTTCCCATAAACCAGTTCATGCAATTATCCAGGCTGTGTGTGGGTGATGATGTGCGATATGGCCACCACCATACATTCAGTCACTTCACTACCAGTCTAGCATTGCTTGTAAAGTGCGTTGGATGTATGAAAAGTGGTATATAAATGCTGATTCTTTTTCTTCTTCTTATGTTTCGAATATGGAATTCAATAAATAAAGAATCCATAGTCAATCAGACTGATGTTAAAATATTTATGAAGGAGTTAAAACATGAATTGAGTGTACATTGTATGTGCAATGATTAGAATGTATATATAATGTTGATGTAAATGATGTTATATGATATTTGAATAATCTGTTATTGTCCTTGTACTTTATGTTATACTGAGAATGAACAGGAGCGTCTATAATATAGGACTTGTCCTAACAATGTTTTTTTACCAGCTTGTCCTGTATAAAAATTAAGATTTTTACTTACTACTGCTACTAAGGGTGGTTGTGTATTGTTCATACACACTTTCATTAGTGATAATGTCAACCATTTAAAGCATGAGCTTTGAACATGCAGGCATATCAACTTGCATATGAGCATCAACAAATAAGTTGATCTCAATGTCAGCATAGAAAGGATTATGTTGTTTGAGGTATAGCAAAGCACACTTGACCTTCTCAACATTCACAATGTCTTGCCATATTGCTTTGTTGTTAGTTGGAACACCATTCACCAGAATGACAACACTATTTTCTCTGGAAATATGTTCACATTCTCTTACAGAGGTAGAGGTAGATGTACAATAGAGCCCTTCAATGATCTGATGAGCTCTTTTTTCGGCAAGTCTTTCATTTTTGTATTCAGTATAACTATGATTTGGAATGGTTTCATTGTTTGGATTAAAATCCTCTCAAACAAATTCAAGCAAGCTATGTCAACAGAGGTCTTATCTACTTCCATACAATTTAGCACAGAGTGAACTGGCAACGTGTCAGACTCGATTTTATGATAGCAGTATGTGCATAGTGATACTACACCCTGCAAAGTAAAATCTGTCTTTAAACGTACATACACAACCAGATGACCCCACATCTCATTCCATCAAGTGATACTGTGCAGGTCTACAGTAACAGACCGTTCTTTGTAAAACAGCCATTCACAACAGACACAAACAATATCAAATTTCAGAGTTATGCTGATTTCTAATTTTGTAATCTCAGATCCAAATTTCCTCTAATCTGTAACACGTGTGTCATCACCAGTATCAATCATTTTCCTCAATTTATGTTTTCGTTTTCAACTCCTTTACAAAGTCAGTGACACCATTGACATCTCCATCATTTAGTAAAGAATCAAAACAGCAGAAGTCCTGCAAAATGGATCTTACATGATACAGCTGTTGCACAAATCTTTACATTCCAGAGTTGCGTACAGCAATCATGAGAAAGTGATGAAAAATAATGTCACATGCTCCAGTTTGCAACCAAGCAAGTGAATGTCCCAGTAGACCAGTAAAAGGCCTAACAGTGCACTTGTCAATAATTGCAAACAGCTTGTGTCTTTCACATCTTTTACTGTTGATGAATGTCGACAGAAAGTTTTCAATGACAGACAATGATCCTTTCCTTATAATGCACATTGCATCACAAGGACATTTCTTAGCATGTGAACTTTGCGGTGGCACATTTTCAGAAATATCATTCTCATCATTCATTACATTCTCATCACTTGAGACAACTATGATATTCTGAACTTTGCCACACACATCCAATGTCAAAGTCACATTACTACAGTGAACATTGTACATTTCCTCCCAGAAAAATGTTCAGACTGCATCCATCTGCCCTCAAACACAGTGCAAAGATTGTTTTTATTGAAATATTGAAATGAAATTAGTCTGTCTCTGACATTTTCTATTTTTGTGGTTAATCTTTCAGTTGCTGACATCATCACAGCCCACAGTTGAGAGCGTATGTTGACACCATATTAACAAAGCACCTTGCTCTCAAATGTAGTTTCATTAGCGAAACTTTGTTTTTAAGTTTCTTTCCTTTGCACCTGACAACCGCTGAGATTACATGATCAATCTTAGCAGCATGTATCATTCTTTTAAATAATTTTGTTCTTGTGTGAAACCTAGATCCAGAAGTATCACTAACACTATTAGCTGTGTCTCTAATAGACCTATCACAGATTGGCGCATATTGCTGCAATGTAGGTCTTTTTCGAGAAACATTTTTTTCATTGCTGTTCTTTGTTGGTAATTTATTATGATGTACACATTTCTTCACATGTGTCAATTTTTTTCTAACTGCACCACTAGATAAAGAACAGTCACATCTGTTGAGTCCATGAGAAATACAAGGTTTCTTATTATGACATGACTTGTGCCCACTGATATACCTGTTCTTCTTTGAAATCCGGTGCACATTATGTACAACTGTCATTGTTCAAACTTTTCTTGAGCTATCCACTCCACCAGGAAAAAAAAAACAGGCCTAAAAATAAAGAAAAAAAATATGTTTGATATGACCAAAAATCTGATATGCAAATCACATTACAAACCACTATCTATTCCAAATATTTGTAAACAAATCATTGGGTTCAACTGTGACATGTCATATGCACCACAGTACTGTGTCAAAACACTGGTTACCAATCTTGCAAACACTCACATCTCCATAGAAAAATTTCTTGAAGATACTGCATGGACAAATGATGAAATGTGTGTGTGTGTGTGTGTGTGTGGAGTTACCACTTAGACCAGTGCTGATATAGCCTGACTGACCTGTAGTACCAAAATATACTACTGCAGCAGATCATAAGGGGCACTCTGGAGTGCCAATGTGGTAGGAGCACCATAGCTGTAGGAACTGACATGTTACAAGTTATTGAATACTGGTACCATCTCAGTTAAGCAGAACATACAATGTGCATGCTGATGATTCAGAACCATAATTTGTAGTCTAATGGCACTCCCATCCCTGATCACCCATAAAGATGACACAATCCTGAACAAGGGCATTAGAAAACATATACTTCTTCATAGTATGCTCACTTACCACTGTCCCAACCCCAACCCCAACAGGTAATGGGCTTAACATCCCCCCAACCCCCCACTCCCCGGCTTCCCCTACATGCACTGTCACCTAACGCATCCAGCATAAGACCATCACAGCCACCTGCACAATGTGATCTCACACAGCACACATGACAGCTGCACACATATGTGATCAGCAATTACATTGAGTGGCTTTCCATGTTGTAGTGAAGTCAGATGTGCAATCCATCACTGCATGTAGAACAGGGATTTCAAAGGGGAGGGAGCAATAGGGTCCAATATCTTTTGAGACTGCTATGGTGGGGTCCTAGTACACTAATGACAGAAGTGGGGGTGGGGATGGTACAACCACAACTGCCCATACAATGTTACTATACAATACAGTGACTAATGAGAAGGTGGAGAGATTACATAAATGGACAGCTGCCTACACAAGCCAGTGCATACCAACACCATATGTGGAATACATCCCTAAAGTGACCACAACACCCATGCAACAGAGCTGTGTTGCTAGTCTCTTATGTTGAAAAAAATCATCCCATCTTGCCCCTTCTAAGATGCAGGCATAGACCTACAGACCTGTCCACAGATACAGAGTAAGTCAGGATGTGTGGCACCCACCCTCACCTATGTCATTCTGTCTGTTTCAAATCTTATTTCTGAGACTATCCCAAAAGATGAACGCAGGCCATCACCCTACAACAATACTGATATATTTTTTATTCATTTATTTATTTATTTTTGTACTTATGACATGACAGAGTAGGCCACAGTGTTTTTTTTTCCACTGAATTCTATCACTGATGCAGCTGGCTTCTGTAATAGAGGCCTCCATTACTACCTTCTGGCACACACTAATGCACTACAGTCTGTCATTAATTATTACCATTGTGCAACTGTCAATACACTAGCCCCATAAAAACATACAAGTAAACACATGTTGAAAACAAATTAAATGGCAACCCCCCCAAAAAAAATCTCATGGTCAAGGATTTTGACACCTCACAAATGAGGATCCTTTTCCACACGAGTCACTGTCAAGGATTTTACATGCTCATGAAAGAAAAACAGCAATGTTCTATATTTTTTTTAAACTGACTAAAAACTTTAAACATTAACTTCACCAGTACGAAAAAGCGAAAAAAATGCATACATGACAAATGATCTCAATTTTAAACCTGTATACAATTTGAAAAATACATATGTTTTGAACTACCATGTTCTGCAATAACCTCACAGTCAAGGATTTTGACACCTCGTGAAAGAAAAATGGCAACATTTTACATATTTTTTTTAAAACTGAATAAAAACGTTAAAATTAAATTCACCACTATACGAAAGTCAAAAAAAGTCATATAAGGACTTCAATATCAATTTTAAACCTGTTTCTAACTTTAAAAAATGCATATTTTTCGAACTATCATTTCCTGTGATAACCTCACAATCAAGGATTTTGACACCTCGTAAAGGAGGATCATTGTCCAAATGAGTCGCAGTCAAGGACTTTGAATGCTCACAAAAGAAAAACTCTAACGCTCTGTTTTTTTTTAAAGTAACTAAAAACATTAAATATTAACTTGACCAGTATCCAAAAGTAAAAAGAAAAAGTACATATGACACATATTCTCAATTTCTAACCAGTTCTTAACTTTTTAAAATACATTTCTTTCTAACCACTATTTTGCATGATAACCTCATGGTCAAGGATTTTGACATGTTGTAAATGAAGATCCTTGTCTGTACAAGTCACGGTCAAGGATTTTGCATGCTCACAAAACATGATTAGAGCAGTAACAGGAAATGGCTTTTCCGGACCAGTAGAAACCCAAAAAACAACACAGTGTCATCCATCTTGCATTCTGCAGCACAATACCTCGAAATACCACTAAACCAGTAAGTAAAGTTTTCATAAAAACTTATTTTAAACCATTTATTACTGTATGTTACAGAACCAAATTGATAAATATCAGAATCGGAATTTCTGCTCATTACCATGCTGTTCTTTATTATTAGCAGTAACTTAGCATGCAGGCAAAAAACAGCTTAAATAAAGCATGTGTCATGGTTTAAGAGAGCTGAATTTGTCTCCACCTTTCATTCACAACACACACACACTGCACCATACCTTATACTTAAAGCAACTTATCACTGTGTTTGAGTAGAAACTTGATTAAAGCTCCATTTTTGTGCTGCAGCACTTCAATAATTTGTTTTATTTGTAAGAGGAAACAGTTTCAAGCCACAACTGAAAGCAGCATCATGTCAAATACATTCTCAGCTCAGTATTTGCTTTAAAATTAGCAAGATCTTACTAAAAGCATTCAATATTGTTCATGAAATCAGTATTGCGCTATTCATAATATTGCATGTTGTAATCACAAACCTATCTACTGGAACATAATTCTGAAGTTTTTTTTTTCTTGAAAAGCTCAGATACTTTCAAAAACTATAGTAACCCAGTATACTTTGTCAGGTATTTAAGTTGTTGCTTTTCTAAGTAAATTCTATGACAGAATAGCACTTATATCAGCAATCAAACAAAACTTGAAGCAGTAACGGACTGTTTTTAAATACTATTGTAAAATTATGCACTGTCTCCTCTTCTCTACCTTCATTAAAGTAAGAATCAGGATGATTGCTCTTACCACTCAGAATATAAGTTCAAAAAGAGAAGAAACACAGGACAGTTCTACACAATAGGGACCGTAGCTGGCCAATAGAAATGTTCTATCTTGCCATGTTATATTATGTGACCAATCAACTTGCATCCTTATCCCAACACAATAAAGAGAATGCCTAATAAACAAAACACCAATAGTAAACTATTTTATAGACACAACAAGATGCAGAAACTGCTATCAACCAATAATATGTGTCCACATTAGGTATTGCTACATGACGTAGCATTTTTCCCCACTGTTAGAGCTTCATACTGTTAATTAGTAGTCATTTGCTTCAGGACTGTTCACAGAGAGACACATTTGAGAGACTGCTGCCTTTGTTAACATCAATTTATATTCATTATGGCACAGAGTTCAAGAGTTCGTGTGTGGTTTGTGGGGAGCAGCCTGGTAAGAAGGTTTAGCACAGCAAGCTATTTTGGAAATAACTTGCAGCTACCAAACTGCAAAGTATCTTGGTTTGCCAAGGGTGGCATGATGTGGGAGCAGCTCATGACAACCATGTGCCACCTGCTGGAGATGCACCCTACACCAGGCATACTCCTCGTCCATCTTGGAGGTAATGATTTGGGCCACAAAAGTGCAGTAGATTTAATTGAGGCTGCACAGCCAGATTTGCAGTCTCTTACAGAGAGGTTACCTGCTTGTTAAATTCTGTATTCAGATATTACACAGTGGATGATTTGGAGAGGTGAGGAATGCTGTCCTGGCCTTGAAAGAGCAAGACATAAGGTAAACATCCAAATATGTAACTTCCTTTACATTATGGGAATACACACTATACATCATTCCCAAATTTGTCATAATACATTGGCTATATTTAAAAGATGGTGTGCATCTCCCAGATGCTGGCAATGCATACTTCATCTGGCACCTCTGAGATGGAATCCTATCATTACTCTGAATGTGTGCCTCTATGTATCTGCAGTACATCCCACCAGAAATACTGTAGCTAAATGGCTATTCTGTGAGCCACATCATTTGGTCAAAAAACAGAAATAGATTTCACACACACGCCACAAATGTAAACAAATATTCAATGTGATTCCACAGTAACTCTCTCTTCATTACAACAAACACACAAAAACATACAGGGCAGGATTCATGAAAGGGATGCACCCAGTGCAACCAGGATGTACTGCTGCATCCCCAACTTGTGCACTGGTGTGATTCTGGAAGGGGTCCAATGCACCAGTGCATTCCCCAATGCAGCAGTGCATTGTAGATGTGCTGCACATCACAGGTAATGATATGTAGCACATCTGGAGGGGTTAAGAAGAAGGTGTGTTCACGCAAATGGTGCATAGCCCCATTAAAAACCCATCCTGGAGGTGCATCCCTGGAACAAGTCTGAAGATGTGCTTCCAAGAGATAAGTCTACTTCAAGTAGACTTAAGTGGATGACTACCCACAGGTACACTGCCATGCTGCACACAGTAGCATGGCAGCCTACCCACCCTGGCAGTCTAGTACTCATCTCCCCCGCTTAGCACCCCTAACACATACCGTACTCTGAGGCATTACAGACAGTAGAGCCGAACCCCCCATGACCAAAACCACGATGGCATGCCTCACACTGCAGTGCCACAGACAGTAGTACTGAACCCACCTGATTGCAACACCATGCTGGCATGATGTACACTGCCGCATTACAGACAGTAGTGCTGATGCCTGCCCCATGCCCAACACCATGATGGCATGGCGCACAGTGCAGCAGTATAGCAGGAAGTGCTGATCCCTCCCTGCTAACCCAATCACAAGGTACCCACACACCCCAAAGCACCCTGGTGGTCCAGTGGACCACCCACCCACACAGGTACAGCATCCTACCCCACTCCTCCCCCACCCCAACATGGTCCTATGGTCATTGGGCAGCTGTAATCCACCCACATGTCGCACCACCACCTACCAACAGAATTGTCTGTGAATGACAGCTCCTGTACATCCAGGAGCCCATTTGAGGATCCAGCTGGCCAATGGGCTTGCAGTGTGTACTGTACATGATCACTCAGAATGACTGTATACAGTACAGACTGCAAGCCCATTGGTCAACAGGATCCTCCAATGGGCTTCCAGATGTACAGTAGCTGTCAGTTTCAGACAGCTCTTTTGGCAGGTGGCTGTGGCAGCATGCGAGTGGGTATGAGCTGCCCGCCAACCTTAGCACCATGCTGGGATAGGATTAGTGGTGTAGAGCAGTTCTGCCTGTGTGGGCAGAGGGTCCACTGGACCACCACAGTTCTTTGTGCTGTATGGGGACCTTACGATCGGGTTGGCGGGGGGAAATTGGCTCTTCATGCTATACTACCACAGTGTGCAGCATGCCATCATGGTGTTGGGCTTGAGGGGGGTATTACATTGCAGTCTATAATGTTGCAGTGTGCAGCATGCTATCAGGTATCAGGCAGGGACGTGCGGCAACTGGACCACCAGGGCTCCATTGTGGGCATCCACACAACCAGCTGTGAGAGACATAATCATGCTGAGTATGTTGAGCCTTTATTTACCTCCAACGGAGCAGGTCGGGGGGATTCTATACTGGTGAAGGGATGCAGCTTCCATATCCAGATATGACATAATCAGTTACTTGACACACCTATATCATTGTATATTTGATATCTGTTCTTTAAAAGTGAGTGTAATGTTACTCATGTTATCTTTCTTTCCATTATTTCCACAGAGAATATTCTGTCACTAGCCACAATGCCCAAAACATGGTCAGATGCAGACTTGCTATCCCTTGTTCAGGCAGTGCAGTGGCACGCAAGCCCAATTATTGTGAAGAGGGTGACCAATCTTTCTCTCACATGCACATGGGCTAAGGTAAAAAACAAAAGATATAGGCCAAGATATTCAAACTGCGCCCAAAAAGTGCACAACAGCAGAAGCAAGCGCAAGTCCATTGTGCCCATGTGCAAGAAGTGCAATATTCAAAAACCACGCAGGACAAGTAGCGCCTACGGCCGAAGACTGAATATCGCACCACCTGTGCCATAGCGCAACTAGGGAGGTGAAGCTGAGCATATCTGATGCGCCATAGCACAACAAGGGATGTTCAGCTGAGCAGTCCAGATGCACCATAGTGCAACCAGGGATGCCCCCCCAGTAACAGGGCAGCAATGCAACAGCACAACCAGGGATGCAGGGGCCCACCACCCATTCCACAGATGGGCAGAGGAACACACAGCAGAACAGACATCATCCCCCCACACCCCATGCACTGCACAAGTGGGGGAAGGCTGGAATAACCACTGGCCCATGGAGACCAGCAACCAACCCACAGCCAGGCCATGGTGCCCCATCACACCCCCTGGCAAGCTATGACTGGCACACAAGGATGGCTGACCACCCCATACCACACCATCCCACAAATGCAGAGCACACCCTGCACCATGATCCCCATACACCCTGCCCAGGAGTAGCACCCAACAGTGCAGGATGCCCCATGCATGCCACCACCCCCACTGTGACAATGCAACCCTGTGCACCATGGAGCCATGCAAGGCAGCCCCACCATGGACACCCTGCAGTGGGTGGCTGAAGACAGTGATGCAACAAATGCATACACAGTGCTACCCTGTACGTTCCCCCCGAGGTACAGCTGAGAGACCGACCATGTGTCAGTACACGAGGTACCCCACATGTGACAGGGCATGCCCCGGACACCACCTCCAGCAGTACAGCACCCTGCACACCCTCCCAAGGACACATCCCATCCCAGCACTGGCCACAGCAGCCACCACTGACATGCCAGCAGACCGTGCATATCAGAGACATGCAAGGGTGTCAGCTGCACAGGCCATGGATGGTCTGACAGGGGTGCCATACACACAGTGCAGGCCCCATGGACCACTGCACACAGGCATCCAGTGCACAGAGTACAACACACAAATCACAGACAGTGACTGATCCCCCTGCCCACACCATAGGCAGTTCACCTCTGCACACACACACACACACACCCATGCATGCACCACCCCGATGCCATGCACACCACTGCAGCTGAGCACCTGTAGCCCACTGCAAATCAGAGACCACCACAGTAGTTATAACAAAATTTATGTATTAAAATATAACAACTATGTAACATATTTACAAATGTATACAAGGGGGGGAAGGACCACACAGCAGGTGGGGGCAGGCATGGGGCAGGGGTGTAGAAATGGGAAGGGGTGTGGGTGTGGGTCCAAGGGGTATGGTTGTCAGGGGGTCATGGAGAGCCTATTCCCTGCTCTGCTGTGCACTCCTGTGGTGCCTCCAGGTTCTCCTCCTCCAGACCCCATGTCTCTCCAACCTCTCCAAGGCTGCCAGGGATGCCCGTGCCAGCTGCAGGATTTCCTGTATTGCCCATTCCAGGGCCATCCAGCATTGTCCACCTATGACAAGGGAGAAGAGTCAATACGTGTGACTGTCCAGACCCCTGCAGAAAACTTATTGTGCATGGCATAAAGCCATGTGCCACACCCCGTGATGGTGTGTGACCACCCACAGTGACCGTGTCCACAAGATCTGCCTACCCAGGCAGCCACAGCCATGAGGACCACTGCACGCACCCACTGCCCATGTCCTGCACAGCACTACTGTGGCTGTACAGTGACTTGGCTATGTGGTGTGAAGGCAGTGGCACAGCCATGTGCCCGGTGCATGCATGGACCACCATTGACGCACTCCCAGACATGCAGTGCCACTGGACAGTGCTGACTGTAACAAGTTGCATGCATGGCAGTGGTGACAGTGGATGGTGGCCATGCCCCATTGCCCACCCTGTTACACAACATGCAATAGTAATCATGGATGTAAGGCACTCACCGTCATCAGGCTGGTCCCTGTGCCTCTGCAGCCCTTTGCCCCTCCTGGACTGATGGTCCTCCTGCTGGTGCCTCCTCTCCCACACCAGCCTGCGCTCGTCTAGGAATAAGGTGCAAACGTGGAGAGAGGAACATCAGTACAATCCTGTAGCAAAGTCCCCCTGCCCCCATGTGTGTGTGCAGTCCCACACAGCCAGACCCACCCACCCACCCCACACCCTGATAACACCACCACGGCCAACACCAGATGGCCCCCCCATGTGCTGGACACATGCAACGGTGATACCTGTATGGAAGATAAAAGTGTATGGCTGTTGCACCTACCTGGTCGTGGCACTGTGCCCCTCCTGGCACATGCCCGTAGGCTGGCAAGCAGGTCCGGGTCCCTCCGCCTCAGGTCCCCATATCTGTGGTGGCACTGCTCCACTGTCTGCCCCATACCGGTGGCCTCCTCCAGGGCGTCGGCCACCTCCTGCCACACCTGACTCCTGGCCCTGTCCAGGGGTGCCTCACCAAATAGTGGGCCAACATGTGGCTCCACAATGGCAACCAGGTTTTCCAGCTCTACCTGGCTCCACTGTACAGCTCTCCTCTGTGCCATCTCTACTGCTCAGTTAAGTCAAAATGGTGTGGTTCCGCCACGTGTAGATGCTGTGCGGTACAGCGCTGCCATTCCCTATCGTTCTGTCACCGAACAACGCGATAGTGGTGCACCCATGCCTGATGCATGGTGCCTAGGGGGCAAAGGTTGGGCACAGGGTCAAGGGTCTCTGGCACACAGACAGCCACAGCACAATTGGAACCCAATGCGTCTAGCACAATTGGATGCCTGTGTGCCACCTCCTGTCACGGCCTACTGCGCTGTTGCCCCAGTGTGCCTATGACACCACAGTGCCACAGCACCACATAGGTGAACAGTGCTCTAGCACCACTGGCACAATGGTGACCATGCCCTGCATTGCCTCCCATGCACAGCACATCAGCAGCATGGCAGGCACCTGCGTCATCAACCCGGGCATGGTTGGTGTGTACTGCGCATGTCACAGATCTGTGCCCTTGGCTCAGCACGTTCAACACAATTGCACAAAACGCAACAGTGTGATATTCAGCCATCATATGCAGATCAGCTAATCAGCCATTCAGTGGCGCAGTCACTGCATTTGCATCCACTTAAAGATGCGCCTCGCCTCATTTGCATGGGTTGCACTATAAAAGTGCGACATTGGGCTGCACTGGCCATAGTCAGTTACTGCAGTCTGTTGGTTAGTTGCATGCTGTTTGGGAGTGTGGACTGTGGATTTTGGGACATGCATGGGACTGCACAGTCACAGGTAACACCTGTCATTCTCACAGGCTGAATCATGACCGAGCGAGTTGTGGAGGAAGAGGAACAGAGTTGTGGGAGGAGAAGGCCAAATTTCATGAAGGCCGAGACTGATGCCCTGTTCAAGGCCTACCTAGACCAGGAGCCTCTTCTCAGCGGACGCCAGGGAACACCACAGGCCCATGCTGCTGCATGGGAGGAGGTGGCGAGTGTTGTAAACCTGCATGGCAGCCACCAGTGCTTCATGCAGGAGTGCAAGAAGAAGATTGGTACAGACAGGAAGAGGATTAAGGAGAAGAATGCTGCCATCAGGGCAGCATGGTCTGCCACAGGTGGAGGACAGCTGGAGGTGCTACGCCTGACCCCACAGGAGGAGAGGGTTGCTTGCAGCATGCAGCATTGTGCCATTGAGGGTGTTCCGGGTGGTTGGATTCCAGATGGGTGGTAGCCCGTCACTGCATGGTAGGTCATGGTCTGTCTATTGGGGGGGACAGGGTAGGTCACATGCAGTAACGTGACTTTGTTTTACCTTACAGCTCCTGAACATCTGCATGGGTCAGCGGTGGTGGGCTTCTCCACTGAGGCCGGTCAGATGGAGATGGAGGAGGGCCCATCCACCTCCACAGGAATACGCGGCTCAGGGCAACAGTGGGCCCGCCTGGATGTCCAGACTGATGTTGTTGAAGCAGGTGCAGAGGAGGCCCTGCCCATGTCCCAGTGTGCCAGTGTCCATGGATGCCAGCATGCTGGGACTCAGGCTGGTACCTGGTCCATCTCCGATGATGATGTCACTAACATCATGGGCAGTGACACGTGTGTGCCACAGGATGGCCACACAGCAGGTAACATCACGGCCATGGCTGTGGATGGTGCTGCCATGGAGGTCTGCATGTCATCACAGTCCCAGCCTGTGCCTGTTAGCACTGGTGAGGCAGCACTGGTGTGTGTACAGGACAGTGGGCTGTTGCAGCCACTGTGGCGGCACCATTGAGCCCAGGGGAGTGGCAGCCAGAGGGGCAGCATCAGCAGTCGGCCAATGGGCTTGGGGGTACAGTGTCAGGGGCAGCATCAGTGCAACCCCTGTGGACATGCCCAGGCCTGGCCCTGGTGTGCAGCACCCACCCTCAAAGGGGTGATGAGCATCAGGGCCGCAAACACCCTGAGGGACAGCATGTCGATCATTCAGATGACCTCTTGGATGAGCACACCCGCATATTGCAAACATCAGTCAATCAGCAGATGCGGCTTGTGACGGTGGTGAATGCACTGAGTGCAGCTCTGCAGCAGGCAGAGGAGAGTCACAGCAGAGAAACCACTCTGCAATTGGCAGGGATGGACCAGATGTGGGAGGATGTGACCACTGCCATTGACAGGCTGACACATACAATCACAGCTGCCATGGCCACAGGGGGCACACAGTTATTTACCCATGCGTCGCAGACACCGCGCAGTGCAATGTCCACCACCCATTCCCAGCATCGTGCGACACCATCCTTGTCGACACCGGGTTCAGCTGTGGGCATCCTGAGCATGGCTGGTGCAGGCATGTTCGGTGTGCTGCAGACCCCTGCATGAGCAAGGTCGCGTTCATGTAGTGGAACCCCTTGGGGACCATCGGTGTCAATCCATGAGGCCAGTGGTCAGCCTGTCACTGCTGGTGGGTCTTGGCGGGGCTGCCCATGCATCCATGGTGGCCGGGGCACTGTGGCACGTGACTGACCTATCTCCCAGCGTGGCTACTGTCTGATGCTGCCCTGTGTGCATTGTGTCATTCAGTGGGCAATGCAAGGGTGGGTATCTGACCCTGCACGCACACACACACAGTCCATCTGCACACCCTCCCGGCTGCTGTCTGCAGTTGCATGTGCATGATGATGCCTGCATTGCGCTGTACTCCAGTGTGCAATGGTGGCCAGTGTCTAACACATGCACAATGACAGGCAGTGGGCGTGGTGGTCTGTGGACATGTGTCTGACTAGGGGTGGTGTTGTGGGTCGGTGTGCCTCCTACCCTTTGTGCATGTCTGGTGAGTTGTGTGCGTGTTTGTGTGTGTGTGTGTCTGTCCATGTGCCATGTTAGACCTCACCCATCCCTGGTGGTGTGTGTGTGGTTCCATGCCCTGCCACTTCCCTTGATGGCATGCACCCCGGTGTGTGTCCATGCATGTTTGTGGGTTGTGCCTTTGCCACTGGTTGTTGCACATGGCCCCATGACTTACCTCGGTTGGCTGAAGTGCTCCTCCGTGATGGTGTCCCAGTGCAGCTGTGCCAGCCAGAGCAGTCGAGGGTCCCGTCGCCCAAGGGGGGGCTGCCCATCACCATTGTCACCGGCGTCCTCATCGTCCCCATCGCTGTCCCCCTCTTCGACCTATATGGCTATCCCACATTCGTTGGCCATGTTGTGCAGGATGCAACAGGCCAGGAATAGCCTGCAGGCCTTTGAGGGGCTGTACTGTAGGGCACTGCCAGAGGTGTCCAGGTAACGGAAACATGCCTTCAGCATACTGAACACCCGCTCGATGACATTATGTATGGTGGCATGTGCCTCATTGTAGCATTGCTGCGATGGGGTCGTGGGCCACCACTATGGTGTGAGCAGCCAGGGTCAGAGTGGGTATCCACTGTCACCTGTGTGTAGAGGGTGGAGGTTAGTTTGGTGATCAGCATCGCCCTGCCCCGGGCCATGTAGGCCACTACCCATGTCACCTCTGACCATGCCCCTCCCAAGCCCTAAGTTTGTCCGTGTGGTTTGCATACTCACCCACTAAGTGGCCAGTGTGGATGTCCCACTCTCAAATCTGTGGCACATTACTGACTGGTGCCAGATGTAGGCATCGTGTGCTCCCCCAGGGTGCATGGCACAGACATTGATTTTGTGCTCCCTGGCATCGCACACCACCTGGCAGTTGATGCTAGCATAGCCCTTGTGATTAATGTATGTGGCCCCCTAGGGGCCAGGTGGTATGCAGATGGCCACATGGGTGCAGTCTATTGCCCCTAGCACACCAGGCATACGTGCTACCCTGTGTAACTCCTGTATGTTTGCTGTGCGCTCCGCCTGTGTGCTGGGGAAATAGATGTACTCCGCAGCACGTGGCAGCAGTATGCTGAGGAATTGGATGAGGTGGCGTGAGGCGGCTGACTGGGTTATGCCTGTGGTGTCCCCTGTTGGTCTCTGGAAGGTACCTGTGGCAAGCAAGCACATGCAATCTGTCACTTTAGTCTCCACTGATAGAGCATGGCTCCATCATGTGGGTGCCTGCATCACATCACTGCACAGCTCACAGAGCTGCCTCAGAATTGCCTGATTCAGGTGGTACCAGCCCACGATCTCAGTATCACTGTACAGCTTGAAGCTGGTGTGGGCTCAGTACTGCCTGTTGGGGGCATACCGCCGATGTGCCCTTCCTTGGCCATGCCCCCCTGCTGCCCACCTTCTCATCCCCCTCATTACTGTCTCCATCTGGATGGTGGCACTGGCCATGTCCCTGGCTTGTGTTAACCCCCCCGGCAGCTGTTTCTGTATTACCCCCACTGTCCTGGCTGCTACTTCCCCTGCACCGGGAACACCTAACTGTGCTGGCCTCAGTGCTGTGTGGCACTTCCCCCTTCTGCACTGTGGCTCCCCACACCTTCCCTGAGCCTGTGGGTTCCAGGTGCCCTTTCTCGTTCCTGCCCTGTGTGTGTGTGTGTGTGTTGCCTGTGTGGCTGGCTATAGTTCAGCAACATGTGCCTTCCCTGTAGCATTCTTGCACCTCTCCCTTGTTCCTTTTTATTTTGGCTCATTTCTGCTATCGCGTAACTTCTGCTTGCTCCCCTGTTGCGCATGGTGCATGTTGTTGAATATCGCACTGTGCCATTTATGCATGGTTCCTCCCCTTCAGCTGTGCATACATTCATTATCATTGCACTATTGCTCAGCATGATTTGTGGGGGCACAACTGACTCCCGCTGAATATTGCAGAATGGCGCATTTTCGGACTTAGCAGCTGGCGCCAACCCTACAATAAAGCGCACTTTTTGAATATCTGGGCCATAGTGTATATCTAGTACATTCTTTACTGACACACATATTGATTACCACTACTAACACTGTGTTATTCTAGAAACTTTGAATAGCAGGTTATTAATATTTATTTACAATATTTATTAGCTTTTGATGACCTGTTAAGTGTGCTAGGCAAGAAACCTGCCTATTTTCAGGCACGACCATGATGTAAAGAACATAAATTACATAACCTGTTTAAAAATATGCAGCTCAAACACAATGTCACTCTATAGCATAACATATTAAGTCAGCAAGCACATAACTCTCTATTCAACATTATATAAATGGTATATATAGGGTGACACGTGTGCTAACAAAGTAATTTATTCACTTGCCTGTGATCTTGAATTACCCAATAAGTAGCACACTCAGTACTGAGTGTTACAAGTCAGCATTGGCAACTGAATTAATAACTTTCCAATTCCACAACCAGCATACACATATTCGATTTTATGCAACATGATTTCTTCAGTTCAGTTCTGTTCCATTTTTAATTTTGTAGTTTATTTCATGTTGTTTCTCTTTCACTTGTTGTTGTGTTTAGATTTAAGGGCTCCTGTGCTTTGAAAGATGGGAAATTCATTTTGTTGCTATTTCACTTAACAGTGTTTTCAATTAAAGTGTGGTTTTAGTTTTTTTTGCATGGGGGAGGGGGGATTAGGTCAAGTCTCTATTTTGCGAGTCTCTGCAACTGTCATACTATCTCTTGTGAACACCGCTGTGAGATAGTTGAACTGAGACTAGCATACAGTACTGCTGTGGAGACAGCACATGCGGTCTCCATTACTCACGTGGTCACAGCCTGGAAGAATGGCTGTTGATGTAATCACCATGTGAATAACTTTAAGTTATTCTCATAGTGATGACATCACTACCCAATTATTCACCTATTCACTCAGATGAACCCAATAGCCACACACAAACACTGTGAGTGCAGTGAATGTGAGTAAAACTGTACACAACAAAGTGAAAAACATGTTTTTTGGTTTTGTTTTTTCATTTTCTTAACACATCATTCATTCAAAGTATATTGTTTTCTTTTTTTCTAAGGTGCGGAGGGAGAGGGGACAGGAGAATCTCATAAAGATGTAATTTTCTTAACTATTTGCTAGAGTGATACCTTCTGTTCTAAATAACACAACAAGAATACTAAAGTAGAACTGAGAACCATAACAGCTGACCATTCTAAATTTTCCACAGCATTTACCAGGACAATGAAAATATGGCTAACTGGGTCTCGGCCTATTCACCATGGAGGTACCTTCAAAAATCCACATTGTGATGACATAACTACCCATTTATGTATACAGATAGTCAGATACCTAAAGATACTTGTCTATTATCATGTTAGCACTTATTCCATGAAAAAAACACATATACATATACTAAAAGTGATGTCTATCTTTTTTTCATCCACAAGTTGGTCACACCTTGGGGGAGCAAGGTATCATCAAAACTCCCAAAGAGTGTAGGAGGAAGTGGAAGTTCACCCATCAGTCATTCTATAAGAGCAAGCCTGTGGGTGACATCCCCAGGAGGAACCAGGAATGGTACGACATTGTGCATCCAAATGTGGGCAGAGGCAAGGAAGCCTGAGTTTGGGGACCACCACCATGGATGGATGTATGTACACATTTATTTACATTGTAATCCTAAAATATTAAATGTTTAATCACCACTCAAGAAACGTATGATTTTACTTAGTATCGCACACCACACATAGCACAGAAGAATGCACATTATGATCACAAAGTCATCACAAGTAAACAAGCTTGAATAAATGCTCAGTAAACCCATACAAAAAAATTGCATAAATACTTATTGCTACAGTAACGTATGTAGAGTGTTAGATACTTAAGCAATGACACATGTCTCTGTGTTGCTAGTACTGAGATAGTCAGGCACACAGACACAGATTTAGACACAGCACTGCAGGTTACACTCTTCACCCTCTGAGTGGACAAGTATCACATTTCTAGCAACACTCACCCATGTGTTATTCCATATATAAAAATGGTTTCGTAGATAATTAAGCAATCATGTCCGACAGGGTTTGTGTCATGATGGTACAACATCATGACCCACATAATTTGATACACGGTTGTAATCCAGCTGCGTCCAGTACCTAAGACATCACATTATTCCAGCATGACACACACCCTGGAAGGCTTTATTGCTATTATACTCCTACAGATGGTCTTCACTTGTCAGGTCATCACTGTTTCTTCACAGCCAATGCATGATGACATTATTTAACTTGTATACAACAATTCAAAACTCTGCATTATTCCAGCACAACCCCCCCCCACACACACACATAGAAATGAAACTTGGAATAGATAAATGCAATGTATTTCAGAAGTTAAGTAGCATGCAAACAAAGATACACGCAGGCCTGAACTGCAGCCACAGTGTCAACTGTATCAGTTAACAAGTGACAAACAGAAATTTGTCTGACAAAGTATTAGTGATATGTGCAAAAACTGTTCATGGCAATCATAAAATTGCCAGTCATGGAAACTCACAGCACAGATTTATCATAAAAATCTCTGTATTGCTATTGCAAAGGCAGGGGGTGCCAGGAGTGTAAATAACACAAATATATCTAGTTGAGTTGACTTTTATTTGAACGTAATAGTTGAACTTTTTGTATATATCAGTAAAGGATATTGTGATGCTTGACACAGCAACTAATTTGATATATCACATGTTAATTCAGTAGCTTGCCATGCTTTTCACAGACTTATTTTAGCAAATGGTGCACTGTCTTACAACACTAGCTAGAACAAAGTCTCAGTCAATCACGACACAGTTTAATTTCTTTCCTTTCTGTTTTTCATTTTGTTAGCCCATTTCATATCTAGAAAATAGCAACTTATGAAAAGTGTCTTCTTATTGAACATGTCAGGCAGAATTTGCAAAGGAGCTGCACTCAGTGCATCTCAGATGCTCTGGAGCACCTGAGATGCACTGAGCACAAACTGTGTCATTCACAGAAGATGCACCAGAGGGGCACCTGGTGCATTCCATCTGTGAATACCACACATGCGCCCAGCCCGGGATGTGCCAATGCAACTCCCTGGTAAGGCTGGGCACACAATGGGTCAGTGTATCTGCCAATGCACTGCCCAAAAAGATGCCATTCACAGCCCAAGGACATGCAAATGGGGCCATTAGACATGCAAGGTGCAATGTTGCCATTTGCATGTCATTATGACCCATTTGCATGCACGTAGCAGGATTGCAAATGGCAAAATGCACCGGGTACCTCTGCAAGTGCTATGTACTGAATGGTGCACCCATGCTGCTTCACTATGCAACCAGTACCCACCCTCCTCCCCGACTGCATCTCCATTATACTGCTGCACTCTGTGGCATTTGCTAACATTACACAGATCCCCCAGCTCACCCACACCATTGTATGCAAGCCACTGCCACAGTTCCACAGAAGCTGAGGCTGAACTCTCACATCCCACCCCTACCTGAATGCACCAGCAATGGCACACACAAAAAGACACCCCCCCTCCAACAATAGTCCAGCAGACCTGCCACCCCCCACTCACTCAGACACCTCATGCCCTCCCCGCTCCCCATGTTCCAGCATGTAGAAATGCTTGGTGGGCAGCTCATCTGACCCACATACCACCACAGCTGCCTGACAATGGTGCTGTCTGTAAATTTCAGCAGTTGTACAAATGTAAGCCCATTGGTGGACCCTGTCAACCAATGGGCTTGCAGTGTGTACTGTACTGTGTCATTTGCACATTTGTGAATGACAGAGTACAGTACACTCTGCAAGCCCATTGGTCAACAGAGCCCAACAATGTGCTTACAGTTGTACAATAGCTGTCATTTATAGACACACTGTCATCAGGCAGCTGTGGAGGTATGCAGGTGGGTTGAGCTGTCCACCAACCTTCCCTACATGCTCGGATGGGAGGAGTGGGGTGGGCATGAGGTGCCTGAGTGGGTGTGTGTATGTGTGTGAGAGGTCAGCTGGGCTATCGGGGGTCATATGGATTGCCGACAGTGGTGCATTCAGGTTGGGTTGTGGACAGTGGGTTCTGATATTGCAGCTTATTCACCACTGGGAGTGGCTTGCCACAGTGAATGCACATGGGGATGGGGCATCTAATATTGACAAATCCACTGCACAGTGTTCTTGTGACAGCATATGCAGTGGGGAGGGGGCTTCAGGCATTGACATATTCATCGAAGAGAGCGGCTTGTGATAGCGGATGTGGGCAGATAACAGTAATCTGATTTTAGCATATTCACTGCAGGAAGCAACTATATAACACAGATGTGGGGGTGGAGGGGGCACACTGCACTGTCATGATGGGTGGGCTGCCTGTGGGTGGCAAGGTACTTAAGTCTACTTGTTGTAGACTTATCCTGAGGAGTTGCATCTCCAGACTTGCCCCATAGATATGCCTCTTGATCAGGCTGTGAATGGGGCTGCACACAATATGCATGGGTACGCCCCCTTCACAGCCCATCCAGAAGTGTCGTGTATCATTATGCAGGGCATGTGGCACTTCTGCAATGCACTGGCACACTGGGGATGTGCCAGTGCATTGGCACCTGCCAGATTCATGCCAGTGTGCAAGTCGGAGATGCGCTGGCACATCTTTGATTGTCTGGGTGTATCCCTTTTGTCAATCTTGCCCATCATCTCTTACATTGTGTTAACACAGTTTCTACACCCTAACAACTTTCTTTTGTTTGCTGCTACAACTCAGCAGCAATCATTTCAAGCCAAGCAACTACCACCCCTCCAAATTATACTAAAAACAAAAATCTATAAAAACTAAGTAAAGTATATTCTTCATGGCAAACATCATGCCCAAAAATATCCAGAAAAATGTTTGTGGTTGACAGATGAGGAAAGGTGGGTTGGAGGGGGACAGGTGACAACAGAGAAAATCTTCTGCCACCACAGTTAGGCACCGTATCGTTCTGTAGCATCAAGAGAAAAAAATGTATAACAACTGTTAACCATACCACCACACGATCTGTAATAGTAAATAGTTGTTATCACAATAACAACAGCAACTCAAAGTGTGTCGCAGTCTGCAAAAGAGAAGCATCAAAAAATAAAACACAATATATATTGCACAAATATACTTGTATCCTAAAATAACATTTAATTTTTTCTTTTTGTTTCAAACTGTGAGAAACTTCCTCTATTCTAAACTTCATCTAATGTTTCCATTTTCTTTTTCCTTAACAGCACAATAAAGGTTCCCTACCGCAGAACACAGTCTACACCTCATACCACTTTTGGAAGCTGAGGAGAGAGAGGCTCCTGCAGTTGGCCAGCTCCTTGTGGTCGACTCTGCTGGTAAGAAAAAGTAACACACCTTTAAACAAAACCACATTTAACTTAGCATTAACAAACAACACAAGCCAGCTGTATGACTGCATAGCTAATGAAAACATACATCATTGTATCTTTAAGCAATAAAGCATGATAGGCTGTGATTTATTGGGGATTTACCCACACCTTCTATGGCGTGTCACAAGGTGCAGCTGACTGACTTATCCAGACAAGAAGTGGCTAAATCACCCAATAACTCACACCCTCGAGTGCCTTACTGCGATCATACAATGTACTCTTTTTTAAAATACACTTAAGATGTCTTGAATCATGTTTTTTTTTTTTTTATAAATGCAAATTCCTCAGCCATCGGTTAGGCAGAATTTACCTATGGTCATATAACATGCTTTTAACAATGAAGTTACAGGATTTTCATACACCTTTGTATAATTAAGTATTAAAAAAAGGGTTTTGAAAATCCTGTATCTTCACTGGTCAAAAACATGTCACATAACTATGTGTAAATTCTGCAACATACAACTGGTAAAGATCACAGTAATCAAATGTGTACTTTTTTTGAACCTAATTGATTTTTATTGTCATTTCTAATAACAGTCATTTTATGATCAAAAAAATGCACTTCTGTGCATGTGCAGAAGTGGGATTTATACACTTATTGTGTCATTAAAGTCAGTCAGCCACACAACATGACACACAATGCAAGGCATGTGTAAATCCAATAACAACACTTGCCCTGTCATGCATTATTGCTTAAATATCCCACAACAGGGCGTGGGGATATTGGTTAATTTACCACACCTTGTGTGCCTCAGTCAAAAGGTCACAGGCCAAGTGATTTAACTACACTAGAAGTGGTAAATGCATATAATTTATAACGGTACTTTGAGGTGCCAGTGCAGAATGCCAAAAATGTATTGTCAGGTGTTGTTTCAGTGTGGGATGAGTCGCTTTGGTCACTAAATATATTTTCTAGGCTATACATATGCCATAGCTTGAACAAATGTTCATTTTGTTTGAATTTACTGCCAGTCCATTCCCTAAGTACTAAAAACAAATAGCGATGCTTTGTTTTGATGCATGCCAGAAGAAGTGATATCTGTCAGGGTGGCAGGAGCTCCGCTTGTCTGACACCTTTTTCAGTGAGTGTACTGGTGGATTTATGATGCTGGAAAGATGCCATCCAACCAGTCACAGTATACAGTTCCTGTGTTTTGTATTTTCCACATTGTATAAACAACCATTAAACCACGACAGAGTGTGGCTTATGCTGAGATTTACCACAACTGGCATAGTTTGCCCACAAGGCCACAATCCGAATGGTCAAATGCTGGCCACCCAAGCCACATCTCAGCATAACCCACACTATCTTTGTGTTTTTTGTTTTTTTTTTGCAATTATACAATGTCAACCTTTTTTTATGGAAAACAAATTCAGTAAAAATTGTATTTTTTAGTACTTCAAATATGATCTAGGAACAGCTGTTCTGGTAATATGGAAACTGAACAAACAGCCCAACAATCTCCCAACCTGACAGTCAGGTCAAGTATACAGTTAAGTATACTACCTACTCAGCCACTGACACTGACAAGGTACACTTCAGAGGTCACCTGAAATTGAACCATGGACCTCTTGATCTGCATTCAAATGCTGTATGACAGAACTATATATCCCCACTTACTTGGCATCTGTTCTCTACTCTTCTCCTCCCTCCATCTCTCACACACACAGTCACACACACACACACACACACACACACACACACACACTGTTCTTCTATATTTGTTTTCATCTTCACCTTACACACAACAAGCTTCTCATTCCCTGCTCACCCCCACAACAACACAAAAAAAAGATCACTAAACTGTAACACATAAAAATTACTCAAAGCAGTTTATCATTTTATCTTTCACAAAGGAAGATCAGCTGGAGGGTGCGGCTGGAGGTGAACAAGAGGCAACAGAGTGTGATGTCATAATTGTGCAGCCCTCTGTGGCTGAAGTAACAGCCCCAGCAGAAGGTGAGGGTTCAAAAACATCAGAGCCCCACCCAGGTCCATCCAAACAAGCTGCAGGTCCTGCCAGGCCTCCAACTGGGGAAGGTAAGTAGAATTATACTAAACAACCAATCAGTACCTTGTCATCACCTCAACTTAACTAATCACCCATAAAATAAATAAATCCCCCCGCTACATACATTTTAATCAACTAAACACCTGGTATTGTTATGCCCCCATACACTCCCAACAATACCAGACTGCAACATTTCCCACACATACACATATAGCAAGTCACTGGCACAGTTCTCCTGTCACCACCAGCATCACTAACCAGCATGTCTGTGACAGGATCACACATCACACATACACACACTCAGTGAATGACAGATCTTGTCACTCATTGATCACGCATGTGTGCAATATATTATTCCAGTTCACCTCACTCAACAGCTGGATGTGGTGGTCAGAATAGAGCTGTACCTCTCACCAGCTGATTGTGGTTACAAATGATTCAGCAAAAGCTACCTAGCACTACCATGCAAAGGATAGCTGTCACTATAGCAAACATTATCCTACTACAGCACATACCCTGTTAGAAATTGTTGCTTACATAGCAACAAAATATATGAAACTCATAGAACATGATAGGCAGCAACTGAGACAGAAAAACAACAACTGAGCATTGTCTTATGATATCAAATGTGCTAGATATTTAGTTGAATAAAATTGAATGCATTGAGTACTCTGATTCTGCTAACACATCTCTATGTCCATATCATATAGCTGTGAAGTTAACAAAGCTAAACACATGTCTTCTGCTGAGTGCACAACAATATGTATTCTACAAAACATTTCATTACTACTCTGTCATTTCTACAGATCAGTGCACTGTATGTCCAAAGAGCATGTCTCTTCTAGAAGGTAAGAATTATTCCATGAAATGATTACCTTTCTAACAAGTAAGTCATCATATCATTCAGGCAACAAAACAAAAAAAACAACTATCCAGAAATATGCAGTATTTAGGTGGCACTGACCAATCACATCTCTGTTTTTGTTCTTCTTACATTGTGTAATAAATGTGAAGCTAACAATGATCAGTATTCTAAAAAATAAGACTTCACCATAGCAAATGTTATGCAAAGACCCAACAGATAAGTAGGGGCCACGTGTGGCATAACCAGGTCATTTGTACAGTACCTGCGACCTTGACTAATCTCACAAGTAGCAAAGCCACAAGTTACATTTACATGGGGTCACTTGCCACTGTACAAATAGCTTCATAATCACAGAGGCACCCCCAAGCATATTTGATTTATGCAACAGAACTTTTGGGGTTCAGTTTTCTTATATTTGAGTTGTATTCTGAAATTCTTTTCCATGTTGTTTTCTCCATACCTGGTCACTTTGTTTGTTTTACAGCCCTCGCCCTACTGTGCTGACAAAAGACTTTCTTCCTTAAAACTGCTTTCATTTAAAATTTGGTTCTGCCTTGCAGGAGAGGGGGGCATATTATGGTATACATTTCGTGGGTCTTTGAGACTCTGATAACTTGGGTTGTAAACACCACTGTAAGAAAGTGAAACTGAAACTGTGAGGTAGCACCACTGAACATACAGCACAGGTGGAGGTTAGTGACAAAGTCACTGTGTGGCTAAATGGGTGATGATGTAATCATTATGAGGATAACTTGAACTTATGCACATAGTAATAACATCACCACCCATTTATCCACACAATGACTCACATAATCAAAGTAATGTGTCAAGTATCATCCTAACACCTGTAACATAAAATAATTATGTAATGGATAACATACTTTTTTTGCAGCCCTATGCATCAGTAACTGTCATATATGCTCAGTTGTTACAAATCATAGTTCAAAATACATTACCCATTTTCCATAACATTTAAAAGGCTCTCAACCAGTTTCCAAGTGCTTACAATGATGCCATGTCAAACTCTAGAAGAATCAAAACTCCAACAAAGGGTGGAGACCTGATATCAGGAAAAGGTGTAAGGACTAGTAGGAGGATGGGTGGCAGGGACCTGTGACAATAGCAATCTGCATGAGGAAGACAAACTGCACCTTCACCAATGGCAGGCCATGGCAGACCAGCCTGTTGGAATTCTATGACTGAGTGACTATGGAAATTGACAAGGGGCCATGCACTGGCTATCCTATACCTAGACTTCAGTAAGGCCTTTGCCTCATTAACACATGGGGCACTTGAAAGCAATGTACAAGGTACAGAGGTTGCTCATCATATGACCAATGGACAATCCTTCACAATGCAAAAAATTCAACAGGAATGGACAACTAAATATTGGGGTGCAGCACAAGGACAATCACCTCGAGAACAACACATGTTATTCCACTATTGTGCACATTGTTCTTTAGATCCCACCTGCAATACATCATGCAGTACTGCCATCCATGCCTCCAAAAATTGTTGTCATTGTTAACTCTGTATATCACCCAGTTGTTAAGTTGTTGTATTTCTACAATCCCTTTGTTTACTTCCTTGTGCTGTGTCATATTGTACCGCTCATGAATTGTTTTCTCTTGTATCCTCCCGGGTCGTGCCTGAAAATAGGCATCTCTATGCCTAGTGCACCCACCTGGTCACTAAAAGCAAGTAAATAAATAAATAAAATGACATTAGGCTGCTGAATGGGTCCTAAAGCATAGGACAATGAAGATGATTCAGGACCTGGGGAGTTTGCCGTATGATCTCAGTTTAAGATAGTTAAACATGTATACACTGTCAGAGAAGATGATAGTGGGGATATGACAGACACCTCCAAATATATAAAAGGGCTAATCAAAACACACACACAGGGTCTATTCAGGTAGAGGGTGAGAAGAGACACTAGGGGCCAGAACATGAGATTTCAGGGTGATAGATTCAGGAGAGATGTGTCCACACATTTCTTCACACAAACGGTAGTGTCAAACTGACACACACTACTACCTAAAGTGCTGGCATACACCAGTGTAATGCTTCAGGAAGACCTGCAACACAGCACAGTGCAAGGTAAAAGGAGATAACAGAGGGAGGGTGGTACACAGGTGAACAGAAAGCTATCTCCATTGTCAAATATCCTAGACAGATCATGATGTCCCTCTGCTGCTGACAATTTTTATATGTTCTTGCCACACTGTCATTATTAATAGCTCAGAACTCACTGTCAGAGGAAAAGCTACAAGCCTGTCCTGCGAAGCAACCCAAGGTTTTGCTACTGCAAATCAGCAGACCCTGAGGCTTTTTTCCCCTGTTGAAACTGCTGCCCAGGATCCTTCAATCTCCAATTCGTTGCAGGGCCCAGAAATCTACAGAAACAGCCAAAAGGCATGTACCCCCTCAGGTACGTTGGCATTTGTTGCCTTTGGACATTCTGAATTTTCAGCCCCAACCCTCTGATTGGAGGATCTCAGCCTCACTGACTTCTTCCTGCTGGTCTCCATTTTACCTTGCTTCATTAGAGACATTTATCAACACTGCTGACCCTGGGACCATCCTTTTTTGTAAAGCAAGAAATTCTTCTTTTTTTTTTGTAAAGAAATTCTTCTTTTTTGTAAAGCTAGAAGGGCATGAAAGCCGCCCCCCCCCACACACACACACATACACTGTTTCTATCCTTATCTATCAATCCAGTTTAGGCCATTCAGTGTTACACTGCCATTGTTTAACATGATTTACCTGCTCTGAATGCACTGTGATTATATCCCTCATTAGAATTAATTCTCTGTGAAAGGCTGAAGAGTTTTAAGTTGACCTTTTAATGCACTCTTTAATATCCTAAAACTACAGCCTAATCCTTTTTATTATTAATTCTGAGTGTAAAACTGTAGAGTTTTAAGTTTATTATACCTGTACTGCACTGTCTATTATTCTAAGTGAACAGCCAAATCCTTTTTAGAATTAATTTCTGTGTAAAGCTGTAGTTTTAAATTGACCAGACTTTTCAGTGTACTGCCTAGCATTCTAAATTTACAGCCCAGTCCTTGCTTCTCGCTTTGCCATCTGTCTGCTCTCTTACCCACTTACATCTCCTCCCTGTTTCTATTACCCACTTTGTAGTTTAGCCTCCTTCGTCCAAATAATTGTGACCACCCTGTTTCTTTGTTTGAGTTAACCAGACCTCCCCTGCATGCCTCTACTTAATCCATCTCCTTTCCTCTCCCCATCAGGTGGCCATGCCCACCTGGGGCTCAGATCTCTCCACCAGAGGAAAAGCTACAAGCCTGTCCTGAGAAGCAATCCACGATTCTGCTACTGCAAATCAGTAGACCTTGAGGCTTTTTTCCCCCTGTTGAAACTGTTGCCCAGGATCCTCTGAACTCTGATTCATTGCAGGGCCCAGAAATCTACAGAAACAGCTAAAAGGCGTATACCCCAATTAGGTACGTTGATATTTGGCACCTTTGGACATTTTGAATGTTCAGTGCCAACACTCTGATTGTAGGATCTCAGCCTCACTAACTTCTTCCTTCTGGTCTCCATTTTACTTTGCTTCATTAGAGATGTTTATCAGCACTGCTGACCCTGGGACTATCCTTTTTTGTAAAGCAAGAAATTCTTCTTTCTTTGTAAAGAAATTCTTCTTTTTTGTAAATCTAGAAGGGCATGAAATCCCCCCCACATTTCCTTGTCTACTTTCCCATTTTCAAATTATACTACACAGCCACTAGAGGGCTACAGCAGCTGTCTCTTCTGTTAAAGAGGAAACACTTTATATTTACTCCTTCCTCTTCTGCTCCAATAGACCTGGGATACCTCTCTTTCTGAGGACCATCCCCTGGGTTTTTCTGCCTGTTTCTCAGGCCAAACCATGCTCATCCACGAAGGCAGCAAGACTTGAACGCCTTCCCCACTCCCATTCCATACTGGTGGAGCAGGGCCAGAAACAGAAATCAAAGCTGCAGACCAAGCTTGCCACACTGGATTGCAGCCTTGAACCACCTCGCTGGCTCAGCTACAAAGCGCTGCTCCACAGGTACGTTCAGCACCAAAACCGCCTCTCAGCCAACAAAGGATTTTGAACTCATGACACCTGATCACTGATTGGTCTAGGCTTCCAGTGACTCTATTGGGATTGGCTGGCCCTTGTCTTTCAGCTCTCCACCTAAATTTCTATAGCCATATCATAATTCCACTTTGGCTACCTTTACTCATCTGTCTTGCACTCTGTGTGATCATTACACTCACTTGTGTAAACATGGCTCTTCATTACATGTTTGAGATGCTCCTATTACTTCTACGCCTACTTTGCCTTAAATGGGTTGTTATAACTTTCCCAGGATCCTATCCCTTGAGTTCTTTGAATGCCCTACATGCTTATTTCAGTTTCTCTAACCTAATTACTGCATCTCAACCTATGCTTGCTTTTAAACACCTCCTATTCTCTAAGGGCTGTACCTTTAATGCGGTGACCACACTAAAAAAACATCTGCTGAGTCAAGCAGTTCCTTTACTGTTTAGCTATCGAAAATTATGGTTCCTCGCCATCTTAGCTATCCTTCTTGCAGGGGATGTTGAAATGAACCTGATTCCACGTGCCCTTTTCTCCCCGGCTGACATCTCTGGAATGTCTAGAAAAGGGCTTTTCATTGCCAATATGAACATCAGAAGCCTCTCCTGAAATTTCAGTGATCTTGAGGCTTGGGTGGGTGTCTATAAGCGTCACATACTCTGTTAGTCTGAAACATGACTAAAGCCAACTATCCCTGACTCTGTAAGCTTCCTGACTAACTACTCCCTTATCTGTAGGGATAGGCTCTCCTCAAAGGGTGGCAAAGGGGTTGCCATGTTCTATGAAGATCATCTAAACATCACCCTGTTCTCAGCATCCTCCACCTGTGAGTCCCTTCACACTACTCTCACCCTGGGAGCCAAGAAACTCCACATTGTCTATGCCTACAATCCCCAAAATGGGGGCACCGTAGGTCTGCAGGACTTATTTGATCAGACCTCTTTGCACTCCAAACATAATGAGGTCATTATATTGGGTGACCTTAATCAAAATTGGCTAGGGGCTGCCCATAGCACGCTGCTCTCTCTGGTACAAAATTATAACCTCCACCAGCTGTTAATGGAGCATACCAAAGTTACTTCTTCACTAAAATCCTCTTCCCTTATTGACTGGGTACTGGTAAACCTTCTGGATCATGTACACCAAGCAGGCATCTTGGCAGATTCTCTCACTGATCATTCCCCTGTCTTCTGCATCTGAAGTACTGAGGCTGTTCCATCCCCTCCACTGCGCTATGTCACCTTTACAAATTTCACCAACCTGGATAGCGAGGCTTTTTGTCATAATGTCTCGAAGATAAACTGGTCTGCTGTTTACCTTTCCCATAATGTTGAGTCTGCACTAAGTATCTTCCTTAATGAATTCCTGGCCATCCAGAACAAGCATGCCCCCAAGGTGACAAGGAGGGTGAGGGGTAAGTAAACAAGATGGCTTCACAAAGACTTGCTGAAAAATGTATGCTGTATGGACAAATGCTGGAAAAAGTACAAAGCCTCGGAGCTACAATCTGACTATGTTACCTACAGAACCCTGCGCAACTTCTGCTAAAAACAGGTCCGAACAGCTAAGAGTGCCTATTGTAAAGAATTGCTGCTAGGTTCTGCTGGGGACCCTAGGAAATTCTGGGCCCATGTCAAGACCTTTCTTAGTGCGTCCCAGTCAACTAGCACCAGTGACATTGTATTAAATGGAGTACATTGCAATGACTCCTACACCATTGCTAATTCCTTCAAGTCAAGTGTTCTAGGACCTGTCTCAGTATACCTCTGCCTTCTCATCTCCCCAGGCAGCCTCTCTGCTTGCAACATCAGAACAGTCCACTACCCCCAGCTATCCTTCCCAACAAATGTCTAAAAATCCCCCGTTCTACTTCAAGGCAATTTCAAGACTGAGGTCTTAACACTATTATGGACTGTCTCTGACAACACTAGCTCTGGATCAGATATCGGCTCCTGAAACTAGCAGCACCATACATAGCCTCCCCTCTAGCTAGAAGTTTCACCTTGTCTCTCTCTAATAGCCAAGTTTCTGACTTCTGGAAGATTGCTTGTGTAACGCCGGTCCTTAAAAAAGGTGATGACGAGGAGATTACTAACTACAGGCCTATAGCCATCCTATCGGTGCTAAGTAAAATTCTGGAAATATTTGTTACAAATCAAACCATTGGCTACCTCATAAAGTACAGCCTTCTTCCTGATACACAACATGGCTTCCGTAAAGATCACAGTACCTCTACAGCACTTCTCAAATTCACTTTCAATGTGCTTACCAGTATGGATGCTGGCCAGCTGACTGGGCAGATTTTATAGACCTTACAAAGGCCTTTGATCTTGCTGATCACCCCCTGCTCCTCTCCACTTATTGCAATCTGAGCTTTTCACCCCAATTGTCACCTGATATGGAAGCTATCTATCAAATAGAACTCAAATTGTGAAATTCAACTCCTCTTTAACGGATGGTGCTACCATCAATATTGGCATTCCCCAGGGCTCTATTCTGGGACACTCTTCTTTTCTCACTTTTTATCAATAACATAGATGAGGTTTTTCTTTCATGCTCATCTATTCTCTATGCAGATGATCTTGTACTCTGTTCAAGCTCTGATAAGGTCCCCAGCATAACCGCATCCCTTTCTTCAGATTTCACAAATGTCCAAAATTGGCTTTCTGCACATAAGCTTGTACTTAATGCTAAGAAAACCCAAGCAATGTTACTTGGATCTGCCCCTAAATGTAGGACATGTCAAACTCCCCTATTGGTGCAAGATCACAGTGGCACACAGATAGAATGCATTACATATTTTAAGTACCTGGAAATTCTTCTGGACCAGTCCCTGGACTTCAGCCTGCATATACAATCTGCCTGCAAGGCAGTGAATGCTAAACTGGGGGTTGCTTTCAAGTCCAGTTTTATGTTGACTCCCTCTGCTAAACTTGCTGTTGCCAGAGGGATATTACTCCTGGCCCTCACCTATGGCATGCCGACCTTTTCTGCCACACACAAAACCATCCTTCATAAGTGGGATGTCACTTATAATAATATCTGCTGATACGCCTCCTCATCACCACGGCTTAAGCACCAATGCCAACTGTACAAGGACCTGGGCTGGTTATCCCCCTCAGCTTGCTGTCAATATTCTCTTGGCTCCCTGATTGACTCTATACTCAGAAACCAGAACCCTTCAGCACTTGCAACATTGCTGGTACCTCAGACCTCCTCCTATAGACTGTGATCGGTAGATAAATCCCTGCTGAATGTACCTAGATGTAAAATATCAGGCTCTGTTGCCTTCAAACACTCTGCTCCTAAGCTTTGGAACTCTCCCTCATGCACTTCGAATATCTGAATCCCATGACATCTTCAAAAAGGAGCTGCGCTTACATCTATCCCTTGCTGATCTCTGCACTTGTTTAATCCCCCCTAATCCACTTACCCACCAGATGCTGACTGGCCTAACTTTAACCTCCCTACCTCTTAGCATGTCTTACCCTCACAATCTCCTTGACAGCTAATCTACCCCAACCCGCCCCACACACACACACCTAAGCCTTGTTTCAGAGGCTGTGATAATGCATCCTGCCCTGTCAGGATTTTGCCCTTGCCTTGTTTCGCTGCTTATTTGAATCTTCATTGTTGTGATAATTTGAACAATATTTCTTTGCTGTTATGTTGTGGTATCTACCTCATCAGGTACGAGACTACCCCACTGTCCAAAGCTTTAAGAAGGCTTTAAAAAACATATATTTTTAGCTAAGCATACAATGCATTTTGAATGCTGCTGTCAAGTTTAGTTTTAATATTGTTTTAATTATTTATTGTTTTATCATGTATTGTACAGGTGCCTTGGTTTCAGAAAGGCACCTTATATAAATAAAGATTGATTTGTTAATAAAGATTGAACTCTTCCTAGACTGTGTAGGTTTTCTGTGCCTGAAAAGTCTATGTGAATTGCATTGCTTGTTATTGTCCTGGCAGCGTGTATTCATTACTACTAACTGTTTTGACCTATGCTACTGTAATTTCATAGTACTCATGCTATGTACGTGTCTTTGATTGTTGTACTCTCCTGGGTCATGCCTGAAAATAGTAATTTCATGGCTAGTGCACCTACCCGATTAACAAAAACTAAATAAATAAATAAAAAATAACCTAAACCAATCAAACATCTTCAGAGTTCAAGGGAAACCATCATTTGAAATGTTGCTAAAAGCACACTTAACCTGTACTCTTCAATATTTCATAGCACTCTTTCAATTATGTATATCTGACTTCTATTTGTTATCACAATTATAGTTGCTTAAGCAGTCTCTACAGCTCTTAGTATGCTAAAGTATCACAGTAATGTAGAAACACAAATTGTGAACTTTGATGTGTACCACAACAGTACTTTAAATGAAAACTTAGAAAGTTTGAACATCACAATGCTATGCTACTATAACAATGATTTTCTTCTCTGTTTTCACAATGCCACACTCTGCCAAGAGAAAAAAGAACAGTAAGCAATATGTCTGTCACTAAACAAGCTTTTATTGCTGTGCAATAGTGCTTTTAGCTGACTCAGTAGTCTGCTGAACAGTAGAATGTTCCAACTTCATGCATGCCTCTCTTCACTGCTCATGCTCTATCCTCTTGCACAATCTACAACTCCACCTAATTAGATGCAACATAGAGCTTATTCAAGCAAACTAAAATATTTGTCATTGTGCACACTGAATGCTCAAATATATATACATATATGTTTTCATAACACTTGCACAGATTCCATTCAATGCCACATGAAATATTAAGCATGGATTTTTTAAGCAATGAACAATTTTAACACATAAAAAATCAAGCAAGAAAAAAGTTAATGGTGATATATCTTAAAGACACATACCTTCAGTGTAATGTTTCACATCCATGCACATTATTTCACAACATTCTAGGGTTGCCACCTTTGGATGAGGCAAAAACCGGATACTAAGCTCCACCCCTAGCCCCACCCCTTTTCATGACTCATCATGCATTGTTCCTCCTGGAAGTCCATTTGTTATATCATTAAAAAACAACACAATGCAGCAGTTAAATAAAAACTGTACTGTACCTGTTAAAGTTACTTTCCTAGGTTCTTCCTAATTATTTATTTAAGAATTTATTTATTTATTGACATTGGTTAACCAGCTAAACATACAGAGATAAAAGAAATCTCATTTGCAGATATGATCTGGGGGGAGACAAGGGAAATACTGTAAACAGCATACAATAGTATACATACTTAATGTCTTTTTCTGGCTCCATTTCCTGTTCTTGTCCACAGTACTATTTCAAAGCCAAAGAAGTGACCATACTTTTTTCTTGAGAAAAAAACCAACAAATTTAAAACATTTAAAAATGTCTAAATTCTGTTAGAGATGAAAATGTTTACCACCAAATGAAAATGGAGGACAACTGGCTCTGTTACTGTTATTAAAAAGGTGGGGGGGCAGCTGTGCAGCTATGCCACTTTAAGATGCAGTGGAAAGATTAGGTTAAGTAAGTGCTAATGGTGTTAATGGCCATACTTTACACCTCCCAGGGTGACTGCATTCACAAACAAAAGGCTACACTGACAACAGAACTTGTCTGTAACCTGGACATGTAGCTGAAACAATGAATGATATGACAAAATTTGTTACAAAAGTGTGTGAGCCCTCAAAATGGCTCAAAAACCTGACCAGCACAGAGCAAAACCGGATTACCTGATAGGGACCCTGAAAACCTGATCACCAGGTAAAAAACCTGACAGGTGGCAACCCTACAACATTCTCACCATGAAAAAAGCACTACCATGCTCTTCATAATCAACATAGCTTTCCAGTGTTACACAGTAGAAATACTAAACATCTAACCAGTGCAAGCACAAAAAGGCAAAAAAAGTTCACCAACAAAATAGTGACACTTTTCAACATACTACTCATGCTCTTTTTTTTCTTTCTTTCCCTTACAGAATGTGTGCAGCAGCTGAAAAACACACAGCGCAGTCTCAGCTGGCAGCTCAAGGCCATAGAAGATGGCAACTGAGCTGTAGCCCAGTGTGGCTGTGTCATTGCAGCAAATCAAGAAAAAATGATAGAGAAACAAGGTGACATTATTGATTTGCTGCAGCGACAGGGCTGCATTGGGCATGTGGCTGTGGTTGCTGTCCGTGGTCTTGTGGGCAGCAATAGAGGCCTTGCTCACACCATAAACCATCTACTTGAGCAGGAAGACCAATGTTGCTGCCCAAGAGATCACTCATGTCCTCATGTTGCGGCTGGCAGAGAACCAGTTGGAGGCCATGGAAGCAATTCATGTGCTCATCCACCAGGAAGTGCAGCACTGTTAAGAACTGGACCCACTCCTCCAGCAGTCTCAGCAGGAGTAGGAGCCTCCTGAAAGTGTCCCTCCCACTGCAACATCTGAAGAGGAGGGGCACCAACTCCTCACAGCACCACATCCTCCTGTGGAGCCTTTCACTTCCTCCACCTCCCCCAAGGCACCCTCATCACAGAATGGGAGCTAACATGTCAGAATAAGTTGATCATGGAATGGCAACATGTTTATTCTTTTTTTCTATGTTTATTCAAATTCTATTTTGTGTTTCTGTTTTTTTAGCTTACTTTCTCTTTCCACCCCCCCATGTGAATATAACACAGATTTATGTGTAGCCTGCAAAGAAGCTGCAACAGCCCACCCCCTTCCTCACAGGATGCTCAATGCCGCATTAGGAGTCCAGGTCTGCAACCATCACTATTTTGCATGTGAACTTCAAATGTTGAACAACTGGCAAATGTTATAACTCAACTAAAGTCAAGAAACCAGTGCAGATCAAATAGACACAAGTAAGCATGAGTGCTGCACCCATTCAGGAGCATGACAAGCACCACTGTTCTTGTACAACAACATAAAGAGCAATGATGCCTTACATACTCCTGAACAGGTGCAACACATGTGACCACTTGCACCATTTGATCTGTACTGTGTGACAACTCACTGTCCACTCTTTATTTCCAACAGTTGTTCAGTATTTGAACATCACATGTGAAACAGTAATGGTCGCAGCCCCATACTCTCACAGCAGCATTGAGAGCTATGTAGGGATGTGGGCAGGCCATGCAGCTTTTTCGCAGGCCACCATAAATAATTCTATTTTTTGTGTGTGTGTAAATAATCTGTAAATAAAAAGATTTGCATCACTAAACTTGTAAACACTTACTAAATAATAATAAAATTTAAATAAATAATTAAACAAACATATTTCTCAAAAATACTGTTATTTAAGTTTCTCTATCCCATTGCCACCATAGTATTTTTTTCACCTTTCACTTCACCTGTCCCTCCACACCCATGTGTGAAGACAACACATTTATTTTTTTTGTATTTATTTATTTTTTGTTATTTATTTACGTATATATTTACAACACAGACAAAACAGTTAAAAAATTGTATATACTATGGATTTTTATTTTGATTTTAGTGTATGTAACAATCTCAAATGTCTGATAAAAAAAACAAAGATTGCAAATAAAAAAAAGTCTCCTGTCTCTTCTTTGTAAGCCCAAACAAGTTTGGGGGGGGGGGTTGCAGAAGCTGGGTGGGAGGAGGGGGATATGACCTTTAAATAGCATGTATTGGTGTAATGTACAAAAATTAAACTACAGCTATGAACAGTTGTCTTCAAAAGAAGCTGAGCTGGAAGTTGGTTCAAGACTTAGACCCTCAACTCTTCCATCCCAAACCTCCACCTTTAGTCACCCCACCCTAAGAGATGAATTGAGCACAATTTCATTTGCAATAAATTTCTATAGTTTGCAAAAGAATGGATGGTGATTTAAAGGTGGGGCCTAACTCTCACCCCATTCCATGTGTAAACAGGTTGACACACTACAGTTAATCAGAATGGGGTGACAATTAGACCTTGTGACCCCATGTCACGCCCTGGCATCTGTCAGTATGTGGAATATGGGGGTGGGGTGGGGGGTTAGGCACTCAACTCAAATATCTCATTTCCCCACTTTTGTCACTTTAACCCCAACTGATGCATTAAACAAACTTTCTTGCAATGAATTCCCTTACTTTTTGAAAAAGTCTAATATAGCTAGTAAACAGCATGTGTTGGTGGGAGCATAACGATATGTGTCTGCGGGAGCATGGGACCTCCAGGCCCTGCTCTCCCACTTACACATAACTATGGAGCCAAACAGCAGCCCCATAGGGCAAGGAACCCTTCTAACAGTAATTTGCCAATAGCTCAGGAACATTAACAGCTAGGAAAACAATTCCCTAAATTTTTGAAAAAATGTAATTTATCTAGTAAATAGCATGTGTTGGTGGGAGAATGGGGCCCTTTGGGTCTTGCACTTCCACCAGGCTGCCCATGTGAGCATAACAATGTGCGACTGTTGGAGCATGGGCCCTCCAGGCCCTGTGCTCCCACTTACACATGACTATGAAACCATACAGCAGCCCCATAGGGCAAGGAACCCTTGTAACAATAATTTACCAATATCTCAGGAACCGTAGGAGCTAAGAAAAAAATTCCCTTACTTTTTGAAAAAGTGTAATATAACTAGTAAATAGCATGTGTTGGTGGGCCACCAACCTGCCCATGTGAGTATAATGATATGCGTCTGTTGGAGTGTGGGCCCTTCGGGCCTGTGATTCCACTTACACATAACTACGGAGCCATACAGCAGCCCCATAGGGCAAGTAACCCTTGTAACAGTAATTTGCCAGTATCTTGGAACCATAGCAGCTAGGAAAAATATTCCACTGGCATTGTAATCATGACAGCAAGACCTCCACATGACATACATCAACTAAATCCATATCTCACATTGTTTCCAGGATACAGGCACCAAAAAGTGCTGTGGGTGCTAACTTTGAGGGTGTAATATTGGCCTATGGTTCAGAAAATGAGCAATTTGAATAATATTTTACAAATATCTCAGTAACTGTACAAGACAGAAAAAAAATCAAAATTCATGGTATTCATGGCTTTCCAACCTGCTTCTGTACTTAGTTCCCCTATAGGGGGAGTAAGAATTTTTTGTGATGAAAAATCTGTATCTCTAACCATTTTTTAAATACAGGCACTGAAAGGCGGGAAGGGCACCACAGTGTTATACTACGGGGAAAAGTCTCAAATTTGTGATAGCATATATATGGAACTGCTTAACTTCCCAACACCTAAATAGCATAATTAACATCTCGAGGGCATCCCCTTAATACCCTGAAAATTGCAAGTCAAAAGACAAAGCCGTTAAGTTACAATGAAGTGGGGAAGTTTTTAAAAGTTTAAAAATTCCTAGTTTATGAGGTAGCAAAATTCCCAGCCATCAGATCAATCCCCGTTTGCAAGTTGTCAAAACTGCCATCCATAAGAAATCCTTGATTGTCAGATTTTGCCCATCTTGTCCCTAAGTGACAGTCAAGGATTGTGCTACCTTGCAAAAGAGGATTGGGTGGCGGACTGGAATTTTGACAGCTTGCAGACTGCGATTTTGTCATCTCATGAAAGATGATTCAAAAAACCAGTCCCCTTTCGCAAGCTGACAAAATCGCAGTCTGAGAGCCAATCCTCTTTCACAAGGTAGCAAAATCCTTGTCTGTTAACTCATTCCTCATCCGAAAGAATGGCCATCTGGTCATAAAGTGATGGCCAAGGATTTTGCAGCTTCATGAAAGAGGATCAGCTCGCTGGACTGGGATTTTGTCAGCTCACGAAAGAGAATCATAAGCGAGTAGCAGTCAAAGAATGTTTTAATTTGATATTGCCATTTGTTGGACAAAATTAAGCAAACTAAAGGTATGGATTTGTAAAGAGCATTGTCCTGAACAAAACCCATACCTTATTCCATCAAGAAGTCACCCATCTGCAGCTTATCCAGTAGGTAGGGAAATGGGCAGACTGGGTGGGCCAGGCGGTCCTTATCTGCCATCAAATTCTATGTTTCTATGTTTCTATGTAAGAAGCTACAACATTCTGTTTGGGTGAAAAAATTAAAACAAGATGGCAGCTCGCGGACAAGGAATTTTTCTCATGGACGACAATTTTTTTTAATTCTCATTCATAAGCAGAGGTGGGTGAAGTGGGCTCAATCCACTCTGTGAAGTGATTAGTGGAGCAAAGGCTGATTCATGGAGTGCTCCGCAATACGAAGCGGAGTACTTCGCATTATAATGAGGAATGCGAAGTGCATTGAAAACTGCTACTTTGCCTTACTCCGCCTCCACTGGTCACGTATCTTTCAATTTTTAAGGCAAAGTACATTGGTGGAAGTTCACTACCCCTCACTTCACCTTTTTTTTTTAGCTCTGAAGGAGGATTTTGCAGTGATTCATGGGAGTTCAGGTCACATGGGCTCTATATTGATCTGCACAGCCTCAGTTCGAGGTAGTATGAGTAGGAAGGAGTAGGAGACAGTGTGCTCTGATAGCTGTCTGTAGGAATCTTTTAAAAACTGTTCAAAAAGCATTTTTCCTTTTTTGGGGGGGATCCAACTGTAGTTCATCGATTGTAGGGAACCCTCCTGTGCCCACATCATCGAGCGTTTTTGTTTGTGTGTGGATTTTGAATGTAAATTTATAACACTGAGTGTGTGGTGAAAGACAGTGAAGTGTGCTGTGTGGGAGAGGGGCGTATCTGTGTGTAGGTAGATTTAAGTTGGAGAACTAGTGATTTCTTTGTGTTTTGGTAATATTTTTGTTATATAACTGACTGTGTTACTGTACACATAGTAAAAGTGTCAGTGATAGTACAAATTTTCTTGCTGCTTGTTGTGTGAATGTGGTGCAGCATTTCATAAGGTCAGGTTGTTTAAATTACAAATTTACATTATGTGGCACTGAATACACTGAACTTTTGCATTTGCATCACATTCCTTGTTCAGCATTGTACACAAAGTGTTCTGTGTTGTGTGTGCAGTGTTGCATGCATCAAATATAATACACCTTTTAAAATTTGTGACACAGATCAGTGTAAGTGCAACTAAGTGCAGCAGTATGAACCTGCTATCCACTGCAGCTGCCTGATTTTGTACTGTGATTGTGTTCTCTGTTCTTAGTGTTGCTGCTTGTAGTGCCATAAAAATCAGCACTGTCTGTATTCAGTGCCCCACCCCCACATTGAAAAGGTATTTTTTTCCCAGACTGGATTGTTTTTGTGACCCCATCAGCACCAATTGTTACTGAAGTTGTTTTAATTCCATGACAGTGTCACAACACAGTAGTCCTTTATCTGTTGCTGAAGCCACAGTTGTTCATTTTGCTTCACATCCAGCTATCTAGTAGCGACCCTCCAGTCAGGAAGTGAATGTATCAAAATCTGAATCTGGTAATAATATTTGTGACTGATCCCCCACAATGCCTGCAAAGAGACATGCAAGTAAAGCTGTTTCTGGCCATGGCAATGTTGGCAGTAAGAGGGTCTGTGGGCATGGTAGTAGTACGCGGATGGAGAAGTGCATTGCTGATGTGAGGAAAGGTATTTCTCCTGCAATGTTTTTTACAGCCCAATCAGTAGATTCACTGATATTTGGAGGAGATGATGTTTTCCCAGCCGGTGGTGTTAGTGTTAGTGGTGGTGGAGGTAGTATTAGCATTTTTGTGTCAAGTTCTAATTCCGACCAGTGTACCGTATCCAAACATATTGAGTGTGAAGCAGTGCAAGTGAGTGACAGCGTAGACGATGTCATTCTTCCCAGTAACATCCAATTAACTGAACCTGATTCTGATGATCATGTCAATGATAGCATACAATGTGATATTCCATCCACCGTGGCACTTAATGTCACGCATTTTCCATGCAGTGATTCACAGTGTGGTGAAAAAATATCAGTGATGGTGGTGTAGATGCTGATGATGAATGTGATGATGCTGATGATGATGATGTTGCTGTTGTTGCAACCTGCAGTCCACATGTTAGCATCCAAGCAGAAGATGTGGATGTGTATGACAGTGATGTTGATGAATATGATGATGCTTTAATTGACCCCAGTTGGGAACTGGAGAAAAAGAAATTAAAAGTGGCTGTGTCCGAATCTGTTTGCAGGAATCCCCCCCTGTAAAAACTTGTGATTTACCAGTTTTACTGGATGATGATGATGATGATGACCCAGTACTCAATATGATATGTAGTGGTGGTCAGTTGCAGTCCAGGTCTGCAGTACCAGAAACATCACGTGCCCCCCCCCACTTCAGTGCTTAAAATAACAGACTTAAATAAGCCACATCATCATGGACATGTTAAAAGTAGAGCATCACAGTCCCTTGTTTAGGATTTTTTTGTTCAAGATACAAATGATGATCCAGTTGCAATCTGCCAGGTTTGCCATGTGCGTGTGAGTCGAGGTAAAAAAGGGAACCATCTTGGGACAGCAGGACAGCATACGCATCTTAAGAATAGGCACTTGGCTCTGTGGACCCAGCACAAGCTGGCAGCTAATACCAGACTTAGGCGTTCACCCGTATAACCGGCAGCAACCACAGCCAGCATGTTATCCCCCTCCATGACTGTTAAGCCTAGTAGGAAATTAAACGTGTGCAGTAGTGCAGTAATAGGAGCAGAGGATTACTAGAGGCATGATGAGGTGGAGGACCATAATTACTTTGAAATGTTGTCCAGTGCTGGTGAGAGTAGCAGTTTTTGTGGTGGTGGTGGTGGTGGTAGTAAATGCAAGTGGTACATCAACCCTGGTTGGCAAATCCAGAAAAATAACATCATTCCTCGGTTTGTCATCATCACCTGTGCAACCGTCTTCATCAAATGTCCACACTCCACCCCCTGCCAATGCCATTCATCACAGAGCACAACCATTTGTGACCAACAACACACTGTGTAAAACATTTAAGTCAGCCCACGTTACAGAATGTTTTTGCACATAAGCTGAAGTACCCTCCCCCAATCACACAGTGTCATGTGAACTTAATGCTGCTGTAGCGGAAATGCTGGCAATCAATCTTGTGCCCTTCTCCTTTGTGGAGAATTCTGGGTTCTGGTGGTCTGCTGCCCATGCCTATCCAAAATGGAAAGTCCCATCCAGGACATACTTTTCTACCTGTGCTGTTCCCTAGTTGTTCCACACTGTCTCAGACTCAGTAAGACATGCCCTTCAACATTCCTCCTCTCCATTCATCCATTTAAGTATGGATATGTGGACAAGTGGCAAAACAGCAGAGAGTTCATATCTGTGTATAACTGCACACTGGGTGCAGGTGTCGGGGGTTGTTTGTGATGCTGGTAGTGTGAATAATCAGTGCAGGAAGGTGGATTGTCACTGTAGCAATCTTCTCGGAATTCGCCAGCATGCAACAATTGCTATGCACAGTGTGACCTGTTCACACACTGGTGAGAACATGTTGGACATGGTACTGAGTGAAATTGACAGATGGCTAAACCCTCTGTCCCTGAGAGCTGGGTTCATAGCAAGTGGCAATGGGTCAAATGTGGTGAAATGCATCATGAATGGTGGTTTTTTTTTCATATTCTATGCATGGCCCACTGTTTAAATCTTGTGGTTCAGGAGTTTCTGCAGCACCCTGATATAAAGGAAATGATGACCATTGCACGACATATCTACTCTCACTTTTCAAGATCTGGAAAGGCCTGTGACCAACTGCGGCAGTTGCAGATACAAAACAGCATGCCTCAACACCGCTTGAAGCTGGAAGTTGTCACCCGATGGAACTCCACGTTATACATGTCAAAGAAGTTGTATGAACAATAGAAAGCCATCACAGAATATCTTGTTATGCACACTAGCTGTGACAGTACTGGGGCCTCCATGTCTATGACGACTGAACAGTGGCGCCTCAATGGACTCTGTAATAACAATTTTGCAGCCATTTGAAAATGTCACACAGGCAGTGAGTGGCAAGTCTGCCTCCATTAGCCAATCAATTCCACTGCTGTGGGTGCTGAGGCAGACATTGGTGAATGTACAGCATAGTCTTGATGTTGCCGGAGATGGTGGTAGCAGTATGTTGCTGCAACACATGCTGACAGTATTTGACCAGAATCGTCACATTGTGAGCATTCAGCATAGTGACAACTTTGCCATGGCAACAATGCTGGACCCACGATACAAACGTGGAATTGCATCAGTACTGGAGGGAAGGCCTGAACAGGTAAAAAATATCAGTGGTCAACTGGTTCACTTGGTTCATGGGGCACAGAAGTCACATGTCAAGGTTTGCAAACCTCAGCAGCATAATCCTGCTGAAAGTGTAGCTGGAGAACCAGCAAGCATATCATACAAGGGTAAGGGGACTGTAGTTCCTGGTCATCTGTCATCCAAAGTGGTAGGCGTCAACCCACTTTGGGAGGCTTTGTCCCAAGTGGATATTTGTGACATCAATGATTCTGGGGAACAGGCTGATGCATCAACAATCGGACTTAGTGTGGCACAGAGAATGGTTGAGTCATATTTGTCTGAAAACAGGCATCTGACAATAAGTGAAGATCCTCTTTTGTACTGGAGTGGAAAGGTCAGTGAATAGCTAGAGCTGACTGCAGTGGCACTGAAGTACCTCAGATGCCCACCCTCCAGTGTAAGTGTTGAGAGGGTATTCAGCTCAGCAGGTGCAATAGTCAGGGATAGTCGAACAAACCTGTCTCCTGCAAATGTTAGTTTGCTAACATTCATTAAAATGAATGAGAGGCACATACCAGCACAGACTGCAACCTTGGTATTCAAACCCTGGCCTAGTCATGGTGGTCTTGCTGATGTGGAAATGGAGCATCCTGGTGGCACTGGCAGTGACTGCCTGAAACGGCCCACCACTGACGTAGATGATGACACAATGGAGAAAGAATTTCCCAGTGGTCAGACTTCAGACATCGATGACTGTGAGGGCAGTTTTCTTTAAGAGGATGATGATGTGGTTAATGTTGGCGCATTTTAACTGCAGTATTTAAAAGGCAGTGTGCCCCCCCACCCTGGACCACCACCACCGGGACTGCTGCCACCATGAGGCTGTCTTCCCGCACCAGATCACCACCACCGGGACTGATGTTATCCAAGTCTGCTGCCACCATGAGTCTGTCTGCCCACCATGGACCACCACTACCACTGGGACTGATGTTATCCAACTCTGCTGCCACCATGAGTCTGTCTGCCCACCATGGACCACCAGTCTACCAGTGCACCACCACCACCACCAGCTTCTTAATGTTTAAACCATAAAGTGAGTATGTGCACTCATGTTTGTTATATTGCCTCACTTCCTTAAGTTGTCTGTTTTGTTTTCTGTAGCTTTTCAGAGCTGCAGTGGCAAAACACATACAGTACACTTATTGTGTTTCTTTTACAGGAGAACAAAAACAGGCTCCTTTGCTAATATTACTCATTGGGAAAGATGCTGTAGCTATACCGTACAGAGAGGAAGCGATGTAATGTCCATGTGAAATCCATTCTGGTAAGTATGAAGATTTTATTTCATCCATTTCATTACTTTGTAAAGACTGCTGCAAATATTGCAAACAACAGGTTGTCTTAGTAGTTGACAAGATGTGTCTCTGAAATGTAACTTAGTTGACAATAGGGATTGAGATTTGAGAACCAGGGAGGAACACATAGCAATGAAGTTGTAACTTTTAAGAAGTCATTCATTTCTTTTTTTAGGAAAATTTGCTATACTTTGTTGTTCTGTCAAAGTGGCCTTATCCAAAGAAGTTCATCAACATGATCAGGCACACCCCTCCCCGACCCGAACTTGGGCACACATGCAACACGCAGAAGTTGTTTCATTCGATGACCATGATCATCATTAAGAATCGGACTCCAGAAAGATGCTGATGAAATCTGTGAATAAATAAAAAAATAAGAAACCATTAGACAAAACTGAAAATATGATTCCCCCTCCCAAAAAAAGTAATACTTACCTTCATGTGCTTGAGAGTTATCCATTTCCATTTAAGTGCAAAAAATTCTCATTGAGCACTGGATGGTGCACAGCAACAGTTCAGAGATGGAGTCACCTGTGTGTGATGCAGAACAATAGCATGAGTACATGTCCATGTCAAGTTCAATCCCCCTCATCATCACCTACAGAATACATAACCATATATCTATCTATATATAGATATATATATCTACTCACCAAGGCTAATTTTACTGTACATCCAAAGGGCACCTTTCAATCCAGTTGAGATGATCAATTTTCACTTTTCTGCACACAAGGAGGATGCACTGTGGGCCTGCAGAAAAAATCTGGGGACTCTGTGCCACCACTGAGCTCATGACTGAATGCGCCATAAATTCTGGGGGACTTTGTATGTGCTGAAACAGTCTCATTTCACTGTGTTACCACTTGTCAATTTTCTGGACACATGGAGGATGCATTCTGGGCCTGCATTAAAAATCTGGGGACTCTGTGCCACTTTTATGCACATGACTGAGTGCGCCATTAATTCTGGGGGACTTTGTATGTACTGAAACAGTCTCATTTCACTGTGTTACCACTTGTCAATTTTCTCCTCACAAGGAGGATGCATTCTGGGCCTGCAGAAGAAATCTGGAACTCTGTGTCACCACTGTGGGCATGAATGAGTGTGCCATTAATTCTGGGGGACTTTGTATGTACTGAAACAGTCTCATTTCACTGTGTTACCACTTGCCAAATTTCTGCACACAAGGTGGATGCATTTTGGGCATGCAAAAAAAATATGGGGACTCTGTGCCACCACTGCGTACAGGAGCGACTGCACAATAAATTCTGGGGGACTTTGCATGTGGTGTGGCGATACCATTTCACTTCCTTAGCACGTGTCAATTTTCTGGACAGAAGACAGATGCATTTTGTGTGTTGTGATTGTGAGCACATAATGTCATACTTAAATTATAAATTAAAGCAGCATTGCAACAATGTGCTGACAATTTTGACCTATAGTTTTTTATGCTATTTTACATCGCTGCTGGCGCTGCCGCCAGTGCAGGCCACTAGTTACCTGATGACTTGTATGATACCCTTCTTTTCACAGTTTGTGTCTGCTTTACTACTTTATCTCGTGTCTGAGAATAAAAAAGGAGCACACCATTTAATAATGTTCTGACGAGGTTCTTAGCACTATTTGCAGCTGTTTTTGAACAACTATTGTTCTGTGATGTCTTAAAACAGTGCTTGCTGCATAATTGTTAATTTGACAACAGAAATAACAACAGAAATAATATATAACAACTGATGGAGAAAAACAAAGCAAAATATTGACGAAGAACTGGTCTGCACCATATTAAAAGGAGTGCTCTTTTTATTATCTCACACATGAAAAAAATTACTAAAGCAGACTCAAATACGGGGAAGAATAGTATCATACAAGTCAGGATGTAAGTAAAGTGGCAATGTAAAATAGCATAAAAAAGTATAGGTCAAAATTTTCAACAGATTACTGCATTGCTGCTTTAAAGAGATTCACCAAGTTACATAGTTATGGATGGTATTACGCCCAATATATTGGTGCCTAACCTCCAGGGGAATGTTTCTTGCTCCACATATCCTTAAATAGTGCAATACTTTTCTGGCAAAAATGTTCGTAATTCCAGTAAAACGGGTCTCAGAGGACTTCCTATTCTGAAGAGATGCCCAAGTTCTGCAACCCGCGTTCAGCAACGTTGTGGAGAAACGTGGGCACGTTTCAACTAACAAGAGCCTTGTTAGTGGAAACGTGCCGACGTTTCATCACAAACTGACCATTATAACATAAAGAAACTTTCAGAAAGCTGCCAGCCATTCACTATAATAAAGCATGCCCCCGTGCTCTCCCTGGCATCATGTCATAACATTGCTGAACAAGTTGGCGGAACTTGGACTGATCTTCAGAACGGGAACTTGGGAAGTCTTCTGGGCCCCGGTTTACCGAAATTGCCACCATTTAGGCCAGAAAAGTATTGCACTGTGGAATGTAAGGACATGTTGAGAAAGAGAGTTTACCCTGGAGGTAAGTCACCCATATAGGGAACATGTATGACTGTATGTGCATGTATATATTTAAAGGAAAGCAGTCAGCAACAGGAGCTCCTGTGTCCTGCACAGTGCAAGGCTTACCCTCCGGTTAAGCCTTTTAAGTATGTTGCAGCATTTTTCTCATGCCACAACATACTTTATTTTAAGAAAGAAAGGTCAGCGACCCAGAAGGATGCCAGATGCTATGGGGGCCACATTATGTGTAAAGGAAAGGTGTGTAAAGGAAAGGTGCGGCGGAGATGCACCATGTGCTTCAAATAGTTTTGTACTGAAGTGCATGGTGTGTTGACGTTGCACCTTTACGCATAATGAAGCTCCCATAGCATCTGCTATACTACCGGGTCGCTGATGTTTATTTAGTATAAAAAAGTATGTTGCAGCATGAGAAAAATGCCGCAACATACGTAAAAGGCTTAACCGGACAGTAAGCCTTGCAGGGGCAGGATGCAGGCACTCCTGTTGCTGATGGCTTCCCTTTAAACTAATACTGTGTCCTTCCCTCTGTCTGGTATGAAACAAACAAAACACAAAACAGTACAGCACTGGGCGGGGGGGCAGAAAACAAAACCTAATGCTCAATCCCATGATATTTCTGCAGCAGAAGAAGCATTGACACTATTTGTAGCTGCTCTTGCTCGATCCGCTCCATCTGCTGAAGGACAGCACCCATCCTCTGATTATTTTCCTCCATCACAACCCACAGCAGTGCTACTTCTGACTGCATTGCAGGCATGATGGACTCCCCTTCTGTGGGAGGAAAGGCAGGTAGTGGTGGTGGTGAGGGTGGTGCTGGTGGCAGTGGTGGGGGTAGTGATGGAGCAGCAGCTGCTGCTGTGGCCCTCCTCCTGCTCTGGCAATGCACAGCAGCAGCAGCACCCACTGCCACTGCCAGAGAAGGGCCAGTAGGTGGAAGTCTGGCCCATTCTGTGGCAGCCTGCCACTCCACCTTGTGGTGGTTCAGCATGTGTGTCTTCTGGCTCCCAGTCCCCAGATGTGTCCCCCGGGGACCACAATGCACCTGCACACCACAAAGCAGGCACACCACAATGCTCCTGTCCTCCCAACACAGTTTAAAAACTGCCAGACATCGAGCTGCAGGGGGGGACCAGGCACAACAGGTGCAGATGTATTGCCAGCAGCAGCGTCATGCCCCTTGGGGGGCTCCACCTGCTGCTGTGGAGTGGGAGGTGCTGCTGCTGGAGCTCCTGCAGCTGGTACAGATGGTGCTGGTGGTGATGGCAGCGGAGGACTTGCTGGATGTGACGGTGGCACTGGTGGTGCTGCTGCTTCCGGTTGGGGTGGATGAAATATTCTGGAGTGGTCCAGTGACACCCGCCCATGCTGACCCCCATGTGTCCGCACTTCCCTCTGTCCAACACAGGCCATAGACTGTTCCTGGTCCATAACTCTCCTTCCCTTTCCACTCTAATGCATCACGAGATGAAGACCAACTCACACATGCACACACACACACACACAGTCACACACAGACACACACACTTACACAAAACAAAACTTATAAAACAAATGAATCAGTCACAAAAAAAGAATTCAAAACAGTACAACAAAAACTAAAGAATTAGCTTTTAAAAAAGCTGTTGGGTTTTATGATGTTGAAGCAAGTTAAACAACAAATACACACTCCTCTCCTACACTATCCTTCCATCTCCTATCTCTGCAAAGAAGAGTGAAAGTATCTGCTGGTATGACTCACTTCCTGCCTGGCTGGCTAAAGCAGCATGTGACTTACAGTATGTAAGCCATGTGATGATGTGTGTGTGTGGGGGGGCTGCTTAAAGTGCCTATTGCTGTCATTCTGCCTTACTTTACATTAAGGCGGAATAACAACGCGAAGTCAACTCATTATGAAAAGGCGAAGTGAGTACTCCTCAATGTCCACTTTGCATAGCCTGCAACTAAAGCGAAGTGGGCACTTTGCACTCACTTCGCCTGCAAATTTTAAATTCGCTGCATCACTATTCTTGAACTGACAAAATCATTGACTGTGAGCCCAATCATCTTTTACAAAACATATATATAAATCTTGGAGTGAACTGAGCATGCTCAGAACCCCAAAATTAAAAAAAGAAAACTTTGGAACGGATTAATATTGTTTAACCAAACAAATGCTGGATTGTTCTTTCTCTCAAGCGCTTTCTATGTTCCAAATTTTAGACCAAAACATCAAGTGGTGTGGTCGCAGTGATATGGGCAAAAAACATGTCAAAAGTGGTGAAAAATGCATTTTTCAGTGCTTCACTGTGCATAAACTATAAGTCCGATTAACACGCAACTTGGTAAATCAAGAGATCTACCATACAACATTGCTCATTCAAAGTTTCATGAAACTTTATTGAACATTGCAAGGTTATTAATGTGCAAAAATTGAGGTTTAACATACAGGTGCCTACTCAACTCTAACTATAAGGGCACAACTGCGCCCCTATATATATATATATATATATATATATATTCTGTGCAAAAAACTTTGCTACTGCATCAGTTAGGGTTCTTCTACAGCAACAAAAGCAAGGAAATTCACCATTAGGATTCCCACTCATTGAAACCCACCCCACCCCGGCCCCACCAACAGGCATCAGGGTGTGCATTGGGGTCATCGGCCCTAACTCTCACCCCATCCCATGTGTAAACAAGCTAAGGTGGTGCAGTGTAGAAGAATAGGGTGAGAGTTACGACCGATGACACTAATGCACACCCAGATGCCTGTTGGTGGGGGTTGGGTGGGGTTCAATGAGTGGGAACCCTAATGGCGAATTTCCTCACTTTTGTCACTGTAGAAGAACCCTAACTGATGCATTAACAAAGTTTTTTCATAGAATTTCCTTACTTTTTAAGAAAGAATAGAAAAGTATAAAGTTGCACAAGTTGGTGGAAGTGCAGGACCCAAAGGGCCCTGTGCTCCCACCAACTTGTAAGTGTCGGGCCACATTATACATCCAATGACTAAAAAGTACATTGACAACAGCAAGGCTAGCCACCAAACAAATGTTTGTTAATATCTCCACAAAAAAATGTTCCTCTGATATGTAAGCACAATAATTCACATCTACAGGACATGCTGTAAACACCCTTCAAATTTCTAGTAAAAAGACCAAACCATTTCCAAGAAATTCAATTTTAAAGATTGGTAAAATTTCCCTATCTATTCCATTATAAAAAAAATCTGGCCATCTTGTCCTACCCCCGCAATCAAAGATGGTGATCAAAGAATCTCATGATCAAATAATTTGCAGTCTCATAATCAAAGAATTTGCAGGGTCATGAACAAAGAATAAAAAATGCTATAAATCAAAAAACTGAGGTAATTGCAGTAAACCACTGCCATGGTTCGACAGAATGAAGCCCCCTGAGCAAAACCCACCCTCATTTGACTTCCTAGGGTACCTCATGGCTGAGAAAATAGATTTTTTAATCTGGCCATCTCGTCCCTCACTTGCGATGCACTATCGCGATCAAAGAATCTCACGATCAAAAAATTTGCAGGCTTGCTATCAAAGAATTTGCAGGGTCACGACCAAAGATTTAAAACTTATCTCATTTTAAAAATTCAAAGAATTGTGGTAAACCACCACCATGGTTCATCAGAACGAAGCTCCCTGAGTAAAACCCACCCTCATTTGTCTTCCTAGGACACCCTGGGCTAAGAAAATTGATTTTTTAATCTGGCCTTCTCGACCCTTGCTCGAAATGCACGATTGCAATCAAAGAATCTCACGATCCAAGAATTTGCAGGCTCGCAATCAAAGAAATTGCACACTCACGAACAAAGAGTGAGGGATGAGATGACCAGATTAAAAAAACTGTTTTCTCAGCCCAGGGGTGCCATAGGAAGTTAAATGAGGGTAGGTTTTGCTCAGGGGGCTTTGTTCTGCCCCATCTGAATAAACTTCATCATGTTTTCAATATCCCTGGTAGTCTAGTGCCCCCCCAATCTATATTAAAAGAATGATGTTCTGTATTTCCCTGGTAGTCTAGCAGCCCCCCCATGTGTATTTAATAAAATAATGCTTTGTATATCCCTGGTAGTCTAGAGGTTCCCCCAGTTTCTACAGAATTAATTTTGTTGTCCATATTCCTGGTAGTCTAACACCCCCCCGATCATGATAAAATACATTACAATCTCCTATTCCCTGGTAGTCTAGTGGCCCCCCAATGTGTATTTCATAAATAATGCTTTGTATATTACTGGTAGTCTAGCAGCCTCCCTGATCTGTATAAAATTAATATTGTTGTTCATATCCCTGGTAGTCTAGCGGCCCCCCATCATGATAAAATAGATTATGATCTGCCATTTCCTGGTAGTCTAGTGGCCTCCCACCCAGCACTGCCAGCCCACCCAGCACCCCCACCCTTCCCCAGCTGGCGACTTGCACAGCCCACCTCTCACCTCCATGGCCAGCTGCCGACTGTGTGTATTAGCAAAATGCTCTTTCAAACAAGCCATCTCAAGCAGCAGCACGCCACACAATGGCCGTGCAGGGCCGCATCCAAAATCACAAAAGCTGCCTCCAAAAATGGATAATTTTGCATTTTTCAGCATTTTCGTATGCAAAGACCGTAAGTCCGACTGAAATGCAATTTGGCAAATCAAGAGATCTACCATGCCCCCCACCATGCATACCAAATTTCAGGCAAATCTGTTGAACGGGTCCAAAGTTATTAATTCACAAAATTTAGAGTTTAACAACTGAACCCTAACTATAGTTGCACAACTGCGCCACTATAATATATATATAAGGTTTGTCTAAGGTGCATGGTGGGAGGCCAGTTAGAGTGTGTGGACCTTGCATAATAAATGACACAAACGGCACAGCGCCCAGTCCAGGTGATCAGCCTCTGGCTGGTGCTGAACTGCCACAGCTAGAGGCACCTGCATGGGACCCTCACCCACATGACACAGGGCAGGCATATAGGACCCTAACACATGCTCTCTCATATGCTGGTTCCACATCACCACACACTGACCTTCTCAGTAGCACCTATGGCCCCCACCCAAGTGCTCCACCCACCCCAGTGGGTGAACCGCTGCCCAAGAGACAATGACCACACTGGGATTTGTACAATTACACTTTACTAACAGACTGCTGCAGGTACATAGTATATGATAAGGTGACAGCTGCCAGGAGCAACATAGAAAAGACAAGCATTTGTATCAGACAAATACCTGACAGTTCACAAAACATGGCCACACCAACCCTCAATACATCACATGTGGCACCGCTGTCCCGCAGCATGCCTAGATGGAACCAATGGCAGGTGATGTCCTATACCTCCTCCTCCTCCTGTGAGTCCCTGCTGTCCCCTGGCAGTGTGGTGGCTGTTCATGGCCACAGGAGTAGCACCATTCACCTTATGGGTCCCCTGTAGTGCTGAAGAAAGAAAACAACTATGAGGATGTCATGGCAGGTGAACACATGGGGATGGTGGTCAGTGATGTGGGTGAAAACAAAAATGCTGACACCTGAAATCATAATGCAAAAAGGGCAAAATCAGAATGGTGACAAAAGTTTGACCCCTTCCCCATGGTGCTGTGGCCTCAGAGTTAGTTATAATAGTAATGAGTATGTGGGGGACAAAGCCACCCTGCAAAAAAAGGAAAAAGCCGGCGTTCCAGTTTTGCCCTTTGTGACTTGCGATTCTGGGTATGCTCTAAAGGATTTGCCTTTATCACATAAAACCCATGGGGACACAACTGGCAGTAGATGATGGCACAGGTGTGGCAAAGGATGCTTCCCCTACCTTAGATGGTTCATACGCCCTCCATTTCCTCCTGTTGTGATGCACAGCCACCAGTGTCTGCAGCCCTGCCAGTCCACTGTCCCATCCCCCGGTTCTGTTCAACAGCTGTCCTGCTCTTCCAGTGTGTCATTCTGTGTGGGGGCTGCTTCTGTCTCCTAGTAGCCTGTGTCCTGTCATTAGGTGTGTACCTGATGTTGCCACATGCATCCAGGGTCGCCTCTGCCAGGGTGCTGTCTGTTTCCCAAGTTGGGTGTCTGGGTCCAGGTCTAAGGGCACTGCAACACCTGCACCTGGCATGTGGGCATCGGCCAAGTGGCATGGGTGGTTGGCTGACCAGGTCCATGCTGGTGCACCTGCGACCAGGCATTCAACAAGCCTCTCCATAAGGTCACCCATCCTTTCGATCATGCGTTGCATGGCCCACACCTCCTTGTTCAAGCTCAGCAATGCCTCTGTGTTGTAGTTTTGGGCCTCCAGCATGTCCTGCTCCAGCTGCCACAAATTTGCATAGTAGGTCTCCATGATGCCCTGTGTGTGTGCTGTCCGTGGCCATCTCCTAGCTTGTATAAATGGGCTCCATGCTTTTGCCCTGTCCATTGCTGTGTTGCTGGGCCATGCCCATTCAGTGGCTCCCCCAACTGTTATGCCCACTGGGCTGTCTACTGTGGGCCATGCCTGTCTTCCCACTGTTTGCTGCCTCACTGGGATGCCAGTCCCTTCATCTACCTCCTCATCCAGCTGCTCTGTTTCTTTGTGGAGTCATGCCAGTGTGCTCTCCAGGTCACTCTCAATCTCCACCTGAGTCTCAGACTCCTTCTTGGTACACTTGGAAGACATGGTACTGTTAAGCAACCTGTACCAGGATCTTTGCAGATGCTCTGCAGTGCATACGCACCAGTCTCACACCTGTGCCGTCATCCACCTCTGGGTCATCCACACATCTGGCAGGCTCTGCTGTGGCCTAATGTCCAGGAATTGGTGCTCCAGTGGCTATACATCCCTGTGCGTCTGGATCTGCAGGGTAGAGAACACAGCTGTTAGCCGATGTGTGGGTTACATTCCCTGTGGCCCCTGTCCCTACCAGTGCCTATGTACCCTTCAGGGTGTCTTTTCCATCCACCTCCCCATGGAGACTGATTTATGAGAGAGTGTCCACTAAAATCCTCTCAGTTGGGGTCCCTGGCATGCCCCTGTGCCCTCTGCTAACTTCTTTTTATCCACTATGCTCAGGTCCCTCCACTTGTGCTTTATTGCTGGCTGTGTCTGTGCCTCTGGCCCAGCAGCATTTACACTGACCTGTATCTCTAGCCACAGATGGGCCTTGACCTCTGGGGCTGTTGACAGGGATTGTGCCCCATACAGCCTGGTGTACTGGGCCATAAGTCCATGATCATGGCTGCCAGCTGGACACTGCTGAAGTTAGGTGTGTGGGGTATTGACTAGCCTTGGGTGTGGCCACAGCTGTGGCACTGTGTGCCTCCCAGTGCTGCCCCATCAGGGGTCTGTGGGCACACTGTGGGGTCCTCCATGTGTTTGCCTGTTTCTGACATTCTCTCCTGGTTCCTTTCCTGCATGCTATTCACGTCCCTACATCCACACATGGTGGTCCATATGCCCATATATGGTGCGTTGCCAAGGGTGGGTGGGTGGAGTAGTGCAGGTATCCTTAGCCTGCCCAGTGTGGGCTGTATGGGCCACTATGTGTCCCTTGTGGTCCTGCCCTCAGGGTTCGTGGCTGCAGTGCACATGTTTGTGAATGCCACATTCTGCAGCAATCTTGTATGCCATGTAGCTGCATGATGCATTTCTGAGTTTAGCATGTACTTTGCACACTTTTGTGAATACAGCCCATTAGTAGTACATCAATCTAATCTTTTCCACTATGAATTATGTGTGGTATTTTACTGCTGTGAAAGGAAATAGTTGTTATATCTTTATATGCTCTTCTGTGTTCTTTTTTGTTTGTCATATATTCTGATATGTATAAAACCGTTTTGTTAAAAAGCTTAATTATCATTATGTTTGTCATTTCACTGAGTCCCTCTCTTGTGAATCTTTAGCAGCTACTGCTCTAATTTTTGATACTAGCAGGACATTCCATGATCTTAGTTACACTACTGTGGGTGATTCAGATGAATAGCATGTGTCTGATGTTGCCAAATGTCTTAGAAAAACTAAAAGAAGCAGCAGTACTGTAGTTGCTGAGGTAAAGGGAACACAGTACATAATTAAGAGTACCACAAACATAGATAAATAATTTTTCAAACTTGGTCAAAACATATAAGAATACATTTTATTTATTTGTTTGTTTGTGTATGTATGTATGTAGTTATTTAAAAACAGACAGGCTCATTTCCAGTTATGACTGGGGGAAGGGGAGCATAAGATGGCAGAGGTAAAACATAAATACACAATGTAAAATACAGAGGGCATACACACATAGATACATGCTTACATACATACATTGTGCAAAAAGATACTGCAATTGTGTTTACAGTGCAATAAATGCTGACTGCATTTAAAAGAACTTAGTGACTGGCATGAAAAGGAAAATGTAAGTGTGTTTACCAGAAGCTAAGGCAATGAGCTGTGAATGAGCTTGGTACTGAACATCCAGCAGACCTGAGTTTGATTCCCACAGTCTCCACTTGCATACTATATGACCCTATGAAAGTCACTTAACCTCTCTGTGCTCCAGGTCACCCCTGTAAATGGGTGTTGTGCCTAGTGGGTTCTACTTGGTTACCATAAAATGCAAATAGCAAATAAAAATAAAAACATAAAAAGTAACAGTATAAAATGTATTTCCTATAACTTTTAATGTCCTCTCTGACTTTACAAATGGCTTTAAGGGGGAGGGGTGAGATATACCCATCAGTCATAAAAATTGGTGAAGCCAGGGGCACAATGTGGGGTTTAGTTAAGTATCTGATTTTCACCTCATCCAAAGGTGGCAACCATATTTCTGAGGGATTCCCAACTAGGCTCATCTTGTTCTCCTCCTACAAAGGATCTCCTAGAATCTGCCTCCCCTCACTCAATTAAAATGATGATTCTCATAGATGTCCTGCTTCTACAATAGTGCACTTATTCCCCTCCCAAGAGAGATGAAGTACATCTACATTGAACTACTTCTATCCCAAAAGTCAGCCAGTTTACCACAAGTCTGTACTCCTCCTCTTGACACCCCCACCTTCAAGCAGATATTGAAGGCCTCAGTTTCCACCTGCTTCCTCACCACCACACACTAATATCTCTGAAATGGCTTGCAATGCTACCTTCCATCTCAGCCTTTCCCCTACCATCCAGATGTTTGATTTTACTTCTTTCAGACTTGGAATTGTCATGATGTTGGTACCTAAGTTCACTAGGACGAGTGGCATGCCCCTATCCAATTTATCACATTCCCTATTCTGTCCTTATACTTCTTTGCTGATGTGCCTGGCAGGCATCTGACCACCCTCTCTTCTCCCCACCTCCACAAACCACCCTCCCCTGAATATACCTCCATGTCTCTTAATATAGAGTCTTCAACTACTTTACTGGCTACCATATTCTCTCTACTCCGCTGCTTGGTGTTGCACTCCCTGTCAGTTCTATCTTCGCAACCCGCTTATGACCTACGCTGGTAGAGTCAGATAACTACTGAAATACAGTTCTCCACACCTACGAACTATTTCTTACCATCCAACTCCTTTCCCAACACCCTCCAATCCTCTTGGACAGTGGGCCTCTGGGAGAGGTGGGTGCATGAAGTGATTCCTGATTCCACTTCATCTGTCTGTGTAGCAGGAATATTTTACATCATGTTGCCACTAGCTCTGAATAGAGCTCAGCAAATCTCATACATACTGCATGGTACAATGACATGCATTCTAGAATGAAGCTATGTGATGGTCACCCCAGATTTCCTACTGCTGGCTCTCCCACTGTCATAGATAGCCTACATTTTTTATTTAATCGTCTTGGCTAAGTTTTTCTAATCTAATGTAGTGCCTACCAAATACATCCTGCAACTCCACTTCCCTCTCAAATCTCTTCCTACTTCCTATTTCACTCTACCCTAGATAAGTTGTTTTGTCCCTTAGTTAGAAATAGCTCATTCTTACCTTGATTACCACACCATATTCTATACTAGTGAGCCTACTCTTGGCTTCTAGTACTTATTGCTTTGCACCCTTAACTCTTCTCAGACCCCAATCCTACTTACTTTTTAACTCTACCATTGAATGGGTGTTACTTCCCCTGGCAAGATATAAGGAATAAAGTACTGTATGGGCACCCATTCACAGCAAGCCTGTGTTTCTGTCGAGGAGTTGAGTTGCCAGCATATGGACCTCGAGAGCGAAGTTTAAGAGGTCAATACTGGCATCTCAGCCCTGAGATGGAAACACAAGGACAGTTGTATATGTGTGCCCATATTTTGTTTGTTATAGTATATGGTTTTAAAAAATATTAATGCCATAAGAAGGAGTGAGATTGTGGTAACATGAGGAAATCTCACTGCACAGAATAGAACTGTTAATACTTTTCTGATATTTTTTTTTGCAGTAATGTGTGTACCATAAAGAAATAAATGTTTTAAAAAACAGCTTTGTTGATTGGCAGTGTTTATTCTGCTGATTGAAGGTAGAAAATTGAGAGAGAGCCATTAGAAAAACTTTGCCTAGTAAGTGCTATCATGCTGGTGGGACTCCCTTCACAGACACAGTGAGGGCGAGCATCGAGAACTGAGAGTGTGGTCAGAAAAATAGGCTGTAACCTGCAAGGTAGGATAGCAAGGAAGTACCTCCCATTTACTCTGACACCACTGAAATGAAGATTTGAGCGATCTAACTGCACACCCCCCCATCCCCTATTGAGTCTGACCTGAATGTTTTCAGTGAAGCTTCCTGCAATGTCCAATGTCAAAATGAAAGCTCTGTAAGGGCAGGAGTAAGCATGAGTAGGGACACAGGTGCACTTAATGATAGAACATGCACAACAACCTTTAGAATGTGCACAACTTTCTGAGAGCCACTGATTTTTATACAGAATAAGGACTGACCATCTACTATATAATTAGTTTTTATTTCACACTCCCACTTGCCTCCCAGTTTTTATTTTATTGAAATCTAGGATTACAAATACCTTTGAGCAGGAACTGCTCATTTACAAAGGTTCCACATTTGACCTCCATTAATAAACGGTACGTGAACCATGTAAAGCTTTCATTATTCTGCTTTCAAAAATGGGGTACAGGCTAATTGAAGGTATGTAATTATGTTTATAAGGTTTATTGGTGCTATTCCAATGCTCAGAGTTTATGGTTATTGTATGTCTCTTATATTTAATTATGTCTTATGTACTCTGTAATGCATATACCTTTATGTGTATATTATGTCATGAAACTGTGTGATTTTTATTCAAACTGTGTCTCTGTTGTAACATGAAATGCTATGGGACCTTATTGAAAATGAACCTCTGGTTTAACTGAATCTTGTCCCTGTTCATATTTTTGAAATTGATAAAATGTATTACTACTACTATGATGACAACTACTACTACTAATACTGCTACTACTACTACTACTTATACACTTCCCATACTAGTAGACCTTCTTATTCGCATACTTTTTAGAAACTATGCCAATACCCCGAATGGGTGTTAGCTGGATTAGCTATAGGCACCACCTACTGTAAGCTTACCTACCCTTTCTGGAGTAATGTTCCCTATGGAATTGCAGACACCTGCAGAAGTCCTACTGTTGCCTGTAGTCAGATGCCAAACTCCTGCTCCATGGCACTTTTGCTGCAGGACTCTCATGCATAGGGACACATGCCCTACATCTAAAGACACCCCATCCTCCCATAAAATTACAGCTAACAATGAAACCCAACAAGCTCTTGCCCCCAGTCACCTCTGACCACAAGGTCCAGCATTCATCTCCCCTATGATCTCACCTGTGGAAGGGAAAAATCAGCAATGGACTCCCAGCTACTGTACATGAAGAAGCTTAAAAGCCCTCTTCGATTCTTTCCTCTCCAATTGGTCCTTTGTCTTTAAAATGCCACCCTCACCACACTCAGCCATCTTGTCTCCCCGGTCCGAGAGCAAGCCCAGTAAGCATGATAAGTAGGTTTGATCTAAGAAAAAGTGCAGCAAACAATGAAACCTATTAGGATCTTTCCACCACTGACCTCCAACCAAAAGGTATATGATTCATCTACAATCCCACCTGTGGAAGGTAAAATCGGCAAAGTGCTTTTAGCTAGATGAAGAGGCTTACACGTATTCTTCATTTCCTGCACTTCCTTCTCCAAATGGCCCTCTGGCTTTGGAGTTGCACATTCACTGCACTTGACCCTCCTGCGTATCAGTTCCACAACAAGCCTAGCAAGCACGCATAGCTCATGGGTTTAAAATACACTGCAAACAATTAAACCCACAAGCGTTTACCCCTGCCAGCCTCCAAACATGAGGTATGGCTTTTGCCTCCCTTCTGACCCTACCTGTGGAAGGAAAATAGGAAAAGAACATTCAGCTACATGAAGAGGCTTAAAAACCCTCTTCACCACACTTGGTCCTCCTGTTTGCTTGTTTTTTAATCTCATAATTAATCCAGTATCCTTCCGTTTCCTTTTTCTGATCCTATTTAAGTTATGGAGTCAACACTTTATCCAACCACTTTTAAATATGGTTACTGCTCTGTGATTCTATATACATAAACGTGTATGTCATTATCAAAAAAATGCATTTATTGAAGTGTTTAAAATCAGTTTTATACTCAGGATTAGTTACATAGAAGTTAACGGCAGATACGGACTGCAAAGCCCATCCAGTCTGTCCATTTTTTCTGCCTTATGAATGTGTCATAGGCCTTTAAAGCTGTCAATGGACTATCTATTCATATTCATCTGTATTGTTCCCTTATGCTTATCCCATGCCTATTTGAAGCCCTGCACTGTATTCATATCCACCACTTCCTGAGGTAGGTTGTTCCATGCATCCACCACCCTTTCTGTGAAAAAGAACTTCCTCACATTACCTATTAATCGGCCTCCCTCGAATCTCATACTGTGTCCTCTTGTCCTGCTATTTTTTCTTATATTGAAACATGTTAGACTCTTTCACTTTGTTAATACCCTTAAGATGTCTGAATGTTTTGATCATATTACCTTTCTCCCTCCTTTGCTCTAGGGTATACATATTGAGCTCCATTAATCTGTCCTCATATATTTTCTGATGCAGTCCCTGCACCATTTTGGTTGCCCTTCTCTGGACTGCCTCCATTTTGTTAATGTCCTTGCCATACCTCTCAGCATTAAAAATCATAGCACTGGCCTTCTAAAATCAAAGCAAAGTGCCAGAATGTGGAGCACTTTCTTCTTTTAAACAGTAATATATCTACAGATAGTTGGCCCCATATAGTTAATGATAAGGAGTGTTTCTATCAACTTAGTTCAATGATTTACTAATTTGTGTGTCCAGAAATAGTTCTAATATTGTGAGGAACATCAGTAAACTATGCAGAGAAAGGGTAAAGTCGAGTGTGAAAATCATAGCGCTATGCAAAATTCATAGCAGCTGAGAGGTATGGTTCTTGTGCAGGTGCGGCCTCCAGTACTGCATGCAGTACTCCAGATGGGGCCTAACCAGTGTCTTGTAAGGAGGGATTATTACCACCCTCTTACGACTTGTGATACCCCTACTAATACTCCCCAACATCCTCCTAGCCTTACCTACTGCTTTAGTGGTCTGCTTGGATGATTTCAGGTCATCTGTGATGTCGATGCCCAAGTCTATGTCTTCCCTTGTGATTGCTAGCAACTCCCCTCCCAACCTATAGGTAGCTTCAGGGTTTCTCTTCCCTATGTGCATGATCTTGCAGTCTTTTGCATTAAACCCCAGTTGCCACTCTTTTCCAACCATTTTGCCAGTTTTTCCAGATCTCTTGTCATTCTGCCCACTCTATCTGGATCATCTTCTCTGTTGCAGATCTTGGTGTCATCTGCAAACAGGCAAACCTTACCCTTCAGTCCATCTTAGGGGATTTCTTTATTGTAGATTTGGCTGGTCAGGATCCATACCTCCTCACCCATATCCCCTTAACATAGAACCATACAAACAGAATTTGATGGCAGATAGGGACCACTTGGCCCAACTTCCCTACCTACTGCATAAACTCCACATCCTTGTTGATCTGCAGCTTACCTTCTCTTTCCTACCACCAGGGTTGCCCTCTGTTTGTTCCATGCATTCTTGAAGTCACCTATCATTTTTGGCCCTATTAGCTCCACAGGGAGGCTGTGCCATGCATCTACCACCCTTTCTGTGAAAAGATACTTTACCACATTGTCCCTGAGTCTCCTCCCCTCTAGCCTCATATTGTTACCCATTGTTCAAGCACATTTCTTTTTCTGAAAGATGTTGCCCTCTTAAACTTTGTTTATCCCCTTAAGGTACTTGAATGTCTCTATCATATCCCCCTTTCCCTCCTTTCCTCCAGGGTATTAATAACTGCCAAGCCATCTTCTGGAGTAAAATAAGCAAGGCAAGGCAATTTTATTTGTACGGTGGCCAATCCCAGAGGATCTTGGCGCCTAACAGAGATTATAACAACAGCACAGGAATAAAACAAATATGAATAAATATAACAACGGCAGTTCATAAAATACCAAATTCAGCAATTAAAATGACAAAAAGGCTTTTGGACTGTCACATACGGGGACTAGATCAAGATGGAATCAGGAATCTGCAAAAGCCAGGACAAATAGGTAGACCTTCAACCATCCCTTGAACACCTCAATTGAGGGAGCTTCCTGTACTGAAGGAGGTAGCAAATTCCACAGGGTTGACCCAGAGACACTAAATGCATGATCTTCTGAGGCCCTGAGCTGAACCCTGGAAACATCCTGGAGGCCCCTTGAAGAGGGGAGGGAGCAAGCAGAGGTCACCAGTGTCAGGAGCTCTGACAGGTAACTAGGGCCCAGTCAGCATTATTTATTTATTAAGTAACAGGAATTACAACCATTGAGCTAAAAGCTCATTTACAAAGGATCCTCGTCATAAGTGGGGGGGGGGGTAGAATACCTGAGTTTGGGAGTCAATAGCAGCTAAATAGGCATTGTCAAAAACATCATAATGTGATCAATAGCCATCAATAATATTAATAATAGCAACACAACATAGGCAGCAAAGGCAAAAGCAACACATAACCAGAGTGTGGGTAGAGGGTACATGGGGAAATAGTTCACACAGCAGGGCAGACAATAAAGTGCATAAGTCAAGTTATATACTAATTGGAGAAAATCAGAGGTTGAAGCTATACATGAGCTTGCAGGGAGGAACAGGAGATGTTGTTGAACATCATTCCTGATACCAAAATTGCTTACTAGGCTATAACCAGGGGAGTAAGTGTAGCAGTGGTAAACAGTCAGGTTAGTGGGAACTATTCAGGAATAGGTAGCAGAAAAGGAATCAGAGGAAGGGAACAAATTTAGGCTCTTGGGTAGGGAGGGTATGGAATAGGGAGGCAGGGGTTAACAAGGTTTTGGTGAGGGGTGTAGGGGGTGCATGGTAGGTAGGCAAGCAGGGCAGGTGTAGAGCAGGGAGCTTCAGGTCAATTTGTAGAGTGCAAGATGAACCTTGGCAGGACCTGAGTTCAGGAGACAGGTAACAGCTGGGTTAAGCATTGCGGTAGCAGTGAACAGGTGGGGAGATTATTATTTCTCATGCTTGCGAGGACAGTGGCATGCAGGTTTTGTGGGTTAAGAGTGGCAGTAGCAGTGTACAGGGGGGAGAGACAGACTTTCTTAGCTCGGACATAAAAGGACTAAGGCGTGTAAGGCTTGTGTCAGTGGGTGGTGTCTCATTTAACCAGATGGAAGCCCTAACTGTGTAGGCCCGCCTCCCCAGTGCAGTCCTTCTGAACGGTACTGCTAATGCTTGCTTAGTAACATTTCTAATGGCATGTTCAGCTGGAGCAGGATGGAATGGGGCTTGCAGGGAGGGAGGTGCAAGTCTGAGTTGGGCCTTCTTTCCCAGAAGACAGGCATGAAGCTTAATGTGGCCCATAAGTGGGAGCAATTCAGTTCTTACATAAAGGCCATATGTATGCATTAGATGATCGGCACCTAACACAAACCTGCAGGCTTTATTTAGCAAGGTGTGCACTTTAAGCAGGCTTGTATCAGTGGCAGCCCCACAGACAACATTCCCGTAGTCCAGGATAGGTAGGTTCATACCTCTGACTGCATGTTTCCTGGCCTCTGGAATAAGGCAGAACCAAAGCCTGTATAGGGTCCATAGTTTCCCATTGGGTGCAGTCGTAATATTGCACATATTTTCATCATATGACAAGGACTCCATCTATTGTGAGGCCAAGCTATCAGAACGAGGACACCTGCTGCAAGGTGGTGAGAGTTGCAAGTAATTGAGAGGGGAATGGTAGATCTCTTCTTTCGTCATCCGGCAAAGAGTATTTTCTTGTTTTTTTTTTTTACTGTTGAGTACCAGCATGCTGTCCTTGAACCATTCCTGTAGCTGGTTGAAGTTATGCTTCAGCTCCCTAGTAAGCGTGTCGTGGCAGGAGTTATGACAGAATATCACTGTGTCAGCTGCATAAAGTTGGATCTCAGAAGAGGGGCAGGCATCAGGGAGGTAATTCACAAAGAGGCTGAATAAAAGCTGGTCCAGTATGGACCCCTGGGGGACCCCTACTGAGACCTTGCAGGTGTTGGAGATGGCACTGTTAATTTTGACTTTCTGTGATCTCCCAGATAAATAGCTGGAGAACCACCGGACCATGGAAGGGGACAGCCCTAGGCTGCTTATACTGTACAACAACTATTGGTGATCCACAAGGTCTAAGCCCTTGGTTAGGACTATGAAGATTGCCCTGACCAGCTGACCCTGGTTGAGTGCCTCATGTACGTATCCAGTGAAGTTAATTAGGGTGGTGGTAGTACTATGCAGTCTGCAAAAGCCATACTGTTGGGGGGAGAGGAGGTTGTATTTGTGCAGGTGATCCATGAGTGTGTCAGCTTTCCAGTGTTTTAGAGAGAGGTGAGAGAATTGAGATGGATCTGTAATGCTATACCAGTGACTGATCACCCCCTTTGTGAACAGGTGTGACCAGGGAGATTTTCCAGATGAAGGGGAAAGTAGTCAGGTGAAGGAACAGGTTGAATAGCTTGTTGATGGGTCTGATGACCTCAGGAAGGGTGACAGAGATCAGTTTCATATCTATACCATCACCACCCACTCTTGTTTTGCCAAGGACTCTAGTAAGGTATTTCCTTGTTTTTTTGATTGTTACCCATCTGAAGTAAAAGTTTGGGTGGGTCCTAGCTTTGGAAGGAATGTGCTAGTGGTCATGTAGTGTCTTAAAGGTGAGAAGACCCACCTTGAAAAGGACCATCCACCTGAATGGCAGCCAGTGCAAAGCCCACAGGACTGGGATCACATGACTGGACCTCGGGAGGCCTGTCAGTAACCAGGCTGCCACATTCTGCCACATTCTGCATCAGCTGCAGACTGCAAAGTGTCCCTCACATGATCCTGAAGTACAGAGAGTTGCAGTAGTCAAGCCTGCAGTTCACAGAGGCATGCACTAGTGTCGGCATGTCCTCAGGCAGAATGAGGGGCTTAATCCAGGCAATGTTCCACAAATAGTAAAAACCACTGCTGACAACAGATAACACCTAATCTTCAAAAGTCAATCTCTTATCAAGGACCATGACCAGATTCCACACCTTTGGGGAAGCTACCAATGGAGAAGATTCCTGGAGAAGCCCTGTATCATCCCTAGGTAGCAACCCATCACATCCGTAATCAGGCTAGATCACCAGCACCTCTGTCTTGGCCTGGTTTAGTCTCAGCCAGCTGGAAGCCATCTATTTATTGAATTTAGCCAGACAGTTGTTAAGCACGTCGACAGCTTCTGATGTTCCAGGGGCAAAAGAGAAGTACAGCTAGACTTTCCTAGCTGGGTATCATCTGCATAACAGTGAAACTCCATGTTGTACTGTTGAATGATCTCGCCCAGGGGCAACATGTACACTGCAAACAGCATCGGCGACAAGACTGAGCCCTGTGGCACTCCACAAGACAGAGGCATTGGGGAGGAGGAGAAATTCCCCATCACCACCCGCTGCACACTGTTTGAGAGATAGGACTCAAACCATCTGATGACAGTACCATCAAGTCCACAAAACTCAGAGCCGATCAATAAGCACAACTTGGTCCACAGTGTCAAAGGCTGAGGAGAGATTGAGGAGAACAAGAACTGACCTGTCTTCTCTATCTCTAGCCCTAAGCAGATCATTATGCACCGTCATTGTAGTTGTTTCTGTGTTATGTCTAGCCCAAAAACCCAACTGAAATGGCTGATAGATGTCTGAGGACACCAGGCAATCCTCAAGCTGTTTGCCAATAACTTCTCAACAACCTCACCCAAAAAGGGCAGGTTGGAGATAGGGCGGGACTTCACCAGGACGACAGGGTCGAGGAAAGGTTTCTTTAGGAGGGGCCTAACCAATGCATCTTTGAAAGCCACTGGGAAGACCTCGTCTGCCATCAAACACCTGGCAATCCAAGCGAACACCAGGCCAGCAGTCCCGACACATCCCATTAAGAAATGTGTGGAGACTGGGTCCAGTTCACAAAAAGTGTGCTTCAGCTCTAAGATCACCTTAGTCATTTCAGACACCTCCACTGGCCTAAACTCCTCCCAGACAGGTGAAGTGTCTCTGAAATCCCCAGCCTGATGGCTGCAAGGCGAATGCCTCCATGGTGGGATCCCTGATCGGATGGCTGACACTCTGTCAGAGAAAAACAAAGCAATCTCCTCACACAAGGTGGATGACAATGCTTTTTTCGGCTGCAAACAGGCAGGGTGAAGAAGCCTGTCTACAGTCAGAAATAGCCACAAATATGAATTTATTGATGAAATTCACTTAGGATATAGCTCCTCTTTAAGCATGATGTGTGCAGCTCGAGGTCTCTGATCTGCCCACCTGACACCAGGCAGGTATCCATGAACCCCCTACCCTATGGTGTGAATGACAATTCATAAGGAGGTATAGTGCAGCCTCCCTTACCTGACCCTTCCACCCCACCTTCCAACTCCAGAGGGCCTTATCCTCCATGGTGGAGGCTCCTTTGCCAGAGGGAAAGGTTTCTGACCTAGCAGCACCATCTTCCTCAGTCCCAACTGAAAGGGGGCACCAATTATCCATTTGGGCAGAGTTTGGGCCCCACATCTTTTATTCCCTCTTGCCAATGCCAGTTCAACATCCTTTATGTCGACTGGCATCTCGCTGACAGGAATCATGTCGACCGCAGGTTGTGGTAGACATGATTCCTGTGTGTCTCCAGGTCCTGTTCTTTTATCAGGGGCTTCAGCCCCCAAACCCCCCATGTGAGGGTCTCTGCCCCCACCCCCCCCATCTTTAGGATTCACAACTGTAGTTGGAGTTAATTTGGGGTGGGGGTGCAGGACCGGGAGACAGCATGCCCCTGTCTTTGGCACACCAACACAGCGACCTGTCGTCAAAGTGTCGATTTTGATGAGAGGTGTGTATTTCGCTGTGTTGGTATTGCTGTAAGGGTGGCATTCCCTTACCAATCACAGGGGTCCACCCAGAAGGGGCACTGCCCCCCGGTTGTTTCCTGCAATGATTAAATCCCTCTTGCTGCCACACATTTACTTATCTATGACAGCAGTTTCAGTTATCTTTCTATTGCCCTTAGTAGGAGGTTAAATACCTAAGAAAACAACTGTTCCCAATTTGAGGGGAAACTGGGAAAATTCCTCCCTGATCGCTAATATGGTCCATCCAGTGGAGGTCAAAGGCTCCCTGCACTGTTCTAATGCCATGCAAGATGCTGCCCACTCTGTGCAAGTTGTTGCTTTTATTAGGATGCAAGAGTGAGCTATATGGCAAAAGAGGGAGATGAAAGGAAAGAGGGAGATCAAGGGCTTTTCTAGCTTTTTATCGATCCTTTTCTTCTCCTTTCCTCCTATGGCCCACCTCCCTCACCCCAAAGCCAGTATCATACCATCCCTCCATCTGCCAGTGAGACTGTTTCCCTCCTACTCTCACTAGAGAGGCAGAGGGTTGGACTGGCAAGGCAGACTCTGAAGGTGGGTCTGCCCCACTCTAAGAGGGAGCAGGATTGGGGAGGAGCCAACTGACAAAGCCTCCTGCTGCTGGAACCATTGGTAGCACTGAAATAATCTTACACATGTTTTAATTGGTAAACGTGAAGGTAAGCTCAGTGGTGTGGTGGCAGGAAACTGCACTGCCATCAGAGAGACAGGGTTTCACATGCAAGCTCTCTCTGATCAGACTGAGGTGGTGGACTTGGCTTATTTAGATTTCAGCATGATTTTCAACATCGTACCACACTGGCTGTTCATAAATAAACTGGGCAGTTTGGGGGTGGGTGGGTGGTAAGGTGGTAAACTGGGTACAATACTGGTTAATGGATAGGTGACAGAGGGTAGTGGCGAATGGCCACTCGGGAGGGGATCATGACCAGCAGGGTACCTCAGGGTCCAGTACTAGAACCAGTTTTCTTTAATGTCTTTATAAGTGACATTGCAGAAGAGCTGGAAGGGAAGATATACCTCTTTGCAGATAACACCAAAACTTGCAAAGGGGTGTACACTCCTGCGAGGTTAGCGACAATGAGCAGAGACCTGTGAAAACTTGAGGAGTGTTTTAAGGTGATGGGTTTCAATGTGAAAGAGTGAAAAATCAGGTACTTAGGGCACAGAAACTCAGAGTCAGAGTATGAAATGGGGGAAGAGATAATGATGGTCACAAAACAAAAAAAGGACCTTGGAGTAATATCAGATGACATGAAGGTGGCAAGGATGTGTGACCAATCAAAAGGTAGGGATAGCTGGATGCTGTTGGGCATAGGGAGGGGTTTTACCAGCAGAAAGAGGGAGTTGGTGTTACCATTATTTAAATCATTGGTAATGCCCCACCTGAAGTACTGTGTCCGGTTCTGGAGACCACATCTCAGGAATGTCATAGAGAGAGTAGAGCCTGTCCAGAGGAGGGCAACTAAAATGGTGCCGGAGCTGCATCAGAATCCATATAAGCAGAGACTGTGGGATCTCTATATGTACACCTTGGAAAAGAAGAGGGACAGGGGAGACATGATAGAGACTTATAAATGCATCATTAGGGTAAATAAGGTCCAGGAGAGGAGTATTTTCAGAGAAGGAGGTGCACGAAAATAAGGTGTCATGCAACAAAGCTGAAGGAGGACATTTTGGGGGGATGTAAGGCAATACTTCCTAATGAAGCAGTAGTGGTGCCTGAAACAGTCTTCTAGCAGAAGTAGTGGTGGCAGAAACAATGGTGGACTTCAAGCATGCATGGGATAGGTACAAGGGAATCTTAGTATGGAAGTTGGGGGAGGCAGTCAAAGATCAGGTAGAGCCTGCGGTGTCAGTATAGGTGGGGGACAATGTGCAGACTAGGTGGCTCAAGCAGCCATTATCTGCTGACATATTATGTTTCTGTGTTTCTAAAATCCCACACTATTGCGAGCTCTGGGCCAGGTGTGTCTTGGAGGTGATGTGCTCAGCTCCTAAGGAGAGATAGTGCATGGCTGTTTGGCCATCATGCACCCCCTGCCTGACTACCAAGGAGTAATATTGACACTTACTCTAAACAGGGCAACATTAAGTTTTCCAGAAGCTATAAACCAATAACACAATCTGGGGCTACAATTAACAGGTCCTTAGGATTCACTCCTTAACCCCAGACCATGGAGTCAGAAGCACTCCTCTACCTTCCCTTCTAGCAAACCAATCTGATCAGTAATAAAGTATGTGGACCTGACTGAGAAAGAAGATTCTTCTCCACTCCCCCCCCCCTTGAAGTATGTACCCAGGGCCCATGCAAATAATTTAGGGAGGGGAAACAGGCTATCTGGCATCTGTATGGTGTATAGTAAGGCAAAAAAACACCACACTGAGAACAAAGTATCATCAGCTTAGGTATGCTGGTTAAAGGAAAGCCTGTGCCTTGGGAGCATCCACTTAGGGCTGGGGCCAAATGGCAGGTAGAGGATCTAAGCCATGTCCTTGTGGGCCTATGCCTTAATCATGAAGAAGACAGCCGGGGGGGGGGCAGGGGGACCATTGGGTAAACATGAGATGAAAAAGAAATACTGTAATAGAAAATTAGTTAATGCATTACTTCAACTGCTTTACACTACTTGCTGCCTGTAGCATCCTGCCTCTGGAAGTGGTCAAAAATGAGACTTTTAATCTCTAACCATTTTTTTCATGTTAAAAATTATGAATCATGAGAGCATGTTTATGCTTCTCGGCCAATCACAGCATATGTACACTTTGACTGAGGGACACAATAGGACCTGTACTATAAACCATAGGAGGGGAGACAAAGGGATCTCAATACGTAAACCCTGGATGAGAGGAAGGGTAGTGGAGAGACCTGAGTTCAGAGTAGAGCACACAAAAATGATTGCAGTGCAGCATGAAAGAAGATTATCTCAAAAGCAAATAGAAAGCTGCACTCACCCCACCTAAAGGAAACTCAGAAACGCTGTTGCTAGTAGATTTTTACTTTATTTGAACTGCCACATCTTTTAGAGCACAAGACAGTAGCAAGAAATGTGATAATGGAAATCCATTACCATCCTTACATTTCACTTCCACCAGTAGGGGTCCTCATCAGAGGAAAGAGACTTGTGTCATTGGTAGTATTTTTAAACATTGTACAACCAATAGCATGTCGTAAAAGCTTCAAAATCCATGAAAATAATATGTAAGTGCCATATAACAGTGAAAAAGTTCATTCTTGTAAATAATAATTTGTTTTCACGTGTTTCTTATTTCAAATGGTTTCAAAAAACATCCATATTCTGGAGCTCAGATTCTGTAAAAGAAAACATCAGAACTTGTCAGCAAATGCAAAGTACAGATGCTTATCATTGTAGTGATGCAACTATGATTATGAAAAGTGAATGACCCTGCTCTTAACCTTCAATATTCCCCTATAGTTATGGGGGGGGTATTTTTTGGGGGGGCGGTTGGAGGGTCATTGGTTAATATCAAGATCAGTATATGGCAAATATATTTCTTGACTAAAAAAGGTTTAATCTTGAACCTTCCATTAAGAACTGGCCATTTTAGAGCCTTTCGATGGAAAATCCATTCTTGCTCTCTTCTATTTAAAAGGTTCTCCAGGTCACCCACCCTAATGTTTGGAGGAATAGATTTGATTTGCAATGATGTGACTTTGTGGGTAGTATTTGGGGTGCTTTGTGTATGTGGAGCACTATGGCATAATCCAAATTCAGTTTTTTTATTGCCTTGAAGTGCACATGTATTCTCTGCTTTAACTTTCTCTTAGTGTGTCCCACATAGTAGCACACATGACTAGTTCAGTGGATACACCACAGCCTCTGTATTACAGTCAATGGCCGATCACATTTTTTCTATTTTACCTGTCTTTGGGTTTCTAAACTCCTTGCAAGGTATCATGCAGGAGCACATTTAGCACATACCACATATTTTATTGTTTTGCTTTAGTCTGGCAGCTGGTGGTGTTTTGGCCTGGTAGCTCTTCACCAAGATGTCTCTGAGATTCCTGCCTTTTTTGTAAGATACCATTAGAGGTTTAGTCAGTAATGGTTGAAGCTGTGGTGTTCCTCTGAACACACTGAGGCTCCATTTAACTATCTCTACAACCTGTTTGGTGCCTTCACCAAAAGTGGTAACAAACATCAGCCCTGGATTACTTTTTTTTCCTTTTGTTCTTTAGGTAAAGCAATCTCTCCCTTTCCAAGACATCAGCCTCCTGTTCTGCTTAATCTAATGCAACAACGTCATACTTTATTTCCAAAAGGTTATCAGTAAGTTGACTAGCTCTCAGTTTATATAATTCTTGGTCCCCACAATTCCTCTTCATACATATATATATATTGCCCCTTTGTGATATTTGTAGTAACATGAGTGGGATAACAACTAGCAGCATGAAGTATGCTGTTCCTATCTGTGGGTTTTTTTATAGAGATCAGTATTCAGAGACCCATCTTCCCTCTTCATAATAGTTAAATCTAAAAAATTTATAGAGGTTTTATCAGATGTGACCTTGAACTTTAGGTTCTCATTTGTTGTCTCTAAGTACTGAACAAAATCTACCAACTCACTTCTCGTGCCCTTCTAAATTAATAAGATGTCATCCAGATATCATTGGTACAGATCAGTCTTGTCTATAAAAGGACTGGTCTGTTCATCAAAAATGTACATATCCTCCCACTCATTTAAATACATATTAGCCAAACTGGGGGCTAGTGTCGCCCCCATGGCTGTGCCTTTCACCTGCTTGAACAATTTTTCTTTAAAGAGAAAAAAGTTGTTTTTTAATACTAAATCCATAACATTGGAAAGCATGGTGATTTTCTCTTGGGGCAAGTCAGTGTATTTAGTGAGATGGTACTCAATGGACTGTATACCTCCCTCATGAGGAATATTTGTATAGAGGGAGTCAACGTGGGCATCTCACCCTTGGAGCAACTCTCTGTTCGCTTGCCAAGAACACAGTTAAGCCCTGTACCTGATCTGGGAATCCTGCCCTCAGAGCAGCTCTCTGTTCACCTACCAGGAACACAATTAAGGAACGGACTCACTTGACCCACTGTAAGACTGTGCCCCTGTCTTGCATTTTAAATGTTGGCACCTTTTCTGCCTGGCATGGCTTACCAGAGACTTTCTGTCCCTATGGTAGGTTTCCATTGAGCTTCTCTTTAGTTTAGCTTAGGAGCTCCTTGAAATTAATTCAATTTATAGGATCCGCTGGTAGGACTGCTGCTAGCTTGCCTTTAGTTTTCATAGACTATTTGAATTACAGGCCCCTCTCTAATCCACTGCTATTTATAAATAATTTCTGAGAGCCTTCAGAGCTCGAGCTCCTCTTGAAGACACTAGTTAATTTTAAGTCAGGATCCTTTGGTGCTCTAGCTAAAGAGCTACTATTTTATTTAATCCAGGATCAGTAATGTTAATAACTGCTTAATTTCAAATCTGGGAGATTTGTGTCAGGAAGATGGATCTGCTCTGAGCTTGAGCTGCTTTAAAAGCAGAATTGTAGTGAAACTGATGATACTTCAGGGAAAAAAATAAACACCAAAAACTCAGATTCTGTGTAAGGTAGTATCAACAATCTCACTATGGCCTGGTTCCATGAAATCAGTCAGTGTACTAGTGTTCAACTAAAAACCTGTATTACCATTTTGTGTTAGAGTTGTTATTTTGCTGTATGTACTGAAAGCTATCTGATGGGATGTAGTATCCAAGCTGTAAACCTGCTCGGTACATGCCTCCTTTCCTGTCTGTCCCTCCCTCTCTACTCCAGTTTCTGCCTCCGATTGAATTTTTACTTCTGCTTTGACTCAGCTTCCATTTCTCCATCCTTCTGTGCCACTCCCATTAATTTCAGCCTCCTAGAAACATAGAAGCATAGGGCTGGATTTTCAAAGGCTTTAGACAGACACAAGGTGCTTACGTCAACAGGTCTGATGCAAGAGGCACCTTGAGCCAAGGGCTGAGCCACGTGCTATTTTTAAAGGCAGCATGCATCACCCAGCAGGCTACCCACACCAAAGTGTGCTAGCGCCCACCTTGCACCATGAAAGTGGCTGCAGCATGGCCCTAGAGGGCTTGCGACAGGCTCAGACTGCTGCAGACCTCAGATTCAGAATTTAAATGATCTCCCAAGGAACTAAGTGCCAAGTACCATTAGACCAATGAAGGGCTGGTCTAATGGTACTTAGACAGCTTCTGGGAGAGTCATCCAGTATGTGCCACTGTGTGGCCTGCCCTGATCCATCCCCAGTGGGTGATCACTGGTGGTCCAGTGGTCCCCCCTCACCCCCCCTTCAGATCCTCGATACCCAATGCATTGCAATAGTTCCATCTCCCTGGTGGTCTAGTGCCCCTCTAGGTAGTGCCAAACACCTCACTCCCACCCCCCACCAGTACCCCGATCCGGTGACTGGGACAGCCCTCCACACACCACCATGGCCAGCCACCGAGTTAGCTGTCAGTGCGCGTATGGTATACAATCCATGCACTGACAGCTCATTCGGTGGCCAGCCATCATGGTGTGTGGAGGGCTGTGCCAGTTGTTGGATCGGGGTATGGGAGGGGGTGGGAGTGAGGTGCTGGGCACTACCTGGGGGGCACTTAACTACCAGGGTCCAGGTGTGCATTGGGGCTCGTGCATTGTCTTGGTAGTGTTGGAGGAGGGCTGTGTCCAGTCGCTAGCCCCTGTCTGTGGGTGCCACAGACACCCCACCACCATTGTGGCATTCTGGGTGGGTGAACCATCCGTTTAGTGCAGCACCACCTTTGTCATATGCCACTGGACTTTGGCACCTTGATCTTGTGGAATAGAAAATCGGGCACAGGGTCCCTGATGCACCCACACTTGATGCAAGCTGCCATTGTCGCAGCTTGTGTTGGGGCTTTGAAAATCTGGCCCCTGGACTTTGATGGCAAATAAGGACCGCTTGGCCCGCCTAGTCTACCCATTTTCCTACCTAGTAGATAAACTGCAGATCCTAGTTAATCAAAAGCCTACTTCTTCCTACCCTCTACAATAGTTGCCTTATGTCTGTCCCGTGCATTCTTGAATTCCTCCAGTGTTTTTGAACCCACAACCTCCTCAGGAAGGCCATTCCATGCGTCCACCACCCTGTCTGTGAAAAAATACTTTCTCACATTGCCCCTGAGCCATTCCCCCTCTATCTTCAAATTGTGTCCCCTTGTTCTTGCACATATATTTTTCTGAAAGGTGCTGCTCTCTTGGACTTTGTTGATTCCCTTGAGGTACTTGAAAGTTTCTATCATGTCCCCCTTCTCCCTCCTTTCCTCAAGAGTATACATATTAAGCTCCTTTAGCCTCTTTTTGTATGGCTTCTGATGCAGACCCTGCACCATTTTAGTTGCCCTCCTCTGGACTGCCTCCATCCAATATATGTCCTTGCAGAGATGGAGTCTCCACTACTGCAAGTAGTACTCCAGATGGGATCTCACCAACTGTCTGTACAGAGGGATAACAACTTCTTGTTTTCTGCTGGTAATGCCTCTCTCTATACATCCCAGTATTCCCCGAGTCCTCCCTTGCCTTCTTACATTGCTTGCTTATCTTTATGTCATCTGAAATGACTACCCCCCAGGTCCCTTTCCATTTTTGTTGCTGTTAATACCTCCCCCCCCATTGTGTACTCTTTCCCTGGGTTTTCGTTTCCCAGGTGTATTACTTTGCACTTATTTGTATTGAATCCAAGCTGCCATACTTTTGACAATTCCTCCAACCTTGCCAAGTCCATTCTCATCTTTTCCTCCCCCCTCCTTGTGTTTCAACCCTGTTGTGACCTTTGTGTTGTCTGCAAAGAGACATACTTTTCCTTCCTGTCCCTCTGCAATGTCACTTATAAAGACATTAAAAAGGACTGGACCCAGTACTGAACACTGTGGTGCCCCACTAGTAACCTCCCATTCTTTGGAGTGGACTCTGTTTACTGTTATCCTCTGTGTCCGGTTGTCCAGCCAATTTTTTACTCAGGCTACCACCCTGGGTCTAGAAATGGGCGAAGTGGCCCTAATTCGCTCTGCGAAGTGATTCACAGAGTGAAGGCGAATTCTCAGAGTGCTCACTACGCTAAGTGGAGTACTACATAGAGAGAGAGTAACGCCAAGTCCATTGAAAACAATGACTGCTACATTCGCCTTCCCAAACCACTACTCCACCAATTCTTAAGGTGAAGTACATTGAAAACAATGTACTTTGCCTCACTTTGCATTGTTTTTAAGCTCCAAAGGTGAATTTTGCAGTGATTCATGGGATTTCAGGTCACATGGGCTCTAGATTGTTCTGCACAGCCTCGGTTCAGGGTAGTGTGTGTAGGAAGCTGTAGGAGATAGTCTGGTCTGAGAGCTCTCTGCAATTCAAACCTTCTAAAAGCTGTTAAAAAGCCTTTTTGGGTCTTTTTTTTGCTGAAACTTTAGTTCATCGATTGTTGGAAACCCTCCTGTGCTCATGTCATCGAGAGTTTATTGTTTGTGTGTGGATTTTGAATGTCAATGTACAACATTCAGCCTGTGTACTGACAGACAGTGGAAATGTGCTTTGGAGAGGGGTGTATCTGTGGTGTAGGCAGATTAACTTGGAGAAAAAGACAGTTCTTTCTGTTTTGCTGATATTTTTTTATAACTGTATTAATGTACACACAGTAATATATTCAATAATTCTTGCCATTTTTTTGCTAATTGTTGTGGTGCATCAGTGCATAATTTTAATCTGTTTAAAATGTGTGGTTATATTACTGAAGTTTTCAATTTGCTATGCATTACTTGGTGTGTGTGTGAATATGTTTGTGACGTATGTCATCAAATCAGACACCTTTTATTGTGCCACATAGTAATTTCAGCAATGTGAACTTGCTATCCACTGCAGTTATGTGATTTTTGTACTTCTTTGTGGTATCTTTACTGGTACTAGTTTTAGTTACTGTTACTGCAGAAGTGCAGTATACTGCCCCCAACCCTTGTGGCCCTCCCCAACTGGCAAAGATATTCTTTTCCAGATTTGAATTTCTGATGGTGAGCACTGGTTAGGTGTTGTGCCTTTGTGTCTGCATCTCTTCAGTGCACAGCACAATCTTAATCTGTCTGTGCATTTGCATCTCTTTAGGGCCCAATAGAAACATAGAAACATAGAATTTGACGGCAGATAAGGACCGCTTGGCCCACCCAGTCTGCCCATTTCCCTACCTACTGGATAAGCTGCAGATCCTAGTTAACCAGCAGCCTACTTCTTCCTACCCCCACCCCCACCCCCCAATCTCCATCTGTAACTTAAATTACAGTTGTTTCTTTGGCTTCCCTTCAGACTACTGGACAGGTGTGGTGCATAATTTTGCATGAACATTGTACTCATTAATATGCTTTTAAGTCAGGACCATCATCATGAGTCACTCGTGATAAAAATCATGTTCTTCATCATCACGGTCACAAATCATGATTCACAATCACATACATTTTTTTATTAGTTACTTGGATGTATTGTAAGCCTGTTTTGTAGTACCTCTCCAGGTTTCACTACCCCACCATTGTACTCACAGATACGTGTTTTTAAGTTGGGGAGTTTTAAGCTACAGCTCATCGGGGAAGTACAGCCGTAGGCATTCGCGTTCCCAATACAGTTTCATATTGGTTATCTCACACCATTGACAACGAATCACATTCTTCATTACCACGGGCATAAATGCAGTAACAAATCACGATTCACGATCACGTCACGAATCACAACATACATTTTTTTTTTAGTTACTTGGATGTATTGTAAGCCTGTTTTGTAGTATCTCTCCAGGCTTCATCACCCCACCATTGTACTCATTAATACGTGTTTTTAAGTCGGGTAGTTTTGTGCTGCAGCTCATTGGGGAAGTACAGCCATAGGCATTCACATTCCTTCCAGTACAGCATGTGAGTTACAGAGTTACAGTACTATAAGTAGTGGTGGGCGAAGTGGCCCCAATTCGCTCTGTGAAGTGATTCACTGAGTAACATGGAATCCACGGAGAACTCAATGTTGTGAAGCAGAGTACTTTGTTTCATAATGAGGAATGAGAAGTCCATTGAAACCAATGACTTTGCATTATTCTGCCTTCCCCAAATCACTTCTCCACCAATTTTAAGGTGAAGTACATTGAAATCAATGTAATTTGCCTCACTTTGTCTTGTAATTGAGCTCCAAATGAAATTCTGCAGTGATTCATGGGATTACAGGTCACATGGGCTCTAGATTGTTCTGCAAAGCTTCATTTCTGGCCTGGGTAGTGTGTGTGTGGTGGTACTGTAGCTGGAGACAGTTTGCTCTCAGAGCTTTGTAATTCAAAACCTCTAAAAGTTGTTTAAAATGCCTGTTTGAGTCATTTTTGTTGCTCATAATTTACTACATCGATTGTAGGAAACCGTTCTGTGCTCATATCATTGAGTGATTATTGTTGTGTGTGGATTTTGAATGTTAATTTAGAACAGTCAGTCTGTGTACTCTGAAGTGTGTTTTGGGGGAGGGGTGTATTTGTGGTGTAGGTACATTAACTGGGAGAAAAAGGCAGTCTTTCTGTTTTGGTTATATTTTTCTTGTATAACTGTGCTAATGTACACACAGTAATATTTTCAGTAATTCTTGACATTTTTTTGCTGATTGTTGTGGTGCAGCAGTGTATAATTTATCTGTTTAGAACGTTTGGTTGTATTACTAAAGGTTTTCAATTTGCTACGCATTACTTGTAGTCTGTGTGTGTGAGTGTGTGTGCGATGCATGCCATCAAATCAAATACCTTTTACTGTGCCATAGAGTAATTGCAGCAATGTGAACCTACTATCCACCGCACCTACATTAATTTTTTTATACTTCTTTGTGGTATCTTTACTGGTAGTGGATTGTTACTGCCATGCATTAATCCCCCAACTGGCAAATGTATTCCTTTCCAGATTTGGATATGTGACTTGTGTGCACTAGTTAGGTGTTGTTGTGCCTTTTCATATGCATTCCTTGAGTGTGCAGCGCAATCTAATCTGTCTGTGTGTTTGCAGTGCACCATTAATTCTGGGAGACTGCATTTCTTGTTACGCTCTCATTTCACTTCGTCAGTGCTGGGGAATTTTCTGGACACAAGACAGTAGCATTTCATCAGCACTGGGGAATTTTCTGGACACAAGACAGTAGCATTTCATCAGCACTGGGGAATTTTCTGGACACAAGACAGTAGCATTTTGGGGATGCATATTAATTCTGGTGACTCTGTGTGTGACCACTGCGTGCATGACTGAGTGTGCTATTAATTCTGGGAGACATTGCATTTCTTGTTATGCTCTTATTTCACTTTGTCAGCACTGGGGAGTTTTCTGTACACAAGACAGTAACATTTTGGGGATGCACATTAATTCTGGTGACTGTGTGGGTAGGGTGCTACCAATATTATTGTCACTCCACCTTACTTCGCGTTTAAAGCAGAATGACAATGCAAAGTAATAGTAACAAGGCGAAATGAGCCTTTCCTATGGGGCACTCCGTGTAGTGAAGTGCCAACGTGAAGTGGCCATTTCGTGTTCGCTTCATAGGAGGATTTTAAATTTGCTGCATCTCTACCTAGGATCCACTCCCAAGATGGCTAATTTGTTCAATAGTCTTTTGTGTGGGACTGTGTCAAATGCCTTACTAAAGTCTAGGTAGGCCATGTCCACAGCCCCCTCCCTGGTCTACAACTTTGGTCACCTAGTCAAAGAAATCTATTAAATTCACCTGAGATGACCTTCCCACTGTGAATCCATGCTGCCTTGTGTCCTATGCTCTGATGACCTCTAGGTACTGAACAATTCTTTCTTTCAGAAGTGGTTCCATCATTTTCCCTACCACTGAGGTCAAGCTAACAGGTCTGTAGTTTCCTGCCTCTACTTGGCTCCCATGTTTGTGAAGGGGAATCACATATGCCTTCCTCCAGTCCTTAGGTACCATACATCCTCCCATGATTTGTTAAAAAGGGAAGTCAGTGATGTCACTAGTTCTCTCCTTAGTTCTTTTAGAATTCTGGAGTGAATCCCATCAAGCCCCATTGCTTTGTCCACTTTCAGTTTTAAGAGTTCTTTCAGAACCCTTTGTTCTGTGAAGGACTGGTATCACCCTCTCCTATCCAGAGCTCTTCTATTGGTTGGATTAGGTACCTCCCACCTCCTCTTCTTTTGTGAATACTGAGCAGAAGTATTTGTTCAGTATCCCTGCATTTTCACTGTCCCTCTCTGCCCACCCAGCCTCCCCTTTATAAAGCCTCATTATCCCTCCCTTGGTATTTTTTTGCTCCCTAATGTACCTATAAAAGGTTTTATCCCCCTTCTAACCCAAGCTGGCTATCTTTTCCTCAGTTTGGGCCTTTGCTATTCTGACTGCCTTCCCTGCTGCCTTCTGCTTTTTGGTACAGTTCTCTGTCTTGCTCCTTCTATGTTTCCTTATACTTCCTGAATGTTATCTTTTTCTCCCTAACTTTCCCTGCCACCTCTTTTGAGAACCATTGTGTTTGTTTGTTTCTTTTTAATTTTTTTATTTGCTTCACATGAAGGCTTGTTGCCTTCATGATGGCTGTTTTGATATTTCCCCATTGTTCCTCCACCCCTCCTTCTTGTCTGTTTGCTAGAGCTTTTCTGAGGCACTCTCCCATTTTGACAAAGTCAGCCCTTTTAAAGTTCAGTACCCTCACTTTTGTATGACTTGACTCTGCAGCTGCGTTTATCATGAACCACACTTTTTGGTGGACACTTTTTCCCAGGTGGCTACCCACTTCTTGATCTGAGATCATCTCTACATCTCCGTTTGAGATTACTAGGTCTAAGATTGCTCCCAGCTCTAATTGTCTGAGGCATGCCCCCTGTGGGGCATTGCGAATGGCCCTGCTGTTGGATGTGGCAGCAGCTAAGGTGCTCCAGTTAACATCTGGCATATTCAGGTCCCCCATCAACAATATCTCCCCTTTATCTGCCATCCTAAGGATGCCTTCTATCACTTCATTGTCCATTTCCTCCCCCTGAGATGAGGGTCTGTATACAACCCTGTGCGTATTGTAGTGCCATTTATGGCCTCCAGGGTGACCCACAGTGCCTCCTCTTCTCCTGTTTACCCTTTAGTTCCATTGGTTTGATCCCTTCCCTTACTTAGAGAACTACTCTTTCTCCTCCTCTTCTACCCTCCCTGTCCCTCCTATAGACTGTGTACTCTGGTATGTTGACATCCCAGTCATGGTTCTCTGTATATCATGTTTCTGTGATTGCCATGATATTCCAGCTTCCCTCTTCCATCAAGGCCACCAGTTCAGTGAACTTGTTACCTAGACTGTGGGCATTGGTGCTCATTGCCCTCCATTTTTTTTATGGCCTTATCCCTATTAGCCCCATCCCTGTCCTTATTGCCTTTGCCTTTTTCTCCATTTACCCCTGCTCTTCTCCCTCTTGACTTCTGTATCTTGGTGTTTACCTCACTAACTACCCTGTTTTATTTTGGGGGGGAGGATTTCCCTGCTCCTTTTCAGTGCCTTCCACTTAGACTAGTTTAAACACTTGCCAATGAAACATTTAAACCTATCACCAAGGATCCTGGTTCCCCTCCTGGACAGATGCAGACCATCGTGCCATTATAGGTCTGTATCCCTCCAGGTGGCCCCCAGTCCCCAATGAAGCCAAAACCCTGAGCTCTGCACAAGTTGTTTCAACCACTGATTGAATTCCATGGTGCAGAGCACCCTAGCCTCACCCATACCACAGACAGGCAGCACCTCGAGAAGGTTACAGTGCGTGCTACTTGTCTAAGGCCCCTCCCCAACTCTACAAATTCCTCCTACAGTGTTTGATCCCTTTCCCAGCCAGATCATTTGTCCATCATCCTGCTGTGATTAGCTTTGTGACCTCCTGCTTCTGCCCCTTTTAATCTGCTGACCACTCTCTTTTTCTCACCTTAGCCTCTTACCTGATCTGGGCATCCTGCCCTCAGAGCAGCTCTCTGTTCACCCACCAGGAATACAACTAAAGTACAGACTCACTTTACCCAATGGAAGATTGTGCCCCTGCCTTGCGTTTTCTATTTTGGCACCTTTTCTGCTCGTATGGCTCACCAGAGACTTTCTGCCCCATGGCAGGTTTTTATTTAACTGCTCATTAATTTAGCTTAGGGGCTCCTTGAAATTAATTCAACTTACAGTCTCAACTAGTGGAACTGCTGCTAGCTTGCCTTTAATTTTTTGCTCACTCTCGACACTCTATTAAATGGTCTCCCTGCAACAAGGCTCTGTCCCTCTTGAGCAACTTAGCCAATAGGATAAATAACTAGCAAACATCAACCTGTACTACTTGGAGGTAATTTCCCCTATCTTAACTTAGCAGATCTCTGCAATAATAAGGTGTGTGCTGCTTCCTGGTACCCTCTACCACCCTCCTCAAGTTCTCTCAGCTCAACTTTCCATCACCGTTCCCCCAACCCACAAACTTTGCCACAGTGCCTGCCCGGTGGCACTGAGGGTCGAGGCACTGGACACCTAACTTTGTGCTAAGTCAGTGACCCGGGTTCGGGAATGACCTCTGGCCATTGGGGTGCCATCATGGGGGGAAGGGGAAGGCAGGATCGAGCACACACTAATGGGTAGCTGTCCTTTCCCAAGGGTGACAAGGGTGGGATGGCGCCCCCCCCCATTGTTCTGCTCCCACTGGGTGTGGTGGGCAGTGTAGGTGGAGAGGGTGCAGAAAAAGTTATGGGAGGTGGACAGGATGGAGCTGGAGCCACAGCATGTATTGCATGCCTCCACATTCTCACATGGCCATGTGCTGGGGCCTTGGGGGGGTGACAAGAGGAGAAAAAATGTAAAAAGCCAATGTGTCTCTATCGCCAGTTGGTGGGAGGAGTTGACAAGGACCAAACAGCTGGAATAAAAAAAAACTAATTGTCACACTTAGTGTTTTAAGGCTCACGTTTTGTGTATCAGAAACATGCATTCACCTTGCCTCACGTACATGCTTGCCTTTTTTCTCTCCCTTACATTCCTCTCCCGCGGCACTGCCCATGCCCCCATTTCCTATGCCACACGCACACTGCTAAAAGTTATTCTACAGGTCACTAAAACCATCAGTACCTCAACCAATTGTACCCCTCAGCCAACAACTCTTGCTGGTTGTGGAATCTGCAACCCCACTCACTGTCCTACCCCTTCCCTCAATTCCTCGCCACCTCATTTTATCACTCCCTACAGTCAAAGCCCACCAAGTCTAAACCTCATACTTCACTGAGGCACCTCAACTCATATCTACACAGGATTGCTCTTCTTCTACTCCTATCTGGAAATGTTCACTCCAATCCAGGCCCACCTCAGCTTGCTCAGAACACTGCCAGGTACAACTCCCAGAAGCTTGACTCCATGAATATTATAAGCCCCTTACCCAAAATTGATGATCTGCAAGTCTGGGTCACACGTCATAAATCTGAAGTGCTTGTCATTAATGAAACTTGGCTATCTCCTATGGTCCCTGACACATCCATCTCACTAGTTGGATATACCTTATTTATGCAGTACAGGTTAGGTAAAAGAGGAGGGGGCTGAGTACTGTACATAAAAGACACGTTAAATGGGAAGCTCTCCTGCAGATATTTGCTGTAAACAACTGCTAAACACTAGCTGTTAAGATTATTCTAGGGAAGCATGGCAAATTGATCACCATTCTGTCCATGTACACCCCCCCCCATGCATGCAAACTACAGGCTTTAAACTAGTTCTTGACTACCTAGCTGGACTGCCTCCTAGAGCTGAAATGGTGATGTTATGTGATTGCAATATTGACTGGCTATCCCTGATGCTGACACCTTTGAAGATGCCACCCCTGCTGTCAATATTACCCAACTCATTACTTCCCTCACTAGAATCAATCACACTTTTCTGCTATGCCGGTTCAACAACACTTTTTTCGACCGGCACCACAGTGATGGGATTTATGTTGATCACAAGTTGTGGTAGACATAAATCTCTAATGTCTCCTGGTCCTGTTTTTTAATTGGGGGACTCTGCCCCATCAACCCCCCATGCAGGGGGCTCTGTCCCCCACGCCCCCCATAGTAAAGATTATCAACTCCATCCAGAGTTGATTCGGGGAGGGGAAGCAGGACCAGGAAACAGTGTGCCCCTGTCTCGGGTACACCAACACAGTGATCTGTCAGCAAAGTGTAGATTCTGCTGACAGCAAGGTATGTTGCTGAGTTGGTGTTGGCGTCAGGTCGGCATACCCAATTACAGAACGGGGCACAGCTCACTCTAGACCTTATCCATACCACCCACCCTGATAGAATAACCCACATAGAGGTCTTATCTGACTCTCTTAGTGACCATGCCCCAGTTACTTGCAGCTGGTCAAACAAGCTGCTTAAGGTGCCAGCTAAAGCTACATCTCAATGTGTACTAAAACAAGGGCAAGTCAAGCACCTCAAGGACTATCTCGCACAATGTGAATGGTCACCTATTCACACCGCCCTGAGTATTGACAATGCCTTTGACTATTTCATTAACCAGTTTAACAAGGCATGTGATATGTTTGACCCATTCCACAAATGTAACACCAAGGGAGTAGCAAATGCCTGGATCACCCTAGCCCTACTACAAGCGCTATGAGACAGGGACAATCTCTTGCACCGTGTGATAGCCTCTGGAAGACCTGCTGATGTGCAACTCTATAAGGCCGCTAGAAACTCCAGCACCCAGGAAATTTGCTGGGCCAAAGACGAACACTTCATGCGTGAACTATCAAACTCCTGGGGTAATGGTAGGCACCTCTGGGATAGCATTAAGGACCGCAACAGGAGGCCCTCTAAAACACCCCCCAATCTAATCATCGTGAATTGTGTTCTGGTACAGGACCCCTCACAAATCACAGACACTCTCAACACTGCCTTTATGGATTGCAGTGGCATACTCCTCCCCAACTACTTCTCCATGCTCGACAACCCACCCAGTGCTTATGGCCCTGCCCACCCAGATTTCCCCCCTCCTTCTATTTCAAGTATGTCACCTTGATGGACACCAAGAAATACTTCATTAAGGTTCTTGGCAACTCTAGGTTTAGCAGCGATATCTTTGACCTCAAGATCCTTAACCACACCCTTGACACTGTCTCCAAGCCCCTTACTTCACTTCTCACTCTTTCTCTCTCCCTTGAGCAATTTCCTTAGTGATGGCAGGCAGTTCTTGTCACTCCAGCTCATAAGACAGGGGACAGATCACTCCTCTTAAACTACTGCCCTGTTTCAATCCTAACCCCTCTTTAAAACCTTAGAACAAATAGTTACCATTCAATTGACCAAATACCTTTTAAAATACAACATTCAGTGTCCAGAACAACACAGCTTTAGGAAAGTGCACAGCATGAATAATGCCCTACTGGAATACACAGACTTCATACACAATGCGCTAGACCAGGGTTAGCTGGTGGAGTCAATTTACATTGACCTCACCAATGTCTTCAGTACTGTGAACCATTTACTCCTTTTCCAATCCCTCCACTCCATTGGTCTCTCCAGCAAGTCCACCAGTTGGTTCAAGAGCTACCTTGAGGGTAGGATGCAGAATGTTAAAATCAATTATATGCTATCCAAATGCCTTCCGGTACGATTCGGTGTCCCCCATGGCTCCATCCTTGGGCTCCTACTCTTCAAGCTTTTTATCAATTTGCTCCCTAAAGTCTGTCACAATAACCTCATTCTCTGTGCAGACAACACCATCATTCTCTTTGCACAGACAGATCCCATCTTACTTACCAGAGAACTTCAGTTGGAATTTACAGTTGTTGACCAATGGTTAGAGCACCATAAACTTCTTATGAACTATAAAAAACAAAGGTTATGCTTTTCTCCAACCCGCATAACAAAAACAAATCTGCTTGCCTCACTGCTCTGAAGAACTAAAACCTGGCCCTTGAACAAGCCCAGGAATTCAAATATCTTGGTGTAACCTTTGACAGCTCGCTGTCCTACACCATGCACATTAACCTAATTTCCAGAGCAATTAACTCTAGAATTTGCCTCCTATATAGGTACTAGCATTGTCTTACCACTGAGGCACTCAGACTTGCAGTCAACAGCTCAGTCATTTCTATCATTGACTATGGTATGATTGCATATGGAGCAGTCTCTGATACTTCTCCAAACAGAATCTCAGTGGCTTTGAACAAAGCATGCTGACTTCTATCTAGTGTCCACAAGTGTACCTACACCTGTGACCTCTACGTGCAAACTGGCTGGTTGAACCTCTAATGCAGAATCACCTATCATACATATATTCTTGCAAAGAAAATTCCCCTTGGCCAACCCCCCCCCAGCCACTACTCCTCTCCTCCTGACATCCCTGAACAATTGCAATACTCACAGTGCATCCACATTGAACTACCATGTTCCTTTCTGCCAGATGGCACACGGTCAGCAATCTTTCTGGTTTAGAGTTCCTTCATGGCTCAACGGTCTCCCCTCTGAAATGCATGCCACCACTACCTTTGGCTCCTTTAAACTTAAATTGCACCAATACCTCACAACACTCAGTTGGTGCAATTGCTCTCACTAGGTCTTGTTCCCTTAACCTTGCTTTTTTATCCGCTGCAAAAATCTAATCCCATCTTGATTACTGCTACACCCCAGCTTCTCATCTTCCCTTTCCCTTTCTGTCCAACCTCCCCACTCCCCCTACTCCCCACACATGGCCTATGCATCTTTCAGCACTTAACTATCGGTGTGGTCCACTAACTGTATGCCCCCCACGTTAGATTAATGTACTTCTTGATGTCTTTCTGTTTTCTCTAATTTGCTATATTTTAGCTGCTGCATCCCTTGATCTGTGTCTCTACACAATGCATATAACCATATATATTTGCAACTATTATTAGAATGTTAGTAACTGGTATTATATTGTTTGTAACTAATATTATAATGCTTGTAACTGTTATTATAATATTTGTAACTATTATTTTCTGCTGGCATGGAACTTTTGAAAATGAGCTTCTGGCTCAAAGGAGTTTTTTTCTGGATCTCAATAAATAAATAAATAAACATCCATTGTGACCAGTAACCACTTGTCCTCACATTGTATATCCTTCAGTATTGTCAGTACCTGGCTTGTGTCTTTCAAGTAGCTCCTGATTTTGAGAATGACAGTTCTTAAAAAACTGTCAAAAAATTTGCATAAGGATTCTGTGACTCACTCTATCCCTGAGACTATTGGTCTGCCAGGTGGAGCTGTTGTGCGCTCGTGGAGTTTGGGGAGGGTATAAAATGCTGGTTTTGTGGGGTTTTGGACTGTTACAAAATACAATTCATTGGTGCTAATCAAATTACTCTTGTAAGGTTCCAAAAGGTACATTTCTATATTTCTTTTGATGTCTGTAGTGGGGTCCAATCTAAGTGGTTCATAGAAATTCCTACAATATCTGAGAGCTGCCTATATAATTATTTTGTGTATTGAGCTATACTCTGGATAACTATGTACCCACCTTTACTGTATCTGCAAGTTTTATTTCCACGGATGTATCTTCTTTAAAGCCCAGTATTACCTGGTGTTCATTTCTGCTTAAATAGCAATAAGGCATATTACGGGGGATTCTGATATAGTGTATCTAGCTCAGCTAAACAACAGTCAAGATATGTTTCGACACTGGGGTGGTGGGGGGGCAGAATGCTGAGAGCAGTTTAAAGTGCATTGTTCCCACATTAGCTTCCTCTGCTATCTGTGTTTCTGTACTTGGTGTTGGAATATCTAATATTTCAGGTTCCTGGCTATCTACATTGCATTCCATTTTTCTATTTGACTTGTCTACAAAAAACAGCTTCAAATTCAATTTTCTCAAACTTATGTACTGTATATCAGTATAGGCAGACAATTCAGGTACTCTAAAGGTAGGAACAAAAGATAAACCTTTAGATAATGCCTTTTGCTCTAATTCAGTTAATCTTATGTCAGACAAATATGATAACAGTTAGTAGCGGCTGTGTGCTGATTTGCCTCTTCCGTGTCCTCTTCCTCTTCTTTTACCTCTGCCACCTTGTCTTGCGCTTTCTGTTACTGGCTTAGAGAACCTGAATCATGTCTGGTGATTGCTTCTCCTAGGGCCACCATTCACAGGAGGACAGGTTGCTAAAAAATGCCCCTGTTCAATATCTGTATCGAGTTTCTTAGGCTGTAAGGCACTTTCCCCCATACTGTAGTCCTGGCCTGCATGTTCAGTATGCCTTAAAATAGACCTGGGAGTGTGTGATACAGCAGGGAGAGGTTCATTTCTCGCAGTGGACTGTGCTTCAGATGGTACAACATTGACAGACTTTGTCTTTTTTGTCCAATTAAACACACAGTTATTTGCATAATCTTTAGTGTCTCTTATGAACTTTTTCCTTTTTTGTACCTGCATTTTTGCATCATAATATTGTAAATAGGCTTTGAATTTCTATTCACATTTCACAAAATTAGGATGCAGTTTAAATGTCTATACCTGAGTCTCTTGTTGTTTTATGCTGTCCTTTATCTCCGATTCCATCTGTGGGCCATCGTTGACAATTAGCTCCATTAGTAGAATAGAGGCGTCATATAGGATTTCCTCCCATCTCTTTATAAAGTTTGGTTTATCCTGACCAAATGCTTGATGTTTCAAGATATGTAAGGACCCACAGCACTCTCTTCACTTGGATATAGGCTTGCATGGTTTGTATTTGTCAGTAAAGGTGACATGTAAGGATGGTGTGGTACCTGAGGACTGGAGGAAGGTGGATGTGATCCCATTTAAAAAAGTGGGAGCAAGACAGAGACAGAAAACTACAGACCTGTCAGTTTGACCTCTGTGGTAGGGAAAGTGAAGGAATCACTTCTGAAGGAAAGAATTACTAAGTACCTAGAGGTCAGTGGGGCACAGGACCCAAGGCAGCATGGGTTCATAGCAGGAAGTTCATGTCAGACAAAGCTAATTGATTTCTTTGACTGGGTGACCATATTAGTAGACCAGGGAGAGGCTGTGGACATGGCCTGCCTAGATCTTAGCAAGGCATTTGGCACAGTCCCACACAAAAGATTAATAATCAAATTAACCAGCCTGGGAGAGGGTCCCAGGGTGGTAGCCTGGGTAAAACATTGGCTGAACAACAGGACACAGAAGGCAATTGTAAATGGAGTCCACTCTGAATAAATAAGGGTTACTAGTGGGGTACCGCAGGGTTCAGTACTGGGTCCAGTCCTTTTTAATGTCTTTATAAGTGACATTGCAGAGGGACTTGAAGGAAAAGTATGTCTCTTTGCAGATGACACAAAGATCTACAACAGGGTTGATGCACAAGGAGGCATGGAAAGGATGAGAAGGGACTTGGCAAGATTGGAGGAATGGTCAGAAGTAAGGCAGCTTAGATTCAATGCAAAGAAGTGCAAAACAATGCACCTGGGAAACAAAAACCCAGGGGAAGAGTACACAATGGGGGGGAGAGGTAGTAACAACAACAAAAATGGAAAGGGACCTGGGGGTATTCATATCAGATGACCTTAAGGTTAGCAAGCAATGTGAGAAGGCAGTAAGGAGGGCTGGGTGATGCTGGGATGTATAGGGAGAGGCATCACCAGCAGAAAACAGAAAGTTGTTAACCCTCTGTATTGACAGTTGGTGAGACCCCATTTGGAGTATTGCATCCAGTTCTGGAGACCCCATCTCTGCACAGACATAGACAGGATGGAGGAAGTCCAGAGGAGAGCAGCTAAAATGGTGCAGGGTCTTCAACAGAAGCCATAGGAGGAGAGACTAAAAGAGCTTAATATGTATATCCTTGAGGAAAGGGGGGGAGGACATGATAGAAACTTTTAAGCACCTCAGTGGAATCAACAAAGTCCAAGAGGGTAGCATCTTTCAGAAAAAAAGATGCGCAAGAACAAGGGGACACAATTTGAAGATGGGGGGGATGGCTCAGCAGCTATGTGAGGAAGCATTTTGTCACAGAAAGGCTTGTGGATGCATGGAACAGCCTTCCTGAGGAGGTTGTGGGGTCTAAAACCGTGGGAGAATTCAAGAATGCATGGGACAGACATAAGGCAATTCTTGTGGGGGGTAGGAGGAAATATGCTGTTAGTTAACTAGGATCTGCTGCGTATCCTGTAGGTAGGGAAATGGGCAGACCAGGTGGGCCAAGCAATCCTTATCTGCCGTCAAAGTCTATGTTTCTATGCTGTCATGGTGAGCCTCTCTAGCATGAAGAAAGCTTCCCGGATGTCATTCATGGGTCCCGTATTGTTACTAGTAGCTGTTCCTGCTGTTCCCATTGTTTGTAATGCTGATAGTAATGGGTTCTCCCCTTGTGAGTCTGCTCCAGAAAAAATGGATTTATGAAGGCTACCTCCTGCAGGTTCTTCTACTCTGTTTATTTCATCATCCATATTGCTCACATCATTAGTGTTAAGGCCTACTTGGTGAGTTTTTTCAGATTCAGCCTGTGCGTAACTTGATAATTTACAGTACCTGAGTTCAGAGTAGAACACACAAAAAGGAGGGTGGTGCAGCACACAGGAAGATTTTCTTAAAAGAAAGTAGATGGCTGCACTCACCCCACCTAAAGGAGACTCAGAAGTGCTATAGCTAGTAGATTTTCACTTTATTCGAACTGCCACAACTTTCTGAGCACAAGACAGTAGCAAGAAGTGTAGTAATGGCAATCCATTACCATGCTTACATTTCACCTCCACCAATAGGGGGCTTCATCAGAGGATAGAGACTTGAGTCATTGGTAGTCTTTATAAACATAGTACAACCAATAACATGTCTTATTGGTTGTACTTATTGATAGCAGAGTACGCAGGTGGGGGGGTAGTGAGGGGAGGTTCGAAGGTGAAAGTGGAGGCAGGAGGTGCTACTAGTAATGCACAAGAGGGGTCCAATAACCATGGGAGGAGGGGTGGCAGTTTGGAAGCAAAGGTGGGGGATTGGATGGAGATTAATGGGGCAGAAGATGGGATTATTACTGATGTAAGGGGGGAAGGGGCTTGGGGATGGCACGGGGTCCACAGGGGAGAAGATTGTGATCCTTGATGGGAAAGGGGCAGATGGGAGTGCTGCTGAGACTGCCCAGGTGGGTGATGTGGGCGTTGAGGTGGAGTGTAGGGGCCCAGAGGTGAGGGTCGAGTGCTTGGATGGTGATTAGGCTAATGGGAGTGCTGCTGGGACAGACCTGAGGGGTGGGGTGGAGGAGAGAGTGCAAGTAGAGGAACGGTCGGGCAGGAGAGACAGTTATAATATGGTGGTAAAGGCAACTGTTGGCAATCAGATTGGTGGGGCGGTCAGAGGCAATGAAGAGGTAGTGGGAAGGAGGGGTGTGTGGCAAAGGAGAGAGTTAGGCCCAAGGGTAAGGTGAAGGTTAAAGTGATCCAGCTGGGAGACTCCGTAATATGGGGCATTAAGTGGGAGGGGAGGAGTGAGAGGCAGGGCTGTACTGTCAGGGTCAAAAGCTTATCTGGCTTAACTGTTCACAAGGCCAAGCACTTGGTCTATGCTTTGGTGAAGGACTGTGGAGGATCCCCTAACATTTAGGTGCACCTAGGCATAAATGACATAGAGGGAAATAGTGTGGAACAGATACAGGCAAAGTTTTGGGAGCTAGCCAGAGTGTGTCATGCTGTGGGGTGCACTGTCTCTTTCTTGGAGGTCCTCCTAGTGCCTACAGTCAGTGTGGGAAACAATCAGAAAATTATGGAGGTTAATGAATTGTTCAGAGCATGGTGTTTGGCTAGGGGCTATGGGTTGGAGGGGGACTTCGGTGCAACTTGGGAAGACAAGGGGCTGTATGCTTGGGATAGGTTACACTTAGGTTTGAGGGGGGCTGAAACTAAAACTGACTTTAAACTTGTGATGGGGAAGGGCTGGGGCTTGAGGCTGCTGCAGGCAGACACAGCAAGGGAGGACTTGGTCTTCTCCCCCCAGTAGGAGGGAAGGGGTGCTCAATTGGGGCACTCAACAGTGTGAGAGGGAACACAAGCTTACAGTTAACTGGGGATCTTGTGATGGGGAGATGGGTGCGGGCAAGAGGCAGGGATGGAGGGTGGTCCTGATAAATGCCAGGAGAATGGGAAATAAGATGCCTGCACTTCAGGTGATGCTAACTGAAGGGGATGTGGATGTGGCAGGTGTCACTGAGACTTGGGCCACACGCCGTCACAACTGGGACCTGAACCTGTGTGAGTACACTGTGTTCAGGAAAGACAGGGCTGTGGGGAAGGGAGATAGGATGGCACTCATCATTAGAACCGGCATCGATATATGCAGGGTGGAGGAGGCAGAGGGGAATGTAGAGGCATCATGGGTTACCATGCAGGTGCCTGGGGGAAGGTGGATCAACCTGGAAGTGGCCTATAGGCCTTCCACACAGGCTGAGGAACTCGAGGAGAGCCTGGTAACAAATCTTAGAGATCAGTGCGGTCAAGGTGGCAGTAGAACTGTAGTGCTGGGTAGCCTTAATATACCAGGGGTTGTTTGAGGCACTATGGCATCCTCATCAACTACGGAGCAGTGCTTGCTGGATGTCTTCCAGGATGCATTCCTTTCTCAGCTGGTGGCTGACTCAACGAGGGATGGTGGCATCCTGGGTATGGTCCTGGCAGACTGTGATCTGGTTAGGAACCTGGCTGTAGGGGACCCACTGGTGGGGAGCGACCATGCTACAGTTTGGTTTTCCTTGGACCTGGAGGGGGATTGCAAAAAAACAGTAGTGGTTGACTTCAGGGAGTGGTCTTTGAGGGGATGTCGGGGATTCTCAAGAGGCATTTGGAAGGGATCAAGAAGGACATGGACACCCAAAGCAGGTGGGAAATTATTAAAACAGGGCTCATGGAAGCCACCACAGCCTACATGTAAGTCCGATGCAAAACTAGCAGGGCCAGAAAGTCGAGCTGGTGGACCAAAGTGATCCAGGAGATGGTGAGGAGAAAAGTGTGGCTTATAAGAAATATAAGAGCTCTCAAGGGGAGGCAGACGGGGGGAGTACAATAGGTTATCCAAAAGGGTGACCAGGTTGGTGAGATCGTCCAAGACAAGGATGGAGCAGAAGTTGGCACAGGGGATCTGGAACAGGGGAAAAAGGTATACCAGGGAGAGGAGGAATGTGAAGGGGCAGATTAGCAGACTGAGGTCAGGGAGTGGGTGAGCCGAGGAGGCCAGTGAACAGGCAGAGGTATTGAGTGAATACTTTGCCTCAGTCTTCACAAGGGATTATGGAGGGCCAACACCACATGGGGGGGCCCTGGGAATTAAGGAAGGAGGAAGTTCTCTGCTGAAATACCTGTTGATAGGGTGAGAGAGGCCCTTAAGTCCCTGAGAACAGATAAGGCACCGGGTCCAGACAGTCTCCATCCCCAGGGAGCTGAAGGAGATGGCAGATGTTCTTGCTGCCCCTTTGGCAAATCTTTTTAAAACCTCCCTTCAGATGGGTTGGGTGCCTCAGGAATGTTTGGAGGATGGCTCTTGTCATGCCTATCCACAAGAGTGGCTCATGGGATGAGCCAGGTAACTACAGGCCTGTCAGCCTGACGTCGGTAGTCGGCAAGATGATTGAGGCCAACTTGAAATAGAGACTGGAGGTGTTCCTTGAGATGCAGGGCCATCTGTATGACCACCAGTATGGCTTTATAAAGGGCAGGTTGTGTCAGACTAACCTTGTGGAGTTCTATGATTGGGCGACAAAGGCACTGAACCAGGGAAGGCCAGTGGATGTCCTCTTTCTGGACTTCAGCAATACGTTTGACTTGGTGCCGCACTCAGGTTTGCTGGACAAACTAGGGGGAATTGGGATGGGGGAAAAGATGGTGAGGTGAATAGAGAACTGGCTAACAGGGAGTTTTCAGAGGGAGGTGGTTGGGGGGGAGGTATCATCTCCTAGGAGGGTCATTAGCGGAGTCCCACAAGGGTCGGTGTTGGGCACTCACTTGTTTAATGTATACATCTTGGACATCAGAGATGGTATCAGGAATGAGATGAGCTTCTCTGCTGATGACTCAAAGCTGGGGGTGGTGGTGGACAGGGAGGAGGGTAGAAGAGCACTACAGGGGGATCTGGAGGCTCTGGAGAGGTGGTCATGCAGTTGAAAATTGAGGTTTAATGCCAGGAACAGGGATGCAGGGAAATAAATTTTTGGCGGCAATTTTGCTACATGAAATGTTTCACAAAATTGTGGTAAATGTATCCCTCCCTGCTCCCTGGTGTCTAGTGGGCTGCCCCCCCCCCACCCGGCCATTCACTGGCCCACATGTTCAAAATATTCTACCTGGTGTCTAGTGGCCCCACCCGCCGATCACCAACCCAAATTAGTACAGTAACAACCCCAACACATTTCTCCCCACCTCATCTCTGGATCTACTATCCTTACTTAAAATAAAACACTTCCCAGTATCTAGTGGCCCCCTGCCCTGTTATCAAAACTCCACCTAATTTCCCCCATACCCCAATCAGACCACCAGCATAGCCCTCCACTCACTTCCACGGCCAGCAGCCTGACTGAGTGCCAAAATGAATGAGTGCATGCTTGTACAAGCACATAAGTTCAGTGAAGTGCACAGGTGCAGAAGCTCTTCAATGAATTAGCTTGTTGCCGCAAAGCATACGCTCATACATTGAAGCTAAGTCGGGCTGCCGCAATGGAGGTGGGAGGAAGCTGTAGCTGGCCCGATCAGGTATGGGAGAATGGGGTAAGCGATTACAGAGTGGGGGTCCACAAATACCAGGAGTGTTTTTATTGTTTGACTTTTAAATGAAGTTGTTTGAATCAAATCAAATCAAATCAAATTTATTTTTATGGCGCGTTTCAAAATACCAAGGCGCCGCACATTACGATAAAACAGCTAAAGTGCATACATTACAAACTATATAATAATTCAAAGTACAAAACCAATAAAACCACATTATATTGTTCAGGTTAATGCCCAAATGCTTGGGTCTAAAGAAAAGTTTTTAAGGTCTGTTTAAAACCCTCCACTGTCGCTCACTCACGCATCTGATGGGGTAGAGAGTTCCAAATGGTGGGGGCTGCATGCATATATACACGGGCCCCAGAAGATTTTAAATAAACCCTTGGAACCTCTAGCAACCCCTCATCAGTCAAGTGGAGCAACCATCTGGGGCAGTAAGGAACCAGGTGCTCTTTCAGGTAGTCTGGACCCAGTCCGTGTAGGGCTTTGTATGTCAGTAAACCAACTTTAAAGGTGATTCACCACTGTACCAGCAACAAGTGCAGTTCGTGCAGCACCGGAAAAATATGACAGGAAGGTGAGGTTCCCATCAGTAACCGGGCCGCACCATTCTGCACCAGCTGCAGGCGGTGAATATCTACCCCAGGAAGCCCTAAGTAGAGGGCATTGCAATAATCCAAGTGCGAGGACACAAAGGCATGGACCAAAGTAGGCAGATCACCAGATGGAACTAGGTGCTTAGCTCTAGTGATGTTCCTTAGATGGTAAAAGGAAGATTTGATGACCGCTAACACTTGCGAATGCAGTGTCAGCCCCTCATCAAAAATTACCCCAGGTTTCACACCCATTCAGAGGTCGGGAGAGGCAAACCACAAAGAAAAATTCCGGAGGGAGAACCCACTCCCGACCACCCTATCCGGTGACCTGGGTCAATCACCAACACCTCAGTCTTTTCCGAGTTCAGCCTCAGCCAGCTTGAACTCATCCACTCTTGGATTTCTATGAGGCAGTTGTTTATTACCGAGAGGGCTTTATATTTGATATATTACAGGGTTCCGGCACAAAAGTTCATTCTCAGTTCATTTTTAAATAACTATTTTTTTTAATTTAATTACTTCTTTTTTAATATTACAGAGTGCTTTTTTAGAGCAATTTGGCCTAGAACCCCCCCACCCCCCAAAAAAAACAGGATTTGACAGCATGGTTGTTGCCTGGAATGTGACTTAAAGATACCTGATAAAGACATTATTTATGTCATCCTGATTATTAAAGAAAGAGTACTTTGTAACATTCATTTTTATTTGTTTTAGTCAGGTTCCTACAGGTTGGAAGCCCACGCTTTATAAAAGAGATGCTCACCATTACTGAATCACTTTGTGGGCTGGTTGTAGGGAGATAAAGAATATAGTATGCCAAACTATACCTGATACAGGGGATAAAACTATGCCCAGCCATACACAGTTGGGGTAGACATTCATAATATTTGTCACCAGAGCCCTGAGATTGTAACACTTATTTTAGTATGATTCAGGTGTAGTATATTTGTTATAATATATGGTCCAAATACTTACCTGGGAGTGACGAAACCACTGAACCATTACATGCTTATAAAAACTCTGTGCTTACATCATTTTTTATACTCCTTCAGGATTGACATAATCACTGAACTATTGTAAGGTTTAAACATGTGGTTAAGCCTTTTTTCCCCCATTAATGTTATTTTTCCATATTGCATACTTCTGAGTCCATATGTTACATTAAGTAAGGATCTGGGGATCCAGGGGAATGGGGGGAAAGGGAGAAATGTGTTGGGGAAGTTATTATTTATATGGGCCGCTGATCAGCTGTGGGAGGGGGACCACTAGACACCTGAGAAGATTTTATTTTTGGGCAGGTGAGCGGCCTAGGGGAGGGGGGGTGACAATCACCGTCAGGGGTAGGCAGCCCACCACTGTCCACCACACATCTATAAAGTGAAATTCCACCCACGTGTGGTGTAATTTCACCCACGGGTGAAATTTCACCAGCTTGGGGGTGAAACTTTGCTCGCAACCACAGGTAAAACTTCACCTTTCGACCAGCAAAATATTTTGCGAAATGCACAAATTACGTGAACTATTTCACTGGGTGAAATACTACAATTTCACACAACTCTAGCCAGGAAGTGCAGTGTTCTCCACTTGATGCTTAGAAACCCTGACCATGAGTACCTTTTGGGTGGGGAGAAAGTGCAGACTTGTGGGGGGGGGGGATCTTGAGGTGGTCGTGGAGGCCAAAATGAATAACTCTGAGCAGTGTAGGAGGGATGAGGCTAAAGCAAATAAAATGCTCAGGTGTATTGCCAGGGGGATAACCTCAAGGAGTCAGGAGGTACTTCTCCTTCTGTATAACTGCCTGGTTAGACTGCACCTCGAGTATTATGTACAGTTTTGGCACCCGTACTTGAAGAAGACATTGCACTACTGGAAAGGGTCCAGAGGAGGGTGACCAGGATGATACAGGGCATGGGGCAGAGATCCTTTGAGGAGAGGCCTGATGAGCTAAACATGTACTCCCTGGAGAAGAGGAGGGACATGGGGGATATGACTGAGGTCTTCAAATATCTAAAGGGAATAAACAGGGTCAGCCCAAATAAGGTGTTCCAGCTGGTGGAGGAAGAGGCCACAAGGGGGCATTCCATAAGGCTGGTTGGTGGGAGGCTCAGGGGGGAGACTAGGAGGTGCTACGTTGCTGACAGGGTGGTGGACCCATGGAATGCACTGTCCGTGGAACTTTTGGCTGTTGATACAGTGAAGGAATTCAATAGGGGCTGCGACAGGTATAAGGGCAAGGTGAAGCTGAACAAGGCTGAATCTGGAGGTGTATTTATGATGGGGTGTGGGGTTGAGGTGATTTACCAGGGAAATGGGGGGGGGGGCAGCAATGGTACCTTAGAAACCTAGAAGTTGACAGCAGATAAGGACCACCAGGCTCATCTAGTCTGCCATTATTTTCTACCTGATAAATGTGCCATAAGTGTCTAATCTGTAAATGGCCTATTTATTCATACTCATCTGTATTGCTTACTTGTGCCTATCCCATGCCTGTTTGAAGCCGTGCACTGTATTTATAACCACCATCTCCTATGGGAGGCTGTACCATGCATATACCACCCTTTCTATGAAAAAGAACTTCCTCACATTACCCCTTAATCAGCCTCCCTCTAATCTCACGTTATGTCCTCTTGTCCAGCTATTTTTCTTATACTGAAACATGTTAGACTATTTCACCATGTTAATGCCCTGAAGATATTTGAATGTTTTGATCATATTGCCTCTCTCCCTCCTTTGCTTTATGGTGTACATATTGAGCTCCTTAAATCTGTCCTCATATGACTTCATTTGCAGTCCCTGCCCCATTTTGATTGCCCTTCTCTGGACTGTCTCCATCCTGTCAATGTCATTGTGCAGGTGCGGCCTCCGGTAGCCAGTGAACACAGCGATGCGATTGAGCGCTTTCAAAAAGGGTGACTCAGTCATGGTGCTTGTGTTCAGGGCTACCTGGCAGGGTAGTGACCAGATACTGGGGAGGGTGAGGAAAGGCAATGGGAAACGTATGCTCGTATACTTGCATGCACATGCGTGGGGGGAGATGAGGGGGAGGGGAGGGAATGTATGTGGAAGGGGGTGTGGTGGGGAGCTGCTGAGCTGGTCTGCTAGTGTGGTGGGGAGGGTGGTTGTTTGGGAAGTGTGGGGTGCAGGGTTTGGGATTTGGGTCTGGTGGAGCGCATTTTTTTTTGTTTGTTTGTATTTTTTTGCATGCAGGTGGCTTGTTTTTTTTTTTTAAGTATTTCATCCCCCCCCCATGACATGCACCACCCTGGAGTTGAGAATCCTTTAGTAGGGGGGTGTGGAGGACAAATCCCCCAGGGGTGTGTGTATAGGGGGACACAGCCCCTCGCATACATTAAATTCTTATCACTGCCTTTTAGTTCGCTACAAGTGTACATTGCTGTTTTTCATTTTCAGCGATGTACACTTGCCCATATGGCAATCGCTATTCCTCAGTCGCCTTTATCACATAGAACTGCCGCCTCCAGTACTGTACACAGTACTCCAGATGGGGCCTAACCAGTATCTTGTAAAGAGGGAGCATCACCTCTCTCTTTCTGCTTGTGATACCCCTACTAATATACCCCAACATCCCTCTAGCCTTTGTGGTCTGCCTGAATGATTTCAGATCATCTATGATGATGATGCTCAAGTCTCTTTCTTCCCTTGTGATTGGTAGCAACTCCTCCTCAACCTATAGGTAGCTTCAGGGTTTCTCCTTCCTATGTGCATGATTTTGCACTTCTTTGCATTAAATCCCAGTTGCCACTCTTCAGAACATTTCTCTAGCTTTTCCAGATCTCTTCTCATCCTACCCACCCCATCTGGATCATCAACTCTGCTGCAGACCTTGGTATCATCTGCAAACAGGCAAACCTTTTCCTCCTGTCCAACTGCAATGTCACTGATGCAGATATTGAAGAGGTCTGGGCCCTGGACCGATCCCTGAGGCACCCCACTTCTGACTTGCATCTCTTCTGACTGTAGGCCGTTTACCACCACTGTCTGCTTTCTGCCTGTCAACCAGTTCACTACCCAGTTGACCAATTCCTGACCCTCTCCTAGTCTAGGTAGCTTGTTAATCAATCTTCTATGTGTAACAGTAACAAAAGCTTTGCTGAAGTCAAGGTAGGCGACATCAACTGCCCCCTCCCCCGGTCCACAACTCTGGTTACCCAGTCAAAAAAATCTATCAGATTAGTTTGACAGGACCTTCCTGATATAAACTCATGCTGTCTTGGGTCCTGTGCTCCTATGGATTCCAAGTGTTCCACGGTCATTTCCTTAAGGAGTGTCTTTATAATCTTGCCCACAACTGAGGTAAGACTGACTGGCCTGTAGTTCCTTGCCTCCTCCCTGCGGCCACTCTTGTGGAGTGGGATCACAATAGCCCTTTACCAGTCCTCTGGGACTTCTCCTGTGCTCAGAGACTCTTTAAACAGTACTGCCAATGGCTCTGCTAGTTCCACTCTCAGCTCCTTTAATACCCTAGGATGTATGCCATCTGGTCCCATTGCCTTGTCCACCCTGAGCTTAACGAGCTGTTGTAGGACCCTTTCTTTTGTGAATGGACTTGTGCTCACCTCCCTCCCACTTGTATCTATGGTGTTTGGTTGTGGGTCCTGTCCTTCCCTTTCCTTAGCAAATACTGAGCTGAAGTATATATTTAAGATAGATGCTTTTTCTTGGTCCTGTTCTACACACTCCCCCTTATCTCCTTTAAGCTTTGCAATTCCCCCTCTAGACTTTCTCTTTTCACTAATGCATCTGTAGAAAATCTTGTCCCCTTCCCTCACTGTTTGTGCCAGTGTTTTCTTGGTTTGTGTCTTCACTTGCCATGCTGCTTTCCTGGCTTCCTTTAGGGCACTCTGGTATGCCTCTCTGTTTTTGTCCCTTTGTGTTCCCTTGTATTTCTTGAAGGCCACACTTTTGGTTCTGATCTTCTCAGCTACTGTTTTTGAAAACCAAAGTGGTTTCCTCCTTCTTTTGCCCTTGATTCTTTCCCCTAACACACTAGATCGTAACTTCAAGTATTGCTTCTTTAATACTTGACCACTTTAACTATCCTCACCCTCCTGTCATTCTTCTTGCCAGGGCAAGTTTAACCCTCTCACCCATCTTACCAAAGTCAGCTCCTGTGAAGTCCAAGATGTTTGCCTTGGAATGGGCTGATTTTGTTCTACTGGCCAAATTGAACCAAACAATGTAATGGTCACTGGACCCCAGGTGACCTTCGACTTGAAGATCCTTGATCCTTTCCCCATTCATCAGTACTAGATCCAGGATAGCCCTGTCTCTTGTGGGTTTTGTACCAATTGTTTGAGGCCCTCCCCGTGCAGGAAATCCTCTATGTCCCTAGTTCTGGCAGTTGTTCCAGCTGGCATTGACCAGTCTGCATCTGGCATATTGAAATCCCCCATCAGTAGAACCTCCCCCTTTGCTGCTATGTTCTGTATATCTTCTATCAGTAATCTATTTCCTCCCCCTGGTCAGGAAGCCTATAGACTATCCCAGTTCATATGGCTGTCCCATTTCCTGTTTCCAAGGTGACCCACAATTCTTCAGCCCCCCCCCCCCATGCGTGTTCTGAATTTCTGTTGCTTCAATATTTTCCTTGAAGTAAAGGGCCACTTCTCCCACCTTCTTTTCACCTTGATCTCTTCTGAACAGTACATAGCCAGGTACTATAGTCTCCTAAGTGTGGTTACCGGTGAACCATGTCTCACTAATGGCTACCATGTCTAGTTTAGCCTCTCAAATTGTTGCCTCCAGATTTGGGATCTTGTTTCCCAGATTGCAGGCATTTGTGTACATGATTTTTCATTGGTCCACTGTTGATTAGTTAGCTATGGGGGCAGGTCCGGCTTTTCCCTTGTGCATAGTATGGGGAGCCAGTCCTTTTTCCCCCACCTGCTGGTGCAAATGAATTACCAGCATGTTGAACTACTGTGTGGTCACTGTCTGAGGGGGGAGGGTGTCTTCTTTCCCATTCAACTTATCGGATCCTTCATTCCTCTCCCCTTCTGCTACTTTAAATGTTCTGCAAAGACAACAAACTTTTGCCCCAATGCACTGACTCCCTCCTTAGTCAGATGCGGTCCATCAAATTTGAAGAATGTAGCCTCCCAAACCTGTTGCCAGACACCTACAAATTTGTCTTAGCTGGGTGTTGATTTTCAAACAGACTTGATAGACTTTTAGGCCTACTCTGCTTTCTTCTTAGTATGTTAGTGTGTTGTAAGCTGCATGTCATTTACTTTAAAATTAACCAAGAAAAACACCCAGCTGTGATTCAAAATCCATGAAAGTAATACATAAGTGACATTTACCAGTGGAAAAAAGTTAATCTCTTGCAAATTATTGCTTGTTTTCACTTCTTTCTGATTTCAAATGTTTTCAAAAAAACATCCATATTCTGGAGCTCAGACTGTAAAAAAACAGCAGAACTTGTCAGCAAATGCAAAGTACAGATGCTTAGCAATAACAATTCAATGATGCAGCTATGATTATGAAAAGTGCAATACCCTGCTTTTAACTTTCAATATTCCCCCTATAGATATTGAGGGGGTTAGTTTTTTTTTTTGGAGGGGGGCATTGGTTACTATCAAGATCAGTATGTGGCCAGTTTATTTTTTACTTAAAAAAGGTTTGATCTCAAACCTGCCATTAAGACCTGGCCATTTTAAAGCCTTTAAAGGGGTCAGGAATTGATTACTTATGTGCAGCTGTTACTGAAACATCTCTATTTTCATAAATTATATTCATACCTCTAGAGGATCCCTATTTAACTGTGTCTGAATAAAAGCTGAAGCTGTCAGCTGTGTTTTGTATTGTTTTCCTTATATGAACAACATTCTGTGCAGTTCCTTTCATGGAACCAAGAATTTGGAGTTTTGACTATGTCACTTCATGGTTCAGAAATGTAAGCATGAACTTATCAGTACAGTGCGCAAGGTTCTGAAACCATGAAGTGACACAGTCAAAACTCCAAAATTCTTGGTTCCATGAAAGGAACTGCATGGAATGTTGTCCATACAAAGAAAACAATAAAAACACAAATCACAGCTTCAGCTTTTCTTCAGGCATAGTTAGTAAGCATAATAGAGTCTAATAGGTGGGGTATTGTGTTATACTGGACCCTAGGGCGTAATGAGGTCTGACGCTGTAGGCGGGGGCCTTATAGCTCCTGAAGGTCCGGTATAGCACAGTACCACCCACCCTGAGGGTATTATTACGCTTAGAAAATGGGCAGTCAAAAAAATAAGTTTAATAAGAAAAATGTTAATGAAAAATGTATTTAAAGTAAGATTTTTAATAAAATAGTTCCTCCGCCTACATTCTTGGGAGGTGGTTGCTATGGTTACACACACACACACACACACACACACACACACACACACACACCCCACTGGGCCCTTAGAATGTTATTTGGGGACTCTATTTTTTCTCTCACTTAGTGAGAGATACTGCTGCCCTGCAACACATGTTTTTCAGTGCCAGCTGCCAGAAACAACACATCAGCATGGGGGCATTCCAAGTTAACTTTTGCTGCTTTTTTTAATTTTGTTGCTCTACATTCATGTCCTACATTGCTACCAACTCTCTGAGAGCTGACTGCGCTGTTGTGCCCATTCCTCCAGCCACTGTATCATTTCTTGTTTTAAGTTCAGCACGCTAAGCTTCAACCATTCCAATTGCTGACAGAACCGGAAGAATTGGTTTAGCGTGACACCGTGAACAGGAGTTTATTTATTTTTTTTAAACTTGTCCCCGCACTACTGCTGCTTTCACTGGCTGGCTTATCTATTTTTGCCTCCACAGGTGTTTTTTTTTTTTCATAGGCAGCTTAGCCCCTTCAATTTATCTTGTATCGACGACCCCTCTACCCATCAGGCTCTCGGGGGCAGGTGCACTTTGAGGAGAATGCCAACTGTTACTGCATGGTTCATTGCTCTACCAAGTGAGGTAACATGAGAGCAGGTGAAGATTGAAATTTTTTTGTTTGTTTTTTATGTCTATCTGCTACATCCGAATAATAGTCAGGATGGAAGGAAATGCACAGGAAGTACAGAGGGAGACGGATTGGATGTAACGGCGATGCAATCAGCTGGCAGACTACTACAGTACTTACTCAGGTACAGGTTGGCTAGCAGCCGTTCGTGTATAAAAGTGGCATGGCGCACTGGTGCTGAATTATAAAGTCTTGATAAGCTGTAGCCTGGTCAGTGCTTCATGATGTTTTGGGTGATGTGTCTCAGTAGTAGGAGTTTTGCTACTTCCAAAACAGTAGGCAGTTTTTATTTTAATCGGAATTTGTTGCACTTATACAGATGGGGGCGTAGATGGCTGGCAACTTGCCCGCTAAGTCACAGACAAAAATGGCGGCCGGTCAGTTTTCATAGTTCTAAATGGGTCCTTACTTTCAGTAATCAGGTCGGATGGGACTGGCACCTTTAATACCCGGGCTCTGTTGTCTGATAGATGCCCGCCTTGCCAGGGCTATCAGCCAATCAGAGCTGGGGATTTCTCAAACCCATTTTCTAAATAGGAATACTTCAGAGGTATGAATATAATATATGAAAATAGAGATATTTCAAACAGCTGCACATAAGTAATCAATTCCTGTCCCCTTTAAATGGAAAATCCATTCTTGCTCTCTTCTATTTAAAAGATTCTCCAGTCCCCCCCCCCCACAATGTTTGGAGGAATATATTTGATTGCCAGGGCTGTGACTTTGTGGGTAGTATTGGGGGTGCTTTATGTATTTGGAGTGCTATGGCATAATCCATATTAAGTTTTTTATTGCCTGGAAGTGCTCATTTATTCTCTATTTTAACTTTCTCTGAGTGTGTCCCACATAGTAGCAGCCACACGAGCATTTCAGTAGATACACCATAGCCTCTGTGTTACAATCAATGGCGGATCATTTTTTTTCCATTGTACCTGTATTTGGGTTTCTAAACTCCTTGCAAGATATCATGTAGGAGCACATCTTGCACATACCACATCTTTTATTTCCTTCCTTTTGTCTGATAGCTGGTTGTGCTTTGGCCTGGTAGCTTTTGAAACCATTTTAAAAAAGAAAGAAGTTAAAACAAGCTACTATTTAAAAGAAATTAACTTTTTTCACTTTTAAATGGCACATATGTATTATTTTCATGGATTTTGAATCATGGCTGGGTGTTTTTATTGGTCAATTTTAAAGTCAATGACGTGTAGCTTATAAGACACGCTACTAGTTATACTATGTTTAAAAAGATTATAGTACCAACGTCGCAAGTCTCTATCATCTGATGAAGCCCCCTATTGGTGGAGGTGAAACAACGTAAGGTTAGTAATGGATTGCCAGTACCACACTTCTTGCTACTGTCTTGTTCTCGAAAATATTGTGGAGGGACATAACAGAGATCTATAAATGCCTCACAGGGGTGAATAAGGTACAGGAGGGGAGTATGTTTAAAAAGAGGAGGTGAACAAGAACAAGGGGGCATGCAATGAAGCTGGAAGGGGGACATTTTTAAGATGGATATGAGCAAGTACTTCTTCATTGAAAGGGTGTTGGACACCTGAAACTGTCTTCCAGAGGAGGTGGTGGGAACAAAAATAGTGATGGGATTCAAGCATGCATGGCATAGACACAAAGAAATCTTGTTAGGAAAGTGGGAAGGGGAGTGATTGGAGATCAGTTAGGGTATGCAGTGACATTATAGGTAGGGAAATAATGGGCAGACCTGCTGGACCAAGTAATCCTTATCTGCCAACAAATTCTATGTTTCTGTGTTTGTATGTTAACTCTAAAACAGCAAAGGGGTTTTCTCATGCAGAGTGTATTCACAGAATCATAGAATCATGATGGCAGAAAAAGACCTCTTGGCTCCCACCCCACCGCCCTGCAACCCATGTGTCTGTCCCATACTCTCTTGAACCCCAACACTGTTTTGGACCCCACCACAACCTCTGGAAGCCGGTTCCATGCTTCCACAACCCTCTCAGTGAAGAATCACCCTCTTATATTGCCTCTGTATTCCCTACTGCAGTCATAAACCATGCCCCCTCATTTTAGCACCCTCCTTCCTGTGAAATAAATGAGCTCAGCATGCTTGTTTATCCCTTTGACATATGTAAAGGTCTCTATCATGTCCCCTCTCTCCCTTCTAGTCTCCAATGGGTACAGCCCCAATTCCCTACGTCTCTGTTCATATGGTTGTTCATGCGGTTTGCCTTTCATCTCCGGTATCATCTTGGTGGCTCTTCTCTGAACCCTTTCAATCATATCTATGTCTTTACACAGGTATGCTCTCCAGAATTGGACTCCATACTCAAGGTGCGGTTACCATAAATATTTTACCTCTCTTGCGCTCAACACTCATCTGCTTCATATACCCTGCATGGAAAATCAACAGTAAGAACAAAATGCAGGTGAATTACACTCTTTATTTATTTCATACAGTCAAAATTCAGCTCATGATTTATAATGTGATAGTACAATTGCTGCAGTTACTCTTTGCTCTATAAGCATAGTTTTACTTATACCCCTAGAGTGCCAGAACAACTCAGCTTTTCCGTGCTGCTCTCTCACTCAAATATTCTGAGTTCGACAACTCATAAAGCATGGCTTACCTGTGGCACTTGTATTAACACACAACAAAGTGTAAGCAAACTCTACATGTTCATCTTTTTCATGGTTGAAGTACCTGATTTGGGTTCTTATTGCACTGAACCACACTCGGTAGGCAGGGATCAGAAACGCAAGCCTATCAGCAAAGAGGACTGGACATTTTGGGACACATACTGTAACTTGTTTAAATGACTGCAAAGGCATCTTTATCTTTGCAAAATCATTGATCATCAGAGATTTGTAACAGAAAGCAGTAGGGTAGGTTGGGTGGTTTGTTAGTAAATTATAAAACAGGAGCTTGCAAATACAAATACCATAGGAGCCACAGACTGTTTGACCCCGAGCAAGCACTTGACCTCCCTATACTTTGGTCACCAACTGTAAAGCTATGTGGAAGCAGGACTCCATGGAAATCAAGAGGATGTGTCTCAGCTGGGTCATGATAAGTAATTAATATGAAGGAATGCAATTCCATTCACATAGCTGCAGTAGCATATGTATTTTGCATGCAAATATGTATGAAAGCAAATACACATAAATGCTTGGAAAATCATACTTGTATCTTGTTCTATTTGACACAGAGACATTTGCCTGAATCAGTGCACCTCAAGTGATACTCCAGCTACAGAGACATAAATTCATAATTTAAAAGAGATAATTGCCTGAATGTCCCCTGGCAAAAGTAACATTAAATAAACAAGTTACAGAGTGTCTTCAGAATTCTCCATGCAAAGCCTGCTGGAAAAAAGCTGATCATATTATGGCAGTTGATTTGGAGTGATCTACAGTACAAGGCAAAGAACCTCTGCACACTCTTGTAAGACATGCCATTTGGCACCATACACCGCTGCTTAAAGCAGGACCAGTCTAAATTATTTCATGGAGACTTGCATATATTTCCCATGATGCTTTGTGTTAATGGGGAATGTAATTCTTTGACCCTGAGAGATGCAGTGTGTAATTTTGAAGTGACAATCAGTGCCTGCCTGTAGTTAAATTGCAAAGTCTAGTTCAGGGCATTGTATTGTTCTACTGATTTAAACCTACCAGACCCACTTGAATACTCCAGAGCAATTTTGTCAGAGTAGGTAAAAGGCCAATATAGCAATTGATCATTGAGGGTGACTACTAGGGGTGTAAAAGTAATGAATAATAAGTCCCGGATATGACAAACAATAGCACATTGATTTCTAGCAACTGAATGACTAATAATTTCCACTGTTCTAAATACTATTACTTGGGACCTTCAAAAGATAAAATATATATATTGAAGAAACACATTGTATCTCTTCCCAGGTGACCAGGGGTAATGTTTTGGCTCTTCTGCTCCTATTCCAGTCATAGTCCACCCACCACCACTCCCTGCTTTCTTATACACTTGTTTAAAAAACATGTTGGGTCCTGGCACTGTGCCTTGAGTCAAAATAGCCTTTTCAAAACCCTTCCACCATAGCCAGACCAGCCCAGTCCTTGAATCAGTATTGTTTAGTAGTGACCCCTCCTAACACATAGCCTATGATTTGTGGGAACCAATAGAGTTTAAAGTGCATGCTAACTCAGCCCCCTCTCCACAGTGCCCCATCTCCCATACTAATAAACTCATCTGACTGCAATAGTGAGTGGGGTACAATACGGGGAGAGGGGAAAAGGGAAGGAAAGAGCAGTCTGCATCACTGCAGATGCTTGACAGACTGAATAAATCTGCCTAGCATCATCAGTGAAGCAGACTGCTACACCCCCTTCTCAGTCACTTGTCCTGCTTGCTAACACCATTAGATGACTCTATTACAATAGTAACAGGCCCACTGCATGGGAAGGGGTGATTAAGTTAGCCTGTATTTTGGACACTGTTGACCCCCCCCCATGATCTTTGAACAAAGGTCATTGGGGGGAAAATGTTACTAGACAGTGTTATTTTGGGACTACGGGAATAGGCTGTAGAGGAAGTTGTTTGAAAAGACATAATCTGATCCTTGCACAGTTCCAGGAGCCAGCATTGCTTTAAATAAGTGAATGGGAAGATGCAGGAAAGGGTGCAGAGGACAAGAAATTACTACTGTAGAAAGGGTAGCCAAGAGACTTGCCCAGACCATATGGGGAGTGACATAGATTGTTTTAATTTTTGCCCAGGTAGATTAAGGAACAATGAATAGCAAGTATGTGGGTGTGCACAGTATGATTCCTCACTGAATATTTGAAAAGGACACTAGTATACTACCAGTGATTACATGTAGGTGACACCTCACAATGCTACACCATGCTGAGGTACATTATAGTGTATATTATTGTTAATAGTCACACAAAAGGACAAACAGTTTGTAAATAATTTACAAAACATGTTTTACTTTTTGTTGTTCATATTGCTACAGCTGTGCAGTTTTGCAGCTAATCACTTGCAGATTCTGTAAAACAGTAAACACAATGTTGGATAGTCTGCTCTGTGATGCTGAAAGATGTGGCATCACACTGTTACACTGGCAACAATAGTCTGTCTATTGAGCATAAGACATCAAGATCAGCAGCTGGCTTGTAGGGATTTAACATGTCTTTTGGACGTTTTCATCCAGAGGGTGGGTGGGCACTGCTCCACTTGTCTTGTTTCTCCTGGTGATGGCATTTTATTGGTGCTCCAGGCAGCTTAGGTGACCATGCACTGCCCCACACCCTTGCCTCCAGGATGCTGCATGGTACCATGTGCTTGGTAAAAGGGATGCCCAGCAGGAAAAAGGGATGGCACTGGGCAAGCTAGATGATGGTCCCTTTCACAGCACCTTTAACACTACTAGGCCACCAAGTGAGTTTTCCTTCTACCCCCACTCTCAGCAGGCTGATCAGGTTGCTTCACTCCTGGTGATAGTTGGAGGGCCTCTCTGACAGGATGTCAAAATCTCTATCTGACAGATGTTTCATGGGACTTGTGGCAGGTCAGACAGTACAGGGTTGATCTGGTGGGCATCAGGGGAGCCTTGTGGGGGTGTCCAAAGGAGTGAGTGCCCAAATCATGGGAGTAAAAAATAAAATACTCTAATGTTGGAACTGGTAAATTTGTGTATTTGTACATGTTGGGCAAGATTTTCAAATAGATCTGTTCCTGATCCATCAAACCTTATTTTTAATTGTGGACTTCCTTCCATGCTGGTAAATCACTTACCAGGCCTACCAATGCCCAAGGTGAGGACACTGCTGTATCAGAAAAAAATCACAACTGCATTAAAAATGATGCAGTCCCTAATAAAGGTATAGTACTTATAGATGCAAGCTGGAGGTAAGAGGGACCTTCTGAAAATCATGTGGAAGGTCCCAGATGCAATCAGTCAGATGTAGAAGCAGATGCAGTATGCCTCTGCATTTGTCTGTTGTGAAGCCCCTTGCCCTTTTTATTTAAAAAAAAAATATTTTCATGGCTTTATATGTTAATATTGTTTAATGATATTAGGTTCTTCTTCAAGCTGATGAATTCTCGAAACATCTATATTCCATTGACAACACTGTGAGCTACCCTGCAGAAAATGAATGGTTAATTTCTAGTCAATTTGTTATTAAAGTCCCTTCATTTCTAAGTATTAATAAAATTCTACCATTTGGAATCCCATTTTCACTCTTCATAGGTAGAATCCTACATTTCTTTGGTTCAGACAACCCTTGTATATCATTCAAATGTCCATTTTAAAAGCTGAGATAGTCGACTCTTCATTTATACTTCATTAACCCTTTTATTTTTGCTATTCAATTATCTTACCCAAGCAGACTACTATATAAACAGTGTTTGAGAACACATATAGCATTTTGCCTGCAAAAATAGAGTTCCATAGCAGTATGAAAGCAGTCAGATTTATTTATTTATTTATTGATAGCTAGGATTAAAATACCTTTGAACCAAGGGTTCTTTTACAAAGTTCCCGTGTCATACAACTTAGAAGCCAAAGGAAATGCATAATACATAGTAAAAAAAGTAGCAGACTGATTACATGATTACATAAGCTGTAGAAGGTAAGAGTCATGAGTAAGGTAGCAACATATTGAGCTATACAATGACAAGGTAGGGTACAAAGGGAGGAGGTGATAGATGGATGGGGGCTAGTGAAGAACACCTAGCCAAGGTTAGGGCCTAAGCATAGGTAGGAGAGGAGCAGTGCAGTCAAAGATGACTTTTGTCAGGTGAGAGGGATGGAAGGATGGAAAGCAGCAAGGGCTGGATGTTGGGAGAAAGGTAGGCATAAATAGGAAAGGGAAGCAATGCAGTCAGTGAAGACTTTGTCAGGTGAGAGAGAAAAAGAGCAGCAAGTGTTAGGTGCTAGGAGTAGGGTGGGGGAGAGGAGAGCAGGTGAGGTCCAAGGATAGCCTTTTGAGATTATAGGGGAGGGAGCAGAGGCTTGGGGGGGAGGAAGAAGAGGATGGTGAGAGTGAGGTGAGTGGGAACAACAGAGGAGGGAGATGGGCTTTGGGAGGCAAAGGGGGTACTGGGGGAGAGGTAGGGAAGACAGGAGGAGAATATATTTAGGGGGAGGTGATTAGAGGAGTGGGAGGGTGACTGAGAAGAATAAGGGGGAGAGACTACTTAGAAGACACAGTCACAGCAGCTAAGGGCCGAGAGGTCCTTGCAAAGCATCAGCTTGAAGGGGCCTAATTTAAGCTCATTCTCAATATCAGGTGGGAGTGCATTAAGCTAGGTGGGAGCCCTATAGGTAAAGGAACTCTGGGCTTGTGAGGTTCTACAGAAAGGGACAAGGTATGTTTGCTTAGAAGCACTGCAGGTGGAGCATAAATTGTGGGAAGGCTTAATGAGAAGCAGGGTAGCGGAAGGAGTTAGGCCCAAGTTACTTTTTTTTGTCAAACAGGCAAGTTTGGTAGGTAATCCCACCCTTAAAATTGAGCCAATTTGCACATAAATGTTACATGTATGGGTACATCTATCGGCACCGGAAACCAGTCAACAGGATTTGTTTAGCGTGAATGTGATACTATTTAGGGTAGTATCAATCGCAGCACCATAGATAACTAATCCATAGTCAAGAATGGAAATGATTGAACTGACAACTGCTTGCCAAAGGGCCTCTGGGGTCATGCAATGCTTGTGCCGATACAGGACTCCAATTCTGGAGTTAACCTCCTTTGAGATCCTATTAACGTGCAGTGCATAAGTTAGAGGACAATCAAGAGTGATGCCCAGGTATTTAGAGTCATGGACTTGTTTGAGGGGCTGATTGAGATTGTTAAGAATGTTTAGGCAGGTGGATTTATGTTTGTTGTGTGGGTTTGAGAAAAGCATCACTTTTGTTTTATTGTAATTTATGAGAAGCTTATATTGGGCGAACCAGTTATCAACCGACAGAAAGTCAGTTTGCTGAGCATTTCAAAGAGAAGGTTATGAGTGGCAGTCAAAGAGAATGGCATCATCAGTGTAAAAGATCATGTTTGTGCTGCAGACTTGTGGGAGTTTGTTTAGAAATAGACTGAAGAGTGAGGGTCCAAGGATAAATCCTTCGGGAACATCGGAGTGCCCAGGGATTCATCGATTTTAACTTGCTGAGTGCGATTACTGAGATAGCTCTCGAACCAGCTGGTGACTGCATTTGATAGGCCAAGAGGTGGTAGTACAACTAGCAGAAGAGGGTGATTAAAGATATTAAGGGCCTTAGTGAGGTTAGTGAATATAGACCCCACTAATTGGCTGCGGTTGAGTGCCCTATGTACAGTATATAGTCGGTAAACTCCAGTAAAGCAGTGGTCATACTGTGCGCTTTTCTAAAACCTTGCTGCTGGGGGCACTGAATATTATATTTGGCCACGTATTCCTTCAGTTGATCTTCTTTGATTCACTAGAGGACTTTGGAAAGGGGGAAGGTGGATGGATATAGGTTGGCAGTTTGAGTGTGCAGTTCTTCCACCACTTTTGTGTACAGGTACAACAGATGGGAACTGCCTCAAGGAGAGAAAGAGGTTTAATAGTTTTGCTAGGAGTTTCAGGAGCACATCTTGGGAGAGGTTTAGTAATTTCAGGTCATGAGTATCACTACTAAACCAGGAATTGCCTAGGACTTTTTGAAGGTACTTTCTAGATTCAGCTAGTGTGATCTGTCTGAAAGAGAAGGGAGGGGTCCTGTGGGGGAGAGTCACTGGGGCAGGCCTTACCATTAGGTTCAGTGAAGAAGTCAGGAGGAAGGATACTAGTGAGGTCAGTTTACCTAAGGCTTGAGCCCAGCACCAAAGGTTATCTCTGGCCTTCATCATTTTGAGTAAATCCAGGGGTTTGTGACACCCTTGATCCTACTCTTACGAAAAGGTGCATATATGTTACAGGCTGAGTTAAATCACGCTATGAAATAGTTTAATGCACAGTCAATGTTACTAGCCCTGTCAAGGGGTGTCTAATCACATTGTGCAAGATGGTCGAGGAATGGTTTGACGAGTTATTTCTTCAGAACAGTCATTTTGAATTGATGCTAATGATAATTACTGGAAATCATTTTTACTGTTATTAATAGTCATAAGCAATCAGAAGCAGTATAAACATGTCAGTTTTATTGCACTTTCCAAGTGGGTAGCACGTGAGGTGTGCGCCTGAATCAAGGCACCATCCAAAATGGCAATGCGATGTGGACAAAAGCCCGAAAGGCAAGGGGGCAGGGAGGGCGACCGGATGTGGAGGGGTGGACGACCCTAGTGACAGGATGTCACTGTATGTACATGCATGCGCATGAGAGGGAGCAAGCACACCAAAGGTGGCCTGGGAGGGGGTGGAGGGGATGGACAGGGTGGCGCTGTGGTCGGCTGCTGAACTGCTCTGTGGCATCAGGGGTTAGTCTCCACTTGTGGTGTGTGGGGTTCTGGGTTTGGGTCTGGGTCCAGGCGCTACTACGTTTTTGTTGTGCCCAGCCCCAAATTTTTTTTTTGCTTTTGCACCCCCCCCACATGCATCCACCTGGATTAGAAGCTTTAAGTATGAGAGGTGTGTGGGAGGTTCATGGCCCCCCACAGAAAGCAAAGTTTAAGTCCCTGTTTCCGTTCTTCCATGCGCTGGAGATGTCAGGGTGGTGAAATTGTTTTCGCTGCCCTGACGTCACAATAACGTGAGTCGCCGTTCGGCGCTCACCATTATCACATAGAACCTTCCATGTGCATTGAACAATAGTAGCAGTGCAATGGACAGACTAAAATAAAAACAAGAACCATTTCAGTAGCATGACAAAATTGATCGACACAAAACTGTCACTTGGACTAGAAGTAAACACATTTTCAAAGAACTTTGTTTTCAATCAGCCAACAGTTTATTAATCAATAAGGCACAACAGGGTGTGTGTTATTGTGTAAAAATGTCACACCTTGGGTGGCTGAAGCATGAGGCTGCAGGTAGAGTGTGTTCAACATAGAAACATAGAAGTTGACTGCACATAAGGACCGCAAGCCCCATTCAGTCTTCCCATTTCTTTTTCTACCTTATAAATGTGCCATCGGCCTTTGCTCTGTCAATGGCCTATCTGTTCATACGCATCTGTATTGCTCTCTTATGCCTATCCCATGCCTGTTTGAAGACCTGCACTGTATTCATATCCACCACTTCCTGAGGTAGTCCGTTCCATGCATCCACCACCCTTTCAGTGAAAAAGAACTTCCTCACATAACCCCTTAATCAGCCTCCCTCTAATCCCATGCTGTGTCCTCTTGTCCTGCTAGTTGTCTTATATTGAAATATGTTAGACTCTTTCACCTTGTTAATGCCCTTAAAGTGTTTGAATGTTTCAATCATATCACCTTTCTCTCTCCTTTGCTCTAGGGTATACATATTGAGCTCTGTTAATCTGTCCTCATATGTTTTCTGATGCAGTCCCTGCACCATTTTGGTTGCCCTTCTCTGGACTGCCTCAATTTGGTTAATGTCCTTGTGAAGGTGTGGCCTCCAGTACTGCATGCAGTACTCCAGATGGGGCCTAGGCAGTGTCTTGTAAAGAGGGATTACTACCTCCCTCTTCCGACTTGAGATACCCCTACTAATACACCCTAACATCCCTCTAGCCTTACCTACTGCTTTAGTTTTCTGCTTGGATGACTTCAGGTCATCGGTGATGATGATGCCCAATTCTCTTTCTTCCCTTGTGACTGCCAACAACTCCCCTCCCAGCCTATAGGTGGCTTCAGGGTTGCTCTTCCCTATGTGCATGATCTTGCACTTCTTTGCATTAAACCCAAGTTGCCACTCTTCTGACCATTTTGCTAGTTTATCCAGATCTCTTCTCATTCTGTCCACTCTCATCTGGATCATCTACTCTGTTGCAGATCTTGGTGTCATCTGCAAATGACAAACCTTACCCTCCAGTCCATCTGCAATGTCACTGATAAAGATATTGAAGAGGACTGGCCCAGGACTGATCCCTGAGGCACCCCACTTGTGACTTGCATCTCTTCTGACTGTATACTGTTTACCACCACTCTCTGTTTTCTGCCTGTCAACCAATTTGCCACCCAGTTGACCAACTTCTGACCCACCCCGAGCCTACCCTGCTTATTAATCAATCTTCTATGTGGAACAGTATCAAAAGCTTGGCTGAATCAAAGTAGGCGACATCAGCTGCTCCCCATTGGTCCACCACTCTGGTTACCCAGTCAAAGAAATCTATGAGATTAGTTGGACAGGACCTTCCATTTGTAACCCCATGCTGTCTTGGATCCTGTGCTCCTATGGATTCCAGATGTTGCACTATCCTTTCCTTAAAGAGTGCCTCCATAATCTTGCCCACTACTGAGGTAAGACTGACTGGTCTGTAGTTCTCTGCTTCCTCCCTGTTACCACTCTTGTGGAGCGGGATCACATGAGCCCTTCTCTAGTCTTCTGGGACCTCTCCTGTGCACAGAGACTCACTAAACAGTTCTGATAATGGCTCTGCTAGTTCCACCCTTAGCTCCTTTAGTACCCTGGGATGTAAGCCATCAGGTCCCATTGCCTTGTCCACCTTGAGCTTATCGAGCTCTTCTAGGACTCTTTCTTTTGTGAAGGGACTAGTGCTCACCTCCCTCCCCCGTGTCCATGGTGCTGAGCTGTGGGCCCTGCCCTATCTTCCCTTCAGTAAATACTTAGCAGAAGTATCTATTTAGGATAGATGCTTTTACATGGTCCTCCTCCTCACATGCCCCCTTATCTCCTTTGATCTTAGCAATACCCCCTCTTGACTTTCTCCTTTCACTAATGTATCTATAGAAAGTCTTGTCACCTTCTTTTACTGTTTGAGCTAGTGTTTCCTCAGTTTGGGCCTTTGCCTGCCTTACTGCCTTCCCTGCTTCCCTTAGGGAAGTTTGGTATGCCTCCTTATGTTCATCCCACTGTGTTCCCTTATATTTCCTGAAGGCCAGCCTTTTAGCTCTGACCTTTTCTGCTACTGTTTTTGAGAACCAAAGTGATTTCCTTCTTTTTTTGCACTTCCTTTTGTCTCTAACACAATCCTAGTTGCTTCAAGTTCAGCACATGAGAACTGACATTATTACACAATAACACATTATCCAGGAGTGCCCTACTGCTATTATACAATGGCTCCTTTGTAAAGAAAAAGGAAGAGTAGAAAAAAATATTTACATTTATTTTTAACTACATTTTGCTATATGTAGGTATATTAATTAAAAAAATACTGCACAGTTTTTGTTTTGTCCAGGAGGTGGTGCTGCTAGCATACTCCCTTCCCACAGCTCTGTGTTAAGGTGTCCTCTGCCCCCCATCTTTCTGTCACTGTTTCGGTTTCTCCCAGTACAGTGTGAGGAACTTTGGATGCTTACTGAGAGTAACTAAGCAGTTCTGTTACTGCGGCTGTTATTTTTAAGAGCTGGATGGTGTGCTGATGGATCGTGGCAATTTTCATGTGTGCACACGCTGACGTAATTGCTGTGCCAAGTAAGGGAATGGATGTTGGAATGAAGAGCACACAGCAGACTGAGCTGGAAAGGTGGGTTTCATGCCAGGAAAGGAAGTGCATTTAAAACAAAGAAAAAAAAGGTGTCTTACTTTGTACATACAGCCATTGCATACGGCTTTTCAGTGAAACTGATGGGCAAGTGCACATGCTCAAATGGAAGTCATTCAGCTGTATGCAGCAGCAGTTTGGAGAAAAACTTTCATTTACTTTAGAAAATGGTCTGAAGAGAAACTTTAGTGCTTAAATGAAGTACAGTATTCACTGGAAGAGTGAGGGGCAGGGCGAGGATTTAGAGCTGTGATGTTTGACTGGGAGAGTGTGAAGCTGTGATGACTTCAGTATACAGGATGGACTCTGACACACTCAGACTGATTTTTATGTGGTCATTCATCATGTGTGTGCCTGGACTTCATGCAGTGATGTTACTGGCAGATAACTTCACTCTTCCAGTGGCACACTGGCCAATCACAGGCTTAGAAATGTTCATGCCATTGTATAACAGCCATTTTGAATAGTTTCACAGAGCTGGAAAAATATAAAGCCACACACCATTGTGCCTATGCATCAATGCGGGATGGGTATGCGCAATAGGCATGTACTTGGTGTGTACATGTCTGCAGTCATGGTCAGGTGTGTGGGGCATGGCATTCACCATCACCAGCCACCACAGGGCACCAGTACACAGCCCTGGCCCACCCCCAGTGCATTAGTGTTTAGGCCAGCAGACACATGCAGGCATCTAACTTGTTGCCCATTCTGGTCCAAACATGGATCTCCTGTTCCATGTGGAGCAGGGAATTGTGGAACACTGCATAGCCTGGGAAACTGTGACAAAAGGGGGATTGCCCCAATCACTGCTGACAACTCTTCTGCCAGACCAGATATCTGAGGCATAGTGATGGTGGGTTTTCAGTCCCATCACAGCCAGAAAGTGATTTCCATGGGGAGCACACAGTTGTTATGGCAGGGCCCCTGCCTGCATAGTCTGCTCCCCTCTCATCAAGCACTCTGTGCAGTAGTGAATGGTGTGGAAGGTGGGCATATGCTACGGCCACTACCCCAGGCTGTCTGCCCACGTAGCTGCATGAATAGCTGGAGGTTTGGGTACAAAAGGGGCATATGCCCCTTTCATGCAATACGTGAAAGTCCACAAGACTCCTGCTGCATGGCTTGCACACTTAGGGTTGGCTACTCATCGTGGATAAGCGATGCATATGCTTTGCACTCTTATATGCATAGGGGCACATGAGCTCATCACCTATGCCAATTTAAAACTGTAGGGGAGCATTGAAGCACTATTACCCAATAGAAGGAGGGAGATTAGGATGGGTGTGATCTGTAAACTCCCCCCAACCAGGAGGAGGAACAAGACAAGGAGCTTTATTCACAACTGCTGGAAGGTGCAGGAAAGGGGGAGTTGATAGTGGCAGGGGATTTTAATCTGCCCAAGGTCAACCGAGGTCATACCAGCCATATCCTGTGCCAGGAGTCAGGTGATCCTGGATGCAATACAGGGTGAATTAGATACTGACTCAGGGCATTACTGAGCCCACCAGGGAGGGGGTAATACTTGATCTAGTGCTCACAAATGGGAAGCTCTACAAGAGTTAACAGTCAAGGAACCCCTGAGGGGTAGCAACCACAACACAGTGTGGTTCAGGCTGAATATGGGTAGGGAAAGTATCTCCACCAAGACCAAAATCCTGGATTTCAGGTGGGCAAATTTTAAGAGGATGGATGATGTGCTAAGGTTGCCCCTAGAAGGTGTCAGAGTTGACATGGAGGTGTGACTAAAAATGGACCATCATCAGGGATACAATACTGGCTGCCACAGTGGAGTGTGTTAGGCTTTGTGGGAAGAAACCAGGGGCCAAACTACCGATATGGTTCAAATCTGAAGTTGCCAGGATAGTGAGGGACAAGAAGGTGGCCTACAAGAGATACAGAATGACTGCAAGTGAGGCAGATAAGGAATACTACCTGAAGTTGGCTAAAGTTGTGGGATGCCATCGCTACTGCAACAATTTTACCATGACTGACATTACAGAAACAACAGTGCCAAATTGCTGTAATGTTGGCACAGGACCATGGCACTGCTTTTGGGGGGTCTTCCCCTCCTTCCTGAATCATTTCTGACTTGGAGTTGATTATAATAGTTATGGGGCTGTGGAGGCAGAGCACCCCACATGGGGAGTTTCAGGAGCAAAGCTCCCCAAAGAAAACAAAGTCTGAAGTGACTGCCTTTATGCCAACTGCAAAATTAGTTGGCATAAAGTTGTCGCTGTACAGTCAGGCGACAACAAATTTGTCGACTGACTGTCATGGATCCTAAAGTGGCAGGCAAGGTGGTGCAGCAAGCTAAGGCACAAAAGGAACTTCAAATAGCTGAAGGGATTAAGATGGGGGAGAAGGCCTTTTTTCGGTATATAAGCAAGAAAAGGGACAAGGCTTAAGAAGGGGAATGTATGAGTAGTGGAAGAAGGGAACAAAGTGGGGTATTGAAAGATTACTTCTGCTCTGTCTTTACTAGTGAAAAAGATGGTCCAGAACTACCTGGGGGAGAAGGCAAGGGGGGAAGGAGCACTGATGTAGCAATAGAAGTGGACAGGTGGAGGGTGGGGCTGCTGACACTGAAGGTAGATAAATCCCAAGGACCTGACTGCATACACCCATAGTTGCTGAAGGAGCTTGTGGAGGTGATTGCAGGGTCACTCATGGGCTCTTCAGTAGTTCCCTGGAGACCAGCATGGTACTGTAGGACTGGAGAATGGCACATGCGGTGCCTCTCCACAAGAGCAGACTCAGGGATGACCCAGGAAACTATAAGCCGGTCAGTCTGATCTCAATCGTGTGCAAAGACATGGAGACCATACTTAACGATAGTCTGGTGAGGTACAAGGAAGAGAATGGTCTCTAGAATGAGAAGCAGCATAGATTTGTGGGAGGAAGATCATGTCAAACAAATGTAATCTACTTCTTTGACTGGATCTCCGGATCGGTGGAGGGGGCCATGTGGTGGACATCATTTACTTGGACTTCAGCAAGGCATTCAATTCAGTGTTCCATAGGAGGCTAATCAGAAAACTGGTGGATCTAGGGGTTAGGGAGAAAATGATCAAGTGGTCTGAAAGCTGATGGAGGGATATAACCGAGGGAGGGAGAGTTACCCAGCACTAGAGAGGTCACCCACGGAGTACCACATGGATCGGTGCCAATGCTGATGTTTATTAATGTCTTCAAAAATGACATTGGGGAGGACATTAAGGGAAAGATGTACCTGTTTGCAGATAACACCAAACTCTGTGGGAGGGTGGACACAGTGAAAGGTATACAGGACTTGCTGGAAGATCTCAGAAAACTTGAGAGATGGTAAGGGATCCGACAACTTGGCTTTAATGCCAAGCAATACAAAGTGATGCACACTGGATCCAGGAATCCTAGGACAGAGTACTAACGGGGGGGCTTCCAGGTAGTAGCAATGAAGGAAGAATCTGAGGGTGGTGATTACTAGCATCCAGAAGCACTTCTTGCAGTGCAAAAAGGCATCAGTGAATGCAAACAGGATGTTGGGTATATAGCCAAGGAAATCAGCAGTATGTGAAGCAAGGTCATACTACCTTTGTACAGGTCACTGGTGAGATCACATCTAGAAAATGGGGTAGGATACTGCTGTTCATACCTTATGAAGGCATTGGCTTGCTAGAGAAACTACAAAGGAGGGCAACCAAGATGATCGTGGGTCAGCAGGGGAAGTCTTACAAGGAGAGACTGGGAGCCCTTAGACTGTACTCCCTGGAGGAAAGGAGGGAGATAGGGGATATGATTGTGACATTCAAGTACTTGAAAGGGACAAAGAGAGTGGATAGGGAAGGTCTCTTTAAGCTAAGACACAACTGAACCATGAGGGGTCACAGTTTAATGCTGGTGGGCAGAGGTTCAGAAGGGAAGTTAGAAAGCATTTCTTTATGTAGAGGGTGGTGGCCACATGGACTCCACTGCCAGAGGAAGTGGTATGAGAGAAGGCAGTGGGCAGCTTTAAAAGGGCCTGGAGAGGCATAAGTGGAACCCATGGGACCATGGGGGGGAGAGGGAGGAAGGGAAAACTGGGGGAGCAGGGTCAATGGCATAAGCTAGGAACCCTGCAATAATGAGCAGACTCAATAGACCAAATGCCCTTCTTCAGCTGGCTATTTTGCATGTTCGTATGTGTGCAAGATGGGCCCAGGTTTAGTATGGCATCTGTGGGTAGAAATTAAACTTGGTGAAGTGCTAGAGAGCCACTAACTAAGATGCTGCATAGTTCTCAAACTCTGTTTAGCCCATTTATCTAATTTTCTACACAAGTCCCAGCCACTGTATACCCACTCAAATCTATGGTAACATTGAGCAAGTGGTGCAGGTTCTGCCGAAATGGTTTGGATCAGTTTTAGCTTGGGTATTTTTTGTGCAGTTTGACACTTTCTTTGGATTGCTGACCCTGAGAGGGAGAGCAGAAAATGGCAGCAAGTGTGCAGCAGGCTGAAGTGGCAACATCTCAGCTGTCCTTAGGAAACACTGATTTATTGGAAATCAAAGCCATGCTGAAGACGCTGATCACTGACATCCATGCCACCCAGCAGTTGGTCACAGCAGTCAAACTGCATGTGGTGGCTACAGAGATCTAGATTGCCAACATGGAGTCAGTGAATCAAAAGCAGTGGCACAGGAGGATCAAGTAGCAGCTTTAGAAAGACAGATGGCACAGCACTAGAAGAAGGCCAATAACCTCAAGAACAGATGTAATTGCAACAATATACACATATTGGGGATTCCTGAGGGGTCAGAGGGCCCCGACATGAATGCCTTTCTACAAACATTTATCCTTAAGCTGATAGACTACTACTGGGATGGGCTGTTAGAAGCGAAACAGTCCCACAAGTTGTTGGCACCAAAGCCTGCTTGAGGGGCTTCACCACCCCCTATCTGAGCCTACTTTCTGCAGTGCAGCATCAAGGAATTCAACTTTGCAGAGCAAGAGGAAAACACCCCTTATATTGAAATGGTCACAGAGTTTTTTATATTCCAGGATTGCTCTCATGAGGTGTTGGAGAGTTGTAAAGCCTTTGTGAATGTGAAGAGAGAGCTGTCCTGAGCAAATCTTAAATACTCTCTTCACTATCCCACTATGCTTCAAGTCTACTGGGCACAGAAGTGGTACTCCTTCCCTTCCCCTCATGACATGGCTGATTCTGTATGTCAGAATATAAGGGGACAGCAGGCCCATGTTGACAGGACCAGAAGAGAATCATCTCCGGGGCATGGAGGTTCCCTGACAAGAACCTGATCTGCAGATCAGTCACCTCCTATGATGCTTTCTCATCAAGAGTCCTGTTCCAGTACACCCAGGTTACAGGACAATAGGCAGGTGGTTAAGACCAAAAGACACCAACAGCAAGGTAGACCTTGAAACGAGGACCCCCCCCAAAGTAAATGTGTGTCATCCAAGTCTAAGCAACACAGTCAGAACCATGGATCCCAGCACTTATCCATGGGCTCAAGTACCCCATCCTAGAGGGTGGATGCTCCCTTACAAGCATTTTAGGGAGCCACAGGATTTATGGGACAAGGTGAATACAATGCCAGTGGCTGAAACTGATGCCACGGAGGTCATGGACTCCTGCACCTTTTCAGATAAGGGCCTGTCTTTGCAACCATGCTGGGCACCCACTGTGGAGAGAGAAGCAGAGGGTGAGAAGCTGAAGGAGAGTAAACTGGTATTCCAACCTCCCTGGGCTGAGACCTACTCACTGACATCAACTGGACTTAACACTCTGATGCTGCCTGTGCTTCTGAGAGAAGGATGACCACACTTATTGACTGGGCACTAATAGTCTTTTGCTGTTAGGATGTTTCATTAAGAATTATGAGGTGGAGATCAGCTCACACTGACTTTTTTTCTTGTTTTCTTCTATTAGTGTCATGTGAAAGTGCTATGTTTTTCTTTGCCTTTTATTATGGCTGTGGTTCGAGACTGCAGCCATCTTGGTGTAACTGGAAAAATGGGATACTGAAGCACCAATTTTTTGAGCTTTCAGTGTATCCTTCCACAAATGTAAATCACTACACCAGTTGAATGAAATACTCCAATGCAGGGCTGCAGACTGAACATCTGCCCAGAGCTCAATCAAATAGATTCATTCTAGTTCATTTGGCAGATAAGTAAAAACCCTACAACCTAAAGTAAATGGGATGTCAGATCTTCCAGAGTGCACCAGGCTGTAATGATCAGAGCTTCTTAGCAAGTTCAGCTTCTTAGAATTGGGCTGGATGTCAGAAATACTTCCCCCCTTTTTTGCTAAAAAAAAAACTATGATGATAATTGTTGCCAAATAAATGAGCTGCTTTAAGAAAAACATTTAAAACATGATTGTGACAGATTAGCCATTCGTCAAGAAATGCAACAAAAGATTAGCAAATATCCCAGTCAGTATCAGTGGCTCAGCAGGTAGCACACTCACCTCTGAGGCCGGGAGATCAGAAGGCTGTGGGTTCTAGCTCCACACCAGGCACTTGGGTTAATATCACCAGTACTGACACTGCAATGCAGCATGAGGGGGGTGCTGCACTTCTGAGGTGCCATCTTTCAGATGAGATGTTAAACCGACATCTCATCTGCCTGTTCTGGTGATAGTTCAGGTGGATGTGAAAGATCCCATGGCACTTCTCGAAAAGAGTAGGGGAGATTTTTATTGAAACACATACAAAGTGAATACAAGATCAATAAAAGAAGAATATCAAAAAACAAAGAAATAAAGTAAAAAAAAAACAGAAATAATTAGTGATACACAGGAACCAACTAGACTGAGAAATTATCCCAACACCCCTCATTTATATTTAATAAAGTAAGTGAACCCCCTCCACCAATTCAACACCTGTTGTGATGAATACAATGAACAATCCATGTTATATACGTTCCCAAGTTCATTTGAAACTAAAATACTAAGATAGTTATAGGATATCCTTTTTAATGCAATACCCATTGGCAATGGGTTTGCCACACATAAAACCTGACACAGCAAAAAAAACCATTAATGTATCACGATGATAAAGTACCAAACCTGTCCCATATTTCCCCAAGACCAAAATGTCATAGGTTAGATGTCGAAGCCAATCCATTTTCCATTTAAGGGCTAGGAAATCCCATAAGGCAAAGACATAAGAGCAGTGTAACAAGAAATGCTCCATGGTCTCAGTCAATGCCACACACTCCATGTAAGGGCAATTTCTTTCTTCTGTACGTTTATGTTTCACATTCCCTCTTAAATTCAATCTACCATAAACAGTGAGCCAAAGATTCTTCCACCTTTTATGAGAGATTCTATGAAGGGTGAGTTGTCTGAGAATAAGGTGATTATCTACTAAGGGACAGGTCTTAAAACTAGGTTCCAAAGGATAGACCCTGGTCATAATTTCCTGATATAATTTCTTTGCAATATTCAATCTGATAGCATCATTCGTAACTCCCCATTTGTACAACTTCTGAGCAGCTGGTTTAAAATAAAGGGGAATATGAATATGCGGATTCAATTTAGGTGCCATATGAAGCCATGCTATAAGGTATTTAGCTAAAGATTTCCGAACCCAGGCATTGTGGACAGACTCAGTGATAGAAAGAGCGCTAGTAACAGAATGTTTAAAAAATAGTACGTGTAGGAAGACCACGGATTCTACCATACTTAGGCCTCCATCTTTAATTTCCAAATAAGTGTAGCATTTTTTAATTTGATTTAATTTATTACCCCACAGCATCTGAAAACACAAACTGTACAATCTAGTCTCTAAATGAGCAGGTAAGGGGTAGAGTATAGCCACATATTGTAACAATGGTAAAATACATTTTTTTCAAAATTGCAATCCGTTTGAGTGTAGAAAACCTCCACTGCTTCCATCTGTGTACTTTTAGTTCAGCTTTATGTAAAGCCAGCTCCCAGTTATCATCAGGCAGATTTTGAGATCCAAAAATGATCCCTTACATTTCCAAGAAGGAATGAGAGATAGCTACTCCCTGCACAAGGGTGGGAGAAGCCATTTCTGGCCCTATAAAGAGCCCCTTACTTTTGGCCATATTAAGTTTGGCATTGGATATGGACTGATAATTTAAAATCTTCTATTAAAGCAATACAATCTGCTCTGAATGTGAAAACATGCACAAATGTCATCCGCATAAGCTTGGACACATAAAGCTTGCGGGATTCCAAGCACCAATAACCCTTCCCATTTTGGTGGCATAGCAATGGAATGAAGCAGTGGATCTAATGAAAAAAATATACAAAAGGGGGCTCAAAGGGCACCCCTGTCAAACCCCATAATGAATATCAAAGCTTTGTTCAACTAAGCCTTTCAACAATGATCGGACAGAAAAAAAGGAATACAATAACTGAAGCTGTTTGATACAAGTCGAGGGGTATCTTGTAAGCCTTCAAAACTAGAAATAGGTATGGATGGTAAATCCTATCAAATGCTTTTCCCTGGTCAACTGCAACCATGCAGCCCAAGAGACCTGAAACATTGCAATGGTCTATTACATCTCTAAGGGTCATTGAATTTTTCTGTCTGGAAGCCCACAATATTGATATGTGGAGATTACTAAAGAAGCATAAGCTCTTAACCGGGCATTCAAAATGTGTGCTAGGATCTTATAATCAGTGTTTAAGAGAACGATTGGTCTCCAATTACTAATCTGAGATCTATCCCCTTTTTTAAAAAGGTAGACCAATAATCCCTGAGAAAAGGAGGGGTGTATAGTGTCAGTAGTAAACCAATGTGTATATGCTGTCAGTAATCCGTCTGCAATTTGTTGACAAAAAGTTTTATAAAACAAGTCTGGAATACCATCCGAACCAGGCACAGTATTATTTTTAAGAGCCATAATGGCCTGTATTATTTCAGGTTTAATAATAGGGGTTTGTAATTTGAGTAGTTCAGATGGAAAATCAGGGACTAAAACAGGCCGTAAAAAATCCATAATATCCTGTTTCTGAATAGTTGCCTGTGGCATAAGTGTCTCATAATGATGCTGAATTACAGCTTCCAAACCTTCAGGTGAACTCACCCTCCACCCATCCGAGGAGATCAAAGAATCCATAGACATTTTTTCTTTAATAGTTTTACAGGCCTCAAAGGGGTCCCCTATGGGAGTGGTGGTAGTACTGTTATACAAGAGTGTCTGAATAGTCTGTGCTGTATCATATTGAAACACATTCATAGCATCCTTAAGAGCAGCAATCTGAGAGGAATAGTCAAATGTAGTAAGATAAGCCAGGGAGTACAATTTTTGCAACTTCTGTCTAAGAGACAAGTACTTCAAAAATTTATTGTTTCCAAGTGTTTTGCCATACTTCATGAACCAAGCCTTAGTGTCATGTTTAGTGTCAATCCACCATTCACCCGTATCTGGATATAAAATGTCTACTGACAAGTAAGGCCCCCATATCTCGAAGGACCATGGGATTTTTTAAAACTGAGGTATTAAGTTTCCACCTACCATTTAAAGAGGACTTCCCCACTACATGACCCAAGGACAGGACCAGCAATAGATGGTCTGAAAATTCAACTGGGGTAATAAACAGTGACCCTCGAGGCACATTTGGAGAAACAAAAACATAATCGATGGTGGATGTATAAGTATTCCGCATATAAGTGCATTTAGGGCCTTTTGTGTGAAATAAGTGACACTCAATTAGGTCAGCAGTGGTAACTAGCTGAGCCAATGCACTGGAATCACAATATATTTTTTTGCCCTCATCCCGTTTCCATTTATTATCTGTCATGAGGCTACAATTAAATTCTCCATATAAGAAAACCTTATAATTGTGACCAAAAAGGGCTGGATAGATTTCATATGGCTAACTTTTTCCGCCTTTACTTGTTAATTATAAGCAGAAATGAATCTACAATCCATATTTTTCCAGAGGCCATCTAAAATCAGCACCCTACCTGGAATTAAGTCTATTAACTTAGGTAATGTAAAATTATAAGAATGAAAAATATCCCCACCCCGTCAGTAGAGTCTAGGCTGAAGGACCAATAAGAGGGGCCCCAAACCCATTCCCTTTTAAACATCCTAACATGGTCTTCAGTATACATCCAGGTTTCCTGAAGTAAGCGGACATCTAAAGACATATGATGCAAATACTGGAAAATAGTTAATCTCTTGGCAGGATTTAAGAGACTATGCACATTAATAGAACATACAGTGCACTGATCCATTAGGCAAAAAGGATGTTTAAGACAGTAAATCTAACTATTTTTTTCTTCTTTTTCCCTTTATATTCTCCTTCAACCATAGTATGTGAGCCCTGCTCTGTAACAGATTTTTGAGAGTCCAAATTGCCTACTTCCATTTCGGAATCACCCCAAGAGGTAAACAGAGCAGAGTAAGAGTTCTTGGTTTCTACCAGGGTGGTAGGGTCAAAAGAAACAGATTTTACAAACCTGGAGGATCTCCTGCGAGGTAAAGGATCCTGCACAGGCAAGTCAGAACCCTCGGCAGGAGTACTAGAGGTGCCATTAAAACAAACAGTGGTCAAAATCTCAGAAGTAATGGACTGATTCAAGGTGTCATGTGGCAAACCAGATTGAATTGAAGATTCATCAGAAAAATTATGGGTCATCCACCTGGGCCTCCAGGAACAGAGAAGGGGGGTCCTGGGGGGGAGCATTCCAAGGGGGGTCCTGAGAGGGGGGTTGTGGAGCAACGGACTCAGCATTAGCAGTATCTTGTGCCTGTTGGATGAGCAATTCTGGACTAATGCAAGATGCTTTGTTCCATGCAACAAAGGGACAGTCCCCAAAGATATGGCCATATTCCTCACACAGATCACAGCGGGTGTGATTTGCACATTGCATGGTAATGTGACCAACCTCTCCACAGTTATTACACATGTCACATGCACTGGAGAGATGCGTTCGAGAGCCACATTTATAGAAGGCTGACCCGCATAAAAACACACCCCGCAATCTCTACCCAGCAAAAGGGAATTAGGGATGTGTTCTATACCAGTGTCATTTTGTCATAGTCTGACTTTATACTTCCAACCCCCAGTCCAGAAAATTTCACTATCAAGTATAGCTTTAGGATCACTCAGCACCTCACATTTTTGTGAAATCCAACAGGTAATATCTTCAACATGGACTCCCTCATTGCGAAACATGACTGCGACATATATCACAAGAGGTTTAGTCAGAGGTATTACAACAAAGGGAGTCCACGCTGGAGAGAATTTGACCTGCCCATACCTTTCCCAGAACAAATTCAAAGCATTAGTTATGCAAAAGCTGACATCAAAATTGTCCTCTCCGGAGAAGTTTATAAAGGCATAAACCTCCCTTGGAGAGAAATGTAAATAATCTTTTAAAAGCACTGTCCCCCACATGATACCTATTGGCCCTGTCCTGTAACCCCCCCCCTCCCTTATAGCGGATATGGACAGTGTTTCTCCATGGTGCTGCTTCCTGTTTAGTCTTGGAAAAAAGTTCTGATAATAACGGTTTAGAATCAGAAGCTTATTATTGCTCTGTGGCTGAGGAGATTTATTATCTGGAATATTAGAAGGCATCAAAGGTGGGAAAGATTGTATAGAATCAATAGTATCAGTCACTATAGATGGACCTGTGATGGGAACCACAGAAGAAGGCATAATAGGCACCAGTTTAGTGGGAGGCAATGAACCACCCTGGACAGAATGTACAGTCTCTTTAGGTTTCCATTCTGGAGAAGCTTGAGTAATTGGAAAGTCCCATGAGGTGTCAGGAATCCAGATTCCCCCAGGAGACTGCTTCCATCCCCGTGCCTGATTGGACCTTCTGAGGTGACCATGGATCATTAGGCAGAGAAATCGTTGAATGGTCAGCAGATGGTGCTGTAACCAATGTTGTGACTGAAGAGACCGAAATGTTCCTACGAGCCAGGAGTGCAGGGCCCTTTTTTTTTTCACCTCGAATTTTTGCCTTGCTTTAATCAAGCTCCATGAAAAGTAAAGTCAGTAAGTCCTTCCTGATTATTGCTCTGGGTTTGATAAACCACCCTCGGCTCAGTTCCCTTAACTTAAGGCTGTTTAAAAATGAATTCTGCAGTTTTTGACAGAGTATCAGTCGTAGAAGCCGTGACAGAGGCTGTAGTATGTAGTGAGTCAAGGTGCAAGCTTCATTCACCTGAAACAGCAGTAGCTGCTCCAGATTGCATGGGGGAAACACAGTCAAAATCTTCAGGCTTTCAGCACACACCGCAAATGGTGTTGGAACTGCCAGCCTGTTTTAGTTCAGGGAAAGGAGGAACTTTATCAGACTCACCCGGCCCCTGCGGGGTGTTGTCAGGAGTTTCTGTGTCATTAGGCCGTTTGACAGGCTGAGCATCAGGGACGACAGGAGCATTTTCAGGCTTTAACAGAGTGAGTTGTGCAACTAGGCGGTCATGCTCAAGCTTATAGCGTTCCTCCTCAAAACGGACTAAAGCCAGAATTTCCTGCTGTTTCACAACCAGATTGCAGGCTAAATCCTTTTCCTTTTCAGTAACTATACTGGAAGTCAAATCCTCTTGTAAATCTCTTCCATCTTGAGTAAGAGGAGCCATAGGATGGTTAGAGTTGTCTTCTGCAACAAAAGTAGTATTTCCAACTTTAGATTCCTTTCCATCAGGTCCCACTGAGATCGGCTGGCTAGTATCAGTCCTACTGGGTCTTTCATCCACCTCCACATCAGCACTTCCTCCTCCTCCTCCTCCTGTGTCTGGCTCCAAAATGGGTCCCTCCATCCTGTCCACAGGAAGTGGCAGCACTCCTGCTGGCAGAGTAGGGGAATTTCCCCGGTGCCCTGGCCAAATTTAACCCCATTCACTAAAATACCACCAACAGCTTAATCTGGTTCAAAATCAGTTGACATTCCTCTGTATCCAACTCCCCCAGGTCATGCCTGAAAATAGGCAGAATTTATCTAGTGTACTTACCCAGTCAACCAAAACTAAATAAATAAAAATAAATCCCATAGACTAGTAAAACAAAGGCCACAGAATGGAATGCTATGAACTGACTTCTCAGATGTTCTAAATCTCATGGAAGCCAAAGAAAGTGTGTGTGTGTGTATGTGTGTGTGTTTCCCAATTGGACAGAATCAGTGATGGTTTATTTCACTACATAATCCTGCTTTGAATTATATTGTATTACTGTACCACCAGTGAATACGTTTCAAGATTGTATTGGGGGTTCTTCCCTTGTACTCCAACTGATTGATCCTGTCTACCTTTCTAGTCTTTTAGTAGATGTGTGGGTGAAACAATAGACTCTTTGCAAAACAATTAATACCTTCCCTATTAGGTAACAGTTCCACATTTCCTACATTACCCTTGTAATATTGATCATGTTAAAAAATAAAAACACATTTCAACAGTCTTGTGGCAACTGTGGATGTGTGGCTACTGTGATTGCTCAGAGTGGTATACTATCTTACCCACATATTTGTTAAAAAAGCTGGAAATGTTGACAGGGCCAAGCAGTTTTATTTCAAAGAAGGAACCCTGACAGCTAGAAATATAGAGACCACACTCACGGTATACCCTGGTGGGAGGGGAACCTGAAATCTCAGTTACTGTATTATTTGTACGACCCATAAAACACAAAACCAGTGCTGAAAAGAAACTGAAAGACTGAAAATACAATCTGGCAAGTTATACAGTGGCAAAATAGTAAGACAACAGAGATTGGATAGAAGTAGTGATAGTTTGTTTAACTGCATAATCCTGCTTGGAATTATATTGTATTTATATTGCCAGTTAATTAATTTTAAGATTGTATTTAGAAGGTCTTAATTAGATTTTATCTACAGTAAGTTACAGTGCTTTATGTTTAATACAGAAAGTACTTTAGACATCAGGTCTGAATCCCAGCAGGGCCAGACCGTAGGATTTGGGTCACAGTTTTGTAAGTTGTCATATTAAAATTGAGATATTGCATTGCATAATTTCATACATGAATATTAACTCCCCTTGATCTTCCTGACCTCCCATCTGTAATAGGTGGCATGCTTGGGAAATATGTAACTCAATGTAAGACATAGATATGGGTGAAAAAACATGAGCAGCAAAATGATGAAGTAAATTTGATTACATAGTTTTTTACTACAGTATGCGAAAAAAGTATCTTTATCTCATTTCATCACTTTATTTACATGGGTAAAGCCTGGGACTCCATTGATAGTGGAGGAGAAGTGCTACAATCATTGGAAATGGCTTACTAGTATCACAGTAACTCACTGTGACCACCCATGACGTCCCATTAGGAGAAGGCTTTGCAATTGGATTTCAGGTAACATTAATAAACCTCCTTTTCTAAACCCTGTATTTTCTTATAATTTATGTGGCTATTAAAGGATAGCTTATACTACACATTATAGCCAATGAAAACCAATTATATTTATTTTGATAATATGTATGATGCTACAAATAGGACATTATGGGTTAACTATTTGTTTTATATGGATTTCAATTGACCTTACAGCTTTGCCGTTGAAGAAAGAGAAATTTTTTAAGGCTCCGAACCTGAAAGTAAACTGGAACTCAGACTGTGGATACATATTTGAAACAGTTGTAAACTGTGACTGTCGGTAATCGCACAGCTGTAAGGACAATTGCAATCAATAATAAACAAATAGTGAACCCTTAACTTACAGTTGTAATACATTACAGCTTGATTCATATCATGATTACAAAACATTTATACAATAGGGGTGAGTAAATAACTCATTGAATAAAAACATGTATTCTCACTGCAGTGGATTATTCTCACTACAATAAAATGAACCACTGTGGTGACTGAAATAAACCACTGTGATGTGAAATAAACCACTGTGGCAACAATCCAGTACCGTTTGTTCCCTGGGGGAGCCAGCATTTGAAGAGCTGAGATATGGGAAGAAACGAACCAGGAGAGGTGATAAAAGGAGAAATAAGAGGAAGAGGTTTCAATCGTGGCTGGAGGTGGGGGGAAGATGACGCGTGAGATTCCAGTGAACATTGTGAATATTTCCAGTTATGAACTTAGTGATACAGAGGTGAAGGTTCTTAATAAAGGACTGTCGTTTACTCCAACAAAGAAATGTAGCCACTTTGAGACAATTTTGGACTTTAACAGGTTTGTTAGAAACCTTAATTTGAAAGTGTTTTTTCATAAGGAGGGGGAAGGGAGTGAACAATTGGAAGAAAATGTGGGTGAGCAATCAAAAATGTGTTATAATGAATTTAAATTGAAGTCAGATTTTTGTCCACCCTTGTCTGCAGCATTACAATTCATTTTAAAATTTGAAAGTGACATAACAACATTACATGAAGGAACAGACATACATTTTTTTCACAACATGAGTAATACTGAGCAGGAGGCTCTTATGAGACTAGGTGACAATAAGTTAATAACTATTAAGATTGCAGACAAGTGTGGTGCTATTGTTATAGTGGATGCTGATAAATATGAATGTGAGGTTCTACGTCAACTTTCAGATGATAAATATTATGATAAACTAAAAAGGGACAAAACAATAATATTAATGAAGCAAGAAATGAAGTAGATTTGATACCTAGAGAAATGTTGTTGATGGACATAAAAGTAGTCAAAAAGTGTGACCTCAGATATCTTTTGTGACTACTTATAGTCTGCAATCTAATGAAATAACAGGAATCATATGTACACATTGGCATTTGGTTTTTATAGATGCAGGATGAACAGATTTTTCCAGATGTGAGCCTAAAGTGGTTTACAGTAGAGGAAGAAATGTTAAGGATGTTGTTGAACACTCAGTTCAACCAGGCCCTGACATACCCCAAAACAGGCTAACAAATGGGGGGGGGGGGAGTGCAACAGAAGTGGCAATTGTAACTATTACCCTTATGGTGAAACAGACAAAGTGGTTCAAGAATAAAGCCACAGGAAAACAAATATGTGTAAGAGGGTCCATGACTCGTAGGATGTCTGGAGTTATTTACATGGCTGAGTGTAAATGCCAGAAGTTCTATATTGGTAAAACTAAATGTTCTTTTAAGACAAGAATAAGTGAACATTTGAGAGCAATTTTGAATGCTGATCTAACAAATGCTCTAGCAGTTTATATATCGAAGGTTCAAAATAAGGCTGAACATAGTTTTCAATTTACTGAAATAGAAACACCAGTGATGACAAGAAGAAGTGGAGATTATGATAACTTACTGAAAAGGAGAGAACAGTATTGGATATTTGCTACAAAAGCCAGGGAAACACCTGGCTTAAATGACAAAACAGAAATCAAGCCATACTTGGAAAAAAATGAAAAAGAATTATTTATATATGTATTGGTGTTTTTATACACGATTGTTTGATATTTAATGTTTATTGTTTTTCTTGTTTGTTTCAGCTTTACATTTTTGTGTTTGTGGCCAATTGGTTTTTCAGTTGAATTTGGCAAAATGCAATATTCTTCTTGGATTATGTACACTTTTTAACTGGTGCCTTATAAAGGATAGACAGCACAGTTTTTTTGCTTACCAAAATTCCCCCTGTAATTGTTTGTCTTTTTTGTGAATTTTTGGAAGATTTGTGATGTAAATATTCGTTGAGCACTATTCTACTCATTATACTGATTGCTGTGAAATTATGCACTGTCACTTTAAAAGTTGCCTTTATCAGTCTGTAATGGACCCTAATGGGCCAGCCTTTGAAAAACCTAAGTGTGTAATGTGTCAGGTGACCCAGCAGGGAGGAACCCTCGCTCTTGCTACTGTAATGAGTTAACCAGCCAGTTTTCTTTTCTGGCTTGTTTTTTTTATGGACATTTCATGGACTGTTTATTAACTTTGGGATATATGATGTGGAGTGCTATTTTTGCTATGGTGTGCATATAAAGAATAAAGAGATTTTTGCACTGCAATTGTAGAAGCAAGCACTGGTCTCTTAACAAGTGGAGCAGCACATTTGTGTTTTCTCTTTTAGTAGGTGCCAGTTCCAACAAACAAAATGAAGAAAGAGTGCAAGGTCCCACATAAACACACCCCCTTCCCAGCACACTACTTTTCCTTTCCACAATTGTGGAAGTGACGGCTGCTGTGTGCAACATGGTGACACTGACTTAACCTTTATGCTGCTGACAGAATTATAACGTATACAAATTCTGGACTGATATATCAGTCCATGGCACAGCAAGGGATATACTGAGTGTGTGTGAGTATTACGCATACATAGTCATGCCAGTGCCACCATGTTGTACACAGCTGATTCCTGAGCAAACTGCGCATGCGCAAGTATGTGAAGTATTACAATTGCTACAGTATTAGTTATGGCTGACTCCAGTGCAGAGAGAGCACCGCATGTTCTTTTCAATGCTCTTGCCACTCCTAACAGGTCTCCACAGCCGTATTGGCTCTGATCAGATTTTGTTCTGTTAGTCTCATGTGAAGTCCCATGATTTTTTCTTCCAATCTGTTGTCATCCCCTCTTCCTGTTTTCTTTCTGACTCCTGGTTTAACTAGCTTTCTTTACCTTAGCAGGTTTTCATTGTCTAAGGTGCAGTGTGGAGGGGAGATCCCCTCGACCTGAAGGCGGTGCTGCTCGGGGATGGGATCTAGCTGGGTAAGCTATTTTATTGTGTTTACTCATTTGGGAGTTGGTAGGACTTGTTTATGGGGAGGGTTATAAGGGCTATGAGGATGTTTAGCCACACAGCTTGGTGACCTCTTTACTTTGGCTTGAGTCTGTTGCTGTTCAGGGGCATTGGCTACTACCACAGTATGTTAATACCTGTGGGGCCATGGGGGCGAGGTGACTGCTCACACTGTTGAGACTCATTCGTCATGACTTGACAGCTTGTCTTCAGTGTTGGAAGCACCCAGGCTGTGCCATGGGGTGGGGGGAGTGGATGTTTGGGTAGTGGCCTTTTTGGTCTCAGATTTCTAGGCAATGTGGGCTCTGAGCTCACACTTGTTGGGGGTGCAGTACAGGGAATCCTTGGGCTTTCTGTGGGTTGATTTGCTGAGACATGTCAGTTGGCACTCTTGGAGGGAACCGTTGGTGACAGTGCACTGTATTAACATGGGAGGCAGTATAGCACAGTGGTTTAAGGCTCTCAGCTGCAAACCTGGAGACCTGGGTTTGAATCCCACAGCCCCCACTTGCATACTCTGGGACCCTGAGCACGTCACTTAACTTCCCTGTGCTTCCAGGTTGCACCTGTAAACAAGCTTTCAGCTTAGTGTGTCTCTCCTGCTTAAACAATTGAAATTGAAAAAAAAAATCAAGGGTAATGAGCTGCTGTTCAAAATATTTGGGGGGCAGCACTGTTGTAACCAAGGCCCTGTCCACACTTGTGATCAGGGGAGTGTAACACTTTCAAAAATTGTATAGGCTTACTGTTACAGCCTGTCCACACTATCCAGCACTGTGTGGTGACCAGTTTTGAAAGCGTTTGTCTCGTGTCCACACTGTAGTGCTCCAGACTGCAGTAATGATGCCCACCATGATCGGATCAGAGTGAAGTAACGCACACAATCCCAGAATGCTGCTCGTCACTTCCCTATGTGTCCCAGCTGTATGCAGCCAAACTAGCAGTGGCAACACCAAAAGACAATTACCTGATATACTTTGTAAAGCATCTGACAGGCTGGCTAGCAATGGCAAACACCGGACATTTAAATGGCCTACTTCGGTACACTTCGCAATGCGCTCTTAATGCGCATGTACACATGCCGCAGTCCATCATGGGATGCCTGGTGGGGGCATGGAGGACCAACGGGTACAGTATGGAATGCTCTCCTGTCTGCACTGGTGAGTATTCCGTTTTAAAGAATGATTTCACTACAGACCGTTTGTGCTACCGATCTCAAGACTACCTTCCAACAGGTCTTGAGATCAGTTGCCAAAATGCATCTGGTACTGTTACCAGTGTGGACGCAAACCATTTTTCATTTGGTCCCTAACAATTGCGACCTTGGTAATGGTACATGCAGGCAAGTGTGGACAGGGCCTAAAGTGCATGGGCTCATAAACTTACTGCTATCAGGGGAGAGGGAGATTAATAATAACAATAATAATAATCTTTATTTCTGTGGCACCTTTCATAAACCAAGGAGCCTTACAAAATTTAAAAACAAATCAAACATATCAAATCTTAAAAAATATAAAACAGCTGATACAGTTAAATAAAATCAATCACAAAATGCTTGAATCCATAAATATGTTTTCAGGGCCTTTTTAAACCCTTCCACGGTCACGCACTCCCATAACTAATGGGGTAGAGAATTCCAGAGGGTAGGGGCCACATGCATAAATGCACGGGCCCCAGAAGATTTCAAACACACCCTCAGAATATTGAGCAACCCCTCATCAGCTGAGTGGAGCGATCGCCCAGGGCAGTGAGAGACCAGGCACTCCTTCATGTAGTCTGGGACAAGTTCATGTAGGGCTTTAAAAGTCAGAAAACCAACTTTAAAGGTGATCAATCACTGAACTGGCAACCAGTACAGTCCATGCAGCAGCAGTGAAATATGACTGGACTGGGAGGTACCAGTCAAAAGCCGGGCCACTGCACCAGCTGCAGGAGGTGGATTTCCACCACAGGAAGCCCTAGGTAGAGGGAATTGCAATAGTCCAAGCACGAGAACACAAAGGCATGGACCAGTGTAGGAATATCGCCAGATGGAACAAGGTGCCTAATCTTGGAGATATTCCTCACATGGTAAAATGAGGACTTGATGACGGCAGACACCTGTGAATACAGAGTCAACACCTTATCAAAAATGACCCCCCGGTCACACACCTGTTCAGAGGTCAGGAGTGAAACACCCCCAAGATAAAGCCCATAGGGTGAGTCAACCCCCGTCCCCCTATCCGACACGCCAGATCCACAATCAGCACCTCTGTCTTTTCCGAGATCAACTTCAGCTAACTTGAGTCCATCCACTCCTGGATTTCTTTGAGGAGGTTATTAGAGACTGAGAGAGCTCCATCCTGGTCAGGTGCAAAAGAAAGGTAGCCCTGGGTATCATCAGCATAGTAGTGAAACCTCAGCCCATACCTTCTTACAACGTCTCCAAGGGGCAGCATGTACAATGCAAACATCATGGGGAACAAAACCAAACCCTGAGGAACCCCACAAGACAGAGAAACTGGGTCAGAGGAACAAACCTTGGAAACCACTCTCTGCATTCTTCCTGTGAGGTAAGATGTAAACCACCTGAGGACTACACCAGATAGTCCACAGATGAACCTCAGGCACTCAAGTAGAACCCCATGGTCCACAGTGTCAAAAGCTGATGAGAGATCTAGAAGAACCAAGATGGAGTGGTTCTTTTGATCCCTAGTCATCAGGAGGTCATTGAGCACCTGAACCAGCACTGTCTCAGTACTATGCCTCTTTCAAAATCTGGACTGGAGGGGTTCATAGATATCATAGATGGTCAAATGGTTCTCCAGCTGTATGGCCACTACCTTATCAATCACCATCCCTAAAAAGGGGAGGTTAGAGATTGGTCTGTAGTTAGTATGGCAGTCGGGGTCCAAAGAAGCTTTCTTCAAGAGGGGTGTTACCACCGCCTCCTTCAGGGAGCTAGGAGACTCATCTGTTTCCAAGGAGCACCAGACGATATGTGCTAGGACCAGACCGCTGGAATCAATACAACCCAAAATCAGGGAAGTTGGTCCAGGATCCAAACTACAGCACATAGGGCGTGCACTCCTGACAATCCGCATGACATCCATGAACTCTGATCGGTCGAAGGTACTCCAGGAAAGCTGAGGAGCAACGGCCATGCGCTGATCCAAAGCAACACCCTTAGAGTGTGCTGGTTGGAGTGCTGTTCTGATGTTGGACACCTTAGCTGGAAAGAATCAAGCAAGTTCATAACACTCTATTTGCGTAAAGACCTTTCGAACTTGTAGGCAGACTGGGTTGCACAGTTTGTCAACAGTGCGAAAGAGCTGTGCTGGTCAATTATGAGCAGCTGCAATCTCCCTGGACAGGAACTCTGCCTTCTTACGGGTGATTGCAGATTGATAGGCTTGATAATGTTCCATCAATCTAAGGTGGTCTGCATCAAGGGAAGATCTCTGCCAGCAATGCTGTAACCTTCATCCTAGTCACTGCATCTCCCTCAAAGTCTTATCAAACCATGGGGACCGAGGGCAAAGGGAGAGAGGGTGAACACGGACAGGAGCAACAACATCCAGGGTCACTGAGATAGCCATATTATAGGTTATCATGAGGGCTTCTGGGTCATTGTTTGCCCCTGAAAGGGTTGATAGGTTATGTACTGCCACCAGGCCTTCAGAGCTAACATCTCATAAAGGGTGATACCTGACAATCTCCACAGGGGTAGGCCTATGAAGGGGGCTGCTAAAGCAAAACCCCACGGTGTAGTGATCAGACCATCCAACTGGTTCCACCCCCAAATCAGAGGCCTCAAACCCCAGGAGAAAGACTAAGTTAAGGGAGTGACCATGTTTATGGGTAGCAGTGGTAACTATCTGTGTAAGGCCCAGAGATATCATCAACTGGAGGAAGTGTTGTCCAAACTGCCAGAATTTTACATCGACCCAGGCATTGAAGTCACCCAGAACCATCAGTATGGGCAACTCAAATGCCATGTCAATAACGAAGTCCGCCACTTCCTGAAGGAACTGCTTCTCATCTCCGGGTGGACGGTAGATGAGGGCGATCCTACAACCTACACCTGCTGCCATGGTACACTCAAATGACTCAGTCTCCTCAACTGGTACACTCATGAGGTTGAGTTCGGTCTTGAAACAGACTGCAACCCCCCCCCCCATGATCCAATCTCGGGCGGTGAATCACTGAGTACCCAGGTGGCATTAAAGCCTCCAAAATGGGCCAGAATTCTCATCTAGCCAGGTCTTGGTGATGCAAGCTTCATCCACTGTTTCTACAAGATCTGCAATAATTGCAGTCTTGTATTTAATGGACCAGATTGAGGCTAAACTCATGGGTTTACTATGGCATACTTCCCCAAATGCAGTTTCATGTGGAGTTTACCATTGCTGGGGGAGATGCTATTATTTCCCATGAACTCGGAGCATTCTGGCTGGTCATATTGTTTTCTTCATAGCAAAAACCAAGTGAACGAATGCTCATTTGATGGTTTCTTTCTGGACCCACTCAGGAAATACATTGTTATTCTTTTGGCTTATGAGATGGATATGGAACAGCACCAATAACTTGGTTTTGTTTTGTTTGGGGTGGTCCGGGACACAGATACCAGTGCTGCCCCTAGGGAATCTTTGTCTGTACAAGCTGTGGGGATGTGGCACATGGAGTGAACAGGAGGCACTCCTGACAATCTTAGTGCTATCTTATGTGTGTGGGGGGATAGTGAGAATGGTCATGAGTAATTCAGTGGAAAACTGCTGGCATCTTTCAGCTGCCTTTGCATCTTTCTTTCCCTTTAGGGGGGTTACATGAATTTGGACTGTCTGACTTTCTGGTGTGCATTAGAGTGCACCCCCCAAATAAATGTTAACCTATTCCAGTCTTGCTGGTATTGGCCCCACTGCTCTTAATGCTTGTCAGGTTAACTACTGCAGTGGTAGGCACCTCCGGATGCATCTTCAGTGTCCACTTCCCCGTGTTGTGTGAATCCAGACAGAGTGGTACCCCAGCAGACTTACCTACCTTTCTCTGAAGTTCTCTTAGGATTGCTGCACCATTAAGGCATGACTCTAAGCTGTCAAATATTTTCTATCTGACTCTCTGATGGGCCCCACTGGATGACATGACAGGGTGGGCAGCTGGGTTGTTTCACTGTTATGGCTGGTGGAGATTACAGACTGCGTGGGCAGATGGTGATTACACCACCATGAGATTATGGGTGTATAGTACTGGAGTGGGAGGGCAGCAGGAGTTGGGTGGGGTATCTTGTGCCTCTTCTAATCAAGGCACTCTCTCATTTGTGACATGGTTTTGTTGTTTTTGTAATAGTTCACAGTTTATCAAGTTACTATTGCTTCTGATGCTAACCTGTCTTGAGTTTCTCATTCTTGAGTATACTTACCTGCTAGTACCAACCTGCTTCTCAATGCAATTTTTGCAGATTTCAGTCTTACCCACCTGTACCTTTTTGCTTCCTAGTACTGATGCCATGATGGGAAGTTCTCATGAGGAGGCACTGCATGGATCAATCAAGATGGTGGTGGCCTAGGTCAGATGTAAGATGGTAAGACCTACCTTTTCTGTATTTACTATGCATGCATACAGAGAGGTAAGGTTTGATCCTCAATGTCAGAGGTAAAGTTGGTGTCATGGAATGTGCAATGGGTTAATCACCTTATTAAAAGAACAACAAATTTACTTATAGTACCTCAGTTCCACCAAGTATGATATAGCTCTGTTACAGGTGACCCACTTTTGAGGGCAGAATTGGTGAAGTTGGCATATCATTGGGTAGGCAGGGAATACTCTAGTGTATTTATGACCAAACAGAGGGGATTACCCATCCTGATTAGGGAAGGGAGAACCATCCAAATTGATTGGGAGGATAAATATAGAGATAGGAGATGGATAGTGGTCTTGGGCAAAATTCAAGCTAGGCATATAGTTATTGCTAACGTGTATGGCTCTAACGTGGATGATGCCCAATTTTTCTTGTCACTAGATCAGCTCATGCAGGATGTGGGGACCCAGAATCCTTTGGTGATAACAGTGGGTGACTTCAACTTGGTGGTAAATCCATTCTGGAAAGCACTTTTAGGCCCACTGTGGACCCATCCCAAAAGCTGTTCAGAAAGACCCTTCTTACCATATGCCAGGAACAGAGCCTGGTAGATATCTGGCAGTTAAGACAGCTCACAGCAAGGGAGTAAACCATCCACTCCTCCCATCATTCAATGTGTAGTTGTTTGGACTACTTACTACTCAGCTCCAGATTTGTACATGAGGTGATGGACGTGACAATACAGCTAATTGTGCTGTCAGGCCATTCACTGGTGACCATTACTCTGATGTTGGCTGACGCTATGGAGAGATCCCCTAGATGCAGCATAAATCCTGTCCTACTTCAGAAATCAGACTTCGTTGATTGGCCTACCAAGGAAATCCAATGGTATTTTGAGGTAAATGCTACAACAGAGCTCATGGAAGAGGTAGTGTGGGATGCCTTTAAGGCATTTATTTGGGGTCACACCATTAGTTATGCATCTCATGAATACAGGAAATGATAATAAGAAGTGGAATTTTTAATGTCAAAGTTGCAGGTTGCTGAGGAAAAATACTATGTTCAGGTTGATAGAGTGGAGGCAAACTTCTGTGCCCTTACTTTGCTTAAGTTTAAGCTTAGTAACATACACACACCTGAGACAGTGAGGGCACTCTTTTTTTATGTGTCATCATTAATGGGAGCAAGGGGAGAAGCTCGAGCAAACTAATGGCATACAGGATGAAGAAGAAGATGGGAGAGGCATTGATCCCCAACATTCACATACCAGATGGAACCCTCTTCTCTAATCCCACCCATATTAACTGTTCTTTCTTGGAATTCTATCAGGCCCTTTACCCTTCTCAAGAGGCTCCTCTGATGGGGGTAGTTGACCCATTTTTGAGTGCAGTTATCCTTTCTCAGATGTCACGCAAGCTGACCAGTCAGTTGAATAGCTCTGTCATGGCACAAGAAGCTGCCATAGCCATCCACTCATTGGCTAAAGTGAAAGCTCTAGGTCTGGATGCCTTGCCAGCATACTTTTATTAAGTCTTTTCTGACAGCTTAACCCCTCACTTGATTTTCTTTTTCCAAGGAGTGCATTAAAAGAGTGCACTTTCATCATCTATGTGGCAGGAATTTATTATGGTTCTTCCAATGTCCCAAAAGGAAAGGGCGCTTTGCACCAGTTACCGTTCCATATCCCTTCTTAAAACCAATGTCAAAATCTTGGAAAAAGTGATGCTAGCTAGGTTGGAACATATCTTACCCACTATCATCTACAACTCACAAGTGGGTTTCATGAAGGGCAGACAATAGGTTAGAGCTGAATATGCCTCCTCAGGCAGTGGTCCCTACTAATGGGCTGCTGTCTTCTCCCTTTGCCTTAAATTAGGGAATGAGGTAAAGCTGCCCTTTTCCCTCCTCATCTTCCTTATTGCAATAGAACCTTTGGGAGCTTACATCCAGCAAGTGGAGGATGTCAAGGGTATCAATTTGGGACCTATGGTTTCCAAAACATTACTATATGCAGATTATCTCCTTCTTACTCTTTCCCAGGTGTCAGAGTCACTTCCAATAGTGTTAGACATCTTGTCAGAATTCAGAAATGTATCTGGTTCTTGAGTCAACTGGGCCACGACTGAGATCCTTCCCATCTGGGGGTGCCCTTAAGACATTACCCTGGTAGGAAAGAGGACCCAGAAATGGGCCCGCAAGGTATTAAGTACTTAGAAATGACCATTAACATGTGGTGACTGAAACTAGTGGACAGAAACCTAAACCTCTTGTTGACAGAACTTTTTCAAGGTACAGATAGGTGGAAAAAACTGTCCTTATCAATACCAGGCAAGATTGCCACCTTTAAATTGATGGCATTGCCAAGGCTGCTTCACTGCTGGAATAATCTCCCCCTCCTCATTTGCTCTGCCATTTGGAAGAGAATTGATAAGATCATATTCTTTTTTTTTTATGGGAAGGTCAGACACCCAGATTTAGCAAAAACATTCTCGTAGCACCCCCTTAGCAAGGGGACTGGAATCTCCCTTGGCTATGGGCATACCATACTACATAGGGTGCCAAACTGTCCTTGAAATGGCTAATGGTATCTTCAATTAACTGCCTTCCTTGTGCAGATACAGAACAAGCTGTGTATGGCCTCTCTTCCATCAGTTTAGCCTTACTGGACCCTCCCCTTATTCATTCACTGTTTGTCCCTACAGCCAAGTTCTCCAGGAAAGCTTGGATAGTGATAATGCTACTGAAGGGTTACCCTTCTCAAAATATAGGTAAGCTGGAACCCATGTGGAACAGTCTGGGCATTAGGGTAGGTGGCAAACCACTGCATTAGAGGGAATGGTGGCATAGAGGCATTCTAATCCTTGTAGACCTGTTGGATAACCAACAGAGCCTTTTACAGTTATTTGCCCTTTTGGGGGAAGAATTTGATCTCCCAGCTAGGGACAATTGGCACTACCTGCAGAAAAGGCATGTGCTAAAAGGTTGGCTGGGCCCGCATTATACCCTTGCCCTTTTGGACATACACAAGACTATAGCAAGGGTCATGAAAAGTCCTTTGGGGGGAGGCACTGCTTCTGCAAACTTTATAACACTTTCACCTTCCAACATGAGAAAATCAATGGCTCCAATGAAACCACAAATTCTCAGCCCAGCTCACTGCTATGTAATGTAAAGCATGCTGGCAATGGGCACACACTAGTGCTCCAGATCCCAGATTACAGTTATGTCAGAAAAAAATCTTAGGGTGTTGACATAGAACTCTGGCCAAGCTGGTACAAATAAGTTTGCAGGTCCCCAGTCACTGCTGGGAGTTGCCATCAAGCCACAGGGAATATAGTGCACATCATTTGTTACTGTCCTTAGGTACAGGGTTTTAGGAAGGCCATAATAGACACAGCCAGGAACATTATAGGAGCACATACTCCAGTTACCCCAAAGGTCTGGATCTTAGGAGCTGCCTATGATAGGGAGGGGGTGAGCAATTCACTTCTGTTGTGATGAAAATGTGATTATTGTTGGTGCTAGTTAGGAATCAGGTGTGTAGTTAGAAAAGTGCATGTTAAAATGTTGGTTAGATTTAACCCTTACATGGCCATGGACTGATATATCAGTCAAAAAATTCCTACACATTCTAATTCTGTCAGCAGTTAAGGGTTAAGTGGCTTGTCGGGACACAAAGCATTCAGCCAGGGGAGAGTGTAAGCCCTCCCCCAATTCAGGCTTACCTGGTAGGGCTATGGCCTTTCTATCCTCTGCCAGGCATCAGCTGAGCAGCTGTGGTGGGGCTCGAGCCTGGATGCCTTTGCGTGTCCATGGATGCGGCAGCACAAGATTCTGGAAATCGGCCCAAAATATGGATGCAGCTGAGGTCCAAGTGGAGTTCCATGCATTCAGGAGCTGTGGGGAGGTTGGATCAGCCCCAATAATTTAAAATTGAGGAGCCACTCGGAAAAACTATTATGATGCACCCAGTGTGCATGCGTGGGACTGTGGGGGAAGGATGTTAAAGGAGCTGTGCTCTTATTGTCCACTTGGCCACGCAGTCATTGGCGAAAAAGGTATATTCCTGGCCCCCAGATAAGCGGAGGAGGTGGGGCTAACCACAGTTGGTGACCAGAAGGACTCCAGTCATGAATCCTTTGGTAGATAATCCTGTTAAAGGGCTAGATTAAATAACATGAAGCCTGACCTCAGGGAGCCTGCCAGGGAGGCAAAATGGCAGCTCCCTAGAAAATTACAAAATGGAGCTTATGGGAAAACATACAGAGCCAACATTGAGATCACATGGGGCACTGCAGCCAATGATAGGGAGGCTGCTCAGGGGAAATATAAGGTTGATTTTTGGCACTGAAAAGGGTTGTTGTAGGTCGAGAGAGATTGCAGGGTGGAGGTGAGAGGAGAAACTGCTTTCATTAATACAGTCTGCCTGGTGGTGTAAACCCTGCCTTCCTCCATCAACTAAGCTGGGTGCAGGAGGAACAGTAGCTGCCTGTGAGACTGAAACAGAGTAGAGAAAACAAGAGTTTTATAGCAGCCCAGCTAGTTTTGTTTTATTGATTTATTGAAAATATTGGAATTACAAAATCTTTGAGTCATAGACTCATTTCCAAAGGCTCCACGTCAAGACACAGAAATACTAGGCAAAACAATAATGCAGGGTACAGAGGGAGGAGGAGCACAGTTACATAGATAAAAAACAGTGGAGACTAACAATTATGCGGCCTATACATATAATTTGCTAAGCAGGTCCCTGTAACATAGGAACTAGTTATTGTCAGAGGTACAATTCAGGATGGAAAAAATAGACACTGTCAAAGCAGTACAAACTGATAGCATGGTGTGGATTGGGCACAGGCTGGTAGGCAGTGGGTAGTATGGTTATAGGCAGGTGCAGAAGTGGGAGGAAAGTATGTGGTTCCTGAGGTCTCCTTTGAAGGGACCCAGCTTGGTAAGACTGGTAACTGATGGAGGGAGGGCATTGTAGAAGGTGGGGACCCTGACCAAGAAGGATCTCTGCACCAGTGTCGTCCTGACCCTAGGGACTACCATGGAGGCAGTGTTAGTGCTGTGGGTGTTTACTCTGTGCTCTTTGGAGTTTAGGGCTGCTGTTACTCCAGGAGGTGTTAGACCTAGTAGGGATTTTTTGACCATGAAACCAACCTGATACTGGAGCCTTTAATCAAAGTTGAGGATCTGTGTAAGGGAGTAGAGGGTGCATGTGTGCCTTGTCTGTCCCACACCTGACAGGAGCGTGCTGGCATTATTAATGACTGTTTTAATTTTGCTGATGGCCATGGTGTCAGCAGCACCATAGATTAGTATACTGTAGTCAATTAGGGACATGACAGATGAGGTAATAGCTAGCCTCAAAGCCTCAAGGGGTAGGCAGTCCTTATGATGATAGAGGAGGCCGATCTGGGTGTTTGCTGCTGATGCGAGTGTGGAGATGTGGGTGTGGAAGGTGAGGGCAGGGTTGAAGTTAACCCCAAGGTATTTGTAAGAGTAGACCTGCTCTAGGGGAGGAGCGAACTGGAGATGATTTGGAGGGGTGAATTCTTTAGTGTGCTCTGATGGTGTGTGAATAGCTGGGTCTTTGTTTTTTTTCAGGTTCATGACCAGCCTATTCTACTGAATCAATGTTCAGCCAGCTAAATGAGTGCTGGAGTGAGGCCTGCAAGCAGGTTGGGTTTGAGTGGGAGGTGCAGAGGATGTCATCCTTAGCGTAGAGTAAGATTTTTCCAGGGCAGAGGGAGGGGAGGGCGTTGAGAAAGAGACTGAAGAGCAATGGTCCCAGGATGGAGCCCTGGGAGCGCTACTGAGAGTACTGGGTGAGAGAGGGATAGTGTGGTATCGATCCTGGCATACTGTGACCATGATGTCAGGTAACTGGAGAGCCAGTCAAGGTGCCCTTGGGAGAAACCCATTTTAGAGAGAGTGTCCAGCAGGAGAAGGTGGTTTACCATGTCGAAGGCCTTGGATAGGTCTATAAACATGGCTCCTGCTAGTTGTTCCTTACCATGTGAGGAGTGGATATATGATGAAAATTCCAGGAGGGCTATGGCAGTGCTGTGTGCAGCACATAAACCATGCTGTTGGCTGCACAGCAGGTTATGAGTGTCTAGGTAGGCTGTTAGCTGATCAGCCACCACCTTTTTGTATGATGATGTGAATTTCCCTTGAAATGTGGCTTTGATTATTGAATGTTTTCTTATATTTTGTATTTGTATGTCATACCCTATATGTTGGAACTAAAAATTGTATTAAAAGTACTATCATGAAAATGGGTAAATGACCCAATGATGTATATAACATCTTCCTGTATAAAAATAAACATTTTTACTACTACTACTACTTTTCTAGGGCTTTGGAGAGGTGGGGAGGATTGAGATTGGTCGGTAGTTACCCGTGGATAGGTAGACCCCACTTTTGTGGATGGGAGTCACTACTGCATTTTTCCACTTTTTGGGAAACTGACTAAGGCAGAGGGAGTGAGTCAAGAGGCCGGTAAGGGGGAGGAGCAAAATGTCTAGTACCAGGCTGAGTAGTTTAGTGTCAAGCAGCTCATTCAGGGGGCTGGTGCCTTTCAGGGCCTTGGCTAGGTATGACTGTGCTTACCAGGGGGTGATAGCCCTTAGGTAGAATGGAGGACATGTTATCTAGGGGGAGTCAGAGGTGGGGATTGGGCTGAAGAAATTTTGGGGGAGGACCTCGCTCAAGTCCGTGAAGCTGACATTGAGGGCATCTGCTATTTCCTTTGGGTCAGTGGTGACTGAGCCATTTATTGAGATCTGCGTGGAGGGTGAGGACTGAGATTTGTCATTAAGCATTTTAATGTTGTCCCAAAATTTTTGGAAGGACCCCCAGGAGAAGGTAAGTTGGGCCCTAAACTGTTCAGCTTTAGCCCGGCAGATGGCCCAGGTGCATTTATTCCATTCTGCTTGATAGGCCTGTCTGACTGGAGGCTTTGCAGAGTCCATTGCCTTGTACCAAACGGCTGTCTCTGTGCTTTAGTTGCTGGATGAGAGAAGGAATAATCCAGGGTGTGTTTTGCTGCTTGAGGTAGGTCTTTTTTTTAGGGGCAAAGGTGTCGGAGGCTAGGTAAAATGAGTTTTGGAAGTAGTCTAGTGCTGGGTCCACACTGGTGGCCTGATATATCGGAGACCAGTCCCATTGGGCAAGGTGTTCCTTGAATTTGGTGAGGTTCCCCGGGCGGAGGATACGCCGGAGTGTAATGATTGGGGCAGGGGCTGGTTGTGTGTATTTATTTATTTATTTAGACAGCAGTTTGGAAAACCTTTGAGCCATAGGCTCATTTACAAAGGTACCTTGTCACAGTACCAAGTGCAGACAGCTGGAGAGTGGTTGCTCAGGGAGTCTGGAAGGACAGTTATGTCCTATATTCTATGGAGCCGATTGGAGACTAAGACGTCCAGCAAGGTGTCCTTGCCTGTGGTGGGGTTGTGTATGGTGGGCTGAGTCACCAGTTGGTGTAGGTCTAGGGCTGTGAGTTCATCCTTGGAGGGTGTGGTCATGTTGTAGAGCCAATTTAGGTTGCGGTCCCCCAGGATGACATGTTCAGATTTATGAGGAAGGCCAGTAATGTATTCAGTTATGGAGTAGAGTGCGTGGGAATGCTTGTGCAGTGGGATGTATGCCACAGTGACTGTAATGGGGGCCTTGGATGGGTTGGGGATGATCTTAATGGACAGAGTTTGTGCTCCATGGTCCAAGGCTGATGGTGGTATGGCTTGGGCAAGCATGGAGTGGCGCGGATATATAGCACATCCCACACCCTGTTTACTGACTCTGCCGAGCTGGTGGAGGGAGTAACCTGGGATGGAGACAAAGGAGTCTGGGGTGGCTGTGGAAAGCCATGTCTCCACCAGAGTGAGGACGTCTGGCTGGTGCTGGGAGATCCAGCATTGTAATGCAGTGGTTTTCGTTATGATGCTGCAAATGTCCATAGAGACAATCCAAAGCCCAGGGTTTGGTGTGGGGTGGGATGGTGCAAGGGTCCAAGGGCCTGAGTTGGGGTGGATATTCCCAGAGATTGGAAGGAGCAACATGATTAGTCTGAGTAGGGGTTGGAGCCTTTTGGGTCAAGTGGACGTAGCTGTACTTCCTGGTCCAATGTGGCATACACATGGGAAAGGTAGGGAGCGTATAATGCTGAATGCAGGCCAGACTAGGAGCAGGGGGTTGTTGTTGAGGGATACCAGCACAAGCAATGGCATGGGTGGGAGGGGAGGTGCGATGCAGGAGTGGATGTAACAGAGGAGTAAGTATTGAGTGGCCTTACCAGGGTCAGCTGGGGAATACTACTTGGTGAAGAGGATAGTGGATATTGCAGTTGTGGGAGTAGGACCACAGGTAGGGGGAAGGTCAGGCAGGCCATGGTGGTCTGAGAACCTGAGTTGGAGTTCTTTTGTGATGTGAGCTATAGGGGTGGTCAGGCTGCCTTCCACTAGCGTGGGAGTCTTTATGGCATTGTGGCAGGGTGCAAGACTTTGGTGCACTGGGTACCAGGTTCGAAACCAGGGGAGGACTTCTACAGGAGGGCCTGGCCTGCAACAACAAAGGTAGACAATCATGGCAGAAAATACTGTGGTGAAAGGGGAAAAACAGGGGGTGCAGTAGCGACTCCTAGTGGTGGAGATAGTGCAGGTTTCAAGCAGGGAGGGGGAAAGTGGAGATGAGTAGGGTGAGCTAGTGTGGTAGGGGTGGTGGAGGGGAGAGAGGGAGTCAGAGGCAATGGTTAAGGCTGGAGAAGAAAAGACGCCCTGAGGTGGTGAGAGCATATAATCTGCAAATGGGAAAATGGGGAGTTTGTTAAAAACAGGATAGGAAATCACATGATAAGGGAGGGCTTTAAATTAAGGGGCGAGCTTGGGTGGGAAGGTGGCTGGGGTGGGCTGGACAGTCGACGCACAGCATCATCAGTCTAACACCCCTAACAGAGAAGGTGCAGGAATGGAGAATCAGTTACCTATTTTGCGCCTCTCTGTTGCTCCCCCTGCTGCATTGTGTGCTGCTTCAGGAAGCTGGTGATGGAAATCGGGAGGGGGGGGCTTTCAGGGAGACCTATATGAAGGAGACAAACAAAGCTCACATTAGTATGCAGAGGGTAGCGAAGTCCTTAGTGTGCATGCGTAGGCTGTTGAGCTCTGTGGTGTAGCCTTGAGCACTACCACGCATGCGTGAGATCCGTACCACTATCGGGATAGGGAAACTGAGTAAACAATAGCATTTAAGGTATCTGGCAGCCCTGTCCACAGAAAGGAGTGACCTGGCAGAAATACCCGACTCAAACAGTAACACAGGTACAATATAGCTTAAGCAGTACTCTAAACATGCAATAACAATGTCCTTAAAGTCACAGAAAGAATCTGGCTAATCATGCAGTACAATATCCCATGCTGGTACAGGCAGAAACAATCTGTGGAAGTTGGAGGTCAGAAAGTAGCTATTCCAGTTATAAAACACCCCTAACAGAGAAGGTGCAGGTAGGGAGGATCAGTTACCTATTTGGCTCCTCTCCGTTGTTGCCCCTGCCGCATTGTGTGCTGCTTCAGGCAGCTGGTGATGGAAATGGGGATGGGGGGCTTTCAGGGAGGCCTATTTTGCACCTCTCCATTGCTGCCCCTGCTCCATTGTGTGCTGCTTCAGTTTGAACTGGGAAAATTGAGATGGGCTGTGCACTTTGAAAAGTAATCCCTGTTCCGCATGGCACAGAAATCTTTAAGTGAAGTGAACATTTCAGCTAGGGGAAAGCCTTCAAGTGTTGATCCAAGCTACTGTGACAGGACCCAGGCCTGCTGGCGAAGGCATCCTCAAAGTGAGCTATACAGTAGAGTAGAGACTGTGGAAGCACTGCTGCCCTGTGTTGGTCCTGAGGGTGGTCCAGCGTGATTTGAAGGGGTATGAGGAACTGAAGACAAGGATGCACCAAGTTGAAGGACAAAACAGGCCTGCCTGTGTGAAGTCTGTATATAAAGGCTCGTAGGTGAAGTTGTCAAGGCCAGGCAGGTGAAGATCATCCTCTCTTGAGCCAGCCAACTTTGTATTCCCCAACGGTGGTGCACTACCTGTGCAAAACCTTCCTGATACTGTGCAACACATGTTGCTGTGAACCCCCAGTGTGGACTGCAAACTGTGAGTACCCCAAGCTACAGCTCTGTAGAGTCTTTTAGTTAGCTAATCAGTAAGGAGTCTGGGGTAAATTCCTGCACATCGACTTAGAGACAAACTAGTGTGCAACTATATGAGTACAAGTCTCAATCATGTTTCTGTTAACAGGGTCCCAAAGAAAGACCCCTGGCCTGCATCACAGGGCGGTGAGGTACCCAGCTCACAGGGACCAATTGGGTGCACCCAGAAGGTGTAGGTATTGACTACCTAGTGTGAATTGTGTTTGACAGTCTCCTCTTTGTCCCCCCTCCCCAATAAATAAGGTTACTGTTTGTATTTTATTCACTGTCACTGTGTTATTGAAAGAGTGCTGCTGGGAGGTAACATAGAAACATAGAAACATATAATCTGATGGCAGATAAGGACCGCTTGGCCCACCCAGTCTGCCCATTTCCCTACCTACTGGATAAGCTGCAGATCCTAGTTAACCAGCAGCCTAATTCTTCCTACCCCCAACCCCTAGAATGGCCTTATGACTGTCCCATGCATGCTTGAATTCCACCACTGATTTTGACTCCACAACCTCCTCGAAGGCCGTTCCATGCATCCACAATCCTCTCTGTGAAAAAATATTTCCTTAAATTACCTCTGAGCTGCCCTCCCATCTTCAAATTGTGCCCTCTTGTTCTTGCACACCTCTTTTTTTGAAAGATGCTACCCTCTTGGACTTTGTTGATTCCCTTGAGGTACTTGAAAGTTTCTATCATGTCCCCCCTCTCTCTCCTTTCCTCGAGGCTATACATATTAAGCTCCTTTCGTCTCTCTTCATATGTCTTCCGGTGCAGACCCTGCACCATTTTAGTTGCCCTCCTCTGGACAGCTTCCATCCTGTCTATGTCTTTGCGGAGATTGGGTCTCCAGAACTGCACACAGTACTCCAGATGGGGTCTCACCAGCTGTCTGTACAGAGGGATAATAACTTCCTGTTTTCTACTGGTGATGCCTCTCACTATGCATCCCAGTATCCCCCCAGCCCTCCTTGGTGTCCTCTCACATTGCTTGCCCACCTTTAGGTCATCTGATATGACTACCCCCAGGTCCCTTTCCATTTTGTGTGGGGCAATAGTGTGGAAACTGTCATTTGTGTGGGGAAAGCATTTTGGGGCAGAGTACTATTTCCTGGAGGTTGGTAATCTGTTCTTTATCCACAGGATTCCCTTGCCATTACCCCAGGTGGAGGCACTGTGACACACGAGCTGTCACTGTGGAACCTACGTCAACACCCTCAGAGGTGTGTTCTGAACTACCTGAGGGCCCTGGAGCAGCCAAGGTGAGTCAAAGTGCTGTTACATTCAAAAAAGAAATTCAACTTGGTTAACTCACCATGACCAAGTAGATTTTTATTTTGCTCCTTCCTATGCCCATGGTGATTCTCTCCTTCAGGCCCCACATGAGCCCTTTCTCTACCCATTGGACTGAGCCATCACTGCTTTGCAACCCCACTTCTCCCACCAGTGAGGGATGCCCTGTTTCTTCAAGGGTGGCAGTTGGACATCTGTCATTTAGTTATATGTTGTGGTGCTCATAGCAGTGTGTGGTCACCCACACCAAGTGTTCCTCCACTGGGCTATAAGCAAGAGCTGCCAGTATCTCCATCATGGGGAGGACAACACTGTCCTTCCTACACAGAGTGTCCTCATTCTCTCTACAGGACTCATCTCGTGTCATCCTGTCATCCTGGATGTGAGGTGCAAGTCTGGGCTGCCAGTGTGCCGAGAAGGCACCTCACCATTTGAAGCCATTGAGCAAGCTCTGTTCTACCTTTTAGTATTCCAAGCTTAAGGGGATTTCCTTAATAGCTCACCATTCCCCAGCTTTTCCATGTTCTGGCCTTCCATCCTACAGACTGCAGGGCCCCTTCATCTCTTCTTTACATGAAATTGCCCCACCTCTTGTTTCCCTTGCAGGCTTACCCCATAAGTATTCAGCCCCCTCTTCACAAGCACAGGCTTGGGTCAACTCCTCTAGTCTGGGTGACCAGAGAATTAGATCAGGGTGGAGTGGTGGATGTGGCCTACATAGAGTTCAGAATGCCTTCGACTCCGTTCCACATAGAAGACTCATAAACAAGCTGGGCAGCCTACGAGTGGACCAAAGGTGGTGAACTGGGTAGGAAATTGGCTGTGGGATAGGCAACGGAGGGTGGTGGTAAACAGAGTCAACTCTGAGAAAGGGAATGTGACCAGGAAGGTACAAGTGGGCTGAGTACTAGGACTGATTCTCTTTAATGTTTTTATTAGTGACATTGCAGGGGGGCTAGAATGGAAGGTATGCCTTTTTACAGATGATGCTAACATTTGCAATAGGATAGACACTTTGGGGTATGTGTGGAAAAGATGAACAGTGATCTAAGGAAGCTTGAGGAGTTATCAAGAGTATGGCAAAAGAGTTTCACTGCAAAGAAGTGCAAAATCATGCACTTCGAGTGCAGAATCCAAGGGGCAGAGTACCAAATGGGAGGCATGGTATTGGTGACCACCAAACAGGAAAGAGATCTGGGGTTCTCATATCTAATGAACTGAAGGTGGCCAAACAGTGTGAAAAGGCAGTGGGGAGAGCCAGTGGGATGCTAGGGTGCATAGGTAGGGTATCACCAGCAGAAAGAGGGAGGTGGTGATTCCACTGTATAGATCACTGGAGAGACCTGACCTGGAGTTCTTTGTCCTGTTTCGGAGACCACATCTCCTGAAGGACATAGACAGGGTAGAGGTGGTTCAGAGGAGGGCAAATAAAATGGTACATGTCTACATCAAAAATCCTATAAGAGACTAAAGTACCTCAGTAAGTACAACCTGGAGAAAAGGAGGGAGGGAGGGAAGTGATATAAATGAGACATGCAAATTCATCAGAGGTATAAATAATTTTCAAGAACGAAGCCTTTTTCAGAGAAAAAGACGGCCCCGAACAAGGGTCATGCAATGAAGCTTGGGGGTAGGGAGTAGACTCAGGGGAGATGGGAGAAAGTACTTCTTCACAGAAAGAGTTGTGGATGTTGGGAACAGCTTCCCAGCTAAGGTAGTGGTGGCAAAAACTGTAATGGGATTTAACAAGTCATGGGACAGGCATAAGGGAACCTTAGTTGTAAAGAAGGTGGGGGAAGCAGGAGATCAAGTAGGGTCTGCAGTGTTACTGTAGGTAGGGAAAATGGGCAGACTAGGTGGACCAAGTGGTCCTCATCTGCCATCAAACTCAAACTCTATAATAAAGACCCCTTTTTGCAGACTTTATCCCACCCCAAACAAATAAGTATGCTCTGGCCCTGTATTGTGCGACCCTCATCTTACTCCATTTTGTAACCCCCATTTTTAACACACTTGATATCCTTTCCTTGGTAGACTTGCCCTCATAAGTATTTAGCCTCTGTCTGGTTTGTGTACTACTTTACTTTTTTGTAGACCCCCCCCCCCATTTTGCATGCTCAACCCCCTGGGCTCTCTCTTGCTTATATTGCAGCCCCCCACCACCATCTGGATTGCACCATTCCTTCATTAAGGCAGCATGCATAGAAATGATGTCTTATTGCTATGAAGAAGAAGAGAAAGGTGGATAGGAACAGTATATTGTGTCCCTACACAGTGCTAAGGTCATTTTCCCAGCATTGGCTTTCCACTGGCCCATCCATCTGCAGGCCTGACAACCCCCTTTCCTCCCCCTCCCCCTCCTGCTGGGGCACTGAAGAAATAGTTCTCTACAGTTTTTTAAAAACACAGGATTTGATCACCTTTTTTCAAGGATATTCTGCTGCCAGTTTATCAGGCTGACACTAGGAACTTGAGGAATTTGAGTTAGACAGGATAAATGGATTGTAGTTCCTGAGTCAGAGTGCAACGTCCTATGTGGAACTCAGAAGAAAGTAAACAGAACTGCAGGATTTTTGAAAACACATCTAGGTAAGCAAAAGCTGCTGTTGGTACACTTCACCTGAGAGACTGTAAATGTTTCTTCTTTAACTTACACAGCTGTGACATTACACATTCCAGAAGCCTGTTTAGCAAACAATTTAAGATCAATGGCAAATGTTTAGTAGTGTTTTGCTGTATTGTGCCTTTTTACAGTTTTGTTCCTGGCATCTAACAATGCTGTAGCTGTTTGGGGAAATGATTTTATTGTGAACACTATTTTCTCCTCCTGGAGTTTCAGCCTCAGAAAAGGAAGTCAGAAGGAAATCTGTTCTATGTTCAACGTCTTTCTGCCTAGTCAAACAGTTATGTAAGGACATCATATGGGTGCTACTTTGCATAATTGTCTCTATGGATACAATTTATCAACACAGGAACTCTCAGTAGCATTTCAGCAGGTTAGTTCAGTAAACAACAAAGTACACCTTCAGCTTGTTTAGAGCTGAACAGAACCGTAATTGCCATGTCTCCAGCCAAGCACTTCAAAGGTTAAACAGTAATCAGCCCCCTCATAAAATACTAGTACACTACTAACGTGCAGCAGGACCCTTCCGAGCTATTCAGCAGATAGATACAGGCTCCCACAATGATATAGCACATGACATCAGTAGTACAGTAGCCTTAGTGCAGCACAGTTGAGAAGGCCATGCACAGCGCTTTGGGTAAACTCACAATAATAGGTGACAAACAATTATTTCAAAACCAGTTTTAATAAAACAGCATACGTGCCAGGTGGAACTATGTGGCTAATGCAGCAGATTCAAAAACCTGGTTTTTAAATTGCAGACATTTCATGTATGTATTTATTTATTGAATGTTGTTGACCTGGGTAAGCCCACTGTGACTAGAAGTCCCTTTTTCAGGGGCAACCTGGGGGTGGGGATACAGATAGTAACCAACTGAAACTGAACCAGATTTAGCTGTTGGTGTTTTTTCTAGTGAATGGAGGAAATCTGGCCAGGACACCAGGGAAATTTCCCCTACTCTGCCTTCAGCGGGTCTTGCTTTCCGTGAGCAGAGGGGACCCTTTTGTCTGTGGTACCAAGATGGTAGATGACAGGGCGGTTGCTGGTGGAATTGCTGGAGATATGGGAGAAATCCCTGCTGAGGCGATGGAATTGAACACTGCAGTTTTGGAGGAAGAAACAATGAAATTAACAACTGTAGTGAGTGAAGCCCAACAGGACAGTAAAATCCAGCAAATGAGGGATGGAGTGGATTCAGATTTATCCTGTGATGAGGAAGCCTTTCTAGCTCAGTTGTCAGCTAAACAGAGAAAAGTCTTGCAAGCTGCATTATTGAAGTTGAGTGAAGCAATCGAGGATAAGGGCAGTGATGTGGAAGTGAGCATGGAGGTACAGATTGACAATCAGCAGGCTGAAATTGACAGTGTGGAGCAGAGGTCTGATGACACAACAGGATCAAAGAGGCCATAGGACCACCAGGCAATGCCTGTAGATGCAACAGCTCCTGATAACACTGAAACCCCAGTGCAACCGCAAAAATCGATAAGTGCAGACATGCAAAACACAGTAATTTTACCTGAAATACTAAACATGGGCATTGAAGTTAATACAATGCAAGTGGGGAGGCAAACAGAGAGTGGAGATATTGTAAATCCAATTGTATCCACACCATGGACTATTTCAAATGCCCTAAAAGAAGCGGGGTGGATGCAAAATAAAGAGGGGATCTGGGTGACAGATGGAGAAAGAATCCCCATTCCAGGAACCCCACTGGGACCTAGTAAGAACACTGGTACTGAGGCACAACTACCTGAGCATATAACAGACAATGTAGAGCTTGACATGGAACTTAGATCAGCAGACGTGGTATACAGCTCTCAAAGGAAAGAACAAAATATAAGGGCAATTACAGGAGTTTCATGGGGAGACAGGATTGAAAATGAATTAGGCCAAGATAATAATGAAGAGAGGCAACCAGTCAGAGTGTGGGCTAACTTTAGATGCAGAGATAAGCAGGCCTAACCTAACATGTCGTCACAAAGAAGGAATACAATGAGGCTACATTATCGGGGAGGGGGGCTAGAAATGCTACCAGACAGAATCTATGTGGGCAGAATGCTCCTAAAAGAGGCACTGAGGTTTTTCACAAATGAAATACATGAACTCATACATGCTGCTGGAGACATGAAATTTGATGTAAGCTTTAGAATGCCTATGGCGCTAGATAGATTTTGGAGCACATATGAAAAGAAAAAATACTCTGCAGTATGGATTCCCTTTAAAGCTATACCACTGACAAAACCTACTAATAGAATCATAACTATACTTTTTCGAAATGAAAATGTAAATGTGCATGACATTGGCTTAGTCAGAGATGTGACATATTAGCACAGCCCACCCCCATTTTGGATGCAGAACATATATGGACCGGAGGCTGGAAATACAGAGTATAGCTGAACATGACACCGCAAGGCTTGAAACATCTGCCCAGATCCTTTTTTTAGGGCGCGAAAGAGGGCTTTGCTTTTACCAAGGCCAACCACGAACATGCTTTAAATGTGGTTCTTTGCTGCATTTCAGTAGTGCGTGTGATCGCATACAATGTAATTATTGCTTAGAATATGGTCATCATAGCTCACAATGCACCAATGAAGTGAAATGTCACGTATGTGAAGAAACTGGTCACTCATATGCCTCCTGTGAGTGGGCCACACATAACAGACAAGACAGAGCAGACCAAGAAACAATATTGACAAATGCACAAAAGACAAACATTAACAATTTGAGGGCGGCACAGAATGCAGATAAGGGAGGAAATGAGCAAAGCCTAACACAGGAGAAGGAGCAAAATGAACACCCGCAAGGCAGTACTGAGCAGAATGCACAAAAGGTAGAAATGGTTGGGGAAGAAACTACACCTGTGGCAGAGAATGCTCAGCCCACAGAACCTCATTCTACAGAAGAAACACCAACAAATCAGGATAGTAGGTCTGAAAGTAACATTATGCCCCCCCAACGCCTTTCAAACTGTAACGAAAAAGAGACCCTGGGGTAATAAACTTTAGCCGGTGGCAAAAATCTCAAAAACAATTGTCACGGCCAATAAGTATGGCATATTGCAATCAACTGAGACAGATCAGGAGTCTGAATCAGAAAATTCGACTGCTATTTCATCCCAGCATGGTATGTCAACTGATTCAGAAGCAGAATCTTTAATGCAGAAAGTGACAGCAGCTAGGAAAAAAACGCAGAAAAACTTAGGCTACAGGATAAGATGGAGTCAATGTCCAATTAATAAAGGGGATGTAGGGTGAATTGAGGAGACAAGCATCTGATCTAAAATACGGAAGCTCCCTATCTTCTGAAGGTGGCAACACTGAACACAAACAGTGTAAAGAATAACAGAAGAAAGCTTGTGACTTTTTCCACCATTAAACAGCACAACATAGACATTTGTGTATTACAGGATACAAGATTACATACAAATAATGATGTGCTAACAGCTAAACGGCCTTGAATATGGAGACCTCATGTTTTTTCAATGGGCTTAGAGTGCTCTGATGGGGTGGGCATTCTTTTTGGAGGCTATGATTATACTGTAACAAAATTAGTGGATATATCACCTGGGAAAGCCCTCTTGTTAGATTTTGTATATCAAAATATGGTATGGAGGGCAATTAGCATGTATGCACCCCAGACTAAGAAGGACAGAGTTGAATTGTTTAATTTAGTGAAGCCTTATCTGATAACCAATAGGCAGTTAATATGGGCAGGGGATTTCAACTGCCTCATTACAAATGTAATAGAGAATAAAAAACAATATTACAATTCAAATGCACTAAATTGAATCATAGAAGATGGGAATTTAATAGATGCATACAGAACTAAACATGCAGAGGGGGGTTTTACATTTTATAGGAAAAATCTAGCCACAAGAATAGATTATATATTTGTATCTATGAATATTAAAGTACCATCTGCACATGTCATCCCAATAGAAAATACGGATGGTTAAAGTAACACTGACACAAAACAGGGACACCAAGATGGGGAAAGGATATTGGAAACTAAATAAAACATTAATCATAACACCAGAAAACCAAAGCCTGATACAGGATGTATTGGATGCAAGAACAGTAGCATTTTTGGAGGACGGTATCAACAAATGGTGGTATTATACTAAAAAGGAACTTAAAATGTGCTTCAGCAGACCGCAAGCAAACAGTCTAACACTAAACATAAAAACTACCTGACATTACGAATGCAGTATTATAAAATATTAAGTAAGATAAATGACAGGAACAAACATTATTTTGAGAAACTACAAGACATTAGAGAAGAAATGTACCAGATACAGTATAAAAGGGCTGAGTCATTATTATATGAACATTGGGTAGCCACTCCAGGGAAAACAGGGGTAGGAAGCATATATGAGAGTTTTAAAACATGCAGAGAGAAGCAAGGTAAAGAAGAACTATACACTCAACAGAACAAAATAATAACAGATAATAGAGAAATCATGGATACAGTAGTGCACCACTTAACCACATTATACCAATCTTATCATCCTAAAGCAGATGACTTGGATAATATGTTACATGGCATAGAAACACCAGTGATACCAAAGGAAGATTGTGAACTTTTAAGCAGTTCCATAATTGACACTGAAATTAAGAACTCAATATCAACACTATGTAACAACACGACACCAGGATCTGATGGTATATCATCAGAATTTTACAAAACCTTTAAAGAAGACGTGATAGACATACTGAAAGTGGCATTCAATAATATGTTACGAGAAGAGACCATAGCACCCCAATTAGGATTATCCATACAGATACTGATACACAAAAAACAAGACAACAGAGACTTAAGAAATTGGAGACCTTTAAGTATGATGAATGTAGACATAAAAATATAAATGAAAATCTTGACATCTAGATTGGCAGCCGTAGTGGCTAAATTAATTGACCCAGGTCAAACATGTTTGGTTTAGGGCAGGAGAATACAAGACAATCAGTTATTGTTGAGAGAGTTGGTAGGATTAGGTAAACAGAAGAAGCTGTGGGGGAATCATATTAAGTCAAATCAAGAACAGACTTTTGACAAAATTTCACATACGTATCTGCAAAAAATTCTTAGTAAACATGGCCTACCAGACACATTTACCCAGTGGATACTAAAAATATATAGGATTGCTGCAACAAAACTGCTTATTAATGGATATATATGGGACCAGTGGTGAAGATCCATAGGGGGATCAGGCAGGGGTGTCCTATGAGTTCCCTGCTATATGTCTCATGTATAGATCTAGTGCTGTGACTGATACAACAAGAACAAGCTATTCAAAGCATTTGTCTTAATGATACCAGACCTATAAATAAGATTATGCAATGGCAAGAAAGAATTCTGGTCTCTGATTGGTCAATTTGGGGCTGGACCAGTGATGTTATCCCAGCATAACATCATGGATCTAGTCCCAACACACAAGACCACATCAAAAGTAAAAGGAACCCCTGCACTTGCCATGTCCAAGCTGCCCACACTTGCCATGGCCACTGTACAGTTTGCCAGAACTTCATCTTTCTTTTTTTTTTTAAATAACCCCCTCCTTCCCACATTCACAAATACAGCCCCAAACCACAAAATCCTAAAGTACTGCATCAGACAAGTTACTAAAACCCATTATTTGCACTACTTGCATGATTTAGAATTCAAAAAAGAGAAAATTAAGCAAAGATGTCATCGCAAATGGCTTGAGACAGTAGCAGCCAACTATGGTACTTTCAAATTTCCCTCTCACCAGCCAACTTCAATGACCCCACTCAGCCTCCCAAATCCTTGTTGTTACAAACTGCTACTGGCATCTGCACAGACATCTAAAAATCATCCTTTTCCCCCTAGCATTTCTAATACTTTCTTTCATAAAAGTATTTCAACTGAAGAAACAGCTGCTTTTGCAAGTGACTTCACTATCCTTGCCTGCAGCTCATGCTTGCTCCTTAGTGCACCTCAATGCTTATCTGTTTCTCAGGAAACTTCAGCTGTGAACTGTCATTGTAGGGCTGCTATCCTCACTTCGTTTTTTACCTCACATCCAGTTTTAAAAAAAAATGTGGCCATGATCTACATTTCCTTACCTCCTTTGATATGCCTAGACAGACCGCGTTGGCAGGCATTCACTTGAAAGTGGCATCAGACAAGGCACCGGCTGAAAGTTAATGGTGTGGGACTTCTAAACAGAGATGGAAGGCAGAGGGTGGCTGGAGGGTATCAGAACAGGAGTTCTAAACACAAATTGTATCCATTCTGATAATCACCCAGTACAACATTAAATGGCAAACTGTACCAGGAGAAGAGCAATCAAGATACAGTTGGGGGAGGGGCACAAACCATATGAAAGGAAATTACACATGGAACAGGCAAGCATACAAAACAGAATAAAATCTATCTACTATACAGGCAGTGCCACCTGTTGGATAGACATAAAAAGGAACTTTTTTTCTATAAATACACTTCCACTCACAAAAAAAAAATGTTTACAAAAATTCTTCTTTTTTATTTTTTTTCTTGTAGTTAAACATTAGCCATTGTATAATAGGAATAATGTACTCCATGGGTGTGTGTCGTGCTGGGATAACATCACTTCTGGGGTGAATAATCAAACCCGGCCTGCAGCCTCATGCCAAATCACCCCAGGCGTGATGTTATCCCAACACGACACACACCCTGTCATGCATTATTCCTTTATTATTGCTTATGCAGATGATCTGTGTTTACTAATGCCAGATACAGAAACAGCAGAAATAGCAATGGACCTAATAGAAACTTTTGAAAGGGCATCTGGGATCACTATTAACAAAATGAAAAGTAAGGCATATTCTATAAAAGATATTCCATTGGTTAAAAATGATATAAAGGGAATTGAGGTAATAAGAGAAGAAATTGGGATATTGGGCATAACATATGGGAAAGGAGATATGATAGAAAAAAAACTGTGCTGCAAAAATCAAAATATGTCATGAAAAAGTGTAAAAATGGAAAGTGTGGCAGCAGACCAAATGAAAAAAAGTACTGTTGGTTAAAACCTTCATATTACCCTTATTCACATTTTTATGTATGGTGTACTCCCCTTCAGTGATATTTGAGGTACAAATATATAGTATGATATTTCAAATGATTTGGGGTAGTCGTTTAAACCCGATCAAACATGAAGTTTTATATAGACCCTACAAAGAGGGAGGGCTAAATCTTATTAATCCTTTAAGTTATAGCTATAGTATATGCTTGCATGGAACTCTAATGGCATATGTAGCTCCAGGTGCACACATGTGGAAAATATTAGCACAGAGCTCGATACAGCCAATAGTCCAAACATGGGGTCAGGGACATCAGACACCCAAAAAAAATCTAAAGATTACCCAGAGTATGTGAATCTATTAATTGGTAAAATAAGTCAGTGGAAGTGAACTAAAAATCAGGTACTCACCCTAGACAGAAAAACATTATATAGAGGTATGCAAAAGCAGGGATACACAGTGCCTATAATATACAAGAACATAAGCCAGGAGGGTATACAGTACCAAAAATAGAAAGATATTTGATAGACAGTAGGATCCCTCAAAGAATGTGGGATATTGTATGATTGTGCATGCATGGAAGATTGGGAGTGAAAGGCAATAACAGGCACAAGAAACAGGAAGAAAGGATGTGCCCACACCAGATGTGTCATGATCAAGAAGAAACTCAAAAACTTTTTCTGATGGAATGTACATATCTGAAACTTTTATGGAACTTACTGGCAGATTAATGGAAGCAAGCAAACTGGAGCACACCCACATATGAACAGCTTGTAACAGGGCATATGGACACACTGAATAACATAGAAGAAGGAAATCGGAGACTATTTTTTTTTTTTTTCATTTAGTAAGCTTTAAACTCAGAGACTGATTTTATACATAACATTTTATTTGTGGCAAATGAGATGTAAACATGCGCTCAGACAGATTGCCCCCAGTAATTGTCATCAAACTGATAGAAAAGAAATACAGAAACAGAGCTTAAATGACAAGTCAACACAGCCTGAACCTGTTTGGAAAAAAATGGAAGAATTGTATACAAATGATTTCATAAAAAAATGGTTAGGATGTTTAGTATAAACTAGAATAAATGTAGCTAAAAAGGGAGGTATAGAATGGGAAGGTTAAATATGAAAGGTGACATAAAATAAGAGAATAAGCATGGTGTGTTAAAAAAATAATGTACAGATGAAAACAGTATTGTATGAATTGTTTGTTGTTGTTGTTTTTCTGTCTTTGTACTAATAAATATTCCCTCACTCTTTTTGAGAAGTGCCATGGGATCTTTAGCGTCTACCTGAACAACCACACAGGACCTCAATTTAACCTCTCATCTGAAAGACTGCACCTCAGTACTGCAGCACCCTCCTTCCCCCCATGCTGCACGACAGTGTCAGTATTGGGATGTAAACCCAAGTGCCTGGTGTGAGGATAGAACCCACAGTCTTCTGATCTCCCGGCCTCCGAGGTGAGTGTGCTACCTGCTGAGCCACTGACACTGTTTTAGTGTCAGTGGCTCAGCCACTCAACCTTGCAGTAAAAACTCTTTTACAAAGGGTCTATGTCCATTAAATGGTACAAAGACAGATATCATTGATTTCACAGTACAAATACAGGCATAGTTCAATTATCAGTAGATAAGTGAATTCACAGAACAAAATACACACATACTTGAATTATCAGTACAGGAAATGACAAAAGAATAGAAAACAGCCATGTTTCTTATGAGTTTCATTAAGGGTTAATACTAAGTGTCGTGTGTCATAAGGAAGTATATGAGAGAGAGGAAAATGGCAGATTGGGAGAGAGTAGTGTGGGGATATAGAGCACAATGGGAGCCTCATCACGTTGCATTACAGCTTTGGAGCTCAGTAACAGGGGAGGGTGCATGTGAGATAGTGTGGTAAGGTGGGAGAAGGTGGTTAGAGACAGAGAGGGGAGGGAGGGGGAGAGAGGGGAAGAAGGTAGAGACCAAGTGGGGGATGTATCATGAGAGCGGAGACTGATGGAGAAGAGGAGGGGTGGGGGGAGAGGGAGAGATGGGCAATGAGGCATGAGACAAATGAGAGAGCACAACCACTAGCAGAATAAGAGCTACGAAGCATGTGGTATCAGAGTTTAGAAAACAGAGGTAGGAAGGTGGGGAGGGGTGGACCACGTGAGTGAGACCATGAGTAGTCGCTAGAAGGCAGGATTGGTGCAAGCTCTGGAGAATTGCTCTAAACAGCTGAACACTCATAGACATTCTTTTGCAGTAGAAACTGCATAAGTTCAGCTTTGATGGTTTCAGGTTTAACAGCATTTAGAATGTTATCTGGGATCTCATTAAGCCACAATGGAGTATGGGTAGGAAAAGGATCCTTGTCAAAGAGCTGTTTTTTGGAATGGGACACAGAACAGGTGTGATTGTTTATTCCTGCCATTTGCCATTGATCTAGAGCTGTATCAGTACTGAAGAGGGGTCTTGTGGGGGGGGGGCTGAGATGTGGGTTTTCCTACTCCTAGCAGGGTGCTCAGCTGAAGACTTCAAATTCTTACCTTCCAGACACAGACCTGAGGGACTATAGCTGCTAGTCTTTTGTGGGTACACAGCACCAGTACTGAGAGACTGATTGTAACCCCCACCCCTTTGGGGAGCTTACCTGGTAGTCCTCCCATATGTCAGCTGTACCACTTGGGCCTCCTCCCAATGATCCCCCAGGTCACTGTCTGGCCCAAGTTCTGTGCCCCCCAGCTCCCCAGGCAGCCTCATTATCTCATTTGAGCCCTGCTGGGCTCCCAGAGCACATTCTGCAAGTGGCTGGGATTTCAGCCATGCAGCCGCTGTTTGCACTTTGGAGAGGCACACTGTTTGTGACTGCTGGTTGAGGTCAAAAGTTGGAAGGTGTTCCCATGGATCCTGGTGTATAGTATTTAGGTAAAAAGGCACTTGCAGACCTAGAGTAAAGGCAGGGAAACTGTTTTTAATTAAGTAGATGGCAAGCACCTATAGCCCTGCCTCTGGGGCACCAGTTTTAAAGGACACATAAAAGGGCAGTGAAGCCCTAATAATATTAATGAACTGCTATGGGTTTTAGAGGGGTGCTGTATTTGCAAGACAGTGGCATATAAACTAGTCACATATGGGAGAGATTAATAAATGAGTTTAAAAGAGAAATGCTGGGGTTATATAACTGTATGGAAGTTATGTAAGAATAAGGTTTATTCTGGCTGTACCAGGACAGTTATATTGGGACTGCAATAAAATGTGTGTTTGGGACTATGCAGCAGTCACTATTTGCAGCAAAATAACCAGTTGAGAGCCTGGACCTTTGACCAGAGACTTAAGGGAATTAATAAAGACTTGTTAGGACAAAAGGGAGGACCTTTTTTAGGCATTAAAAAGCAAGCCAATTAAGAGACTGGGACAGTTTGGGATAATTTTGACAGTCAAAGAAATTCCGGGACCTTAACCCCATATAAAAGGGGTAACTGCTGAAACAGTGGAGATTTGTCAGATCTGCCTGGGAGTTCAGAGTGTGAGCCTCTGAGGAGCCAGACATCTATCAGAGGTTAGGCCTGGTGGGCGTAGGCTTTTCTTGATGGTTCAATCCATGGGGTCCAAGGTGCATCAGTTGGTGCAAGCTGCAGCATGCAACAAGTGGGGATTCATGCAGTAAAAGGCAGTATTACGGATCAGCCTACAAGCTACTAGAAGGACCAGAGAGGAACCAGCAGCACCTTTACATATAATGTAACACAGACAGACCATCTTAGGGTAGCTGGTTCATTCCACTGAGGTGTTACTCAGATGAGGCACACTGATGAGTCCTAGTAGGACGAAACATGCATATATGACTTCTGTTGGCACCCTTTGCAGACTGTATGAGAGGCCTTTTGGCACCATGCATTTTTGCTTAAAGTTGAGCCAGCATACTATTCTGTGGTGATTTGCATATACAGCCCATGATGCTCTGCATTATGGAGGTATGTGTGATTTTGTATTTCTTGTAGTCCTTACATATAGATGTGTAAAAGTTGCAGAAGTGTTTGTATGGCCAGCCAGTTCAAGATATCCAGTTTGCAGTTTTTACTCATTGACGCTGCTAAGCCACTCGGCCTTGGGCCATGTGAAATCGGTCTCAGTCATTTGCTCCTGTATCACGAGACCAGCTACTGTATGACTACCATGAGGGAATCCTCCACATTGCTTCAAGAAACATTTCCACAGGTCTTATTTCATTGGCTTATCTCCAGTGTCTGGGTACAGTGAGTAGAAATTGGGGTAGCTCTGAGATAAGATTTAATAATTATTGTGGTACCACCTAATCTCCATTTCGCTGCTAGTTTAATGGATCAAGAGACTGGCCCATCCGGCCACTGGACACAAATAAAATTGCATGCCAAATCATCATGTCTTCCTTCATCAAGGATCCCAACAATAGCTACAAACCCAGGCACCATTTAGGCTAGCTTGTTTTTCATCTGGGTACCTAGTATATTTGTAGAACTGCAAACTGGAACTAAATGCATGCCAGCATCCTGACTCAACCAGTAAAGATAAAATCATTTAACCAGATTTGTCCCTTCCTTGGTATTCTCCCCCTAAATAAATCTGATTGGTGTTGCAGTGTTATATTGCCTCATGCAAGTTTACTGGTGGTCTGTTAATGTGCTTCGGAATATTCCTGAAGATTCATGCCTGATAACCATTGTTTACATGGCCTCCAGGAGGTAACACTGAAGCCCAGATCACAGTAAGTGGAAAACCTATGAGCATATCATTAATGTCTGTTGACAAATGTATTGTGAATGTTGTGAGAGATTACTGTTTGTTCCAAGGTATAGGGCCACTAGGTGGGGTAGTCAGTAGTTATAGCTTCACAGAGGACTACAACAAATTTAATAAATACCCTCTGAAACCTTACTCTGAGTGGAGCTACCAAAACACTGTGCTTACCTTGGGTGAGCCAACTCTGGTACTAGCTAGTTACAAACCCAGGCCCCTCAACCTGTGGATAGTAATACAGGCAGGGGTTGTAATCCTAGAAGTAGTGCTACAAGCCTGTTTAACAAGGAGCATAAAGTTTAATATACAGAGTTGCACTGGTACTGGAAGAGTGGTCCTGTTGGGAGGGGGACTGGGATGTAGGTTTTCCTACTCTTAGCAGGGTGCTTAGCTTTAGGGCTGGTCACTAGGCAGGAATGTCTAGAGGCGAGGCAAATTTTATTTTTCAGGTGCACAGTACCAGAGGCTCTGGGCGCTGCACAACAGCAACAAATCTATCTTAAATCGACAAAGGAACATAGCACATTTTCAGTCTATGAATTACCACTTTCATAAATTAAAATCAGTAAAACCAGAAGAGGGTAAAGGGGGAGAGGGCCATCTTGTGGATGGTATGGCTCACTCCAGGGCTCTAAGTTAAGTTTTGCAGCCACTAGCCAACATGTCTAGTGACTGGGAAAACGTACTAGTCCCACAGACTCTTCCACTAGCCCAGCTGAAGTACTGTACTTTTTGGTTACATTTTCCAATATCAACCTAATTAAAGGAAAATCCTAATGGCCTAACACAAAATCTACCAGAATTTGATTAGTTGGCCTGTACAAGTTTCAACTGCTGCATTCTCTGTGATGGGTTGCCAGCACTTAAACAACTTATTTTTAAAATGTAATGACTGAGGTTTGGTCAGTTCTGGGGCTGCCAGTGATTGGATGTCAGTGCTGTGACTGTCAGGGAAATTGCTGTAAGGGGACAGGTAAGTACTACGACTGCTGAGGGAGGTTCAGAGGGAGTGTTGTGTTAATGGTGGGGGTCAGTACTGTGATTGTTGTAGTTGGAGGTGTCAGTGCTTTAACAGTTGTGGGAGAGAAGCCAGTGCAATTATTGTCAAGGGGTGGGTGGTCAGTGCCATGACTATCAGATGGGAGGCAGGACTGCAACTTTTGGCAGTGGGGGGGGGATGTTGTGACTGTGGAGATGGGGATTACTGCTGTATCTGTCTGTAGAGGGTATTAGCCCTGTGACTGTCGTGGACATGGGAGATAGTGCTTTGACTGTCATGGTGGGTAGTGCTGTGACTTTTGGGGTTAGGGGTAAGTGCTGTCACTGTTGGGGGATGAGGATCAGCACTGTGACTGTCAGGTAGGTGGCCACTGTGACTGATGGTGAAAGGTGTTAGTTCTGTAACTATTGAAGGGTGGTACAGTTCTGTGACTGTCAGGGGAGTTGGGGTGGCAGTCCGGTGACCATTGTGGGTGAGGAGGCAGTGCTGTGGCTGTTGTGGATGGGGGTCAGTGTGGTGACTGTTAGGAGTAGTAGGTCAGTGCTGTCTTTGTCAGGGGATGAGAATTAGTGCTGTGACTGATGGTAGGGGGTCAGTTCTGTGACTTTTGGGGTGAGGTGGCTGTGGTGTGACTGTTGGGGTTGATGATCAGTGCTGTAAGATGGGGGTAGGCCGTAGTACCGTGACTGGTGATGTTACTGTGGGGAATGGGGATTTGTGCTGTGGGTGTATAGTCATTGCTGTGACTGCCAGGTTAGGGGGTTGGGTAGAAGAGCAGTTCTGTGACTATTGGGAATACTGAGAAAGTGTTGTAACTCTCAGGGGTGTGGATCAGTGCTGTGACTGCCAGAGGTGGGTAGTCATTGTTAAGATTGTCAGTGGAGGGTGTTAGTTCTGTGACTGTCAGTGGGGTGATACAGCTCTGTGATGGGGGGTTCAATCCCATGCTTGTGGGGGAGGGGGTGATACAGTCCTGTTACTGTTTTGGAGGTATGGTCCTGTGACTGTGGGGGAAAAGTCCTGTGACTGGGGGAACAGTCCAATGATAATGTATGTGTCGGGGGTCCAATCCATTGACTGTTGGGGGGGTGGTTATTGTTGTGACTGATGGTGGATGATGTCAGTACTGTAACTGTTAGAGCAGTGGTACAGTCCATTGATTGTCAGTAGGAGGGCCTGTTATGTTACTGTCAGGGATAGGGTGTCATGTATGTGACTATCAAGATAAGGGTCATTCCTCTGACTTTTGGGAGGTCTGCTTCTGTGCAATTCTACAAGTTTGAGGGACAGTCAGCATTTGCAGGAAGTTGTACATGTGGCAGGAAGGTTGCATAAGGCACCAAACTAAGTGACTGCTCATGGGGAATATTGTGGTCCTGACTGTATGGGGTGGTCATCAATGCTGTGATGCAGTGTTGAGACTGGTGGGGGGGATTACTGCTGTGATTGTCTGTAGGAAGTGTCATCCATGTGACTGTCGGAGATATGGGTATAGTGATGTCATGGTGATGGGGTATAATGCTGTGATTGTTGGGAATGGGGATCAGTTCTATGACTGTCAGGCGTGGGTGCCCAGCGCTGTGACCTACAGTGAAGGGTGTCAGTCCTATGACTGTCTGAGGGGGTACAGTCCTGCAACTGTCAGGGGTGGGATGGTCAGTCCTGTGACAGTCAGGGGTCAGTGCTGTGGCTACTGTGTAAATAGTGCAGAGTGCTTCATCTCACAGGGAGGAACAGGGTGCAGGAAAACACTATTTTTAAGCGAAAAAGATGTTTCAGGACTAGAGGGCATGGGATGAAGTTGGAGGGAGGACGATTCAGAGGAAACATGAGAAAGAATTTCTTCACTGAACGGGTGGTGGACAAGTGGAACACCCTGCCAGAGGAAGTGGTGGGGGCTGAAACAATCACGGGATTTAAGAATGCATGGGATAGACATAAAGGAATTCTAGAGGTCAGGGGTAAGGGGAAATAGACTTCTAGGAAAACAAACTGAACTTACAAGCTCAAATGGGCAGACTAGGTGGGCCATAGGCCCTTATCTGCCGACACTGTCTATGTATCTATGTATCTATGCTGCACAAGTAAAGGAAAAGGCGGTGCATAAGCAAAGCAGCCAGATTGTAATAACAAAAGAAAAAAATGATCAGCACTCCTAGATTCAGTGTTACATGCAAAGTGCAAGATTTATTTTCCAGCAACATGTCTGGCATGCACTCACTTGGGCCAGCACCAACATGCAAGTTAAGGTGAAAACACAGGAACAGCTTTTCCAATGATAACAGACATTTTGTTATTCTATTTTTGACACTCATGTTAATTACTGATGTTAGCATAATACTTAAATTAGGCTTATCTCTATCTTTTACTTCATTTAATTTAATGAATGCCTTTACAGCTATATATTTTTACCTCTTACACTGTACTGTACTGTATTCATTTCATCTCTCTCCTCTGTTGTTCCCACTACTGTATTTACTCCTTAACATTCTTCTCTTTACTTTCACAGGTCTCACAGGATGTGCATTCCTTTCCCATCAGATAAGTATTACAATATATAACCTGTCATCCTTCCTTGTAACTCTCTAAGAACTGAGGATCCTTTGTAACCCCTTTCCCCTATTTTATTCTACAGGTTTAAGAAATGCCATCCCTTTATGACTTCTATCTCTGGCTTTGTAGTACCCTGGTAAGAGACCCTGTACATTATTACCTATAAAAGATAAGTGTACTGTAACAGCGCATCTGCACCCATTATGGGAGGGTTGTGTATACTGTATGTGTTAAGGTCATACATACTGCTGCATTTTCCCTCCTCCATAAAACTTTTCACTTTGCCAGTTGACTCGGACAGGCTTTCAGCCCTATCCCTACATCCCCTGTCCATCACTCCTCCATCCCAAACCACAGAGCCCAAAGTTCCCATGGATTGCCTCCCTCTCCCATATTAGCATGGCCAGAAAAGGGAGAGTCATCCTTATCCCCACCCAGTCACTTACATCCACAAGTGAGCCAGTCATCCAGGTGGTCATTTGGGACACAGTTAGCTGGGTAGGACTTTATGGAGCCTGCACTAGCCATTTTTGCATTTTTCCCTTTCTTGAGTTCCTGCCATCACCTGGGGGAAGCCAAAGGTCAAGTCAGCATGCCTTTCTGTGAAGGGACAGGACAGCTAAATGATGAATGTTCAATCTGCTTTCCAACCCATGGCAATCTGGCTTATTCCTGAACTTTGGTCACTGATGTGGTGAACAATAAAGCACCTAGCACCACATCCTACCATACCACTGGACCTGACAGGCCTTATACTGCAGCAATATAATTGTTTGTTACTAGTGGGACAGGTGATTGGACAACAGTGGTGCCACTGCACACCAGGAGATGATTTTTTTTTATTAATAGGCCCAGCAGTAAGAGGGTGGGTTATACTTGTGGACACCAGAGAATGTGTTCATTTTAACATGGCCAGCAATCACTGTTACTGGCTGCCAGTTTTAAACAAAATATTGAGCTGCTTGAGATAGATATATATATATATATATATATATATATTCCCTTGTGGATTGCTCCTAACCCCTATAAAATGTATGTATTTACTTGATGAATTTTGTTGACCAGGTAGGACTGCTGAAACTAGAAGTCCCTTTTTCAGGGGTGACCAGGGTTGGGTACAGATGGTAACCAACTGCAACTGAACCCAGTGAAGCTGTTGGTCTTTTTTTTACTGAATGGGGAAAACTGTCCAGGACACCAGGGAAATTCCCCTACTGACTGCCTTGTTGCCGTCAGTAGGATTCCCGATGACGTCACGCTGCATGATGGCAGTGTTTTTGCAACAGTGTTCGGGAATGGAGGTCAGTGAAAGCTCGGTTTCTGAAATTAGTTCTTGCAATGCTCCAAATGACTTACCCAGTTTGCCCGCGAATGTTCCCTCACTGGAAACAGCACCGGAGGAGACATTGAGTGTTCCGGAGTTGGCTGGGAATATTCCAGCGTTCGGGAGTTTGCTTGGCGAGGAAGCATTAGATTCTGCAGTTCCTGATCCCAATTCGGCATCTTTTTCGGCAGTACCCGGAAATACGTTAGAAACAAGCGCCTCAATGGAACAATCTTCCCGGGGAGATGAAGCAACAGGGACTGTTACTATGAACGGACTCAGAATGTCGCAGACTGTGCGACGACAGTTTGGACTACACGAAGAGGCTCAACAGGATTTTTCTCTGGACTGGTCAGAGGACACACGCTAACGGGAGCAGGCTGGCTAAAAACTGAATCAGGGGCATTGGATTCCGGACCTCTTGGACTGCCTTCACATCAACTTCACAATCTTCTATGCATGCCACCGATTCTGAGATACTGGGCCCAGGTATTCTCCAGTGCACTCAAATATTGCATCTGAAAGAGCTGTAATTACTGAGGGTGGGGAGACATTTATGGCTTCATGAGCCAAATACCTCCTGATTAATTCTACTGAGTCTCATGGTGATAACATTGAAATGGTATTGCAGGAGGGGGGTAAGGGTTCCCAATCAAAACCTCCTATGTCAGAGCTGTTTAAAAATAAATTAGAGCAGGCCCCTCGACGTAATGCTGTTCGGATACGATATAAAGGAGGTCTTCCAGAGCATCCGGACAGGTATTACGTTTTTAAACAGCTTTTGAAAAGTTCTATGGGTTTTTCCTCTTCTGATATTTATGCCTTAATACATATTTCAGGTGAGGATTCGTTTGACGTCAGTTTTCAGACTAATCTCCACTTGGAAAAATTCTGGGATAAATATGCCATTTACAAAACTACGCCTATATGGGTTCCTTTTTCGCTGTCCCACTTACTAGGCCACAAATCCGTTACATTACTATCATGTTTCGTAATGAAGGAGTCAATGTAAGTGATATTTATCACTGGTTACAGTCCAATGTGACATTCTGAGTCCCCTGAGGCCTTGCTAGATTCTGAAGGAATTTGGACTGGGGCTGGAAATTTAAAGTGAAACTTTTCTAGTCAATTCTGAAATTGTGCATCTCCCTAATAGTTTCTTTTTGGGTAAGGACAGGGGAGTCTGTTTTTATGGCGGTCAACCCAGAGCTTGCTACAAGTGCGGAGCCAAAACCCATATTAGTAGTGTCTGCGATGTATTAAAATGCCCCTTATGTGGAGGTTTTGGTTACTCTCTGGATATGTGCACCAACATCTTTCAGTGCAACCTCTGCGATGAGAAGGGTCATGCCTTCCATCAGTGCCCTTGGGCACGCAGAAATTGTACTGAGGGATGGGATCAGGATGATTTGCTGAAAAAAGCACATGCAAAAAAACAAGGCCCTCCTGATAATACTGCTCCTATGCCCCCAGCCCCTCAGGTTGCAAATCATTCAGTTACTCCCAAGACAGCAGGAACCAGCATAAAGGATCCCCAAGCTTTTGCAGAAAAACATATTAACCCCAAGCCCCTTGCCTCCAGTTCACAGACTCCCGGTCCTTCCATGCTTCCCTTGAGACAGTCAAAAGCAGACGCCTTACCAGAGCTTCTGTAAAACAGCCTCCTGTAATCCCATTACCTACAGAAAATTTTTTTTCCCCCCTACAAGATGAAGCTAGGGAGTCAGATCTAGAATCTGATACTTCTCATGTGTCAGAACTCATTACTGAAGATGAGGATAGCAAAGCAACAGAATTAGCAAAAGAAAAGAAAGGAAAAAAAGGAAAAAAAAGGAAAGTTAGCCAAAAACATAGCTCTTGATACTAGATACCTTATGATTCCATGACTACCTTAAAGCTAGCATCATACAATACTGTAGTATAAAAACATTTCAAAGACAACTGCCCATATTGATGTACCTGGGTCTTTGAAACTTGACATAATTCTTTACAAGAGACTAGGGTGCTCTTTTTGGAAACTAAACAACTGCAAAGAAAATGGATTTGGGGACCTTCCTTTTGGACCTTTGGACCAGATGTTGCAGATGGTCTTGGGGTATTATTTGGGAACATGTTTTTTAAAATATCCAAAGTGATAGATGTTAGACCTGGTAGGTTGTTAATTTTAGATTTTTCCTTTGGGGAATATTCCTTCCGTCTGATTAATTTATATGCGCCTCAGACGAAGTTTACTCGGATAGAGGTCTTTGAAGATGTTAAACCTTTTTTGTTAACTAGAAAGCATATAATATGGGGTGGAGATTTTAATTGCTCCCTAGATATAAATTTAGGTAAACATCTTGGAAAAAAGATATATTGTGATGCTAACTTTCTTAATAAACTTATTAAAGACTCTGGTCTCCAAGATGTCTTTAGAAGTCTTCACCCGCAAGGTGGAGCAACTTATTTCAGGCATACTTTTTCAACTCGTATCGATATGGTTTTATCTCCGATATCTCTTCCCAGTATCTTGCTCAGTTAAACCTACTGAATTTTCTGATCATTTATCTTAATTTGTAACCTCTCACTGACATATATTCCCCTATTTTTTCTTCTATAACTTGCGTTAAACATCTCCTTTTTACGAGATGCAATCTTTTTCTAAACTAGAAGATTTTTTCGCCAAATTCTCTACTATGGATTTATTTGACCTTTCACATGATTGGTGGATACAACTGAAGAGTGAAATTAAATCTTTGTTCACTAAGTGGGTAAAATTACATGAATTCAGATTACCTACAATATCTGTTATACAGGAATCAGTTGTACAAATTAATGTCCCTACCACCTAAGGATCATTTCCTGGTCCATTCCCAAATTATACAAATAAAGAAATTAATGAAAGCTTTTCAATACAATAGAGCAAAATCTCTAGATTTAGAATTTAAATATGGAATCAAACAAAGTCCTATGTCTGATCCTTTTCAGGCCTGTAAAACTCGTCTAACAAATACCCTAATGACAGGACTTGTTAATTCACAGGAAGAATTAATTACCACTGATATAGGTATGTTGTCTGTTATTCAGCAACATATACAAGAATATTTTTCGTCTCTAACATTGTTGCCTACTGAGGCATTTCCGCTTCAAAATTTCATGCTCTACCTTTTGCTTCCAGCTGATCTTTACAATCCCTAGTAAACTCTATTTCTTCCCATGAAGTTGCAGAGGTTATTAAAAGTTAAAACTGGAATTGCTCCAGGTCTGGATGGCATCCCTAATGAGTTCTATAAAACCTGTTCAAAATACATGGAATTCTTTCTGCCTCCCGTTTTTAATTCTGTTTTGAATTCAATTTCTGCTTGTAAAGATTTCTCCATTTCTCTTATGACCTTTTTACACAAAAAGGGTGATAAAAGCTCAGTATCTAATTGGAGACCAATTAGTTTATTAAATACCAATTACAAGATTTTAACCAAAATTTTACATAATCGTTTACTAAAGGCTGCAGAAATTCTGATTCATCCAGCACAAACCTGTTCTATACCAACTAGAACTATCCAACATAACCTTTTTTTAATAAGAGATCTTTTTTCCACTTCAGCACATAATTCTTCAGATTCCGGGTTGATAGTAGTTTTGATCAAGCTAAAGCTTTGATCACGGTTTGTCATTCCTATTTGTACTTTCTTTTGGTTCATTATGGTATTCCAGAAATGTTTGTCAATTGGATAACCAAACTATATAGCCAGGCAGTTACCATACCAATAGTAAATGGTTTAATGGGGACTGCAATTAAAATTAGTAGGGGTGTTCGGCAAGGTTGTCCTCTAAGCCCTCTTTTATATACTTTTATTTTGGATCCGGTCATTAGAAGTGTCATTTCTGATCATCAGATTATAGGGCTTTCACCCTATCCCTTATTGGAAAGAGTGAAAGTTACAGCATTTGCAGATGATGTCACTTTATTATTGGCAAATGCTTCATCACTACAGCGAGCATTAGAGATTTTTGCTTTTTTTGGGAGTTTTTCAGGGGTATCCCTAAATATGGAGAAAAGTTTTATTTTACCTTTACAACACACTCCCTTACTTGTTTCAAAATATTTTGATATACCTATATCGCGCATTCCTCAAAAAATATTAGGGGTATGGTTTGGAGCTGAAGATATGGCCCTCTATAATTGGGAACATCAGTTGGACATAGGTGAATTGAAAGTGAACCTTTGAAAAGTTGGACTTTAGTAAACTAAAAGGGTAGCTATTATTAAACAATTTCTGTTGCCCCTGTTCACATACATAAGTCATATTTTTCCTCCCCACATCTGTGGAAATTAGGCTATACAGCATCTTTTTCAGATGCTTTGGGGAAACAGACTTAACCCAGTCAAGAGGGACTACATATACCTTCCAAAGAAAGATGGTGGTCTGAGAATGATTAATCCCGTCATCTTTTTCCACTCTACTTTTTTATTTTCTTCTTTTTCATTCATTTGGACACAACCTTCATTACCATGGCAGTTTTGGGTCCAATCGGTCTGATAAATATTTTTTAAATGGTCATTATTCCTCCAAAATTATTGCTTCAGATTCTTTACCTACCTATGGACTTCCCACCTTTAAAAATTGTATCAATGGAAGATACCATTGCAAAATTACTTTCTCTTTCTAGAAAATCTTTTATACATATATTGTTTATGATGTCCAGAAAATTACGCTTTTATTTCCTCATTGTACTCCCACAAAAATGATTTTTGCCTTGCATAAATTGACCGATTACAGAATTCCAATTAAAACCTGGGATATTATTTGGATTTCAGCTCACGGGAGATTAGGTGTAAGAGGGAATATGAAATACAAGCCTCTAGATGAAAGATATTGTTTGAGACCACAATGCATTAACGTTGAAGAAAACCAACAGCATTTTTTTATAGATTGTGCAGACAGTAAAGCTTTTTGGTCTCAAGCAGCAATTTATTGGAAGATGCCACATTTAAATTTAATAACTTATAATACTCTCATTTTGGGTGAATATACAGGGATTTGGAAGAATTATCATAAAAGTACTTTAAATGTTTTCTTTGCCTTATTACAGTTTTTTATGGCAAGTCTGTTACAAATTTGTTCTACAACAGCAACAGATATCTCACTGGGTAATAATTGAATCTGTTCATAATGATTTACTTGCTCTTCATGTGACAGATAGGAAGTTTTCTTCTAATGAAAAAATGATGACCTTGTGGAAACATTTTCCTATTTTTTGAAGATTTATTTTTTGTTGTGATTGTATGTAAAAAACTAAAAAATTGCTTTTTGTTCTTCCTCTGTATAACTATTTTTTAAATATTATATTCTAACTTATAATTTGCCCTTCTTCTTGTGATGTTATGTTTTTTCTCAATAAAAACTTCCCCTATTCTTTTCAAGGAGTGTCATAGGATCTGTAACGCCCACCTCAACAACCATCAGACCATGCAGAACAGACCTCAGTTCAACACCTCATCTAAAAGATGGCATCTCAGGAGTGAAGCAACCCCCTCATGCTGCACTGCAGGGCATGTATTGAGATTTAACCCAAGTGCCTGATGTGGGTATAAAACCTATAACCTTCTGATCTTCTAGCCTCAGAGGTGAATGTGCAACCTGCTGAGCCACTGACACTGAAAATAGCATTATGCTGGCTGCCTTATTGGCTCTGACTAGAATTTGTTTTTTGTAGGCTAGTCCTCTCCCCAATTTTGCATGTTCTCTTCCTTCTTCCTATTATACCTCTTCCTTATTTGTGCCCCCCAATCCCCACAGAATCACAAAACTGTTGCACTCTAGGCCAGATAAAGATAGATACCATTTATCTGCCAGCCTGTCCATTAGCCCATTGCAGAGGTCACTGTGGGACCAGTGCATAACACCTTCCCTCTCCTACAATGCATTGCTTATGGGCAACTACTGTGGTCTGGCCAGCCTCTTGACCGATGACCAGAACCCATATCTTAACATGAGTTTCTTCATGCACACCCCCTTCCAAGCATATCATTTGAGTGAATACGTTTGAGGTATGAGCCCAAGACCTGTTATGGGATCAAGGCCCAGCAGTAGAATTTAACAAATGACAGCCAGCAGAATGCTGGTAGATTATGTATGGGTACAGCACAATTTTCCATTAACTAGCCCTGTTACACACATAATATACATATCTATATTTCTTACACATTTACATAAACCACACAATTTGTGAGTAATTTGATTAAATAATTCATGTTATTGTGGGATGCATATTTATTGTTACTAGACCTGTTATTTCCACTAACAGCCTGGCAATAGAACACAGTAATGAATGTACCAGACTGATGGTTCACAAAGAAAAGAAAGACAGTTCTAAGTTAAAACAAGCTAACACACCTATCAAACATGAGAAACTGTACAATATACATATAATACATAATGTGTTGCAGTGGCATAACCTATTTATCTCCACACATCAGTGAAAAGACTTTCATATCTAACTCATGGCTCTGCCTATTGTGAGTTGTTGGTCTTTACTCTCACTAGTGAAGATAAATGATTTATTCCACTGCTGCCCATTACATACAGTATATGCACACACACACAACACACACACACACACATGCACACACACAAACAAACACGTACACTCACACACATGCACACACTCTCTAGCTCTCTGTTACTCCATATTTTTACTTCTCCAGCATCTCCCCTTCCTCTTAAGTCCTTGCAGCTTCACCTATGTTTACTCAGGTGGAACTGTGGCAGCGGCTGCCTGCCACTTTTCCCAGTAGAAGGAGGGTATCCTCTTGGATGCTTAATCCTAATTCCCCTGGCTGGCCCCCACAATGCTGGCTTATTTCTGAACACATGTTGCTGGGATCATGAGCAGTAGCCAGACTGCTGCACCAATGGGCTTGCTTCCCTTCAAACTTTCTAACAGTGACCCAATTTTCAAATGCTCCCAATAAACACACACACAAGCCATTCAAGTGCCTCAGTTACTGCAACTAACAAACCATTACCTCTCAAAAGTGACATAACAGACATGCCGCCCAGCTGACAACCACCTGCATGGTCTTTTGCATTTTCCATAATAACTGATCACTATAAGCCAGCAACCTGAGTTTGTGAACACTCCTAGTATGTCAGAGATGGCAATGGGAGCTTGATGGAGCATCCCTTTGGATGCTTTCATTCTGTGATGGATAGGAACTTTGTCTGATACCAGTGCATGCATACACACACAGTGTGTGTACATGATGCAGCTCTAGGCAATCTTTATCCCTTAAGGACTGGACAAAAAGTGGATAATGCCCTGATTGCAGCAGGATGAAGCTGGTGCCTCTCATAGGACACCAGAGCAGATCATGCAGTGCTGTCTCTCAGCACCCTTCCACAGATCCTCTACTTCTTAACCTCTCTCACAAGCACTGCTCCCATCCCAGGTACCAGAAGCCAACAGACATTCCCCCAGGCCCCTCGACAGCCCTGCTCCCTCCAAACTGCTGCCTCATGAGCACAAGCATATCTTTGTGTGCCCTCCCATTTGATAAATGAAAAAAAAAGCTCAGCCCCTTCTCATAACACAGTCAAATCAGATATCCATGCCCCTGCACATCCAACACATCAATAAACATAACATGATGCAGTCAGTTGCTGATGAAACACAGGTCATAATAAGCATGCACCATCATGAAAATGACAAGCCTGACTCATATTTAAATATTGTTTTGTGCACTCAGTACTTCATCAGGCATACAGGCTTGCTGTTTCTGTGCAAGTCATCCATTTCTCTGCCAGACAAAACAAGAAGTAAATACTTTCTAGTTCTGTGCTTTGTCTGCCCTGATCCTTCCTCATTCCGCATACCAGCTATGCATAGAACTTGGGGTGCTCTCCTCTCACAAGATAGTGGAGGACAGCATCAGCTGATAGACGTAAATCTGACCTCTAGCCAATGGACTTGGTTTTCAGTCCTGTGCATGACCTGAAGTTACACCATGGACATCACTGTTATACACAAAGTGGCCATCTCATTCCCTCTGGTAGCAGCAGTAGGTGGCAGCAGAAAACATCCTCTTTCCATCCTATATCAACTGGATGTGGTAGCAAATCACTCACATTTCTTACAGGAGATATCTGTGGACATTTTCAGTTTGGATGCATATATTTAGCCAGTCAATCAACTTTGGGCTTGTTTAAGTATTTCTAGGGATATTTTATTACCTGCTTATCATGTATGGATACATAATTTGGTGTTGATACAGTATGTTACATGTTTTCCATAAAAAAATGGTTTATGTTGTTTTATTTGCATGTGTTTATGGTACATTGCATATGACTTTCTTTTTGCTTATTAAGGCCCATGATGCATTATTAAGAGTGCAGCGGGCAGAAGTGGAGGAACTCTGAGACAGCTGCTGTGAAGGGAATGGAGTACTGCGTAAAGGAGCATGGTGTTATGACGGACTGAAGAGTAGCATGATAGAGACTGCTGCAGCTTTTTGGCCTCAGGTAAAATATTTATTTTATTGTGATGAGCTAATGCTATGTTTGGGATGTGAGTCAGCAAGAGAAAATCAAGAGGGCACTGAGTAGTGGTGATCAGATCATGTAGGGCAATTGTATTTTTTTAGCCTGAAAGGAAAGCCCATACAGCAGGAGGTGGAATGTGAAAGAGACTATGAAGTGAGCAGGCAGATTTATTGATACATTTATTTATTCAATTCTCAGATTAATACTTTGATCTATAAGCTCGTTTACAAAGGTTTCATGTCAACGGCAAACAACACAAATACAACAAAACAATATAGACGGTGGTTACAAAATTACATTGGAAACAGAAAGCAGTGTCAGTGGCTCAGTAGATAGCACACTCACCTCTGAGGCCAGAAGATCAGAGGGCTGTGGGTTCAGTTTCCACATCTGGTGCTTGGGTTAATATCCCAGTATTGACACTGTAGTGCAGCATGAGAGGGGTGCTGCACTTCTGAGGTGCCGTCTTTCAGATGAGACGTTAAACCGAGGTCCCATCAGCCTGGCTTGGTGGTAGTTCAGGTGGATGTTAAAGATCCCATGGCACTTATCAAAAAATGAATTGGGGAATTTCCACGGTGTCCTGGCCAAATTTCCCTCATTCACTAAAAATACCACCAACAGCTTAATCTGGTTCAAGGTCAGTTGGCATTCATCTGTATCCCCCTTCCCCAGATTGTGCCTAAAAATAGGCAGGATTTGTCTAGTGTACTTAACCGGTCAACAAAAAATAAATAAATAAATGTTCAATCTTTTGTGAGTAAAATCACAAAATTCAATCACATTAAGCATTAATTACATTGCGAGGGGTGAACAAAATGGAAAGGTAGCTTACTATGGAGAGAGAAACTGATAGCAACAGAGACTGTGTGCTGAGTAGGCGAGGGAGGTATAAGAGAGAATAGGTGGAGAAAATGGGAGTAGCCATAGGAACTGGTAATTGGTTTGCTGGAAGGGGAAAATTCCATGGGGTTTTGGAGTGGAAGGATACGGTGAAGGGAGGGAGGAAGCAGATTAAGTGGTGGGGTTGGGAAACTGATGAGGAATGGAATGGAGGATGAAGGCAGAGTGGGATAGTAGAGGAGAGGGGTAAATAACAAGGCAGTTGGATAGGGGAGATTGTAAGTGCTATTATGAACAGAAAGAAGACAGGCGTGCGTGATTTAGAAGTTACAATCACACCCACTAAGTGTTGCTAGGTGGTTACAAAGTTTAGATTTGAAGGGGGCCAAGTTTAGATTCCGCCAGCAGGTCATCAAGTAGTGAGTTGAGACAAGCGGGTGTCCGATACTCAAAACACTGCTGACTCTGGGAGGTATAGTGGAACGGGACTTTTAGTGGCTGCCTGTTAGTCCCTCTGGTAATTCTAACCTTGTTGGTGGGGCGGAGGAGGCTCTGAAAACCAAGTGGTGTTACACCTAGGCGGACTTTTTTAGCCAGTAGGCAGACCTGGTATTGAATTCTACAGTGCAGATTTAACTTCCCAGACTGAGAATAGAGATCTCAGGTGTGTTTAAGGCATGGCACATCTAGAACAAGCCTACAAGCTTTGTTTAGGGCCAGCTTTATTCTTTTGAGAGCAGTGTCAGTTGCCACACTGTGGACTATGCGCCTGTAGTCAATCATGGATAAGACCTAGCTGCACATAGCAAGTTTTAATGACTCATCGGTTAGGCAGTGTTTATGCCTAAATAGTTGGCCAGTTTTGACATTTGAAGTCTTAGCTACAAGGTCAATGTGCTGTGAAAATGTGAAGGAACAGTCTAGAGTGACCCCAAGATATTTAAAACTTTGGACCACTTCTAGTGAGGCGTTTTGGTTGTTTACCATTTTTAAAAGATGGGATCTCAGCTGGTTGTGAGGAGAGGCAAACAGCATTGTCTTGGTCTTCTTATATAATTAAGCAAGAGTGCTGAATCAAGAAACCAGGCTTCAACTAAGGAGAAATTGCGTACATTCATTTTTCCAGTGCTTCTGGGTCAGTGTGGCTGGTGTAGAATATTGCATCATCAGGGTACAGTAGGACCTTATCCTGGCACACTAGAGGGAGGCAGTTTAGGAACAGGCTAAAGAAGAGGGGGCCAAAGATTGAACCTTGGGGGACCCCTGTGTTGACATTCAGACTTGGAGGGTATTAACGGTTTTTACTTGTGTTCTCCCGGACAGGTAGCTCTGGAACCACCCCACTGATTCAGATGATAACCCAGTGCAGGGTTAGTTGGTTCAGCAACAGTTCATGACTGACTCTGTGTCGAAGGCCTTGGTGAGGTCTATGTAGGTTGCTCCTACCATAAGCCCCTGATCAAGTGCAGCATGAATGTAGCCTGTGAACTCCACCAGCACTGTGGCAGAACTATGTTGTTTCCTGAAACCATGCTGTTCTGGGCATTGCAACGGGCATTTGTCGAGGTAGTCAATAAGCTGGTCATAGATAATATGCTTCAGCGCTTTTGAGAGTTTTTCAAGTTTCAAGTTTATTGCAGGAAAGACTCCACTGAGCAAGCTCATTCACAAGGAGGTCTTGAGGCACATACACATACAGTTTGCAATTACATAGACAGGAGATATAAAATGTAGAACTACAAAGAAAAAAATATAATACAAGAGGTGTACACAATAGAAGTCCTTATGCTATATACAGTATGCAGTACAGTATGCTATATATGCAGAGTGGGGGGGGGGAGTATGGAGATTGATAGTAGTTGTTGTGACTAACCCTGTCATCACTTTTAAAAACAGGGGTGACCACCACTGCTTTCCATAGCTATGAGAATTCACCAGTTATAAGAGATAGATTCATAATTCTGGTAAGGGGTGACAGTAACTCATCAAGTGTGAGAGAAATAAGCTTCTGGTCAAGGGTGACACCACTCATTCTAGTTTTTCCTAGAACTTGTAAAAGGTATTTTTTGGCTTTGGCTTGACAGATAATTTTGAAGTAGAAAGGTGGGGCAGTGCCAGTATGGGTAGTCTGCCTCTTATTTAGAGTTTTACCACCTGGGGGGTCTAGGAAATTGGGGGAAGTACACCACTTAAGTCAGTAAATGCCTTATTAAATGTGTTTGGTATGATTCTGTGGTCCTGGGTTGTGTTTTCTTCCAAGATTTAGCATGGCCGGAGGTGTCTTATTTGGTTTCCCTGTTAGGGTCCTGATTTTGGCCCAGAACTTGCGGCTGTCACCCCAGGAGTTAGCCAGCTCATTTTTGAAGAAATGGCTTTTTGCTTGATGAATAGCCCGGGTACATGTATTTCAGGTGGTTTTATAGCTCTGATTATCTTTTTGAGAGCCAGTGCTTCTAGCTTTATACCAGAGGTTATATCTTTGCTTCATAAGTTCACTGAGGAATGGAGTGAGCCAGGACTTACAAGCCCCACAAAAGTTTTGCTTACAGTAGAGGGTATATATATTGCATGCCACATTGAATGTCTTGATGAAATGGTCAAGTGCTTTATCAACGTCATTTGCAGTATGTAGGTCTGTCCAGTCTTGCTGACTGAGGTGCGCTTTAAGTGAGACAAGTTGCCTTTTCTTTAGCAATCTAAATGTGAGTGTTTTAGCTGGGGTTCTGGGGGACTAATTCGACCAGATACAGAGTATAGGGGAGTGATTGCTGATGGAGTCAGGGAGGACAGCTGAGTGGGTTATACTCTCTGGCCAGCTGGTAATCAACCAGTCTTGCAGCGTACTGGTCCCAGTATGACAATTCATTCATGTCAGAGAATCCACTAATTGGGCCATGTATATTGAGGAGATTGCATTCCTGTAGGGTGCTGCCTCAGGGGATAGCCATTTTATATTGAAATCCCCTAACACTAGTATGTCCGAGTTGTGGCGTAGGTTGGAGAGGTAGTCTATGAGTAACACTAGACTGCTCTTTTGGGGAAATGCAGACAGAGACAAGTGTTAATCCTTTACCCCAAGCACCTAGTTAGCAGTTTTATTGCCAGTACTTGTACATTACTGCTAGTGGCAAGGTGAGGTATCTCTTGACCTTGGATGGTGTCCTGGATATATATGAGACATTCATCACCTCGCTTACCAATCCTGTCTAACCTAAAAGAGGTGTGATGGGCTTTGGCGGGATGCTGAACTATTAAGGGGCTGAGCCTGCAAATAAAGGGCTGTTGGTTTCTGTCCTGAAAAAGGGACTGCTGTTGAAACCAGAGAGGGGAGTTGACTATGGAGTGTGCTTGCAAAGTAAAGATGGAAATTTGGAGAAAGGTAGTTACCCCCCACCATGACAGCAACATTTTGCAAGCGAGATCTCCCACCACGACTACAGTGCCATGCCGCTGTGGGAAACCCACTGGAACCTGGCGCTATCTGTCAGGTCTCCTGTCCCCCCATCAGCTCCAACTCAGAGTTGATAATCCTAAAGTGGGGAGGGTGTGGGGGGTGCAGCCCCTTGCATGAGGGGTTCCGCCCCCCTGAAGAAAACACAGACAGCCAGTGGGAACTGGTAGCTGACTGCAGAATGCAGTCAACCTGCCGGTTTCACTGATGGGGTGTTCTACAAATAGTTCAAATATTTTGTTGAGCACCCATTGTGGATCCAGAGAAAGGGTAGGCTAAACAATGGAGGGAGGAGGTGGACATTGCAGAACTGGAGTGGTAGCTATGTTGAAAAAATGTCATGACAGAATATGCAAACAACATAGCTGATTGCAGTAACCTACAAATAAGCATGGAGTAGGGGCTGCAATATGGAGGATGGTAAGCCTCAAAATGGAAGGGAAACAAAGCATGCATAATTAGCTGGAATGGGGGCAAATCCCTCCAAACTGGATCAGGCAGCAAGATCCTGTAAAATAGAGGAAAGCTTTATATTATGGGTGAGACTGCAAAGGGAATCAAGGGAAGTGGGAGCAAAAGCCTAATGAAGAGATATTTACTGTGTTGTGAGGGTAAGATCTGCATATGAGGGGGTTGAGAACCTGCAAAAGGGAGTGGTGAGAATCTGCAAATTGGAATGCATAGCAATGGGGGTGGCTCTAAATAGTTGTTGATAAGGTTGTGAGACTCAAAGAGCAGAAACAGTAAAGGAAGGGAGTCTGGAAAACAGAGTAATGCACTCAGTATGGGATTTTTGCAGAAATTACGACATGGATCTGTGATCTTCTCTTCATCTCCATTTGAGAGAACCAGATCTAAGATTACCCACTCGAGAGGGAGCAATCTTAGATCTGGTTCTCTCAAATGGAGATGAAGAGAGGATCACAGATGTAGAAGTGGGTAGCCATCTGGGAACTAGCGACCATCGAACAGTATGGTTCTCACAATAAACACAGCAATAGAGTCAAGCCATACAAAGACAAAGGTACTGGATTTTAGGAGGGCTGACTTTGCTAAAATGGGTGAGTGCCTAAGGAATGCACTAGCAAATGGGCAGGAAGGAGGGTAGAAGAACAATGGGGAATAATAAAACTGCCATCACAGAGGTAACAAGCCTTGTGTAAAGCAAATAAACAAAATGAAATGAAGTAAGAAACCACTATGGTTCTCAAAGGAAGTGGCAGTGAAGGTTCAAGAGAAAAGAAAGCATTCAGGAAGTACAAGGAATCACAGAAGGAACAGGACAGAGAACTGTATCAGTTAAAGCAAAGGAAGCTGGAAAGGCAGTCAGAACAGCAAAGGCCCAAACCGAGGAAAAGATAGCCAAATCAGTTAAGAAGGGGATAAAACCTTTTATATGTACATCAGGAGCGAAGGAAGACCAAGGGAGGGATAGTGAAGTTTAATAAAGGGAGGGTGGGCAGAGGGGTGACTGTGAAAAAGGCAGAGATACTAAACAAATATTTTTGCTCAGTATTTACAAAGGAAGAGGGGAGGTACCTAAAACAAACAGTAGAAACACTTGGATACAGAAGTTGATACCAGCCCATTTACAGAAGAAAGGGTTCTGAAAGAGCACTTAAAACTGAAGGTGGACAAAGAATAGATGCTGATGGATTCATCCTAGAATTCTAAAAGAACTAAGGGTAGAACTAGTGACACCACTGACTACCCTCTTTAACAAATCATGGGAGGATGGGGTGGTACCTAAGGACTGGAGGAGGGCAGATGTGATTTTCCTTCACAAAAGTTTGAGCAAGGCAGAAGCAGGAATCTACAGACCTGTTAGTTTAACCTCAGTGGTAGGGAAAATGATGGAATCACTTCTGAAGGAAAGAATTGTTGAGTATCTAGAGGCCAGAGGGGCACAGGACCCAAGGCAGCATGGATTCACAGTGGGACGGTCATGCCAGACAAATCTGATAGATTTCTTTGACTGGGTGACCAGAGTAGTTGATCAGGGAGGGGCTGTGGACATGGCCTACCTAGACTTTAGCAAGGCATTTGACACAGTCCCACACAAAAAGATTAATATACAAGTTAGCCAGCCTGGGAGTGGGTCCCAAGATGACAGCCTGGGTAAAGAATTGGCTGGAGAATAGGACACAGAGAGTAATAGTAAATGGAGTCCACTCTGAAAAAAGGGGGGTTAGTAGTGGGGCACCGCGAGGGTTCAGTATTAGGACCGGTCCTCTTCAATGTCTTTATAAGTGACATTGCAGAGGACTGAAGGAACGATGTCCCTTTGCAGATGACACAAAGATCTGCAACAGAGTTGATGCACAAGGTGGGATGGAAAGGATGAGAAGGACTTGGCAAGGTTAGAAGAATGGTCAAATGTATGGCAGCTTAGATTCAATGCTAAGAAGTGCAGGTAATGCACCTGGGAAACAAAACCCAGGGAAGAGTACACAATGGGGGTGAGATACTAACAACAACAAAATGGAAAGGGACCTGGGGGTAGTCATATCAGATGACCTAAAGGTGGGCAAGCAATGTGAGAGGGCAGCAAGGAGGGTTGGGGAATACTGGGATGCATAGGGAGAGGCATCACCAGTAGAAAACAAGAAGTATTATCCCTCTGTACAGACAGCTGGTGAGACCACATCTGGAGTACTGCATGCAGTTCTGGAGACCCAATCTCATGAAGACATAGACAGGATGGAAGCTGTCCAGAGGAGGCAACTAAAATGGTGCAGGGTCTGCACCAGAAGACATATGAAGAGAGACTTAAGGAGCTTAATATGTATAGCCTCGAGGAAAGGAGGGAGAGGGGGACATGATAGAAACTTCTGCACTCTCAAGGGAATCAACAAAGTCCAAGAGGGTAGCATCTTTCAAAAAAAGAGGTGTGCAAGAACAAGGGGGCACAATTTGAAGATAGAAGGGGGACGGCTCAGAGGTAATTTAAGGAAGTATTTTTACACAGAGAGGGTTGTGGATGCGTGGAACGGCCTTCCGGAGGAGGTTGTGGAGTCAAAAACAGTGGTGGAATTCAAGCATGCATGGGACAGTCATAAGGCAATTCTAGGGGGTGTGGGTAGGAAGAATTAGGCTGCTGGTTAACTAGGATCTGCAACTTATCCATCAAGTCGGGAAATGGGCAGACTGGGTGGGCTAAGCGGTCCTTATCTGCCATCAAATTCTATGTTTCTATGTTTCTATGTTTCTATGTCATGGGCAGCCCAGTGCTGCAGGCAGAGGGAATTACAACTGCTGAAGAGTGTAGTACTCTGCATATAATTTCCACCCTGACATGTTTAATTGCACTTATATAAGGGGTAACTAGACATTTTTGCAAGGTAAAATTTTAAAATCAACAAAAGATAAAAAGAAACAGTTGGAAATTTAAACTGTTCCTACATGGATTACATGTTGTTTTTATTTATTTTAGAAACTTTTTTTAATGTCTTTTGTTATTTTTATAAAGTTTATTCCTCGTTATGTCTTCCAGGTATTTGTTGTCCATGCTGCTTGTACTGAGGATGGGGAGTAATAAGGTTTGGTATTGCATTTGTGACTGTGATTTCTTATTTCGAATTGGAGTTACACAGTATGTTTGCCTTCCTTTTCGCTTTTGGCACTGAGGAAGAAAATTTTATGTTATGCTTCTAGACAAATGGAGTATTTTAGGTGATGCAAAATGTGCGTTATGGTTTAAAGGGGCTCTGGGTGGGACACTTCAAACATGAAATTTAGGATAATATGCAGGATTAAGAAAACTGTCATGTAATCAACCTGAACAAGATAGAAAACTGTCTTGTAGTCATCCTGCTGGAGACCCCAGCTTTCAGATTATTAATGAAAATGTTGAACAGCAGTGGCCCCATCACTAATTCCTGAAGGATGCCAAGTGACCATCTCCATTCTGAGTATTGCCCATACACCGCAACCCTCAGCTTCCTGCTCCAAGTCAATTAGTGATTTTACAGTTTATGTCTGTTGTACAGTGTATGGCACCGGTGTATTAGACCAAGAGTATATTATGTGCCACAGTGCCTAAAACTTTGCTGAAGGGAACTAGAGTGGCACAACATGGACAAGGACAAAATGGGGGTGAAGTAGGGGGAGCTGGGGTGATTCAAAGGCAGGGACATAGGAAGTAAGGGGTCAGACTGGGCCAAGAAACTGGGTCTTGGGCAGGGGAGCTGGGGTTTTGAGATCCATGGGAGCAGGGATGGCACAGGGGCAGCATTGGCAAGAAGAAACCTGTAGTGCTTCAATGGCAGGGCCAAGTGACCTGGGGTTGTCCAAGAGTGCACGTGAGCCAGGACTGCATCAGGATTAATCAGGGAGCTGTGATGGCCAAGGGAACAGGACAAGGAAGTCAGAGGCTGGGATTGCCTTGGGTCAGGGCCAAGGGAGTAAGGAGAGGGGCATTGAGGAATGGGACTGCATAGGATGGGGGGGGGCTGAAGTGGTGCAGGGGTTAGGACATTGTAACTGGGGGAAAGCTCAGCTCAGGGCTGGAGGAGTAGGGAGCTATCATGGTCCAGTGAAATGACCAAGGTAGTCTGGGGGCCAGCATAGTCTAGGGCAGCTTGGAATTTGAAGAGGGCTGTGGCTGTGCAGAGACAGGGCCCAGAAAGTCAGGGGCAGGGGTGCCAGGTGCTGGGGCAGGCAGGGAGTAGTGATAGTCCAGAGGAAGTGAAACTGAAGTCAGGTTGGTCAAGAGGGCCAGCATGGGCCAGGGCAGACCTAGGTTGTGGCAAACAGGAACTGGAGTGGTCCAAGGACAGGGCCATAGGAGCTAGAGTGGAACTGGGGGATCACAGCACAGGAGCCTAGGGGATGAAGTGGCATTATAGGTAGAGGCCAGGAAGGGTGGATCAGAATAATAGCTGAGGCCCAGGGCAATATGAGTGCTGGGGCTGGAATTCAGTTTGGGGGGGTGGGCTGATGGGGTCAGTATTTCTTATTTATTTGTCCACAGTATCTCACTTAGAAGTGTTAATTTTTCCTTTTGGATGCATTCCTCAAAGAACGCAGAGTTCACTCATAATGGAATTGACCTAAAGGCAAATTTTTCAGGTAATCACATTTGTATCAGACATGCCCATTTGCCAGTACCTGCAAGAGGATACTAGGCTGGAGCTGCAAAGATGACAAATTTTTATTAAGTGACTGAGCAGATTGTTGATAAATATGCATCTTTCTTACAAAATGGATCAATCACTTCTACAAAATTACACTCACAAATACACAATACATTATTTCATTCCTTACTGCTCTGTAATGATGCCTTGATGATGCCAGATTTGTATTCGATGAATTTGCTGAAATTTAACACTTTTGTCTTCTATTTAGCCCAGTTGAAGTTTGGGACCACACTGGAAACATTTAAACTTTTGCCTGATTAATTAAAAAAAAGAAAAAAAAAGAGGTCACGTGATGTAGGTACCGATTGTAGGCTTCTCTCTGTTGCTGCAGCCACCCGATCACTATTTACATTTATATTTACGCTTAGAGCAAAGTAAGTTGTTGGAAAAGGGGGAGAAAGGATATCTAAAAGGCTTGCCACGCTTCGAGATTTCACGTTAGCCCGAATGGAAGTTGACATGAAGAAAAACTTGCCTAAAAGAACACCGCCTACCACCCCCAAGAAAGGCCCCAAGAAGCCTAGACCTGCAAGTGCAGCTGACCCTGGGGAGGTAACTGCTAATGCAGCTGAGCAGGAGCCGTTAACCTTGGCTATGTTTCTAGCCGAATTCAGGCCCTTCAAGGAGGAGCTCACATCTTTGATGGCTGAAATTAAAGCATTATCGTCTACTTTGGATGAAGTATCACGACGAACCTAGGATTCTGAAGTCAAAGTCCACTCTTTGGAAAAAAGAATTGGTAAAATAGAGCCGGAGTTGGTAACTACGAGACAGAAGATCACCAGAATGGAAGCTAAGCTGGAGGACCTTGACGGTCGAAGTAGAAGGAACAATGCAGTCCTGATAGGATTGCCTGAAACCGAAGAGGGGCATGATGTGGTTATTTTCATCCAGAAATTTGTGGAGCGTGTTGCTGGTCCCTAACCTTTTGGGGCTAAGTATGCCATAGAGAGGGCACACAGGGCCCTTAGACCACATCCCCCATCTGGATCGCCACCGAGACCCCTGATCTTTAGGTTCCTCAATTTCCTCGAACGCCAGCATTTCTTGAAGAAAGCCAGAGAGACGCAAGATATTACCTGGGAGGGCAGAAAAGTAAGAGTGGCCCAGGATCTCCCGGCCATGGTCAGGCAGCGATGCACTGCTTTTCATCCCTATGTATCAAAGCTAATAGCAGCTGGAATTCGATTTAAGATGCTGTACCCGGCTCGTTTACAGGTCCTTATTTTGGGTGTCTGGCACAGCTTCAATGATCCAGAGGTGGCTCGCGTTGGCTTAAAGGAATTGCTGCCTGAGTTGTTCCATGAAATCTGAGTTACATCTTCTACCAATTCTGAATCCAAAAGCATCTTATGATGTTTTGGCTGGGAAATCAGCTTTAGAAATCTACCCCTTTTTATTTAGAAAGGAAAAAATCTGCTGAAGTAATGCCAGCTGGTACCCCCAGTTGCTTCCTATTTCCTCAGTAGAACGAAAGTAAGAGAAGCATGGTGGCATTATCTGAGATCAAAAGGATTTGGACTGAAGGAACAAACTGTGTAAATCTTCAAAGCAAAGGACCTATTCTGTGTTTTAATTCCCGATGTAGGAAGGGAATATAGTTTGTTTTGTTTATGCTGACTTTCAGAGGGGACCAGCAGACTAGTTGATAGTTATCTGTACTGTGTTAAAATTAGCTATATGGGGCACCCAATAGGCTTTTCTCCCGAACTTAATCTTTAAGGGACTGCAATTATATCAAACTAGTTCACAGTATAAGTAGCCCTGATTCTTAACTCTAAAATTATAGGTTACATCACAACATCCTGGCTGGGAAGGCAGCTTCAGAGCTTTGCTCCTCTCTCTTTAGAAGCAGAAGCGAGTGCTGAAGAAATGCCGGTGGGTTCCCCAAGTTAGCTTCCTGGTTTTCAGACAGAACACACCAAAACAGGCAGGATAATGCCATTAGAGATCAAAAGGCGTTGGAATGAAAGAAAAATTAGGTTAAGCTTCAAAGTAAAAAATCATATTTCCTTTTAGCTCCTGAGGTAGGAAGGGAGCATTGTTGGTATTGCTCACTGCAATCGCTAGAGGGAGTCAGCGGATTATGTTATACTTCTATATAGCAGACTGACACTACGTATATGGGGCACAAAATGGATTTAATTTGAAATTCAAATCTTAAGGGGCTGTAGGTAGATTAATCCAGTATGTATTATTTTCTTGGGGATCCTTAAACTATAAAAGGAAACGCAGCATTACAACTCAAGTTTTAGAGGGATACACTCATTCGGGATCATATTGAAGCAAGTCTATACATATTTTCTTCGGATTGCATTAGTTTTAGAACTTATTCTGAAGGATGTTTAGAATCTATCTACCTTGCCCATTACTGTCATATTTAAGTTGAGGGTTATCTAAGGGTGGCTGGGGGGAGAGAGCAAAGGTATTGGTATGCTGCAGAGCGAAACCTGTGATAGATTGGAGGGGGAGGGGTTGGTAGTTTAGTGTTGTTTTTTCAATCTGATTGGAGGGAGGGGGGTTTAAGTGGGATTTGGGAGTGGGATTCAGCACAGCTCTTGTAGGTTTCTTAGGACTGAGCAATCTGGGGAGTTTATCGCCTGTTTAAGTCATATTATAAGGAAAGAGTAATAATGGCTAATGTTATAAAAATTGCAATGTGGAATGTTAAAGGATTGAGACAGCGTGTGAAACAATAAAAGGTTCTTAAGCACCTTGCCTTGTTGTCTATAGACATTGCTTTAATAGAAGAATCACATTTATTGGACTCAGAGGCAAACTGCATGAGAAGGCAACATATTAGTTATGTATTTTCTGCAGGGGTTGCTACTAATAGGGCCGGAGTATTGATCTGACTTAATAGAAAAACTCCCTTTGTTCCTAAGCAGGTGCTTAAGGACCTGCATGGTCATTTTTTGTTTATTCACTGTATTTTATATGCCACTGAGATTCTCCTGGGAACTCTTTATGGGCCTAATGTTGATTCCACGACTTTTTTATGCAGCTAATTGAACTTCTATACCCATTTATCTCCTTACCAATTATTATTGGGAGGGATATGAATGCCGTTATGGATCCATTAATGGATTGTTCTTCTCCTCTGAGGAGAGGCCGCTCTCCTGCCCAAAGGGGCCTCCAAGACTTCATAGAACATTATACTCTGTGTGATGTTTGGAGGGTATTACACCCCTCGGAGGAGGAATTCACTTTTCTATCGCCAGTACATAAAACAGCTACACATATTGATTATATTTTTCTCTCCCAAACTCTTCTTCCAGGAGTGATAGAAGCTTCTATACAGTCGGGACCACCCTCAGACCATGCGCTGGTAACATGTCAGCTTGCCCTTTCATGTTTCCCTAAGAAATCCTCCCAGTGGAAGATCAATAATCAAATGTTAAAGGATGCCCACGTAGTTACAATTATTAGTAAACACATAGAGCATTTTATTGAAACTAACCTTCAGTCCATCTCCAGACCAGACTTAATATGGGGTGCTTTTAAAGCCTTCATTAGGGGCGTATTAATCAGTATTGCTACACAGAGGAAAAAAGAAAAAGACAGGGAACTAACTTCTCTTCTTGAACAAATCCATTCAAAGGAATCACTGCTTTCCCATAATTTTTCAGAATTAACACAGCAGGAGCTGGTTAAATTAAATGAGGAGTATTTGGAAATATTAAGGGATAAAGCTGAATTCGCTATTCTAAAAGCTAAGGCAAATAATTCAGATCAGGGAGAGAAAGCAGGTATATCGTTGGCACTCTGGATTAAACAACTGGAAGTGAATAGATATATTCTGTCAATTCGCTCTCAGGTAGATTGTCTCCTAAAAACATCTCCGGAGGATATAGTCCTGGAATTCCAGCGGTACTTTATAAATCTATACAACCCTAAGGTAAATCCAGTATCTGAAGATTGCTTGGACAGTTACTTAGGGGCATCCGGTTTATCCTCGCTTTCTGAGCTTCAACAGGAATGGTTAATGTCCCCAATATCATCTGAAGAAATTTTCAGGGTCATTAAAAATTTACCCTCAGACAAATCAACTGGCCCGGATGGTTTCTCGGCTAACATTTATAAAGTTTTTCAAGAACAGTTATTACCTTTGTTACTTCCTTTATTTCAGTATATTTTATCAGGTGCTCCTGTGGATTCTACTTTATGGGAGGCTTTGATAATTCTAATATTGAAACTGGGAAAGAATCCAGAGTTACCCATTAGATATCGCCCAATATCCCTGATGAATCAGGACATCAAGATATTAGCTAAAATGTTAGCGGATCGTGTGGCATTAGTGCTGCCAGATCTTATTGGTCCTGAACAAGTGGGATTCATGAAAGGGCGCTTTTCAATGGACCACCTCCGAACCCTGTAGCATGTCCTTTCGGCATCCAGGGATGCTTCATTTCCAGCTGTTTTGGTTTCTCTGGATGCTGAGAAGGCGTTCGACAGGGTAGACTGTAACTTTTTATTTAGGGCCCTTAACGCTTATAGATTCCCTGTGCTTTTTCAAAATTGGGTTAAAGCTCTTTATAACACCCCTTCGGCTTGAGTATTGGCTAACGGAGTCATATCAGAAAGATTTATGCTGCACTCAGGAACCAGACAAGGTTGCCCACTATTCCCTTTACTTTTTAATTTATATTTAGAGCCCCTTATTTGCCGATTAAAATTCTCACCGTTGATTCAAGGAATTACTATTCAGGGATATGAGGTGAAAGTATCAGCCTATGCTGATGACCTATTATTACAATTACCATACCCAGATAAGTCAATACCTGCCAAGTTGTCTATTATAGAAGAATTTGCCAATTTTTTGAATGACAAATTAAATATTGAAAAGTCTCTTGTTTTTCCGCTTAACTATAAAGTGATTAAATCAAGCATTGCAGAGACAGATATGTCCTGGGAATCGAACTCTTTAAGATACTTGGGCATTCAAGTCACCAGGAACCCAGCCTCACTTCAAAAGCTGAACTTGGATGCCCTAGTAAATATTGTAGGTGCAGATTTAGACAGGTGGGCCAAATTATCTATTTCCCTTTGTGGTCGTATGAATTTAATTAAATTGAATGTTTTTCCTAGGATTTTTTACCCTTTGTATTTGTTTAATAACTGGATGTCTATTACCTGGTTCTGTAAAATCAATGGCCTGATAACAAAATTTATTTGGGCTAATAGACAACCAAGGACTGCATTTTACAAGTTGGCGGCTCCCAAGGACAAAGGGGGTCTCCGTCTTCCGCACTTGATCTTTTATTACTGGGCGAGTCACATGGTCAAATACATGAGATGAGTAGAACAGACGGGAGAAATTAATTCTGCTGTTTTTGTACCTATCTGGCTCAAAATTGAGCTATCTCTAATTAAAGAGAGTGGTCTCTCGCCAGCGTCGCTGCTTCATATCAGGCCGGGTGCCCTCCCCGTACTTTTGAAGTCAACTCCCATTGCGACATCGGTCAGAGTGCACTCCCAGATAAGCCTATTTATGAAATATAATCATACCTTGGATTTAGCTCAACCTATTGGGGGTAACTCCAATTTAAAAATAGATAATAAGCCAATCTCGCCTAAGTGGCTTCCTCAATTGGAAGATGCTAAGCTTTCTCAGTTTGTTATCCTTGACAATTCTTGGCTCTCAATTACTGAAATACTAAATAATTTCGACATTCCTAGTAAACTTATCTTTAAAGTTTTTCAGTTAAAACATTTAATAATGAAGGTGTTTGGGCCAAATCCACCCCAAAGAAGTATGAGATCTCTCTCTTGGATGAACTCTCGCTTACGTCTGACAGGCCTCTTTCTGTGTCCAATATGTATAAAATTTTATACAGTTATAAATATCTGACTATCTTTGCACCAAAGAGGTATTGGGCTTAATGTTTCCCTGATCTGGAGATGGATTGGACAGCATCGTGGTCGAATTGTCATAAATACATTACTCAGGATAGATTACGACTTACTCAGTTTCACATTCTGCATAATATATATTATACTTCCCAAAAATTATATAAATATGGTCTTATTGATTCACCCATTTGCTCTCATTGTAAGTAGGCAGAGGGCTTACTCTATCACATATTTTGGGCATGTCCTAAGGCCTTTACCCTCTGGAAGGACATTCAATGGAGGATGGATCCCCCTATTGGGCCTCTCTGATATTTTCACTCCTGAGGTATGCCTCTTAGGTGACTATGCCCTCATTCCAGTAATCTCAAGATGATATTATATGGCACTGATGTAAAAAAGGTTATTCTCCGTCACTGGAAAGATGATGGAGATATTTTTGTATTTGGAATGGCTTAAAGAATTATTGGCCAATCTCAGGATGGAAAAAATGGTGGCAAGTCTTAGTAACAGGATGAATAGATACAAGAAAATCTGGGAACCTTTTCACACGCTGCTTACCATTTAGCATATTGTATGCTACTATCAAAATTAGAGTTTGATTATCCATCTGATAAGTTTGAGCTGTGCTGATTGGGGAGGGGGGGCTTTAGTATGGGGGGTGGGGAGTAGGTTTGGGTGGAGAACAGCTCCAGTGTATTCAGTGAAGAACTGTCTCTGGTTTCATTTACAATCCAGATTATCATTATTGGATCTGTTCTTTTCATGTGTAAAATAATAAACTTTGATTTGAAAAAAAAAAAAAAACTTTAACCCTTCTCAGGTGGCCAGGGCTACTCCCATAACCAACCTTACATACACCCTGGTCATTTTCCACCTTTCTCCTCCCTCTCCAGACATTTCAATTAACAAAAAAAAAAAAAGGAAAACAATTTTGCCACCTAGAACTGTGTCAGGTGCTGGGAGTTTTTTTTCTAAGACTCTGACAGGAGGATAGGGGAGGGTGGAAGAGGTTGTCATTGCTTATGGTGGGTAAGAGGTAGCTGTAGCTTGCTAAATCCTACCACCAAGGACCTAAAGTATCTTTGACTTACTTGTCAAAGCCAAACTGAAGAGAGGTGCTTCAAAGTTAAACTGAAGTTGCCAATCTGCATGTTCACTTACCCTTGCTGCTCTTATACACACACACACACTCTTTCTCACTACTCCCACACACATAAGGTGTTGCTCTCATAAGCACCACCCACCTCAGGCTACTCTCACAAAATGCCACCTCCGGCTGCTCTCACAAACACCCACCTCAGACTGCTCTCATAGACTCCCACCTCAGGCTGCTCTCACAAAATCTCACTTCAGGCTGCTCTCATGGACTCCCACCTTAGGCTGTCCTCACAAAAGTCCACCCCAGGCTGCTCTCATAAACATGCACACCTGCCTTATACTGTTCTATTGAACACCAGCATTGTACAATGTGTTGTACTTTATGCTGTCACACACACACACACACACACACACACACACACACACACACACACACACACACACACACACACACACGCACACCACACCTCACACTGCTCTCACAAATATACTACAGCATGTTTTACATAACATGTTTCTTCTCTCCAGGGAAGGCAGGGAATCAAATCCACCAACTAATGCCACTGGGGTGATCATTAGTGATAGTGCAGGTGAAGCAACTTGGAAAGAAGGAGGCCAACTGTTTTCCCATCAGCACTACATACAGTACACATGACCTAGAGTCCCATTCATAGGCATCCTAAGGGTTGATGGACAAAAAAAAGTGAGTGCGCACCAAACTTGCAAGATGATGCAAAGGATACTTTTGGACCACACATAACTTCCTCTGGAGTCACTGAATTCAATCTAACATAGAAACATAGAATCTGTCAGCAGATAGGGACCATACAACCAACCTAGTCTGCCCCTATCCCTACCTACTGCTGCAGTCCCAAATCTTATTTGATCTGTGGCTCTCTTGCTCTGCATATCTCCCGGGTACCCTTATGGCTACCACATGCACTCTTGAACCCCCATATTGTTTTTGCACCAGCCACTTCTGCTGGAAGGCTGTTCCATGGCTCCACCACCCTTTCAGTCAAAAAGTGCTTCCTAGCATTACCCATGAGCCTTCCACCCTTCACCATCAAATCATGCCCCCTTGTTCTTTTACAGAGTTTCCTCTGAAATATGCTTTCCACCTGTGCCCTGTTTATTCCCCTAAGGTATTTGAAAGACTCCCCTCTCCCTTCTTTAGTCCACTGAATAGATATTAAGATCCTTAAGTCTTTCCTCATAGAGTTTCTGGTGCAGTCCATGTACCATCTTCATGCCCCTCTCTGGACTGCCTCCATTTTGTCAATATCCTTCTGGAGATGTAATCTGTTTTTAGGCTTCCCATCCACCGGCCCAGACTGAAAGTTCATAAATCTAAATTTGTTTAGAATTTTCTTGGTAATCCCTAAAAATGCCTGCAAAGAGATGTACAAGCAAAGCTGCTTCTGGCCATGGCACTGCTGCCAGTGGCAAGATTGGCTGTGGGTGTGGTAGTAAGCAGACATGCATAGCTGATGTCAGTAAAAGGATTTCTCCATCAATGTTTTTTACAGTGCAATCTGTTGTTTCACCGATAGTTAAAGGAGATGATGTTGTACCCACTGATGGTGTTACTGCAGTTGCTGCTAGCATGAGTATTGCTGCCCAAGTTCCACTTCTGACCAGTTAACCATTCTAGAAAATATAGTTGAGTCTAGAGCTGTGACTGACAGTGTAGATGTTGTCATACTCCCGAACATCACCATGGTAGTTGAATATGATTCAGATCTTCACGGCAATGACTCACAATGCCACATTTCCAGTGCTGTTGAGGTCATGCCTTTGCCATCCAATGATTCATAATGTGGTGCAAAATTAGTAGATGATGATAATGATGTTGTGCTTGGAACATGTTCTCCACAGGACAGCATCCAAGCTGAAATTGTGGCTGTGGATGGTGAATATGATGATGATGTCAGTGACCCCTGTTGGGAGTCAGAGAAAAAGAAAGTCAAGGTGGTGTGTCTGGGTCTGTTGGTGATAAATCACCCCATCCTCATAAAAGTTGTGATGTAGCGGTCCCTGCTGCTGCTGCTGATAATGATGACCCAGTGATAATCATAGGTAGTCGTGGTGGTCAGTCAGAGTCGAAGTGTGTCCAGCAAGAGAAATCATTTAGTACATCCCCCATTTCAGTGATTAAAAAAATGGAGTCTAATACACAGCATCAGGGACACGTTAAAAGTAGGGGATCAAAATCCCTTGTTTGGGATTTTTTGTCCAAGATGCAAATGATGACTCAGTTGCAATCTGCCAGGTTTGCCATGCATGTGTTAGTCGAGGTAAAAAGGGGAGTCATCTGGGCAAGGTGGGCCAGCATACACATCTTAAGAACAGGCACATGGCACTGTGGACTTGGCACCAGAGAGCAGCTAATGCCATAGTGGGGTGTTCACCCTTGTCATCAACCTTATCGAGCATGTTATTCTCTTCCATGAGTGTGAGACCAAGTAGCAGTGTCTGTAGTAGTGTTGAAATAACACTGGAGGATTACTACAGGCATGATGAGGAGGAGGAGGATTATGATTTAGAAATCTTGTCAAGTGGTGGTCAGAGTAGCAACAGTGGTGGTGGTCTATGCAGTATGTCTAATGCAAGTGGTACATCAACCCCTGTGCTTAAAATGGTGAAAATAACTTCATTTGTGGACTTGTCACCTGTGCAACCCCCTTCATCACACATCCAAGCCCCACCCCTGGCCATTCACAGAGCAGAGTCATTTGCATACCCCGTGCAAAATGTATAACAACAAGTCAGCCCACATTGCAAAGTGTTTTTGCCCATAACCTGAAGTACTCACCCAATCATGCAGTGTCACATGAACTTAATGCTGCAGTAGCTGAAATGCTGCCAATTGATCTTTCGCCCTTCTCCTTCATGGAGAATTCATGATTCCGGTAGTTTGTGACACACACCTGTCTGAAATGGAAAGTCCCATTCAGGGCATACTTTTCCACCCATGTTGGCTCTCAAGTTATACTGTACTGTGGCCGACTCTGTAAGACATGCCCTTCAACATTCCTCCTCACCATTCATCCATCTAAGTATGGATATGTGGACAAGTGGCAAAACAGTGGGGAGTTCATATTTGTGTACTACTGCACATTGGGCGCAGGTACCAGGGGTTGTTTGTGCTGGAAGTAGTGGGAATAGGCAGTGTAGTAAGGCAGACTGTTGTGATAGCAGCCTTCTGGGAATTCAACAGCATTAAACGCTTGCAATGTGCAGTGTGGCCTGTTCCCACACTGGTGAAAACATGCTGGACTTGCTACTGACTGAAACGGATGAGTGGCTGAACCTCTTGTCCTTGAGAACTGGACTTATAGCAAGTGACAATGGCTCAAATGTGATTAAATGCATAATGAATAGTAGCTTTGTTGGGGTTCCATGCATGGCCCACTGTTTAAATCTGGTGGTCCAGGAGTTTCTGCAGCACCCTGATATAAAAAAAAAATGTTGACAGTTGCACACCATATCTATTAGCACTTTTCACGCTCTGCAAAGGCCCATGACCAACTTTGGCAGCTCTAGATCCAAAACAGCCTCTCACAGCACCGCCTCAAGCTGGAAGTTGTTACACCTTGGAACTCAACTTTATACATGGCAGAGAGGCTGAATGAACAATACAAACAGTCTCTGAATATCTTATCATACACACTAGCTGTGACACTTCCAGGGCCTCCATGTCTCTCACTACTGAACAGTGGTGTCTCCTGGACTCTGTTATAACAATTTTGAGGCCTTTTGAACACACCACACAGGCTGTAAGTGGCGAGTCTGCCTCCATTAGCCTACCAATTCCACTGCTGTGGATACTGAGGAAGACATTACTGAATCTACAATATAATCTTGCTGGTTCCAGAGACTGTGCTAGCAGTGTGCTACTGAAACACATGGTGACAGTATTCGACTGCAATCGGCACATCTTGAACATTCAGCAAAGTGACAAATTTGCAATAGCAACAATGCTGAACCCACGATAGAAATGTGAAACTTCGTCACTACTAGAAGGAAGGCCTGAACAGGTTAAAAATGTCAGTGGGCAACTGGTGTGCTTGGTTCATGGGGCACAGCAGTCATGTGCCAAGGTCAGCAAACCTCAGCAGCATAACAAGACTGAAGGTCAGTTTGGAGTAGTATCAAGCAAGTCCTGTAAGGCGGCTGTGGTTCCACGTGGTCTGTCATCAAAACTGGTTGTCATTAACCCACTTTGGGATACTTTGTGCCAAGTTGGGATTTCTGACATTAATGAATCTGTATGATGAGTCAACCACCGGACTTCATGCAGCACAGCGAATGGTTGACTCATATTTGGCTTTAAACAGGCATCTGTCAGTAATTGATGATCCACTTTTATACTGGAGTGGAATAGTCAGTGAATGGCCAGAGCTGACCTCAGTGGCACTGAAGTACCTGACCTGCCCACCCTCCAGTGTAAGTCTCAAGAGGGTATTCAGTTCTGTGGGGACAATAGTTTGGGACCATCATGCAAACCTCTCTCCCTCAAGTATCAGCATGCTGACAGTCATAAAAATGAATCAGGGGCAAATACCATCTTGAAATACAACCTCTGTATTTGTACCCTGTCACGGTCATGGTTGTGGTGATGTGGGAGAAGCAGACCATCCTGCTGGCAGCATGAAACGGCCTACCATTAAGGTAGATAATGAAATAATTGAGAAAGAATTCCCTAGTGGGAACAGTTCAGGCACGATGACTGTGAGGGCAGCTTCCTGTATGATGATGATGAGGTTGATGTTGGTGGGTTTTAAGTTAACTGGTTGAAAGGCTGTCACATTTTTTCAATTGTACATGTTTTGTTTTTCATAAAGTAAAATCAGTGTCCCACCCTTAATGAGTCTCTTTCCATAATTTCATAGTGGTAATTTGGCACAAGTAAATTCAAAATCCTTCTATTTTACCTTCCCTGCCTTGGTATTATTTATGATTAGACTTAACAGAATGTGTGCTGCTGTCATTAGCAAACAGTCAGCCTCTTAAAGACAACTGTCCATTTGTAGTACTAGGTGTTAGTCACTAAAAACCTGCTGATTAAAGATATCTGCCTCCTGACTGACAGTGAAATACTGTAACAGAATACACACCATATCCAGCCACTCACCAGTGTGTGTCTGACAGTGAGAGGGAATATGTTGCAACTGTTCCCATGACCACCACTAGTAAACTGCAGTCAGCCAAAGCCACCAGATAGTGAGAGGGAATGTCATCATGTGCCCATGACCACCACTAGTAAATCACAGTCAAGCCAAGCCATGAGATAGTGAGAGGGAATGTCATCATGTACCTATGACCACCACCAGAAAACCACAATCAGCCAAAGCCACCAGTTAGTGAGAGGGAATGTCATCATGTGCCTATGACCACCACTTGTAAACCGCAGTCAGCCAAAACCACCAGATAGTGAGAGAGAATGTCATCATGTACCCATGACCCCCACCAGTAAAAAAGCAGTCAGCCAAAGCCACCAGATAGTTAGAAGGAGTATCATATTGTACCCATGACCACCACCAGTAAACCACAGTCAGTCAAAGTCACCTGATACTATCTCAGTGAGAGGGAATGTGATTGTTTTCCATCCTGTGCCCTGCCCATGCCATGGCAGCTGGAGACTGCATCCAGCAGCCACAGCCGCAAGGCTTCTTACAATCAATACTTTACATTGAGTATGTGTACTAATTGTTCTTACTATGGAAGTTCCATGAGACCAAATTGACCTGTGTGGCAGGTAGTTGGACAAGGTTACCACCATCACTAAGGTTCATATTAAGGTTGGAAGGAAAGCTAGAGAGCCTCAAGGCCCATGTTTTCTTTCTTGTATTAATAATAACAAAAAATAAACTCAGATAGCAATAATTTATCCAAACATGATTTAAACAGATGTTTAGAGTTGCTACAGATAATTTCCATAGGCAGAGAGTTCCATGGTTTAGTTATTCATAATGTGAAGAAGTATTTCCATGGCAATAGGTTACATTTTTTTAGTTGTAATTGAAGTGGGTGTCCTCTAAGGTTAAAGATATCATCCTTGAACAATAGTCCTAAGTTTGTAAGTAAATAAGGGTCTTTCATGATGTCGTACATTAACAGAAGATACCCCTCAGCCTTCTCATGGTGAGCGGCATCAAATTTAGTGTTTCTAGTCTACAGTAGATTTATATGGGACATGTTGTATCCCTTTTATGGATTTTGTATAACGTCTTTGCACTTTCTCAAGACGGGAGATGTCATATTTTTTATAAGGCTACCATAAAGGGGAAGAGAAGTCCAAATGTGGATGAACATATGCTCTATAAAGAGGCAACAGCACATTTTCATCCCTGGATCTTATACTTCCTAGAATGGACCAGATGACCCTATTTGCTTTTAACATCACAGCATTTATCTGGGAGTCAAGCCAGAAATCATCTGTCACTAATACCCCTAAATCTTTTTCTGAACACATATTTTTTACCACCATATTGTATAACATATACTGATGGAAATTATTTGCTTTCCCGAAATGAATTATCTTACATTTTTTGCAGGTTGTGGTGGTGGAGCAGCCGGTTGATTCATGGCCCTCCCCCGCTTCACACCACCACATTCAGGTGGACACCATGCTGCCCCCTCTTCCCCAGCAGGGCCAGCAGGTGCATTACTGCTCTCCTGTTTTACAACCATGGCCTGCAACTGTACACTGAGGGTGCGCTAAGCACCTGTGCCAAGGTGAGTTCCTTTGGGACCACGGTATACCTCCACACCACACAGATTACATTTGACTACACTGCTGTCCCCAGGCAGTGTAGTAAGGAACTCCCACACTAATGAGGTGCACGGTGGACCAGACACAGGTGGGGGAGGCCCAGGTGTTGTTGGAGCCAGGGGTTGCTGTTGCTGCTCAGTTGGGGCTGGGTTGTGGAAACCTGCTGCTGCAACTGCTGTGGCTTCTCCTCCTTGACTTCATGCTGCTGAGCCACTGGCACAGGGGCCTTAGCAGGTGGAGGCACTGGGGGGCATTGGTAGGTGCCACAGCAGGTGGTGCTTCCATGGCACTAAGTCCACTATCTTCTGCTTCATTGGAGGAATACAACACGAGATGGTGCTCTGGTGCAAATGCAGCCTGCCACCACATGTGCATACACCAATGCGATCTCCTCCACTACATCTGTGAAAACCACCTCTCTTCCACCCTCCATTCTGGTCTCTCTCTCTCTCTCTCTCTCACACACACATACACACAAAAACAATTAACAATTAACAAATACTAAAATGAAATACTGTGCAAACACAAATTCAGACAACAAATTAACTAATTAGCAAAACATTTAATGGTTTATGGTAGTTTTAGATTAGTTTCTAGATTTTCCTCTCTAACTCTCTGTTCATCAAGCTCTTTCCCTTCCTACAAGGTGAAAGTGAGACTCTCTTTCAAGCATGATTCACTTCCTGCCTGCCTGAAGCATGTGACCTAGACTGTGCAAGCCATGTGATCTGTGTGGGCTCCCTGTAAAGTCTCACTCCACCTTTAAAGTGAAGTAAGGCAGAGTGAGGAACCCAAAGTCACTATCGCCATTATTACAAGGTGAAGTGGCGAAATAGTTTTTAATGGCCACTTCATGTAGCTGGAAAATAATGCGAAGTGGGCTACTTCACATCTACTTCTCTGGCAGAATTTAACTTCACTGAATCTCTAATGATAACCCCCAGGTCTCTATCCTGACTTGTGGTCAGAATATCCCCACCGATCCTGTACTCCTCCCTTGGATTCCTGTTACCTAGGTGCATGATTTTGCATGTTTTAGCATTGAAACTCAACTGCCAGACACCCGACCACTCCTCTAATAGGCTTACAAAGAAAGGTTCCACAAGAAGTGAATTCTGCCAAAGACCCCAGCACAGGGGCCAAGTTGTGGAGATGGCAACCAGATAAGGTGGTGTTGGAGGTTGCACTAAAGGAAGAATAAAATTAGGCACAGACTGGAGGAGAGCACACAGCATAATTAAAAATATGTAAATTGCATGCACTATATATTACAAGCACACACAGCCTCTGCAGTGCTTTTTAAAGCTGGGTCTCCAGTGAGACAAATGTGACTGAATAACATGGGAGGATCTGGAACATCATTTCCCCAGGGCAAGCCCTAAGAAATGTTGCCTGCAGGTTATTGGGAGGTGGCGGGCTCTCAACGTTGCTCTGCAGCTAGGGGTGAATGGGCCACACCATCACTATTATGAATTAGTATTTTTTTGGGATCCACTTTATTTACAGTTTATTCTTTTCTTCAGCCCTGCTCCTTTAGCCTACTTGTGACTGACTTCCCAGCACTGCCTATCTGGAGTTCCTTTCCCCCATGGTTTACACTATGGTGAGACTATCAGCACAGCATCAACTCCAGAGACCCACTTCTCTTGGATCAAATGTATATAACAGTGCGTAATTGATATACAGATTGGTAGCATATAGTACTAGCTAAAGGTATAAGTAGTACCATAACTTGGGGTTCTGTGAAAATGACTTTAATCACAATGATGCTACATGTGCTGTAGTAGAGTTTAGTTTAGTTTAGTTTAGTTTATTAGTCTAGGAATTAATACCTTTGAGCCAGGGCTCTTTTACAAAGGTTCCACGTCACAAAGAACATTTAACAAAGCACGATACACATTACAGGTAAAACCAGACAGGAAAGTTACATCATAAATTTGCTATTAACAGTTTAAGGCAGTAACGTTTTTAAGTTTCATAGAAAAACAAGCTAGAGTGGAATTAATAAGACCAGTAGCATATAGGAGTAACTTGACAAGCAGCAGTGAGCAGCCTAAAATTTCCATAAGTGTTAGTCTGTGATTCTGGTGGACTTTCCCTCCCATGCAGGATGACAATGATGGCAATGATTCTAAGGTGCATGTGTGCAGTCACAGAGAAAGTCAGAATCCTCCCTTCCGCATGCAACCTCCATCTGCTTGGCCAACTGTAGCCCTCCCTGGAGTAGAGAATCCTACCTAGTAACATAGTAATTTAAGGTTGGAAGGGATTATGGGTCCATCTTGTAAACTCTTCTCACCCCCCCCACCTCATAAGCAGGGATGTGGCAGCATCAGGGTCTAACAAGGATCATCAACAGACTCAAGCAGCTTGCTGGAGACCCCCAATTCCATGTTGTTTTGCAATGCTACCTGTAGTTATTACTTGTACTGTAACTCTCAATACCATTCTTCCTAAGGAATGTGTCTAGTGCTACTTAATAGACTGAATAGTGTTAGCTTCCACAACTTTACCTAGTCAGCTGTTATGCATATGAACATATGAAGAAGCCAGCAGAAGAAGGCCATTTGGTCTATCAAGTCTGATCATATTGCTGGGTCCGCAGCTTGAGCTACTGCCCCTGCCTCCCTCCCTCCCCCACTCCTCCCATTCTCCCTATCCATGATCCTTACTTTCCCCCATGCCTATCCCAGCCTCTCTGTCTTCAATGAGATGACATTTTTTGGCAGCACATTCCAAGTTTCCACCACCCTCTCTGTGAAGAAGTGTTTCCTGTCCTCCCTCCTAAATCTCCCACCCTCCAGCTTAAGACTGTGCCCCCTCATTTTATGGTTGACACTCAGCTTAAAGAGACTCTCCTTATCAACCTTATTGATTCCTTTCAAGTACTTGAAGGTCCCGATCATGTCTCTTCTCTCTCTCTCTCTCTCTTTCCTTTCTTCCAGGTAGTACATGTTCAGTGCCCACAACCTTTCCTCGTATACCTTACCCTGCTGACCCACTATCATCTTTGTAGCCCTCCTCTGGACCTTTTCCAGCAAGCTGATGTCCTTTTTGAGGTGTTAACCACACTCACTAAAGAAATAGTTTTTAATGTTTCCCTGTATCCTGCCCCTTATTTTGCATACGTTTTCTATTTCTACCTACACTCTCCAACTCAAACATCTGTGTATATAATATTTAATATTTAAAACACTGTGATCTTGTCAATTCTCCACTTTCCCTTCACTAAATAATTTAATGAGAATGTCTAATCATTTCTCACAGCTCTCTGCCCACCCTCACACTTAAATCACTTATCAACTTACGGCCCTGTGCTTTCGGGGGCAAACTGAAATGGCTTCTGTGAAAGGGACAAAAATACTAATTTCTGCTTTTGAAAGTGGAAATAGTAACTAGTAATTAAGTCTGAATGTGAGTAAAGGACCATCAACCCCCTGCTTTATTAGTAGGGATGAAAACAATTGTGCTGTGCAATCACAAACCAGTTTATGTTTAAGTTTTTGGACACTTCAAAGGCATTTGGATCCTTCAACCAAAGAAACAACAACAAAAACAAATAGCCTAGGCCTCCCAAGATGGACAGGACTAGTTCTGTGGTCACCCTTCTCAACCCTGATGATTTTCTTCCCTCCATTCCCCTCCACCTTCTCCTATACTCATTTTAATAAATACTGACTCTCTGCACTGTGCCAGGAGAAGACATCTTTTAAATCACACCTGTCTCTCCAAAATACTCATATTTAAATGTTCCCCCCTTCCTGACACTAACTCAAGATTGGGGCTGTAATAGACTGTATCTTGAATAACTAAGTCAGATTGAGGGCAGTAATAGATTGTATCTTGGATAACTAAATCACCCCTTTTGCAGTGCACCTACTCCATTGTATGTGTTACAGGAGAGAGCATCATGTAAACAGGTGGGAAGGGGCAGAATAATATGTGTCTTTGATTATTCTTAGCATGAACTGTTACCCTCTTCACATCATGGATAAATGGTCAGAAAGGGACACATCATTTAAATATAAACATTTGTTTGGTTGGAGTCAGATAAAAGAGGGGATGATTTAAGAACTTGTTGGGTCTAGGCACAGTGCCTGGGGCAAATAACCAGTCTGAAAAAAGGTACAGTAGATGGAGTGGAGGGTGGGTAATTACTGTGTAGGGAAGGTGGTATCATATATTACTCCTTGTTGTCTGATTGACTTTCATGCCAGTAACTAAACTGTAAAAAGAAATTAATTTGCCATTAGTCATCTTCACTCACCCTTTGCTGGACCCCATCAGTCTCTTTAAAGTTCTTTCTCTGCTAGTGTGGCCAGAACTACATGCAGAACTGCAGGTGCATTGTAGCCATGGTGTTTGAGAGAGTGGGGATCACCCCTTTCACCTGCTATTTACATCCTCCTAATGCATCCTAATATTGTGTTGACTCTTGACTACAGCAGCACATTGCTTGTCTGATTTCTGATTACTGTCTACAATTTTCTCTTGATACCATTGGTTAGTTGTGCTGTCCTCTGTTGTCCAATGCACTTTCACTGTATTAACTTACTTTTGTTTATCGTCATCAGAAAAATGAGCTGGGGTTAGACCTCTTGCTCATAATGTTTGGTCATTGATCTGTGTCATACAACAGGGGCATTGGTCATTCATAGGCAGGACTTCTTTCCCTCAAAGTAAACAGTCCTGGACCAAGTGGCAGGATGCCACATGATTACTAATGATATCCACAACTTCACTAGCACTATTCAACAGAGGCTATCTTTCTCTCCCCAGAGTTGCAATGTAAACCTGGGCCTCCCACATGGCAGCACAACCAGATAACAATTTTCTTTTTAAAATCCTATTTCTCTAGAACATTTTAATTCAATTTCCTCTCTTTCTAGCATTAGCCATGTTTCACATCTTCCCTATCAGATAAAAAATATCCATTTTTTTAATCAAGTGATTTACAGTACATTAAGTTTAACTCCCCCTTTGGTCTTTTGTGTCCTCGTAAGTTGTTTATTTTCCTTAGCTGTCCCCAACTTGGATTGGTTGGTATGAGACACTGAGCCCAATTCCAAGTCAGGTTACCATTGTCGCAAGGCGACTTGAGCAAAACCCAATGGCACAAGTCACACTTTGTGACATGCATTATGCTGATCAGGATTCCAGGAGGTGTCCTGCACCCAAGGGGAAATCCACTGGCTGCAGCCCTTATGGCACAGTGGAATGGGGTTCATGGCAGCAACTGTGTCCTATTCTGAGAGGGCGGCTACCATAACCCAGTTAAGCAATTCTGAGATACACTGTGGCACTGTAGAGTTACACCAGCTGTTAGCTGGTCTAAGGGGCATCTGTCCTGGCCAAATGGCAGTTGTCTCCCCCCTGCAGTGCTGCAACCTGCACACAGTTGTTCCCCATGGACCCCTATCACTGAGAAGCCCCCCCTCGCAATTCCAGGGTGCCATCCGCCGGCACCCGGGTCCATTTTTTGTACTTCCCCTTGCACCTGTACACATTGCCAAGCCCCCTATGGCCCACAGGGGCTTGTGGGCATGTTTCATAGCTGGGGGGCTATGGGGAGCTTTTTCTCATGGTCTGCAGCTTGCAGCACCCAGGTCAATTGTGCCATTTCCATGGTGCAACCCTGCAGCTGCCACAAGTCAAAGGGCAGCTGCAGCTGCTGCAAGTCAAAGGGCATAAGAGCAGGGGACCCAGCATGTTCTGGAATAGGGCAAAGGGTCCCTGGTGTAGCAGTGTATGTCGCAACTCAAATATGCCTATGAGTTGTGACATTCATCTTGGAATCGGGCCCACTGTTTCTTAAGAGTTTCCATAACATTCCACAGTATCCATTATAAGGTACTGAGAGGATTATGTACTGGGAAGGTGTATATCACAATAATGGAAATAATTTTAAACAAAGACCCCTATATTCATCTCTGTTGGCTGCCAGGTAGATGTTAAAAACCCAATGAATGTACCAGCCTATTAGCACACTGGTAGAACTACCGCACACCATGCTGGCAAACCAGGTTCAGGAATAAGCCAGATGCCTACATGCCTGCACACATATCATTGCACCCCAGTGGTCTGGGGAAAAAATACAGAGGAAATACACTGATCCATTTATGGACCCCCCCCCACAGGCCCATGTGTGTCTGACAAGGCAGGACACCCACCACAAATGTGTGATCTTGGGTAAATGGTTAATAACTAGTAATTCCATCAGAAATACAGAACGATAAAAAGAAAATCCATTGACATGTATCATAAGAGAAGGTAGGTTTCCATGTTGTCCTTGCCAAAATTCCCACTGTCAATAAACCCTGTTCATGTTACCAACCCAGTCTCACCCCTGGAAAGTGTTACAACTTAGTAAATCAGTGAAGATTTTATATTGATTATTAAAAGCTGCATCAAGATAGCATCAAAGAAGTGTGCAGCAGTATTGCTGCTACGTACTACTGACAACCCTCTGATATTCGCTCCTGATAGTTCTTAGAAGGTTGCAGAAAAAGGTTGCTGTAAGGTAGCAACAAACAGTTTGCTGCATTATTGGTGCTACTTATTTCTGGCAACCTACTGTAGCTGCTATCACTGCCTAATGATTGCGGGAAGATTGGAGAAAGACACTTTTTTTTGCAAGCCTTCTGCTTTGTTTGGCTGCAAAAAGAACAGGTTGTAGCAACCTAATTTGTGCTATAAACTGTGACAATGCAACAATATTACAGCAACCTGCTTGTGGCATGGTTTCAGTAACTCTGCTGGAATTATCAATAACAGGTTGTGCAGGCCATTTTTTTTGGTAAGGGCAAACATGGGAGGATCTAAAAGGGGATGAGATAGGCCAGTGTGGGTAGTGTGTAAGGGTACAGATTGGGGACAGTGTGGGAGGACTGACAAGGGCTCAGTTCCAAAATTAGACATGCTCAGGCATATTATATGGGCAGTTAGGCCTTTATCTAACATAATTTTCTATGTTTCTAGTATACTAAATGCCCATATATTGCTGTCTCCCAGGGTGATCTAAAGGCAATTAACCTGAATCATCTATGGCTAAAAGAATAGACCCAAAGGAGGTACTGACTGACCTGCATAATACAATATTGGGTCTAAAGGACTGTACAAATGTAATAAAGGAAAAGTGTATGACATTGAAAACAGGCTGCATGGGTCTCACCAGTTAGATCAGCTTGATATCAAGTCTTCACATGGAGACGAGGCCTTGCGTAATCAAGGTCAAGACAGTGAAGATAAAATGTTTAACAAATCCCTGGCATGTTTTCCCTCATACTTAAGTACAGATATTACTGAGGTTATGAAAAAACAATATGCTGCTAGTCTAATGCTAATTGAACAAACGGTGATAATTAGTACCGATGTTGAGCCACTGATGGAAGATATAGCTATTAATGGGACAAGAATGGATGATGCCTTAGGCTATTAAATGCTCTCCATCCCCCGAGAGCTTCATCTCTCCTAACATTTTCCTGTATGGAGGCCCAGACTAATGCAATGGTCCCTGGAAATACCTCTATCTTTGCTCTTAATAAAAAGATGGCATCCAAGAAAAGGGAAATGGCGAAGGAAGAGTTAAAGAACTGTGTGGGGGAAAGTCACCCATGGAAGGATGTGCAAAGAGGGTGTAAAAGTGTAGATAAGAAGAAATGAAAGAACTCAAAGGAAACGAATGTTAGGGCAGTAAACAAAGATTGAGTGATTCTGGAAACAAAAATTAGTCATTGGGAGAGGAAGCAGCACATAAGAAGCTAACTCAGGAGGTTGCTAAAGTAAAGTCTGACAACAGCATCAGCTCAGGATACCCTAAAAAGAGGTGCTTAAAAAAACTGAAAGTAATAGAGTAATGGTAACTCAGGTGACTGTTATGTCAATTATACTTTTCTCAGGTAATATGGTTTAGAAATAGATGGAATTGAGACCTCCTTGATGTTGAAAGCAAAGATTGTGACATTATTTAGAGCAGTACCTCGCAAAGAATAGCAGCCGCTGAACAGAGTGTGTACACAGGACAACTAACACATTTCCAGCTCAGAAAGTCCAGCACCACTCACCAAAAACCGAGGCCACATATGTTCATTTTAGCAAAGTCATTTTATTGAAGGAAAAAAATAGTAATGCTCTCATCAAAATGCTAAAATAGCACAAGCTGGAGGGAGGAAGGCAGAACCCCACAAAACTTTGACCGGTTTCGCTAAAGCATCATCAGGAAGTATTCCCACAGGTGTAAGTGATAGCCTTAACTAGGAATACATTTAAAGACACAGTACCCTTTTACACAATAGAAAGGGCCTAATACATACTTTATAAGTTGCTTAATTATAATTTTAAAAAAATAAATAAAATAGAATAAAGATAAATATAACACAGAAAATATGTAAAGCATACATGCATTACTATATATCAAACACTATGCCAAATATCTACTAGTAGTAACCCTGTGTACATAAATATTCTAAATCACTCATTGAATATATAGTTTATATAAGCATCAAATTAGTAACATTAAGAATAAGGGGAACTGGTGAAAGCCATGAACCAATGTTGGTACATATTTAACACATAATTTTCCAATATTTATGCTCATGTTCCTCCTTCTTACATTTTCAACCCATAGTTAAACATATTCATCCTTATGACATTTTCAACACCCATAAATGAATATGAATGTGTTTCAAAATGTATATACATTATCTATATGTATATATCATGTATCCTTAGCATGTCAATTTCATGAGAGCAAACCAAAAAAAAAAAAGCATACACTTATTTTATTTATTTATTTCATTTTTGTTGACCAGGTAAGTGCACTAGACAAATCCTGCCTATTTTCAGGCACGACCCGGGGGAGGGGGATACAGATGAATGCCAACTGACCTTGAACCAGATTAAGCTGTTGATGATATTTTCAGTGAATGAGGGAAATTTGGCCAGAACACCGGGGAAATTCCTCTACTCTTTTCGATAAGTGCCATGGGATCTTTAACATCCACCTGAACTACCACCAATCCAGGCAGATAACCTCAGTTTAACGTCTCATCCAAAAGATGGCACCTCAGAAGTGCAGCACCCCTCTCATGCTGCACTACAGTGTCAGTACTGGGATATTAATCCAAGTTCCAGATGTGGGAACTGAACCCACAGCCCTCTGATCTCCCGGCCTTAGAGGCGAGTGTGCGACCTACTGAGCCACTGACACTGCACTGACACTTACAGAGTGCAAACAAAATGCACAATATGTTATGTTTATTTTGCTTAATCTTATTATGAATTGTGACTCTCAGGACTATATTCAAGACACACCCATGTTCAAAAAAAGGAGGGGGTTAAGTAGAGAGGGGGAGGGGAGAGGGGGAAGGAAGGAAAAGAAAGGGGGAATAGAATAAACAAATAATGTGGGAATAAAGTTATAGGTGGACTCTAGTTTACTTAGAGGCTGCATGTTAGCTGTAGGTAGAACATTTGGTGTTATCCTTCCTATACGACCATATATTATAAACAAGCATATTAGTCAAGCCATGTGTCCCTATATCAAGTAAAATAAATCATATAAAACAGATTTTAGAGAGCCTATTGTTAAGCCCTTTATTGCTTGTCCAGAATCCAAATATACAGATAGATCTATTTCATTATTAAGTCCTGGATTTTTCATTGCCCCTAATTTAAATATCCAAAATTATTCCTTGTGTGTTAGTGTGGCCTTAACATCACCCCCTCAGGTCCAGAAAAAGTGTGGTCTATGCCAGGTTTCTTAGGGTCTGGTAAATGAGACCTAACAAGGACATCACATAGATTTCTTCCTCTCTTATATACAGCACATGGGGGGTATTCCGTTACATCCTGTAAGGCAGGTTCTGTGACCAAAATGTGCCAAAACTTGTTAAGTATTGCTCTGACCTCCTCACTATCTGTACCATATTTAATAATGAACAAAGTTTTATCCTGCATAGTGTTAGTTTTCTGTCTATACTGTAAAAGCTCTGTTCTGTCTATTTGACTCGCTTGTATTTTCATATCCTGGAGTATCCCTTTTTGTTATCCTCTCTCTGCAAATTTCTGGCACATCTCATAACACCTTTTGACTGCTGTTTTAGGGTTAGAACAATTATGTCTGACTCTTAAAAGTTGTGACTTCGGGATGTTATTGATGGCGTGGTGGAAGTGGCAACTGCTGGACATAAGTAAACTATTTTTATCAGTTGGTTTGTAAAATATGTCAGTAGTAAGAGTTCTATCCAAATTCTCAGCTATATTTAAATCCAAGAAATGTATATTTTCTAAACAATATGTCATAGTTAACCTAAGATTTGGATTGGATGCCTCTAAATATGTCACAAAAGCACATAGTTGCCCCATGTTCCCCCGCCACACCAGCAACACATCGTCAATATAGCACTTCCACAGATTAAGGTACCCAAAAATGGATTATGTTCCTGGTCATAAATGACTTATTTCTCCACAAACCTAAATATAGGTTAGCATAAGTGGGGGCAAAAGTTGCCCCCAATTGCTGACCCTTTTGTCTGTAGAAAAAAATTACCCTGGAAGATGAAACAATTAATTTTCAAAACAAATTCAGATATTTGGCCCAAAAAATCAATAAACTCAGCATCATACATAGATTCTGATACAAGCCAGTGCTTAACAGGTGCCAACCCCCCATTATGTGTCACATTAGAGTAAAGAGACTCCACATCAAGAATAATAAGAAGCCACTGGGGTTCCAGTTCCATATCACCAGGATGCCCCAAATCTCTGTAGTGTCCCTCATAAATGATTGAACGGAGGGCACCAAAAAATTGATATGGCAATCTACATATTTCAAAAGAGGTTTGGTCAAAGACCCCATACCTGAGACAATTGGGCACCCTGGGGGATTAGTAAGGGATTTATGGATTTTTGGCAGAACATAGATTATCTGTCTGATAGGATGATCCACTGTCAAAAACTCAAAATCCTCCCTTTTAATAATGCAGTTCTCAACAGAGGTTTTCAGACAGACATCTATTTGTGCCTTAAAATCCATAGTAGGAGCTTTCTTTAATCCAGCATAAAAATCAGTATTAGCCAATTGTCTGAAAATGTCCCCCCTATAGTCTTCCTCATTCATAACAATTATAGAGCCACCTTTGTCTGCAGGTTTAACAGTAATATATGAATTATGTTGCAACTCATATAGTGCAGAGCTCTGTTCCTTAGAAACATTAAAAAACTGCAAGTCCTGATTATGACTAGTCAAGGATTCAACTTCAGACTGTACCATCACTTCAAAAGTGAGCACAGCTGCTGTATATGTCGGCACATACTTGGAGGGTCTCTTAAAGAATGTCCCCATTGGTCATACATCAGAGTCAATATTTTCACTCAGCCGCTCTATATCTACATCAGTCAGTTCATCACTGTTAACATTCTGTCTCTTAAACATTACATTCAGATTCAACTTACGACTGAACTTTTTTATATTGATATGCAGTTCATACAGGTCGTTCCTGCATTTAGGTATAAAATTCAAATTTTTACCCAAAATGTCCAAGTGAGCTGCTGACAAGGGGAAACTCGAGATGTTCACTACATTTGTATTTTCTTTTTCTCCTGAAAGTCCTTTTCCCCGCTGTTGCCATTGCTGGTTGTTGATTGAAAACTATGTTGTCTCCGGTACCGATGTTTTGTCTCTCCCCGTCAAGTTCTTTTGCTGGTCTTTTCAGTGACCGTGGTGGCACCTGAAACTGCACTGTACGTTGGCTCCTGCGTGGGGCTGATGTTACTATCTGTCCCATTTGAGATTGGTGTTGCTCCTCCATCTCCAATTCATCCTCTAAAAAATCTTCATAGGATTCTGTTTCTGAGGAAGCAAAATGGTCTAAGGTTTGATTCTGGTTTTTCAAAATGGATTTCAATGCTGTATTGGAAACATTCTGTCCCTTATTATGCTTATATTTGTTTTTATTTTTCTTCTTATTTTTCCATCTTTTATTCCTTGCAATGGTGTTACCGGAGCTCCTGGGGTGATTACCCGATCAATTAGATTTTTGATTCCATGTAAACACATGGTCCAGAATGTAATCTTTTGAGTCATGATCAAATTTGGTTAATTTGTGCTTTTTTATTCATACATCTTGTTCTATGACAGCTTTACTAAGAATTCTCTTAAACTCTAGAAAGTCTGGGTGTTCTTTATATTTCATCACCTCAGACTCCTTTATTTTAACCATTTTTTTCAATCTCATCCTGTTGTGCTTTGTAATCCCTAATAAGGCAGTGTACAACCAGCATTGATCCATCTTGCAACTGCTGTTTCCAATCACCTTGTAGACTGCCTCTCTCTTTTCAATAACCTGGCCATTTCATGATATGTAACCCCCTTGGGATGCGGTTCACTTTCACATGGGCTTCTAAAGTTGAGCAATGCCTGTAGACTCTCCTCACCTTCAGAGTGACAGCTTCTAACTGACGAACAGCTACCACTATGTCCGGTTCTGTTGCTTCAATAGGGACCACAGGTGTTTCACCTATCAGATTAGTATAGGTTGCAGCTTCTATAGAGAATGAATCACCTGTGCCTGCATTGGAAAACAGAGCTTCCACAAGTGTTCCACCAACCCCCCCCCCCCCCAGAGCAGACCTGGATCTACTAATTGCTGAAGATGGCATACAAAATATTATTAGGAATCCAAAAGAACTGGAAGCTGGTTGTGTGGGTATTTATTGTCTCATCCAAGAGTTGTTAGCTACATATGGATTAACATCCATCTGTTTGAACAATATAAACTGAAGGAAGAACTGATTAATAAGCATACCACACACTGCAGTATTCCTTATATTGTTAAACCTGACTGCAAACCAGTTGTTCTCAGCCTGTTTAGGTTTGGGAAAATGCACAGGGTGAATGACTTTATATTACCCAATTACCTATGTAGTAGTAGTAGCAGTAGCAGTAGTAATGATTTGTATTCACTAAAAATTAACATAGTAAAGTTACCTTTGAGCAAATTGCTCATCTACAAGGGACACCATATATGCAGTTATACTGGTTACATACATAGGAGAGAAATTTTAAAAATAAATATATACATAATTAAAAAAATGCATTGCACATTAAAGTGCAGTACAAACATTGGACTACTACAAAAGAAACCTAAAAATAGGAACTATAAGGATAGTTATCCTTAGCCACTAGATAGAAACATATATAGAAACATAGAAAGTGACAGCAGATGGGGACCAAAGATCCATCTAGTCTTCCCTGAGTGCTACCCACCTTAGAATGTCTTAGAGACGATTCCCTTATGCATGTTCCAAGCAGATTTGAATCGCCCTACTGTTTGGGAGTCAATGACTTATGCAGGTTGGCCATTCCATGGAGCCACCACCCTTTCCATAAAGAAGAGCTTATGCATGTTACCCTGGAACCTCCCTCCCCTTAATTTCATTTCATGACCCCTTGTCCTTGTGGAGCTATTGATCACAAAGAGTTCCTGGGTAGGGACTCTGGTTATGCCCTTCAGGAACTTTAATGTCTCTATCATGTCACCACTATCTCTTGCTTTCTCCAGTGAGTACATGTTGAGTTGCCATAATCTGCTTTTGTATGGCAATTCATGGAGCCCTTGTACCATTTTTATTGCCCTCCTCTGTACTGTCTTTAGACTATCCATGTCTTTCTTGTGATAGGGCCTCCAGAATTGTACACAGTACTCAAGGTGGGGCCTTTCCAGGGACTTGTATAGTGGCATGATCACTTTCTTCTTTCGACTTGTGATGCCCTTTCCTATGCATCCCAGCATTTTGCTGTTTTTTGCATCACTTTTTCACATTGTCTGCCCACTTTTAAGTCATCAGAGATGATGACTGCAAGATCCCACTCCTATCTGATGGATGTTAGCTTCTCCCCTCCCAGTTAGACAACAATTTCTGGGACAGGCTGCTTGTAACAAAAAACAAAGTTACATTTTTGGCCAACTACTTTTTGTACCTTGTGGTCTGAGGTATTGGGTAAATTATTCCATAACTTTGGCCACAGGTAGGAAATAGTGGAACAACCTGCTTATGTGTAATTGGGAATCTCAAATTCTAAACAATGTGTTGACCTCAGTCCAGGTTTTGGCAGTTTAACTTTTATATTTTCAGTGATATATTCTGGCAAAGTCTTATTAAAACTATTATACATTATTTTAGTTATATGTAAATTCCTTCTAAGTTCAAGATGTCACCAGTTCAACTCTCTATCGAGTTGAGAGTGATGTGTGCACTGGTGGGCATCGAACACGTGCCTGGCCAACTGTCAGTTTTTCCTAATTCCATGCCTGAAGCCCCACCATACAGCACATCCCCATTATTTATCAAAGATATTATCATCGTATTTATTACATGCATCCTAGTCTGTCGCTGAAGTTTATTTTTGATCCTATAAACCATTTCTAATTGCTGTCCAAGTTTCTTTACTATTTATCTACTGTATATGTACTGTCCACTTACAACAAACATCGATCCACAACCTTAAGTATTTATACTCTTCAACCTGCTGGAACTTGGTTCTATCATATGCTGATGTATTCAAAGAGTTATTAATATGTACATCTTTATTTCTCTGTCGAAGTAACATAACCTTAGTTTTAACAGTATTTAGAACTAATTTATATTTTTCAAAATAGGTTTGAATGTCATCAAATGCATCTTTCAGACGTTGCTGTATGTAACGTGTCTTGGATCCAGACAAGTAAATATTAGTGTCATCTGCATAAAGGTGGTATTTTAATCCTGAATAATTAAATGTAACATTGTTCATATACAAATTGAAAAGAAGAGATCCCCAAACTGACTATTGAGGCATTCCCTGTTTTATTTCCTTTAGCTCTGAGAAGTATTGATCCAGATAGGCTTTTTATTTCCTACCATTCAAATAACTATGGAACCAATTTACTGTATCATCTGAAATATCCAAAGATTTTGTTTTTTGTAGAAATGTACTATGATCTTGAGTGTCAAAATCCTTTGACAAGTCTATAAATATTGCACCTGTTTGCATTCACTTTTCCACTGCTGATAATATGCCTCAAGTCACCTTTAGTAATACTGTTTGGGTGCTATGTTTTCCCCTAAAATCTGATTGATTTGGATTTAAAACATTGTGAGTATAGAGATATGACTTTATTTGAACTGCAGTCATTTGTTCACAAGTTTTAGCAAACATTGGTGTTAAAGGTATTGGTCTGTAATTAACAATTTCAATCTTTGATCTGATTTAAAGATCGGTATTACTTTCGCTATTTTCTATTTGTCAGGAAAATCATTAGCGCTTAAAGATAGATTGGAAATTACTGTAAGAGGATGGGCAATAATTGGTGTTGAATATTTCAACAACCTATCAGACAAATTATCAAGTCCTATTGCTTTCCAAACATTTATTTTTAATAATTCAGACATCACATCCTTAGTACTTATCAAAGTAAAATGAAATGCCTGGTCATTGAGTCTAGTTTGTTTCTGAACATTAATATGTACAGCAAGAATTGTATGGTCTAAATGATCTAATACTGCACCCATAGTCATGAAAAAAATATTAAAACAATCAGCAATCCTGGGTCCAAACTCAGTCTTCTCCCCTTTAATGTTAAAAGTCTTAGGATAACTGTTTGAGCCTGGTTCTTGTAATTTATGAATTCAATTCTAAAATTGCCCTTGACTGGACTAGTAACTGTTTAAAATACGTGTTTATAAAAATCTGTTTTGGTCTTTCTTACTTACTTTAAGTATTTATTCCTAAGTGGCCTGTATATTTTCCAATCTGATTGTGCATTGGTCTTCTATGCCTTCTTCCACTGCTTATTTCATTGTTTCTTAATTTTATACAGCCATCATTTGTACCACATTGCATTTTTTTGTCCTTAAATATAACTTTCTTAAAGATTACATACTTTCATAAATTCATGTTTAAAATAATACCATGCCTCATTTACAGTGGGGATTAAATGTATCCTTTCCCAAGCAATCTTCTTTAGGTCTTTGCATGAAATGTATATTGTCAAAGTATTTAAACACTCTTCTATACACCCAAGTTGCCTAGTTGAATTTTTTCCTTTTAATCGCATATATAGCACTCCTTGAAGGTCACTGAATGTATCTGTCAAAACCCCATTATTTTATATTTATCTTTATCAGAGTAAAAATTAAGTCTAAGTAGAGGATACCAGACTATCCTTTGTACTAATTCTAGTAAAACCCTCTATTAATTGATTTATTCCAAGACTTGTAGCCACATCAAAGAGTTCATGTTCTGTGGTAATGGTTTCCAAATTAACTTTAACATCCACAATCAGCAGTATTTCATGGGTAGCCCTATAGTTTGCTAAATAATCATGTAATATATTACAATTAGATGTTTTCACCTTCGTGTTCAGTAGACTCCCATAAGCAGAATTGGTTAAGAAAAAGGGAGTTTTAATTCCAATAGTATAACTTCTGTACCTAATGAATTAACTTCCCATGGATTATGGCTGAACTCTAGCTGTTGTTTAGCATAAATCAGTACTCCACTACCTCTTTTATTGTGATCCTTTCTCAAAGTCTGGTACCCAGTCATACCAACATAGGAAGACGATATTTGTTAATTTAAACATGTCTCTGTCAGGACAATTATGTCTGGTTGCTACCCTAAAACCTATTTTCTCAAAGCATCTGATTTATTAAACAAACTACACATTTTAAAATGTACTGTAGTAAATTCTCTTCCTTTTAAAGTCTCCTGGCTGGATTAACAAAAGGCAAATCAGGATGCAAGGCGACCTGCATCAGAATAAATGGTACAAGTAGCAAGTGCATCCTGAGGTGCATCCTGGTGGGATTCACAGAGGAAGCCTGTGACATGCAGCAGGCTGCCTGCACCTAACTGCACCATTGCACCATAACCTCCCCTTACAACATGGTGTAAGGGGGTTTATGGCAGAATTTTCACCCTATTCAGGTAGGGGGGCTGCTATGTCCACAAATCAGGATTCAGAGGCAATCACCAGTGAACATCTGTCAAAGTCCATTTATGCCAACAAAAAGCTGGTGTAAGTGGTCTTTGCCATTTACTGGAGGTTGCCACTGTGCCCCAGCTCTACATCCCCTGTAGGCTACAGCCCCCCCAAGCTCCAGGACCCAGGCGTGGCACTCATTGTGCCAGGATGGGTGTGTGGAACACCTCCCAATGCCCAGACCCCCTACACACACATTGAGAGCCCCACCACATGCCCTGGGGTAAGATCCACCCTTCACTCCCATAACTCCCTGGTATCTAGTGGCCCCTCACATGTCCTGGAGCAAGATCCTCCCTTTACTCCTGTAACTCTCTGGTAGTCTAGTGGCCCCACACATGCCCTGGGGCAAGATCCCCCCTTCACTCCCATAACTCCCTGGTAGTCTAGTGGCCTCCCACATGCCACCTGACAGTGCAAGCCCCCCCAAACACCCCCTAATACCTCACCGGTGACTGGCACAGCTCTCCACTCACCACCGTGTCCTGCCACCGACAGAACTGTGCCATGCTTGTGTACTGTACTAATACACGCTCTGTGAATGACAGCTGCTGTCATTCACAGTGCACCTATTATTACAGTGCATGAACTTGGCACAGTTCAGTAGGTAGCTGGTCGTGGTGGTGAGCGGAAAGCTGTGCCAGTTGCCAGTGAGGTATTGGAGTAAGGCCTGCATTGTTGGGGTGAGGTGAGGGCCACCGACCACCAGGAGTTAGTGGGAGCAAGGGGAATTTTCTAATAAGGGATTTGGGGTGGAGTCCACACCCAACGTAGATCAATCTGGGCAGGCATGGGGGGGCACCACAACACCATTCTGCGGGTGCATCTGCTGCCTTCCCCATTCTGTGGCTTGCGGCATTCATAGGGACTCCACCCTACCATGCACTGCTACTGCAAGTCATGGGATGCAGGCTCCTAGACCCTGCTCCTTTCTGCATCAGGCACAGGGTTCGGGATGCAGGGGCTATTGCTGCAAGCTGCCATTGTCACAGCTTGCGGCAAACGCTTATGAATCCGGCCCTCCATATTTAAAACTTTTGGAGGGTATGGATCAGGTTTATATTTATGTTTCCACTTAACAATAAAAGCATAATAACACTATGTAGTCTTTTAAGTTGCTCAATTGAAAAAGAGCCCTTCGATCAATGCAAGGTGTGTCAAAGAACCATATTGCATCAAATGCCAGTGTGCCAAATACTGTGTGCCATATTCAGAAAGATGAGAAGTCTCTTCCACAAATTCTGTCTCACTAATGCAAGAGATTCACTGCATCAAAGATATGCATGTGGAGAGAATGCCTCAAGCTGAGATGCAACAGCATGGTGTGTGAATGCCTACAGATGAACCACAACGGGTATGCAGGAGAGGCATGAATATCTACACTGAGGCCCCACAATAATGTACAATAGGTGCAGGAATGCCCCAAGGTGGGTAAAAATGGAGGAGAGAGGCATAGAGCAGGAACTGACACAAAATTCATCAAAATGATGATATGGTGGTTGAAAACTGACACAAGATGCGGCAAAAACAATTGCATGAGAAGAGAGCTGTGAAAAGACATACAGCAGATGAAATGTCCATGGCAGTGACATGTGCCACCCACATACCATCTCTCAGTGTTGTCAGTGCTGTTTCACCTTCCCTGTCTGCAACTAGACCCACTCCTTTCTCTGTGCCACTGTCAGTTGGACCAGATCCACCTTGATCCAACAGATGCCCTCCATCATCAGCATAGTGTCAGGGCTTCCACTATTGTGAATACCAGAAAAGTGGACATTGCATCATTTTTGTAATGCAAGTCCTGTTGAAACATGGTGTACCCAGGTTTTGGACACAAGCATGGTGCAAGCCACTTTGGCGCAGACTGTGCCAGTTTTGACGCAAACTGCTTTCATGAATCATGTTTGATGAAAGCCACAATTTGTGTCAAAGTTTTTGGTGCAAGCTGTTATGCCATTCATGGAGCCTTCTGAACTGGGCCCATTGACTCCAGATCCATTTATGTAAAAATGGAGTTATTTGTGCTTATTGGCATGAAGACCTTTTTTGATGGAGGGCAGGTTGATATTGTGTTTAAGAATATCAAGATTGCAAACAGAGTTATGATGAAAGCAGGAATCCTAGATAAAATGGATCTTTATATTGTTGATGACTTTACATGGGGTTTCAAAGTAAAATTCAGACTGAGAATGGCTCGGGGACCGTGGTGCCTGATAATGAAACTCCAAAGGTAAACAATATGGTTTATCAAATACTGTAAGAGCTGCCTTCCTCCCTCAAAAGCTGTAGCTAGCTAAGTAGCAGAAAAAAGTCAGTTGACAATGAGAGCTTGTCCTGTAGCAGTGTAATGTTACAAAGAAATAGCAGTAAATTTGGAAGCTCTGCTGCTGATACCAATTAGGAAACTAACAGGGGCGGGGTTCAAGTAAGCAATCCCACACAGTCCAGGCACCCAGGATAAAATATGATCTGGGTGCCTAGGCTGTGTCTGATCACTCTTTTCAATCCCCCCCCCCACTATCAGTTTCCTATTTGCTTTCAGCAGTTGCTCTTCTGTTTTTTATTTCTTTTTTTCCTTTTTCTTTTTATTTAAAGTAATATATTTTGCTATCACTTACTGGGGAGAACAGATCTGTCACCCATCACCCATGCCTCACTACCAAAGATGCAAGGATGAAACACATTTGTATTTTGTAATGTAAGCCTTGCTGTGCTCAGAGTCACTCATGTATTAAGAGGTACAGTTTGCTGGTTGAAACAATACTAACATACTAATTGCCAGCAGATTAGGCCTTACAGTCTATTAAGTCTGCTCGAACCTCAGATCCCTAGTTGGGTGCTGAGGCCCTCCCCCCCACAATAAAAAAAACTTCCTGTTGTGAGTTGTGATGCTATTTTCTACATTCCACATATTCCACTAGTGCTGCCCTAGAACCTCAGTGGTAAAACTACCACATCCCCACTCTGCTACAAGCCTCCAGGGTTGGGAACAACTCTGCCAGCATGTAGCTTGGTCAAACGGGATCCGAGTTGGCAATCTGAGATCCCACTACTTGGATTACACTGATCACTTAGTCTGGGGAGTTTCAAAATGCAATACATCAAAATTCCAGTCTGTCCCTACTTGCCATCCTTGGATGAATCAACTAGCCTTGGTTTTCCCCAGATCACTACGCTCCTAACTGAGGCAGATCAGTTCAAAATTCCCCTCTATCCACATCCGGCACATGGAAGAGTGTAGGTCTGGAAGGAAACATAAAGGGGAATCCGGCATTTTGAGCATCACATTTGTGGCGTGCAACTGAAATCAAACAGTGAACCTGCTAATGCTATTTCAACAATCCAGTTTCACAAAACTGACAAAGGTGGTCTGGTTACACAGAATAAAAGGACAACTGACTATGGAGCACCAATACTGACAACTCACTACAAAATAATAAACTTAAGAGCGGCCTTCCTCACTCAAAATCCCTAGCTAGCATTTTAAAATGTTAGTTGACAATGACAGCTTGTGCTTTGACATATTTTTACAAAGAAATAGCAGCAAATGGGGAAGCTCTGCTGCTGATACCTATAAGGAAACTGATGGGATCAGGACTCAAGTAAGCAATCTAACACAGTCCAGGTATCCAAAATAATATAATTTATGATCTGGGAGCCAGGCTCTGTCAGATCACTCAATTTGACCCCTCCACCCACCCACACACACATCAGTTTCCTATTCAGTTTCAGCAGTTTTTTTTACTTTTATTTTTATTTACAGTCATTTATTTTTGCTACCACTTGCTGAGGAAAACAGATCTGTCACCCAGAATCTATGCCCCACTACCAAAGATGCAAGGATACAACATGTTTGTATTTTGTAATTTAAGAATTTCTGTGCACAGAGTCACTCTGTCTATTAAGTGGTGAAGTTTGGTGGTTGAAATTAAAAAAAAATTCTAATATGAGAAAGGAAACTTCCTGTTTTGAGTTATGAAGCCATTGATTGTAAGTTTTACGGTCATTACACACTCACCCATATATCCAATCCTTAAAAAAAAGTACATAAATATATTCTAATAAAAAATTTAACTGAAAATCACATTGATACCATGTAGCATTTCTGACACCATCTATCTCCTGCCATCACACCCCATCCCCAGCAATTACCTGTACATGTTTTTTGCAACATTGTGTGGAAAGGCAGAAAAGTATGTAGGCCTTCCAGTCAGTATTCTCACATCCACTCCCCCCCCAACCTGATAACATTTAAAAAGTGTAACAACAATTACAGAAGTGCCCAAAAAATGACATCTACCAAAGACACCAAAACATGTACTGTATCTTGCTTATTGGGACTACGTTAAGTGGATTCTGCACTTATCTCTTGAAGAAATTACCCTGGAATGTGTTTTTTTATGATTTTCAATTCTTTTTAATCACTTGCTAATGCGTTTTTTGTGAGTCCCTTTTGTTCAAATGAAAAAGGATCTTGAGTGATGAGAAAGGATTTTGGACTTTAACTTTTTGTGGCTTCTTTTGTTTTTCATTTTTCATTCAAACAAAAAAGATCCCTTATAATGAAAAAGGATTTCAGAGTCTAAAACTTTTTTCGTTTCAAAGGATCCTTTTTCGTTTTAGATTTCATTCAAACAAAAAATAATCACTTGTCACAAAAAAGGATTTCAGAATTTTTTTTTCCAGATTCCTTTTTAATTGCAAGGAATTCTTTTTCATTTCCTTTTTTCATTTGATATGGAAAAAGAATTCCATCAAACAAAAAAGGAATTTCTGCTATACCTCCATATTTGTGGCAATTTTCCCTGGTGTCCAGTGGAATCTCTCACCCTCTCATGCCCTTCCCCATAATTTCTAAACTTTTCTCTTGTGTTTTTTGGATCCCCTCCCTCCCATCACGATCAATGTAGTTTTTATTATTTTTTCCCATGGTGTCTAGTGGCACCCTCCACCCTCTGATTGCCATTCCTGTATGTCTAATATTCTTCCTTGGTGTCCAGTGGTGCCCTGACCCTCAGATTGCTGATCCCATAGTTGTTCATTTACCCTGGTGTCTAGTGGTGTCCCCCAGTACCTGATCACTGTGTCTGTAATTCTAAAGTATTTCCCTGGTGTCTAGTGGTACCCCCACCCTTTGATGACTGTCCACCTACATGTCTTTGGTTTCCCTAGTGTCTAGTGGCACCTCCCCTCCAACTGCTTTCCATCATTGAACAAAATAAACTTGTCCCTTAGTGTCTTTATTTGTTTTATCTGAGAAAGACAAAAGATCCATGGTCAATCGCACCCCTCACCCCAAGCTTCTAGTAAGCACCCACTACCCCACACCTCCAACATCCCCAGACACCCTCACTCACCTAAACAGGTCCCAGAGTGTAGATCCACTCTGTTTCAGGAGACATGTCATGCTGCTGAAACTGCCAACAGCAATATGAGAAAGTAAGGTGAGTGCAGTTCAGTGAATTTCTATGTTGTTCTTTTCAATTTTGGTGCTAAACACAGCCATTTTTGGCATATTGTGACACCAAATCTTCAACATACTCATTTTGAGATCCCACCTCATGACCAAGGTCAGTGTAAGTTTTGCAAATCCTGCCCAAAAGGTGATTTTGTGGTTGCTGGATGAAATCACCTTTTGGTAGGGATTTGAAATTTTTCACTGCCCTTTTTTCATAAGGTGGAGTAATAAGAAGGCTATGTTGAAAAGTGCAGGTCAAAATATGTTAACATGACAGACTTATGCGCATGCTTGAAATTTACCTGTGATCCTTTGTAACAGATACAGGGAGTTACTGTAGTCAAGGCACGAAGTCACAAAAGTGTGGACCAGGTTGGAAGGTCGCAAGACAGAACAAGGTGCTTAATCTGGGCAATTTTCCTCAGGTGGTAAAATGAGGACTTGACCACAGCTGACACCTGTGAACAAAGTGTCAGCCCATCATCAATTATTACCCCCAGATTCTGTACCTGTTCAGAGGACGACAGCTGGCAGCCCCCAAGCCAAAGCCTGGCAAGCCATCCAGTGGCTGACCCCTCTATCGGGTGACCCAGTTCCACCAGTAACACCTCCATCTTCTCAGAGTTTAACTTAAACCAACTGGAATTCATTCAGGCTTGGACTTCAGTGAGACAGTTGGAAAAGACTGAGTGCGCACTGTCCTGGTTGGGAACAAAAGACAGGTACAGCTGAGTATCATCTATGTAACAGTGAAAACTCAGCCCATACCACCTCACAATGTCTCCTAATGGTAGCATGTACACCGTGAACAACATAGGGGACAACACTAAACCCTGCAGAACCCCACCTGGCAGGGAGAAAGAGTCAGAGGAAAAAAATCCCTGATACTACCGTCTGTGACCTGCCAGTGAGAAAAGAATGGAACCATCTGAGGACTCTACCAGACAGGCAGCAGATGACCTACAGGTGATCAAGAAGCACCCCATGGTACATGGTGTCAAAAGCTGAAAAGAGATCCAGAAGGACCAAGATGGAACGGTGATTCTGCTCTCTAGCCATCAGAAGATCACTGAGTACCTAAACCAGAGCAGTCTCAGTACTATGTCTCTTACAAAAGCCAGACTGGAAAGGATCATAGATAGCATGGATGGTAAGATGGTTCTCCAACTGTTGCGTAACAACTTTCTCAATAACCTTCCTTATAAAGGGAAGGTTAAAGATGGATTACAGATGGAAAGTAGAATCCAAGATGGCGGTCACGCTGGGCTAACCTTCAGGAGCAGGAACTTAGAGTTCTTTTTTAAGTTTTATTCTACTGTTAATTTACTGTTATTTGGTCCATTTTAGTTTGTTAGTTCATTTTAGTTCGTTATCGTTTTAATCCATTTTTTATTTTTCGATTTGAAATCGTGTTCAAGGATCGCATTTTTGGATCGAGGTTGTTGGAAACTAATCAGGAACTGAACTGGGAGTTGAGGCAGAGTGGAGCAAGTGGAGCCCGGAGCGAGTAGATGATTGGCAAATTGGGAGCAGCATGTTTCCATCAGGATTGCCTGGAGTGTTGCGAGTGCTGGAGTGCTGGAGTGCTGTGAGGAAGTAGCGAGTGGTTTGGTGAGCCATGCTACTTTTACCGCAACCCGGATAATATGGATTTTGGGAGCGTTTTCTGTTTCTGGTAAATTGGTGGAGATCCTTTCCCTAGCCCTGCTCTTGAGCCAGTGGTGAGCCATGGTGTAGCTGCTGTAGGGCGGCTGTTTTTTCTGCTCTTCCTCATTTGCAGTTTGGCAGCTGGTGGCAGCCGGCGTGGTGAGCGGGTCTGGGGAGAGGGACTGGGTTGGGGGTGAAGATCTCCCTGTGGCCAGGTAAGAGAATGCTAAAAGTGTACTGAACTATTGAAATATCTGGCGTTGGAAGGTGATATCTGCGATAACTTAGCAGGTTATATGAAGAACCTGATCTTCTGTCTCCTGACTGTGTGAAGGAGGTGAATTGCTGTCCTCTGGATGTTCTGGTCTTTCTCTCTGCTCCATCCCCTTTTTGGTTTTAGCTGTGAATTAAAATCTGGTTAGATATTTGATTTCTGGATTCTCCCTGCTCTGTGGGTTTGCAGTGAACTTTGATTTAGACTGCTCTTATTTACCTGAAGATGAGATTTTGTCTAAGGTTTTAAGTGAAAGTGGGAGCTCACTTTGAAACCTCAACCACTATTTGGAGAGACAAACATTTGACTTATTCTGAGAGCGGTCTGACAGCACCGGTGAGAGGGGTGAACTGGTTACTGGCCAGCCTAGAGCTTGGTGAAACTTTGTAGACATCTGACCTCAGACTTTAATCTTTTATTTTAAGTTATAGATACTTTGTTTGGTTTGAAGGAATTGATTTATATTTTATTTTATCTGGATAGTTGGGTGGTGAGAGGACTCTATATGCAGTTATTTAGTTATTTAGTTATTCTGTTTATTTAGATTTTTAGTTTATGTTATTGTTTGATATTGGTATTATTTTCCTCTCTTCCCAGAGGTGTGAGGACTGGGTGGGGGAATTAAATTGAGTTAAATTGAATCAAATTAAATTAATTATTGATTAGAAGGTATAGTGTTTCCCCAGTGATGAGAGGATAGGGTGGGGAAGGGGAATTCAGTTAATGTTTTGTATCTGTTTCTTGTTTGGGGGTAAGAGTTTTTAAGTTAATAGTCTGAGGTTTGGTTAAACTGTATTTTATTTCATTATAGAGCTTTGTATTTATTTAAGTCTTAGAGGTGGGTTAATTTTTGGATTGTTTATTTGGTGAGATAATTATGTGTTGGGATAATATTAGGACAGTTGGGTATTATTCCCCCTCCAGGCTCAGGGATCTTCGCCCCTTTTCTTGTCCCCCCTTATCGCTGGAGGTCTATAGACGTTGTAGGACCTTGGGGATTGTGGGGAGGAGGAGGAAGTATGGGGGCAAGGTCTGGAGGGAATGGAAGTGAGCGGATTGGGACGGTGGGGACAAGGAGATGCCCTGGGCGAAATGAGCCCAGGAAAGGGGACCTCCTTTCTGGTGCCCATACCCAAGGGTTCTGATTATAGTCAGCAGGTAGCACGGTCATCCTCGGAGGCTCATCCTACTCGGGTGGTATTGTGCAATGCCAGGTCTATTAAAAACAAGACGGCTATTATAGCTGATTTTGTTGGGTCATCTGACCTGGCGTGCATCACCGAGACCTGGCTTGATGAAAATACTGGACCAGTTTTGGTGGCAGCAATTCTGGCCGGGTACTCAGTGATACACCACCCGAGGGTGGATCATAGGGGCCGGGGTGTTGCTATTTGTTTTAGAACAGAACTGGGCCTAGTGGAGGTGCCAGTGGGAATTACCAGATCCTTTGAATGTATTCTAGGTGAAGGTGTGGGACGCAGGATACTTCTCATATACTGTCCACCAGGTGATGGGAATGTTTTCCTGTGGGAAGTCGCAGACTTCATTGTCAACCTGACACTGGGATCCCCCAGATGGTTGGTTCTGGGGGACTTCAATGCCTGGGTCGATGATGAACTCTCGCATTTTTTCATTGGGCTTCACACAGGTTATTTCCTCCTCGACCATGTTGGTGGTCATTCATTGGATTTGGTGTTCCTTCTGGAGATGGAGGTATCTGACTTGGTGGTGGAACCGGTCAGATGGTCAGACCATCACTCCATTGGGTTCAGTTTTGAGGCCACCCCTAGTAGGTCAGCCCCTATGGAAATGGTCTGGTACCACCCATTAAGGGGTGTTTCCCTAGATGACCTGATGGCGGTGCTGGATCTATCGGGCTTACCGAGAGACTGCATGGATCCAGGAGAACTGGTACGTGCCTATAATGAGGCAGTGGCAGGGGCCCTGGATTCCATTGCTCCTGTTCGTGTTCGTCCTCTCACTCTTCACCCCAGGTCTCCTTGGTTTGATGAGACCTTGAGGGAGTTGAGGAGAGTTGGACAAAGTTTGGAGAGGTGCTGGCGGAGAGCGGGTCTGGATGGTGACAAACTTATTTTGATGGATCACTATGTGGTCTATCAATCCGAAATCTCTCGTAAGAAGGCAGAATTCCTGTCCAGAGAGATTGCGGCTGCACAGAATAGACCAGCTCAGCTCTTCTGGACTGTGGACAGATTGTGCAATCCAATCTGTCTTCAGCCCGGAAGAGCCTTTTCTCAAGAACGGTGTGAGGAGTTTGCTCTGTTCTTTGCAGATAAGGTTGCCAAAATTAGATCCGAGGTCCGTTTGACCCTCTCAAATGGGAGTTGTGATGGTTGGCAGGAGATGTTGGACATTCAGTTTGTGTGGTCTGACTTCAGCCTCCCCACAATCAGTAACATTGTGATGGTTATCCAATCACTGTGTCCGACCAACTGTAATTTGGACCCGGGCCCCACACGTCTCTTAGTAGATTGTGTTGATAAAATCAGCCCAGTCCTTGCTGAGATAGTCTGGAGGTCCTTGGAGAGGGGGAATTTTCCAGATCCTCTTAAGGAGGCTGTAGTTAAGCCCCTTCTTAAGAAGTCCTCCTTGGACCCGGACTGTCTGGCCAATTACAGTCCTGTCTCTAACTTACCCTTTGTGGGTAAAGTTATTGAGAAGGTGGTTGCATCACAGTTGGATGATCATCTGACCAACAACAATGTCTATAATTCTCTCCAGTCTGGAGTTAGGAAAATGCATAGTACCGAGACAGCACTTGTGCTGGTACTAAATGACCTCCTAATAGCGAGAAATCGAAGGACCTGTTCCATCTTGGTCCTTCTTGATCTCTCTACAACGTTTGACACTGTGGACCATGGTGTGCTACTGGAACATTTGTGATCTATCTGTGGACAGTCTGATACAGTCCTCGGGTGGTTTCGATCGTACCTCGAGGGTAGGACTCAGAGGGTTGTGTCTGGACTTTTTTCCTTGACATCAGTCTCCCTATCCTGCGGGGTACCACAGGGTTTCATTTTGGCACCTATGTTGTTTGCAGTGTATATGCTGCCATTAGGAGTGATTATTAGGTGGTACAGCTTGGGTTTTCATTGCTATGCAGATGATACCCAGCAGTACATGTCCTTTGTGCCCGGCCAGGATGCTGCTATTTCGGTCTTTAACAACTGTCTTGCCAAAATCCAAGACTGGTTGAATGTGAGTTGGCTGCAGTTGAACCATGAAAAAACTGAGGTGTTGGTTGCGGACCAGGGTCACTGTGAGGTGGGTTTGTTAGCTGGATCACCCTCGGGCTTATGGCTTGGGGGTGTCCAGCTGACTACCTCAGACCGGGTGCCGAACTTGTGCATTGTATTTGACGATTGTCTGACTTTTAAATCTCAGGTGTCAGCGGTTGTCAAAACCTCTTTTTATCATCTGAGGAATATCACCTGGGTGAAGCACCTGGTTCCTCCAGAGGATCTTCCAACTTTGGTCCATACCTTCGTTACCTCCCGCCTGGACTATTGCAATGCCCTATACCTAGGGCTCATGGGGGTTGAACTTCGCTGCTTGCAGCTAGTGCAGAATGCGGCAGCCAGGCTTTTGACTGGTTCTTCTAGGTCCAGTCATATAATGTCTGTGCTCCGCGGACTGCACTGGCTGCCAGTTTGTTGGTGAATCACCTTCAAGGTCAGTTTGCTGACCTATAAGGCCCTACATGATCAGGGACTTACTTACCTGAAAGATCTCCTTTGTCCCTACTGTCCCCCCCACTCTCTCCTATCCACTGATGAGGGATTGCTAGAGATTCCCAGGGTTCATTTAAAAACTTCAGGGGCAAGATCTTTCAGTTTTATGGCCCCGACCCTGTGGAATTCTCTACCTCGTCAGGTGCGAAATTGCCCGACTGTCCAAAGCTTTAAAGGAGCCTTGAAAACCTACCTTTTTAATAAAGCTTTTAATGATTGTTAATTATTTTAATCTTGTTTTAAATATTTATTGTTTTATGTAATTTGTAAAGGCGCCTTGATTTAAGAAAGGCACCTTAAACAAATAAAGAATGATTGATGATGATTGATTGATTGATCTGTAGTTTGCAGGAGAATCTGGGTGAAGAGATGGCTTTTTGAGAAGGGGGGTTATCATAGCCTCCTTCAGGAAGTTGAGAACTCCTCTGACTCCAATAAGCACCAGATTAACTCAGCTTGAACTGGGCTGATCACATCAACACACCATATTAAAAGGTAAGTAGGGCCCGGGTCTAAACTACAGCTAGCTGGCCGCATACCCTGGAGAAGCCACATGATACATAGAAACATAGAAGTTGATGGCAGATAAGGACCTCAAGGCCCATCCAGTCTGCCCATTTCTTTTTCTACCTTATGAATGTGCCATCAGCTTTTGCTCTGTCACTGGCCAGTCTATTCATACTCATCTGTATTGCTCCCTTATGCCTATTCCATACCTGTTTGAAGCCCTGCACTGTATTCATATTCACCACTTCCTGAGGTAGGCAGTTCCATGCATTCATCACCCTTTCTGTGAAAAAGAACTTCCTCACAATACCCCTTAATCGGCCTCCCTCTAATCTCATGTTGTGTCCTCTTGTCCTGCTATTTTTCTTATATTGAAACATGTTAGACTCTTTCATCTTGTTAATGCCCTTAAGGTGTTTGAATGTTTTGATCATATCACCTCTCTCCCTCCTTTGCTTTAGGGTATGCATATTGAGCTCCGGTAATCTGTCCTCATATGTTTTCTGATGCAGTCTCTGCACCATTTTGGCTGCTCTTCTCTGGACTGCCTCAATTTGGTTAATGTCCTTGTGAAAGTGTGGCCTCCAGTACCGCATGCAGTACTCCAGATGGGGCCTAACCAGTGTCTTGTAAAGAGGAATTATTACCTCCCTCTTCCAATTTGTGATACCCTTTCTAATACACCCCAACATCCCCCTAGCCTTACCTACTGCTTTAGTGGTCTGCTTGGATGATTTCAAGTCATCGGTGATAATGATGATGACCAAGTCTCTTTCTTCCCTTGTGACTGCCAGCAACTCCCTTCTCAGTCTATAGGTGGTTTCAGGGTTTCTCTTTCCTATGTCTATGATCTTGCACTTGTTTGCATTAAACTCCAGTTGCCACTCTTTTGACCATTTTGTTAGTTCACCCAGATTTCTCCTCATTCTGCCCACCCATTTGGATCATCTACTCTGCTGCAGATCTTGGTGTCATCTGCAAACAGACAAACCTTACCTTCCAGTCCATTTGCAGTGTCACTGATCAAGATATTGAAGAGGACTGGCCCCAGGACTGAACTTTGAGGTAACATAGATACATAGTATTTGACAATAGATAAGGACCACTTGGCCCACCTAGTCTGCCCATTTCTCTACCTGATGGATAAGCTGCAGATTGATGGTCAGATGGATTGAAAACTGGCTAGCTGGATGTACTCAGAGAGTAGTGGTCTGTGGGGAGCTCTCGAACCCTAGAGATGTTGGTAGTGGGGTACTGCAGGGCTCAGTCCTGGGTCCGATCCTGTTTAATGCATACATATCGGACATCAGGGAGGGTATAGGGTGTGAAATGAGTCTCTTCACGGATGACTCCAAGATGGTAGCAGTAGTTGAGGGAGAAGAGGGGAGGTTGGCCCTGCAAGGGGACCTGGACACCCTGGAAAGCTGGGCTCACACATGGAAATTAAATTTCAATATCACCAAGTGCAAGGTGTTGCATCTTGGTCGGGGAAACCCTAAACACAGGTACACCCTGGGAGGGGAGGCGCTGGAGGCCTCAATAGGGGAAAAAGACCTAGGGGTCATGGTGTATGCATGTATGAATAACTCTGAGCAGTGCAGGAGCGTGGCTAGCAAGGCAAACAGGATGTTGGGATGCATCGTAAGGGGGATCACCTCTAGGAGCAAGGAAGTGATTCTGCCGCTGTACAATGGACTGGTTAGACCACACCTTGAGTACTGTGTACTGTACCTGAGACCACACTTGAAGAGGGACATACAGCTCCTGCAGAGGGTACAGAGGAGGGCAACAAAGATGATACAAGGACTAGGGGATTTGACGTATGAGGACAGACTTAAGGTGCTCTGCCTGTTTTCATTGGAGGAGAGGAGAGACAGGGGGGACATGATTGAGGTCTTCAAGTACCTCAAGGGAATAAATAGGGTAAACATGGAGGGGATCTTTAGACTAAAGCAGGGAGGTATCACCAGAGGGCATGGTTTGAAGTTGGAAGGTGGAACAGTGAGGGGGGAAAAGAGGAGGAGGTTTTTCACTGAGAGGGTGGTGGACCCTTGGAATGCACTGCCTGGTGAGCTAGTTCAGAGATCCACAGTGGAGGGCTTCAAGAGAGGATGGGACAGACACAGAAAGTGGATGTATCAGATGATGGCCTGTCCCACGGGGGTGGGGATGGATGATACGGGTTTCTGGAGCACAAGGGATGGGAGGGTCTCGGCACCCAACTAAGGATCTAAAGTTCGAGCAGACTCGATAGACCGTAAGGCCTAATCTGCTGGCAAATAGTACGTTAGTATGTTAGTATGTTAACAGCTTACTTCCTTCTACCCCCCACTAGAATTGCCTTATGTCTGTCCCATGCATTCTTGAATTCTCCCACTGTTCCTGACTCCACAACCTCCTCAGGAAGGCCATTCCATGCATCCACAACTCTCTGTGTGAAAAAATATTTTCTAACATTACCTCTGAGCCGTCCCCCTCTATCTTCAAATTGAACCCCCTTGTTCTTGCAAACCTCTTCTTCTGAAAGATGCCACCCTCTTGTACTTTATTAATTCCCCTGAGATACTTGAAAGTTTATATCATGCCCCCCTCCCTCCTTTCCTCAAGGGTATATATACTAAGCTGCCTTAGTCTCTCCTCGTGTGTCTTCTGGTGCAGACCCTGCACCATTTTGGTTGCCGTCCTCTGAATAGCCTCCACTCTGTCTATGTCTTTGCGGAGATGGAGTCTCGAGAATTGCACGCAGTACTCCAGATGGGGTCTCACCAACTGACTGCACAGAGGGATAACAACTTCCTGTTTTCTACTGTTGATGCCTCTCTCTCTATGCATCCCAGTATCCCTGAGCCCTCCTTATTGCCTTCTCACATTGCTTACCCACTTGTGACTTTCTTCTCTTCTGACTGTATACCATTTACTACCACTCTGTTTTCTGCCCATCAACCAGTTTGTCACCCAGTTGATCAACTTTTGACCCACCCAGAGCCTATCCAGCTTATTAATTAATCTTCTATGTAGAACAGTATCAAAAGCTTTGCTGAAGTCAAAGTAGATGACATCAGCTGCTCCCCCTTGGTCCACCACTCTATTTACCCAGTCAAAGAAATCTATGAGATTAGTTTGACAGGACCCTCCATTTGTAAACCCATGCTGTCTTGGATCCTGTGCTCCTATGGATTCCAGGTGTTGTACTATCCTTTCCTCAAGGAGTGCCTCCATAATCTTGCCCACTACTGATGTAAGACTGACTGGTCTGTAGTTCCCTGCTTCCTCTTTGCTACCAGTCTTGTGGAGCGAGATCACATGAGCCCTTTCCCAGTCTTCTGGGACCTCTCCTGTGCTCAGATACTCACTAAACTGTTCTGATAATGGATCTGCTATTTCCACCCTTAGCTCCTTTAGTACCTTGTGATGTATGCCATCAGGTCTCATTGCTTTGTCCACCCTGAGATTATCAAGCTCTTGTAGGACCCTTTCTTTTTTGAAGGGACAAGTGCACACCTCTCTGTCCTTCCTTCTCTTCAATAAATACCGAGCAGAAGTATCTCTTTAGGATAGATGCTTTTACATGGTCCTCCTCCTCACATGCCCTCTATCCCCTTTGATCTTAGTAATACCCCTTCTGGACTTTCTCCTTTCACTAATGTGTCTACAGAAAGTCATGTCACCTTCTTTTACTGTTTGTGCTAGTGTTTCCTTGGTTTGGGCCTTTGCCTGCCTTACTGCCTTCCCTGCTTCCCTTAGAGAAGTTTGGTATGCCTCCCTGTCTTCATCCCACTGCGTTCCCTAATATTTCCTGAAGGCTAGACTTTTGGCTCTAACCTTTTCTGCTGCTGATTAAGAGAACTAAAGTGGTTTCCTTCTTCTTTTGCACTTCCTTTTCTCTCTAACACAGTGGGATGTTGTATCAAATATTGCATCCGTAATGCTAGCCTACTTTGCCTGTACCCCCTCACCTGTATTTCTTTTTGCCAGGACTAGATTAACTCTGTTGGCCATCTTATCAAAGTCAGCTCCTCTAAAGTCCCATATTTGTGCCTTGGAATGGGATGATTTCGTTCTAGTGAACAAATTGAACCATACCATTTGATGGTCACTGGCCCCCAGGTGACCTTCTACATGGATATCTGTGATCCTTTCCCTGTTAGTCAGTACTAGATCTAGGATAGCCCTGTATCTTGTGGACTGTTGTACCAGTTGTTTGAGGACCTCCCCCTGCAGGGAATCCACCATGTGTCTAGTTCTGGCAGATGTTCCTGCTGGTATTGCCCAATTTGTATCTGGCATGTGGAAGTCTCCCATTATCAGAACCTCCCCTTTAGCTGTTATGTTTTGTATATCTTCTAACAGTAATGTGTCTATGTCCTCCCCCTGGTCTGGAGGCCTGTAGACAACCCCAGTTTGTATGGCTGTCACATTTCCTGTTTCCAGGGTGAACAACAGTTCTTCTGGCTCCTTATGTGTATTCTGAACTTCTGCAGCTTTGATGTTTTCATTGACATACAGGGCCAGTCCACACCCCTTCCTTTTTGCACCTCTGTCTCTTCTGAACAGTACATAGCCAGGTACTGAAGTCTTCCAAGTGTGGTTACTGGTAAACCATGTCTCACTAATTGCCACCAAGTCCAGTTTAACCTCTGTCATTATTGCCTGTAGGTCTGAGATCTTGTTTCCCAGACTGCGAGCAATTGAGTATGTCATTTTCCATTGGCCAGATTTCAATGTGTTAGTTGTTGGGCGAGGTCTGGCATTTCCCCTGTGTGCCATATGGAGAGCTGGACCTTTTTCCTTATCTGGTGATGCATATGAGCTACAAACATGATGAACTCCTTTTTGACCACTAGCTGAGGGGGGAAGGGTGTTTTTCCCATTCAATGTATGGGCTGCTGCACCCCTCTCCCCATTTGCTAGTTTAAATATTCTGCAAAGACATCAAACTTCTGCCCCAATGCATGGACTACCTTCTTAGTCAGATGCAGTCCATCAAATTTAAAGAATTTTCACTCACAAAACTGTTGCCAGTTGCCTACAAATTTGTGTCCTTTTTCCTGGCACCAGCCTTTGAGCCACATGTTTAACTCCCCTATCTCCCCTTCTCTGAACTTCCGTCTATCTGCCCCTTCTCCCAGACTTGCAGGATCTCAGAGTAGGAGATGTCAGACAAAATGGTGATAGTTTGTCACCCAGTCTGGTCAGGTGTTCCTTGCTCTCCACAACTGACCTGCTGGCAAGATTGTTAGTCCCTATGTGTACCAGAACATCAATGTTTTCTCCTGCTTCCTGAATAATTTTAGCAATCTGGTCAGTATCTCTCCATGCTGATGTACCTGGGAGACATCTGACTATTACCCCTGGCTGGAGATAGGCATCAACTCCCAGAATCATGGAGTCTCCTATGATCAGACGATTTTTGGATTTCCTTTTTCCTTTTTTTGCTTTGGTTCCTATTTTAAGTGAGTTTTGTTGTGCTAACTCCTGTGCTGCAGTGTCCTGCTCTGCAGTGTCCTCTGCCCCTTTGTTTGATTTCAGAGACAGAGGCAGATACCTGTTTGTAGTTTTTATATGGTTTGTGGAGGTAAGATGTTGGAGAGCACCGAGTGATGGGGCACCCAATTTCCCCCTCTTAACCACCTGCCAACCTTCTGGACCAACTACCCTCTGCGGTCTAGGTGCTTCTGTTAGATGGTGGGGAAATGGCAGGTGGTTCTTATAATATATTTCCTCTTGAATATGCAATTTGAGGCACACAATCTCTGCCTATGCTGCCTGGAGCTGAGCCCTTAGATCTCCAATGGCCCAGCATGTAGGACATTTTTCTATATCCTTTAAAACTGCTCTTCTGATAAGTGTTCTGCAGTACCTGCAGTTAATGATATTCATTCCAGATAAGTTACTGGGCTTATAACCTGGTCAGATTAATTAGAAGAAAGAAAATGAATGCAAAAGTTTGATTTTGTGTTTTGTTTGTTTGTTTTTGTACAACTTGTTATAACAAGTTAAATTACTAGTGCCCCTGAAAATGAGGTCACTGTGTGGATACCCCCTCTGATCTTCCCCTTCCTGCTTTGCCACAGGAAGTGTCATGACTGTGTTACCCTATAAAGGGAGTGTAGTATGGGGTGGGTGGCTGGGCTTTTCCCCTGCTGAAAAAGAAGAATCATGGATGAGAGAAGCAAGGAGGTAAGAGCAGAAACAATCAGTCAGCAACAAATTCTGTAGCCCTGAAAGCTTATCCTAATGATAGAGGAAAATTGCAAAACCTGTAAAGTACCACCTGTAATAATTACACAGAAAATATACCCTGTAAGAAACACTTCACTACAGAGAAAAATAAAACAGTAACAGAAGACATACCTTGCAAAAGACAATTTGTATCAGAAGATTACAGCAGTAATCTATTAGCATACACCTGTAGGCACACCCTGTAATAATGCAGCAGAAGGTATACCCAGCAGTGACAATATGAACCAGAGAAAAATAAAGCAATACAATGTTAGCAACAAACAGCAGCAATCCATGTGAGTACAAAATAAAAATAACAACACACAGTTAATCCGCCTAACCAAAATAAGCCTTAATCCTTCCCCTTGCTCTGGTAAGGTTATTTGCTCTGTCCTTTCAAGCAACCCTGAAGAAAAGAGCTCAGGTGAAGCTAGATGCCTTGGCCAGCAAACCTAGTCTTCCACCTCCAAGATATCAACTAACCTGACCTCTTAACCTTTCCTTCTCTTTGGAAGTTACTGACAGTTTGTCAGCTCCACCCCCCAGATACACACCTCGTCCCCTGGAAAAGCTGTGGCAGGAAAGCAATTAGCTCCTTAAGTGTGAGAAGGAGACTGCAACACCTCTGAGACAAAAAATATTCCAGTAAAAAAAATAAAAATAAAATAAAATAGTGGCAAGCAGTAATTTTGCTTAGCCTAATGATAAAAAGTCACAAAAATGTAAGCACCACCTGTAATAATTTCACAGAAGATATACCCTATAAGAAACAATTTGCTGCAGAGAAAAATAAAGCACTAACAGAAAATATACCTTGCAAAAGACAGTTTGAATCAGAATATTACAGCAGTAATCTGTTAGCACACACCTGTAGGCACACCCTGTAATAATGCAGCAGAAGGTATACCCAGCAACAACAATTTAAATCAGAGAAAAATAAAGCAATAAAATGTTAGCAACAAACAGCAACAATCCTTGCAAGTACAAAATAAAAATAACAACATACAGTAAATCTGCCTAGCCAAAAGAAGCCTTAATCCTTTCCCTTGCTCTGATAAGGTTCTTTGCTTTGTCATGTCAAGCAGCCTGTAAGAAAACAGCTCAGGTGAAGCTTGGTGCCTTGGCCAGCAAACCTAGTCTTCCACCTCAATCTCCAGTCAGTCAAACTCAACCCAACAAAATAGAGGAGTCATGACCCCACTCGGAGCACCTGTAACCCCCATAGAGTGTGATAGGCAAATCTCTGACCTGATGTCAGCAACCTTATTAGCAAAGAAGTAAGCAAACTCATCACACTCACACACAGTTTGCAAAAGGGCTTTCAAAACTCATGGACAGGCTGGATTGTGCAGTCTGTCTACCATTTAGAACAGCTGAGCTGGTCAATGCTGTCAGTGCAGCAGTTTCCCTGGACAGGAACTCTGCCTTCTTATGAGAGATTGTTGACTGATAATCTCTGTAATGTTCCATCAGTCTAAGCCTGTCGGTATCCCGGTCGGAGCTATGCAAAGTATGCTTTAACCTTCAAACCACTTGCTTAAGCTCCTTCAAAGTCCCATAAAACCATGGGGACTGTTGGCAGAGAGTAAGCAGTTGAACATGGAAAGGAGCAAGGGTATCCAGAGTTCTCACCACTGCTCAGCTAAAAGCTTAAAGTAGGTTGTCCAAACCCTCACTTCCCTCTGGCATTCCCAATAGGTCCAATTCCACCAGAAGACCTTCAGAGGTCAAGCCCCATCATGGGCAGCATTGTACCATCTCCACAGGGGCAGGCCTATGAGGGGGAGCCAGAAAATTTAATGTTATGATGTGGTGGTCAGACCATCCAACTGTTTCCACCACCAAGTTGGAGGTCTCCAATCCCATTAGAAGGCCTTGGTCCAATGAGTGACCATGATTATGTGTTGCAGAGGAAACTACCTGTGTGAAGCCCAATAGAACTCATAAGTCAGAGGAAGTCTTGTTCAAAGTGCAAGAGTTCATCATCGATCCAGGCACTGAAATCCACCAGTACTATCAATCTGGGGGATTCCAACACCATATCGATGATGAACTCTGTGACTTCCTTCAAAAACTGGTTCTCACCTCCTGGTGGATGGTAGATGAGAATGATTTTGCACCCCACACCTGCAGCCATGGTACATTCAAAAGATCTGGTGTCCTCAACTGGCACATTTACAAGGCCCAATTCAGATTGAAAACAAATTGCTACACCCCCACCCCTGTGTCCCAACCTAGCATGGTGTAACACAGAGAAATAGTCTGGAATCGCTGACTCCAAAATGGGACCCACATTTTCATCCAGTCAGGTCTCAGTGATCCAAGCCTGATCAGGTGACCCAACAAGATTATCTATAATAACTGACTTGTTTTCAATAGATCTGGCATTGCACAGTGCTGTGTGGATTAGGTGAAAACCTGGAGCAGTTCAAGATACTGGCCCACTAATCGTCGAGCCCTTGAGTATGGGCACTAAACAAGAAGAACCTTGTTCAGTGCTCCATTTCACTCCAGGGTATCTTCTGGTTCCCACTACCCCAATCAAGCCACACAACTCACACCCCTTCCCAGCCCCCCGCACTTCTCCTTCTCCCCACTATTCCAACAGCCCTACAGTGGCCATAAACTGCTGCAGACAGTGGGGGGGGGAGTTAAAAAGGTGGAGGTCTTGGAGCTCAGTGGGGGAGTAGTGCATGAAAGGGACAGCCTCCATCAAATACATACTGATAATCACAGTAGCATCAAATGAGCCAACCAGCTAGCCCTAGAAACAACAAACCCCACAATAAATGATTATTCCCAAAATAACCCCACATTCTCACAAACCCCAGAATAAAAAACCCACCCCGTTAAATAATAAAAAATTTTATAAAGTAAAATAAGTCAAGAAACAGATAAACAAACAAAACCCATTCCACAAAATCCACAAAAACAATAATAACCAAAAACCCAGCTAAACACAGCAATATGGACATTTAAATAAAATCTTATTGCAGAATGCAAATTCACTGGTTAGAGAGAAAAGTCACCTTGAGTTTTTCAGTTCAATTTTATGGAAAACCCAAAAAGCTCCCACCTCTTCGGAAATGAACCAGTAAACTCAACCAAGTCCAAACTCTGACTTTAGGCTTGGTAAAAAAGCCATCAGAATTAATAGAAAACAAAAACTGTTAAGGCACTCTTACTGCCTATTTTACACTATAGAGGGTCCAAATAAAAAGTCTGACTGGTGTTGGATTCAATAAGTCCTTCCTGTATTTCCTGTTCTCAGGCTCAGTAGATCTTCTTTAGGGTCTTCTTAGTGCAGTTCTTCACAACAACCAGCCATGATAATGGCCCTTATCCAGCAATAGCTGCCTCCACAGCCATGATGGACATAGCCAATTAGCAGGAAGGAGCACCAACTGGGAAAAACAGGGAGAAATCCCCCCCAGCACACACTCAAGGAGGCAGTCACCCCAACCAGCTGTACCCACAACTATGACTCCTATCCCAGGTTGGCCCACCAGCTGACCCCCCTCCTCAGCAACCTAGAAAATGCCAGCAGCAATTTGTCTACCCTTAGGCAGACCCAACATCAGTGTCTCCTGTGTGGACCCAGCCCTCTGCAATCATCCCCTTAGAGCAGGCCAAAGCGGACCCCCCTGCAATAATCCCTCAAGACTCCAATGGTTCAGTGAGTCTCCATACCTCAGGGACTCCCAGCACATCCAAGGTCCATCATCAAGAAAAGGGCTGATCATGTTGTGGCTGAAGTTTGACCCCCAAACTCCTCAGGTGATGTTCTGGTTCACAAACTCCACTTCAGTGGTTCCTCTTCAGACACTCTTCAAATGCTCGGGACCTTCTCTACACTTGAACCAGCCATACCAGTACCACTCCAGGTCAGGGAATCCACAGGCTCTTGCACTTGAGAACACACCAGATAGGTAGACCCCACTATGGGAAAAGAATATGTGCTCCAGCATGTTTTGATTTATAACACTGGAGCAAATAACAAAAGTTTTGGGAGCAAGTTTGTGACTCCATTTACAACTCTGTCCACTACCTAATAGACCCAGGAGCACTTTTCTAAACTCACTGGCTTACTCATGTCCTTTATTGACTACCACTAAAACTAACTAAACACAAAAAAATAACTAACAAACAGATGGATAAAACAAATTATAATAATCAATCTAAAATGCTGCTGTTGATGATGGCTGGTCCAGCGTGGCCGCTATCTTGCCTCTGCCTTGACATAGATTTGAACATTTTCTCATAAGAAGTTTATGAGGTGGGATCATAAGAAGATCACATTGAAAATGTGGAGCCAAAATATGAAAAAATGACAAAGTTATGACCATTTGTTGTAATCATGCTATGCCTGTTCATAACATTGGAAAGGTTAAACATTTTCACACAGATTATCAACTTAGCCTTCTTATTACCCCGCCTCAAGTATATTATAACTGTAATTTTTCAAACCCTGGACCAAATTTCTTTTGCATCTGTGGCACAGAATGGCATTGCAGTTATGCAGAATTAGGTTTTGGTGGGGATTTGAAAGTTTTCTGTATTGGGTACATGAGGTGGGGTAATAAGATGGCTATGCTGACAATTTTGTCACTGTCTTCATATAAAAAGAAGTGCAGGGACCAGAGGGTCCTGTGCTTCCACACCCACATACGTACACATCTATGGAGTGATGGGAGTGCAGTGTCCACAGTTAAATAAGGATACTATTATACTATCTCACAAAGTAAGGAAATACATTTCAAAATACTTTGTTAATGCTACAGTTAGGGTCAAAATGACAAAAGTTGGGAAATCAGGTGTTAGGGTTTCCCTAACACTCCACCATCCCAAACCAGTCAGGAGAGCAGGTGTGGGGGTGCCTTGGGTTTTTCAAGCCAAATGCTCACCCCATTCTCATAAAGTCTGCACAACTGACCTTATTTACAGATGGAATGGGATGAGTGTTAGGCTTGAGAAGCCTGAAGCACACCTCATACATGCTCTCCTGCCTGGTTTGGGAAGGTGGGGTGTTAGGGAAACCCTAATGCTTCATTTCCCAACTTTTGTCAATTTGACCATAACTGCAGCATTAATGAAGTTTTTTGTAACATACATACACATATATTTATATATATATACTGTACATATATATATATACTGTATATATATATATATATATATATATATATACACACACACACACACACACACACACACACACACACACACACAGGGTTTTAAATAATTGATTAGCATTTTTTTTCTTGGGAACGATACTAACTGTACAGAAAGTATTTATATAGATGTTCTAGAAGTGCCGTGTTTGCTAAACACAGTGAGGCAAGAGCTATGCATTTTCATAAAGTTGTAGCACTTTTGTGAGCAAAACACCAATCAATTTTTAGAGTTAAATAAAACCCTGATATATATATATATATATATATATATTATAGTGGCACGGTACTGCCACTAAAGTTAGGGTTGAGTACCACATTTAAGGTTAAATCTGAAATTTGCCACCTTAATAATTTGCCAGCCCTTAATAATAAAGCCAGCCCAGTGGTACTGAGGGTTAAGGCACTGGGTGCCACACCTCATGCCACACTGGTGACCTGGGTTCGGTGACGGACTCGGGGAGCTGTGGGTCGGTGGGGGAGGGAGAGGATGGAGCGTCCAGAGGACAGTTCTCCTTTCCTGGGGAGGGATCCAGAGGTTGCTTGGTGTCCTGGCAGCCCCCAATGGAGATTGGGAGTATTGCAGGAACACCAAGCCAGATGAGAGGGAAGGAGCATGGCAGACACCAGCAGGGCAGCCATGCATGGGCGTCATTGTGCTCCACACTCTGTGGGGGAAAGGAACAAACAGAAAATTCCCCACCTCTGGGTGATGCGATGGCAACCACCAGTGGTCCCAGCCACAAACCCCATGTTGGCCACTTCCTCCAACTCTCCCCCTGGGGACTCTGGGACCTATCTGTCAGGTTAGGGAGAGGTCCTTGGTCTTGAACCTGATGCAGTACGTGAAGGAGCAGTTCAGGTGGGCAGTGGAGCCATGGAACTAAGTGTGGATTGCCTGAGACTTGCCCTGGTAGGCGGATGCATAAAGAGAGTCACAAAAAAAAAGATCCAAAATTATTAATACCCTATAGGAGCTACTACCAATAACCACCCTGTCTGGTTATTTAAATTGTTAAACATAAAGGAGAAAGTTTCAATTAGTGCTTAAATTACTTTTCCAGGATCTATAGGGTCAAGTGCAATATAACAGGGTGCTAAATATTCACAAGTGAATTTTTAACCACCAATTAGTAATTAACTTTATATGCACTCTGAAAGAGACCACAGTCATCATTCATTTATACTATTTGATTATATTTATTGTCTGGATCTTGAAAGCTCTCTTTATGCATGAATGCAGGTTCAAAGCAAATAAACTGAAACAAATATATTTATTTATGCATACAGCCTTGACAACATCAACTTTCATTCACTTTTAAAACTGAAAAAGTACTTATCTAGGCATACAGCCTTGACGACATTGAATTTCATTCACTTCTTGGCTCAATAACCTAAATCCATGGTATTTTTCCAAATCGAATGTTTTTGTAGAAAAAGGAGCTTAAACACTCTCCAGATGGCCATTCCCTGTGCCCTTGCTATTACAGTTATCTTAGATTTTGCTGCCATCTTGTCAGCACGGCCATTCACTGTGCACTTCTATTGCAGTTGCTGTTGGCCATTCTGACCACACCCTCATTTAGTTGCAGTGGAGTTGTGTTGCAGGCTGGTGTTTCAGAGTAAACTCTTACTCCATCCTCAGAGCTAATGTGGTACTGCACTTCTTCTTTCTTTTATTGCAGTGCTTAATGGTTTTGCTGGAAAGTCTGGAGTCAACCTCAATTTTACTTGACCTTCCACTTCTAATTGTGGTGCGGGCACTTTTTAAAACAAATTTAATTGCAATTCTATGATTATAAAGTTATCATGTGTGCTAAAGAATCACATATGCAATTGGATATAAAGCGGTATAAAATTTATGATTTTACTGTTATTCATTAAAAACGAAATTAAACACATTTTCAACAGAATCACACTTCATTTCTGTTAATAGACAATACAATAATATTATTAATAGTGTAAATCTTAGACAAAGCAGGATATCAAAGGATTCATACGCTATTTCTGGCACACTTTTTCTATTACATAAGTTGTTCCTTCTTTCTTAAGCCTTTTCTAAACTTCTGTGACCTCCCTTTTATTTAACTCTCCGGGATCATGCATTTCACATGTACTGCCAATGTGATATGTCCCTACTCTCTTTATAAATAAGTGCTATATCCATGATTTTCATTTAACTCCTTTGACCATAGTGTTTGCAATTCATAAATCCAAAAGGCTTCATGTTGCAGCATATGTTCTTTGATGTCTTGGGTGATTTACTGTTTTAGTTTTCCTGGTGCTACTGCAATGGGTGCAGTTGCCACATTTGAAAGTCCCTTCTGGGGGTGGGGGCATACATTCAGGTCTCAAAGGATTGATGCTGCTTAAGGTGAGAAAAAAGTAGTGTGCCCTTTAAAGTCGCCTTTTATTCTTGAATTCCATGGATAAAAGTGATTGTTGTTCATTGCATCAATCAGTCTTTGATCACTGAGAATGATCTCATAATCAGTAGTCAGTATGGGAAAATGATTAGGCTCGGGGAACATCCAATTTAAAATTGTTACATTAGTTAGATCACTAAAAGTACCAGTTCTGTAATTTATGTAACCAACTAGCAGAATATATGAATCAAGAAATTCATCTGTACATCCATGATCTGACTTCGATCACTTCCCCAAATGTTATCAGTATAGTATTTGGAGCTTCTTGGAGGAATGTAGATATTAAATAAAATCAAGGTATTCTCATTCTTCTTAACCCAAAAGACAAGAAAATAATCAGATTCACTCACATTTTCTACAACATCAAAGGCCACAACTTTAATATACACCATCAGACCTCATGCCCACCTACCAGCTGATGCCTCCTTTTTCCCTGATCTATGGAACAATTGATAGCCATTTAGACAAATATTTGCAGAAGATTATGCTAGATCTCTTGTAAACTGATTATATCAAATTCCCTAATTAGGTTAATCCAATAATTGTCAAAAAACTTAATGCTAATGCAAAAAATATTCCATCAGATAATAAATCCATTTATTTGTGTATAATTTTCAACAGAGAAGTCATAATTAATTAGCAGCCAGTATAGTGCAGTGATTTAAGTCTCTGAGCTGCAAACCTGGAGACCTGGGTTTGAATCCCACAGTCCCCACTTGCACACTGTGTGACCCTGAGCAAGTCATTTAACTTCCTTGTGCCCCAGGTTACACTTATAAGAAAGCTTTTAGCTTAGTGAGTCTCTCCTGGTTAAAAAAAGAAAAAATAATCATGATATGAGATATTAGCTAGTGAGGTATCAATTTCTTCTATGCTACTTAGTCAATTATTATATTCTGCAAGTATTTGGAATCTATTTTTTGTTGGCACTGTAGTTTGGAGTATGCAAGCTCAAAATGTGCACTGACTCCTGCTGGTATGCAGGTTTGATCTGATAATAGAATGGCAGGGGCATGCAGGCCCTGTAGGGTCTCAACATTTTTTTTTAAATATATTTTAGCAGTAAGCAATGAAGAGAGGAAATAGTCTAATTTACAAATACAATTAGGGGACATCTACATACTACTGAAGAGCCCTTATTCCATCCACTAGGGTAGATAGTGAAACATTTAATTTATAAAAGACAATATGCATCTTCCCACTGGTCTCCTAGTTTCATCAACCAGATGGTTGAAAGGGTGGCAGTAGTACAAACAGGGCCCAGAGAAAATAGTCAGTCTTCATAATGGTCACCATTGCTCCTCTAGGGGAAAGTTGGGCTCTACTAATGATAAAGCTTTTATGTGATTGTGTTTATGGTTTTATGTTCACTACCAATGGTCACTATTCACAAATGTCTATGCGCTGCACAAGAGCAGCATGTAGGCATTCCCAGGACTGAATGCAGCACAGCGATGCTCTACACAAGACCAGCTCAAGCTGCATTCCTGCATCCTAGGGAGGAAGTCCCTCCTTGGTCTTGCACCTCCTTCCCTACAGGTCTTACTCCAACCAGCCCCAGCCGTGCATGCCACTAAAAGCATTGTTAAACATGTACTGGCTGTGCCTTTTAGAAAAACAGCCTTGGGAAAGTGAGCCTTTGTGGTAAGGGCTCCCACCTGGATCAATGCACTCCCTTTCTCTGTTAACAGTCACAAAAGCCTTAGCCACTTCAAAACCGAACTAAGAAAATCTATCATGCACCAGAACAGTGCTTCTGCCACCTCTAGCCACCTATGAGCACTAGCTCCCTGAAAGTCTGGCCTAGCCCATATTGCATGCTGTATTCCATTGCCTATGCCCCATCCCCTACTACCTCCCCTATTGTCTGCCTTCTCTCTCTATTCCCCTTTAACCCCCTCCACTATTTTCCCCCCTTAACCCTCTAACACTATGCCCACAATTAGCCAACCTGCTGGATCTTGTTACTCTCTCCCACCTTTCTTCTGCAGCACACCCTAGTTAGACCCAGGCTCATTTCTAGTGCCACTGCCACTACCTACTCACTATTATTCAGTTCCTGTACCTTTCTGACTTTGCACTTTTCCTCCTCATCATGGGTGGGATCCCTTTTAATCTGGTTTTCCAAATTTTTGTGAACTCTGTAATATTGTTGACTTTACTGTGATACTGTATACTTTATGTATTTAATACTGTTTATTTTGACAATGCCTCACAGCTGTATTTGTTCCCACCTGTGTTGCTCCCCCTCCTTTTTTTATTGTATGATGAGGATCCTTTGTAAAGGAGCTTTTACCTCAAAGGATGTACTTCTGACTTTCCTAATAAAATAAAATAAAATTAAATAAATAAATAAACACACTCCCCATGGCATTGATGAATGAATGTACTATCACCCTGTACACTTGATCATTGGTCAGCTGCAGGCACCATGACAGGGGCTGGACAGGGTTGTACAAGTGGGTATGCCCCACTTGGAGCTGATTTACAACTGTACTTCACTCTGTTCCAGGGCTGCAAGCAGTATGCAGGTGAGGAAGTACATCAACAAAGTAAGCACTCACAGACTCCACCTGTTCGAGATTTTTTTTTTTCTACGTAGTTCCAGATGACATGGAGTGGAACCTTCCTCTTCTATTGGGGGGGGGTTGTGAAGAGCATGGTCTCAGATTTGTTTGTAATTGAGCACCAGTTTGTTGTTAGAGAACCATCCTTCTCAGGCTCTGAAGTTATAGTGGAGGATGGAGATGAGGCTGATAAAGCTAGGAATTTTGGTATATGATAACAGCATTATCAGTGTATAGTAGTACATTGGCTGACTGGCAGGTGTCAGGTAGATGGTTACCCTAGGTGTGATGTTATCTCTCAATACCATCACCTGTCGTATTGTATTGCATAAATACAACATATGACTGACTTATGTTTGAGAGGCTGTCTGTATATCTACAATTTCAGCAAAAAGAAATATAAAAGAAATGAATCTCCTAGCAAATCTTGCAAGCTTAAGTTTTAAAAAGGCAGTTCCTGTAACATTACAAACATATTGTTGGAATGCGGTATGCTTCAGATCTGTTACAACACACACATTTCACCTTTTAAATGACTAACATATAAAATCAACACCACCTTAGCTAAGTATAATTAAATGGATGAAAAATGTATCAGTTGAAAACACTTCTCAGCAATACAAACAAATAAGGGTGTGGCAGCAATTTGTAACAAGTTTGTTGTGCTCAAAGTGCTCTCATATAAACCTGCACATAGCCACAGGTATTTTGCATTTTGTGCATTGAAATGCAAAGATTTTTTTCAGGTTACATTATATAGTATACAAAATATTAACCACAGTTAATGGGTATAGTGAGCAAATGTTGACCCCGAGAGATGAACTATTGATTGACAAATGTTCTATTACTGAAGTCTAACGCTTTCCACTGTGCCAAGTTCAGGACTCTTCAACTAAAGAAAGACATAAACAGGCTGGTGAGAAAAAGTGGACATCAGAGTCATTATATGTGACTCCCTTAAACAATTAGGCCAATGTAGCAAGGCCTACAGTAAGGCAAACAGGATATTGGGGTACACTGAGAGGGATTTTGACTGCTGGAAGAAATAGGTATTAAGATCACTGGTGAGGCGACACCTGGAGTACTGTGCGCAGTTCTGGAGTCCTCACTTTGGGTAACCAAAATGGTTTAGGAACAGCATGGCAGATCCTAAGAGGAATGGCACAGTGAACTGAACATACTGTATATTTGTTGGACACCAGAAAAGAGAGGGGATATGTGACAGAGACTTTCAAATTCTTAAAAGGAATAAACAAAGTCAATTGTGAGGAACTTTTCAACTGGAATAGTAAATCTAAAACAAGGGGACATGAATGGAAGCTTGTGGGGGGAATTCTGGAGGGATGTGAGAAAGCTTTATTTCACAGAAGAGAGAGAGAGAATATTGAGCTGTGGAACAGTCTGCCAGCTGAGGTTTTGGGTGTCAAAACTATTGTTTATAGCATGGCTGGGATAGAGTTAAGGGTTTAGTAGTTACTTGGGAGGGTAAGAGTAAGATGGGAAACATGGGGCACACAGTGTTAATAAACAAGGTGTATAGACAATAGCTTTCAGGACATGGCAGGGTGTCAAGGGCATACTTAATAGACTAATGGACTTTTTCTGCCATCATTGCCTGTGTTTCTATGTTTCTATAGTTCATTCTGAGGGGCAAAGATTTTCCCAGAAAATCATGAAAAACATTCTGGTCAATATCCGTTTTATTAAATCTTCCCTTGTTACATATCCTCTACAGACAAACCCAGTATTTTTGTTAACAAAAAATAAAAAAGCCTGGTGTCAGTGGTACCCATTCTCATTCCCAGCTCCTGTTTAAAATACAAAACAAAAACATTTTCCCTGGTAGTTCATCAACCCATTCCACAGCCCAGTGACAATTCCTAAACTTGCATCAGACACCCTCTGAATGATAACCAGAATTTGCCTTTTGCTCTCCTTCACTGTCAGCCAAAATCTCACATGAGTGCAGTCCCAAAATCATGTGAAGCCAAAAAAGGCCCTTTGTGTCCAGAGACAAGGTCTGTATTATGACTTTATGTAAGACATATATCAGACCACATCTCCATTATTTCTCCTCAGTATGGAGCCCATATCTGAGAAGAGATATAAATAATACCAAGAGAGTGTAGCATAGGGCTTCAAAAATAATCAGTAAATTAAAAGGCAGGCCATAACAAAAGAGACTGGGGGAGTTGAGATTGTTTACACTTGCGAGAAAAGGAGAGAGAGGTGATATGTTAATGATGTACAAAACTACAGGGGATAGAGAACTGATGAACAGCTTGGGGTTAAGATTTAATATTAGGGATTTACATCTAAGAAGCCACAAGATGCAAATATTATTGGAACCTTCAAAACAGAACAATCAGAGGGGTTACTTTACATATAGGGTGTTGAAGTTATGGAACAGCTTACTGAGTGATGTGGTTGCTGCAGACACAACAGACATCTTTGAAAACAAACTGGATAAATTTCTGCTATATAATATCAGAAAATGTGGCCCCACTATGGTGGGAGACAGGCTTGATGTACTCACGCCTTCTTCTGTCTGCTAATCGAGTATAGAACCTAGTATATTTGTGTTATGCAAATAATGTTATCAATATTGTGCTTGCATTAGTAAAATATAGAATAAATTATGGGAAAGTGTGTGATATGAGAATTGTAATGCACACTTGAGGTGTGAGATGTTACAGTTTATCAAAACATCCCACACAGAGGGTGTGCATTAAATTCTCATGCACACTTTCTCATCTTTTATTTTATATAATTACTACTGGGCAATTTTTTCAGCCTGAGTGCTGTGACGCTGAGTGACACAGAGACACAGACACAGACACACACAGAGACACAGACACACACATCCATTCACACACACACACACTCACACAGTCTCTGTCCCTCCCTCATTTTCCACAGTCAGTTTTTTTGTTTTAGTGGGATTTTTTGGTAGTTTGAAACTATAAAGGCACTTATTGAAGCCAGTCAGCCACGGACCCATTCCCGGTCAGATAGCAATATCGCCTCATGCTGGCAAACAGCAGGATCAACCAGATACGTCTCTTTTTTTTAAACTTAAAGGAAGGATCAACCAGATGTATGAAAAATGTGGAGGATGGGATTAAATTGTGATGAGGATGAAGTGAAGAATCTTTGCATGGCAGCTCTTCGCTATCGGAGATTCAAAGCTGTCAAGTTTGACAAGCTTTTCAGCACACCCACACACACTATGGATGCCAATGAGGGAGCACTTGATTTTGACTGACAGAGCGCATGTTCACTGTAATAACTAGCCAGATATTATGGTGAATATCAACTTGCTGAGCCATAAGAAAAAATTGCTCACTAGTAATTATATATCAGTGAAGTTTCTTGTATAACACAAGTGGCTATACTTCTAGTAGATGGTATCTGGAAATGGAGGTGAGTAGATGGCATGACTGGCTGCCATCTGGAGGACAAGTGCATTGATGATAGCAGTCAATATATTTTGAAATATTGCCTGCTATCATTAGCTATTGCCAATTTCTAAGGAAAAGCCTGGCAACAGGTCTTATTAAATAAGGTCATGTGACTTGGTTTTGACAATTCATATGACAGTTTTTAGATACTGTACAATGTTTAATCATTTCTAGTAATATAGAAACATAGAAGTTCATGGCTGATAAGGACCACAAGGCCCATCCAGTCTGCCCATTGTTCTACCTTATGAATGTGCCTTAGGCCTGTACTCTGTCAATGGCCTATCTATTCATACTCTTCTTTATTGCTCCCTTATGCCTGTCCCATGCCTGTTTGAAGCTCTGCACTGTATTCATATCCACCACTTCATGGGGTGGGCTGCTCCATGTACCCACCACCCTTTATGTGAAAAAGAACTTCTTCACATTCCCCCTTAATCGGCCTCCCTATAATCGCATGCTGTGTCCTAGTGTCCGGCTATTTTTCTTATATTGTCTTTCTTCCTCCCCTACTGCATGCCCCAAAAGCCTGCTTTCCCTCCCTCCCCCACAGCTTCTACATTCCTACATCCTTCCTCCACATAGGCACGCTGCACTCTGGTCACTGCCCCTTGCCCAGGGTCCATCCTTCCACCATGAAACTGTTCTACACCCACACTGGTCCTAGCCCTCCACTCCCCCCCCCATCTATGCTTACCCTCACCCACTATAGTTGATGCTCGGCAATTTCCCAAGATGCTAGCAGGCGAAAGCATTCCCTAAAGAAATACACCACAGCTCCTTGATGCTAGTCCTCCTCCTCCTAATGCTGTCAGGCAATGTGCACCCAATCCCTGGCCCATTCTGTTCTAAAGCCATTAATCTGAGCAAGCCTTCAGGTGCCCTCTCATTCATATCAATCAACATCTGCAGCCTGTTTCCTAAAATGGATGCCCTACAGGCCTTCACCAGCCAACACTGCTCTGACATCCTGGCAGTTGTCAAAACCTGGCTTACACCATCAGTACCGGACCATGTAATCAGCCTTCCTGGCTACAACATGTTTAGGCTGGATCGCCTCTCCAAAAGAGGTGGGGGCTGTGCTCTCTACCTAAAAGACTCCATACAGGGGCACCACATCATTACCTCACTCCAACTGACAACTGCTCAGATACTGCCAGTGAGAATCCTCCTTGGAGCTCAAAACAAAACCCTCACTGTTGCCACCATCTACATCCCTCCCAAAGAACAGGGAACTGGTCTAACAGCTGTTCTTGACTTTGTAAAGTCACTCCCACCGGACACCGAATCCATCCTCCTAGGCGACTTTAACATCAACTGGTCTGCGGCCGATGCTGGTGCAAACAGGGATACCATTGCTGCGGTGAACCTCACACAAATGGTTGACTCACCAACCAGGAAAAATTACAGGACCGGCACCAGCACACTGTTGGACTGAATCCTTACCAGTCACCCATCATGGATATCTAGCACTAATGTCCTCCCTGACTCTCTCAGCGACCACTCCCCTGTTAGCTGCACCTGGTCAAATAAATTCATCAAACAACTGCCAAAAACTATCACCAGCAGGGTTTTACCCAGTGGTCACCTTCCTTGACTCAAATCCCACCTCCTCCATCAAGACTGGTCCCCTATCTTCAATGCAACCAACTTAAACACTGCCCTTGACCACTTCATAAACATCTTCACTGTGGCCTGTGACACATATGCTCCTATTAAGAAACGCAAAGTCAAATCACTCAGTAATCCTTGGCTCACAGGTGACCTCCTCAGGATGCTAAAAACAAGAGACCACCTATGGGAGTTGGTCAGAAACTCTGGAAGGCAAAATGACATCCAAAACTACAAACGTGCCAGCAATGACTGCACCAAAACCATCCGGCAAATGAAGTCCAGCTACTATAAGCATGCCCTCACAAACTCCTGGGGCAATGGTTGGGTTTTCTGGAAGAACATAAAGGAACTCGTCGGGAATCCACCCAAAACCCTCCCATCAATAGTCAACATCAACAGAACCACAACCCTCAAAATAAAAACCATTGCTGATACCTTTAATAAAGCCTTTACTGACCTCAGCACTGTCCTACCCAAGGACTATTTCAAAGATGGTGAAGCCCCTCTGTCCGCAATGAACACTACTCCCACCAGCTCCCCCCGCTTCTACTTCAAAGCAGTCAAGGCTCACCAAGTTTGCAAATATGTTTCCAAAGCCCTTGGTAAATCAAGATTCAGTAATGACTCCCTCGATCTCAAAATCCTGTCTCTCACACTTGATGACGTGCTTAGTCCTCTAACCAGAATTTTCAACCTCTCCCTCAGCCTTAGCCAGTTCCCGGACAGACGGACATCTGCCACTGTCACCCCAATCCACAAAAGTGGTGAAAAAACTGCCCATGATAACCACAGACCTATCTCTCTACTACCCCCACTCTCCAAGGCACTAGAATGCATCGTCTTGGACCAGCTCACAGAATACCTGGATACGTACAACATCCTGTGCAAGCAACAACACGGGTTCCATAAAGGTCACAGCACCTACACAGCCCTACTTGAATTCACCGGCACAATCCACAATGCACTTGACTCCGGTGAACTACTATGCTCAATCTACATTGACTTAACTAAAGCCTTCGACACCGTCAATCACTGCCTCCTGCTTGTCCAGCTTCAGAACACTGGGCTGTCAACCAACTCCATTGGCTGGTTTAAGAGCTACCTTTAAGAATGGTCCCAAACAGTAAGAATCGCTGATACATTCTCGGACTCTAGACTGGTCTGCTCAGGAGCTCCCCAGGGCTCCATTTTGGGACCCCTCCTCTTCAGTCTATTCTTAAACTCACTACCGGACACCTGCCCAGAACAAATAATTCTCTACGCTGACTATGCTGTGATCCTCACCTTGGACCCTGATCCAATCCAATTACAAAATGAACTTCAGTGGGCCTTCTCCTCCATCGAATCCTTGTACCTAAATCATAAACTGCTTCTCAATCAGAAAAAAAAACAAGTCTATGGTCTTCTGCAGCTCCCACAACAAAAACAAACAACTCCACCTCTCCATTGCAACCGAATAAAAAGCCATCCTAGAGCAAACACAATCGTTCAAGTACCTCGGCATCACCCTTGATCCCCACCTCTCATATGCTGTCCATATCAGCAATGTTGCAAAGTCTGCCAGTGCGAGGTTAGGCATATTATTCCGGCACAGGAAACACCTAACCCCAGAAGCACTGTCAGTGGCCATCCAAAGCTCCATCGTCAGCATCATAGACTATGGTCTTATCATATATGGGTCTGCAACTACCACTGCTCTCAAGCATATCACGACCTCCCTGAATAAGACCTGTCGTCTCATCACTGGCTCACATCGCCGTACCCACACATGTGACCTTTATTCCCAATCTGTATGACTTCAATTGGACAAATGCGTAAAATACCAAACCTGCATCACGGCCAAGAAAATTATAATGGGGCTTGCCCCACCTGGTGTCTGTGCCCTCCTTAAGCCTAGACATAGGAACGTCACTACAAGGAGATCCAATTCCCAGCTACTACATATTCCATGATGTCACATGACCCAAGGACAAAGATCATTCCCCTATCGGGCATCCAACTGGCTCAACTCTCTTGGCAGAGACATAACGACCACTCCAAAACTTGGCCTCTTCAAGTCCAAGCTGCGCCACTCACTGCTTGTGTCCTGCGATTGCCCATCTTAACATTTCCACCATTCCAGCTGCACATGCCCCAGCACCCAGCACTTACAATCAGTCTTTGCACCCCTAGCACCTTACCTATCATATTCCCTCAACAAGGACCCCTGGCAGCACTGTCTCCCACCCTCACCCACCTCCCCCATATATCCACTCCCACCCCCACCCCCAACCACCTCCTGTACTCATGCCACCCCTGCCTCCTTCCCTCTTCGATCTCCTACCCTCACTTCTCCCCACCCACCCCCCTTCCTTGTCTTGTTCATAGCTCAAGTCTTTGTACTGGTTATTACATGTCTGTAAGTCAATGACTATATGTTTGTAACTAAAAATGATGACTGTTGCACACACTGATGTGGAACCTTTGTAAAAGAGCCTCAGCTCAAAGGTGTTGTATTCCTAGATTGAAATAAATAAATAAATAAAATAAATATTGAAACATGTTAGACTTTTTAACCTTGTTAATGCCCTTAAGATGTTTGAATGTTTCAATTATATCACCTCTCTCCCTCCCTTACTCTAGGGTATACATATTGAGCTCTGTTAATCTGTCCTGATATGGTTTCTGATGCAGTCCCTGCACTATTTTGACTGCCCTTCTCTGGACTGCCTCCATTTTGTTAATGTCCTTGTGCAGGAGTGGCCTCCAGTACTCCAGATGGGGCCTAACCAGTGTCTTGTAAAGAGGGATTATTACCTCCCTCTTATGACTTGAGATACCCCTACTAATACACCCCCAACATACTTCTAGCCTTATCTACTGCTTTAGTGGTCTGCTTGGATGATTTCAGGTCATCTGTGATGATGATTCCCAAGTCTCTTTCTTCCCTTGTGATTGCCAGCAACTCTCCTCCCAACCTATAGGTGGCTTCAGGATTTCTCTTCCCTATATGCATGATCTTGCACTTCTTTGCGTTAAACCCCATTTGCCACTCTTCTGACCATTTTGCCAGTTTATCCAGATCTCTTCTCATTCTGCCCACCCTATCTGGATCATCTACTCTGTTGCAGATCTTGGTGTCATCAGCAAACAGTCCATCTGCAATGTCACTGATGAAGATATTGAAGAGGACTGTCCCCAGGACTGATCCCTGAGGTACCCCACTTGTGACTCGCATATTTTCTGACTGTATACCATTTACCACCATGCTCTGTTTTCTGCCTGCCAACCAGTTTGCTATTCAGTTGACCAACTTTTGATGCAGTTGGAGCCTAGCCAGCTTATTAATCAATCTTCTATGTGAAACAGTTTTAAAAGCTTTGCTGTAGTCAAGATAAGTGACATCAACTGCTCCCCCTTGGTCCATCACTCTGGTTACCCAGTTAAAGAAATCTATGAAATTAGTTTGACAAGACCTTCCTGTTGTAAACCCATGCTGTCTTGGATCCTGTGCTCCTATGGATTCCAGGTGTTGCACTATCCTTTCCTTAAGCAGTGCCTCCATAATAATGCCCACTACTGAGGTAAGACTGACTGGTGTAGTTCCCTGCCTTCTCCCTGCTACCATGCTTGTGGAGCAGGATCACATGAGCCCTTCTCCAGTCTTCTGGGACCTCTTCTGTGCTCAGAGACTCACTAAACAGTTCTAATAATGGCTCTGCTAATTCTACCCTTAGCTCCTTTAGTACCCTGGGATGTATGCCATCAGGTCAAATTGCCTTGTCCACCTCGAGCTTAGTGAGCTCTTGTAAGACCCCTTTTTTTGTGAAGGGACTAGTGCACACCTCCCTTCCTACTGTGTCCATGGTGCTGAGCTGTGGGCCCTGCCCTACCCTCTCCTCAGTAAATACTGACAAGAAGTATCTATTTAGGATAGATGCTTTTCCTTGGTCCTCCTCCTCACACTCCCCCTTATCCCCTTTGATCTTAGCAGTACCCCTTCTGGACTTTCTCCGTTCACTAATGTATCTACAGAAAGACTTGTCCCCTTCTTTTACTGTTTGTGCTAGTGTTTCCTCAGTTTGGGCCTTTGCCTGCCTTACTGCCTTCCCTGCTTCCTTTTGGGAAGTCTGGTATGCCTCCCTATCTTCGTCCTGCTGCATTTCCTTGTATTTCCTGAAGACCAGCCTAATTGTTCTCTCTCTCTCTTATCCCCCTGTCTTATCAACACTAGGCCTATCCATCCATCCCGGTATTCTTCCTTTCCCAACCTCAGATAGGAGCTCACTACCCTGGGTTGTGACATCCTACCATGCCCGTACTTTATAGCATTCAATCCTGGGGCTTACACATACTCCTTTTCTCCATCCACCTTCTCTACATCCTGTTTTACCAACTCCTTTCTGTGCACCATGCCCTCCTAGTCTTTCTCCCCTACCTCCTCCCTCCCTTCCCCCTTCACCTCTACCTGGTGTATATTTTATTTTTTCTTCCGTTACTTCCTCCTGCAACCTTAGATAACCTGCTTTATCTTCCTATAGACACTTCTATGTATGTAAATACCATGTAATCTGTACAATATCTGTATAATTCTATGTACATATGAATTTCTTTTTCTTCCTCTCTGTAAAGAGTATTATATGTATTGCCTTGTAAATACCTGTGTTGACCTGTATATACAATTGTTCATGCTCCACCCAGGTCCATCTTGCAAATGAGCTTCTGCTCAACGATGAACGCCTGGTTAAATAAAGACTTAATTGATTGATTGATTGATATGGCTCTGACCTTTTCCGCTACTGTTCTTGAGAAGCAAAGTGGTTTCCTCCTTCTTTCACTCTTGCTTTTCTCTCTATCACAATGGGATGTTGCTTCAAGTATTGCATCCTTAATGCTTGCCCACTTTACCTGTACCCCATCACCTGTATTTCTTCTTGCCAGGGCTAGCTTAACTATGTTGGCCATCTTATCAAAGTCAGCTCCTCTGAAGTCTCAAATGTTTGCTGTGGAATGGGATGATTTAGCTCTAGTGGCCAAATTGAACCATACCATGTGATGATCACTGGCCCCTAGGTGATCTTCTACCTGGAGATCTGTGATCCTTTCCCCATTAGTCTGTACTACATCTAGGATAGCTCTGTCTCTTGTGGGTTGTTCTACCATTTGTTTGAGGCCCTCCCCCTGCAGGAAATCCACTATGTGTCTAGTTCTGGCAGATGTTGCTGTTGGTATTGCCCAATCTGTATCTGGCATGTTGAAGTCTCCCATTATCAGAACCTCCCCTTTAGCTGTCATGTTTTGTATATTGCTTTCTCTTCCCTTGATTCCTGCATGCACCCTCATGATGAACCAAGTGGTCTTTTTCTGTTGGCAAATTCCATGTTCCTATGGTATGTTCTCATGTTTTGTTTTCCCTCCCACAGATTGCTACTGAAAATTAGACTTGCACATCTCTTTTGGTGTTTCCTGGATCTGAACATTTTCAGATAGCTACATAATATAATGCAGCTGCCCTTCTCTTACAAAGTTCAGTGCTTTACTCCCTGCAGGGGGAGTCACCTGACTGTAGCCAGAAAGACTGGGCCGTCATTTTCAGTTTGTAAAAGTTTGACATGTGTGTCTTCACTCAGTGAATCATGAACCAAGCACTACCACATCAACAATGCTTGAGCATTCCCTTTCCAAAATCCAATACAACCTCCATACTAGAAGACTTGCAATGGATGTTGTGCTTTTATTCTTTGAGATGAATTTTGTATACTGAAGCTACCAAATAAAACCAAGGGCTAATTCATTCATTTAAAGAAATGTTGTGAGGAAATTGGATTGCCAGTAAATGTTGAACCAGAAACAGAAGAAATAGATGAAATGGGTAATCCGTTGTACAGGATATAGCAAAAATGTTAGGAAGGTTTCAGCTATAAGGCATAGAAGTCACTCACTAAGTGAATGTAATGGATTTGTGAGAAAAGAGTACTTCCATATACCAACTAAGTATGAGAGAAGAGCCTCATGCATCTTTTTGTTACTGTGTGAGTGCCTCTGAAGGGGCACTTCTATAATAATAAAGATACAGCCAGTCTTTGTGCAGTACTTCTATTTTCCATTAAGCTCCTGTCCACTGACAGTATACGTGTGTGTGCAGTCAATATAGTACCTAAATATTTTGTAGAAATGCTGCAATTAGTAGTTAAGAAAAACTCAAATTATCTAAAAACATTAGTTGTTGCCTGGACATCATTTCCTAAAATGCAGATGACCTTACCATAGGTTTTTCAGCATATATACCCTTACCAAGTTGGATAGCAGAATGGATGGGCCAAACAGTCCTTATCTGCCATGAAATTCTATGTTTCAAATTCTCTGTTTCAAGTTGATAGAAACTGATGATATTTGAGATACACCCTTACAAATTTATGCTTTTGCACCACATTGAGGTGACTAGTCTTGCAGATAAACTGTTCGCCTTAGCACTGACCTCTTGTCCTGTGTAAAAAGAAGGTATATAGGAAATAAATTAAAAAAAATACACAAGGATCACTGCTAACAGCATACAGCTGCAAGAACAAACACAGTCTTTAAAATAGTTTATGTTGGTCATTCCAATTAATCTGTTCTGAGCATGAACTACTGTACCATAATATATGAGAAATAAGAATTTGAATGAGAGAATGAAAATCAGAACTGATTAACATGACGTGACTGTAAAGTCAAACTATGTTTAGGGGCAATTACTAAAGGAAAATTTAGTAGTAGTGGTAGTAGAAGTAGTAGTAACTTTACTTATAGGGTGCCCTTCCCCAGAGGCTCAGGTCACCAAACAGGTAAGACAGGCAGATAGAAATAAAATAAAAAAGAATAACTAATTCAACAACATTTAAATAATCACAAAATAAATAATTTCAATCTTTAAAATGAACTAAAATTTTTTATAGCAGCAGGTGCATCAAAAATGCTACCCAGGTGTCAAGATTTTAGTCCCTGAAAGCCTATCTAAACAGGTAAACCTTCAATCCCATTTGAAGGCTTCCAATGAGGGCATCTCCCTCAGTCACATAGGTGAGGTGTTCCATAGAAAAGGGCCAGCAACCTCAAATGCATGATCCCCAGCAAAGTTAAGATGGGCCCTTGGGACCAAAATGAGACTATCAGATAAGAAATGAAGGGGGTGCAAAGGCTGGAAAGGATCCAGAAGATCTGACAGATAATCAGGGCAAAACCTAGGTAGGGCTTTATAGGTTAGTACACCAACCTTTAAGGTAACATGCCACTTCACAGGCAGCCAGAGTAGATCATACAGGACCAGGATCACATAACTAAACCTCAAAAGGTTAAACAGTAATCTGGCTGCTTTGTGCTGCACCAATTGCAAGTGTCATAAAGTACCTCCATTAACCCCAAGGTACAGCATATTACAATAGTCCAGGCTGGACATCACAAATGCATGTACCTGTGTTGGCAGATCTCTAGGAAGGATAATGGAAGAATTCTTTGAGTGCTGAGTACTGTATATCTGAATGTACATAGATTCCGGATGTATGTATACTCCCATAGTACTGAAAGAGTTAATCTGGCTGATGTTCATAAAATGGAAAAAGCCATATCTGACAACCACTGACACCTGAGCCTTCATCGTCAGCTGATCATCAAAAATGACTCCCAGATTTTCTACCTTTGCAGAAGCCAACAGCTTGGATAATCTGAGCCAAAGTGCTGTCTCTCCCTTGACTACTTCAGCTTCCCCCCTCCAACCCAGCTCAGTCACTAGTACCTCAGTTTAATCCAGGTTAAGACACATCCAACAAGATTCCACCCATCTCTGAATTTCAGACAGGTACAGATTCATCACCTCAACAGTGTCAGGTGACCCAGGTACAAAGACAGGTACAACTGGGTATCATCTGCATAGCAGTGAAACCCAGATTGTACTGTCAAGTGATCCTCCCCAGCGGCAACATGTACACTGTGAGCAACATAGCTGAGAGGAATGAACCTTGTGGCACACCACAGAGAAGGAGCATTTGGGATGATGAGAAGGTACCCATCACTACCATCTGCATCCTATCCTTGAAGTAGGACTCAAACCAATGAATGAGAGTATCAGTGAGTCCTCCTACACCCTCAGCCAATCCAACAGCAGCTTATTGTCCACAGTGTCAAATGCTGAAGAGAAATACAGGAGAACAAGAACTGACCAGTTGCCCCATCTCTAACCATATGAAGGTCATTATGTACTCTGACCAATGCCATCTAAGTGCTATAGCCATAGTTATAGGTTAGAATTATGAAACAACATATCTCAGGTTCAGATCTTACCAAACCCACTTTTAGTACTTACAGTGAGTCTGCACATAGAAGCTAATCATTCAATCAATCAAAATCTTTTTTTAACCAGGCAGGCACTGTTGAGCAGAGCTCATTTTCAAGGTGAACCTGGGATAAGGTACAACTACAGAAAGAAACAACAGGATTGCAATTGCTGCCAACACGGCAGTATACATTAGAACAGATATGAGCAGGCTTATGCAGAGCCATCATACACAAAAATACTAAATATACAAAAAACATATGCTAATGCATATGTGCCTGCATAGAACAACAATTACAGTATTTAATTGAGACAAGCTGAAGAAGAATAATTCACTAGGTTGAGAGCTGAGCAGTTTATGTGCCCCAACTTCATGACATGAAATTGTCAATGAGTTTTGTTAAATGTATGCTTAGAATTCTAAGGGTAGGTGATTAGTGCAATGTTGCAGGCATTTGCAGTAGTTGCTTAACAGAACCCAGACTTCATTTTTTCCAAAAGCATTAGGTATAGTTATTTCCATATTTATTGTTAGTTCCAGTCGAGTATGTCTGTGCTTCTGTGATTACACAAGTGCGTAGAAGTGTATTTGGAATTTGAAAAGATTTTTGCTACATTTTTTTTACAAATTTTCAGTGGCTAGCCCTGCCTTGTGGCATCTACAAGGCTGAGAGGCCTAGGTCATTTTACCTCCACTGTTGTTGGGGATTCATATCCAAGTTAAATATAGAAAATAACACAGTATCTCTATGCAGAGAAAGGTTAAAGTGGAGCTGGAGTAAGTATATAACTCCCTTGGATGCTGTACCTACCAGCCCTCTCACTAGTTTACTGCACCCATGGAACAACATACTGTAATGACAGCCTCACACATCATGCTCTTAATACTGTAACTTAAACAATAAGTAGAGAAGGATTTCAAACAAAGAACAAGAGATTTTGTTTAGGTTCAAGAATCAGGCCCTAAATGGGGGGGCGATGGTTGCTGGCAGCAATTTGGTAGTGAAGTACAGTACTTTTGGCTGGTGTTCCCTTGCACTTCTCAGCCCAGTCTACTTTAACCCTGATGGCAGTACTTGTGGCTTGTCTTTTGTGCCTTTCTAGGCCCAGTCTGCTTTTGCCCAGATGGCTGTTCAGTGCCTTCCAATGCAAAGCCAAATTATTTCCTGGGCTGTATCTATGTGCCTCTCTAGTTGCAGCCCTTTAACTGTGCCACCACCACATCAAAATGCATAGTACATGCTCTTGCTTCAACCCTCTTGTACTGGGAGCACTTCCCTTCCCCCAGTGGTGCCAGTACTTAAACTCTTTGTTCTAACCAAGGAGCTCCAAATTCTTCACTGGGTACTCAACCATGGAAACAGGCAGGCCTGATAACATTGCACATGGATTATTGACAGTGGTGCTTTTACAATAAAGTTAGCAATGCTTCATGAAACAAGGAAATTCCAATCCCTAAAGACATTCAAATGCAATCCTCCAATTAAGCTATTTATAACTTCTGGCCAGACACAAGCACACAGAGTCTCTTGAGATCTCACACAGTTCAATGTGGATTTAATAACAGCATCTGCTATTCACAGCATAATTAGCAGCTCAGGATTGGTTGTTTGAGCTGTCAAAGTAGGCAGTCCTGGAGGTCTGTTACTCAACAAGCAATTGTGAATTGGAAAGGCCCCTGAAGTAAATAAGTCCATCTCAGGTTTTGGAGCTATTGTAGCTTGCTAGGCAGTATAACCTGATTGGGTGATCCATCACCCTGTGACCCCATCACCATGGCATGGTAGGCCAGAAGTGACTAACATGGATGCCAAATTGTAGCCCCAAATCCTTATTTACACACACTGTAGTACTACACAAATCATGTGCTGAGCCAGTCCTGCATAGGTGCAACCTCATATCCAAATCTGTTGCTGTAATAATAGATAGCCAGACTCTAACATTGTAGTCTCACTCCATCAGCAGCGACCGATGCCTTTGATCATTTTACATGTTTTTGATTACCAGGTACTGCGCATACAAAAAAAAAGCAAATAATAGGCCTAATGCTCAACTGACTCAAATCACTAATCATTAATACATTTCAACTCTTTATTAATTTTGCTTTGGTTGACATTTTCACATGCAAATGAATTAGTTGCTAACCCCTTGCAGACAACACACTGCTAATTAATTCTTAATACTTTCAGAGGGTGGACATTTATTAATCTGTCTCCTACTTCAGAATTAAGTAATTCTTTTTAATTAAGCATTAGTTTGCCATTTGTTTTTTATTAGTTGAGATTATGTAAAAGTTCTGTTCTTTTCAATCAACACTCAACTTGTTTAACATTAGTTGATAATTACACCCATTCCACATCTATAATGCACAGTTATTTAGTACATAGTCATATAGTAGATGTTGGCAGAAAAAGACACTTTATGCCATCTAGTCTACCCTAGTTAAAAGTTTAGTTCCTACTTTCGTACTGCAGATCCTGTCAGACCTGAAACCTTTCTTCACCCCATTCCTGAATGCAGGAGTCCAGTCTGCCTACCCCATGCATGCTTGAATTCCCCCCAGGTGTTTGCAGTTGCCACTTCCATCAGTAGCTTGTTCCAGGCTTCTACCACCCTGTCTTTGAAGAAGTACTTCCTCACATTTCCTCTGGTATCATGTCCCCTTGTTCCTCCCTTCCAACCTCATATCGTGTCCCCTTGTTCTTGTGCATCTCCTTTTTTATTTATTCAAGAGTTTCACCAGGAAGGCATACTGAGCAGACTACTACTTGATTCCAGATGTGTCCTGGGGAACAGGGGCATGAGAGACAACACAGAACATAATACAGCAGCAATGTAAAGTTTCTGCAGAATGCTGCCCTCCTGTACCTTATTTATTCCCTTGAGGTATTTATTTATTTTTTATTTTATTTCGTTTTTGTTGACCGGGTAAGTGCATTGGACAAATCCTGCCTATTTTCAGGCATGACCTGGGGGAAGGAGATACAGATGAATGCCAGCTAACCTTGAACCAGATTAAGCAGTTGGTGCTATTTTTAGTGAATGAGGGAAATTTGGCCAGGACACCGGGGAAATTCCCCATCTCTTGTCAGTAGGGGCCCTTAGATGGTCAGAGAAGCCTCAGTATGTCCCAGGTTGCAGAGAGTGAGGATGTAGTGCTGCAGCAGTCTGGAGAACTAGGATTTGGTCAACACTATGTGGATGTTCCAGCATATTTTCTGGTTTCTAATGAAACTCGGACCATAGTACCAGATGAGGAACAGCATATGATGGTGGCAAGTGAAGACCTTATGTTAATGGAAGGCGCTGCTGAAGATGAAAAAAAGAGGAAACAAACTGCCTGCAGCCCTCTGATATGAGTTGGTACTGCAAAGAAAAGTTTGTTTGGTGTTGCAGATGGTGAACCGCGGGAGCATTCAGAGCCTGAGGTTATGGATGGAGGTACTGACTCATTCCCTTTCCCGTTCACAGCGCATGACTTGTCTTGGTCACCCGAGTTAGCGCTGGAATGAGCAGGATGGGTTAAGGATCAGAAGATGTGGGTTCCAGATGCATGACTTCCTTTACTGGGCAGTGTTGATTCTCCACGGAGAGAGGATTTACCTAGTGACCAGGTCTAGAGCAGGAAGGACCAGGAAGTAATACCTGGAGTATGGCATTCCGTGGTCATGGAGGACTTGCAGGGTGTGGTTGCCAAAGACCAGGAAACTGCACCAGATGCCAGCAATGAACCGACAGGAGACCTACTCAGTAAGTCTTCTGACAGTGACTCTATGGAAGACCCTGCAAGGTCAGTGCTTTCTGCAAACAACACAGGACCTCAGTTGCCACCCCCAGGTATGTCTTCTACTTCTGTACAGGGGGTTTTGAATCACTCTTCAGATCTTCATGGCTGGGGAGAGGGTAAAAGCAAACAGCAGGCTAGCTATGTTTCTTTATTTAAAAAAAAACAGATGTTCCAGCTAGAAAGCGCTTTGTGTCCAGGATTTATTACAGAGGGGGTTTAGAACTGCCACCAGACCTAAATTATGTAGGCAAACGCCTTATCATTGACTCTCTAAACTTTAAACCCTCAGATGTTTATGCTTTTATTCATACCTCGGGGGACCAGCACTTTGATGTTTCTTTCCACTCTGCTGGTATGTTGGATAAATTTTGGGCAGCATATTATGAGGCATGATCACATCCGATCTGGAAACCTTTTGTGGCCATCCCCATTACTAGACCTACAGCGAAAGTAATCACCATTTTGTTCAGAAATGAAGGGGTTAATGTTTTAGACATCGTTTATTGGTTGGAAAAATGCTGCACTGTGAATGGCATTCCACATGCCTTGATTGATGATAATGGCTTTTGGACCAGGAGGTGGAAATTTACGATTCAACTGCATATGTCTGAGGATGGTATCCACCACCTTCCCAATTGTTTTTACATTTGAGAAAGACAGAGGGATCTTGTTTTATCCTGGTCAACCCCAACCATGCTATCGGTGTGGTTCTCTGAAGCACTTAAACTCGGACTGTGACCAGCTTAAACGTGTAGCTTGTGGTACTCTGGGGCATTCAGCCTCCACTTGCATGGTCCCACCTTCCTGCAATTTGTGTGGTGAAGGCTCCCATGTGTTCCATACTTGTCCTTGGGCAGCCCATAATTCTGCAGATTTTCTGGAACACGACTTGTATATTTCTAAATCTGCCAAGACTGAATCATCAGGAACAGGCCACAAGGAGAATACTACCAATTTTGGATCCCAGGAGACTGATAAAAGTAATGCCCAGTCTTTTCCAATGCCTGCACCAGATCACCAGGAGATTAGTGGCCAGGTCTTTCGACCACAGCAGCCTCTTGTGACCACCCCTGCATCATTACACCCGTCCATTTCTCCTTCTGAACATCCATTTGTTTCACTCCCCTCTCAAGCAGTAGAGATTGAGGAGATAGGAGAAGATTTGGAATCAGACTTTCAACCAGTCATGACTAAATCATGGTCCAGTACATATATAGAGGTTAAACAAGTACAGACAGTTTCATTGGAGAACCCATATGAACCTTTGCAAAGCTGGGGAGACATTATGGAAGGTGATAGCCTGGAACTACCAGGTCCTTCATCACAGGCTGAATCAGTAGAAGCCCCCTCTCCTGTAGTGGATTCCTCAGTGGGAGGGGTGAAAAGAAGAAGCACTCATTCTCAGAAAAAAAAATGATACAGTGGTTTAGTTTAATTTTGACTTCTGCTTTTGTTTATATTCATTTTACCTCCTCTAAACTCTGACTACAACCTCCTTTGTGTTAGCAAGCCTTAACATTAATAGTATTAGATCAGCCTATAAAAGAAAAGCAACTTTTCTGACTTTAAAATCTTTATCGTATGATGTATATTTTTTACAAGACATTTGGTTATATACTACTCATGATCTTGAGCAGGCCTCAAAGGAATGGTTGGTGGGACCCTCCTTTTGGTCGTTAGGACAAGAGCAATGTTCTGGTCTAGGTTTCTGTTTTCAGATACAAGGGGTTGTACTTCAGAAAGTAGTGGATGTAGAACCGAGTAGGATGCTGTTGCAAGATGTGGTCTGGCAGGAGATCAAGTATAGATTTATAAACATTTATGCCCCACAACGAAAAGCAACCAGGGTTGCATTACTGAAAAAAATCAAACCATACTTATTAACTTCTAGTTTAGTTATTTGGGGAGGGGATTTTAACATTGACCTAGTGCCAAAACCAAACAAGAAAACATATTGTGATGTGAATGAAATGCGGCATATAGTTTAGGATGCAGATTTGCTGGATGTTTTTGCTCAGAATCCATGGTATACTTTTTCTAAGGGGAACTTAACATCCAGGATTTACTATTTTTTATGTTCCAAGTCTATTGGCCTGTTTACAGGGAAAGTAGTACCTGTAGAATCATCAGACCATAATTTGATTGGTTTACATATGAATCCAGGCCCCTTTAATTTGAATGGTCCAGGTGTGTGGAGAGCCAATGTACAACTCTTTAAGAATGTTAAATTTAATACAGGATTTTCAGATTTGGTTGAGGATAGATGTTCTGTATATTTTCTATATGACTCTCTGATAGATTGGTGGGTAGATACAAAAGAATGTATTTATCTTTATTTTGCAATGCATTCTAGATTTTTTTCTGATAAACAGCCTCATCAAGCTGAACTCTTAAGACAAGAGTTATATTGCTTATTTTCTAGGTCACATGACTCTGAGGGTGATTATGGGGATTGTATAAGGGATTTCAAACAGGAACTAACCAGACTCCAATATAATAGACAAAAATCATTGGATTTTGAACAGAAATTTGGAGTTGTTGGGAACAAACATCGAGTTAATCCATATGAAGATTGTAAAAATAGACAGCACAATAAACAAATAATTAGCCTTATGAATGGGCATGGCCAGACTGTTAGGGGAAAATCAGACATCCTGTTTTGTATAGAGGATTACATCAAACAAACTTTTGAGGTCTCTTTTATGGAAACCCAGGATATGTTGTTATTTTTACAGGTAGCTGATTTACCACAGGTGACCCAACGTAACAACTGGACTTATTGAAACCCTTTTCTTTAGAAGAAATGAAGTTGGTAATGGCAGATCTCAAAGATATGATTGCACCTGGGGCTGACGGTTTACCACCTGACAATTTTAAAAAGTTGTGGGTCTTAATTCCAGTACAGTTGTTATCTGTTTTTAATGCTTTCTTAATGGAGGACCGACTTACAGAACAAATGTATGAGGGTATGATGATTTTTTTTGTTTAAAAAGAGTGATAAACAAGACATAAACAATTGGAGGCCTATCACCTTATTAAATTCCGATTTTAAGATTTTCAAAAAATTATTGGGCAATAGGATAAAAATGTTGTTACCTTCCTTAATTCATTCTTCTCAATACTACTCAATCCCAGGCAGATCGATTCAAGATGCCTTAATTATGATTCAAGCGTTATTTTCTCAAGGGCATCAAGGACAGTGTAAAGGATATTTATTTAGTTTTGACCAGACTAAAGCCTTTGATTATGTTTCTCAAGAGTTATATGGTTGACCTTGAAAACATATGGATTTCCAAGCATATTTATAAATTGGTTATGTATGTGCTATTATTTGGCTTTTGTTAGACCTTTTGTTAATGGATGGCTTGGGAAACCCTGTTATATCAGGAGAGGGGTTAGACAAGGGTGCCCTTTAAGTCCTTTATTGTTTGTTTTAAGCCTAGATCCTCTTATTCGTGTTTTACAGAAATCCCCACTTCTACCAGGAGTGGGGGGGGGGGGTGATAGGCTTGTATAGAATTAAGACAATCTGTTATGCGGATGATCTGTGTGAAGTGGTTCCATCTAAGCAAACTGGTCACTTGTTATGTCTAGTTTTACTTGTTTTTTTATGGTGTATCGGTTCTAGTTTGAACTTTCATAAAAGTATTTGCTTTAATTTGCAGGGGTTTCAGGACAGTGATACATGTCTGGGGGTGTCCAAGTAGTAGACTCCCCTCAAAAAATGTTGGGGCTATATTTTGGAGCACGGGACATGGCATTATACAGTTGGGAACTTCAAATTAATATAGAAAGTGAATGGGTCAGTAAATGGAATAAATGGTCCATGGGGAAAAGAAAGAAAGTGTATTTAATTAAGACTTTTCTTTTACCCTTATTCTTATATGTCGGTCACATTTTTCCCCTTCCAAAAACATGTTTTGTACCCTTTTAAGTATTTTTTTTCCTGCTTTTGGGGGGAGTCGATTAAATCCAGTCAAACGGAATATATTATATCTCAATTACAAACAGGGGGGAGTTTGGATGCTTCAGCCTATTGACTTCTTTTTTCGATTTATTTATATACAAATGTAAAGCCAATTTGTCAACGAAGAGATAATGAATGGGTAGGCATGGTTTCAACACAATTACAGGAAATCTTGCAGGAATGGAAGAGAAATTGTTTTATACATAAAAATGTGAGGAAATATGTTTTATCATCAGAATGGTCCTTAGTTTTGATTGAATTAAAAATTGGAGAGTAACATGACAGATGGTTCTAGAACTCCACTGGAAAAGATTGTATCAGGTAATACTGGATACATTTTTTTTGGAAGCTATTTTTCCAACATTCATGGACCTGGAAAAATAACAAATTGGTGATTGTTTAATTAATAAATGGATACCCATTGCAATGTGGATTATTGCTTAGCTAGGAGTTCATGAGAAAATTAATACTAGAGGGAATCACAAGCATAAGCAGCTAGTAGACAGATTTTGTTTTTGACAGTCATGTCCTATGGATATTGAAACAGTGAGCCATTTATATTTTGAATGTCCATATGTTCAGTTTTGGTTCATTTGGAAATTAAGGCATTGGGCTCATCTGTGGAAATCGTGGGATGCTAGGTCGTAGTTTTTTGGTATTTTCTCACATACATGGGGCCGATATAATTCTAGTACTTTGAACTTCATTGCAGTGATAATTTTGTATTGGATATGGCAGGTTCAGTGTTGCTTTTTATTTCAACAAAAATATATATCTTTTGGTGATTTATGTGAGACAATAAGAAGCAACATTGAACATATACGAGAAGGGGAAAGGAAAATCCTAAAAAGGAACATTTGGGAAAGGTATAGGGATTTTTGGTAAGTTTAGGGTCTGGGAATGTTCAGGACTTAAGTTTGAATTACCTCCTAAAATGTCAGTGTGCGGTATATCCCTATAGATTACCATACACATGTTACGGGGTCTAGTGTGGATAATATCTTTTGGGTGCAGGTTTTTCTTCTCAGGCAGGCTAGTTAGTGACATACCACCTCTTTTGAGATTACCATTTATGCAAGGGTAATGGTTGATGCTCTTGAATACAGTGTGATTTCCATTACATGGTGTGTCACTATATATTTTCAATATGGGGTGTTCTATTGTATGTATTTTTTTTGTCAGTATCTGTAAATAAGCTGAACAGTGACAAGTGTGCAGTCCTTTTATTTGATTTTTCCTTTGAATTCTGTTTTGATGAAATGCATTCTTTGATGTGGGAAACAGGTCAGTTCCCAGTTATGTTTTTTTTTTCCTGGTTACTTGATTGTTTATTTTTCTATTTCATATGCTGTTGATTTGTCTTATTTTTTTATGTGTATGTATTTTATGATTTTAAATAAAAATCCCCCTACTCTTTTTGATAAGTGCCATGGGATCTTTAACAACCACCTGAACTACCACCAATCCAGGCAGATGGGACCTCGGTTTAAAGTCTCATCCAAAAGATAGCACCTCAGAAGTACATCACCCCTCTCGTGCTGCACTACAGTGTCAGTGTTAATGCCTCTATAATGTCTCCTCTCTCCCTGCTAACCTCCAGTGAGTACATATTTAATTCCTTGAGTCTCTCCTCATAGCTTTTCTGATGCATGCCCTATACCATTTTGGTAGCCCTTCTCTGCACCTCCTCCACCTGATCAATGTCCTTCTTGAAATGGGGCCTCCAGGACTGGACACACTACTCTAAATGACTCCAATGACCTATGCAGGGGCAATATTACCTCTCTATTTCTACTTGTTATACCTCTCCCTATGCACGCCAGCATCCTATTCACCTTTCCTACATCCCTTCCACATTGACATGTTACTTTGAGGTAATCTATTATGATGACCCCCAGGTCTCTTTCCTGTCTAGATGTTGCCCCAGGTCCCTTTCCTTTTTAGTGGTTGTTCAGAAAAATTAATTCATCATCATTTTCCCAAAAGCATTGTATGTCAAATTGATAAAGAATTGCTCTACCCTCTCTGTCCTGGTTATGCACTCAATTGCAGTTGAGGGAACCTGCATTCTGTGGAGAATCTAGAGAGCTGGTAATCACAATTTGCTCCTCAGTGAACTGTATATAGATTCAATGAAAGAATTCTGGACCTGCAGGGGTTTCAGTTCTGTGGATTCCAAAAACTTCCAATTAATTAAAATCACTGGTAAAAGGGTATTTTTGTAGTGAATTATAATGATTCAGTTGCACCAGTATAAGTATGGTTAAGCAGGGGTTTCTATGTTACACCTCAAACATTGCACTTTAATAGCTTTGAAACCATATAGTAGATGCATGGTCTCAGGGGATAGATCTCCTAAATTGCCAAGTTGCAAATTACAAGACGCAGATTGCAAAACAAAAAAAAAAAATCATCACCCAGCACACAGACAGTTTTGAATTTTGGTCTGAAATTTTCAGGGTAGAAAGGGCTTGGCCAACAGATATGCCTTTAGCTAGTTTTGTGAAAAAGATATTAATCTGTTCCAAAATTATTACATTTTGAGATTTCAGTTCTGAGCATGATCAGTACAGTCTTTTGAATAGCTGCTTGGAATGGAAACTGAATTTGGTTCATATAAAATAGAATCCTTTTTCATACGGGGCAAGCAAAAATATTTGTTTTCATATGGCCACCATCTTGTTTCCATTTTTTTTAAACAAAAACTTTAAAGCCAACAAACATGACATCCTGCACACACACCAGCATGTGTATTTTGCTCATCAGGACCCGTTAGGTGGATTCTGTAATTAGTTTCTGGAAAAAATGGCTCAGCAATTTATTTTATACCATTTAAAAATCGTTTTTCATCAGCTGATTTTCTTTTTTTTTTGTATGGGCATACTAACAAAGAATTGGTCCATATGAAAAAGGATAGCTTCATATGAACAAAGAATTTAAAATTAGTTTTTTTCTTACTCTTTTTTCGTATGACAGCATTCTTTTTTGTATTAATAAAAAAAAAGCTTACAAAAAAGGATGCCTTCATACGAAAAAAGAATTGGAAAAAATTAAGCCCAGGATTCTTTTTTCATATGAAGGTATCCTTTTTTTTTATGCATGTTTCCTTCATACAAAAAACAGGGCAAGACCACCTAAATTGTCAGCATAGCCTTTTTATTACCCCACCTCATGAATCCGGTACCAAAAATTGTGGAATGCCTGCTGAAATGTAATTCTGTACAATCACAGCATCATTTGCACTACAGGCATGAAAAAATAGTTTAGCTAAGATTTGAAAAATGGTAGCTGTCACATTCATGAGATGGTATCAAGAAATTGGTATGTTGAAAATTTGTGGTCAAAATATTGAGTTCACCCTATTAGTTGTGTATGTTTCTGGATTGTATGCAATTGGATGAGCGTTAGTGTTGACTACCCCTAGGAAGAGTCCACCTCTAATTCACTTTAGGGGTGGGGTTGGAGTTTTAGGGTTCAAAACCCTGCAGCCTCATTTCCCTACTTGTGTCACTTTTGCCTGAACCCTAAATGTTACATTAGCAAAGCTTTATAACTATATATATATATATATATATATATATATATATATATATATATATATATATATATATATATATATATATATATATATATATATACCTTCACAGATGCAGAGGCATCAGCAGCAGGATTAGGGGTCATCAACCTAATGCTCACCCATTTATTTAGAAAATAAGCTGAGTGGGTGCAGCATAGGAAAATGGGGTGAGTGTTAGGGCTGAGGACCCCAATGTTGCCCCAGATGCCTCTTCATCTGTGAAGGGTGGGGGTGGGTGGGGTGTTAGGATTGGAAACCCTAATGCCACATTTCCCTATTTTTGTCACTTTAACCCTAACTGATGCATTAACAAAGTTTTTTGCAGTTTATTTCCTTACTTTTTCAGTGAGTGTAATCATATCCTAATGTGCTTGTCAGAGCCTGGGGCCCTCTCCATGTGCCGGTTCCTCCATAGGAGCATATATGTATGTAGCTCTTCTCCCATTCCTCTATAGATGGGTACATGTACTTACTTCATTTATAGGCTAAGAGTGATACAATTGTCATCATAGCTGTGTTATTACCTCACCTGATGTACCCAGTGGCAAACAATTCAAATACCAATTGAAACATAATTCTGCACAGTTGTAATTCCATTTTTGCTCCACAGGTGTGAAAACTCATTTCAGCCAGGATCTCAAAAATGACAGTTGTGGCATACATTTGGTGGGGTAATAAGAATTCTATTTTCCAAATTTTGGGTCAAAATATTTTAAATTGACGAAGTTATGAGAAAGTGTTGTGCAATTCCAACAAACTTTCATAACTCTGCCATTTTTTGACATTTTCAACCCAAAATTTTAGCATGGCCTTTTGGGAACACCTCCTAAAGAACAATATTCAATTATGTGATTATGCAAATCCTGCCCAAAAGGTGAATTCAGCAACTGACCATGAAATCACCTTTTGGGTGAGAGTTGCATAATGACATTTATTTTGTTCATAAGGTGGGGTTCCCAAAAGGCCATGTTGAAAATTTGGGGTCAAAATCTCAAAAGACGGCAAAGTTATGGACCAAAGTTATCCTTTTTTACCAGACTAATTCCTTTTTCATGAGGTGTCAAAATCCTTTTTTGCATCATGAAAAGGAATTATGACATCTCACTTAACAGGATTACTGGCAGGGCCATCTGGTCGGAGAAGTCCTAATCCTTTTTAGTGTCATAAAACAGGATTATGTCATCTCACTAAAAAGGAATTTGCTGGCAAAAAAGGATTTGGTCATCTTACGAAAAAGGATTTAAGAAAGTTATCCTTTTTCATGAGGTGTCCTAATCTGTTTTTCTGATGCAAAAAAGGATTTTGACACCTCACGAAAGGGAAAGGAAGTGAATCATGAAAAATGATTTTGAAACATAAATATAAGCATACTGAGGCCACATGAAATTAAAGTAAAGGTGCACAGTGATAAAGAACATCCTGATGAACAAGATACATACTTAGATGTCTGCAGAAGACATCCCTGGGCAGAGTTATGACAGTTTGGGCTTAAAAAAAAAAATGGCGACTGACAAAAAAGGAATTTTTTCTCATGAAAAATGATTCTAATGATCCTTCTTATGAGCTGACAAAATCCTTTTTTCATCTGACCAAAATCCTTTTTCGTTTCATGCAGCTTTCCAAAAGATTGAACTGAGCGTGCTCAGAAAACCAATATTTCAAAAGTTAATAACTTTAGAAAAGATTAATATTTTTTCACCAAAACAATTCTGGCTTGTTCTTTGGGGCAAGCTCTTTCTACCCTGAAACTTTCCTGAGTCCCATATTGCTCTGTGTCTGAGGGGGTCCAGCAGCAGACCAATTAGAGAGCAAGGAGTCAGAGGGAGGGGCACCAAGCACTTTAAACGTCTCCACTGCACGGAGTCTGAAGGAGACACTTCCCTGAAAACACCTTGTGCAGGTGAGAGCTGTATGAAAGGGGGCTGCTAAGAACATCTCTGTGGAAGCAGAGGGACTGTTGTGGTGAACGTATTGTATTTTAATGTTACTACCTGCATTGCTGGACACTTTATGACTGCCTGCTAACTTGTATTGTACAGCCTGCTATTGCTACATTGAACTTTCTGCTGCCTGTATTTCTTGAGTCCCATATTGCTTTGTGTGTGTGGGGATCCAGCAGCAGACCAATTAGAGAGCAAGGAGCCAGAGGGAGGGGTTCCAAGTGCTCTAAACATCTCACACCACACGAAGGAAGCACTATGGCATGAGTGGTGTGAGTGGCACAAGTGCCACTCAGTAACGGAAAAACACTTGAGAGTTTGCCCTAGCTGTGTAGAAATAAAATTGCTCTTGGAAAAGTTGGATGCCCTATTTAGGCACCAGAGTATATGAATTTTTGTTTAAATAAGGGGTAGGCATATTTATTCCACTGACAGAGATAATAGTAATAAACATTTGTATTTATTACATATATTATTTGTTTGCCAAAGTAGTTGTTCTTTTCTTTTCCTTTGATAAATTAATTAACATGGATCACAGGTTATTTTTGGGGGGATGTTTATGTTTTATTTTATTTTTGTTTATTTGTAGGGAAGGTGGAGGGCAAGTGAATAAGGGTACTGAGGATGCTCTTCAGGAGTATGCATGCGTAAGGGGAAGTACTGGGATTCTAAGTTGTTGCCATGCACATAATAGTATCTTTATTACTTCTAACCTACTGACAAATGGTTTATTTAGTGCTTTATGTAAGTACTGTTTCTTAAGCTTGCAGACAAAATTTCATATATTAAGAAACCTGGTTCTATCCAACTGGTTCTGAAACAGTCCCTGGGAACAGTGTAGGATGAAACCAAGGTACCCTAGACTGCTTAAGTTCATGTTTGTATCCTGTTTAATATCCTGTGGTGGCATGCATCCAAACCCAGGCCCCTTAGATCCTGCTTCTATTTCAAAATTCTATGATCTATCTGGATACACTGGTACACACGTTAATAATTTTAACCATGATTACCCACTTAGGATAGGAGGAACAAATCAAGGGTTAACAATAATTCGCTATAATGCTAGGAGTATGTTTCTGAAGATGGACCTAATTAGTATGTGGATCTTGAATTATAAACCAGACCTTGTTATAATCTCTGAAACATGGTCAAATGAAAAAAGGAGGATTTCCTATTAAACATAAAGAATTATAATTCCTTGCATCAGGATAGAAATAAAAGGGGAAGGGGTTATTAGTTTATGGGAAATCGGATTTAATGATGACCCAAATGAAGATAGATAAAGAATTAAATGAATTAGAAGTATTGACAATTGAGTTAAGATTACCCTATAACAAGAAAATACTAGTGCTAGCTGTTTACTCCCCTTCCCCAATAATGAATCCCTCTGTGTTTGATGATTTGCAAGACTTTCTCTTTGACTTTAGGAATTCTTATTAAATCTACATGGCAGGAGATTTTAATGTAAATTGGTCAGGTGTAAGTGAATCTCATCTTCTACTTGATCTACAAACTAATTTGGAGCTCACCCAATTAATTCAGGATCTCACAAGATTAAATTTGACTAATCCAGCATCATCTACAATTATTGATCTGATTTTTACAAACTCTCTGGATATTATATCAATAAGTCGTGTTCTGCCCGATTCCATATGTGACCACCAGTTTACATTTTGTATTAGAAAGAAAATTGGTAAACTGGTCTGTAATAAATTTATTACCTGGCATAGTTTTAAACATTTTGATTATATTAATTTTATGTTGGAAGTAGGTAATATATAATGGGATAGGATGTCATTAATACCAATGGTAGATGAAGCTTGGGATTACTTCCATTCTGAATTCATAACAATTTGTAATAAGCATGTCCCTTAAAAATCTAAGTGTCTGAAGCAAAATAATGCTCATTGGTATTCTAATGAGTTAAGAAAACAAAAGTTTGTTAGGGATAAAGCATGGGTCAGGGCCAAAAAATCGGGCAATACATTAGATTGGGATAATTATAAAAAAGTTAGAAATCTATACCTAAAGGAAGTAAGGAATGCAAAACAAAAGCATTATACTCATCTATTGAATGATAAATGTGCCCATCAACCAAAAGACTGTTGGAGGACAATTATTTACTTATTTAGAGGACAGAATAATGAAATTACAAGTATATTTAATATTGATGGACAAATGACTCCTATGTGTCAATTAGTAGCAGATAGATTTAATGATTATTTTGGCAAAATGGGACAAATAGAAGTTAAGGGGGACAAACATCAAAGGCTGGAACCGGAGTGTAGTCCTAAAAAATAGTTAATTTTTCCTAAGATACTGCTTGATTCTGTCATTTCTAAACTTTTGAATTGAAATACATCAAAAGCCGTTGGCTTGGATGGTATTCCATCAAAATCATTGAGATTCGCAGCTCCTATAGTGGTGTATCCCTTAACTTATTTATTCAACTTGTCATTGCGTACAAGTGACTTCCCAAAATTTGTGGAAACAATCTTAAGTTGGTCCCATTATTATAGAGAGAAAAGTTCAGAGCTGACTAACTAATGCCCGATATTGCTTTTACCTCAAATTTCCAAAATGTTCGAAAGGCTGGTGGCCAAACAGATTATGCAACATGTGGAGACTGAGTGACTTCTAAATGGTATGCAGTCCAGTTTCAGAAAACAGCACAGCACCATATCAGCCCTAACTAAGGTTGTGGGGGATGTGCAGGCTGCTCTGGATAGGAGGACACCCATTGGTATCATTTTTGTAGATTTGTCCAGGGCTTTTGATTCCCTGGACCATGGTGTCCTCCTATCCAGAGCTGCTTCACTAGGAGTGACTGGACCTAGTTTAGCATGGCTCAAGTCATATCTAAGTGATAGATCACAAATGGTATCCATGGGGGGGTTGGACATTGGGATATGTGTCTTTCAGAGTGGAGGTCCGCCAGTGTTCCATACTTGGCCTGCTTTTGTTCAGTATATACGTCAGTGGCTTAAACTTCTCAGATCCATCTGTGTATTACCATCTGTATGCAGATGATACTATTATTTATACATCTAATCTTACAGTAATAAAACCCAAGAGAAGCTTACAAAAAGCCTTTGATGAGCTGCAGTCTTTCCTTTCTGTAAGTAGATTGGTATTAAATACAAAAAAGACTCGGTCTATCTTATTCCATTGACCTCAAGAGAAATTTGCTGGTGCAAGCTTGGAAGTGGTTACCTTGGGGGGATTCCCAATCTGGCAGGTACAAACTTATAAATATTTAGGCATCTGGTTACATGAAACATTAAGTTGGTCATTTCATATTAATCATTTAATTAAAGAGAGCTACTCCTCGGACAGTGCATACCAAATTGCCTGCAAATCCATTGAACGGCTGCAAAGTTAATAAAGTGTAAAATTTCAGGTTTAACATTAAAGTGCCTGCTGAACCCTAACTATATGGTCACGACTGCACCACCATAATTAATATATATGTATATAATGACATGTCACAAAATTCTGCATAACAAAAGGGCTTAATTTCCATTTACTTACAATGGCCCCTGCAGTAAATTGCCGTATTCTGTGATATTTTGCATCATTTCTGCACTTCATCCTGGCTTGATCTATGTATATAAATATGCAAACTGTGTGAGAGGCCTTTCGGCACCATGCATTTCTGCTTAAAGTTGAGCCAGCATAATATTTTGTGGTGATTTTCATATGCAGCCCATGATGCTTTGCATTGTGGGGTCATGTGTGATTTTGTATTTCTTTGAAACTTGGCTTCCCAGCCAAATGCCCTTTGGGGTAACCATTGCCTCAGTGCTTGCGTACAGAGGTTTTTTGTCTTTTATATACAATATATATATATATTTACAGAACAGGGGTGAGCGCAATATCAGTGTGATAAACTTGGTTATTTCCACTGGAGTGTGATATCTGACAATGACATCACCAGAGTTAAAATATCTGATAAATATACATAATCTGCTGATGTCACCACTCACTCACTCACTCTCTCACTCCAGCCTGCATACTAAATTGAACTTCTTTACAAATTTGTTTCTCACTACTACTTGCAAGAAACTCAATTAACATTCAAAGAACATTCAGCTGTTTTCCACAGTGTTGTAAAACTCCCAACCCATTACTACATTTTCAAAAAATCCTGCATTCTAAATAACAGTGCCTCACACTATCTGTTTCTCACTGCTACTTGCAAATAACTCACTTAACACTGCAAAGAACATTTAGCTGTTTCCCCACAAGGTTTGTAAAACCCGTGGCCCATTACTATGTTATTTTAAGTTCAGGAACACCTGCAATCTAAATCACAGTGCCTCACAGCTGCTGTTCCTCACTGCTTGCTGAAACTAACTTAAATAGCATTGCCAAACACATTCACCTGTTTCTCATATTGTGTGTAACACACCCAGCCCATTCAGAAACAATCAAACACTGCTCTTAGTATAGCCTAGAGGTTAGACTAATGAACTTTGAACAAGCTTGGTATATCCAGCACTCCAGACCTGGGTTTGAGTCTCACAACCTCCACATCCACACTGTGTAACTCTGAACAAGTCATCTCTAAAAACTTAGCCAGTTACCAAACAATAAAATAACACACAGCACACAGGAAAAAATAACTATACTTTGGAAGCTTTCAGCCCCATTGTATAACTAGCACATGTAATGGGCAGATTGTGTGCTATGGATAATATTGTCACTCCTGCATCATGAGCTCTGGATACTCTCACTCGTGCTTTTGGCACTCGTGAGTATCCAGAGATCACTCTGCAGGAGTGACAATATTATCCATATCACACCCTGCCCATTAAGCATCTTCTCTCTCTCTCTCTCACACACACACACACATATATATATGTGTATATATATATATATATATATATATATATACTGTATATGTATATGTGTATATACTATATATATATATATATATATATATATATATATATATATATATATATATATATATATATATATATATATTTATATTTATATTGATACAATACCGCCCAGGATAAAATGCACTTTATCGCACTCTGCAGTATGCTACAGCACACCTACTGAATAAAGCAATGTATGTTTGAACTTCCGGTGATGTCACCCAGCACATGGCCGCCTGATTTTGGAGTTCCGGGAGCCACCGCGTTAAAAATAATAGAATAGCAGTTGAAAATAGCCATCCAATATCCTGTCAATGAAAATTACTGAAGGGAGATGGCAAACAGTAAAATTAGAGGCAAAGGAATTCAATCAGCCAAGCTTAAAGTGCTAATGACTGGAAAGAGTAAACACGGCCTACCAGTAGACTGCCACCTGGTATCACCAGTCTCGAGTATAGCAGACTCCGAGGAAGGCCTTGAACCCTTGGATCAGCATGCAATAATGGCAAAGCTAGATAGAATAATCTGATCCCTCCATACAGTTGAGTACTCTGTGGTGGATGTGAAAGCAGAACTCTGTAGTATCGATAAAAGAACCTCAGCCATGGAACAAGTGGTAGGGTCACTGGCAGACTCAAGTGGGCAACATGTCCAGGCTATACTTTATCTTATGACAAGGGAAAGAGAGCTACAACTGAAGCTAGACAATCTAGAGACTAGATCATGGCAGAACAATTTTTTAATTTTCAGGGTACTAGAAGGGCTAGAGGAATCTTTTACTAATATGGAAACATGTGTACTACATATACTGGAATCTGTCTTAAAGCTTATAGTGGACGGCTCATTAGTTATTGAAAGAGCTCATAGATCACTGGTGCAGAAGCCAAAAGAACAAAATTCTTGCCCTCGATCCATAATAGTCTGAATGCTTGATTACCGTGATCGGCAATTGATCTTGCAAATGGCGTGGAAATCAAAAGAAATGACACTGGATGGGCAACGTCTGTCATTTGATCAGGACTTTTCAGACATACTTAATACAAAATGGAAACAAGTAAAATAAATCATTAAACAAGCAAAAGAGAAGCAAATTAAAATTCAGCTGATGTATCCTGCTAGACTATGCCTCCTCACTGACACAGGCACACAGATATATCAGTCACTGTCTGAAGCAGCCCTGATTCTATGCAGGATGGGGATCAGGATTCCAGATTTCTTAACAATGACCCTGGAGCAGGACATCTTGAAGATAGCATGGCGCAGACCAGGAAGACCACAACGCTCTTCACCTACAGTTCTCTCGTGGCCTATGCATCTTTGTGCTGATCTTAGGGAGTTGGTAGCAAGGAAAACCACCACTATTATGGAAGAAGGAGAGAACTATTCAGCACAAACCCAGATCTGAGGACAGAAACATAAAATTAATCCAGAGGAACTGTGCTTCAGAGGAACTTTCTAAGGGGAACAGTGCAGATCTCGCTCTAAATGACCAAAGTGTTCCTTTTTTTTTTCTCTCCTGCTGATGGGAGAAATGTTTGACTTCCTTTTCTCTCCCATTTCACATCTCTTCTATGGAGTTGGAGGGACCTCTCCCAGGAATACCTAAGCTGATGGTCCAGGATTGGAGAAGCCCGCTAAACATCTGTGGGGACAGGTTTATAAATTTAAGTCCTGAAGGTTTAAAAGCATTGTTTAACTAGGATTATGGTAAAAAAAACTTTGTTTTCCATGTGTATTTAAACTGATTCTGGGGGGAGGGAAAATCTTCTAGATACTATCTAAAGGGAAGAAAACAAAATCAGAAAGAAGGGCTAATGTTGCTTTTGTGGTGGCTCCCCAGGCTTCTCAGGTCTCCAAGATCTGGCCTATAGGAAGATAGCAGGAGAGAGATATATTTTTCTCTTCTCTCTTTTTTTTTTTCTCCTACCACCTCATGGCTTAACTGTGCAAGCAGCTGGATGACGTACTAAATAATTGACCCACAGCATAGTAGGCATTGCTTGTGATTAAACAAGTACAGCAGCTGTTGCTGCATTTCCTTTTTACACCTTGGGAGCATACTATGCAGGTTAAAGGGTTTACAATGTTTGTAGTTGCTGAACATCCAACCAAATGCCTAAGTAGGTTAAGGGCAGAGCGTTTTATGTTGAAGTTAAGCACTGGTTGTGCAATGAATGTGTTATTATTGGCTGGCTTTTACTAAAATGTATATCATTACAAAACCTGAGAACAAATTAGACAGACATATATGGGGAATGAAAGTGATGGCTATTGACCAAACATACAACACATTGGAACAAATGAGAGGTGTGTGGAGTATATATAAAATGAATATAAATGGGTTCTCTTAAAGTCACAACCCTGAATGTTCAGGGCATTAACTCCCCTGCAAAAAGGACAAAGATCCTACAATATTTACAAAAGGCCAATATAGACATTGTTTTTTTACAGGAAACCAAATTAACCTCAATAGAACATCAAAAGTTAAAAAGATCTTGGGTGGGACATGTAGTTTATTCCTCACCCTCCAAAGGTAAGAAAGCAGGGATAGCAATAATTATTAAAAAAGGTCTTCCCCTTGAGATAACTTTAGAAGTTTCCTGGGACAAAGGAAGGGGAGTGCTAAATTCAGGGACAATATTTTCACATCAGATATGCCTTATTAATGTGTATGCTTCAAACAAAGATGAACCATCCTTTTATACTAAATTGTTTGTGAAAATAGCTGAACGGGGGGGGGGGATAACCCTGGTGGGAGGAGACTTTAACTGTGTCCTTAACCCGGGAATGGACCTTCAATCCCAGAATTTGAAAACAAATGAAAAAATGAGTAAAACACTTAGAGGGGGCATAAAAGAGCTGGCACTAATGGATGTGTGGAGTGATCTAAACCCAAACACTAAAGACTTCACTTTTTATTCAAGTCATAACCGGACATACTCCAGACTAGACTATTTCCTTTGTAGCCATATGGACAGAGCCAAAATGCAAGATTGTACAATACAATCTCAATGGATCTCAGACCACACAGCAGTCTTCTTAAAGCTTAAATTAGGGGATTGGGACAGAGTCACTACATGGCTTTTCAACGCCTCACTGTTAGAAAGGGAAGAGTTTAGAGAACAAATGAAGGCGGCTATTGGGGACTACCAGTATCACAACCAACCAGAAGACACTGAGTGGAAGTGGTATTGGGACAGCCTAAAGGCCACATTAAGGAGACAGATAATTTCCTACTCCTCCAAACTGAAAAAGACTAGCAAAGAAAGGCAGAAAGCTTTAGAGAAAAGGTTAGCAGAGCTAGAGAAAGAGCACAAAGCCACAAACCAGAAAAATTTAGAAGAAGAATTACAAAATATTAGGAAGGAATTACAAAATATGGCAGACAGACAGGTAGAGGGGAAACTGCTTTATGCAAGCCAAAAATACTATGAACAAGGAAATAAAGCAGGTAGACTTTTAACATTTAGGCTATGGAAACTTTAGCTGGAAAGGTACATTAAAAAACCTAAGAAAGCAAAAGAAGGAAGACAGTCATATTACACCCTAAAGGAGATAGCCAAAGTTTTTCAACAGCATTATGCCACCCTTTACTTTGACCAAGATAACGGAGAGCAAGTAAGACACACAACTGATAAATTCTTGGAAGAGATTGTCCTGCCCAAACTTTAGGAAACAAATAAGACACTAATAGATACCCTAATCACAGCAGAGGAAGTTGCTGAAGTGATAAGGGAGATGAAAACAGGGAAATCATGGGGCCCTGATGGTTACATCATAGAATTTTATCAAAAATTTGCAGACCAATTGGTTCCCCTAATGACCAATTTGTATAACTCATGTGAAGACATACATGATTTTCCCAACACATGGAGACAGGCCTTATTAGTGGTGATCCCAAAAGAAGTAAAACCTCCAGACAGCTGTGCCTCTTATAGGCCGATTTCATCATTGAATGTAGATTAAAAAATCTTTACAAAGGTTCTGGCTTCCCAGTTAAACAAAATCCTACTGACCTTGGTCCACCCAGATCAGGCGGGTTTTATTCCCCTTAGACATCTAAGTATAATATTAGGAGGTGTTTAAATATCTTACAAAAAGGCCAATATTCAAATACCACTCAGGTAGCTATTACAATTGACACCGAAAAGGCTTTTGATCGCCTTCGATGGGAATACCTTCAAAAAACATTAATCAAATTTGGTTTTGGGAAGAAATTTTTTACCTGGATACAGGGAGTATATCAGTCTCCAACTGCTCAAATAAAAGTGAATGGTACAGTCTTAAAGAAGATAGAGATCCAGAGAGGCTCATGGCAGGGATGTCCCTTGTCACCCCTGCTGTTTGCCTTAAGTATGGAACAGTTAGAACATATTAGGATGAGGCCAGGGTTAGAGGGAATTAGAATAGGAGGAGAAGAACATCGCATATCATTATATGTGGATGATTCAATGTTATATCTCCGAAACCCAATAATTACCTATCCTATCTTAGCAAATATATTGGAAAGGTATAGTGAAATATCAGGTTTTAAAAATAAATATGACAAAACTGAGGTGATACAGGTGAGTGGCCCCCACACGGTAGAATTAAAGAAAGCTTTACCCTTTAAATGGATATCTAATAGCATCAGATACCTAGCAATACACATACCGTTAAATCTGACACATTTGTACAAAGTTAACTACACTAAATTAATAGAAGAAGCCTGTGAGGACCTACATAGATGGAACCTCTTACCCTTGTCACTTATGGGTAGGATAGATTCTATCAGGATGAACATACTGCCAAGGTTTCTGTTTTTGTTTATTTCACTACCCCTTAAAATTCCCACTGCAGATTTGCAAAAACTAAAAAATCATTGCATAAATTTGTATGGAACCACAAAAAAAAACAAGAATAAAATGGAATACACTTCAGAAACTTAAGTCACAGGGAGGATTCGGTCTACCTTATCTGGAACTTTATTACAAAATGACTCAGATAATGCCATGGGTAGCACACCTAAAAAAAGACCCAGACAATGTTTGGGTTCACATGGAAAACTCAGCTAATGCTAATGGAGACTCCAGAGTGGATTTTACAGCTCCACCATTAATACTAGAGAGGACTAAGACATTGAACCCCTGGCAGGAACATATTTACAAAATATGGGGAAGGGTAAAAAGAGAATTAGGCATCACATAGTCCCTCTTGAATCAAACAATAATCTCAGAATATCATGGTTTTATTCCACAAGACAGGAGCAGATGTTTTGTGATTGGATCAGGTATGGTATATTGTATTTCAGTCAGTTCATAAAGCAGAATCAGATCAAATCCTTTGAACAAATTCAAACTGGGTTTGGAATACCCAGATCCCATTTTTTCCTTTATCTTCAAGTAGTCTCCTTCATATGTAGAGGGAACAATAAATTAATAATGCGACAAAATCATCATCCTGTGGAAAACCTTTCTAAGGGCAGCCAAAATTCTGGAGGAGAGACATTTGATCTCTCAGTTGGTTACGGCCTAAACAGAAAGTAAAAAATGGACAGCCTCAAAATGTCAACAAACATGGGAGAAGGAAATGGGTAGAGAATTGGGAGATCAGGTGTGGGAAAAAATATGGGAGGGAGTTTTTAAAATGTCAGCCTCCCCCAATTCATAGGTTCATAGGTGATTTCAAGCTAAGTAGACTTTCGTCCATAATGCTTGCCTTAATATTTATAACCCTTTATCTATTCTATCCAAAAGGAAGTTATCGAGTTTGTTTTTAAAGGAGTCCATACTTGTACTAGACACCACTTCCCTAGGCAGAGAATTCCATCCTACCACAACTCTGTTGCTGAACCAATATTTTCGTGATAAAGTCTGCCATTTTTGTGTTTCAAACTGGAAGGGGTGCCCCCTGGGTTCATATCTTGATTTCCTCCAGACTAGTCCAAGTTCTGACAAGAGTGCAGGATCATTTGTACATCTGTATAGTAGACAATAGTCCCCCCTAGTTCTTCTATACTCCAGGGTAAACAAATTCAGCTCCCTTAATCTCTCAGGGTAAGTCTTCTTTTCCAACCCTTCAACTGACTTAGTCGCTCTTTTCTGTATTCATTCAATATTATGTATATCTGCTTTTTTATAAGGTGCCCAGACCTGAGCACAGTACTCCAGGTTTGGTCTAACCAGAGCACCATAAAGAGGGATTAACACCTTCCTATCCCTACTTGAGATGTGTCTCAGAATACATTTCAAAATTTGATTTCCCTTTCTTATTACTTTTTTACAATGTGTACTAAATTTTAAGTCTGAACTAATTGTTACCCCCAAATCTCTTTCCTCTTCTATTTTATTGAGTACAGTATTATCCAATTTGTAGGGGAGAGGGTTGTTATTTTTTACTTTACGCAAATGCATAGTTATACATTTGTTTTTATTTAATTCAAGTTTACTCTTTACAGTCCAATGATGTATGTAATTTAGTGCTTCTTGTAGATCCTGCTGGTTTTTTACTGTATTGGTTATTGCACCAATTCTGCAATCGTCCGCAAATTTTGTCAACCAAATATCTTTTATTTTCCAGTTTCAAGGAGGTTATGTAGATGTTAAAAGGCAGGGTCCAAGTACCGATCCCTGGGGGACCCCACTAGTCACAGTCTCCCAGTTTGATTTTTCTCCTTGTATCACCACTCTTTGCCTTCTTTCACATAGCCAAGCATCTATCCAGTTTATTATATTGGTGTCTAGTGCATACTGTTTAAGGGAAAGTATTAATTCTTGATGTGGGAGTTTGGCAAAAGCTTTAGAAAAATCCAAAAAAAAATGTCAACACAATTTCCCACATCTAATGCCTTCCCAACCTTTTCGTAAAAAGTCAAGAGATTTGTCTGACAGGAGCGTTTTTTTCGGAATCCATGTTGTAGTGGGTCCTGCAGTTTGTTAACCTCAAGGTACTTAACTATATAATTCTTTAGAATGGATTCCATCATCTTACCCATGACCGATGTCAAACTAATCAGTCGATAGTTTTTTAACTCAGATTTCGATCCGCTTTTGTATATAGGAACTACCATCGCTTCTCACCAATTTTGTGGTACTTGTTCTGTATCTAGAGATTTTTGGAATACGTGGGTTAGAGGTGGTGCAAGTTGTTCTGCAAATTCATACAGTACCCTAGGATGAATTTCATCAGGTCCTTGTGATTTGTTTATGTGTACTGTTTTTAATTTATCTAGAACATCTTGTAGTTTAATCTGTATCCTCCCTGGTCTGAAAGTAGTATTGGGAGTAGTATTTAGTAAAGTAACTGGATTAAAGACAGAGCAGAAATATTTATTTTGTAACTTTGCACACTCTCTATTACTAAGTATTTCTCCTGCATTATTTTTAAAAGGTCCAATAATAGTACTCTTTTGTTGTTTATTATTTATATAAGAATAAAAGGTCTTATAGTTGTCCTTAACAAGTGATGCAAGTTTTAATTCATAGTCTTTTTTGCTTTTTTATTTTCCATTTGAGTTTTTTTAACAAACTCTCTATACTGTAAGTTAGGTTGTTTATTTATTTCATGTTTAATTTTTTTGAACCATCTATTTTTTTTATTTATCAATGTTTTAATTCTTGGAGTTAGCCATTTAGGGATATTTTTGTTTGTTGAGTACTTAGGGTACTTTGGTATACATATGTTTATAGTTTTGTGTAGTACATTGACCAAGGAGTCCCACATTTTATGAGCTGTGTTATTTCCGAGTTCTTTCTGCCAATCCAAATTTGTGAGGTATTTCCTCATAGCAGGAAAGTCAGCCTTTTTAAAGTTTAGAACTGTAGTTTTTCCTTCCCTAAGAGTATTTGGTGCATCTTTAATTAGGAACTTGACTGACTGGTGGTCACTATTTCCCAAAGGGTTACTAGTGTGCACATTTTGTATTGTCTGTCCCATATTAGTTAAAATCAAGTCTAAAGTGTTATTTCCCCTGGTGTTTTCAAGAACAAGCTGAACAAGCCCTATTTGATTTAGAGCCTCCAAAAATTGTGTACTTCTTTTGTTTGTACCTTCAAGTTTTTTCCAGTTTATGTCTGGGAAATTAAAATCCCTGGTCAATATTATTCTTTCTGATGGATCTAGGTTATTCATGACTTTCAATAATTCTAGTTCTCCATCTGGGCTCTTTGAGAGGGTCTATAAACCAGACCTAATTTAATTTTTGTTTGTCCCCTGGGTATGAGTTTTAACCACACCATTTCCAGGCCATCTTTAGCTCTAGTTATTTCCTCACATTGTATAAGATTTTCTATGTATATAGCTATACCCCCTCCTTTCCTTGATTCCCTTGATAGGTAGTATAGCTTGTAACTGGTTATTTCTTTATCCCATCTATCTTCGGTAGTCCACCAAGTCTCAGTTATTAGTGCAATTTGTATGTTGTTTTCATATAATAAGCATTGTAGTTCCTCAAATTTGTTTGTTAGACTACTTGCATTTAATAAAATGCAGTTCCATCCCTCTTTGAGGTCCATAGTTGTAAATGTTAAGTTGTGAGTCTCCCTTCCCTCTTCCTCCAGTTTAAATGAAAAGAGATAACATTGTTTATTTTCATACTCAGAATTTTGATGCCTGTTTTATTTAAGTGTAATCTATCACTTTTAAAAAGAGTGTTTTTCCCAAAGGTCCCTGAATTGTCCATAAATCCAATATGATTATACCTACAAAGGGTTCTCAGTTTCATATTAAGTATCTCAATGCCTGAGTTTTTAAATTCATGTCTCCCGTGGCATGGGATTAGACCTGAAATAATTATATCACATCCTTTATTTTTCATTGTATTTACAATGTGTTGATAATCTTGTATGATGTCATCTATACTACGTAGCCCCACATCGTTTACACCGACATGAATTATGATTAAAGGGTCTTGTAGTCCTTCCATCAAGCCATCTAATAAGTAACCAATATCTGAGATTTTTACCCCAGGTAGCGAGCTCACGGTAGTGTGCATTTTTCTGTTTTTACACACTACTGTATCAATTCCTCTAGTTAGGGAGTCTCCTATTATTAGGATATCTTTTTGTTTTATTTGTGTTGCGATTTCTTTTTCTGTTGTGGAATCTACTTTGGATGATATTGCTTTTTTTATATTTTGGCAAACATTACTCTGTTTGGATTCCTTATGTACTTTGTCTATCCTTTTATCTGGTAATAATATTCGACCTAAACTAGAGTCTTTTAGACTTTGGTTAACCTTCAATCCCTTCCCCCATCATGACTTTCTTCCAAGGACTCGTGTGTAGCTTGCCTTTCCGGATCCAATGTCTTATATCTATTTTCTGTTTCTGGATAATACGTTAACAGCTGATTTATTTCCTCTTTTTTGGTAGAGAATTTATTATCACCATGTTTTTGTGGTGTCTCTGTTTGAGACTCTTTTTGGGCCCCTTTGTGTAGTAGCTCTATATCATTCCCAACTATGAATGAATCTATGTAAGTTTCTAATTCTCTGATCTCTCTCTGGACTTCTAATGTTTCTATTTGGTTACTACTGTCCATCCTCCTCTTTATTATTTCTATTTCAGTATGCAAAGCCTGATTTTGTATGCACTTCTCACATGTAAATTCCACCACTATTTCTTCTTCTGTATACATTTTGCAAGATATGCATGGTCTATGACATTTTTTTCTAGCTTTAGTCTTAACCATTTTGTAATCTTATCTGGTATTGCTTACAGAATACAGCTGTATTTTATACTAAACTAGTACTTACTATGTTAGTTGTTGATTTTGCCTTACGTCCTTACAGTCCCAGCGGATACAGCAGACACGCGCAGACACACAAACAAAATAATTAACATTTTCATAGCATAACACTGGAACTTCAACAAGCCATAACTCCCCCAATATTTGATCTTAAGTGAAAATCTAAATATCAAAATAAAGGTCTTAATGATTACTACAAGAATGACACTTACCCCCAAAACATTTAGGGCAATATAAAAAACAACCAAATAAAAATTCCGTAGGATAACACTGGAACTTCAACAAGCCATAACTCACTCAATATTTTGATGTATGGGACAATGTATACATCAAAACAAGGTTTTAGTGAGTATTAAAAGAATAACACATACCCCCTCCCCCAAAAAAAACATTTAGGGGCAATATAAAAAGCAAGAAAAATAGAAATCCCATAGGATAACATTGGAACTTAAATAAGCCATAACTCCCTTAATATTTGGACTTGACTAAAAATTGATATATCAAAACAACGGTCTTAATGGGTACTGCAAGAATAACACATATTCCTCCTTAAACATTATGGGGCAATATAAAAAAAATTAAAATATATAAAAAATACAAATCCCTATAGGATAACACTGGACATTCAACAAGCCATAACTCCCTCAATATTTACTGTAGGTATAAGGGACAATCCAAAGGCCTTAATGAGTATTTCAAGAAGAGTACATTTGTGCCCAGTTCTAAACATTTAGAGGCATTATAAAAAAAATTATAGAAATTAAAAATGCAAATTCACTTAGAATAGCATTGAAACTTTAACAAGTCATGCAATGAAGGAAAGAAATTGCTGTTTTGCTACAAATGGAAGCAAAGGACACAGAGGGCCCAGCACTTCCACAGCAATGTACATGTATGCATCTATGGAGGGATGGAAGGGCAGGGCCCATAGGGCCCTGTGATCCCACAGCAAATGAGGATAAAATTATACTATCTCAAAAACAAGCAATGTAGTTGCAGTATTCGTCCTAGTAAGAAGAGACCCTGAAGCAAATGGTTTGATCCCTTTTATTGGACCAACACAGATGTTACAACAAAAGAACAAAGTGCTCTAGCTTCTTTGACATAATATTCTGTTATGTTTCAAATGAGTATATTAAACCAATGAGAATTATTTCTACTTTTTATGCATTATATGGGTGCTAATAGTGTGGGATTTTCGAAATAACTGTCATAAAGCTTCTGAAGAAGGACTTGGTTGGTCGGTCTGAAAGCTAGCACACTTTGTACTTTTGTTGTAACATTTATGTTGGTCCAATAAAAACTGTCTCAAAAAGTAAGAAAATTTATTGCAAAAATCTTTGTTAATGCACTAGTTAAGATTAAACTGACAAATGTAGGGAAATGTGGTGTTAGGGTTGCCAACCCTAACATCCCACCCACACCCTTCATGCAGCAAGAGAAGAAACCATTACAGTTTAACCCCTCTGTGTCTTCATAAATCAGGCGCTGTGTGTGCCTTGGGGTTGTCAACCCTAATACTGCATGTGCCTTGGTGTCATCAACCCTAATACTCTCCCCATTCTCATATACTATACAAATCTCAGCTTATTTACTAATGGAATGTGGTGAGCAGTGACAGAACTCAGAGGCCCAGATATTCAAACTGCGCCAGGCTGTGGCACAAGCTTGGGTGCAGTGCAACTTGGCTGCACAGGGGTGTGGACTAGGCGATATTCAACTGAGCTGCACCATGGCACAGCATCATTGAATATTGCACCCTGGCCACCCACAGTGTGCATGGTGCAGTGGCACTGCACCAGTGCAGTGACCAGAGGAGCATGGGGATGCTCTAGCAGAGTTCCATTGTGCTATGCACAGCAACCATGATATTCAAAACTTGACATGCAAATGGGGCCATAATGTATGCAAGGTGCAAATGGGGCCATTTGCATGTCATTATGGCCCCATTTGCATGCAGGTGCACTGATCCCCAATGACTTGTGCCTGGCACCCTGCCAGGCAGCAGCTGTCGGGGACCGATGCCCCCTGCAGCCGGTAGTGTGCTCCACAGCCCGATCGTGGGCTGCAGTACAAAAATGGAAAAGCATAAATCCCTGGTGATCCAATGGACCGCTGTCTGCCCAATTGCAGGCATTTTTATAAAGAAAGAGTAATGTCCAATATCCCTGGTGGTCCAGTGGACCGCTGTCTGCCCGATCGTGGGCATTTGTATACGGAAAGAGTAATGTCCAATATCCCTGGTGGTCCAGTGGACCACTGTCTGCCTGATCATGGGCAATTGTATAAAGAAAGAAATATGTCCAATATCCCTGGTGGTCCAGTGGACCGCTGTCTGCCCTATCGTGGGCATTTGCAATTAAAAAATGAATAATATCAATATCTCTGGTGGTCTAGTGGTACCCCCTCCCACCCACCCACTGAGCCCCACTGCGCCCTCCCTGGTCAGCGGTGGGTGGCAGCAGCCCACCTGCTTGCCACCCTGCCGCCCACTGACCGACACCATCAGTAGGGCTGTCGCCCATTGGTCCACAGCGTGAGCCAATGGGCGTGCACGCCGTACCATACTACACATTCCAGATATATGCGGTATGGGCTGCACGCCCATTGGCTCGCGCTGTGGACCAATGGGCGTACAGCCTACCGATGGTGTCAGTCGGCAGGCAGCAGTGGGTGAGGCGGGTGGGGGGTGCTGCCACCACTGGCTGACTGGGGGAGCGGGCGGTGGGGCCTCAGTGGGTGTGGGTGGGGGGGTACCGCTAGACCACCAGGGATATTGGTTTTATTCCATTTTTAATTAAAATGCCCACGATCAGGCAGACAGTGGTCCACCAGGGATATTGGACATATTTCTTTCTTTATACAAATGCCCACGATTGGACAGACAGCAGTCCACTGGATCACCAGGGATATTGGACATTACTCTTTCTTTATACAAATGCCTGTGATAGTCCAGACAGTGGTACACTGGACCACCAGGGATATTGGACATATTTCTTTCTTTATACAAATGCCTGCGGTCAGGCAGACAATGGTCCACTGGACCACCAGGGATATTGGAAATATTTCTTTCTTTATACAAATGCCTGTGATTGGGCAGACAGCGGTCCACTGGACCACCAGGGATATTGGACATTACTCTTTCTTTATACAAATGCCTATGATCAGTCAGACAGTGGTCCACTGGACCACCAGGGATTTAGGCTTTTCCATTTTTGTGCTGGCGCAGGTAGGGGTTGCACATGCATGGCTCTGCACATCCCGGGCTGAATATCGGGCTGTGCAGGGTATACATGGGCACGCCCTCCGTACCTGCACCTGCATACATTACTGATGCGCTTCAGTGCATCGGGATTTGTGCCGTGCACTTTTCCCTTTGAATATCATGCTGGGGCACATCAGTGGGTTGTGCATGGTGTAACACTGTTGCACCATGCACAACCCTTTAAAATATCTGGGCCTGAGGGTAGTATTGGGGATTTATTCCTCTGACCTTCTCTCTCTGTCATGTGGGGTCCCTCAGGGCTCAGTGCTGTCCTCCATGTTGTTTGCGGTATACATGCAGCCCCTTGGAGACATTGTAAGATAGTATGGGCTGAGGTTTCACTGCTATGCTGATGATACCCAGCTTTCTCTGTCTTTTGCACCCAACCAGGATAGTACACTCTCGGTATTTAATAACTGCCTCACTGAAATCCAGTATTGGATGAATTCCAGCTGGTTGAAGTTGAACTTGGGAAAGACTGAGGTAATGGTGGTGGACCCAGGCCACCAAACAGGGGGGTCAGGAGCTGGTCAGCCTATGGGTCTTTTCCTGGGAGCTCCCAGCTTTTTGCCTCTGAATGGGTGTGGGTGGTGCTTGACAATGGGCTGACACTATGATCTCAAGTGTCAGCAGTCATCAAGTCATCCTTTTATCATCTGAGGAACATTGCTAGAGTCAAGCACCTTGTTTCACCCAGTGACCTTCCTACTTGGGTCCACGCCTTTGTGACCTCGTACCTTGATTATTGCAACTCAATTTACCTAGGGCTTCTGGTGGTTGATATCTGCCACCTGCAGCTGGTGCAGAATGCAGCAGCCCAGCTATTGATGGGGATGCCATGGACGTGTCATATCACATCAGTGCTGCGTGAACTGCACTGGCTGCCAATTCAGTGGTGGATCACCTTTAATGTCAGACTTCTGACTAATAAAGCCCTACACAGACTTAGCCCAGACTACCTGAAAGAGATTCTGTCCCCCAATCACCCCGAGTGATCACTCCACTCGGCTGATGAGGGATTGCTAAAGATTTCAAGGGTGTCCTTAAAGTCTTCTGGGGCCCATACATTAATGTATGTGGCCCTTGCCCTTTGGAAATCTCTACCCCATCAGCTACAGGAGTACATGGCCACAGGGGGTTTTAAGCAGGCATTAAAAACATATTTATGATGCCAAGCATATGCTGCCTAACTGTATTGACCTTACTTGTCATCTGTTTATATTTTGTCTATTTTTTATCCTGTTTTTACTTATTCTGTATGTGAAGTGCCTTGATGCTTTTGAAAGGTGCTTAATAAATAAAGTTTATTATTATTATTATTATTATTATTAAGGCTGACAACCCCAAGGTGCATGTCACTGCTAATAAATGAAGACACAAGAGAGGTAAAACCATAATGGTTTTCCCTGTTGCTACCTGCAGGGTGGGGATGACCTATTAGGGTTGGCAACACTAACACCACATTTCCCTACTTCTGTTGGTTTAACCTTAACTAGAGCACCAACAAAAGTTTTTTGCACTGAATATTTTAATATATATGAATGCAATAAGACCTGCAGGGTGTGTGATTATGGGTCAATAATCATACACCTCTCAGGGGTGTTACTAGGCATGACTTGCTTGTGCCAAGTGCTTTTAAACACCTAAGTAAGGTGTGTGATTATTCACCATAATCACACATACTGAAGTGCCTTATTGCTCTTCTAACATACACAGAAAAATTATTTTTAAAATTGCTCTATAAACTATTTTAGCTTGTTTGAAATCATGACATTTATTCAATTTTAACATATGGGACATAAAATAGTCCCCCAGTAAAACTTTGTTTTTAAACAGTGAAATAAATTATTTCTGTTTTGTTTTTAATGTGTTGTACTTTAGCAACACTTTAAAGGGACACGACTGCATTGTAAAAATGATACCTGCAGCCATTTGTTTTTGCAGACTGAAGCGCCCCAAACTCATGCATGTGCAAGTTTTTTTTATGTGCTATCAGGAAAATGTATCTTCTATCTCTGTTTAGTGTCATGAGTGCTGCAAAGTGAATGTGGTGTTAAAGTTTAGCACTTTAATATGCTTAATACGTACTCTGAAATACAAAAAAAAAAAACATGACTCTGGGCCTGAACATTACTGTCAATGTTAATGTGCTTGCCAAGAGTCACAGCTTTTTATTTCAGATTAACATTTTACATCTTACAGTGCTCATCTCAATAGCATACTCACTTTTTACACTAAGGATCATACTAAGAAATTTTAAGGTGCAAAAAAGACAACCGCCCGTTGGTAGCTCCTATTAGTTACTATTACGTTTTAAATTACTGCTAGAAAGAAGAAATCTGTCAAGCCTATTTTTGAAACAATTATTTGTGTCACTAATAATTACAGATGTGGGTAGTGAATTCCATGGATTTATAATTCTTTGTGAATAATAGTATGCTCTCGTTTTTCATTTAAATTTGTCCCTTGCTAGTTGAAGTGGATGTCCTCTTGTGTTAATGGTAACCTGTTTGAATTCAATCCCACACTCTGACATGAGGGATTGCTCCTTAAGAACTTCCCAGGTGAACAACAAATTGCCTCTCATGCAATGTTGTTCCAGAGACATTAGATGAAATTTAGATAGTCTAAGCTCGTAGGATAGATTTTTATCTGTACTGATGAATTTTGTCACCTTTCCCTGGAATTTTTCTTTTTTTTTTATGTCTTTGAGTTTATAAGGATTCAAGAGTTGGAAATGTAATCAAAATGGTGTCCAATATATGCATGATAAAGTGGTAGTAGAATATTTGAATCTTTTGATTTACTATTACGTCTAATGACCCACCATATTTTATTAACTTTGATAAGTGTGTTTGTAATATGAAGATCAAAATCTAGATTTGAATAAATTATGACACCAAGATCCTTTTCAAATACCTTACTATTTAATGTTTCATTATATAACAAGTACTTGTTTCTATGGTTAAATTTACCAAAGTGAATTAAACAACATTTTGATATATTAAAATGCAGGCCCCATCTCGGTGACCAGGAGCTTAGTTTATCCAAGTCATTTTATAGTTCAGCAATCTCTTCTGTGCTGCTGCATACATTACTGATTTTATAATCATCAGCATACTTGATTATTTTATAATTTAAGTTGTGAGATAAACCAGAAATGAATATTTGGAAAATCAGAAGAGCTAAGATGGACTCCTGAGGTGTGCCACTATTCACTGATGCCCAACTAGATGGATGATCATCAATAACCACTCTTTTTACTTTGTTTCTTAAGCAGTTTGCAATCCAATGTATAAGGAGTGCAAGTAAACCAAAATATTGCAGTTTCTGTATAAGTGCCCAGTAAGGGACGGAGTTGAATGCTTTTTTTTTAAATCGACATAGGTGACATCACAAGGTATTTTGTTGTCCAGATTAAGGCTTACTGTATTATAGAAACTAACTAGATTAGTTGTGCAGGAGTGTCCTTTAATGAAGCCGTGCTGGCAGTTGTCAGAATTAGCAAGCTTAAGGGTCAATATATCCTCAATGATTTTCTCCAGCACTTTACAAAAGATTGGTGTAAGACTAATAGACTGTTGTCAGGATGACTTTTGTCATCCTTTTTGTAAAGTGGAATAACATTAGCTTTTTTCAAATCTGATGGAAAAACATCTGCATTTAGACTAATAATAATAATAATTTTATTTTTAAAGCGCCTTTCAAGTTTTCAAAGCGCTGTACAAAACATATAATAAAAAAAAACATTATAATACAGTATAAAACACTCATAAAAACTACAATTTCATCAACAATTTATACAGAATACTATAAAAAGACAATTTGATACAGATGAGTTTTTAAACCACTCTTAAATTCCCCCATGGAGGTGCACTGCAGGAAACGACGGGGTAGAGAATTCCAGAGAGTGGGAGCAGCATAGGAAAAAGCTCTACAGCCACAAGAATTTAGACTCACTCTCAGAATCTCTAGCAACCCCTCGTCGGCCGAGCTGAGCGATCAGCCAGGGCAGTAGAAAACTAGAAGTTCTTTCAGATAGGCTGGACCCTGGTCATGTAGGGCTTTGAAAGTCAATAAACAGACTTTAAAGGTGATCTGCTACCGAACAGGGAGCCAGTGCAGTTTGCGCAGCACCGGGGTTATATGACTAGACTTACTGGTCCCCATCAAAACAACCCAGCCTGCCACGTTCTGCACTAGCTGAAGGCGGTGGATTTCAACCCCAGAAAGTCCAAAATACAGGGAGTTGCAGTAGTCCAGATGTGAGGACACAAAGGCGTGGACCAACATAGGTAACATGTCAAACGGAACAAGGTGTTTCACTCTAGCGATATTCCTGAGGTGGTAAAAGGAAGTCTTGATGATTGCTGACACCTGTGAGTGCAGTGTCAGCCTGTCATCCAAGATAACCTCTAGGTTACGCACCTGTTCAGAGGTCAGAAGTGACACACCCCCAAGAAAAAATTCCTGAGGGTGCACTGACAGGCAACCCCTCTATCCGACAGCCCGAGTCCACTACCAAAACCTCTGTCTTTTCTGAGTTCAACTTCAGCCAACTAGAATCCATCCAACCCTGGATTTCTTTCAGACAGTTGTTAAACACTGAGAGAGCTCTATCCTGGTCAGGAGCAAAAGACAGGTATAGCTGGGTATCATCTGCATAGCAATGAAACCTCAGCTTATACCATCTTATAATGTCTCCGAGGGGCAGCATATACATCATGAATAACATGGGAGACAGCACAGAACCCTGAGGCACCCCACATAACAAAGATGTTGGGCCAGAGGAAAAAAGCCCCGACACAACTCTTTGCGATCTCCCAATGAGGAATGAGGTGAACCATCGAAGGACGGTTCCCGATATTCCACAAATCTGCCTCAGGCATGCTAACAACACCACGTGATCCATGGTGTCAAAGGCTGATGAGAGATCAAGAAGAACTAGAATAGAACATCTCTTCTGGTCTCTCGCCCTCAGGAGATCATTAAGCACCCAAACAAGTGCAGTCTCAGTGCTATGTCTTTTACGAAAACCTGATTGGAAGGGTTCGTAGATGCCATAGATGGTTAAATGGTTCTCCAACTGGGTCGCCACTACCTTCTCAATCACCTTCCCAATAAAGGGTAGGTTTGAGATGGGTCTGTAGTTTGTGAAACAGTCAGGGTCCAAGGTAGCTTTCTTCAAGAGGGGTGTCACCACCGCCTCTTTCAGGGAGCTAGGAAATTCACCCGATTCCAAGGAGCACCAGACTATTTGCACAAAGATTGGACCGATGATGTCACAACAATCCAATATTAGGGAGGTCGGTCCAGGATCCAAACTACAGCTCGTAGGGCACACACCATGGATAATCCTCTAGTTTCATAGACAAGCTTTAAGGGAACAAGAAGATGGTCCTTCATTAGGAAAATGATGTCCCCGGAGATGCCATCAGGGCCTGATGAAGAGCCATGTTTAATAGTGTCTAGTTTTGCTTTTATATCATCTATAGACACTGTTAGTTTATCTACAAAATTAAAAGATCCATATTATTAGAATTTTGATAGGCATTACAAAAGTGAGAGTATAAAAGCTCTGCCATGTCTATGGGAGATGCAATAACAGAATTGTTTTCTCTAATAGGGCCAATTTTACATACTTGTTTCTTTAAAGTATTAATGTAACTGTAAAATATTTTTTTTATTCCCATTCTGAGTGTGAGTTGCAATTCATTTTTCCGTATTAAATTTGGCTTTCCTAATTTCTGATTTACATGACCTCTGAATGTGTTTAAAGGTTGCCCATGTTCTATCACATTTATTTGTTTGATATTTTTTAAAAGGTTTCTTTTTTTTCTGATCAGTTTATGTAATTTATGTGATAACCATTTGGGGTTATTACATAATTTATTTTAATTTTTACTCTTGGACTGAATTTGTTGGCAGTATCAAGAATAATGTTTATGAATTTATTTCACATAGGTTCAACATTTGAACCATCAAACAATGATGCCCAATCAACCTTAGCAATATGTTCACAAACAGCTTTTTTGTTTGCTTTGCTAAAAATATAAATGTCAGACACTTTGTTGGTTTGCACCCAGGTGGTGTAAATTTGAAAGGTATTGCACAATGATTGCTGTTTCCCAGGAGAGTGGTGACACTATAATTTTGTATGTTAATAGTATTGTTCCCTAATTCAATATATAAGCTATTATTTCCTCTAGTGGGAAATGTAACATACTGAATTAAGTTAAGTTCTTCACATGTTGTTAAGAAAATCTTTGATAAATTAGAAGAAGCAGCTTTGTTATCCCAATTAATAGCTCTAAAGTTTAAGTCTCCCATAAATAGGATTTTACCATAATCAGCAGCTAGTTCAACATTTCCAACTCTTCTAGAATCTCATTAGTCACAGCATATTGGCTGTCTGGGGGTCTATAACAGAGTCTTACAATAAAGATTACAATTTTGTAATTTATTTAGACTAATCCAGATGGATTCTACTGGAGATAGGGAGGATTTAACCTTTTAGGAGATATGAAAAGGGTTTAGTGATGAGTTAATATAAAGTGCTAAATCACCACCCTTCCTATTATTCCTACTTAAAGAAAAGAGGTCATAACCTGGCATAGAGTTATTCCATGAAATGTAGTCTGACCACCATGTTCCAGTTATTCCTGTGATGTCTGGGTGATCAATTGTAGATAGAATTGTAGATTGGGAGGCAGTAAAGCACAGTGGTCTAAGGCTCTGAGCTGCAAATTTGGTGATATCCAGCAGACCAGACCTGGGTTTGAATCCCACAGCTTCCACTTGCATACTGTGTGACCCTGAACAAGTCACTTAACCTTCTTGTGCTCCCAGGTCACTCCTGTAAAAAAGCTTTCAGCTTAGTGTGCTATACCTGGTTAAACAACTAAATAAAATAAAAAGAATAACTAGTTATTCAAACTTATTACAAAGACTGCACACATTTAAGAGTATGTTATACTGATTCGGGATATGATTGATTGTGTTCAATTAATTATTGTGGGAGACACCATTGCTTACCCCCTTAGCTAATAGTTTAAATTTACTGTTGGTATGGCTGTATGAAACTGGAGACAAAGTTCTCTAATTCTTTTGTTCAGATGAAGACCATCTCTTGCAAACAAGCTATAATTATTTGTGAAGGTAGGCCAGTAATTTATAAATTTAAGGTTGTCCCTACAACACCAATTTTGTAACCTGGCATTAACCTGGTCAATCATTTGATTTTTTCATGCTTTGCTCAAGGTATCAGAAGAATGCTAGAGATAGCAACATTGCATTTTTTTTATTTTAGATGTTGCCAAGATCAATAAGCTCATAACAAATGCCCTTCTTATGAGAATGGCCTACATTATTTGTACCAACATGAAGAATAACATTAGAAGGCTGAGCAAATATTCTATTAATCCTGTTGTTTATGTCTTCAATCATGGCCCCAGGAAAACAGCTGACAGAGCTGGTATTGTTAAATTCATCACAAACTATGGAATCTACATAACGAACAATGGAGCCCCCAATTATGACAGTGGGCAAGGTAGGGTAGAAGAAGTTATTGAAAGGAGGTTCTGACTATCTGCAAAGAAGCTAAAGGGGAAAATGTGTTCCTAGAAAATATATCTTGATTAACATGATGTTTGGAATTATTAAAGCTATGCCCCAAATTAAAATAGGGAGAGAAAATTTCAGCCCTTCTGCCTTTCTTCAATTTCTATTTGGACATGTATTCCCAACCATCATCCAAGCCAGGGTCTATGTCACATTCTCTGAGGCTTTTATTAGGACACAATAAGTTAATGGTGTGTGCAATATCTGACTGGGTCACAAAACTGGGGACTCCCTCAGGACACTCGGCAGCAGGTCTCTGCTGACATGTTGATGGTCAGTGGCAACCTGAGCTGCATGCTTTGGAGATGTGCAGCACTCAGCTGCCCAATTTCCATGGATGGACTGCCAAGGAAGTGCTTGGAACCTCTTCATTTAATGGCATTTCTGCAGCTATGTTCGACAGTGATATGTTTATGTGTTTTTTTGATATTTTTCTCTTGACTAAAAGAAGATCTGGCATGCAATGATTGGTCAATAATTACATGCCTGTGATCAGCTCTTAGCCAATTAGAATAATTGATTTTTTCTCTGTATGTTATAAATATATTTATGCAGTGTTTGTGAGGATACATTTTGTCAAATATTTTCGATACCTAAATGATGGTCATATCTAGAATGACAATTATACATTTATCTTCACTCTAGGACCCCGTGGCCAAATTTATCTACACAGTAGGTTGTGAGTGGTTGGATCTGGCAGCATGAACTTTCACTGAAACTCCATTCACTTTCAAACCCATCAGCAGCACAAGAATTTTGAACATCCCTGCTCACTCACAAGCTGCCTCCACCTAAAAGTTTCACTTCTTTGTTGCAGCTGCCACATCACTTTTCTATTCAGAAAAAATCACTTTTTTTTAGGTGCAGGCATTTTTATAACTTCCTTCTTTTACTCTTCATCTGCCATTCACATATTTGGGGCTGCTCTTACCTGATCTTGTTTTCCCAGACCCAGATCCCAGACCATCACTAGCATTCGTTACCAGCCATGAGCTCCTGAAGCCCAATTGACACGTCCAGCTAGCATGAACCCACTGCCACCCAGCTGATTCCCTATCTCCCATGTCAACATGCTCAGCTGCTTGCCCCTGGAGGCAATGACATACTAACATGGAGCGTCACATACAAAAAAAAAAAAACTAACAGTTTTCACACTCCTGAGCATGCTCAGCAATCCAAAAAAGAGTCAAAAACAGAGAAACTAAAAATCTAAACAGAAAATGACCTTGCATCCTTGACTCATGATATCATAAAGTCTAGCAGCACTTGGAGAGGATATCACTGGTATTTCCAGTCATGCCACATATAAATTTGTGTGTGTGTATGTCTGTCTGTCTATCTGTCTATCTATCTATCTATCTATCTATCTATCTATCTATCTATCTGTAAGTTGTAAAAAACATTGTTAATGCTACAGTTAGGGTGAAAGTGACAAAACCTGGGAAATGAGGCATTAGGGTCTGCAACCCTAACACCCCACTATCCCAAACCAGGCAGGAGAAAAGATGTGGGTGTGCCTTGAGCTTCTCAAGCCTAACACACACCTCATTCCATCTGTAAATAAGGTCAGATGTGTAGACTTTATGAGAATGGGGTGAGTTTTTATGCTTGAGAAGCCGAAGGCACACCCCACACCTGCTGTCCTGCCTGGTTTTGGAGTGTGGGGTGTTAGGGTTGGAAACCCTAATGCCTCATTTCCCAATGTTTGTAGCTTTAACCCTAACTGGAGCATTAACAAAGTCTTTTGCAACCTATTTCCTTATTTTTTGAGATAATATAATAGTATTTTTTTATTTTAATGTGGGAGTGCAGGGTCCTTTGGACCCTCTGCTCCTATTCCTTTGTAGATGCACATATGTATGTAGCTGTGGAAGCATAGGAACCTCCATGCCCTGCGTTCCATTGATAGGACAATAGTGTTCAAATTGTCAGCATTACCAACTTATTACCCCACCTCATGTACCAGGTACATAACATTTTCAAATCCCTGCCAAATCATAATTCTGTGCAAGTGCAATGCCATTCCATGCCACTGGTGCAAAAACACATTTTGGCAAGGATTTGAAAAATTACAGCTGTCACCTACATGAGGCTGGGTAATGAGAAGACTATGTTGAAAATCTGGAATCAAAATATTTAAAATGTCCAAAGTTATGAGCATGTGTAGCAAAATTGCAATGCATGGTCATAACTTTGGCATTTTTTCATTTTGTGACCCCAAATTTTCAACATAGCCTTCTTAGGACCCCACGTCATACACAAGGGCAGAAAAAAGTTCCTAATCCTATCAAAAAGTTGAATTTGCAAAATGACCATGAAATCACCTTTTGGGCAGAAGTTGCATTCTGACAGTCATATTGTTCATGAGGTGGGGTCCTCAAAAGGCCATGTTGAAAATTGTGGGTCAAAATCTCAAAAAATGGCTATGTTATGCATAAAAGTTGAACCCCCCATTGGAATACATTGAACCACATTTACCTTGGTTTCTCATATTGCTGTTGTTGGTTCCAGCAGTAAGACATGTCTTTGATCAGAGAGTGGGTCATGAAACTTGGATCTGTTCAGGTGAATGAGGGTGTGTGGGGGTGTACTGGAGGTGGTGTGGGATGGTGGGTGCTGAGTGGGAGATGGAGATGAGGGGCTGATCAGTGAGGGACTGTTTTTTATTTCAGATTATGGCCACATTGTGAGGGTGGGGGGTGCCACTAGACACCAGGGAATATGAAAATGGGAAGGGGGACAGCGATCAGTGGGTTGGTGACACTAGACACCAGGAAAATGGGGAACAGCAATTGGTGGGTGGTGGGAGGGACTGTTACACTACAAAAAAGTAATACAGAAGGGAACAGTGACCAGGAGAGGGGAACGGACCACTATACTATGGAAAATGAATATTACATATGGGATTGGTGACCAGGGAGGGCAGAGGAACCACTGCACTATGGAAAATGAATATTATATTTGGGATCGGTGACTGGGGAGGGACCACTACATTTTGTAAAATAAATATTACATAGGAATCAGTGACCCGTGAGGGGGGAGTAACCACTATATTATGAAAAACTGAATATATTAGATTAATGTCCATTGGGGGGGACCACTACACTACAGAAATAGAAAATTAAAGGGAAAGGCTGTGAAAAGGTTTTTTTCTTTGTGTCCAATATCTTTTTTCATCACTTGGGATCCTTTCTCATTTGAGTGAGAAAGGAATCGTGAAAAAGAATCATAGTGAGTGATGAAAAATGATTTAATAAGTTAAAAAAAATATTCGGAGGCCGTGGAAGTTATAGAAAAATACTAAGTGAAGCTCATTGGCTCCCTATGAGCATGATACATGTTTGGATCTCTGTAAAAGACATCCCTGGATAGTGTTTTGACAGTTTGTTGGGTGAAAAAAAAGGAAACAAAATGGTGACTCATGAAAAAGGAATTTTTTCTGGTGAAAATGGATTGGCTTCTCATGAAAAAGAATTCTTTTTCTTGAGCCCAAATCCTTTTTTTTAACTCATTCATCTATCCTGGAGAATGATCTTCTGATAGAAAATAATGGGAACTTGAATATTGAATAACTTTGCAACAGATTAATATTTTTTCACCAAACAAATGCAGCGCAATTCTATTACTGAAGCTGTTTCTTCCATGAAAATTCACACCAAAATTCCACACCATCTGGGTGCAAGATGATGAGGAAAAAACTGAAAAAAGTGGTGACATTTAAGGATTTTGCATTATCCGGATCTCAGAATTTGCACATCAAATTTGAATGAAACTTGACACATCAACAGATCTACCCCACAAGACAGTGTATGCAAACTTATGTGCAAATCCATTGATCAGTTGCAAAGTTATTAATGTGCAAAATTTGAGGTTTAACATTAAACAAGCTACCCAACCCTACCTATAGGGCATGACCGTGCCCCTATAATCGTGCAAAAAAATTCACTAATTCACCACTTATGGTTCAGATTAAAGTGACAAAAGTAGGGACATATGGTGTTAGGGTTCCCAACCCTAACATCACACCCCCAACCTACAGGCAACAAAAGGGAAAAACTATTACTGTTTCACCTCTCCTGAGTCTTCACAAATCAGTCCTTGGGTGTTCCTTGGGGTTATGAACCTTAACAGTCACTTCATTCCATCGGTAAAGAAGCTAAGCTGTACAGACTATATGAGAATAGGGTGAGTGTTAGGGCTGACAACCCCAAGGAACTCCACAGGCATGGTTTGCAAAGACTCAGGAGAGGTGAATCTATAATAGTTTTTCCTTTTGTTGCCTACAGGGTGGGGTGTGATGATAGGGTTGTGAACACTAACACCTCATTTCCCTACTGTTGTTGTCTTAATCTGAACTGTAACAGTGCATTAATGAAGTTTTTTTTGCAAAGAATTTCCATACTTTTTGAGATGGTGTAATTGTACCCTCATTCACACAAATCCCTTCAGGACCTGTGTGAAGATAACCCTTTGCATATGGAAGTGCAGGGCCTGATGGGCCCTGTACAGCCATCCCTCCACAGATGCATACAACCATTTAGGTATGGAAGTGCAGGGCCCTTCCACTTCTCCCAAAACACAATTTATTTGCTTGGTAGTACAGGTTGTTAAACTTCCAATGTTATCCTATGGGAATTTAGATTTTTTTAATTTTTATAGATTTTTATATGGCCCCTACATTGTTGGGAGTATTAGGTCTTAGTTGTGTAGTATTCTTTAGGACCTTTGTTTTGATATACAGATTGTTCCTTAACAGCAAATATTGAAGGAGTTATGACTCGAAGTTGAAATGTGGAAAAAAAACTAAGTCCAAATTCTTTTTTTTGTATGAAGGGATCCTTTTTCATGAGGTTTTTTCATTCACATTAAATAGGATCCCTTCACAAGTCCAAATTATTTTTTTGTATGAAGACATGCTGTTTCATATGAATGAAAAAAAAAACTCATGAAATAGGCTGCCTTCACACCCAAAAAAAATGAAATCCTAATACTTTATTCATAGGAAGGCAGCCTTTTTTAAATGAACAAAAAAACTCATAAAAAAGGATCCCTGCATATGAACAAATTATTTGGACTTAGTTTTTGTCTTTCAGATTCTTTTTTTGAATGAAGGGAGAGGGGTATGTGAAAGGGGCAGGTTGAATAGACTAGATGGGCTGTAAGGGTCCTTTTCTGCTGTCAAATTTCTATGATTCTATGATTGTATGAGTTTTTTGATTTTTTTTCATTTATATGAAAAAGAATGAAGATGGGGAGGGGAGTATGTGAAAGAGAAGGGTTGGGCATACTAGATGGCCCACAAGGGTCCTTTTCTGCCATCAAATTTCTATGATTCTATGATTTTTGTGAGGGTTTTCATTTATACGAAAAAGGATGACTTCATATGATAAAATAATTTATACTTAGTTTTCTTTTCAGATTTTTTCATATGAAGTGATCCTTTTTCATGAGGTTGCTTCTTACATTCAAAAAAGAATGCCTTCATATGAAAAAATAAGCAGAACAAACTAAATCCAAATTAATTTTTTCGTGTGAAGGCATCCTTTATTGTATGGCCCAATTCCTTTTTCATAAGGCCATATGAAAATAAGAAAATCAAGTCATGAAAAATGATTTTAAAATGTATGAAAAACATATTTCTGGGTCATGTTTAGAAAAAGTAACTCTAGAATCTAAATTGTGTGGTCCTGATTTCTTTCATTCCAAGCAGCTATCCAAAAAATTGCACTGAACATGCTCAAAACTAAAATTTCAAATTCATGTAACTTTAGAAAGGATTAATATTTTTTCATCAACCTATAGAAAGGAACCACTGTATCCCAAGCCATTTCTACCCTCAACATTTCAGAGCAAAATTCCAAACCATCGGGGTGCTAGAAAATGGCAAAAAAAGGGAGAACAAAATACCATCCCCCCATCATTTATTTCATTTTTTTTATCTATCTGGCTCTTGAAATCTGCACATCCTACAAGAAAAGAGCTTTATACAGTACATTAAGACATATTGCTACCAAAACTGTGCATGAAAAATGTCATGCAAATCAATTGAACAGTTGTGAAGCTATTAAAGTGCAAAGTTTGGGTTTAACATAGAAATGCCTACTCAACCATAACTATATTGGCACTACTGTGCCACTATAATATAGAAAATCATTAGAAAAAATGGAGATGATGGAAAGTATCGCTAAGAGCAGTTAGAGTAACAAGCTGTGAATGAGCTTAGTAGTAGTACTAGTAGTAAAAATATTTATTCATAAAAAGTTTTATGAATCAGGATAAAACTAGATTGAGTTAAAAACTCATTTACAATGAGGTCCCCTAAATACATAAAGTGCATTGTTATAAATCATATTACAATTCAATACAAGGTTTATGTATCATAGGCAATAAATATAAAGTGTAAGGAAGCAAAAAAGAAAAATCATATAACTTTTTTTTTATACATGACAATTACTTGGGCACCACCCCACTGCTGTCTTATGATGCAAGATCATTGACATTTACCCGGTGGCTAAGCTTCCATTATAGCAGCATTGTCTTGGTTTGCTAAGTATACTCTTCAAATAAGTTTTCATTGTTTTCCAAGTTTTTATCTTCACTGAATCACTTAGATTAAATGGAATTTTATTTCATATTAGTGCACCTCTATAATACACTGTTTGGTGACCTACATCCACATCAGCAGCCAAAGGTTTGATCCACACAACCTCCACTTGCATACTGTGTGCCCTGAGTAAGTAATTTAAACTCCCCAGTGCTGCCAGGTGATCCCTGAAAACAGGCCTTGTGTATAGTGGTAAATTCCAATAAGAGGAACTACCATTCACCTCCCACCAATTGTCAGCAGGCAGTGGGTGCAGTCAGAGTGGGTGGCCAGGCCAAAGTCAAACAGAAAACCAAGATTGACTGCACTCCCTTATTGTAATACACAAAAGCACAAACACAGAATAGAATTAAAGCATTTACTGCAATTTGCAGTGTTGTGCTAATAGCGACCACACTACTACTCACCCCAGTGCTTCAAGATAAAACCCTTCATCAGGAGGTGTGGCAGGTAAAGGAAAGACATCCACTTAAATACACAGTTTGACATCACCACAGGTGTAAGACATAAAGATACAATATTCCTAAGCATACAAAATTACTTTAGGTTAACACCTTAGTAACTGTGTGAAGGAAAAACTAAAGTACAAAATGGCAGCAAGCCTACAGATTTGAATACATTTATGCATACTATCTGTAATGACAATGATTATATCTTTACTGGAATAAACTAGAATTTCAAAGGAGTTAGTCAGTAAATGAATTCATATGTCTTAAAATACATTCTAAGTCCTAGTGAACAAAAGGTAGAAGCTCTAGTTTCCGTGTAGTCAAGGCTCCAAATCTGATGGAAAAGAGAGTAGAGATGTGAATCTGAGGGGATCTGCCTAGTACAGCAATCTGCCCAAGTTCCATGACTACAGAGATCGACAGAAGGACCTAAAATAACAATGGGAAAACACAAAGAGTTAGAAACTGCCATTCATAGAGTAATTTATTTAGTAAACTATAATAAATAATCAAACAGGCATATTTGAAAAGGCAAGTGCTTATTTTTCAAAACTTTAAAGGAAATATCTGCTATTACATAGCATTCCTATATTCAATTTATAGTAGCTTAGGGTTCCCTGACACACTTTTCTGAATGTACTTTTAATATACACAAGCAAGGGCTATAGTCAGAGAAAGACGGAAATAAGATGGGGAACCCATTTCATAACAATAGGACTAAAGATCTACAAAAAGAAGACAACATCTACCTGGGGGGTTTGAGGTGGTATTATTTGGAAGTTACAAATCAAAAAACTGAGCATGAGTTTATTATTTTCTCTTTCAGCTTTATTAAGCTCTTTTTATGTCTCATGTTTTGAAAAAAAAGGTCTAATAATAGGCCAGCGAGCAAAACTACAGTTTTGAGGTGGAACATTATATCAAAGGCAACTCGGTTGGGGATATATATTAGATGAAAGGTGAATCCTGCAGAATGATATGGGCCTGTATTCACTTATCTATTAAATATGATTTAATGGCCATGAGTTGTTTAAGCGAGAGGGTGTCACACTCCGCAAGGTGTATATCCAGAAGCTCTCTATTTTGAGGAGATTATTCATCCTGTTCCCCCCTAGCCTATTGATTTTAATATGTTTGATGCCCATAAACTGTAACAGGTCAGAGTTAGAGTCATAGTGTGCTGTGAAATGAATTCCTACTAGGGTATCCTCTCTCTGATTGATTATTGACCTAACATGTTCTTGGATTTTAATTTTTAATGGCATAACAGTGCAACCGACATAGACCTTGTTGCAGGGGCACCAGAGAGTGTATACAATAAATGCAATATCATAGGCAATGCACTCTCTGAGGTCCATTTTTAATTCTGAAAATTGAGGGTGTTGGAAGCTGGTACCTGTTTTAGCCAATTTGCACACACTGCAACGTTTGCATTGATGAAAACCTGGGGTCTTGCTGGTAACCTATTTTTGGATGTTGGGGTTGGCGTATGGGGTAGTCAGTCTACTGCACACTATGTAATCCTTAATGTTTCTGGCTCTACTAAAAGATACCCTTGGTTTTGAGACCACTGCCTATCTTGTCTGTATATTGCTTGTCAAGATAGATCAGTTTTTGTGGATGACATTTCCTATTCTCCCCACTAGTCCATTGTACTCAGTTTCAAAGGTAATTGGGGAATTTTCTAGCTTATCCTTTTGTTTTTCTTTTTGAAGCAGAGCCAATCTGTCCTGTCTTAAGGCTTATCCCCTGGCTTTTGTAAGTGTGTTTCAGTGTATCCCGTATTTAGGAATCTTATTTCTAGGCCCCTACACTGTTCACGAAATTTTTCAAGTGTGCTACAGTTTCTGCATAAACACAGCATTTTGCTGAAGGGTATGGACTCTTTTAGTCCAGGGGGATGTGCACTATCAGCTCTCAAGACAGAGTTTGTAGCTGTTGCTTTACAGTAACAGCTAGTTTTTACAGTTTGGACTGGAGTACCTACCAATAACAGGTCAAGGAATCTAAAGTGGAAGGGTCACTGGTGTATGTGAATTTCATATTCATATTGTTTGTATTAATCCAATTAATGAATTCAGGGATATTTGTCCTAACCCTCTTCCAAATACAGAGATGATAATTGATGTATCTATTCCACATTTTAATATATTTGTGGAATGGGTTGTTCGGGGGTTCCAGATTATACACTCCTCCCACCACTTTAGGAATATGTTTGCATAATTTGGAGCCATACTGGCTCCCATTGAAGTGCCACAGCACTGTAAAAAATGGTCATCCTGAAATTCAAAGACGTTGTGATTTAGAATAAACTCTAGAGATTTAAGTAAAAAATAAATAGGCATTTCTTCTCTGAATTCATTATTTTCTAGAAAATATTTGCAGGCACTTAAACCATTTTCGTGATGAATGCAGGTGTACCGAGATTCTATATCAACACTGACCCAGACCAGATACTCAAGTTTGTTTACGGTGTGAGTAGTGTCTTTTAAATAAGACAGATGTTTAGTCACACATTTTTGCAAAAAGAAGTCCACAAAAATGCCCAAGTTTTCTATAAGAACCCCATTCCCGGAGACAATCAGCCTTCCCAGTAGATTCTGAAGATCTTTATGGATTTTAGGGAGAATATAAAATCCTGGGGTCTTACAGTATTCACACCAAAGAAACTTGTGTTCTGGTTCTGTGATGTCACAATTATTCATTGCATGTTCAAGTAGTTTAAACAGCTCTTTTGTGTAGGCATTGACAGGGTTAAAGCTCAGTTTCTTGTAATTAAACTCGTTAAGTAGACTCCTAACTATTCCCACATACTGCTCTTTGTTCATCACTACCACTTTACTTCCCTTATTGGCTGCTTTAATTACCAAATCATGTCTATCAGATAATTTATTAAGGACTACCCTCTCCTCATTACTCAAGTTGTACTTTGTAATGGGTGCTGCATTAGACAGTATTTCATTTACTTGGGTTAATACCATATTTTCATAAGTCAGGAGTTCATGGTTAGTAGTGGCATGGCAAAAAATGGACTTGCCTCTAAATAGTTGTTTGCATAATTCTGTTAATCCAGGTTCTCCCAGTTCTGGTTCATTTAAGTTAGAACCATTCAATCAAGCTTCATGTAGTAGGGAAGTGAGGACATTGTCATTCAGAAAATCTAAATCACCATCTGCATCAGCAGTCTTCGTGGCTGTTTCAAAATCCCTGGTTAAGATTTCTTCATTGCTGATATTAGCAGGAACATGATGTAAAATTAAATCAATATCCTCATTGACTAAAGTTTCTTCAGTTAAACCCCATGTCTGTGTTTTGTCCTTTATTTTTATTGGCAAAATAAAGTTTGAGTCTTATTTTCCCGAAGAACTTTGTTTAAATGTAGAATAACTGAAAAACGATTTACTTTGGAGGTAGGGTAGGTATATATGACAGTCCTTTTGATAAGACAGGTTTTTTCAGCACTGCTGAGATCTATGCTGGAGATATTCATTACCTGGAAGAAGGTGTTTTCTTCTTCACTGATCGTTATGGTCTTCCTCTGTTTCTTGCCTCCCCTCCTGCCTCACCTTGTTTTTCTTTGTCTTTTTCTTTTGTTCGTTTGTCTAAAAAAGCTCTCCTGGCAGAATATGTAGCCTCTCTTGAAGTTCCTGGCTCTTGGTTGTTAGATTTCTTTTTGCTTTCCCTTTCCTCTGTTCTTTCTGTGTTGCAGGTTTGAAATATGACCTTTGACCTTCCCCTTGTACTACTTCTTGATAAAAAATTTCTCTTTGCCCCACTTGAGAATGTCACCCCTTTTTGTAGTCTTCTGAGTCTCTTTGTAATTTTGTTTGTTTTCATATTTTTTAAGATTCATTTGTAAAGCACCTTCTAAGGTTTTGTAACTAGAGTCCTCCCTGTATGTCAGGACCTGCCACTTAATCTCTTTCAATTCCTCAGTTAATTTATTTAGTTTGCTTGTTTCAGATCTCACAAGTAGTTCCAAGAATATTTTAGAAAATGCACATGCTGCTTGTACCCATTCATCTTATAATTCAATCTCATCCAAACCAGATGAGGGCCTTACCTAGTTACCAAAGAATAAGGTGTCATATATAGGATTTGCAAGAGATAAGATATGTGGTTTGGTGGACCTTATAGTCAGACTTGTCTTCATGTGGTGTTTTATTCAACACCTCATCAGCCTGAACTGTGTTCCCAATGAAATCCACCCAGCTGACAAATAATAAACTCAGTGCTCTGACTTTCCCATTGTTCTGGTCCCTTCCTTCCCAGTAGTCTGACTTACCTGAGGCTGGTATGCTGGTACGTTTGCTGTTGAACATTGTTAACTTTATGGTTTCTGCTTGAAAGTGGGAACAATGATGAGATACTGTAATACTCTGTCCAATAGCAGGGGGCTTTCTTAGGAGGGCTGTGTTGGCAGCAGGGTTGGTGCTCTGGAGAGTGAGTAGACATTCCTATCTCAAGGTAGGCATTTTGTCCCACACAGTGGTCATTCTGCAGCTTCAAAGTATACATTGAGGCACAGAATGTGGGCTTAATGGCCCTGGGATGGGTATTCTTACCCAAGGGTGGACATTGAGGCCCATTGGTGGGCATTTTGGCCCTTGGCTATGCCTAGGGTATGCACTAAGGCAGAGAGAGCAGGCATTTCAGCCCCAGAATGGATATTCTGACCTCAGGGGTGTCATTCAGGCACAAAGAACTGGAATTCCTTGCCTGGGGTGGGCATTCTGGCCCTAGAGTGGATATTTTTACCCTAGAATTGAAAGTGAAGGAAAGAGGGTGGATATTCTTTTTACATTATTCACATTATTCAGAAAAACATAAAGGAGAGGAGCTTAACTCACATCATGCAGCATGGGATTAGCTAGGGTAAGTCTTGTTTAATGAATCTGTTGCATTTTTTGAGACACTGAGTGGTGCAATGGACATGGGACTGCCAGTGGATATTATCTTTTTAGAATATTCAATGGCATTTGACTCTGTTCTACATCAAGAGGTAATTAAGCAGTTAATACCATAGGAATTCTGTCCCTGTATTATATCATGGGTTAAGTCTTGGCTGGGAGATAGGCACCAGAGAGTATCCATTAGAGGCCATAATTCTAACTAAATGGGTGTGAGGAGTGGTGTACCACAGGGGTCAGTGTTGGGGCTTGTATTATTTGACATATTGATCTCAGCCATGCAGACCTCAAAAAAGGCATGGATATGCAGATATGCAGATGGTGCTAAGACAGAGGCCATAATTAGAGCTGTAATTGTTTCACAGATAAAATGGGAAGTTTTCACAGCTCATACACAAGAAAAATTTCCCTATTTCGTGGTTTGAATAGATGGGCATTACACAAGGTGTGGAGACATTTCCCACAACACAACACAACTATTATTTGCTTTTAAATACTCTCTGGACAAGCAGCACTGCCTAAACTCAAGGATCAAAGAAAAGTCATTCAATTAAAAATAATTATTGAATACTTTTATGCAAGATGTTGCAAACAAACGATTGCTGCAGATAGGTGATGATGACTTCTGTGCAACTGATCACTGTGTGACACTACTTTAAAATTCTAATTTAAAGAGCTAGTGGAGCCAAAACAGGCAGACAGCAAAATAATACAAATTTTAAGTAGTAGTCAGTTGTTACTTTTTATTTCTAAAGTATTTTTCTTTTTCGTTTGGTGAGCAGAAAGTATTCTATGTGATAATATTGTCCTGGATGTATGGAACAGCTCTTAGCTTGGCAACTGACATACCTAACTCCACTGCCCCCACACTATATTGACAGCATTATGATATCACTGACAGTGACATCACAGGTGAATGACCTGGCAGTCACTCAGTGCTATTCCTAAGTAGCAGTGATGTCACAGTTAGTGAGGTCGCAATGCTGATACTGTAGTGTTGGGCAGTAGAGCAAGATATGTCAGCTACCAGGCTAAGAGCTGTTCTACACACACACATCACATCTACTATCATCAGGTAAACAATCTATTAATTAAAGGGAAAAGAAAATGTACTTCAGACATAAAATGTAATGGTTGGCTGCTTTTAAAATCTAATATTAGTTTTAGGCAGTACACTAGCTCTTTAATCACCTCAAAAGTTCCTCTCCGTTACAAACAATATTTCTTTTAGGAGTAGTGCATGAGCTTATGCATTAATTGCACCAAAGGTGCACTGTAGCTCTGATTGCGGGTGTATGTAGAGAGGCTCGATCTCAGGTTAATTGCAGTCTGCAGCAAATTGAGCTGACCCGGCTGGCCTTGTAGTTACAAAGTGCATAGTTGTGTGTGTTGAGGATGGCTGCTTTGGTTCAGTAGTGTCACATCCATGGATTAGAGGAGCTGTGAGGGTACATTGTGCATGACACTATGTTCTAAGACAGGCGCTGCCTCCATAATATGTAATCACCGGGAATGGGACTTGGAAAGGGTGCTCGGATTGATTGGTTACTTGGCTTCAGGATATGCTTTGCTTACGTAGAGTTTTGCTTAGTCAGGACTGTTGAGGTTATGGTTCTCTCTGTGTCAGGATTTTTTTAAATGAGTGCCCTGTGGTGTATTTATTGCCTAGAAGTGCCTGTATTCTTGTTTCAGACATTCATTTAGGCACACCACTTACACAAATGGGAACTTTTACAGCAACACTACCTATTTCACAGCATAGGTTAAATTTCAAGGAAATTGTGAAATTTGTGACATCTGTGAAAAAAATACAGCCTTAGTCATAATTAATAATGTGGAAGCAGCTGAAGGCTTCCAACAGGAATTAGATCAACTAAGTGTGTGGGCAAATAGTCATGGTCTTGATTTTTAATACAGAAAAGTGCAAGGTAATGCACTTAGGACACAACAACATCATGACCCAATACACCTTAAATAATATAATATAGGCTTCTACAGTATTGGAAAAGGACTTGGGGGTATATATCTCTAATAACTTGACATTTTACAATCATGACGGAGAGGTGGTTAAGAAAGGTCATAAAATGCTCGGATGTATACTATGAGGTGTTAGAAGTAGGAAGAGAGAGGTTCTGATTCCACTTTACACAGCACTGGTTAGACCACACCTAGAATATTGTGTGCCTATCATATCTGTATACAATATAGATAGTATTAAACTAATGGAAGGGGGGAAGATGACCAAAAACGTTTGTGGACTAAGAAATATGACATATAGAGATAGACTACAAACATTGGACCTATATTCAGTTACCTATAGAAAACTGAGGGGGGGATATATGCTATGTGTACAAAGTATTTAATAATGGACACTTATGGGCAACATCTGGACTATGCAGAAATGAGAGCAGTAAAGAAACAAGAGCTCATGGAATGCAACTGAGGGGTGAGATTTGCAAAACAAATAAAATATTTCGGTGGTTTAGCCAAAGGATGATCAGAAACTGGAACTTCTTACTGGAGAAAGTAGTAAACAGTAAAACAATGACTCAATTTAAAAGAGAGCTAGACAACTATATGGGCAGAGATCCGGTAACGCGCTTCCACTGATATGTGGCAAGTCACCAAGGGCTAAGCACCTAGATGACTTGAAACCTTCTATGAAAATATTCTTGCTCTATTATGGACATTGTGGTCAGCCAGGGAGGAGATCTTAGTCTGTGGTCTGTGATTGTGTCTTAGGCGAATGGGGGGCTAGTCGAGAGGAGGGGGGGCTGGCCCAGGGCTTGGGAGTGATCCAGGTGCAATGAGGCTGGACAACTGGGGAAAACACTCTGGTCTGGGATCTGGAAAAGTGATCAAATTGCTTGGAGGAAAATAGGCTAATGGTGGAAGGCCTGTCTGGCTTATAGTAAGGTGGCTCTGCTAATGAAAGCCTTTTCAACTTGGAACAGCAAGCTGTATCAGGGCCTGAAAACATGGTCCAGGTGCAGGAAGGCTGATCAAATGTAGGAGGAGAGGCTGGTCCAGGGACTGGGTGATTCAGCTGCTGAGTGGAAGGTCAGCCATCAGCTAGGAGTAGAAGGCTGTTTCAGGGACTGGATAGGTTGTCCTACTGCCAAGAGGCTGGTGAGCTGGCAAGGAGAGGCTGGTCTGGGGCCTTAAATGATGGTACAAGTGTAGTGAGTCTGGCTGGCTGGGGAGGAGAGACTGGTTCAGTGGCTGGAAGAGCAGTCCTGCTGTGGGGATGAAAGTCACTTGGTCAGGGGGCTGGAAGAGTAGTCTGGAGTTTGGAAATGTGGTCCATGTGAGAAGATGCTAGTTGGCTGGGTAGGAGAAGTTGGTCCAGTGGCTGGTTGCATGGTCAGTCAGGGTTGTTGGGTGGTCCTTGGGATGAAAGGGTGATATTGCTGCTGGGAGAGTGGTGACTGGAGATCATAGGCTGGAACAAGGGTTGGAATGATGATCCAGGTAAAAGGAAGGTGGTCTGCCAGGTGTTGGAGGATGTTCTGGGGCCTAGAATGTGCTCCAACTGCTGGGAGGCAGATTTTCTTGGATGGGAGGCTGGTTCAGTGGCTGGAAGGGTGGTCCCACTGCTAGGAAGCTGTTCTGCTAGGGAAGGGAGGGTGGTCCTGGGTCTAGAAGGGTGGTACAAGGGCAGGGAGGCTGGTTAGTTGAGCAGGAGGGGCTGGTAGGGGACTGTAAGAGTAGTCCAATTGCTGGGAGGAATGTCAGCTATGGATGAAATGCTGGTCTGGGGGATGGAAGAGTAGTTGATTGGGGGTAGGAGGCTGGTTCTGCAACAAAATGTTTGTCCCAGATGCTGGTAGTCTGGTTGGTTGTGAATCGTTGGCTGGTCCCATGGTTGGAATGTTGGTCCAGGTTTTTAGAGGGTAGCTTACTATGTGTCAAAGCTGATCTGGGTGCTAGAAGGGTGTAGATTGTATAGGGTTGATGGTCAAATAGGGTGGAGCTGGCCTTTGTGGGTCAAATCCTTCTAAAAAACCTTGGAGAGTCTCAAATCCTCTGTTAACCCCAGGTAAAATCCAGACTAGCTGGGCTGTGCAAATTGTGCTCAGTCCTCATGTTCTGGCCAGAATAGCCAATCTGTGGTTCACCATTTTGGTCTAGTGTGTGTCTGACAGCTTGGATTTCACTTTACCCATACTTATAATCAATTGTGTGACTAGAAGCTGTGACACCAGACTTACTTGAAGGGCATCACTTAATGTCTTTTGTGTACAATAGTGTCCAGAGGACTGATTAAGTGGAGTGGGTATTGGTATCAGGATTATCAGTATAACCCCAACTTCCAGCCATGGGTCAGAGGAGCCTCAGGGTATAGTGAAGGCAGCACCTTCAGATTATGGGGAAGGTTCTTGCCTTCCCAGTTTTAAAAGTGCCTCATGGTCAGATGTCAAGAAGACATACAGCATCACAGGAGGCCTCATAGCATCAGCCCTTCACCCTTTCATGGTTTAGACCATTAATGAGGTAAGGGATTAAAAATGAAGAAATAATAATGGGGCCAGGTTGGATGGCATCCATGCTTCCAGATACTGCCTCGCCCAGCTCTGGTCACCCTACTGCCCCCAGTACCACCATCCCATTGGATCCTGGGGAACTATACCCAGTTTTACCCACTGTGGAGGTGGAGCTTCTGGAATTTTTGCAGAACCCTTGCATCAGATAGAGAGGTATTTGGGCAGTAGTGGATATAGACTGAATCTGGAGGGCCACCCACAAGGACTAAAAATCTTGAATGTTACAAAAATCTTAAATGTTACAAAACAAAAATCATAAAGTGTGCTTTGGAGTGGAAAAGGGGTTGGAGAGAAATCCAGCATAAGCATGTCTCATCGGCACCTACAGCAGCATACCAGAAACCTAGCATGCTGGGTCTGGAAAATCCTATTTGATGCATTTGAATGATTTCTTTTACTGACACACTGTAGATTCTGGTCGGCTAAGATGTTGTCAGACCCATGGGACATGAAAGCATATGTTCTCCATGATCAACTGATGCCCAGCTGTTGAACTATTTAAAGATTCCCTGGCATCGAGTGGTTCCCCCCCCCATCACCCAATTTGCAACTACTAAGTTAATTAGTTTCCCTGGTATCTGGTGGTCCCCTTCCTCACCTAATCCACAGCTATTTTGCCCAGTATCTGGTGGTCCCAGCCTTCCTGAGATAGCCCCCTGGCCTCCCTATACTCACCTCGCTGGCAGCTGAGTCATCATTTGCTCACATACATCCGGTATTGCTATTACCTCCTTGAGAAGGCTGCTGCATTCCAATGCTGGTTACTCTGCACCAACCAGACATTGCTGCACTCGTCAAAACCTGGTTGTCCAAATCCACCCCTGACTCCTTCATCTCCCTCCCTGGTTACACCCTTTTCAGGGAAGATCGGGTGGGCAAGAGTGGAGGTGGTTGTGCTGTCTATATGCGTGACTCCCTCCTTGGACATGCACTTCCACTACCCAAGCTTGATAACGGGGTGCAAGCCCTCACACTAAAAATCTCCCACAGCCCTGGTAAGGGCCCACTGTTTCTCACCGTTGCCTATATTTCCCCCAGAAAGCAAGACCTCGACATTTAGGTGATTGCTGACTACCTCTCTGGCCTACCACCCAAAATGTCCCTGATAATTGTTGGTGACCTGAATATCAACTGGCTCTCTGCCATGGCCTCCCAAACCAGAGATATCTTTGCTGCCCTTGACATGTCCCAGCTTATCACCACCCCAACTAGATTCAACCCCTCTACTGGCTCCAGCACCCTCCTGGATATCACCATTGCCAACCGCCCCCAGAGGGTGCTCGATATCAGTGTACTTCCCAACTCACTTAGTGACCACTCCCTGGTCATATTCTCTTGGTCCGCTGCCAATAGCAAACCTGCACCACAAACCACCCAGTGATGTTGACTATTCCCAGGTGGCCTACGTTGCCTTAAATTGTACCTCTCACAACTGGATTGGTCCTCAATCAGGCTTGCACCATCCATAGATGAGGCACTGGATTTTTTCACTCGCGCTTTTAACACTGCCTGTGACCTCTATGCCCCCTTGGCTAGATATCGCACCAAAAAGCAAAACATGCCCTGGGTTACCCCCTTCCTCCTTCACAAACTTAAAATGAGAGACAACCTATGGCACATTGTCATGGAATCTGGCAAGCCAGTTGATAGGCAAGCGTACAATGCTGAGCGCAATAAGTGTACTTGGGCCATTCAACAGGCCAAAGCCTAGTACTACCAATCCGCTCTTGTCTCCTACTGGGGGTCAGTTAGAAACTTTTGGGATAATGTAAAGGAGCTGAATGGGAAATCCTGCTCCCCACCCCCCTCTCAACTGTCCTTTAATGGAACTGTCTGCTCTGACCCCCTTGGCATTGCAGCCTGCCTAAACCACACTTTCTCAGACCTGAGTTCATTCCTGCCCAGTAACTTCTTTGACCCCATCCCGGTAGCACCCCTGCCCACTCTCCAGAGACCTCCTTTCTATCTATTTACCATCTCCCCATTGGAAGCCAGAGCCCTTCTGCAAAAAGCCGTTATTAGTAACAACCCTGGCACTGACCTACTGGACACTAGGCCACTTCGTCTGACATTGGATGCTATCCTGGTCCCACTTACCGAGCTGCTCAACTGCTCTGTGTGCCTGGAGCAGTTCCCCAGCACATGGAAAACTGCCGTCATCACTTCCATCCTAAAGAGTGGTGTTAAAGCGACTCCGAGTAACGATTGACCAAACTCCATCCTCCCCCCACTCTCTAAGGCCCTTGAAAAAGTAATTGCCAACCAGCTTGCCGAATACCTGGACATGCACAATATCCTGTGCCCTGAACAGCATGGCTTTTGTGCAGGTCACAGCACCACAACCACGCTACTTGAATTCTCCAACTTCCTGCACTCTGCTCTTGATGCCGGAAATCCTGCCGGAGTCATGTTCATTGACCTCTCCAAGGCCTTTGACATGGTTTGCCATCTTCTCCTGCTTGACTCCCTCAGATGCCTTGGTTTCTCCCCCAGCCCCCTTGCAGGGTTCACCAGCTACCTCTCTGCCAGAACTAAGTGTGTAAAAATCAATAGCACCCTATCTGACACATGACCTGTCTGCTCTGGGGTTCCCCAGGGCTCCATGTTAGGCCCTCTCCTCTTCAGTCTCTACCTCAACTCCCTCCCCTTGGCCTGCCCAAGTAAGATCCTCCTCTACGTGGATGACGCTGTGCTCTTCACTGCTGACCCCAACCCCAACAAGCTTTTGATAGAGCTGAGCATTGGTTCACATCATGAAGGCTAGTCCTGAACCTAAAAAAGAACAAAGCTATGCTCTTCTCACATCACCAAAGCAATGCCAGTGGTGCCCCTCTCGTGATACTGCCTAGCACACTAAACCCCATTGAGCAGGTTTCCTCCTACAAGTATCTGGGCATTACCTTTGATTCTGCACTCTCCTTCCATTCCCATATCAATGCCCTTTCTGCTGCCACCAATGTTAGGACTGGACTGTTATACCACCATAGGGACTGCCTACCACAAGAGGCCCTTAGATTGGCAATCACCTCCTCTGTCCTACGCTAATTGACTATGGGCTACCCATCTATGCTGCAGCCAACAACGCTGCACTTACAAGAATCCAGCTCTCTATAAACAAGGCCTGCAGGCTAATGCTGGGAGCCCCAAGGCGCACCCATACGTGCCTGCTGTACTCCACCACCAACTTACTCAACCTTGAAGAAAGACTCTGCTTCCAAACCTGCCTTCTTGTAAAAAAGACTGTGCTAGGGATCTCCCCCCTGGGGTCACCACCTCCCTGCAGCTTGCCTCCTCCTCAGTCTCCACCACAGCACTGTTAAAACCTCCCTTATTGCCCCCAGGGTAAGGACCTCGATGACACAGAGATCCTTTTGCTATTGGGCTCCCTCCTGGTTCAGTTCTCTCCCAGCCAATGTAGCTGATTCCATTAAGCTTGGTCCTTTCAAGGTCTCCCTCAGAAGACATCTGACAACCACTCACTGCTGCAACTGCACATAATCCCCACCTGCCCCTTACCTTCACCCCTAGGCTGGGTCTCCCCTGTCTACTTTTTCTGTATATACCTGGGGTCTCATGCAACATCTGCAGACTAATGTAATAAAATGTCTCTGGTTGCTACCTGACGTGGTATTCGTGTACCTATATTATGACTACTGTGATCTACCTATTACCAAGTGTGTACCACTAGTGAATGCCTGTAACACTGGTTGCTTTTTTAATCTAAGCATTATGTACTGTACTGTTTATTTGCTGTGATGTATTGCTCTCTTGACGAGGTGCCTTTGTAAATAAGACTATGACTCAAAGGTCTGTAAACCGATGAGCTAATAAATAAATAAATAAATAAATAAATTAATTAATTAATACACAGTACAGTATAGTGATACAGGACGTGGTTCAACAGTAGCTAAATCCACATACAGTGCATCTGTGTATGTGCACTGACTAAGTGGTATATCAGCAATGCTTAATCTTAGACCTGTAACACTGCCATGGTACACTCTTTTGTCCCCAAACTTGGATGTTACCTTCTGGACCACCACATCAGTGCCACAGCGCTGATGATCCATATCCCCCAAAAGGGTGTTTGAACACTAACTCTGCATGTCTTCATTATGCAGATCACTCATCTAGATGTGGGTGGCAGCATATAATCTGTGCAGCCACTACTGTGGTGGATGATAACCACAACAGGGGTAGGAATATGGCTTGGCACCAGGTGCAAGGGATGCATGGCAAGATCCATGCAACAGGAACTTGGTGCTACTGCAATAGTCATCAATACAACCCCCTGCCCCAAAGACCCATACCTTTGTGTATGCTTCCTGTGAATGTTGATTCTGAATTTTAATGTACCTCTATTATCTAACCTGGTGGTCCAGTGCCATATATCAATTGTAACTATACTTGGAAGGTAGACAGATGGAGGAGTGAGCCCATTTAGTCTGTCTCCTACCTCAGCGGGGCCACTTTGTAGAATTACCATCCAACAGACAGTTGTCTGATCTGTTCTTGAGTGTATCAAAAGAATCTGCACATACAACCTCCCCTGGCAAGATGTTCCATAGTTTTACTGCTCTCTGAGTAAGCCCCTCCTATTGTTTCTCTTGGAGAGATATATTTTAATCTGTTTATTGTTTAGACTTCTCAGTTTATATTCTTTAGGTTGTTTTCTAAATTCAAGCTCTTCATTAAGTCCTTATCCCTTATGGTTTTAAATATCTGTAACATATATCCTCTTATCCTTCTCATTTCTGAAGCATTCAGCACTAGATTTTGCAGTCTGACTTCATACGGCTTAGTCCTGTGTCCTGTAATCATCTTTGTTGCCTTTTGTTGAATCCTGTCCAAATGATTAATGTCTCTTCTCAAATATGGGCTCCATAGAGAAGCATAGTAGTCCAAGTGTGGCCTAATGCAGGTCTTGTATAATGGGAGTATACAGTGTTTATTTCTGCAAACAAAGATCTTTCTTAAACAACCCAGAATTCTAGTTGTTGTTTGAATGACCTTACTGCAATGCTTACTAAAGTTAAGGTCATTTTTATGTTGGCTTGCAAGCTTGCGCAAGCAACATCTTGCGGTAGTGCAGACTTGGGGGGCACGGCCGCTGTTGAGCGAATGCAGGGCACGCATCTGTAGGTGCGTCCCTCATTCCCCAATTAGCCTGCATGCTGGCACCACACCATGCATACATAATGGGGTGAGCACATCTAAGCAAAGGTCCGCTGCAATCCGAGCAAAGCTCGTCATACGCAGCGGTCCTTTGCTTGCCGTGCTTGCTGCCGTTATGAGCATGGTCAGCGAGCGGGTGGCAGCCTCATGTCTACCGACATCGGGGGTGCCCAATCCCCCTGTTGGTAACTCCCCCCCCACCGCTGTCTTTGTGTGCTGACGGGGGAGTCCACTCCCTGTCAGCATCACCCCAATTGTTGAATGCTGAGGGGTGCCCAATCCCCTCGGCTCACATCCCCGCTTTCTTTGTTTGCTGGCGGGGTGCCCGATCCCTTCATTACTCCCCGATGTTGTGTGCCGATGGGGTGCCCAATCCCCGTGACTACCGACACCCCCAAAACAGGTAGGTGGCATGCTGGGAGCCCACCACAGTGTGCCAAATGCCCTGGAAAAGTAAAACTGTCCATAATGGTTTTCCCTGTTTTTTCACCTTGTAAAATGAAAACCATCCCTCGTAGTCTCAATGCCCCCTCTCCCACCCTCACCCACCCACTGCGCGACTCCTCCCTCACCCCCCCCCCCACCCCATACTTACTCGAGTCCCGCACAACGATCTTTGGTGGACCGGGAACACGTCTGCACTCTTCAAAGCCGACCGCGAACTGAGGAAGTGCTAGTAAATGTAGTATAATGGAATGAATAGGGTTTTTTCAACTTTGCTGCATATCTTGGGCATTTCTTGGAATTTTGGCACCAAATTTTCAACATGGGGTTTTTGGGGCCCCTCCTCATGAATTCTATCACTGTCATGGTGTTAATCGGCCTCGAAAGGTGATTTCACAGTCACTGTGTGAAATCACCTTTGGGACCCATTAACGAAATGACAGTGCCAGTGTTCATGAGGTGGCCCCTCAAAAAGCCTATGTTCCAAATTTGGTGGGAAAAATCCAACAAATACCTGTTTTACGAGCATGCGTTGTGCAGTTGCTACGCAGGCTTGTAACTTCAGCACTCTCAATATTTTAATGCCGGATTTTCAGCATTGTCATTTTTGTACACCTCCTTGTGAACAGTACAGCTGTCATTTTCCACATCCTGCCTGAAATGTGTTTCCTCACGTCTGGCGCACAATAGCGCATTCACTGTGGGAAGTCTGTGTTTGGGCCAAATTATGAAAATGACAGTGACACAGTTCATGAGCAGAGGTCCTAAAATGCCTATGTTGAAAATTTGGTGATGATACTCCATAAAATGACTGTGTTACGAGTGTACGTTGACAGATTGCATGCATGCTCGTACTGTCGTGCATTTGTGATATTTTCACTCTGGATTTTCACCATTGCCATTTTTCCCCACCTCTTGATGAACAGTACAGCCGTCATTTCACATATCCTGCCCAAAATGTGTTTTCGCACTTCTGGCGCAGAATAGCGTGGTTGCTATGCGAAATCACTTCTTGGGACACTTTGAGGAAATAACAGTGACACTGTACATGATCAGAGGTGCTAAAATGCCTATGTTGAAAATTTGGTGCCGAACGCCCATAAAATGGCAGTGTTGCAAGCGTGCGTTGCATATTTCCCACGCACCCTTGTAACTTCACAAATTTGGTATATTTACATGCCACATTTTCAACACTGGCATTTTTTTACACCTCCTTATGAGCTGTGCAGCTGTCATTTTTCAAATCCTGCCCAACATGTTTTCCTGCACTGCACTACCACACACCCAAAGGGACACCCTAATGCCTGTCACTGTCTGCAAGGTGGGGGTGGGTTGGCATCAGTTCAATACTTGACTGCCATTCCTATGATGTATCTCTCTAACTCCTGCACTGCCAATACCAGCAAGCCAACATTCGGCATGGACAAGTGCTTGTTTATTTATTATACCAAGGTCTCTTTCACTGTCAACATTTCTGAGTACTTTAATTTATATGTATTATTGTTGTTATTTATTCCCATATACATAACCACTCACTTGTACATACTGAAGTTCTTTCCATTTTTTGTGCCCATACTTCAATTTGTTTGAGATTCTTCTCTAGCATGTTTATAAGTTCTTCTTTACTCACTGTGGCTCCCAATTTGGTGTCATCCACAAATTTAATAATCCAGTTGTTTATCTGTTTATTCATATCTGCTACACACAGAGAGTAAACAAGGCAGGTCCCAGAGCTGACAATTGGTGGCAAGAGGATACTCCCTCCATAGCCCCATTCCTGAGCATTCCAATTTCCGTCAGCCCTGTGCACCACATTACTGTTCCTCTTCTGTTAATGGATGTTCTGGCTTGTAAGGCAGCAAAGCCTTGTAAAAGTACTTATAGCACTTGGTGTTGTCATGGGAGCTCTATACCTTGTGCACTGGGTGGTGAGGGTACTGTGGAGACACTGTGTACTGAACATTATGGTCTTACATACCGGCACTATTAATAACAGGGCTTTCCCCTGCACCTTTGCCTGTGCTGTTACTCTGACATGTGTGATAGCACAAGTAAAGAGTGGGTGCCCATTTGTGTTTTGATAAAAAGTGTGGAACACTCGGGTTATGTAAAAAAAATATGAGGCCTCCATCAATGTGGATATCCGTTGATGTAAAAGATGGTACACGTACTCTGGGTGGCTATTCCAACCCTAATGTGGCTATTCTGGCATCAAGAGGGGCTATTCTGCCCTTATGGGAGGGCACTGCAGCCCTAAAAACTTTGGAGGGTCTCCATGGTCTTCATTAACCTACTGTTGAAATCCAGAATAGTCAGACTGGCCAGACTGTGCATGTTGGGCTGGTCTGGCTGTTCTGTCCAGACCAGGAAGTCCAGTTTTTACTACTGTGGTCTGGTCATGGCTTCGCCAATACACTTGGCACAGAAACAAAGAAAAAAAAGTATTATTTATCATCATGAAAGGTGAAACAAAATGAAACTGTTGTATAAAATTCACACACGCATACACACATAACACACACACACACACACACACACACACACACACACACACCATTAATGTCAGTTTATTTTAATGATGATTAATCTGGAGCATGGACTCTTAACTTTTCACATACACTGGTAGCAGCATTAACAAAATGTTATATTTAATTTCAGTGATCTGGTACACTACCCCCCCCCTCCCATGCTTTCATGGTGTCAGCGTGGTTCAGTTTTTGAGATCATATCATCAATGCTGGCACCCGAGTGCAGTGCTAGGGGATGATGTACTGTACTGTTGTTATGGCACCCTTGGAATGAAATGTTAAACTCCATTAAACTCTCGTGCCCTCCTCTAGCTGTGGGGCTATCATGGATGGTGTCCAAGTGGAAGTAAAAAAAAACAAAGGCACTTTTTGCAAGAGTAAGGGAAACTTTAATTGAAACGAGTCTAACAAAAAAAAAAAACACAAAATATAATACATCATTTTGAAACATATTTAAATTATACACAAATCTAAGAGCTTACCCTGGGACTGGACTGCCCATGGAGCTGCTCCTTCCCGCCCTGTTGACACTTCCCAAGTACACTGGAGACCGTGATCTCTATTCCTTTGTCTGCCTGTTTAAATTTGGCACCTTTTCTATTGCGACCACCGACTTGCTCTTGGGGGCATCCTGGCTAGAAATACAGCTGAAACTGTTGAATTTAATTCCCTGGACACTTGTAACAACATCTTGCAACAGTTTAAACGAATTTTAAATGAATTTAAGTCCAATTGAAAATCTTTAATCTTCTGTGCTACTTAATGTCTGTAACCGCCGAGTGCCGCTAGCATTTCTGTTACTCTAGCCCTGATTAAACCTGCCAGATTGTAAATATTTAGTTTTACACTACAGAGCTGCTGCCTGACTGTAATTTTGCTACAGTCTGCAGCAACACAGGAGTTTTTTAGCTGAACAGGCTGCCTGTGTCCCCGGCTGGCTGCTCGTAGTGCACTGGCTCACAGCTTTGCTTGGTGAGCTGCCAGGGTGATTTAAAATAAGCTATTTTTTTGTTAGTTGAATTCCTGCATATTATGTCATCATCTTATATTCCTTGGAACTACCTGTAGTGATTAAAATGTGTCATTTGTTTTATTTTGAACCTTTCCTAGCCAGTATTAATCCTAGTGCTTGCTCATCTAAAAGACTTGTCTGCTTCACCAATACTGATGAAATGTAACCATTTGTCCCACTGCTAATTTCTTTCAACTTCTGTCCTTGCTGAAATCTCTCTGTCCTACCTCACCCTGTCCCTCTCTCCTAGCTCCTCCCCTATCATTATCTGCTCTGCTTTCTTTGCCTTGCCCCTTCCCTGTGCTGGATATTTAATTTACCTACCCTCCTTTCCTCTCTTCCAGACTACCCCTGGGGCTGGACTGCCCATGGAGCTGCTCCTTCCTACCCTGCCGACACTGCCCAGATACATTGGAGACCACAATCTCTATTCCTTTCTCTGCCTGTTTAAATTTGGCGCCTTTTCTATCTCGACCACCGACTCGCTCTTGGGGGCATCCTGGCTAGATACACAGCTGAAACTGTTGAATTTAATTCCCTGGACACTTGTAACAACATCCTGCAACAGTTAAAATGAATTTTCAATGAATTTAAGTCCAGTTGAGAATCTTTAATCTTCTGTGCTACTTAATGTCTGCAACCGCCGAGTGCCGCCAGTATTTCTGTTACTCTAGCCCTGATTAAACCTGCCAAACTGTAAATGTTTAGTTTTACACTGCGGAGCTGCTGCCTGACTGTAATTTTTCTACAGGCTGCAGCAACACAGGAGTTTCTTTATCTGAACAGGCTGCCTGTGTCCCTGGCTGGCTGCTTGTAGTGCACTGGCTCACAGCTTTGTTTGGTGAGCTGCCAGGGTGATTCCCTGCATTTGCTGAGCAACTGCTCCCTGCCTGCCCCCGATACCCTACTACCTTTAGCTAGTGTTACTTATATATTGTTAACCTCTCGTGAGATGTGATATTGCTTTTTTCTATTTCTCGAGTTGCTCATTTGCTCCTTATACCTCTTCACCACTAGAGGTCGTCTAACCTCTTCTGAATTTTTTCATTAGCTATCCTTGCTAAGTGCTCTATAACCATAACTCCCTAAGCTGTCCTGTCCTGGTGGAGCTTGTTTGCTCTTCCTCCTCCCACCCTTGCTGAGCTACCTCAATTTTTCTGCTCAGTCTGTTGTATCTTTTACCCTGTTATAACTTGTAAGTTGTTTGTCTTCTCACTGTGTCTCACTGCTTGCTGACGCTTCTGTATCATACTGGGAACTTATAGTTACAATTCTAAACTCATCTCTCACTCTTTCCACTTGCCTCTTCTCCTCTTTGACCACTTCCTCCTCTCTCACCACCCACTTGCTATACACCTTTGTTACCATGTATTTGAGGGCTTTAGCCTCCCTCATGCTAGTACTCTCTTTGTTAGTTCTTCTTGACTTCTCTGCCATTCCTTCTATGCCTCCCTTCAATTCCCATACTACTCAAACTTACTAGTGGAGACTGACCTTTATCCTTCACCTATGCCAGGGCTTAGCAATAGGTATTTAGGGGTTCTATGTAGATACATCTTGCAGAGGTTCTATATCTCCCCAGGTTGTGCCTCTCAGGCGATAATGACTGCAACGTTATGGATAATAACTCTATCCCTCACTCTGGTTGGGGATATTGAAACCAACTCTGGCCCTTCTATTCTTACGAATACTACCCAGTCTCAAACCACATATTGCATGCCACAATTGTTCTGTCTCTCCTTTGCTTACCTTAAGGTAAAGATCCTCACTGCCAACCTTCCCGAACTTGAGGCCTTTGTATATGCCAATAACCCTGACATCCTAGTCCTATCCAAAACTTGGCTGAAGCCCTCAATGGCAGACTCCCTATGCTCCATTCTGGGATACAATATGCTTTGGGCTGACCGCCCTGGTGCTAAAAGAGGTGGGGGCTTGGCCCGGTACTACAAATCTCATCTTAAAATTTCTATCATACAGGGCCCCACCCTGACAAACTGTGAGGTCCTTCATTCCTGTCTATTGCTTGGGGGAGTCAAATTTCTGCACATCTTCTGTGTTTATATTCCTCCCAAACACTCCAGACAAGGTCTTGAGGAATTTATAGAGTTGGTGCCATCCATGTCAGGGAAAAATGAGGTAATCTGCTTGGGTGATTTTAATCTCGACTGGGTCAGGTCATGTTCCTCTCTTCTTTCAACCATTACCAGCAAGGCCAACCTTGTTCAATTAATCCAGGCCCCCACTAGAGTCTCTCGCCAGGGCTCCTCCAGCACCCTTTTAAATTGGATCCTGACTAATAGGAAGGAGAACTTCCCTAATGCTGGTGTTCTTCCTGACTCTATCAGCAATCACTGCCCAGTTTTCAGTGCTTGGGACTCCGCACCCTCCTCCCCAAAAAAAAAACTTCTATCTTTTTCCAACTTCTCCAACCTCCACCCTGTTGCATTTCTGCATGATCTAAGCCAGGTTAACTGGACCCCTCTCAACATCACCAATAATATTAACTGCATGACTGATTATTTCAATGCCACCCTTCTCTCTCTTCAGAACGTACACATCCTGGCCACCAGGCACAGGGTAAAACGGAAGGTCACTAAATGGCTCAAACACCCCCTACTCCAGCTTCTGAAACATAGTGACAAACTCTGGCCAGTTGGAAAGACATCTTCCCTTCAAGCTTACTTTGATGCCTACAAGTTGCTTTGCAACATTTGTAAAAAGGAGATTCTCTTCGCCATGTACTACCGGAACCTGTTCAGCACCTCTGCCTCTAACCCAAAATGATACTGGTCCCAAATTAAGGAAATTCTTGGGAATAATAAGACTCTAACTCCAAATGATATGCTCGTAAATGATATCCATTGTAAAAATTCTCACGCTATAGCTAGTGCCTTCAACGCCCTATTTTCCACTCTTCCCCCCAACTCCTACCCCTCTCCTCCTGTTATTCCCTGTGCCCCTCCCCCCACTATGACTGCTCCCACCATTCTGGTGCTGGCCCCAGTTACTCACCAGGAAGTACTTAAGTTTCTTAGGACTATTCCTGCTCATGGCAGTGCAGGTCCTGATGGTATTGATCCAAGGATCCTTAGACAGTTCGCCTCTCATCTTGCTGAACCAGTTACCAGGCTTTTCAATCTCTCTATCTGAACAGCCTCTGTCCCTTCAGCCTTGGAAAACTGCCAGAAGTATACCAGTGTTTAAGAAAGGTGATGCCAAAATCCTGTCAAACTATTGCCCCATTTCACTTCTACCTGCGCTCAGCAAGCTGCTGGAGAAAGCTGTGCATTGGCAGATCTCTCAGTACCTACTCCACTCTAACCTTCAATCCCCTTTACAGCATGGCTTTAGGGCTGGAAACAGCACTACTACTGCTCTTACCCACTTCACCAGTGATGTAGAATGCAATATGGACAAAGGCTTACTCACTCGGGCCGTGTTCATCGATCTCTCTAAAGCTTTTGACATGGTACATCACCCTCTACTACTGGACAAACTGCATTTACTCGGAGCCTCTGACTCCACCCTATCCTGGTTCACTAGCTATGTTGAAAATCGCTCTCAGACAGTCTCCTCCTGTATGGGTCTTTCAGCCCTGTCCCGATCACTTCAGGTGTCCCTTAGGATTCTATTCTCAGACCCCTACTCTTTTCTCTTTTTCTTAATGATATCCTCAACCGTTCCGCACTCTGTAATACTATCATGTACACTGATAACCTGGTTCTCTACTCTGCATGTAACTATCTAAGTCTATAACTGACCTTAACCAACATATATCTCCTGCCTTTTAAAGCCTCCAATCCTGGTTCTCCTCCAATTACCAAATCTTGAACCTATCTTAAGACCCAAGCCATGCTTTTTGGGTCCTCTAGATGGGTATCAACCATATCCCCTAGGCTTCTGGTCAATGACAACAATGGGTCTCCAGTCTCTAACACATTGTCTTTCAAATATCTTGGGGTAACCCTTGACCTGGCTCTGGATTTTGCTGCACATGTCAATGAGTTCTGTCGCTCAGTTAACTCTAAGATTGGTGTGGCCTACAGAGTGTGCCACTCATTTACTCCAGCCACCAGGATTGCTGTTGCCAGAGGTGTGCTACTTCTGCAACTGCTATATGCTCTCCCAGTCCTCTCTCATTCCAATAATGTGGTTCTCCATAAATGGGACATTACGTGCAACAACATCTGCAGATTCGCCTTATCGGCTCCATGTCTAACCCACCACTGCTGACTTTACTCTGCCTTGAATTGATTGCCTCCCAGTTCCCTTAGGTCATATGCACTTGGTTGTTTTGTTGACTCTTTAACCAGAATGCCTCACCCTGCAGCTCTTGGTGCCATGCTAACCCCTGTCTCTCACTCTCATGCCCTCAGGTCCTCCGCCTTCCCCTTGCTCACTGTTCAGCCCTGCTCCACTAAAATGGGTGAGCAGACTTTCTCTTATTTTGCTCCATGTTTCTGGAACTCACTCCCCCCTGATGTGAATAACTCCTCATCTCACCTAGCTTTCAAGCATGCTGTTTTTTCCCACCTTAATGCCCTGGGCTACTGTGACTGCACTTAGGGTTTGTGGGGCCTGCTGCCTGTCCTCTAGCTGCTCTCCTGCTCATTTCTGCACTTTCTACTATTGTATGTGTGTCTACTTTGCTCCTGTTATCACTACCTAGGACTAGAGACTTGTTAAATTGTATAATTTCTGCAAGAATTGTATGTCTGTGCTAACCTGAAGTATTCTTGTTGTTTATTCTTACACTGTTTCAATGCCACATGAGAAGTGTGTTCTGATAGTATTCTTTGCCTTTTTTTACCTCATTATTGTACTTGCTGCATTACTGTAACTGTACTTTCCCAGGTTGTGCCTGAAAATAGGCAGGTTTCTTTGCCTAGTGCACTTACCCAGTCATCAAAAGCTAATAAATAAATAAATCGGGAAATCAGAGTCTGTAATCCATGGTAGATGTTTCCATTGATCTTGTAAAGTTTGTCTTTGCATAAACTGAGATTCGGCAAAGTATATCTTTCTTATATCATGTTTAATTTTCCCCAAAAGTTCTTGATGTGTTATTTGTATTTGTTGCAATTTAAATAAACAGTGTGCCATCAAATATGCCAGTTACAGACTAAATATTACATTTAAAGTATCTATATCCCATTTTCTCCTAGTAGTTCCAAACTTTCCATACATCAAGTTTACATATTATACTGTGGAAAAACAGGTTCTCCCCATGTCTTCGCAATCAGTTCCCAAAATCCCTTAATAAAGGTACAGAAAAAAAATAGATGCTCACTTGTTTCTGATTGCTGTATGCATTTATTCCTACTGCACTGTCGTTTACTCATCTGTTTGTGTTTTTGGTTGTTTTTTACATACATTTTTTCATGGCAACTAAGCCAATGGAAATCCCACATATGGGGAGGGATTCTAGGAGTCTGTAAAAATCTCAAATGTGCAATTCCATCTTGTTCAGGACATTTTGGAAACTCTATGGGTACTGCACAGATATATTCTATAAGATATTTATATACAGTAAGGTTTTCCTCTGATAGGTCATCATCATGGTACTATTAACTTGCCACTGCTTTAGCCTACTAAATGTTTCCTTAATATAACTGGGCCCACAAAGGGTTGGTTTGACCACTTTTAGAGTGTTTGTTTCCCATTGTTTAAGCCAAGGACTATATGACTCATAGAACCAGGATTCCCACCCTTTTCCTTTGTTAACCAAAATAGGTTTTATATTTGTCATGAAGAATATATAGTTAAAAAAAAAATAACGAGTGGACCATATTTAAGCCCCCTTTTGAGATGGGAAGATATGTGATGTCCTTTTTAAAGGAGTTCAGATGGTTTCCCCACAGGGGAAATTGTAGAAACATTTAATAATTATTTTTAGCATTTATATGTGAAAAATATAGACTATATTGGTACAATACCAGAAGGAGCTGCTGTACAGGTTGAAATAACCACCTGGTTGATTATCAAAGTGATCAGAGCATTAAAACATTCAACATCTGCAAGATATCTCCACTAAGATGTTAAAATTAATGTCTCTGGATATCGCCACCCCCTGGGCATGCTATATAAGAAATTCCTACATGAGCAAATCGTACCACCAGACTGGTTTATCACAATAGTGATACCACTTCATAACAAGCATTTGTCAATGCTGAATGTTTACTTGCTGGTATTAGTTTTGGAAATACAGGAGTTAGACAGATGCAGAGTAGGAATGGCAATGAGGTACTGAACTTCACGCCAACCCACCTCCACCCTACAGAGACAGACAGGCATTGGGGCATGCGTTTGGGTTGTCTCCTGCGTTCTGCCATTTCCTCACCCTATCCTGTAGACTTTGACAAGTGTTGAGTGTGTCTTAGGGGTCATTCACCTTTACATCACCCACTCCATAAGGAGATTAACTGAAATGGGTGCAATATAGAATGGGGTGAACTGTGGGGCCAAAGAGTCCAAGGCACAGCTCGATGCCTGTCAGTGGGTACAGGGTGGGGGGTGGGGTTGGAATGGCATGATCATTATAGTTGACAATCCAAAGGTGAACCTCTGATGCCTGTCAGTCTGTACAGGGTGGAACGTTATGATTAGAAACTATAATGCCCCAGGCATGTGTTGGTATTTGCAGTATAAATTTTCAACATGGCCATTTTGTGGCCCCACCTCATGAAAGCATTTGGGACCTCTTCTCTTGAACAGTGGCACTGTGATTTTGTCAATGTGTCCCAAAAATGTGAGTTTCTACAGTGACTGTGCCATTGTGCGCCAGATGTACGAAAACACAGATTGGGCAGGATGTGAAGAATGACAGCTATACCATTCAGAGGGAGGTGTGAAGAGATGACAATGTTAAAAATCTGTTGTGAAAGTATTAAAAATGCTCCAGCTCTTGAGCGTACATAGAAACTGTGCAACACATGCGCATAACATAGTCACTTAGTGGAATTATTTCACCAAATTTTCAACATAGGCATTTTGTGACCTCTGCTCATGAACACTGTCACTATGATTTTCTTAGTCTGTCCCTAACATTGGTTTCCCACAGCAACCGCGGTATTCTGTGCCAGATGTGTAAATGCATATTTCGGGCAGGATGTGAAAAATGACAGCTGTACTGTTCATAAGGAGGTCTGAAAATATGCCAATGTTGAAAATCTGAAGTGAAAACACTACAAATTTGCGAAGTTACGAGGGTGCGTGGAAACTGCATCACACATGCTTGTAACACAGTCATTTTATGGACATTTGTCACCAAATTTTCAATATAGGCATTTTAGAACCTCTGCTCATGAACAGAGTTACTGTGATTTTACATACGAACATACTGTACATACAAACATATGAACATACGACTCTGCCAGCAGAACACACCAATCGGTCTATGTAAGTCTGCCCTAGTGTGCTGCTAGCACTCTAGCTTGCAGCTGCCACAACCTCCTCCCCCTCAGTTCCTCCCCCTTTGTTTCAGCCCCTGCCCCCCCGACTATTCCTCTTGCTTTATCCCAATCCTCCTTAAAGCTATTGACTGTCCTACATGTTAGCACCCCCTCTGGCAGCGCATTCCAACTAGACGTCACCCTCTTAGAGGAGTAGTGCCTCCTCATTTCCCTCTTGAAACATCCCCCTTTCAACCTTAGTCCATGCCCCCTCATCTCTCTTCCACTCCTCAGTTTAAACACCCCCTCAGTGCTAGGTTTATTTACCCGCTCAGGTATTTAAATGCTTCAATCATATACACCCTCTCCCTCCTCTCCTCCTGTGTGTACATGTTCAGCTCCTTCAGCCTAACTTCATATTCTTTTTCTTCCATCCCCTTTAACATTTTTGTTGCCCTCCTTTGCACCCCCTCAGTAACTTTATATCTCTCCTCAGGTATGGCCTCCAGTATTGCAAATAGAACTCTAGGTGTGGTCTGACCAATGATCTGTAGAGAGGTAGGATCACATCCCTGTGTCTGGATGAGAACCCCCTTGCAATGCACCCCAGCATCCTGTTAGCCTTCGCTGCTGCTCTCGTGCAGTGGGCTGAGTTATTCATGCTCCCAGTTACCAACACCTCTAGGTCCTTCTCCATCTCTCTGATCCCCAACCAATAGTCCCACTTTTGGTTCTTAGCCCTGAAGTGCATCACCTTACACTTCTTTGCATTGAATCCTAGCTGCCACTGCACCGACCATGTCTTTAGTTTGGTTAGGTCCCCCTGCAGTTTAGTCCATCCATCCTCTTCATCCACCACTGCCCCCAATTTTGTATAATGTGGGAACAGACTAACCCTTCTCCCCAGTCTGTGTGCTATATTGGAGATAAGGAGCCCAAATAGCACCGGGCCCAGCACTGATCCCTACGGCACCTTGCTTGTCACTGCTCTGGGCGCCGAGAGCTCCCCCACCACCCTCTGCACCCCCCCCCGTAACCAGTTCTCTATCCATTTAGTTAGCTTTTGTCCCACCCCACTGCCATCAGCGTACCCCCAGTCTCCCATGAGGCACTGTATCAAAGGCCATACTGAAGTCCAAGTACAGGACATGTACCGCATGGCCCCTGTCCAACTCCCTTGTCACCCAGTCACAATAAACTATTAGGTTGGTTTGACAAGACCTCCCCGAGACAAACCCATATTGCCGCCCATCTTGGAGGCCATTACTGTCTTGGAATGCCACCAGCCTCTCCTTCAGTATCACATAAATAAGCTTACCCACTATGGACATGACACTTACTGGTCAATAATTTCCTGGCTCCTCCCTAGGCCCACTCTTGTGTATGGGCACCACATGGGCTACCCTCCAGTCCTGGGGCACACACAGCCCATTTCCAGGGAGGTGTTGAACAGATCTGCCAGCAACTCAGCCAACAGCTCTGCCATCTCCATCAGCACCCTCAAGTGGATGGCATTGGGACTTGGTGCCTTGTCCACCCTTACTGCCCTCAGCCCCTCTAGCACCCTACTTCCTGTGACCAATTTGTCCGTCACCTCCTCCCCCCCTTTCTCCAGACTCCCAGCCCATTCTGGTAGTGGGCCATCCCTCTCCTTAGTGAAAACAGAGCAGAAGTACTCATTTAGAATTTCCACTTGCTCCTCTGCCTTTTCCACCCAATCCCTTCCCCACTTTTTCCTCACAATATGTTCCTAGCACTTCCTGTTTTCCCTGACATACCTAAAAAAAGTCCTTTTCCCCTCCCTTTATGCCATGTGTGGAACTTAATTGCTTGGAGGCCTTAGCTTTTTTTACCCTCCTGCAACCTCCCTTGACCAACTCCTGAAAGCCTCCTTATCCTCTCCCTGTTCTCCTGTACTTGCATGCGGCAGCATCTTGCCCTCACCCTTGCAGCACTTCCTTGTTCAGCCAAGCATAGTTTCTTGCCTCTGCTCTTCTTACTCCTGGCCCTGGTGCATGCTACTGTGGCCTCTGTTAGCCCCATCTTTATGACTCTCCACTTTTGTTCTGCATCCATCCCCCACCTTATATCCTGGAGTCTCCCTTGCAGTATTGCTCCCATCCCCCCAAAGTCCACCCTAATAAAGTTCACCACCTTAGTGCCCATGTCTACTGTCTCCCTGCCCAGCGTAACACGAGCCACACTGTTTGGTGGTCGCTAACTGCTAATGGGTCCCCCCACCCTCCCTCACTGCCTCCCCATTTGCCAGTACTAGATCCAGAGTGCTACCAAGCCTTGTAGGCCCACTTACCAATTGCGTCAGAAGGCCGTCCTAGCTGGCCTGGTAGAGCTGAGGGCAGAGGCACTGGTCGCAGCACCTCACACCACGCTGATGACCTGGGTTCGGGAGTGAGCACAGTTCACCGGGGGCTGACAGGGGAGGAGAGAGATTGAGCATCTGAAGGACTGCTTTCCCTCTCTGGAGAGGGGGCGTCCATGATGGTCGGTGCCCAGCTGCCCCCGGCAGAGGCTAGGGGAAGGAGACACATGCTGTACTCAGGGGAGGAGTCAGGGGCAGATGCCTGGATAGGGGCACGTGTGGACACATGCGCGCTCATGACCACTGGCATCATTGCACGCCCACCGACTTTTAGGGGAATCTCAGAACAGGGAAAAGTGGCACCTCCTGTGGCTTGATGGCCATCCATGAGTGTTTGTCAAGACACTGTCACCTGAGCAGGATCCATTCTGGGTGGGGAGTTAGGGGGCTCCCTGCCACCCAGCTGTGGGGGGTAAGCCACAGGGGCTACGGGGTGCCAGCAGTCCCGGGTGAGTCGGCCAGTGGGCAGCGGCCGGATCCCAGCTGACAGGATGCAAGACAACAGCTGGGGTGCAGTGAGGAGGCCACAGGATGATAAATAAATAAATAACCAAAAAAAAAGAAGGCCGTCCTGGAATGCATGAAGGAGCACCTGCTCCCTGGTACTGGTAGTGGCCGGAGTGCTCCAGTCAACCTGTGGCAGGTTAAAATCCACCATTATCACCACACTCCCCCTTCTACACACCCTCCTTATCTGCTCTGCCAACTCCCCATCCAGTTCCCCAGATTGGGCTGGTGGTCTGTACATCACTCCCAGCCTCAGCTTTCTGCTCTTGGAGTCCAGGAGCTGCACCCAAAGTGCCTCTGTCCTCTCCTCTCCTCTTCTCCCTCATCCCTTATGCATTTAATCCCTTCCCTCACATACAGTGCAACCCCCCACTTCCAACCCCCTGGTCCCTGCTGTATAACCTGTATTCCGGGATTGCCAAGCCCCAATCATGGTACCATGTGGCCCATGTCTCTGTCACTGCAGCAATGTCCACCTTCCCCTTTGAAAGGGGCTCCTGAAGCTCTGCAGTTTTGTTCCCCAGGCTTCTTGCATTGAGAGAGAACACATTCCACCCTTAGTCCTCCTTCTTCTTACTCTTCTCCTCCTTGGACTGTGTCCCTCCTTCCAGTAGAATGCACCCTTTCTCCTCCTTATTCTTACCAGGTGGTGGTGCCTTCTGTATTACACTCAGACCACGCTGCCTGCCCCCTCTCAGGGTTACTACGCCTCCGCCTTTAACCATATCTAGGGGGTGAGCTCATTATGCTCCCCTATCCAGACCTTTCTGCTAACCTCAGTCTTTTGGTCACCCCCCCACTAGTTTAAATCCACCTTAGTAGAGCTATACCACCTATAATCCTACCTTTAATGCTCCCCTCCCCTTCCTGCTCAAGTGTACCCTATGCCCTGTGTACAAGTCACTATTTCCCCAGACTCTACCCCAGTTAGTCACTAACTCATAATTTTTGGTGTGGCACCAATCCCTCAGCCCCTCATTGAACTCTTCAATCCTACCCTTCCTCCCCATGGTTGCACATGGTACCAGGAGTACCTCCGAGAATGCCACCGACTCCCTCACCCCCTCGCACTGCCTGCCCAACTACTTGAACCTCCCCCTCACTACTTCCACAGTCTCCCCTGTGAAGTTGTTTGTACACACATGCAACATTCAATGAGGTTTCTTCATCCCCCTTGCTGCACACTTGAGCAGTGCCTGCTCTGCCCCTCCTGCAGTCAACCAGGGGATAGCTTCAACCCAAATATGACTGTGCCTTCCCCCCCTTCTACCCCATCTCACCCCTTTCATTATAGAATCCTCTAGGATGAGTACCCCCTGTCTCTTAGCCCCTTTCCCTTCTAATAACCCCTTCCACCACCCCAGTATTCGATCTTCCCTGTCCCTTACCCGCAACAACAGCACCCTCTGTGACTTCTGTATCTGTACCCCATACTTCTGCCTCACCCCTTTTCTCTGCCTTATTCCTCCCATCCCCCTTGAACCACTTCCCAGCCTGACTACTTCCTATTGGGCTTCCCATGTCGACCTCCCCTCCTTCTCTGCTGATTTCCAACCCCTCTCCTATCCCCGCTGTTGTCGATTTAGAGTCCCCATTTCCTTCTACCCCGATAGTGATGCCCCTTCCATCCTTCCCCTTCCCATAGCCTTCTCTCCTCCAGTCACCACCCCTTCCTTCCTTATTAGCCCCTTTCTACCCTTTTGTCTTCGCTGTCTCTTCCCCTAGCTGTTGCCATCCCTCTCATGCCCTGCTTGTCCTCCCCCCCTTCAGTATGTTCCTGCTCCCCCTCTCTGTCTCATAGCAGAGACTCAAATCTATTCCTAGTTGATACCCCTCCTACATCTCTTCCCCCTATCGGTTATCCCTCCTACTTGTTCCCCTCCGAACCATCCCTGGTCCCTCCCTACTCCCAGCCATTTGTTCTCTCCCCTGGTACTTCTTGTGGTCTCTTCTTCCCCTAAAAGGAGGCCCCCCTCGCCTCGGCCAAACCCTTCCTTCTCCTCTCTTTTCTGCTAATGCCTCTGATACTTGTGGCATCTGCCCCATTTTGGCCCCATCTTATGTTACAGACTGTTACTCTCAGGTTCTGTACCTTACTACAACTGTTAGGCCCCTATTTACTCAAATTCCTGTCCCCCCCCAACTAGTTCCCCTACTGGCCCCTTGCCGACCGGGGTAATTCAGTCTCAAATCTCATCCGTTAGATACTGTATTACTGTAGCAATCCTAAAGCCTCCTTGTCCATTTTTCACCCCTCAGCTTCCATATTTTTTGTTCTCAGCTCTCAGATAGTTTCACTTAGCCCAGTTAGAAATCCTATTGCACTCCAAATATTACTCAGCTCAGAGAAATAAACACAACAAATAAATATGTATTATTACAGCAATCATAACAGTATAGCTCAGTACTTAGCTCAGTTAGAGAAATAAACAGAAGAACTAAATCTGTATTATTACAGCACTTCTCAAAGTATCCAATCATTGCTTTGTTTCAACCCCAGAGACCGTGCTGTAACATAGGACCACAGAGGACCCTGGGTGGGAGGTGGGCAACTCTAAAGTCCAGCAGAGCTCCATTGAGCTTGTTCACTCCCACTCTCATTCACTCATTCTGTTTCTCCCGGTGCTGCAGACTGCCCTTTTATACTGGGCTCCTGCCTGCATTGGCACCTTTTTCTGCCCTCAAAGAAATCTGCAGCAGTCCCGACAGAGCTCCATTGAGCTCGCTCACTACCCCTCTCTCACTCACTCATTCTGTTTCTCCTGGCGCTGCAGGCTGTCCTATTGTACTGGGCTCCTGCCTGCTTCGGAGCCTTTTTCTGCCCACAAAGATGTTCGCAGCTGTCCCGACAGAGCTCCATTGAGCTCACTCATTCCCCCTCTCTCACTCATGCCTTCTGTTTCTCCCAGTGCTGCAGGCTGCCCTTTTGTACTGGGCTCCTGCCTGTGTTGGCACCTTTTTCTGCCCACAAAGAAATATGCAGCAGTCCCGACAGAGCTCAGTTGAGCTTGTTCACTTCCCCTCTCTCACTAGTTCTATCTTAATCTGTCCCAAACACTCATTTCCCACTGTGATCATGCTATACTGCGCCAGAAGTGCAAAAACACATTTCGGGCAGGATGTGAAAAATGACAGCTGTACTGTTCTTAAGGAGGTGTAAATAAATGCCAGTGCTGAAAATCTGGTGTGAAAATATTACAAATTTGCGAAGTTACAAGGGTGCATGGAAACTGCACAATGCACACTTGTAACACAGTCATTTTATGGACTTTCGTCACCAAATTTTCAACATAGGCATTTTAGGACCTCTGCTCATGAACAGTATCACTGTCATTTTCTCAATCTATCCCAAAAACTGATTTCCCACAGCGACCGTGACTCTTCTGTGCCAGAAGTGCGAAAACATATTTTGGCCAGGATGTGTAAAATGACAGTTGTACTGTTCATAAGGAGGTGTGGAAAAATGCCAATGTTGAAAATCTGGAGTGAAAATATTACAAATTCGTGAAGTTATGAGCGTGTGTGGAAACTGTGCAACGCACGGTCGTAAAACAGTAATTTTTTGGATTTTTTTCACCAGATTTGCAACATAGGCTTTTTGAGAGCCCATCTCATGAACAGTGGTACTGTCATTTCTTTAATTGGTCCCAAAAGGTGATTCCACGCAGTAACCACAAAATAACCTTTAGGGACCAAATAATGCATGACAGTGGCTGAAATCATGAGGAGGGGTCCCAATAACCCCATGTTGAAAATTTGGTGCCAAAATTCTCAAAAATACCCGAGATATGCACCAAAGCTGAAAAAAACCTTTTATGCCATTATACAGCTTATTAGCATTTCTTCAGTTCCCAGTCAGCTTTGAAGAGTGCAGACGTGATCCTGGTCCACCACAGATCATCACACTGGACTCTGGAGGTAAGTATAGGGTGAGGGGTGTGTGTGGGGAGGCAGGGTGCACAGAGGGTGGGTGCGGTTTGGGGAAGGGGCCACCAGACTCAACGAGGGACCATTTTCTGTTTTACAGGTTTAAAGGGAAAAAAAATGGAAAACATAGCGGGCTATTTTTTTAACAGGGACATTTGGCACACTGGGGTGAACTCCGAGCATGCCACCTGAGTGTTTTTTTGGGGGCTGTAGCAGATGGGGATTGGTGCCCCATCGGCACACAAGACATTTGGGGGGGACATTATGCCAATGGGGAGTGGGCTCCCCATCAGCAAATTTACTGGGAAGGGTGGGGACTGAAACCAATGGGGATTGGGGCTCCTGTTGGCAAAGAAAGACTGTTAGGGGCACAAGATGTCAAGGGGGATTGGGCACTCCCCTCGGCACACAACAAATGGGGGAAGGGTTATAGTATGCCAATGGGGAGTGGGCTCCCCCATCAGCAAATGAACTGGGTCGGGGGCATGTGGATGGCAAGGTACCACCCTGCAGTGACAGGTTGCTCCCTCCTTGCAACAAAATGGCTGATGCTGCAATGACGAGGTGGCCCCTGATTGCAGCGGTGAAAATGTTTCAACTTGGTGGCACTTCTGCAGAACCAGTGTCATCAGGATACTGGGTCTGCATTGGTTCACCAGTGCCAAGCCCTCAAATGCAGTGCCCCCGTTGGCTGCCACAGTGCCGCATCTCCACAACCCACTTCTCTCCTAAGCTGCCACATAATGTTTCTTGAGCATGCGCACAAGCAAACATAAAAAGGGTTCCAAAACTGACTGTAGTAATTAGAGACCAATCAGTTTAACATTGGTAATTGGCAAGATTCTTGAATCTATCATTAAAGATGTTGGGCCCAATTCTAGAAAGAGTATGCCACAGCATAACGCAACTGCACCAATAGAAATGTCACAAATCACAAATATGACAGGTGGGATTCTAGAAAGCAACATGTGCCAAAACATAAATAAATATGCCAAAGGTGACTTATGCCACGTTTGTGACAAACCCGCAGGTACGTCAATGCAGAAATGAACATACACCGAGAAAATACAAGAGAAACGCCAATGCGTGATTCTAGAAGCTGCTGTGTGACAAATTACACCAAGCACTGATGGCGTAACATATTCCAGGTGGGGACAGATGTAAGTTACACAGTACATAAAGGAGCACTGCCAGGCAGGCTGAAGAGACAGTTGCGCAGCACTGTGATAGAGAGGAGAGAGACAATGGACAGACCAGCAGCAATGCTAGAACTGCTACTACTAGACCGGTAGGACAGACACAGGAGGAGACAGAATGCCCAGAACCATGGGAACATACAGCATCCAGGCTGGCACAGACCTGCCAGATGCCATGCACCACGTGTGTACATACCATGGAAGACATACCAGGACCTGACAGAGGAACAGTGCATTGCACATTACCAACTGCCCCAGGCCATCATCCAGGGGATATGTGATGACCTCCATGCAGACCTGTGGAGTGCCACCCACAGAGGGCAGCCGGTCCCTGTGGAGGTGAAGGTAACAGCAGCACTATGTTTTCTGGCAACAGAGACATTCCAGACACCAACAGGTGACACTGTTAGAATATCACAGCCGGCCATGTCCAGGTGCCTACACCAGTTCCTGAATGCAATGGTGGCCTGCATGGATCAGTGCATCACCTTCCCCATGAAGCATGACAGCAGCAGGCAGTGAGGCAGGGCTTCTACACCATTGCCCAGTTCCCATGTGTAATGGATGCAACAGACTGCACCTATGTCACCATACAGACACCATCAGGCAATGGGGAAATGTATGTCAACCAAAAGGGGCACCACTCCATGAATATGCAGGTAGTGTGTGACTGTCAGTGCCACATACTGGATGTGGTTGCCCAGTACCCTTTTTCCACGCATGATGCCTACATCCTGTGCAACAGTGGCCTACATGAGTTATACCAGAGGGGCCAGCTCTCGGGAGGATGGCTACTAGGTAATGTAACACAGCACATGGCAACGCAGACCTAAACACCTGCACACCATGCACACACAGGTAACACAGACCACACAGACTGACGCTGTTCCATTCAACCAACAGAAGACAGTGGGTATCCACAGTTGCCATGGGTGATGACACCACTGCACCACAAGCACACACCAGCACAAACAAGATACAGTGATGTGCACAGCCATACCAGGTGCATCATCGAGCTCACCTTCGGTGTCCTGAAGGCACGTTTCAGGCGCATCAATAGATCACCAGGGGCTCTACAGTACAGTCCCGAGACACCCTGCAAGATCTTCCTTGTCTGATGTATACCACACAACATCGCAGCACAAAACCATGTGCCACCACCAAACCAGCTGGAGAAGGAGGAGGATTAGGTGGAGGAGGAACAGGATGGTAATGACATGGTAGCCAGACATGACAGACACCACCATACAGATGCAGCTCTGGCACAGGCAGGTCAACATGAATGACGTGAACTGACAGAGAGGCACTACACCTGATAAGTGCTACAAGACCACCGTGACATCCACAAAAAGCCAAGTGGACATGTCCAACATACCATCACATGATCATGCTGCTTGGTGCAGTGCACAGTACATGGCGACACTGGATGATGGCAGCAGTGCCCGTGCAATGTGGCCACACTGAGCAACACACACACAGCCATGAACATGGTACAGTGTGATGCACCGAGATATAGTATGGAGCTCCGGTACCAGACCACCAGATCTGTAAACATATGGCAGTGTGACACTCCAATGCCTGTGCCACTGGTGCCAACCACAGGGAACACTGAACCCCCTTGGGGGTAGGGTGCCATACAGGCATGGGGCCACCACACAGCCGGAACATAGAATGTGTGGTGACGTGGGTACCAGACTATGCACAGTGAGCTGCAGCACACAGGACACCAGGCAGATGTGGCTACTGGAGTGTGCCATGGGCCGTGAGCTGCACAGCCAGCACACTGACAAGATGCACAGTGAGAAAAACACTGGAAACAGCAGGCACCACCACAGGTGAGCCCCCATGAACACAGTGGGACACATGCACACGACTATGCACACCTGAGATAGACACGCAGACCCAGTGATGTAGTAAAACAGTTTAATGTAAAGATGGGAACAACATGGACACATGGAAACAGGAAATGGTGAAAGGGTGTTAACAATAGTACTTGGGACAACAAAACATAGCAATGTTACATAACACCCCAAGTAGAAACCCACAACAGCCCCAAATGCCCACCAGCATACCACCAAACACAGGTCCCCACAACAACTAAACAATCCCACCCAGATAGACAATCACAAACATATATACAATCCCACCCAGACATGAATTCCACCAACGTATACAATCCCACCCAGTAATCAAACGCACCCATATATACAATCCCACCTATATATACAATCCCACCCACATATACATTCCCACCCCCAAAAACATAGTACATCAGCACACAGGCTATATCCTGCATAGCTCTGCCAGCAGGCACCTACGGAGCCATGCAGGTGCCTAATATCTTCCAAAATAGCTGATACCAGGGTGACAAGGCACTGCTGGTTTGGAGCACCTACATGCATGGGAACATCCTCTAGACCCCCATCAATGATGTCCACATCATCCCCCTGCAGCTGCTCCTGGACAATGTCCATCGGCTGTGGTCTGGGGTCCACTGATGCCTGTGCATCCACACACTGCACGGCTCCCATAGGCAGTGCATCTTCTGCCTACTGAACTGCTTCATCTTCCACCATGGGCCCAGTAGGTGGTGTAGCCATGGCCAGGTCCACCTCCTCTGCAACCTCCACCACCTAGTCCAGCTCAGCAGCTGTCTGTTGAACAGGCTGCGGCTGGCCACCATCTGTGGTGTCCTGCACAACCACCTCCTGTGCATCATCGTCCACTGCCTCCACAGGCTCCCCCACCTTTGAGGAGAATGAGGTGGTTGAACCACCCCTTCCCTGTGCTGCCAGCACTGCGTGTGCTGGCAGTACTCTGCTGCATTCAATGCCTTTAGCTCTGCCATGGCCCTCAGAAGTGCCCTCTGCCGCTGTGACAGTCGGCTATGACCACCTGTTGCTATGCAAAGGATGAAGTCAGTGCAGGGTCTGGCCATGTGGCACACACATAGGACATCCATGGTCACAGCACGTGCCACCATGTGGCTGACCGCCATGTCCACGTCGCATGGGGAGCACTGCATGTACTTACCTGACCTCCACTGTAGTGCCTCCTGCTTGAGGCTGCCGACACGGCCATGATGCACACCCTGTGATGCTCCTGATGCACCTGTGGGGATGGTGAGAATGGTGAGACATGTGCAGCTAAACACACCATGGACCATGTGGCAGCGGTGCACCATCAGATGCATGGCCATAGGCATTCATACCTGCACCTGTGTCCAGTCCAGACCTCATCTCAGAGTCCCTGCACCATGCCATGCTGATAAAGCACTGCAGAATGCCTGGATCCCTATGTGACAGATCCTGCCAGCGGTCTTGTAGCTGGCAGACTGTCCAGTGCACACCGCTGCTTGCCCCTAGTCATGCGCCAATGGCACGCCATGCATGGTCCCACTCTATGGTGGTGTGCCTCCTGCACCCCAGTGGCAGCAGCATCCTGCCCCTCTACTGCATGCAGATGACTAGCATTGTGGTCTCCAGTGGGGTGAAATTTAGTGACTGCCCACTCAGACTGAGGCCCAATCCAGAGGACATTCCCAGAGAGTGATGTGACACCTGCCTGGGGGAAGGAATAGCACAAAGGTCAAAACACAATGCTACTGCGGATGCACTGACCCCCTACCCACCCAGTCTAACACCCGCCTGCATACATGGTGCATGGTGATGGGCCAGAGCCACAGGGCATGCAAATGCGCTCCCCCACCACTGGAGGCGCTGCCCCAACCAACATCGACATGCACTGCATGAAGCATGGAATGGCAGTGCGGTGCCATGCACACGAACAGGCACGCACTGTCACATACTGCCCCAGCAGTGTACCATCAGGCCACCAGCCCCCTGCAGAAGTGTGATGCAGCCTGGACCTGTAGAGTATGGGTGTGGTCGTGCAGCACTGCATACTGCCCTGCCACATGTCTGTATGTCCACCATTGTGGGGAGCGGTATACAGCCCAACCTGGTATGTGCCCAGGGTGCAGTCCCATGGCCCACCACTGCTGACAGTATGATATGTGACAAACACCTACCTGTACTGTGAATCTCGTGTACAGGCGTGGGCAGCACTGACGTCCTCAGTGGCACATCTGGATGGAGAACGTGTAGGTCATCATTAGCCGTGGTACAGTCAATTACTACAGCAGTTGTATTGGTGTGGCAGTGTCCTCCTACCTGATCCTGTGCGGTGGCACTGTCTCCTACATAGGGGCAGTGGACAGCAATGTTAGGCACACAGTGTAGTACATACATTGGAACAGTGTATGCTGTGCAGTGGCTACTACTCACCTGTGGTCTGGGTGCATCCGCTGTAGTGCTATAATGGGAAAAGTCATGGGTTGCTACAGTGCTGGCATTGTGACTGTAGCCTGCTGCATACCGCTCAACCATTCCAGACTCCCAGGTATGTCCCTGAATATGCCCAAGGAATTACCCCAGGCCATCCTGTGTGGCATACCTATCACTGGGAGGTGGGGATGTGAGCCTTCCTGTAATGCCAGCAGGTGAAGTGGCAGTCCTGCTGCCATTCTGGACATGCCATACACACTGATCAGGATGTGATATACAGCCTGTGGAACACATCCAGACATGACAGAAGATGTGTCCCTGTGTGTGTACCACTGGCCATGTTCTGTGTAAGGCCTGTCCTGTACTGTCTGTTGTGACTTGTTCTGTGATTGCGTGGGGGGGAGATTGAGAGGTATGGCTTGCTGTGTTTCAGTACTTACCAGTTTGCAGACTGGTTCATTCATGCTCCACCTGTACTGTGGCACTGCTGTCCCTCTGCACTGTGTTCAGCTGGCCGACCTGCAACCTGCGACACAGTCGTGCGGCCTAGCTACACCACGGTGTGGCAAGACGCATGTGGTGCACGTACACACTGCATGTGTATTGTGTGTTGCAAGTGCACAGTTGCGGCACTCAGCACGAATGTACAAACCTGTGACACGCATATGCGGCCTGCAGATATGGAGGCGTGCAAGGTGTGTAGCACTCGCGGCCTGTGATGTCATGCAATTGCATACTGGCCATCACGCAATTGCGGCCTATCGGATGTATGCAGTGATATGATGCGTTGTGCATGCTGCTATCTGACATATGTCCAGTCACAGACATAGTAATGAGTGACACCAGCAGAAGGGTGCTGCAGTGCTTTCCAGGACAATGCACAGGGGTACCCTGTTCAGGCAGCTGCAGGGCTGCATCCCCCTGCAGGGGTATGGGTGTGTGTGTGGATGTGACAATGTGATGTGGGTTTGCCAACAGCGTGGGACGTTCCTTGTGTGACTGTGCAACACATGCCTGCACAGTTATTGTTGATGGCGGTGGGGGTGCATGCATGTACACTTGTCATATTTCAATGACCATACCTTTCAAGCTGTACAGTGTTGTAATTGTATGTGTGACACATGTTGCTACATTAAAAATTGCTGTTGATTGACGTACACCATGGCCCAGTGTGCAGTCACTGTGATGGTACCTGTGTGTTGTGAGTGCACCGCTCTGTGTGGACAAAGGCTGTGCTATACTGTCTACCCCATGATGTCATTTGATGTGTTATGTTGCTGGTACATGGCACGGCTGTGTGGGATGCACAGTGCCCAGTGCTGTCACAGCATAGGGGCCGTGCACGTGTGGTGTACTCCACCAGTGTCGGCAGTGCACAGCAGTGTGCCATGTTCCCAGCCCCCCTCTTCAGCATGGCCGTCTGCTGTTCTGGCTATGGTCCTGTCTGGCACCACACCACCCTGGGGCATCTCTATCTCAGGCAGTGGCACTGGTGACACATGGGCCTGGGCCACCAGGCCACACACATGTACTGGAGCTGTGCCTCCCAATGCTGCACACCTGCCATGCCATCACTGTACTCACAACCTGGTGGCCATGGACGGTGTGTGGCGCCTGTTGGCAATTACATCTATCTTATGTGCCACTGTACCCTGCATGCCATCTGACATGCATCCATGGTCTGGCACTGGACACATGTTCCTCAGGGCGGATGCCTGGTGCTGTATGGCTTGTTGCATGTGCCATGTGTGTGTGTGTGTGTGTGTGTGTGTGTATGTGTGTTAATGGGGTATGCAAGTCCAGGACTTCCACAGTACCATGGCCATCATGTGGCAGTCCTGTGGGCTATAGGGACCTGCACTGTTGTTCACCATCCACTGTCACTGTTGTGTGTGCCCTGTCACCTATGTCAGGCATGCACAGTGGCTGCCATTGTGTCTGTGTTCATGCATGTGTGCATTGCCTTTCCATCCAGAGCGTGTGTGGTATGCAGTCATTGCACTGGGCCAGGCCCCTCTCAGTAACAAAAATACAAACACAAGTGTAAAGTTCCCCAAGGTTCCTTTTTAAATCCTTCAACAATTTTTTTTAAATTATTAACTGTAAGAGGGAGATAAAGTGGAAAAACATCTAATATTATACTGAAAAACTTGTCTCAACCTCAAAACACCAAAGCAATATTCAGTTTTAACATGATTTTATTATAATGTCATAAAATTCTTTCAAAGAGTTCCATCAGAATTCCATTCTCAAAAAAGTTCCATCAAATGTTAATCCAGTAATTCACAAAAGCTCCATCAATATAGCATTCCAGTAACGTTTCGGGATATAAATTCCTTCATCAGACTGTAGAGCTAATTCTGTAAATTGCACCTGTCTTCTTGGTGCAAAGTAAAGCAAGAAGAAGGGTCCGAGCTGCTCAGGTGTGCACGCGAACATGCTACGTCATGAATGACACCGCACTGGGTGGCTCAGTCATGTAAATGAAACTTTCCCATATTTCATAAAAGGAGAGTCCCCCCAAATCTTTGCGGATATATTTATTAACATATTTATTCTCACAATGCTTTACTTTGCACTGAGAAGACAGGTGCAAGTTAGTATGAAACTGGCGTGGTGTGCTAATGGCGGCGAGGCATCTGCTTTTTTGAAAATCAGGCCCTTTTTTCATTTATAATTTTATCGGAGTAGTAAACTATTTGGCTCTTCGTATATTGGAGAAGAAACATAATACAAGAGGTAAAAGGCCCTAAATGATATAAAGTAAGTTTACACTAACGATTAAGAAGTGTTTGGGGACATAATAGTAATAGTGCTATATGCAACAAATGAATGTAGTAGTTCTTTTTTAAACAAAAAATAAGTTTCCTTTTAGGACATATTTATAGTCGGGAACTACTGAATTATAAATCTTTCCTAACGGAAGAATTTGAGACTGATTATAGGTACATTAATTAATATATAAAAGTTGGTGTAGAATTATTATTTTATACATTAAAATAACAGAAAAACTTTTTCTTTCTACTTTAGAAATAAAATACTGGTATCTCAAGAAACGTTTTCACAGCCGCCCCCCAACCCCATTAGACACCTTAGGAAATAAGTAGGTTAGTTCCACCTGCATTCTATACTATTTTGCAAGCTCAGCAATTGAGTTTTTGAATTAAAATGTGAGATTGGGTAATTGTCACTATATATATTCTTTTATTTACAGAATTAGCTCTACAGTCTAATGAAGGAATTTACTCTCTCGGTAACAACCCATGCACACCACAGGTTGCTGCTGTGGCCAGTGGCACATGCTGCATGTGCCAGCAGAGCTACAACTGGCATGTTGGCTGCCTAGGACACCGGTATGTGCCAGCACCTGCCAGTGTCACCTCTGCTGGCTGCAGACATAGTTTCATCCCCCACTGTGGCCCATGTATGCCATGCTCTGTGCCACACAGGTGTACATTAGTACCCCATGCACCAGTCTTGATGGCAAACATCTTGCCTCTGAACAACTGTGACCAGTGCATGCTTCAGGAACACTGCTCCTCTGCTGGCAATTGCTGTTCCAATGCCATTGTGCCCCATGAGTCGCAATGCCCACCAACAGCCTGACACTGCCTGCCCACCCAGGGCTGCGACCACCACTGCTGGTCCTCACAGGGTACCTGAAGCACAACACATGACTACACTGTGTATTGGTAGATACTTTATTGACAGTGTGCATATTCAGCTGTGGTTGCACTACACACAGTGCTATCATGTGAAACCCAACACACTTGGTCACACACTCACAGATACACACATTCACACATCCACACACCCACACCCTTGTGAAGCACACCCAAACTCATGGTACTTGGCAGATATGCCAGTGCCCCAGCCTAGCCAGTCCTATGCTCCCCAACCAACCACAAGCTGTAACATGATGCTGGGTGTCCTACTGCCATCTATCATGGCCATACCATGGTGGCACAAATGTGTCAGGGGACAGGTGTTGGGATGTGGATGGACCTGCTGTGCTGATGGGTTGTGCAGTGCCCTGTTGGGCCTCCCTGGCATTGTGCCCTGTGGACCCATGTATGTCCCCACAGTGGCTCTGCTGCACCTCTGCCCTCTTAGGCCAATATGCCTTATCGCCATGGGTGGCGTTGGCTGTGCTGCCACTACACTGTGTGTACCCCCTCCCGTGTGGACCGTCCTGGCACCTGTGTGACCTGTGTTGCAGTGGACACTGGTTGCATGTCTTGCTGTGTGATCACAGGACCTGTCACACTGGTGGTGAGCATGTCCATGTGTGTGGTTGGGGCATGCACCTGTGTTGTCATTCCCATTATGAGGGTTGCACTGCCGTGCATCACAGCTGGTGCACTGCTGTGGTGGCCTGGGGCTGTGTCTGTGTCAGCCATGCACTGCTGCCCACGTGATTCAGGCTGCATGGTCGCATCAGGAGGTGCTGCCACTGCTTGGGTCGTGGGAGGGGAAGGTGTGGCATTGGGACTGGTGGCTGTGTCTCTGTGTATGCATGTGAACTTGCTGGGGGTTCCACTCTCTGGGCCATGCTCTGCAGCTGTTGTAGTGGCTGCAGTGAGCACAGTATAGCCTGTATGGCTGTGGTCATGGCTGTGTTGTGGCTCTGTTGCCGTGCCTGCATGTGGTCCATGGCAGTTGTGCACCATTCCATGAATGCCTCCTGGCATTCAGCACACAGCCATATGCCATGGATTGCATCATCCATGCTGCCCATGCACACAGTGGTCTCCCTGGCAAATGCCTGCAGGCTACTGGCTATGTTGGACACATGTGTGTCAAGGCTCTGTTGCTTTTCTTGCATGGCCTTTCTGATGTTTCCCAGCTCCTGCCTCATGTCCCCGTGCCCAGACAACACAGACTGGCAGTATTCCCCCATATAGGCTGGTGGGGAACAGCTGGTCCTGCAATTAATGCACGGCCTCATCAAGCTGCTCCTCCAGTCCGCAGGTATTCAGGGGGGTCATGGACCCTGTTATAGTCCCCTATGTTGCTGGTGGCACAGGCTGAGACACCTGCAGACAGCCTCCAGCTGGTCTAGCTGTCTGCCGATGGAGTGTCCCTGCTGGCATCCTCATTGGTCCTCCGCTGCTGGCTTTGATGACTTGCTGCTCCCTCCACACTGCTGTCCACCTCCTCACCCATGGGACTGTCACTGTAATCAATTTCATCTGGCTGTACGAAGGAGTCCGGTGTCGGATCTTTGTGTGCTGTTGGCTGGGCTACTGCCACTTGATGGTGTGCTGTTTCCTTCACCCGTTGCTGTGCCAGTGTCTTGGGCTGTTCCTGCATCTCCCTGGCCATGCTGCTACTGTTCATGTTGTCCTGCTCCACGTGTCCCACTGTCACCAGTGGCTACAGCTCCTGTTGGATGGACAGCATGTCAGTGTGTGTACACAGGGTTTTCTGTACCTCTAATGCTTGATTAGCATTTCTCTCATAAGTGTGCTATGACATTGTGGACCTGCATGGCACTTGCCTCACTTTGTTTCCATAACATAACACTTCTAGAACACCTATGTCACTACTTCCTTTACAGTTAGTATTTTCCCAGGACTGCAACTGCTCATCATTTATTTCAGGCACTGGTACATTGGTCTCAGCTCTCATACAGCTGCCCTGCTGTTATCCAGGCTACACAGTGCAGACATGCCCTGATGCAGCCCTGTGTCCCACTGTGCTGCAGGATTCATCCCACCCTATGGGTGCATGTGTTTACCCTGCCATCCCTGCACATGCCGATATGCCCTCACTCCCCCTCAGCAGGCAGTATGTCCTTACCCCATGGCCTCCCCCCCAGCCACAGGATACATACCATTGAACAGCCCCCCCAGCAGCAGTTTACAGAGGTTATACCTTGATCCACCCCTGTGTGTAGCACTGCACATACCATTGCACAGTTCCCCCCAGCAGCAGTTCACATAGGTTATACTTAGGTCCACCCCCGTGAACAGCACTGCACATACCATTGCACAGCCCCTTCCCCAGCAGTAGTTCACAGAGGTTATACCTAGGTCCACCCCATGTGCAGCACTGCACATGCCGTACACTACCCCAGCAGCAGTTCTCAGAGGTTATCTTGGTCCACCCATGTAGCAGGCAACCACCATTGCATGGGCTCCCCGGTTGGACACGGACCGGTTCCCTAGGCCCACCCCATGGATGGCAGTGGGCACATGTCATTGCACAGGCACACCACCACCCTGTGTTCTCAACCTACATGTCCTTTCCCCATGCACTATACCATTGATGGTGATTGCAGTGCGGTTGCCATGTACAGACTATCACATGCATTGCTACTTGTTGTCCCTACCTGTGCCTGTGTGACATCTGTAGGTGTCCAGGTCTGTGTCACCACTGATGCTTTGCTGGCTCAGGTGTGTGGCTAGCCTCCTTTCCAGGCTGGTGAGTGTCTCCTGCTTTGTGGGTCCACCCCCTGTGCCCTGTGCACTGCGTCTGTTTTGTGCCAGCTTCCTCTTCACAAGGCACTTCAGGTCATTGTAGTGTTTTTGGAGATCACACACTTTTCTCTTTTGTGGTACTATGGCATTTATCTTGCATGTGACCCTGTCCCATGCCTTCCTTCTTTTCTCCCTCTTCTTTTTCTCCCCTCCATGACTCATGAGGAGTGCATGGTGTTTGTCAGTCTCCTCCACCAGTATCTGTACTTCGTCATGGCTGAAGTTCTTTTTGTGCCTCTGCCTCTCTGTTGCTGCTTCTGCCATATCTCTGTTGCCTTCTCCAGTGGTGTATCATCTGCCTGTGTTGCACGCTGCGCCTTTCTATATGGCTTATTTTGCAAGTCGTGACATGTGCATTTGTGAATGGCGTATGTCTCGCGTGTTCTAGAATCGGATGTATGTCACATTTCGCAAGTGCTACTGTGTATTTTGCACATTTGCGTTATTTGCATCTGGCATATCTGCCCTTCTAGAATCAGGCCCATTATGTATAACAACATAAGCAGCAGAGGCCTTCTAGATCCAACCCAACATGGGTTTAGACCCGGCAGATCTTGTGTTACCAATCAGTTAAGCTTTTATGAGAAAATCTTGTATGCTTTGGATCATGGATACTCCATTGAGTGTATCTATTTGGACTACTCAAAGGCATCTGATAATGTTCCACATAAGGAAATTATTAAAACATCGATAGAATTCAACACTGATCAGCAGATAATAGGGTGTCTAAAAGATAAAACACAGCAGGTCAGTATTAATGGATATCTGTCATCCACAACCCAGGTAACTAGTGGCGTACCACAAGGGTCTGTATTGGGCCCATTTCTATTCCAACTTTTCATATCTGAACTGGGACATAATAGTGAAGTCTGGATCAGCAAATAAGCTGATGATACAAAACTTACATATGTAGTTTCTAATAATAATGATTAAGGCAAACTCCAATCAGTACTAAATAGTATGGTTCAGTGGGCAGAAGAGGAGGGTGTCTTTTAGCTCTGACAAGTGCAGTGTGATGCACATGGGAAAACAGAACAGGGAAGCTACTTACTATATGAATACTGTCCCACTAAAAAGACCAATGAGGATAAAGATCTAGGGATAATTATACCCAGCAAACTGACTTATGAAAAGCATTGACAGATACAAGCAGTTAAGGCTAAATGGGTTCTTTGGACAATTAAAAGAAATTCTTCAAGTAGGGAGGCAGATGTAATTATGCCCATATATAGAGCTTATATAAGACCACTTTTAGACTATTGTAGCCCTTTGTAGGGACTAATAAATGGAAACACCAGGGACATAATAGAAAAAAATCCAGAGACAAACAACAAATATGCTCTATGACTGCAAAAATCTATCCTATGAAGATAGACTTCAAAAACTGAATCTTACATCCCTTCACACTAGAAATATTAGGGGAGATATGCTCTTATGATACAATCTAGTGAAAGATCCTGCATTTTTTCTGAACTAAACCTTAGCTTTAAAAATCATAATATGGGCACAAGAGGACATAAATTACAACTAAAAAGTACAAAATTTAATACTGAAAAATGGAGAGAATTTTTCACCCAAAGGGTGGTTAATCCCTGGAATAATCTTCCCGAGGAAGTAGTCTTGTGCAAAGATAGGAATCAATTCAAAATTAAATTAGATCATTATTTGCTTTATGAAAGGATCTAACATATTATGCTTAACCAAGGAGCATATATGAGTCAAAGGCCTTTCTTTTTTTTTTATCATAGAATACTTTTTATTTAGCCAAATGCCTTTCTTAAGCTTCAAGATCATAGTATGAATCTTAGTATAGGGCTTGAAAAAAGATGATAAAGATTCTAGTTTCCATATTTTTAGAAGGGGGAAAACGTAGCTGATGTATAGAAATAGGGGAATTAAATATGTTTTTATTAAGTTCATTCTTTCCTTTTTTCCCAGTTTCCATTTATTCCAGTTTGTTACTACATTTTGTGCTTGTGTAACCTTTAGATTTCAGTTCCACTCATCTAGTTTACCTTCTCCTAACTGTATACCTAAAACTATAATTGGTTACATACTAATAGTCATCCCTTCAATATTACTTATTTGACTTTGGGTGACATTTTCTAGTTGCTTACCAATGCGGTTGACTATATTTAAAGCAGCTCCTGAGATTTCTCCAAAGGCTTGACATCTTTTTACTGCTTCTCTTACAGATGTTTAATTTGCTGCTATTAGACTCATATCATCTGCATATGCCCCAGTTTTGTACAGGATCATATTGTGATTATAGATTATTGGGCTAAAAGTATTTGAGAAATGTATATGTCACAGCAGTGGATCTATGAAGAAAACATATAAGATAGTGCTAAGGGGGAAACCCTGTCTTACCCCTCTCTTTATACCCAGCATTGGGCCTTTCCATCCATTAACAACGGGGACTGGTGTAGCTGTTCTGTACATTCCCTTAATCCAGTTTATCACTTTCATAGGAATGTGATATCTAGCTAGGGCTAACCATAAAAAATCATGATTTACAGAGTCAAAAGCTTGTTTCTGGCCTAGTGAAATAAGAAAGCCTGATAACTTTCCATTATTACCCCTTTCAGCGTGGCTCAGTTGGTAACACATCTGCCTCTGGACCAGAAGGTCGTGGGTTCTCGTCCCACACCCGGGATTGGACTTGCACCTAAAAATCGCTGGCATCCGTGTGCAGTATTGGAGGGTGCTGTACTGCTGGGGTGTGCTGCCCTTAGGATGAGACGTTAAACCGAGGTCCCTTCTGCCCATCCTGGTGTTGTTCTGGTGGGTGCCCAGGTGGAAGTAAAAGAACCCAGGGCACTTTTCGCAAAGAGTAGGGAACATTCCCCATGTCCTGGCCAGCATTCCCCTTCCCATAAACTGGTTCATGCAATTATCCAGGCTGTGTGTGGGTGATGATATGCGATATGGCTGCCACCACACATTCAGTCACTTCACTACCAGTCTAGCATTGCTTGTAAAGCGCTTTGGATGTATGAAAAGTGCTATATAAATGCCGATTCTTCTTCTTCTTCTTCTTCTACTAGTTCTCATAAAAAAAAGTATGCAGTTGGTAATACTCTGTCCAGGTATAGAGCATGATTATGCATCAGATATAGCCAATTTTGCCATGGAAGTTACTCTTTTTACAATAATGTTTGCTAAAATTTTAAAATCTGCATTTAGCAGACTTATGGGCCTCCCATTTCATAATCTCCTTTTATCTCCTTTTTTGTAAATATCCATCAATCCATCCATATTCATAAATAGAGGTATAGAAGAGTGGTCTGGCATGTAATTGTATACCTGTGTTAATTCTGGATATAAGTCTGGCACTAATAACTTATACATATCATTGGGTAGACTGTCAAACCCTGGTGCTGTTCTATTTTTTAGAGATTTAATTACTTCATTTACTTCTAGCTGCTGTATGCTTTGCTGTACCCTGTCTATTTTAGCTGCAGGAATGTCTGGTATCTCTATTTGAGACAAAATGTTTGGGGCTAGAACTAGGTTTGACTGTAATGGACCTTACATTTTGATTGTACAGTCTGTTACACATTTCTGCATGTCTTTATTTGTTGTCCAGAGGATCTGTTGGTCATCATATAAGGCTTCCATTTCTTTCTTCACAGTATGTTTTTGGCAACTGTAATACGGACATATTATACCAAAAGAACCTTTGGTTCCAAATCTTTGTTGGTGCTGTAGTAGTACTGCTGTTTGTGAATGATGTTTAGTTAAATCTTTTTTTAATTACACTTATTTGTTTCGAGAAGTCCTGTCCTGTGTTGTATGTTAAGGTCATTAATTTCTGTAATTATATTTTCTCCAAATGATCTGTGTATTGTGCATCACTAATTATTTTACTAAGGGATTTCAATAGTTTTTGTGAATCCAGTTTTGTGTCTATCCACCAGATCTGTGGATTATTCTATAAGATAAATACAGATTTCCTGGCTGCTATAAATTATTTGATACTGGAAAGAATTAGTTCCTGTTGTAAAAGTGATGTGTTAAATCTCCACACTCCTGGTCCTTTTACTAAAGGGCTATCATGGCCAGTAACAATTGATAAAATATTGTAGTCAGAAAATGCTGTCACCACTACTTTAGCTGTGGTAATTGGTAAATGTTGAGATGTGAGAAAAATATGTTCTGTTGTTAGGGGTCCTTTTTGAAAAGTGTAGAAGGGAAAAAAAAATTAAATGACAAAATTAGTACTAATTCATACTTAACCCCCTTTCATAATTCTTAAATGAAAAAAAAATGTATTTTAATCATACTTCTATCAGAGCACTTTCCAGATGAATCTATGATGTAGTAAGAAAAATTATGAAAATATCCAATACCCCCTGCCCCTTACAAGAGTAGGAGAATTTTATTATAATTATAACTTTGAACAGAAACTTTTTACAAAATAGTGTTACTTCACACAGAATTAAACTGGAAAATAAAGGTCAACATAAGTATCTCATCATATATTTTATGTAAAATTTCATTTGTTATAACCTCAAAACTTTTTTAATAGATACTGGAAACTACCCCCACACACACACACACACTAAAGGAGTTGGGGACATTTAAAATCATATATAAACAAAAGAAAATGTATGTATTACATGTATCCTCCCTACCTGTCAATATATTAAATGTAGAATAGACTCATTAAGTAAATTCTGTATTTAGTGATTACCTCCTTTTAGTGTAATAAGACTTCTGATCTCTATATATCATACTTACATATGGTAAACCTTTTTAGAGTTGGATTACTTGTTTTTATTATTTATGATTGTGTGAATTTTAATATGTTATTTTAAATGATTGTCAGGTGCCTTGATTGCTGAAAGGAACCATATAAATAAAGATTTATTATTATTTTTTATTATTATTATTACTTAGATCCTACTCTTACCTTCTATATCCCTTAAAAGAAATTCACTGTCAGCCTGTATCTAACCAATTGATATTTCTCCATCTGTTTGTATAAATGGTCTTAGAGAACCAAGATTTTTCCTTTTCCCTATGGGTTTTCAGACTATCATTCAGCATCCAAAAAAGCTGTTCTGGTGACATATACTGTCTCTGTAATGACCATTTATAATGAGCCTGACAAATGTGCTAGTTTATAAATCCTAATATCACATGAATTGTTCCCCCATCACAGTTTTGCCAGGTGTTTAGAAGTATCCCTAATAACAAGATCCCTAGGTTTAGAAACAAAAAAAGGGCTTTGTGATCAATGTTTAAACAATATTATACAAAACTTCAGCACATATGGACATGAGAAAAATAAGTACTCTGTTGTTTCTATTACCTGTATCCAGTCCTCTCACCTGGGACACATTGTCTCCTCTAATCCCTTATGACTGAGATTCCGTTTCTCTTTGAGGCGATAATGCACACCAAGCCATATAGTATCCCACATGTAATCTGGTGTCCTAGTTTGTAACAACATATCCTACATTAATTTGACTTCCTGCGGTGGTTTTGTCTGAAACTCTGAATCAGAGAGGAAAAAACTACTTTGTATATACTAGTAGGATTATTTCCTAGATAGTTTTTGGAATGTTGATTTTTTTACACTCCATAATTTCAATTTTACAAAATAAGTCTGGAAATATTTTGCTAATGTTAGCATCGATCTTTGTTTTGGTATTGGTTTCTCTGATTCCTAACTATTTAGCCAGTCTTCTAGCTGATCTTTTGCCCAGCCTTTCCAAATAACGTTTTCCATGGAAACTAACTCTTGCAGCAAAGGTTTTATATTTGTGTAGAAAAATATGTTACAGAAAAATACAATAGGTTTTAACATTCATAACCCCCTTCTTTTATATTTCTGTAGAAGATGTTTCTTTTAATAGGATTTAGTCTACTTCCCCATATGGCTGTGAAAAATATGTTATAAATGGTTGTCTCTAGTTGTTTAGGGAGGGGGGATATTTTACTAAGGTATAAAAAGATTCCAACTAAAAATGTGTTAAACATATATATATATATATATATATATATATATTGCCATTCTCCACCTATTCCAATCTTCAACTTTATTTTTTGCTTCTGTGATCAGTTTTTCCCAGTTTTACTGACCCATGTCTCCTGATCCAAAATAGATTCCTAAAATTTTACAAGGGGTTGTGGTAATTTGTATCCCCTTGATATGTGTATTGTCCATTCCACATTTCCAATAGGTAAACACTTACTTTTCATCAAATTTAATGATGCTCCTGTTCCCTGAGTGAAGTCTAATGTCAGCGCTGCTAAAGCTCCACTGGATGGTGCATCTGCCAATAGAAAACATACATCATCAGTGTAAGTGATGGTTTTTATTTCCACATCTTCTCTTGTAAGGGATATCTCTCTAATTCCTTCAGAATCATTCATTCTCCTAAGCAGAGGTTCTAATGTTAATATATATAACATGGGGCTAAGTGGGCATCCCTGCCTTACCCTTCTAGTAGCCATTGCTGATTGTCCCACCCATCTATTGACATAGTGGGCTACCATAGCATGTCTATAATAAGTTTTCAACCAGCCAATAAAACTTTCAGGAAAACAAAATTTCATCAGACATTTCCACATAGAAACACAGAATTTGACAGCAGGTAAGAACCGCTTGGCCCACCCAGTCTACCCATTTCCCTACATGATGGATAAGCTGCAGATTCTAGTTAATCAACAGCTTACTTCTTCCTGCCCCCCACTAGAATTGCCTTATGCCTGTCCCATGCATTCTTGAATGCTCCCACTGTTCCTGATTCCACAACCTCCTCAGGAAGGCTGTTCCATGAATTCACAACTCTTTCTGTGAAAAAATACTTTCTAACATTACCTCAGAGCCATCCCCCCTCTATTTTCAAATTGTGCCCCCTTGTTCTTGCACATCTCTTCTTCTGAAAGATACTACCCTCTTGTACCTTGTTAATTCCCTTGAGATACTTGAAAGTTTCTATTATGTCCCCCCTCCCCCTCCTTTCCTCAAGGGTGTACATATTAAGCTGCTTTAGTCTCTCATCGTATGTCTTCTGGTGCAGAGCTTGCACCATTTTGGTTGCCCTCCTCCGAACAGCCTCCACTCTGTCTATCTCTTTATGGAGATGGGATCTCCAGAATTGCATGCAGTACTCCAGATGGGGTCTCACTAACTGTCTGTAGAGAGGGATAACAACTTCCTGTTTTCTACTGTTAATACCTCTCCCTATGCATCCCAGTATCCCCCCAGCCCTCCTTACTGCCTTCTCAAATTGCTTGCCCACCTTTAGGTCATCTGATATAATTACTCCTAGGTCTCTTTCAATTTTTGTTATATAGTCATGTGACACCTTGTCAAACACTTTTACCTATCTAAACTGACTAAGTAACCCATAAGATTCCTGTTTCCCCTCTTTCCAAAATGCCTCTCAAAAGTATGAGTGCATCTGTTATACTTCTCCCTGGAACCAAGCAAAACTGAATGGGGTGTACAATCTCTTCTAATATCCCTGCTATTCTATTCCCTAGAAGTTTTGCAAATATTTTATTATCGGTATTTAATAATGTGATAGGCCTCCAATTATTCAACTCTTCCCTGCCTCCAACTTAATAGTGCAGTATCACTAGTCCTGTACTCATGCAGTCAGGCAGCAGTCCTTCCACTAGACTGCTGTTTAACATCTGAACAAACTCATTACTTAACTTATATAAGATTAAATGATAAATTTTGTTTGGAAGACCATCTTTCCCAGGTGCTGAACCTCATTTTAAATTCCTTATTACAGTATTGAGTTTGACTTCTGTGATCAGAGCCATTAGAGAAGTAATCAGATGTTCAGGAATTATTCTTAGTGTACAATGTTTTAACCATTTATCGATATTTACTTCTGTAACAGAAGGATCTGCCTTGAATGTGCATGCAATATGGTTTTGTACTTCCCCAAAAAAACCCTGTTGTGTTGTTATTCTGGTTCCATCCTGTAGTACTATGCTTTTTATTTCCTTCTTTTTCTGTTGTCTGGCACAACTGTCAAAAGGGTTAATATGCCTCTGAGTACCCTAAATTCCAAATCTTGGTTCCCTTTCTAATGATTTTGTTCTATCATATTGTGTTTGCAATAATTCTTGTTTGGTGGTACTTAATAGAACTGGATCAACATATATCCCTCTATTACGTTCAACCTGGTATTGTTGTAGTGCACCCATAATAGGTTATATTTATCACTCTTGTATTTACCTAAAAGTCTTCCTATAATCTGGAAGTAATTCTTTATTTCTTACTTACTGTCCTTCTACCAAATTAGCATAGAGTTATATAGGAAAAAAATGATTTCCTTGCTTCCAATATTTTATTAAAACCTTCAGAACCTTATTGTCTTCTAATAATGGTAAGTTAAGTTTCCAGTAACCTGGACCTTTCGTTGATTCTTGAAAATTAGACAAGGTTACCTCTATCATCCCATGATTTGATATAGTAACCAGATTCACAGTTAGGTTCTTTAATTGTAATGATGGGGTAATGAACCAGTAGTCTATTCTAGATGCTGTTACTCCTTGAAAAAAGTATTTGGTGGTTATCTTCTGTTTGTGCCAAATACGTCACATAAGCCTGCTTAATCCAAAAGAATATTTAAGAAATGTGTATCACAATAAACCTTGCTCTTAATATCCCCCTTTCCCAGGTCTCTTTCTAGTTATGTTAGCTCCCCCAAACAATATGTTTTTATTCATATACAGTTATGGCCTTATTAATGTTAACAACTCTGTTCTCTCCACTTTGTTCTGTGGTGCATAAATATTTATTAACCTAAAATCTATGTCCTGAGTATTTACATCAAACAATAAAGCTCAACCTGGGGAAATATCTACTAACTGGGTTACTGAAAAAAATGAATCTAAAAAACAAAGTCCCACCCCACTACATGTAATTCCTCCCCCTCCCCAGTACCAATAACTATGTCCCAAAACCTAGACATTTGAAGCACACTCAAAATTATCCATATCATAAAGTCTGGCATCTTGTCCAGTAGGGGTATTTCATTTTTATTATAAATCATACAGAATAAACAAAAGAAAACAACATATTGATACACACATAAATACATAAAGCATAAAAATGAACATAAAGAAAACAAGGAAAAGGAAGGAAAAAATGATAACTTATGAAGACCCATCAAGTAATCAGGATGCTCCTCATCAAAATAGTTACCATATCCTTGTTAAAATTCCCCTTAATGTTCTATATACAATGATCAAGAGGGGAAAAAAAGAAAATATAAGCAAACAGTTATCCTTAAGTGATGGATGCATCCGAGTCAGTGATCCAAGGGAGATTTCTTCAGGAGTGAAGTTCCCCAGTTTGTACTATTTCTTTCAGTTCTTTACGATAAATTAATTTCAACTGCCAGGTAATTTTTTTCTGTAGACTCTATAAGAGTTATGTTCTTCTGTTGTAATGCAAACCAGCAACGTGAGTTCCAAATATACCACTTCACAACTGCGAAGATTACTTGTAATGTAGAGGTGTCCCATGCACCCCAAGCTTTATCAAAATGACCACACAATATTGTTTCCAAATGCACATTCTGAAATATAGGCATATTCCATGTTTGTCCTAATAAAATCCAAAATGGTGAAATGTATGAACAGGAAAAAAAAAGATGAGATATGGTTTCTAACTGCTGTGAACAGTGGGGTCTACAGCACAGTCTTTCTGGTACCTGCTTATGCCTCTGGTTGACATTTACATTAAGTCTGTTATGGCAACACATCCAGTGTACGCCTCATATTTTGTCTGGTATTCTTGAGTTATTTAAATAATCTAATAATGTTGGAAGCAAAGCTTCAGGTCAACTAGGAAAGATAACCTGTTCACAAAACTTTCCCTGCATAATTTGCTTACAGAGAAACGTCCTGTGTAGAGTCAGGACCATATTAATAGTAATTTGTCAACTTTTAATTTTAATAAAATTATCTCGCAGATATGGTGGACTTATGTTTGTGTATTTTATTTGCTTCAAAGAAGCAGTGGACCATTGAGTGAACCATGTATTGCAAGAAATATCATATAAAGGTTTCCAGGGCAAAGTTATTCATGTTAGTAACGGTCTCAAATTTGCTATGATATATATGCAGCAAAACATGACACTAGGATTCACCATCCCTATACCTCCTTTATTCCTAGGAAGATATAATATGTTTCTTTTTAGTGGGTTTAATCTACTTCCCCATACAGTTTGAAAAAAAATACTGTATAAAGTAGCTTTCATTGTTTTTGGAGGGGGAAATAAAATGCTCATATGTAACAAAATAGGTAGCAAGAAGGTTTCCACCAGGTGCACCCTCTTTTTCTTATTCATCTGCCACTTATTCCAGTTCTGGACCATGCCCTGTGCCTGGTGAATCTTAGGTTCCCAATTAAGAATATCCAGCTGCCCAGACCCAAAAACAATCCCTAATATTTTAGGGGGTTCCTGGGTGAAAGTAATAACAGCTAAGGATAGTACTAAAGAATCAGGCTTACCTATTTGTCTCCCTACACTTTTCACTAGGTTTAAAGTAGTTCCTGATAATGCTCTGAACTTATAAACTATATATATCACCTGTTCCACAGAGGCCTTAGTTTTTGTCAAAACGGTAATGTCATCTGCATATGCTAGTGCTATGAGTGGCAAAGTATGTGTATCTATTTGTATATGTGTAAGTAGTTGGGTAGAGTTATGCACTCTAAGAAAAGGGTCAATGCTAAAAACATATAGCAGGGGGCTAAGTGGTCAGCCCTGTCTTACTCCTCTCCTTATATGAATCATTGCTCCATCCATCCATTTATATTGGGTATGACTGTTGCTGTATTATATAAAGCTTTGAACCATTGTATAAAGGATGCTGGTATCCCATAATAAGCAAGCATTTCCCATAAGTATTAGTGCTCTGCTGTATCAAACGCTTGCTTTTGGTCTAGAGAAAGAAGAAAGCCTTCTATTCCTGTACTATTGTCCCTCTCTATTAATTCCCTTAATAATAGGAGATGGTCACTCATTTTCTGTTCTGGAATAGAACAGAATTGTGTAGGTGAAATGAGGTAAATAGCAGTTTGTAACAACCTGGTGTGTAATATTTTTGATAAAATTTTAAAATCAGTATTGAGGAGACTGTTAGGTCTCCAATTTGACATTTCAGCTCTATTCCCTTTCTTAAATAAAAAAAAAACATTCCTTTTGCCATTTCTAATGGAATAACATCCTGCCTTAGCATACTGTATATGTAATAGCTGTTTTGAAATAGAGGCTCCTAACATTTTGTATAATTCAGAAGTCAAGCCATCTGTCCCCAGTGCTTTATTATTATGTAGTGTTTGAATTGCAGTCTCTATTTCTACAGCTGTACTATCTCTGGTGAGTTCCTCCAACACAAATGAGGGGCATACCAGTATATGAGCTATATTTAAAAAATCTTGCACTCTACCTATTAGAGGATGCATCTGAGTAAAACGTTTCATTGCATGCTGAGTAACCAGTCTTAATAAATCATTTTTGTTTGAAAAAAGTGTACCGTCTGAATACATAAGATGGTCTATCTGTTTCTGCTTTATTTTATCCTTCACATGTATGTAGGGACATATGCGTTCTGCTTTCCCCTGTACGACTAAAATTCTGCTGGCATTGCAGGCTTTCTTGCTGTTTTAAATGAAACCCCTGCATTTCTTGCTTTAAAAGCTTAATTTAGGCTGAAAAATCATGTTCTGTACTTCTAGCTAAGGTTTGCAATTTTTGAAGTTGCTGTCTCTGCTGCAGGTATTGTATATATACTGTGTCTCTATTTTTTTTCTTTCAGATTTTAAAAACTATCTAAGTGTGCTCTTCACATCTTCCCACCAGTGGGCAGGGTTGTCATGCATTTCTAGGGTAGATTTCTTCAAAGAACTGAAATAATTAATATTTTGAGACATGCCCATGTTTAATAACAGGGAAGAGTTAAATTTCCAGATGCCAGGACCTTGAAACATGCTCTGGTGGGGGCCCAATTTGCAAATCAAGTATTTTATGATCTGAAAATTCTACTTCTATTATCTGGAAAGATGAAATAGCTAGATTAGCTGAGATAAAAAATAAATCTATTCTAGTGGCTAATTACCCTTTTTGAAAGGTTGGATGTGTTCTATTATGCAAGGACATGTATGCATCTCGAAGATTGGAAGTAGCAATAATGTTTTTCAAAGTTGACATATAACAAAATATTTTGTTCGTTTTTGTATTTTCACCCCTATCGTGCTTATCTAGCCCACAAATAAAATCTCATCCTAGTACAACTGCTTAGGAAGACACCAGATATTGCTGTATGGCTTTAAACAGTACAATCCTGTCTTCTTTAGTTTGCAGAGCATAGACATAATGAACCTATAATACTGCCCTGAAATTTTTGTTTCAAGAATTAGCACCCTGCCTGGGACTAAGTCTATTAGTTTTATCAATTGCACTTGAATACTGGATTTAGAAAGAAACCCTACTCCCAAACAGGTATCTGTGCCAATAGACCAGTAAGAGGGATCAATATGCCACATTTTAACATTTTTTCCAATTTCAGCTGTGGTGTGGAGTCTTGTGTCCTGTATGAATAAAATGTCAAAATGGCTTGATAGTAAATAGAACAGGACTTTGCTTCTTTTCCTGCTACTTTTCATACTATTTACGTTAATAGAACCAATAGTCAAAGAAACAGGTGACAGCTGAGAAATTAAGTAGTGTGTTTAGGGAAATCTAAGAATAACAGGGATTAAAAACCTACAAGGAGGTTTCTTTTTGGTTCTTTTCGACTTCCTTTGTTTCCCTTTTAGTTTCTTCTGCTGCACCTCAGGCTCAGATAGAGGGTCAACTTGTGAAGACCAAAGGGAGGAGTCTTCTGAATCTGCATCTGAAATTTCAGAGGTAGCTTGGAAAGCCTCATACCTATTGTGCAGTGGTAGTTCAGATGTTCTAGAAACCTTAGGGGAAGGTTGTTCTGAGGACAAAATCCTTCTGGTAGATCTTTTTGTAACTTGTGGAGGAGGCATTACTACTGAGTCTGTTGAAGTGGTTGCTACCTCTTCTACGGGAAGAACGTTATTATCTTCATCATTCTGGCCTGGTGTAAGGGGGATCACCTCAATTCCCCAGTGTGGAGGGGGGAAATCTGGGAGGGTCTGGAAGAGGGATCTGAACCCTAGGGTTCAGGCCTTGACATGCGGTGGGGTAGATTCCCTCTGAGCAATAACAATCAGTAATTGCTGCTCTTCACCATCAGCGGAATTAGCTTTATTATGGGCTGCACACATAGAGCTCTGATAAATGTGGACTAAGGAATCACAGAGATTACATTTTGGTTCATTAAGGCAATTTTCACTAGTGTGGCCTAGCTCCTGGCATAGTATGCATTTAACCTGGTCACATATACTACTGAGATGAGAGGCAGAACCACATTTGTAGCAGGCTTTGGGCTGGCCTGCATAAAAGAGCACTCCCCTATCTCTGCCTAAAAAAAATAGTTAGGGAGATGACTTAGACCAGCATCTGTAGTATGCAACATGACTTTCACCCTCCATCCCCCTGTCCAAATGTGCTCAGAATCAAAAATGGCTTCCAGAGCTTCTAACATGGAACATCTCTGCTTAAGCCAGTATGTTAGGTCTGTGACACTTAACCCCTCATTCCGAATAAAACCGTAATGATTTTGTAAGCGGGGTTTGTCAAGGGTATGGCATCAAATGGGGTCCATAATGGAGTTTGCTTCAACGCTTGATATTTTGACCAAAACCTCTGTAAAGCTGTATTCAGTTTAAAACTAATATCAAATGTGGTCTCTCCTGAAACATGGATAAGTGCATGAATTTCATTTGCAATATAATTCATCGACACTTTTAACAAAGATCTAGCAACAAACACTCAGTCTGGTAATGAGTCCATTCCACCTTTATACAATAGTCTCATGGCATTATACCATTTTGCTTGAAAAATGGTTGATGAAATAAAGAAGCAAATGGTTGGGATGAAGTTCTATTAATCTGTTGAAGTGGCGCTTCTGGGGGCCCCTCTGATGCCACTATTGCTGTAGACAAATTAGTAGTATCAGGTACAGAAGAAACATTAGCAGGTACTGTACTTGTAACACAGGATTATTAGTTAACTGCAGTTCCTCTGGTAGTGTTAGAGGAGAGTTCGGTAAAATTTCTACGATGTCCCCATTCACAGTCTGCGCAGTAGAGTATTCTAAATTTACCTGTATTTTTGGTCATCAGGGGATTGTGATTGGTGTCAGTCCAGATGCCCATTGTCCCACTTCATAATGAACCCAGCCCACTCCTTCCAGAGCTTTGTTGACAGTCCAGGAGTCTGTTATGTCCATGGTAGCTGAGGGGTATCTTAAGCCAGACCCACAGTCTGTACTTGCCATTCCCATCACACCGTCAGTCTCATGACTCATCACTTCAGTATTTGCACTATTTTTACTGGCCTTACTGACAGCTTTAGGCATTGTTGAGGGAATAGCTGTATTAGATGTGCCGCTTGCCTCCCGAGATGGTTCTTTTGCAGAAAATACTGTTGCCAACTGACATGCAGGATTTTGTCTTGCATCATGCTCCAGTTGCCACACCAACAACAAAGCTTGTTTTAGGGCAAACTGTTTCAGGGTAAAACCTTTTTCTTTTTCTTGTATCAGTTTTTCAATTTGTAATGCTGACATCGCAGCAGTCTGTGCAACATCTATAACATCTGCTGAGGTTTCTGCTATACTTTTAGAAACAGGTGTAAAAGGTACTGCATTAACATTCAGGCTTTGCTCCTGTCTTTCCACATCTTGTTTTTCTGTATCCTTTAATTCTTACTTCTCTCTTGTCACATCAGCACTTCCTCCTCCTCCTCTTCCTCTGTCCAGCTCCCAATTGGGCTCCTCCATTCTGCTTCCAGGAAGTCAAACCCCCTGCTGGCAGAGTAGGGGAATTTCCCCGGTGCCCTGGCTTACATTCCCATTCCCATAAAACTAACTCAGGCAATTACCCAAGGCTGTGTGTGGGTGATGATGTATGAACTTGCTGTGAGTACACATTTGCAGTCACTGCACTACAAATCTCTTGTTACTTGTAAAGTGCTTTGAGAAACAATGTGTATCAAAAGCGATTTATACAGTAAATGTTAATTCTTTACACATGCTGGTTGCAACATAAATAAAATTACCCCCCCCCGCCTTTTTTTAGGACACTGGCAGCAACATTAACAAAATTATATACTCAGACCCAACGATCCAGAGCACCACTCCTTCGTGCATGCTGGCTATAGCATGGGCAAAATTTCAAATTTGACACTCCAGACACCAATTACTTGTTTCAAAGCATTTTCCCCCTTTTGAAGCATCCTGCTATAAAGGCAGCATGCTGAAATGATGGAGATGCTTGTCAACAGCTGAACACTTAGTATCCTTTTCCCAGCATGCTGGCATTTTGGCTTAGTGTTGTGCCAGACAGCAAGTGAACATTCCACGACCACTCAATTTCTGGTACACTGATAACTGAGCAAAGCAGCATGCTGGCATTCTGGAATTGGCTCAAACCCCTACAGCATCTTCAGCATTCTGAGTGTGAAGCATAAGACGTCCAGCTCATAGACGCACTTGCACTAATGTCATGAAGCAGAATATTGCTGGCATGCAAATGCAGAACAGGGAAATTGAACACCTCCTCCCCTTTTCATGCACGCCAACAGAGATCCAGAGACCTCAACAGCAACAACAATCCACAGCACATACCCCACCCTCATGCACACTGGCTGGAAATGACACAAAAGTAAAATTCTGAATATTCTAATCAATACTGTCTGAGCGATCCAGAGACCACCCTCCCAGCAAATATGTTCCAAGTTACAAGTACACCCCCATGTACACTGATTGTAAATGTCAAAAAAATCAAATTCTGCTGTTCTTTTAATCAGTTCTGTCTGAGCAAGCCACAGGCACCCACCCACAAAAAGTGATCAAAGACACATGCACGTGTGTGCACGCACACACACACACACACACACACACACACACACACACACACACACACTAGAAATGACAAACATAATATTAAGCAGTACTGTCTGAGCTATCCAGAAACCCTCCCAGCAAAAGTGATCTAGGGCACACATACCCCAACAGTGCACAGTGACTGGAAATAACATTCTGGGTTTTGTAATTAGTACTGTCCAAGCAACCCAGAGTCCCCTAGCAAAAATGAATGGGGTCATAATGTCGCAATACATTATGCCTCACGGCAAAATTTTTCTGCCAATACAGCGTGAGTTCTACCATGAGACATAAGTCTTTTTTCTGTGGGGGACTCTGCCCCCACACCACCCGTTATGGGGTGCTGCACCCCCAAACCCCCCACTAAAGATTCTCAATCTGGGGGGGGGGTTCAACTCAGGAAGCGCACAAGTAAATAAAAAGTAAAATATTCTGCGAACAGTAATCAAAACTGATCCCAGATGCAGCACCTGACTTCCTGCTGTTGTGGCTCATTCCAGTGAGCCATGGCAGCTGCTCGGCAGAACCCACTGTCAGCAGAGGTAATATCCTCTGCCTGGGAAAGCACTACTGGTGCAATACTGTGTACAGCAGTAGATGTGGTATTGCACCATTAGTGGTTACAGACTATGCTGTACCTGCTTAGCCGTAATGTCATACACTATTAAGCATGAAACATTATGTCCCGGTAAGTAGCAAAAATTATATAGGGCACATGTACCACCCTCCACACACATTAGCTGTAAATCAAACAAGCCAAATTGTTTTTTTAATCAATACTGTCCAAGTAATCCAGAGTTCCCCCTGAGCAAAAGTGAGCCAGGAAGCATTGGGTGCATCTTGGGAGTTGTAGTTGAGATTATTCTAAAGAGACAGAGCAAATAGGTGCAGTAGGGGACTTATTAAACTTGGCTTGTGTAGAGAAGGGGGATCCAGTAAGCTGAACTTGTGTTCAGGAAATAACCCATTAGGCAGGCATTATAAACATGAGGGAGACCCAGAGGACTGGGCTTGGGTGCAGAAGGGGACCCAGTGGGCTAATCTTATGTACAAGAGGGAACCCATAGGGCTGGGCTTGTGCACAGGATTGAACCCAGTTGACTGGGCTTGGGTTTAAGGAGAGGACCCAGTGGGTTGGGCATAGGTACAGAAAGGTAACCCAGTCATCTAGGCTTGGGTGTAGGAAGGGATCCAGTGGACTGTGATTATGTGCAGGAGGGGGACCAGTGACCTGGGCTTGTGTGCATTGGTATTCTGACATGGTTCTTTGTTGAGAGTATGACAATAATACACTGATGAGTCCAAAAGAGGATGCATTACATGTCTGCAATTTGGCATTCTCAATCCATACAAGATCATATATACAAGCCTGTTTAAAAGATTATGTCTGTTCTTGAAAAGCCTTGTCAGCCTGACCTGCACACTCTGGAAATGAGGCTTGAGAGTATACATATTGCTTATGGTTTTGAGAGATGCGTCCAAAGCAAACTATTTGGATGTTTGTTCTCTTTAGCATGCTACAGTAGATCACATATACTGCTTTCCCTGCAAACTACTTCTCTTGTATGCTGGAGAGATAGAAACAGAAAACAAATCTAAGTTAAAATCTCAAGTAATTAATAACTGAAACATTTTCTAAGTCAGATAAACAACTAACTCATAAGGTGGATTTTGAACTATTCAGTCAGACCTTAACTACAGTACTCTTCAAAATCTGATTTCTTAACTACTGCAGAAGTCAAAAAAGACTTCTGTACTAATGGCTAGATAGCAATGATTACACATTAGCTTGAGTGAAACCTCTCAACCAATGGTTAACCTTAATGCTTAATATTTTAGTTAGTTATTCCCTGTTGAAAAGGGAAACACTGTAACTTATATATTTTTTTTGTATGGGTAGACATATAGACGCCTACTTTCAGGTATGACTTGCTTTTGTTTGTTTTGTTGAATTTTGTTGACCCGGAAAGCCCACTGTGAATACAAGTCCCTTTTTCAGGGGTAACCTGGGGGGGAAGGGAGATACAGATGGTAAGCAACTAAAATTGAAACAGATTAAGCTGTTGGTGGTATTTTTAGTGAATGAGGGAAATTTGGCCAGGACACCAGTGAATTTCCCCTACTCAGTCAGCAGGGGGAGACTCTATCTTCCTGACAATCATCCAAGATGGCTGACCAGCAGGGAGCTGGATGGGAGGTGGTCGTGGAAGAGATGGAAGTTACTGCCTCAGAACAGCAGCTCTATTCAAATACTATGCAAAAGATGGAAGGACTTGTACATGTTGTTGCAGAAACTACTCAGGACAAGCTACAAGAGGAAAAAAAGGTACTTTTAAATCTAGAAGACTTTCCTGAGCTACCAGTAGATACTTTGTCAGACCTCAGTGAAACAAAGGTGCCTATGTCTGAAATAAAGCAATGTACAGTGATGCAAACTTCAGAGGAGGCAGTCTTGCTAAAACAAATGGAATTGGAAGAGAAAGCATTTCTGTTTAAAAAAAATGCAGCTCCATAAACAATTGTGGGAAATGCGAAATGACAAGGAGAAAGTTGCTGTTGCTACCACCCAGCTGACCAGTGGTGACGTAGTAGCATCCAAAGAACCACTGAAAGATTGGGTGGAGGCCATGGAACTTGCTGAGCACTCAGAGGAAACAGCGCTAACAGATCTTTCAGCAGTAGCATAGGAATGGTGAATACAGGCATTACAGAACCTGGCCTAGGACACGCTGAGACTCTTGCAGCAGATGAAGAAACTGGTTGGACAGTAAACAAAGCCTTGGAAAGTGCGGGCTGGGAAAAGAATGAAGTAACAGGTCAATGGTTTTCAGGGTCTTCCCCTATCAAAATGCTGACTGTTCACCGCTCATGTAATGTTGACACTGCTCCTGATTTAGAGATACCTCCTGAGCTGGCACTAACTCAGAACCCAGTTTTAAATGTGGCCACACGCAGTAAGACAGATATATTAGAAAGCAATGCATTGCAATCTGGGGGTCGCCTCACTACAATGACTGCACAATGACAAAGGCCTTTAAACATTATGAATAAAGATGCTCCCAGATCTTTTTCATCGTTATTTAAACTTCCAATTTACCCTGCTAAAAGACACAATGCGGTATGGCTTTCCTACATAGGGGAATGCCAGAACCTCCTGACAGGCTATTTGCAGCCTTGAAGGAGTCTATGATGTTTTTTTCTAATGAATTGTATGCCCTAATGCACATCTCAGGGGAAACAACCTTTGATGTAAGCTTTAATTCTATGCATGGCCTTGAGAGATTCTGTACACAATATGCTACTTTGAAGAAGACTGCTTTATGGGCTCCTTTTGTTGCCATACTGCTTACAAAACCTGCTGAAAAAATCATAACTGTTCTTTTTTGAAATGAAGGCATCAGTGTGAATGATTTGACTTATTGGTTGAAACAAAGATGCACTATTATAGAAGAACCAGACGCAATTATGGATTCTGAAAACATTTGGACTGGGGGGTGGAAAGTTAAAGTGCTGTTGAAAACCACTGACACAGGTGTAACACACTTACCTAACTCTTTTTTTTTAGGAAGGGATAGGGGCATCTTGTTTTATGCGGTGCAACCTAAAATGTGCTATAAATGTGGTTCTGTTGCTCACCTTAGTAGTGTATGTGATACAGCCAGATGCAATGTGTGTGGAGAACTGGGGCATATCAGTTCAGAGTGCTCCAATGAATGTAAGTGTAATCTCTGTGACACTGTAGGTCACACTTTTCAAAACTGCAGGTGGGCAGCTCACAAAATTCCAGATATTGCTGATGGGGAAGAACAGAGACTATTAATTACTCTAACTCAAAAAAACAAACTGGGAGGTCAGAGATGTTTAGGATCTACTGTGAGTGCTCCCATGAGCCCCCAGAGCTACCTCAGCTTGTACCCAAGCTTCAGATAATACACAAAGTACAGAGGTCTTAGTAGGACAACAGATAATGGTGAGGCCTGTGCCCTCTGCTGTATGTGATCAGTAAAGCATAGCAGCAACTTCTGATGCACCCAGATGAACCATCTACCTCTAGTATTACGACTGTGCTTATCCCCCATTGGAAAGCCAGAAGAAAGTGTGCTGCTTCCCAGGCATAAAACAAGGTACTCCACATCCCTAACCCAGGGGAAAGTAGGTCCTGTACCTATCTCAAACATATTTGATATCTTACAGATTGAAAGTCAGGGAGATGACTCTGATGATTCTTCGGTGGCTTCTTCATTACTAGAGGCCACAACAGATACAGAGGTTCAGGAGCATGTAAAAGGCTCTCAAAAAAAGGAAAGCTAAATTGAGAAAACAGAACTCTAGGAGGGGAAAGTATAAATGATTTTAGATAAATGAGTATTCTCTTTTCATGCTACACTCTTAATTTTAAAAGTATTAAGAGGGACAGTAAAAGGAAAATAGCCTTTTCTTTTTTGACTCATTTATCTTTTGGCATCATTTTTTTGCAGGATGTCAGACTACAGTCCCTTAGTGAAACACAGGCTGCTTCGCAGGGATGGTATGCTGGGCCTTCTTTTTGAACCACTGTACAGGAAACTTGTTCTGGAATGGGAATCTTATTTAGACTACCAGAACTACAAGTTTTAAAACTGTATGATTTAGCTCCAGGGAGGGTGCTGATTTTGGATGTCTTAATTGAGGTTGTCATGTTTAGATTAATAAATCTATATGCACCTCAGACTAAAGCAGGATAGTGTGATTTATTTAAATAGATTGAACCATTTTTATTTATGTCACAGCACATCATATTTTCAGGTGATTTTAGCTGTCCATTAGCGGCTAAATCTTCCAAGCAACACTGTGATTCCTACTTTTTGACCCCATTAATACAGAAAGCTCTGTTAAGGGACTCTTTTTTTTTTCTCACACGACACTGGCTACACCCACTTTCCAGAAAGTATCTTTTACTTCTAGGTTAGACTATATTTTCAGATCATAGAACAGTGAGTATAACTATAGGTTCTCCATTAAGAATTCAGAGAGGGCCAGGATTCTAGAACATTGACTCCTCCATACTTTCAGATGTCTGTATTCTAAGAGCACTTCAAAATTTTGTTAAAGTGAAGAAATCGTTTTTTTTTTTGTTTTTGAGGACCCTAGTTTATGGTGGGAAGATACAAAAGCTGACCTTCAGTATCTTTGTAAACGTCTGTGTAAACATGTCTCTAAAAGGAAATATTTTACCTATGTACAGGACAGATTACAATTACAGCAATGGATGTCTACGTCAGCTGACACTGGACAGGATTTGAGTGACCAGATTAATAATTTAAAACAAAGGATGATAAATTTCCATGCACAAAAGGCACAATCTTTACGCCATCAGCAAAAATATTACACTATCAGGAAGGCAGAGGTTGTCTGTCCTTTTGAGAGCTATAATGTATTTATTTATTTAGTTAGTTAGCTTTTGTTGACTGGGTAAGTGTACTAGACAAATTCTGCCTATTTTCAGGCATGACCCGGGGGAAGGGGATACAGATGAATGCCAACTGACTTTAAACCAGATTAAGCTGTTGGCAGTATTTTAGTGAATGGGGGGAAATTTGGCCAGGGCACCAGGGAAATTCCTCTACTCATTTTGAGAAGTGTCATGGGATCTTTAACCTCCACCTGAACTACCACCAGAACAGGCAGATGGAACCTCTGTTTAACATCTCATCTGAAAGACGGCACCTCAGGAGTGCAGCACCCTCCTCATGCTGCACTGCAGTGTCAGTATTGGGATATTAACCCAAGTGCCTAGTGTGGGACTAGAACCCATAGCCTTCTGATCTCCAGACCTCAGAGGTGAGTGTACTACCTGCTGAGCCACTGACACTGAATTTTTTTAGGAAATCAAAGGACATGACTTCACTCATGGGACCAGATGGTACTATCCATACACAAAAAATAGAACTCATGAGTGTAATTAGGGATTATATAACCATGATGTGTACCTCTTTAGACACACAGATGGGGCTCCTTATATCTTATTTGGATACTCTGAGGATACCAGAAATAGACATTCATTTATTAGTGGAAATGGTTCAACCCATACAAGAGAGAGAGAAATATTAGAAGCCTTGAACACATTTAAAGGAGGGAAAGCTCCAGGACCAGATGGGATATCAAATCAACTATTCAAAATTGTAATTCCAGACATATTGGCTGAGTTGACTATAGTGTTTAATTATATTTTAAGAACAAATAACATTCCACTACATATGAATATGGGTATTTTGACATATATCTTTAAAAAAGGAGATAAGACCCTGATAGAAAACTGGAGGCCGCTCAGCCTACTTAACTCAGACTTTAAACTTCTGACAAAACTTTTTTTAAAAAGACTGACTGCTGTAGCTATGATAGTTATTTCACAGGTCCAGACATATGCTATCCCTGGTAGAAACATACAAGAACATTTATTGTTACTTAGAGAAATACTGGAATCAGGGAAAATGTGTAAATTAGATGATTTCCTGGTCTCTTTAGACCAGGAAAAAGCTTTTGACAGGGTGTGTCATCTTTTTTTATGGGAAGTATTGAAAAAATATCACATTGCAGCCCCTTTTATTGAATGGTTGCAGAGTATATACAATACTGCAACAGTTGTACCAGTAATTCAAGGGTGGAAAGGACCTCTCATACAGCTCAAAAGGGGAGTAAGGCAGGGTTGCCCCCTCAGCCTGATTCTCTATGACTTCTTTACAGACCCCTTATTGCAAAAAATCAATGATTCTATTCTGATATTGCCAGTTCAGTTTAACAATATTGATCTTCCATATAAAATTATGTCATATGTGGATGACAATAGTGTGGCAGTAAGGGATGTCAGATCTCTTACTCATATAGTAGAATACTGTGCTACTTTTGGAAACCTATCCAGGGCCTCTTTAATTTACATAAATGTGTGGGTAAAAGCTTAGACTATACATTAAATTGTTATTTATTGAAATAAAACCAGATCCAATGTCTATACTGGAAATTTTATTTGGGCCAGGTGAGCTAGATGTTTTGAACTGGGGACATACATTAGAATTTGGCAAACAGGTGGTTATGTCTTGGAACAGATGGAAAATCAGTAAAAAGAAAAGGATTTATCTTATAAAAACCTTTTTGGTCCCAATTTTCTTGTTCATTAGTTATATTTTCCCTCCACTGAAGGCAAGGGAAACGGAATTATAAAGTATTTTCTTCCAAACCTGTTGAGGTAGTTGTTTGAACCCAATTCAGCAAAATATTTTATATTTACCTTTGAAACAAGGTGGGTTAAATATGGTCAAGCCAATTTTTTTTAATAGATTTTTTCTTTATACTAATATAAAACCTCTGTTGCACCATCCAGAAACAGGATGAGAGTCTCTCCTGTTACAAAAATGTGGACATTGGATGGGTTTATGGGGGTTACAATCTCTCAGAATACTATGTAAATCTGCAGAGATTACAGAATATTTTAGATGCATGTTTTTAAGGATCAAACAATGGCAGATCTCATTTCAGCAGTTAAACAGTGTATCCAGAAAACAACTGTATTTTTATTTAGTATCTACTCTTTGTCAGGAGGAGGTTGCATTTAGAAAGTGTCCAACATCACATATTGATCAGTTAGTGAAGTTGTTAAATAACACTTGCATACCCATCCAGATGTGGGATTTTTACTGGCTCACTTGTCACGAGAAGATAAATGTAAAGGCAAATCATAAACATAAGAAAATTGATGACCGCTTATATAGCAGACCTTTATGTATACCGAAAGAGGAACCTATCCATCATTTATTATTTTCCTGTTCTTTTATATCAGGTTTTTGGGATTTGTTGGTGCTCAACTGGGGATCACAGCTTTGGAGCTCCATAACCTATGAGAACTTAATGTATGGGGTATTTTCCTTGTGTTGGTTAAAATTGCATATTAGTACACTACAGTTGTTTATTGTTATTTTTAAATGGAATATTTGGATAATTTGTTGTGGATTTACATTACAACAAAGGGAAAGCAATCATATGGAACTTTACTGTAAAGTGATACTGGATATAAGAAATTATTATTTGAAAGAAAAACTACAATTGTCTGGACATGTTTTACTAGAACTATGGAAGGGGTTACCATGGATAACTGACAATGATGTCCCTATTACCTAAAGATTATATGGTATTACTAAGGACTGTTTTATAACCAGGAACAATTTTACAGTATTGTTTTGATTTTTTTGTTGTTCTACTGCTTCAGTATATCTTCTAATTTGTCTTTACATTATGGATTAATTGTTTGTGTGAAGTAACACTGTTTATTTTCATATTTTGTTTTCCTTACAAATATTTTTCTCTCGTCTTTTTGTGTGATATTCATAAGATTTGTTTTGTGAGTGTTCCTGATGTTTTTTTGCAATAAAAATTTCCCCTACTCACCTGAGCGGTACCTTTGTCTGTGACCATGGAAGAACCAGAGGAGGTTTAGACTCTGACAGGGATGGCTGGGAGGCACTCAAGTCCATGTGGCCAGCAAAACGTCCCCATTGTAGCTTCTCCTGCAGAAACAGAGAATATCACTGCAAAGGCGCCAGCAGATTCAGTCCCGAGGGGGGATTATTAATGAATCGAGACCGGAGGAAATAGATGAGTTACAAGCAGCACAATTATTGTTGGGGGAAAGCACGAGTCAGCAAAAGGACAAGCTGTTAGCTCAAATTATTAACATTGAAACTGCCTAGCTAAAAGAAAAACATTGAATCGAGGAACAGAAAAAACATAAAAGATTTACACAGAACTCTCCACAGGCGCAGAATGAGGCTAACATTTTCATCTTTGGATCAGGCAAAAATGCTCTGGATGCACCAATGTATTCACAACATCCTTGCACCTCCAGTAACTCTGACACCCTTGCATGGACTCTGAGTGTGGTACTGTTGGATGCCGGCTGGATGCAGGAGCTGACCAGGACTTGGGTTCCCGATCCAGCCACACCAATTCCTGGAGTAATGACTTGTGCAAAAAGAGACAAACTGTTTCATCAACATTTAGAGGGAGAACCAGTGATCCCAACTGATGCAGAGCCAGAGCCTCCAGGGCAACCTCTGAATACAACAGGTACTTCTTCTGCACTCTCGGGGGACCTGGGGCTGGAGATTTTCTTTGAAGCCTTAACTGAGGTGATGCCACCTCCCTGAGCTCTAATAACTGACACTTCTGTGGAGACAAGTAACATTTCTAATAATCCCACAGAAATTGCTGATGCACCAGTTACCTATGCTAGTTTATTAAAAAAGTCACTCGAACAAGCTAAGAGGAGGCATGCAGTTAGACTGTGTTATGTAGGAGGATTAGAAGTCCCTCCTGATAGATTTTATGTTGGGAAGCAACTATTGAAGCAGGACATGGGTTTTACTCCTGCTGAGGTGTACGCCCTAATTCATGCTCCAGGCAAAACTACCTTTGATGTGAGTTTTAGAAATGCATCCTTATTAGATAGATTTTGGACACTTTATACTGCTCAAAAAAATATTCTCTTATGGTCTCCTTTTCAGGCAAACCCCCTCACAAAGTCAACATTTAAAATGGTCACTATTTCATTTCAAAATGAGGGAGTTGACATTGCCGACATAGTGTTTTGGTTAGAGAACATATGTGAGCTCCAAGGCACTCCAGACCCAATTGTTGATGGGGAGGGGTTTTGGACAGGTGGATGGAAAGTAAAAATTAAGTTAAAACAAGATGACTCAGGGATCAGCTACCTTCCTAACTGTTTTTATTTAGGAAAGGATAAGAGAATTTTTTTTTTAACAAGGCCAACCCCAAACCTGCTATAAATGTGGGTCCCATAGACATATCAGCAATTCATGTGAAATTGTTAAATATTTACAGTGTGGTGCGATGGGAAATTCTGGCTCCCACTGCATCTCAACCTCCCTATGCCATCTTTGTGATGAAACTTGTCACTCCTTCTTAACCTGCCCCTGGGCCTCCCACAACACGGACAACACAAATTATGCAGAGCAGGATTTTTACATAAATCGAACCACTAGGCAAAATACATGACAGAGACATACCACTTGGGTCTCAGAACAGGAAGAATCAGGTGGAACAGCCATGGCTGTAGTAGAGGGACCAACTTCTGCCCATACAGTACCCCCCACTCCTCCCTTAGAAAACTGCCCTACCCCTGAGGTCATGATGCCCCCCCCCAATTCCACCAGAGGATCTGGGCTTTCAGGTGGTTCAGTCCAAGGGACACAGGGACTCAGGTACCTCATCTAAACAAGTAGAGAACATACCTCTACAGAATAAATTTTCAGCCTTGGCATGGCGGGGACACTGGACTGGAGGAGGATTCAGATGCCCACTCAGTGCAGTCCTCCCACAAAGTAGGGGTATCAGATGTAGAAGACAATGCCCCTGACCCAGCAGAAACTGCTAATAAAAAAAAAGGTTCATGGGGATGAGATATAGTTTGTGGAAAAAGTAGGCCTCAGATTAATGTGAATGTAATCTAACATTCATTTAGCCTCCCTGAACGCTAATAGTCTAAAATCAGAGGAAAAAAAGAAAATCAGCCTTTTTTTTATTTTAAGCATAATACATATGACATTGTGTTTTTCCAAGACACAAGTTTAGCCACCACTCTTGAAATCCAAAATGCGAGTGTGAACTGGATGAGGAGCACAGCACATTGGTTAGTAGGGGAAGATACCTGCAGTGGACTAGGCATTTGTATAAATAATTCAGCAATGAAAGTTGCACGAGTTTTAGATATCTTCTCTAGGAGGGCTATGCTTCTGGACCTGACAGTACAGAAACAGGACTTTTGTCTCATAAATGTATATGCATTTCAGGAAAAAGCGGGACGAGTACATTTATTTAATTTAATATTACCTTATTTGTTTACAGCAAAGGCTGTCCTCCTTGGAGGTAATTTTAATTGCAGCAGACATAAGACAGACAGTGGTTTGAAAGCAGACAAAACTTATTGTGATACTGGGTTTCTGAATAAAATGCTGAATATAATACAGTTGAAAGATCTCTTTCTAGAATCCCACTCTGAACCCCAGTTTATATATTATAGAGGAACATTGAGAACCAGGATTGATTATTGGTTCATATCCCCATATCTCCCAGTAACCAGGTCTGTGGTCCTCCCAGTTGCCATAGAAACATAGATTTTGACGGCAGATAAGGACCACTTGGCCCACCCAGTCTGCCCATTTCCCTACCTAATGGAGAAGCTGCAGATCCTAGTTAACCAGCAGCCTACTTCTTCCTACCCCCACCCCCTAGAATTGCCTTATGACTGTCCCATGCCTGCTTGAATTCCACCACTGTTTTTGACTCCACAACCTCCTCCGGAAGGCCGTTCCATGCATCCACAACCCTCTCTGTGAAAAAATACTTCCTTAAATTACCTCTGAGCGCCCCCTTCTATCTTCAAATTGTGCCCCCTTGTTCTTGCACACCTCTTTTTTTGAAAGATGCTACCCTCTTGGACTTTGTTGATTCCCTTGAGGTACTTGAAAGTTTCTATCATGTCCCCCTTCTCCCTCCTTTCCTTGAGGCTATACATATTCAGCTCCTTAAGTCTCTCTTCATATGTCTTCTGGTGCAGACCCTGCACCATTTTAGTTGCAATCCTCTGGACAGCCTCCATCCTGTCTATGTCTTTGCGGAGATTGGGTCTCCAGAACTGCCACGATACTCCAGATGGGGTCTCACCAACTGTCTGTACAGAGGGATAATAACTTCCTGTTTTCTACTGGTGATGCATCTCCCTATGCATCCCAGTATCCCCAACCCTCCTTGCAGCCCTCTCACTTTGCTTGCCCACCTTTAGGTCATCTGATATGACTACCCCAGGTCCCTTTCCATTTTTTTGTTGTTAGTATCTCACCCCATTGTGTACTCTTCCCCTGGGTTTTGTTTCCCAGGTGCATTACCTTGCACTTCTTAGCACTGAATCTAAGCTGCCATACATTTGACCATTCCTCTAACCTTGCCAGTCCCTTCTCATCCTTTCCACCCCACCTTGTGCATCAACTCTGTTGCAGATCTTTGTGTCTGCAAAGAGACATACTTTTTCCTTCCAGTCCCTCTGCAATGTAAGCTTATAAAGACAATGAAGAGGACCAGTCCTAATACTGAACCCTACGGTACCCCACTAGTAACCCCCTTTCTTCAGAGTGGACTCCATTTACTATTACTCTGTGTCCTATTCTCCAGCCAATTCTTTACCCAGGCTGTCATCTTGGGACCCACTCCCAGGCTGGCTAACTTGTATATTAATCTTTTGTGTGGGACTGTGTCAAATGCCTTGCTAAAGTCTAGGTAGGCCATGTCCACAGCCCCTCCCTGATCTACTACTTTGGTCACCCAGTCAAAGAAATCTATCAGATTTGTCTGACATGTCCTTCCCGCTGTGAATCCATGCTGCCTTGGGTCCTGAGCCCCTCTGGCCTCTAGATACTCAACAATTCTTTCCTTCAGAAGTGATTCCATCATTTTCCCTACCACTGAGGTTAAACTGACAGGTCTGTAGTTTTCTGCTTCTGCCTTGCCACCACGTTTGTGAAGGGGAATCACATCTGCCCTTCTCCAGTCCTTGGGTACCACCCCATCCTCCCATGATTTGTTAAAGAGGGTAGTCAGTGGTGTCACTAGTTCTACCTTTAGTTCTTTTAGAATTCTGGGATGAATCCCATCGGCCCCATTGCTTTGTCCACCTTCAGTTTTAAGAGTTCTTTCAGAACCCTTTCTTCTGTAAATGGGCTGGTATCAACTTCTGTATCCAGAGTGTTTCTATTGTTTGTTTTAGGTACCTCCCCCACTTCCTTTGTAAATACTGAGCAAAAATATTTGTTTAGTATCTCTGCCTTTTCACAGTCACCCTCTGCCCACCCTCCATCCTCTTTATTAAGCCTCACTAACCCTCCCTTGGTCTTCCTTCGCTCCCTGATGTACCTATAAAAGGTTGTATCCCCCTTCTTAACTGAGTTGGCTATTTTTTCCTCGGTTTGGGCCTTTGCTGTTCTGACTGCCTTCCCAGCTTCCTTTTGCTTTTAACTGATACAGTTCTCTTTCCTGCTCCTTCTGTGATTCCTTGTACTTCCTGAATGCTTTCTTTTCTCTTGAACCTTCACTGCTACTTCCTTTGAGAACCACAGTGGTTTCTTACATCGTTTCATTTTATTTGCTTCACACAAGGCTTGTTACCTCTGTGATGACAGTTTTTATTATTCCCATTGTTCTTCCACCTCCTTCCTGCCAATTTGCTAGTGCATTCCTTAGGCACTCGCCCATTTTAGCAAAGTCAGCCCTCCTAAAGTCCAGTACTTTTGCCTTTGTATGGCTTGACTCTATTGCTGTGTTTACTGTGAACCATACTGTTCGATGGTCGCTAGTTCCCAGATGGCTACTCACTTCTACATCTGTGATCCTCTCTTCATCTCCATTTGAGAGAACCAGGTCTAAGAGTGCTCCCTTTCGAGTGGGCTCCAATACTAGTTGTCTAAGGCATGTCCCCTGTAGGGCATCTAGAATAACCCCATTCTTTGAAGTGGCTGCTGCAACTGCACTCCAGTTAACATCTGGCATATTCAGATCACCCATCAGCAATATCTCCCCTTTTTCTGCCATTCTAAGTATTCTTTCTATCATTTCCTTGTCCATTTCCTCCCCCTGAGAATGGGGTCTGTATACAACCCCTGTGCGGATTGTGGTGCCATTGCCGGTCTCCAAATTTACCCACAGTGCTTCTTCTCCTCCCTGTTTTCCCTTTTGTTCTGTTGCTTTGATTCCTTCCCTTATGTAAAGAGCTACTCCTCCTCCTCTTTTACTCTCCCTGTCCCTCCTGTAGATAGTGTATCCTGGTATGTTTATGTCCCAGTCATGGTTTTGTGTGTACCATGTTTCTGTGACTGCCATGATATCCAGATGTTCCTCCTCCATCAAGGCCACTAATTCAGGAAGCTTGTTACTCAGACTACGGGCATTGGTACTCATTGCTTTCCATTTTTTTGATAGCTTTACCTTCTTTTGCAGCATCCCCAACTGACCTGTCTACCTCGGTCTTTTTCTCATTTAGTACCCTGTTTTGTAGGGAGAGGTTGGGATTTTCCTGCTGCTTATCAGTGCCTCCCCCCTTGACTAGTTTAAAAGCTTGCCACCTCCGACCATCTACTGTTAGAAATACATATTTCATACTCAACAGAAGTAACCATGAAGAAGGGTTATTGGAGGTTAAATACTACCCTCCTAGATAATGAAGTCAATTGGCAAGGGATTTCAAAATATTGTTAAAGCCCGACAATCATTTTTTTTTTTTTCTTTATGACTCACCAATAGAGTGGTGAGAGCACAGTAAAGATGATTGTATTAGTTTCCTGAAGTCAGCAGGAAGACTCTCAGGCAGCTTTCAGAATTCAAAATATGAAGAACTTCAGACACAATTATACAAGTTATTTTCACTTCAGGTTAACTCAGATCAAGACTATTCTTCTCAAATTAAAATAATTAAAACCAAAATAGCTTCCTATAAGTAGGATAGGGCAGTTCCCCAGAATCCGAACAGAGATTTAATACTAAAGGGAACCAATTCCAGGCTAACCCATATGAAAATTGCACAAATAAGACACACAAAAAAAAAACACATCTCCTCTTTAAAAAAGGAACCATTCAAGGGAATTCAAAGATCATGACTGAGGTTGAGAATTACATCACTTCATTATATGGCACGGCACATAAGGAGTCACACACACCTACCTCGTGGCTGCATCAATGTCTTTCACCAAAACTCTCCCCAAGTGATGGCGCACAGCTTACTGAGCCTATCACAGAGAAAGAATTAGCTGTTGTTATAACACAGCTTCACATGGGAGCTGTACTGGGGCCAGCTGGACTACCCCATGCCTTTTACAAAAAATGTATTCCCTTTTTACTACCCAAACTTACAACTCTTTATAATTTTATGTTGAAACATGACACACTATCTAAAGCCATGTATTTAGGACTATTGGTTCTTATACATAAATCTAGTGATAAAGAATCTCTTACTAACTGGAGACCAATTTACTTAACTCTACTTAACTCTAATTTTAAAGTTTTGACAAAATTATTAAGCAATAGGTTGATGGAAGTCATTGGGCCTATAATACATCATACCCAGACCTGTTCTATTCCAGGAAGGAAAATATCAGATGTATTAATTATGATCAGGGAAATTTTAGAGAAAGATGCAAACAATGAACTTCTGGTCTACATTTTGAATATTGGCCAATCAAAAGCATTCAACAGAGTTTCACATACATATTTGTGGAATTGCTTAACAGAATATGGATTCCCCAATCAAATTATTCAATGGTTCCAGTTATGTTACAAACATGCCATCTTATCCCCCCATATTAATGGCAGAATAGGAAACCCATGCAGTATAAATATAGGAGTATGACAAGGCTGTCCTCTCAGCCCTATCCTTTACCTGTTATCCCTTGAACCCTTGATTCAGTGCATTAATCTTCACCCAGCCATACAAGGATTATCCTTTTCCAGCCAAGATTCAGAAATAAAAAAACTGGTGTATGCTGATGATCTGTGTATCATACTAGCAGATCAGAAGTCTGCAGTTCTAGTCCAAAAAATCTTCTTGGATTTTTCAGTAATATCAGGTTCTCAGATTAACTTGCAAAAATGTCATTGTATCCTGATAGCATAGGCTCCCATAAACAAAACTGAAATAATTAATATTCCTTTGATCGCTACAGGTACAAAAATCCTGGGATTGCATTTTGCTTATCCAGATTCAGCTTATTTTATTTTGGATTATACCATTAGTATAGCCATCAATAGAATTGCCAGATGGAATCAATGGAGAATGAGTAAAACAATGGATTTATATGATTCATACCTTTTTTTGCCTATGTTTCTATTTCTCAGTTATGTTTTCCCCCACCCTAAAAATCTAGAAACCAGACTCCTCAGCTGTTTTTTTCAAAGCATCTGGGGTAGCCACTTAAACCCTATTAAAAGAGGTATTCAGTACCTAGAGATAAAACTAGGGGGCTTAAACATGATTAACCCCATCTCTTTTTAACACAGTATGTTTTTATATGCCAATATTAAAACTCTTCTCTTGGGGAACTTAGCATTATGGTGCCCTTGGGTGGCAGACCATTGTTTCCCTTTGATACAGGCATGGAAACAAACAAATATTTTATCCAAACATACTAAATTAACATCATTCCTGAACTGTATTCGAGATTGTTTTAGAAAAATTTAAATCTGGAAAGTCTCGACATCTATGGTTATGATAAAAGACAGGAAACAGTTTTATGTGGAAATACAAATAAAGAATTATATAACTTTACCACCATATATATCCAGACCCCAGAAGGATATTAAAGATATATCAGATCACTTTCTTGAAAACAGAATACCACCCCAGATGTGGGATACAATGTGACTTTGTGCCCATGGTAAGTTACCAGTGAAGGATAATAGGAAACGCAAAGGGAGATCAGAAAGATTATGTCCAAAACCATTTTGCATAGATCAACCTGAATCTATGGATCATCTATTTTTCAACTGCTCCTTTATTACAGATTTTTGGATCCTTTTGTACAATAGATGGTCGCTTTTACCACAGTGCATTGCAACCCCACAAGTTTTATACCTAGGTAGGTATCCACTATAATAAGAGCACCCTTAGAATTATAACTGCATGTTTAAAGTACTGGATATGGCAAGCAAGATGTAAATTTACCCTACAACAAATAACTTGGTCACCCGAACAACTACTTCAAGCTTGCCAAGAAAACATAATCTCCATTAAGCTGCAAGACCAAAGGGCATACCCATGTTCCTTTCAGGCATACTGGGCAGGTCTAGACTGGCTGTGAGGGTCTAACTCTAGCCATTAGTTACTATCCAAAAAGGTACTATATCATTAGCCCAATAGGTGATTCACCTTAAAGTAATCCTTTAGTAATCGCTCGAGGTTGCCATGGAGGGGATGAAACAGTGTTTCAGTTGTGCATTTTGCTTCTCCTGAAACCGATGTGGGTTTGTGAAAAGTGACATCTTAAGTCAAGAAAGGCATCATGGATGGTCCTTTTATTTTCATGGTATTACCCTGTAAGCTTTACTGGAATACTTTCAACTAAAGTATTTCCATTAAATGTGGTGTAGGATTACCTCACTAAATGTATGGAAGAAACAGTTTTTTTGAATCTTTGTATTCACCTTTTTTAAGATTAGATTATTTGTTGTAATATCCTTGTAATACTTGAACTGAATGAGGAGACATTTTTCAGATTTATTCTCTGATTTACATCTCGGTGAAGAAATGGCAATTGCCTGTAACATTGAGTTTTGATGATATAAATAATATCTAATTTTCTAGGCAGGGGAGCCCCTTGCAGTATTAAGTGTTATAACCTACTAGGATAATGTTTGAGAGTACTACCTTTTTGAGTTTCCATGATTATGTTTGGTCTAAATTTAGTTTTCATTTTTAGCCATTTATTATTATTCTGACAATACACTAGAACAGGTATGCCTGTAATACTTATTTGTTTATTTGTTTTTTATGATTTGTATAAATGTTGTGTGAGTTTTCAATGTTTTGTATTTCTTGGTCGAAATTATAAAACATCTCCCTTATTTTTGGTAGTGGGGGATTAGATTAATATGGCTTATATGTTGGACATTAAGTTGTGATGTAACACTTATTTATGGTTTGTGAGTTTTTGTTTTTCTTTTATTATGATTTTGTGTGAAGTAATACTTTCTGTATATTTTGATTTAGGTTTCAAAAAAAAAATTCCCCAACTCTTTTATTGGGGAAGGGAAGCGTGTTTATAGAAGTATGGATTATTTATGTTTGAAGTTCAAGTATGATGTAATACTTATTTATGTTTAAGATTTATTTCATTATGATTTTGTATGAAGTAATACAATTTTGTATATTGTATTTAAGTTTTGAATAAAAAATTCCCCTACTCTTTTCAATAAGTGCTATGGGATCATTAACATCCACCTGAACTACCACCAATCCAGGAAGATGGGACCTTGGTTTAACATCTCATCTGAAAGACGGCACCTCAGAAGTGCAGCACCCCCTCTAATGCTGCACTACAGTGTCAGTACTGGAATATTATCCCAAGTGCCAGATGTGGGAACTGAACCCACAGCCCTCTGATCTCCTAGCCTCAGAGGCGAGTGAGCTACCTACTGAGCCACTGACACGGCTAGAGTTGGGACCTGGGAGAGTTACATAAACATTTATAAAGGTAACAGCATCAACATCAATTACTATAATAATACCACACTTCAAAAAAGGAGCAAAAAACATTACTGGAAATAAAAAAAATTAAAAAATAAAAACAATGGTATAAGTGACAGTATAACACTGGGCAATGATATAATTGATTGTGAGTGCAAAGGGAGTCTTAAAGGTACAGTCACCTCAGGGAGGTTACATGTATAAGATATGCCTCCCCCCAACTGCGACACCAACACAGTGACCTACCAACCAGTCAACAAAATCGACAGGTTGCTGACAGGTTGCTGTGTTGGTGCACCTGACACAGGGGCACACTGTCTCCTGGTCCTGCACCCCCACCTCAAATTAACTCTGACTGGAGTTGATAATCCTAAAGATGGGTTGGCGGGGGGCAGAGCTCCCTGCATGGGGAGTTTGGGGGGAAAAGCCCCCAATGAAAAAAGTGGACTGGGAAACAAATGGGAATTATGTCAACCACAACCTGCAGTCAACATAATTCCTGTCAATGAGATGCCAATCGACAAAGGTATTGTTGAACTGGCAACATAGAGCCCAAGTACAATACTAACATTGGAGTTTCCTCCAGGGGAAAGAGAGCCACTTTGCAGATGACATGAGACTTTGTGGATGGGTACATATCAAGTTGAATATTTGCAGCAAGAACATATATTTATTTATTTAAACATATTTTACTGGGTAAGAAAACATAGCCTAGGAGGTACGTTTTCAGATGTGACCTGGGGGTGGGAAGGATATTGGAGTAATATACTGTATTTACCTGCAAGGGCCTTGAGTATCATAAGTACAGAGACACAAACTACATACATACTAGAGTACACTTTTCTACATGGAACACTGTAGAACAATACAGTAGCAGTGCATAATGGAGGAGACAACACAGTTGCATACAGTGTACACATTTGGCAGGCACAGTTGCAGTCAGTAAAATAAAGACTCTCTATCTATGGGCCAAGTAGGTCTAGGTAGCAGACGGGAGGTGGACTCTGTAGTCTCACTAGGTAGTGTCAGATCTCTGATGGTTTTTACCAGAGAAGGGATTACTGAAGCAGCTGGGGCATGAGCTCTGGGAGGTGAGATGGGCTTTAATTTGCTTCTTTCATGAGCGGAAGATAGTGGCTTTTGTGGTAGGCAAGTTATTCCACATGGAGGGAAGCCTGTAGGTGACTGAGGCTTGCCCTAGGTTTCTCCTGCATCATCGTATCTGAAAATGGAAGCCATTTTCAAACCTGAGTGAGTATGAGCAATTTGTGGCAGCTGTGTAGAGACCCTGGAGGTAGCTGGGGAATTGTCCTTCCAAGTACCTAGACCCAACTAGATATGTATGCTGAGATTGCCTTTTTGGGGAGAAGCCACCTGAGTTCCTTATGCATTATGCAGTGATGCATTTCTTGTGGACAAGCCAGGACAAACATGCATAAGGCATTGAATAGGACTGCTAGTTTGGATAAGATGGTGGTATTGGCACCTGCATAGACAGTGCAACGGTAGTCCAGCAGGGGGAACATTGAGTGCTTGACCACTAGTTTCTTGATACACAGTTGTAGGCAGCTTTTTACCATGTACAGAGCACCTAGTTTTGCATAACACTGAGCTGTTACTTTGGACATGTGTCTGGAGTAATCAAAATCTTGGTCCTGGTGCATGTCTAAATATTTATAAGAGGACAGAGTTGAGGTGTTCCCCTTTTGTTGTGCATAGGTTGAGTAAGTCAGAGGCTATGCTTAACCAGAAGCTAGACCCAAGCAACATGAATACTGTGTTTTTCTGATTCACTGCTAGGCAGTTTTCCTGAAGCCAGTTTTGGATAGTGGAGAAATCTCTTTGCAGTGGTACTTCAATGGTGGGGACATCTGTGCTGGATTCATAGGCAACTGTATCATCCACATACATATGTATGTCACAGGAAGAGTGGGCATGGGGAAGGTTACTTATGAAGACTGTGAACAACAAGAGTCCACGAACCAAGCTTTGGGGGATCCTGAGAATAACGAGATTTGGATATACTGTATAGACATTGGGGCAGTGGTCCGGAATCTGGTAAATAAAGTTCAGTTTCAAAAAAATGAATGTTATGCACATTAGTAGAAAAAAATCCACTGGAAGAATATTACATCAATTGGATCAATGTAGAACACTTGAAAGAGGCAAGAGATGCCTAACAATAGTTGGGATGGTGCATGAGAAAGAAAAAAAAACTGGATGTTGGGGTGTATCAGAAGGGGTTTCATGAGTTACAGGAGAGAAAAGATATTGTGGCTGCACAGGTCAATGGTTCAACCACACCTGGAGTATTGTGTAGAATTTGGGAGTCCAGATATAAAAAAGAACAGGGAGAGGTTAGAGGCTATCCAGAAAAGGAGTACAAAAATAATCCAGGGGTACCAGAATAACTTCAATGAGGAGAGACTGGATGGCCTCAATATGTACTATCTGGAGGGAATGAGGGGAAAAGGGAAGATGTGATAAAAACACACATATATAAACAAGAATCTTATAGGGTGGTGTCAACATAGTTGTTTAAGTTAAGGAACAGCATAGCCACCAAGGAGCACTATCTCAAAATGGTAGGAGGAATTAAAAAAGGACATCAGAAAGTATTTTTCCACATAGTGGGTGGTGCACAGGTTAAGCAGTCTACCCAGTCAAATGATCAGTGCTTGTAATACTTTATATTTATTTACATATTTTATTTATTGAATTTTGATGACCGGGTAGGCCCACTGGGCCCCGAAGGTCCCTTTTTCAGGGGTGACCCAGGAATAACAGTACATGATATTATAGACAATTGAACATATGCATATACAGGTTATCATGGGTATACAGTATTCGGCTGTTTACACATAGCAGTTGTTATATGGGTTCCATATATCTAGTTGGTAAGTTGTTGTTCATTACATTCTCCATTTGTCATACATATTAGTGAGACAGTACTGTGGATTCATTAGGTGACATAGTTCAAGAGCATTAGGATGGTTCAGAGAGGGTGAGGAAAAAGTTTGTGCTACATTGTTAGGGGGGTTAGAGATTTTAGTTTGGTAAGCAGGCTATTGTGGTCATTGTTGTAGTGTCAGGTGTGGTGGCATTGGCATACGCTTGTTGATAGAAGATGGGTCTTGAGACTTGTGCGGAAGCCCGGCACTGATGGGGTTTCTCGTACCTCCAAAGGGAGGTTGTTCCACAAGGAAGGGGCAGCATGTGAGAAAGATTTCTGGCCTGCCTTAGTCCTAACCTTGGGGACCTCTAGTAATGTTAGGCCCGAGGACCTAAGGCTGTGCTGGCTTCTTTTTACTGTGAGGAGTCCCCCAAGACTCGGGGGAGGTGTGGGGCTAATTATCTTCTTCGCCAAGCAGCGTACAGGGTAACTGAGGCGAGCTTCAAAGGATGGCCAGTTAAGCTTTGCTAATGCCTCACAGTGGTGGCTCCTAGAGTGGAATAAGGTGACAAAGCAGGCCACCTTGTTGTATAGAGTCTGTAATTTACCGTACTCCAGCTTTGTGATACCCTGAATGACCAGGGCAGCATATATTAGTGTTGGAAGTAGGACACTAGCTGCAATAGAAGTCCTAGCATCTGGGGTCAACAGTTCCTTGAGCCGATACAATAATCTGAGTTTTGTATGGATTACTTTAGTGACTGGGTCCACTTTACTTGGTATATCAGAGTTCAAAACTAACTTGAACAGTTTCTAAGGGTTTTATGTGGAACAAGAGTGTGGCAGAGAGGACTCTGGAGGGGCATCAGGGCAGAATCTATGAACTCTAAGTCATTTTTGCCCATATTCATCTATGTGTCTAAGATCACAATACGATATGCTGCATATCAGCTGCACCTTCCTGAATAAATACATCCTAGAAACAATTAATGACTGAAAAATAGTCCCCTCCCCTCACTGAGCAATGAGCTGCTTTCAAAACACCATGTTCTAGAAATTATCTGCTGACTTTTTTAATTTAATTCTAAAACAACTGCTTACTGTAGTTACTTATAAAAATGTAATAAATGGTTGCACTCTTGAAGGCTGTTTACTTGCTGACACCAAAGGACTAAATTGATGACATGAGCTTCACCTCTGCAGCTATTTCTGAACTGGAAGGAGTCCACATGTTGAAAAAAGGCTTTTAATCTGTAATTGATGGTATGTGCAGTACAATACAAGCACTTCTGTAAAAGCAAAAGTAGTTGATTTTAACTACAGGTATGACACATTCAAGGTGAAACAAAACTTAATGTATGCGTATTCTCCACTATGCAGATTCTGTATATGTATTGGAGAAGCTTGCACTATCCTTTCAATCCTCCCTTTTGAACCCCAGAATGCAGAACATGCCTCTAATTCAGTTTACATAGACACATAGATACATAGACAGTGTTGGCAGATAAAAGCCTACAGCCCACCCAGTCTGCACATTTGAGCTTGTAAGTTTACTTCATGTTTTCCTAGAAGTCTGCTGCCCCTTAACCCTGACCTCCAGAATTCCTTTATGTCTATCCCATGCATTTCAGCCCCCACCACTTCCTTTGGCAGGGTGTTTCACTTGTCCACCACCTGTTCTGTGAAGAAATTCATCCTCATGTTTCCCCTGAATCATCTTCCCTCCAACTTCATCCCATGCTCTCTAGTCCTGGAACATCTTTTTCACTTAAAAATAGTGTATTCCTGCACCCTGTTCCTTCCTGTAAGATACTTGTATGTCTCTATCATATCCCCTCTCTCCCTCCTCTCCTCCAGGGAGTACATATTCAATTCCTTCAACCTGTCCTCATAGAACTTGTGATGCAATCCATGTACCATCTTTGTTGCCCTCCTATGAACCTTCTCTACCCTGTCTATGTCCTTACGTAAGCAAGGTCTCCAGAACTATACACCGTACTCCAGGTGGGGCCTCGCTAGTGTCTTGTATAGTGGAATTATGACCTTTCTTTTCCTGTTGGTGATGCCCCTGTCTATGCACCCCAGCATCCTATTTGCTTTACCTGCTGCCTTGTCACACTGTTTCCCTACCTTGAGGTCATCAGAGATGATAATTCCAAGATCCCTTTCCTGCTTGGTGCATGCTATATCCTCACCCCCCAACTGATATCTTGTGCCAGAGTTTTTGTGCCCAATATGCATTATCTTGCACTTTTTTGCATTGAATTTCAACTGCCAAACTCCTGACCATTCTTCAAGTTTCTGCAGGCCCCTTCTCATTCTGTCTACACCCTCTGGTGTGTCTACTCTGTTACAGAGCTTTGTGTCATCAGCAAACAGGAAAATTCTGCCTTCTAGATCCTGGACAATGTCACTGATGAAGATGTTGAATAAGACTGGTCCCAGCACTGATCCCTGTGGTACTCCACTGGTCACTCTTCCCTCTGTGGAGTGACAGCCATTTACCACCACCCTTTGTGTCCTGCCGCCCAGCCAGTTATCTACCCACTGTGCTACTGTCCTGCCCACACCCATATTCCCCAGTTTGTGTAATAGTCTTCTATGTGCCACAGTGTCAAAGGCCTTGCTGAAAACCAGACAGGCCATGTCCACTGCCCTCCCCTGATCCACCTCCCTAGTCACCCTGTCAAAAAATTCAATGAAGTTGGTCTGACATGACCTCCCCCCTGGTGAAACCATGCTGCCTTGGGTCCTGTAGTCCATTGACAACCAGAAGTTCCACCAGTCTCTCCTTCAGTAGTGCTTCCATGATCTTCCCCACTACCGAGGTGAGGCTGACTGGTCTGTAGTTCCCCGCTTCCTCTTTGTTCCCACTTTTGTATAAGGAGACTACATCTGCTGTCCTCCAGTCTTTGCGTACCTCCCCCATTTCCAGTGATCAGCTAAACAGGATTGCCAGAGGCTCAGCCACCACCTCTCTTAGTTCTTTAAGGACCCTGGGGTGCACCCCATCTGGCCCCATTGCTTTACTAACTCTTATTACTTCCAGTTCCTTCAGGACCCTTTCTCGTGTAAAGGGACTTGTGTCCATTTCTGCACCATTCCCACCCCTTGTACTCCCTTCAGACCCATTACCCTCCTCTTCCTCAGTAAAGACTGAACAGAAATACTTGTTCAATATGTCAGCTTTACTGTTGTCATCTTCTACGCGGCCCCCATCCTCCCCCTTCAGTCTCACTATCCCTCCCTTTGCCTTTCTTTTTTCACTTAAATACCTGTAAAAGGTTTTGTCCCCTCTACCCACTGATTTTGCAATGTGCTCTTCTGTCTGAGCTTTGGCTTCCCTTACTGACCTCCCTGTCTCCCTTTACTTCTCCTGGTACTTCTCCCTATCCCCTTCTGCCTGTGTCTTTTTGTATTGTTTGAATGAAATCTTTTTGGCTTTCACTTTCTCTGCTACCTCCTTGGAAAACCATAATGGTCTCCTTTTCCTTTTCCCTTTGCTAACCTGCTTAATGCATAATTCTGTTGTTCTTGTAATCCCCATTTTAAATACTGCCCAATGTTTCTCAACCCCTGATTCCTGCCCCATTCCCCTTAATGCCTCTTTCAAGCATCTCCCCATTTTCCCAAAGTCTGTCCCTGTAATATCCAGGATACATGTTTTTGTGTGGTTTGGTTCTGCACCTTCTGTGAATTCCAACCACAGTGACTGGTGGTCACTGTTCCCCAGGTGCTCCCCCACTGTTACCCCCATCACACTCTCCCTGTTTGTGAGCATAAGGTCCAGTATTGCATTCTGCTGAGTTGATTCTATGACCATTTGCTTGAGGAAGGCACTATGAAGGGAGTCCAGGATAAATCTGCTCCTAGTTGATGCTGCTGCTGGTATGCTCCAGTCCACGTCTGGAATATTGAGGTCTCCAACCAGCACTATCTCACCCTTGTCTGCCATCCATTGGATGGCTTGCATCAGCTTCCTATCTGTTTCTTCCTCCTGGGCTGGTGGTCTATAGACCACACCTATGCGGATGGCTGGCCGCATTTTCCTTTCCAGCTTAACCCACAGTATCTCTCCCCCATTTTGTTCCTCCTAGATCTCTGTGGCCCTTATGTCATTTTTCACAAACAGTGCCACTCGTCCTCCCTTCCTACCTGCCCTGTCTCTTCTGAATATGTTGTAGCCAGGTATGGCCATCTCCCAGTCATGGTTATCATTACTATTTATTATTGAATATCCATGTTTAGCAAACAAAAGGTTGGAAATGTTACATATAAACTGTACACATACGGTATATACAAAAATGTACACATATAAAAAGAATCCCCCTACATATATTAACCAACACAAAAAAAAAACACATTCAGCCATTAAGATAGTGTACCACCCTTGGAATAAAGCTAGAGTCAAACCTATAAGCCTGAATCTGACTCATGCTACAACCTGTGTACAGGTAGCTACAGTAGTTTAAAATATATCCAAAACAACAATATGTAGAACACTTGTGAAAAACTTAGCAGATTTCAGATGTCTCCATCAAGGAAGAATATTTTAAAAACAAGTACTTTTGATATTTATGGTTATCCTAGCTGATTTATGTAGCCTGTTCTACTGAAGCTCAACACTGCCATAATACACATGTACTGTCATAAGCTCAGTGTTAATGACATGTAAATAAACTAAACATGCCTCAAAGAGCAGCACGCTTGTCAAATGACTTAGCTCAATCATAAATTATATTTTTAATTTCTACAGATATATTTTTTTTGTTGTTCTTTGTAAATAATTCAGTGATTTTCCCCATAAGATCATATTCACTACACACTTAGAAATTCTTCAGATTCTTCATCTGCTGATGCTGTGAGATCAAATGACAGCATAATGATACAGAGTCTCAACTAGTGATCCCTCCCCTTTAAGTCTACTGGTATGCATTTTCAAAACCAGAGTAAAAATATGATCATCATACTCCAACCTTTGGCATACTAATCAAAGATATACATCAAATGGCATGTTAAAGAAGCGGTGCAATGAAAAATGTTTTCTTCATAAAAGCTAGTTTTTGCTACAATTAAGAAAAATACTATACTAGCATATCTGCCAAATGTACTTGTCTAGGTATTTCCTATGCTGCACACCATGAGCCTTTTTTTATTTCTTCAATCCTAACCCTTGCTATGTCTACAATGACATATTTATGCAAAAGGTGCCAGCCATTTTTTTTTCTGGAGAAAAGGTAAATTAAAATTTTTATAATCTACTCAGATTTTGGTGGAATTAGAACATTGTACCACAAATAAAACTGGAAGATGGCTGGAGTTGTTTATACTGAAAAAAGGTAGGTCATTTGTTTAACCTAGTTTCATTGTACTGCTGCTTTAAACTGTCATTTTGATTAGTATGCTAAAGATACAGTATGTCATAATCATTCTGAGGGATATCTGGGGTACTGAGCACACTTCAGGGTACAACATTATAAAAATATGGTCTCTTGATAAAAACATTAATAATGGATTCTACATGCAATATGCACTGTAATAAGGCAGTGTTACTTTAGACAGATCAAGTTAGGTGCTCCTTAAATATCATGAACATGCTCCCTTTAGAGGCACTCACAGGCTGACAAAAGGATACATGAGGCTCTTACTTCTCGCCTACATGATTAATGGTTCTACTGTTCTCTCACAAATCTTTTACATTCACTTATTGAATGAGTCACATTCTTTTTACCTGAATCCTGTCTAAAGACTTTAACACTGTAAAATCTATTACCAGTTTTTCATCTTGTATTCTCTTCTGTCTCTTGTTCTAACTTCACCATTATCACTTGATTCAGGGTTTGGATACGAAGTTGCATTTAGAGGTGGAGGACCTTAGGTGTGCATAGAGGATTCCAGTACAGCCACCCCCCCCCATACAAAACAAAACTGTGACACACAAAATGCTAACCCTGTCTGTAGGGAATGGATTCCCCCTTGAAACAGTTTACACAGCCTTCTTATGTATATGAGCAATCTAGATATTAGCAGTCAAACACAAACATGGTGTGGTATCACTAACATGGTGGATTCCAGCAGCTGCAGGGGTCAGACCATGCTGTAGCACCAGAAGCATGGTGCCATGCTATTGTCAGTGTCCTGGTCTCAAGTGTTACCTCAGTAAGCATTCCCCACCCCTGGATAGTTCCCTTTGATCTTAAATGTGGCCTTTTTTTTAATTTGATTTAAGATGTCCCATACCAGTCATTACTGGTGGTCTGGTGACTCTTTTCATTTTCTTTATCCCTGGTGTGCAGTGGATCTCCTCTACCAAGTCCTGCTACAATATTTTACAGGGACTGGCAGCTCTGTGCACTACTTCATCTACCTCCCTTCCAAAACATAAATTCTAGCTTGAAGGCAGTGCTCTCCTAAAGAACTGCTTGTAGTAGTTTTTCAGGGATGAGGTTACTAGTGAGCTTCTGTTACTTGCCCATAGCTCACCGCATATGGCACCCACCACATGTAGTGGCTGCCTCCTCTGCCCTTATCCTTTACTGCCACAATGATGTTTGTAACAGCACAGGGAAATACTTGCAATCTTGCTGTGTATGGTACAAAGGGGTCAAGGAGGAATTCTGCTCAATAATGGTCCTTGCATCTACAGTACATTGCTGAAGCAATTTATGACAGAGCACTGGGATTCATATTTTGTCTCTGCACCTTGATGTTGATGTAGACAATAGATACAATAGGGTAATGCCTTTAAAAGGCAAAGGTAGTAACACATCTTTTTCAGTCTTTTAAGGCTACAGTATTTCTATTTAAGGAGGCATGGTCCAGCACCAATTCAGCCATATATCCAAGCTAGAACCTCTGACATCATAGCTGATTTTTGTTGGCTCTTGTGTGATTCTTAGAATTCGATCTGCCTTTTCTTTTCTTAGAAGAGGTGGATTCAGAGCAGGCTTCTTCATTTTCTGATGACAAAGTTCTCTAAAGGAAGTAATAGAGGATGCATCATAAACCTCACATTGCTCACCATTTTCCAAATCCCTCCAAAGGGATAATACTTGAAAGGCTATTCCTACAGTTCAACAGGCTGGAGCAACCAACCACACCCCCTGCTCAAGCTATACAAGTCAGTTCCTTCCAGCCTCCTTCTGAAGTGCTTTTTCTTTTCCTGCCACCAGAGGCCTCACCTCCTTTTCTGCTGTGTTTATCTCCTGCCTTCCCCTGTGCTTGGATTTCTGCTGATTTGTGTTGAACTTTCTGCTTGGTTTGTGCTTTTCCTGCTTTTCTAGATCAGTATTTTGCTTTCTACCTCTGGCTGCAGTCAATGCTTCTCTCTCAGTTGTTTGTTTCTGCTCAGTCCCGCTCCTGTGTTTGTGTTTCCTTTCATTTTGCTGTTTTGGGGGTCTTTTCTAGTTTCTCTAGTGTCCTGTGTCCCCATTGCTTTGTTTGTACTATTCAAGCTCACATATTCTGTTTTCTTTCATTTCAGATTCCATCAGTCTGCTACAATTGTTAACTGATTATGCCTTTTCCCTAACCAGGCAGCCTCTCCCTTTTGTGTTCTTTATTTTCTGCAGCAGTCTGCACCCTAGTTTTAGTTCTCTAATCCTCTGGTTTTCCCTAGCAGTTCACTTGTTATACTACTTCCTCAGCTTACATAATTTGTGTTGCAACAGCAACTAATTACACATGGTTCCTATCTAGGCAGCCACTTCCTTCTGTGGCCTGTTGTTGTTTTTCAGCAATTTTTACCTACTGCTTCCCTAACAGTTTCACTTGGTGTTTCTACTGAGTCAGCCATCCTGACTCACACTCCTTAAGCTCTAACACGAACCTCCCTTATAAACTGGGTGGTCTGCTTTCACCATTCAATCCAATTTCACATCATTTAGTCTCATTCTCTGTCCGAAGTTGTCATTTGATGTCACAATCAGTGTTTAACTTTAACTACATTTTTTTCTTCCTTGTTATCCATACCATCAGGCTTGCATCAGCCTCCTCCTCCTGTATTCCAATATAATCAGCTGTTCAGCATATCTACATTTCATGTATTACACACCGCTGAAGTGTAGGCAGCAGTACATGTCCTGCTAAACCAATAGTTGGTTGCCATTGGTAGGCTCTAGTGCACTGCAGAAATGTAAGCAGTGGTGTGGTTGCCCTGCTGAACCAGTAAGCAGTTGCCATAAGTAGGGCTGTAGCAGATGTCATAGGTAGGGCTTTAGGGTGCAGCTGAAATGTAGGCAAAGGTGTGGGTGCCCTGCTGAATCACTAGGCAGATGCCATAGGTAGGCTATAGTGTGCCACTGAAATGTAGGTAGCGAGAATGTGCCCCACTGAACTGATAGATGGTTGTCATAGGTAGTCCTAGGGTGCTGCTGAAATGTAGGCAGCAGTGTGGGTGCCCTGCTGAACCAGTAGGTGAATGCCATAGGTAGGGCTGTAGCAGATATCATAGATAGGACTGTAGGGTGCCACTCAGATGTAAGCAGCAGTGCGACTGCCCTGTTGAACCAGTAGGTGGATGCCATAGCTAAGGCTGCAGGGTGCCACTGAAATGTAGGCACCAGTACAGCGTACCCTGCTGAACTGATAGGTAGATGCCATAGACAGGGAAATATTCTCTTCTGCTGAATTCTTACTCAACAAGACCTCATTTACTGCTTAAATCATAGACAATGAGTCATCAATCATTTCTACATGGCAGTAGCCACATCATCACTAAGTTATCCCAGGCCTGGAAGGAAGGTGACCAATGTCTAGGCTTCCCAGAGATTTCACCCAAATAGTTTTTTTTTCCTCTTCTCCATTCCGAAAATCATAAAAGTTAGGTAGTCCATAACATAGTACAGTTCAGTAGGTTTCTATTGTTGAATGGAGTTGGATGGTGGCCCTCCTTCTATGCTGTTCTCTCTCTCCTTCAGAACTCATGCCCCTGCTATCAGTTCCAATATCTGTCAACCTCTGCTTGTCTCAGTTTGTGTCTACTTCCATTCGCACTGGTTGTTGTCTTCAATCCGTCCTCCTCAGGCTCAGTCATCACCACTTGCTGGCAGTCATCACCACTTTCTGGTAAGTAAATTTTTGGGGGGTCTCCTTCTTTAGGTACACTTATCCTAAGGGAATCCTTCCTGAGGCACCCCTAGGATTAGAACCCTCCTCTAGGGTTCATTGCCATCTGGTACCCCTACAGGGTGGTAGTTCCCCCATCAAACAGAGTGTGTGAACGGCAAAGTTTATCATCAGTTGTACAAATATAACTCACAAAATATGCTGTGTAAACCCATTGAATTGCAAGGCTTTGCTTGCAGTTCAATATGCTGGATTAACCAGCCATGTCCCCTGCCCAAGCTATATAAGTCACTTCCTTTCAGCCTCACTTTGAAGTGCTTATTTTTTGCCACACCATCCTCCCCTCCTCCTCCAGTGGCACACCTCTCTCTATGGGGCTCCTTTCTAAGGTACCTTGTGACGAAAGGAATCCTTCCTGAGGCATCTCTGGTGGTAGAACCCTCCTCAAAGGCTCCTTGCCATCCAGTACCCCTATAGGGTGGTAGCTCCCCAATGAACAAAGAGTGCAAACTGCCAATGTTTGTCAATACTTGCACAAGTATAACTCACACACTGAGTTGCATAAGCCCATTGAATTGTTTTGTAGCTTCACAGGGTCTATCTTGAAGAGTTTTGATCTTGGTTTTTAGGACTTATATCAATGTTTTCTCTGCACAAGGAGCATTCCTCTATTAGGTGGCTGTGGTGGGGTATCAAAAACATCTGATGGAATGGACTATCCGTCTGAGCTAATGCCTGGTCAGTAGACATTATTCCATATTCCTTGGCTTCAGTGTGTGGCAGATCTTGCTCAGTACTAGTCATTAGATCAGGGAGAGCAGGACCCTCATTAGGTGTTGGCTGTATAGGTATCACCTCAATAACCACTAATATCTGTGGCTGAGATTCTTCAGTAGATGTGCTAGGAATGGTCAGCTCTGGAATTGCAGACTGTGGGGTCAGAGGTGCAGATGTCATAGCTTCTGTAAACCCCTTCTCAGCATTTGCTAGCTGGCTGTCTTGATCAAGCTGTTCCTGTCCATTATGAGCTTATCTGGGACATGCCCCTTTTCCTTACACAAATTACACTGTAAGATATTATCACAGTTGGTACTAACGTGGCTGAATGCTGATCATAGCACACACCTCAGCAGGTCACAGGCACTGCTAAAGTGCTCAGGGGAGCCACACTGATAGCAAGCATTGGGCTGGCTAGGATAATATATAATACCTTTGTCCCATTCCATAAAAAAGCTGTTAGGTAGATGTTGTATACCAGCATCAGACTGACACAGCTGAACCCTGACTTGCCCTCACCTGTCCAGATCTGCTCTAAGTCAAATATAGATCCCAGTCTTCCTTGAACATCACACTTCTGTTTTAGCCAGGCAAAATATCATGCACTTTACCCCTTCCTTCCTAAATAGGATTGTGATTATTTTTGAAGGTGGGCTTAGTCAGGTGTATAACAGCGAAGTGGAACCATAGTAGAGAATTATTGTTTTCAGTGTACTTTCTCCAAAATCCATCCAGGAGTTTAAGAGTCATGAAACTAACATCAAATATCATTTCACTAAGATCTGAATGAGGGCCTTGATTTCAATGGTGTAAAACTTTAAGGAATCTTTTAGGGCATATTGCGCCATGTAGACACAGTCATGCTAGTTGTCTGGATTTCCCCTCTACTGAAACTGGATTGCATCCCCTCATCTGGCTGTTCTGACCAATCTTTGAAGATGCCTACAAATGTAAACCTGGGGACAGTGTCCTTAGCCCCTATGGTATACTCTGTGGCAATGTCAATTTGTGGAAGTTGCGGCAACCCCTTATCTCTTAATCTGCCACCCCTGGGACTGTCGGTTGTTCTGTTTGTGATTCTATAAGGGGACACTGCCATTCCAAAATCAATAAAGCTCCTGGTGTAGGAGTGAAACATCATTGGGTTTGTCATTTGTGGGGGTTACATCCATTCAGTTAATTATTAGGGCTGTGGGAGGAGCCTACAGCCATTTTGAGATCACTCAGTAGCTCGAAAAATGGCCGATCGTGGAATCTTCCATTGGCCTTTTTTCAAGCATCCTGGTGAAAGTCCAATGGAGCTTGAAACTCTCAGCCACAATTGACCACTATGGAATAACAGCCACACTATTTCAACTGTTACTTCTACATTCCAGGGCATGAACTGCTCATGTGCGAATCACGCGCATGTGCAGTTCTGCTGGCACCATCATGTTGTGAATGGCAAAATGCCATTTACTGCAACTGCACATGTGTGAGTGCTGCACATGTGCAGTTGCATCACCACTACCAGCACTGGCAACAAAGAAAATGTGCCGACATCGGGGTCCCCAATCCCCATGTTGGCACTATGTTGCCCCCCCACTCATGTGGCACACTGGGATCCCACCCCAGTGTGCCCAAATGTATTTTCCTTCCCCTGCTGATATTGGGGTGCCCAATCCCTGTGTCAGCATGATGTACCAACCCACCTCCCACTCACGTGGCACACTGGGAGCCCACACAAGTGTGCTCAAATGTCTGCTTTTTTTTTTGGTTTCCTGTAAATAAAGAAAACAGTCCCCAATGTGTTTTTTTATCTGTAAAAAAGGAAATGGTCCTTCATCATCAGCCCAGTCCCCCTCCATATCCCCAACCTGCCACTGAGCACCCACTCCCCTTACCCACCTTACCCCATACTTACCTCTGGAGGTCGGCACTGTCATCTTCTCTGGACTGGGACATGTTTGCACTCTTCAAAGCCAAACTGCAAACTGAAGACTCAATGGTAAGTGTGCTATAATGCCATTCAGTGGAGTTTTCAACTTATGTTGATAAATAATCAATTTATTTTTAAATTTGGCCGCACATTTTGAACAGGGGGTTCTTGGGATCCCATATTGTGAAAACCTTCACTGTCATTTTGTTACTCAGTCCTGAAAGGTGGTTTTGTGGTCACTGCGTGGAATCACCTTTCAGGACCAATTAATGAAATGACAGTGGCATGGTTCATGAGGTGTGGTCCCAAAAATCCCATGTTGCAAATTAAGTGAAAAAATTCCAAAAAATGACTGTGTTATGAGCATGTGTTGCACAATTTCTATGCATGCTTCTAATCTTGCCAGTTTGTATTATTTTCCTTCCACATTTTCAACATTGCCATTTTTGCACACCTCCTTATTAACAGTTCATCTGCAATATATCACATCCTGCCTGAAAAGTGTTTTCACACCTGTGGCACAGAATGGTGCAGTCACTGTGCGAAATCACCTTTCAGGACAAGTGAACAAAATGACACTGGCACTCTTGATGAGGAGGCATCCCAAAAGGGCCATGTTGAAAATTTGGTGCAAAACCTCTGAAAAATGGCCAAGTTACACCCAGACATTCAATAATTTCTATGCACACGTGTAACTTTTCTCACTTGGCAGCTCGTCACAGCCCTATCGGTTCTGGCCAGAACTTGTATATATTTGGCATCTAGGTATCTTGTATAAATACTTTGGCATATTTTTCCTATACACCTGGTTTTGTTTCTACCTTTTTTGGACTTGTGTTGGGGAGAGTTGTGAGGCTTTTTGATTTTGCAGCCACTGTAGTTCCCCTTTCTGTTAATCTGCAGTCTGAACTGCAGAGATGGTTGTCCTTGGACCCATATTTGGGACATTTCCAAAGGTCTTTATACAAGAGGCAGGCAATGTGGTTATCTTGCTAGCAAGGCCCAGGCTGTCTGGGATTTTTAGTGATTCATGGACTTCAAATATGAATACTTGTTCTGTCTGTGCAGAGTTTGCCAGAGGAGGGATGTCAGCTCCTGTACCTCTGTTAGGAGGCTGTTGTCAAGAATCCTGATTCCAGTTGCTTGGATATTCTTTTTTGTCTGGAGATCTGAGCCACCCACCCCTTGTGACAATGTTTTTCACAGATAAAACAGAGATAGGTTTGTCCTTGTCTGCACCACTCGCTGTCATTTCAAGCTGCTCTGTGGCTGAAGTGGCTGACTGACTTTGATTAAATGAAGACCACAGTTCTCTTGCACTTACATGGCATTTCAGTTTCAGAAGCAATTACTTCACAAGTAGAGGGATTTGCACCAGTGACACTTAAGACATTGTGTTAAGGCTGTTTTGTGGTGCAAGACTCGGGGTTTTAAGGGCACTATTTCTATATTAGTTTTTGCCATACAGAAATAAAAAGTGGAGTGGCTACTGCTCCTTCCGCCCCCTCGGTTTCTGCACCTATGTTTGTGGCCCTGTTAAGTTCAAAGTTGCTGCCACCATCCTGCTTGTCAAACCTGCATAGCTGTTTTTTTCTTTTCTTTAGACTGGTCATGTGATATGATAGAGATCTACAAGTGCCTCACAGGGGTGAACAGGGTGTGGGGAGAGTCTCTTTCAAATGAGGAAAAAGCACATGGACCAAGGGGCAATGTGATGAAGTGGTGGGAGGGTGTGAAAGAGATGTGAGGTAATATTTCTTCACTGAAAGTGTGATAGATTACTGGAATAGACTGCCAGCAGAAGTGGTGGAGGTGAAAATGGTAGGGGGCTTCAAACATGCATGGGATGGACAAAGGGTATATAAGAAAACAGGCAAGGAGGAGGGAGAGTCACTGGAGACCAGTTAGAGTCTGTGGAGACAGATTACACAGGGAACATCAGGGTAGACTGGGTGGGCCAAGTGGTCCTCTTCTGCCAACAATTTCTATGCTTGTCACACTCTGGTAAAATGGAGGAACTCCTTCCTGCAGCTACACCAGCCACTTTCAAATCCTGCAGTCTGGACTTCTTTCTCAGGTATCTGATTTCTTCTTCAGCCATCAGCGTCAGCATGTATGCCTTTTTTGTTTGAGTTGCTTGTCCACTCCAGTCCACTATTGGTTTACTTGTCAACCCTGAGCACAGTGCTTCTGTTTTTAAACTCTCTCCTTCTCCCAGCTCCTCCACCAGTCCTAAGCTAAGTAAAATTATCAGTAAGTTGGTAGTGTCTACACAAGGACAGAACATGTTTGTAGTGTTTCAGCCTCCAACTACCACAGCACCTCAGCAGGCTTGAAATGGATTAGCTTCAAGCATTCTTACAATGTTTGGTAGTCATTATGCACCACTTAAAATGGTGCACAAAAGTCATTCTGAACACACTGTACATGAAAGGATGTGGCTAAATAGAAACTCAGGAACAGGAAGAATGGATTGTAAAGTAGGAATGATGACTACAAAACAAACAAAAAAAAAAGCGGTTATGAGAGTCTCTTACTATAGCCATGCAGCCAGGAAGGACAGAAAGTGTGCTCTAGTAGTCAGAGCACTGAACTGTGAAAATCGAGATCTCACGTGCACATCCCAATACTACTGGATACCTGTGTGAGCAAATCCCTTGTCTTCTCTGTGGTTCAATCTTTCCAGCTGTAAAACTGGGTAGAAGCAGGACTTCACTGAACATAAGATCATCATTTATGGTTAGCAAATAAGTTGTAAACTTAAATGAAGTATAAAAACTAGAAAAGAATGTGTTTATTCTTAGAAGAAACACTTGTATTTTGCAACCATTTCCAAAATAATCTTCACTGATAGTTTTATAATGCGTGGAACTACAATTTAAAAACTGTAACATTTGAACAGTTAATGCAGTTCTCCTGTGTTGCCACTGTATATGCATATACCTATTGATATAATGTGGTAAAATTACAGGACTTTAAAAATGCAGTGAACCACTGTATTTCTTATATCGATATGAAACATTTTGTTTTTTTTTGTATAGGTGTATGGTCACTGTAGTGATATATGAATGATATACTAATTACTTTGATGACTGCAAGCTTTCATTAAAAAAAATGAAAATTAAGACTCTAGCCCTCATAGTTACAAAGTTATCACATTTAAAAAATATATATATATTGAAAGGTCTACCTCTGGAGCTGTTTGGGCTAAAACTTATTTTTTTTTGTTTTAATGAAAGCTTGGAGTCCAGCCACTTATGAATGGCTTTGTTATCATATAGTTATTATGTAAAAACAGTAACTACGTTATTGGTATTAAAAACAGGCAGTTTCCTCTAGCTATATCGATATACATATTTACATCATGACAGAACTTTCATAAAATAAATGGTATCAACTTATTTTTTCAATAATAATAAAGTATATCAATATACTTTTTAAATATTGGCATGGAAAATTGCATGATGGTTTTAAAAAATAAAATGTAACATTTTTTGCACTTTTTCTGAATTTTGATATTAGCCCTCATAATTTAATTGGTATCTATATAAGTGTAATACTAATAAATATTTATATTTTTTTCCTTAAATAATGTGGCTAAAATTTCACTCTCCTCCCCAGTAGTGTCAGTTCATAATCACTTTCACAGGCTTTGGCTGTGAAAACATCAGAAGAAAATAATGTTATGATACCTGATTCTCAATCACAAGGGACTGTCACAAAATTAGTGTGAACTAGATCTGTGCAGAATGTTGAATTCCACAGTGGGAATTGGTTTGGAGTGGCCATTCCACTTTCACAATGCTTTTAGGAATTTCTTCTTGTGTTTTGTGAAATTCCAACAATCCACTCTATGTAAGCCATGGAACAACTGTCCTTGGGTTACATAAACTGTGGAATAATTTTCTGCAGATTGCAGAAATGGAATCTGTGTTTATGTAAAAATGCAGATTACTAATATTAATGCCACCTTCAAGGATGAGGTCACCTCAGTCAACTTCCATCAGCTAGTGGACCTACCCACTTGAACAAATTCTAGAACAGAAACCTGCACATTATTAGACTGGGTATTAACAAACCACTCAGACCATATCTCAGGTCTAAAAGTGCTCCCAGACTCCCTAAGTGACCATTTGCCAGTTATCTTCTTCTGGTTGAACAAGGCTCCTAAACTGCCAGCAAAGGTAATAATATCCCGCATATTAAAAAAGAGCAAGCTAGGGCTCTTTAAGCAATACCTGCAAAAACAAAACTAGGAGCCCATCCTAACTTTTAATGATGTCGACATAGCGCTGGACAAATTCATCAAAATTTTTAATGCTGCCTGTGACATGTTTGCCCCCCCTATCTAAAAGAAAAGTCAGTGGATCTCATAAAAAATTGGTAACCCCTCACCTCCTTGCTCTGATGAGCACCAAAGACCGCCTATGGTATAAGTACAAAAATACTTTTACAGCTAACGACAGCAAAACTACAAGATGGCATGGAATAACTGTATCTATGCTATCTGCCAGGCTAAAGCCAATTGCTTCAGGTCCGAGTTAAACTCCTCCTGGGGTGATGGCCATGGATTCTGGGAAAACATCAACATGGTCACTGGCAAACAGGATACCTCAGCATCCTTAATGCTGAGCTATGAAGGGTCTATTACACAAGACCCCCAAACCATTGCAGACATCTTCAATAAAGCTTTTACAGACTTCAGTGCTGTGCTCCCCCCCAACTTCCATAACCCTGCTAATGAGAACCTACAAAAATCACCAAGAACACAACCAACAAATCATGCCCCCCTCCCAAATTTTACCACAGAGCAATATCTAAAGCTGAGGTATAAAAATACCTCTCCAAAGTACTGGGGAAGTCCAGCCATAGTGCCAAGGACTTAGACCTAAAACTAATCTCCCTTACACTAGACAAACTGCTAACACCGATAACCAGAATTATAAACCTGTCCTTCACTTCAGGTATATTCCCAAAGCTATGGAAAGCCACAGTTGTAACCCCGGTCTACAAAGCAGGTAGTAAGACAAATCATACCAACTACTGCCCAATTTCAATTCTCCCCTGACCTCAAAAGCCCTAGAGCGGATAGTCTACAATCAGCTGGTTGAACACATTGATAAATATCAGCTACAATGCCAACAGCAACATGGCTTCTGAAAACTCCACAGCACTACTACAGCACTCCTAGAGTTCATGGGGTTCATTCATGATTCCTTTGATCATGGGTACTTGGTGGGGGCAACCTTTATTTATCTCACCAAGGCCTTTGACAGAGTCAACCATGACCTCCTCCTGGCCCAATTAGATGCAATGGGACTATCCTCCAAATCACTGTGCTGGTTCAGAAGTTACCTCACAGGACATGTGCAGTGGAAAACAATATCTGACACCCTCTCAGATTCCCAGCGAGTGTCCACCGATGTTCCTACAGGATCCATTTTGGGCCCCCTACTGTTTAGCCTTTTTCTAAATAACCTTCCACTAGCCTGTCAGCACAAAATTCTTCTCTACTCAGATGATGCAGTTATCTACTCCAGCCACACTGACCCTGCCACCCTAGAACAATGACTTCAGCAGGACTTTAACAATGTGGAGGAATAGTTTGGAAAAGCTAAGCTGCTTTTTAACCATAAAAAAACAAGACCATGCTTTTTGCTCCAGCTCATAGCCACCACAAGACAGCCACAATTAATATTCTTAACAAACAAAATGTAACCATAGAAATGGTCCACAATTTCAAATACCTGGGGCTCACCCTAGACAGCTCCCTGCCCTTCTTTTTCCACTTAGACCATGTCGCCATATCAGCTAACTGGAAGCTTGGTCTACTATATAAACACCGTAACTGCCTCATTGAAAAAGCCCTTCAGCTTGCCATCACCAGCTCAGTCTTCTCAACTATTGGTTATGGTCTTGCCATTTACAGTGTGGCACCAGACAGCACCCTCAAGCAGCTCACCATTATAATGACTATAGCATGCAGACTAGCTCTAGGAGCTCTGCACCTAACCCATACCTGTAATCTCTATCTGCAAATGGGATGGCTAAATCTGGGTGAGAGGATCCGTTACGAAGTCTGTCTTCCAGCCAAAAAAGCAGTCCTGGGCCTGATGCCTCCTGGAGCCACTTCCCTCCTACATCAGGCTGAACCTACAAGGACTAACAGGGCATCAAACAATATCTTCTTCGGGGTCCCCTTCTGCTGCACCTCTCAAGGATAGAGATCCTTTGAATACTGAGCCCCACTCTGGCTTAGTTCACCCCCACCTGAACTAGCCTCAATCAAAAAAATCGGCTTTTCAAATCAGAGCTCAGATCTCACCTGTCTAGCCAAGTGAAATGCTCCAGCTTCCCCTGACCTTCTCTCCCTGTAACTGATATTGTTTACCCCAACTTATGCACTTCTCTACTGCCCAACCTGCAACTTAACCACCCATTTCCCATTCCCCCTACTCCCCTCCACTGCTGCCCTGCCCCTTTCTATTCACTGGTTTTATAGTCCACCCTACTGCCAATTCCCTACCTTATGTCTCATCTTCTCATCCTCCACTACACCCTCTTGACAAGGTGACCCCGAGCCTGAGGTTACCGCAATCCCTCACCATAATCTCTCCCTATCCCTCCTTTCTTCCAATCCTGGTCTATAGTACTGCTTCCTGCTCTTTTTCTTCCTCTAAAAGTCTGTGTCAACACCAATTTAGTTCAGTAACTGCAACACTTGTCAATTCAAAGTAATTTTCCCCCCTACTGTTTTCTCTGTGGTATGCACCTGTTATTGTATGTGATTTTGTTTTCTTTCATTCCAGATGTGGAACCTTTGTAAATGAGCTTGCAGCTCAAAGGTTGTAATCCGAGACAACAATAAATAAATAAAAATAATATGCAAAAATCCATCTGTTTTCAAAATTTCTGAATTCCACTAGTGATTCATTCTTCTGAATCAGGCAGAACCTTCTGAAATTCTGAAGAATTCCAATCCCTTAAAATATGAACCAATTGTACTACCCCCTTGACCTATGCTCAGAGGAATTGGGGGAGGTCTTCATTGTGCCAGTACATATAGAAGTGCACTGGTGTACGGAAGGAACCAAGCTGACATTTAAATGTCACTCAGTGCCACTCATATTACCAACTATCACCATCTCAACCAGCACAGCAGTTGTGTGATGCCCCTGACTATCCAGAGAAAATCTGGTTGTAGTATTTTTTGGGCCACAGTGCCAAGTACATACAGTCATGAGTGAAGACTTTTGGCAATGGATCAGATTATTCAGGGACTGTAATCGTCTTACAGGATGTAAGAGTGAGGTTCTGGGTGAGATGAAGTACAGTGAGGAATTGTGAGCCCACTGGACAACCAGATAGACTATCGTAGGACAGGAGCCATCACTTCAGTACAGCACAAATGTGGTCCAGATGTACTGGTTAGGGGTGTGGAAAACAATCATTATTCCACTTGCCAATGGACGCATGACTGTGGTGGTGTTGTGCACTGTTACTGTGTGCAAGCCATGCTTATGTGTAGGAATAATAACTGGTTGATTCAATTTGCATTTTTAATCTGTGCCAGTGGATCTGTGCCCCATAGGGCAGCTAATCTCTTTTTAGCATAGCACTTTTATATACAATGGGGCCCACTTTCCATTTTATTTCATGGCAGATAACACTGTGGCTAAGAATTAAGTGAAAGGCATTTTTAAGTGAGTCTCAGTAGTTTCTTTCCTTGATTCATTACTTCATGGACCACATAAGGAGAGTCAGTGTTTATATGCAAGTAATTGGGGGCCTCAGTGGAACTGATTCAGACCCTTCCTGCTCACCTCCACTACACCACCTCACATTGGTCCTTAAAGGGACACTGTCAAGCTCATTAGGCCTCAAAATGTATCTGGTTTAAAAATAAAAACTCATATTATAACTGGTCATATTCTGTAGAAACTGCTGTTGTAGCTGGTAGCTTAATTTTGTTTCCTTTTTCTCTTAAATGTGAAAAACAGACTGCCCACTATACTGGTGTTTCTACACAGAATGTGTTTGCAGTTCTTGATTAACTTCAATTGCATCTTTCCTGGACTTATGAACACTACCAATGCAGCCTAGCCATTCATGATGCAGTGGGAAGAAAGGAGTCTTTTGCATCATGAGTTGCTGCACTGTCTGAGGGTGTACCAAAACTTCAGGAAGTATGTAATAAGTGTAGATCAAGGATCTGAAACAAAATATGATTTGATAAAACTTCAGCTTTAGCATGCTTTTCAGTTCTACTATGAAAACAAGTAGATACAACAACCAGCAGCATCAATGAACTGCAGAGAAGGTAAGTGATCATAAAATGTGGGACCTCAGCTAGAAATAATATAATGCAGGAAGTTTAGCAGTCTCCCTTTAAAGAGACAGGACTGGGAATTGTTCTCCTCTACCCATGCTCCATCACCCCACTGAGATGGTAGCAGAACATGGACTTGCCAGGCTGGCCCTTCAGTGCAGCAGTTGGATTTCCGCTTGTGACACTGGCGACCCGGGTTAGGAAATGGACTCAGAATGTTGGAGGGCCGGCCGGGGAATGAGAAGGATTGAGCATCCCATGACTGCTCTCCTTCTTTGGGGGGAGGGTGGTGGAGTGATCAGCATTGTGGTGACACCCAGCGGAGGCTGTGTGCATCACAAGCACCGACGCCTAAGCAAGCTCTGGGGTGGGGCAGACGCAGGTCATCATTGCAGATCCCTGCACCTGCCTAAAGGGGAAAAAACTACACTGCTGGCTACCAGGATGATGCCTGCCTTTCTGCTCTAATGAGCTCCCAGGCCGACTCCTGGACCTATCCCGTTGTCTGCAGCACATGAGCTGGTACTGCAACCCCTCCCTGTGGGTTAATCCAGGGGGTATCTGGGAGTTACGGCTCATGTGGGAGTGAGATCAGAGGGGACCATGACCTGGGCTGATGACTCGGCAGTAGGCAGCAAGAAAAAAAGAGAATTTAAAAAAAAAAAAGAACATGGACTTGCTTTGCCACACACTAATTTAGCTTCACCTGTGTACTTATTCAGTAGCCTTGCCCTTCAAATGCATCCTTATCCCATAATATCCCCATATACACCAGGCTAATGCATAATGTGTACATATGCATATCCTTAAGAACTTTCTGGAATTGAGGGACACAATTCCTTAAATCTTTCTGTGCTAGTTGGAGACTGTTCTTGTGGGTGAGGGTCTTTGGCCAGTAACACAGCCAGCCAATCAAGGTTGTTTGCATTTCAGTTAATCTCTGTTTAAAATTCTCACTGATGCATTTTAAGTCTTATTGCTGTGGAAGAGGTAGCAGTTGAAGTTTGAAATTGTGGTGAGGTTCTGGAAAGCTAACGTTGTCATAAGTTTCTGTAAGTTGTTATTGTTTGTAAGTTGTGTTTTAAAATTGGCCTAACTCCTTAAGAACAAAATATTTCTTAAATGTGGAAGAGCCACTGGAGGTTGAGCTTAAAGGCTGGGAGGGAGGAGTTTAGGGAGTTGCAAACTTCCCCTGTGAGCAAACTCTTAAGGCTAATAGTTAGGTGGGGAACAGTTCAGCCACTCAAGTGTTGCAAGTTTAAAAGTCTTGGACTAGTGGGGAACCTGGTGGCTCACCCAAGGAAACCTACTTGGAGGGGGATGGGACCACATGTCCTTATGGCCGGCATCTTTGGGAGGGTGGTGGGGTGCACAGGGTTCTGATACTGGATTGGGCTTGAAAGTTCGGTGGTTGCCCAGTGTGCTACCAGCTGGAACAGCTTAGGGAAGAGGTTGAGGGGATTAGGTGACAGCTGGGGGAAGAGGGGGAGGTATGGTTGGGGAATAGGGCAGGGGCTCTCCCACGGGGTTGCACAAAGCACTAGGGGTGGGGGCATAGGGAAAAGAGTGCAGGAGAGTACTCTGAGATCACATTGGGACCCTGGAAGATGGGGCCCAAAAGGATACTATGAAGGAAGCAGGCAGGTAACTGGGGACCCTCACAGACGGGGGCCAAAGGGAGGACATGTTCAGGAAAGTAGGCATATGGTTGGGACTGGACAGAAGGCAGCAATGGGGGGAGGTGGATTGGACCTTAAGCTCAGTAACTGCTTCAATTCTCTTCTTCTGCTTAAGGATGAGAGGGGTGATGTGGCTATGACAGTGGTGGTTAGAGGTGGAAAGTGAGTAGGGGGAAGGAGGCCGGGGCTGGATAGTGGGAGGAACAGGGGGGGACTTGGAATGTGGGAAAACAGGAGGAGCAGGGGATCAGAGCAGGAGGATGAGTGGGTAGAGGGAGGAAAGCATAAGGAAAAGGACCAGTTGAGAGGAAAGGGCAAGGAGAAGGGCCAGAAGTACAAGGAGGATACAGTAAAGGAAGCTGAGGCTGGGGTCGATCTTAACATTATTTTACTAGCCCAAACACTAGTGAAAATTGACCAGGGCTATTGCAGCTAACTCTCTACTAGCCCACCTTGACTAGTGCAGATTTTCATGGCTGTTAGTGAAGTTAAATATGTCTCTACTTTAGCATTCTGTAGTCTTCATGCTAATCTCTCTCAGTGTTCCAGATGGCCAGGTGTGATTAACAGCTCATTAAGAGCTGCAATTATCTGGAAGTTCAAGAGAGGGATCCCACAAAAGACTCAATGTGAGTCATTATCACTCCACTGTTAAGATTTTCAGCTAATGTTCAGGGTGTGATCAAGGGTAGAGTGCTGTTAAGTCACTAGGTTCCAGTTTTTTGAATGTGTCTATGTCTAACAATTTGTCCAATATTATTAAGACCAGTGCCCCTTATTTCTCTATATTTTGAGTGTTTGTATCCAACATTTCAGTGACAGAATGCAAAGAGGTATACAGGATCGGCCCTGCAGGTGGTGGGTTTTATCCCAGCCTCACCATAACTTCCCTCTCCCCTCTAAATCTCCTAACTCTATTCTTTCCCTGGACACCACTGCAGACCAGACTCTGAAGTGACCATCCATAGCTGCCATCACTGGCAAGTGTAGGGGGTCCATAGCTCTTCTAAATGGACCATACCAGCCATCATCATCCATACAGTTTCACCCATATCCCACTCAGCATGTCCTTTCAGCCTAAAAACAAAGCTTTGGATTATGTATGGTACAAAAATAAACCTTGATAAAATACATAATTTGAAACCTTGAAATAGGCATTTCTGAGGTGCATAGATCATCCTATACAGAAATAGAAATAGTATAGTGTTATGCCAGTGTACTGCTTCTGCTGGGCTGATGAAAGGACAATGTTTAAGAAAAATCTGTTATTGTTGGGGCAGAGCATATTAAAATCAATGCATTTACAAATAAAAATCTCATAGTTTTCTATTTCCCAAGCCCCTTAGGTTTGTCTAGCCCCCACCCCAAATAAATCTTAGATGTGCTCCTGTCTCACTTGAGACTGTACAAAAACTTTCAAAAGTGCAGGTTTCCAGCTGACTATAGGGTGGGGATCAAGAGTATCTTTCTCTGCCTGACTCTGTTTATTGCCCTGTGGTTGGTGGTTACAGTGTGGTGAGGTGCATGATGATGTCAGCGGGTGTAGCCCACTTCAGCGCTTCATACTTTAGTGCTGGGTAATATAGCGCCGTCACTCTAGTGCCACCCGATTGAGCGCTGTCTTAGTACAGCGCCATCTGAATTCAGCGCCAGCAGTTCAGCTCATTCAGAGTCGACATTCAAAACACATTAAACTTTCCCTATGCAGATCTCTGCATACACTATGTAAAGCTCTCATTTATAGTGAACATTCCAATATCTCTGACATACTACACTTAAAGCCCCCTTCCTCTCTCTCGATTAACTGATAGTTTTAGAACAAACTTCTACACTGGACCAACTCCAGTACAACTTTGTTTAGCAGACTGTACAAAAAAACTCTTACACCCCACAAACTCAGCGTGGACAGTCGTCTTTTTGCTCATGGTGCTGAAGCTGGAGCTGGGCTGCACTGATCACTTTTGCTAAGTTTGGTCTCGGGCTGAGAATCCGTTATTTTCATTCAGAATGAATGTATTTTCATCATGGCACATTGGAAAACACTGAAATGATCAGCTCTGAAATGAAACACCTGCCAATTGTGGAAGCGCTGAAACGAATGGCAAATGATTGAAAAGCGCTGCAGCGTATGGCGCTGAAATTAAATGCGCTTAACTGAGCCGCCCCCGATGTCAGCTACTGTGTGCACAGAGCTAAGACTGCTTGATTGAACATTTGCTGTTGTGATATCCTCTATTTTTGGTGTGGGGGGCACAAAGAGGAAAAGAGGAGGCTATGGTACAAAACAATGGGGGGGCTCACCGTGATGGCACTGCAGTCTTTTTTTTCTGCTGGGGAGCTGGAGGCAATGTGGGAGCAGGATAAATGTGCAATAATCAGAGTATTTCTTGGCTTTGTTTGCATTGTTTCCTGCATAAGTGATCAAAATGTTCCATAATAATTAAGGGCTAGTGCAATCATCTGCGGGCTAGTGCAATTTTGAATCAACTTACCCTGCTGGCTAGTGCAAAAAAAAGTTAAGGTTGACCCCTGAGCTGAGGGTTTAGGCCAGGGAGCATGACAAGCCAGGAGGGACTGAACAGAGATGGGAAGGAAGGGAGGATGAGCCAGGCTAGTTTAGCAGACTGGGGGAAGGACCAGTCGTGAGCAGTAATGGTGGGGGTAGAGAGGTAAGAAGGATACTCAGGAGGATGAGAGGCATAGGATCGGAGGGGAAGGGGTGTCCAGGGTAAATAAGAAGGGGATGGCAGGTGGCATCCAGATAGGGGGAGGAGCAAGGAGCCGGCTGGGGGAGAGGCCGGTAGAAAAGATGAAGGACATGGAACGGGGGAAATGGAGGAAAAGTGGTGGCCAGAGTGCTCCTGTTGGATGATTCCATGATCAGGGGGATCAAATGGGATGGGGAGGGAGAAGCCTGCCAGTTAGAACAAAATGTTTCCCTGAACTAATGGTGCAAGGGGCCAAGCATGTGGTATATCAGCTGGCAAAGGATTGTGGAGGCTCCATGGACATAATGGTCCACCTGGGTACCAATGACATTGAGGGAAATAGTGAGCTAGAGATACAGGCAAGGCTCAGGGAGCTTGACAGGGTCTGCCATGATATAGGATGTGCAGTTTCCTTCTCGGAAATCCTGCCAATGCCAAGGGCTAGTGAGGAACACAATAGGAAGATTAGGGTGATAAACCAGTGGCTCAGGGAGTGGTGTGGGGCCAGAGGGTATGGGTTGATGGGGGATTGGGGGGATACCAGGGAGGATAAGGGGCTGTATGCTAGAGATAGGCTCAATTCAGAGGGGGAAGGAAATCCTTAAGTTAAAAATAGAGATGTTCATTTGTGAAAGGTGGGATTTAAACTTGTGAAGGGGGGCGGGATGGGAGAAAAGGCTGTCAAGGGTGGTCCGATAAAGGAAGGACTCTGTCTCCACCCCCCTGTGGAGCCGGAGGGATGCAGGAAAAGGCTGACTGGTAAGGTGCGGACCAGGGGAAGACAGAATCCTCATGGGAACACTAGCAGGGTAAATGAAAGTATAAGGAACGAGTGTAAGGTAGTCCGGCTAAATGGCAGGAGCTTGGGCAAAAAAATGCCTGAGCTCCAGGTGATGCTAACTGAGGGAGAGGTGGATGTGGCAGCAGTCACTGAGACCTGGGCCACCGCAGGGCATGACTGGGACCAGAACCTGGAGGGTTAGACCATGTTCAGGAAGGATGGGGGGGAGAGAAGGGGAGGAGGGGTAGCAATAATAGTCAAAAACTGCATTGCCATTGGAGGAGTGGAGGAGGTGGAGGGAACTGTGGAGGCAATTTGGGTTACCTTGATAACAAGGGTGGGCAAGACAGTAAAAATAGGAGTGGTGTATAGACCCCCTGCACTGGAGGAGGAGGAGCTGGAGGAGATTCTGGTGTCAGATGTTGGGAGACACTGCAGATTGGGAAGGAGAAGAGTGGTGGTGTTGGGGGACTTAAACATACCGGGAACAGACTGGGAGACTATGACATCCTTGGTGGCCAGGGAACAGAGGTTGTTGGATGTCTTTCAGGATGCATTCCTAACTCAGCAGGTGGGGGAACTGACCAGGGAGAAGTGGATACTGGATGTGATCCTGGCACACAGTGACCAGAATGGGGGCCTGGCAGTAAAGGACGCAGTGACGGGGAGTGACCATGCCATGGGCTGGTTCTGCCTGGAACTAGGAGGCGTAGAAGTCTGCACAAAGATGGAGGTAACTGACTTCAGGGGGGCAGGTTTCAAAGAAATGGGAAGGATCCTTAAGGAGCACTTGGATGGGATTGAACCAGACATGGATGCTGGCAGTAGGTGGGAAATCATCGGGGGAGGGTGCAGAATGCTACCAGCACCTGCGCAAGAGTAAGATGAAAATGCGGTATGGCCCGAAAACCCTGCTGGTGGACCAGGGAGGTTCAGAAGGTGGTGAGGGGAAAGAAGGTGGCCTATAGGCAATTCAAGTGCTCAGGGAGTGAAAGGGACTGAGGGGAGTACGAGCTGATGGCTAGAAGGGCCACTAGATTGGTGAGGGTGGCCAAGGCAAGTAAGGAGCAGAACCTGGCCAGGGAAATTAGGATAGGGAACAAGGGGTTCTTTAGATACATTGGGGAGAAATGAAGGTTGAAGGGGCAGATTAGCAGGATTAAAACAGGGGAGAGATGGGCACAAGACTGGGAGGAGCAGGTTGAGGTACTAAATGAGATTTCAGTTTTCACCATGGAAAATGGGGGGGCTGCATCATACATGGGGGGAGATGGTGAAACTGAGGAGGGGGGACCCTTACCGATCAGCGGGTCTGGGGAGGGGGGCATCACTGGCAGGTGGGGTGAAGGCAAAGCAGAGGGATGAGGTATCGGAGGTGGAAATCACAGCAGAGAGAGTAAGGGAAGCCCTCAGGTCCCTTAAGATGGATAAAGTACCAGGGCTGGATAAATTACATCCCAGAGTGCTGAAGGAGCAGGCAGTTGTCCTGGCAAAACCCCTGGCCGAGCTCTTCAGCATCTCTCTGAGGACAGGGTGGGTGCCCCAGGACTGGAAGGTGGTGCATATAGTGCCTATCCACAAGAGGGGATCAAGGGAGGTGGCAGAGAACTACAGGCCCGTCAGCCTGACATTGATGGTGGGCAAGGTGATGGAGGGCATTTGTCAAGGAGAGACTGGGGGAACCTGGAAAAGTTGGGGTGCTTGGATGATAGACAGCATGGATTCGTCCCGGGGAAATCATGTCAGACAAACCTTGTGGAGTTCTATGACTGGGTGATGAGTGCCATGGACCTGGGTAGACCAGTGGACGTCATCTTTCTTGACTTCAGCAAGATGTTTGACTCTGTTCCTCATGGGATCCTGTTGGATAGTCTAGGAGAAATGGGGCTGGGGAACCAGATGATCAGATGGATAGGAAATTGGCTCCAGAACTGGACCCAGAGGGTCATGGTTGGTGGGACAGTCTCATTCCCAAGGAGGGTCATTGGTGGAGTCCCTCAGGGATCAGTCCTTGGGCCCCTCCTGTTCAACACCTACATCTCTGACATAAGGAAGGGTATCAGGAATGAGATGAGTCTCTTTGCAGATGACTCAAAACTGGGGGTGGTGATGGATGGGGAGGAGGGCAGGGTGGCCCTACAGTGGTACCTGGAGGCTCTGTAAAGGTGGTCTAGAAAGTGGAAGCTGAGGTTCAATGCAGGGAAATGCAAGGTATTGCACCTGGGAGCCAGAAACCTGGGCCAAGTGTATACCCTGGGGGGAGAAATGCTACAAGTCTCGATGGCTGAGAGGGACCTGGGGGTGGTGGTGGATGTCAAGATGAACAACTCGGGGACTTGTAGGAGGGCAGCGGCAAAGGCCAACAGGATGCTTGGATGCATCGCTAGGGGGCTCACCTCCGGAAGGAGGGAAGAGATACTCCCACTGTATAACTGCTTGGTGAGGCCGCACCTCGAGTACTGCATGCAGTTTTGGAGGCCACATTTAAAGAGGGACATTGAACTCCTGGAGAGGGTCCAGAGGAGGGCAACCAAAATGATTTGGGGCTTGGGGGATAGGACCTATGGGGAGAGGCTCGAAGAGCTTAATATGTACACATTGGAAGAGAGAAGGGACCGGGGGGACATGATAGAGGTCTTCAGGTACATGAAGGGGTAAATAGGGAGGAGCAGTCAGGGTGCTCTGAAGGAAGGAAGGGGGGCAACTAGAAGGCATGGGTGGAAGCTGGAGGGGGGGAGATTCAGGGGAGAAAGGAGGAGGTGGTATTTCACTGAAAGGATGGTGGAGCCATGGAATGCGCTGCCCAGAGGGCTGGTGGAGGCAGAAACAGTGGAGGGGTTCAAGAGGGGGTGGGACAGGTACAGGGGAAGGGTTCTGGAAGCAAAATACAGTACAGCGATAATATCCGGGACTGGGAAGGGAGAAGCCAGAGAGGGAGAGGGGGGGCAGCAAGGTCAGCTCCTAGGGTGGGGGCTGACCAAACGAGCAGACACGAAAGATCGTTAGGCCTATTCTGCTGGCATTTTAGTATGTTAGCGTGCTTGTTATTATCCATCATTCAGATGAGACATTCAACTGAGATCCTGTCTGCCTGTTCTGGTGGTTGTTCAGGTGGACGATAGAGATTTCACTGTACTTCTTAAAAAAGGCAAGGCTATTTTATTTAGAATGAAAGACACGTGTAAACAGTTTAAACTAATTTTGAAAGATCCCACAAAGCAAAAGCATTATTTGTGATTCATAAAATAAGATGCATGTTTCTTCTACAGACACATTTTTCTCTGGCCCTCCACCTGCATACAAATATATAATGTTTTTATAGGGTTCTGACTTGCTGTTTAGAATACATTGATTTATCCTGCTCCTTGACATGTTGCACAGAAAAGAAAATATTCCTGATTAATTCTTAATAAATTGTAAATTTCTGAGGTGGAATATTCAAAGGGGTTGTGCATGGTGCAACACTGTTGTGCCATGCGCAACCCACTGATGTGCCCCTGTGCGATATTCAAAAGGAGAAATTGCTCCACGCAAATTCTGATGCGCCGGGGTGCACCAGTATTGTATGTGGCGCAAGTGCAGGGGGCGTGCCCATGCATATGCGACACATCCCGATTCAGCCCGGGATGTGCAGGGCATATGCAGGCACACACCCTCCTTGTGCCACATGGGGAGGATGCAAAGATGTGCCCCAAAAAAAACAGGAGCAAGGACTGGCCACCCACAGGCTGGCTGCCATACTGCTGAGCGCAACACAGCAGCTGCCAGCTGTGGGTGGCCACCCGAGCCCTGGAGGCACCATCCAGTGGCATAGTGCCCCCACAAATGCCTGATCACAGGCTTTAAGAATTAGTTAACTCCCTAGTGGTTCAGTGGACCGAACTCCATGCCCAATCGCGGGCTGTAATAAATGTTATACTCCCTTGTGGTCCAGTGGACCGAACTCCGTGCCTAATCGTGGGCTGTAATATAAATGTTACTCTCTCAGGGGTCCAGTGGTACCTGTACTCCCCCTCCCAACCTGCCCTTTCATACCCACCACCCCACTCCCCCTCAGTCAGTGGCAGGTGGCAGCACCTCACCCGCAAACCGCTTGGCCACCTGCCGACTGACAGCATCCATTCACATTTCGGGACTGTGTAGTACAGTACAGTCTGCATATCCATTTGCCCACACTGTGGACCAATGGGCATACAGCTGTGCTGTACACTGTCAGTCAGTGGGAGGCCAGGCAGCTTGCTGGTGAGGTGCTGCCACCCACCGCTGACTGGGGGGAGTGGGGTGGTGGGTATGAGAGGACAGGTTGGGAGGGTGGTACAGGTACCACTGGACCACCAGGGAGTAACATATATATTACAGCCCATGATAGGGCATGGAGTTCAGTCCACTGGACCACCAGGGAGTAACATATTTATTACAGCACATGATCGGGCAATGGGGCACATTGCTGGTGAGGGGCAGGGGCCATCGGTCTACGATGGCAGCAGCCTGGCAGGGTGCCAGGCACAGATCACAGGGGACTGGTACACCTGCATGCAAATGGGGCCATAATGACATGCAGATGGCCCCATTTGCACCTTGCATACATTATGGCCCCATTTGCATGTCGACCGCTGAATATCACGGTTGCTGCACCTAGCGCAACGGCACTTGCTCTAGCGCATTCCCCTGCTCCTCTTTTGTCACTTGCACTGGTGCAGTGCCACTGTGCCATGCACAATGCTGGTGGCCATGGTGCCATATTCAATGGTGTGGGCCATGGTGCAGCACCATTGGATATCGCCCAGGCCACACCCTGGCACATCCCAGTTGCACTGTGCCAGGCTTGTGCCCCTGCCTGGCGCAGTTCTGAATATCCCACCCCTGATGTAAAACCCATGAACATCTTGTCTGCCATATAAAATATTTCAAAATTGAAAAACTTACTTGTAGTGTCCCTGAGTTATACTTTCCCCAAGGGTCTGAAAACAGTCTCAAAATTAATTATTTGTACACTAAGTGAGTTTTGCATATAGTGGCTCTTGCTGCTGTCTGTCAACCTGCTGCCAAAAGTCTATACTATAGTCATACTCAAAAAATAAATGTTCTTGAGTTTCTACTATGTTGGATAAAATAATCCTGGTACAAGCCCTCTCCTCTAACTGTTTAGGGGAATTTCCCTGGTATATTTGATAAATTTCCCAATTTACTGAAATACCACCAAAAGCTAAACCTGATTCAATATACCAGTTTGCTTTTGTATCTCTGCTGCCCAACCCTGGGACAAGGTTGAAACTATGAAGAATTGCCTACATCTCCTTTTCTGGTGAACAGAAACTAAATACATTGAGATTAATCCCTTTTTTTGTTGCATTACTGTACATACAGTAGATCTCTTTTTTCTTGTATTTATAGCTATTTTATCATGGTACATTGACTGTTATTGCTATGTTCTCTAGTATCCAATGTACCCCTTCCCCATGATGCAACTAGAAAACAAAGCTGGTCCAGCTCAGTGTGCCAAGCTAGTTACATTTTCAAAATTCATTAAGAAACTTAAAGGTGGACAGAGACTCTTGTAACTGCACACTTGTAACAATGCACCATAAACTCTGCCTACTGTAACTAGTTAAATAATCACTGAAGTAGTCTGAACAAATGCAGTTCTAGTCTTCAAAAGATTGTTGTCTCTGGCAGTTGGCAAGAAACATGAGAAACTCATATGAAAATAGGTCCTGTGGCCTCAAAACCAGCAGATGCCTGACTGATTAATAACATGGATTAAATGTTCTTAGTCCTTGTGGTCATTGTCACTGCAGCTCTCATTTCCACACTACAGGCAACATCTATCTGATGGAATGAGCATAAAACAAAATTGGACGTTCTCCAAAACCAGATGGGATGAGAATGAATGGAGTTTTTTTGATAACTTGGCATTTTTTAAATACTGAAAAGTCCCATAGAGGTATACTGAAGTTTCCCAGCTGATTATGATGGAGATTAGTGCCCAAGAGGTGGATAAGCAGAAAAGGGGCAAAATTCAGCAGAAGGGCAGACAGCAAGGAGAACCAGGGATAAATGACAACCAAGGAAGGGGCTGGAGTAGAACAGTGAAGCAGTCTAGGGAGGTCAAATCATGGAAAGCCATGTGTGCAAATGCCAGGAGCCTTAGCAACAAGATGGAAGATCTGGAGGCTGTCATGGTACAGTCAGACCTGGACATTGTGGCCATCACTGAAACCTGGTGTAATGATAACCATGACTGGGAGACAGGGGTGTAGCCAGGAATTTCTGAGCTGCACACCAAATAGACTCACACCGCTACCCGCCCCCCCTTAGGGTGAGCTACCACCTCCACTTTCCATGCCTCCTCTCAGATGCTAGTGTCATTTTCTGTGCTGTGTGCCAGCACACCATTCCACCACCAACAGGTGTCATACTAACAGGCTGGCTTTTGGTTACAATACTGCATTGTGACACGCCTCTTTACCAGATTGGCCAAGTTACAATGTTGCATTGTGACAAGCCTCTGTACCACATCAAGGTAGCTAGTTCCACAGAGGTCCACTCACACTAGTGTCTTAATCTTACACTATCCATTCACTATCCACCAACATAGAAGGCCCACATCCAAGCTCGCCACACCAGCCACTCAAAAGCCCCAAGTCACAGAAAGGTTCATTACATTACCAGTTTAGAGGTAAGCAAGATCCAAATACTCACCCAGTCCACACAACATGCATACCAAAATCAACTGGTGAAACATACCCACACTGGAGCAGAATTACACCCACTGCAGATAAGTACTTACCCACACAGTAGACTCCGTCCACATTACAAAGAGGGTTGTGGTAAGCCAGATGGTACTTTGGCTGGTGTTCAGATTCGTTCAGTTACATTAACTGAAACCATCGATCCCAAAAAAAGCCTCCATCCAGGCATAGCATTGTGTGTGTACCTGCTCAGGTTCCAGATTGACGACATGCAAAATCCAAGACAGTTGGCACACCTTACAACCACAGTCATGCTCTTCACCCAAAGTAGCCCAAACCCACCACTGCACGTGGCCACATACCCACAGCAGTGTTACAAGTTGTGCAAGTAACAGCTGAGCCCTCAGCCACACATTCATGCTCTCCTGGCCACTCACACCCAAAGTAGCCAAACTCCACCACTGCATGTGGCCACATACCCACAGCAGTGTTACAAGTTATGCAAGCAACAGCTGAGCCCTCAGCCACATTCATGCTCCTGCCCACTCACACCCAAAGTAGCCTAAACCCACCACTGCATGTGGCCACATACCCACAGCAGTGTTACAAGTTGTGCAAGTAACAGCTGAGCCTCAGCCACACATTCATGCTCTCCTGCCCACTCCACACCCAAAGTAGCCCAAACCCCACCACTGCATGTGGCCACATACCCACAGCAGTGTTACAAGTTGTGCAAGTAACAGCTGAGCCCTCAGCCACACATTCATGCTCTCCTGCCCACTCACACCCAAAGTAGCCCAAACCCACCACTGCACATGGCCACATACCCACAGCAGTGTTACAAGTCGTGCAAGTAACAGCTGAGCCCTCAGCCACACATTCATGCTCTCCTGCCCACTCACACCCAAAGTAGCCCAAACCCACCACTGCACGTGGCCACATACCCACAGCAGTGTTACAAGTTGTGCAAGTAACAGCTGAGCCCTCAGCCACACATTCATGCTCTCCTGCCCACCACACCCAAAGTAGCCCAAACCCACCACTGCATGTGGCCACATACCCACAGCAGTGTTACAAGTTGTGCTAGTAACGGCTGAGCCCTCAGCCACACATTCATGCTCTCCTGGCTACTCACACCCAAAGTAGCCCAAACCCACCACTGCATGTGGCCACATACCCACAGCAGTGTTACAAGTTGTGCAAGTAACAGCTGAGCCCTCAGCCACACATTCATGCTCTCCTGGCCACTCACACCCAAAGTAGCCCAAACCCACCACTGCACATGGCCACATACCCACAGCAGTGTTACAAGTTGTGCAAGTAACAGCTGAGCCCTCAGCCACACATTCATGCTCTCCTGCCCACTCACACCCAAAGTAGCCCAAACTCACCACTGCAAGTGGCCACATACCCACAGCAGTGTTACGTTACATGAATACTACACAATTTGTCAGGTAACTGCAACATTGTGCTCACTATTATGGAGAGTCTGGGTAGGCTAGATGATGCACTGGTTTTGTTACCTTAACCAAAAGCATTTGCACCAAATAGACCAATACCATGCAGTAAGTGTTCAAAGTCATCCTGTCGGCTTATTTGAGAAGCGTCTGTCCTGGCATGGGTCAAAGTCTTTGAGCACCTGTTCCACATCAATTTCCATGTCTCTGTGTATATGTAAGACAGCGAGTCCTGTCAGGCGTTGTTCCCCCATGCTGTTTCTGAGCCAGGTCTTCAGCCGCCTCAAGGCACTGAAGGATCTCTCTGCACTTGCCACGCTGACTGGCATTGTTGCCAAGACTGATAATACTGCATTAACATTTGGGTAGAGATCTGCATTCACATCCTGTAATGTCACGAGAATGGTCTCTGAAGGTCTACACAGGAACATCGACCCACTTTTCTTTCCATCTTTCCAGCTCCACCTTAAGCTCCTCCAGGCTGCCCAGGTCAGTCTTGTAGGCACTGTACACTGCTGCTATTATGTCCTCCTGTAGCAAATGCAGTTTGCGTGGTAGAAGATACTGCCAAGGAACCGTGGTCGGCACTCTATCAGTTTATTCTGCAATCTGAAATGACATGGTCTAGGAAAGGAATGAAAATGTTGACTCTGAAGTAGTCTTGAGGGTTTGCAGCACTGATGTTGCTTCTCTGTGTTTGCCTACCACATATACGAGGTACCTCCTCCTGAATGAATGCAGCCTCTGCTAGAGTCAGGATACTCCGATACAGTTCTGCAAAGTGGCTTTCTGACCTGTCCCGCATTTTCTTCAATACTTGCACAAGGTTGGAGGCCTCTTGTGTTGCTTGTAGGAGGTCAGTGTTGACACGCTGCAGATACAGATGAAGAGGTTTCGTTCGGGACAAAACATAATCAACAGAATGAAGAGTCACAAGGAAGTCTAATCGCTGGATGCAGAGCAGCAATCTGCTCGCTTCATTGTCAAACTCTGCAATTTTCTCAAGCGAACTTGCTACTACCAAAAATTTCACTTTTAACCTTGATAGAGAATCTGCCTGACTCATCCACCTGGTGTTTCCAGCTGCAGGGATAGTGTACGTACTATCTTCTGGCTCATCATCATAGTCGGATGGCAAGTTGTTGAATTCTTTGAGTTCTGCCTGAAAGATGTTACTGCGTTTGTAGGACGACTTTAGTGTAGAGATGATCTTTTTCGTGGTATCAAACATATTGGAAACTTGTCGCAAGGAACATGAATGAACTATAGCTGTGTTGAGGCCATGAGCCTTGCAAACTGTATACACTACTTCAGGGACAACCGCTGAGATGTGTGCTTGCACCCCATTGAATTTTCCACTCATGTTACTCCCCTTGTCGTACCCTTGGCCACGCATTAGTTTTGTGTCGATGCCCCAAGCCTTTAAACGCCAAGTAAGAATAGTTCTACAAAACCATGGCCAGTTGTATCCATACTTTCAGTGAACCTCTACGAAATCTTCACGAGTTCAATTGTGCCTGAAAGGTCCCGATGTACATAGCGAACCGATAAAGAAATCTGCTCCTTGGTTGACACATCTGTTGTTCCATCCGCTATCAAGCTGAACCATTTTGCCTCCTTTATATTGCTTAGTATTTTTCGCTGAATTTGCCAACCCATCAATTGAATTAGTTTGTTCTGAATCTGTGGGGATGTGTATAGTGCATTCCTTGGAGCCGCCTGTAGGTGTTCTTGCAGACTAGAATCTACTTCAGCGGTGTATTGCAACAAGCCATGGAAATTTCCGGTATCATCATACTTACCCCGAAGAGCAATGTTGTGTCTCCCACAATAGAGAATGATCTTGACAATTCTGCGTAGAAAGTGAAGAGTATTCTCAGTCACCTTGTTGTGCTCCAGCAGACAGTGGCTTGCTGTTTTCATCTTCCCAGCACAAACAGAGAGAAACCCATCTGCTCTCATGACAGCATTTCCATGGTCCTTAGACTTGCTATGCCTCTCCAGAGTCTTCTTTGTGTTGGACCAGTCCCTCATTGGTGCCGATACCAGAAGGGTGGTAGTACAGGAACTGTTGAACATGAAGCACGGACTACAGAACACGCCTCATCAATACCTTCAATACGAGTAAATTTGAAATCATGCAACACGTGAGCATTGAAACGCCTGTAACGCTGGCTTGGACCATCCGGACCCATCAGACGCACCAGAAAACTGAAATCCTGGAGGTGGTTGCCACTGATTTTCAAGAATTTCCTTCCTCTGAGCATCCGTGAGATGGGAACGATTCATACAGCCAATGTCCTCAGTATTTTGCAGATGCACATCTGGTTCCTGGAAATGCTTGGAATCTGGACTGCTTCAAAAGTAGTTGCTTCTTCCGCTGTCTCCATTAACTGGAAGTTGACACCAGCTTCCTGCAGATCTTCCATAGTCTCCACTAACTAGAGTCGACATTGGCTTCCCTGAGAACACCCTCTGTGGCCGAGTCTCTCGAATTTCACTAGCAACCTTTTCTTGTACAATCACCCATGCACGGTAATTGGATGGGCAAGTCTCCTAAACACCACTTCCAGGCTGCGTCTCTGTGTTGTGGACCCTGCAAACACAAAGGTCTGCAGTTAGCTAAACTGTTTACCTATCTACCTATCAAAAATTATGTTTACTCTGTATTTTATGGCAGGATTTCTTACCCAGAGCTACCTGAAGGCCGAGTGAGGAAGGACTGCATAAGCCTGGACATTTGTGCTGCTTCTCTATTCTGGCCCATTTAGTTTTCATGCACTGTGCTCCAGAAGGTTGTTTCTTTTGCCTGCCTCCATTCTGGAAACAGAAAACAGTTTAACCCCTGCACTATAAGTGGAAGAGGGGACAGTATGAAAGTAGGATAAAGGAATAAGGGAATGGAGCGGCATGAGGCAAGTGAAATATGGACAGATACCTTACCTTAATGCAGCAGCTGGTACAGTCCAGAAATCTTAGTAAGTCTCAATATCTAGCAGTTGCCTGGAAACCACTGATGCTTCTGCCTCTGCCCGCAAATCAAATGCTGTGACTGTTGATCTCAGTAACTTGCAGGGTTAATGCTGCTGCCGCCTGTCCGAGTAACCACGCTGCTTACCTGTGACAGCTGCCACCCTCAATTGAAACACAAAACAAAACACCTCATTTGACAGCCCGTGGGATTGCATACAACAAAATTCACATCACAAATTATGCTGTTTCAATGTATGCAATACATAAATGTCTAAGGCCAAGGGTAAAGCACACAATCCCAGTATCCACCACCTTAGCACAAGCAAGACCGCCCAATTGTCAAACTGAGGAACCAGGTAGTATTCACAGGAAATGTTCAGACAAATAACTGGTCATAATCACAACATCCCTCGGAATTATTTACACTGAAATGCCGAACTAAAAACAGCGCTTGCAGTCATGGCGTCTGATGATTTGCTAACAAATGGGCATCACGTCCAAAGGTCCCGCAGTATGCAATGCATAATGCACCAGCAGTTGCACACATTTTGTTTGGACCGATGACATACAGCTGTCGAGGCCTGTCACAGAGCCTTGTGAGGTGAATTGAGAACACAGTATTTATAATCTGTGCTGCAGGCCAAGAGACCATACCATTTACTGTACATTGGTATGAAGATAATTATATACTCTGGTCACCCAGCATCAGATTCAGTTTGCTTGCCAAGCTAAATTTATCTACAGTACTGTTCTGCTGGGATGTTAAAACAAAAACAGAGACAGAATCAGGGCACATGCTTAAAAAAAGCATTCAGTAAAACAAATCCTTGTCTACACAGTAGGCTACAAACTTAATCAGATGCTAGGCAACCAATTGCTAATGTAGTTTTACACTAAGCAGAGAATAGAAATAGCTCTGCTCTTCACTGAGTTTCTGGGCAACTGACTGTACCATTTTATAGTTTCACTGCTGCAGTCTGATACAAAATGAGTAAGTGAGTAATAGTATAAAACTCAATGGCCACTATTCTGATCTGTTAATAGCCATGCAGAAATTACCTTTGGTTGTCCGATTCTGATATCAATTCTGCCTAAATACTAGCCATAACCTGGTAAGACTGAGATGTCAATGGGTACATACAACTGTGCAAGAGCTTGGTGAGCTTCACATTCCTGAATGACCCAGCAGCACACTGCCATTTTGTTTTACAATTTTCCAACATACACTAACCAAATACTGCCCAAGTAAAGATGTAGAACCCAGTGCGCTTCACCCGGAGGTTTTCCGATTCCCCAAGTCTTCTAGTTGAGTTCATGCAGTCTATGCGATCAGAACCCCTTGGTGAGCAAACTGGTCTGCACCTTTGCTCGCCAGATTCTCTATATACGCAATTTGTACCTGGTGTGGTGACGCATCAAATCAAAGCTATCATTGATCTCTACAACTCTTATAGATCTCCCGAAGAGAAGATTAGTTTGTGGTCTGCAGTCTGCGAGATCAACATTCAGGAAAGAGGCCTCTGCCATAAAGAAGTTGCTACAGCCCCCCTTCCCCATTATCATAAACAGCAAGTTATGCATTTTGTGACATCAATAATAAAGTGTTTAATTAAATGCAATGGTGTCTCCTTTCTGTCTCCTTATAGTCCATATGTGCATATTACTAATTATGCCACTGATTGCAGCTCTCACTCTGGAATGAACAGTCTTAGCCAGCGGTAAACACCTAAAGTACTTTAGTAGCAGAACCAGTGATGGTGTGATAAATCTTTGCTCTGTGTGGGGCACTCCACCCCCCCAGGTCCAAACAGAAATAAAATTCTCTCCTTACTAGGGAAATGTAAGTATTATGATGACCATCACAGCGGTAAACAAGTAAAGTAGTTTAATAGCAGAACCAGTGACGTACCATTGATTAGAAAACAGGCTTTTTATTTCCTGGCATCTGATTGGCTACTACCCTTCCCAGGGGGGTACATTAACTTTCAATAGATGCCCAGGGAATAAAAAGTACCAGTCTATAGAGCCTTCTCACCCACTAAAGTAGAGAAGTGCCCACCCTGCTTCCTAATTGGCTAAAACCAGTTACTTTCAATTTAAAATCACCACCATTTTTTTGTCTCGCTTAGCAAGATAGAGAGAAGATCGCTCCAAAGCTCCATAGTTACTTGGAACGCTCCATACCCTATCCCCTCAATGCTGCCTGCTGTACATCACAGCTGCAGTCATTTACAAAGATGGCAGCACTCGCCTGACTGCACTCTCACGCTCTCTACCAATCTCTCCCCTTCTAAAACTGTTTCCCCGCTGTCCACTAACTGTTGTCCGGCTGTCAGTTTCAGATTTAAATAAGATTCTTCCCAATCCTTCAACCAACTGCTTTTCGGCATTTAAAGAGCCCGCTGGCCTGAGTGACATGCCCCTTATGCAGTACCACTACACCTTTCTCTTAGCGGACCTGATTGAGAGCCCCCCCTCCTCCCCCCACTTAAAATGTTGGGAACTTGGGACAAAGAGTGGCCAGGAAAGCCTGCGGAAAAAACAATTAACTAGGAGCGCACAGAGAGACCAGCTCGCTCTCGCTACCCCTGCTGATTGCTGCAACACACCATGGCATGTCGGGCGTATCGGTAGCTATGCCCTTGATGCATACAGTCCAGCTGTCCCATGTCACTTGTCAACAGGAGTATACAAGGTAGATGTTCTTTTCACCACCTGGACACCAGAGTCCCTTCCCCAGAATAATCTGGGTCAAATGCACACTTCTGCAACAGACTTGGGGATCTTTTCACTGCTCCCCAGACCAAACACCTCAGAGGCACAGTCACAAGCAGTAGAGCTGGAGTTAATGCAGAGAAACATACATTACATGTCACCAAGTCAACTGCTGGGACTCCTCAGAACATGCAGTGCATTACACTAATGACCTGCCTTTATAAATATTGTCAATTATACAATGGCAAGAAAGAATCCTGGTCTCTGATTGGTCAGTCTTGGGCAACATCACGGGTCTAGTCTCAGCCTCACTGTGAACCTGTACTTGATTGAGCATCTTGAACTTGATTGTTTCATCTTCTCTTAAACAGAAATATTTTTACACACAAAAACATCTTTAAAATGACTTTAATTGTGTACAACAACGAGCCATTGTATAATAGCAGTAATGTCCTCCAGGGTGTGTGTCGTTTGGGATAACCTCATGCCTCAGTCATCGGACGCACTCGGACTGTGGTCTCATGCCCAACCACCTGAGGCGTGACATTGTCCCAGCACAACACACACCCTATCGGGCATTACTGATTAAACATACTACCCTCAGGCATCAGCACTTAAGTTACATCCTGACCTGCCAACATAGAATCAAACTGCTGACCTGACCATTATTAAGCAACACTAATCTGCAGTGCATAACACTGCTGACCTGCCTTAATTACCACCATCATTTTAAACAAATTTACCTAGAGGTTGCTGCAGTCGTGCCATGAATACAGAATGCAGATATCCCACCCAGCAGTGTTCCAGGTGGTTTATAGAGGAAAAAAACAGAGCTACACCCTTTATTTAAAGATATTTTAGATGTGTTGACACCATAAGATGTAACAAACAACTCCTAATTCAGTACACATTCTGAAAGATTTCCAACCATTTACCTAAAATAAAGCACTTCACCACACCTTAAAATTAACTCTGTAAACTCTATGTTTTAAATACTATAGTTTTCCCTCAATCTTGCACTAACTAGCCAACACCACAGCTTTCAGTTCTCCTTGATCAGTCTCCATTTCCCCAACCCTTGATCTGTCTTATTTCTGTATTAGCAATGCACTCTCATCCTCTCACATTTAAACAAAAAAACTGTTTACCTCAATATACTGCTTCAAAATGGATGAACACAATTTTTAGCATGACAGTCATCTACCACTACGGGGGGGCATACCTCTCAACCTCCTGCCTCATAAATGTGGGACAAGGCTTAAAAAAATCAGGGGCAAAGGACCAAAATCAGGGACACATCTTCAAAATTAGAGATATCCACCCAGAAAGCTGGTAGAATATGGGACTTAGTGCACAGTGCATTTTCTAAAGAAGAACAAGTCTGTAACTTTAATGCTTGACATTGTTTTGTGCTTACAGTCCCCACTGTTTAGCCACTAAAACACAAATTTTAGGAGGGACGGAGTAAAATTTTGAGGCAAAATCAGGGACATCCCTGAAAATCAGGGACACTTGAGAGGTATGGGGGGGTGCACAATAGATCACTTCCTCAGTATGAGCTTGAGTATGGCTAAAGATGGCTTCACAAAATCACATCTAGTCATCTTCCTGTGGGGGTTGGGTGCAGTGGTACATGCTGAATAAGGCAGCATTTAATTTAAATGCAATTGTCACATTTCTACACTCCTGCTGTGGTAGGAACTGGCAGTGGAGGGGGATGCAATGAACATTGCGAGTCAGTGTGAGTGAGTGGACTTTCACTGAAACACAGAGACAGCACAGAAAACAAACAGCTGTTTCAGAGACCCCCCAACCCCACCCCTCCTCCCTCAAAACTCAGCAAGTGTAACAAGTGTCCGGAAAAGACCGCGAAAAAAACAAAAACAAAGGTATACGGCAGACCAGCTGGCTCCTTCCTGCTACCCCAGCTGATAGCAGCAGCATGCCGTGGCGTGTCTGGTGTATCGGTAGCTATGCCTTGGTTCCCCCTTTGTTGTGTATTTTTTTATTTTTATCAGCAATAACCTTTTTTCACACCTGTGGATTACCTGTGATTCTTTGTCTGGTTCTGTCTGCATTTTCACTGTGTGAGTGCTGCTACACTTGCCTCTGGTGTTCCATCTAACCTGCCCTCTTACTACTATTTCTTGCCTTTGCTGACATATATCCTAAGCTTGCCCTTCCATCATCCATGCACTAATTTAACCCGTTTTTTCCCATCCCCTGCATCAAACTCCCTTGCACTAATCAATTATTATTTCTAATTATCTACCTTCTTTGTCTTTATTTGTCTTCCTGTAATGGACTTACTTGCTGTTTAGCTATTTCTTATTTTTGTCTTATACCCATGTTATCCTTTATCTACTCCCTTTACTCTGTAATAGCACTGTATTTACCCTACAGCCATTATTTGTAACATCCAATTGCCGAAATAGTTCTCCTTGTATCCTACCCACTAAAATACCTGTTCTTATTTGTTCTGTATAAAGTTGTTGTTGACCACTACTGTAAAGACCTTACTGTAGCTACTTATTGTTTATACCTTGCTGTAACTGCCTATTTGTTGTATCCATGTACTGTTGTATCTTGTTACCTCCCGGGTCGTGACTGAAAATAGTAATTTCTATGGCTAGTGCACCTACCCGGTAAACAAAAACTAAATAAAATCAATTGTGTATAGGGCATGGTAAGGCAAGCCCCAGTAGTAGTACCCTGCCCAACTGAACATATATGTAAGCTAAATAATATGTATAAAATCTGTTACTACCACTTCAGTTGCCACCCTAGCACCCTCTTGAAGACTGTGAAATGCACATAAATGATCCTATCCTATCCTAGTGCTATAATATGATGAGAGCCTGTGGCTCAGTGGTTAGAGTACAGGGACAGTATTCCAATGAATGCATTCAGTTCCCAGCAGGTACATGTTCTAGTGATTACAATGCACTTGGGCAGACTGGATGTTTCTAGAGATAATAAATGAAGTTAAAAAGCCCCCCGCCTCCAATATGGATGGCCCTCCAACTAAACAATTGCCCCCTCTTATATTAGAAACAATAATAATAATAATAATAATTCCTTCTGCCACTTTGCCCTAGATTCTCCCCCTCTGACTCACCACTGTACCCTCTACTGCTCTCTTAACTTTACCACCATTACTAACAGAAGCTTACTTCACACTGACAAATTAATTTCTAAATTCTGGCTTGGCTCTCTTCCCCCTCCTACATCTCCGCCCTCCTATCCTCTCTGCCCCCCTCCATTTACTTCTTCAAATCAGCTAATATGCAGTCTCTGCACATATCTCATAGCAGTACTACTTGTGGCCAACTGGCATTCTCCTACAGCGTCCCTAATATGGAACCAGCTCCCACCTCAAATTTACCACTCCTTCTCTACTGGTTCTCAATCCTCTGCATTAACACATTTTTTCATCCCAGACTGTGACTGTCGCTAATCTCCTAGGCATGTCTCAAGCTCTGTAACTTTATATCCCCCATTACCAGCTAATAATAATAAAGCAAACCCCCTATGGGGATCTGGACGGCCCTCCCAATACACCCTGCAGCCAGCCTCGCACCACCTTGCAGGAGCCGACGTATGTTTCTGCATTGAAAATACAAGAACAGGAAAGAACACACAACCATATCAACACGGGGTCCGTGTTTAAATAATACCAATCCACTCTTCCCGAGGACTACGGCTAACCCTACCAAAAATGTCTTAAAACTGCAGTGTCACACAGTGCTTACTCGCCACAAGCCACATACCCGCTAAAATGAATTCCCCAACTACTTCTACATCTTTCATTAGTGGTCCTCCAGGACACTCTCTCTCTCACTCCGAATGCGATGATACAGATTACAGAATTTTAAAACACAAACAGGGATCATTCGGCGGTCGACAGTAGCGCACTCACTCACCTCAGATTAGGCAGGCTAGGAAGACAGAAGAACCCGCTAAGGCAGCAGCAAGCACAAGCAGCAGTAATACCTCCAAAGTCTCTGACCCGCCACTACCACCTCATCTCGTCTCCAACTCTGAGCAGACCCGACTGACTTGCTGTGCTGCTGGCTGGCGTCTCGGCTTGATGATGTTGTCTGTCTTCACTCTTCTCGCGATCGCGACGTTATTCCACTAGTCTTGCTCATCTCTCCATCCTCTTCCGTCTGACCCAAAAATGAAAAGACCACAGTACAAGTTCATCGGGCATTTAAAGAGCCCGGTAGACCATAACCCCGCCCCTTATGGACTGGCACGCCTCCTTTGTCGGCAAGCGGACCTGATTGAGAGACCAAACGTATTTCTCAATCAGGTCCTCCTCACTGCATCACTATGACTCATTGACCGTCCATGCCGCTCACGCCAGAGACCCCCCAACCCCACCCCTCCTCCCTCAAAACTCGGCAAGTGCAACAGACTGTGTAAGAAAAAGACCCGAAAACAAAAAAAAAAGGTATGCGGCAGACCAGCTGGCTCCTTCCTGCTACCCCAGCTGATAGCAGCAGCACGCCGTGGCATGTCTGGTGTATCGGTAGCTACGCCCTTGCTGGGAGATGGCCATACCTGGCTACAACATATTCAGAAGAGACAGAGCAGGCAGGAAGGGAGGAGGAGTGGCACTGTATGTGAAAAATGACATAAGGGCCACAGAGATCCAGGAGGAACAAAATGGGGGAGAGATACTGTGGGTTAAGCTGGAAAGGAAAATGGGGACAGCCATCCGCACAGGTGTGGTCTATAGACCACCACCCCAGGAGGAAGAAACAGATAGGGAGCTGATACTAGCTATCCAAAGGATGGCAGACAAGGGTGAGGTAGTTCTGGTTGGAGACTTCAATATTCCAGATGTGGACTGGAGCATCCCAGCAGCAGCATCAACTAGGAGCAGATTTATCCTGGACTCCCTTCAGGGTGCCTTCCTCAAGCAACTGGCCATGGAACCAACTCGGCAGAAGGCAATACTGGACCTTGTGCTCACAAACAGGGACAGTGTGATGGGGTAACAGTGGGGGAGCACCTGGGTAACAGTGACCACAAGTCATTGTGGTTTGAAATCACAGAAAGAGCAGAACCAAACCACACAAAAACACGTATCCTGGATTTTAGGGGGGCAGACTTTGGGAAAATGGGGAGATACTTGAAAGAGGCATTAAGGGGAATGGGACAGGAATCAGGGGTTGAGGAACAGTGGGCAGTATTTAAAATGGGGATTACAAGAACAACAGAATTATGCATTAAGCAGGTTAGCAAGAGGAAAAGGAAGAGGAGGCCATTATGGTTTTCAAAGAGGTAGCAAAGAAAGTGAAAGCCAAAAGATTGCATTCAGGCAATACAAAAGACACAGGCAGAAGGGGATAGGGAGAAGTACCAGGAGAAGCAAAGGGAGGTAGGGAGGTCAGTAAGGGAAGCCAAAGCTCAGGCAGAAGAACACATTGCAAAATCAGTGGGTAAAGGGGACAAAACCTTTTACAGGTACATAAATGAAAAAAGAAAGACAAAGGGAGGGATAGTGAGACTGAAGGGGGAGGACAGGAGCCGCGTGGAGGATGACAACAGTAAAGCTGACATATTGAACAGGTATTTCTGCTCAGTCTTTACTAAGGAAGAGGGGGGTAATGGGTCTGAAGGGAGTACAAGGGGTGAGAATGGTGCAGAAATGGACACAAGTCCCTTTACACGAGAAAGGGTCCTGAAGGAACTGGAAGTAATAAGAGTTGATAAAGCAATGGGGCCAGACGGTGCACCCCAGGGTCCTTAAAGAACTAAGAGAGGTGGTGGCTGAACCTCTGGCTATCCTGTTCTATCACTGGAAACAGGGGAGGTACCCAAAGACTGGAGGACAGCAGATGTAGTCCCCTTATACAAAAGTGGGAACAAAGAGGAAGCAGGGAACTACAGACCAGTCAGCCTCACCTCGGTAGTGGGGAAGATCATGGAAGCACTACTGAAGGAGAGACTGGTAGAACATCTGGTTGTTAATGGACTACAGGACCCAAGGCAGCACGGTTTCACCAGGGGGAGGTCATGTCAGACCAACCTCATTGAATTTTTTGACTGGGTGACTAGGGAGGTGGATCAGGGGAGGGCAGTGGACATGGCCTATCTGGACTTCAGCAAGTCCTTTGACACTGTGCCACACAGACTATTACACAAACTGGGGAATATGGGTGTGGGCAGGACAGTAGTGTGGTGGGTAGGTAACTGACTGGGTGGCAGGACACAGAGGGTGGTGGTAAATGGCTGTCACTCCACAGAGGGAAGAGTGACCAGTGGGGTATCACAGGGATCAGTGCTCGGACCGGTCCTATTCAACATCTTCATCAGTGACATTGCACAGGATCTAGAAGGCAGAATTTCACTGTTCGCTGATGACACAAAGCTCTGTAACAGAGTAGACACACCAGAGGGTGTAGACAGAATGAGAAGCGACCTGCAGAAACTTGAAGAAATGGTCAGGGTTTGGCAGTTGAAATTCAATGCAAAGAAGTGCAAGATAATGCATATGGGGCACAAAAACCCTGGCACAATATATCAGTTGGGGGTGAGGTATAGAATGCACCAAGCAGGAAAGGGATCTTGGGGTTGTCATCTCTGATGATCTCAAGGTAGGAAACAGTGTGACAAGGCAGCAGGTAAAGCAAATAGGATGCTGGGATGTATAGGCAGGGCATCACCAGCAGGAAAAGGGAGGTCATAATTCCGCTATACAAGACACTAGTGAGGCCCCACCTGGAGTACAGTGTACAGTTCTGGAGACCATACCTACGTAAGGACATAGACAGGGTAGAGAAGGTTCAGAGGAGGGCAACAAGATGGTGCATGGGTTGCATCACAAGTCCTATGAAGACAGGTTGAAGGAACTGAACATGTACTCCCTGGAGGAGAGGAGGAGAGAGGGATATGATAGAGACATACAAGTATCTTACAGGGAGGAACAGGGTGCAGGAAAACACTATTTTTAAGCGAAAAGATGTTCCAGGACTAGAGGGCATGTGATGAAGTTGGAGGAGGATGATTCAGAGGAAACATGAGAAAGAATTTCTTCACAGAACGGGTGGTGGACAAGTGGAACACCCTGCCAGAGGAAGTGGTGGGGGCTGAAACAATCACGGGATTTAAGAATGCATGGGATAGACATAAAGGAATTCTAGAGGTCAGGGGTAAGGGCAAACAGACTTCTAGGAAAACAAACTGAACTTACAAGCTCAAATGGGCAGACTGGGTGGGCCATAGGCCCTTATCTGCCGACACTGTCTATGTATCTATGTATAGTTTTAAAAAGTCATAAATCTTGGCCAGGGATTAAGCTAAGAACTTTTAAAGTCTGAATGCCTCTGATCTAGTCCTGTGTGCTTTTGCAGATCAATGCCAGAGTCACCAACAATAGGAAAAGAACTGGGAAAGTAAAACATAAAACCTGAAGTAAAGACTTCAATAATTATGGAATACTAATACAGATATTCAAGGAGTAACACTAGCAACAGCTGGTTCAGAGTATCTAGTGCAAAAAAAAAGATACATTTAAATGTTGTTTGAGCAACATCACATTGATGAAAAGTAAGGCAATAGGGTGTTACCCTGGAAAGAAACACCAGGGTGAATACGATATGGTTTTCATAGAGTTAAAACCACAGCATTAAGTTAGAAGCAGTACTCTTCAGTTCTGCAAACTCTTTTAAAGCACAGCAAAAAGATGATGTTATGCAAAGAAATGGACACTTCAGTCAACTCCAAAGGGCTAATTGTGGCCCTTTAAAACTAATGTGAGAGAGCTGATAGTGTAATAAAATTTAGTTAATTCTGTGTTTAAGACTTCTCAACAAGGTTTAAATGTTTATGTTAAAGAAAAGCAAAGGATGTCAAACTGGCATGATAACAACAGAACACAGGCAATTAATTCAATCACTTGCATGGAGTTTATTACCATCATGTGAACAATGTCAGAAATGGCTGTAGTGCTTCATGTTAAACATAGAAACATTGAATTTGACGGCAGATAAGGACCGCTTGGCCCACCTAGTCTGCCCATTTTCCTACCTAACAGATAAGCTGCAAATCCTGGTTAACCAACAGCTTACTTCCTCCTACCCCCACTAGGACTGCCTTATGCCTGTCCCATGCATTCTTGAAGTCCCCCACTGTTCTTGACTCCACAACCTCCTCAGGGAGGCTGTTCCATGCATCCACAACCCTCTCAGTGAAAAAATACTTCCTCACATTACCTCCGAGCCGTCCCCCCTCTATCTTAAAATTGTGCCCCCTTGTTCTTGCACATCTCTAAACAGTCATTACTTTAGAAAAACGTGGACTTGGTTTATAGATCTTATAAGATGAAATGTTTTTATTAACACACTTTTAACCCCCTCCACCAATTTAGTTCAATATGACCATTATCACCCTTTGAGGGTCGCAGTGTGCAGTGTTCCTTTAAAGCAGCAGTGTCTGTTTCAGCAAACATTTTGTACCTATTACTTTTTTACATTTTGGATCACCATTTCTGTCATATGAGATGCCATCTTTCATTCTACATTTTGAGTCTGTTTTAGCTTGTCTTTTTTTTTAGATTTGAAATAATTAAACTAGTGCTTCTTCAAATATGGTTATCCCTTGGGTTTCATTAGTATTTTAAGCTGTTTTTTTGACATCACTTTCTTGTAAATAAGGTGGTTTAGCAAGTCACCATCACTACTCCCTGGCCTTATGAGACTGTGGGTGTTTAAAAACAGCTGAGAATACAGATCAAAGCTTGGAGGCAGCCATATTTAATGGTGTACTCTTTCAATTAGTTTGAATATAAACAAATGTTAAAGCAAACTCAACAAATGAAAGGGCATGTTAAAAGACAGGAAAAATAGAGCACTCTAATAAGAAAGAATGCAATGGTATATGTACTGTAAGTACAATATTTTCACCATAATATGCATGGCTGCTTTAACTTTCATTATAAAAATGGTCTGAGAAATCAAGCTTTCTGATTGGCTGTAAGTATTCTAACAGCCTTATGTTAATCATTTGTTTACATACATCTAGAGTCTCAACACATTCTGAACCAAGTGCAACACTATTTTAAAATAAATTTGCTTTACAATAGCAATAAGGCATTCTCAAAGGTTAAGTTGATGGTCAGTTAATCGATCTGTAGTACAACATGGCACTCTGCCATGCCTCATTCCAAAGTATACCCCTAGAGGGTGATTAACATACAATTAACACAACCCCTGGAAATGCAGTATTGCTTAAATTTCCCAAGGGAGTGGCCAACAGGGCTAGTGCTGTTGTTATAACCCTAGAAAGTCCTAGTATACAAATTCAAGTGCTAGTGTATTTTCAACACCATTGGTCAACATCTTTAGTATTTAGGTTATGCGTAGTGACATGTTTCATAACATACTTGTGTACAATTAATTTCGCAATTTGTGTTAGTGGTAGCTAATTGGTAAGCTGCTGTACATGGCTTATGTTTGCTTTGAAGATAGCAGTTTTCAGCTGCTGCCATGCACTATTGAAATTGCTGAAAAACTGGCTTCTGTGACTTACAGTTGATGCATAATCATATATGTGAAAAAAGAAAACTGGTTGCCATTTTCAAGCCAGCTGAAAATACTGAAAAAAACAGTAGATGGTAATCATTGCAGTAACAAAAAAAAATATTGAATGAAAAAGGCTAGTGTTTGAAAGTGATGCTCTCTTCATCAGGCCAATACTGACGAAGAGTATAACTCAAAAAACGTGGTGTTTTTCCTTTAAGGAATTTAGCGGTTGGTCCTAAAAAGGTCCCACCAAGTCATTAGAAACTGGGACTGTAAATCATTCGTGGATTGTCGACAGTGGCCTACAGCATGAGTTATCAATTCTAGACACCATCACCGAGTTGACAGTTATGGCATTGTAACTGCTGCTGTCTAGCACAAATGTCATTAACTAATTAGTAACAGTAGACTGCTTCTACTGCCATCAATTATGGATTTCATAATCTTCAAAATGAAGACAGTCACCAGCACAGAAAGTCATTTACAGAGTTGCAAAAATAGATGCATTGTGAAATGCAGAAGACAGCAAATGCATCTAATCAATCTGCAGACAATGCCATCAATTGCAAATATCATCATTCAGTTGATAGCAATAGCAACTGTAGCAGTGTGAGATCACCTTGGGGAATTACACAGATCACTAAATAATACAATTCCTAGATGACAATCTTTTAAATGATTGTTTAATGCACACTGCTATGTCTTTTCTAATTGTTAGTAACACAACACTATAAACTTATTGACTCTGGCTTTACCCCCAATCCTGGATACTAGATTATGATAAGCATGAGATAATGAAAATAAATCTTTTGGCTTGATGATTTCTGAGCTTGTAAATCATTGTTTACCATAGGGAATATTTTGATAGCTCTGCTTTTCTTTCAGCTATTAGAAAAATTGAGTTAGGCATATTCATAGTGGATAATGCAATGATAAGTTTACAGGTCCTCCAGTCACATGTTGTGTTCTGCTACTTTGATTCCACTGGTAACTATTTTGCTTTCAGCATTATTTATTCAGTCTGTTTAGTTTGCTTTACAGGCTGTGGCAGTGCTCACAGGGCAGACCTATTGAACCAAAGTGTAATAGATGTAATACATCAATACATTTGAGCTGAACAGCTTTAATTAGGCCTTCCCGGTCATTTCATCAATTCGGTTGAGTACCATTGGGATTTGGATAATACCGTGCCTCCTGCAGTGCATGAGAATTACAACACTCCAGCACTGCACTGCCTGCTACATCACAAGGTTAGACACTGAACACTAATTCATTGTTAACAGTCCATTTTTATCTAAGACCAAACTCATTCTCTTTACCTGGACATAAGGTCTTGTGCATATGATGAACACTTTTGAAAAAAATAATTTCAGGTTTACATGGCAGTGCAACAGTAAGAATCTTTGTTCCTTTTTCTTTATTCCTGTCAGTTGACTCGAAGGGGAATTGTATTAAAGACTTTTTTGTTTAGCCATTTTTGATGCATGATTGTCAGGCAGTGCAAGCTGTCTTGAAAGCATAATGAATGTAAGTATGACAAATAGTTCCTGAAATTAAATCAGGAAATAAATCCTTGGGTGCTGTATGTGCTCTTTCCAAGTGGACTATGGGAATGGATTTGCCTGTGTGCTTCCAGAATAGATAAATGTCTAGTTTTTATAAGGGCCCATCATCATTCAGTGCATATGATTCAGACACAAAGTACTTAGACAGTAGATTAACTATAGCCACAAGCATCTTTGTTTCTAATCTGAGAATGTTTCAGTGTGCATAAAACCTCATATGGAAACATGTATGCAACAGATTTAATGTCAATATCCAATGTTTGAATCAAAATAAACCATTGGCTACACTATGTTTTAATTTAATCAAAAAGGAGTTATTTTATTCTACCTTTTGAGAACTTCAGTAAAACTTCTATGTTAAGGATGTGACCATGAAACAATTTATGCACTTGCAAAATTCTTTTGCACACATAATATTAAATTTTATGCCACAGGGAGTTTTCAAAAGATGAAAGTGCACAGCTTGTTTGCCTTGCTTTAAAATCAAGTGTCTAAATTAGTTAAGCACAATCTAAGGCCTTGAAGGACAGTATGACTTCAACCAACCAGCAATATTATAAAACAAATCTACATTTTTATGTTTTATTTTCTATGATAAATGCAATGCCTGTAAAAGATAAGTAAATGTGCTTGTTGATGCAAGTAGGTATAATTGGAAAATAGTCACTCCTGAAGCTCTCTCTATTTTGTTCAGTTCTGGGGTGATAGAATGATACATTTTATGGACCAGACTTTCTAATCTGGCACCAAAATATACATACTCCCCACAAGCACATTTGTATTGTCTACACCCTTGATTTGCAGTACTTTTGAATTGGAAAAAAAAGTAAGGTAGGTTTGTGCCGTGTTAGCCCACACAAAACTAGAAAAGAAACAAAGAGAATCTTTTTGCTAAGCAAAGATAAAGAGTGAGAGCTTCAAACCACCACATCTGTTTTACAGATGTGACCACCTGACATTCACCCATATAGTTAGGCCACCTGCAAAATTATCTAACTTCTGGGTGCAATTGCCATGATTTGCACACTGGAAAATAATGTATGCATCTAAATTAGACACATCTGCCATTTTTTTTTGCTGTACAAATCAACAAGCATTGCAAATGCATAAAGACGTTTATAAATTGGCCACAAGCATCCTGACACATTTGTGGGGATGCAGCATGCATCCAAATATGGACATAAGTTCTGTGTCCTCATCTTTGAAAATCCTGGTCAATACCTTTATTGGGCTAAGGAAAAGTTAAAAATACAAGCTTTCAAGCAAATAATAATGCATTTTCTTCAGTAATGTTAAAATGTAGGATGAAGCACCATTTGCAGGACGTTAATTCTGATAATAATGCAAGGAAAAAGAAAAAATAAAGATGTTCAAGTAAACTTTGATGTGTTAATTAATATCAAAGCAGTAGGAATAATGTCACTATGTACATTCTAGCTGTTGTCATGAAATAAACAGGAAATTGTTTTTTTTCAAGACATGCAGTTAAAAAGCTACTGTTCAGAGATTTTAAAATAAAAGGGTTAAAACAAGCTTTGTATGGCTGATTTACAGTGCAACCCCAATTTTCCAACCCCCTATAATCCGATTCTCCATATTATCTAAACCGGTGGTGTGTCTTTGATACCTTTTCTGACTTGAGCACTTCTAATTAACGGTCATTAGCAGTTATATTATCACATTTAACAGTTTCCCTGAACATGTCAAGCTGTGCCAAATGTGGCATACCTCTTACTTTTCAAGCCTCTGAAAGCCTGTTACAGCACCTCCTCTTAAAACATTCTGCTTGCTTGCTCACTCGCTCTCTTTTTTACAGGGGAAGAGAAGGACTGCTATCATGGGACAAGACAGCATTCTGTTGTGGGTAAGCAGTAGCATTGTTTTAAACGTTAAAGCAGTAACCTTGTTATAAACACTGATAGCTGATATCAGGACACATCTTTGAAGAGAAGGCAATGCCTCGTAGGATGAGGTGAGCATTAATGTTGTTTTAAATGTGAAAGCAGAATCATTGTTTTTATCAGTGATAGCTAATATTAGGACTCATGCTTAAAGGCAATGTCATTCTGTGGTGGTGGAGCTGTAATGTTGTTTTTATCATAAAGAACAAATGACAAAAAAGTGTTTTTGCAGTTGTTTTTAATGATGATGAAATAAAAAGTCTTAAATTACTGCAGTACTGTAGTGCTCCCTAGTGTTATTTTCACCACACCGTCATTCAGAAGATCTTTCTATTATTTTCAACGGGACTCCCAGTTATTCCAAACCCCTCAATTATCTGAACTATTTTGTTCTCTCCCAGCCAGTTCAGATCATCAAGGTTATACTGTATATCAAATAGGGGCTGAGAAGATGGCATAAAGAAACTGTTTAAATACAGCATGACCTTTTGTTGTGTAGCAATCCAGTTGCTGTTTGTTTAATAGCGAGGGAAATGTTCATCAGTGCTAATAAACATTATTTTTCATAAATACACAAATGTGCCCTGTTATCTACCTTAATTTTCTTTTCTTATCATGTCTTCTCAGCTGGTTGATATCAGTTTTAACACAGATCACACAGTGCCTAAAATGTGATTAGGCTGTTGAGATATCCCAGCAGTTGCAATATGTATGCATCACCTTATCTAGCTTACAAAATATTTTGTAGTCCCAGCAATGACCCAGCACCAATAAATGAGGGGAAATTAAACATAAATGATGGGAAGCTGGGAAGCAGTTAAAAAATGAAATGTATGAGGGTTGCTAATTTTGTTTAGTACAGTAATTGTGGCTTATTTATAAAAACCAATTTATTCAGCTGCTATGTTAAGTGGCATCAGGATTTGTTGGCAGAAGAGGACTGCTTGGCCATCCTAGCCTGCCCAGAAGGTCTATGCCTAGCCTGTCTCCACAGACCCTAAATTGTCTCTGGTGACCCTCCCTTCTCCCTGCCTATTAATTATTATTCCTCTTTGTCTACAGTATTTCATGCAAGCTTGAAGTCCCTTACTGTTTCAATCTCCACACCTTCTGCTGGCAGTCTGTGCTAAACATTGCACAATCTTCCAGCTGTTTGAGGAATTGAACAGGTGAAATTTTAATGAAAAATATTTAGGGGCCACATGCACAGTCACAAAAAATTCTAGTGACACTAAATAGGACAAACACTCATCACATAGTACCTCCGCATATTTCTGCCATGCAGAGCCCTTGAGCAATTTTGCAGGGAGTGAGTAGTGGCATCCCCCCATGGCAGTGTCCCATGCTACTAAATGCAAATATGCCGAGTCAGATGTTAGTGGGTAAAACCCCCTTTTTGCACCCAATGTGCCATACATAGTATCCTGGCATGAAGATAAGGAGGGCTAGTGTCCTGGATGACAATTTGGTCCCAGGGAGTGATAAGGAACCACTGGCAGACTAGATGGACCATTAGCCATGTTTTACCAACATTGTTTAAGTTTCTATGTTTCTGTGTTCTGTTAATCACAGTCTGGGGGCATGATGTTTTATTAGATATAGCAAAGTACCATATGCCACCTGGTGGTGAATAACTGAACATTAACAAAACCCATGGGGGTACCTTATTTCTATTTATAAAATAGGGTTTACAAAAAAAAAAAAGAAAACATAATTTTAAAATGTTCAAAGTTTTATGCATTTTCAATATTTTTAGAAATGAAATAATCAATAGACATGCATATGTAGGCACTTATCAGCATTTGTGCATTCTCAACTGTTACCTAGGTGACTGCGAAGGAGTAGTCTAGTAAAAATAGTGCATGCTGAGAACCCAGTGTGCACACCACCACCACCACGACTACCATGGCAAATTATTCAAATGTTTAATTAGTTACCATGGGGTTGGTGTGTGTGTGTGTGTGTGTGTGTGTGTGTGTGTGTGTACTGAGTTCTCTGCTTTAACTGATTTCTGCCATAACCAGTTGCACACCTAATAAGAAAAGTGATTAAAAGTTTGTGAATGAGCAAAGGCTGAGCTGCTAAATTTGGATTTCTTTAGTAAAAAAACAAACATAGCAGCTGGTTTTCTGTTAATGGCAAAATATGAATCATGGTCATTTCCTGAAACAAAAACAACATGGGGACTGAGTCTATTAGCCTAGAGATCATGTCCTCACACTTGGTTGCCACTGCCATGCACACTACTCTAGGTTCTCACTTCTTACTGCTGCTGTCCTGTTGGCTGGCTTTGATAGGGGAATGACTTCAAATGGATTCCACATTGGGGATATTTTAAGGAGTTGGTACTGTGTCCAGAACATTTGTAATCTGCTACTTAGCTTGAAGCTAATGTTGAAAGTTGCCTCTCCCGACACATGGATAAGGGCATAAAGTTCAACGGCTGTAAAGTGCATCCATCCCATCAATAGAGATCTTTCAGCAAAATTCTGTCAGGAAAGGTCTCCAGACCTCCCTGATAAAGCAGAAGAATGGTGTTGTGCCATTTAGCTGGGTATATAGGTGCCCTAAAGAAGGAGGTGTAGGAGCAAGGGCATGTGCCATCTGCATTTGGTGAAGCCTTAGTGATTGGGGTTGAAATAGGTTGGGCTCTCTCACTGGTCAAAGTAGAAGTCCTTTGTCTTGTGTTTGAACTATCAGCCTGTGCTGATGCCATAGGTAAAGTCCCTTCCTGTGCAGTTACAGTTTTTTGGGACCTTTCATCCCCAGGAAGCTGTAAGTCAGGGGATTGTGTTAATCACAAACTTTACGTTAGGTGTAGTGATAATGTGCTACAAGTAATTTCAGCAGTGTTTATCCCTTCCATGTCAATTTGAGCAAAATTTTTTTGTAGTAACTGTGGGGTAGCTTGACCAGGGGAGTTTCCCCTTAGTTCCAGTATTTGTATTGGATTGGGCCCTAAGACCCATTGTCCCATAGTTGTTTTCCTTTCCCAACCTGCAGACCTGAGTGCTGTCTCAATGGTCTAGGTTTGGGCTTGCACAGTACTAGTGTTTGCAGTGGTGTCCCATCATAGGCTAGGTGTCGTATTATGATTATTTGCCATTCCTGGTGGGACACATTTATTTATCTTATGTAGATTTCCTTTAAAAATGAAAAGCGGTTCACCACTGGTATCTGGTGAAAACTTAAATGTGTTTTCAGTCTCCTTGGGCACTCTGGTCTCTGCAGCACTTCTCTGATTGCTGATTCCTTCTGCTCTCATCCGTTCTACTGGCATTGTCCATTCCTCTCAGGGCTCACCTTCTGCATCAGCAGGCTGCATCTGGGCCTTTGCATCTGGTGCATTTCCTGGTAACATATCTTGTTTCTCCAGGTGTTGTGCTGCAATCACATTATGCAGCTCCTGATGTCTCTGTTTAAAGTGATCTTCCTCAGTTTTTAGCAGGGTTTCCAAATCTTCCGATCCTGTGCTCATCGGTACACTCGCAGGTAGAGCGTTTTTCTTTTCCATTGTTAAAACTGTCGCTGTGTTTTCAGGTAATGCTTCTACTACCACAGCTTGTATTTTTTCCTTTACAGTAATCTCATCAGATACATCCATGCCTACTGCATGTTCCACCATCACTGACGCATCATAAAATAATTCAGCTGCTATTGCAGAGGAGGTAGAGGAGGAGGCCATCTCCCACACCTCCTGTGTATCCATCCTCTCTGGAACCCCTGCAGGTGGCCATCCTGATGGCCAGTGTTTTCCCTACAGGTGAGTAGGGACATTTTACTAAAAGAAATTCAATCCAGAAATAAAAACAGACTCAAACAGCAAGTCTGAATAATGGAAAATACAAAATAACATAAGCCCCACATTACAAATTCCCTCCACCCCCAGAGATCATCAATCATCACTTCCAGAACACTTATATTAATTCCACAACAGCAAAATACAAATCATAATCATAGTAGTTTCAACCCACCATTACATTGCTTCCTTTCCATTTGCCTGGTTTTGTAAATATAAAACATAAACCAAAAAAACCTACCTCAAAAAAAAAAAAAAAAAAAACCTTTTTCAACACAGTACCATATAACAAAGAAAAATGAATGAAACCAAACCTCTGACTTTCACCTCCCTACTCAGTAAAGTTTAAATCTCATAAGTACATAAAACACTTTTCCCCTTTAATTCCTCATATCATTTCCATAATACGTATCCACAGTGTATAAATTTATCAGTAATATTCCATTTTTTAATTTTCAGTATTTCAATATTCGTTTAAGTACTTTCTACAATAGATCTGCCTTACAGCTATAAAATTGTTGTACATCTTTATGATACATATTTTTTTATATCTCCTCTGTGGCTGGGGGTGTTACCTATGGTTTCCCCCACTCTGGCTTTTGACCTCACAGCCCCCGCTCAACCCCACACTCCAAGCTCTACCCCTTCCTCCAGTCCTGCACAGCGATTCCTTCATGGCAGGTATGCAACCACCACCGTGGAAGCTGGGGGTGTCCAGATCCAAGGGGAGCATCCAGAGTTGGAGCCGGGTGGCGCCGTCAGACCAGTCATCAAATAGCACGTCAAGGTGTTTTTCTTTCTCCCGTAGTACCCCCCAACACAGGAGTGCAGTGGTGCCAATTGATGCTGTACTGCATGGTCCCATGCACCACAAATCAGGCACTGTCCATGTCATCCCCACATTGAGCAGCCCATTGCAATGTCCCCCAGCCACTGCTAGGAGCTGTCAGAGCCATGGATCCATGTCCACCCTCCCCAGAGAAGGAGAACAGTCACTAGGACACTCAATCCTTCTCCATCCTAGCTGACCCCTAGTGGCTCAGGCTCGTTCGTGAACCCAGGTCACCGGTGTGGTGCAAGGTGTGGCATCTAGTGCCTCAACCCTCAATGCCACCGGGCCAGTTGTACATCTTTATGATATACCTCCATACATGCTTATTAACAAAGATTTCCTACAGCTATATATGTCATTCGTTGCTGTTGTAGCATGTATCAACTTCTGGCTTGCCACAGATAGAATTTTAAACAAGCAAACAGCACACCCAAAGTCTATGCATTATATGACGCTAATGACCCATATATTGCCCTAGCACTAATTGTTCATAAGTCATCCTTTATATCCAATGAAGACACAGCCTTTTGGCTAAAAATGACATAGATTCTTAGTGTATGTACACTCTAGCAAAAAATGTGTCATGGTCTCTTCTGGTACTTGACATTCTAAATAGGGACAATTATGTTCCTCAATGGCTTTATGTTTTTGGTTCCCTTTAACATTTAATCTGCCATAAGTGCAGTTTCATAGATTACCCCAATTGTGATCTGGAATTCTCTGGTTCGTGAGCTGTTTTAGGGCCCATTTCTGCTTGCTAGTGGCACAAAATTTAAAATCCAGTTCTGCTGGACCTATTTTTTGTAAAATCAATTCATAGAGTTGTTGTCTAGTGTTTGTTAACAATTGTGATTTGGATATTTTCCAGATGTACATCTTTTTTAAAGTAGGTTTCAAATAGTCTGGAACTTCTTGCCTTGGTACTATTTTAAAAAAGTCCTCCTGCCATGTACCTAAGTATCCTTTTAGTATGGCTTTTGTCCATGCCATGTCACTGCCAACCCCGTTGTAAAACCTTCTTAATAATTCCTATCCAAAAACATGGTATGGATAAAAATAATTGGGTTGACCATCCTACTCCTCCTCTTTGTTTAGGCTGATAGGTGAATTTCCTTTTTATGGGGTTAAGTCTGCTGCCCCAGAAAAATTGGAAAAATGCTTAAAATTTTTGTTTCTAAATTCCATGGGAGTGGAAAAACCCACCCCACGTATAATAAAAGTGGGCTAATAAATTATTTTATTAAAAATACCCTTTTCTGTTTAGATAAGATCCATGTTTTCTATTTTTCCACCCTCCATTCACATTTTTGTATTGCTAGAGTCCAATTTTTTGTACTATATGTCCATCCCCAAAATATTTACCTAAAATTTTAATAGTTTCTTTTATTATCCGAATACCCCCATTACACACATCTAGGGACTGGGTTCCTAATGTGATTCTCACACTCTTATCTATATTTAATTTTGCTCCTGAAATTCTAGTAAATGAATTCAGTTCTGCAATTGCTTTCATTAAACATTCTTCAGTTTTTAAGAATAAGCAGATATCATTAGCATATGCTGCAAATTTTAATTCTCCAATACCTCCTGGGTGCCTCTAGACATCTAATCTCTCTAATTCCCACAATATATTGGATACAGTGGTCTAAGGGTAAAGTATATAGAAGGGGGTTTAGAAAGAACCTTATCTGACCTCTACCTTTATTGGAATAGCTATGCTCTCATTTACTCCAACGAGAGGTATAACCGTTGCCTGTTTATAAAGAGTCCTTATCTATTTAATTATCAGCTGAGAAATATTATAATGCTCTAATACCTGAAACAGATACAGCATCAATGTGATTCCCTGTTGAAAGCTTTACTCTGATCTAAAGAGATCAGAAACCCATCCAAACCCCTTGATTTTCAGTTTTCATAACAATCTTTTATTAAAATTAAGTTATCTTGGATTTTTTTCCTGGAACCCCACAGGTTTGTGCTGCATGTAATAAAGTTTCTAAATGTTGCTGTAACCTTCTGTGTATTAATGTCCCCAATATTTTTCTGTCTGAATTTAATTTACAGATTGGTCTCCAGTTTTGTAATAAAGTTTTGTTTTCTGATTTGTAAATAAAATGTAGCAACCCTTGTGAAACTTAATCTTGCATTATTTGTTTTTCCAATATTTCATCATATACTACCATTATCATGTATATCAATTCTTCCTGGAAGGATATGTAAAATTCAATTGGCAAACCATCCCAGCCCAGTGAAACACTTTTTTCTGAGTCATTTAAGGATGTCAGCTATTTCTTCCTTTGTAATATTGGTTTCTGACTTCTTTTTGTCTGTTTCTAATAAATCCACTTGAATTGGTACCAGGAAATCTATAATGTTATTTTCATTTTCACCCTCTTAATCATCAAGAGCTGCCATGTAATTTTCAATAATATGACTTACTATAAGTATTTTGGTATATGTTTACGTTTTCCATCTCTATTCATTAATCCTGATATATGGGAAGTGTATTATCCACCCTTGTTTTACATGCAGCACAGGGATCCCCAGATGGTGATCTTACAGTGCCATAAGGCAATTCTGCCATTAATATAGCCATCCTAGTATATTGGTATTGCTTCATCTGTGCTTTTAGTTGTGTTGCTTTCTCTGTATAATCCCCTGGGTGTGTATTAACTAAAGAATAAACATATTGCAGTTGTTGCTGAAGTGATAAATATTTTAAAAATTGTCTATTTTGTGTGCAAGCTCCATATTTTTTAAACCATGACTGTAGTCCTTTCTCGTGTCTGTCCACCATTCCCCTGCCGTGTCATAGAGACAAAGTACAGACTTTCTTGCTCTAAAAAAGTCCTTAATCCCTTTTTGCACCATAACATCTTGTAATACCACTGTATTCAGTCTCCATCCACTGCTGGAAACTAGAGGGTGCAAATCAACATCTACTACCAATCTCACAAGTGAATGGTCTGACAACTCGATTGGGACTACCCCAATCTCCTTTGTTTTGATTTTAGGGGACAAGAACTAAAAATCAGTTCTAGTTGCTAATCTCTCTCTGGTGTACAGTATGTAGTTTTTGGAACCTTTTTTGTTACCGTATAAGCATCTTGCATTCCTGCAGTAGTTAAGCAGTGTTGTAATGCATGTGTATCACAATAGAATTTCTTTCCCTCAGTGGACCTTCTCTCTGTAGCTAAAGAACAATTAATATCACCACATAAAAAAACCTGTCTTGAAGTAGCTAAAAAAGGTTGTATTTTCCAAAACAGTTCCACCCTTTCAGCTTTAATTTGAGATGCATACACCATGATAAATCTACATTTTTGGCCTGCAAGTACTCCATCCAAGATCAACAATCTGCAAGGCAGTACATCTATTTATTTTTTTAAATGAAACTGTACCCCTGTAAATACAATTTTCTAGTCCAAAGGAGAAATATGATGAACCCCAGACCCAAGAATTTTTATACTGTGTTAGAGTGGCTGAATTTGACATCTAGGTTTCCTGTAAGCATATTACGTTAAGCTGTAACTGTTCTAGCAGAGGAAATACAGCTTTTCTCTTTAGTCCATTCTGGATACTACATACATTTAAAGTGGCAAATTTTAACTGTTCCATAAAGGAGAAGTGTTAGTTGTCTCAACCAGTGTCATTCTCAGCCTATCTCTTTCTCCAAATGCTTTTTCCATTTTTTCTTCCTACCATCCTTTTTCTCCATAATGGGCAACGATTTGGAAGATGCATCAGAGTCTGTACCTTCTGTGTCTGTACCTCCCCAGCCAGTTTTGCTTGCTAGAGCATCAAATCTATTTCCCAGCATAATATTTCTTTATTTATTAGCTTTTGTTGATTGGGTAGGTGTGTTAGGCAAAACTTTACCTATTTTCAAGCATGACCCGAGAGAGTACAATATACAGTTCACAAAACAGGACAATGGCTAAGTACAAAGCAGTATAAGGCAAAACACACATTTAGTAGTAGCCATCCTCACAGAGATGGAAGGAAGAGGGTAAACATAATTAGACAAATACATTCGACACGTCTGAGATCAGAAAAAACTAGATTAGGAAAAAAGCTAGAGAATGGGAGGGGTTAGTTGCAGTCACAGGCATCAAGTGCATGTAGGTGGGAGAAAAGTGCAGATTTGAAGGAGGAGTGAGATCAGAAGCACTTCAGACTGGGAGGTAGAGTGTTCCAGAATTTAGAAGTGAAGTGCAAGAAAGCTTGTTTCCCCATTTTTGAAGAACAGTGTGGGACAGAGAGCAGAGTGGAGTTAGAGGATCTCAATAGGCGGGAGTGAGGCACCGAGGGGTGAGCATAGCCCCAATGCTTTTGGGATGGGGGTGTCATGTTGTACAGTCTGGGAAGCAACCCAGTGAGTAGGAGTGCAGAGTTATGGGGACAGCCAGTGAAGGGTGAAGTACAGAAGACAGTGGTGAGTGAGGTGAGGAGCCGATAGGGCAAATCTATAGATATTGTTGTAGGTGGTGTCCCATTTACAAAGGATGCCAGAGTTAGCATGGGAAAAGATGGGGAAGACATACGGTAGCCTGGGGAGCAGGGCACCTCTAGCCACAGACATTCTGGCTGTAGGAGTAAGGAAGTGATGTACTTGGTAGGCGGTACTAATCTTTATGTTCACAGATCTACATATCTCATTTATATGAGAAGAAAAGCCAAGAGTGGGATCAAGTGTCACTCCAAGGTATTTTAAGGAGTCAGTGGACTGGACTGCAGTGCTATCACAGCAATGCACATCAAGCTTAGAGGTCCCGGCATGGACCTTTCTGGCTGAACCAAAGATCATAGCTTGGGTCTTTGGTAGATTGAGGACTAGTGAGTTGCTTAGGAGCCAGGATTGAACCTTTTGGAATGCAGATGACAGGTGAGTATTGAGGTCATCTACAGTGTGGGCAGATGAGTAGAGCACCAGGTCTTCTGTGTATATAATGGATTGGCACTGGGTAAGGGTAGTGGGGCAGTCATTAAAAATAATGGAAAAGAACAGGGGTCAGAGAATAGATCCTTGTGGGATGCCACAGAGATGAAAGGATTTTATTGAAGGAGGTAGACTGGGAGTGGTTTGAAAGGTAGCTGCTGATCCAGGATATGGTGGAACCAGAGGCACCCAGAGAGTGCAGTTAGTACACGAGCAGAGGGTGATTGACCATATCAAAAGCTTTGGTGAGGTCAATAAACACAGCACCGGTAAGGAGGCATTTTTCCATATTGGATTTAACATCACTAGTGAATTGAGTAAGAACCGTGGTGGTGCTATGACCAGGCCTAAAGCCATGTTGAACTGTGACTGAAGGTCAAATTTTAGTACGTGTGTGGAGATCTGCTGATGAATAAGTTTCTCCAATGTCTTGCTGAGTGTGGGTAGCAGTGCAATTGGGTGATAGTTGGACAGAATTCTAGGGTCACTTTTCTTGAAGACTGGTATAATCCTGGCAGATTTCCAGGACAAAGGCACTATGGTGGTACTAATAGACAGGTTATAAAAATCAGTAACAGGAGTGGCTAGGAGTGAGGTTCCCAGTCATAGGATTCTGGGTTCGATACCATCTGCCCCCACAGCCATGGACAGGAATGGACTGTAGCAACCCAAGATCATCCAGGCAAGGGATAAGAGAGAGCTCCAAGTCGGAGTGGTATATGTAGGAGCTACAGGAGGAAGCAGGGGCCACTGGATGCAGCAAGAGAGATTTTTATTAGCCTCAGTGTAAAGCAAGTTGAAGGCATTAGCAATGGTCTGGGCATTGTTGGAGAGGGAGTCATTTATCAGCATGTCTTTGGGAGTCAGTGGCTTAGATATACCCATGATCTAATTAATATGATTCCAGTATTTCCTGGGTTCAGTGGCCAAGGAATGAAAGAGTCCACGGTAGTAGTTGCTCTTGAAAACCCCAGTTGACTGCTTGCAGGTATTACACAGGGCCTGGTACTGAACAAAGTCAGCCAGATTGGAGGAGGACCTCCATTTGGACCATAGATTGTCATGCTGCTTGAGTAGTTTCAGGAGAGGGCATTTCAACCACTTGGCCACCCTTCCTCTGACCCTGTGCATTGAGGAAGGAATATGCTTGTGCTGTAGGGCAAGCAAAGTCGTATTGAAGTAGTTGGTGGCAAGGTTTATGTCATCGGTGGTTAATAGGGGAGACCAGTCGATGCGTTCGAGGTCAAGTTAGAACTCAGCTAGGTTGAGTTGGGTGAAGTTAGCAAAGGATAGAATTTTTTGAGGTCGTGATGTCGGGAGGGCATCACACACATGGAAGACTGGACAGTTGCCACTTACAGTGTCAGGTAGAACCCCAACAATGGAGTAGCAATCCTTCCGGTTTGTGAGAATCCAATCAATCATAGTAAAGCTGGGGCTATTCGGTGAAATCTGAGTAGGGGAAGAGATGTATTGGAAGAGGTTGGCCTTGCTGATAGTAGAAGCAAGGGATGATGAGTTCAGCCCAAGCCAGTCAAGGTTGAAATCACACAGACAGACTACCTCATTATTTTTTTTCAGGGCAGGGACATGATCTATAATTTCCTCAAGACTGAGCTTGCTATTATGTGAAGGTATATAAGTTCTAAATATGTGTAGTTTCTTGGCCCCTCCGAGAAATAATAGTGCATGTAGACTATCACAGTTGTTGAAAGGAGGAGTAGGATGGAGCAAGATGTCCAGGTGAGCCTTGTAATACACAGCCAGACCTCCCCCTCTTTTGGTGGAGGAACGGTCAGCCTGGTGCATGAAATAGCCCTGTAAAGCACAGTCTTGATCAGAAATGGAAGGTTTCAGCCAGGTTTCTGATAGCACAAAAATGTCAGGATTATTGACTTGGACCCATGCCTCCAGTTCAGTGAGGTTGTCCATAAGACTACGTATGTTAATGTGGGTAATTGTCAAACCTGAAGCCTGGGGTCAAATATGGGAGACACCAGGATGAGGTTGGAGAGGATTGACTTGAGGACCCTGATTGGATTCAATGTCCCCTGCTAAAATAAGGGATATAGTGATGGTCCAAAGCATGGCAAGCCCAATGGCACAGAAGACTAGCGCTGGGGAGGTAATCTTCTTGTTAATGAAGTGTGTCAAGAGTGACCTTAGTAGTTTAAGGCTGAGGCACCCTGGAGGAGTGGGCGTGGGGCCCCGAACAGCCCTCATATTAGAATAGGTGAAATCCCATGGGGAACCCCCAACTGTGGGGTACCCACGGCCGAAGATAGAGAATTGAGGGTGAGTAAGATGGTAATCAAGGATCCCAGGCAATACAGTGCACCCCTTGCTATCATGGCGTCAGGGGCAGAATGACAATGACTAGTCAGAAGTAAGAATAGCAAATGGTGAGGAAGACAAATCAGCTAAGGGAATTGCAGTAGTAGTAGGTAAGGAAAAGAAACAAAAGAGGGAAGAATAGGGCAGCTTACACAGTAACTCAGGGTGGGATGGGTACCCAGCAGCATAGAGAGGCAGAGGCTGGTGAGTAATTGAAGGACCAGTAGTCTACAACAGAACTGTTTCTTGACACAGACAGAGGTACTTTTAACTCAACTTGGAAATGGTGACACCCAGTGGAGAATTTATATAGCTTGTTAATGGTAGCATAGACAGATAGAAAAAGTTGAGTACCAGCCCTGAAAGTGTGATAGTAGGGCACTATATAAGTAAACACAAAAAAGGGTGGGAAGGTATTGGGGCAGGCAGGGAGCTGCGGGGCAAGCTCTGAAATGAAAGTGGAGCAGCACAGTCTGCTCAGCTGCAGTCTAAACAAGTTTCAAGTGCTGCTCTACCACTCGGAAGGAACAGCCCCACGGTGAGGTATCAGCTGAGGTGAGTGGCTGCTAGAATTCTTGAACTCAGTTACTTTCGAGCCAGATGCTGCAGTTTATCCCAGCAAGGCAGTGCAGAGTTCCCTGAATTGGATTTTTTAGTAATCAGGGAGTCAAAACAGACTTAAATTCTGTAGCCCAGCAAAGCAGGGCACAGTTCCTGATAGATTTTTAAATACTCTGGGAGTTAACCAAAACTTAATTTCTTTAGCCCAGTAAAGCAAAGCAGAGTTCCCTGATTGTTTTTAAAATTTGGGAGTTTAACAGAAGTTAATTTATTACCCAGCAAGGCAGTGCAATGTGCCCCAAATCAGCTATAAGCATTTGGGTGATCTGTGAGTGGGCAGCCGAGCAGTTATAAGTTAGCACCTAGCAGAAGTAAAAATAACTACACTTCACTATGAAATGTTCAGAAACTATGTAATTAGCCAGAACTAGTCAGAACAACAGCAGATTTCTGCAGAACAAAGCTGGAACATGGGCAGCGGGCATTCAGAAAAAAGGTGCCAAATTAGAAATCCAGGCAGCAGCCTGTCATGCTTCACTTGGCAGTGTCCCTACCTGGAATATCTACAGAAGGTCCTCAGCAGCTCTATGGGACGATAGCCCCTAAGACTTTGGAGTGCTGGAATCTCTACAAGAGGTCCCCAGTAGCACCATGGGCAGATAGCCCCTAAGACTTTGGACTGCAGGAATCTCTACAGGAAGTCCCCAGTAGCACCATGGGCAGATAGCCCCTAAGACTTTGGACTGCAGGAATCTCTACAGGAAGTCCCCAGTAGCACCATGGGCAGATAGCCCCTAAGACTTTGGAGTGCTGGAATCTCTAGAGGAGGTCCCCAGCAGCTCCATGGGTGGATAGCCCCTAAGACTGCTTATGTAGATTTTAATCTAGCACTTCTTTTTGTTAAAGAGTTTTTCCAAGTTTGAGGAGAAGGGAGGTATACTGTCTGCATCCTGTGTAGACTTCATAGCAACTTCAATGGTGTCCTCCTGTTAGGGGGGACCTTGAATCTTATTTGTGTCCTCTTCATTTTCCATGTCTACAACCACCTCTGGCTATTCTGTCTCTGTATCTGTTTGCTGACTGGAAGGTTGTTCAGCTGCTCTTGGCTATGCAGAAGCCTTCCCCTGTCCTGTTTGAGCATCTGAGCATTCTGTCCTTTCTGCCAAGTGAGTAGAACCCTGGGATTTTCTGGATTCCATTTCTGTTTTACTCTGAGCACTGTCTAATTAGTTTATCTTGATTTAACCCATCTTGCCTGTTGTGGGCAACCCAAGGGAAGTTGTGGAATAAATGCCCCCATCCATCACACAGATTGCATCTGGCCACATGGTCATATTCTCCACACAAAATACATTTCAGTTCATTACAGGAGCTGGCCAAATGCATCCGTTCTCCACATTTATGGCAGGCCTTAGTTTGGCCAGCATAGAAACACAATCCCTGATCTTTCCCGATAAAAAAAATGCTTGGGAGGTGGGTGATCCCCGCTTCTGTTTGTCTTAGCTTATATTTGAAATGCCAGCCATCAGTTTGAAAGGACTCTGAATTAATTACCTGTTCTAGACAGATTAGAGACAGTTCAAAGAAGGGCTACTAAAATGGTACAAGGGCTGCACCATAAGACATATGAAACTAGGCCCAAGGTACTAAAATTGTACTCACTAGAACAGAGAAGAAATAAAGGAGACATGATGGAAATGTTCAAATACTGTACATCAAGGGAATAAACAAGCAGGAGAATCTCTCCCAAGTAAACAAAAGAACTTGGACACAGTGGTCACAATTTGCATTTGGTGGGAGGAAATTTCAGGAGCAACTGTAGAAAGTATTTCTTCATGGAGAGGGTGATAGACCCATTAAACAGCCTGCCAGCAGATGTGGTGGCAGCTGAGACAGAGAATTCAAACTAGCATGGGACAGATAGTGTGAACAGCTTTGCTTGAACAATTAAAGGGGAGGTGGTAGCCACCTTGGGCAAACTAGATGGATCAAATGGTCACCATCTGCTGACACCATTCTTATGGTATTATGGTGCACTTAACACTTTGCATCTTTTTTGTAACCAGTGGTGCATGTCCCCTACATTGATTACTTCAGTCCTGAACATAATTGTGATTCATTTAACAGCTGGTTTTGTTAAGGGAATTACTAAAACAGGAGTCCATAGTGTGAACATTTTCTCTGATTATATTTCAGCCCAGATCATTCCAAACCTTGAGATGTGTTGAAACGAATATCAAACTTGTCCTCTTCTGATACAGTATATGAATTAAGGCATGTACATCAGCTGGCACAAAGTTTAAAGATTCCTTAATTAATTTTTTCTCCACATATTCTCTTATCTGGATGTAGCTCTAAACCACCTTTATACCTGATTCTTATTGCATGTCTTCTCGGCACTGGCGTGGTTCTATCAAATAAATTGGAAAACCTTGGTGCATGTGTATTTGTCCTTGGCCCTTCTTTCTTTTGGTGTGTCTCATTTTGATCCTCCTCCTGCCCTGCTGTCTCGCTTTGCCCCCCCCCATATATCCAGAGTGAGCTGAGGTCCCCTTCCCAGTCATTGTCCATTTTGTATTAGAGTCATCCTGTTCTGATTCTTCCTCTGCTATTCCTGCTGTTAGACTTTGGGCCCTTGCAGATTCTTTCATGGGATCTGTGCTCAATTTTTCACCAGTCCTAGTATCTTATGAATCAGTCTCTGTATTTATATTGATGTTCTCCTTTCCTGCTGTCTGGTTGTGTGTGTCCCATTAATTTCATCTGACTGTACTTCCATTTTGTCTACATTTGTATCCACAAGAGAATTTATTTCTTTTTCTATTATGGTGCCCATAGTTACCTTGCCTGGGATATCCCCAACCAGTTCTGTCCTAATCAAATGTCTCTCGTACTTTGCACTTCACTGCACTCTTCAGCATCTGGTGTCTCTGGTATTGTGATGCGGCTTTCCATGCCTAACTCACTCTCCTCACTGGCTGCTGCCATGTGCCCTATCATTAACAACATCAAAGTTTGAATCAGGAATCCACTTACCAACAGCATCCTGCATACAGCCAGCCTGTCGCAGAGTATGATCCAGTGTCCATTCTGCCTCCTGTATCAGTTGTTACTCGACACGAAACACCACTTTCAGACGGTCCCTCACAGTTTGCTTCTTTGCTGATCCATTCTTCCCCTTTTGGCTACCACTTGCAAAAAGGGTATCTTTTCCTTTTAACTGCTGTTTCATTTTTATTTCTTCAGGCACCCTTTACTCTCTTGTCAAGCATCCTATAGGACAATACCTTCACTGTAACTTCTGGTGTGCCACATACTGATACTTCTGGCAATACTTGCTCATGTTCTAGATGAAACTCATGTAGCGTTATTTCCATTTCTGACTCTTTCAATGCCAAGCTTTCAGCCTGGCTTTCATCTGTTTTATCTTCATCCATCCATTCCTCTGTTTCAGTCATACCTCTTGGCTTCAAACCATCATCCTTTGCAGTAACTGTCTTGGTGTTCCACTTATGATCCACAGCCGGGAGGGAGAATGGCTCTCCAGCCTGCTCCACAACCTCCTCCTCCTCTGCCACCTCCGGAGACTCCATGTTGGATTTGGGGCCAGCAGCACCTCCTTCCAAGTGTATGGAAATTTTATTTGAATATGATGGACTTCATTACAATACATACAATCATGATAAAGAATAACAGTGATAATTCATACACATACATTTAAAAATAAATAAGACATAAACAGAAAAAAAATCCATAATCATTAAAAGTAGGATCACATTTTCAAGCATTTAACCATATACAATGTATCCATAAGTGTGAAATCCCTGTTTGAGATCCATGCTTTCTGTCAAAACTTACAGCTGCTTGTAGTGATCTCTGTATATTTCTTATAACTTTAATCTGATTTATCATTTTTGTTGCAGCATCCATAAACATCTTGCTTGCTGTATATGATATCTAATGACTGTCAGGACCACATACTGTACAGAGTATCTTGTGTTTTTATTACCTGTACACAAGTATCTCGTGGGCAGTATCTTTCTTCCAGCTGCTTGTGTTTATTATTCCCTTTAACACTAAGCCTGTCATGATTTCCTAGCCACAAAGTGTTCCAGGCACATGATGGAATCCTACTGTTTCTCAATTGCAGTATCACTTGTGCGGTCTGTGCTTCATTACATAGTGGGAATACTATAGGCGTTTGACATTCCCTGACTTATGATTTGTTTATACATGGATTCCCTATCTAAGGAAATATATTTATCAGGTCCCAAATTCCATCTGACTGCCTGTTTTATACACTCTATACCATATTTAGGAATAATCTCTTTCTTGCCAAGCAGACTGCTGTGTTCTTGTCTCCACAGCTCCATATATGGATGCAACCATAACTGAAGTAAGGATTTCCATGATTTCTCTCCTGGTTTTAACATAAAACCCAAATTATATGTAGTATAGATACAGTACTAAAAAAGAAAGCCACAGGGTGTACCATTCCTACACCACATTCTGCAATGGGCCTATAAGTAGATTCCCTCTTTATGGGATTTAGCCGAAACTTCCGAAAAGCTTGAAAAAAAAACATTAAATAGTTGTGTATGTAACTGTTGAGGAGGGGGAAAAACATAACTTAAATACAGAAATACTGGTATTAGAAGAGTCTTGATCAAGCTCACTCTTTTCAGTTTACCAATTTGTTTTCCCTTCCAACCAGCCACTATTCTCATAGCCCTGGTTAAAGCCCTGTCCCAATTCAAAATCTGCAGATTCTGAGGGAAAAAGACAATGCCTACTACTTGAATGGGTTACGTAGTCACCCTTATCCCATAGATCCACCCCAACCGAGGGGCCGGAGTAGTCTCTAAGGGAATCCCTCTATTTTTGGCTAAGTTTATCTTTGACCCTGATAGTGCTGAGTAAGTGCTCAAGATATTTAAGAGTTTCACTTCCTCATTGTCTACCCCTAATGTCAGGACCAAATCATCCTCATAGGCCAAGATTTTAACCGTAGGGATGCATTCTGCACTTACAATTCCCTTGACCGCCTGTGTTTGCAACATAGCCCTTATCAAAATGTTTATTCCTAAGGCATATAGCAAGGGGCTCAGAGGGCACTCTTGCCATACCCCTCTCCATACAACAACTTGTTTTCCTGTCCAGCCATTTACAGTATATTTGGCACTAAAACAACACTTTTATACAGCACTTTTATCCAAGATATAATAGTATCTGGAATCCCAAAGGCCTTCAACACTGAAAATAAAAAATGATGGGACGTTCTATCAAATGCCTTTTCTTGATCTAATCCTAACACCCATCCCTGGCCCTTCTGCATCTCCCCTTGAAAAAAATGTTCCCTTAGCAAAATCAAATTATCACATTGCTGCCGCCCAGGTATAGCACAGGTCTGTTCAGAGCTAATCAAGTATGTTCTGATTTTACTTAATCTGCGAAGTGATATTTTAGCTAATAGTTTACGGTCAGTATTAAGCAGGCTTAATGGTCTTCAATTACTAATAACATCTCTAGATCCTTTCTTATATATTAGAGCTAATACTGCCTTCTGCACAGAAGCAGAAAATCTAGTGCTGGATAACATATAGTTGTATAATATGGTTAGTGCAGGTGCTAACTCCAAACCTGCACCCAGTCCATCCATCCCTGAGGCTAAATCTAAATTCAGTAAGCTAATAGCCTCCAAGACTTCTGCTTCTGTAATATCCTGTGTTAGCCCTGAAAGATCACTCTGCAGAACCTTGGGCAACTGCAATAATCTCAAGTATTCCGAGGAATCATCCTCCACAGACTCTTCACCAAAGAACTTATGCACCTGTGCCTCAACTACCCCAATATACTTCCTGGTGTTTTAACAATATCCCCCTCTGGAGTAAGACATTCTGATATGATTCTTGAATCTACCCTATTTTGACATTCTTTATAGGGGTCTATGCTACCTCTCTGTACCTGAGTCCCAAATCTAGCTTCCTGATTTCATGATTTTGCCCTATTATACTGTATCTGCTTCATTTGTTTACTTATTGTAATGATTTGCAAACCATAATCCAAGCTTGAGGTATCAGACAAAGAAATTAAATGTTGTAGCTGTTGTCTCAACTTTAGGTATTGCAAGTAAACCTTATTAGTCTCAAAATTAGATTTTTGTTGAAAAAAGTCTCCTCCCATCACTTGGCTGCATCATCATAGCGATCAATAACAGATAACCTTGCCATCCAACCTCACCTCCAGTCTTTCTGGATTTTAGGATTTAGTAAAACTGAGTCATTTAGTCTCCATCCCTGTTTTTTACACCGTGGGATGTCTAACCAAGTTACTTTTGCCCTTAATGCAACATGGTCCGAGAACTGATACACTTGAGTGTGAATGTCTATTACTTTCAAGGCTTTAGACAAGAAAATAAAATCAGTCCTCATCTTTATGTTCCCTTGGAAGTAAGTGAAACCTCCAGTAGGATGCAAAACACTGTATGCATCTATAAGCTCAAGTGTAGCCAATATTTGCTGTAATGACACTGAATCACTGAACATTTTCCTTGTTTGGAGGCCCCTATCAGAGTGTTGCAAACCACAATTAAAATCTCCCATCCTTAAGACCAACCTAGAGGTGTGCAAAAATGGTTGTATATCTCTAAATAGTGCAGATCTCAAAGCTTTGGTTCGTGGTGCATAAACTACAATTAGGCTAAATCTTTCTTGAAAAATGATATATCCGAGAGTAAAGCCCTTCCTGGACATATTTCCACCAATCAGGATACTTTCAAATGAGGATTTGAGAACAGCACTCTGATCCCATCACAGGTATCAAGCCCTGTTGACCAAAAGGAGGCACCTAGTGGCCATGGTTTGGAGGCCTGATGTAATTCCTTGTGTGTTTTAAGTCGAGTGTCTACTAAACACATTGGCCCAGGTATTCAAACTGCGCCATTCTGTGGTGCAAGCCCCTGCGCTGCTCAAAAAAGTTGTGCAGGGGTGTGGCCATGTGATATTCATGGAGTTGCACTATTGAGCTACTTCTTTTGAATATCGCCCCTGGCCACACCCACTGTGAATGGCGCAGTGGAACTGCGCCACCGCAAAAGTGGTCAGAGTGGAGCATTCAGATGCAGTGGTGCAAGTTCCATTGCGCCATGTGCAGCACCTGGGATATTCAAAAGGTAACATGCAAATGGGGCCATAATTTATGCAAGGCGCACGGGGGGCCATTTGCATCTAATTACGGCCCCATTTGCATGCCATTAGCATGCAAGTGCACCGATCCCCGATGACTTGCGCCTGGCACCCTGCCAGGCAGCAGCTGTCAGGGACTGACACCCCCTGCAGCCCGATCTCGGCATAACAGTATTCCTCCTGTAGCCCGGATCGCTGGGCAGAACAGTAGTCTCCCCAGCAGCCCGATCATGGGCATAAAGTTATTCCCCAGTAGCCTGATCAGCGGGCATTGAGTTATTTCCCCCAGTAGCCTGATTACAGACATTGATTATACTCCCCCAAAGTCCAAGATCCCTGGTGGTCCAGTGATCGCAGACCAGATCGCTGGCAGCATCCTCAACCCCCAAGTCCGCAATCCCTGGTGATCTAGTGGCCCCCACCCCACCCACCCACAGAGCCCCACGACCCGCTCCCCCCATCAGCTGGTGGGCGGCAGCACCCCACCCACCTGCCTCTCTGTCGCCCGCTGACGACAGCTCAGTAGACTGCTCATTGCTGACAGCAGAGCCAATGGCATGTAGTTTAAATACGATAAGTCGTCCAGATATGTGAATGAATTCATTCATATCTGACTGCCTTAGGATGTATGGCTGCACTCATTGGCTCTGCTCTGAACCAATGGGCATGCAGCCCTACTGAGCTGTCAGTTGGTGAGGCGGGGCGGCAGGCAGGTGGGTGCTGCCGCCACCAGCTGACGGGGGCGGTGGTGGAGTTCCGTGAGTGAGGGGGGGCACAGATCACCAGGCATTGGCGGACATGGGGGTTGAGAATGTCGCCCGTGATCTGGCTTCTCGCAGTCCACTGGATCACCAGAGATCTTGAACTTTGGGGAGAGTAATTTAATGCCCGCGATCGGCTACGGGGATAACTAATGCCCATGATCGGCTACTGGGGAAATAACTTATGCCCGCGATCGGCTACTGGGAGGGGAATAACCTTTATGCCGCGATCAGGCTACTGCGGTGGAAATAACCGTATGCCCACGATCGGGCTACTCGGGGTGGGGGACGTTGGTTGCGCCACGACCGGGCTAATGGGGGGAGTGATAATATGCCCAAGGCTCGGGCTGCTGGGGGACACTTCGGCCCATGATTGGGGCACAGGGGCGCGCGCCAGGTGCGGCGGGATGGAGGGACACCCACAGGTGGCAGCTGCTGTCTGCACCCTGCAATGCGGCAGCTCACCTGTGTGGCCCTTGACTTGATCCTTTTTTTTGGCGTAAAGTTGTGGAGGCGCAGGTATTGGTTGTGCCTGCATAACTCTGCATGGCCTGGCTGAATATTGGGCTGTGCAGTTTATGCATGGGCACGCCCCCCCACCTGTGCCTGCATACATTACTGATCCGCCCCGGTGCATCAGGATTTGTGCAGGCACACTTTTCCCTTTTAAATATCGCACCGGGGTGCATCAGTGGGTTGTGCATGTGCAACCCTTTTGAATATCTGGGCCATTATGTCACTAGCTCCTTCTTGTAATGTCAGCATAGTCCCCCATCACTTTTTGCCACCCTTTATACTATTAACATTAATTGTAGTAAAGGATAAATAATCCATGTTTGAAAGAAAAGGGAAAATGAGCTATAATATCTAAGGAGTCCTGTTCTTCCTACTTTGTTGTGTTCTTTTGGCTATAGAATCTGATCCTACCCCATCTTCTGTGTCTGTAGTTGACCGAATAGATGATGCATCTGTGCCATAATGCTCCGACTCCCTATCTATGTCCTCTGAGGAAAGAACTGCAAACTTATTGCCAGCCTTCCAGGATTCCAATTTTGAAGTGGTACCTCTACCTTTCACTAGTTTCCCAATCCTGTTTCTTTTCAGTGGAACTGTTGTAAATCTGTGCTCACTCGAGGGTAGGGGAGGGAAAGGGGGAGGCATCTCTTCTTGAGGTCCATTTTCATCCATCGCAGGGGGGTGAGGAAGTGCCTATTGGGTCACTAATTACTTGTGCTCCATTCCCCCTCACTCCCTGATTCAGTACACCAGAAGTGTCTTGTCCAGTCTCTGAGTGTTGGTTTTCTACCTGCTGCACTTGCTATAAAGCTTCCAAACCTGACCTCAATGATTGCTCTGCTGCTCTTTTTGCTAACTGCTGCTGCACCATATTAATTATACCTTTGTGTGATGAGCAGTCTTCTCTGCTGTGTGATGCCCTCGGGCAGCGGCCATAGGCATGGCCCGTGCGCTCACACAATTTGCATTTAAAAAGTTAAGACATTTCCAAGAAGTGTGACCAAACTCTAAACAGTGACTACACTTGGCTGAATCACAGGCAGAACTTATGTGACTGTATGAGCCACATTTGAAGCAAGACCTGGGCTGTCCTGCATAAAATATTGCTCCTCTATCCCTTCCTAAGTAAAAGGAGCTAGGGAGGTGTGCAGGTCCTGTATCTTTGTTATGAAGTCTTACTCATTTCCTTCATCCCCATCCCAGATTTGCTCACTATCCAGAGTAAGGGTAAGTTTGTTCAAAACCTCACAATGCTGCCTTAACCAAAATAAAATATCTTCTGTATTCACTTCGTTTTTGAACATTAGAGTAATATTTTGTACCACTGGCTTTGTCAAAGGGAGAACATGAAACGGAGCCCAGGCTGGGTTGTTTTTACATGCGTTATACTGGGCCCAAAACCTATCTAAGTTTGCAGCATTCATAAAATTTACATCATAGTTGCCATTTGCCAACCTGATCAGAGCAAATATCTCTGATGAAAAAAAATGTCATTGATCCCTTCAGCAGGGTTTTAGGTACATAAATCCTGTCAGGGGTTTCCACTAGGCCACCCTTACATAGCAGCCTAATTGCATTCCATCAGGGGCAAGCTCCCTCCTATTTTGGAACAGATCGGACATTTTGGATATTGCCCCCATCCCCATTCCACCCTCTAGGGCACTTAGTATCTTATCTGCATCAGCACCTGTTACAGTCGTGGGGCCTTGTACCATAGTGCTAGTTGTAGGTGCAGGACCTGCTACTTCCACCCTTTCCCCACGATCAGAAACACTTGTATGTGGAACAATAACATCCTTTTCTATCCCAACCCCTTCAGACATTAATTCAACATTCTCAATATTGTTAAATAAAAGTCAGTTGTTGAAATAGATTGATTACCTGTGGTATATTGGAGCTCTCTGATGTTGTCACAGTGGTGGCAACAGCTATTGCAGCATTTTCCAACATTTGAATATATGTAGCATCCTGTGAGTCTGGAGTCCAGGTATTATTCTCCCCCAATTCCCAGCCTGCATTCTCCAAAGCTTTTACAGGCGACCAGCTTGGGCCCCCGATTTCATTAGTCTCCTCGATACTGTTAATGTTCCTGCTCCCATTGGTTTTCACAGCAAGCTACATGCTGTGCTCCATTTGTACCCCATCCATGACTTTGCTGGTCTATAGGGAAAGTACAGATCTCTTCTGTTAAGTTTGCATGCCCCTCCATGCATTTTTCTAGGTGCTTTGCAGCTCCATTTAGCCTCCAGACATTTATTTAATTTTTTCTTTCCTTTACCTATGCTTCGAGGCTTTAGGCACTCAGGAGAATACCTGTTTGAACTGCAATCCTGCTGCGCAGAATCTGCCAATGCTTCTGACCTTGCAGACCTTCCTGTAGCCACATCATCAGGCTGCTGACTCATCGCGGTTGTCACAGCGGCATCCCCATTGTTGATAGCCACTTCTGGAGCTATTAATGCAGTTAGCTCAGTTTCTACTGCAAGAACTTCTTGCAGTTGTCTTTCTTTCTTCTGTAACAAACTGTCTTGTTAGGGCACGAACTTGCCTGTCTCCTTGGCCCTACTATCGGTACATCAGCTTCATTGCATGCCATCAGAACATCTACAAGTGGGTTCTTGTCCATACTGCACTCCATGAACTTGGCAACAACTAGCTCTGCATCAATGGCCTCTTGAGAATTGGCCATAGGAGAGGAGACTTCTGTCCTGTAACCCTCATGCCCTTCTCCTGCAGAGTGCTCTCCCGACTGGCCATCCTGCATCAGGAAGCCAAAGGTTCCCCCTACTGTCAGAGTAGGGGAATATTTTATTGAAAACACATGATCAAAACACACAGTGTAAACTATATACAATAATTTCCTGAAACCCAAATATGGAAAAAAAACAAAAACAACCCACCAACCATCAAGCACAATACCCACAATAACCCACAGTGAAATTTATACAGATCTAAATCCCCCTTCACCCTAAAGAAATCTATTTAAATTTTATGAATGCAATAAAACCTTTCCACCACATAAAAACTTTTGATCTAGGACTGTGACATAATTCATAGTTATAAATCTCCTGTATACCATTTTCACAAAGGACTCTAAATGTATCACACAGCACCAGTTTTTGCTGAAGAACCCACTGACATCTAGCATGCCACAAATAAAACTTCAGAATGGCAATAAACACGTGTAAGGAATGAATATCATATTTCATCTTACAAGCTGGGTATATTCATAATGCTATGCTTTCATAAGATACATTTTCCAGCCATTGTAAGCCCCATGCCTTAGCTAACTAGATCCCCAAATTGCTAGAATATGTGCAGGAAATTAAAAAAATGAGTAATATCTTCAACCATTGCTATACAGTCTGAGACTGGACAATATCATTCCTCCAACACTTTGTATTTATTGTTCCCTCTAATCTGAAGCCTACCATATGTGCATAGCCACACAATGTCCCTCATTTTCACAGGGATGCATTCTGAATTTAGGAGATGTAACACTTTCACATTATCAGCTTCAGGGCAGTGTTTAAAGACTGGATTTATCAAAAAGTGTTCTGACATTATTTTTAAGTATAACCGTGAACAAGACAATTTAACTATAGTATCCTTGTCTAACGACCACTTCCTAAGGTTCTGAATTGTGCCTTTAATAGTGGATGGGAAAGTTAAACATTTGGATTGCTGAGGAATCTCTCCTGTCCAAACCTCAAAAAAAAACTGCAAGATTGTTTAGCAACCATTTATTTGTTATAGTTGTGGATGGCTGAAGGGCTAGTTTAAGATTTTGTGAAAAAAAAGGGCATACAAAAAAACACTGGATCCACCATCCCTAACCCACCCTTATCCTTCTGCAAATATGTGTATATCCTTTTAATGGGGTTCAACTGACTTCCCCACAAAAGTTGAAAAAACAGATTATAGATTTTAGTCTCAGCATTAAGGGGTAAGGGAAAGATCATCCCTGCATATAATAACCCAAGGATGAGAAATGTCTTAATAATTGCAACCCATTTTAATTTTGATAACTTCCACCCCTTCCATCTATTTACCTTAAATTTGCAAGCAGAGAGGGTAGTTTCCCAGTTATAAGGACCCATATTAACCCCAGAGAAGTATACTCTTAAAATGTTTACTGGAGTAGTTACCATTTTAATGTTAACAATTGGGACCACTGTCTGCTTTTCTAATCCTAACCCAAACCCAACACTTTTTTGAAGATTTCATTTAGCTCAAGAAACTGCCAAATATGAGCAAATTTCTGCAAGCATTGTTGAAATGCTGACTCTTGAGTCAGCAAATAAACAGATATCGTCAGCATAAACCAAGATCCTCAGCTCATCATCCGGTTGTGACCCATGGACTCCTATCACAGAATTATTTTATATAATACTTTGAATCAGGGGACCCAAAGAAAAGACATACAGGAGGGGGCTTAAGGGGCAACCCTGACACACTCCTTCAGTAATATGAATAGCCAGTCCTATTTTACCAAACACAATAGGACAAAGGGATCCAGAATATAGCATCAGTATCCATTTTACAAATTCTTGTGAAATGCCATATTATTGCAAGGTTCGAAACAAAAATTCATGATTGACTCTGTCAAAAGCCTTACTCAGGTCTAATAAGATCAAAAATCCAGAATGACTGTGTTTATTATAATAGTTAACCACTTCTCTAATCAGAATAAGGGCTTGTTGAATTTTCTGTCCATGAAAACCACAGAAGTGAGTTTGATGTAACCTTATGCAGCGTATTTTTTAACCTGATTTTTTTAACCGGAGATTTGAAATACTTGACAATAATTTTAAAACAGCATTTAAAAGACTGATTGGCCTCCAATTACTTATCGCAGACCTGTCTTCTGTTTTAAAAGGAAAAATAACCAATCCTTTAGTGAAAAGGAGGGGATAGAATCATGTTTTAACAAATAATTATACACTAGTGCTAAATAGGGTGCCAGCTCAGTTGAAAAAATTTGATATAATCAAAAGGCAGTTCATCTAGCCTGGGAGAGGATCCATAGAAACATAGAAACATAGAAGTTGACGGCAGATAAGGACCGCAAGGCCCATCCAGTCTGCCCATTTCTTTTTCTACCTTATAAATGTGCCTTCGGCCTTTGCTCTGTCAGTGACCTATCTATTCATAGTCATTTGTATTGTTCCCTTATGCCTATCCCATGCCTGTTTGAAGCCCTGCACTGTATTCATAGCCACCACTTCTTGTGGTAAGACATTCCATGCATCCACCACCCTTTCTGTAGAAAAGAATTTCCTCCATTCCCCTTAATCGGGCCTCCCTCTAATCTCATGCTGTGTCCTCTTGTCCTGCTATTTTTCTTATATTTAAACATGTTAGACTCTTTCACCTTGTTTATGCCCTTAAGGTGTTTGAATGCCTCGATCATATCACCTCTCTCCCTCCTTTGCTCAAGGGTATACATATTGAGCTCCGTTAATCTGTCCTCATATGTCTTCTGATGCAGTCCCTGCACCATTTTGGTTGCCCTTCTCTGGACTGCCTCAATTTGGTTAATGTCCTTGTGAAGGTGTGGCTCCAATACTGCACGAGTACTCCAGATGGGGCCTAACTAGTGTCTTGTACAGAGGATTATTACCTCCCTCTTATGACTTGTGATACCCTACTAATACACCCTAACACCCCCTAGCCTTACCTACTGCTTTAGAGGTCTGCTTGATGATTTTAGGTCATCAGTGATGATGATGCCCAAGTCTCTTTCTTCCTTTGTGACTGCTAGCAACTCCTCCCAGCCTATAGGTGGCTTCAGGGTTTCTCTTCCCATGTGCATGATTTTGCACTTCTTTGCATTAAATCCCAGTTGCCACTCTTCTGACCATTCTGCTAATTTATCCAGATCTCTTCTCATTCTGCCCACTCCATCTGGATCATCTACTCTGTTGCAGATCTTGGTGTCATCTGCAAACAGACAAGCCTTACCCTCTAGTCCATCTGCAATGTCACTAATGAAGATATTGAAGAGGACTGGCCCCAGGACTGATCCCCGAGGTACCCCACTTGTGACTTGCATCTCTTCTGACTGTATACCATTTACCACCACTCTCTGTTTTCTGCCCGTCAACCAGTTTGCCACCCAGTTGACCAACTTCTGACCCACCCTGAGCCTCACCCAGCTTATTTATCAATCTTCTATGTGAACAGTGTCAAAGCTTTGCTGAAGTCAAGGTAGGCGACATCAACTGCTCCCCTTGGTCCACCACTCTGGTTACCCAGTCAAAGAAATCTATGAGATTAGTTTGACAGGACCTTCCTTTGTAAACCCATGCTGTCTTGGATCCTGTGCCCCTATGGATTCCAGGTATTGCACTATCCTTTCCTTAAGGAGTGCCTCCATAATCTTGCCCACTACTGAGGTAAGACTGACTGGTCTGTAGTTCCCCGCCTCCTTGCTACCACCTCTTGTGGAGCGGGATCACATGAGCCCTTCTCCAGTCTTCTGGGACCTCTCCTGTGCTCAGAGACGACTAAACAATTCTGCTAATGGCTCTGCTAGTTCCTCCTTAGCTCCTTAGTACCCTGGGATGTATGCCATCAGGTCCCATTGCCTTATCCACCCTGAGCTTAGCAAGCTCTGTAGGACCTTTATTTTGTGAAGGGAGTAGTGCTCACCTCCTCCCCTGTGTGTCCATGATGCTGAGCTGTGGGCCCTGTCCTACCTTCTCTTCAGTAAATACTGAGCAAAAGTATCTATTTAGGATAGATGCCTTACAGGGTCCTCCCTCACATGCTCCCTTTCTCCATTAGCTTAGCACTCTCTCTGGACTTTCTCCTTTCACTAATGTATCTATAGAAAGTCTTGTCACCTTCTTTACTGTTCGTGCTAGTGTTTCCTCAGTTTGGGACTTTGCCTGCCTTACTGCCTTACCTGCTCCTTAGGGCAGTTTGGTATGCCTCCCTATCTTCATCCCGCTGTGTTCCTTTATATTTTCTGAAGGCCAGCCTTTGGCTCTGACCTTTCGCTACTGTATTTGAGAACCAAAGTGGTTTCCTTCTTCTTTGCACTTCCTTTTCTGTCTAACACAATGGGATGTTGCTTCAAGTATTGCATCCTTAATGCTTGCCCACTTTGCCTGTACCCCTCACCTGTGTTTCTTTTGCCAGGGCTAGCTTAACTCTGTAGGCCATCTTATCAAAGTCAGCTCCTCTGAAGTCCCATATTTTTGCCTTGGAATGGGATGATTTAGATGTAGTAGCCAAACTGAACCATACCATGTGATGGTCACTGGCCCCAGGTGACCTTCTACCTGGAGATCTGTGATCCCTTCTTTGTTAGTCAGTACTAGATCTAGGATAGCCCTGTCTCTTGTGGGTTGCTGTACCAGTTGTTTGAGGCCCTCCCCTGCAGGGAATCCACTATGAGTCTAGTTCTGGCAGATGTTCCTGCTGGTATTGACCAATCTGTATCTGGCATGTTGAAGTCTCCCATTATCAGAACCTCCCTTTAGCTGTCATGTTTTGTATATCTTCTAACAGTAATGTATCTATGTCCTCCCTCTGGTCTGGGGCCTGTAGACAACCCCAGTTCTTATGGCTGTCCCATTTCCTGTTTCCAGGGTGACCCACAGTTCTTCTGGCTCCTTATGTGTATTCTGAATTTCTGTAGCTTTGATATTTTCATTAACATACAGGGCCTCCTCCCCTTTTGCACCTCGCTCTTCTGAACAATACATAGCCAGGTACTGAAGTGTCCTAAGTGTGGTTACTGGTAAACCACGTCTCACTAATTGCTACTATGTCCAGTTTAGCCTCTGACATTATTGCCTGCAGGTCTGGGATCTTATTTCCCAGGCTGTGAGCATTTGTGTACATGATTTTCCATTGGACAGATTTTGGTGTGTTAGTTGTTGGGTGAAGTTTGGCATTACCCCTGTGCATCGTATGGGGAGACAAACCTTTTTTCTTACCTGGTGATGCAAATGAACGGCAAACACGCTGAATTCCTGTTTGACCACTAGCTGAGGGGAGGTGTTCTTACTATTCCACGTATGGGGTGCTGCACCTCTCCCCATTTGCTAGTTTAAATATTCTGCAAAGACGCCAAACTTCTGCCCCAATGCACTGACTCTCTTTAGTCAGATGCAGTCCATCAAATTTAAAGAACTTTCGCTCCCCAGAACTGTTGCCAGTTCCCTACAAATCTGTGTCCTTTTTCCTGGCACCAGTCCTTGAGCCACTGGTTTAGCTCCCTATCTCCCTTCTTCTGACCTTCCGTCCATCTGCTCCCTCTCCCAGACTGGCAGGATCTCAGAGAAGGAGATGCCGACGAAATAGATGATAGTTTGTCACCCAGCCTAGTCAGGTGTTCCTTGGTCTCCACAACTGACCGGCTGGCGAGATCATTAGTCCCTATGTGTACTAGGACATCAATGTTTTCTCCTGCCTTGTGAGCAATTTTAGTAATGCGGTCAGTGTCTCCATGCTGATGTACCTGGAACATCTGACCATCACCCTGGCTGGAGATGGGTATCAACTCCCGAATCATGGAGTCTCCTATGATCAGAAGTTTTTGGATTTCTTTGTGCTTGTTTAGTTTTGGTTCCTGATTTGGGTGAGTTTTGTTGTGCTAGCTCCTGTGCTGCAGTGTCCTGCTCTGCAGTGTCTTCTGCCTCTTTATTTGATTTCAGCTATAGAGGCAGATACCTGTTTGTAGTGTTTATATGGTTTTGGAGGTAATGTGTTGAGAGCAGAGAGTGATGGGGCACCTGATTTGCTTTCCTAACCACCTGCCAACCTCCTGACCAACTACCCTCTGCGGGTCGAGGTTTTTCTGTTGGATGCTGGGGAAATGGCGGGTGGTTCTATAATGTATTTCCTCTTCATATGAAATTTGAGGTGTGCAATCTCTGCCCATGCTGCCCGAGCTGAGCCCTAAGATCTCCAAAGGCCCAGCATGTAGGACAGTGTCCTAAATCCTGTAAGACTGACCTTCTGAAAATTGTTCCACAGTACCTGCAGTTAATGAAATCCATTCCAAATAAGTTGCTGGGTTTGTAACCTAGTCACAGTAATTAGAAGGAAAAAAAGGAAAAAAATGCAAGTAATGGTTTAATTGTGCTTTGTTTAACTTGTTATAACAAGTTAAATTACTAGTGCCCCTGTAAATGATATCACCTTGTGGAGGCCCCACTGATCCGCCCCTTCCTGCTCTGCCACAGGATATGTCACAACTGTGGTACCCTATAAAAGGAGTGTAGCGGGGGTGGTTAGATGGGGTGGTGGCTGGGCCTTCCCTGCCTAAAAGAAGAACCACGGATGAAAGAACAAGGAGGTAAGAGCAGAAACAATCAGTCAACAACAAATGCAGTAACCCTGAAAGCTTATCCTAATGTTAGATAAAATTGTAAAACCTGTAAAGCACCACCTGTAATAATTTCAGAGAAGATATACCCTAAGAAACACTTTGCTCCAGAGAAAATAAAGCAGTAACAGAAGATATACCTTGCAAAAGACAATTTGAATCAGAAGATTACAGCAGTAATCTGTTAGCACACACTGTAGGCACACCTTGTAGAAGAAGGTTACCAGCAACAACAATTTGAATCAGAGAAAAAATAAAGCAATGAAATGTTAGCAACAAACAGTAGCAATCCCTGTGAGTAAAAAATAAAAACACCACCACACAGTAAATCTGCTTAGCCAAACTAAGTCTTAATCCTTCTCCCTTGCTCTGGTAAGTTTCTCTACTCTGCCTTTCAAGCAGTCTTAGAAGGAAAGAGCTCAGGTGAAGCTAGGTGCCTTGGCCAGCAAACCAAGTCTTCTAGACAATGTGATGTCCTGTTGAACTTCCTCAACTGTCACTGGCCCAATTAGATCTTGGACTCTCTGAACATAAAGGGTTACTTTAATTTGAGACAGGCACTGCATAATGTTAGTAGTTTTAGGTAACTCCGGATTCTGAAAGGATCGAAGATGTTTTATTACAATTTGATATAATTTTTAAGGGTCAGAGGTCAAAATACCATGTTCATTATGTAGTTCATGAAAAGTGGTGGCTTCTCTTTTAATTTTACACATTTTGAAGGGATCCATTTGTGAGGTTTTCTGAGTCCCATATAATAAATTTGCTTTGATGGATTGTGCCCTATCATATTGAAATTTAAGTAATTCTGTCTTTAAACTGGATATTTGATCGGAAATGTTATTTTTTATGCTGTAGGCTATTGTCATTAACGTTTGTAAGTGTGCCCTTAGTTTAAGATATTGGAAAAAGGAGCTTTGTGCCTTCTGTTTCCCAAAAGTTTGAAATAATTCTATCATATATCTCTTAGTGTCCCACCACCAAGCCCCTAAATCATCTTAAAGGTCTGAAACTGCTCTCTGGCTACCAAAAGTCTTCTAATGGATTTTTGATCCTCTGAATCAAGGAGCAATGAGGAATTTAGCTTCCACCAGTTGGTACGATATTGTGCAGTGGATGAATCAAAAAAGGACCCAATTAAAAGCTAATGATCAGAAAATTCTACTGACTTACTAGTCAAATTAATACTCTGATGATGCTTACTGGCAAAGATATAATTAATAGTGGAAGTATGTTGTCCCCTCTGAAATGTGAAAGTGGGACCTCCTGTTTTAAAATCTGCACAATTTACCATATCAGCAGTATTAATGCATTTAAACAACATGTTAGAGTCACAATAGATGTTCTTCCTTTGTGTTAAGGTGGTCTTTGTGGACAGTGAACAGTTAAAATCACCTGCTAAATAGACAATCCTGGTATTTACTAAAAAAGGCTGTATGGAATCAAGACGTTTTAACCTTTCAGCCTTTGATTGGGGTGCATAGACAATAATGAACCAACAGGGTTGGGAATACCAGATACCATCCAAAATAAAGACCCTCCCAGGAATAATGTCAACACGCTTTGTTAAGAAAAAGGTGTACCCTGTAAAGAGAAACCCAGCATCATCTGACCTGTCCAACTGAAACAACCAAAAAGAAGGTCCCCACAGCCATTCTGATTTGAATAACTGTAATTGAGCAGCTGATCACATCCATGTTTCCTGCATATAAAAAAAAAAATCAAAGCCATAACCATGTAGTTTTTGAAATGCAACAAGCCTTCTCTTGTGATTTAACACACTACAGATGTTCAGAGAGGCTACTGTATGGATTTAAGGGTTAGCAGTAATCAGTTCTTTATTTTTTCCTTTTTTTTCCCAGAGTATCTGTAGTCAACTGTTTTAAAGAAGTCTGAACTTCCTGGATTGGACTCACTGTTGGCATTGTCCACATCCATATCACCCCGATTATAAGTTTAATGGACCGAGAAGGGATTTTCAGAGCAAAAATTAATGGCTCCTACAGTGGATGAACTGCTTCATGTTGACCTGCATCTTGTAGTTGGTGGACTCCATGGTTGATGGAATTTCTGACCTGGATCATCCATTGGTACCTCCATATAGCTTACTGGGGTTAACAAGGCAGTTTGCAATGCTTCATTTTTGACTATGGGAAGGGGAGGTATAGACAAAGCTGGGAGAGGGTCTTCATCTCAGAGACATACTGTAGGATGCCCATTTTCCAGATTTTGTGCTATCTCCTTAGACCCTGTATCCAAGAGGTGAGTGTCAGATGGAACATACTCCTGGCACTCTGGCTCCAGTGGATGTGTTGCCTGTGACTCCTGCTGTCGTTCTTCAGAGTTTTGACTGGAGGGTTGGGTCCTTGCTGCCTGTTGAGATTTCTGAATGAGGTCTTCTGGGTTCATTTTGTCAATCTTATTCCTGGATGCTCAAGGGCACTCGTGAAAGAGATGGCCAGACAAGTCATGTAATGAGCACTTGATGTAGTTTAAACATTGCATGCTAATATGTCAAATTTCCCCACAGATCCCACATTGAGGTTTATCACAAACATATGACAAATGGGTCCTGGGGCTGCATTTAAATGTAACTGCTGAAAAACTACTATGTATTATGTTCCTCGCTGTCTAGTGTAATGTACCTGTGCTGTATGCTACCCCATGTATTATTCCATGTAATTCCCCGGATCGCCCCTGAAAAAGGGACCTTCGGGGCCCAGTGGGCTTACCCGGTTATCAAAATTTAATAAATAAATAATAAATAAATGCTGTGGGTTGCCCAGCATAGAAACAAATTCCTCTGTCCTTGCCGAGAAAAAAACAGCTAGGAATGTGCACATTACCATCATCATTCTGTGTCAGTTTAACTTTATACTTCCATCCACCTGTCCAGAAATCTTCAGCATCAAGGATTGCTTCTGGGGTACTTAGCATAGTGCATCACTGTTTTATCCGCTGGATGATATCCTCCATGTGCACACCCTCATTATGGAACATTATGGTGACATATTTTGTTAGGGGTTTATTGAGTGGAATGATCAGGAAAGGGGTCCAGAGGGGTGAAAACTTGCATTGATTATAACATGTCCCAAAAAGTTCTGACAGATGAGGGTGAACGAAAGCTGACATCAAAATTGTCTTCACCAGAAATGTTGATGAATGCAAATACCTCAGTAGGTGTGAATTTCAAAGAGCCTTTTAAGGTTGCTTTCCTACAAAATATCTGTCAGGCCGAATCTCCATATCCCCTTTATACCTGATGCAGACCTCATTCCTATGCGCCGCAGCCTCAGACTTTTGAAAGAAATCTGGATATTTTTTGCTTTCCTCTTTATTCCCATCTCTGTCGTGAGAATCTAATGGGGCCTCATTCCAAGGACTCTGTGAAAGGAGAGGGCCATGTTGGTCCCACAATAACTGCCTTGCATCTGTATGAGGATTAGCAGAGGATTTTGTGTTAAGATGCGTCATATGAAGTGGAGGTTTCCACTCCGAGCTACCCTGTGATAAGGGTGTGGTGTCCCAATCTGGATCTGGGTACCACTGTCCCTTGGAGCCTTGTTTCCAGACTGCTCCTCCCAAAGCAATTTTGGGTGACCAGTCAGGATCATGTTTTCCCACATTCTGAGTTGCGGGCATTACTCGTTCCAACCTGGAGCCTTTATTCTCCCTATGTATTCTCATCTCTACTGCATCTTTAAAACCTTCATTTAACATTACAGATAAGGCCATTTGTTTGGTAGCTAGTGCTGTTCCTAAAATTTCCTCTGCATCCTCTTTTTTATTACTGTCAGGAGATATTGCATCCCTGGATTCCCTGTGGCCTCTGGGTACAACAGCACTAGAATTAATATATGGGACTGCAGTATTAGAAATTCTCTGAATAGCTCCTGTTACCTGGAGAGAGCTCCTTTTCAAAACTTCTTTCTTCTCAATAGTACCTGACTGTACTGTAGGCCCATGCTGACAATTTTAACATTTTCCTCTTGTACCTTAATCTCACTACATATTCTTGCAGCATTAAAGAAAAAAAAAAACAGTGGCATCATCCTAAACATCCGAGGATGTTTGATAAACAGTACCTGTGTCTGATGCTGCAGTTGCCTTTGGGATGTGCACTTCACTGACCCCAGCAGTAGTTGTGGTTTCCAATTGTCCTGAATCAGACTCCTCCTGTAACAACAGCAAAACAGCTTGCAAATCAGCTTTTTTTCCTTTTGAACTGAAGTACCTCATTTTCCAACTGCACTTTTAACAACTGCACCCACGATGTATTTGCTGACATATTTATTTCCACATCAGGTTCCAAGGATATCTTTTGTTTACGCATCTCAACTGAAGCATCAAGCCCATTCTGGTGCTTTTCTTCATTTGCTGGGATTGTAATAAAACCTTCTGCATTCTGGAAAATATCTTCAGCCTCTACAGAAATAAGAGCAAAGGATGAAGCCTTCTCCTCAGCAACCTCTACATCCATTCCAGTCTGTGACTCAGGAGAACTGACCATCCTCCAACTTGCTCACAGGAAGCAAAGCCCCCTGCAGGCAGAGTAGAGGGAAGTTTATTAGAAACAAAAATCAGTATACGTCATAATCACACATCACAGTACAGGAAATCTATAACAATAAAAGAAACGAAAATGTGTTATCCACAATCCAGCAAAAGGAACAATAAAAATAAAATTATTAACAACAAAAGTACATCTCCTGCGGTCTAAATTAAGTCACTGCAAAATCAGAGGTAGTAATCCATGGTAGATGTCTCCACAATTCTAGGAGCTCCCTTCTTGACAGTTGAACACTTTCTGCATTATAACTTTTAACTGTATGCTTAACTATTTTATTGGATAATTCAATATAAGTACTGTCTTTCTGTTGAAGGGCAAAGAAGCATCTGGCCTCCAAATATTCCATTTAATGACAACAAACAAAAGACATAAAGTGTTCTCATTCCATTTAGACCATGAGTGCAGTATATGGCCATAAATTAAAGTTGGATAGGTAATCGTTTGAACTAGGGGGTTCATTCCAAAGATGTCCTATATATCTCCAAAAATCCTTAATGAATGAACATTCAAAAAATAAATGAGGGATAGTTTCCAAAGTATTTATGCAACAGAGATGGCTACAAATCCTGTCCTGTAACTGTTTGTCATTCTGATTGGATTTAACATTCAATTTTTTGTGGCATGATAGCCAATACAAGTCCCACATATGGGCTGGGATTCTATCATTCCATAACACTTTGTGGACAGATTGTAAGTAAGAGTCTGGACATTTATCAAAAGGATTCTGCATTACACCGAGCACATTTGGTAGATTGTTATATAAAGATTTATGTGATGAGTGTATTATCATTTGTGCAGTTATCCTCCACTGCTTCAGTCGAAGAAATGTGTCTTTAACATAGGGAGGTATGCACGGTGTAGTCTGTAATACTTGTGGGGTATTTGTTTCCCCATGCATGAAACCAACAGCAACACATATTATAAAACCAAGGTTCCCATCCTATTTGTTTATTGATCAATAAAGGTTTGAAGTTTTCTACAATAAAAATACTAGTGAAAAACAGAAGGGGATTCACCATGTTTAAGCCTCCCTCACTGATGGGAAGGTAAGTAACATTTCTTTTGATTGGATTTAAGTGGCTGCCCCACAAAGCCTAGAAAAACACACTAAAGATTGAAGTTTCTAATTGTTTTGGTATGGGGAATATCTAACAGATATATAAAAAGACTGGAATCAAAAAAGTTTTAATGAAAAAAAACCTTTTTCCCCCCCAAATTTCCACCTGTTCCATACCACCACATTCTGCTGGCCAATGGCCAATCTTTCCTCCCAGATCAGTACAGCCATGTCCAAAAACCCATACTTAACTCCCAGAATCTTGATAGGGTCTGGTCGAATCCTAATTTGTCCTTGTATTTCGTTGGGCCTGCCCCAACAGAAACCCCTCACATTTAGTGTAATTAAGATCTGCTAATTAAGATTGGATAATAGTCCAAATTCTGCAGTAAAGCATAATGAGTGTCCTACAGATGTTTCATCTGCAACTAAGAGACTCATGTCATCAGCATATGCAATTAGTGAACGGGGTACCACTAGGTGCCCATATGTGATTGAAGATTGGAGTGTAAGCCATTTATTTTACATAAAAGGGGGTCTAGAAAGAAAACATACAGCACTGGGCTGAGGGGGCAGCCTTGCCTCACCCCTCTGTTTATGGGTATCATAGGGCCTTTCCAACCATTTACCAAGGGAAATACAGTGGCCATCTTATAGAGCTTTTGTATCCAGTGGATCAGCTGCTGATGGACATTAAAATGGTGGAGGATCGCCCAAAGAAAATCATGACAAAGAGAATCAAATGCTGTCTTTTGATCTAAGGATATAACATAGCCAGATGCATCCCGAATGTCCTCATTCCATGATTTCTTACAATAAAAGATAGTCAGCAATTTTCTGGTTCAGAACTGAGCAGGATTGTGCTTTTGAAATCACCAAGTCTGCTACCAACAGAAGCTGTTTTGTTAAGATTTTCATCAGAAGTTTAAAATCAGTATTCAACATGCAGATTGGCTTCCAGTTCTGCAATAACTTCCTGTCTCCCTTTTTATAGCGGTATATCAAGATTCCCCTATCAAAGTTTAATGGGATTTCCCCTGTCAAAAATAAAGTATTAAAAAGTTGTGGCAGTTCTATGGACAAATGTTTCCCCAATATTTTAAAAATGAAATTGGAAAGGCCATCAGGCCATGGTGTTGTAATAGTTTTTAAGGTGTACAAAGCCTCTAATACTTCTTGCACTGTGATTTGTGCTCCTAATTTACTAGTCAGGTCCTGAGGGACCATCGGTACTACAACATCTGAAAAGTAGTCTAGAAATTTAAATTGATCTGTGTGTATTTCTGCAAATAACTGTAAAGAGTGTGTCGTAACCCCTTGAAGGAGATCTTCCTTTGAAGTAAGCGTCTGTCCAGTCATATCTATTATACTAAACAGTTCCTTTTGTCCCACCCTATGAAAATTGTGCACAAAGGGGCAGACTGCCTCCATGTGGTTCTGTGTCCCAAATTTAAGCTGGTGAAATAACTTTTTAGATTTGCGATCATGAAATTTCCTCACCTCTTTTTGTAGCAGTTGAATTTGTTGGCTCACATCTTCATTTGTAGTACTAGCCAAGGACATTAAATTCTGTAATTGGTGCCTCTGCTGTAAATAAATTAAGTAAGCCTTGTTATTCCACTGTTTACTGTACTGTTGTAAAAAATATTGCAAATTATGTTTTGTATCTTCCCACTATAATTATGTTGGTGTAACAGATCACCATGGATTTTCTGACTATAATGAAGTGGCTTAAATGTTCTAGAAAATCATGCTCTTGAAGCAAGGCTGAATTAAATTTCCATACTTCCAGACCTTTACGGGGGGGGGGGGTCAGCCCTATTGTGAGGGATACTATATGATGGTCCAAAAATTCCAGGGGAAAAGTGCTTGCTCTACTGACTGGAATAGTTTGAGAGAGAAAGATAAAATCAATCCTAGTCACTAAGTTCCCTTTGTGAATGGCAGTATGTTGGTGCGTTTTGTCTGAATAACCATCTTTCAATCATGCTGTGTGGATAATTTGCCCCAAAACATGTGAATCACAAAACATTTTTTGGGTTGTAGAGTGTTTACTTTTATCTTGTAAACTTAACCCACAATTAAATTTCCCCAAAAATACAACAAGCATCGATGTATGCAAGTAAGGTTGTATCATTTTTAAGAGCTCAATACGGCTCGCCTTTGTCTGTGGAGCATAAAAGTTTATCAGCCAAAAGGATCTGTTATAAACAAGAACATCCAAAATAAGAATCCTGTCTGGAACTAGGTCATATAATTTAAGCAATTTTAAGTCCGGTAGTTTTATCAAAATTCCAACTCCCACACAAGCTTCTTGTCCCAATGAGCAGTAAGAGGGGATTCCTAACCAATCCCTTTGGGCCTGCTGGATTTCATGGGTGGTATGAAATCTCACATCCTGAAGAAAACAGATACCTAGGCTCAGGTCTTGCAAGAATGAGAAAGCAAGATGTCATTTGTCAGTCCGTTTTATACTGTTCACATTTAATGTGTAACATGTAAAAATGTCACTCATCAGGAAGAAAAAGGAAAATGAATAAAGTGTCAACAGTAGACCTTGCTCTGGTTTTCCATTTCTACTGTGTGGGACCCCCTTGTTGCATTTTGGAGTCAGAAGTCCCCTCTATTTGGGAAGAGGCTATCGGGGAGGAGTCTGTATCTCCTCTGGAGTCATTAGACTGCTCCCCTAATATTTCATACCTATTTGAGGTTATGAGATCTGATGTTTTTTGAGACTTGGAAGGAGGAGGGTTACATGTTGGTAGAGATCTAGCAGACCTTCTCAGGGTACTGCGCATAGGTCTGGGTGGGACTTGTCAGGAGTTGAAATAGGGGAGTGCCCAAAAGGAGTCTCAGAAGAAGTAGAGGGAACCTGATGCAAGTGTGCCGAAGGGAGTATCACAGAGTCAGAAAGAATGGAGGGGATTCGGGGGTCAGACCTAGGTTTGCCCAGTTGGGGGGGGTGAGGGTTCTGGGGGAAGAGGTCTATTCTTAACCTTGGCCTTTTGCGTCTTGGTAATCAACAACAATGGGTCAGCCCCATCGTGATTGGCAGTATTATGTGCAGCTATTGTACAGTTTTGAAAAGTATGCCCAGTTTCTTCACAAAGGCTACATTTACTTTCATTCAGGCATTTTAAACTAGCATGTCCCATTTCCCCACAAATTGTGCATTTGATCTTATCACATACATTGCTCAGATGAGTCGTACCCCCACATCTATAGCAGGCCATTGGCTGGCCGGAGTAAAATAAAACTCCTCTGTTCCTGCCCCCAAAAAAAGGAATTAGGAAGATGTTCTATGCCATTATCATTCATTTTTAACATCGCTTTCACCCTCCGCCCTCCAATCCAAATATTTTCAGAGTCCAAAATTGCCTCTGGGTCCTCTAGAACAGTACAACATAATTTCAGCAAAAATTCCATGTCAGCTTTATTCAACCCCTCGTTACGAAAGAGAATCTTTATAATTTTATATGCAAGCTTAGTCCAAGGATAGCTGAAAAAGGAGACCAAAGGGCAGTGTTCCTCAGAGAGTTGTATTTGATCCAGAATCCTTCTAGCCCTTGGGTAGTCTTGAAGCTGATATCAAAAACAGTTTCCCCTGAAACGTGGATCAGGATGTAAATTTAATGGGAAAAAAACTTCATAGAATCTTTTATTAAAGTTCTGGCCACAAACAAGTGGTCCGGAGGGGTCTAGCATACCACTGATACAAGATAGTCTTACCACATTGTGGCACTTGGCTGGAAGAATCAGAGTTTTAAAAAAGTAAGCATACGGCCGTTTCGGAACAGAAGTTCTGGACTTTATGGGGCCTCAGGCTGCTCAGGCAGGCCTGGCTGCTCAGGAATTTGAGCTTGTGGTATGACCGTTGGGAGATTCAATATTGGGTTCTGAGTTAAATGCAAATCAGGAGGTATATGCAAAGGATCTGCAATGATTGGTATTCCCGTAGCTACCTGATTATGTATTGCAAAATCATCAGTAGTTGGCATTTGGATGGGAGAGGATCCAGAGACCCACTGATTATTTGTGGAACTTTTTTCCCAGCCAGTGCCCTCCAAGACCTGAACTACTGACCAGTCAGTTTCAGCAGGAAGCAGAGCTCCCTCTGGTCTGACAGTCTGCATGTGTCCTGTCTCTAGTTCAACCAACACTGGGCTAGTACTCACAGTTCTCCGAGAAGTAGCTGCAGCATCCAGCTAGGAGGCCTGTACGTTCACGTTCCTGTTCCGGGAAGCCTCAGGAGGTGGCTTTGAAGTTCTGACAGGAGCGTGCTGCCGAGAAGAAATCACTTTCCCAGTCGAGCTGTCAGACCTAAGTTCTCTTATTTTCTTTTGAAGAAACATTTTCTTGTAGAGAAATTTCCGCTCCTCAGCATCTAAAAGGTGCTGCAGCTGTCTGGCTTCCTCCGTTTCTCGATCCAGCAAGGTCTGGGAATGGCCATAGTCCGCTGAAATGTCTTTTTCACTATCCGAGTGACTAGAAGCCATAGATTCAGTTTGCTGAAACTCCGTCTGTTGTAGTAAGCCCAAATCCTGTTTATCCAGTAGCATCTCTTGTCCCTCGGTTTCCATGTCGCCAGCAACATCCACAACTGTTCCGAGTGCAGTGTCAGCCTCTTGCAGTAACAGGACAGGGGAGGAGGCTAGCCCCCCGCCTGCATGTCGTTGCCTTCCTCGTCAGTCTCCACCGAAGTGGCCATCTTAGATGATGGCCAGAAACTCCCCCAGTGGCAAGTAGGGGAATTTCCCCAGTGTCCTGGCCAATATTCCCCTCCCATAAAATTGGTTCATACAATTGTCCAAGGCTACATGTGGGTGTTGATGTGCAAAATGGCTGCAACTGCATGTTCAGTCACTTCACTACCAGTCTAGCATTGCGTGTAAAACACTTTGGGATACAGTGTGTATGAAAAGACATATATAAATGCTGATTCTTCTTCTTCATCATATCACAGGGAAGTTGTATGCCTCCATCTGCCTGACACCACACAAAAAACAGCTGATCAGAATCATGATCAGCCTGTGCCTCATCCTTCCCCACAACACAACTGATTATACAGAACCCCTGCTCAAACTTCATTTGCCTAACTGAAATTTCACTTGCCCAGCTTACCTTTTCACTCTCTTAAACTCCCTCCAACTTGACTTTGACTGTTAACCAATCCCCAACCCAGTTTTGAACCAATGTTTGAAGTTTCTTGCTTAATGGCTATGAGATGTTGTACACATTATAAACTTTTACAGTAGAATGCCACTGAAATGGGGTAGCTCCATGGAGAGCCTTTTGTCCCATTTAAGTGGCCATCTTGATTATCAGGAGTAGAACCATTACAGTGCAGAGGCGGACACTATTAGCACACACATATACACACAGCATATGGACAGCATACACAACATGAACCAACACAAACAAACACGAATTTGGAGAATTATGCTCTTTTTGGATAATTTGGTGTTTGTTTGAAGTTGTTTTGAGTATATTTTATTAGGGGGTTAAGAGGTTAAAAAAATGATCCAATGATCTTCGCTCTCCGGTATCACTTATTTTCTTTATACTACTGTCCAGTTTAAAAAATATTAGCTATTTTCTGCTGTTTTGACTACAGTGCCATTCATCTGATGACTTGACCCTCCTGGTCAAATAACTGCTCTCATTCTTCACTTCTTCTGTGTTGAAGGAACCAGTCTTAAAGAGGTCTGGTGTGCTCCCTTTGCTTCCACTTTTGAAACCAGTATAGGCAGTTTTATTCACATCATCAATGTCTGTCTCTGGCTTCTGCTTCTGCATCTGTCTTTTTTGTGTGATTGTGGCAGAGATGGATTGCAACAGTTCTCAAACTTTGTCATAGTGAGCCTCCCCTAAGCCATGGGAAAGATCTTCAGCCTCCCCCAAAATACTGAAATATTTTTGGGCCTCCCCATAGGAAAATAGCCTACTTTTCACAGTACATCAGGAATAAATTGAAACCTCTTTGCATAGCTGGCTCTCATGTTATTAAGCTTATTGTAACCCCCCCCCAACAGGACAACCTACTTGCTCCAATATTTTGACTCTCGAACCATTGTTTCCCCTTACTGCCATACCTTCATGGGTCAGACTGCTTTTTCTGTTTCCCCTCTGACTGGAATAACCTTCCTGCTGACCTCTGCTTCTCCCCCGCTCACCCTGCTCTTAAGCGCAACTTCTCAGGGATCATTTTGCTCCCTCCTGCTCTTATTCCTAGTACCTGTATGGTTAACTCTTGTATTTAGACAGTTCTGCTGCCAGTCTAATTGATTAACTGTTCCTCGCATTGTTAGTTTATTGTTCTGAATTTGTTTGTACTTTTATTCATTTTGTATTTTCTTGAGTGTTTTGCAGTTACATTTTGAATTGTATTATCTCACTACCCTTCCATGGGTACAACCTGAAATAAGCATTGCTCAGTGTACAGTACCTTCCCTGGTCACAGACTTGTGACTAAATACATAACTTCACCTACTATTATCCTCTTTCAGTTTGCCTAATCCCTTCACGCAAAATCTATACAGTTCAAAATTGAAATATAATACTTTTTCAAGACTTCCTTGAGCCTCCCCTGGAACAGGTTGGGGCCTCCCCAGGGAGGCTGGCCTCACCATTTGAGAACCCCTGGATTAGAGTAAGAGATCTCCTTCTGTCTATTTGTGAGCATCAAAGTTGAAGAAGTCCTTGAACTCCTGAGCAGTGAAATAGGAGGGTCTATTAACATCTGCCAGTGGATTATCACTCTCTTCCTCCTCAGCTGTAGCTGCCAGCTCAGTAAGTGCAGTGCTTTCTCCGCTTTGTTTGATGTCAAATCCTGCTTTTTTAAAGCAGTTAGCCATGGTGCTCGGTTTTACAGCAGCCCATGCTTTGTACAGCATAAAGATAGCATCCAATAAATTAACAGTTCTCATGTTGTCCGATGCCAATGCTATGGATTTGCTGTCCATGAAGCCAATGATTCTCTTAGGGAAAAAAAAGAGTCCAGCTCTGGCTGCAACAGCCATTGTTTAAGACCCTAAGCAGGTGAAACCGAACTGCTAATTGTTCCAGACAGTGAATGAAATTGTCCCATTACAACAAATTATGCATCCCTGTTAAGGGAAATGCTGCTTATATGGTACAACTGCCATTTAATTGGTGACTTTGGGGGTGTCCCATTTAACCAATCATCCCCTTTAAGTGTGTCCCGATTAAGTGGCTTACACTGTACTACACTAAAGAAGTTCCCAGCATCTTTCTGAAAACACATGCAATATGCAATATATTGCAATATGTGATAAAACTTTTGTTCAAAGAACTCTTGCCCCAACCTTAAACCTTTTGGTTACTATCTGAAACCATCCGATCTGTTATAAAATCAGTCTGCCATGCAAATGACACTTTCTTGCAAAAAAATAGTATGTTTATGTTTTTCTTATGTTTACTGTGCTTAAAGCCTTGTGAAAAGATCCCACCCTCAGCCAAGTACCCTTCATCCCTCCCTATCGCTTCCTGTGCATCATAAATTTGAACCCAACATTAAGGGGCCAAATCCCAAGTGTCAGTGCCTGAAATAAGGAAAACCATCCCTCGATGTCTTTTTAAAAAAAATGTATACCCTGTAAAAAAGAAAATGGTCCATCAATGTCTGTTGCTGCCACTGCCCTCTGCCGCCATCACCCTCCCCCCACCTGACCTCCCCTCTCAGCACTCACCAACCAACCCTCCCCCACCCTTACTTACCTTCCAGGGGACCAATGCCATAATCCACTTTGGACTGGAGGCACATCTTCACTCTTCAATGCTGGACTGAGAACTGAAGCAATCAGGTAGGTGCAGTGAGTGTATTTCAAAGGGTTCTGAGTTTGTACATTACTCATATAGTAACCTGATCATTTTTTATTACACCCACACCCCCAAATTTCACCACAACCTTTTTGGACCCCTTCACATGAGCAAGGCAGATGAAATGTTTCAAACCCATCCAGAAAAGTGATTTTGCATTTGCTCCATGAAATCATATTTCTGGGGGCATTTGAGGATTTTCACCTACAAGATATGTGAGGTGAAGTCATAAGAAGACTATGTTGAAAATCTGGGTCAAAATGTTAAAACAAACATCAATTTATGGGTACATTGTGATTTTTCAACACTCGCTCATAACTTTGGCAATTTTCAATATTTTGAGCCCACATTTTCAATATAGCCATAGGTTCACACCACCTCATGAACCTGACAGCTGTTGTTTTCAAAACTTGGACAAAATGTGTTTTCATACTTCTGGAACAAAATTACGTTTTGTCCAGTATTTTATAAATGACACCTGTCATGCTCAGAAGGAGGGGTCATAAAAAAAGACTATGTTGAAAATTTGGAGTCAAAATGTCACAAAACAATGACGTTATGCAGAAATGTTGAATTATTTCAATGTTTACACATCACATTGTGATGTGTGCAGATTTTGCCATCCAATTTTCAACATAGCCCTATTGCTACCCTCTCTCATGAACATGACAGGTGTCATTTTTCAAATCACCTCCAAAACATGTTTTGCATTTGCTCCACAAAGTCACCTTTTGAATGGGATTTAAACAATTCTATATGCCATAATCATAAGGTGTCATAAAAAGACAATGTAGAAAATGTGGCATCAAAATGTCAAAAAACCAAAATGTTATAAAGAAACATTGAATTGTTTCAGTGCTTACTCATAACTTCGTGATTTTTTTCAGTTTTTCTCCCCAAATGTGCACATAGCCATTTTGTTATCCCCACCTGATGAACATGACAGGCGTGAGTTTTCAGAACCCCTTTGAAACATGTTTTCGCAGTCCCTCTGTGAAACCAACTTTCGGACAGGATATAAATTAATCCACCTGCCTTGATCGTAACATGAGAACATAAAAAATGTTGAAATGTTGTGGTCTAAATGTGAAAAAAAAATCACCTAAGTTATGAAGAAAAATTGAACTGTTGCAGCATTCACTCATAACATTATTTTTGTAGATTTTTACCAGTAATGGTCAATCTATCCCTTGTATGAACCCACATCGAGAATATGAGAGGTGTCATTTTTCAAATCCCATCTGAAACATGTTTTCACAGTTGCACTGCAAAGTCACCTTTCAGATGTGATTTACAAAATGTCACCTTTCTTGAGCATAACATCAGGTCACAAAATGACTATGTTTGAAATTTGGGGTAAAAATGTGGAACGCTATTGAAAATTAGATATAAAAGGACTCTTCAATCGACTGCACTAAAACTGACAATGGTGCCATGGCCACTCACTTCAGCTTGTCAGCAGTCTTTTGCTGTAATGGTATCTAGACTATGGCATGATCTCTCCATAAAGTCTTGGAATGCCAGGCCTTATTATCCTTTAAATACTCCCTCAAGTAGCTTCTATACATGAGCAGTCTTTGTGACTGCCACAAATAGGAATCTACAGTACTGTTATCCTGTATTTCTCCTACCGGTTTTGTCCATTGACTAGTAAACCAATATGACACTTGTGTATTAGCCTATAACTAATACCTGATCTGTGCACATGTTCTTGCCAATTGTAAAGCCTGTGTATTCACTGTATGAACATTGTTTGTTCTAATATTTGTAATGAATTCCAAGTCATGCTGAAAAAATGATAGTTTGTCTCAGTGAGCCTACATGGTTACCAAAATTCAACAAATAAATTAAAATATTGCCTCTCAGCTGACTTATCCTTGGTTAATACAATCTAAAAATGTGTAAAAGCAGGACACCACTGAAAATGAGATATTGTGTCACATGTAGTCTATCTTGGTAAATATGCGTAAAAGCGGGAAGTGATACAGCAATGCACCCATAGAACTGCTCAGCTATGGTGTTCTGTCCTGGGAAAAAAAATTCATTGTAAAAGCTGGACCCCACTGAAAATGTGACATGCCTTTCAGCTGGGCAAACCTGGGTAAACACATGATAAAAATGGGTGAAAGAAGGGCCCCATCAAAAATGAGGCATCACATATTGGCTGTGCTATCCTGGGTAAATACAGAGTACAAATTGTGAAAAGAAGAATCCCACTGAAAACAAGATAGCATCTGAGCTGTGCTACCTGGGGTAAATAAAGAACAAAACTATGTCAAAGCAGGATCCCATTGAAAATGTGATATTGCATTTCAGCTGGGCTGTCGAGGTTAAACATATTGCAGAACTGTAAGAACAGCACCTTACAGCAGAAACCCACTGAAAAGGAGATGTTACTATACATCTAAGATTATCTGTCCTTGGAAAATACATTATAAAACCAGGGGCACACTAAAAATGAGATGTCACATCTCACCTCTGCTGTCCTGCATAAATGAGATATAAAACTATATAAAATCAGTCTATTTTGGGTAAATATATAGTAAGAATGTATACAAGCAGGACCCAGTACAACAGCATGCAAGCAAATATTCAGCATTAAATAAATGCTTGTTATAACTGGAGCTAGAATCAGCTGACTTGTAGGCTTGAATCAGTATGATCAGATCAGAAAATAAGGACTCAATATGTACATTTATTTGATTATTCATCCAAAATATGTTACAAAAATGTCAAATGTTCAGGGTTCAAAGGAGCTGAACTTCGAATTTGTAAACCTTTCTGCTTATTTATTCACTAAAAGTATATTAGGGTAATAAGAAAAACACATAGAATAAGAATATGCTATGTTGTATTTAAAGGAGAAATTGCCATAGAGTGTAAGGGACACTTTCATTTTTTTTTTTGTGTGGAGAATTATGCCCTTTTTTTAACAATTATATGAAATAATAGTAAAAGGTATGCTCAGCTGTAGCTTCCATTCATTTAGCAAAACAGTTGCTAATTTTCTTATTTTTTTATAGGTTGCTTGAAAATATGATTGCGTATGCTTCTGTTCATGGACATTTATTGGAGTTTACATACACTCTTGACAGTCATTTTTGCTAGCAGAGGCCTCACTGTAATCTTTAAACTCAGCTCATGTTGGTGTAAGAATGGTCTCTGGTCTCTCAAGTCCGAAGGCTACTGACTTGAGGAATGTTGATACCTCTCTCAATTGATAGTACACTAGTAGGCCTGGAAGTCATACAGAACTTTTGGTAAGACTGCTCTCTGAGGTGGTAAAATCAAATGTAACCCTGGCCTCTGTAAAAAGATTAGGGTGGTTCCCATGACAGAGCTGTTTAAATATATGACACTGTTTCAATCTACAATAGTATTGAAGGGTGGAGACTCCTAGTGCCAGAAGACCTTAGCCTTGTATACACTGCCAACTTTAAAGCACATAAAGCCATTCAGGAGCATCCTAAGAGCAATTCACATTGGGCTTCTGATGCAACTCAGGAAAGGGGATACTTATCAGAGCGACCTACTTTACAGCACCTTGCCTGCCATTTAGACACTCCATAGCTCTCACTCATGATGAATGTCTCCTCTCCTCTCCTGGCCCCATAAATTTCTCAGACGCTCACCTACTAGCACTTTTGAAAGAACTTCTTAGCACACCTGAGTTCAGCAAAAGGCATTTTTTTAACAGCAGAAAGAATGCTGATCTCAGGAAAGTGCATTAAAATGTAAAACGAGGGCTACAAGTATTAGCAAATAGGGTCGTAAACTGGGACTGCGATACTGGGCATGCACTAATACATATGCATAGATTCTCGATCCCGAGGGATATGCATACAGTATGCATTCGTGCATGCCCAGTATTGCTGTCACATTTTATGACCCTAATCTGTAATATTTGTAGCCCTTGTTTTACATTTTCAAGCACTTTGTTGAGTTCAGCTTTCTTTCTCATGTTGAAAAATGCTATTTGCTGAACTCAGGTGTGCTAGCCAGGAAAGAACCTTCTGGTGCTTCTGCACCTCGCACATGTCAACATCTGGTTACTGCCACCTCAAGATGGAAGAACAACTTCTACAGCAGCCGGCTGTGTGGATGCAAAATTGAGCCGCTGCAGCCATCGCAGTGGGAGTGCAGCACTGCAAATTGTGGAACGCTTCTGAAATGTAAACATGGCTCTTGTGCATTATCTTATACTTACACTTTGGTTGCATCTTCTCACTTTTCCTTTTCCTCCCACACTGGTACAAGCTTGCTGCCTGCCTTAGGCCAAATGACAGAAACAGAGATGCACTTATGTGAGCTGCAATCTGCAGCCTTGGTAATTACTAAAAAACAAAGACAGCACCCTTAGGGTTAACTGGGAACTTTGATGTTAACAGTTAAAGTTATAAAACTTCCAGATGAGGCCCTGTTTTCCAGATCCTCAAAGTCAAGTTATATAGGCATGGTCCTGATTTCAGAGTGTCTAGACAAATTGCATTTGCATTTCAGTGTCCATTAGTGCTCAGGCACTTTTGTGAACTTGATGACAAATGCTGGGCCAGTAACCAGAGCACAAGCAACCAGTTTATGGGTGGTTTTATACAAACATGAATGTCACATACACCATTGTTGGACAAACTTATTTAGTTTATCCAACGCACCCCATATAGTGCGTTCTCAGTATTCCTCGGTTTCTCCAGCAATGGTGTGTTCACCACTTTTTTCTTGTTGGCCTTTGATGATGGTCGGTGTGTGCAGTTTATTTTTGTTTGCAGACCCTGATGTATGAATTTGCTCACCTCTATCAGTCCTTTGCCAGGCAAGCACATAGCCAGCAATCCGTTCTTATCTCCCCATCTTGCCTCCATTATTTTTAAAAGTAAAAGCAACTCTCAGTCCATATTTAACCCCATCAACTCTTTCTTTCATCCAACTAATTCCTCAACCTAATATACTACATCTTCAGTCTGTTCCCTCCCATTGTGTACCACTCCTACCCCCCCAAGTCACATCATCTCCTACTCACTTCTATCACTCAAATCTGCACCTCAGACCTCTCTGAAATAATTCAGTTTATAAACCTGGATGCTTACATATAGGAACAGAGTACTACTGTAAAGATGGAAAGTACTTCAAGCACAGCTCATCTATTATTCCTCCCTCTGCTTCACAACAGTGACTATAACTAATTTGAGAATGGACATATTTCTAAGCTTATGAACAAGAATACTTCCCCTAACTATTCTTCATAATCCTCAATTTCATTCTTTTTTTTTAAATTAATTTTATGCCCCCTTTTCCGACAGCCCACTTTCTTGAGGGAACCCTAGCCCTGTCCTCCCAAACATCTACCAGCCGACACCAACCTTCTTCTTCCAGGGCTTCCCCCACTGGTGGCGTTGGTGGGGGGGGGTACCCCAGAATCTGACTGGATCTAGTTCAGGGTGGTGCCACGGTTGGTCAGGAAGCAGGACCATTGAGCCCCTCCTTCATCCAGCAATCAGAGATACCTTTTTCCATTTTCCTTTTGAGGTGGGACATGTGATGTCACCAGTGACGGTGCCACACACGTTCCCATGTGCATCCCATTGAGCATCTGCCCCATCTCTACTCACTGTCGGCAGCATCAGTGTGCCAGCCTCCAGCCTGCAGCCTGCAGAAGGGGCCAGATAAGTGCCAACCAATGTTCACCCCCCTCCCAGGAGAAGGAGAGCTGTCCCCGGTACACTCTGTCCTTCTCCCTCGCTGACCCCCAGTGACCCGCTCACACTGTGAACACTGGTCACTGGCATGGCAGGATGTAAGGCAGGATGCCTCAGCTTTCCACACCAATGGGCCAGCATCTCAGTTTCATTCTTGCTCAGGAATCTGTCTAGTCCTTTTCTGAAGGACTGAAAATGCATGTACCAATTTCACAGACAGATGAAAAAAAAAGAACCTAATACCAAGAACCCTTATAGTTTACTAAGATTTACTAAGGTTTTCTATTCAATAGGAATGGACAAGTGATCCTTCAAGCCTATTATCCCACTACTTTGTGGTATCCTCTTGGGTCGAACCCTTGAGCAGATAGATATCCAATAGTTTTTTAAACTCATTTTTATTCTGAGATTCAACCACATTTTCAGGTGATGCATTCCATAACTCCACCATTCTCATAGTGAAGTATGAACTCCTAAGACTAGTCAGAACCTTCTTCCCATGACCTCTTGTGTTATAACCATTTTCCTTGATGAGAAGACCAAGTTCTGCACATAAATGTTTGTCATCTAGCATGCTATGTACTGTAGTATCAGATCACCTCTTTTCATTCTCATTTCTAGACTATAAAGTTCCACATATTTTAATCCAGTGTTATAGTCCAGACCTCTAGTACCATAGAGGCATTTGGTAAATCTCCTTTGTACCTTTTAAATTTTTGCTATTTTGGCTGCTGGAAACCAGAATGCTATTGGGGAACTGGGTAGTTCAGTGAATTGGTAGCTGGTTAAGGAGTCTGTCACCTCAAGGTCACTGGTTCCAATCCAGCACAGGTCAGTAGAGGCTGAAGTCCATTATCATATGAAAGCTGTTCATTGGATTATGTGAAATGAGTTGTGGCTGTCTCAGCCTAGTTTCCAGTGGGCAGGTATCAACATCAAGAAAGCATCAATACAATTGACATTAACTAAAACCCCTGCTGGCAGTCTCACATGAAAGGCCAAGGATTGATTGGGCATTGAGTCTGAGCTACCCTTTCACCTTATGTGGTGGCCTCACCATGGCAGGGCTGAAGCAGATTGGAGAGGCAGTGTAGGGAAGCTGACACTGTGCTTGGCCATGCCTTAAATGGTATGAGGACTTCTAGTTCCAGTGCTGTCAGTCCAGCACCTTTTATAATCACTAAATTCCACACAGGAAACAAAATTTTGTTAAAAAAAGAACTCTTACAGTTACAACTTTCAGTTCAAACATTCAGTTCTCTCAACTTCAAGCTATTCCACATGTTAACCACACTGTGTGAGAAGAAATTCTTTCTTATACTTCAACTTATCCTGTCTCCTCAGTCTGAATGCATGGGCAGTATGCTAGTTCTGCTTGCACTTAGCAAATCAAGCATATGTAAATACTAAACTTCACCCCTTTCCATTTTGTGTTACTGGCAAGCATGTGCAAGAAACACATTGCATCAGCAGTTAAGGAGCATGACACAATGCATAAAGAAATTTGGCCACATCACCACACAATCAGCTGTGTTGGTGCATTACAAGCTACCAAAACAGCTGATTGCATGGTGTCCCCATGTTGATGGCTTCTTTGTCGGCCTCTCACAGTCCCCAGGAAGCTGATGGAAAGCTGCTGTCCACCATTCAGTGTGCCTTCCTATTGAAACATTTGAATAAATTAAAAAAAAAAGCCAACGGGGTGCCCAATCCCCGTTGGCATGACCCCTTCCCCAGTTCATTTGCTGATGGTGTAGCCCAGTCCCCATCAGCATAATGCACCTCCCACATTTGTTGTTTGCTGAGGGGAGTGCCAAAACCCCCCTCAGCTCATGCACCCCCCAGCACACTGTATGACTGATGGGGGTGCCCAATACCCCGTTGGCGTGACTGCCCCCCCAAACAAACTTCCATCTGCCATGCTGGGAGCCCACCCCAGCATGGCAAAAGTCTCTTTGGCCAACAGGAGTGCCCAATCCCCTATCAGCTCCACTGCCCCCCCCAAACAAACTGCCTGGTGCCATGCTGGGAGCCTACCCCAGTGTGGCAAAATTCCCCCATCATCTGTGTAAAAAAAAGACATAGAAGAAAAAAACAGTTCCTCGTTGATTCTATTGCCCCCTCCCCAAACCCGCTCCCATCTTCAGCCTCCACCCAGGACCTGGGTTGTGATTTTTACACAAGATTAATGTTGTTTTGTTCTTGTACCCCCATCCCGCTCTTCTTCTAGAAAATGAGCCAGGTATACATCCTTATGCCAAGGGTGGTGCCAACCTTTAGTAAAGTCCAATGGTATGCCAATATGTGGGTATCAGTGTTACAGATTTAAATGGGGGTGTGTGCTAACTAGTTAAAAAGTGGCTAGGGTGATACACACTTATCTCTCATTAATGCATTCTCCCTCAACAATCTGCTTGACCCCTTTAAATGTGGCTTCCATTCTTTCCATAAAGATGAGACTGGTGTGGTCCTAAATGGGCTTGGGGAATGGGATAACCTTTAATTCTGTGGAGGGGGAAGCAGGGCAGATTGAATTTTGAGTCATGAAAATTGGCCTTGCTGATGAAAACATATTCCTGAGTGGTAACAGCAAGACCAGTTCACTTGATTCACAACAACCTAATACCATTAATAATAAAAACTATTGTTTATTTTTTTTATTTAACACTTAAAGAATTTGACCTACATGCTACACTATCAATTACATAATTTCTGTCATAACTTCCAATTCATTTTTTTATATGTGTAGGTCTTTAATGTATTTCATACATTTGTGATGGCAAAGGCTCATAAAAACAGAAGTGTTATTTCAGAAAAATAGAATTTGAGTCACAAACGTGACATACATCAGTTTCACAAAAATTCAGTAGGAGGGGACAGGATCAGATCTGTTCCAGTACAGTAGCTGCTTCTTGTTGTTTTTACAGGGCTTCTTGTGGATTTTACTTGGTAGAAGGTTATTTCTTTTCTTTCTTTCTACTTCTAAGGGGCTAGCAGGGTATTGTTTTGGGGCTGTTGGAAGTTTGAAAACTGGTTTGGTGGCTGTAAGTGGGCTCATTTGTTGGATGCTTCACTGTGTAGCAGGCTCGCTGGTGGAGGCCTAGTTCTTCTGATATAAAACCTATTTGGTGGGATTTACTTGGGGCTGTTTCTTTGGTTTCAGGGCTTGGAGGGGCAGACACAGGGCTGATACACTGTCTCGAGAGTCGGGTGTAGGCCCTAATCCCCCCTCCCACCCCTATCTACCCAGAGCTCTGTTTATTTATGGGGGAACACCTGCCCTGCAATTGGAGGAAAAGGCTTCAGGTGCAGCTCATGTAGTTCTAGCCACTGGGGGTTGGGTTTAAAGGCTGGGAGAGAGGAGCTTAGGGAGTTGTTCACTTCCATTATAAGTTTATTGTGTTGTACTGCACCTAGTAACAGGGCTACCAGTTTACTGTGGGACTGTATCTAGGATTAGTTGGTGACCAGATTAGTCAGTAGGGGTGTATCTTGGACTAGTGGGGAACCTGATGGCTCACCCAAGGAAACCTACTTGGAGGGGGATGGGACCACACGTCATTAGGGCCGGCATCTTTGAGAGGATGGTGGGGTGCACAGGGTGTGGGGCAGCCATGATACTGGACTGGGCTTGAAAGTTCAGTGGTTGCCCAGTGTGCTACCAGCTGGCATATCTTAGGGAAGAGGTTGCAGGGATTAGGAGACAGCTGGGGAAGGGGTGAGGTATGGTTGGGGAAGAGGGCAGGGGATTTCCCACGGGGTTGCACCAAGCAGTAGGGGAAGGGGCATAGAGAAAGAAGTGCAGGAGAATACTCTGGGGTCATATAGGGACTCTGAAAGAGGGGGCCCAAAAGGAGGTCACTACCAAGGAAGCAGGCAGGTAACTGGGGACCCTCACAAAGGGGGGGCCAGAGGGACAACCTTCTCAGGGAAGTAGGCAGATGGCTGGGGCTGGACAGAAGGAAGCAAAGTGGGGAGGTGGATTGGACCTTACACTCAGTAACCGCTTCAATTCTCTTCTTCTGCTTGAAGATGAGGATGGTGATGTCGCCATGACAGGGGTGGTTAGAGATGGAAAGGGACTGGGGGCAAGAGGAGGGGGCTGGATAGCAGGAAGAATGGGGGGAACCTGGAATGCAGTAAAATGTGGGGAGCAGTGGATCAGAGCAGGAGGGGCGTGGGAAGAGGGAGGAAAGCACAAGAAGAAGGACCAGTTGGGAGGAAAGGGCAAGGAGAAGGACCAGAAGTACAAGGAGGATACAGTAAAGGGAGCTGAGGGTTTAGGCCAGGGGAGCACGACAAGCAAGGAGGGGCTGAACGGAGACAGGAAGGAAGGGAGGATGAGCCAGGCTAGTTTAGCAGATGGTGAGAAGGACCAGTCTTGAGTAGTGAGGTGGGAGTTAGCGAGGTACAAAAGGATACTCAGGAGGTGGAGAGGCATAGGATTGGAGGGGAGGGGTGGGCATGGTAAATAAGGAGGGGGCAGCATGTGGCACCCAGATAGGGAGAAGAACAAGTAGCTGGCTGGGTGGAAGTGTTGGTGGAAAGGAGGAGGGACATGGAAGGGGGGGAAATGTAGAAAAAGGAGTGGTCAGAGTGCTCCTGTTGGGGGATTCTATGATCAGGGGTATCAAATGGGATGGGGGGAAGTCTGGCCAGTTAGAACAAAATGCTTCCCTGGACTAATGGTGCATAAGGCCAAGCATGAGGTATATCAGCTGGCAAAGGATTGTGGGGGTTCCTCGGACATACTGGTCCATCTGGGTACAAATGACATTGAGGAAAATAGTGAGCTAGAGATACAGGCAAGGTTCAGGGTGCTTGCTGGGGTCTGTCATGACAGGATGAATGATTTCCTTCTTGGAAATCCTGCTGGTGCCAAGGGCTAGTGGGGAACACAAAAGGAAGATTAGGGAGATAAACCAGTGGCTCAGGGAGTGGTGATAGGCCAGAGGGTTGGGTTGATGAGGGATTAGGGGGAGACCTGGGAGGATAAGGAGCTGTATGCTAGAGATAGGCTCCATCTTAAATTGAAAATAGAGGGGCTCATTGGTGAAAAGTGGGGTTTAAACTTGTGAAGGGAGGAGGGATGGGAGAAAAGGCTGTTGAGGGGGGTCCGATAAAGGAGGGACTCTGTCTCCACACCACTGGGAAGCTGGAGGAATGCTTGAAAAGCCGACTGGTAAAGTGCAGACCAGGGAGAAAATGGAATCCCCATGGGAACACAAGCAGGGGAAATGGAAGTATAGGGAAAGGGTGGAAGGTAGTCCGGCTATATGCCACGAGATTGAGCAATAAAATGCCTGAGCTCCAGGCGATGCTAACTGAGGGAGCGGTGGATGTGGCAGTGGTCACTGAGACCTGGGCCACCACAGGACACGACTGGGACCTGAACCTGGAGGGTTACACTATGTTCAATATGTACAGGGGGGAGGGAAGGGAGGAGGGGTAGCAATAATAATCAAAAACTGCATTGGCATAGGGGATTAGAGGAGGCAGAGGGAACCATGGAGGTGATTTGGGTCACCTTGATAACAAGGGGGGGCAAGAGAGTAAAAATAGGAGTGGTGCATAGACCCCCTGTGCTGGCAGAAGAGCTGGAGGAAAGTCTGGTGGCAGATGTTGGGATACACTGCAGATTGGGCAGAGGAAGAGTGGTGGTGGTGTTGGGGGACTTAAGCCTGCCAGGAACAGACTGGGAGACTATGACATCCTCGCTGACCAGGGAACAGAGGTTGTTGGAGGTCTTTCAACACGTGTTCCTAACTCAGCAGGTGGGGAAACCGACCAGGGAGGCATGGGTGCTGGATGTGATCCTGGCAGACAGTGACCAGATTGGGGGCCTGGCGGTAAGGGACCCATTGGCGAGGAGTGACCATGCCATGGTCTGGTTCTGCCTGGACCTACGAGGGGTAGAAGGCTGCACAAAGACAGAGGTAACTGACTTCAGGGGGGCGGATTTTAAGGAAATGGGAAGGATCCTTAAGGAGCATTTGGATGTGATTGGGTCAGACATGGAAGCTGACAGTAGGTGGGAAATCATCAGGAGAGGGGTGCAGAATGCTACCAGCACCTGTGCAAGAGTAAGACAAAAATGCGATAGGGCTCGAAAACCCTGCTGGTGGACCAGAGAGGCCCAGGACGTGGTGTGGGGAAAGAAGGCAGCCTATAGGCAATTCAAGTGCTCAAGGAGTGAAAGGGATCAAGGGGAGTACTAGCTGATGGCTAGAAAGGACACTAGGGTGGTGAGGGAGGCTAAGGCAAGGAAGGAGAAGAACCTGGCCAGGGAAATTAGGAGAGGGAACAAGGGGTTCTTTAGATACATTGGGGGGAAAACTAAGGGTAAAGGGGCAGATTAGCAGGATTAAAACAGGGGAGAGATGGGCACGAGACCCAGTGGAGCAGGCTGAGATACTAAATGGGTACTTCTCAGTTTTCAACAAGGAAAATGGGGGTGCTGCATCATACATTGGAGGAGACAGTGATACTGAGGAGGGGGAGACCCTTACCAATCGGCAGGTCTGGGGAGAGGGGGAGGCATCACTGGCAAGAGGGGGGGAAGGCTAAGCAGAGGGATGAGGTAGCGGAGGTGGAAATCACAGCAGAGAGAGTGTAGGAAGCCCTCAGGTCCCTTAAGACAGAGAAAGCACAGGGCCAGATAAATTACATCCCAGAGTGCTGAAGAAACTTCCGGGATGTCCTGGCAAAACCCCTGGCGGAGCTTTTCCCCATCTCTCTGAGGACAGGATGGGTGCCCCAGGACTGGAAGGTGGCACATATAGTGCCTATCCACAAGGGGGGATCAAGGGAGGTGGCAGGGAACTACAGGCCTGCCAGCCTGACATTGGTGGTGGGCAAGGTGATGGAGGGCATTGTCAAGGAGAGGCTAGGGGGGACCTGGAAAAGTCAGGGTGCCTGGATGAAAGACAGCATGGATTCGTCCCGAAGAAATCATGTCAGACAAACCTTGTGGAGTTCTATGACTAGGTGACAAGTGCCTTGGACCTGGGAAGACCAGTGGATATCCTCTTTCTAGATTTCAGCAAGGCATTTGACTCTGTTCCTCATGAGATCCTGTTGGATAAGCTGGTAGAAATGGAGGTGGGGAACCAGATGATCAGATGGATAGGTAAATGGCTCCAGGACCGGAACCAGAGGGTCGTAGTTGGCGGGATAGTCTCATCCCCAAGGAGGGTCATGAGTGGGGTCCCACAGGGATCGGTCCTTGGGCACCTACTGTTCAACGCCTACGTCTCTGACATACGGACAGGTATCAGGAGTGAGATGATTCTCTTTGTGGATGACTCAAAACTGGGGGCGGTGTTGGATGGGGAGGAGGGGAGGGTGGCCCTACAGGGGGACCTGGAGGCTCTGGAAAGATGATCTAGAAAGTGGAAGCTGAGGTTCAATGCAGGGAAATGCAAGGTACTGCACCTGGGGGTCAGAAACCCGGGCCAAGTGTACACCTTGGGGGGGGGAATGCTACAAGTCTCGATGGCTGAGAGGGACCTGGGGGTCTTGGTGGATGTCAAGATGAACAACTCAGAGACTTGTAGGAGGGCAGCAGCCAAGGCCAACTGGATGCTGGGATGCATCGCTAGGGGGATCACCTCCAGAAGGAGGGTAGTGATACTCCCTCTGTATAACTGCTTGGTGAGGCCGCACCTCGAGTACTGCATGCAGTTTTGGAGGTCACACTTAAAGAGGGACGTTAAACTCCTAGAGAGGGTCCAGAGGAGGGCAACCAAAATGATTTGGGGCTTGGGGGACAGGACCTATGGGGAGAGGCTGAAAGAGCTAAATATGTACACACTGGAAGAGAGAAGGGACCAGGGGGACATGATAGAGGTCTTCAGGTACATGAAGAAGGTAAATAGGGGAGGAGCAGTCAGGGTGCTTCAAAGGAAGGAGGAGGGGACAACTAGAGGGCATGGGTGGAAACTGGAGGGGGGGAAGATTCAGGGGAGAAAGAAAGAGGTGCTACTTCACTGAGAGGATGGTGGAGCCATGGAATGCGCTGCTCAGGGGGCTGGTGGAGGCAGAGATGGTGGAGGGGTTCAACAGGGGGTGGGACAGGTACAGGGGAAGGGTTCTGGAATCAAAATCCAGTGCAGTGAGAATATCTGGAACTGGGAAGAAGAAGCCAGAGAAGGAGAGGGGGGTAGCAAGGTCAGCTCCCAAGGTGGGGGCTGACCAAACGAGCAGACATGAAAGACCGTTAGACCTATTCTGCTGGCATTTTAGCATGTTAGTATGTTAATAAAACTTTGAAAAACAATGAATTACAGTTTTGCAAAAATAGCATTTTATTTTCTAAATAATTTAAAATGTACACGTTTTCCAGGAAATATACATACAGTATCACAAAAAATTATCCTTAGGCCAAAATGTAATGAACCTACAAGTTTCAGATTTTAACTCTAAGCCATTTTTGCGCTACATGAGCAAAAACTTTTTTTTTTTTATTTCCATGTTTGTGTACATTACCAACCTTTTACAGATCCAGAGATCCTGGCACTGACTCCAGACATTCAAAACATAGAAATATAGAAACATAGACGTTGACGGCAGATAAGGACCGCAAGGCCAATCTAGTCTGCCCATTACTTTTTCTACCTTATGAATGTGCCATCGGCCTTTGCTCTGTCAATGGCCTATCTATTCATACTCATCTGTAGTGCTCTCTTATGCCTATCCTATGCCTGTTTGAAGCCCTGCACTGTATTCATATCCACTACTTCCTGAGGTAGGCCATTCCATGCATCCACCGCCCTTTACGTGAAAAAAATGTCCTCACATTACCCGTTAATAGGCGTCCCTCTACTCTCATGCTGTGTCCTCTTGTCCTGCTGTTTTTCTTATATTGAAACATGTTAGACTCTTTCACCTTCTTAATGCCCTTAAGGTGTTTGAATGTTTCAATCATATCACCTCTGTCCCTCCTTTGCTGTAGGGTATACAGATTGAGCTCCACTAATCTGTCTTCATATGTTTTCTGAAGCAGTCCCTGCACCATTTTGGTTGCCCTTCCCTGGACTGTCTCAATTTGGTTAATGTCCTTGTGAAGGTGTGGCCTCCAGTACTGCACACAGTACTACAGATGTGGCCTAACTAGTGTCTTGTAAAAAGGGATTATTACCTCCCTCTTCCGACTTGTGATACCCCTACTAATACACCCCAACCTCCCCCTAGCCTTACCTACTGCTTTAGTGGTCTGCTTGGATGATTTCAGGTCATTGGTGATGATGATACCCAAGTCTCTTTCTTACCTTGAGACTGCCAACAACTCCCCTTCCAGCCTATAGGTGGCTTCAGGGTTTCTCTTCCCTATGTGCATGATCTTGCACTTCTTTGCGTTAAACCCAATGCTGTACTATCACCATTGGTACTATGAATGACATTTTAACCTTATTGTATACTAGCTACCTACTATTCGAGTATTGTATTTAAACTGTTTGTTATTGCTGTCATTGTCACTGTTTGACATGGAACCTTTGTAAAAGAGATCTGAGCTCAAAGGTATGATCCGAATCCCTAAATAAATAAATAAAATAAATAAACCCCAGTTGCCACTCTTCTGACCATTTTGCTAGTTTATCCAGATCTCTTCTCATTCTGCCCACCACATCTGGATCATCTTCTCTGCTGCAGATCGTGGTGTCATCTGCAAACAGACAAACCTTACCCTCCAGTCCATCTGCAATGTCACTGATGAAGATTTTGAAGAGGACTGGCCCCTGGATTAATCCCTGAGGTACACTATTTGTGACTTGTATCTCTTCTGACTGTATACCAGTTACCACCACTCTCTGTTTTCTGCCCGTCAACCAGTTTGCCACCCAGTTGACCAACTTCTAACCCACTCTGAGTCTACTCGGCTTATTAATCAATCTTCTATGTGGAACAGTATCGAAAGCTTTGCTGAAGTCAAGGTAGGCAACATCAGCTGCTTCCCCTTCGTCCACCACTCTGGTTACCCAGTCAAAGAAATCTATGAGATTAGTTTGACAGAACTTTCCTTTTGTAAAACCATGCTGTCTTGGATCCTGTGCTCCTATGGATTCCAAGTGTAGCACTATCCTTTCCTTAAGGAGTGCCTCCATAATCTTGCCCACTACTGAGGTAAAATGTCAGGCTTTTTTTGTCCAGAGGTTGCTGTGTTATTAAGGTGCAAATATTGAGGCTTAATACAGTAGTATCCACTCAACCCTAATAATATAGTAGGTACTTTATTTATTTTATTTATTTATTTATTTAGCTTTTGTTGACCGGGTAAGTGCACTAGACAAATCCTGCCTATTTTCAGGCACGACCCGGGGGCAGGGGGATACAGATGAATGGCAACTGACCTTGAACCAGATTACGCTGTTGGTGGTATTTTAAGTGAATGAGGAAATTGGCCAGGACACGGGGAAATTCCCTACTCTTTTTCGATAAGTGCCATGGATCTTTAACATCCACCTGAACTACCACCAATCCAGGCAGATGGGACCTCGGTTTAACGTCTCATCCGAAAGACGGCACCTCAGAAATGCAGCACCCCTCTCATGCTGCATTACAGTGTCAGTACTGGGATATTAACCCAAGTGCCAGATGTGGGAACTGAACCCACAGCCCTCTGATCTCCCGGCCTCAGAGTACACTGCCATGCGCCTGTTGTATAATACACAGAAAATGTTTCAATAGGATGTAATCCTACACATTGGTACAAACTTTCATTTAAAATAATTTATAGACCTAATTGTTTAAAAAGCTTTAGCTAAAAATAATTACTTTAAAAAAGGGCTAACTTTTGAACCGTATGGCCTGGCAATTTGCTTTTTATTATAAAATGGCAAGAAAAATCTAGAAATGTTATTGGTCGAGAGATGCCACCTAGCCATGCATTAAACCTCTATAGACACATGGTCAGGTGCCTAATCTCATTTTCCTCTTTCAAAAAACTACTTAGAACCATTTTATAAGTAAAATAAGGCCTTCCAGGTTAAACATCATATAATTTGAATGTACTTCCCAGGAATGTAAGGATACTTGGCCTTCAGTCTCATGCCTTACTAAATCCCTGGGGCATGCATTAAAATTATAAAATGTACACCCATTGTGGCTTATTGCTTTTTTAATGCATGCTCTAGGGGGCATGACAAGGCATGAAATTGAAGGCCGAGTGTTCTTATACCCCTGAGAAGTGCACTAAAATCCTATGATGCACACCCTGGAGGTGCTTTTTACACTTATAAAGTGTTTCTAAGCAGATTTTTGTGGAGGAAAATTAGTTCTAGCACCTGACTGTGTATTTGTACAGAAGCTTTTATATAACAACATATGAGTAAGGGTAATCAGATTTCTTCTTCTTGTGCCTTTTTCTTTGGGGTAGACACTTGATGATCTTTTTTTTAATGGGTAACATTTCAAAAGTTGATGGAATCTTTAAAATACAGGTAGTACTCTTTACCTACTAATTTTTTATAATTTCTTACAAAGCTTAATTTTTAAAATTATTTGGCATTTCATATGCGCTCTCCCATTCATCAATAAATTATCTTCTTAAAAGAATCAAATGAAAACAGAACTAGTATACCACAACGATCTCTTACATAGAAGATTAAGCATACCACAAGTAATTAAAGATATTTAGCTTTTTTCCCCCCTCTCTCCCTTAGTTTAAGTAGTGGACGTGTTTGGATCTTACAAAGAGCAATGAGCAGTCCTAAAGAGTACAAAACTGAGTACAATATATGTATGTGTGCATGTACAGTATATGACAAAGAGAGACCACTGTACATCTTTAAACAAAATGGCAACTGAGATGCAGTACAAAATATCGATGTGCACTGTAGGTGTAAATGCTTTTAAAAAGACAATTAGGCTGTAACATTATTGTGCAACATTGACTGTCCTCTGTGACCTGCTCACTGAAGTGTGCCATTAGGGACTGGAACCATTTATCGCCTCCTCCTTTTCTATCAGTGCCACCTCCCAAGTTTGCTGTGAGGACGCAGCTTACTGTTTTCCTCACACCATTTGAGGATGGGTCATGGCAGTTCATAACCGCAGTGCTCTGAAGGTTAGGATAGTAACAGATAAAGATCTAAGTTATGGTTTGCACATGAAACTGTTTTTTTTTCTGTAGCTCAGTACTGTATCAGCTCCATAGCTTCAGTTTTACTTTTACTTCTAATTTTACTCATACATGGTTTCTCTAACGTAGCACTGTTTGCAAATAAGGCATCTCAATATGCAGGTGAAAAGCACCCTGAGGGAGTGTGTTCTGTTGGGAAGGACAGGGTTCAAGCCTCCATATTCACTGTAGAAGTTTTCCATATGTTTAAAACAGTTTACCTCTACCACCCATAATAGTGGCTGTAAGTTTTATCCCCTGGAATGTGTGGGTCCTGAACTCTCCTATACAGCAAAAATGGGTTCTGAAGAGATTAAAAGTCATGTGTACTAGGGTGGTGCTGTTGCAAGACATGAAATTATGCTTGGAAAAGGCATCCAAGCATTTCAGGGAATGGGTGGGTTTGGAAATTCACAGCTGTGCCCACTACTCAAGGACAGGGGTTTCAATTTTGGTACATAAGCAACTAAGGTAGCAGGTAGACCAGGTTGAGAAGGATACTGCTGGCAGGTGGACGGTGGCCTGTATGATTACTCTTGATGGACCCCTACTTTTTGTTAATGTATAAGGCCCTAATCAGAACTACTTGGAGTTTTCTGCCACCCTTAGCCATACAGTTAGTGACCTTACAGACCCTGCTACTCACTAGTTATGGGGGTGGGGGGGAGTTTTACCTAACCATGGATGCTTACCTTGACAGAAACTCAGGGAAATCCAAGTCACATGCTAAAACCCTCACTGACGTTTGGTGATTACAGCATCCCTAGGGACATGATTATACATGTTTCTCTGCCACCTATTCCACCTCTAGTCAACTGGATTTCTGGCTGACAATCACCACAGGTCACCCAACTGGCTATTTCATCCAGTATTGCACCCATCTGTCTCTCAGACCATGTGCCATTCAAATTATTCCTGCAATGCCCCCCTGCATGTCAACTACCTGGTGCCCTGATCCTCTCCTGTTATGTAAAAGGTAATTTGTACCATGAGTGAAGAAAGAAACATCCTTCTACTTCCAGATTAATTATAATGGGGAAACCAGTAAGTTTGTTGTCTGGGAGGTGTTAAGGCCATGATACATGACTGTATAATGGCCTAGACAGCTACCAGGAAGAGGGAAAAGGAGGCTGAGCAAAAGACATTTGAGAACTAGTTAGTAGTGAAACTATATAAGGTGAACTCAGGGACCACAACAGATCCTTCCCTACTTTGGGACATTAGGTCCCTGTGCATGGAATTCAATATAATGGTTGCCCAGAAGGCAGAAATTGCAGTTACCAGACTGAGGCTCAAAGTTTGGGAAGATTGGATAAAACTGGGAGGTTGCTGCCATACAGACTACAGAAACAACAGGTGAAGAGGTATATTAGAGGCCTTTAAGACAATAAAGGAAACCCACAGACCCAGCTGGATGCCATTAATAGCATAATGTGTGTCTTTCATGAAAAGCTGTATGATACCCAGGGACCAGTAGATCAGACTAGCTTTGACCACTTCTTTCAGGATTTACCCATCCCCTCTCTGATGGTGGTCAAAAGGAATTCCCTCAATTCCCTTCTTTCCATGAGTGAAATCCAGACTACTTTATCCAACCTGGTGCCACAAAAGGCACCTGGTGGAGAAGGTCTGCCTTTTGACTTTTATCAAGCTATCCTAGAGATAGTGTCCTCGGTGCTCCAAGTGGTATTCTCAGAGGCTGTGTCTAATTTCCTACTCCATCCTGAGATGCAGGAAACCATTATTACAGTGATGCCCAAGGAGGGAAAGGACCCCACCTGGAATAGCTGATCCCTACATTAGTACACCGCCCTCAGATAGGCTTTGTCAAGAGGCAGCTCAGTACAGACCAGCACAGATCTCTCTTCGTTCTTATGATGAAAGATAGAAGTACCCCACTCCAGCCTCAGTGGGAGCTATAGATTTTGAAAAGCCTTTGATTCAGTGTAGTGGGGGTACCTTCAACTGGTTATAGAGAATGGACTTTGGCCTTGACTTTGGGGGCTGGATCTGTACCCTATACACAATACCCATGGTGAGGATATTGACCCACTCCATAATGTTGTTCCTCTTTCCTCTCCACTGAGGGACATGCCAAGGCTGCCATCTCTCACCTCTTTTATTTGTCTTGGCAGTAGAGCTCTTGGCCATAGCTATTTGCTGTGGTACCAGGACCTAGGAGGGATTGAAATAGACCATCAGGATTTCAGTACCTTGTTTATGTGGAAGATTGCCTGGTCTTGATATGGGATGCATATACAGGCATTCTACTTCTGTTAGCACTTCTGTGTAATTGTTACACCATTTGAGATTTAAAGACTAATCCCATAAAGACAGAAATTCTCCCCCAAACCTCCTCTGCTCCCCAGTTGTTGCCGCCAACTTGGGTTTAAGGTGATCACCTATTGTTATAAAGTAATTGGGGGTCTGTATGGCCCTGGCCACTCGGAGGTGGTTAGACAAAACCTAGGACCCCTACTAAAAGAATTGAAGGCAGAATGTGACAGATGGAAGCAGATACATTTTTCCCTCATTGGGAAACATTCAGCACTAAAATGATTACAGCCACCTAAATCCTTCACTGTTTAGCCCATTTGGCCATAATGATTCCCACTATCTGGTTTCAGGGGTTGATTTTTAACATTGTTTTACTAACCCAGAACCTAACACAAACTGATCAGGGCTAGTGCAGCTAGCTCTCTACTTGCACATCTTGACCAGTGCAAGTTTTCCATGGCTGTTAATGAAGTAAAAAAGTCTCTACTTTAGCAGGCTATAGTCCTCATGCTAATTTCTCTCAGTGTTCCAGATGGCCTGGTGTGATTAACAGCTCATTAACAGCTGCAATTATCTGGCAGTTCAAAAAGGGAATCCCACAAAAGACTGAATGTGAGTCATTATCATGCCACTGTTAGGGCTTTCAGCTAGTGTCCAGGCTGTGATCAAGGGTAGAGTGCTGTCAAGTTTAATAAATTGTAACTGTTAAGTTACTAGCTTCCAGTTTTATGAACATGTCTTTGATTATTTGTCCCATATTTATTAAAGGAGTAGTACATCCAAAATAGTTCAAAAAACATGTATAAAGACCTTGGCTTTTCATCCTTGTTGTTCCCTGTCTTACTTTTACAGCTTGTCTGTGAAGTATTTTCCCCAGTGTCAGTCTGCTTTATTGCCTCTGGAGGTCTCCATCAAGGCTTCATTTATTGCTCCTTTCTTCACTCTATTCTCTCACAATCCCTCTGATCTTGATGTGCAGGTGACCCTAATAATCTGTCTTTGTTCTAAAACAGCTACAGTTTCATTCTTCCCTGTGATCGTCTCCTGGTAAGTGCAATTTTCCTCCCTGTCCATCAATCTATGCTAAAACAAGTTTCTCCAAAATAATTTATTTTCTGTACAAAACTGATATATTTTTTATTATTTAGGCTGTGTTGACTTGTGTAAAAGAAGTTTTCTAGTATTTAACTGCTTTTGTTTTGTCACAACCGACATTATTTAAAAATGTGTTTCCTAACTGTGACCCCACCACACAGTTCAGTAGGAAATACTTTGAGCTGCACTTTGCAACATTGTATATGTGCTGCTAAAGTTAAATAGTAAAGTGCAGATCAAAGTTTTGGCAGCACACCGTGTTCTCTTATTTATTTATTTTCTGCTGGTAACAGGCATGGACTTGATCTATGGATATGTAGGGCTGCTTCTTTCTGATTTGCTGTCTCCCTGTATTGTTATTTCAGTTGTGATATACAAATAAACTCTGCATGGCTTTCCTTGCTGTTTTTTCTACAATATATTAAAAGCTTGATCCTCTTTGTTTTTTCTGTGCCGTGGCTAATTCCTTGCTGGGGTATCTTGTAAAGCCTCTCATAATAATTGCTTGTGATCCTGCTGTCCCCAGCTTGCGCTAACCCTTGCGGTTCCATGTACTGCTCAGTCCAGAATTCCTGTGTCGTCTCATTTTGTCAGCAGCCTGCAAGTTCCGATCTATTTATCTCTCTCTGTCTCTTTGCTGTACTTATTTGTGTTTCAAGTATCGTTTTACATACCTATATTTCATTACTTTAGGTTAGTTTGCTGGCTGTCCCTTACAGTGCTAACTCTGCAATGCCCCCCGAACTGAAGTTACACTGATTGTTTTGACTCTCTCACCTATTTGGTAGTAATAAAGCATTTCCATGTGGCCCTTCATCTTTTCTGCAAACCAATAACTAAGTCTGCTTATGTTTATGTCAAGTCTTTCTGCGTTTGCTTTGATGCAGCCCATACCATTCAGTGTGCTTGTGTTGTGTAACTAATCCTGCCACTTGTAGCTGAGTGTTGTGTAGTGACTGCATGGTCTTTGTATCCCTTCCATATCACTGTTTGAAATTATTTGTGAATGTGCCCAGTCCCTGTTCAACGTCTGTGTGTGTCAGTTTCCTTCCTTGCTCCACACTTTGCTGTGTTTCACATTCTCTGCCAATGTTCGTGGTAAATCTTTTTTATTTTACTTCCTCCTCTACTCTTTCTGTCAGTCTTTTATTTATGCCTAATATTTCCAACTCTCATTCATAATTATAAAGATCCAAGTAATTCCTGCCACTGTGAGTGCCAATCCCCTCTTCCCCACCACTTCACATGCTGCATTATCTTCACATCCTCGCACTGCAGTCTTCATGTTACCATGACTAAAGCAGCATCACAACCATAGAATCTGATGGCAGATAAGGACTGTTTGGCCTACCCAGTCTGCCCATTTTCCTACCTAATGGATAAGCTGCAGATCCTAGTTAACCAGCAGCCTACTTCTTTCTACCCCCAACCCCTAGAATTGTCTTATGACTGTCCCATGCGTGCTTGAATTCAACCACTGTTTTTCACTCCACAACCTCCTCCGGAAGGCCGTTCCATGCATCCACAACCCTCTCTGTGAAAAAATACTTCCTTATATTACCTCTGAGCCGCCCCATCTTCAAATTGTGCCCCCTTGTTCTTGCACACCAATTTTTTTGAAAGATGCTACCCTCTTGGACTTTGTTGATTCCCTTGAGGTACTTGAAAGTTTCTAGCATGTCCCCCCTCTCCCTCCTTTCCTTGAGGCTGTACATATTAAGCTCCTTTAGTCTCTCTTCATATGTCTTCTGGTGCAGACCCTGCACCATTTTAATTGCCCTCTTCTGGACAGCTTCCATCTTGTCTATGTCCTTGCGGAGATTGGGTCTCCAGAACTGCACACAGTACTTCAGATGGGGTCTCACCAGTTGTCTGTACAGAGGGATAACAACTTCCTGTTTTCTACTGGTGATGCCTCTCCCTATGCATTCCATTATCCCCCCAGCCCTCCTTACTGCCCTCTCACACTGCTTGCCCACCTTTAAGTCATCTGATATGACTACCCCCAGGTCCCGTTCCATTTTTGTTGTTGTTAGTATCTCGCCCCCCATTGTGCACTTTTCTCCTGGGTTTTTGTTTCCCAGGTGTATTACCTTGCACTTCTTAGCATTGAATCTAAGCTGCCGTACATTTGACCATTCCTCTAACCTTGCCAAATCCCTTCTCATCCTTTCCACCCCACCTTGTGCATCAACTCTGTTGCAGATCTTTTTGTCATCTGCAAAGAGACATACTTTTCCTTCCAGTCCTTCTGCAATGTCGCTTATAAAGACATTGAAGAGGACCAGTCCTAATACTGAACCCTGCGGTGCCCGCTAGTAACCCCCCTTTCTTCAGAGTGGACTCCATTTACTATTACCCTCTGTGTCCTATTCTCCAGCCAATTCTTTACCCAGGCTATCATCTTGGGACCCACTCCCAGGCTGGCTAATGTGTATATTAATCTTTTGTGTGGGACTGAGTCAAATGCCTTGCTAAAGTCTAGGTAGGCCATGTCCACAGCCCCTCCCTGATCTACTACTTTGGTCACCCAGTCAAAGAAATCTATTAAATTTGTCTGGCATGACATTCCCACTGTGAATCCATGCTGCCTTGGGTCCTGTGCCCCTCTGGCCTATAGGTACTCAACAATTCTTTCCTTCAGAAGTGATTCCATCATTTTCCCTATCACTGAGGTTAAACTAACAGGTCTGTAGTTTCCTGCTTCTGCCTTGCTCCCACTTTTGTGAAGGGGAATCACATCTGCCATCCTCCAGTCCTCAGGTACCACCCCATCCTCCCATGATTTGTTAAAGAGGGTAGTCAGTGGTGTCACTAGTTCTACCCTTAGTTCTTTTAGAATTCTGGGATGAATCCCATCAGGCCCCATTGCTTTGTCCACCTTCAGTTTTAAGAGTTCTTTCAGAACCCTTTCTTTTGTAAATGGGCTGGTATCAACTTCTGTATCCAGAGTGTTTCAATTGTTTGTTTTAGGTAACTCAACCTCTTCATTTGTAAATACTGAGCAAAAATATTTGTTTAGTATCTCTGCCTTTTCACCGTCTCCCTCTGCCCACCCCTCCTCCCCTTTATTAAGCCTCACTATCCCTCTCTTAGTCTTCCTTCACTCCCTGAGGTACCTAAAAAAGGTTTTATCACACACAGAGGCTCTGTGATGGCAGTTTTTATTATTCCCCATTGTTCTTCCACCCCTTCTTCCTGCCCATTTGCTAGTGCATTCCTTAGGCATCACCCATTTTGGCAAAGTCAGCCCTCCTGAAGTCCAGTACTTTTGCCTTTGTGTGGCTTGACTCTATTGCTGTGTTTATTGAGAACCATACTGTTCGATGGTCGCTAGTTCCCAGATGGCTACCCATTTCTACATCTGTGATCCTCTCCATCTCCATTTGAGAGAACCAGGTCTAAGATTGCTCCCTCTTGAGTTGGTTCCAATACTAGTTGTCTAAGGCATGCCCCCTGTAGGGCATCTAAAATAACCCCACTCTTAAAAGTGGCTGCTGCAACTGCACTCCAGTTAGCATCTGGCATATTCAGATCACCCATCAGCAATATCTCCCCTTTATCTGCCATTCTAAGTATACTTTCTATCATTTCCTTGTCCATTTCCTCCCCCTGAGAGGGGGGTCTGTATACAACCCCTGTGTGGATTGTGGTGCCATTGCCTGCCTCCAAATTGACCCACAGTGCTTCTTCTCCTCCCTGTTTATCCTTTTGTTTTGTTGCTTTGATTCCTTCCCTTATGTAGAGAGCTACTCCTTCTCCTCTTTTACCCTCCCTGTCCCTCCTGTAGATAGTGTATCCTGGTATGTTTACATCCCAGTAATGGTTCTGTGTGTACCATGTTTCTGTGACTGCCACAATATTCAGATGTTCCTCCTCCAACAAGGCCACTAATTCAGGAAGCTTGTTACCCAGACTATGGGCACTGGTACTCATTGCTCTCCATTTTTTGATGGCTTTACCTTCTGTAGCAGCATCTCCCACTGACCTTTCTACCTTGGTCTTTTTCTCATTTAGTACCCTGTTTTGTAGGGTATAATAAAACCATAATAATAAAACTGATATCTCTCAGTGACAACACTTGCCCATGCAGAAATGCCTTTTTTGACTTCTTGAGCTGCTTTTATCAGTAGAACAACTGTACTTATTCCTTGATGTGTGTGTGTGTGTGCATGTGTGCGTATGCACATGGTCGTGATTGAGGAGTGGGTGGCCACCAGTGCCCCTCTTTGATGAATTGGATATCAGGCTTTTTATGCACACTGGTAACATGATTTGAACCTCCCCCCAAAAAAACAAAATAAACATGGCTACCTACAGAAACAAAAAAAAAATAAGAATAATGCCAGTGCAAACAGGCACATGAACCATGCAAATGCCCCAGAAAAGAACAGTCATTTGATGCAGTGAGTTTGGTGCCAAAATATCAAGCTTCAGACTTTATGTCAGTCGTAAATCCGTGAACACTAATGAACAGGACAGTCAAATAAAAAGAGATAGGGACTCTGGTCTGGGGCAGCATGACTTCCACCAAACTGATACTAAAAATTGCAAGTCACGTGGGACAATGTAGCTGATGTGCTAACACTGTTAGTCAAACTTCTAATGATAATATTTTGGCTTGTTTTCAAATCCACGAGCAGCACAATATCACAGCATCAGAAGAGAAAGTCTGCAGCCACATTCCATGAATGCACATCGAAATATTAGGAAGGAAAACACCAGCAAGACAAAAGAAATGACAATTATGTGTTTGGGCAATGATACGATTGCAAAGTTACTCCCAAGTTAAGCTACATATTTAAAAGATTTCCCCAGCTGTGCTGCAATGTTGGATAACACATTAGGGTGGCAGCAGTTTGTATTGGCAAATTGTTTGCTATGATTCTGAATCACTGGCCAGAGAATTCTACCAAGATAAGGAAAGTAAACACCCCATAATGTAACATACAATAAAATACAAGTCTGTGGTTGAGGCCATGGTGGAAAGGAGGGTAAACTTGCTCAATGGTATACAGTTGTGCTGTCCATGCAGATATGAGTATCACACAAAATGCGGAGGTGCCGGTGTGGAAATGTTGCCACCAGGACTCACATTATCTGTACAGTAAGTATTTGTGAATAGGCAGAATGATGACCCAGAGTAAACAGTCATGTGCATACTAATTGGACCACGCAGTCCTTGTTTGCAATGCAGTGTCACTCAATGAAATAATGAATGAAAGATGCAAGGAAGCTTTGGAGGGAAACTAATCGAGTAACAAGTGGAATGTATTCCATGGTTAGAAGGGCAAATTAGGTGATTTGCCACTGGACAGTGTGGGGGAGAATGGTGATGCACTCTCTCACTGGTGAACATTCTATGGCCAGACAATAATGTGAGCAGACACACAAGTAATGCTGTAAGAATGGAGCATGCTCTGTCTCTCTTGCCCCCTTATTGAACTGCACTTTGTGTAACCCCCTTAAATGTGACTTTGCCTGTACCAGTTGATGTAAAGCTACAAACATAGATCTCACAGAACCAGACAAACAGTCACTACTTAAGGAAAAACAGCACCCAACCCAGACTCAGAAGCATGATACTGTTTGGCAGTGGGGTTGGGGCAGGGGTCACTACCAACCATAGGGTGACCAGGAATGTAGGAACACAAAAAGGCAGAGTTTGCTAAAAAGATTATAGGGATACCTGGGCACTGTTGCATGGTTGGGCATGGAGACAATGTTTCGGTGGATCATTAGCCAGATGGATCACAGACAGTACATTTATTTCTAAAGACACATTCAGGAATTGTGAAATACAGGCTGCAGGTAGTGGAACTACAGCAGCATGCTTCATGGCAACCCATGCTGCAGCAGAAAGCAGATCATGAAAAAAGCAAAAACATCCTTGACTCTGTCAGGAGCCCATGGTTTATGTGTGGCACAGTTGGTGTTTGGGGAGGTAAACGTAGTAAGAGAAAGACACAAAAATTACATCAATGTGCTGGGTGATCGAATAGGTAGAGCTCAGTGATGGTGCTGTAGCTGGTGGAATTGCACTGCAGAAACTGAATGCCTAGCCAAATAAGTAGGCTCAAAACTGGTCACTTCAGGATTCACCTCATCTCTAACCCTAAAGCTTATTGCACTGCAAGTGTGTGTCATGGCAGCAACATTTCCACCCCCTGCTGCAACTCTGCATTTTGAGCACTACTCATAAGATGTCTGTGTCTTCAGTGCAACTGTGCAGTATGGGGGCAAGGTCTAGAGATTTTCATAGTCACTCTCTCCAGGTACCACAAATGAACACAGAGCATGGCAGTGAGTTGGACTGATTACAACACATGGATATTGGTTACAGTACTCACTAGAGTACATCAGTAATGGCAGATAGGAGTGATGGGAATGCTCAGGCCTGTAACATCAGCATTATGCACATGGAGACAATGCCCAAGCTAGGGGGGCAACACCGTACTAAACCAAATATGCGGGACTAAAATGACTAGTGCTGGCACGAAATACGGGCACAGCTAGAGACACTCTTTGGAGTGCATGTGGCTATTCCACTACTTCAGCTCCTGCATTCTGGATGGTTTGACATGGCAGCAGTGTATCAGCAGAAAAGTAAGGAGCAGTTCACTTAGTCAGCATGGCACAGTGCCTAGCTCTGTACACAGTTCTGCAGCTTTACATTTACACTAAGCGAAAGAGTAATCTTTTTTTGCCACAGTAAGTGAGAAAGCAGGAAAGGCCATTGTGTTTGTGCAACTAGTGGTTGGAACAGGAAGCAGAAACCACCAGCACAGCATCCCATAGTTTCCAAGACAGCATTCCAGGATTAATTTTTCAAGTTGCACTGCCAGTGGATAAGAGCAGGGGAAATCCAACATCAAGATCACACTTGGAAACAGTAGCGTGTTATTTGGGAGAGCTGCTGAGCTACTCAAGTTGGTGAACCACAGCCCAGGGAGGGACTTCAGAAATGGGACATGAAGAAAGTTAGGGACTCCGATAGATCAAAGAGGAGTTTACAAGTATGGGTGTAGTTTTTTTAGCATTCAGGGAGACACTAGGGAGGCACTAAATGTTGATTTAGGGTGTACTACTCCTTTTAGACCAGTGCTCCTCATTTCCCTACATTTTGAATATCTGTATCCAACATTTCAGTGACAAAATGCTAAGAGGTATACAGGGTCTTCCCTTTAGGTGGTGTGTTTTATCCAAGCCTTGCCATAACTGCTCCCTCCTCCCCTCCAAATCTCTCAGCTCTGTACTTTTCCTGGACACCACTGCAGACCAGGCTATGAAATGAGCATCCATAGATCCACAGCTGCCATTACTGGCAAGTGTAGGGGTCCCCAGCTCTTCTAAATGGACCATCAGAAGAAGAAGCCAGAAGGTGAAGGAAGGAAACATATTCAATTCAGTGCTTTAGAGTAACTGGTAATTGGTATTTTTCTTTTAAACTTAGATTGTAGGCTTGTAGTGACACTATACTTTCTTTCTGTGTTGTCTTTACTTATAATTGTTTTTGGGCTGTTGAAAATTTAAAACATAGTGGTGGTGTAACTCTGTGCTGTCTTTAATTGCTGCAAATTTTCGCCCCCCACCCTTCCCCAACTCTTAATTATATGCCCTGATAAATCTGATTGACAGGAGCTAAACACAGGGTATAGTAAGAGGTGTGAAGTAGGAGGGGCATAAGGGGGAAGAAGACCACCCTCAGCACGACAAGTGTTTTGACTCATTTATTTATTTATTGGTTCCTTTTTCCTTAAAAAAAAATATATATCTGACGATCAGTTACAGGATTTTTAGTACTGTAAATAAATAAAAAGAGAACTAAGAGAGCTTCAGTAGCAAAGAAGTAGTGGAATTGCAGTATAATGTGGGGAGTGGTGCAATGCAGTGGCTGAGGGGCAGCCATATTCAGGCAGACCTTCTGGACACTGAGGTGCTGCCCTATCTGCATGCATCTCTCGGGACTGTGGGATGAGGTAGCCAGACTCAGAGCGGAAGTAAACTGGGTCAGGAGTACCATCACCCCTATCCAGGGACCACCCAGTCCAATGCAGCTGCCTCAAAGGATGCCGAGAATGAGGAGCACTTGGATGACAGTGGGCTCAGGGAGGGTTAGAGCAGTCAGGCAGAGGCACATCCCAGATCCTATTCCTCTCAAGAACTCATATGCCACACTGGCAAATGAGGACAACCAAATAGAGGTACCCAGGGAAGTGGAAGGAAAGGATGTGGAGGTTAGGCAAGGAGGTGACTTCAGTGGGGAAAGCAGTGGACCCCAAAGGAGGAGGAAGTGAATCCTGGTGGGGGACTCCATCATAAGAGGGATCCAGCTAGGAACACAGGAGGGGGAGGACAGGGAGGTGAGGTGCCTACCAGGTGCCACGGCATGGAGGGATGGAAGGAAGATACTGGGGATCACTGGGAAGGCAAGACGGGAGGGTGAGCTGGATGTCATTATCCACCTAGGTACTAATGACTTGGCAAATGGGGAGCCAAAGGAAGTTCAGGAAGAGTTTAGGAAACTGGGGAGGGGTCTTAAGCAAGTAGCTACTTCTGTCACTTTCTCAGAAGGACTACCTGTGAGAGGCAAAGGAGAGCATAGGAGTGCATGCACCAGGAACTTTAACTCATGGTTGAAGAACTGGTACTGTGAGGAAGGGTTTGGATTCATTGGTGACTGGGGACCCACCTGGAGGGATGGAGGTTTGTTCAAGCCTGACGGCCTGCATCAATCCTGGAGGGGAATCCAAGCACTCAATGATAAGTTTAAATGATACATTGACAAGCATTTAAACTAGCAAAGGGGGGTGGCAGGCCAGCAAGGACGGTACCTACTTGCTCACCCCCCACAGCTAGTAGTGGAACCAGTGAACCAGAGGAGTGGCTATCTCTGCAAAGCAGTGTGCAAAAGATGGAGATTAGTGTCCAAAAGTTGGATAAGCAGAAAGGGCAAAATTCAGCAGAAGGGCAAACAGCAAGAAGAACCAGGGATAAATGACAACCAAGGAAGGGCTGGAGTAGAACAGTGAAGCAGTCTAGGGAGGTCAAATCATGGAAAGCCATGTGTGCAAATGCCAGGAGCCTTAGCAACAAGATGGAAGATCTGGAGTCTGTCATGGTACAGTCAGACCTGGACATTGTGGCCATCACTGAAACCTGGTGTAATGATAACCATGACTGGGAGATGGCCATACCTGGCTACAACATATTCAGAAGAGACAGAGCAGGCAGGAAGGGAGGAGGAGTGGCACTGTATGTGAAAAATGACATAAGGGCCACACAGATCCAGGAGGAACAAAATGGGGGAGAGATACTGTGGGTTAAGCTGAAAGGAAAATGGGGCCAGCCATCTGCACAGGTGTGGTCTATAGACCACCAGCCCAGGAGGGAAGAAACAGATAGGAGTTGATGCTAGCCATCCAAAGGATGGCAGACAAGGGTGAGGTAGTACTGGTTGGAGACTTCAATATACCAGACGTGGACTGGAGCATCCCAGCAGCAGCATCAATTAGGAGCAGATTTATCCTGAATCCTTCAGGGTGCCTTCCTCAAGCAACTGGTCATGGAACCAACTCCGGCAGAAGGCAATACTGGACCTTGTGCTCACAAACAGGGACAGTGTGATGGGGTAACAGTGGGGAGCACCTGGGTAACAGTGACCACCAGTCATTGTGGTTTGAAATCACAGAAAGAGCAGAACCAAACCACACAAAAACACGTATCCTGGATTTTAGGGGGGCAGACTTTGGGAAAATGGGGAGATACTTGAAAGAGGCATTAAGGGGAATGGGACAGGAATCAGGGGTTGAGGAACAGTGGGCAGTATTTAAAATGGTGATTATAAGAACAACAGAATTATGCATTAAGCAGGTTAGCAAGAGGAAAAGGAAGAGGAGACCATTATGGTTTTCCAAAGAGGTAGCAAAGAAAGTGAAAGCCAAAAAGATTGCATTCAGGCAATACAAAAAGACACAGGCAGAAGGGGATAGGGAGAAGTACCAGGAGAAACAAAGGGAGGCAGGGAAGTCAGTAAGGAAGCCAAAGCTCAGAGAGAAGAACACATTGCAAAATCAGTGGGTAAAGGGACAAACCTTTACAGGTACATAAGGAAAAAAAGAAAGACAAAGGAGGGATAGTGAGACTGAAGGGGAGGATGGGAGCCATGTGGAGATGACAACAATAAAGCTGACATATTGAACAGGTATTTCTGCTCAGTCTTTACTAAGGAAGAGGGGGTAATGGGTCTGAAGGGAGTACAAGGGTGAGAATGGTGCAGAAATGGACACAAGTCCCTTTACACGAGAAAGGGTCCTGAAGGAACTGGAAGTAATAAGAGCTGATAAAGCAATGGGGCCAGATGGGGTGCACCCCAGGGTCCTTAAAGAACTATGAGAGGTGTTGGCTGAACCTCTGGCTATCCTGTTCAGCCAATCACTGGAAACAGGGAGGTACCCAAAGACTGGAGGACAGCAGATGTAGTCCCCTTATACAAAAGTGGGAACAAAGAGGAAGCAGGGAACTACAGACCAGTCAGCCTCACCTCGGTAGTGGGAAAGATCATGGAAGCACTACTGAAGGAGAAGATTGGTGAACATCTGGTTTGTCAATGGCCACAGGATCCAAGGCAGCATGGTTTCACCAGGGGAGGTCATGTCAGACCAACCTCATTGAATTTTTGACTGGGTGACTAGGAGGTGGATCAGTGGAGGGCAGTGGACATGGCCTATCTGGACTTCAGCAAGGCCTTTGACACTGTGCCACATAGAAGACTATTACACAAACTGGGGAATATGGGTGTGGGCAGGACAGTAGTGTGGTGGGTAGGTAACTGGCTGGATGGCAGGACACAGAGGGTGGTGGTAAATGGCTGTCACTCCACAGAGGGAAGAGTAACCAGTGGGTACCACAGGGATCAGTGCTGGGACCTGTCCTATTCAACATCTTCATCAGTGACATTGCACAGGATCTAGAAGGCAGAATTTCACTGTTCGCTGATGACGCAAAGCTCTGTAACAGAGTAGACACACCAGAGGGTGTAGACAGAATGAGAAGGGACCTGCAGAAACTTGAAGAATGGTCAAGGGTTTGGCAGTTGAAATTCAATGCAAAGAAGTGCAAGATAATGCATATGGGGCACAAAAACCCTGGCACAATATATATCAGTTGGGGGGTGAGGATATAGCATGCACCAAGCAGGAAAAGGATCTTGGGGTTGTCATCTCTGATGACCTCAAGGTAGGGAAACAGTGTGACAAGGCATCAGGTAAAGCAAATAGGATGCTGGGATGTATAGGCAGGGCATCACCAGCAGGAAAAGGGAGGTCATAATTCCGCTATACAAGACACTAGTGAGGCCCCACCTGGAGTACAGTGTACAGTTCTGGAGACCATACCTACGTAAGGACATAGACAGGGTAGAGAAGGTTCAGAGGAGGGCAACAAAGATGTGCATGGGTTGCATCACAAGTCCTATGAAGACAGGTTGAAGGAACTGAACATGTACTCCCTGGAGGAGAGGAGGGAGAGAGGGGATATGATAGAGACATACAAGTATCTTACAGGAGGAACAGGGTGCAGGAAAACACTATTTTTAAGCGAAAAAGATGTTTCAGGACTAGAGGGCATGGGATGAAGTTGGAGGGAGGACGATTCAGAGGAAACATGAGAAAGAATTTCTTCACAGAACGGGTGGTGGACAAGTGGAACACCCTGCCAGAGGAAGTGGTGGGGGCTGAAACAATCACGGGATTTAAGAATGCATGGGATAGACATAAAGGAATTCTAGAGGGATGGGGTAAGGAGAAACAGACTTCTAGGAAAACAAACTGAACTTACAAGCTCAAATGGGCAGACTAGGTGGGCCATAGGCCCTTATCTGCCGACACTGTCTATGTATCTATGTATCTCTGTATCTATGTATCTATGTACCATGCCAGCCAATGCCATCCATGCAGTCCAACCCTTATCCCACTCAGCATGTCCTTTAATCCTAAAAACAAAGTGTTGGAGCATGTGTGGTACAAAAGTAAACCTTAATAAAATATATAATTTGAAAGGCTAAAATAGGAATTTCTTGGGTACATAGATCATCCAATACAGAAACAGAGGTAATATAGCATCATGCCTGTGTACTGTTTCCCCTGGGCTGATGAAAGGATAATGTTAAAAAAGATGTTATTCTTGAGGCAGAGCATCTTAAAATCAATACTTTTGAAAATAAAAATGTTATAAAGTTTTCTATTTCCCAAACCCTCTAGGATTGTGTAGCCCTCACCCCAAAGAAATCCTAGATATGATCCTGGCTCACTTGACAATGTACAAAAACTTCCTGAAGTGCAGGTCTCCAGTTGATCACAGGGTATGGTATGAGAGTGTCTTTCTCTGCCTGAGTGTTCATTTTCCTGTGGGTGGTGGTGGTGAGAGTGTGGTGAGGTGCATGATGATGTTGGTTATTGTGTGTGCAGAGCTAGGACCGCTTTACTGAACATTTGGTATTGTGGGATGCTCTGGTTTGAGGAGGGCAGAAAGAGGAATAGAGGTGCCATGGTACAAAACAATGGAGGGCACACTGTGTGTGATGGCATTGAGGTCTTTGTTTTTTGTTTGTTTTTTCTCTTGCGCAGGAAGCAATGTGGGAGCAGGATAAATGTACATTAATCAGAGTATTTCTTGGCTTGTAGTTTTTCCTGTATAAGTGATCACAATTTATCATTATAATTGTGAGCTAATGCAACCACCTGTGGGATAGTGCAATTTTGAATCACCTTGTCCTGCTGGCTATTGCAAAGAACGGTTAAGATTGTCCCTTGCCTGGTTTACAGAAATAGAAAAATTGTTTAGTGAGTACCTTCTAAGAGGCAAAGCCTCCCAGATATAGCAAGATGAAACTCTGGGCACACTGGCACAGACAGTGTTGGTCTGTCCCCTGGTGCTCTGTATACCATGTGCCATTCTGAAGTGCACCAACACTGTGATGGTTGCTCCCACACTCACATACACACCTTAAATGGATGAAGATCGAGAATGGGCTTTTACAGTGTTTGCACCCATCCTCACCTCTCTACCTACCTCTCCCCCAAAAGTCTGATGAGTGTGAGTCATACCCAAGATAAAAGTGGAGTGTGCACAATACATTGGAAGGCATGGGGCTATAAGGTGATCAGCATAGTTCAGGACCTCTTTCATCTGCTATACTCTCATAAAGACTCATTTGAAAACCTAAAAACCTGTTATGGTCTCCCTCCTATGAAGTTTATGAAATACCTTCAGATTCAAAGTGCCATATACATGACTCTAAGGAAGTTGTACACTCAGATCCTGCTCACCTCCTCCCCTACCCACCCCCAGATATGGAGCTCCTGGCATAAGTTCACAAGACGGACTGCTGGTAAGAAATACACATTTTTTGTTGGCCAATTATCATACCCTTCCAGTAGAGCTTGACAGAAGTGGGAATAAGCTCTCAGAATCATTATCATGGAGGAACAGTTGTGCCAACAATGGGCACTGGTTCACAAAGCCTATCCAAACTCCAGGAGTTTGCTCATTCAAAACAAAGTTTTACTCTTGAAAAAGTGGCCACTAGAGTCAGGTGTTTACACTGGCAGACAAACAATGACTGCGTATATTACTGTGAATTGAGTCCTATGTGGGCTTCGAATTCTGAAACGACTCACGTTTGGGAAGGACAAGCCCATGTTTATCAAACAATGGAAGTAGATCATGCAAGAGGCCTTAAAACTGATACAACTAATTATAAAGTATGGCATAGAAACCCAAGGTGAAATTAAACAGGGACTTGTCACAAAAGAGAATGTGGTTTCCAGCTTCAAGGAACACTATGATTTTGAGAGAAGCCAGAACAAATTTAAGGAATACTTATAAGCTTGTAACATTGAAATTCAAGCACAAAAAGCAAAAATTCATCAGGGACCTGAATGAATATCAAAATAATCAAGTCTTTAATTGGAAAAAGAAGCAGGCTGCCCCTCCTGTTGGATTTACTTCAGTTCAATTCATTACTAGCTCTACAGAAACTGCCACTGATGAGGGAAGAGACAATACACCATGATCAATCCTTAAGAAGACTGAAAGACTTGACTGTAGCACTGCTGAAAGTGCTTCAGAACCCAAGGATAATGACATAGAGGGTCCTTTTTTAGGGGCAACTCCTCCTGGGGTAGTTCCAGGAGGAGCAACATATACACTCACTTCCATTTTCCCACTGAAGGCAGAGGGACCAGGGGAGACAGAAGCGGCAGAGGAGGATGTGTCGGGGGAAGAGGAAGGGCAAGAGGATGAGGAGAATGGCAAACACCAGTGGGAATCAACCTCTATTTACTGTTATCAATATTTCAAGTAAAACACTCTCTGAAATATAGATACAGGTATTGTCTTTTGTCCCCACTCTCAGGCAGAATGAGTTTGAGGCATTTGTAAATATAAATAATTTTGACAGAAAATGTCATCTTAATTTTTTTTTTCAGAACAGAATGAACTTTCACAAAATGTTTCAGGTGAGAATGATCAGGACAGTGAAGGGAACAGTGGCAGTGAAAATGATTATTCCAGCACCAGTAAGTTCACACAACAATCCACCTTGTGCCTCACTTCATCCCAGTGTAAGCAAATATTTTGACTGCTGCACTAGGGATCTAGTAGAGCTTTATAAAAATGTCCTTGACTTATCACACTCTAATCTGACCAAACAAGGGAAGGAAGCACTTGCCACTTTAACTAGTGACCCAGAGAACATTATCAAGCTGGCAGATAAAGAAGGGAGCATTGTGGTACAAGATTGAAGCCAATATGATAAAGAAATAGAAAAACAGCTGGCAGACAGGGATTTTTATCAACCCTTAACCTTTGACCCCACAACCCAGATTAACAGGGAGATTGAAACCTATCTTTTGGAAGCTTACTAAAATAATCTTATTGACACAAATGAACTTTGCAACCTTTCTGTAGAGTCACCTACTAAGCCAGCAATATATACACTCCCCAAAATTTGTAAGTATGTCACAGATCCACCGGGATTCCCTATTATCTCAGGCATTGGCTGGCTTACTGAGCTTTTGTATCAAAATGTTGACAGTTATATTTGTCCTATTGTTCCTAAACCTAGGAGCCATATAAGAGATACAGGGCATCTTCTGTCAATTATCAAAGAAATGCAGGTTGAGAAGGAATGATTCCTAGTGACTCAAGATGTAGATGCCCTGTATCCAAACATACCACATGGGGGTCAGGAGGATACTCAACAATACCTTTTCACCCATACAGATGTCCCCTATAGAAAAATATTTTTTAGTACACCATACTGACATGGTCCTAAATAATAATAATATATTTCTGTTTGAAAACAGGAACTAGAAGCAGAATAAAGGGACAGTGATGGAGGTGACACTTGTCCCCAGTTTTGCTAATCTGTACTTAGGGGCTTGGGAGGAAAAATATGTATACGACTGTCAACACAACCCTTATAGAGAATATATCAATCTATATAAAAGGTTTATAGATTATGTATTTCTTGTGAGGAAGGGCACTAGTAATGAAGTATCAGAATTTGTTTCCTAACTTGAACAGACCAATCTGAACCTTCATTTTAAGATTACTGTAGCACTGGTTAAAATTGATTTCTTACATATTACTATACATAAAATGTGTAATGGTAGTATTTTGACTGATTTATTCAAGAAGCACACCGATAGGAACAGCCTGCTGCACTCCCAGAGTTGTCATCCTGGAGACATTATAAGAAACTTACCAAAAGAGCAATTTATCTGAATCAGACATGATTGTGGCAGCAATGAACTGTATGAGCTAAGAGCTGATGAACTGACTGAAAGGTTAAGAGAAAGGGGGTACTGGGAGGAGGACATCACATTAGCCAGGGAATTGACAGGTAATATGCAACAGGAGTCCCTGCTTCTATCAAAAAAGAAAAAGGAAGGTGGTGGAATGACATTTGTTATCACCTGCAGTAGAGGAACAAGGGAGATTGCTCAAATTGTACAGAACAACCTTCAGATTTGTGGAAGCACACCACAGCTTCAGTTTCTGTTCACCAAATGCCTTAGGGTCTCATATTCGAAGGGTCCCAATAAGTTACTTACCAAAATTAAATAGACCATGGGAAGTTAAAGTTAATGGGGGAGAAAAGCTTGTGGGAATTGCCACACATTATGTTGTGGAGAATTGTTCTGAGTTTAGCAACCCCAAAACAGGATGTGTTGATAAAATAGGGGGTCAAATTAGTTGCAACACAGAAGCCGTGGTATACCTCTTGACCTGCTCTTGTGGGAGAGTGAGTAGAACTAAAAGGAAACTAAGACTCAGAATAAATTAATATCTGTCAGCAATCAGGAATAATAATTAGAAATATGCCTTAGACGTACACATTCATTCATAGTCATACAAAAATGCTCATAAAGTTAAAGCTGTGGATATTGAAGCTATACCAGTGAATATCAGAGGTGGAGATCTGGATAGTGTATTAAACAAAAAAAAAAAAAACAGGAGTGGATTTTTAGATTGGGTGTCTTGAGACCTCCTGGTCTAAACGGCAATTTTGAAATCTCTCCTTTTTTGGAAAAAATGATGAAATGATACCAAAATGCCCCACTGAATCCAATATCTGAAAGCCAGAAACCCAAACTCCCCCATAGCCATTATTGCTTTATAATGTTTGAAGTTTAATACCTTTACTGCACATCTGTATATAATAAAAATAAATGTTCTCTTATGTTCTTTGGCTCTCGTTCTAGGTTCTCTTGACCTTATGATTAATTGTTGAGAACTGAACACACCCACTTGTGGACACTGGTGAAAGGATCTCCTAAAGATCAACTATGATATATATTTTAAAGATCAAAATAGTAATGCTAATAAAGTAATGTTAAGTTTTAAGTTTTACCTAAGGGTATGTGGTAAACACAGAAACATAGAAACATAGAATTTGACGGCAGATAAGGACCGCTTGGCCCACCCAGTCTGGCCATTTCCCTACCTACTGGATAAGCTGCAGATCCTAGTTAACCAGCAGCCTACTTCTTCCTATCCCCACCCCCCAGAATTGCCTTATGACTATCCCATGCATGCTTGAATTCCACCACTGATTTTGACTCCACAACCTTCTCCGAAGGCCATTCCATGCATCCACAACCCTCTCTGAGAAAAATACTTCCTTAAATTACCTCTGAGCCCTTCCTCTATCTTCAAATTGTGCCCTCTTGTTCTTGCACACCTCTTTTTTTGAAAGATGCTACCCTCTTGGACTTTGTTGATTCCCTTGAGGTACTTGAAAGTTTCTATCATGTCCCCCCTCTCCCTCCTTTCCTCGAGGCTATACATATTAAGCTCCTTAAGTCTCTCTTCATATGTCTTCCGGTGCAGACCCTGCACCATTTTACTTGCCCTCCTCTGGACAGCTTCCATCCTGTCTATGTCTTTGTGGAGATTGGGTCTCCAGAACTGCACACAGTACTCCAGATGGGGTCTCACCAGCTGTCTGTACAGAGGGATAATAACTTCCTTGTTTCTACTGGTGATGCCTCTCCCTATGCATCCCAGTATCCCCCCAGCCCTCCTTGCTGCCCTCTCACATTGCTTGCCCACCTTTAGGTCATCTGATATGACTACCCCCAGGTCTCTTTCCGTTTTTGTTGTTGTTAGTATCTCACCCCCCATTGTGTACTCTTCCCCTGGGTTTTTGTTTCCCAGGTGCATTACCTTGCACTTCTTAGCATTGAATCTAAGCTGCCATACATTTGACCATTCCTCTAACCTTGCCAAGTCCCTTCTCATCCTTTCCACCCCACCCTGTGCATCAACTCTGTTGCAGATCTTAGTGTCATCTGCAAAGAGACATACTTTCCTTCAGTCCTTCTGCAATGTCGCTTATAAAGACATTGAAGAGGACTGGTCCTAATACTGAACCCTATGGTACCCGCTAGTAACCCTCCTTTCTTCTGAGTGGACTCCATTTACTATTACTCTCTGTGTCCTATTCTCCAGCCAATCTTTACCCAGGCTGTCATCTTGGGACCCACTCCCAGGCTGGCTAACTATATATTAATCTTTGTGTGGGACTGTGTCAAATGCCTGCTAAAGTCTAGGTAGGCCATGTCCACAGCCCCTCCCTGATCTACTACTTTGGTCACCCAGTCAAAGAAATCTATCAGATTCATCTGGCATGACCTTCCGTGTAGAATCCATGCTGCCTAGGGTCCTGTGCCCTTCTGGCCTCTAGATACGTGACAATTCTTTCCTTTAGAAGTGATTCCATCATTTTCCTATCACTGAGGTTAAACTAACAGGTCTATAGTTTCCTGCTTCTGCCTTGCTCCCATTTTTGTGAAGGGGAATCACATCTGCCCTCCTCCAGTCCTCGGGTACCACCCCATCCTCCCATGATTTGTTAAAGAGGGTAGTCAGTGGTGTCACTAGTTCTACCCTTAGTTCTTTTAGAATTCTGGGACACTTTATTGTTTATAGCTTGGTTATGCTTAATGATGTGTGTTTTGTTTGAACTTTTTTGAAAAATCAAATGTATCAATTTGATTAGTTGTCATCACTTCTGATGTGCGCATAAATAATGAGCCATAACAAAATGCTTTTCATTCTCTGAAGAAGCCCCATTCTGAGCAGGCAAAATGTAAGACTCTCCTGTGCTGCAGTACTGCTTTTGGCAGTATCTGAAATAAATGGACATTTAATTAAGCAGCGTTTCCTGTGTCTTATGTCATTAGGTGAGTGTGACACCAATTCTGTTTAAAGTTATGCACAGTTGTTACCATCCTCTGGCAAAGCTTCAAAGACTAGACGTAATGCACCAAGACCAGTGTTGGAGAGGCCAGAGCTCTGGGGCAGGCCTTGTGCATGTCCTCTGGTCCTGTGATAAGCTAGTCCCTTTCTAGAAAATTGGCAATAATGCTGGTCTAATATTTTACTTTACAAAGTCCAATTTTATCTTCCTGTGCTTCTACTGGGACTCTCTCTCCCCCATCCTTGGTGCTGCACAGGCCACAGCTGCATTGGCTTCTTATGGTTAGTGTACAGGCTACAATTAATATTGCAGAGTTGGAGGATGGATACAATCCCATCTGGTGGACAATACATCTCAGCAGTTTATACCTTAGTCAATATGGTCAGGATGTCACACTTTGCTAGGAAAAGTATGGAAACCTATCAGGTGGAGTGGGACCCTTTCCTAGACCATACGCACATTGAACACTCCTTAGATTCCAGTCTATCTGCTGTTGCATGACCCTGAATACTGGGCTAATCTCATTCTCCTCCACAATGGAATAGTTATATGCCTTTTCAGGTGCTTTATTCTGATTACTCTAGGAATTCTGATGGAATGTCTTGTGTTGTCTGTTCTTGTACTTTATTGTCTGTTACATACCACTGCAAAAAAAAAAAAAAGAGTTCATTTTCCAGGGGTGACTTGGAATTAACTACATGTATGTAAACACAACATAATAAAAACAAGAAGTCAATAAGCAGTACAAGCTATAACACCACCAGCAATATAAACATGATTAGAAAACATTGGATCATACACAACTAGGGGCTAACATACAGACAGGTCTTATGCTATCAGAATATAGTACAGCAGGTACTTTTGGATCAGCAGCAACAAGTCAGTGGAATAAAAAAGATACAGACCAAAAGCTTTGAACAAATATTTGGTATAATAATGTATCCCCCACAAGGTGTGGGGGGATGGATTGACCTATTTCCACCCTAGATTACAAAGTACAAAGACCAAGTAAGAACAATTCAACGACTGCAAGTGCATAGACTATGCTAAAAGAGAAATAACTTGAGCCCTTTTTTAAAGCCACCAAAGTAGAAACAGTCTTGGAGCGTTACTGGAGGGCATTCCTCTGAGAGGGGCAAAGAAGGCAAGGGATCATCCGCCTTCACTTGAACTTGCCCTCAGTATTTCAAGTAAGGCACTAAACTAAAGGATGACTGAAGCATCCTCCTAGGAGGTTTTACAGCCAGTACATTACTGAGGCTAGGAGGGGTAGTACCTTTAGCTCATTTGATTGCAAAACAGAGATTCAGACCTTTTACAAATCAAATAGGTTTTTCACACATTAAAAACAAACAGGTAATTTACTTTGAATTTTTTTTTGAGTGCATACAGTTTAATACTTGGTATGATTCATTTCTACTGACCTTTATGTTTAAGCAAATGCATTTAATTGTAAAATACTTTTTATAATGTAAGTGTATTCCAAGGACATAATGTTATTTCTATATACAGTATTATGCTTATCCTGAGTAAGATCCAATTGACATCTTCTTTATTCTCTAATTGAATTCTACTATTGAGCTCTTAAACAGCGTTGATTTTTATTCTCTTAACTACATAATGCAATTAAAACATGCTTTGCATAATGACTGGTGGCACAAATGGATCATATCTAGGTAAAGCTTCAAGTTCTAAGAATAGTGTCTGTGTGTGTGTGTATATGTATATTGAAACATAGAAACATAGAGGTTGATGGCAGATAAGGATCGCAAGGCCCATCCAGTCTGCCCATTTCTTTTTCTAACTTATAAATGTGCCATCGGCCTTTGTTCTGTCAGTGGCCTATCTATTCATACTCATCTGTATTGCTCCCTTATGCCTATCCCATGCCTGTTTGAAGCCCTGCAATGTATTCATAGCCACCACTTCCTGAGGTAGGCCGTTCCATGCATCCACCACTCTTTCTGTGAAAAAGAATTTCCTCACATTCCCCCTTAATTGGCCTCCCTCTAATCTCATGCTGTGTCCTCTTGACCTGCTGTTTTTCTTAGATTTAAACATGTTAGACTCTTTCACCTTGTTAATGCCCTTAAGGTGTTTGAATGTTTCGATCATCTCACCTCTCTCCCTCCTTTGCTCAAGGGTATACATATTGAGCTCCATTAATCTGTCCTCATATATCTTCTGATGCAGTCCCTGCACCATTTTGGTTGCCCTTCTCTGGACTGCCTCAGTTTGGTTAATGTCCTTGTGAAGTGTGGCCTCCAGTACTGCACACAGTCATCTAGATGGGGCTAACTAGTGTCTTGTAAAGAGGGATTATTACCTCCTCTTATGACTTGTGATACCCTACTAATACACCTTAACATCCCTCTAGCTCACTTACTGCTTTAGAGGGCTGCTTGATGATTTCAGGTCATCGGTAATGATGATGTCCAAGTCTCTTTCTTCCTTTGTGACTGCCAGCAACTCCCCTCCCAGCCTATAGGTGGCTTCAGGGTTTCTCTTCCCTATGCGCATGATCTTGCACTTCTTTGCATTAAATCCCAGATGCCACTCTTCTGACCATTTTGCTAGTTTATCCAGATCTCTTCTTATTCTGCCCACCCCATCTGGATCATCTACTGTGTTGCAGATCTTGGTGTCATCTGCAAACAGACAAGCCGTACCCTCTAGTCTATCTGCAATGTCACTAATGAAGATATTGAAGAGGACTGGCCCCAGGACTGATCCCTGAGGTACCCCACTTGTGACTTGCATCTCTTCTGACTGTATACCATTTACCACCACTCTCTGTTTTCTGCCCATCAACAAGTTTGCCACCTAGTTGACCAACTTCTGACCCACCCCAAGCCACCCAGATTATTTATCAATCTTCTATGTGTAACAGTGTCGAAAGCTTTGCTGAAGTCAAGTAGGCGACATCAACTGCTGCCCTTGGTCCACTACTCTGGTTACCCAGTCAAAGAAATCTATGAGATTAGTTTGACAGGACCTTCCTTTTGTAAACCCATGCTGTCTTGGATCCTGTGCCCTATGGATTCCAGGTGTTGGCACTATCCTTTCCTTAAGGAGTGCCTCCATAATCTTGCCCACTACTGAGGTAAGACTGACTGGTCTGTAGCTCCCTGCCTCCTCCCTGCTACCACTCTTGTGGAGCGGGATCACATGAGCCCTTCTCCAGTCTTCTGGGACCTGTACTGTGCTCAGAGACTCACTAAACAGTTCTGATAATGGCTCTGCTAGTTCCACCCTTAGCTCCTTAAGTACCCTGGGATGTATGCCATCAGGTTCCATTGCCTTGTCCACCCTGAGCTTAGTGAGCTCTTGTATTGTTTGTGAAACGTTAGGGTTCAGCTTAGCACCACACATGTAGGGAAATACGGCATTACAATTTCCATCTCTAACTCCCCACTCCCACCCACCAAGCAGCAAAGGAAGAAAACATGATGGTTATTGGTCTCCGGATTCTTGGCAAATCAGTGGTGGGGTCTTCTCGGGGTTTTCAGCCCTAATATTGCCCCCCCAGCCCATAGCCTCCTATCTGAAACACAAGGTACAGATACAAACTAGTGTCTCATACTGACACACTCTTCAAAGTTTGAGAAGTATAACTCGCCACTTGTTGCCAACATAGTTTGTTGTAGCTTTCTTCATGCATGGCCCTGTGAGCACTGTGTGTCCTGTGTGAAGAAAGGAGATCATGCCTGATCTTGCTTGCTCATGGAATTAGTTGGGCATCAGGGTTGAGAATTCAAAGGAACACCCCCGCCACTGATTCACCAAGACTCCAGAGACCCAAAACTCTTTTTTTTTTCCTTTTGCTACTTGGGGGTGGGGCTGAGGAGTTAGGGTTGGAAACCATAACGTCACATTTCCCTACTTTTGTGGCATTAATTTGAACCCTAACTGGTGCATTAACAATGTTTTTTTGCAAATAATTTCCTTTCTTTTTAAGACAGTGGAATTGTGTCCTCACTCACGTAGGTCCCTTCTGGACCAGCATGAACAGATGCAGATATGTAGGGGCCTTTGGGTCCTGTGCCAAGGGAATACTCTATCCATCTAGAAAGGTGCAGGACATTTGTGGATCCTGCACTTCCATGTAATGATGTATGTCAAGAATTCAGGGGGTTGACTTGTAGGCTGCAAACGATCAAGGCCCTCTGGTTCCTGCACTTCCATATGGTTACAGATGCAGACAGTGCAAAGTGTCCATCCATCAGCCAATGCACAGGGACCTCTGAAACCCATGGGTGCAGAGGTGCAAGGTCCTCTACCAAGAGGACAGCTGTCTTCACTATATGGTATCCAGGCCCATGCAGACAACTCTGCAGCGTTCATTCTCTGGCTGGATAGGGTATCGTACAACAACAGCACCATCCCCTGACCCTGAACCCATCCAGCTGGGTCATTTAGCTCACCCCTGAACTCAGCTCATCGACATGGGATCACAAAGCATACCCGCTGGGGTCAAGAGTGGTACTACATACAGAGTTTCTTAGCAATTATATATATGTTTTTTATTTTGACCCCAGATTTTCAAATCAATCATTTCATGACTCTCCATATACATGTGATGTGAAATTTATAGTATATTGTCTGAAATGTCATTTTGCACCACAAGTGAGCAAACGCGTCTCGTGTGGGATTTAAAAAAAATACACTTTTCACATTTATGAGGTGGGATGGAAAAATGGCTATATTGAAATTCTGGAGTTAAAATACAGAAAATTAGCGAACTTATGAGTGAACAGTGAAATAGTGCAACATTCACTCATGTGGTCCAAGGAGTCAGGCCCTGGAGAAAAGAACATAGAGAAGCAAAATGACAACTAGTTCAAAAATGTGAAGCTGGATGCTGGCAAGTAATCAGAAAAGTAGTTTTTTAATACTCTGATGCATAGTGTGCATGAATTAGTAGAATTCAGCTGCAAGACACCCCAGCACTTCAACCTTAATCTTTAGCAGGGGTCAGGGTCTTAGTGGGTAAACATCCCATTTTCATATCTGACCAGCTTGGAACACAATGCCACCTAATGGGTTCATTGTTAACATTAAGGTTCACAGGCAAATGGTTCTAGTGGAATGTGAACAAGGACAAGCACAAACACAGTGAAACAATTATACAGAATTTGATACAAGTGCATTGTCAAGTCATTTTATGACTCTCCTTAAAAACATAACATGGGAGTTTATAGTGTATTGTCTGAAATGTCATTTCACAACACAAGTGTGCAAACACATCTTGCGCAGGATTTTAAAAAAAAAAACAACTGTCACATTTATGATGTGGTTCTTAAAAATAGCTATGTTGAAATTCTGGAGTTAAAATACTGAAAATTCGTGAAGTTATGAGTAAACATTGAAATAGTGCAACATTCAATCCTAGGGTACAAGGAGTCAGGTACTCAAGAGAAGAACCCAGAGAAACAAAACAATGACTAGTTCAACAAGCATTTGTCAATGCCGAATGTTTGCTTGCTGGCATTGGCATTGGTAGTGTAGAAGTTACAGAGCTGCATAATAGAAATGGCAGTGAAGTATTGAACTGAAGATAACCCCACCACCACCCTGCAGAGAGTGACAGGCATTGGGGTGTGCCTTTGTGTCGTCAGGCATAACAGCCATGCCATTTCACCACACCCTACCCTGCAGACACTGGCAAGTGTCACGGTGTGCCTTGCCTTGGGGTCTTTGGCCCTTATGCGCACCCTATTCCATCAGGAAATACAGTGAGATGAGTGCGGTATAGGAGAATGGGGTGAACTTTGGGGCCGAAGAGTCCAAGGCATACCTCGATGCCTCTCACTAGCTGCAGGTGTGGAATGGTATGAGCATTACAGGCAAGAATCCCAAGTCACACCCTGATGCCTGTCATTCTCTACAGGGTGGGCGTTATGGTTGGAAACCCTAACACCTCAGGCATTCGATGGTATTTTCACTCCAAATTTTCAACATGGTTTTTTTGTGACCCCCACCTCATGAACAGTGGCAATATCAGTTTGTTAGCCGAAAGCTGCTTATGCACAGCGACTATGGCATTTAGCACCACAAGTGCAAAAACACATTCCGAACAGGATGTGAAAAATGACAGCTGTACTGTTCATGGGGAGGTGTAAAAAATGGCAATGCTGCAAATCTGCAGTAAAAATATTATAAAAACTGGTGAAGTCACGAGCGTGCATAGAAACTGTGCAACGCACACCCATAATGTAATTAGGTTGTGGAATTTTTACAGCAGATTGTCAACACAGGCATTTTGGGACCTCCGATCATGAACAGTGTCACTGTGATTTTCTTTATCTGTCCCGAACAATGATTTTCCACAGTGACCACGCATCTCTGTGCTGAAAGTGTAAAAACATATTTCGGCCATGTTGTGAAAAATGACAGCTGTACTGTTCATAAGGAAGTGTGGAAAAATGCCACTGGTGAAAATCTGGACTGAAAATATTACAAAGTCATGAACTTATGAGGGTGCGTGGAAACTGCGCAATGTTCACTCATAACACAGTCATTTTATGGACTTTTGTCATCAAGTTTTCAACATAGCCATTTTAAGACCTCTGCTCATGAACAGTGTAACTGTGATTTTCTTAATCTGTCCCAAACATTGCTTTCGCACACCGACTGCATCATTGTGTGCTACCTGTGCAGAAACACATTTCGGGTGACATGTGAACAATGGCAGCTGTACTGTTCATAAGGAAGTGTAATAAAATGGCAATGTGGAAAATCTGGAGTGAAAATATTCAAAATTCGCAAACTTACGAGCGTGCGTAGGAACTGCCCAACGCACTCTCGTAAAACAGTCATTTTTAGGAATTTTTTCACCAAATTTTCAACATAGCCATTTTAAGACTTCTGCTCATGAACAGTGTCACTGTGATTTTCTTAATGTGTCCCATACATTGATTTCGCACACCGACTGCGCCATTGTGCGCTACATGGGTGGAAACATGTTTTGGCAAGATGTGAAAAATGACAGCTGTACTGCTCATAAGGAAGTGTAATAAAATGGCAATGTTGAAAATCTGGAGTGAAAATATTGAAAATTCACAAACTTACTAGCATGCATAGGAACTGCGCAACGCACGCTCATAAAACAGTAACTTTTAGGAATTTTTCCACCAAATTTTCAACATAGGCTTTTTGAGAGCCCACCTTATGAACAACAGTGAAATGTTTGTAGCACTGGAACCTGAAAGGTGATTTCGCAGGATCATAAATCACCCTTCGGGCCGATTAATGCCATGACAGTGAGAACATTCATGAGAAGGGATCCCAAAAACCCCATGTTGAAAATTTAGTGCCAAAATTCCAAAAAATGACTGAGATATGCAGCAAAGTTGAAAAAAACCAATCTATCCCATTATGCAGCTTACCGGCATTTCCTCAGTTCGCGGTCGGCTTTGAAGAGTGCAGACATGTTCCTGGTCCACCAAAGATCGTCGCCGGAGTATGGAGGTAAGTATGGGGTGAGGGGGGAGTGGGGAGGCGGGGTGCACAGTGGGTGGGCGCGGTGGGGGCAGAGACAGCGAGGGACCATTTTCCAGTTTCAGGTTGTTTTTTGTTTAAAATGACGACGCGGGACGTTTGCCACACTGGGGTGGGCTCCCGGCATGGCACAAGGATGGCTGGGGGAGTGTGGAGCGAATGGGGGATTGGGCACCCCTGTTGGCAATAGCATCTGTTGCCACGCTGGGGTGGGCTCCCAGCGTGGCACCCTGTACTCTGGGGGGGGACCAGTGGAGCTGACGGGGGATTGGGCACCCCGTCAGGTATACGATGTGCAGCCACACTGGGGTGGGCACCCAGCGTGGCATATGGAACTCTGTTTTGGGGGGGCACAGCACAGCCGATGGGGGATTGGGCACCCATGTCGGCTACACAGTGTGTGCGTGGGGGGAGCGAGCACATGTGTGCATGTGTGTGTGTGTGTGTAAGGGGAGCGTGCATGAGCAGGCGATATCTTATCGCTGCTCACTGAAGCATTGCTCCCCCTTTCAACTGTACTCCACTGCATTTTGGACTGCTGTCATAGTCAGCTCCAGCAGGCATTAGAGAACTGCAGCCACACCTGCAAACACACTGACTGAATTGGAAGAGGGCTGCCACACCTCCGAAAACTCGGATGATGGCACTATGTTTCTTGCACATGCATGCAAGCAAACATGAAAATGAGAAGCTGGATGTTGGAAAGTAATCTAAAAAGTAGTTTATTAATGCTCCGGTGCATAGTGTGAATGAATAAGTAGAACTCAGCCGCAAGACACATCTGCTCTTCGACCATAGACTTTGGCAGGGGTCAGGGTCTTAATGACTAAACATTCTGTTTTTATGTTTGCTTGCATACGCAGTGCACAAGAAACATTTTGAGGTGAGTAGAGCATTGCAGATGTGTGGCAGTGTTTGGCCAATCCAGCAAATGCTTTCATGGGCACGTCCCTCAGCCACCAATCAACAGGGAAGCTGCCTATGGTGGCAGTTTCAGAGCACACGCTGGACCTGAAAGAAATCTGCCACTCCAATTATGGACAGTTTCATTATTGCAGTGGCAGATCTCTTCTTCTCCTTCACGGCAACCAGGCACATTCCAGTCATGTGCATTACAGTTCATAGTAATGCGCATGGCTGGATTTACAAGCAGCTCATTTTCTCAGTGTGCCTTTCCCGGTGAAATAAATAAATGAGCCCTACTGTGGCTTTGCATAATTGATGGATCCTGCTGTGCACCCCCCCTCAAAGCTGACAGCGGGGTGCTCAATCCCCATGTTGACATGCCCCCTTCCCCACTATTGTGGCACACTGATAGCCCACCCAAAGTAATTCTTATCTTGTTCTGACACCAAGAAGCCCACTTCCTGTGTCGGATGTGCTCCCTACGCCCCTTTTTTTTCAGCCGACCTTGGGGTGCCCATTCCCCAGGTTGGAATTGATCCCCCTCCACTAGTCTGGCACACTGGGAGCCCACCCCAGTGTGCCAAACTTTATTTTTCATAGTATTTAACAAGAAAAAGAAAACTGTCCCTCAAGGTCTTTTTTTTTTTTAAAACCTAAAGAAAAAGTCAATGGTCCCTCATCGTCCTCACAGCCTCCTCCCCCATCCTGACCCTCCCTCTGTGAACCCCCCTCCCCACACCCCCCTCACCCATGCTTATCTCTGGATGTCCAGCACTGTGATCCTCTGTGGACCAGGACCACATCTGCACTCTTCAAAAGCCGACTGTAAACTGAAGAAAATCATGGTAAGCCCTAAAATGGCAATTCAATGTGGGGTTTCAACTTAGGTTGATATCACAGCCACTTTTGGGAGTTTTGGTTCTACATTTTCAACATGGGATTCTTGGGACCCCACCTCATGAATACTGACACTGTCATTTTGTTTATCAGTCCTGAAACGTGATTTCACGGTTGCTGAGTGGAATCATCTTTTGGGACTGATTAACAAAATGACAGTTCCACTGTTCATGAGGTGGGGTCCTGAAAATGCATGTTGTAAGTTTGATGAAAAAACAACAAAACATGACAGCATTTCGAGCATGTGATGCGCAGTTTGTATGCATGCTCATAACTTTGCCAATTTTTAATATTTTCATTCCAAATTTCCAACATTTCCATTTTTTCACACCTTCTTATGAACAGTACAGCTGTCATTTTTTGCATCCTGCACAAAATATGTTTTTGCACCTGTGGCACAGAATGGCGTAGTTGCTGTGCAAAATCAATTTTTTGGACAGATTAATGAAATCCCAGTGCCACTGTTCATGAGGGGAGGTCCCAAAAAGACCAGGTATTCCATCTCGTGGTATTTGTATGGCCCATTCAAATTCTCTATCAATTTGTCTTGGAGAGTGGCCCTGCTGAATTAAGGAATTCTAGTGTCGAGAGCTGTCTATCTCTTGTTCTCTCATCTGAGCAGATTCGGTGGTATCGAATTGCCTGACTGTAGATTACAGATTTTTTTGTATGTTTTGGTTGGAAGCTGGAATTATGCAGGTAGCAGTGTCTGCCAGTGGGTTTTCTGTAAAGAACAGTTTGTATTTGTCCACTTTTAGTGTTACTAACTGTGGTGTCAAGAAAAGGTATGTTAGTGGTAGAATATTCAATAGGGAGATTTATAGAGTGATGAAAGTTGTTAAAATCATGAATGATTATTTTGAGATAGTCTTCACCTTCTGTCCAGATCAAGAATGTTACTAACTCACATTCCATTTTATCTGGGCCTTTGTTCTTTTGGTTTCTCTAATGTCTTGGCTTCTATGCATTTCTTAGGCATCTCCTGTCCATTCTACCCTTACAAGCCAACCTCTGATCTCAGATCTTTTTTATCTGTGTTTCTGTCTGGTCCTTTGTTTTTCCCTTTCTAGCTTCCTTTCATCTCCTGCTGACCAATCCCCCCTCCCCATTTTCTCTCACCTGTTTCTTTGCTTTGCATCTTATATAGACTTTTTATCTTGAATCCCCTTTTATCTCTTTCCTACTTCACTTCCTGCTATTTTTATAAATTGCTCCACATTAGATATATATACTGCTTATGTTGCTCAGTTGTGCTATTCACCCGAAGAAGGGACCTGTGAGGCCCTGAAAGCTTGTGTACATTTCCATCTTTGTACAAGACACTTGTTGGTCCAATAAAAGGTGTCACACCTTCCATCATTTCCTTTTATTTTAACCTCAAATTTTCAAGGCAGTCATTTTCTGACTCCCATTATGAACATGACATGAGGCAATTATAGCATGCTGTCTGAAATAGTTCACGTCACACATGCAAAAACAGGTTTCATGCAGGATTTAAAAAAATTTACCTGTCATGTTTATGAGGTGGTCTGAAAAAATGGTTATATTGAAAGTCTGGAGATAAAATACTGAACATTAGCAAAGTTATGAGTGAACATTGGAATACTGCAATGTTCACACATAACCTGGGCATTTTATCATATTTATACACCAAATTCTCAGCACAACTTTCTTATTACCCCACCTCATGAATCTGGAAGTTGAAATTTTTTAAATCCCTGATGAAACATCATTTGACTCCATGGGTGCAAAAACAAATTTTGGCCAAGATTTGAAAACTGACAGCTGTCACATTAACAAGATAGTGTGAAAAAGGGCTATGTTGGCAATCTGAGGACAAGATATTGAAAATTACCAAAGTTATGAGCGAGCATAATAAAATTTCAACATATGTCCAAAATGTTGTCAGTCTTACATATTTTGACCCCGAATTTTCAATATAGCCTTCTTATGATCCCACCACATGATCAAGGGCAATAACATTTTTCAAATCCCACCTGAAAGGTGATTTCACAAAGTGACCACAAAATCACCTTTCTTGACAGATTTGCATAGTTCCACCACCACTGGTCACGCAGTAGGGTCCCAAAAAAGGCTATGCTGAAAATTTGTTGTAAAAATATGCAACAATGACAAAGTTATGAATAAAAGTTCAAAGTCCCATTGAAATACATAAAACTGCACTTAACAGATTTTCTCATATCACAGACATCAGTTCTAGTAGCAAGACGTGTCTTTGGAGAGTGAATCTATACTATGGGACATGTTCAGGCAAATGAGGATGTGTGGGAAGCTTGGGGGGTATGGGGTAGTGGGTGCTGAGTGGAAGGTCTGAGTGGTGGAGGTCAGATTGGAAAGGGACTGTTTTCTTTTTTACAGGCTAAAATAAAAAAAAGATGGTGAAATCACTGAGAGATTTTTCTTTTATTTCAGGGACAGTGATATTCTGATACTGGGGACTGGACACCCCAATGTCGTGCTACTGTATGGTAGTACTGGGAGTGGACACCCAGGTGCTGTCATGTTTATATTAGGAAGGATGAGTAAGTGAGCTGGTTGGGAGGTGGTCAAGTGAAGTCATACTGAGAGAGAACTCCAATTCACTTATATTTAATATATAAAAAAATACTTTGGGAAGGGCAGGTGGGTGACCTGGAGGGGAGGGGAGAGAAAGAAGCAGTACTGGGGGTGGGAACCCTGGTCTGCTTAACAAATATTTAAAACAGATAGATAAACAGGCAGACAGACAGACAGATAGTAAGATGATTAGACAGCTTGATAGATAGAGAGAGAGAGACAGGCAGACAGTAAGATGATTAGATAGCTCTATATATATATATATATATATATATAGAGAAAGAGAGAGAGAGAGAGAGAGAGAGAGAGAGAGACAGATAGAGACAGACAGAGAGAGAGAGAGATTGCCGGTTCACTGGTGAAACTGAAGCTGTCAGTAGGATTCCAGCTGTGGTCTTCACAAGTAAAGAAAGTCCTGCTTTTCTCATAAAGAGAATGTTGGTGAATGGCTTCTCTCGATAAGCTGTGAACACTGGATTTTAGGTGATCAGAAATGGTATTTCTAGGGCATTTTTCAAAAAACAAACACCAGAATTTAGTTAAAGGGCCCCATTTACCTAGGTTCAGGTGTTTGCTTTCTTGAAAAATACATCATTTTTATTAGGTTTTAACATTTTTTTATCTTAAAAACAAGATGATGTCCATACAGAAGAATTTTGCTTCACAAAGGAACAATCTCTAAGAAGTTTCTTCTACGGTGAGCTGAAAGATTCTTCTTTTATGTCAAACATCTATCTGAAAGACCCTACTGAGCATGATCAGAACAGAAATTTCAAATCCTTTTAACTTGGGAATGTATTAATATGTTTTCACCAAACCACCCAAATGCACCATTCTATGACAAGCTCTTTCTAGCCTGAAAACTAAAGAACAAAATACCAAACCATCTGGGCTGTAGGTGATTACAAAAAAAAATTAAAAAGCAAAAAACAATGATTTATTCCTAAAAATGCATCATCCATATTAAGGAATCTTCTTATCTGACCAGAACAAAACTTCAAATCAAGAGATCTTGCCCCATCCACGCATCAGCATTTCATGCAATTTCATTGACTGGCAGTGAAGCTATTAAGGGGCAAAGTTAAGAGTTTAAAATTAAACAGCCTTCCCATTTCTAACTGTTGGGTGCTATAGTACCCCTATTATCTATCTATCTATCTATCTATCTATCTAGCTATCTATCTATCTATCACATCTGTACTATAACATAATAATAAACATGCATTAGACACTTTTGTGCACCATGTGAAATTTATTTATAAATGTGCAGAGGTATAAATATATATTTTTGCATACTTAAATGTTTGCACACGGGCAAACTATGAAGGCAGATTAAAAAGGATCAACATAGCATTATTCTAAAAAATTATACCTGATTTATTCACTACCTAAACTAAACCTAGCTTGAAACATAGAAACACAGAAATTGTCAGCTGATAAGGACCGCTTGCCTCTTCAAGTCTACCCCTCTTTTCCCTGCCTATTCTGCCACCGCAGACTCTACCTTGTCTCCTGCCACCTCCTCCCCCTCTTTGATACCAGTTCTCCTTTATACTTGCCTTATAAATACTTGAAACCATCACAGTTTTTTTCCACCACCACCACCGCTGAAATATTGCTCCAAGCATCCATGACTCTCTCAATGAGGAAATACTTTCTCACATTCTACTTAAACTCCCCTCCCTCCAGCTTCATTCCATGCCCTCTAGTTCTTACATACCTTATTTTCTGAAAATAACTCCCATCCATTACCTTATTCATCCTTATCAGATATTTAAAGATCTTCATCATCTCTCTCCTTTCCATACTCGCTTCCAAGGTGTACATGTTTAGATCCTGCGGTCTCTCTTCATAGGACATTTGGTGTAGCCCTGTCACCATTTATGTTGGCCTTCTTTGTATGGCCTCTACCCTTTCTACAGTATGTCCTTTCTGAGGTGTGGTACACATCAGACTCCCAGTTATAGAGATAGAACAGATAGGGCAGTGTACACTGAGTAAGTAGCAGTCCCCATAAGAATCCAATAAGTGATCCTATAAAAATTTTTATAGGAATCCAAGGTAATGGTTGTAAATGGAGTCTTAGTCCAACTTCCCTGAGGTGTCCCGCAAGTATGTGTAAAATGTTCCAGGTTGTGGGAAGTAAGTGGAATCTTCATACGATATCCAACAAAAATTGAATTTATTCATCTACATTAATTGATTTGAATGATGCCCTGATGTTTCACATCTTTCTTTGGTGCTATTTCAAAGGGCCTTTTGTACATTCTGTAAATCAAAAACCTGTCAGGCTTAACAGCAGTTGTTGAATTGAAGTGGATTCTTTTCCCCATATTTTTTTATCTTTTATTACTGTTTATTTAAATTAAATGGCAAGAAAAATTGTTGCAAGTTACAATAAAAAGATTCTATTAACAAGTATTGGTGGTTTTACTAAGAACACAATGTTTATATGGTTTTTTTGCAGAATTTAAAGGCAAAGCATGTTGAATAATATATAAGAAACTGTGTGATACAAGCATTAGCTTGAGAGAAGGTAATTGTGTGAAATGTCAGAACCTATTAATTCAAACTTTTGACATCAATGAAAAAACTATTTAAAGATTGCTTAAAACATTTATTTACAGATTAAAAGATGTACAATGCTAAAAAACAATAACAAGAAACATTATAATGAATTCACATAGCTTATCAGCTTTATTTAGGAAATAATATGAATTATATATGGAAAAAGAACATGACACAAATATAAAATGGTAAAAACATATGTTTTTGATTTACAGAATGTATAAAAGACCCTTTGAAAAAGCACCAATGAAAGGTGCGATACGTTAGGGCATCATTCAATTGAATTATTGTGGATGAATATATTCAATTTTTGTTGAATAGCATGTGAAGATTCCACTTACTTCCCACAAACTTGAACATTTTACACATACCCATAAGAATCCAAGTCAGAATTCTGTGTATTGGTAATGTGGAACCAAAGCAGGAAGCGCCTGCACTCCTGAAACCTCTTTCTGCAACTATGAAAAAGAGATAAAAAAAAGTTATTAGAACATGTTAATAGTGATAGGAAATAACCTTGAATAAACAATAGATTACAAGGACAAAACCTTTTATCTAAAGGCATGATACAAGTATTAACATCCTTTAGTTGACCCAAGAGGAGTTGGAATTAAACTTGGTCCATTAAATTCAAAGACATTGTTTCAGATCTCAAGTTGATATTATGGCCTTTGGGTTGTAAGTTTTTCAGAATAAATATCCAATAGTTTTCACATTGCAACAACCAAGTCAGTCAATTTCACCCCTTTTACCGGTTCTCACTCGATCAATGCCCATGCATTTCAGTTCCAATTAATTGCTAATATGCATCTCAGCAAAATGCATTGCCACTGGACTTTTCAAGCTACCTCCCTGCATGTCCTTTATGTGTTCTTGTATCCTTTGTTTTAGAGGGCACACTATTCTGCCTACATCAGTCATCTTGCAACTGTACCACAATATATTTACCACAAAATTTGAGACACAGTAAATAATTTGGTGGAGTTGTACTGTTTTGGTGCAGTGTGTGAGGCTGGAAGAGTTTTCCTGACTGCAAAGTGTACAGATATTGCAATTGCCTCATCTGTACATGCTATGTAGGTGAATAGGTAACCAGATGGTGGGTTGTATGCTGCCCATCCTCTTTTAGAAATTGTCTGTGGACAATCCTATTCTTGATATTTTTTGCTGTGCTGAACATAATTCTATTTGTTGGGCCAAGACTTTTTGCAAGGATAGGATAACCTTGGAGAATGGGTCAGTACTGTTTCCAAATATGTCCTATTTTACTGAAGATATGGTTGACTTCAGTGGTTCCATCACAGCAGTTTTACAGGAAACTTGTCAACTGCCTTTACCAGGATAGCACAATGCCGACAGTCTGCATTGTACCATCAGAAAAACAATGTTTTTTTGAGGAGGGGCTGTACCCCCACACCCCCGGACTTTAGAATAATCAACTTCAGGTTGGAGTTGTTTCAGAGAGGGGGTGCAAGCCTCAGAGAAGCCGTGTCGGTGTACCAAGTGACTATTACAGTGAACTTCCAATTTGTCACTATAATGGTCTTCGTGGTTTTAGTTTCACTGTATGGTTGGTATACTGACTTCAGTGACCAAAAACTGTTGCATTAGAACAAAATACATGAGATTTGGGTTGTAGTAATGTCAATCTGTCTATAGATTTCACTCTGTTACAAGCTGACCAGAACTTTCTTATTATATCCCCCACCACCCATTTGAAACTGCTCCTTCAAATCAAGGGCTCATGTCTCAAAATCAATCATGTATGAACATTTTCCATCATAGGTGAAGGAACTGCTCATAGGTTATGGAGTCCTTAAGTTATCTCAGATGGGCACTGCTGGCAAACAACAATTTACTGGTGGATGTGAGTTTTCTATAACCTTTTGTGACTACTTTATTCTTGTTATTGATACTCAGAGTTAAGTCCCCAAAAAATAATCCCCCTTATGAATGATTAGTCAAGTGAATTTCAATGTAACATTGTTTTTATTTAAGCAGGCCATGAAATCTCTAACCACATTTTCAGACACCTTCCACTCATAAATGACATTGTCAATATAATATTTACATTTTATAATGTGTTTGTAGTAGTGGTTAGTTGTCCTGCTGAGTACAGTTTTAATTTCCCAGAGACACAAGAAAAGATTGCCACAGTTTGAATTTCTCAGAGACACAAGCAAAGATTATCAAACGAGGGAGCCATTGCCACCCCATAGCCATGCCACAACATTGGAGAAAGTATTCTCCATTAAATTCAAAATAGTTTTGTTTGAGGAGAAATTCTGTACCTTCTGATATCAAATTGTTTGTCATAATGTATTTCAAATGATCATGTTCTAGGAAATACTTAAATGTGGCTATTCCTTGTGAGTGCTGGATCAAAGAGAAGAAGCCAGAAGATGAAGGAAGGAAACATATTCAATTCAGTGCTTCAGAGTAACTGGTAACTGGTATTTTTCTTTTAAACTTAGATTGTAGGCTTGTAGTGACACTATACTTTCTTTCTGTGTTGTCTTTACTTATAATTGTTTTTGGGCTGTTGAAAATTTAAAAAATAGTGGTGGTGTAATTCTGTGCTGTCTTTAATTGCTGCACATTTCGCCCCCACCCTTCCCCCAACTCTTAATTATATGCCCTGATAAATCTGATTGACAGGAGCTAAACACAGGGTATAGTAAGAGGTGTGAGTAGGAGGGGCATAAGGGGAAGAAGACCACCCTCAGCACAACAAGTGTTTTGACTCATTTATTTATTTATTGGTTTCTTTTCCTTAAAAAATATATATCTGAGGATCAGTTACAGGATTTTTAATACTGTAAATAAATAAAAAGAGAACTAAAGAGAGCTTCAGTAGCAGATAAGTAGTGGAATTGCAGTAATGTGAGGAGTGGTGCAATGGTGGCTGTGGGGCAGCCATATTCAGGCAGACCTTCTGACACTGAGGTGCTGCCCTATCTGCATGCATCTCTCGGACTGAGGGATGAGGTAGCCAGACTCAGAGCGGAAGTAAACTGGGTCAGAGTACCATCACCCCTGTCCAGGAACCACCCAGTCCAATGCAGCTGCCTCAAAGGATGCCAAGAACGAGGAGCACTTGGCTGACAGTGGGCTCAGGGAGGGTTAGAGCAGTCAGGCAGAGGCACATCCCAGATCCTATTCCTCTCAAGAACTCATATGCCACACTGGCAAATGAGGACAACCAAATAGAGGTACCCAGGGAAGTGGAAGGAAAGGATGTGGAGGTTAGGCAAGGAGGTGACCTCAGTGGGGAAAGCAGTGGACCCCAGAGGAGGAGGAAGTGAATCCTGGTGGGGGACTCCATCATAAGAGGGATCCAGCTAGGAACACAGGAGGGGGAGGACAGGGAGGTGAGGTGCTCACCAGGTGCCACGGCATGGAGGGATGGAAGGAAGATACTGGGGATCACTGGGAAGGCAAGACAGGAGGGTGAGCTGGATGTCATTATCCACCTAGGTACTAATGACTTGGCAAATGGGGAGCCAAAGGAAGTTCAGGGAAGAGTTTAGGAACTGGGGAGGGTCTCAAGCAAGTAGCTACTCTGTCACTTTCTCAGAAGTACTACCTGTGAGAGGCAAGGAGAGCATAGAGTGCATGCACCAGGAACTTTAACTCATGGTTGAAGAACTGGTGCTGTGAGGAAGGGTTTGGATTCATTGGTGACTGGGGACCCATCTGGAGGGATGGAGGTTTGTTCAAGCCTGACGGCCTGCATCCATCCTGGAGGGAATCCAAGCACTCAATGATAAGTTTAAATGCCTACATTGACAGCATTTAAACTAGCAAAGGGGGTGCAGGCCAGCAAGGATGGTAACCTACTTGCTCACCCCCACAGCTAGTAATGGAACCAGTGAACCAGAGGAGGGCTATCTCTGCAAAGCAGTGTGCAAAAGTTGGAGATTAGTGTCCAAAAGGTGGATAAGCAGAAAAGGGCAAAATTCAGCAGAAGGGCAGACAGCAAGGAGAACCAGGATAAATGACAACCAAGGAAGGGGCTGGAGTAGAACAGTGAAGCAGTCTAGGGAGGTCAAATCATGGAAAGCCATGTGTGCAAATGCCAGGAGCCTTAGCAACAAGATGGAAGATCTGGAGGCTGTCATGGTACAGTCAGACCTGGACATTGTGGCCATCACTGAAACCTGGTGTAATGATAACCATGACTGGGAGATGGCCATACCTGGCTACAACATATTCAGAAGAGACAGAGCAGGCAGGAAGGGAGGAGGAGTGGCACTGTATGTGAAAAATGACATAAGGCCACACAGATCCAGGAGGAACAAAATGGGGAGAGATACTGTGGGTTAAGCTGGAAAGGAAAATGGGGCCAGCCATCTGCACAGGTGTGGTCTATAGACCACCAGCCCAGGAGGAAGAAACAGATAGGGAGTTGATGCTAGCCATCCAAAGGATGGCTGACAAGGGTGAGGTAGTACTGGTTGGAGACTTCAATATACCAGATGTGGACTGGAGCATCCCAGCAACAGCATCAACTAGGAGCAGATTTATCCTGGACTCCCTTCAGGGTGCCTTCCTCAAGCAACTGGTCATGGAACCAACTCGGCAGAAGGCAATACTGGACCTTGTGCTCACAAACAGGGACAGTGTGATGGGGTAACATTGGGAGCACCTGGGTAACAGTGACCACCAGTCATTGTGGTTTGAAATCACAGAAAGAGCAGAACCAAACCACACAAAAACACGTATCCTGGATTTTAGGGGGCAGACTTTGGGAAAATGGGAGATGCTTGAAAGAGGCATTAGGGGAATGGGACAGGAATCAGGGATTGAGGAACAGTGGGCAGTATTTAAAATGGGGATTATAAGAACAACAGAATTATGCATTAAGCAGGTTAGCAAGAGGAAAAGAAAGAGAGACCATTATGGTTTTCCAAAGAGGTAAAGAAAGTGAAAGCCAAAAGACTGCATTCAGGCAATACAAAAGACACAGGCAGAGGGGATAGGGAGAAGTACCAGGAGAAACAAAGGAGGCAGGGAAGTCAGTAAGGAAGCCAAAGCTCAGACAGAAGAACACATTGCAAAATCAGTGGTTAAAGGGGACAAAACCTTTTACAGGTACATAAGTGAAAAAAAAGGACAAAGGGAGGGATAGTTAGACTGAAGGGGGAGGATGGGAGCAGCGTGGAGGATGACAACAGTAAAGCTGACATATTGAACAGGTATTTCTGCTCAGTCTTTACTAAGGAAGAGGGGGGTAATGGGTCTGAAGGGAGTACAAGGGTGAGAATGGTGCAGAAATGGACACAAGTCCCTTTACACCAGAAAGGGTCCTGAAGGAACTGGAAGTAATAAGAGTTGACAGCACGAACAGATGGGTGCACCCCAGGGTCTCCTTAAAGAACTAAGAGAGGTGTTGGCTGAATCCTCTGGGCTATCCTGTTCAGCCAATCACTGGAAACAGGAGGTACCCAAAGACTGGAGGACAGCAGATGTAGTCCCCTTATACAAAAGTGGGAACAAAGAGGAAGCAGGGAACTACAGACCAGTCAGCCTCACCTCGGTAGTGGGAAAGATCATGGAAGCACTACTGAAGGAGATTGGTGGAACATCTGGTTGTCAATGGACTACAGGACCCAAGGCAGCATGGTTTCACCAGGGGAGGTCATGTCAGACCAACCTCATTGAATTTTTGACTGGGTGACTAGGGAGGTGGATCAGGAGGGCAGTGGACATGGCCTATCTGGACTTCAGCAAGGCCTTTGACACTGTGCCACATAGAAGACTATTACACAAACTGGGGAATATGGGTGTGGGCAGGACAGTAGTGTGGTGGGTAGGTAACTGGCTGGGTGGCAGGACACAGAGGGTGGTGGTAAATGGCTGTCACTCCACAGAGGGAAGAGTGACCAGTGAGTACCACAGGGATCAGTGCTGGGACGGTCCTATTCAACATCTTCATCAGTGACATTGCACAGGATATAGAAGGCAGAATTTCACTGTTCGCTGATGACACAAAGCTCTGTAACAGAGTAGACACACCAGAGGGTGTAGACAGAATGAGAAGGACCTGCAGAAACTTGAAGAATGGTCAAGGGTTTGGCAGTTGAAATTCAATGCAAAGAAGTGCAAGATAATGCATATGGGGCACAAAACCCTGGCACAATATATCAGTTGGGGTGAGGATATAGCATGCACCAAGCAGGAAAGGGATCTTGGGGTTGTCATCTCTGATGACCTCAAGGTAGGGAAACAGTGTGACAAGGCATCAGGTAAAGCAAATAGGATGCTGGGATGTATAGGCAGGGCATCACCAGCAGGAAAGGGAGGTCATAATTCCGCTATACAAGACACTAGTGAGGCCCCACCTGGAGTACAGTGTACAGTTCTGGAGACCATACCTACGTAAGGACATAGACAGGGTAGAGAAGGTTCAGAGGAGGGCAACAAAGATGGTACATGGGTTGCATCACAAATCCTATGAAGACAGGTTGAAGGAACTGAACATGTACTCCCTGGAGGAGAGGAGGGAGAGAGGGGATATGATAGAGACATACAAGTATTTTACAGGGAGGAACAGGGTGCAGGAAAACACTATTTTTAAGCGAAAAAGATGTTTCAGGACTAGAGTTCATGGGATGAAGTTGGAGGGAGGACGATTCAGAGGAAACATGAGAAAGAATTTCTTCACAGAACGGGTGGTGGACAAATGGAACACCCTGCCAGAGGAAGTGGTGGGGGCTGAAACAATCACGGGATTTAAGAATGCATGGGATAGACATAAAGGAATTCTAGAGGTCAGGGGTAAGGGAAAAGACTCTAGGAAAACAAACTGAACTTACAAGCTCAAATGGCAGACTAGGTGGGCCATAGGCCTTATCTGCCGACACTGTCTATGTATCTATGTATCTATGTATGTAAAGTATAGGAAGATTCAGCATCAATCCCCAGCCATAGGACATTTGATTTCCATGTAAAATTGTTGATTTACTCCAACTCATGTTTTGTGCAATATAGATGGGTTCCAGTGCAGACCACCCTCCTCTGCAGGAATAAATCAAGAAACTTGCTGAGGTTATCTGTCAACGAACCCACTCTAACACAATAGGATGCCCAGGTAGATAATTTGGTCCTTATGGATCTTTGGCAAAAGATATAATGTTGGGGTGACAGGAGAATCAGATAATAAAAATTAAAATTATTTTTCTGTTATTTCCCCTGGCTGCATATGTTCTTTCCAGTATTTCAAATAGCAAGTTTTTAAACACTAGGAAGGGGTCTGAATGAAGTTTGCTGTAATTGTTGCCATTATTCAGTAATTTACACACTTTAGCTTTGTAAAATTACTTTGTTTGCATCACAATATTACTTCCATTATCTGACAGTTTAATGATAACCCCTGTAATTCCTGCAGTTCTTTAGTGCCCCAGTTTTACTTTACTCAAATTATAAGGTCTGGTGGTTATGTCTTTTAATTTTTTTTTTTACTTTAATAATCTTTTTATAGGCATTAATCACAAGGTTAACTGTTGTGGGGCAACAGAGTTATCTTGGACTTAAAATCTACTCACTTTGTTGTGTGGAACCATGCCTGTTTCGTATATATTGCAGTACTAAATATTGCTTGCATTTATATTTTGTGCTTCTATAAACAGCGAGTCCAACATATTAAAATTGTCCAAATCCTGTGGAAGTCCAGATATTTCTGAACACCTTGTTCCTTCTGTCAGTCATACAAAAGTCCAGTAGAGACTCTCTGCAACTGCTGATTGCAGTGTAGGGATAGCTGTTGTCTAAAATCATTGTAATCCAATATGGTTGCAGGAAATGATGTCACACCACCGTTTGCATTCTGTTGTTGTGTTTTTTTTTTAAATAATCCTTCAGCTTGATTTCCAAAATGTTTCTGCATGTTAAGGTTAATTTGAAAAGTACTGTATCAGATGAGATGCAAGTAGAGATGTGTTAGAAAACTTTGTTCCAATGGGAAATTCACAAATTCACCTCAATTCACAAATTTAGTCCACAATGCAAAGTTTTAATTTGCATCATAGATAAAGCCTCATGAATGGCAGCTTGATAACTTCACCAGTGAACTGGGGACCACAGCCAAAATTTGCAATGGTCCTTGGGATTTAGGTGACATGGTGCTGCTGTGTGGATACACAGTTTGTTGAGAGCCAGCCAACTCATCCTTCTTGACATCAGTGCTTTTTGGACTTTAGTTTTAACTTTGGTTCTTTATTAAAACATTTTTAATTAACAACATAGACAGAGAAATTGTAAAACAAATGTTAAGGGCAGTACCCCTTACTAAAGAACAATTAAAAGAATACAATATTGAATACTTTAAAATATTCTTCACCTTGTGAGTTGAGACAAAATAATTTGACAGCTCTACAAGTAAATAAATCAATAAAGTCAAAATGATACTACACATCAAATAATGCATTATGGTACAAAATCAAGTTTTTACCCATAATATACCACCAATATGTGCCATTGAATTTTGAAGGCTGGGTATAAGTTATTAAGATTAGCTGTATTCTTCTCCATTTGATAGATACTGCAAATTAAATTATACCAAATTTTAATAGAAGGAGCCTGTGGGGTTAAGCAGCATTTATTAATTGATTTCTGTATAGCAACTATTAATATATGGACAAGTCTACGTGTGTCCAAAGTCTGATAACCTAAGAGAGTTTCCAAAAAAAAAAAGAAAAAAACAAACAGGGTTCAAGCTTCATATTCAAGTCCCAAATCTTCTCAAGGGCCTGTTGAATTTCCCAGAGAAGAGGGGCCAAAACAGAGCAAGACCACATTGTGAAGCCTAGGGTAGCTGGATAGGTCCCACATTTTCTCCAACACTCCATACCTCTATGGGGCATGAATTTCACTTGCTTGGTTGGGTTGATAAAATACAGTATTAGTGTTTTCCATGTAAACTCACACCAAAGATATGAGGAGGTAACCATATGAGTGGGATACAGGCTGGATCATATTGTTGATCTGTGAGATTATTGTTAAGATCCTTCTCTCAAACCAATTAAACATGATCACTAGAATGAATCTGGAGAGACTATAGAGCTTGATATAAATGTGAGATCAAATGTTTGGTAAAATCCTCCCCCATCAATGTGCACACCAATAAAGACACCAAGATATGGATATCACCCAGAGGTGGTTCAGATTCTATTCACAAATTCAAGTAATCCTAGGCATGTAAGCAACGAAAAAACATGCATGGATAGCAAATGATAAGTGGTCACTAATTCTGCAAAGTCCCTAGTAGTTGAGCCCTGTAATAAATGATACCAATACTGAAGTCCCAGTTGGGACCATCTTTTAAAACTGAGGTCCATATAAGAGAGTAAAAATCGGGGGTTCCAGTAATAGAGAAAAACTTATATTAATATGTATTCAGCTCCTTTTACTGTAACAACTGGAACCAGGTATGTATTGTATTTGCCATGTAGGGATTATCGACTAGATTGTGTGTGTGTGTGGTGGGGGGTTGCTGTTAACAAAGATTTTGCAGGCAGGTAAGATCTCCCTCCACTAGTTCCAGGCTTTTCCAGTGAACTTTGTAGCCATCTGTTAACCAGTATAGCACTGTGTGAAGCTGTGCTGCTTCAAGATAAAGTGTAAAAACCATGAAGGTCCATGCCTGTTCTCCATTTAGAGAGTTGAAATACAGCAAAAAAACAAACATGTTTTTTACATTGCCAAATATATACTCCAAGAAGTTTGTTTGATGTATTAAAACATGCGGAGGGAGGTGTAACGGGTAAAGTCTGGGGTAGATAAAGCAACCTAGGTTAAGTAATCATATGAATACTGTCACAAGGTTTGCATAAATGTGTCATACACTAGTTTAGCACACAAACCTTGTGCACTTCCACAGATAGGAGAACTCCTAAATATTAAAGAGAAGGAAAAGTCCATTTGAATTGGAATTGTTGCTGCATTTCCTTGAAGGGAACATAGTGGGTGGCCAAAACTTCTGTTTTTGTCATATTAAGGTTATAACCAGCTAGTTTTTCTGAATTGTAATAAGGAAGCCTACACAAAATGAAGGGTCTGGTCCAGATTAGTTACATATATCAATAGATGATCAGTATATAATGCTAACTTTATGTTCTGTGTGGCCTAATTATACCCCAGTTATGTTGGGATATTGACAAAGGGTTTGGGCTAAAGGCTGCAAATAAAAGGCAAATAGGAGAGGGGAAAGAGGGCAACTCTGTAGCATCCCCTGTCCTAAAGTAAAAGTAGAGGAGAGTTGTCCATTAACTTTGTTATATGCTATAGGATGGTCATATAAAGCCTGAAGCATTTCTATGTATTACTAGGATTACTAGGAATAATCAGACATAAGGGGGCACAGGCCCATTGCGAATGTCTCCCACATGGGTGGGCCATTTATACTAGCAATTGTTTTGAATAAAAAGAAATATAAGCTAGTTTTGAAGTTGTTGAAACTAGTGCTATCTATGGCTTCTTGTGGAAGCCTATGCCATGCCTTTGCAGCACAAATCATAAAGAAATGATCTCTCTTGGCTGTTGAAGCTGACTGTATAAATCATTTTTTATTGTGAGATCTTAGGTTAATTCAAGCAAAACTGTACTTTAGGCCACAGTCAATCATTAAATCATGATTTTGAAGTATTTTGTACAGTAGCAACAGTTCACCCCTCTGTCTCCTAGATTCTAAGGAGTGTAATCCTGTTTCAATAGTATATTTTGACAGGGTAATGTTTAAGCCTTGGTATATACTTAGTTAGAGACCTCTGCACACCTTCGCCTACTTTGATGTCTTTAATTATATAAGGAGACCAAACCCGAGATCCATAATCTAGTAAGGGCCAGACATAGGTTTTATAAATTGGAATAATGAGTTGTTCAGATTTGTTCATGAAGGAGCATTTAATTCTGGTAACCATATTTCTAGCAGTTCTGGTGACAGTCATGCAATGGTCCGAGGAAGACAGGGAGTTATTTATAGTATTGCCCAAATCTTGTACTCTATTTGAGCTTTTAAGAATAGTTTGATTTAAAATATAAGAACAGTTGGGATTATTTTTGCCCATGTGTAATACCACACATTTATCAGTGTTTACGATCATATCATTTTGACTTCCCAAATCTCAAGTTTACCCAAATCACGAAATAGTGATTTGTGCTTGTTGAGGATATTAACCTCCCTACCTAATTTAGTGTCATCTGTAAATTTTACAATCAACTTGTTGATATTTGCATCCATGTCCCAAACGTATATATTGAAAAGTATAGGCCTGAGTAATGAGCCCTGGGGAACACCACTACTCACTGAACCCTCACTCGAGATGGTATTATTGATCTGAATTTGTTGCATCCTATTATTAAGCCAGTTCTTGCTCCATTTAATTAAATCCATATTTATACCTAGATTAATCAATTTATTTATGAGATTATAATGAGATATTTTATCAAATGCTTTCGAGAAATCAAGTAAAATTAGGTTGGGAATCCAAAATGGCCTAAAACTTTGAGAAGAAGTGGTCATGCAACCCAGTTTAAAGCCTTCTCTGCATCCAGACTGAGAAGCAAAAATGAATAATTCGACCAGGTGGTATGGTGTAGACTGTGGAGGATCCATTAAATGTTATCTTGTGTGTGTCAAGTGGAAATGAATCCTGTCTGATCCCCATCAATTAACAGTGGTAAAAAGTGTTCCAGGTGTTTGCCCATTATGGATGTAAACATTTTATAGTTAAGATTTAATATGGAAATTGTTCTGTATGAAGTGCACACAGATCTATCTTCCCTGGCTTCAGGATAGCAGATATAGTGGCTTGATTCCAGACAGGAGGACTCTACCCTCACTAAGAGCTTCTGCAAGCTGACTGGAGCAGTGGGCATAAAACTTTAGTAAAATATTTATTAAATTATGTTGTATATCTGTCTGGTCCAGGACTTTTATTTTTCTTTAGGTTTTTGATGGCTGTCAGTAATTCCATCTGAGAAACTGGAGCTGTCAGGGATTGTTATTCAGATAAGGACATGGTGGGGGTGGTTAGAGAAATCAGATATTGTTCTATAGATTCTGTTGTAGGATTTATATCAGCTATATACAAGCTAATATAAAAAGTTTTAAAGACTTCTAGAATATCCACTGGTGTGGAAACCATCTGTTGAGTGTTAGGATGCCTGATATGAGCGATTGTCATTTGTGCCACACGTATGCATAGCCAATAGGCCAGAACTATAACATATCCTGTATTATACCTCTAACTTGAGTTAAATCATCCTAGAAAGCCTGTTCCCCTCTAATGTGGTGTTCCTGAAACACTTTCAATTTTTGTTACAGTTTCTGAAGCTGGACTTCTCTAGTTTGTTTTTCAGGTGAGAGGTATATTTAATAATTTCTCCTCTAAATACAACTTTAATTGCATCCCACAATATAGCCGCTGATACCTTAGGCCCTGAATTGTCACTGATGATCAGCTCAATACAGTCTGCCACCCACTGCTTAAAATCTTTAATATTTAATAAGGAATTATTACATCTCCACAATGAGGGGCCCTTAGTGTGTCCAATATGCATTTCAATAAGCAATGGGGCATGGTCTGATAGTAAGACAGAGTTAATATTGCAACATTGAGCCAGGTGGCATGTTCTTGAGAGATTAAGAGCCAATCTATTAGAGTATAAATGTCATGGGGTGCAGAATAATGGGTATACAGCAGATCTGAGTGGTTTAAATTTTTCCAAATGTCAATCCCGCCCATTTCCCTATGGTATGGGGAAGATTACATAATGGGTGGGGAGGTAGTAACAACAATAAAAATGGAAAGGGACCAGAAGGTAATCATATCAGGTGACCTTAATGTTAGCAATCAATGTGAGAACGCAGTAGGGAGGGCTGGATACTGGGATGTATTTTATTTTTATTTATTTGTGTCTAGGATTACAAAGTACCTTTGAGCCAAGGCTCTCTTACAAAGGTTCCACTTCATGCTGGTTACAGGGTAACAGACACTAAAACATAAAACAGTTACAGGTACATGGTTTTAGACAGTAACCTTGCTTGACAAAATCAGACTGAGCTATAAGCAACTCAAGAAACAATAGGAGGAAGAGGGCAAGTAGGGAAAAGGGCTGAGGGTAGGGGAAGGCATAGGTGTAGAGGGTCAGGGTGAGGCAGCCGTGGGGCCTTGTCAGGACAGACACTGGGCAAGTGCATTAGAAGTTGCATTGGACAGGTACGTGCAAGAAGAGAGGGCAGAAACTGACACCTATAAGGTCAGAAGCAGTGTAGGGAATGAAAATGTTATGTGGTGCAAGCACAGGTGGAGGTGCCAGTTATGGAGTGGCAGAGCTTTTTTTTGAATGCTCCAAGCATTACTGTGGGTGAGGTGTCACTAGAGAGCTCATTCAGCCAACTTGGAGCCCTGTATGCAAACGACCTTTGGCCTTGGGACGTGCAGCAGTGGGGGATTTGAAGGATTTGGGGCTTAGAGCTCCTGGTGTTGCGGTTGGTGATTTTGGGTTTGAGGAGGGTGCTGACTCCTGGTGGTGCCTTTCCCATCATGATTTTCTTAGCAGTGATGCAGGTTTGGTATTCGATTCAGTTGTTCAGTTGCAGCCAGCCTGTTTTGGAGTAGAGGTCATAGGTGTGGGTGAGATGGTGGGAACCAGTAACGAGTCGGCAGGCTTGATTGAGGGAAGTCGAAACACACCTGAGAGATGAGGTTGTGGCAGATCCATAGATAATGAGACTGTAGTCAATGATGTTAATGATGGAGCTCTGGACAAGTATGGACAGAGCTTCTGGGGTTAGATATTTCCTATGTCGGAATAGTAGGCCCATCCTGGTGTTGGCTACTTTTGCCACGTTATTGATGTGTGGGACATAGGAGAGATTACAGTGGAGGGTGAGGCCAAGGTATTTGAAGGTATGAACTTATTCGAGGGTGATTCCTTGTTTGGTTTTAATGGAGAGCTGCTATGGTTTGTGTTTGTTTTGGGAGCTGCAGAAGATCATGGTCTTTGTTTTTTCCTGGTTAAGGATAAATCTGTGTTTTGTGAACCAGTTTACGACTGCAGAGAAGGCCTGTTGGAGGCTACCTTGTAGATGGACTGGATCATGGTTGGATGCTAGGATGACAGCATCATCCACGTAGAGTAGGATCTGCTCAGGGCACGATTCTGGCAGTGAGTTCAGAAAAAGGCTGAAAAGGAGGGGGCCCAAGATTGAGCCCTGTGGGACACCTGACCAGACTGGTCTGGCCCGAGAATGTGCCAACATTCTCTCTTTGGGAGCGTTGTTCAAGTAGCTTTGAACCAGTTCACCGAGTTAGGTGAGAGCCCTCCTAGTCGAAGTTGGGCAAGCAGGAGATTGTGGTTGATGGTATCAAAGGCTTTAGTTAAGTCGATGAAGGTGGACCCAGTAAGATGACTCTTATAGAGTGAGTGATGGATTGCACAAGTGAATTCAAGTAGTGCCATGGAGGTGCTATGCCCTTTTCTAAAGCCATGTTGCTCCTTGCACAGGATGTTGTGATTGTCTAGGAAGTCAGTGAGCTGGTCTGACACAATCCGTTCTAGGGCCTTGGAGAGTTGAGGTAGGATGGAAATTGGACGGTAATTCTCAGAAGCTGTTTTGTCACCACTTTTATGAATTGGGGTTACCGTGGCAGATTTTCATAAGTCATGGAACTGGGTGAGGCTGAGGGAGAGGTTGAAATCCTGGTCAGTGGTCGGAGTACTTCTTCAAGTGTGTGATAGCAGTTTGAGATCAAGGAGTCACTGCTGGCTCTGGAGTTGCAAATGGCTTTGGTAACATAGCTGCAGACCTGATGCATTTTACTGCTTTAAAGTAGAAGGAGGGTGGCTGTAGTTGGCTGGGGGGCAAGGGAACCACCTCATCGAAAAACCCTGTGGGAGTACAGCACTGAGGTCCGTGAAAGTGTCATTTAATGTATCAGCAATGAGTTTCTGGTCAAGTGTAGTTTCACCATTTATGCTGAGTACTGATGGGGGTGATTTAGATTGCTTCCAGGTGACTTCTTTAATGTTATTCCAGAAGTCCCTACTGTTGCCCCATGAGTTAGTGAGAGCATTATGGAAATAGGTGGTCTTCGTATTCCGGATATATTTGGTGCAGTCATTTCATGCACGTTTATAGTTAGCAATATCAACTTGTCTCCCGGTGTTTCTGGCAATCTCCCAAAGGTGGTCTCGAGCTTTTAGTCGTCTAAGTAGGTCTCCGGTGAGCCAGGGGTTACATAGGGCTTTGGCCTTGCACTTCTTGAAGGGTGAAAATATGTTGCATGCTTGGTTGAAGATCCTGATGAAGTGTTCCAGTGCGGTGTTCACATTAGTTGCAGTGAGAATTGGGGACTAATCCTGTTGACGAAGAAAGGTTTTGAGATGAGGTAGCTGGCCTCTAGGTAGAACCTGGATAGTAATGGTTTTGGGGGGGGGGGCTTGATGAATTTATTGGACCAGTAGCAGATGATGAGGGAGCGGTCACTAAGTTTGTCAGGGAGGACAGTGGTGTTTTTGATCCTGGTGGGATGGCTTGTTATGATCCATTCCAGAAGGGTGCTGGTACCCATTTTATAGTTTGTCCAGGTTGGGGAGCTAACCATCTGAGAAAGGTTTGCTGCCACTATCAAGTCCCTGTATGACCCTGCCTCTGCAGCAGGCCAGTTAATATTAAAGTCACTGAGGAGGATGGTTTCTGAATCAGGAGAGAGAGATCTGGTAAACTCCAGGACTGTGTTAAGCCCATTATCTTGCTCTCTCGGTGGAATGTAGACTGTGACAACTGTGATGGCTTTATTGTGTGCACCAAGAAGGATCTTGACAGGAAGAATCTGTGCAGTGGTGGTTTGGGGGGTTAAGTTGATGAGGTGCCCCCGGATCGTGTCCTTAAGGTACATGGTACAGCCACCACCTCTTTTTGATGTTCGATCAAACTGGTAGACATTATACCCAGGGATGGTGATAGCATGGTTGGGAACCGTAGGTGAAAGCCAGGTTTCTACGACTGCTGGTATGTCTGGGTTATGATGGCAGGCAAATCAATTTGGGCATCAAATCAAAGAAGGGCATAAATTTTGTGAAGAAGACTGCATATGTTAAGAGAGATTATTGAGAGGGATCCTGGTTGATTAGTCTGAGTTGTTCTTATTGTAGGGGCTGGTCCGGGATTAGGATGAATGTTTCCCGACAATATCAGGAGAAGAAGTATATATTTTAGAGTACTGGTGTGAGATACCCATGACTGGCACCTATTTTGTTGGGCCAGAGAACTCCGAGATTCACTAGGGCAAGTAAATGGGTGGAGCCATGGGTAAAGCATGGCAGTAATGCGGTGGACGGGGAGTACCCAACGCCATTTGGGGAGAGAGCCATTTCATAGTGATTGGAGATGCCCAAAGCGGGTACATGAGATCGAGACGGAGTACCATGGAGGGTGAGAGAGCGTGAGTTGGTAGATGTTCGGGACAGTGGGAAAGCATGAGCAGGGGGGATGTAGGAGCAGGAAGAGGGCAAATAAGGTGAGGAGAAAGGGGTACAGAGTACCGGTGTCATACATGATTCAATGTGAATGGGGGGGAGCGGGCACAGGGTACTGGGTAGGTGGGAGGCAGCTAGTGAAAGTGGCAGGAGGTAGACAATGAGGTGGAGACTCGGGGGACAGGGGAACTAGGTATGCAGCCGGCTGAGGGAGAATGGGCAGAGGGTGGGGCAGTGAGGAGACAAGGGCAGTAGCAAAAGAGGAGAATGTAGCAGAGAGGTAGTGTGGGGCATTAAAGAGTGTAACAAGACAGGGAGACAGGAGGTAGCAGCTCTAGAATAGAGTTCAGGAGTGAAAGGGTGCATGGGAGCTACGGAATACCAAAGGGGGGGTTGGCCAGTAGAGGAGTGACAGAGTGACTGGCAGTAGGAGATATAAGGAGGGTGTCAGGCACAGAAAGGAGGAAGGGGCAGCGAGGGGACTGAGTTGATTAGCAGAGGGGGAGGAGGAGGAGCAGGGAGAGTGGGCAGTAAAGAGAACAGGTACAGGTGAGAGAGTATCCAATAGGAAATGAAAGGGTGGTTCCCTAGGCAAAAGTGGGCAGAGCTAAGGCCTATTTAATTAAGGTGGGAGGTGGGGGGGTGAAAATTTTCTTCCGAAACCCACTGAAGTCTATGGTGCAGAGCCCAGCAGAACAGTTTGAATCAGTCAAGATTTCAGGGCCAATCAGTGGCCACATGGAATACAACAGTCCAACAGGAGATGGAAGCAACAGGCAGCGGTCAATGGGAGCCTTTCAGCAATTCCCAGTTCGGCCTTGGAGCGTATCAGCAAGAGGAGGGTTCCTTGACAGTGAGCAGTGGTGGTGTGGATGGCTGGCCCAGGTAGCCCCGGCCACTCAGATGTTTCCTCAATCAGGGGCTGAGAGATCAGCAAGAGGAGAGTTCCTTGGCGGTGAGCAGAGGTGGTGTGGATGGCTGGCCCAGGTAGCCCTGGCCACTTAGATGTTTCCCTGATCAGGGGCTGAGATCAGCAAGAGGAGGTAGAAGACTTGGTTTGCTGGCCAAGGCACCTAGCTTCACCTGAGCTCTTTCCTTCTAAGACTGCTTGAAAGGCAGAGAGAAACTTACCAGAGCAAGGGAGAAGGATTAAGACTTAGTTTGGCTAAGCAGATTTACTGTGTGGTGGTGTTTTTATTTTTACTCACAGGGATTGCTACTGTTTGTTGCTAACATTTCATTGCTTTATTTTTCTCTGATTCAAATTGTTGTTGCTGGTATACCTTCTTCTGCATTATTACAAGGTGTGCCTACAGGTGTGTGCTAACAGATTACTGCTGTAATCTTCTGATTCAAATTGTCTTTTGCAAGGTATATCTTCTGTTACTGCTTTATTTTCTCTGGAGCAAAGTGTTTCTTACAGGGTATATCTTCTCTGAAATTATTACAGGTGGTGCTTTACAGGTTTTACAGTTTTATCTAACATTAGGATAGCTTTCAGGGTTACTGCAATTGTTGTTGACTGATTGTTTCTGCTCTTACCTCCTTGTTCTTTCGTCTGTGGTTCTTCTTTTTAGGCAGGAAGGGCCCAGCCACCCACCCCATCCCCAACCACCCCACTACATTCCTTTTATAGGTACCACAGTTGTGACATTTCCTGTGGCAGAGCAGGAAGGGCGGATCAGTGGGGCCTCCACAAGGTGATCTCATTTACAGGGCACTAGTAATTTAACTTGTTATAACAAGTTAAACAAAGCACAATTAAACCATTACTTGCATTTTTCCTTTTTTTCCTTCTAATTACTGTGACTAGGTTACAAACCCAGCAACTTATTTGGAATGGATTTCATTAACTGCAGGTACTGTGGAACAATTTTCAGAAGGTCAGTCTTACAGGATTTAGGACACTGTCCTACATGCTGGGCCTTGGAGATCTTAGGTCTCAGCTCCAGGCAGCATGGGCAGAGATTGCACGCCTCAAATTTCATATTGAAGAGGAAATACATTATAAGAACCACCCCATTTCCCCAGCATCCAACAGAAAACCTCGACCGGAGGGTAGTTGGTCCAGGAGGTTGGCAGGTGGTTAGGGAGCAAATCAGGTGCCCCATCACTCTCTGCTCTCCAACACATTACCTCCAAAACCATATAAACACTACAAACAGGTATCTGCCTCTATCTCTGAAATCAAATAAAGAGGCAGAAGACACTGCAGAGCAGGACACTGTGGCACAGGAGCTAGCACAACAATACTCACCCAAATCAGGAACCAAAACTAAAACAAGCAGAAAGGAAATCCAAAAACTTGATCATAGGAGACTCCATGATTCGGGAGTTGATACCCATCTCCAGCCAGGGTGATGGTCAGATGTCTCCAGGTACATCAGCATGGAGAACACTGACCGCATTGCTAAAATTGTTCACAAAGCAGGAGAAAACATTGATGTCCTAGTACACATAGGGACTAATGATCTCGCCAGCCGGTCAGTTGTGGAGACCAAGGAACACCTGACTAAGCTGGGTGACAAACTATCATCTATTTCATCGGCATCTCCTTCTCTGAGATCCTGCCAGTCTGGGAGAAGGGAGCAGATGGACGGAAGGTCAGAGAAGGGAGATAGGGAGCTAAACACGTGGCTCAAGGACTGGTGCCAGGAAAGGACACAGATTTGTAGGGAACTGGCAACAGTTCTGGGAGCTAACGTTTTTAATTTGATGGACTGCATCTGACTAAAGAGGAGTCAGTGCATTGGGCAGAAGTTTGACATCTTTGCAGAATATTTAAACTAGCAATGGGAGAGGGCAGCACCCACATCGAATGGGAAGAACACCCCCTCAGCTAGTGGTCAAACAGGAATTCAGCGTGTTTGCCGCTCATTTGCATCACCAGGTAAGAAAAAGGTTTGTCTCCCATACGATGCACAGGGTAATGCCAAACTTCACCCAACAACTAACACACCAAAATCTGGCCAATGGAAAATCATGTACACAATGCTCACAGCCTGGGAAATAAGATCCCAGACCTGCAGGCAATAATGTCAGAGGCTAAACTGGACATAGTAGCAATTAGTGAGACGTGGTTTACCAGTAACCACACTTGGGAGACTTCAGTACCTGGCTATGTATTGTTCAGAAGAGACCGAGGCGCAAAGGGGGAGGAGTGGCCTGTATGTTAATGAAAATATCAAAGCTACAGAAATTCAGAATACACATAAGGAGCCAGAAGAACTGTGGGTCACCCTGAAACAGGAAATGGGACAGCCATAAGAACTGGGGTTGTCTACAGGCCCCAGACCAGAGGGAGGACATAGACACATTACTGTTAGAAGATATACAAAACATGACAGCTAAAGGGAGGTTCTGATAATGGAGACTTCAACATGCCAGATACAGATTGGTCAATACCAGCAGGAACATCTGCCAGAGCTAGACTCATAGTGGATTCCCTGCAGGAGAGGGCCTCAAACAACTGGTACAGCAACCCACAAGAGACAGGGCTATCCTAGATCTAGTACTGACTAACAAAGAAGGATCACAGATCTCCAGGTAGAAGGTCACCTGGGGGCAGTGACCATCACATGGTATGGTTCAATTTGGCTACTACATCTAAATCATCCCATTCTAAGGCAAAAATATGGGACTTCAGAGGAGCTGACTTTGATAAGATGGCCAACAGAGTTAAGCTAGCCCTGGCAAAAAGAAACACAGGTGAGCAGGTACAGGCAAGTGGGCAAGCATTAAGGATACAATACTTGAAGCAACATCCCATTGTGTTAGACAGAAAAGGAAGTGCAAAGAAGAAGGAAACCACTTTGGTTCTCAATACAGTAGCAGAAAAGGTCAGAGCCAAAGGCTGGCCTTCAGGAAACATAAGGGAACACAGAGGGATGAAGATAGGGAGGCATACCAAACTGCCCTAAGGGAAGCAGGAAGGCAGTAAGGCAGACAAAGTCCCAAACTGAGGAAACACTAGCATGAACAGTAAAAGAAGGTGACAAGACTTTCTATAGATACATTAGTGAAAGGAGAAAGTCCAGAGGTATTGCTAAGCTTAATGGAGAAAGGGAGCATGTGAGAGGAGGACCCTGTAAAGGCATCTATCCTAAATAGATACTTTTGCTCAGTATTTACTGAAGAGAGGTAGGGCAGGGCCCACTGCTCAGCATCATGGACACAGGGGGAGGAGGTGAGCACTACTCCCTTCACAAAAGAAAGGGTCCTACAAGAGCTTGCTAAGCTCAGGGTGGATAAGACAATGGGACCTGATGGCATACATCCCAGGGTACTTAAGGAGCTAAAGGAGGAACTAGCAGAGCCATTAGCAGAATTGTTTAGTGAGCTCTCTGAGCACAGGAGAGGTCCCAGAAGACTGAGAAGGGCTCATGTGATCCCGCTCCACAAGAGTGGTAGCAGGAGGAGGCGGGGAACTACAGACCAGTCAGTCTTACCTCAGTAGTGGCAAGATTATGGAGCACTCCTTAAGGAAAGGATAGTGCAACACCTGGAATCCATGGGGCACGGATCCAAGACAGCATGGGTTTACAAAGGAAGGTCCTGTCAAACTAATCTCATAGATTTCTTTGACTGGGTAACCAGAGTGGTGGACCAAGGGGGAGCAGTTGATGTCGCCTACCTTGACTTCAGCAAAGCTTTGACACTGTTCCACATAGAAGATTGATAAATAAGCTAGGTAGGCTCGGGGTGGGTCAGAAGTTGGTCAACTGGGTGGCAAACTGGTTGACTGGCAGAAAACAGAGAGTGGTGGTAAATGGTATACAGTCAGAAGAGATGCAAGTCACAAGTGGGGTACCTCAGGGATCAGTCCTGGGGCCAGTCCTATTCAACATCTTCATTAGTGACCCACAGATGGACTAGAGGGTAGGCTTGTCTGTTTGCAGATGACACCAAGATCTGCAACAGAGTAGATGATCCAGATGGGGTGGGCAGAATGAGAAGAGATCTGGATAAACTAGCAAAATGGTCAGAAGAGTGGCAACTGGATTTAATGCAAAGAAGTGCAAAATCATGCACATAGGGAAGAGAAACCCTGAAGCCACTTATAGGCTGGGAGGAGTTGCTAGCAGTCACAAAGGAAGAAAGAGACTTGGGCATCATCATCACTGATGACCTAAAATCATCAAAGCAGACCTCTAAAGCAGTAGGTAAGGCTAGGGGTGTTAGGGTGTATCAGTAGGGGTATCACAAGTCATAAGAGGAGGTAATAATCCTCTGTACAAGACATTGGTTAGGCCCCATCTGGAGTACTCGGCAGTATTGAGGCCACACCTTCACAAGGACATTAACCAAATTGAGGCAGTCCAGAGAAGGGCAACCAAAATGGTGCAGGGACTGCATCAGAAGACATATGAGGACAGATTAACGGAGCTCAATATGTATACCCTTGAGCAAAGGAGGGAGAGGTGTTTTGATCGAGACATTTAAACACCTTAAGGGCATAAACAAGGTGAAAGAGTCTAACATGTTTAAATATAAGAAAATAGCAGGACAAGAGGACACAGCATGAGATTAGAGGAGGCCGATTAAGGGGAATGTGAGGAAATTCTTTTCACGGAAAGGGTGGTAGATGCATGGAATGGCTTACCACAAGAAGTGGTGGCTATGAATACAGTGCAGAGCTTCAAACAGGCATGGGATAGGCATAAGGGAGTAATACAAATGACTATGAATAGATAGGTCACTGACAGAGCAAAGGCCGATGGCACATTTATAAGGTAGAAAAAGAAATGGGCAGACTGGATGGGCCTTGCGGTCCTTATCTGCCGTCAACTTCTATGTTTCTATGTTTCTATGTTTCCTTGGCGGTGAGTACTGGTGGTGTGGACGGCTGGCCCAGGTAGCCCTGGTTGCTCAGATGTTTCCCTGATCAGGGGCTGAGAGATCAGCAAGAGGAGGGTTCCTTGGCAGTGAGCAGTGGTGGTGTGAATGGCTGGCCCAGGTAGCCCCGGCCACTCAGATGTTTCCCCAATCAGGGGCTGAGAGATCAGCAAGAAGAGGGTTCCTTGGTGGTGAGCTGTGGTGGTGTGGATGGCTGGCCCAGGTAGCCCTGGCCGCTCAGATGTTTCCCTGATCAGGAAGAGGATTCACCAGCACCAGATTCACCAGGAGAAAACAGAAAGTTGTTATCCCTCTGCACAGACAGTTGGTGAAACCCCATCTGGAGTCCCGCATCCAGTTCTGGAGATCCCATCTCCACCAGGACTTAGACAGGATGGAGGCAGTCCAGAGGAGGGCAACTAAAATGGTGCAGGATCTGCAAGAGAAGCCGCATGAGGAGAGACTAAAGGAGCTTAATATGTATACCCTTGAGGAAAGGAGGGAGAGGGGGGACATGATATAACTTTTTAAGTACTTCAGTGGAATCAATGAAGTCCAAGGGGGTAGCATCTTTCAGAAAAAGACATGTGCAAGAACAAGCGGACACAATTTGAAGAAAGAAGGGGACAACTCAGGGGCAATGTGAGGAAGTATTTTTTCACAGAGAGGGTGGTGGACACACTGAACAGCCTTTGTGAGGAGGTTGTGGGGTCTAAAATTGTGGGAGAATTCAAGAATGCATGGGACAGACACAAGGCAATTCTTGTGGAGAGTAGGAAGAAATAGGCCGTTGGTTAACTAGGATCTTCAGCTTATCCTGTAGGTAGGGAAATGGGCACATTAGGTGGGCCAAGCTGTCCTTATCTGCCGTCAAAGTCTATGTTTCTATGTATAACTTAAATAGGTGCTATGCTGAGGTGAAGCAAGGTGGTTTGGGATTTGTAGTTTCCCTATTATCTAAAATCATGTTAAAATCTCCTTCTAGAATCAAAACACCAGTCTGACAGGTGATTCTTTGCTGTAGGAGCTTTTTAATAAAAGAAAATGGGGAGCCTGAAGGAATATGCAAACTCACCAGTGTAAGTGTCTGACCCAAATAGGTGTCCTTAATCATTGCAAACAACCATGTACATCTGTTGTGGAGGCAGTCAGGTGAAAGTGGGCAGTTTGGGGTACCAGTAATAGTGGTCGGAGAAGTGGGCTAAATTCGCTCCGCAAAGTGATTCATAGAGTAATGCAGAGTCTGCGAGGTGCTCCACAACGTGAAGCGGAGTACTCCGCGTTATAATGGGGAACATGCAGTCCATTGAAAACAATGACTTTGCAATACTCTGCCTTCCCCAAACCACTTCTCCACCAATTTTAAGGTGAAGTAACACTGAAATCAATGTATTTCGCATCACTTCGCCTTGTTATTGAGTTCCAAAGTGAATTTGCAGTGCTTCATGGGATTGCAGGTCACATGGGCTCTAGACTGCTCTTTACAACCTTAGTTCTGTGTAGTGTGTGTGTAGTGGAAGATGGAGACAGTTTCCTCTCAGAGCTCTGCCATTCAAATCCTCTAAAAGCTGTTAAAAAAGCCTTTTTGAGCCATTTATTTTGCTCAAAATTTAGTACATCGATTGTAGGAAACCCTCCTGTGCTCATATCATGGAGTGTTAATTGTTTGTACGTGGATTTTGAATGTTAATTTAGAACAGTCAGTCTGTGTACTGTGAAATGTGCTTTGGGGGAAGGGCGTATCTGTGGTGTAGGTAGATTAACGGGGAGAATAAGGCAGTCTTTCTGTTTTGCTTATAGTTTTCTTGTATAACTGTGTTAATGTACACACAGTAATATTTTTAGTAATTCTTGGCATTTTTTTGCCAATTGTTGTGGTGCAGCAGTACATAATTTCAGTTTGTTTAAAACATTTGGTTATATTACTAAAGGTTTTCAATTTGCTACGCATTACTTGTAGTGAGTGTGTGTGCGAAAAACGTGTGCCATTAAATCAGATATCATTTTTTGTGCCACAGAGTAATTTCAGCAGTGTGAACCTGCTTCCACTGCACCTGCATGAATTTTTTGTACTGCTTGTGGTATTTTTACTGATAGTAGTGGACTGTTACTGCCGTGCACTACCCCCCCCCCAAGTGGACAGTTACTGCTGAGCACTACCCACTCCCCCTCCCCCCAACTGGCAAAAGGTATTCTTTTGCAAATTTGGATTTTGGATGTGAGCTCTGGTTAGGTGATATTGTTTTGCCTTTGTGTCTGCATCTCTTTAGTGCACAGCACAATCTTAATCTGTCTGTGCATTTGCATCTCTTTAGGGCCCAATCTCCATCTGTTACTTAAGTCACAGTTGTTTCTTTGGCTTTTTCTTCAAGTTAAGGCAAAATGACAACACGAAGTAATAATAACAAGCGAAGTGGGCATTTCATGCTGGCTGCCCCGTGAAGTGGAGTGACAACACAAGTGCCCACTTCGCTTTCACTTCGCCAGTGACATTTAAATTCGCTGCATCTCTAACCAGTAAGGCTGTGCCTCTTCTTTTCCCATTTTGAAATTTTGCAATAAAATAAATTCTGGTTTGTGTTTCTTAAGTGAGGTCAGTGCGTTAGATCTCTTAATTGGGTTATTAAGCCCATTTATCTTTTGAGATAATATTTTTGTATACTTACCAATTGCACCTAAGTGTAGAAAAAATTAACCTCTGTGCAACTACCCCCGGTGCTTACACTGGTCTCAACAAAACCCACTTTATAACTTCCACAATCCATTGTTACAAGTAATTAGAACAAAATTTGTAGCCCAACTCTTATGCGGAGCTGATGTCTGGGAAGAAAAGAATACTACTAAACTTGTGGCACCTATCTATAAAACCCTTCAGAAAATATTGAGGTTGGGTCATTCTTGCCCAGCAGCTTACCTGAGGTCAGAATTAGGTTTAATTAACATTAATGCAAGTATTGAAAGTAGAAGGATTGACTACTGGATAAAATGCACAAGGTTAGAACAAAGTAAACTGGCCAGGCAGTGTCTGAATGAGAAGGAGAGATGGCATGGGATGGGTTACAAGTATGGATATTGGTTTAATAACATAATTTACTATTGATAAAACACAAACTAATCAATCTCAGGCAGGCTGTTGATCAAGGAATAACTCTAAGCTTGAAATATAAGAAATATGTGTTAAGAAAGGTGACTAGATTCTGAAATAATGATTTAGAACACATAATGAAATCACAGTATGCTAAATGGTTTGCAACAATATTATGGATACAAACCACACCTAGATTTTATTATGGAACCTAGATATGGGCTTGTCTTTTTGAGCTATAAATTTGAACAGTTTCATAGTCACTTATTGGCTTATAGATACAGAAGATCTTGCATACAATCTGCTGAATGTGATTGTGGCCTTGGAGAGAAAGAAGACCTAGTACATGTATTCTGGAGTTGTAGATGGTATTCAAAGCAAAGGTCTTACTGGCTGGGGCCTTTCGTTAATAATATCTACCAGACAGATACATTTCTGCTTACTGATATACTTAGCTACACAGAAGAGGCATGGTTTCTAGATAGGTTATCTAAGTGTTTTTCTACTATCAAAGGAATATGAAGGAAAATAAATATAATTTAAAATGTTAATGAATGTCCTTCCATATATAGATGTGATTCATGAACTCTACCTGAGCTGCTAAATATGATATTGCTGCTATATTGAAAAGAACTGTTGTTTTTTTCAATGATTGTATTTGATGTATGTATATTGCATATCTTTTCTCTATATTTTTATTGCTATTTTTGTTTGTAAAGGCTATTTAGACATACAATAAAATGAGTTTGATTGATTGAACTTCCACAATCAGAATACCATGCAACCTTTCTACTTATACCCAATAAGGCTGCAGATGAATAGCATATTTCCAGTAAGGGTGGCAATAACAAACAAAAGTGACAACCATATAAACAGAAAAAAAAAACACAACCTGTAACTACATGGACCACTTAGGGTACCTGAAAGAGATTCCCATCAACCAGCTGGGCAGCCGGTGGGAGATGAGGCTTCCAATAGAGTAGGGCACATTGATAAACCCTCTAAATGATTGGGGTCCTGAAACCAGGCAAAACAACACCCAATCAAGGGGGGAAGCCCTACCAACAGGGAAAAGCCCCCTGGTTCAGATCAAATGATCTGGACCACCATGCAAATTAACAAGGATCAGTAAAAGAATGTGGAGTACAGACATCATTTAGACTCACTGCAGCATGGCTCCAGCAATGTGAATAACCTCTGAAAAATTTGCAAACCCTTGAACAAACTATAAGTACTCAATACAAAGACACAAAATGATTCAAAAGTATATAACAGCCAAAGAATAATTCTACTTTGTTGAACAGTTTAACTTTAATGGTAGTCTACTCCTACTTCTCCACCCCCATGGTCCCCACCAGTGCCCCCAATAGATTAACTTAGTGCACTTTAATTTAAACCCAAATGAAGCTTGAAAGCCAGGAGTTAAGGTCCAAAATGAGGGTAGGGGTCACCTGCCCACTCATGAAACAGCATATGAATACGTAATACAAAATGGCAGTGGCTTATCAACTCTTAATATAGTGTAAGTCTACTAGGAAAGGATTAATAATAGTTAATACAGCAGTAAGCAAGCTCCAGCTATATGAATTATATTTATTTATTTATTTATTGAAATGTCTCACAAGAAAGGCACAGTGAGCGACAAGTCGCTCGTCTCACAGTGCAACCTGGGGGGAAGGGGCACAATAGGAATGAGACATTAAACATTCAAGTTACAAGTTCAACATTAGCATACAGTTGTAAGGAAGATCTTACAAACAGTGTTACAACAGTGTTGCACATGCTAGGTAGAAAGAGTGGACAATAATAAGTGCAGGGTTAAATAGTAAACAAGTGCTTACATGAAAGAAAAAAGGGAAAAGAGAGGCACTGGTGAGGTGGGGGTGGGGAGGGGGAAGAGTCATGTCTCTGGAGACCACTTCATGATGCCAGGAACCCTGCAAGGGAGCTGGTTGGACCAGAAAGGGATAAGAAACAGTCCCATAGAGACCCCTTCAGGATGGTGGGGGAAGGGAGTAGATGAGAGATACAAGCCCCTTGGTGGGGTAGAAGAGGGACCAATGGAAACCATTCAGGGTCCCTTACATTCTGTGAGAGAGCAGAGGCAAGGAAGGGGAGCAATTTGGGGGAAGGGGAGGAGAGCTACAAATTTGGGTGGGTGTGCACAGGTTAAAATGAAGGTGACGAAGAGGGGCAGGGTTTGTCCAGGGCTTAGAGGAGGGAGTTAGAGAGGGACATGGCAGAAGCAGCTAGGAGCAAGGTAATTATTGAGGGCAGAGCTGGTGGAGTAGGTAGCAGATGAGTGCCGTATTTGAGGGGGGAAGGAATTCTAAATTTTTGGGAAGCAGTGACAATAACCGGATTGACCAATTTGGCTGGATCTGTAGGGGACTACTAGCGTGTGAGAGTAGGTTAATCTAAGGGAATGGGAGGGTTGGGGAGGTGTTATAAAGGAGGAGGTGAGGTAGGAAGGGAGCTCACCCAACCAGTGCTTGAAGGTGAATTTAAAACAGTGGGAGAGCCACCTATTTGCAAGAGAGGGGAAGGAATGGACATGATAAAGATGACAGTGGTGGGTGCAAGGGGGGGCATCCAAGGCAAAGCGGTAGAAGGAGTTGAAGAGGGTGTCCACTTTGGCCAGGGAGGACTTAAGGGCAGCACCATAGACTATGTCACAGTAGTTGAAAATGGGCAGTATCATCTTCTGAATAAGTTCACGTCTAGCTGTAGGAGAGATGCAACTATGGTTCCTGAACAGTGCAAAAAGCTTGGGGTGCAATGTTTTCTGGATGGCGTCAATATGTCCATAGAAGTTTAGGTGTTGGTCCAACCAAACACCTAAGTACCTGAAGGAGGATGTGTCCTCAAGTAAAGTCCCATCAAGGGTGTGGAAAATGGATAGCGAGGGAAGCCTAGAGAGTCTCTGCCTTGTGCCAAAGGTCATGGAAAGAGTCTTCTTTGGGTTGTGGAAAAGTTGATGGTTAGCAAACCACAGCTGAACCTTGTCAAAGTCTTGCTGTAAGTTGGTTGTAACCTCATCAGGACAGGAGCCAGATACATACAGGACTGTCTTATTGGCATACATATGTATAGCGGAGGATAGGGAGCAAGCAGATGGAAGGTCATTTAAAAAGATGGAGAATAGGAGGGGCCCTAATACAGAGCCCTGGGGAACTCCAGTGCTAATCGGGAGGGGAAGGGAGGTGGCATCCAAAATCTTAACTGATTGGGTTCTGCCAATAAGGTAGGCCTTGAACCAGTTTGTGGCAGGGAGATAGGCGAACTGCCAGGAGTAAGTCAAGGAGAAGGGAGTGAGAGATGGTGTCAAAGGCCTTGGCCAGGTCAACAAAAATGGCAGAAGTAATTTGGCCATTGTCCATCCTGGTTAGGATGGAGTCTGTGAGCCATAGGAGAGAGGTGGCGGTTGAGTGTTTTTTCCTGAAACCAGATTGGAAATGGGTGAAAAAGGATGTGTCAGATAGAAAAGAGGTGAGTTGGGAGAGGACAATGTGTTCTTGAAGCTTGGCAATGGTAGGGAGGAGAGAAATGGGGTGATAGGTGCCAGGGTATGAGGGGTTACCCCCTTTGGGTAGAGAGAGGTCCACTGCATGTTTCCATGAAGAGGGGACTGAGGCAGTAGAGAATGAGAGATTTAGGATTATTGAGAGGGAGTAGGCAATGGTTGAAGCATGGAGGTAGAGGAGTTTTGGGTCAGGCCATCAGCGGAAGTCACCTTTAGAGGAGTTGATGGTGAGGAAGGCACTTAGGGCATTTTTGGGGTTACAGTAGTGAAAGAGAAGGGGAGGTGGGAGGTTGTTGAAGGAGGCACACTGGTAGAGGGTGGGAAGGGGGATGGGTAGGAAGGGAAGGATTTCAGTAGCTCAGTGGTGTAGGAGGTATATTAGGAGTTAAATTCCGCAGCTACAGCTGGTAGGTCAGACACTAGTGAGCTATTTACTTTAACTGTTGCAAGTGGTGGATGAGATGAGAGGGTAAATAAAGCATGGACCACCTTCCAGAACTTTGAAGGGGCATTTATGTTGGTAATGAAGCCAGATTTTAAATATTCAGACTTGGATAACCTTGTAGCCCTAGTGCAAGCATTTTGGAGCATGCAGTAGTTTCCAAGGTCACTAGGATGCTGGGTAGTTTTATGATGCTTCTGGGCATGATCTCTAGCCCTGAGGCAGGCCAGAAGTTCAAGGGTTATCCAAGGTAAGTGCTTACCTCTGACGCTGGTGTTTTTGAGTGGGGCAAAGGCGTGCCAGTTTGCAAGAAAGATTTCTTTAAAGGAGGCAAGGGCCTTATCAACCGAGGGGAAGGAGGTTGGGGGACCAGTCAGAAATGGCAAGGTTACTCAGGAGCAGTTCAAGGTCAAGAAACTTGAAAGAGTATAGTTGTATGGTTTTGTGTGGTGATTTAGTTCTGCAGACTTTCCTAACTATGTATATTCTATTGAATTATACTCTAATGAAAAAGATAGTCAGATTTCCAATGGTGGGGTGGAAAATTAATCTACCTCTGTATTCTATGTTGCTGGAGTATCCAGTTAGGAAAGCGTAGACAAAGAATAAGTCTGTTGGGGAAGGTATATCATACAAGGCATGACTCAAATATCTTGGGTGTGAGTCATTGATTTCTCTGATCTGTGCAAAAGTGTAGCAGTTCTTGGCTCACACAGTCCCAGCTGATTTACCCAGCTTCCCTCCAGTTCTTAATTAAATAAAAGCAACAACTGACCCCAATTATGGTACTAGTACTAATTCAAGGTTCTGAGTCCATCATTAATCAAAAGTAATGAATCACAGCAGAGTATCCTGTATATAAGCTGCAGGCTATACATTTTTGTTAGAGTAAGCATGAAACAATCTCGCCTGTATTCACAGGTATTCACAGGTAAACTTTAGGTAGGAAAAACACGGGAACTCTGAGGAGTCAAGATGCTTGAAGTGATGAATTTCAGAAGGTCTATGATTTCTTCTAATGAAGACAGAGTGGCTCCGTTAGCTGCAGTGCGGCATTGCTTTGACTGTCTTAGCTTCCACAGAGTTCAAGGAGGGAGTGGTAGCTGGGGTGATGGCGGCTACTTGATTCTGTCCAACCCTTTTCTTCTGCAGCTGGTTGTGCCTTTTTGGGGTTAGAATACAGTATGGTTCTGGATTCTCAGTAGACCCTTAACTTACAGTAGCTGGGTAGAGAGATTGGAATCGAATACTCTGGATCTTGAGTGTTTTTAGAATGCCCGAGTATACAAAGCGCTGATCAGTAGATCTGGAGGATAATCCTGTACAAAATACAGGCTGGCATTATTATGAGAAACAGTTTTTTGGCCCCATGTAATATGTAGGATCTCCTGTATATCTTCATAGCTTTCACATTTGATCACTATAGAGCATGGGCAAGCCCCTGGGTCCATAGTCCTGGGGGTGAGAGCTCTGTTCATGCATTTTGTCCGGAACTGCATAGAGGCTGGTAGTTCCATGATAGTTCTTAGCAGCTCCTTCATGAGGCTTTTCATTCATCCTGATTCACTTCATTCTTGGAGTTCCAATTCAGCTGTGTGGATTTACAGTTTGTTGAGAGCCAACTGGCTCACTCTTCTGGACATGACTGCTTTCAGGACTTTTAACTTTACTGGCTGCCTTGTTTCTGCTAGCAGCAGGAGTGTTGTGTATATCTCTGCCACCTGCTCTTGAGCTCCAACTGGGAGCCAGTCTTTGAAATGGATGGGGCGGTTATGGAACAAGTGGTTTTTACACCTGAGCTGCTGCATTCTTGGAGTTCTGATTCAGCTGTGTGGGTTTACAGTTTGTTGGGAGCCAGCCAGCTCACCCTTCTGGACACCAATGCTTTCTAGACTTTACTGGCTGCCTTACTCCTGCTAGCAGCAGGAGTGTTGTTTCTTTCTGCCACCTACCCTTGAGCTCCACCCAGCAGCTGGCCTATGAAGTGAACTGGGCTTGTCTATACCTGTTTCAGGGCTATTTCCAACTGGTCCTCAGCTGCAATCTGATCACTTAAGAGATGTAGTGTAAGAGCATCATGGAGTCTGCCAGGAGTCAGTTGTGAGACAGCCATTCTGCTGTCCATGCTGCTACCTTGGGCTTTTGAAAGATATCTATCTCTGTCAGTCTGTGCCTGCTAATTTGCTAATGTATTTTCTGTTAGAAAATTACTATCATTAATTTTGTATTGGGCTCATACTAGCCTTCCAGCCCCACAACCTATCTGCTTTGGTTACCCCAACCAGGCTTTGTCCTCCTCGCCACCTCGGTGCTGCACTCTACTAGTAGGTATATGATTATTGTGTCTTTCAACCTGGGGGAGGTCTCATACCACCCTGCAGCCCCCAGGTCTGTATGTTTGGTAATCTTGTGATTGTTGATATGCAATTCCATTGCTTGTTCTCCCGACTTAATAATCCCTGATGTTTTATCCCACTGTTGGAGTACGTCTGCTCCTGATTGTAATGTTGACTATGTAACTGATGCTCTGTCTCACTATTGGAGTATGTCTGCTCCTGATTGTAATGTTGTCAATGTATTTCTCCTATGTAATTACCTTGTAATTCTCCCAGGTCGCACCTGAAAATAGGCACTTGCTGTCTAGCGTGCTTACTCGGTTACCAAAAGCAAATAAATAAATAAATAAATTACAGCTGTATTACTGGTTTAGAGTATTAGATTGTATGTGATTGTAATAGGAACTGCATCTGAACTGTGTAAGCCTATTGATTGTAATTTTATAGTTGTAACTTTTGGACATGCTTCCCTATGTCACCCTTGTTAGGTCCCTTACTTCATTTTGTATTGAATCGTCTACATTTTTCTCAGATCTGTTTATAGGTGTTTTTACTATGTAGTTATTACCTGTTTTATTTAACCTGCTAATCCTTTCAGCCAAACTATTACATTTTTCCTGCTCTTGATTTTTATTTATTTTTTTATTTATTTGAGTGTCAGAATTGCAATCATTTGAGTCATAGACCCATTTCCAAAGGCTCCTTGTCAAATGACATAAATACAGACATGACATTAATACAACATTACATAACTAGTTGGATGGTAGAGGTACAAACATTATTAAGCATTATAATACATTGATGAATACCTATACAGAGTTTTAGCTAAGCAGTTACATACATCCTTTGTAGTGCTAAGCAGTTACATACATCCTTTGCAATGCAGTAGTGCAAACATTACAATACACTGGTGCGAACCTAAACAGAGTATTTTCTTATTGGTTACATACATCCTTTGCAGTGCAGTGATGTAGGCTTATACACAGTGACGGCTAAGCAGAATAACAAGAGAGCAGAGACAGGATAGTGGGCCCTGGTGGAGTTTAGTGGAGCAGCCTTGGGTTAGACTTTGTACCCTCTTCTATTTATTTTTTCATATTTCCTCCTATAGTTGAATTCTATCCCTTTGTCCACCCTTTTTTTAAGTTTGTGTTTTAGACCTACTTTAAACTTAATTCTGGTTCCACATTTGGTTGACATCCTTTTCAGCCTCAGCTGCTGCTCCTTGAATAAATTTTCCTCACTCCCCCCTTCCCCATACTATTTTAGCTTGTAATCTGCTGCAGTTAAGGGCTCCAGTTGGTTACCCTTTGTTACTGTCTGTGCCTGCTGATCTGTAAGTCAGTTTATTCTATGCACCCATCTGGCTCTCTCTTCTTTTACTTGTTATCTATTTGTGCAATTTGTTTTTACACTTTTTCTCCACTATGCTGGCAACTTCTCTGGTGTTTCTTACTCTTCTTCCTTTTTCACGCCTCTTTCACCAACTTCTGCCTTCTTCTCATCCCACTATTTTAGCCACTTCCCCTCTTCATCCCCCTACTCTCACCTCTTCCTCTCTTCCATCTCTTTTCCATTTCTCCTGGTGTTTTTAGTGTCACATTTATCCAGCTTATTGGCTACACATTGAAGCTCTCTGGCACTTACATAGAATCATAGAAACATAGACTTTGATGGCAGATAAGGACCGCTTGGTCCACCTAATCTGCCCATTTCCATACCTATTGGATAAACTGCAGATCATAGTTAACCAACAGGCTACTTCTTCCTACACCCCACCAGAATTGCCGTATGTTTGTCCCGTACATTCTTGAATTCCCCCACTATTTTTGACCCCACGACCTCCTCAGGAAGGCAGTTCCATGCATCCACCACCCTCTCTGTGAAAAAGTACTTCCTCACATTGCCCCTCAGCCATCTTCTCTCTATTTTCAAATTGTGTCCCCTTGTTCTTGCACATCTCTTTTTCTGAAAGATGCCACCCTCCTGGACTTTGTTGATTCCCTTGAGGTAATTGAAAGTTTCTATCATGTCCCCCCTCTCCCTCCTTTCCTCAAGGGTATACATATTAAGCTGCTTTAGTCTATCTCCGTATGGCTTCTGTTGCAGACCCTGCACCATTTTAGTTGCCCTCCTCTGGACTGCCTCCATCCTGTCTATTTCCTTGCAGAGATGGGGTCTCCAGAACTGCACACAGTACTCTAGATGGGGTCTCACCAACTGTCTGTACAGAAGGCTAACAAAACCCTGTTTTCAACTGGTGATGCCTCTCACTATACACCCCAGTATCCCCGAGCCATTCTTACTGCCTTCTCACATTGCTTGCTTACCTTTAGGTAATCTGATATGACTAGCCCCAGGTCCCTTTCCATTTTTGTTGTTATTAATACCCCCCCCCCATTGTGTACTCTTCCCACAGATTTTTGCTCCCCAGGTGCATTACTTTGCACTTCTTTGCATTGAATCTAACCTGCCATAGTTTTGACCATTCTTCCAACCTTGCCAAGTCCCTTCTCATCCTTTCCACCCCTTCATGTGCCAACCCTGTTGCAGATCTTTGTGTTGTCTGCAAAGAGGCATACTTTTCATTCTAGTCTCTCTGAAATGTCACTTATAAAGAAATTAAAAAAGACCGGACCCAGTACTGAACCCTGTGGTACCCCACTAGTAACCCCACTTTCTTTGGAGTGAACTCCATTTACTTTTAACCTCTGTGTCCTGTTTTCCAGCCAATATTTTACCCAGGCTACCACAGTGGGACTGACTCCTAGGCTGGCAAATTTGTTTATTAATATTTTGTGTGGGACTGTGTCAAACGCCTTGCTAAAGCTAGGTAAGCCATGTCCACAGCCCCTCCCTGGTCTACTACTTTAGTCACCCAGTTAAAGAAATCTGTTAGATTCATCTGACATGACCTTTCCACTGTGAATCCATGCTGCCTTGGGTTTTATGCCCCGCTGGCCTCTACGTATTCAACAATTCTTTCTTTCAGAAGTGATTCCATCATTTTCCCTGCCATTGAGGTCAAGCTAACAGGTCTGTAGTTTCCTGCCTCTGCTTTGCTCCCACTTTAGTGAAGGGGAATCACAACTGCCCTTCTCCGGTCTTTAGGTACCACACCATCCTCCCATGATTTCTTAAAAAGGTTAGTCAGTGGTGTCACTAGTTCTCCTCTTAATGCTTTTAGAATTTTGGGGTGAATCCCATCAGGTCCCATTGCTTTGTACACCTTCAGTTTTAGGAGTTCTTTCAGAACCCTTTCTTCTATGAAAGGGCTGGTATTGACCACCCTGTCCAGAGTGTTTCTATTGACTGGATTAGGTACCTCCCTCTCCTCTTCTTTTGTGGATACTGAGCAGAAGTATTTGTTCAGTATCCCTGCTTTTTCACTGTACCTCACTGCCCACCTACTCTCCCCTTTATTAAGCCTCACTATCTCTCCCTTGGTCTTTCTTCACTTCCTAATGTACCTATTAAAGGTTTTATCCCCCTTCTTAACTGAGTTGGCTATCTTTTCCTTGGTTTGGGCCTTTGCTATTCTGACTGCCTTCCCCATTTCCTTCTGCTTTAACTGGTACAGTTCTCTGTCTTGCTCCTTTTGCGTTTCATTATACTTCATGAATGATATCTTTTTCTCCCTAACCTTCCCTAACCTTCCCTGCCACCTCTTTTGAGAACCATGGTGTTTTTTTCTTTCATTTTGATTTATTTGCTTCACACAAAGGCTTGTTGCCTCCGTGATGGCAGTTTTGATGTTTCCCCTTTGTTCCTTCACCCCTCCTTCTTGCCTGTTTGCTAGTGCTTTTCTGAGACACTCTCCCATTTTGACAAAGTCAACCCTCCTGAAGTCCAGTACTCTCACTTTTGTATGGCTTGACTCTGTGGCTGTGTTTATCGTGAACCTCACTGTTTGGTGGTCACTTGTTCCCAGATGGCTACCCACTTCTAGATCTGAGATCCTCTCTCTGTCCCCATTTGAGAGTACCAGGTCTAAGATTTCTCCCTCCCTAGTTGATTCCAACTCTAGCTGTCTGAGGCATGCCCCCTTTAGGGCATCGAGAATGACCCTGCTCTTGGATGTGGCTGCAGCAAAGGTGATCCAGTTAACATCTGGCATATTCCGGTTCCCCATCAACAATATCTCCCCCTTTTCTGCTGTCCTAAGGATGCCTTCTATCATTTCCTTTTCCATTTCCTCCCACTGATATGGGGTCTGTATACAACCCCTGTGAGATTGTTGTGCCATTTCCGGTCTCCTGGATGACCCACAGTGCCACCTCTCCTCCCTGTTTACCCTTTAGTTCCATTTCTTTGATTCCTTCCCTTACATAGAAAGCTGCTCCTCCTCCTCTTTTACCCTCCCTGTCTCTCCTGTAGATTGTGTACCCTGGTATGTTGACATCCCAGTCATGGTTCTCTATATACCATGTTTCTGTGACTGCCATGATATCCAGGCATCCCACTTCCATCAAGGCCACCAGTTCAGGGAGATTGCTACCTAGATTACGGGCATTGGTACTCAGTACCCTCCATTTTATGATGGCCTTACTGCTTTTTGCCCCATCCCTGTCCTTACTGCCTTTGCCTTTTTCTCCATGTACCCCAGCCCTTCTCCCTATTTACTTCTCTATCTTGGTGTTTACCTCTCTAACTACCCTGATTTTTTTTGAGGGGGGACTAGGATTTCCCTGCTTCTTTTCAGTGCCTCCCCCTTGGTTAGTTTAAATACTTGCCAATGAAGCATTTAAACCTTTCACCTAGGATCCTGGTTCCCCTCCTGGAGAGATGCAGACCATCACACCAGTATAGACCTGCATCCATCCAGGTAGACCCCCAGTCCCCAATTAAGCAAAAATCCCAAGCTCTGCATCAGTTTTTCAACCATTGATTGAGTCCCATGGTGTGGAACACCCTAACCTCACCCATGCCATAGACAGGCAGCACCTCTGAGAAGGTTACCATGCATGCTACTTGTCTAAGCCCCCCCCAACTCCTCAAAGTCCTCCTGCACTGCTCTGATCCCTTTCCCACCCAGGTCATTTGTCTCTAGGTGGACAATGACATCCAGCTCCCTCCCCCATGCAGCTGCTCCTGTGATCTTGAGAATTCACTCCCTGTCTCTCCAAGTCATACCACTAGGCAGGCAGCTTACCTCCTTCTCCCCCCTTCCCCAGTTCTACCCTCCTAATAATGGGCAGACTAGGTGGGCCAAGTGGTCCTTATCTGCCATCAAATTCTATGTTTCTGTGTTTCTATGAGTCCCCCACCAGGAGTTGTTTCCTTCCCTGTGGGGTCCCATGCCACCCTCCTGTGGGTCTCCTTTGTGGAGGTTCCCAGTATCCTCCTTGGTCTCTACTACAGGTGCTTCCGTAGAGGAACCACACATCCCACCAGAACAGCGTACAAATTGTGGAGAGGTACAACTGGAGGGATGCACCTCTGTTCTACCACCCTCACCCTCCCTGAGCCCACTGTGGTCCAACCACCCCTGTTTCTTGGCAACCTCTGAGGCAGCGGTTGCTACCCTGGAGGTCCCTGGGTGTGATAGGAGGTCCCCTGAATCTTGGCCAGCTCATCCTGGAGATAAGCAACCTCATCCCCCAGCCCACAGAGGTGCCTACAGATGGGATAATCCTCCAGAACATCTCCCAGAAGACTGCTGCTCCACAGCCATTGTACTGCACCACTTCCGTCATGTCTTATTTGTGGCCCCTCAACTGTTGGTTTGTATGCTTACTCTTTCCTCCCTCTGTTTATTTTTTTTAATGTTTTTTTCTCCCTACTTTCCTACTGCCTCCGTGCCCTTAAAGCTCCTGCTCTTCCTGTTCTGGGACAGGAAGTTCCTGTATTCCTCAGTAGTCTCCTTCTTACTTGCTCAGAGTCAGAGCTCCAGTAGCTGGGGGGGGGGGATGAAGAGCTACTCTTCCTTCTAGGATGATGAGTTTTTTGTGGCCCTGCGATCACTTCCTTCCTGCTCCCTAACAGGAAGTCTCTGGCTAAGGGTGGTGGGTGGGTGGAAGGAAGGGAGGGAGGGCTATGTAGTTCCAGTACAGTAGTAAAGTTCTAACAGTACCTCCTTCCTCTTGCTGTTCTCTGCTAAAAGCTATCTAGGTCAGTTTTAAATCCAAACACCTGGTTTCCTGCTGCCTAAGCCACTCCCCTTAATTCACAGTTCCCTTCTTCAGCTAGCTAATTGCACAGATAACAGTTCCCTTCACCCAACTCAGACAAACACACTAACTCTTGACTTTTTTTGTTTGTTTTTACCCTTCATTGAAAGTCCCAGTAGTAGATTTCTAGTTCTTAAGTCCCAGTAGAGTAGTAAAGTTCTAAAAGCACCTCCTTCCATTTTTATCCCTTCTTTCTCCTCGTTCTCCCTCCTCTACTTCCTTCCTGTCTCCTTCTTTCTGACAGCATTCTGTTTCTTTAAATCTCCTTGTAACCTTATTTACTTTTACTTGAAGATGACATTGAGTTCAACACCAGTCCCTTCACTACTTCATCCTTACAATTCCCAAAGAATTGAGAGTTGTCCATTTTAAACATCTGTAGCCTTCTTATAAAAAATGACCAACTGCAACCTACCATGATTAACTTATGGCTGAATGTCCTAGTTACATCTGAATCCTAGCTCTCCTGTGAAGTCCAGAATTCTGCTATAACCATCCCTGACTACAATGTAGCAAGACAAGAGGGACAGTGGCATTGCTGTATATATATTTATATCCACCAGTACCCAATTTGTGACTGTTCTTGCTGTCTCTTCCTTTCTTCATATGAGCTGCTGATACTCAAACTCTCCCCACCTTCTTTCTGTCCCCATCTTTATTGCTGGTGCTTATTGTTGCCCTGGTATTTCCTCTACTTTAGTTACTAAGCACATTTCAACTATTTGTACTAACTCTTTCAGTGGTAAGCGTTATATTCTCAGTGACTTTAATATAAATTGGCCCTCCCCCAATACAAATAAAATTGTTCAAAATGTAAAATCACTCTAATTGACTCAATTTATCTCTTAACCCACTTGCCTAAACTTTAAATCTTTAAATCACTCTCTTTTAGACTGAGTCCTCTAATCTCATCCCCACCATACTCTTGATGCAGGAATCCTTTCTGATGCCCTCAGTGACCATCATATTGTTTACTGAGTGTGCAAGGTACATCATTCTAAGGCTTCTCCTAAATTTATTCATCTCAGGTCATTTAGGTCTCTAAATGTGTCCTTTCTTCTAGTTGACCTATGGGTAACTGAATGGTTTCAGATCTCTACAGCTAATAATATAAATTTTGCCCTGCAATACTTTCAGTCCAAATTTATGATTGCATGGGATTATCATGCCCCCTGAGAAAAAACAGAATATGGGCCTGTCATCTTCTGTGGATTACAGCTGAAGTTATGGCTTTCCTCCATACTAGAGACCTTGCCTGGTGTTCTTTTAAGATCACTGGCTCCCTGGCTGCTTTGGCAAACTAACATTACCTTCATAACACCTGTTTCAAAGCCGTAAGACATGCTAAGTATGAGTATTTTGCAACCACACCAGAGAACAACATTAACCATCCTTCTAAGTTCTGGAAAGTTATCCATTCTCTGTTCTCCCCTCTGACACAGTCTCCCTTCCCTGTTCTCAGGATTGATGACACCTGACTGGATGGGCCTTGCAGTCCTTATCTGCCATCAACTTCTATGTTTCTATGTTTCATCTTAGACCCTTCTATTGTTGCCTCTTCCTTTAACTCCTACTTTACTACCTGTGCCCTCACACTTATCCTTTCCTCCTTCTCCCCCCTCATTACCTACTTCTTTAAATTTCTCTTCTTTCTTCTCTTCCACCACCTCCTTTGCTTCCCTTAAGTTGTTGCTTGTTATTAATCCTAAAAAATATGATAGCCATGATGGCCTCAATCCCAAACCTCTACTTCTCTAAGCCCCTGCCATTGCATTGCCTATTACCCTGCTTCTCAGCCTTTCTTTTTCCTCTGCTACTGTTCCTGATGCTAGGAAGCATTCTACTGTCATTTCTATCCCCCAAGGTGGTGATCCCTCTTCTCATGGTAACTACTGTCTATCTCTCTCCTTCCTACATTACGTAAGATACAGGAACACCCTGTACTATCACAACTCTCTCCTTCCTTGACCCCTCTTCCTTTTTCACACCCTTTCAGTATGGATTTAGGAAATCCCACTCCACTTCCTCTTCCTTCATTTGGCTCACTGACTCCATCATTACAGGTATGGATCAGTGTCTTATCACATCTGCCATTTTCATTGATCTTGCTACAGATTTTGACACAGTGGCACACCCCCTCCTTCTGGACAAGCTTAAAGCAGCAGGATTTTCAGATTCATTCCTACATTGAGGGAAGATCTCAAGCTGTTCAGATAGGAAGCACTATTTCATCACCACTTGCTATCTGCTCAGGTGTCCCTCAAGGGTCTTCCTGGGTCCTATTCTCTTTTCCATATTCTTGAATGACCTCCTTATGTTTGTTCCTCTGTGTCCGTTCATATGTATGCTGATTATACTTTGTTTTTACATCTGGCACCTCTTCCTAGGAGCTTACCTCACAGCTTCATCTGGATTTTGATAGTATTCAGTGGTAGTTCCATACTAACAAACCTTTCCTCAATGACAAAAAACAGTCTCCATGACTTTTGGCACTCATCAGAGGCATTCCAGACTCACCCTCTGCCTTCATTTCATACCCTTTTTTTTATCTTCTGTTTATGCCCCCTCCTCCAGAACTCTTTGAAGCTACTCCTTCTGGCCTAACACCACTCTACCGCCCACCTGATCCCCCAGCTATGCCTGTCCTCCACCAACCTGCAGCAGGTGGACTCCCCAACTCTGAGGCCTTTGGGGGTAGGGCCACCTCCATTCCAGTGCTGTATCTGTCAATAGAATGTACCAGCCTAGGAGATGGAGGAGCAACCCAGGATGTGGAGATAGGGCCCAGTGTTGGGTGTGTGGTGGTCTGGCTCTGAGGAGATCTATCACCTATCCAAAGTCAGGTATTTTCCCAGGCTTTGTTCCCTACCCCAGGAGCATGGCTGTGCAATGACACCTGTACGGCGCTGCTGTAAGTGTCCACCACACTCCTCCCCTGTTGACTCCATCCACTAGTTGTGTCTCTGGTCTCCACTGGGGGGCACAACTGCACCAGAGGACCCCTAGATTCCTCCCCAAGGAGAGGAGAGCAGTCCATCGGATACTCAGTCCTACTCTCTTCCCTGCTGACCCACATTGCCCGAGTTCATTCCTGAACTCAGGTCACCGGCATGGAATGAGGTGTGGTATCCAGCACTTCAACCCTCAGTGCCACTGGGCTGGGCCATTTCATACCCTTAATGGTGCTATTATTGAGAATGTATCCTCTTTTAAGTACCTCAGCAGCTGGCTTGACCATCATCTTGATTTCTTGGTACATATTGATGACATTCACCAAAAGCTCCACCCCAAGCTTGGTGCATTGTACAGGAATAAAGCAAGTATCCCACTTCCTGTCCACCACAAGATTTTTTTAATGATTATTATGGTGACATAGTCTATAGTGGCACTCTCAAATCTTCCATTACCAGAATGGACCTTCTTTTTCACTTTTTTTTATGGCTACAGTGGGTAGATCCTGCAGCTGTCCTGTAGTAGCTCTAAAAATGAGCCACCTGATTGACAAATAACAACAGTTCCATTTTAGAGTTGCAATATGATCATTTTGCAACTCCAAAACAGTCAGCTTACTCCTCCCGAAGGGCAGACTATTTAATTTTCCAGTCACAAGCAGTGCTCAAGATGGCCACCGATGTGTAGTGCACATGCATCAGTAGTTGCCCATGAGAGACTGCACTGCAGCCATCTTGAGCATGGCAGACTTTCATCGTGAGCTAGTTTATGAGGGGATCTCACTGCATCTAAAAACAGTGAGTGTGGATCTGAGTTGCCAGTGACAACCACTGACAGCTCAACACTTATGGAAGTATTCTTGTTTGTCTGGTGGTTTGTTCGTGTTGCCACTGCTTTGATTTTCTGTTCAGTTTAAGAATCATTTTCTCAGGAAGACTGAGTTGGAATGATTACATCAAATAAGTTTTCTGCTGATTCAAAACTAGAATGTCTAAGCTCTTATGCGAATCTGAACATTGGAAAGTTACATTTTCCATTTACAGACTATTTGAGCTAACATTTCTTCACAAAGGCAGCATTTTGTGGATTACAAGAGACATTATGGATGTGCTAAAGCAAGCTGTCATTAGTAGAATTCTGAAATGAAAGTAATGAGGACTACCAGACTTAATCTAACAAAGACTGTTTTGTTTAGAACACATGATTATGGAGCTCCTGTTGGCTGTTTGATGTTATAGGTACACTACTGGGAAGCTGCCTTTAATTGACAGGGTTCAAGTTGCACAGTCTGCTGTTTTTTATGATGGCTTGGCTTACAACAGAATGACAGCACAGAGCAGGGCTGAGTATGGATAGATGGATGGATGGATGGGTGGATAGACAGACAGATATTTTATTTATGTAGCACCCCTGTCTGGAGACTCGGAGTGCTTTACAATACAATTTAAAAACACAGTAAGACTTTAAAATACATAATTCAATACAGAACAAAACAGCAACATACAAATAAAACCAATTATCATACAATGTAATAATTAAAACCCACCGAATGCCTGATGAAATAGCAAGGTTTTTAACCCATTTTTAAAGGATTCCACCCAGGGTGCCCACATAGTTGTTGAGGAAGAGAATTCCAAAGGGTGGGGGCGGCCACTGAAAAGGCTTAACGGCCAGAGTTCTGCAACCTCACCCTAGGAACAATAAGGAGGCAACCCTCAGTGGAAGGGAGAGTCTGGGACAGGTGGTAGGATATGAAGAGATCTTGCAGGTAGACTGGTCCCCAATCATGTAGGGCCTTATAGGTCAGTATTCTGACCTTGAAGATAATCTACCATCTGACTGGCAGCCAATGCAGTCAACAGAGGATGGGTGTTATAGGATCAAATCTTCATACACCTAACAATATTCAAGACACCGAGTTCTGCACCAGCTGCAACCAATGGAGGTTACCTCCAGAAAGCCCCAGGTAGAGGGAATTGCAGTAGTCCAGTCTAGACATGACAAAAGCATGTACCAGTGAGTTCAGGTCCTCAGGTGGTAGAAGGTGTCAGATCCAGGCAATATTCCTCAGATGGTAAAATCCACTCTTAACAACAGTCGACACCTGAGCATTAGATGTCAGGCCACAATTGAGGATCATGCCCAGATCCTTGATCTGCTCGGATGGGTCCAGAGGTATCCCACCCAGAACAAGACTGGGGGGATCCCACCAAGTCCCTTCACCATCACAATGACCCAGATCCACCATTAGTACCTTAGTCTTGTCTGGGTTGAGCTTTAACCAGTTATGAGACATCCAAGCCTGGATTTCAGCCAGGTGTTGTTAAGCATGGAGTGATTTCTGTGCAGAGTCCTCCAAACAGCCTATACTAGAGGCTAGGGCCTTTTAATTTCTTTGCATCAAAGTTGCAGTATCTGCAATGGTGGGTGATGATGATGCACATTAAGAGGACCCAGGTCATCATAATCTGAGTTTAATTGGGCTACTTACAGAATTTTAATGTCTTTCATAAAAATGAATATACACAGTGGTAACTAACCGCAATATTTGGTTATCACGTTATGTGCTGAAGCAGTTTCTCACGGTTCATGCTTTTTTTTTCCTTATCCTTTACCATATAATTAGTTAGGATTTTCTTAACCCCCTGCAGCTTGTTACATTAATATTCAGACATAATTTACCATCAGTTGTATTAATGTCCTGCTTTAGGTCCCCTCATCCTTTATTGCTGAGGACATTTACATAAAAGTCTGATCTTTGTGCCTCAGCCTTAGTCTTATCCTCTTGCTTTCAGCTCTGCTGAAGTCATAATATCATGATGCTAAGTTTGTGATGAAACAAACCTTAAATTAGGACTTCAGCTGAAGGAGGGACAGACGCATGAGATGAAATCTAGGGGACAAGATAAGGGGCTGGGTTTTCAAATATCATTCTACAGGCATAAGTGCCTATTTCAGATGTAGCCTGTGCCATGGTGAATGCGTCAACATGCTTTTGGCATATTTTCAAATGTTTTGATGCATTTGGAGCATATTAACCACTCCATGGCACACAACTGATGCATGCATCATTATTCTAAGTCATGAAGTCAGACCATATTTAATATGGTCTAACAGCCATGTCACACATAGCACAATAGTGCCACAAACCTGCAATAAATGTCTGAGTCTCCAGCCAAATGTCTTCATAAATATGTCCCCTGTAATAAAGGAGGGTGGTAAATACAGAAATATAATAAATTGTGAGTTGAATTGTGCCTGAATAACATTTTTTTTAAAGTTTCTGAGATATTGGAAAAGCACTTTAAAAGGCAAGAGCTTTTTAAGAAATTTACTAAATAAGTTTGGTTTTTCTCCATTTTGCTAAAGCAATTATTTAGTGTGCCTTAAACAGCAACTTTACTGGTGCTCCCTCCAAGAAGCATAAAGACCCCTTTCCTGCCACCAAATCAATTTGCTGCTAATCTTGCATTTTGTAACTGTCCCTAGTTAGCAAGGGAATAGATTGTATTTTGACTCCTTGGAGCCAAGCCACATTGATCCCTTTAACATCCTAGTACCTCTCCAGACTGTGATCCACCCCTGACTCACCCCTGTGTTAGCACGTTTTGTGAAGTCACTATATGGAGAGTGGGGGGACATGCGCCATAGACATGAATGGGGTCATTTTTTAAAGTAAATGTTTTCAGAGTTTAGATGGCCATTCAGAACAAATCATGGCCACCACTTAACTAACAAGATCCTTGTTAGTTAAGCAGTGGCTGTGATTTGTTCTGAATGACCATCTAAACTGTGAAGAATTAATTTTCAAAAATGGCCCCATTCATATCTATGGAGTACGACCCCATGCTCTCCATATAGTGACTTCACAAAACATGCTAATGTGGGGACAGATCAAGGGTGGATCATATAGATACATAGATACACAGACAGTGTCGGCAGATAAGGGCCTACGGCCCACCCAGCCTGCCCATTTGAGCTTGTAAGTTCACTTTATGTTTTCCTAGAAGTCTGTTGCCTCTTAACCTTGACCTCCAGAATTCCTTTATGTCTATCCCATGCATTCTTAAATCCCATGATTGTTTCAGCCTCCACCACTTCCTCTGGCAGGGTATTCCACTTGTCCATCACTCGTTCTGTGAAGAAATTCTTCCTCATGTTTCCTCTGAATCATCCTTCCTCCAACTTCATCCCATGCCCCCTAGTCCTGGAACATCTTTTTTGCTTAAAAATATTATATTTCTGCACCCTGTTCCTTCCTGTAAGATACTTGTATGTCTCTATTATCTCTCCTCTATCCCTCCTCTCCTCCACGGAGTACATATTTAATTCCTTCAACCTGTCCTTATAGACCTTGTGATGCAATCCATGTGCCATCTTTGTTGCCCACCTCTGAACCTTCTCTACCCTGTCTATGTCCTTATGTAAGTGAGGTCTCCAGAACTGTACACTGTACTCCAGGTGGGGCCTCACTAGTGTCTTGTATAGTGGAATTATGACCGCCCTTTTCCTGCTGGTGATGCCTCGGCCTATGCATCCCAGCATCCTATTTGCTTTACCTGATGCCTTGTCACTTTGTTTCCCTACCTTGAGGTCATCGGAGATGATAACCCCAAGATCCCTCTCCTACTTGGTGCATGCTATATCCTCACCCCCCAACTGATATATTGTGCCAGGGTTTTTGTGCCCCATATGCATTATCTTGCACTTCTTTGCATTGAATTTCAACTGCCAAACCTCTGACTATTCTTCAAGTTTCTGCAGGTTCCTTCTCATTCTATCTACACCCTCTGGTGTGTCTTCTTTATTACAGAGCTTTCTGTCATCAACAAACAGTGAAATTCTGCCTTCTCGGTCCTGCGCAATGTCACTGATGAAGATGTTGAATAAGATCAGTCCCAGCACTGATCCCTGTGGCACCCCACTGGTCACTCTTCCCTCTGTGGAGTGACAGCCATTTACCACCACTCTGTGTCCTGCTGCCCAGCCAGTTACCTACCCACCACACTACTGTCCTGCCCACACCCATATTCCCCAGTTTGTGTAATAGTCTTCTATGTTGCACAGTGTCAAAGGCCATGCTGAAGTCCAGATAGGCCATGTCCACTGCCCTCCACTGATCCACCTCCCTAGTCACCCAGTCAAAAAATTCTATGAGGTTGGTCTGATGTGACCTCCCCCTGGTGAAATCATGCTGCCTTGGGTCCTGTAGTCCATTGACAACCAGATGCTACACCAATTTCTCCTTCAGTAGCGCTTCCATGATCTTCCCCACTACCAAGGTGAGGCTGACTAGTCTATAGTTCCCGCTTCCTTTTTGTTCCCACTTTTGTATAAGGGGACTATATCTGCTGTCCTCAAGTCTTTGGGTACCTCCCCTGTTTTCAGTGATTGGCTAAACAGTATTGCCAGAGCTTCAGCCACCACCTCTTTTAGTTCATAGTCTGTAGGGGTACCAGGAACTGGAAGGGATAGGCATGGTTAGGCTCCATGGTGCCAAAATATGATCCGTTCTCTTCCTAAATAGGGGCAGTTACAAATTGCAAGATTATTAGCATTTGACTTGGGGGCAGGTAAGGGCTCTTAATGCTTCATGGAGGGGAATTTTATAATGAGTGCAATAGTTGCTCTTTAAGCTATGTAGGCACAGTCATTTTAGTATTTTGTGCTTGTGCTAGGAGTTTGGTATAAAAAGCCACTCTCTGCAGTTTTGTAGAATTCTCCATGCCAGTTCCAAATAATTCAGAACAACCATGGTTCCAGTTCAGAAAGTGATGAACAGTCATAACGTAAATGTCACAGTAATTTCACACATAGTTACTGTATAATCACTGTGGGAGGCTGTGTCTCCTCCACTAGTGTTTGGTTCTAAACCTTAGGCTATCTGAGAACCTGTCTCTTAAATTCTTAAAATAATTCTGTTGATCCTACCCCCTGCATTTTTAGTAATTTTAGATATGAGTAAATCCTGTTTTTAGGAGAAAGTATCCCAGAAAATGTTGGGATCTACACATTCACAAGGAAGCTGTATTCATTTAAATCTGATGTCAGCTTTTCTGAAATTAAATTCATATCAGTCATGGTGGGGGGGGGGGAGAAGCTATTAATCTTTATAGTCTGCTGGTATCATATTAAGTGGCAGGACATAATAATTGATGTGTGTCACTGTATAACCATAGTAATTACCCAAGACTGAATGCACTAACACCATTTTATGTATTCCTATTTAATTCATTAACTTGTTTATTAACATTTAGCTTCATGGATATTGTCAGTTCAGATGAAGCATTACTTTTACAAAGGAGTTATGTTGGGGGTAGTAACAGCAGCAAATTTGACAGGTCACATTCAGGTAGGCATTTTAGATTGATACAACAAAGGGTAGATGGCCTGTCATGTCCACAGTGTGGCAGCATTGCTGCTTATGGTGCTAGCATCCCAGGTTTGTAGCTCAAGTAAGATACATCGGAGGACTGTGTGTATGTGGGGGGAGGTCAACAATCCCAGTGTAGGCTGTCATTAGTGAGGGTTGCTGTATTTGCTGCAATACTGCTTCCTGGGTGACCACAGGTGAGGGTGCAGCTGAGGTACTATATGAGTGAGGTTGCCAATTTGGCTCCGCATTGAAAGTGTGTCTGTGTGTGTGTGTATTTCTGTCAGGATCTCACCTGCTAATGGCATTCTGGGAGTAGGGGATGGAAGAAATGGAAAACGTCCCAGCCTGAGCAGATAATGCCCATGTTCTCTTGACCTCCACACTTTCACCTGTTCACTACACCAATGGGTCCCCAGAGTGTGACACTAGCCTGATGGCCCCCCATCAGTATGCATGCTAGGTATCTTTTATGGGGACACTGGCTCATTGTTCCCTATCAGGGACATGCTGTGGAGTACAAAAGCACCAATGAGTCTCCTGAGGGGGACACTGGTCCAATGCCCCCTGATGGGGGCATGTTGTGGGCTATGAAAGCGGAAGGTAAGATAGTGATGAGGATAGTAGATAGTCAGAAGAGCAGAAAGGGGTAAAATAGACCTGAGCTGGAGCTAGAAGATGGTATAAATAACAATTAATACCACGAAAAGAGAGTAATGCATAGGTAACCGTACACTTATTTATTTTGTTTTCATTGATCCAAAAAGGAGGCCTATGATATATTTTCTTATTTTTGACCTATCATGGGGAAGGAGAATACTGGAAGTATTGAGTGGAAATGAACCAGATTAAGGTGATGGTGGGTTTTACATCTGCAGTGGGCGGAGCCCTGCACTTGTCTTGCAAACAAAAAAGGACTCACCCTCTGACGAAGAACAATTTAAGAGTTTCACCATAGTCAGCTTCACCATCCATGAATCAGTCTGCCGTCTCAGTTCACTCTTCGCACAGCACTATTTTTAGCCCATCAGTTCCACACTCATGCACATGCATGGCGCAGGTCTCGTTTGCCCCATTTGCTCACTGCCACTTTGGCCCAAGTCCCTGACACTGTCTGAGTCTCTGTCCAGCCCCACATAATGTTTGTCCTTCTAAAGAGGGGCTGGAAGAGCAGAGATGTGGAATCATTTGCAATTGCACTGAGAATGTGCGATCTGGCAGTCTGCATATGCTCAGTGTCATGCATCCATTTTTTTCAGCAATAATGGCACATCAGGAGCTTCCCCAGTGCTTCAGACCCTGAGATAACTTAGTTGGAGTTTGGAGACATAAGGGCAGCAGTAGAGAAGCCACAAAAGAATTAATTAAAGAGCACCAATGAACACTATGGGACTGAATTTATTCATAATAATGACCTGCTCATGAATATTAATGAACCCTGCCTGCCTTCTGCTCATTGGTGCTCTTTAAAGAAATACTTTTGCAGCTCCTCCACTGCAACCCTCATGTCTCTGGACCCCAGCAAACTGATCTCTGGTTTTAGGAACACTGGGGGAGTTCTGAATGAGCTGCTATCATGGAGGGAAAAAAGAGGCACACTACCGAGTATGCACAGGCTGCCAGTTAACACATTCTCAGTGCAACTGCAAGCAGTTTCATGCTTCTGCTCTTCTGGACCCTCTTTAGAAGGGCAGCCATTATCTGAGTCTGGGCAGAAAATCAGGCAGCATCAGGGACTTGAGCCAAAACAGCAGTGACCAAATGTGCCCTCTGTGAGCTCGGCTGCAACTGTATCAGCTCTGGCCAGAGTCTGTTGTCATTTTGTTTTAGATTGTTCCCCTCCTACCCACCATTGCTCACTCTACTCTTCCCTCGCTTGGAGTCAGGTGCCTTTTCCATTGTGCCTCCTTTACATCTAAATACTGTTTCTTTTTTCCTTTCCCTAATACCATACATCTCTCTTATACTCTCCCTCAACTTCCTACTGACCTTTAAGCAGTAATTCTTCTCATTCCCTCATTATTCCTTCTCAAAAGTCTACTGCTGGTCATTCTGCTTTCTCATAACATTTTCCTAACTCTGGTCATCCCTTCTCTTCTCTTCTCATTTCACTCTGCCTCTTCTGCTTTACATTGTAGACCTAACAGACAAAACAGTGGCTATCTGCCAGCTAAGTCAAATGCCTGCACTGCTGGGCAACACACACACCCCTCAAGTCCAAGCTCCTGTTATGCTGGACTCAGCACCAAAGGACAGCTGGTGCTGGGGGGGGATATCTCCCCTATCATCCTCATTGTGCAAGTCATCCCAAAGTGGCATGGGATACAGTTCTGGTGGATTCAGAAGTGACCACGGAGGATTACCATAGACATGAGATAAAGGACTCAGTGAGACTGCCTACTAGTGAACAGAGTAGCACTTTTGGTTTTAGTAGTAGCAACCAGAGTCACCAAAACACATCAACCGAGTTCGTAAAACAAAATCTCATTCATTCATTCATTCTTTCAGCATCTATGACCCACTGATTCAAAAGCTATTCCACCAGCAATTCTACTAGTGTGCAAAGTCCAGTGGTTTGGTATCACAAGCCCAACCCCCAAGTGTACACTGCATAATATGTTGGAGCATCTCACCAAATACCCACAAAATCATGCAGCAACTGCTGAAATGCTGGCAATTAGTCTATTGCCATTCTATTTAGTGGACAATGAAGGATTATGAAGGTTGATGGAACGTATCTCTCCAAAATGGCAGAGTCTGTTGCAAACCTATTCTCCACCTATGCCATTCCAGAACTTTTTTGGACTGTCATACATATAAATACATGCCCTACAGCATTCAGCATCACCACACATACAACTTAGTATGGATATGTGAACCAGTGACCAAATAGCTGGTAGGTCTTATCTATGTATTACAGCCCATTTGGGAACAGGTACCAGGGGTAGTATTTGATACTGGAATGGTGAAAAAAAATGTACTAAGCCCAACTTTGGTAGTAGCGAAGTTCCAGGTATTTGCCAGCATACCACACTGGCAAAGAAGAGTGTAACAGGCTCATACATGGGTCAGAAAATGTTAGACTGCTTCTGACTGAAACTGATGATTGGCTGTAACCACATTACTTGAAAACTGGTTTCATTGCAAGTGATAATGGCTCTATTATGATTAAATGCTTTAGTGATAGTGGGTTTCTCTGTGTTCCATGCATGTTACACTGTCTTTAGTAGTATTGGAGTTTCTGTCTTATCTTGAAATCAAGTCAATGTTCACCATGGTCTGATGCATCTGTGCCCATCTTGCTTGTTCTGGAAAGGCACGTGATCATCTCAGGCAGCTGCAGATCCAGAACAAGCTGCCTCAGCACTGTCTGAAACTGGAAGTCATCACCACATGGAACTCAACACTTCACATGATCGTGTGCTTGTACAAGCAGTACAAAGCAATCTCTGAATACCTGCGAGGTGCACACAAAGTTGTTCACATCACATCTGTATTCACTATGCATAATTAGTTCACTGGAGACACGACTTCACCTTGACTTCACGTGCTCACTTCACCTTACTTTGGTACACAAAGCAGAGTGGCCAGGAAACCAGCATTTTGGTCACATGTGTGCCTTTCTGCAGGTCACATTACCACTTTCCTCTACAGTAAATGATTGTTTCCACTTGTTGAATCAGTCTATGTCAGGTTGTGGTGTGTGGAGGACTGCGGTCAGCTAGTACAGATATAATTCATTGAATAGTTCTCATAGTTTCATACTTTTTAGTACCAATCTATCATTTACTTTTTCCTACTGTATTTTGCAAACTGTACTACCTCTGTTTTAACTTATGTAGTTTACTCTATCTCTCTGTCTCCCTCTCTCTGTTTCTCTGTTTTTTCTTTGTCAGTCAGTCCTCTCTTGTCTGGCTGTTATGGATCATCTAGCTGGATGTCGTGGCCCACGGACACGTGATGGTTCACGCTTGGTAATCCTGAATAGGGCAGTTTTGGGGGTGCAGGTCCACCAGCAAACAAAGGAAGTGGAGGTGCAGCAGGAAGATGAATAGGAGCAGCTACAGCCAGTGGAGAAGTAACAGCAGTAGCAGTAGCATGCAGGAGCCCCCCCATGGTTTCATGCCCCGAGCATAATCCATCTGCTCCACCAAAACAAGTTGCAGAAGAAACATCATCAGTTGTGCCAAAGCAACACGAGCCTCGGAGCCCTGGGAAGATGACCTCCCATGTGGGTATATTTTCCTTGTGACCTCAATGATCAAGTGTGGCTAAGTGTACCATATCCTACCAGGTGGTCCATAGGGGTGAAGTGATAGGTGTATTGGCAACAGGGGGCAGTGGACACACCTAGACTGGCACCGCTGTGCAGAATGGCAGGAGGCAAAAACAGCATCATCAAGCAGAAAACATAAACTGCAATCAGCAGTTGCCCCACTCCTGCTGTACAAATACCACCACCAGTACTTGCTTCAGCTGCACCACTGCCAGTAGCAGAAGCAGCAGCACCATGTGCAGCAGGTAACGAGCAGCAGGAGTTGATGCATCAGGAAATTGCAGAGCTGTGACTCATGATGATGGAGCTCCGGCAGACTGTTGCTGAGGTCAATGACAATAAGGACCATGAGACTGCAACTTTGACAGCAATCTCGGACTGCCTTTGTGGTGGTGATGGTGATAGAGGTGCCACTGACTAAATATGGTGCACAGCTCAAACTTAATATTCTATTCTGTATCTGTACCTCTTAATCTTCTTTCCTTTCATCTTGTCTTTCTTTAACATCTATGGCCTCCCCCACAAAAAAACACCAAAAAATATAAAAGTATATAAAAATGATGATACAAAAAAAAATCTATGTTGTCCTTCCTTGAGCTTTCCTTGCCTTATCTGTTTTATCCTGCTGTATGCTCATTTAACTTCTTTCCTTCTTCTATCCACAAATGTCAAGTATTGGTCACATTATAGAAAGGCTTACATGCCGTTCTTACTGCTGCTGCTCCTGTGCTGATGCACTGGTGGTGTAAGTAAGAAGATAATTCCAGAATAATAGAAAATGAACATCTTTTGTGTGAGCATTGAAACATAAGTCTGTTCGTATTGATGTTTCCTTCTTCTCTCCACAAATGTTAAGTATTGGTCCCATGTGAGAAAATGTCTACTGTTTAAATGTCATGAAAAGTCAAGACTCCAGTCCAGAGGAAGAATAATCACAAGAGAAACTGTTCATAAAAGTCACAAATATTTCAGGATGCACTGATTCAAGCATGCACCTACAGCTTCAACTCTCCATAAGTGTCCTAAGTGAGAACAAGCATTTACCAATGCCAAATGTTGATTGCTTATATGTGCTGTTTAGGTATTTGTAAGTGAAAGTACCATGCCTAAGAACTGTTATGTGCCCCCCCAGACATCCACTGTGTCTTTCTGTTCAGTATTAACAGAAGAGGGGGAGGAGCAAGGGGCACAACAGTACAGCAGTTGCGAAGGTGTGAAGAGGTGGGCAATAGTCCATTCACAGGCAGAAGGATCCTGCAGAAGGTGAGTAAATTGAAGGTGGGCAAAGCGATGGGACCAGATGGCATACACCCAAGGATATGAAAAGAACTGTGAAAGGAAATAGCAGTACCTGTGGCAGCCATGTTCACTGAGTCTTTCAACAGAGGGATGGTACCAGAGAACTGGAGGAGAGCACATGTGGTCCCTCTATAGAAATCCAGCAGTAGGGAGGAGGCAGGGAACTATAGGCCAGTCAGTCTCACTTCAGTAGTAGGGAAGATCATGAGACATTGGTGAAAGAAAGGATAGTGGGGTTCAGAGAAGCCATCGGAGCCCAGGGCACAGGGCAACATGGATTCACAGGGAGTACCATGTCAGACAAATCTGTGGGTGATAAGGAAGTAAATCAGCATGGGCAGTGGACAATGCTTACCTTGATGTAAGCAAAGCATGTGATACTGTCCCACATAAGAGGCTGATAAAGTAGCTGACTAGGGTGGGCATGGGGGAAAGGGTGGTAAAGTGGGTTAGAAACTGGGTAAGAGACAGGAGGCAGAGAGTGGTGGTAAATGGGGCACAGTCAGGGGAGAGGGGTTGAGCAGTGGGGTGGCACAGGGATTGGTCCTGGGGACAGTTCTGTTCAATGTCTTCATTAGTGGCATTGCAGAAGGGCTGAAGGGAAAGGTCTGTCTGTTTGCAGTTAACACCAAGATCTATAACACAGTGGATACCTCAGAGGGGTGTGGAAAATGAGGAGGGACCTGGGGAAGCTTGAGATATGGTCTGAGGACTGGCAACTGATGTGTAATTCAAAAAAGTGCAAAATTATGCACCTGAGACACAGAAACTCTAGGGAAAGGTACAGGATGGGGGTGGGGGAGGGAGTTGCTGACAGTCACAAAGAAGGAAAGGGACCTGGGGGTTCTTATTTCAGATGACCTGAAAATGTCAAACTGGTAAGGCAGCTGGGAGGGCCAGTGAAATGCTGTAGTGCATAGGCAGGGGTATCACCAGCATAATGAGGGAGGTAGTGATGCCATTATATAAAACCATGGTCAAGCTTTACATGGAGTACTGTGTACAGTTCTGGAGGTTGCACCTTCATAAGGATATTAACATGCTGAAGATGGTCCAGAGAAGGGCAAATGAGATGGTACAGAGCTTGCAACACAAGACGTATGAGGAGAAATTAAGAGACCTCAATATGTACTCACTGGAAGAGAGGAGGGAAAGAGGGGATATGATAGAAACATTGAAGTACCTCAAGGGTATAACTATAACTACTCAGAAGCAGGAGACAGCTGCTATAGGCATATGTGCCAGCTTCTGTGTGATATTCTTTTGTTCTTATAAATCTGTAATTTCCAGTATTTCAGTGACCACATGACCACACTGCCTTCTTTAGGCAATTGTATGCTGGTTGATGCCTGGTGTCAGATGGCAGACAGAGGGCTCACCAGATTGTGTTGCCATTTGAAAAACTTCATAAATGTTAAATGGTAAACGTTTTGAAAAGCTGGTGAAGGTCTCACAATTTTTATTATGATTTTATCTCCTTATGTCTGTCCCCTTTGGTCCCCCATCCCCACACCCAACAGTCATCAGTGGCCACAGCTGCAGCCTTCTTCTTGCCAAGATGGTGGGTGAGAAACATAAAAACATAGAATTGGATGGCAGATAAGGACCACTTGGCTCACCTAGTCTGCCCATTTCCCTACCTGATGGACAAGCTGCAGATTCTAGTTAATCAATAGCTTAGTTCCTCCTACCCCCGCAGTAGAATTGCGTTATGTCTGTCCAAGAGCAGCTGACATCACAGTCTGTGAAGCCTGATGCCTTTCAGTGCCACTTATTTGTCATCTTCCAACACAGGTGAGGTACTGCCAGCCCAAAAGTAACTCAGACAAGCAGGTTTCAAAGCAGGAAGAAATAGAGTGAGCAAGAATCAAGTACTCATTCAGATGCGGCATCAATTTTAAGATCAGCATATTGGTGTGGGCACTGAAACAGAACCCCACCTCTTTAAGCAGCCTTATGAAGAGTAAAGACTTCTCAAAGCACTGGGGTCCTGTTTATTGTACTGTAGGTGGCTGCATCTAATTTGAAATTTACTGTACCTTACATCTGGATGTATGGTAGGCCTAACTTTAAGTAAACACTGCACCTGAATTAACACATGATGCCATAAAACATAGAATTTGTCAGCAGAAAAGGACCGCTTCAGCCCACCCAGTCTGCCCAAGTGTTCTGTACCTACTTGTAACGCCTGCCTATATGTTTCTGCATGTCTTATTCTTCCTGCATCCATCAGGACCTCCTTGTGAATGAGCTTGCTTAATGAATTTTTCCTGCAATGAACTTGAACCTACTCCACTTCCATTGCCCTATTGATCTCCTTTGACCCCCTCCTTACCTTTTTCTAATATACCCCTATGTTTATCCTATGCATGCTACATGCACCCTACCATTTTAGCTTCCCCCGCTTCTCCTGGCAGTCTGTTCAAGGTGTCTACCACCCTTTCAGTAGAGAAATATTTCTTCACATCTATCCAGAATGTCCCCCCAGCTTCATTGTATGTCCCTTGGTTTGGGTGCTCATCGTCCATTTGAAGGATACCCCAACTGTGCCCTCTTTACCCCTGTGAGGTACTTTGTAGGTCTTGGTGATGTCACCTCTGCCTCCACTCTTCCAGAGTGTACATGTTGAGATTCTTCAGCCTTTCCTTGTAGGGATTCCTGTGAAAATTTGAACCATTTTAGTTGGCCTCCTGTGGAAAACCTCCACCCTATGTCCTTTCTGAAGTGTGGACTGTAAAACTGGGCACAGTACTCCAGCTGGGGGAATACCAGGGAGTGATACAATGGCAGCACAATATCCCTCCTCCTTCTACTGGAGATGCCACTCCTTATGCACCCCAGAATCCAATTTGCCCTGCCCATAGCCTTGTCACACTGTACTGCCATCTTGAGGTCCTCTGATATAATAACCTCAAGGACCCTTTCATGTCTAGTGAGTATCAGTACCTCCCCTCATCCTATACCCAGCATTGGGGTTCTTATGCCCTAGGTACATGATTTTACAATCGTTGGCATTGAACCTCAAGTAACAAAGAAATGGAATTGATTTGAATGATTTGCAGGCTTTAAGCAGCTTTTCAGGGAGTGCATATGTGTGTCAGTGGGGGCTCTGCTACTATAATTTTTTGCTTTTGATTTGGTATAATGTGTGAACAGACTAACCCTGCTCGCCACTCTGTATGCTATATCGGAGATAAAGAGCCCAAATAGCACTGGGCCAAGCACTGAGCCCTCTGGTACCTCGCTTGTCACTGCTCTGGGTGCCGAGAGCTATCCCACCACCACCACCACCCTCTGCACCATCCCAGCAGTTCTCTATCCATTTAGTCAGACCACCTTCCACCTCTACCTCTCCTTCTCCTCCTCACTTTTCTCCTTAGACTGTGTCCCTCCTCCCGGTAGTCTGCACCCTTTCTCCTCCTTATTCTTACCGGGTGGTGGTTCCTTCTGTATACACTCAGACCCCTCTGTCTGCCCCCTTCCAGGGTTACTACGTCTTCACCTTTACCTATATCTAGGGTAGTGAGCTCATCAGGTTCCCCTATCCGGACCTTTCTACCAACCTCAGTGTTTTGGCCACCCTCCCCTTGTTGAAATCCATCTTAGTACAGATACACCACTGTTATCCTGCTTTTTTTTTTCTACATATTTTCTCACTGGGCTACGGTCGGCTTGATCATCCCGACTCACCCCCCAGCCCTGCCTCTGACATCAGGCCAACCTGCTCACCTCCACGGAATACCCCCATGGTGGAGTGGTGAGGAGATTCCCAGGTTGACCCACCGGAGCAGGATCTGGTTGAGGAGGTGCCATTCAGGGTGGGCAGTGGGGGTTGGAAGCTTATGCTGCCTCTCCATAGCCCATTATCCACTTTTCTCCCCTTTGCAGAGTGCGGGTTTGCAATGACGCTTAGGCACAGCGTGCCAACATCCGCCACACTCCGCCACCCTTTACTACACCACTGTAGTAGCACCCGAGGTCACCACCAGGGGCCACTACAGAGTGGTGGCTCCCTGGATCCCACCCCGGGATAGGAGAGCAGTCCTCCAGATGCTCAATCCTATCCCTCCCTTGCAAATCCCTGGCAGCAGCAGGCTTGTGTCTGAGCCTGGGTTGCCAGCGTGGCATGAGGTGTGGAGTCCAGTGCCTCAACCATCAGTGCCAGTGGCCCAACAGCAATGCTGCTTTTAATACTCCCCACCCCGTCCTGCTGTAATGTACCCTGTCCCCTGTGAACAAGTCAGTATTCCCCCCCAGTGTGGCACCAATCACTCAGCCACTCAGACTCCTCAAACCTACCCTTTCTCCCCATGCTTGCACATGGTACCGGCAGTACCTCCAAGAATGCCACCAACTTCCCCACCCCCTCACACTGCCTGCCCAAGTACTCAAACCTCTCCCTCACTAATTCCACAGTGTCCCCTGGCAAGTAGTTTGTACCCACATGCAACAGTAAATGAGGTTTCTTCCTCCCCCTTGATGCACGCTTCAGCAGTGCCTGCCCTGCCCATCCTGCAGTCCAGCTGGAGACAGCTTCAAATCAAATATGGATGTGTCTTTCCCCCTTTCCACCCCATCTCACCCATTTCAGTATAAAATCCCCCCGGATGAGAACACCCCTGCCCCTTACCCTCTTTCCTTTCTAATCCCCTTCCACCACCCCTGTATTCATTCTTCCTGTCCCTTAGCCCTGCCAACTGCACCCTCTGTGACTTCTGTGTCTGTAACCCCTACTTCTTCCTCACCCCTTTTCTCTGTCTTATTCCTCCCATCCCCCCTGAACCCCTTCCCAGCCTGACTACTTCCTACTGGGCTTCCCATGTCGACCTCCCCTCTTCCCCTGCTGATTTCCAACCCCTCTCTTATCCCCACTTTTGTCAATTTAGAGCCCCCATTCCCTTCTACCCTGATAGTGATGCCCCTCCCATCCTTCCCCTTCCCATAACCTTCTCTCCTTCAGTCACCACCCCCTCCTTCCTTACTAGCCCGCTTCTACTCTTTTGTCCTCGCTATCTCTTCCCCTACCTGTTTCCATCCCTGTCATGTCCCGCGTGACCTCCCCCACTTCAGTATGTTCCTACTCCCCATCTCTGTCCCATAGCAGAGGTTCGAATCTATTCATAGTCGATACCTGTCCTACATCACTTCCACCTATCGGCCCCCCCCCACTTGTTCCCCTCTGTGCCAACCCAGGTTCCTCCCTACCCACAGTCATCTGCTCTATCACCTGATACTCCTAGTGGTCTCTTCCTCCCCCCATCAGGAGGCCCTCCACCCTCACCTTGAGCACCCCCTCCCTTCTTCTCTCTTTTTTGCTAGTGCCACTGATACTGGGGTCAGTTTCAGTCCCTAGTTATTCTTCCGCCATCCCCCTTTGCCATCCCCTATTCCCCCCCTCTGGATGCCTACCATACTCATCTGCCCTGCCACTTACATGCCTCCCTAACCTACACAGTTCCTCCCTCAAACTAACCAGTCATCTACTGACCATACACCCCCCCCATCCTCCAAGCCCAGTCCAGGATCATGGCAGACCCACACCCTTAACACCCCTCCACCCTTCCAAAAATGCCCGCCCTATTGACATGTGGCACCTGCCCCATTTTGGCCCCCATCTTATGTTACGGGCTCTTACTCCCAGTTTCTGTACCCTACTACAACTATTAGGCCCCTATTTATTCAAATTCCTGTCCCCCTCCCCACACTAATCCCACCACAACCCCTTGCTGACCAGGGTAATTCAGTCTCAAATCCATTGGTTACTATATTACTGTAGCAATCCTAAAGCCTCCTTGTCCGTTTTACCCCTCAGCTACCATACTTTTTGTTCTTGGCTCTCATATAGTTTCATTTAGCCCAGTTAGAAATCCTATTGCACTCCAAGTATTACTCAGCTCAGTTAGAGAAATAAACAGAACAAATAGATATGTATTATTACAGCAATCATGACAGTATAGTTCAATACTTAGCTCAGTTAGCAAAAGAAACGGAAAAACTAAATCTGTATTATTACAGCAATCCTAAAGTATCCAGTCATTGCTTTGTCTCCACCCCAGAGACCCTGCTGTAATATAGGACCACAGAGGACCCTGGGAGGAGGGTGGGCTACTGTAAAGTTCCAGCACAGCTCCGTTGAGCTTGCTCACTCCCCCTCTGTCACTCGCTTGTTCTGTTTCTCCCGCTGTTGCAGGCTGCCCTTTTGTACTGGGCTCCTGCCTGCATTGGTGCCTTTTTTCTGCCCATGAAGAAACCTGCAGCAGTCCTGCTAGAGCTCCATTAAGCTCGCTCACTCCCCCTCTGTCAGTCGCTCATTCTGTTTCTCCCACCGCTGCAGGCTACCCTTTTGTACTGGGCTCCTGCCTGCATTTGCACCTTTTTCTGCCCACATAGAAATCTACAGCAGTCCCAACAGAGTTCAGTTGAGCTCTGTCACTCCCCCTCTCTCATTCACTCGATCCTAATCTGTCCCAAACACTGATTTCCCAAAGTGACTGCACTATTCTGCGCCGGAAGAGTGAAAACATATTTCAGCCAGGATGTGGAAAATGACAGCTGTACTGTTCATCAGGAGGTGTGAAAACATGCCAGTGTTGAAAATCTGGCGTGAAAATATTACTAATTTGCAAAGTTACAAGTGCGCGTGGAAACTGCACAACGCACGCGTGTAACACAGTCATGTTATGGACTTTCATCACAACATTTTCAACATAGGCATTTTAGGACCTCTGCTCATGAACAATGTCACTGTGGTTTTCTTAATGTGTCCTGAACACTGATTTTCCACAGCGACTGCACTATTCTGTGCCAGAAGTACGAAAATGCATTTTGGCCTGGATGTGAAAAATGACAGCTGTACTGTTGATAAGGAGGTGTGGAGAAATGCCAATGTTGAAAATCTGGAGTGAAAATATTTCAGATTCGCAAAGTTACGAGCGTGTATACCAACTGCGCAATGCACACTCATAAAAGTCATTTTCTTGATTTTTTCTACCAAATTTATTACTCAGCTTGGTTAGAATAATAAACTGAACAAATAAATATGTATTATTACAGCAATCATAACAGTACAGCTCAGTACTTAGCACAGTTAAAGAAATAAACAGAACAACTTAATCTGTATTATTACAGCAATCCTAGAAGTATCCAATCATAGCTTTATCTCCACATGAGAGACCCTGCTGTAATATAGGACCACAGAGGACCCTGGGTGGGAGGGTGGGCAACTCTAAAGTCCTGGCAGAGCTCCACTGAGCTCGCTCACTCCCTCCTCTCTCACTCGCTCATTCTGTTTCTCCCACTGTGGCAGGCTGCCCTTTTGTACTGGGCTCCTGCCTGTGTTGGTGCCTTTTTCTGCCCACAAAGAAGTTCACAGCAGTCCCAACAGAGCTCCATTGAGCTCACTCACTCCCCCTCTCTCGCTCACTCATTCTGTTTCTCCTGGCACTGCAGGCTGCCCTTTTGTACTGGGCTCCTGCCTCTGTTGGCACCTTTTTCTGCCCACAAAGAAATCCACAGCAGTCCCAACAGAGCTCCATTGAGCTCGCTCACTCCCCCTCTCTCACTCACTCGGTCCGTTTCTCCTGGCGCTGCAGGCTGCCCTTTTGTACTGGGTCCCTGCCTGCACTGATGCCTTTTTCTGCCCACAAAGAAATCCACAGCAGTCCTGACAGAGCTCCATTGAGCTCGCTCACTCCCCTTTCCCTCACTCGCTCTCTCATTCTGTTTCTCCTGGTGCTGCAGGCTGCCCTTTTGTACTGGGCTCCTGCCTGTGTTGGGGCCTTTTTCTGCCCACAAAGAAATCTGCAGCAGTCCTGACAGAGCTCAAATGAGCTTGGTTGCTCCCCCCTCTCACTCGCTCAATCTTAATCTGTTCCAAACACTGATTTCCCACAGCAACTGTGCTATTCCGTGCTAGAAGTGCAAAAACATATTTTGGCCAGGATGTGAAAAATGACAGCTGCACCTTTCATAAGGAGGTGTGAAAAAGGCCAGTGTTGAAAATGTGGCATGAAAATATTACAGATCTGTGAAGTTACAAGGTTGCATGGAACTGCACAACGCACACTTGATTAACACAGTCATTTGATAGACTATTGTCACCAAATTTTTAACATAGGCATTTTAGGACCTCTGCTCATGAACAGTGTCACTGTCATTTTCTTAATCTGTCCTGAACATTGATTTCCCATAGCGACTGCACTATTCTGCATTGGCAGTGCGAAAACACATGTCGGCCAGGATGGGAAAAATTACAGCTATACTGTTCATAAGGAGGTGTAAAAAAATGCCAATGTTGAAAATCTGGCATGAAAATATTGCAGATTCATGAAGTTACAAGCGTGAGAAGCAACTGCGCAATGCACACTATAAAACAGTCATTTTTGATTTTCCATTAAATTTGTAAACATAGGCTTTTGAGAGCCCACCATGAACACTGGCAATGCCATTTCATTAATCAGTCCCAAAAGGTGATTCCACACAGTGACCACAAAATCACCTTTTGGGATTGAATAATGCCATGACAGTGCCTGAATTCATGAGGAGGGGTCCAAAAAACCCATGTTGAAGATTTGGTGCCAAAATTCAAAAAAATGCCTGAGATAAGCATCAAAGCTGAAAAAACCCTATTTATGCCATTATACAGCTTACCATCATTTCTTCAGTTCACAGTCAGCTTTAAAGAGTGCAGACGTGTTCCTGGTCCACCGAAGATCATCGTGCAGGACTCCGGAGGTGAGTATGGGGTGAGGGGAGTGTGGGGAGGCAGGGTGAGCAGAGGGTGGTTGCAGGTTGTGGGAGAGGGCAGGGAGACCATGAGGGACCATTTTCTTTTTTACAGGTTAACAACAATAACAAAAAAACATTGCAGGACATTTTTTTTTACAGGGGCATCTGTCACGCTGAGGTGGGCTCCTAGTGTGCCAAATGACTGTTTTTTCGGGGGGGGCAGCTGTAGTCAATGGGGAATTGGGCACCCCCATTAGCACAAAAGGAGGTGTGCAAGAATCGAGGGGGATTGGGCACCCCCTCAGCACAAATCTACAGTTTTTTATCGGGGGGGGACATTATGCTGACATGGAGTGGGCTCCCCCATTAGCAACGTGAATTAGGATGGGAACTGAAGCCAATGTGGATTGGGGCCCCCATCAGCAAACAAACACTGTTGGGGGGGCAGATGCTACCAATGGGGATTGGGCACCCCTGTCAGCAAAGAAACAGGGAAGGGACATGATGCTGAGGGGGCTTGGGCACCCCCTCAGCAGACAACAGAAACCAATGGGGACTGGGCTTCCCGTCGGCAAACGGGGTTGGGGGAATGCAAGGGACCACCCTGCAATGATGGGTTGCTCTCTCATTGCAATGGAATGGCTGACACTGCAATGACGAGGTGGCCCCTGATTGCAGCAGCAAAAACTTTTCAAGGTTGTGGCACACTGGCTGAACTAGTGTCAGCAGCAGTGTGCCACCCTATTGGAGAAAGTGGGCCAAGCCTCAAAAGGCAGTGGGGGAATTGGCCACAACAGTGCCACACCTCCACAACCTGCTTCTGCAGCAAGCTGCCGCAACATTTTTCTTAAGTATGCGTGCAATCAACATAAAAATGACTTGCTAGCACCTGCTGTTACTGCTGTTGTCCTGCTGTTTACTGCTGCTGCTGATGTACAGTATGTCAATTCACTACTAGCTAGCTGCTTGCTAAATGATCAAGCCATGAAAGGTAGACATTTTTTTGTGGGAGGGGTGGTGGAGGGGGGTCATCATTTCCAAAAAAGTTTCATTAATGTTTTTGTCTTCTTTTCAGGTTTTTGTTTCACAACTGGGGTCACTAGCATCATCATCATAATCATTATCTGCATCGACAAATTCAGTTTGGATACTGTCCTGTGGTGAACATGTTTCTTCCAACCACGACTGCAGTATGATCTTCCACAATTTTTTCATCAACTTATGCATCTTTGGATGGCAGGTCAAGTATAACCTCAACATCACTGGAAAAATGAGATTAATTTGTGAGTTATTGTCCGACTCATGATCAGAATCTTGTTCAACTACTGTGGGGGTGGGGATGTGGAGTGTGCGTGACATCAACTACACTCTGAATCACGTCTTCCGACTCCACATTTTGACAAAATGGTAAGTTTGCACCAGTTGAACTTGGAGCAATACTCATGCCATCACTATTTCAATATCACAACCACCAACACCAGCAGTGGCAACTGCAGCTCGAACCATCATCAAAGTGACTGATTGTGCTGTGAAAAACAGATAAATCCTTTTACCTGCATCAACTATTCCCTTCTGCTGTGTACTACCATGGCTATAGCCACTCTTGGCAGTGGAAGCAGTGCCACAGCCAGAAACATCTTTGCATGCACGTCTCTTTTGGGCATTTTGTTGAGATTACAAAGACAATTAACAACAAATTTAGATTTAGGCACTTTTGGAAGGATGAGAAGCCAAAAAGCAACAAGTGTGACTTACAGATGGAAACTGGGCTGTAAAGATATGCAGTGGCACAGACAGATGGACGTTGCACACTAATGAGAAGCAGCCGCACAGGCACAACAGCACTGTCTTAAGCAGTGGGCACACAAATCCAAAACTGGAAAAATAATACCTTTTGCAGATTTGGGGGACTGCTGCAGTACCAGTCCACTACCTAGATAGAACAAGGCAGTAAAAAATACTGCTGATGGATAACAGATTCAGAGTCCTGCGATAACTCTGTGGCACAATAAAATGTGTCTGACTTAATGGCACACACACACACACACACACACACACACACACACACACACACACACACTCACACTCCCACACTACAGGTAATGTGCAGAAAATTTAACAGTTCATTACACTGTATAACCAAATCTTTTAAACAGAATGAAAATATGCACTGCACCACAACAAACAGAAAAAGAAATCAAAAAATTGCTTCAGGTATTACTGTGTGTACATGAACACGCAAATACTAATGCACACTATTACCCAACAGTTAGAAAGACTGCCTTTCACACTGTGACTCTCCCTCCACCACAGATATGCCCCTCCCCCGAAGCACACTTCAACACTGTCAGTACATAGACTGAATGTTCTAAATTACCATTAAAAATGCACACAAAAACAATCAACACTCGATGACATAAGCACAGGAGAGTTTCCTACAATCTGAATAGTAAACTTTGACCAAAAGAATTTGATCAAAAGTGTTTTTTTAAAGCTTTTTCAATGGTTTGATTCTCAGAGCTCTGAGAGCAAACTGTCTCCAGCTTTCCACTACACACACTATGCAGAACTGAGGCTGTGCAAAACAATCTAGAGCCCATGTGTCCTGGCATCCCATGAATCACTGCAAAATTCACCTCAAAAAGCAATATGAAGGTGAAGCAAAGCGAAGTCCATTCAAATCAATGACACTTAGCATTAAAATTAAGGGACAGGCATTAAAACAAGGTGAAGTAACACAAAGTCCATAAAGAACAATGCACTTCCCATCAAAATCAGAAGGTGATGTAATACGCTTCATATTGCAGAGCACTATGCGAATTCAGTGTTAATATGCAAAGTGCTCCACATAGTGAAATTATGAGACTTTGCCCACCTCTACTTCATAGAAGCTGTGATAGTTCCGGAGCATCAATGCCTCTCACAACAGATCAGTTGTGAACTTGTGACTAATGGACAGCCTGATAATGATTTTAAGGCCATTTGAACATGTCACAATGCAGAGTGTGCAGACACTACCTGTATCAGTCACCCCATCCCACTTCTAAGGGTACTGAGGCAGACGTTGTTAAATGTACAGCAGTTGTTACAGGCAGGTGGAGACCGGGAATCTGTGCCTTAATGGAATGCAAGCTGCAAGTATTTGACTGCAATAATCAGATTTCCAGCATTCTGCAGTCTGCAGATTTTGGTATTGACATCATGCTGGACCCATGATATAAAAGTGGCCTGTCATCCATACTTGAAGGAGAGCATGATCAGGCACAAAATCTAATTGATCAGCTAATAAGACAGCTTCATGGGGCACAGCTACAGGTATTATGGTCACAGTCATGTATGTCATAACATGACAGTGATCAAAGACTAGGTGTTGCTACCACCTCAGTTAAATGGGCTGAAAAACAGGTTTGATAACAGGAAAAATGACAATAAATCCACTTTGGGATGGTTTGTCCCAGGTGAAAACTGTAGATGTGGAGGAAAAGGAGGGGAAGGCTGATGAGTCTGCAGGACTGCATTGCCGCACAATATTTGGTGGATGCATATTTCGTGGACACCAGGCACCATAACATACTGGAAGAGCATTTGCTGTGCTTGAGTAGCAAGGTCACTGACTGGCAAACACTGGTCTCTGTAGCAGTGAAATACCTCAGTTGTCTAACATTGAGTGTCAGCGTGGAGAGGGTATTCAGTTTTGGGGGGTCATTGTGTGGGACAAATGTGTCCCCTAGAAATGTTGTCATGCTAACATTTATTAAAATGAACTCAGAGCACAGTATGTGTAATGCCTCTGTTCTTACCACATGATGGGTGGTGATGAAGAAGAACTAGAGGAACATGGTGGTATTAAAATTGGCAAATTGCCTTCCAGTGGGATAGATTATGCAGTAACAGAGAAAGAATTCCTAAGCAACGCAAGTGTGGAAGACCTTCAGGGCTAATTCCTTGCTGATGATTGCAGCAGTACCTAAACAGAAAAGCATTAGACCCTTCATTTCCTCCTTGTCAGTTTAAACCTTTCCTTAATGATTCAGTTTTGTTTTCCTGTGAATATTTTTCACCTCATTGTTTCACAGTTATACAAATCCATCTGATTAACACCATCTGCCTCTCCAATGTAATGTCCACAGACACAGTATAAAATCTTTGAAGACTACATCAGCCAGCCAGCCTATCAGCCATCCTGCCAGTCAGCCTGGAATCCATAGTTCCAGCCAGCCTGCTAGACATCCTGCCAGCTAGCCTGCCACCTAGCCATCTTTTCAGCCATCCCACCTACCAGCCTGCCAGCCAGCCCACCACCTAGCCATCTTACCTGCCATCCTGCCAGTCACTCCACCAGCCAGTGTACCAGCCATCCTGTGAGGTATCCCACCAACCAGTTTGCCAGTCATCCTTCCAGCCACTCTGCCAGATATCCCATCAGCCAGCCCACCACCACCAGCCAGCAAACCAGACCTCAAGCCATGCCTCCATCCAGCCAGCAAGCCCACCAATACAGCAATACCAGAAGTCTAGCAAAGGACAACATTGTCTGCTGTTATGTTAAGTTTCTTTCTTTATTTTTCACAGTACTGATCTCACTGTTGACAGTGAGTCTGTCATTGCACACGAGTGGCTTCCCCCTTGATTCCAAGACATTAAAATGCATTTCTTTCTTTCCTATTGTCCCCCTCTCACTTCAGATAGCACACCAGAAGCCACAGACTAAAGTTGTGTATTGCTGCACCACTCCTTTCTGTGATACCATTGTGCCAGTACACTGCACTGGCATCATTAATGTGATGGTAAGTATCTGACATTATTTATTTTTTTTGTTAAGTTTGTATGTTATCTTTTTCCTTTCACAGGTAAACAGTGATACAGTGGCCATGCCAAGTCAGGCTATATAGGTTCCCTTTTTTCTGCACAGACAACAGGTATAGTATGAGTGAGACTGGATAGTGGGTCTATCGTGCAGCCACAATGGTGGGAAAGTCAGGCTAACATATTTTTTTTCTTACAGGTGACAAGTATGGAATGAGTGAGATTAGACAATGTATCTATCATGCAACTATAATGGTGGCAAAGTCAGGCTAAATTACTTTTTTTACATCACAGGTGACATGCATAGTAAGACTTGGAGTTGACAACGTACTGTAGATACAGTACTGTCCATGTGGTTAGTCACCCACAGTGGCCACTTAAATAAGGTCTACATAATGCTCCCTTGTCTTCACAGGTCTCATTTTCATGTCCTGTTCTGTTTTTATCCCGGAAGCAAGGCTTCTCACTGTCCACTTCCTCTGTTTGGGGAATCTTCATACCATTTCAAGGCTAGACTAGTAATGTGATGGTTGATATCCATTCAAAAATGTATTTTCTCTTAATATTTTAAAAATTTGTTTTCCTTTCACTGGTGTACTGTATCACCATGTGGAGCGTACTACACTTTAAATACTGTAATTTCTATTTTGTCTTCACATCAGGTCTGTGATACATTCTGCCATCAAGATGAATTTTGTGCCCTTTTACAGTAGGTAAGAAATTGCTGTCTTCTAATTTCCACCATCTTGTTGCTGCAGTCAACCTTGCTTACTAATATTCATACCTTGTCCTCAGGCACTATATATGTTGTTATTGCAGTCAACATGTCCTGTGTATCAAGCATATGTAACAGTCCTCCACCTGATGCTGCTGCCTCATTGTACATTTTGAAATGTTCACACATCAGGAAAATACCTGAAACAAGAGAAATAGGAGAAGACAACAGTAATATGGTGACAACAAGTATGGATATGTTTTAAGAAAAAAGAAATAAAAAAAAATGTTTATCTTCCATGGTAAGAAACAGTCCGAAATGAAATAGTCATATGTGGACAAGATCCATGCAGCAACAGTAGTCAATCATCCCAGTGATAAATAGTTGCAAAGGCAAAAACAGTGAAAAAAGATGGATAGAAATAGAATAGTTTCACAAAACTTCCCACCCTGCCCCCCACAATCCCCCAAAAGAAAAAAATACTTACCTTTGCTGGTAGGTCACTACAAAAATAATTGACACTCGAGTTGAAGATCATCCTCCAGATCCAGTTGTTGTAGACTATATTCACAAAATACAGCAGCAACATATAAGATTTCTTGGAGCACATCTCATTTCTGGGTGTCCTGAGAATTTTTCCAGCCATAAGAATTCACTTTTATTTTCCGGTCACTAAAGTGCATCTTGACAGTTGCTGAGTAGGCCTGCACAGCACAGTGAAACAACCTAACAACAGCAGCAGCAGCAGCATATAAGATTTCTGAGAACACATCTCATTTTGGGGAATCCTGAGAATTTTTCCAGCCATGAGAGTTCACTTTTATTTTCTGTGCACTAATGTGCATCTTGACAGTTGTTCTGGAGACTCACGCAGCACAGCAGCACCAGCTAGAGGCAGCAGTGACAAATATAACTTTGGGGAGCAACCCTATCTAATTTAATGGTGCAATAAAAAAAAAGTCACAGCAGCAATGCATGTAGCAGCATGACCTATTTACTCTGTCACTTTTATCTCAAAACATTGCAATAGAGAATTTATGTAAATTGTGCTTTTTGAAAACAATTCTGGGAGAAAATAATTAGTGTGAATGTGCACTCCTGAGGTGCTGTCTTTTGGATGAGACATTAAACCAAGGTCCCATCTGCCTGTTCTAGTGTTTGTTCAGGTGGACGTTAAAGATCCCATGGCACTTCTCAAAAAGAGTAGGGGAATTTTTTATCCCACAACCAATAACAAAAAATATCTTACAATTTATGCATTTCAGCTATCATTGACACATACCTTATAGTTCTATGTCAAAACCATACAAAACACATGAGCATAAGATGTATGTGTTTCACCTTCAGCACAAAAGAAACAGACAGTTCCCTTCAGCCCACCCATGACACAGTTAGCCATAAGATCTCCCCTTCATCTGAACAAACTGTTTAATATATAAATAGATCTTATTCAATTCAGCCTTAAACTTAAAAAACAAATCCATTAGAGTTAAATGCTGTCTCTGCAAAAATCATTAGCATCTTATCTGCCATATTGTCCATTTTAAACATGCCAAAATGACATATCCATCACTTTTCTTCCATTTGTTCCATGACGGTGTCAGTTGTCCATAAATCAAAATGTCATAAGTCATATTTTTAAAGCAGGAATCCTGCCAGTATTGTGCCAGCATGTTCCATAAAGGTTTCATAAAAAAGACAAACAAATGCACCATTGGTTTCCTGTATATCTGTGCATGTGTCTTCTACACACATCCTGTGATTATTTCTGGCATTAAATTTCCCATGACTACACATCCATACTGTGTCTCTCATTTTCTTTGGTATGTTTTTCACTAAAGTAGCACTTTAAATTTTGCAACTATCCAACACTGAGCTTACAGAAAAAGCTGGGTCCTAATAGAAATTCTGAAATACTATCTCACTATAAAAATGTTTCTTTGATATGTCTAGTATCTGCTCTTTTTGTATTTTCCATGGTTTTATATATTGAAAACAAATTTAACATGACTGGGCATATGTCCCTTAGATGTGCCCTCTTTCTTTAAACCCCACTGTGTCAATCCATTGCTTCACCACTCATTTACTACTGGTATTTAAAAACAGTTGTCTGTTTTCAAAATGGGCCTGATATTGGAATATAAAGAAATGCTTTGAAACAACACTATAGGATGTATGATGTTCAGTCCACCCTCTCATACTGTATGGGCCTACAGGTATGACTTCTTTTCACAGGGTTAAGATGGCACCCCCATAGCAATTGAAAAAACAGCCCTAAAATCTTTGTTTGAATATTCAAATGTATAGGAAAAACATGTGCTATATGCAAAAAAATGGTACTATAAATGTTTTCAGTACAAATACTCTTGTTTTCTTCTGTCACATTCCAGGATTTCCATTATGATATTTTTGCATTTGCCATTTTGTATTTCTCTTCCCAATTTGTTGGTAATGCATTTTCATATCCAAAGGTAATTCCTAAAGTCTGTATGTTTCCCTTTGTCACTGATACATCTGTAGTTCCATTCATTGGTACATCACCCAAAGACAGAATATTACTCTTTAGTTTGTTTATTTTTATTCCTGTAACTGCTTTATATTTCTCAAAAACATTCAGGGTTCTTTCTCCAGAATGTAAGCCTGCTAGAAGCAGTACACAGTCATCAGCATATTCAGAAGTTTTCTGCACAAAGATTCCTGCAAGTAAGGATACTGGTTTTAAAGTATGTCTTTCTGAAATTTTATCATTTGCAATACAGGATCCAGGCATAACACATAGAGTAGGGCATTTAATAGGCATCCCTGCCAAACACCATTATAAAGGTACATGGGAATCCCTAAATGCCCTTTCAACATGGGTATAATCTGGGCCTCCGTATACAATTGTTGTATAAGCTTGATACACTCTGATGGAATCCCATAAATTCTCAATGCAGCCAAAATGTATTCATGCTGAATAGCATCAAATGCAGTTTCCTGATCTAGTGAAAATAGGTACCCTTTTAACAGCATATTCACACCATGTCCACAATTTCTCATATACGCAGCAAATTCTGGGTGATATTTCTCCTAGGGATGGCACTGATTTATGCCTGCAGTACCACCTGTTGTGCCACTAAGGCCAACCTTTTGCTGATAATCTTAACCAACATTTTGCAATCAGACGTAGGGAGACTTGAGGGTCTCCTATCCTGTAATACTGCTGTATCCCCTTTCTTGTGAATAAAAATCATTACCCCTTGTTGCATACTGCTGCTAAATTTCTTGACTGATGTTTGGAATTATATACTACCTGTAACATTGGTGTGAGGATCTCTTCACAAATTTAGTAAAACTCATTTGGTATTCCTTCTATACCTGGCACAGTATTGTTTGATAATGCTATTTTCCTGAAAATGTTCACACAATATTTTTTCCATCTCTGGTAAATCTGGTATTAAAAGATTTTGCAAAAAATCATACTCAGTGGAATTCCTATTCTTTTTATTCTGAAATTTGATTTTAACATGTTCTTGGTCAAGTAATTTTATACTTTTTTAGGTCTGTCTGTTTTACAACATGTTGATCTATCAATTCTGACATAATTCTATTATTTGTCCATTTATTACAGCTCTCAAAAGGGTTTACATGGAATTTGTTTCCTTGTGATCCACATGTTTGTTCCATCATCAGTGACTTAGCCCTATTATATTGATACTCATACAATTTTTGTTTACTCTCATTGATTTAAGCAGTTATGTCTTCTCCAATTTCACTCATTATTGATATTAATTGCAAATATTTAGCCCACATACTTACATATCTTTTATAGTTTGTGCCTTCTATCTGTTTTGAATGCAACATTATCAAATCCTTTATAGCCCTTTTTTATCCTTCTATCATTAGATGAGGTCCTCATATAAACACTGTACAGACTTTCTAGCAGCTAATAATTCTAATATTTCTTGTTTAACAATTTATTTCTGTAATAAGGAAGTGTTCAATTTCCAAAAACATTTCCCTATAGTCTGATTCTCTTTTAAATCTGCAATAACATGCACTGCTGCATGATCTGTCATTTCTATGGGAATTATATTAACATCATGTATTTGCATTAATTTTGTTAGAAACCAAAAATCTATTAGATATGAGAGCATTCCTTTATAAAAGGTATACTTTGGTGATTTTTGCCTAATATCATATGCATCTGCCAGTCCCTCCCACCTTATTATTGTAAGTAACATATTTGTGTCACAATATACTTTCTCAGATTTCTCACCCCAATATTGTTTGGACAATAAATAAGTAAAGCCCCCCCCCCCCCCAATAAAAGCAAGTTAGATGTATGAAGTTAAGATTCTATTAATTGGGTTATTTTATTCCTTTCTGCCTTAGTCTGAGGATTATATACTGTACATTTATCAGCCTTGCCTGTAAATTCTTCTGCACCATATCTACCAGAAATGACCTGCCTGGGTAGATATCCACCACTCTAGGTGCAGTAATATTATATGAAAAGAAGAGAATACCCCCATCAGAAGACAGATCTTCCCCTACTGACCACAATTATCGGCCCCACCTTGATTCTTTTTGTGTTTGTTGTAGTTCAGCTATTCTATGTAGTCTTGTATCTTGCACAAAAATGATATTCCCTCCCAAATCTTTTAATATTGTAAATGTAATTCATCTTTTTTTTACTATTTTTTATGCTATTAACATTACAGATCATGAAGATTAAATTGGCCATCATATGATCAAAGGAATAGAAAGATTAACCTATACATTATTATGATGCAGTCTCTTTATTTTTTCTTTTCTTTTTCTTTGAGTTCTGCATGTCTGTAGATTTGTATTCAGATGACTGATTTGGCTGTGAAGATACAATAGAAGAGGTGTCAGAATCCTATTCTGTGTCGACCCAGTCCCTATCTTGCAGCACTACATATTTACTTTGTAGGGCTGTGTTCTTCCTCTTTTTTCTTTAGCTTTGTCCTGGGAAGTTTTACATTTCTTTTGGACCATGTAATCATTTTAAATATACCTCCTGCAGGAGCAAGTGGAGGTGGCATTACAATTTCCTGGAAAATTCCTTGCTCCTCTATAGTCTGAGCTCCTGAAGCAGAAATTTGGAGTTCATTGTCATCCAACCGATGCTCCACTATATCAGGTGCCCCATGCATAATCTCCTTTGAGTCCACCAATTTCTGTGCTATAGTCTTCTTGGTGGGGGGGAGGGGCAGAATTTCCTGTAGGGTGGTTACTATTCCCTTCCACCACACCTTCCTGCATTTCACCCTGCACATCTGTCTTTCCCTTGTGTAGTTCTTTTTGTAACCTTTCTTTTTGGGCCACTGTAACATACAAGTTCAGTTCAGTCAGTTGGATCATGGCTGTTATGTGATGCCCAGGGGCAGTTCCGATGTGTATGGCCTGTGTCTTCACACAAATTGCATCTCATAGGATTTCTATGGTGCCTACTATGATGTCCCAGGATCCCACACAAACTGCATTTTATTTTTTCACAGACATTGCTCAGATATCCCCATGTTCTGCTTTTGTAGCAGGCTCATGACTGACCTGCATAAAAGACCACACCATGATCTCTGCCCAGAAAAAAACAATTTGGAAGATATTGCAAATCTCCATTATTTTGTTTCAGTGTGACTTTATATCTCCGATTCCCAGTGCAAAAATGCTCTGCATCTAATGCTGGCTCAGGGTAACCACTGATTTTACATTGTTGTTTTAACCAAAAGGTAACATCTGCCACATTAACACATTCATTTAAAAAAAAAGAACTGTAACATGCTTGAAGGAAGGCTTGGTTAAAAAGGAATGCTATAAAGGAGTATCTTTTAGTTTGTGTTATTGTTTCCCAAACCACTCCAAACCAGCTGGTTGTTTAAAGCTGATGTCAAATAATGAATACCCAGGTATATGAATTAAAGCATATATTTTGAAAGTGTAATATTTCATGCTTTCGTTAATTAGTTTTAATTCTATAAAAAGTCTCTCTGGAGTCTCTGACATACCTCCTCTATATTTTAAATGTACAGTGTTTCTCTGCTTTGCCGGTTCAGGAGCAAGTTATATATGTTTTGGAAAAAGTCTGTCTCTATTTTGTGAACCCACACCCCATCTGCTGGTCTGCTTTTACTTTACTCTTGGTCACACTGTTCTTTTTCAGTTTGTATGGTCTGTCCTTCCAACTCTACTAAAGTGTCCATATCCCCCTTCATTTCCTCATGTCCCTCATTTTGACTACCTTGATTTTCTAAATTTGTCTCATTGATAATGTTCATGTCCTGGAAATTCATTTTCATTTAAGCCCCCTCCTCCCCTTCCAGTTCTCATATTGTTTTTATCATATCTGATGAGTTATTTTGTGTGCAGCTTTACAAGGCAGTACTATTCGACTATGTGCACTGAATTGGTGTTATGGGCACACTCGTATAGTTCAAGTCCCAACTTTTACCATCAGGTGTTCTTTTCCAGCAGACTTTCTGCAGTGCTTCAATTACCCAGACCAATGTATCCATAGGGAGAACCCCCCACACCTATTTCTCTGCTTTACTTGTGGAAACCGTAGCTTCCTAATCCTCCAAAGGATTCAAAGCACTGTTTACAGTATTTTGAGATTTCTTAGCAGTATCAGCTGTTTGTTACTTTGTATGGGACAATTCCTCAATTACTGTTCCTGGCTCCACCTGTCTAGTCATTTTGTCAATTGATTTAGCTGCTCCAGAGCCTCTGTCCATTCATTTCTCCTTCAACAAATCCTGTTCATTTCTCAGGTTTCTCTTTTTCTCCAAAATATGTGCTTCTTCAGCTGCTAATGATCCCAGCAGATGATTCTTCCTTTTGTGCAAGTCTTATTTTAGTAGTTCATCCTCATTACCTCTGCATTCATACTCAGCAGGTTTTCTACCATCAATGTCCTGCTGTCCTTTCTTCAAGGTTTCAGTTCCATTCCTCTTTCTATCCCCATGCCTGAAATGGGAGTCTCCTGACTTTCTCCAGTGGGGAGGGAGACACGTTCCATCACTCAAGCTCTTCTCACACTCTCCTCCCTCGCAGTTCCTGTCCAACCAGATGCCAGCAGCACCCTCTGTCAACGAGTAGGGGAATTTCCCCAGTATCCTGGCCAAATCTCCCCCATGCACTAAAACGCCACCAACAGCTTAATCTGGTTCAATTTTGTGGTTACCATATGTATCACCCCCCAGTTTGTCCCTGAAAAGGGACTTCTAGTCTCAATGGGCCTACCTGGTCAACAAAATTCAATCAATCGGTCAATTGTAATTAACCCATCGCTAACACAAAGTGCATTACAAGAAGAGTGTTTGGGGCAGTTACACACTGTGAACTACTGTATGGCAGCATGTAGCACCTTGTGCAATTTTTTGTGGCACTAGAGAAAAATTCTGTGAATAGTGATTTATGCACAATTAACAATACCATTGTATTTCTTATTTGTGAGCTAAACTGAGCAGTTTTGTAGACTTTTCAAATGTGCTTTACATATCCAGTCTGAGAGGGTAACTTGTACAGTGCAGCAGTAACTACCACTGTTAAGTAAGTTCTTGTTTGAGATAAATGTCATGGAAGTAAGAACAGAGAAAAAAGAGACTGTCTTTTATGAAGGAAGAAGTCACACAGTGCTAATGTATGAATTATATATTGCATCATCGGCTGTTGGACTGAAATAAAACATTCAGGATCAAGAAACTTAGGTGATATTGTGCTTTTGAAATGCACTATATATGTAAACAACAGTGCTTTGCAACAAAATCAGTATTGAGAAGAAAGAGAATGATATGGCACATAAACAACACCATACAAAGGAACTGTAGATTGGTGGGGGTACTTTTTTTAAGGAGAAAGAAAACTGAGAGAAATCCAGAATATAAAGAATGAAATGAAATAGCAAAACAGAAAATGGAAAACCACTTTTTGGGATTTTAAAAGTTATTTTTTTGAGGGAGGGGGGGTTAAAAACAGGGTGGAAGAAAGAACAAGAGCAAATGGAGTATGAAAGAGGGAGGAATGAAGACTGGAGCTACAGAGCTGAAATAAAGAACAAGAATGAGCAGTGCCTATGGGTTTATTTTAGGGCTCACTGCCAGATGGACCAGCAGCACCAGCACCACCACAATGGAGCTGTTGCATGCCTGTAAACAGAAGCTGCTGATTAGCTAACAGCTGCCGTAACATAGTCTCCATTGAGCCCACTTGGTGATGGATGTCCACAATCTTTTCCCACAATTTTTCTATCTCTACAACAGTGCCTTGTGTTACTGTGGGGCCTGGTGCTGGTATCGGGGCTGGAGCTGGTGCCAGTGCTTGTTTTTGAAAGCACTTTCTGCTAAGTGACTCTCCATAGATGCCACAGATGGGCCACCATGACTTGCTGCCTCTTGTTTGTGTGCCTTCCACAGCTCTTGGTGCCTGATTGTGAGGTACATGTGCTGGCCTCCTGTAAAAAAAGATGGCTCCCACTTTAGCCATGGCTAACCATGGCCTTGTAGATGGTAGATGTTGCAAGGCTCTTATCTTTGGGGTTGAAAGTAAAGTTCTCCCAGCAGGGCCAGTCTTAATCATTCTGGGCCCCTGTGCAGTCCCCTGCCGGGCCCCACCACTCCATTCCCTGTGCCTGCTCCCCCCCACACACATCCAACATTTACACCTAACTAACCCTCCTGTCCTGTATTAGTAAAGCAGTATCAGGTCTACTAGTTTAACCAGCATCGTTTAATTAATGCCATTGATTGCTTTGAATTATTCACCATTGGAAATTAATCTGACCGAGCCTGGAGCCAGAACATAAGTAAGTATGGCACTACTGCCATATTCATTTCTGTAAGGACAGGGACATCATCACTGGACACACACACTTCAGATACTCTTATTTGCAAACAAGTTAAACAACTTATTTTTCAGGAGGTGTGAGGGAGAGTAGAGAGGATTATCATATGAGGCAGTATAGCTCAGTGGTTTAAGACTCTGAGCTGCAGACCTGGGTTTGAATCCCACAACCCCCACTTGTATACTGTGTAACCCTGAGCAAGTCACTTAATTTCCTTATGCTCCCAGATTGCACCTGTAAACAAGCTTTCAGCTTAGTGTGTCTCACGTTTAAAAAAAATTAATAAAATCACCGGACACCTGTAAGGTTGCCTTCTGTCAGGCTTTTTACCTGGTAATCAGGTTTTCAGGGTCCCTATCAAAAAATCTGATTTTGTTCTGTGCTGGTCAGGTTTTTCAGCCATTGTGAGCAGGGATCAACCGTGAAAATATTTTTGCACTAGCCAGCAAGGTAAGTTGAATCAAAATTTCACTAGCCTGTAGATGATTGTACTAACCCTCAATTATAATGATACATTTTGATCACTTATACAGGAAACAATGCAAGCCAAGAAATACTCTGATTGCACATTTACCCAGCTCCCACATTGCTTCCAGCTCCCCAGCAGAAAAAAAACTGCATGCCATCACACACAGTGAGACCCCCAACCCCTTTGTTTTGTACCATGGCCTCCTCTCTTCCTCTTCTCTTTCTGCATGTACACACACACAGACGCACACACCAAACCAGAAGATATCATAACAGCAAATGTTCAATTCAGCAGTCCTAGCTCTGCACACACAATAGCTGACATCATCATCATGCACCTCACCACACTGTCACCACCACCCACAGGGAAACAAACAGAGTCAGACAGAGAAAGACACACTCAGCACCCAACCTAGAGTCAGCTGGAGACCTGAACTTCTGGAAGTTTTTGTACTGTCTCGAGTGAGCCAGGAGCACATCTAAGATTTGACTGGGGTTGGGGCTACACAAACCTAAGTGGCTTGGGAAATAAAAAACTATGACATTTTTATTTTTAAAGGCATTGATTTTAATATGCTCTGCACCAACAATAACAGATTTTTCTTTAACATTGTCCCTTCATCAGCCATGGGGAAATAGTACACAGACATAATGCTATACTACCTCTATGTCAATATAGGATGGTCTATGTACCCCAGTAATGCCTATTTTAAGCTTTCAAATTATGTATTTTATTAAAGTTTATTTTTGTACCATATGTGATGCAAAGTTTGGTTTTTAGAATGAAAGGATATGCTGGGTGGGATTGTATAGATAGTGATGGCTGGCATGGTCCATTTAGAAGATCTGGGGACCCCCTACGCTTGCCAGTAATGGCAGCTATGGATCTGTGGATGATCATTTCAGAGTCTGGTCTGCAGTGGTGTCCAGGGAAAGAACAGAGTTTAAAGATTTGGAAGGGAGAGGGAAGTTATGGTGAGGCGGGATAAAACCCACCACCTGCAGGGCCGACCCTGTATACCTCCTCACACTTTCTCACTGAAATATTGGATAAAGATACTCACAATGTAGGGAAATGAGGGGCACTAGTCTTAATAATATGGGACAGATTTTTAGACACAGACACATTCAGAAAACTGGAAGCTAGTGACTTAACAGCGCTCTGCCCTTGATCACACCCTGTACACCAGCTGAAAATCCTAACAGTGGAGTGATAATGACTCACATGGAGTCTTTTGGGGATTCTCCTCTTGAAGTGCTAGATAATTGCAGCTCTTAATGAGCTGTTAACCACACCAGATATCTGGAACATTGAGAGAGATTAGCACGAGGACCAGAGCCTGCTAAAGTAGAGACTTGTTTAACTTCATTAACAGTCATGAAACCTGCACTAGTCAAGATGGACAAGTATACAGTTAGCTGCATTAGCACTGGACAATTTGCACTAGTGTTTGGGCTAGTAAAACAATGTCAAGATCAACCCCTGATTTTGATGGCTCACGTACTTTTGAAACATATCTTGTCATATCATTAATTGTTTCAGCTACATGTTCAGGTTACAAATAAGTTCTCTTGACAATATATCCCTTTGTTTGTGAAAGCAGTCAACCTGGAAGGTGTATAGTATGGCCATTAATACCATTAGCACTTACTTAACCTAATCTTTTCCACTTCAGCAAAGCTGCCCCACCTTTTGTAACAGTAGCAGAGCCAGTTCTCTTCCACTTTGATTTGCTGGTAAACATTTTCATCTATAACAAAATTTAAGCATTTTTAAATGTTTTAAATTATTTTTGCTTCCTCAAGAAAAAAGCATGGGCCCCCAAGGTGCAGGGCACAGTTTGCACCTAGCAAAGGCTGTCCCTTTCTCCCAGACCAGGGAGGAATGTGGTGGCCTTTTTCTGGAATGAACTGATGAGGAGACAGAGGAGGATGAGTAGGGCATGTCAGGGGTTCAACCGGTGGCAGTGGTATCACAGGAGGGTTCACAGGTGCTTCAAGCTGATGCAAAGTGGAAGAACAGGGGGCTGCTGCTTAGCTGTGGGAGCTAAAGTGGGAGAAGAGGAAGCTGGAGGTTGTTGTGTAGGTTTAGGCTGCTGTGAGGTGAAAGGGAGAGAGATGGGGCTTCTGCACAGCTGGAAAAGCTGGAGTGGGAACTGCAGGAGCTAGAGGCTGCTGCTGCATTTGGAGCTGCTGTTAGGCGGCTGCTGGAGTATGCCCCAAAGGTCACTGGGAGACTGAGTTTATCTATGATACTGATGAAATCCCTTTCTGTGACAAATTGGTGCTTTGCAAATGCTACATAGATGATGAGATAGCAGTGTGGTGGGGCACAACAACAGAATTGGAGGAATTCATTATATGTGAATTCCCACAACCCTCACTGAAAATTGTTTTGTATCTGTGACCCACACAAAATTAATTTCTTGGACTTTGAAATTTCTAGAGGTGATAATGGTCAAATAGTTACCAATCTATACACAAAACCTAGAGACAGGAATACATTACTCCTGTCATCCAGTTGTTACCTACACCACACTATCTCTAACATCCCAAAAGGACAATTTCTCCATTTCAGGAGAAACTGCAGTGCTGAAAATAATTTTGAAGAAGGGATTGCAGATCTGAGAGAAAGATTTTTAGATAGACGATACTCAGATAATAACATTGCCATAGTGGAAAGTCACGAAAGGAGTCAGAGAAGAACTACTTGTTAGATCTAGGAACAGACCCACTGATACTAACAGGGTCAGTTTTGTGTCTACTTTTTCTGTTCATTTCAAATACTGTATTTTGCAAATATTCTTAAAAAAACATTGGCCCATTATGAGAGGAGAAAAAGAGTTGGAATGTTATGTGAATACTCCTCCACACATGGCATACTGCAGGGCTGCCACACTAATGGGCAATTTGGTACATAGTATACAACCTAAGGAGGTGGGGAGGGGAGAAGATTCCAGTATATGGTTACCAACAAATGAGTTTTGGGTGTTTTGCATGCAAAGGATGTATCTATTGTAAAGCAATATCTCAAGGAAAAGATGTCATGGACCCTAAAGCAGGGTAAGTAATGACCTTATGGGATTTGATAACCTGTGACACAACGGGGGTTATCTACATTGCAATGTACAGTTTTGTTGTCTACTATGGGGGCAAGACAACCAGGAAATTGTGCACTAGGGTGGGTGAACATTGCTGTGCTATTAAAAACAAGAGTCTTTATTATGCAATGGCATACCATGTTCACAGCACAGTGGGTGATAAATTTAAGTTCAGAGGAGCTGAGAAAGTACATCCCAATTCAAGGGGGGGGACTTTGTTTTAAAAGTCCAAAAAACAAGAGTCCTTCTGGATGTTCACTCTAGGAGCACATGGATGTCTGGGGCTGAACTTTGGATTTGACTTAGCACCTTCCCTGAAACACTAATGATTGTTTGATAAATTCTGTTAAAATTACACATTAACAGCTCTTTCTTTTTCTTTCATAGCAGTGTTCGAAGTGATCCTTTGGATGAGGTTTTTCAGTACCCAATGAAGATGGCCAAACATGGGATACTACAGAATCCTCTCTAAAGCTAGTCTTGATTTTCTTAGAGCAGCATTTGTAGTTAGTTGTAATTGGGACAGTGGTGAAAACTGGCAATATGCTAGAGATATATATAGTAGCTTTATTGACACAGATTGAATAAAAGCTATCCGGTGCTGTTTTTAATAAATTCATAATTCTTCATATAGTTTTTCTTAACATTCATATGTATATGTATTTATTCCTGTCCTTGCATCATTTGTTTGCATTGATATAGTACATATGTCACTATAGCCTTAAGTAGGTAGTCTTTAATAATGTCATAGCACATAGCTGTGCCTTTGAGAAATCACCACAAGCATGTGAAACATGTTAGGCAGCTCACAGCTCTGTAGAGTTTGCATTTTTCCATATCTGAGACACTGTTTTGTAATAAAGGATTTGCAATTAGCAACTTACTTCCTGGTTTACAGGCATTTTGGATATGAGAGCAGCAGTATGCCCCAAAGAAGTACTCTAATGGCGTATGGCACCACCATGAGTTATAACACACCTGACATGACTTCCACCACATGTCCTCATTTTAAAGCTTTAAAAAGGAAAAAGAGACAGATACATAACAACTAAAAAAATATACCAAAAAAAGTTAAGAAACTATAACAAATATATTAACATTCAGACAGGAAATGGATAGAGGTTAAGAAAATAATTAAAAAAAGCTTAGAAAATGAGGAAAATGTAGCTTTTGTAGCTGATACACTGCTTTGAAAGTTGTCTAGCTCCTGTCTCCTCCACTCACTAAATAATAATGCAGTCAATACCAAAAGTGGAGCTATATCATGGTCTAGAAATTTACCATGTGACCCGCTGAAACTCTTACATGTGACCTTGAGACAGTTGCTTGCAGGTAGACTCATTCTGTTCCAGCTTCATCTTTGGTAAACCCCAAGGGTGAAGTTATGGGCAAAGTTGTCAGGTGAAGTTGCCAAAAACAAATTTCCTATTAAATATGAAAAAGTTGTAAATTTATTCACAAAGCAAATTTGGCAAATTCACCTTAACTTTACTGGCAGAGTAAGACATCGATACTGTATGTGCAAAGTACAAATGATAAGCCTTTATGCAATACTTTATTTTGCAATTCAATTAGAGAATGTTGTGTAAGATTCATGATTTTCCACTCCTCACCCTACTGTTTTTTGGTGGTGTTACTTGTCTGTCTGCCTCCTCTCCTCCCTCTTCTTGTTTTCTTTTTCTGTTTGGCTTTTTTACTGTATTTGTCTTCTGCCTCATTCTTGTCCTCTGTTTTTCCTTTAAAACAAATAAATGCCTTCTCAAAATCTGGTAGTAGTTATTTGCTCACTGTCACTTTCCTCAGAACAGATGATTATATTTCCGGCTTCTGTTGCCAACTGGGAATTTCCAGACTCTTTCAGTTTACAGGCTGTAGATTTAGAATGTCCCCTACTGACAGAGCAGTTCCTCCTGCTCCAGTTAAGCACTCATCCTTGCTGATAGTCACAGATCTTTATAGTTTGTTGTTTTTTAAGCAGTCAATTCTAACCTTCATTTATTTAACACATTTTCTGCTGAATGGTAGCAGCAGCTCCCGCTTGACTGTCAACCTGCACACAGAGTGAAGAATGCTGCTCATTTACTATCTGGTAAGTTGCTTGCAACTGAAACACAGGAAAGGGATTTTTACTGTGCACTTAGAAGTGGGTTGAAGTTTCACACTGCTTACTCCTGATAGAGATTTTTTTCATAGTAATGTCCATTGCAGCGTAGCATTGATGGAAAGGTGTTGTTAACATAAGAATAAGCAAGAAAGAAAAAATAATTAACTAAATGAAGGTAAAAAAAATACTATACAATTTGTGGTTTCCTCCCTACGGTGTTTAAATTTTACAAGGATTCAAAAGTCACCATTTTAAGTAACTACAAATGATAGTTTTTGTTGAAGTTCCAGGAACATGTCACATAGAGTAAAACATATATTAACTGATTGAAGGATAGAACTGACTGTTCAAATTTGTGTTCTGCCTCCTTATGGAATGTAAATTTTACAGGGATTAAGAAGTTATTATATTAAGTCACTGTGCAAGACAGTTTCAAGACATTTTATTGCATTACCAGGAAAATGCTATTTACTTAAAGGAGTTCATATTTATCAACTGTCTTGCATTATTATAGAATTTTTTAGTTTATTATTTCTTTGCCATTATAAGGGGAGCAGTTTACTAATATCAGTTTGTTTTAATATTCCATTTATTTCTGTATATATTCTATGTTTTGGCTACAATTGGAGGTTGGGGGCGCTAATGTCCAAGCTCTATAAGATACATATAAGAAGTAATCTTTCTCCCACATATGTTAATGTACAGTATTTTTATATATTTGTATATGTATTTTAATATATTACACAAATCAAAACTTGAGTACTATGATGTTAGATTGGTATTTACAAGTTAATAAGGGGGTGCTGTAAGCTCTATGTGATATACACAAGGTGCTTTCTGTTGTAGTGCAATGCCAATGTAATTACTGAACTATTCTAAAATTATAATTTTGAATTGTTATGTATCTATGTTTATTAGTTCACATGCTTTTGCTCTGAGGAAGAGGATTGCATTCCAGAATGTTGGCAGTGTGCTGAGTGGAGTTTACAGTGAAAAGATTGGACTCTTAGCCATTACATGAATTTGATAAAATTAAAATATATATATATATATATTTGGTGAGTCAGTATGTCCTAACCTGCCACATGTTAGTAGGCTTGTTGGGACCAGACTCCTCCACATTTTATTTCCCACAGAGGCCCACCTGGGAAATGCCATGAACATCATAGGATGTATCAACCATGTTGTCTATCATCTCCCTAAAATTTCCTTGTAATTTAAGAGTAAAGAAAATTTCCTCTTTCATAATTTTCAGTTGGCAATTGTTTGAAACTGAACCACTGTGCAAACAGAAATCTGACAACTTGTTAGGACAAAGAAAATACTAGGTATCAACCTGGTTACTGCAAAGTATAACAGTTGATTCAGGGCACACTGAGAAAGTATTTCAGTTTATTTCATGTCTTTTGAAACACAACACTAATTTTATTTGAGATTCTCATTAATGTAATGGATTCCCACTGACTTGCTAAAGAAATGCCTATCAATCTATCACTGGCTTCATAGGCTCAATGCTCTCTATGAGACAATGTTTTCATGCCCAGTGACCACAAATGGGAAGTCAAGGATCTGGAAGCAGACCTCTCTTACCACATCTCCTAAAGTGCCATTTTCTCATGTTTGGTAATGTATCAGGCCACAAAAAGTGCAAGTGTGATTGTATTGTCAGCCATGTATTGCATAGAGAATATTGGATGGGCAACCATGCACAACCAATGTGTTGTGCCACAGAGGGGTTCTGATGACATCAGACCTCGAGATTGAAGCTCGAGAGGTCTTCTGTCATCAGAACCCTGAGGTGGCATAACACGATGGTTGGGCATGAGGTTGCCCATCCACTGTTTTTTACAGTGTATAGTTTTTTAAAAGTAGGCATGGGTTAGACATTTTTATGTTAAAAAATTTACTTTCACATTCTTCATTTTGTTCCTTGTTGGGGGGGGTTGCAAGGCTCACTTTATGGTTGTCAGAGGCCAGATGTCCGTTTTGTATAGCGCATCCACCTATTGGTTGTTTTTCTGTGTGGGGGAAGGATTTTAGAAAAAAAACATGGCGTCCGTTTTCTCGCTAAGCAAGAAAAGATTTTCCTCTGAGGTGTTCGCTTTTAAATGGTAAGTTTGAAACATCTGGGTGATCCTGTTTTTTTTTTTTTTTTTAGTAAATTTTATCTGGGTGATCATGTGTTCTTTTTGGCTAACCCTGTGTCTTCTGACGGATCGTCGGGTTCCAGCGATCTTGCTGCCTCTGGCTTCTGTGTATCTGGTTGATCCTGAGGTTTTTGTACTGATTAGTCCTGTATGGTTCTTGAACGTCGGTAGTGACCGTGAGCCTCTAGAGGCTTTCAAAATGTTGTTGTACTACAGTGTGGTATTATCACGTTCCATGACCTTTGAACTGTAGTACAACAACATTTTGAAAGAGATGGATTTCCATACACAATCACTACACACTATACACTATACATATATATTAGCATACCACATCAACAGAAAACAAAACTGTAACATTGCTGTTCATTTCTCTACAGACATGGCAACTCATGTACCTGTTTCTGTGACATAGCCATCAAATGATGTCTACTCACAGAAAAGAAATCCTGAAGAAGGGCAGTTGGTGCACCAGTTCTAGGAAAGTCAAATCACCATCTGTTTTGTCATCACTTCCCACTTTTAACTGAAATTAAAACAGTAGGTCAGACTACATTTGTGAGTTTCAAATTTGCCAACAAGCCACCTTAGTGCTGGATGGTCAACAGCTTCTGGAAGATTAAGTGCAACATATTTCTGGATGAATTGAAGAATAACTGAGTTTTCAACATTGCCAATTACTGGATCATTCTTAACCCATGTGGCATTTTGGTGTTGGTCTGCCACTAATGATCCTTACATTCTTTCTGTTCTTCCAGGCCCATCTCTTGCTACTGTAGTGGATGCCTTGCTGCTGGACTGTACAAAAGACTGAGATGGACACAGAAATAAATGAATAAATGGAAGTTTATTCTGTACAGCAGGACATACTCTCTTCATGAGGTCTAGTCCCAGACTAACAGATTGTCCAGATTGTTCCTGGATCACACTGCACTGCCAGGCAGTTCAACAATTTGCAATGTGCAATTCTAAGTGCTAAATGGGGTGTTAGCTAGCATTAAGCCCCATGCTTATTGTGTACTTTATGTCACCATCGGGACAGTGAATGTGAGCACCACTTGAACAGCAATAGTATTTTAACATTATAATAAGAAATAGTCTCTATAAAAACATTATGAATGAAACAAAAATAATTCACCCAACATTATGACAACTTTTACCAACATTACTCCACTGCGGAGGCAAGAAAGGATCTGGATTACAATGATGACAAGTCAGAGTAGTACCGGGGGAGAGGAAACACCATAGCAACCTGAACCTTGGTCAGGGTGACAAGTGCTACAATGTTGGGGGGGGGAAGGAGAGAAGCGTAGCAGCTGGAGGATACCCCAAAACACAGGACAATCAGTGCAATTTACAGTTGCAGAACAATCCTAATACATACAGAACCGTCCATTTGAAAGGACATTCCTGGAAGAACATACGTTAATGCAGGTCATACAGTACCACAGCAACAGGTGCAATAAGATGAGTACGAGAAGGCATTTACTGCAAAGACTTAAACACAGAGAACACCACCAAAGAAATGAGTCCCAAACACACTGAGTCCAGTTTCACAAAAGTGCAAGACCTCTGTTAACTTTTCTAGTCCATGGAAATGGAGGCATGTGTGGCTTGCACCAGTTCCTGACATGATTGGGTCAGGTCATTAAAAGCAACCCAGGAGTTCTGTGCGCTATCAAAGTCACAACATTTGACACAATAAGTCCAGGATCCATTGGTGAACTTTTTTTTCAGATCTTCTCATTCTGGTACACCAGTGTGTGTATGAGAGAGTCCTGAGAAGAAGGAGAAGGAGAAAAAGAAGAAGAAGAAGACAAAAAAGAAGAAGAAGAAGAAGAAGAAGAAGAAGAAGAAGAAGAAGAAACCACCACCTAGGGAGTTCATCTGGTTGATCAGGCAAAACAGAATCTGGCTGAAGAGTGTCAGGAGTGGGAAGATCTGGAGAAACTGGTTGCAAGTTATCTGAAGGAATTTCAGCTTCAGAGAGTATAGCAGGTTCAAGTGCAGCTTCATTGTTGGGTGGACTGGGATCATCTGGAAGGGTGTTAGTCAGGTACCCATGTTTCAGTCGGTTGATGTTGACCTTGCTGTGTACCAACTTTCCATTAGACTTGTGTCACAAATGGATGTGAACAGGAAGACACTTTTCTACAATGTAGAAGGGATCAATCAAAGGGTACAGCAGTTTCTTGGTGGTGCCTGGAACTAGGACAGTTTGATACAAATAGACAACATCCCCAATGGAAAATGAAGGCTCATGCAACTTGGCTGCTGACATTTTCTGCATTGCAGATTTTCTCTGGCCCAACATGGTGATTGCAATGTGTTTCACAAGTTAAAACTGTTCCAGAACAGGAAAAATGAAAGAAGAAGCTGATTTTGTTGTGAACAAATTGTACAAATGGAACAAAATGATCAGAAGTGTCATGAGTTTCATCCAGGTACTTGGAGAGTGTGTTGAGAATGGTAGACATCATTATTTCACTTTTTGCATTGCATTGTGGATGATAATTTGTTGTGTGAGTCTATTTTTATGTCAAGACGTTTGTGTGTTTTTTGCACAACAGTTGAAAGGTAGTTAGTGCCTCTGTCTAAATGCAGATATGAGGGGGTACCGTGACGACAAATAACTTTGTTGAGGAAGTCATTTGCTACTGTTGCAGCTTTAATGTCTTTTAGGGGGATTAGTTCCAAGTATTTTGTTAGGTGGTCCACAAAAGACAAGAATGTATTTGTTGCCATAATTAGAGCATGTACGGTAGGTAAAGGCCCAAGAATGTCTGTGCTGACTCTTTGAAATGGTTCAGTGGCTACAGGCATTGGAGTAATGAGTGCCTTTGTCAGTTTGGCAGGAGACTTTCTTTGGGAACAGGGCTTGTAGAATTTGACAAATCAGACAATGTCCTTGTTCATAATGAGGCCAGAAGAAGTGAATTCTTGTCTGTTCAAGAGTTCTGTGGATTCTTATATGACCTCCGGAAAGTGGAGAGGCATGACTGGAGGAAAGAACTTGATTGACTAGAGAGGCTGGCATAACTAACTGTATATCAATTCTATCCATGTGATGGCCTTTGCCTTCCTTGGTCCAAATATGTAAAAGTACACCATCATTGAGGAAGTATTGTGAAGCAAAGAAAAGTACATCCTGGTGATGTTGCCTTTGCTGTAGTAAGGGTCCAGACTCTAAGTACATGATTATGTCTTTGAATTGAGGATCAGCTCTTTGTTGCATTTTGATCATCACCAGGGAGAGGTCAGAAGTAAAGGAGGTGAGAAGCTCTTCGGCTGCTTGCAGTAAGTGAGGAATTGTGTTTCTTTCTGTAGAAGCAGTTGGTAGCAGCAAAGCAACTTGAGGTGCAGTAGGGGTGTTCACAGACAGCACATCTGTGGTATGGAAAGGGAGAGCTTGTAGGCAGGATCCTTCATCTGTTGAGGATAATGCAGAGCGATATTGTCTCTGGCTTAGAGCATTGGCATTGGCGTGAACTCGACCTGGTCGGTTCAGAATTTCACAGTTGTAGCATTGCAGCATGGTGATCCATTGGGTGAAATTGCCGACTGGCTCCTTCATTTCAAATAACCATGTGAGGGCTGAATGATCAACAAATACCACCATAAAAGAAGAGGAGTGAAGGAAACAGTCAAATTTCTTTACAGCAAATACCATGGCTAGACATATTTTTTTCTGTGATGCCATAGTTCTGCTCAGTTGAGGAAAGGGAGTGCCTGGCATAGGAAACAACTCATTCTGTTCCATGTTGCATTTGACATAGCACAGTGCCCACTGCAAAGGAATTAGCATCTGAGTAGAGTTTGAGTGGTTGGGCGAACCTTGGGTAGGCCAGTACTGGAGAAGAGATTAGTTGTTCTTTCAAAGTTTCAGAGGCCTCTTTGCATTCTGAAGTACGTGTATATTCATGTCCCTTTTTAGAGAGAGTACAGAGGAGCTGCAATCTTGGCATAGTTGCAAATTAACTTTCTGTAGTATCCAGACAAGCCTAGGAAAGCTCTAAGGCCTTTGAGATTGTTAGGGTCTGGATAGTCTTTGACTGCTGAGAGCTTGTCTGGGTCTGGAAAGATGCCTTGAGAACTATCAACATGTCCCAGCTAATGAATCTGATATTGTGTACAACAAGACTTCTCTTGGTGAAGCTTGGGATTGAGTTGTCAGAGATGTTCAAACACTTCTTTGAGATGTTGGAGGTGCTCTGGCAAAGTTCTGCTGAAGACAATAACATCATCGAGGTAGACTAGGGTAGTACAGATTCCATAACATGCTGAAATGTGGCTTGACTGTTCTGAAGTCCCATAGGCAGTTGTTTGAATTGAAAAAGTCCCATGTGGCAGTGTCAGGCTGTGTATGGATGAGAATCTGGATCAATGGAAACTTGGTAGAACCCACTCTGAAGATCTAGAGTGGTGAAGTAAGCTGGGCTGGCCATGCCAAGACTCTCTAAGGCATCTTCAGTTGTAGGTAAGAGATGAGCATCCTACACCGTGTTGGCATTGAGCTTTCTGTAGTCTACAACAAAGCGATACCCCTTGTGTTTCTTTACCACCAACTGGCAAGGTGCACCCCAGGGACTTGTAGACTCTTCAACAATGACTTGTTCAAGCATGTCTTTGATCATGTCATCTAGGACTTGTTTCTGTTTGTGCTACACTTTGTAGGCTTGCTGATGGATTGGTTTCTGATTGGGCTACACCTCAATAATGTGTTGCAAGATATCACAGCATCCAAGCTTGATATCTGTTCCAACAAAGACATCTGGGTAATTCTTCAGAAATGTCAAAAGTTGTTTTTTTGTTAGAGATGCTGGAAGTTTTGAAGAGAATAGTTGCTTACTGAAGGGTAACTGTGGTGAAACTGGAGTGGTCGTAATACAGTAGTTGTGACAGGACTAGAGTTGATGGAAACAGGCTGAGGTTCTTGCATGAGATAGAGCAGATCCCCTGTAGATAAGCAGACAAACTTTCCAATATTGGCACCCTTTGAGATGACTACTGGCTCATCCATGAAGTTGCAGCATTTTTGGAAGATTGTGCCACCATGCATTGAGGACAAGGTACTTCCTGGGAGAAGACCTGATGAATGCAGAGTGGGGGATCCTGTGACAATGCCAACAACACTTTATGGAAGTGTTTCACCTCAAATCTTGGCAATCAAAACCATCTCTGTCTGAGGAGTCATAGCAACTGAGTCTGTAGCTGTGGATGCCTCCAAGAGTCTAGTGACAACTTATTTGATGTAAAGACTAGTATGGTTTTGTGAACCTTGAGGAAGTTCAGGCCAAGAATCACTACTGGTTGTAGATCAGGCACGGCATGGGGTCATAATGTCGCAAGACATTATTCCACATGCATATATTGCACTGCCAAAACAGCACAATATAATGCATTCAGCATAAGTCTTTATTTATGCAGGGGGGGGCTCCACCCCCGAACCCCCCAACTAAAATATATAACTCTGGGGGGGTCAGTAAATCTTGCATAAAGTGTGAAAAAATAACATTTTTCATGTGTGTGGGACTGGGAATCAAACCCAGTTCCAAATGCTGTACCTGTTTCTGTCCCTGCCAGTTGCTCATCCCTTCAAGCCATGGTAGCTGCTTGGCAGAAGCCCATCCCAATAGAGGAAATAGCCTCTACCTCCGACATTGAGAGAGTGCAGTACCATGCACAGAACCATTTGTGGTATTGCACCCTCTCACTGTCCTATACTGCGCTGTTACAGTTTTGAGTTTTTTTCATACACCATTTTGAGCTGGTAGGGATCAGGCACTAGGCAGAACTTGACAGTAGCTTGCTGTGAGTCAAAGTGTAGCTTGAGATGGACCATGCCTGTGGTAGGTACTGTAGCGGTACTTGCTGTGATAATGTACTTTGGGTAGGCTGGAGAGACATTAGGTAAGTGACAAATAGCTGGGTTGTTCAGAATACTGTTATTGATGATTGAGATTTCTGCTCCAGTGTCATCCAAGGCATGCACGGACCAATATTTGATGGTTACAGGGACATAGTTTGCTAGGAGTGGTGATCTGATGACAGGTACCTTTACCCCTGGAAGCAAGAGGGTGCCAGAGTGGGCAACTGGAGGATGTGGTTTGCTTGAATTGTGAGAGTCAGAGGGGAAGTCAGTTGGTGTGTTCCCCTGCCCAAGAAAAGCCACTAGTTTGTTGGGCGGCACTCATTTCCCTGATCCTGGGAGTAGTTGCAATTGTCTTGCTGATTTTGCTGTGGTGCGCCCCCTTGGCTCTGTTGATTTCTGTTGTAATACTTCAGCTTTCGGCAGCTAGCGGAGGTGTATCTGCCAATTGTGAGGACTGAGGTGCCTGTACACTGGTGGACTGGAACATTGAGATGGACTGTTATGCAAGTTGTGCAGCTTGGATTGTGTCCATCCAGGCTGTTGGCCTTTGCTAAATTACATAAGTACAGAATTGAGGATCCAGTCCCTGGACAAAGGCAGTGATTTGATCTTTTTCTGTTTTCTGTTTTCTGCAGACTTTTGTATCATGAATCAGTGTCCACTATGGATGTTTCTAAAGACTCTGAGGGTTGCATGGCGCATTCCCACAGCTGTTGCTCCAATAACTAGCGTGGATGTGCTTGGACAAAATGTTCTTTGAAAGTTGCATACAGAGTGATAGTATCTCCTTTGCTTGTTCTGTAAGTGCGTTGAACCAGGAAATGGAAGTCCCTCTCAGAAGCAACCACAAGGCATTGGATATAAGCAAGGGATCAGTCCAAATAGTGAAGGAAATCCATACTTGAAATTGCTCAAGCCAGTTGACAGCGTCTTCATGAGGCAAGGCTGAGAAGGGTACAGGCTGTAGACTTGTATGGACCATGGATTGTGTTGAAATAACCTTAATGCAGACAAGGTCAGCTAGAATAGCTTGCATAAATGGTGCTCCTTGAGCTGAGATGGAAGACTGGATGTCGTGCAGGATTGTTTCTATTTTGGAGCCCGACGTCCTTGAAGTGGGTAAAGGTAGCACTCTGGACACTCCGGCACCCATATCTGCATTGTCTTCTGACACTGTAGTTGGAGACGAGCTTCATTTCACTGAGTGAAGGTTGCAAGGATGAAAATGAGTTGCCATCATGCAGGAGACGGGATGTCGTGGAGAAGATGAAGTGCCGAGAAGAAAATATTTTTGTAGACAAAAGTATAATTATTTGTAAGCAAAGTCCATTAAATGACATCTTAATAAACAATTCCAACTCAATTCTCTGTTGTCTGTCATTTAAATAAAGGTTTTGTTGCACAAATCAGCTATTTGTTGCAGTGTCCTTTCATTTCAATAGGTTTGCCATTGATTTCTATGGAGTGAGGTCATTTTAGCACCCTTCACAACATGGCCACTGATCCATGACATACAGTTTCTGTGTTTTGACTGTAGCAAGATGGCTGCCAGCAGGGGAGTTAAAGGTCACTTCCTTGCTGTTGTTGTTTAGCTGTAGCCAAGATGGATGCTTCTTGCCATGAGGCTGCCTGGAATCACTACAGTGTTCAAAATGGTGATTGTCATACTGATTTCCTACTTCCCCAACCCATACACAGAAAAATGTTGAGCTTTCTGTTTTTTCATGAGTGGCAGTGTTGGCAGAACTTTTATTTATTGCTTGAGTGCTCACAGTTTTTTTTTTGTTTGTTTTGTTTTTGTAATTTGGTTTATGTTGTCTTGGTCCCATAGTTCTTGTAAGCAGTTTATGTTAGTTTAGGTCTCTGGTGCTTTGCTTGCACTCAGTTCATCTGCTAGTAATTATTTAAAATGTATATTTTTTTCCTGACTGCTCCTCATTTGTTTATTGTGCTTGTGCCTTTTCTTTTTTCTATTTGACTCTCAGGGCTGTCACTTCATTTATTTAAATGTACTGCCCCCAGCTTATAAATTTATGAATCACTGTGCCCTGCTTGAAATTCCTAGGGCACTTTATTTTTTCTGCTCCGTTTTTATTTATTTTATTATATCTGATGTTATTGTATGGTCATTTTGAAGCATGGCTGAGTGGTAGAGGAGTACTTTGTTATAGCAGCAGTGGCAAGAGGAAAGCCACAGATGAGAGTAGGGCAGCTGGTGATTCAGGGAACCACAGTTGCAAGGAGGGCAGAGCAGGCATGCTACTTTTTTTTTTCTTTCTAGTCTTGAGGTATTTATGTTTTTCTTTATTGATGTACTTGTTGTAGGGCTAGTTGTAGCATGTCTGAGGGGAAGCAGAGGCTCTCCGTGGCTGCCTTGACAAGGAGAAAGCTTTGGCTGTTCGGGAGATACCAAGGTACTTTGTGGCTGTGGGGAAGAAAGCTGAAATTTCAGAGCCACGTTTTGTTATATGGCTCCCAGTTAGAAAAGATGTCATTGTGGAGCGGCTGGGTGTGCTGCATAGTGTGGAGCAGGGTGGCTGGGAAGTGGTGTCCCTCTGTACACTGGAGAAGTCAATGGCTGCTTGTACGTGCAGCCTTTGGTAAGCAGAGGAGTGGATACTAGATGTTGTAGCAGTACTGAAGCCATGGTCATGAGGCAGCAGTCACAGGGTCTGAACAGGATAAAGAACTCAGCAGCTTATCTCTGTATGCTGGGGAAGCCACACATTAATTACTATTGGTCCTGCTGATTTCTTCATTTGTTATTTATTGGAAGGCTTTGTGAGCTGCCATAAGAAAAATGGCTAGAGGTGCAGCAATGGGGTTGGTACTGTTTTTGGAGATCCATGGTACCCAGAGCTTACAAATTATTCTATTGCACTGCAATTAGCTCTGACCCACAGTTTTTTCATGCTCCAGGGTGCTGGAGAGGCTGCTAGTAACAGAGGAGGCAGTTCATTTTGTTGGCTGCACCCAGGGCTGTGTTGCAGGTAACATTCAAGCTGTTCAGGGATACTGGGACAAGTGACTTGGGGTGCCCAGCAATGCAAACAAATGAGATAGGATCTATGCAGAAGAAGGACTACATTCTCCACCATGTGTGGTAATTTGGTGTTGGTTTGCCACCAAGGACCCCTTACCTTCTGTCTGTTCTGCCAGGCCTATCTCTTGCTGCTGTAACAGATGCCATGCTACTGGACTATATGATAGACTGAGATGGATGCAGAAATAAATGAATAAATGGAAGTTTATTCTGTACAGCAGGACATGTTCTCTTCATGAGGTCTAGCCCCAGACTGACAGACTGACCATATTGTTCCTCGATCACATGGCACTGACAGGCAATGCAACAATTTGCAACATGCAATTCTAAGTGCTTAAAGGGGTGGCAGCTAGCGTTGTCTCATGCTTACTGTGTACCTCACACCCACAACAACATGTGAGTGTGAGCAGCTCCATGGCTCTGAAATTTAACCCTCCCAAAATACTGCTCAACAAAGCCTAGAGGGGAATTGGTCTTGTTTTTGATTAACTCAAGCAAACACCACACCTGATAATGGAAATTACAACATACCATCAGCAGATCAAGCAAACAAAGTTCACATTGTGTTTTCAAATTCACACCATTCAAATCCTGATTTGCCCAAAGCCGAAAACCTCTACATTTTTTCAGCTGTACCTAGCACAACTTTAAGAGCAACTCTTCACTTTAGCATGTGCTTTCATAAATAAGATGTTTAGCTGTTACAGTTTACTAGAGGATACATTTTATTCTTCATTTTCAAGGTTCCATTCCAAGATTTACAGCACACCTTGACAGTCCACCTAAAAAGTCTGTATAGAAAACATTGGAAAACATTTGCCTCTCACCTGTTAACCTCACAGTACCTCAGTTTTTGACATCATACTGCTCACCATGACAGTAGACGGTGATGTCACAAAGAGCACTTGTGTGGTTAGCAGGGTAGTGTCAGATATATTTTGAAAGACTCAGTGAAAAAAATGCTTCATTACCTACAATATTTAGCAGACAAATAACGGGAAAATATTAAAAAAAAGAAAGCTAGAAGACAATAAAGTTAAAGCATAATTGGCGTAAATTTAGTGTTTTAAGCTTTTTATTGTAATAGAGGGTTGCTTTTTAAAGTTACAAACCAAGTTGGAGCACCATGCTCTTCTAAGCATTCATACTAAATCATCATGCTGCCTGTACCAATATACCTTGATACCTCATATGTTAGCAACATTAGGGAGACCATGAATGACTCATAAAGTGTGAGAAATACTTGCAGACAGACTAGAGAATTCACATTTGTTTATTGTTTATTTAGATCTAGCATTACAATTACCTTTGAGCCAAGGTTCTTTTACAAAGGTTCCACGTCAGGAGAGTACATACATGTTAAACAAGGGCATACAACATTAAAGAGAGCATACAACAATATTCATCAGTTCAGGTATGGTATCATAGCAAATAGGATAGATGAATAACACATACAAGGAATCATTTCAGAAACCTAGAAGAAATCAGGGAGGAAGGGTGAGAGGATAGGGGGTGGCATCTGAAAAAGAGACTAGAGCAGCTCACGGCATTGTCAAAGAACATCAGAGGGGGGTGGTTGATCTCAATGGGGAAGGGGGAAGTTGGGGGTGGCAGTCACATGAGCTGGAGGCTGTGAGATGATGATGATGGAGGCTTGATTTGAATATGCCCAGTGAGTAGGTGGAGGCGATGTGAGTGCTGAGGGCATTCATCCAGCTGGGTGCATGGTGTGAAAAGGATCTTTGGCCCAGAGTGGTGCAGCATCGGGGGACCTGTAGAAGCTGACGTTCAGACCCTCTGGTGTTACAAGCATTAGTGTTTGGGCGCAGTAGGGCTTGGACACTAGGTGGAGTAAGGCCCAAAGTAGTTTTTTTCACCATCAAGCAGGTAAGGTACATTATGCGGTTAGTGAGGACATTACCACAATAAGTGAAACAAAAACTGAATGTTTCTCCAAAATCTAGGCTCCACACTCAAAACTCTTAAAATTCAGTACTCTTTGATATCCCCACTTCATGTTCATCTAATCAACCTTTAGTACCTTATGGAAACACAAGAGAAAAGCATTGTGCTTCAACTGTAGTCTCCCACATACCGAGTGGTGCATCCTTGACATGTTTAATCTAATTGAACTCCACCTTGTCTGCAACATGGTCTTTTCCATGAAGAGGATAAACCGTGTACTGATTGTAGATCTCTTCACCATATGCTGTGAAAACCCTTTCAATCAGCCATTCTTTTCTTTTAGCCAAAACATGAAAAAAATTCAGAATTCTGAAAAGTTTTCACCTGAGGATCAGAGTAAAAAATATTATTAGTAGCGAGAATGTCAAGCACTGTATGATTTTTTGTAATGTGTACCACATAATGCAATTTTTTTTGGTCTTTTGTTGGAACCCCATTCACTAAAATGATTGAACTGTCACTTACTGAAACAAATTCCACATTAGCCTTCATTGGCAAAGGTAAATACATACAGTAAGTGACCCTTAAAAAGATTTAACCAATTCAGATGGAGGCAACTTGCCTCTTTTTGGAGTTAACCACAAAATGGATTGAAAGGGGTTCACAGTCTGACTCAAGATTTTCTCAGACATGTTCAAATTTTGAATTTCAGGAAGCACAGGACTGACAACCATATTATTTAGAACTGACCAAGGTGGGATTGCATTGCTTCAAAGCTTTGAAAACAATAGCAACATAGACTCACACAATCTTATGAAGCCATCTTATTCTTCAAAAGATGAAAAGCAATCAATAATGGCCAAACACCAGTGCCACAAATGTCCAACATACTATCGATTGTTATTACTTTATTTTAATGTTATAAAACTGTCATTTACAGCTGATGTCAATATGATCAAAGAATCAATTGAACCTGTTTTCTGATGCTGAAACTTGAAAATCACATTTCAATCTTTTGTTAAAACCAGTGTTCACGCTGGCCTGCCAGCATAGTGGCAAAGCTACTGCATGTGATGCTGATGGCCAGGGTTAAGGTGCAAGCCCAGGTGGTCTGAGGGCCAGCTGGGGGGGGGAGGATACAGCATCCAACAGACTGCTTTCCTTTGGGGGGGAAGGGAGTGCTTGAAACTTGAGTGACCCCTGGCTAAAGCTGGGTGTCTGGCAGCCTGAGCCAGATCAGTAGCGGAGATGTGGCAGATGTTGTCATGCCATCATTGCACGTCATATCTCCCAGTGGAGAAAACAAGCAGAAAGGTAGGATAGACACAGGATACCACCTTCCATGCTCTGCAGGCCCTGCACCACTGATTGTGGTGCCCCCTTGGTGAACCAAGCTCAAGATTCAAAGGAGATAAAGGGAGGCCTCTGAAGGTCCCTCCTTGTTGGGTAAGCCAGGAAGGAACAACCAGGAGAGGTAAGTCCTGGGTAAGACAAGTGATGTGGCTGGGGGTATGGTTTGGTTGATGGGGGACGGTATGGGGGAGGACATGTGATGAGGAATGCTGTGATAAACACCACAAGCCAAACAAACCAAAGTGTAACCCAACAAAGTTGTGAATCATAAATCATGAATTCAGCAGTTATCAGTTAGAGATGTCCTGAAGCTTTAATTCGGTAAATTTCTGGCAAAGTCATCGACTCCACCTCCACAGAGCATTCCACAAAGTTTTACTATTACCTATAAAATTCTAAGTTCATCTTTAATTGTAAGCTCTCCCGGTAACTTCACTGTTAACTTTGCTTTTCAAAGAAAGTTTTTGAAAATGAGGCTTCTGGTAAACAACTTTTCTCAAGGACACATGCTTCAGCTTCTGTGCTCACATGGTACGCATCTATATAGTTACATTTCCTTGCTGTCTCTTTTGCATTGTTAGTCAGAGAGAGTAGAAGGAGCTTGTCTGCAACAAAGTATTTTATTTGAGAGTCTGAGAATCACAGTGCATTTTTTGACTGTTTGTTCACTCTTAGTTTATTGATTTAGTTCTTGTGAATAGTTTTGTTCTAATTAAGCTTCATTTAGAATATATTTTTTATCCTTTACAGGAAGTTTCATTTTGGCCTTTTTTCTATAATGTTCCTGTCTTTCTATTTTAATCTCTTTCTTTGTTTGTTGAGATCACAGTATTATTAATGATGGAGAGAGGATGAGTTTGCACCCGTGGTGGTGACATATGGATGTATCGCCCCCCAGCATCTCCTCAGCGTTCTCTCCAGCAGCAGGAGCAGCAGCAGCGTCCCCAAGGGAGTGCTGGTTAGCATGCCCCTGACCAGTAACAGCAGCAGCAATAGCAGCAGCAACAATGGCAGCCCCAAGTTCCCCCAGTTCCCTATGAGGGTCAGCAGCCAGTACCTCCTATGCCCCTCCCTGTGGAACCACCACTGCCACCAGCTCCCCCCCAAGCAGAGGAGCCCCACTAATTATCCTCTATTCCTCCACCACCAGCTTGTCATCAGTGCCACCACCCAGTCAGATAGTCCCCTGAGTGGGAGTTTTTTGAAAGTGATGAAGGTGACAACAGCATCATCACATGCAAGATATATAAGGTTAGGGTTAGGGGGGAGAAAAAAGGGACACACTTTGTCACAGGTGGCCAGAGAAACCACCTGAAATTGTGTTATGGTGAGCAGTGGGAGGCCCATCAGAAAGAGGTGGACAGTGGTGGTAGGGAGGTGGTTGTCCCTTCTCTGTGCCTGTAGTGGTGCTCCACAGCTGGTGTCAGCGGTGTGTGAGAGAGGTGCAGTGGGCCAACTCCACTGAACAGGCTGCACCATATGTTCCAGCACTGGCAGGAGAACCAGTAGCAGCACCCTCAAGGATGCCAGCCAGCATCAGTGAGAAACTGGCTACTTTATGAAAGGGAATGGGAGACCTCCAACATAGGGTTATTGCTATGGAGGATATGATGAAAAATAATCCTGGGCAACCAACAGCAGTTGTTAGAAGGGATGGCGAAGTTGTGCCAGGCAGTGCAGGTGGTGGTGCTGACACTTCTGAGGTGGGGCCAGGGATGTTGTTTAAAAAATCTCATACATTACCTTTTCTATATAACTTCTATCCTTTTTTGCAAGTCTGTGCTACACTGTCTTACACTTTTCTTATTAAAAAAAATGTTGAAAAAACAATGTACATGTCTTTACGGTTTCTCTTGTCTGTATTTCTATACTGTCTGCTTCAGTTCTAGCTTAAAAAAAATAATTTTTATTTCCTATTTATATTTTCTTTCATGATGGTCTGTCTCCAATTTCCATACATCACACCTTTCCTTTCTTTCTGTTTCTCACTAGCTTTTCCAAAATTTTTCTTAACTACCAGAATAAATATGCCTGGCAGCCACATGCTAGTAATACTGCCACTGCCACATGGTACGGCACTTTGTGTCACTGCCCCCAATACTGTTCTTTATGTATTTTGTGTTAGTTGTGCATTAATCACAATACACACTACTTCTGTTCTCTCATGATTTGTCTTGTGTCCAGATCTCAAGCACTGTAATACACACAATTGCCAAACACAATACATAAATTTATCATTTCTTAAATTCTCTCCCAAACAGAAATCAGTAATGCTGGTAATAAACAGCTGCTGCAGCCATTGCTACTATGCTGTTTAAGTCACACTCTAGGACAGTCTGTGTTGTCAAGCACTGCAGTACACACAACAGCCAAGCACAATATATACATTTCTCACTTCTGGAAATTCTCTAAAAGCTAAATAATAAAAAGGAACTCCTGAAGGAATTAAATCACTTTGCTCTACACCTCTGGAGGATCTGTTTGAACATGATCATTAGCCACTTCTACATTTACAGTTCCATTTATGTCAAAATGATATACAAACTGGGAAGACATTAACAGGCCATTCCAGTACTTTGCATGGAAAAAGATACAGTCTCCTGTTCTCTTTACTTAATTGCTTGGTGAATTACCAACAAAGGTACATATTTTATTTCCATTTTATGTTTGCTTGCACGCATGTGCAAGAAACATGTTGTGGCAGCTTGCTGGAGAAGCAGGTTGTGCAGGTGTGGTAGTGTTGTGGCCAATGCTGCCACTGCTTTTTGGGGCTCATCTGTGTGTCACCAATGAAGGAGCACACTGGCTATGACAGTAGTCTCCAAGTGTGCCACCAACTTGAAATGATTTCATAGCTGCAATGAGGGAGCACCCCCTCATTGCAGGGTGTGCCTTGCCTGGTGTAAAATTTCAATAAACATGGTGGTGGCTGTCACCATCCACCTCTCATAATCCACAGCAAGCTGACTTTGGGGGTGCCCAACCACTCTGTTGGCATGCTCCATCCCCAGTTCCTTTGCCAACAGGGGATCCCAATCCCCATCAGCATATGTGCCCCTTTGCTATGTTTTGTCTGCTGAAGGGGGTGCACAATCCCCCTCAGCTTCATCCTCCCAAACACAGACACGCTTGCTGACAGGGTGCCCAATCCCCCTGTCAGCATGTTTAACCCCCCATCGCATCAGCATTTTCCTGCCCCCACCCCACTCCCATTGTGTGCCACACTGGGAGCCCATCCCATTGTGGCTAACATGACCCCCAACTTTTACACCTGTAAAAAAAGAAAATGGTCTGCAGTGTTTTTTTATTTTATTTTTTTATAACCTGAAAGACAGAAAATGGTCCCTTGCTCTCAGGTCCCCTCCCCCAACCCACACCCATCCTCTGCACACCCCAGATCCCCACACCCCCTCACTATATACTTACATCTGGAGTCTGGCGTGATGATCTTTGGTGGAGTGGGAACATGTCTGCATTCTTCAAAGCAGTCCGCAAACTGAAAAAATGCCGGTAAGCTGTATAATGGCATAAATGGAGGTTTTTCAACTTAGGGGTCTATCTTGGCCATTTTTGACTTTTTTTGGTCCCAAATTTTCCACATGGGGTTCTTGGGACCCCACCTCATGAACTCAGTCATTGTCATGTTGTTATTTAGTCCCGAAAGATGATTTCAGAATCACTGCGCAGAATTACCTTCCGGGACTGAGTAACAAAATGACAGTGTCACCATTTATGAGTTGGGCCCCCATAAAGCTTATGTTGCAAATTTGGTGAAAAAATTCCAAAAAGTGATTGTGTTATGAATATGCGTAGCGCAGTTCCCAAGCACGCTTGTAACTTTGAGAATTTTTAATATTTTCACTCCAGATTTTCAAAATTGCCATTTTTCCACACCTCCTTATGAACAGTATAGCTGTCATTTTTCACATCCTGCCCAAAATGTGTTTTTGCACATGTAGCGCACAATGGTATGGTCACTCTGTGAAATCAATGTTTGGGACAGATTAAGAAAATCACAGTGACAGTGTTTATAAGGAGAGGTCCTAAAAAGCTCATGTTGCAAATTTAGTGAACAAATTCCAAACAATGACTGCGTTATCAGCATGTGTTACACAGTTTCTATGCATGATCATAACTTTGCCAATGTTTTATATTTTTACTCCAGATTTTCAGCATTGTCATTTTTACACACCACCATATGAACAGTACAGCTGTCATTTTTCATATCCTGCCTGAAACATTTTTTTGCACCTGTGGCACACAATGGGTGTGGTAGCTGTACAAAATCAACATTCAGGTCAGATTAATAAAATCACAGTACCATTGTTCATGAGTGGAGGTCCCAAAATGCCTATGTTGAAAATGTGGTGTAAAAAATCCACAAAATAATGCATTATGGGTGAGTGTTGTGCAGTTTCTATGCACGCTCATCACTTCACCAATATTTTCATTCCAGATTTTCAACATTATCATTTTTTTACACCTTCTCATGAACAATAAAGCTGTCATTTTTCACATCCTGCCTGAAATGTTTTTTTGCACCTCTGTAGCCAAATGTAGCAGTTGCTGTGCAAAATCATCTTTTGGCTAACAAACTGATAGAGTTACTGTTCATGCGATGGGGTCACAAAGAGCCCATGTTGAAAACTTGGAGTGAAAATACCAAGACACATCCAGGGCATTAGGGTTTCTGACCATAATGCCCTACCTGGTAGGGACTGACAGGTGTCAGGGGTATGACTTGAGATTGTCGACAGTAATGTTCATGCCATTCCACCCCACCCCCACCTTGCAGCCAGTGACAGGCATCTAGGAGTGCCTTGGACTCTTCAGCCCCAAGGTTCATCCCATTCTCCTATACTGTACCCATTTCAGTGTATTTCCTTATGGAGTGGGGTGAGTGTAAAGCCTGAACACCCCAAGGCACACCTCAACACTTGTCAGTGTCTGCAGGGTAGGGTGAGATGAAATGACAGGAGCGTTATTGGTGACAACCCAAAGGCACACCCCAATGCCTGTCCATCTCTGCAGGGTAGGAGTGGGGCTGGCATCAGTTCAGTACTTCACTGCCATTTCTATTCTGCATCTGTCTAACTCCTGTGCTTCCAATGCTAATGCCAGCAAGCAAGCATTCAGCATTGACAAACGCTTGTTTGACTGTGTGGGGATGTAACCACTTAATTTCTAATCTTTTTCTTACTGTTTTTCTACAGTAGTATTATCACTAGGGTGATGGCATCATGTGGCTAAATGGGTCCAGCCTGTATCTTTTTTTTTAATTTAGAGGTGTGTGAAAGTTGCCATTTCTGCCTTAGCAGAACTTTCACAAAATTCAGCAATTTTCACAGAAGTTTCTGAGCTTCCAGCCGTGGGGGATCAGAAAACGTACAAATGTTTGGGGCAAAATTTCACCCTGTTCTTCCCTGCTTGATGTGTTAATACCCCCCTTGTGGCTAGCGGTACCTCCCCCCACCTGATCACCTGCCTGACATGTCCATAACCCCCCCACGTGGTTAGTGGTCTCTTCCCCAACCCGATCATCCACCTGCCAGATGTGTATTTAAAAAAAAAACAACTGATTGCTAGCAGTCCTTCCCCCCACCTATTTACCCACTTGTGTCCAGTAGTAGTCAGTGTCATTCAGTGATGTAATCTCTCATTCCCACCTGACCTGTCAGTACCCCTCCCATGGCTAGTGGTCTATCCCCCCATGCAATCACCCGATCATGTCCACTTGCAGTCATTAGTCACGATGGAACCCCATCCCTGTCCCTGTATAATATATATTTTCCCAGTAGTCTAGTGAACCCCTCCTCATATCCAAGATCCCAGTATATAGCTTTTTTAGCTTATTCCCTTGTGTTCCAGTGGCCCCTATACCCCAGCAGTTAATGTCTCACCCTGCTCCCCATCCCAAAATGGATCAACTCAACCGGCACAGCACTCCACTTTCTTCCAAGGCTGGCCACCCACTGAGCTGTCAATGAATGAGTGCATACCTGTACAGCACATGCTCATTCATTGACATCTCATTGGGCAGCCTGCAGTGGAAGAGAGTGGAGGGCTTTGCCAGTCACCTGCTTTGTTTTGGGATAGGGGAGTGGGGTGGAGCACTACCTGCCTGGATGGGGGTGGGGGGTCACTAGACCACCAGGGAATAAGTTAAAAGAAATACATTCTGGGGACTGGGGAGAGGGAGGGAGGAGAGGTTTACTAGACCACCAGGAAAATATATTACTATATGGGGATTAGGATAGGGGGTTGTATCACTGACTAATGACTACTACTGGATATGGGCAGGTGATGAGATGGGGGGTGGGGCTGCTAGCAACCAGTTTTTTTTTTCAAATACACATCGGGCAGTTGGGTGATCGGGTGGGGGTGGGACCGCTTGCCACCAGGGATTTATTTTATTTATTTTGGCAGTCAGGCAGACCAGAGGGTGGGCACTAGACACTAGTGATAAAATAGGGTGCAGGGCAGCTAGAATTTCCATGAAAGTTTGGAAAAGCAGGGTTTTATTTAACTCTAAAATTGATCAGCATTTTGCTCATAAAAGAGCTAACACTTTGTGAAAATGCATAGCTCTTGCCTCAATGTGTTTAACAAACACAACACTTGTAGAAAACCTATATAAATAGTATCTGTACAGTTAGCATTGTCCCAAGACAAAAACTGCTAATCAATTATTTAAAACCCTGAAAAGGATTTCCAAACTTTTGCAGAAGTGAAAGTCAGACTTTCACTTAAATTCCGCCTGCAGAAATTTTTTTTCACACACCCCTAGAATTTAGCAATTTTTACAACCATGGAAGGTAAGCATTTTTTTCCCTGTGGGGGGTTGGGGTAATTCTGAAATGTTTTATGCGTGTCAGATTGTTTTCTGTTACTGTTGCACTAATTTCAGGTAATTTTCATCAGGTGTCTGTTGCAATGTTGTCCGGGCAGAGAAGATGGTGATGGCTTGTTTGCTGGAGTAGGAGACAGCAGCATAGGAGACATGTGACAACAAGAAAAGATTATTTTGACTATACTCAAGTACCCACTGTGGTGGTGGCCACATTGTGTAGCCATTGCCAACTCTCCTCGTCTTTCTATACCTTTCACCTGCGAAGAAAAATGAGAAATTATTTTGCCTCACTTGGCCACTGTGATGGCCACAAAGTACAGACATTGTTAACTCCCCATCTTACTATATCTGTCATCTGTAGAGAAAAAAGAGAAATTATTTTGCCTCTCTTGGCCACACAGTACAGCCATTGTTGACTCCCGATTGTACTAAACCTGTCACCTGTAAAGAAAAAAAGAGAATTTATTTAGCCTCACTTAACCTCTGTAGTGGTCGCATGATGTAGCTGTTGTTGACTCTCTATGTTACAATACCTGTCAGCTGTGAAGAAAAAAGAGAAATTATTTGGCCTCCATTTGGCTTTCATGGCACGTTGTGTACCTGTGAAAAATGAGAATATAAAATAAAAAAAAAAGAAAATTACAATGACACTTACCACTACATTAGTGCTGCTGGCCATGCTGTTTACTGGCTGGTGCATGCCACCGAGATAGTGTAGAAAGACATCATGTAACTCCTCTCTGTTTCTTGAAGGCTGTCTGGTTTTGTGACTGCCTTTGGCTGTCTTCTCTGAGAATGATGAAACCTGCAGAGAGACAAAAAGAAAGAAAGAAAAACATTTTAAAGTCTTTCTTAGAAAGACTGATCACCTTTAGTCCTCTGCGAGGCCAAGGACTTTAATCACCCACCACCAGTGAAGATGAGGACTGTGAACAACAGTGAAAGTGACTTACCATCACAGCAGATAAAGATACAGGTAGGCCTTCCTGGAGCTGAGGTCTTGCTGCCTTGATGAGGGTCGGCTTGAGTATCCTGTCATACAGTTCCAGATTGGACTGCTTCGGTAGAGTTGTGATAGTAGAATCCCCAGTATCGATTCTGGATTCTGTTTATAGTGTTTTTATCTGCTCCACATGATGAAAATTGTCAATTCCAAACTCAGTAGATATTATGTCAGTGCAAACATAGTATTATTTATATGAGTTTTTAAGTCAGGGAGTTTGTAACTAATACTGTAGAATCAAGCCAAACAGTATTCCCTAGAGTCAGGGCAATTTTTGTATCATTGTGGAGGTGGAGGCCAGTGCTGTTTGTGGCAATGTAGGACCCAAGCAGGACAGAGAAGGAGGAGGAGGAGGAGGAGGAGAGGGTGGTCCTTTGTCTTGCTGGCTGGAGCACGCATTTTCTGTAGACATTACATTCAAGGTAGTGTAGGCAGGTAATCGATTAGGTGCAAGGAAACAGCAGCATAACAGTTGGGGATGGGGAACAGTAAAATGAATGAAAGTAACACAATTGTGAATCATAAAGTAAATGATTATACTCATGAGGTGAAAGGAGGGAAACCAAACATCTTCTTTTATGTTTCAACCTCACTGAAGAAGCAGCTGTCACAGTATTACAGACTGGAGTTGTCACCAGATGGGAATTGTCTCTCCATTACTGCTTCATTCACCATGGTGGTAGAAGACAATGTGCTAATGCCAGCAACACTTTGTGCTTCATTTTCACCACTACCACCACCACCTTCATATGGTAGGAACATGGATATGATTATCTTGTGCAGAATGTGCCCCTCATTCTTTTTAATAAATGATAGCAAAGCAACATTTTTTGGTGACACTGGTGTGCCTGTACCACACAATGTCCCCAGTTGAGCTAAATACACACTACACACTGACACTCGAGGGTGGGCAGCTGAGGTATTTCATTGCAAATGAGGTCAGTGCTGGCCACTCAGTGACTTTGCTGCTCCAGTATAGCAAGGGCACATCACCAATGATAAGGTGCCTTGTGTCCACCAAGTATGCATCTACCATACTCTACATTGCACTGTCTGCAGTTCTGCTGTCTCATCAGCCTTCTCCTTCTCCTTCTCCTTTTCTTTCATGACTTCAACTCCCACCTGATCTAACACATCCCAAGTAAGGATATGGCAATTTCTCTTTTAACTTGCATATTTTTTCAACCCATTTCCCATGTGAAGTGGTGGTAGCAACACTCAGTCTCTGTGGAGCTTTATGTTGTGCCTTAGATAAAAGTATCTTTAGCATCTCTGTCCCATGTAGCCTTCTTATTAGAAGATTGGTCAACTTTTGGACCTACTGATGCTCACTTTCAATTATTGATGCCAGCCAATGTTTATAGCGTGGGTCCAGCATGGTGGCAATCTCACAATCTTCAGATTGCAGACTGCTGGAAATATGTGTATTGCAGTCTAAGACATGGAAGATGTGTTCCATTAAGGCAGAACTTCCACTATCACCACCTGCCTGAAGCACTTGCTGCAAATTCACCAGTCTGTGCCTCGGCACACTTGGTAGTGGAATAGATTGACTGAAACAGGCAATGTCTCCACTTACTCTCTGTGTTACATGTTTGAATGTCCAGAGAATCATAATCAGGCTATCCATTTGGCACCACTTCTCTGTTGACAGAGTAATGGATACTCCAGCACCATCACAGCTTGTATATAGCAGCAGATATTTTGATTTGGCTTCATACTGCTTGTACAATGCTTGATCATGCACTGTGTTGAGTTCCACCTGGTGACAACATCCAGCTTCTTATGGTGCTGAGGCAGTTTGTTTAGTATCTGCAAATGACAGAACTGATCATGTGCCTTTCTGGAATGGGTGAAGTGGACACAGAAATGGCAAGCTATAGGCAACATAGTCTTGATATCAGGATGGGTTATAAACTATTGCACAATGAGACTAAGACAGTGCGCCAGGCGTGGCACACTGAGAAACCCTCCCTCTTTAAAGCAGTTCACAACCTTCAGATCTCAGAATGCTGGAAATACGTGTATTGCAGTCTAAGACATGAAGCATGTCTTCCATTAAGGCACAACTACCACTATCACCACATGCCTTCAGCACCTGCTGCACATTCACCAATGTCTGCCTCAGCACACATAGTAATGGGATGGCTTGACTGATACAAGCAGTGTCCACACTCACTGCCTGTGTTGCATGTTTGAATAGCCTGAGAATTATGAACAGGCTGTCCATCTGGTGCCACTGATCTGTTGTCAAAGACTTGAATACTCCAGTACTGTCATGGCTTGAATGTAGCAGCAGATATTCAGATATGGCTTTATACTGCTTGTACAACTGTTGGATCATGTAGAGTGTTGAGTTCCATCTGGTTACAACATCCAGCTTGATATAGTGCTGAGGCAGTTTGTTTTGTATCTGCAGCTGATGGAGCTGGTCACGGTCCTTTCTTGACTGGGCAAACTGGACACAGATGTGGTGAGCAACAGTAAAAATCTCCTTGATATCAGGATGGGTTAGAAACTGCTGCACAATTAGATTAAGACAGTGTGCTATGCATGGCACCCTGACAAATCCCCCATCACTGATACACTTCAAAACATTTGAGCAATTACTGCTCACAATGAAACCTGTTTTCAATGAATGGGGTGAAGCCACTCATCAGCCTTGGTCAGGAGCACTTCCAGCATTTTCTCACACATGTGTGATCCACTTATACTCGTCCTTGTCAGTGTGGCATGCTGTTGAACACCCAAAGTGGTTCTACCACCACAGTTGGGCTTATTGCAATTTTATTCTCACCCAGAGTTAAATACAACCCCAGGTACCTGTGCTAAATGTGAAGTAATAGGATCTACTAGCTGTCTGGCCACTGTTCTATATATCCATGCTCAAATATATGTATGGTGATACTGAATACTTCAGGGCATGGCTTATTATCTGTGACAATGTCCCATAGATTTCAGGAATGGTACATCTAGAAAAGTATGTTCTTGATGAACTCTTCCATTTAGGACAGGCATGGGCCATAATTCTCCAAAATCTAACATTCTCAACAAAGATAATGGCAGTAGATCAATTGCAAGCATTTCAGAAGTTTCTGCATTTAGCTCATGTACAGTAGCATGATTGTAAGTGAATTTGGATTGATGCTCAAACATGCTATGCAGCGTAGGCTGGCTTTTTCTTGGGGCTGGGCTACCAAACAGCTGGACTTGTTATGGCAGCATTGTTGGTGGGGAGGTATTAGACTTCTGGAGATTCATATGTGCTGCTGCTCTAATGACACCAGTGATTTGGTGGATTTTCTGCTTTGGTGTTGCTGTGCTTTTCTGACCTTAGTTGGTACTACTCAACCCATCACTGCTGCTATGCCCACTACCAGGCAGACCCACAGAATCATACTGCTCTCTGTAGTCCTCCTCACTCTCCCCTCTGTTCACATGGTCTATTGACTTGTTACTTCTGTTTTCCTTGCCTAATGATGATGATGAGGAACAGTACCTCCTGCACTGGCTTCCTTCTGGTGTTGACTCCAGAGTAACAGGTGCCCATTCTTCAGGTACTGTATGTGTGTTGCCCATTTGTGCCTAGGTTACTGCCCTTTTCCATCTACTAACTTGTGCTTGACATAGCTGACAGATAGCAACTGTCTCATCAGCTTGATCAAGTATATATAAATTCCAAACTAGGGATATCATAAACCTTGATTTACCATGGTGGCAGGAGTGGGACAGCAGAGGGGTAGGGGTAGAAATTTGTGTATTTTTGGATGATTTTATAACTTCAGTAATATGAGGGAGACTTTGGTAGTTGATCATTGAAAACTATGTGCCCTGCATCATCTGCAGCACCACCCTTATTCTTTTTCTCTTCAGGTTCCCACAGGGGATCCAAAAAAATCATCATCAGCACAGCTCTTGATGTGCTTCTCCTCTACAGGTCTTTCCTCCTCCTCATCACTATCCCTAGGCTCACTAACCCTCAGATCCTCAGGAGTCTGAGTGTGATGCACATTTTCCAGATCTCCCACCTCAACCACTGACTCAAGCTCCACACTATTAGGCTCAGCAACACCAACCACGGAGACACCAACAACCTCCTCCTCGATCACTCTTCCTTGTTTACTTCTGCTTCTCTTGTCATCTCCCACATTCCCCACCAGCATTGTTGCCACAAATGTGGCAGAGACAAATTTGGCTACACTAATGTCACTGTCGCCATCTACTCCATTGCTACTACTAGCCCCGGAATCCACAGAACACATTGCCGCAGACATAGTTTTTTATTAACTGAAGCATTGTTTTGCCCCACGGATTTTGAACATTTCTTTGCTGCCTCCCTAGTACCTCTCCCTTTAGCAGATCATCTTTTCCCAGTCATTCTTATATGGTAATTTTAACTTGATTTGGGATGAAAAATTACAAAATGTAAAAATAGCCTGCAGTACAAATAAGTACCAGGAGCAAACAACACCTCTTCCAAGAGAATCAAGGATCAGCATTGTGATCTGAAAAAAAAAAAACACCACAGGGATTTACATGACATACACAACGGGGTAAAAGGGTTAAACAAGTTATTAACTACCAGCAGCATGCAACACCTCCTTCTAGAGAATCAGGAATCAGCAGTGTAGTGTGAAAAATTATTATTTAAAACAACCAAAAAAAATTATTTTTTTTTAAACAGAACAAGGATTAAAACAATTGGGGTAACACTGGAGTAATTTAATGATAAGTATAACAAAAAGTGACAGAACACCATCACTTTTAGAAAAAATACAACTAAAAGATTACCAAAAATGTTACAAAAAGAATGAAATATTAAACATACCAAAGAAAACCACAGAAATAACAAAATCTGGTCAGAGCAATAGGGCAGCAGCCAAGGTCGCAACTGGTGTTAGCAGAGACAAATCAGAGGACCACAGACACAGAACCACTTGCAGCCACACCGAATGTGTGAGCTGGTGGTCTGCACAAGTGTTTGATGTGTATTGTCTTTAAGAATACTGAGACATTCTTCTATCTTTAATTTTTGTTACTTATTGGATGCTAAGGTACTGGATGTTTTCTGGAGCTAACTGTATCATATGAAACTAGTATGTAAATTAATCTGATAACCTTCCCACTTTTTAAAACCATTCTTTTCTCCTCTCTAAAACACTTATGAACTAAAACATAATTTTGCTTTAACAACCTTAACCTTGGTATTTTCATTTTCACTTTATTTCTTTTTATTAAATTATTTAATTATGTGATATGCTAACAGTCTGGAAATGAATAAAGATTGAGAAGAGTATATTGAGACATACAAAATAAAAAGTTATGTGCATGCAGTATTTCTTTTCATGAGTTTTTTTTCATGCAATACTAAGCTTTCTTAGAATGGTATTATAAACCAAATTAATCAGAAATGACTGAATTTTCAGAAATAAATCTATTACTTACCTGTACAGGTAGGTAAGCACTAATTCTCTGACATTTTTGTATGATTTAATGGGGGTTTCTTTTGGCTAGAGAGCATTACAAAAAATGACAAAGTGGCAGAAAGTAAAAAAAAAATTGATTTAATGAAAATTGCATCTCACACATCAAACCAATCATGTTATTTTCATGATCCAAACATTATGATGCCATCTGCAAACATGAAAAGGTTCAGTAATTACCTGGTCAATCTATGGATTTCCAAATAACAAGTCAGTATTTTCTATATATTCATTATCAGCATCCCTGCCTACAGTATAGTGGAGGCACTGTGCTTCTATGACGGTTGCTTGTATGAATAATAAACTACACAATTTTGCTAAACTCTGCAATTATGATACTATTGCAACCTACCCTGAGGCCTGTAACAGTATATGCATTAAACTGTGAAGCAGTCGTGATACCAGTATCACAGTGAGCCGAAGGTGAACCTCTTCAGCCTCTGATAATCATCCGCTCTGGTCAGCTCACTGCTCCTCACTCCTTGATCTCCCCACAGTGGCCTCCATTCTACTGACCCATCTTGCCCCATCACCAGGCTACTCTTGGATTTTACCTTAGCTGTTCATGGTTTGGAATGCCTGACTGACCAATGGTGCAGAGCCTACGGGGGTTGGTCACAATCCTACCACTGAAAGGTGCTTTCCTTCAGTTTTATCCCAGAACCCATGCATGTGCAATGGGCAGGTTGACTGCCTATGCCTCAGTGTAGGCAGTCTTATGCCCTGTGTGTGGGTACACCTAATTTTGAGCAGCACACCTGTGCTGACCCCCAGCTTCCACTGGTGTCAGTCTAAAGTGCTCTATGTTGTCCCCCTTCCCCATGAAAGGAAAGCTGTCATTGGATGCTCAATCCTTCCTCACCCCAGCTGACCCTTATCAACTGGAGTCCATTCCTAAACTCAGATTGCTGGATGGCATGAGGTGTGGTGTTCAGCGCCTCAACCCTCTGCACCACTGGGCCATCCAGAGTGGAATTCTTGTTCTGCTCACAAGAGGTCTGTAGGGCTCCACTCACTGCAGCCATAAAAATGAGAAATTACTAACTACAGATCAAAAATGATGAATTGATGAGTGAGAAAACCAAAATATAACACGTCTCCTGCTTACAAAAAAAAGGCTGCAGATCTTTCTGACCTGTCTTGCTCTACAGTACAGCTACCCTTCCCCACCCCACTGCTTCACAGACTGACAACATGGAAGCCACTACTTTTAAAGTAAATAATCGCAGAAAAAAATAGCCAAAAAAACACAGGTTACCAACATCGCACATTACAAACTTGGCCTCTGTGCCAGACTCCACTGGTGGAGTTGCCAACTTCCCATTTCTTGGAGTTATCAGTTTTCCGTGAATCTGTACTTTGCACAGTGGATTAGCTCTGCAAAATTAGGTGAATTTGTGAAATATTCCATGGAACAAAGTTTTCCAACTTCGCACATCAATATTATCAATATCCTCAATCATTTTTTGCATTTGCTGCACTTGCATACCAAATGTGTTGGGATGAGTGCCACACTTGGACAGCTGGTTCTGATCCCTGTATCATTTTTTGTAAATATAAAAAAATGTGTGATGGACTGTGTCAAGAGAAAATGCTGTCTTGCTGGAACTGACACATCAACCCCCTCCCCCCCAGGGATAAGTTCAAAGGACAGTACATAACTTAAACTGTAGATATCTGAGGTGCAATTATCTTGTTAGTTTGCTATGAAGGCAGGAAACCAAGATATCTATTTATAATGCCCTCAGGGAGATCCTTTGATGTGCACTAGGTGTCCTGAGAAAAGGGACACGGGCCAATGTTATGGTTACTTCCCAGAAAGCCAGCTCATTTCATCAAAGAGATCTTTGATGTCTGGGGATACCAGGTCCCAGACTAAATTAAGGAATCCAATATACATTTGCTTTGAATAGACAGTGATTTACATCAAAGAGACTTTTGATGTCTAGGGTAAAGCAGTTCACAGACCAGTTTGGACCAGTCACATAAGAGAGGGGATTTATCTTGTCATCTATTATTTTTTTAAATATCTTAGTAGGCCATCCTGTGTTATAAAAATATAAATTTTAATACTCCAAGGTGGAGTTAGGTGACCTCAGAGAGAAGACCGGCTCAAGACTGTTTTTAAACCTACTGAGCAAACCTTAGAAGAGGCATTCATTTTCATTGACTGAGAGAAGAGAGACCACGAAGCACTGAAAGATTAAGAAGTAAGGACCTTAGACAAGACTAGTCTGAGTGTATGTATTGTAGGAATTTGCACTTTTAAACCTGTTTTGTTTTTAAGACTATATGTGTTGTGATATTTTGTTCTGTATTTTACTGTTTTCCTATTTACCTATTTTAAAGTAAAGATATATATTTTAAAAACAGAAACTGAATGGTGTGCCTTGAAACTTATGTTTTTTATATAAGTGAAGCTTTTAAGATTATAGTTGACACTGTGTATGAGCTTACTGTGATACCAAATTGGGAAACAGATAGAGTTCTCTAGGTCTTGCTTAGAGTTATAAAGGTTCATTTGTAATACCTGATTAGGTGCCCGTAGGCAAAGATATTTGGTCCCCCGAAGACAGAATTATCTGAGCCTGATAATTGGGTATGCTAACAAGAGGTTATCAGTTTGAATCCCTCCAGAACTTGAGACTAAGGTGACTCGAACCCACAAAACAGACAAGAGGGTTACCTTGTACTGTTCACAATTCTATGCTCAGAGGTTGGCACTTTGGGAGTAGAGGGCTGACCGGCTGAGCAAATTTGTGACAATGAGTACATTGGGACTTGAGGGGTGTGTCACTGCTGAGCCAATTGCAGTTGCAACTGCAAGGGGCTTGGCAGTCTAGACCAATGACTACGCATTGTGGTTATGACATGACTCTCAGCTCAGTGGGCTGAAACTTTGTGTACTTCAAATGACCAAAGCCACTCCAATCAGAGAGGGCTTCGGTCCTTTGATGTGCATGAAGCCACATCAGAAAACAACTGATCGGCTTTCATTATCAGATGAATTCCTTTCTTGACTCAGACCCCCTCCCTCACTCCCTCTCTATCCCATCGCCCTCACTGCAACAAACTTTCTAACCAGTTGCAGTCTGTAGTCTCAGCTGCTACTGAGAAACCCCACAGGTACTTGCTGTTGCCCAACAGGACACCTACTGCTCCAGCAGCCATAGCCTGCCACACTGTGTTGCACATTAATGATGGTAGCTACTAGGTCAGGAATGGGTGATGCCAAATCACCAATGCTATCTACCTGCTTGCCTGCTCCCTCTGTTTCTGTCACAGTTTCTGGTGGCAATATTGTAGCTTCTGCTGTAGCTGCTGATCACAAACTGTTGTTATCCCAACTGTGATTTGCAGTATATATTTTGCACACCATCACATGGCCTGACCACTACAATGGTGGTGCTGACAGCCGCTGACCTCTCTCACTCACTCCAATGAATTGTCCTGTTCTTCTCCCTCTCCCTCTTCTCTCAATCACATAGCAAGGCAAGTGATAAATTCCATAAAAGCAGAAAGAAAGAAAACAATTGTCAATGCTGAATGTTAACCACTGGTACTGCTGGTGTGCAACGTCTTGTTTGTACAAATTTTTACTACATATGTACCCAGGATGAAGCAGATGAGATATGTCTCATTTTCAATGTTGTGACAGTGTTTCTGACTGTGTCAATTTAAATAGACACCCCTCCCACTGTCAGGAACTGTGCTGGTGAGCATGGTTGCCTGGGTGTTGCCCTGAGCCACACATCATCCCTGCTCTAACTAACCCACCCCTATCTAGTCATGATCGAGTAGTCAGTGTGTGACTGATGTCCATAAGTTGAGCTGGTTGGCCCTGTTGCAGCTGCATCCCAAGACAGGCCACACTCCAGTACTGGTAGATTCAGATGCATATGGCATTTATAGCAGGGACTGTTGATGACTGGTGAGTGTTTCATACTTTCACTAAAGATCTGTATTGTTACAAAACTACATTTATTTTCTATTTGCACCGAGTATACATTAAGTAAAGTATTGTCTGCAACTTAAAAGTTGTGTCTTGCCCTGCAGTAGCTGAAAGCAGTTGCATAAATTCTGTGTAGAATTATATCCCTCTCTCTCTATTTAAAGTTTCCAATTTCCACAATAATGAAACAAACACTGCAGGTATTATAATAATGTCTATGCATTCATTACTTGCAATGGGCCCTATGCACGAAGGTGCAAGGTGCCTCCATGCTGCTTATCTGAGGTGCTGAGAACCTCCACACCTGCTGTGCTCCCCGTGCAGGATACACGAAGAGGGGCGCATTGCTCCTCCACACTCAATCCCCCACCCACACAGACTGCCACATGTAGGGGGCAGGTGGGGCATGCCAGCAGCACAGGGGTCCAGAGGTGGCCGCAGGTTATGCCAGGGGGAACCCTGCTGTAAGCCCCTTACACGCCCCATGCCACCATCCCTCAACAATGGGACCCTAGCAGTGTAGTGACAGGCCACCTGGGGAGACCCACCCCAGGACCCAGCCATGCCCCCCCTTCCCCATGTATGCCAACCTCCCCTATACACACACAGGGGGGCACTGGCCCCTGGACTGCAGCCCCCCATACAGCATTGCCTGCATGCCTCTGTCTCCTCTTGCTCCAGACCCTGGACCCACTGGGCTTGGTGTGGTGGGCAGTGTTAACCCCCTCCCACCTCAAACACCCCTGCGGCACCACCACCACCCCACCACTTTACATCGCTGTCTGTTCAGTGGCATGGCACTGCTGGTGGTACATCCAACCTGTCACCTCCATGGCTGCTGGCCATGTGGACATCTGTAGGGGAGTGCAGCCATTGCACCCCCCACCTTGTAAAGGATCCACTGAGGGATCAGGGATGGGCAGCCCATTGGATGCTTGCCCAGTTGTGCAACTCTGCCCATGACCACCCATCACAAACCTGCACATACCCACATGCTGGGGAGGTGGTGCCACGTACAGGTGGCCGGCAGTCATGACCGCTGCCAGGTGTGCACTAGTCTGCAGATGTGGAACTGCTTGGGTGGGATATGTGCCTTGGGTGCTTAGTTTCTGATCCATCATGTATAGGCCCCATTTTTTGTGTCATTATTGTGGAAATGGGAAACCACCATACTGCACAATGGAACCCTATTATACAAAGATCTATGTCAAACTTAACAATGCAGTTCTGCTTTAACACACTATTTGTATCTGCCTATTGCTGATCACATACATGGATCTCTGGCTCCCCCAAGGCTCTTGAATGTGACCCACCTACCCCATTCCCTAACAGCCTACCTCAGAAATTTATGCAGAATATATATAGTACATAGAGTACATCTGCTAGGCAGAACCAAACAGAACAAGAGAGGGGAAACAGAGCAGGGCAAGACTCACAGATTCCATTGTGCAGGGATAGAAGGCTGGACCAGGGACTGGATTGCCCAATATGGATGCCCAAAGCAGAACATTTGCAGTGTTGTATTGAAAATATAAGGCTGATATAATGTATGAGCCACTGCAGGGACCTGGTCACTATCACATGCTACATTCAATTACTATCAGAATAACTTTTTTAAGTAATTCACTTAGCTCATAAGGACACAGACATGAGCAGTGACAGGTGCCCTAGCTCAGTAAAAATTGCAGCCCTGCAAAGACATATTGCATTCCTCTCATGGTTCCTGTCTTTCATGCATGACCACTCAGTCAATTTTTAGACCTGCAATATTCAGTCTTCAAACAGTTTTGTATTTATTTATTCTTAACTGTTTCACTGACCTGTAGGTTGCAGAATTTCCGACAATAATTGAATGCAGCACGTGATAATGACTGGGCCCCTGCAGTGGCTCACAGCATAATATCAGCCTTATATTTCTAATACAACTCTGCAAAAGTTCTGCTTTGGGCATCCAAACTTGGCAATCCCATCCCTGGTTGAGCCTTCTATCCATGTCTGGAATAAGACAGAGAGGGATTAAAACATAACTTTTCCCACCATAGTGGTTGGGGACAATCTCGATGGGCAGTAGCCTTCTTTTGTCCTTATTAACCAAGTAACCTAACCAAGTAAACAGCTTTTAATTCTAATATTGGTTGGATGAAAGAGCTTAATCGAGATGTTTGGAATATTTTGCTTATATGAAACCAAAATACAGCAAGTGTAAAAACTAGGACAAAATAAAATATCCAAACAAGTTGCTTTTTAAAGCAGTTTATAATTTGTGACTCATTGTTCAGCTCTATTATTGCGGATTGTTCAGCAATTATTTTCATTTGAAGTCCCTTCTTGCCAATGTTTCTACCAAATGTGAAGAGACTTCACATGTACTCCAACAAGCATTATTCCAATAAAACCTGGATAAAAATTAAAAATAAATAACGTTTCTTCCGTGCTAAGACTGTGCAAAAAGAAAAAAAAAAGAAAAGAAAAAGTAATTATTTGTCCTGTAGCAAATGTTAATGGCTATTTGATGACCAACAGTTTGCCTACTAATTATACTGAAGTACAATTTATTGAATACTGCATTGCAGAATGTGTAAGGTCTCTATCTCCATGTAGAGGAGGGAGTTCACTAATGACAGTTAATCATGCATACCTCTCAGAAATTCGCTCTCACACATCAGGTGGACCATCAGTCAGTTTACCTCTCTGACATCCTCTGTCCAACATGGAGAAGTTGATATTGCACATTGCTATCTGAGATTTTAAAGCAAAAATTCATAGTCTGAAGAGCCCAGGCATCAAAACACATTATAAACCTAAGTGCACTGATATCCATTGTGTCTGATAACCTGTCACACATTTTCTCCATTATCATACATCTTGTCACACATTTTGGAAGTCAAGGGTGACAAGTGTGTGCTCATGTACAATCATTCTGAAATTGTGAGGCTGCAGATACCCAGAGGGCTCCCATATATGTTCAGCATTTCTCCTTTAGCGCTATAATAATATTCCTGAATTTTTCTGTAGATTACATTATTATAAGGTACTAATAGATCCCCCTGGTAAAATCATGGAAATGATCCTGATCCCAGCCTGCCTTACTGCAGACTCTAGGTACCTGAGCCCAGCAATAGATTTTTTTTCCCCTTGGAGTCAAGGGTGGGGGGAGACCTAGCAGAACTTTATTCTGTATTCAATGTACCATATATACTCACATATTGGCCAATCTGAATATAAGCCAATTCCCCCCAAACCTGAGATGGATTTTTGTAAACAATATTGATCTGTGTATAAGCCGACCGAGAAAAAATACATATGATTGTTTGATTTATGCCCCTCTCTTGGTTTATTTTACTGTGAGCTGCTGGTGCTGTTTATGGCACAGTGTGGATCTTTTATTAAAATGACTCCCCCAGTGTTATAATCCTGGTGGGGGACAGAAGGAGCGAGGGTTTAATGTGAAACTGCCAGTTCAGCAGTACATGTCAGGCTAGATCTTCAATGTGTGCCTTGCTGCTCAAATCTGCGAGCCTCAAAATGCACCACAGAGCATCTAAAACCCCCAGATCTTCTTTGGGCCTAGTGGCCCCAGACTCCTGGCTCGTTACATAAAGTTTGTCTTTTTAGCATACATTCTGGGCATACAGTACTTGCTTCCACAAGCAGAACACAGTGTGCGGTTTGGATAATAGGCTGTCAATCAGTCATTCATGAATGCACATATCTAAATTCTACATCCAGCATCACCATGTCGTGCTCCTATTACTTCACATTTCAGCTGTGCAACATACTTAATGGCTTGAGTCATGAATTATATGAAGTTTAAAAACTGACTCAAGAATGCTTCAGTTTCTGCAGTTTCTACATATTTGAGAACCTGAATGTTGACTCAGTTTAGTGTTTTAAATAATTGATTAGCAGTTTTTTCTTGGGACTATTCTAACTGTACAGAAAGTATTCATATAGATTTTTTAGAAGTGCTGTGTTTGTTAAACACAATGAGGCAAGAGCTATGCATTTTCACAAAGATTTAGCACTTCTATGAGCAAAACGTTAATCAATTTTTAGATTTAAGTAAATCCCTGCTGTTGAACACTGCATTTAAGAGGTGTGGCATATTGTAAACCCACTAATGAATACTGCTAGTGGAGCAGGGTGCCCACCCACACTACTGTTTCTCTCTCCCCTTCCCCTCCAGGTCACTTACCCACCCACCCTTCCCAGCTTTATAATTTTTTTAAATGTAAGTGGATTAGGGTGCCCACCCCCACTACATTTTCTTTCTCCTCATGCCCTCCAGGTCACTCATCAGCCCACCCTTCCCATCCTTATAAATATATATTTTTAAATGTAAGCGGTCCAGGGTGCCCTTCCCCAGTACTGCTACTGCTGATGCCCCCTTCCCTCCAGGTCACCCACTCCAATCCTCCAACAAGCCCAACACTAGGGTGTGTAATCCCAGTGTCTGAATGTATATTTCTGAAGTAAAGAAAACCTTCCCTGAATGCTTTTTTTTCATAAAACTCTGTGAAAAAGAAAAATGGCCATTGATGTCTTTTGTGTCATTACTTCTCCTCACCCAACCTTCCCACTCAGCACCTTCACCCCAAGCCCTTACTTATACATTAGGAGTACAATGCCACCCTCTCTGGACCACATCCATGTCATCACTCTTCAATGCTGGACCTTGAACTCAGGCAATCAGATATGCGGTTCAGTGTATTTCCATGGGGTTTTGATCTTAATGCATAACTTGTCCATTTTTGAATACTTTTAATATTAATTTTCAACATGCCTTTTTTGGTGCCCCACCTCATGAACAATGACAGTTAAATTAGGCAAATCTGTGCCAAAAGGTTATTTTGCGGTCACTGCACAAAATCATCTTTCGGGCTAGAGTTGAAAATTTTCTCTGCCTTTGTTCATGAGGTGTGGTCATAAGAAGACTATGTTAGTAAAGGAAAAATAGTAGGTGTCTGTGACCTTTTATGGGGACAAAGGTTTGAATGTGTTTTTTATATGAATAAATGGTGCTAAAAAAGATGGGATTTGGGGATCCTCTCAAAAACCTGGGCAATTGCCAGTAGGTGGCCAAATTCAAGATGTCCACCAAAAATCTCTAAAATGGCATATCTCATCTCATAGTTGTCATATAAAGCTGTACTTGGAGTCGAAATGGGGATTTTAAGGGTAAGAGAATTCATTTCTTATAATTAAAATATTTTTTTTTCTTGAATCCAAAGACACCATGACATGTTCTCAAATTTCAACAATAATGGCTGCTTAATTCCAAGTTCCCCCAACCCCAAAACTTGAAATTTGTGTTTCTAAACTTAAATATATAATGCATGTCATTTTTCAGTGTCAGAAAAAAATGCTAAGTTTTATTTTTACAAAATCTGGTTTTGCACAGTTAGTAACATTTTTAATTGAAAAGTTCTAGTTTGGTAACATTAGTCAGATTGTACAATTATCTAATATCCATAAAGCTAGAAGACTTATTGCTGTTGCAACATTCTCCAATTAATGTTTGAAGAGCTGTCTTCATTTGAGCATGCCCACAATCTCCTACTCATTTTTTTATTCTGTTAATCATAACCTGTATCAGATTCTGCATCAGAATCTGCATCAGATTCTGCATCAACATTTCCAGCTGTTGAGACATTCTCTTGTACTACAACATCCCTGAGGCTCTTGATAGAGGTGCCTTTGTGTACCAGAGAGCTTGACATTTCCCTTCAATCAGAGTCCAGCCCATGTTCCAGTGGTGATGGTGGAGCATCAGGCTCATAGTTGAGCAGGATTTACACCTTGTAGTTAACTCGCTTCACCTTCAAATCATGTGAATCATGGTCAGGAGGTAGTCACTGGTTTGACATTCTTTTCATTTTGTCCCACTTTGATGCTCGAGCTGCAGCTAGCATCTTGCTGATACTATCTAAACAGACAAATCTGATAGTGAACTTTGCCATGTTGTCCATAATATTTGGTGGCACTGGGAGACTCTTTCCAACACCTGACAACAACCTACGTGCTGCTTCAGAATTTAGTGCACTTTGAAATACTGACTTCTTTACATGTCCAAAGAACCCTGAGATTGCATCTGCTCCTATGTGTGCATAAAGAGGTACAATGACTTGAGCAACTTCTTCTGAACACAGTGCCTTGCAGTCAAATATGTCCTTCTTCCTTTCCAAGCTGAGAACAACGTCAGCCTGGTGTGATATACTGTATATACAGCTAGGACTACTATGTCAGTGTCTTCTCCATTAAGTACAACATCCTGAACTCCATTCTTCCTCAGATGTGAGTATATGTACAGAAGTATCATGTCTGTTTCTATGTGGTGACACTGGAACTCTTTCATTTGCACATGTTCATCCTCAGAGGACAGCTCCCAACAGTTGCTCCTCAAAAAATATAGAAATTGGATGGCTGGATGTTGATGTAAAAACACCTTGAATTCACCCTTTGGGAATTGCTAGATGCATATTTTGTTGCCTGGGTTTTTGAACATGTTGTGGAGTTCACCTGAAGCAGGCATCTTATTTTCTCAGTGGATATATATATTCCACATCCGTCATGTGTATGATGTGCATGCTGTCCTATGTTCATGCTCACTGACTTTGACGCTCATCTCCAAGTCATGTGGATCATTCACAAAGATGGTCTCAGAAGCTTTGGGGTGTCAAGCCAGGACAAGTGCAAATACCATATGAGCATGATCTGCCCATGTGAAGTGAGTCTCATCATGCTTTTCTCTACAGTCTGCATTGGCAAGCCTCCAAATGAATCCCATGTCTACCAGGGCAATGTAGCCACTGACAGGATGTAGTGGAACCAGGTTCAACTTTTAAACTAACTTATATTTTTGCACTTTGACCATAGTTCCATTAGGATTGCATATTGAGACACATTGCTCTGTCACATGATGTTCCATTACTTGTGACAGTTCAAATTTCTCCTTGTACTTTTGAGCAAGACAGATTACTTCTGCTATAGCATTGTTTTCAATTACACTAGTCCTCGTTACAATGTTTTTTGTTCCATGTCTGATAATAGGTTGTCTACTGAAGTTGTACCATGAGTTTCTGTGAGTTGTTGCATCAAATGATTTCTTAGTTGAAAACATCAGCTTCTTAAAGAATTCATTGACTAGTGAGTCACCATCCTCATGTGCTGTTTCAAAGTCCTGGACACATATTTCTGATGCAATAATTCCAGATTGGAGAGTCCTCAGAGTAGGCTTTGTAAGGTCAGAAAGATCACATTCAAATTCTGTGATGCAGCTATCGAGATCCTATACTGCCTGTTCATCTGTTCTGATTCAGGTGGCTGAATTCTCACTGTAGCATTGAAAAATTGTCTTCAAGTTTGCAATGGCATGCAGAGAGACTCTAACTTTACTTATAATGTTTGCTTTTCAAGTGTGAGTTAGCAGCATTTTCTCATTCTTCTAAATTTTCATCCAAACAGTTTTCACCTTTGAGCCCTTGTACATTGCCATTTCTATCCAAAGATCCAGTGGCAAGCAAGAGTAGGGGTATTCCCTGTCATTGACTGTGCAAATAAACTATCATGCATGCACTTGACTTTCTCCTCAGGCAGACAGCTAATCTCTAGCCAGAACTCAATGAACCATCTTCTGTACTTGTCATTGTCATATACTTCCAGCCATAGCAACATCAGTCTGAGTGATGCCTAGAATGCCTACCAGCCCTGAGTTCTTAGTGCACAGATATTCATCATCAGTATTTCAGTCATGTACATGAAACTGAGCCAATTCTTTGCCATGAAACTATCAGAATTTTCAACCGTTTTGAATGTTTTCACAACAAATGAAGATAACTCTGGATCAGCCTCTAGTTCATCATGGATCATCTTGAGCTCTTCTTGTGTTTATGGAGGGGTGTCTTAGTTTTTCTATCTTTTCTTGTAGCTCTGGAGACAAGTGTAGACTATCACTAAGTCCTTTTCAAATTATACTGTGAGCCAATATCTCGGACATCAGTTGAAGACATGTGATGCTTCTCTTATGATGTTTTTAACTCGGTGCTTTGTCAACTGAACCCTCTGTAATCACACTAGCTGCAACAAGAATATCAGATAAACCAGATCCTTTGAATTGCTTGATTGCTGATATGAAAGAACACTGTGCATGGAATGGACCTAGAAATGGAAGGATGACTTCAAACTGTGTAGGAGTCTAATTTTTCAACTGAACAGTCATAGTATAGACTGGCTGTTCTCCAACAAGTTGAATGAAAGGCATCAATTTATTTTTTGCTACAGTGATTATGCAACACATCACCTCATGTACTACTGACTTGTGGGGTGGCATGGGGAATGTGAGGTAGTAGCATGCCTTGCTCTTTGTAGCCAACTTCTGGATATTGGCTTGAAATCCAGCAAAGGCTCCAATCTTCTGGTTTCTGCTGGAGCCTCTTTCCCACTGCTATCAAGACGAGCTAAAGAATGTACCATTTCTCAAATCTTTTGGTCCAAAATGCTCTGTGGTGAAATATCAGCTTCAGCTAGAACAGATGGTAGGCTATGTTTGACCATCTTGTAAGGTTGAACTCTATATTCTACACTGATATTTTTCATCTCAAGAGGCTTTGCCATGGCCAATTTAGGACAATTCTCAGTAGAAACTCTAGTAGCAACATACTCCATTTTTTCTTTTAAATTTAACGTACTTTATTGAGTTTTACAACTAAACAGCAGTAAACAAACACACACAAGAAATTCAACATATACAAACATCAAGTTTGTGTGGTGAGATGTATTTGCTCCGGTCAATGTGTCATCCTTAAAGTCATCATTGTCTAGAATGACAGTTCCAGGAAAATCGTTGGCAAGCTCTTCAATACAGCTGTGATTCTTCTCAAGCTCAAACTTGGCCCAGGTAGCATACAGATTAAGAACATCCTGGTTGTTTATTCCTAGTGATAATTTCTTCATCATGTCTATAATCCCACTTCTTCTAGTCAGACCATGAATCATCATTGATAACTTAACCTTTAAGGAAGTGTGTTTCCCCATGATGAATGAAAATAACAGTGACAACAAGGCTGCAATCTCTGGATCCTGTCAGGCAGCACTAAAGGCAGCAGGGTGCTTTAGCCAGATGAGAAACTTTCATAACTCAGGATTAGGTTCTTCAGTATTCTCAAGATCATCAATATGTGGAGGCCATCTCATGTCTGTATCATGCAATAACTTATCTTTCAAGCACCTGGCAATGGTATTCAGTAATTGTTTGTCACTCACTCCCCATGAGAAGATTGTCGTTTCCACATAAGTTCCACCTGCAGATGTGTCATACAATATGGAACTGTCTTTATTGTGGAAACAATCATGAAATCCAATGCTATTTACAAACTCCTTTTGAATCATCTGCTTAATTGTGCTTGATTTTGCTATACTTGTATCATAACTGAAATTCCTCTACTGGTTAGTGTAGTCTGCCAGTAGTCCTTGTAATGTTCTTGGCTCATTCATATCCAGTACAACTGTCTGTACATGTTTGAAGAAGATTTCTAAAACTTCTGCAAGATGAACCTATTGTAAGTGGAGATCTGAATTAATGTTTTTGTCATGATATATTGGAGAGACATATTTTTTCAAACAGGAGCTATGATACCGAATTGCAGTGGCAAAAGGATCTGTTGTACAATTACAGCTAAGATACAGTCACATATTGTAGCATCTTCTAGGTACACTGTGTAAGCCTTGAACATGTACCATGCATCCATTTGTTGGAAAAGACACCACTTGTCTCAGCCAGGATGTTTTTTTGTCTTCTGGCATCATGCATCAGATGCAGAGGTCTTTGTCCTGCAGAGGATCACTTCATGAAAGTCTAGCAGAAGGACCAAGAGCATTTTCAGGGGAACTGTCATGCTCAGATCAGGATACAAGTATCTCTTGCATCTGCTGTTTCTCTTTCCTAGTTTTTGCTTGCTGAAGCTTCCTTTTTCTTGTGAATCCAGAGTTACGCAGTTTGTGACAAAACATGCCAGTTGGACCATCATCTCAGTTTACTTTCTCAAAAACACTTCCATATCCAATCCCCTCCATTCCAGTGCTAGACTCTTCAGTTTGTTGCATGAATCAATTGGATAGTCATTTCTGTCTTCATCACACTCTTTATCACAAAATATACACAGTTCTTTAACTGTCTCAACTCGACTTCTCTTCTTTCCTCTTGACTGTTGTGCTGGCTTTATATATACAGTATAGACGTTTGCCTTCAAGAACAAACATTTTTTTTTTGTTAAAGGTTTTTATTTTCCAATTAAGTTGGTTCACAGGGATAAAGCAAGTACAGCCATGTGTGTTGTGCAAGATGCAATCAGTACCACTTTAACACTGGAACAGTTATGACTTGCAGATGATAACTTTCACTCTGGAGTTACTCCTGCCCCCTTAGGCTTCCAACATCTGTGTTGTTACATGAGGAGAGTAGCAGGCTCATTTTGGCATTCTTGTCTCTAAAAAGGAAAAAAAAATACTGTAACTAGCATACCTGGAGAGGGCTGGAGAATCAACTGTAAGAGATGATTCTCGGGTGCTTCTCAGAGTGATAAACTGTAATGAGGTTCCATAGGAGTTCCTGTGTAAAACACAAAGTATCCTGAAGGATCACTAAGTGTGATAAAGAAATTATGAAGCTTATGTCTAACTGATCAATATCTTGCAGTTGGATACTGCTTTACACTGTGCCTGACTAGGTCTTTTAGTCAAATCTCTCAAGATGCATGGTGGGGGGGGGCTGGAGGGTGGTGTCAGGAGGGAGATCTTTAAATTCTAATCCAATCTCCTCTTTTGTCTTTGATAGGACTAGGAAGGGGTACCAGAAATAGATATACTGTGGTAATGTGTTTGCAATCACATGGGACATGAGCACTGAGGTGGCCTGTTGAGCTAGGGCATTCATTACCTCTTGGGCTGAAGGGATGTCTGACGTCCTCCAATTGCAGAGGATTAGTCACTTTGCAAACATGCTTATGATCTCAGTCCATTTCTGCTCCTTAAGGGTGAGTGGTGTAGCACTACAGTGAAGGCCCAGCAGAAGGACCTCTGGCCTAAGGGGAAGTGGTCTGTGTAGGATCTAGGATCCTAGTGTGCACACTTGTTGCCATAGAGGCCTGATCTGCAGGCATGCTCAGAGTATATGCAATAAGTCCCCTTTTTGGGATTGACATCTCCAGCATCAATCATCTGGCAGTAACTTGGCTTTGTAAAGTACTGCTGGGGTTCTGTACCAGGGCTGCATAATCTTGTTCTGGATTAGTGCACTACGGGGGTCTGGGTAGGCCCTATGCACCAATCTCCAACCTGTTGCCCATTCTTTCTCTGTAATTTGGATACCAAGGGCTAACTCCCATTTGGCCTTAGTGACCTGTGATTGGGAAGGGATCTGGGTTCTGAGTGCTGCATATACTGTACTACAGAGACCCTTCATGAGAGAATGCCATTGTTGTACAGGGGAGCCTTTCTGTCATCCCTTGGATTGATTTTTAACATATTGCATCATGGAGCTCCTAATTTGGAGTTTTCAGTGGTCAGTGGGTGGGATACTGAACCACTCTCAGAGGCCTGATAAGTGTCCATTGAGTGGGTGCCTGGCATGTAAAGACCTGCCAGGCACTGTATACCTGCTTTGGCCCATGTCAGCTACACTATGGGGCCACATTCTGTCTTAATATCTAAGTTGTCCCATATTGGCATTTGATTGAGAGGAGTGGGGTCCATCCTCAACTTCTTATGAGTTCTCATCCAGTATTCTAAGGAGGGGGCTGATTGTGGGGTGTGATCTTAGTCACCAGAGAGGGTGTTGTAGACAAGCGGAGTAAGTTGGTAACTCTGCTAAATATCTGCTCCATGCCCAGGCACTGTGGCACTTCCTCATTGGGGGCTGCAAACCACTTCAGTGTTTGCGCTGTCTAAAAGGCCCACTTATAGCCCTCGAACCATGGAATGCTCCACCCCCTTCTGACCAGTGTGCCCTTAGCTTGTTCCTACCATATCTTGGTTGTTTCCCTTCCCAAATGAAATGTCCTAGGAGAGTGTCTATCTTGCTGAACCATATGGGAGGGAATTTTAGGGGGAGATGTGAGATTACATATAAAAGCTTGGGAGTGGTGATCATTTTAATGGCTGCTATTTTCCCTGCTAGGATGAGCCAAAGGGGTGTCCACCTTTCTAGTTCCATGCAAATGCTGGCTATTAAAGGCTTCAGAATAACCTCCCATATTTTGGAGAGGTGTGGATTAATTAGGATCCCTAAACAGGTGATGCCTTCCAGCTCCCACTGCAGATTGTGGTCTATTGCCATCTGGGGGGTGCAGTGATAATTTAGGGGAAGAACCTCTGTCTTGGTCTGGTTCAGCCAGAGACCGTAAAAAAGCGTAAAGTCTGACAGTATGACCAAGAGGATGGGGAGTGACCATTCAATATCTGCAAGTGGCAGAAGGAGATTGTCCATGTACATAAGTGTTGTGTGTTCCACGTCCCCAATTATCACTCCCTTAACCCATGGGGCTTGCCTTATGACTGAAGCCAGAGGTTCCATGGCCAGAACAAAGAGCAAGGGGGGAAGTGGGCAGCCTTGGTGGGTTCCTCTTCCCAATGGTAGGGGGAACAGCTCAGCATTCATCAGTACCCTCACCATGGGGAGATAGTACATGGCTTCTACCCAGGCCTGGAATCCCAGACCAAAGCCCATGGTTTGCAGGACCAGTCATACAAAATCCCACTCCATGGAGTCAAACACCTTTTTGAAATTGAGGGCCACCACTGCGGCAGGGGTAGGGAGGGATTTAGTGGTATGCATCAAATTGAGGAGGAAGCAGAGGTGGTACATATATACAGGCCTTTCACAAACCCAATTTGAGAGGGATAGATGAGCTGGGTGAGTAGAGCATTAAGTCTGGAGGCCAGTAATTTAGCCAGGACCTTGCTGTCTGCATTCAGCAGGGAGAGCAGCCTATAGCTAGAGGCTTTTGGAGGTCCATGCCCTTTTTGGGAACACGTAATTACCACTTCTCAGAAGGATAGAGGGAGGGAGGAGGAGGAACCCTGCCCCAAGGCTTTAGTGTGTACTTGGCTGAGGACTGAGGATACTATTTGATTTTGAGCTGCCAGATTTGTAGCAGAAAACCATCTCTGCCGGGGGCCTTTCAGTGACTGTAGGGTGGAAGCTACCACATCCGCTATTAAGGGGGTATCCAGGGCTGTGGATTGCTGGCTGGTCAGTGTGGGGAGGCTTAGTTTTTGCAAAAGGAGACAGTTCCTTCTGGATTTGGGGCCCTGGAGGATATATATAAAGCTGTGTAAAAGTTCACCATTATGCTGTTTATCTTTTCTGGAGTGGTGTGAGTCTGCCCTGTGCCATCAACCAGGACTGCAATGCAATTGTCCACCTGCTGTTTCCTCAGGTGATATGCCAGGACCTTTCCCCCTTTTGCCCCATACCTTCCAATATTTGTGTTTGAGCTGTAGGATTGAGATCTCTGCTTTTCTTGCGACTAGTTCGTTTATCTGCAGTCAAATGCCTGTGACCTTTAAATCCACTTGGGACTTATGCTGGGGGATGGAGGAGGTTTTAAAGAGGTCTTCTGCCTCTATCAACACTCTTTCCAGTTGTAAAAGCCACTGCTTCCTTTTCTTCTCTGGCTATGAGCATACCCCATCATTGCACCTCTAATGGTGGCCTTGAAGGACTCCCAGGTAGTACCCCTGAAGTGTCTGCTACAAGGTTTTCATTGAAAAAAAATTGACTTCCTTTTGCAGCCAGGGTGTAAAATCTTGGTCCCTCAACAGGAGGGGTTCCAGTCACCATGAAGAGGAGGTGAAAGTTGGAGGGCCAAATACAAAGGTGAGCCCGAGCGGGGCATGGTCAGAGATGATTATGGGAAGAATGTCAGTTTCCAGAGATGCCTTTGTTATGTCAGGGAAAGTCAGCAAGAAGTCAATACTACTGTAAGGGTTGTGCACTGGGGAGTGGTAAGTGTAGCCTCAATCTTTCACCTGGGAAAAGAAGTAGGAGGTTGTTCAGGAAAGAGGTTTGGTTTTATCTTCTGTTTTGTCTGAAATATTTGAATAGTTTTGTACTTGAAATTAGTTCTGTGTGTTAACAAGTACTACTTTGAGTTAGAACTGTTACTTGGGCTGTGATATTGTAACTATTGGGGCTTGTGTGCTGGGTGTGGGAACACTTGTTTTGGCAGTGATAATTAGAGTGAAATTTAAATATGATATTTGCCTGGTGTTGGGGGAAGGGTAATTACAAGAATCATCTTGTCTTTCATTGTCCACCTGGGAACAGAAGTAGGAGGTTGTTCAGGAAAGACGTTTAGTTTTATCTTCTGTTTTAACTGAAATATTTGAATAGTTTTGTACTTGAAATTAGTTCTGCGTGTTAAAAATTACTACTTTGAGTTAGAACTGTTACTTGGGCTGTGATATTGTAACTATTGGGGCTTGTGTGCTGGGTGTGGGAACACTTGTTTTGGCAGTGATAATTAGAGTGAAATTTAAATGTGATGTTTGCCTGGTGGTGGTAGAGCCTTCCCACCCACCCTGTTTTGTAGGCTTTCTTAAATACTGAAAAGTCACTGTGGGTTGGGATTGAAGGGCTGTACATTTCTGTTTGTGACTGAAATTTGAAGCAACAGGAACTGGTGGGCCTGTGACATCATAAGGTACCTGATGTCTGCATACACACACTGTTAGTGGGACTGGACACACACTGGACTGTATGTGTTTGTGAGACTTTTGAACTTTATTGGTGGGGTTGAAATTGGGTCCATAAATAACTGCAGTCAGTATAGAGAGAGAGAGACTGTATTCCAGGAGGAAGGGACTGACAAAAGGGGTGTGTGCCATTATGAACAGAGAGGGACAAACAGGGTGGCCACATTCCACCATGGCAGGCATTTTCGGAAGGGTTGTAGGCTGCACAGGCTGTGGGTTGGCAATAATTCTCAATTGGGCCTGGAGAGAGGGAGGCTGCCGACTCTGTATCAGGACTGAAGTATATTGGTTAAGGAGTAAGCTGGGGGAGTTGGGGGGTGTCCAAGGATAAGGGGTGTGGATACGGGTGGCAGAACGGTGGGGCTGAGGGGAGGCTGGGGCAATGCTCAGAAATTTCAGGACATTATGTTACAGCAAGCAGGAGGGGGGATATTAGGGACAGAGGACCCTTAGATAGAGATGTTGTCACTAAGGGGAAAATGTATGAGGCAAACATTCAGAATATAAAGAGAGTAGAGGGGGAAGAGTCAGGAGGGGCTGTTGTGGGGAAGCCTAGAAGAGCAGACAGTGAGAAGGGAAGGGCTGTTGCGGGGAAGCCTAAAAGAGCAGACTGTGGGAAAGGAACTCTTAAGAAGAACAGGGCAAGAGGGGAGGAAGAGAAACAGTTTAGAGGGGCAGTTGGGGGAAACTCAGGTTACTTGATGGAGGCTGGCATAGAGTGTTACAATAAATTTGAGCTACTAAGCAACCTAGAGGGGGAGGAAGGGGTTGGTGGAAATGAGGAAACTGATACAGAGGCTGGGGAGGGAGTCGGATACCCATAGGGCATCACAGACTGGCAATGGAAAGGATAGAAATAGTCCCAGATGGAGAAGGGGAAACATAAATGTTAAGCAGATGGGGGAGATGCAACATATTGCAGACATGAGGAAGGAGATCACGACTGGAGAGAAACTGGGAGACAAGTAGGTGGGGGAGGGGCCCTCTTCAGCAGGGGGGTCTGTACCAAGGATGGGGCCCTAGGTAAGGGGGACCCACAGAGGGCCTCTGGAGGTAGGGGTATTATTACAAGGGGGGGAGGATGGTGCTGTGGGGGAAGGGGACCCATCAGGGCCAGGATAAATGGTTCGGATAAGAGAGGGTTAAAGGGGACACCTATTGAGGGGGGTCTGAGTTAAGTGGGCAAAATAACAAGGGAGGCAGAAAGGGGAGGGTGACAAGGGGGTCTCTAATAAGGCAGAAAGACTCCCATGGAATTGAGATCACGAATAAAGGGGCATGGGGGTTGAGAGTTATAGTGGCAGTAAACGAAGGATGATGGCGGTGTTAAGGTTCTGTTATTGGGAGACTCGATGATTAGTGGTATCCAGTGGGAGGGACAGGGGGGTGGATGCCATAGCCAGGTGAAGGTAATGAGTATCTCTGGGCTGACAGTGCACAGAGCAAAGTTCATGGTGTATGAACTGGTTAGGGATTGTGGACAGAAACCGGATTTCCTGGTGCATTTGGGAACTAATGATCTAGAGGGAAAGAGCGTTTTGGAAATCCAAGCAAGGTTCCAAGAACTTGCCAGAGTCTGTTGGGATAATGGATGCAGCATTTCATTTTCAGAGATAGTGCCAGTACTAAAGGCTTCAGTGGAGAAAAAAAATGAAGATCACAGAGGTTAATGACTGTCTCAGGAAGTGGGGTGAAGAGAGTGGGTTGGGGGTGTTAGGGAACTGGAAAGGAGTTTGGGAGGATAAGGGACTGTATGCCAAAGACAGGCTTCATCTTGCCCCGTTAGGGAAGGAAGTCCTTAAACAGAGGGTGGCTGACTACATTCAAGAAAGGTGGGGTTTAAACTTGTGAGGGGGGAGGGATAAGAGAGGGGCTGACCAGAAGCCCTGTCCTCCAGATGAGGGGAGTAGCCTTCAAACCTCAAGGGGGCAGGGGGAAACAGACTGGGGGAGGAGGTTTCAGGAGGAGCAGAGGGAGGATGGAAGTATAAGGAACCTGAGTGGGGTTTGACAAAGGGGATCAGGGATAAGGGGTGGGGGTGGTGTTAGTAAATGCCAGGAGCTTGGGAAACAAGTTGCCAGAGTTCCAGGCCATGCTGTTGGGGGGGTGTGGATGTGGCTGCTGTCATGGAAACATGGGGCAACAAAAACCATGATTGGTACCTAAACGTGCGGGGTACACTATGCTTAGGATGGATAGAAAGAAGGGCAGAGGCGGTGGAGTGGCTATGTTCATTAGAGATGACATAAAAATTGCTAGGGTAGAAGAGGCAGAGGGAAACGTGGAGGCCTTATGGGTCACCTTACAAATCCCAGCAGGAGGTATAGTCAAGCTGGGTGTAGTATATAGGCCCAGGATGGGTGATGTTCTGAGGATGGTTTGCTGGACAACATCATTGCCCAATGTGGACCAAAAGGGAAGGAGTGGTGTTGATGGGGACCTTAATATGCCAGGTACAAACTGGGTAACCATGTCCTCTAAGGTGGCCAAGGAGCAGAGGCTGCTGGAAGGCTTCCAGGATGTGTTCTTAACACAGCATGTGATGGAGCCCACAAGGGAGAGGCATGTCCTGGACGTGGTTCTGGCAGATGGGGCTCTGGTAAGGGACCTGGTTGTAGAGGATCCCCTGAGTGGGAGCGACCACAATACTGTCTGGTTTCAAATAAGCATGGGGGGAGGTGGGAGAGATCTAGGACACTGGCAGTGGACTTCAGGGGGGCAGACTTTGTGGGCATGAAATATTCTCAAGGATCACTTGAAGGGAATTACATCAATGACAAATGTGGAAAAGAGATGGGAGGTCATAAAACGGGGACTTCATGAGGCAGTCAGGACCTGCGCTAAGGTGAAACGTAAGGGAGCAAGGTCACATAAACCATGCTGGTGGTCCAGTGAGGTTCAGGTAGCGGTCAGAGAAAAGAAGGTGGCCTACAAAAAATATAAAACAACAAGAGGGAATAGGGAAAAGGAAATGTACCATTTTGCATCTAGAAAAGTCACCTGGATGGTGAGGGGACAAAGTTCAGTAAAGAGCAGTGGCTGGCACAGGGGATACATGGAGGGGAAAAGGGGTTCTTCTGGTACATTGGGGAGCGGAGAAAAACTAAGGGCCATCTTGGCAGATTGAGATCAGAAAGAAGGGTGGGTGGAAGAGGCGAGAGAACAGGCAGAGGTATTAAATAAGTACTTCGCCTCTGTGTTCACTAGGGAGGGGTGGGATATCTACAAAGCAAGGCATGATGGGGACAGAAGCGGTAGTGAGTGGGATCGGGGAGCAACAGAAATAGAGCAAGAGGGAGGGAGAGGTGCCCCAGGGGTGTCACATCAGGATAAGGATAAAAAGGCCAGTAAGGTGGAGGGGACGGATGATGCTATCTCCACCGAAAGGGTGTTGTTAGCCCTCAAGGCCCTAAAGAAAGACAAATCTCCTGGGCCAGATGGCATTCATCTGAAAGTACTATGGAAATTGGTGGACATACTGGCTGTACCCCTGATGAAGCTCTTCAGCAGGTCGCTTGAGACAGGGAGGGTACCTAGGGATTGGCGAGAGGCACATGTGGTGCCAATCCATAAAGAGGGGCCAAAGGAAGTACGAGGTAACTACAGACCCATCAGTTTGACCTTGGTGGTGGGAAAATCAATGGAGAGTATACTAAAGGAATGATTGGGGTTGTACTTGGAGGAGGTGGGAGGTCTGGATAGTCAGCAACATGGGTTTGTGCCAGGTAGATCATGTCAAACCAATCTTGTGGAGTTCTACGAATGGGTAACATCAGAACTGGACAGGGAAAAGCCTGTGGATGTATTATTCTTGGACTTCAGCAAGGCGTTTGACTCTGTCCCCCACAATGGCCTGGTGGAGAAACTGACAGGGTTGGGAGTCCCTTTGATGGTCAGATGCATTGAAAACTGACAAGCTGGATGCACCCAGAGATTAGTGGTCGGTGGGGAGCTCTCAAACCCTAGAGAGGTCGGTAGTGGGGTACCGCAGGGCTCAGTCCTGGGTCCGATCCTGTTTAATGCATACATATCGGACATCAGTGAGGGTATAGGGTGTGAAATGAGTCTCTTCGCTGATGACTCCAAGATGGGAACAGTAGTTGAGGGGAAGAGGGAGGTTGGCCCTGCAAAGACCTGGGCACCCTGGAAAGCTGGGCTCACACATGGAAATTAAATTTCAATATCACCAAGTGCAAGGTGTTACATCTTGGGTGGGGAAACCCTAAACACAGGTACACCCTGGGAAGGGAGGCGCTGGAGGCGTCAACAGAGGAAAAAGACCTAGGGGTCATGGTGGATGCATGAATGAATAACTCTGAGCAGTGCAGGAGAGTGGCTAGCAAGGCAACCAGGATGTTGGGATGCATCATAAGGGAGGGGGATCACCTCTAGAAGCAGGGAAGTGATTCTGCCGCTGTACAATGGACTGGTTAGACCACATCTTGAGTACTGTGTACAGTACTGGAGACCACACTTGAAGAGGGACATACAGCTCCTGGAGAGGGTACAAAGGAGGGCAACTAAGATGATACAAGGACTAGGGGATTTGATGTATGAGGACAGACTTAAGGAGCTCTGCCTGTTTTCATTGGAGAAGAGGAGAGGAGAAACAGGGGGGATATGATTGAGGTCTTCAAGTACCTCAAGGGAATAAATAGGGTAAACATGGAGGGGATCTTTAGACTAAAGCAGGGAGGTATCACCAGAGGGCATGGTTTGAAGTTGGAAGGTGGAAGGGTGAGGGGGGAAAAGAGGAGGAAGTTTTTCACTGAGAGGGTGGTGGACCCTTGGAATGCGCTGCCTGGTGAGCTGGTTCAGAGATCCACAATGGAGGGCTTCAAGAGAGGGTGGGACAGAAACAGAAAGCGGATGTATCAGATGATGGCCTGGCCCAGGGGGGTGGGGATGGATGATAGGGGTTTCTGGAACACAGGCAGGGGGAAGCCTCGGCACCCAACTAGGGATCTGAGGTTCGAGCAGACTCGATAGACCGTAAGGCCTAATCTGCTGGCAATTAGTATGTTAGTAATACCCTCCATATGTCTGTTAGAGCCAGTTCTTGCATAAGTAGCACCAGGGCACCTGCACCTCTGGCGTGAGGCTCCAAATTCGTTGGGTTCCTGTCTGCAAAAGGGTCCAGTGTTAAAGTCTCCCCATATCAGCATGGGAATATTGTTCACTGACATCTCCTCTATCCTCTGAGCCAGAGAATGAAAATGCCCTAGGGTGTCCTCATTGGGTTTATAAAGGTTCCCCAGTATCAGCGATCTCTCTGGGCTGTCCACCAGTGCTAGTACCCAGCTTCCTTCCACATTCTTCTCCACTTTCTTAACCTTCCAATGCAGTTTTTTGTGAATAACTATTGCCACCCCTTTTTTTGGGGGGGGAGGGGGCTTAAGCATGGTGTATCTGGCCCACCCAGTCCTTTTTTAACCTCTTGTGGTCCTCCCTGCTCAGTTTTGTTTCCTTCAGGAATGCCAGGTCTTCCCTCAGTCTCTCCAAATGTGTGAGCACCTGCCCCCTCTTTATCGGGGTATTCAGCCCATGCACATTCCATGAAAATGCAGTGATATCACCCATTTGGGTCTAGCAGGGAAGACAGTGCTTTGTGGATATACTGACAACAGGTAGAGACTGCAGGCTGAGATCCTGTGACCCCTGGCAGGCTCAAAATGTGCATTGTGGTTTTGGGGCATGCAGCTGGTGTCTGTAGTGAGTAACCTACTATAAAGGTTCTAGTTAGGCATTGTTCAGTTTTGTATGTGAATGTACATTCACAACAGCAGTAAAATATCAACTTCATAATCATAAACATCATAACACTTGAACTATATACATTTGCCATGCGCATTTCCCTTTGGGAGACAGGGGTATACATGAGGTCACAGCTCACTGCTGAAGGCCTACCTTTGTTCCATGAGCCCAGATAGAGGGAGTATCCCTTGGGTGGTGGGTAGTAGAGAGTTGTCTGCCTCTTCCTTGATGGGCCTTGTAAAGTTCCACTAGCAGTGTGTTGAGTTGAGAGGACACTGATGTTCTTTGTTCATAATCTCTAAGTGAAGGTGGGGGGGGAGAGGGGAGAGGGGAGGGGGGACTGCCCCTCGAGTATTGTGGTATCTGTGGCACAATCAGAGCTGTCCTCTAGACAGTTTTGGTGGGGGGAGCGGGCAGTCCAGTTCAGCCAGTGAGGGGCTGGCCTTGATGGCCCCCACCTGAAGTACCCAGTGCTTATTGGGGGGGATGGGTGTTGATGAGGCGGGATGAGCATCTTCTTTGTACTGGGTGGTCTGGGGGGCATCCTGGTGCACTGCTCTCTTAAGGTTAGGGCTGCAGCCCTTGGGTGCTGTGGAGAGTCAAGGAGCATGGGACCCCTTGGGGATCCAGTAGTGCCCCCTACTCCCCAGCTTCCATTCTTTGCTTCCCCACTTCCTGCACCCACCCAGTCACCTCAAAAATAGTGCAGGTGAGCAATGCCTAACTCTGCTGACTGGAGTGGCACAATGGGGGGGGGCAGCATTCAGTAAGCATACCAGTGTTGTATGCCATTCTTGCCCTCCTTCCATTCCCCATTCTGCCACACTCCAACCAGTCATCCATGGGCTGGAATGAAGTGTCTCTATTCTGAAGCACCCCAGCCTCCCAGGAAAATCCCTGCCAGCCGACAACAAAAACTATCTTTGGCCTGCCCATATGGTTGTTGGCCGGTGAATGAGGGGGCTACTAGAGCACTCAGGGGAGTGAGGTTGTGCAGCCCATATAGCCCATGCACTGACAGGACACCCCCCCACAGGATGACCATCCTGATGGGGTCCGCAACCACTGGCCATTAAGTTCTCAGCTCAGTGTTTTGGATTTGGTTGGGCGGTGAGGAGTAAAAGGAGAGGGGGGGTTGTGCCCCACTGTGTGGATCTCAGCCCATGGACATGGAGTCTTAGGCCCATTGATTAGTAGGGGTGAAGGGGAAGAGCCAGGGCCTACTGTGGAATCTAGTCATTAGCTCACCACTACCTTTTGCACACCATGAGCTGCCCTTGCAGGACTTGTTGGGGGTGGCACAGACTCACAAAGAGTCCTGGAATTGGGGGGGCCAGCCAGGTGGCCGGTGCATGGCCCGCATCTGGGGTGGACTGACAGTGTACTCAACCACATGGAAAAACATCATGAACCCAACCGAGTCCCATGGCAGCATCAGTATTAAAGTACAGGGGGCCTGTGGAGTTTATCTCCCAACTTACTTATCTTATTGTCCAAGGGTGTGGTATCCTGATTGTGGTGGTGCTTTTCGACCAGGTGATGCAGGTCGTAGCTTCTCAGAATCTTCCTTCCTCCTGTCCGGTGATATCTTCGGAGAGTGGCGGTGGTCTTGCTGGACTGGCTGGGCCTTGCTGGGGGAAGCGACATGTTCTGCCCTGGTTCTGGCTGGTGACACAGGTTTGTGGCTGGGTAGTTGGTGTGTGCTGCTTTGGTCCCCGGAGGTCTTCAGCAGGGAGTTCAGAGTAGAAGGCCTCAGGGTGCTGTATCTGTTTGGCATTGGGAAGTCTTCCAGGGCATCAGGTTCTGCCATGTCCATCAGTTGAAAAACTGGGCTGTAGCTGTGGGGCCTCTCTGTTGGATGGTCTCTCCTGCTGTGTCATCGTGAGGTTTGCCACTTTCTATTATTTCTGGCCATGAGCTCCCATGTGTCTCCTGGGGTTAAGGACCACTCTGTTTCTCTTGTTTTCTTCAGAGGGGACCTTCAATCCAGGCCCGCCAGTTGAGCTGTTTGGGGAGCACTGTTGTGGGACTTGGTGCCATGATTCCCTCAGCCAGTTTCTATTTAGGAAGTCCATCAGCACTTCTGGAGAAGCAAAGGAATGTGGGACCCCATTGTGCCCTACCTGCATTGTGGCCGGGTAGTGCAGTGAGAAGGACAGGCCGATGCAGTGCCTGAGGTGGTGAGCCTCCATGTATGCTCGCAGGTGATCAGATAAATCCTGGGAGTAGTCCGGGTATATATTAATTCTGTGGGACCGCCACATTACATTTTGCAGTTCCCTGGACCTAGCCATTATCCGTTCTTTGTCCCGGTAGTCCAGGAACAGGGCAATTATCAGCCTAGGCCTGTCATTCTGCTGTGACATTGGGACCCTTTCCACCTGCACCTTGTGCCCAGGTTCCATCTGAAGGATCTCGTTAATGCTGCCTGAAGGAAAGTCTCAGTGCTACATCCCTCTGCTTTCTCTGGAAATCCCAAGAACCAGAGGTTGTTCCTCCTCCCCGGGTTCTCCAGTTTATCAATTTTTGGCTGCATTCTATTTAGGATGGCCTGATGTTCATGGAGGATGGTGGCATGGTCATGCAGGCAGTCCTCTGTGGCAGTGATTTGGCTCTCATTTTGGAAGAGCCGTGTTTCCCTTCCTTGGAGAACCTGTGCTGAGTGATTCATGGCCATTGTTACTTGGGCCATTTGGATGATGAGTTGACTGAATATCCTCTCCACCGGTGCTGGGTCCCAAGTTGCTCTAGGTGGGGGCTGATCCATGACTAGAACACAGGACCTTTCTGCTCCAGGTAAGTCCGTACTTTAATAACCTTGGATAACCGCACAGTATTATTGAAATTTTTATACCTCCATGCTCCAGACAATGTTCTGCACAACTCAGTCTATGTTAAAATGGCAAATTCTGGAATTTACTGACAGATTATGTAGGATTTGGTCCTCAGAGGCAGATAGCTACGTCTTCAGGCTGCCATCTGCGTTGGCACCTTTAGTGGCAGTAATAACAAACATTTTTATTATAAGAAATACATTACTTGACCCTCAAAATCCCCATTTAGACAGCAAATACAGCTTTATATGACAACTATGAGCTGAGAAATGCCATTTTAGAGATTTTTGGTGGCCACCTAGAGGCAAATCCCCCAATCCCATATTTTTAGCACCATTATTCCTAAAAAAACAACCTTCAAACCTTTGTGCCCATAAACTGGTCACGGACTACTATTATTCTTCCTTTACTATGTCAAAAATTTGGCTTACAAAATAAAAAAAAAGTTATGAGCCTATGTCGAAATTTGCAAACACAGGCTCACAACTTTGGTAGTTTTCAATACTTTGACTGGAAATTTTCCACATAGCCTTTTCTTCACAGCACCTCATGCACGTGACAACTGTCATTTTTCATATCCTGCATAAAATGTGTTTTCCTAACTGTGGTGCAGAATGACATTTTAGCAGGGATTAAAACATTTTCATCTACCGTGTTCGTTGGATGGTGTAATAAGAAGGCTATGCTGAAAATTTGGTTTGCAAATACTGTAAAATGTCTAGGTTATGACTGAATGTTTCACTGTTTCAACAGTAACTCTTAACATTGCTAGTTTTCAATATTTTGACTTCAGCTTTTCGACATACTGTAGCCATTCTTCCACACCACTTCATGAATGCGACATGTGTCATTTATAAAATCCTGGACAAGATATGTTTTCATACCTCTAGTATAAAATGACATTTTGGCCAATATTCTGTAAATGGTACATATCATGGAAACGACTCCAAGATGAATGTAGCAACTCACAGGTGTATGTGAGTTGCGACATTCACCGCTATGATGGGGACCCTGTGCCCTATTCCAGAACAGGCAAGGTCACCTGCACTTATGCCATGTGACCTGCAGCAGCCACAGTATTGCGCCACAGGAAGGGCACAATGAACCTGGGTGCCACAAGCTGCTAACGGCAGGATGCAGCCCCCTGAGCCCCCCAGCACCAAAACAAGCCCGCAAGCCCCTGTAGGCCATGGAGGGGGTCAGCTGTGTGGCACAGGCTCAAGGGTGGCACCAGCAAAATGCGGACCTGGGTGCTGGCAGGTGCACCCCGGAATTAGGGGGAGTTGCTCTGTAATGGGGTGGTCTGTGGGGCATGGCTGTGTGCAGGTTGCAGCACTGAGGGGAGGCAACCACCATTTTGCCAGAACAGAAGCCCCTTAGACCAGCTAACAGCTGGTCTAACCCTGCAGTGCCGCAGTGGGTATTAGAATTTCGTAACTGGGTTATGGCAGCAGCCCTCTCAGAATAGGGCAAAGTTGCTGCTGCATCCCCCCTTTCGCCATGCCATAGGGATTGTGACTGGTGGATGTCCCCTTGGGCACAGGCTGCCTCTTGGAATCCTGATTGGAGTAACACATGTCACAAGGTGTGACTTGCGCCATTGGGTTTGCCACAAGTCACCTTGCGACATGCATAACCCAATTTAGAATAGGACTCCATATCTATAAGGCAAAACCTAAAACTATCTTCAAAAGTTTGAATCTTAATTACAAAAAAAAAATTGCTAAAGAATCAGCAAACATTCAGCATTGACAAATGCTTGTACAGTGCAGCCCTCTTAAATGCATACCCTTGGGGCCAGCCAAAAATATGTGTTTAAGAGGGCTATGCGTTTATCAGATCTTGTATTCTTTTAATGGTGAGCACAATTTGCAGTATGTGCCAGGGGACTGGGTAGGGAAAAGAAATTCCAGCAGCACTTCAGTGCTTCTTTGGTTGGGATAAAGTGATTTGTGACATCCTGTGGCATTCTATAGTCTGATTCCTGTGTGAGGGATGGTGCTTCTGGGATTCATGTAAAGTGCTTCTGTGACATTCTTTGGGGTTCTTTGCTCTGATTTCAGTGTGTGGCCAGTGTGCTTCTGTGACTTAGGTTTGATGGTTAAAATGTTGAAGTAGGTGAGTAACACCTCATTTTAATAGAGCAGACCATTGACAGACAATTAATTGCCAATTAGTAAGGCAGCTAGTACGTGCAGTGTCAGTAAAACTGGGCCAGTCAGTTCACAATTCAACAGCAAATTTAAGGGAAAAAAATATGCATTTAAAAGGGCTCTTTATATGCATTTAACAGGTCTATTTAACACAGGAAGTATAGGAAAAAAATCAGGACTTGCAAATGTTATGCGTTTATGTGGGCTATGCATTTATCAGTCATGCGTTTAAATGGGATGCACTCTATTAACTTTGTAACAGAAAAGAAGGGAGTGAAACTGTTCCAAGAGAGGCATCCCCTTTACCCCAGAACCTCTATTAAATGGCAAAACTGTATAAACAATGAGCTTCCCTACAGAGAAATGTTAGAATAGTCAGATCTTGTTCCCTTGGATACATGAAAAGAAATGAGATGCACAACATTTTTCTTGATGATAACAAACCTTACATGTGAGCTTCATCACCTGAAGGAAAGGGCAATGAGCACATTTAAAATTTCTGAACTTGCATTTCATCACTGTCCATGATTGGTACTCTGCATTTTCTCAATGGGATTTTGCCCTTGAAACATTCAGCAGCTGGGAGGTTGGGTCAGAGCTAACAATTCCCTCCTCCACTCCTGTGATCACTGGTTTGCTGCTCTACAGTTTGGGACTCAGCCATACCAACACCAAGGCCCTAGCTCACCACCAGCTAATAACAACACTCAGTGGCTTGAGCTAACTGGTTGAGAATTTCAACATTTTTTTACCTGCATTTTTTCACTGCTCATGAACGACAGTCTGCATTCTCAGTGGGACTCTGCCCTTGAGATCCAATGGCCAGGTGGTTGGGTGAGTGCCTGCAATTCCCTTCTCCGCTCCTGTGATCACCAGTTTTGCTGCTCTACAGTTCAGGAGCCAACCACATCAGCACCAAGGCCTTAGCATTCCACGAGCCAATCACAGCTCTTGGTGGGTGGAGTTTATATTCCTTTTATTAGTGACTCCAGCTAGCAAACGGGCCTCCACATAGTGGGCCAGAATTCTAAGGGACACAGAAATAAGTGCATCAAAGAAGTTTGCCTGGAGTCAGCCTGAAGTTGGCCAGTGGCCAGCCATGCTATTCTCTAACTCGCTATCCTTATGCTCCCTTCACTCCTTAGTATTCTAAGGACTTTGAACTCTACCCAACAATCTTTTACCAAAGACAACCGTTACTTTATTGTTTTGCCTATTATACTGCACCCTCAGCCTTCCCCATCTGGATATATCCTACATAAATCTTCTGTGCTCTTGATATTGTGACTGCTTATATTATTACAGTTTGCTTACTGCTTGCTTTAGTATATTTTGTTTTGTTATTGACTAATTTTTGCACTGCTCCTGAAATACACCCCATCTAGGTACAGCTTCTTGTTAAAGGACACCTAAACATTGTAAATGCATTGGATTTGCATAGGGGTACCCTAGCTATAGGTAGGAGAACAAAGCCAGAGATCAAGTAGGGTCTTTGGTTTCTGCAACAGGTAGGGAAAAGGGGCAGACTAGGCTGGCCTGGCAGTCCTTATCTGCTGTCAAATTCTATGTAGTTATGTATCTATATAAACAACATTTTGCCAACAAACTGTTCAAAAATCTGACTTTGTAGGTGACTAAAGGAAAGGCTGATGTATACAGTACACTAATGTTAAAACTACATTTATATAATTTACCTAAATGCAGTTTCATGGCATTTAAAAAATGTGACATCAGCCTTCCAATTTGAAAAAAAAAAATCTGCTTTGTCTGCTCCTTAAAATGGCTGCCAAATGTGTCAAGTGATGCATCATTGGAGCCAGAGACAGAGAGCTATATGGCCCTCCATAATGCCACCTTGTTCTTTTTACGTTTTTTGTGCTTGTGCATCAAACATTTTGGGACTAATACTATGGAATTTGGGAGGTTTGTCACTGCCGAGCCCATTGCAGTTGAAACTACAAGGGGCTTGACAATCTACACCAATAACCACACACTGTGGTCCTGACATCACTCAGGCTGCAACTTTGTGAACTTCAAAGGGCCGAAGCCACTCCAATCAGAGAGGGCTTTGGTTCTTTGATTTGCATGAAGCTGCATCAGCAAATAGCTGATCAACTTTTAAAACAGTTGCAGCTGCATACCAGAAATTTGCTGCAGATCTTACTTGTGTGCAGCTGCTATATCAAGCCCTGCAACAACAAAAAACATCCATCAATGTCTGTTGCTGGCTCCCATGTAACTGTCTCCCCACCCGACCCTCCCTCTCAGCACCCCACACTACCCCCCCACAAACATAACACTGACACTGGAGGTGCCCAACCCCCCAGTGTCTGCCTCGTCATTTTTGGTTCCTACAGCCTGCAATTAAGAAAATGCTCCATCAATGTCCATTGCAGCTGCCACTGTAACTACGCCCTCCGACACTGTTTATAACACTGACACTGGGGGTGTGCAGCCCCCCAGTGTCCACTGCTGGTGTCCCTGTAACTGTCACCCCCACCTGACCCACCCACTCAGCACCCACCACCCCTACACCTCCATAGATAACACTGACACTGAGGGTGCCCAATCCCTCAGTGTCAAATCATGAAATAAAAGAAACCTTCCCTCTGCATTTCTTTTAAGACTGTTAAAACGAAAACCATCCATTGATGTGTATTGCGTTAGCCCCCCCCTCCATTGATCAACCCACAAACCCACATCCCCCTAATCATAACACAGACACTGGGGTGCTCAATCCCTAAATGTCAAACCCTGAAATAAAGAAAACCTTCCCTCAGCATTTCTTTTTTAAATACCCTGTAAAAAAGAAAACTATCCATTGATGTCTGTTGCAGCCACCACTGTAACTGCAAACCCCAGCCTCTTACTTCATTTTTTTAAATACCCTGTAAAAAAGAAAATGTTCCATCAATGTCTAATTCAGCAGCCACCATGACTGCATCCCCCCCCACTGTTTATAACACTGACACGGGGGGTGCCCAATCCCCCCGTGTCCACTGCTGGCACCCCTATAACTGTCACTTCACCTGACCCTCCCACTCAGCACTCACCACCCCTCAAAACATAACAGTGAGACTGGGGGTGCCCAACCCCGTAGTATCAAAACCTTAAATAAATAAAATCTTCCCTCTGCATTTTTTAAGCTTCTAAAAAATTAAAACGTCCATCGATGTCTGTTGTGCCATTAGTTCCCCCTACCCAACTCACCCACTCAGCACCCACCATCCACCCCCCAAGCCCTTACTTACCCACTGGGGGTCTGATGCTGTAATCTTCTCTGGGCTGCAGACACGTCTTCACTCTTGAAAACTGGACCACAATCTGAGGAAATCAGTTATGTAGTTCAATGTATTTCAAATGGGTTTTAAACTTAGTAGCATAACTTGGCCATTTTTCATTATTTTTGCCCCAAATTTTCAACATACCTTTTTTTGGGACACCACCTCATGAACAATACAAGTGAAGGTAGGTAAATGTGTCCAGAAAGGTGATTTTTCAGTTGCTGCACAAAATCACCTTTCAGGCAGGAGTTGAAAATCTCTACCCTTGTTCATGAAGTAGGGTCATAACGAGGCTATGTGGAAAATTTGGTGTAAAAATATTAAAAAATCCAACAAAATTATGAGCCTATGTTGAAATTTGCAAACGTCAACTTATAACTTTGATAATTTTCAATATTTTGACCCCAAATTTTAAACATATCCATTTTTTCACAGCACCTCATGAATGTGATAGCTGTCATTTTTCAAATCCTGGTCAGTGCTATGCTGTACATTCACCAGTATCTGCCTCAGCACCTGCAGCAGTGGAATTGATTGGCTAATAGAGGCAGACTCGCCACTCACTGCCTGTGTGACATGTTCAAAAGGCCTCAAAATTGTTATTACAGAGTCTATGAGGTGCCACTGTTCAGTTGTCATACACATGGAGGCCCCTGAACTGTCACGGCTAGTGTACATGACAAGATATTCTGAGATGGCTTTGTATTGTTCATGCAACCTCTCTGCCCGGATAAAGTGGAGTTCCACTGGGTGACAACTTTCAGCTTCAAGCGGTGCTATGGGAGGCAGTTTCGGATCTGCAAATGGTACAGCATTACTGTGTACAGCAACCTATGGAATATCCATTTCCATACTGGTAAGTTTATCAGTTTTATTTAATCTGTTCCTTTTTTTTTTTTTATAAGAGTGCAAAAAATCTGACTGATGATTTGTAAAGTGGGTGACATATATGTCACAAAATATTTGCCCAGCACATCATGCACTGTAATCCAAACTTGCAGCTGCAGCCATGCCAGTGTTGAAAAAGGTTTAACCCAGGTTGTGTGACTTGACAAGATATGGTTTTAAAATGTAACCTGAGTTAAGATGCAGGGGCATTGACACAGTGTATTTCTTACAGCCTGGCACTAAATTTAATTGTGATCTGATGATTTGGTGTTCTTGTGGTTTCACAGCTTGCTATCTGTGTTAATCCATATACCCATGGTGGAACAGCCAGGGTTTAAACATAATGTGTTACTGCTGCAATCAAGTTGTAATAAGTCCTTCATTTCTTTTATTCGGAAATTTCCAGATGCTTTGTTATGTCATAGTTGCCATATCCAAAGAACTTCAACATCATACCCCCCCCCCCCCAGGCTGGCAGACATGCAACAAGTAAAAGTGGTATGAATCGATGATGACCATGACCATCATTACTGGACTGGAGAAGGATGCAGATAAAAATCTGTGAAGAAGTAACCAAACAATAAACCATTAATGAGACCTACTTGCAAATATGATAATCCACCCCCCCCAAAAAAAATATTTACCTTTATTGGCTTGAGAGTATTCCATTTCCAATTCCAATGCCACAATTTCTCAAGCACGAGAATACACACACCAACAGTATGTGACCTGTGACAGAAAACAATACAATAAGTACATGTATATATATGTCAACCCCCCCCCGAGAAAATACATATATGTATATATCAACTCACCAAGGCTACTATTGGTGTATACACAAAGGGCACCCTTCCTGCTGAGGTGATCACAGCGCACTTTGGACAACCAACAGTTCTCTCAGCGTCATCATTTGTGACAGTACATTGAATGGTCATTTATGTTTTCCCTCCTGCATACGGTTTGGCAAGACACTGTGCATCATCATCACATCATCATCACAGTAAGGTCAATACACAGCAGCATTACTTGTAATTGCAACAGCAGCAGCACTTCTTGTCACACTCCCATTTCACTTTGTCAGCACTGGGAAATTTTCTGGACACAAGACAGTTGCATTTTGGGGATACACAAAAATTCTGGTGACTGTGTGTGAGCACTGCGCACATGACTGAGTGTACCATTAATTCTGGGACACTTTGCATTTGGGGTAACGCTCCCATTTCACTTTGTCAACACTGGGTAATTTTCTGGACACAAGACAGTTGCATTTTGGGGATGCACAAAAATTCTGGTGACTGTGTGTGAGCACTGCGCGCATGACTGAGTGCGTCATTAACTCTGGGAGACTTTGCATTTCATGTTAAGCTCTCATTTCACTTTGCCAGCACTGGGGAATTTTCTGGACACAAGATAGTAGCCTTTTGGGGATGCACATTATTTCTGGTGACTGTGTGTGAGCATATATAATGTCATAATGTCAATTTCCAAAAATAAATATTTTTGGAGCCTCAGTAATGTTTACTTTTTGTCGTGAAGTGTTTGTCAAAATGCAGGACTGAGCAGTGCAAGTATACTGTGCTAAACTGCATGTGTACAGTCAGTGTTCTTTCCTGTGTGTGCAGACACTGTCCAGCTTCATGCAAACATACAGTATATATGGTGAGACTTGTTGCAGTATGTAAAGAATAAAGATAAGAATATGTAACATATATTTTATTTGTACCATCAGCAGTAGCGGAGTAAGTGATATGATATTTTTTCAGAAGTCTCAGGCCAGTGTGCACCTCAGTCACTAACAGTGCACACATGACATTTGTGGAGATAGTAGCAAAAAAAATTCATGCTTTTCAGCAAACCATACCCAACAGACATTACATATTGCTGAGGTACCCAAAATATGTTATGGTGTACAGACATTTTAAAGTTGTAATATATAACAGTTCCTGCAGTCCACTGCCACCACACTGTGCAACCACTGGCACCGTGTCGTGTTATGGTGTACGTCAACTTGCTAAAAAACTGACATTGCCAGTATAAACTAGAAAGACATCACTTATTCCAGAACAAAAAGTTAAAAGAGGTACTGTGGTAGCACAGTGTGTAGGCATTTGGCAGCGAACTGGACCATATATATTTTCTGACTTTATAGTGTCTGTACACCATACGTCAAATATTTTGGGTGCCTCACCATCACAAATACTTCATGTCTCTTGGGTATGGTTTGTTGAAAAGCAGAAATTTTTTTGCTATATGATCTCCTAAAAGTCATGTGTGCACTCTGTGACTAAGGTGCACTCTAGCCAGAGGCCTCTGAAAAAATATCATATTACATAGTCCGCTGATGATGATGGTACCAATAAAATATACGTTATATATTCTTATCTTTATTCTTTATACCATAAACACTGCAACAAGTCAGCATATATATGTTTGCAAAAAGCTGGACAATGTCTGCAGTCCACACACAGGAAAGAACACTAACTGCGCACTTGCAATTTAACACATTATACTTGCACTGCTCAGTCCTGCTTTCCCACAACCACTCCAGAACAGAAAGTAAACATTATTGAGGCACCAGAAATACATCAGGGTACACATTCTTAACTTGGATTATAATATCAGGGTAATAAGGAGCATGTATGTACTGTATGTATGTATGTATGTATGTAAAGGCCTACTGTGTCCTTCCCTCTGTCTGCTATAAGGAATTTTTAATAAATTAGCATCCTACCTTTATAGCACTTTTATGAGCAAGTGCATAATTACATTTATATAGAGGGGATGGTGGAGGAATACCTCTTATGACACAGCAGGGGGAGATGGTGTGAAGAAAAGAAAGTGAATGTGGGATCCCCTCCTTGTCCGGCAGCACTTGGAGCATGGATATAATCTGCAATAGATATCTCTCTATCTGCTCCAACTGCTGTTAGACAGCATTCACCCTCTTGTTGTTCTCATCAATGGCACCCCACAGAACTGCAATATTGTCCTGAGTTATAGGCAGTTCTGTGGGGTCCACTGGTGGTACAGCTAGTGGTGGTGGTGGTGGGGGTGGTGCTGGAGGAGCAACAGGTCCAGCTCTGGCCTTTCTCTTACTCTGGTGATGCACAGCTGCACCCTCTGCCAGTGCCACAGAAGGAACAGCTGGTGCAGGCCTGGCTGATTCTATGGCAGCCTGCAACTCCACCTTGTGGTGATTCAGCATGTTGGTGCACTTGCCTCCAGTCCCCATTCAAGTCCCCCAGGGGCCACGGTGCACCTCCACACCACAAATATGACCCCAGACCAGGCTGCTGTCCCTCCAACACAAATAATTCCCAAACTGGGGAGCTGCGGGGGGGGGACCAGGCACTGGAAGGCCAGATGCACTGGTGGCAGCCTGGTCATGGTGCTCAAGCTCTGAGCCCACACTTCGGCCCGGGGCAAAGGTACATCCTGCTGTGGAGGATCTGCAGTTACAGCTGGAGCTGCTGCTGCAGGTGGTGGTGGTGCAACTGCATGAGGTGCTGGTCCTGCTTCCAGAGAGGAGGGAGGACCCAAGATTTTGGACCGGTCCAACATCACCCGGCTCCATCCCCCCACATGCGCACTCCTCCCCTGCCAAGCATGCTGCCACATGGTCCCACAACTGCCAACGGCACCACCCCAGATATTCCCTGAACCTGTCCCTGGTCCATTTCTGCTGACAGCGACTCAACTGCCATCCCTCCTTCCCTCCGTCCGAGCAATGAGTCGACAACATGAAACACTCACACATACAACACAGGCACACACACAGACAAACAAACAACTTATAAAAGTAAAAAAACAAAGAAATTACAATCACAGAAAGAACAAATTAAGTTCAAAAAGAGTACAAAAAACACAAAACAATATAGCTTTGAAAAAAGCTGTTGGGTTTATATGAATAATCTCTGCCCCTTCTAACTGTACTCTCTGTCAGACATACACAAAGACAAAATGCCTTCTCTCTCTCCCTTTGCACAGGAGAAAGTGAAAGTAACTCCTTGCATGACTCACTTCCTTCCTGCCTGGCTAAAGCATGTGACTTACAGTACTGTAAGCCATGTGATGTGTGTGGGGGGGCTGCCTATTTTGTTGTCACTTTGCCTTACTTTGCGTTAAGGCGGAATGACAACGCAAAGTCATAACTACAAGGTGAAGTGAGCCTTTCACACTGGCCACTCCAGATAGCGAAGTGACAATGCGAAGTGCCAACTTCACGGGCACTTTGCTGGTGAAATTTTACTTTGCTGCTTCTCTATGAATAAGCTGAGGAAAGTTCCGCATTTTTATTCTCAAACTACAGATTCTGGGGCCAATATTCAAAGGTTAGCACCTCCACTAACATTGGGTGCTATGCACTTTTTGGGTGCAGGTACACAAAAAGTCCACGTACCCTGCCTGCACAGCTGTGCACCCATGGACAGGTGCACCCATACTGGCATGCAAAACAACAGCCATCTGTTCATTGCTCCATGCCCTCTGTGTGCAGAACTCCACAGGGCAGCCATGGAGGAGCTGTTGTCCCTGGCAGGCATCCAATGGGATGCCCTGCTGGGCCCTCTAGTAGATCCCTCACATAGGGAGGCATAGGTCCAGGGCTATGCATACCAAAAAGGCAGCCAGACCCACATGGCAGCATCCCATCCTGGTGCCACTGTTCTCTTCCTGTGAAGGGCCCTCAACCTTTCAGTTGCCTTGCCGTCTCCAGCTGCCTAGCACTCAGGGGGCTTCACGGTGAGCCCTGCCCTGGTCCCCTGGTGACCAGCAGCCTGTGTCTGTGGGGAGGGGTGAAGTGAACTATGGCAGGGTTCCCCCGGCCATAACCTGCACCCCACTCTGCACCTATGTGGCCAGCACTAAGTGGGTTTGTGCATACCCCATAGTGCTAGCACGCCCTGGGAACCCCCCCTGATGCATTGCTATTTGTGTGGCTGAGGTGATCGGGCATGTAACCCCTGCATGCCCATGTCATGAATGCCACATGCCTACCACTCCGTGACATTCATGTGTACAATGCCAACATGCCCGGTTTATGCAGGTGCATTGGCATTGTGCATAGGGCCCATAATTAGCACAGGCACTAACCTGAGTTTGTGTGAGTGTTGCTGTCGGGGCTATATTCAAAGGCCCTGGGAGTTTCCCCCAAACCTGACATCTCCAAGGCACTAAAATGCTGCCGCACCTATTCAAATGAGGTGGTCCCCTCATACATACCAGTGCGGTAGGCTATTCAAAGGTTTGCAGTTATGGTAAACAGCCTCCCCAAGTGACACTCTTTACCACTGCCAGAAACCTTCTCTTAACTCTGTGCTAAGCCCACACACCTACCCCCACCCTCAAAGACAGGGAAGCTCTACTGCAATGGCCTGCCTCTGATCTTCCATTCCAGTGCTAGTATAATTCTCTGGTGGTCCAGTGGTTCCCCCACCCCCTTATTGTCCATTCTCTTATATTAGATTATTCTCTGGAGGTCCAGTATTCCCCCACCACCTGATCTCCTGTTCTCATACATTAGATTATTCCCTGGTGGTGCAGTGTTCCCCCCACCCATCGATCTCCCATTCTTTTCATTGCATTATTTCCCTGCCGGTCAGTGTTCCCCAACAATCAGCCTTCAACATAACCTGCCTATTAACTTTCCTTCTCCCAGAAACCCCCCTTACTTGGGTGTCCTGCATGCGGCACATCTACATAAGGATACCAGCACAGCCCTTCTCTCATCTCTGTTGCCAGTCACCATATGAGCTGCCATATGCACACATAGCAGGCAGTGTTACTAGCTGTACAATCAGTATAATTGGGAGATGTGTTTATGTGGTGGGAGCTAGAAACAGAATTTGACTGCAACAGTTCAAATGAAACAAGTCCATTATACCTGATCCATTCAAACTGAGAGTGATGGTGTCCTGAGGTGGTGTCAGTGAATTCAACTTTAACACCAGGACGGTAGTGCTTTTCTGATCCCTCTCTTGTCACAACCACTCCACTGGTGCCTCAGAGCTTTATGTTGCTAATAATATCAACCACTTCCCAAAGTCACTTGATAGATACATAAATAGAGATACAATATCAGATAGGATATCAACCAATATCAGATATGATTTCAGATATCGAGAATAGTTCTTGGAAACAGTTATACTATACAGAGAACTGTTTCTGAGAATGGTTATTGATGTCTGAAATCCTATCTGATATGGTACCTGATCAACTCAGTCAGTGACATATTTAGTGCACAAAGCAGGTCTGGACAAATGACTATCCAATACTTAATTATAGAAAGGCTCCCTGCACTAAAATTAAGAAATCTAAATGTCACATTTGCTTCCTTGGTTAGGTTGTAGAGGTAGGTGGGTGGTTGTGCACTAGTGAAAGTGAGGGATTTCAAATGAATAAGAGTCAGGAGTTAGCTTTTTATTTTTTAGCCAGTGCCCCAAAAGACACCATATCAGATAGGATTTCAGACATCAGGAATAGTTCTCAGAAACAGTTCTCCGCATATTAGAACTGTTTCTGAGAACCGTTCCCAATGTTTGAAATCATATCTGTTATTGTTTATCTTATTTGATATTGTATCTCTCTATTTATATATCTATTAAGTGACTTCAGGAACTGTAATAATTATACATGTGAGCTTGGGGAAGGTAACCCTCACTAAACATGTGCAATCACAAGTGCTTATTATTAGCAACAGAAAGATCTGAGGCACCAATGGTGTGGTCATGGTAATAGAGGGATCTGAACTGCACTACTATTCTGGTGTTAAAGTTGAATTCACTGACACCATGCTCATCGGTTTGAATGGAGTGGGTATAGTGAACATGTTTCATTTTCTCGAACCATTGCTGTCAAATTCTGTTTCTACCTCCCACCACATAAAAATCCCCTAATTATACTGATTGTACAGCTAGTAGCACTACATGCTATTCTTTTCTATTTTTTTCCTTTTCCAGTCTGTGATTGTGGCTAGTGGGGGGACAGTGACACTGACGGGAGAAAGAGAGTGTCTGTAGGGTCATGATCTGTGCATAGTTTTATGGGAATATTTTCAGCATCCATCCAACTTAAGCCTTCTTATCCTGCAATACGAAGTGCAGTTCTGAGTTTGTTATGGTAACCAGATTGACTTCAAGGCAGGGGTTACTGTTTCCCCTTTTTATGGATGCATAACAAAGAGCTATGCTGATTACTTCGTGTTGTAATACAGAGAAATGGTGGTCTGCCAGATACCGAATGTAGAACAGCTGTGTCCCTTCCACAGAGTGGAGTTCAATCACAACTCTCTGTGTGCTGTCCATTCAGTACACTGTGGTTTCTATATCTCCCCTTCCACACTATGTTCTTGCTCATTTATTGTGATATGCACTTCACTAATTGGGGAGGGGCTGTTAAGGTGATGAGTGATGAGTATGAGACAGACCCAGTGAATTTTCACCAAGCAGCTCAGCAAGCCAGACATGCCGGGCTTCATCAGATTTTTTAAAACCCAGAACCTGAACAAGCTTGTGTCGCCAGTGGGGCAGGCAGGACCAGTATTGCAGAAGCTCACAGCTGCTGGCCATTTTCAAACTTTCAGAGAAGCAGAGAGCAGAGTTTCAGTTTGTAAACCTGCTTCTCTTTGTAAAGATCAGGGGTTTTGAAATGCTCATTTGCCAGCTCATTTTCTGCATTTAACTCTCATACCTCAAAGATGATTGATTCTGTTGCATCTTGGTGCTGCAGACTTCAGCTGCTACTGCCCAGTTTGCACCCACTGTCTGCACTCTGGTCATTTTGTAGGTTGGTCATATGGTGCCCGGTGGCTGAGAGTGGCAAGGGACATGGACTCACGAGGAGTTGATAATGGGGTCCATGAGGAGGAAGCAGCAAGGACCTTTGACTGCAGATTGCAGAAAGAAAACTGGAACCACTTACCAACATTGGCAAAGGACATCTGGGGCTCAGATGTGGATAAATATCATTTTATTCTATTTGAAGACAACAAAAACCATTGGTAAGGGAGCCGTGCACACATACTGTCTCATAACTTTGTTACTGATGTTTTTTGTTGTCTTGGTTGGTTTGGACTTGGAGTGTGGTGTTTGAAGGTCATATTGGGGCATCTGTCATTCACAGGATTTCAAGGCTGAGGCAGACAAAGTGAACAGGAAGAGAAGCTCTGCGCTAGTCTGTATTTTTGTAGACCGTTCATCTATTACATTGCACTACAGAATACACTTTTTATGAGCTTGTGACACATGAAAACTATTGTATCACCCAAAATGCTGCTTAGAATTCTGATAGTTCAATTTTTTACCTTCCCTCTATTCTTTATTTCTGGGGACATTTGCATGCAAACATGATGTCTGTCATCTGGTCTTCATCTGTTCATACAACTTGTCTATAAGTTACATGGCAATCTTGTTTTCAAAATCAGAATAATTTCTACAGCAGCCAATTGTGCTGTCACAAGCAGAAAAAGTGTACTTATTCGCAGATAAACAGCAAAAGCAGAAGAATACTGCTGGAACATGCATTTGGAAGTGAACCTGGGTCATTTGGGACCAGCCTCATCCTCCATGGAGGGATGGCACCATCTTCCCAGAAGACATTCTCATCCTCCACGGAGGGACAGCACCATCCTCTGCTGCAACACTGTCACCTGAGTGGCTGCAGGTGGTAGTGCAGCTGGAATAGCAAAGAAGGGATGGACATTGCTGTCGTTGGTGCTAGGCATACCTTGCATGCAAGCAACATGACAACTTGGCATGTAATGTCAACTGTGTAATTTGGGGTCAGCCTGAGGATGGAGGCTTTAGCATCCCAGAGGACTCCCCCATCCTCTGTGGAGGCAGTGCACTGTCCTTTGCTGCAACACTGCCACCTGGGAGACCACAGGTGATAGTGCAGCTGGAGTGCCAAAGAGGGGCCTGCCATTGCTGTTGTCAGTGCTAGGCATGCATTGCATGCAAGCAGCATGACAACCTAGCATGTAATGTCCACAGGGGGAGACAGAAAATGGAAAGTCAGAGCCCCAGCCACTGAGATGAAGGAGGTCACTATATCTGGGCCCTGCATCACTGCCATGGCGCACCTCCTGGTGCAACATGAAAGCTTTGGGGTACATCTCTCTGCCCCGTCACTGCCTGGAGACTACTGTCAGCAAAGGAAGCAAATGGACTGGTATGGCCTTGGGAGCTCTAGAGGGAACTGGCAGCTGGATTAAAAGGGGGCTTAAAAAGCAAGTTAAAAAAGATGATGCCCAAGTTACATAGAACTTTGATTTTTTGTGAACGTTTCATAAGTACTAAAGGATGAGAAGAAGGAGGTTATTATATTGAATATAAGCCACACTTTGTGTACTTGTTACATTTAGAGTTGTTCTTGTGGTGTCTGAGGCTTTTTAAAGCAGCAGTAATTTGTTAGTGTTAAAAAAATGTGTAATTTATTTGTTTATTTATTTATAGTATAGGAATTGCAACCCTTTGAGTCATAGACTCATTTTCAAAGGCTCCACATCAAGTACAAGGTGTTACAAAGAACAAGGACAGCAACAGGCCTATCCTAACTAACTCATAGTACATTCCTTTTTTTAGGACCTTGACAAATGCCTCCTGGGAGGCTGCACCTTGCAAAACAACCTTCGAGACAAAACCATATATCTCTATAGGAAGGAAATGAAATAAAAATGATTTTTTTTTGCCAGAAATGCATTATTACTAAACACGGTACATTTTATTTTGCTGAATAACAAGCAATGCTGCTTCAACTTCCTGTTGCCTTGGTGGATTCCCTGCATGGGGAGGGCCTCAAACAACTGATACAACAACCCACAAGAGACAGGGCTATCCTAGATCTAGTACTGACTAACAGGGAAAGGATCACAGATCTGCAGGTAGAAGGTCACCTGGGGGCCAGTGACCATCACATGGTATGGTTCAGTTTGGCCACTACAACTAAATCATCCCATTCCAAGGCAAAACTATGGGACTTCAAACGAGCTGACTTTGGTAAGATGGCCAACAGAGTTAAGCTAGCCCTGGCAAAAGAAATACAGGTGAGGGGTACAGGCAAATTGGGCAAGTATTAAAGATGCAATACTTAAAGCAACATCTCATTGTGTTAGAGAGAAAAGGAAGTGCAAAAGAACAAGGAAACCACTTTGGTTCTCAAAAACAGTAGCAGAAAAGGTCAGAGCCAAAAGGCTGGCCTTCAGGAAATATAAGAGAATGCAGCTGGTTGAAGATAGAGAGGCATACCAAACTTCCCTAAGAGAAGCAGGGAAGGCAGTAAGGCAGGCAAAGGCTCAAACCGAGGAAACACTAGCACAGTCAATAAAAGAGAGTGACAAGACTTTCTATAGATACATTAGCGAAAGGAGAAAGTCCAGAGTAGGTATTGCTAAGATCAAAGGAGATAAGGGGGCATTTGAGGAGGAGGACCATGTAAAAGCATCTATCCTAAATAGATATTTCTGCTCAGTATTTCCTGAAGAGAAGGTAGGGCAGGGCCCACAGCTCAGTACCATGGACACAGGGGGGAGGGAGGTAAGCACTAGTCCCTTCACAAAAGAAAGGATCCTATAAGAGCTCGATAAGCTCAGGGTGGATAAAGCAATGGGATCTGATGGCATACATCCCAGGGTACTAAAGGAGCTAAGGGTGGAACTAGCAGAGCCATTATCAGAACTGTTTAGTGAGTCTCTGAGCACAGGAGAGGTCCCAGAAGACTGGAGAAGGGCTCATGTGATCCCACTCCACAAGAGCAGCAGCAGGGAGGAGGCAGGGAGCTATAGACCAGTCAGTCTTACCTCAGTAGTGGGCAAGATTACGGAGGCACTCCTTAAGGAAAGGATAGTGCAACACCTGGAATCCATAGGAGCACCAGATCCAAGACAGCATGGGTTTACAAAAGGAAGGTCCTGTCAAACTAATCTCATAGATTTCTTTGACTGGGTAACCAGAGTGGTGGACCAAGGGGGAGCAGTTGATGTCACCTACCTTGACTTCAGCAAAGCTTTTGATACTGTTCCACATAGAAGATTGATTAATAAGTTGGGTAGGCTCGGGGTGGGTCAGAAGTTGGTCAACTGGGTGGCAAACTGGTTGACGGGCAGAAAACAGAGAGTGGTGGTAAATGGTATACAGTCAGAAGAGATGCAAGTCACAAGTGGGGTACCTCAGGGATCAGTCCTGGGGCCAGTCCTCTTCAATATCTTCATCAGTGACATTGCAGATGGACTGGAGGGTAAGGTTTGTCTGTTGGCAGATGACATGAAGATCTGCAACAGAGTAGATGATCCAGATGGGGTGGGCAGAATGAGAAGAGATTTGGATAAACTAGCAAAATGTTCAAAAGAGTAGCAACTGGGGTTTAATGCAAAGAAGTGCAAAATCATGCACATATGGAAGAGAAACCCTGAAGCCACCTATAGGCTGGGAGGGGAGTTGCTGACAGTCTCAAAGGAAGAAAGAGACTTGGGCATCATCATCACAGATTACCTGAAATCATCCAAGCAGACCACTAAAGCAATAGGTAAGGCTAGGGGGATGTTAGAGTGTATTATTAGGGATATCACAAGTCAGAAGAGGGAGGTAATAATCCCTTTTTACAAGACACTGGTTAGGCCCCATCTGGAGTACTGCATGCAGTACTGGAGGCCACACCTTCACAAGGACATTAACCAAATTGAGGAAGTCCAGAGAAGGGCAAACAAAATGGTGCAGGGACTGCATCAGAAAACATATGAGGACAGATTAACGGAGCACAATATGCATACCCTAGAGCAAAGGAGGGAGAGAGGTGACATGATCAAAACATTCAAACACCTTAAGGGCCTTAACAAGGTGAAAGAGTCTAACATGTTTTAATATAAGAAAAATAGCAGGACAAGAGGACACAGCATGAAATTCGATGGAGGCTGATTAAGGGGTAATGTGAGGAACTTCTTTTCACAGAAAGGGTGGTGAATGCATGGAATGGCCTACCTTAGGAAGTGGTGGATATGAATACAGTGCAGGGCTTCAAACAGGCATGGGCTAGGCATAAGGGAGCAATTCAGATGAGTATGAATAGATAGGCCATTGACAGAGCAAAGGCCGATGGCACATTTATAAGGTAGAAAAAGAAATGGGCAGACTGGATGGGCCTTGCGGTCCTTATCTGCCATCAACTTCTATGTTTCTATGTTTCTTTCCCAAGGTTGACAAAACAGCTTTGCCAACATATCCCTGAAATATGTAGAAGCAGTTCTGAACTCACCTTGAGTATTTATGATCTCAAAGCACTCTGTGCAGCTCAGAAGTAAATGTTTAAATTTTTTTTACAGCCCCTCCCACCCTGGACACTTCCAGTTGCCATGGATGCACTGTTCTTCCAAGTGCTCCATGGTAACCTCGAACAATGGACATTTGAGTCTATTGGAGTCCTTGAGGATCCCATTGGGGAGGGGTGGTGTTCCTGGGTTGAAGCCAGGGACATTTTTTTGGGGGGAGGGGCAGAGGGATGTCTGAAGAAGCACAGAAATAAAAAATAGAAATGTAACAGTTTTTCAGGGTGGATCCCTGTGTTTTATTTATTTTTTTAAGTTTACTATGCTTTCACCCCATTCACCCAGGCAGCCTCCTTTATCCCTGCACTGGTTCCTAGCCCCATCACCCCCCTGCCCCATGGCTTACCACCATTGCCTGTTGTTCCCTGGCTTGCCTCACAGGGTGGACTGTTGGAGGGGCACTGTACCACAGATGGAGTTTTAGCATGGATTGGAAGTTAGGGCCACAGTCGGCAGAGTGAGACCTGTGGAACAGAGTCAGCATCTTCCTGCTTGCCATGCATATTATATGTCTTTCAAGCCCTGTTGGATGTGACCCATACCCCGTGAGTGCACACGTTCTTGTTGGTGCATGGTGACATGTCCCATCCTCCTGCAGCTCTAGCTTGCACCACAAACTGTGGTCACCCAGGTGGCAGCGACTAACAGCCCTCTCTCCCTGAAGAGAAGAGCATCCTCTAGGTCACTCAATCCTCTTCCCATGGCCAGCTTTCTGACTCAGACTCATTCATGAACCCAGGTCATCTGCTCCACAAGCAATAGCGCTACCACTGTGCCAGTGGCCTGTCATATGGATCACTGTTTAATAGCCTCTGCATTTGTGGATATCTGTAACAGTGGCTCTAAGTCCTTTCCATTTGGCTGAGACATCACGGTTTGATCTTAAGAAGGTCAGAGGGCCTAGGCTGATGCTGTCTGAGGATTAGGACAGATGGTACAGGACAGATGTTGCAAACTCCATTCACTTTCCATTTGGCATTCCTATGTTATAATTACATTTTTGCTCTGTTTGAAATGGAAATCCTGCAACTGTGGTTTGTGATGAAGAACACATAGAGTTTACAGCAGGGACTAAGTGTAGGTTCTGTCAAATTAGAGATAGTGTGTACTTGTTTTTTTTTTAGTTACATTTTAGTAACTAAAAGTTTATGAATTGTTTCAGAAACAGTGATAAAAAATAACAAACAAAAGAAAAACAAATGCATTCTTGCACTGCAGCTGCTGCTCCACTTGGTGGGAAATGGCACTTGGCTACAAGGGAGGTACTCAGGTGAATGGAACAGTCTGAGGCAGACGTCAGTCTTGCTGAAAATTTCAGCTGCGAGGGTGCTATTGATTACCTTGTGACCCCATTGAGGAAATGTATGACTCCTGCAGTGTGTCTGCTTTCCACAACCCTGGGGAAGGAGCAAGCCAGTGCTGGTAGTGGTCCTGAACCCAAGCCTCATGAGGTGCAGCAAAGCACATGGCAGATGAGCCAACAGGCAAACTGGCTTATTTATACAACAGCAGTGTTGATCTGTGAAAATAAATTGTAATTATCTCTTTTTATGACACCTAATCACCAAGAAAAAGTGTTATCTTTGCTATTGGGATGGTCACAATTGCTATATTGAAAGTTAGGTATACTGGAATACTGAACCAATCAAAGAGCAGTTCTCACAACACTGATAAAAGCACAGTAGCCCTTTGCAGCATTGACGGTAGCAGTAGAATTCAAAGAAAACTGGTTAGGTTGTAACACAAACCACAGATTTGAAAGTTATAACTAGTAAACTAGTCTATGGAGAAGTAAAAGTAGAGCATCCTTCCCACCCTTGCAATGGTCATGATGGGCATTTTGCCAAGGTGCTCCACAGGATCACACCCAGGGGAGGGATAAGGAAGGGCTTAGTGGGAAAAATACCCTAGCAGCTGCAGACAGATGCAGCCACCCCATTGAAAATGAGATATTTCATCTTAGCTTGGCTATCATATGTAAATATATTGTAAAACTTATAAAAACAGTACCCTGTTACTAATTAAGCAGCACTCTGGAAGATCTCTTTGGATGTTGGAATTACTCCAGCAGTTTGGATTAGGAGCAAGTGCGGTGTGTGACAGTGGATCTGTTCTGTGGACTTTGGGGGTGGTGAGAGAACCCTCAAATTCAATTGTAATTATGGCCTTTACCTCAGTTCCTTCCCAGAGCTGAAATGCTTGACTACTGAACTTTGTATGTTATACCAGTAGTAAGAGTACTGTTTGCATCTGTTTGAAACTGCATTCAGGTATCTCTGGTGAAAGTAGAGACTTCTGAACACATCTTTTTCCAACTTTTCATTCTTGGTTTTACATTAAGCATTACAGACAGTGACTGCTGTTATATCTGATATTGGTTGATTTTGTATTCCTCTATCTATCTATCTATCTATCTATCTATCTATCTATCTATCTATCTATCTGCCTGTATGTCTGTCTGTCTGTCTGTCTGTCTATTTATCTATCTATCCACCTACCAGCTAATTTAATTTCTTCTTAAGCAGACCAAGTTGCAACTTCTTTCTTCCTCTTCACCTTCAGGTGGCCTGCCCTCCTTCCCAATCTCTTACATATCTTTTAAATATATAAGTTGATTGGGTGTCCACCCCCAGTATCGCTTCTGTTGACCCCCCCATTCCCCTCCAGGTTGCCTACCCCCATTCACTTATGTACATGGTGGTACTGGGGTACCCAACCCTGGTGCCACCAAACAGGAGCCCATTACAGGGTTGCCAAATCCTCACTGTCAGAATATTGCTGCAGAAATAAAGAAAAAGAATCCTCAATTTTATTTTTTTTGGTTTTAAACCTGTAAACAAGAAAACAGTTTTGAGCTGATCTGATCCCCACACATGCCCCCCCACTAACACCCCCCACCAACACCATCCTGATCTCCTATTCAGCACATACCATCCAACACCCCCTCCAAACCCCCAAACACCTTCATTCACCTGAACAGGTCTCACCGTGTAGATCCACTCTCAGATTGAAGACACATCTACCTACTGGAACTGGCGACATGGATATGAGAAAATTAAGTAAGTGCAGTTCAATGTATTTCACTCGGGTTTTGAACTTTGATTCACAAGTTTGTAATTTTTGCATATTCTGACCCCAAATGTTCAACATGGCATTTTTGGTACCCCACCTCATGACCTGTTGTGATGGAATTATGCAGATCTGGCCCAAAAATGCAATTTTTGAATTCATTTTGAAAAATCACCTTTCAGGGGGGATTTAAAAGTTTTCACCACGCTTGCTCATATGGGGCCTTATGAACTAATGGGTCTAAAAGCCTGCATGCAATGTAAGTGCGGTGCATAGGCATTTCAACACCTAAATTCCACTCAGCAGTGATCTGCGAATCCCTGGCAACATTCACCAAAGGTGTACTAGTGCCTTCTGTGGTGGATCCCAGGCCGGCTGCAGGGTGCCATGCCAGGAGTGGGACAGATGTGTGTTGGGGAGTGCCCATGCTACATGTAACCATGATGAAACTTGTGTGAAGCACTAGAGTGGGTAATTCTGTGCAAGGGAAGACTCTGCCGTAGGTATTTATGCCATCCAAAAATGTTAATGGCGGGGTGCAGTGGCAAAAGAATCCCCCAGACACAGCTGTACCAGCACACTGAGCTGCCTGGGTGGGCTGGGTGTGGCCATTCAGCAAATGCCCAGTGTTTGACGCAGGTATACAGCGTGCCATCCTAGGAGCCCCAACCCATGCCTGGATGGGGATCCACCATGGAACCCAGGATGGTCATCCCATTGGATGCCCCAGCATCCTGTGCTCCACTAATGCACTACCACAATCCTCCACCACACAGCTGTGTGCTGAGGGGGTGGAGGTGCTGACAGGTAGCCGGTGGTTGTGCATGCCAGCCAGCACACACCATTGCAGGGTTGTACAGCTAAGCAGGTGGGTTACACATGTTTCACATGTAATTCCAACCCATTAGTGCATAGGGCCCATGATGAGATCATAAGATGGCTATGTTGAAAATTCAGGTTCAAAATATGTAAAAATGCCAGAGTTGTGAGTGTACATTAAAATTGTTCTAAGCTCTCTCATAACTTTGATAATTTCAAAATTTTCACCCCAAATTTTCAATATTTCCATTTTTTCACACCACCTCATGAATGTGATAGCTGTTGATTTTCAAATTCTGGCCAAAATGTTTTTTTGAACTTGTAGCACAGATTGACATTTTGGCAGGTATTTGAAAATGTTCACCTACCTGGTTCATGAGGTTGTATAATAAGAAGGATGTCCTGAAAATTGTGAATACAAATATGCAAAATTATCTAGTTATGAGTAAAAGTTGCAATATTGCATCTTTCACTCATAACTTTGCTAATTTTCAATACTTTAACTCCAAACTTTCAACATAGCCATTTTTCCACGCCGTCTCATTAACATGACAGGTGACATTTTTAAAATCCTGGGCAAGATGTGATTTTGCACTTGTGATGTGAAATGACATTTTAGACAATTTACTGTAAATATTGAGGCAAAAGAAAGTCACAGAACTCACATCTTCTACCTTAATAAACTCAAGGTCCATTCATGAAATCTTCATACTAAAGCAGTTTATTAAATAAAATGCTTAAAGAAGGTGGAGAAAAGGGCTGTCTTGGGCCTTGTGATCCCTAACGCTCACCCCATTCCATTCCAAAATTAGGTGACATGGCTACAGTATAGGTGATGGTGAGCATTAGGGTTTGCATGGCCTATGACAACCCCCTCCTGCACCTGTTGCTCTGTGCAGGGTGTGGAATGGGGTGTTAGGGTTAGAAACCCTAACGCACATTTCCCTAAATTTGTCACTTTAACCCTAACTGATGCAGTAACAACACTTTTTTGTGATATCTATCTATCTATCTATCTATCCATCTATCTATTAAAAAACTTTGTGTATAGTGCCAGTCTTCACCCCTGCAGGTATGCTTTGTGATCCCGTGGTGGTGAACTGAGTTTGCTGGTCAGCTCAGTGACCCAGCTACATGGGGTGAGGGTGCTGGGATGGTAATGTTGTGTGACATCCCTCTTTCACAGAAACATAGAAATTGTTGGCAGATAAGGACCACATGGTCCATAGAGTCTGTCCATAAGCCATACACTTGTTTGCATCCTCTGATCCTATCTGGCCAGTGACTTTACTTCACTCTGTCCTACCCCTAAGGTTCCTGTATACCTATCCCAGGCATGTTTAAATCCCTCCACTGTGCTCGCTCCCACCATTTCCTGTGGCAGACTATTCCACATGTCAACCACCCTCTCCGTGAAGAACTTTCTCACATTTTCCCTTAATCTGCCAACAACCAATTTCATATCATGCCCCCCTTGTTCTTTTACTCCCCCATATTGGAAGATGTCTGCCCCCTGTACCTTGTTTATGACATTAGGGTACTTGAATGTTTCTATCATGTCCCCCCTCATCCTTCTTTCCACCAGCGAGTACATATTGAAGTCCTTCAATCGCTCCTCATATATTTTCTGATGCAAGCCCTGTACCATCTTCGTTGCCTTTCTTTGGACTGCCTCCACCCTGTCAATGTCGTTATGAAGGAGCAGCCTCCAGAACTGCACACAGTACTCTAGGTAAGGCCTCACTAGTGTTGTATAAAATGGCATCAGAACCTCCCACCTTCTGCTAATGATACCTCTACCAATGCACCCCAGCATGCCACTGGCCCTCCCTGCAGCCTTTGTACTCTGCTTGGACATCCTTAGGTCATCAGAAATGATAACCCCTAGGTTCCTTTCTTCCTCAGTGATCATCTGCAACACTCCCCCCATCCTGTAACTCTGCCCAGGATTCCTTCATCCCAGGTGCATAATTTTGCACTTCTTGAAATTAAACCTCAGTTGCCAGACTTTAGACCATTCTTCAAGTTTCCCCAGGTCCCTCCTCATCCTTTTCGCCCCTTCTGGAGTATCCACCTTGTTGCAGATCTTGATGTCATCTGCAAACAGGCAGCCCTTTCCTTCTAGCCCTTCCACAATGTCACTGTAAACCCCCCTACAAATGGGGGTTCCTAAAAGCCTCTCCAGAGCTTGCTTGAATGCTCCATGCCTGGCTGGTGTTCGGCGTAAGGCCACTAAATGTGGGGGTTGTGAGTGTTTTTAAAGCCTCCAGTACTGTCTCTTTAAGAGCTGCCTGTTCGCAGGCTTTAGTGGTTCAAATAGAGGACTGGGTTTCCCCTGCTCGAGTCCCACCCTGGACTGCTGTCTGATCATTCTGTTTCTGCCATCGCTAGGAGCGCTAGGGGAGCACACCTGAAAGATGTAGTTGTTCCCTATAGGAACTTGTATAGTGTTGGTGAAATTGCAGTTTACCTAACTCCCTTTTATTGCAGCTGGGACTTTACGTTGTGCCCCTCCATATTGGACCCGGACTGTGTGGAAGGGGGTCCAATAGCAGCTAAGGGGGCACTGGAAATGGAGTGGAGGAGACCAACCCAAAATCAGGACTTTGGATGGAGCCAGATGACCAATGGGGGCACCGCTTGTAATTCCTGGATGTGGCATTATGGGTCATGGCGCCTTTTCGCACCACTGAGAGCTAGAATAAGTGACTGGCATGTGTAACTAGCCAATAGAATTGGGTAGCGCCCGAGCTGTAAGGATTGCCCCATGCTGTTAGGGGCAGATGCGTTGTGACTGTGAAGGAGAAGGGAGCTCTGAGCTCTTGCGCCGTTGAGTGTTCACGCAGGAAGTGCGTGAAAGGCCTGAGGCAGCCGTTTTGCATTACCAGCACTCCACAAATCAAATCCACAGGCTTGCGGTCAGAAGAGGCTGTGTACAAGCACAGCTACCTACCAGGCTTCACCTGAAGAGGACCGGAGGATCTGCTGAATCGCGCTGGGTCTGTCAGGACGTTGAAGCTGCCGTGAAATGCCCGCATTAGCTGTGAGTTTGTTCGGGTCCTGGAAGCAGCTGCCTGGTATGGTACCCCTCTGTTGTTTCCATATAAATGTGTGAGAAGGCCGTTGAAGTTCAGGTTCAGCCCTGCGAGCCCATTAGGGCTTGGGTACCCATAGACAGTAATTAATAGGTTAGGCCTGTGCACAGAGCCATAGGTAGACTTTCATATACTGTAGTGGTAAGCTAATCAACCTGATTTCCCCCAGTCCTTGTTATCTCCCCTCAAATAAATCAAATTGCTTGTTTTGCAAAGTACACTGGCTATGCTGTGCATGAATGGTGAAATATTGTCCAATGAATGTGGTGTAACTGTACCTTACTTTCCAGGGGGTCCCCAGAGTGAGCTGACTGGTTCGAGCAGGGGGGTAAGTGTATATTGTAAGGATCACTGAAATTGAACTGCGTGAGCCACTAGTGGGAAGAAAGGGGGGTTACAGCAACCCGGAGGGCTGTGACCAAGACAACCTCGACTGTTCTAACCCCGACCTCTGGGTGGAGGCACCCGCCAACGGATCTGGGCCCCTCACCCTACCACAGTTAGGGCAGGCAGGGGTAGTAACCCTTAGGATAGCGACCCTGGGGGTTACAACTTGGAGGCACCACTGGGAATAGCATCCCCTAGTGGCCCAGTGGGTAAAATGCATAAAAATGGAAAAGCTGACGGGGAAACTGGAAGGGGATATTATGTCAAAAATTGAGTTGGATCTTATTAAGACAATGGTACACAGGCTGATGGGGTGGGACGAAGCCAAAGAGCTGGACTCTCAGAGAATTGTGTTACTATTAGACATCATCTGGGAACACCGACAGCTGACATTATTTCTACTGCAGAGTGTGTTAAATGTTTGGGCAAGGTGGAGGTGAAGGGGCGTATGGCTGATCTGCTTGATCAGACCCTGCAGGTGCTACTTTTGTGCAGTGTGGCCATTGACCCGGAGAGGGTACCTCCAGTGATCTACCCGGAGGGTGCCCCACAGGGGTGGAGGCTTGTTCACATTCAGAGTGGGTCAGTCACTCCTGGAGGGTCCCCCCAGACTAATAGTTTCAAAGATAAACTGCTTAAATTGCTGGCTGTGGAAGGGAGGACTGCCCAGGAGTTGCTGCAAGCATTTTACCTCTCTAGTGATGCCACTCCCCAGGTTTCCCCAAGTACCTCTCCCTGTCCCCCCAAGAGTTCTATTTTGGTTTCACTGCCCTTAGTGGTTCCCCCCTATACAGCTTGATTCTTACCGAAGGCTGAAAATTTTTTCTGGCACAGTGCCAGTGCCTTTAGGGGAGGATGACTTGGAGGTATGGATGGATTATGTCACTCCCTTAGTTCAGGAGTGGCAATGCTCTGAGGGGGAGCAAAGAAAGTGATTGATGGAGAGTCTGCAGGGCCCCGCTTTGGAAGCCATTAGGTTCTTGCGGGCCACTAACCCGGAAGCTACCACAGCAGAGTATCTTTCTGCTTTGGAGGGAGTGTTTGGGAGTACAGAGACTGGGGAAGACTTGTTATGGAAATTCAAGTCTGCTAAGCAATGGAGAAATGAGAAACTGTCCGCCTTTGTTACTAGGGTGGAGCGGGCCTTGCAGAAGGCCTATCGAAAAGGGGGGATCACAGCAAGGGCCTTGAACCAGGTCAGGTTGGAACATGTTTTGAAGTCTGCTAGATTTTCTAGTGTGATATTGTTAAAACTTAAGTTACATGATAGAAGGGCTGCCCCGCCTGAATACTGTCAATTGATGAGGGAGATTAGAGAAGTGGAGACTGATGAGGAGGGCTGGGAACCTATGTGGGAGCTGTGAACCCAAGCCGAACCCCTGAGTCTAGTGCCCCTGAGGAGACCCACCTGTCAGAGAGGCCTGATGTGTCCCCAGAATTTCAAGGTGATGTGGGGGTGTGTGCCATTTCCTCTGACCCCCAAGTAGAAAGCGAGTTGAGGGCCGAGGTTAGAAACTTACTAGAATTGGTGAGGGATTTGAGGCGGTCCACTACCCACCCTGTTAGGACTGGGGAACCCGAGCCATTTAGAAACCAATGTTCTAGCTCTGGGGAACCCCCTCACCACCTGGAGGGCCCCCAGCAGACAAAGTACTCCCCTCCCAATAGAGACCCCCCAGGATCCCAAGTTTTGTTACCATTGTGGGGAGGATGGACACTTTCAGCCTGAGTGCCAGCTGCCGGAGAATTTGAGGAAGGTAAACAACAGGCTGATTACTTGGCATCGCAGGGCCCACGTCCGACCCCCCAGGAAGGGTTTTGTGACCCAGGCCAATGCCCAAGCAACTGTCAAGGCTGTGCCTCCTGAATGGTCTGATGTGGTCAGGTCCTCGATGGAGGCCCCAGTGTGAGTAAATGGGATTCCCACCTGAGCTGTATTAGATAGTGGCTGTCAGGTAACCATCATGTTTCAGGACTGGTATCAGACACACCTACCTTAGGTGCCGCTACAACCCTTGGATGGCCTACATGTATGGGGCTAAGTGACAAGACTTATCCGTATTTGGGGTATATCCGGATCTGGTTGTCATTTCCTACTTCTGTGGCTGGAGTGGATGAACAGGTGGAAACCTTGGCTTTAGTCTGCCCCCCCACTGGACTGTATGATGGGGTACCCCTGTTGATTGGGACAAATGCTCATATGTTTGGTCGATTAGACCAATTGTGTTCAGAAAAGCAAGCGTTTAGGACCAGGCGAGCCCTAAGAATACCAGCTGTGATCCAAAAGGTCTCTGAAATTCAGAAGAAGTTTAGCCAGGAGGAACCTGAAGGCCTGGTGGGTGTAGTATGCAAGAAGGATCCAGCACCGGTGATACTTGCCCCGAATACCCAGTATGTTTTGCAAGGGGAAGTCTGACTGAGAACAGATGTTAAGAATAAGTTACTGATGTTGGATGCACCTGGGGAAGGAAGATTGCCTGAGGGACTGCTGGTCAAACCCAGTATCTTGCCGGCTAGGGCCCATGCTTATGTCAAGAGGGTGATGGTTCAAGTTCATAATGTGTCTGACAAGGAGATTTGAATAAAAAGAGGGTGCACCCTGGCAAGTGTACATTGTGCAGATACTACAGTGCTGCCCAATAGCAAGGGTTCAAGGAAAGATGACAGGGTAACTCCCGACTTGTTTGATTTCGGTGACTCCCCGTTGCCTGCAGAATGGAAAGTGAGGATCAGTGAGAAGCTAGCCACCAGAGACCAGGTATTTTGCCTAAAAGAATGGGACGTGGGATGTGTGCAAGGGGCTGAGCACCACATCCGGCTGCATGATGACAGGCCTTTTAGAGAGAGATCTCGGCGTCTGGCCCTGGCTGACATAGACGATGTGAGGTGGCATTTGTAAGAGATGCTCGCTACTGGTGTGATACAAGAGTCCAGGAGCCCCTATGCTTCCCCTATTGTAGTAGTAAGAAAAAAGAATGGGGCGGTTCGGATGTGTGTAGATTACCGTACTTTGAATCGGCGGACCATTCACGACCAGCATACCATGCCAAGCATACAGGATGCCTTGGATTGTTTAAATGGCAGTAAGTGGTTCTCCGTGTTAGACCTCCGCAGTGGGTACTATCAGATCCTGATGGCCCCAGAGGACAGAGAAGACTGCATTCATTTGCATTCTAGGTTTCTATGAGTTCATCCGGATGCCTCAAGGGATTTCAGTTGCCTCAGCTACTTTTCAGCGCCTAATGGAATGTGCTGTTGGGGACATGAATTTGCTTGAGTGTTTGGTCTACTTAGATGATGTCATAGTGTTTGGCCGCTCGTTGGAAGAGCATGAACACCAATTGTTCAAGGTCCTGGATCAGCTGGAGGATTTTGGTCTCGAGCTATCTATAGACAAGTGCCAATTCTTACAAACTTCGGTGAAGTATGTGGGCCACATAGTATCCACTGAAGGCACAGAGACTGACCCCAGCAAAGTGGAGGCTCTGACTACTTGGCCTCAGCCAAATAATTTAAAAGAGCTGCAATGGTTTCTGGGATTTTGTGGATATTACAGGTGGTTTGTCAAAGATTATTCTCGAGTGATCCGCCCCCTCCTCAACCTTACTCAGGGGTACCCTCCCACGCACAAAAAGTATAAAAAAGTTGTGCACTCTGAGACAGAGAAGAAGTATTTTCAGCTGAATGATGTGTTTGGAAACCGCTGGACTACTGAGTGTGAGGAAGCTTTTTATGACATCATATGTCAACTTACCCATGCCCCAGTGCTGGCCTATGCTGACCCAGCCAAGCCGTACTTTCTCCATACTGATGCTAGTCTACAAGGATTGGGGGCTGTGTTATATCAGGAGCACTCGAATGGGCTGAGACCTGTAGCTTTTGCCAGCAGAAGTCTGACTCCTTCAGAAAAAAATTATCCAGCGCACAAACTAGAGTTCCTGGCTCTAAAGTGGGCCATTGTTGATCAATTTCATGACTATTTGTATGGTGCTAAGATAAAGGTAAAGACTGATAACAATCCTCTGACCTATGTGCAGACCTCAGCCAAGTTGGATGCCACTGGCCATAGGTGGCTTTCTGCATTGGCCACCTACGACTATGTTGTTGAGTACAGAGCAGGCCTAAACCATATAAATGTGGATGCTCTTTCTCGGAGGCCTATGCCACAAACTGACTGGGTCAGGTTGTCAGGACCTGACATAAGAGCCCTTTGCCAAAAATTTGACAAGGAGGAACGGGTGTCTTCTGATGCTGTAGACTGCATGGTGGATTGCTTGGAGCCATCCGAGAACTGCATACCTACCGCTTACTGTCATTTTTCTGCATTAGACACTAGTTCACTGCCCCAATTCAACAATGATAGTCTCCAACGGGCTCAATCTCGAGACTCCATGATAAAAACGACTGTGGAGGCTTTGCAGGCCAGGAAGGACGTGTCCAAGTTGAGTTCCACTGACCTGAGAACTGCCTTGTTATACAAAGAAGGGCCAAAGTTAAAGCTGATTAACCAACTACTATACAGAGAGACTGTGGATAAGGAGGGCTGGGTAGACAAACAACAACTGGTGCTGCCCACTGCTTTTAGAGAACTGGCTTTGAGGTCCCTGCATAATCACATGGGGCATCTGGGCATAGACCGAACTCTTGACCTGGTACGGACCCGATTCTATCGGCCAAAAATGATTGCAGATGTGGAGCAGTATGTCAAGACCTGTGGCTGTTGTTTGCAAAGAAAAGCCTTACCTCAGAGAGCCGCCCCATGGTCAATATCATGACCAGTGCCCCTATGGAACTGGTCTGCATTGATTTCCTGAGTTTAGAACCAGATCTAAAAAACCTCAGTAACATATTGGTAGTCACTGATCATTTTACCCGGTATGCCCAGGCTTTCCCTAACAAGGATCAGAAAGCAACCACGGTGGCTAAAGTACTTGTTGAGAACTTCTTTGTTCACTATGGGGCCCCCGAGAGAATCCATTCCGACCAGGGAGGGACTTTGAGAGCTGCCTGATTAAAGAAATGCTATCTTTGTGGGGAGTACCAAAATCAAGAACCACCCCATACCATTCCCAGGGAGATCCCCAACCTGAAAGGTTTAACCGCACATTGCTTGATATGTTGGGCACACTGCAACCCACAGACAAGCCTAGATGGAGACAGCAGATTAGCACCCTGGTTCATGCTTATAACTGCACCAAAAGTGATGCCACTGGATTTTTCCTGTACAGGCTGATGTTTGGGAGAGAGGCTAGACTGCCAGTGGATGTGTGTTTCGGGGTTTTCCCTGATGGGGTGCAAGCAGAAAATCATCTACAGTATGTACAGAAGTTGAAGGCCCAATTGAACCATGCCCACCATCTGGTCCAGACTATGACTGCTAAACGAAACCTGGCCAACAAGGAGAGGTATGATAAGAAAGTGAAAACAATGGAACTGAGAGAAGTGGATAGAGTGCTATTGAGGATTCTGGGACTGCATGGCAAACATAAGATTGCTGACAGATGGCATCACCTCCCTCATATTGTTGTGGGAAAACTGGCAGATTTACCTGTATATAAAGTGCAGCCTGAAAACAATTCAAAAGATGTGAAAACTATACACAGAAATCATCTGCTGCCAATTGGGCAGATCTTGATTGAAACTGAACCTCCCAATGCCCCCCCAGGCCTATGACTAGATCTGCTGCCAAGAAAAAACCCAGACAACTTGATTCTTCAGCAAGCCAAATGAGAGGGCCTTGTCCAAACCCCGCTGATGAAGATGATCGCCAATCTGTGTTTGAAGACAATGAAAATAATATTGAATACTATCCCTCTTATGAACTGAGCCAACTGTTTCGGGGCAATCCCCTTGTTAACTCTGGGGATGAGGTTGGGCTTTCTGGACTGTCTGAACCCCCAGCTTTGTCTCTGGAACCAATGCTTCTAGAGGATGAATTGGGTAGCAGCAAAGCCCAAGGGGTGGGGTCCTTGAGTCTGGCTGAACTGTCTGGCTTGGCTGAACTATCTGACTTTTCAGAAGAAGGAAGTGATGTGGGGGAACAAGTCAGTGATATGCTGGAACCTGAAGAATATTTTGAGTGCCCTGATGGTTCCTTACTAGTGCCTGAACAATCCCCAGCTGAGCCAAGTAGTGTGGGTCCTAATGTAGAGGGTCATGCCCCTGAAAGTACTATAAGCACTGGGTCCCCTTCCCTTATGGAGGTTCCCCCTACTAATCTCAATGAGGCTGAATCGGAATCGGGGCCTGTAGCAGGGTTTTCCGAGACCACTAGATGCTCTAGCCGAGAAGTACAGCCTGTAGTAAAGTTGAGTTATGAGTCTCTGGGTCAGCCTGTGGACCTGCCCTTAAATGTGGTCCATAAAGGGATGTATGTGTTCTGGAGCTCCTTGTCTAAGCTAGCCTTGGGGGATAACTCTAGCCTGTTAGTACTGCCCTTCGAGTGTGGTGCCTCTGCTTTAGGTAACCCACAAGTAGCTGATAGGGAGGGGTTCCCTCTTTCCAGGTGTCATGGGCAGGAACTAATGACCTGATTCAAACAAGGGAAAAGAGTTGCGTGTGTGGATAATATTGCATAAACTGTAGTAAACTGTAAATACAGTAGCAATGCATGTAATCTAAAGTGTGACATAATGTTAATTAAGCTGTTCACCTTAAAATAATTTAAGGGTAACTACTTGACGCGGACGACAAGTTCTTTCCAGGCCAGGAAGGGTATAACCCCCCTACAAATGGGGGTTCCTAGAAGTCTTCCTAGAGCTTGCTTGAATGCTCCATGTCTGGCTGGTGCTTGGCGTAAGGCCACTAAATGTGGGGGTTGTGAGTGTTTTTAAAGCCTCCAGTACTATCTCTTTAAGAGCTGCTTGTTTGCAGGCTTTAGTGGTTCAAATGGAGGACTGGGTTTCCCTGCTCGAGTCCCACCCTGGACTGCTGTCTGATCGCTCCATTTCTGCTGTCGCTAGGAGCGCTAAGGGAGCACACCTGAAAGATGTAGTTGTTCCCTATAGGAACTTGTATAGTGTTGGTGAAATTGCAGTTTACCTAACTCCCTTTTATTGCAGCTGGGACTTTACATTGTGCCCCTCCATATTGGACCCGAACTGTGTGGAAGGGGGTCCAATAGCAGCTAAGGGGGCACTGGAAATGGAGTGGAGGTGACCAACCCAGAATCAGGACTCTGAATGGAGCCAGATGACCAATGGGGGCACCACTTGTAATTCCTGGATGTGGCATTATGGGTCATGGCACCTTTTCGCACCACTGAGGGCTAGAATAAGTGACTGGCATGTGTAACCAGCCAATAGAATCGGGTAGCGCCCGAGCTGTAAGGATTGCCCCATGCTGTTAGGGGCAGATGCGTTGTGACTGTGAAGGAGAAGGGAGCTCTGAGCTCTTGCACCGATGAGTGTTCACGCGGGAAGCGCGTGAAAGGCCTGAGGCGGCCGTTTTGTATTACCAGCACTCCACAAATCAAATCTGCAGGCTTGCGGTCAGAGGAGGCTGTGTACAAGCACAGCTACCTACCAGGCTTCACCTGAAGAGGACCGGAGAATCTGCTGAATCGCGTTCGGTCTGTCAGGACGTTGAAGCTGCCGTGAAATGCCCGTAGTTGCTGTGAGTTCATTCGGTCCTGGAAACAGCTGCCTGGTATGGTACCCCTCTGTTGTTTCCATATAAATGTGTGAGAAGGCCGTTGAAGTTCAGGTTCAGCCCTACGAGTGGTGAAAGGGTGGTTCTCTGATGGGGTTGTGAGTACTGGATCAGGGTAGCTCCTGTTAAAACTTATAAATAAATGCATTAATCACTTTGCTGTATTGCTGACAGCACTAATTGAGCTTTCTGGCTCCAACTGAGCTGCTCAAGAATTAAATGTTCATTTGTGTCAGGGCCCCAACCAGCAGCATTGAGGAACTAGCCATTAGGGCTTGGGTACCCATAGACAGTAATTAATAGGTTAGGCCTATGCACAGAGCCATAGGTAGATTTTCATATACTGTAGTGGTAAGCTAATCAACCTGATTTCCCCCGGTCCTTGTTATCTCCCCTCAAGTAAATCAAATTGCTTGTGTTGCAAAAGTACACTGGCTATGCTTTGCATGAATGGTGAAATATTGCCCAATGAATGTGATGTAACTGTGCCTTACTTTCCAGGGGGTCCCTGGAGTAAGCTGAATGGTTCGAGCCAGGGGGTAAGTGTATATGGTAAGGATCACTGAAATTGAACTGTGTGAGCCACTAGTGGGAAGAAAGGGGGTTGCAGCAACCCAGAGGGCTGTGACCGAGTCAACCTCGACTGTTCTAACCCCGACCTCTGGGTGGAGGCACCTGCCAACGGATCTGGGCTCCTCACCCTGCCACAGTTAGGGCAGGCAGGGGTAGTAGCCCTTAGGATAGCACCCCTTGGGGTTACATCACTAATGAAGACATTAAACAGGACTGGTCCAAGGACCAATCCCTGTGGTATCCTGCTGGTCACCCCCCCTCTCCCCAGATTGGATCCCATTTACCACCACCCTCTGCCTCCTGTCTGTTAGCCAGTTCCAAGCCCAGCTTACCACCTTCTCTCCCGTGCCCAGACTACCCATCTTGTTAACCAGCCTCCCATGTGGGACACTGTTGAAGGCCTTGCTGAAATCAAGGTAGGCAATGTCCACTGCCCCCCTCTGATTTACTTCCTATGTCACCCAGTTAAAAAAGTCTATCAGATTCGTCTGGCACGACCTTCCTGCTGTGAATCCATGTTGCCTTGGATCCTGTGCTCTTTTGGATTCGGTATCCAGTGATACTAGCACCAGAATATGAGTGACCGTCAAAACGGTGACTCCATATTAGGCACTGTTGGAATGGTTTACCCACAAGGGTACTGACTGGTTCTACCATGAGGGTAAGGAAAAGCAACAGGAACAATGGAATGGCGAGTGGAAGGGGAGGGGATGGATGGGGAACAGGGTCATTTACAAGAACTGTCCCTGCTGCCACCAAGCCAGCTGTGTGGTGTGGTGGTGAGGGAGGCTAGCTCTGGCACAGCAGGTACTGGGTTCAGGGCTGCGGACAGCAGGGACTAAATTTTCTGCAGGCAGTAGCTCCGAGACTTAAATTTTTTTTGTGGCCTAATTTGTGCCTCATCCTAGACATGCACCCCACCGGAGTTAGGAATCCTAATTTAGGAGCATGCGGGAGACCAAGTCCCTGGCAAAGGGTGTGAGGGGGAGTGTATGCCATCTGACCCCATTGCTTTGTCCACCTTCAGTTTTGTGAGCTCCTCCAGGATTCTCTTGACTGTGAATGGACTGGTGTCCACCCCTCCTTTGTATTGCTTGCCCAGCTGTGGTCTCTGACACTTCCCTTCTTCAGTGAATACTGAAGAGAAGTATTTATTGAGTATTACTGCCTTTTCTTGGTCCCCCTCCTTACACTCTACTTGCTCACCTTTTAGCCTTACAATCCCCCCTGTTTTTTTCTTTCACTGATGTACCAATAGAACGTCTTGTCCCCCTTCTTCAACATCTGCACTAATCCTTCCTCAGTCCACACCTTTGCACTCCTAACAGCCTTCCCCACCTCTCTTAGGCACTCCAGGTACACCTTCCTATCTTCCTCCATTTGGATCTCCTTGTACTTCCTGAACCCCAACCTTTAAGCTCTTACTTTCTCTGCAACTTCTCTTGAGAACCATAGTGGCTTTCTTCTTTTTTTGCCTTTGGATACCAATCTGATGCATTGGTTAGTCACTTCCACTGTAGCTCCTTTTATGTGCCTCCACTGCTCTTCACCCCCCCTTGTACCTCCCCCCTAGTGCAGCTTTTTTACATCTCCTCATTTCAGCAAGGTTTGCCCTCCTGAAATTTAAAGCCTTCGCCTTTGTGTGACTCGAATGAATTTCTGTCCTCATGGTAAACCACACTATGTGGTGGTCACTGGATCCCAGTTGTCCTTCTACCTGGACATCTGCAATTCTGTCTCCAATGCTCAGTACTAGGTCCAGGATCACCCTGTCCATGGTGGAATCAAGCAATAGCTGCCTGAGACCTAGCACCTGTAAGGGAATCTAGGACACCTCTACTACTGGCTGAAGCAACTGCCTGGATGGTCCAATCCACATCTGGCATACTGAAATCACCCAGCAGTAGAACTTCACCTTTGGTCACCATCTTGTGTATGTCATCCACTAGCTCCCTGTCCACTTCTTCATCATGTGCCAGAGGCCTGTAGATCACCCCTGTGCATATTGCTGCACCATTTCCAGGTTCAAGGGTGACCCAGAGACTGTTAATAAAAGCTGCAGGGTTAACTGCATGAACCCAGGTACCTTATAGTGAAGACAACTCTTCTCTTGGCATGGGCCCTGTTTTTCTGCACATGTGGGTGGCAGAGGAAATGTACGTTAGCTGACAGATGGACTGTTTGCTCTGTGCATTTGTCTCTGGCCATGTACAAGTGCAGGGACTAGAAGACCCAGTGCTTCTGCAGCCAACCAGACAGCCCAAGGAATGCTTCATATCCACTGCTGCATGGATGTGCAGAGCCTGTAACAGCCCTGTATTTATGTAGGCGGACATAGTAATCCCATGGTGCAGGGCTCAATGGCCCCTGCATGTCTGCATCTGTTCATGCAGGACCTAAAGGGCCCTGCATGAATGAGTATATGATTCTACTATCTCAAAAGAAAATTCTACTGCCCAGTGGTGCTGAGGGCTGAGACACTGGATGCCTAACCTTGCGTCATGCCGGCAACCTGTGTTCGGGAATGGACATGGGACACCGGGGGTTGGCAGGGAGGAGAAGGATCAAGCATCCCTAGGACTGCTCTCCTTCTCTGGGGAGGGTGGATTGCAGTGCTCAGCAATTGCCTGCCAACTAGCGGAGGCTGGGAGGTGGCATGTCAGCACTGAGACTGTGGGCGAGAGTTCCCCCCCACACAGGCACCGGGTATGAGACCCCCTCCCTTGAACCCATGACTTACCCTTCATGGCAGGGGGTGTAGAACCACTTGACCCACTAGACCAGATTTAGTGTTCAGAGAGGTGCCTTCCTGGGCAGTTGCGGAGGGGGACAATCATCATCCTTACAGAGGATTCCCATTTTGTCTTTTTCCTTGCTTTCCCCCCGAGGTCACGGTGTGCAATAGCACCAGCAGTAGCAGGCATGCATGCACCCCCACCAAGTGCCTGCTGCCTCTGGTGCCATTGCATGCTGCATCCTTGGGGGAAAGCAAGGAAAAAGACGAAATGGGAGCAGTCTGTGAGGATGATGATGGTCCCTCTCTGTAACGGCCCGGGAAGGCACCTCTCCGAACACTAAATCCAGTCCAGTGGGTTCAGTCACTCCACACACCCCCAGCCACAAGGGGTATGTTGTGGGGTCAAGGGGATGGGGTCTCATACCCGGTGCCTGTGCGGGGGCGGATGTCAGATGGATGCAGAGACTCCGGGGGGAAAAACAGATAACTGCAAAAAAAAAAAAAAAAGAAAATCTTTTGCAAAAAAAAACATTATTGCACCAGTTAGGGTGACTTCATTCCAAAAATGTCAGGAAATGAGGCGTTAGAGTTTCCAACCCTAACTCCACCCCCCAAGCAACAAAAGGAAAAAACATTAGGGTTTTGGTTCTCTGGAGTCTTAGCAAATCAGTGGTGGGGTCTTCCTTGGGTTGTCAGCCCTAATGCCCATCCCATTCCCTGAACAAACAACATCAGATGTGATGTCCTTTCTTCACACAAGGAAGACCCCACCACTAATTTGACAAGACTCTGGAGACCCAAAAACCCTAATGCTTTTTCCTTTTGCTGCTTGGGGGTGGGTGGGGAGTTAGGTTTGGAAACCCTAACACCCCATTCCCTGACTATTTTTGGCATTAAGTCACCCTAACTGGTGCATTAACATAGTTGTTTTGCAAGGAATATATGAATAAATTTGAATTGCTAAAAAACATAACAGCCGTAAGTAAAATATATTCAATTATATTTCATAGATTATATATATTTCATAGATTGGAATAAACTTTTAAAAATATCAATATTCTAAATACACAACATTTTATATAATATCTGAGCAATATGCATTCAAAATCAACACAAGTATACGCCCATTAATAAAATATTTGAAAAAAAAAATGCCATGTTTAAATCAAACAAAAAAACAAGCTACACATAAATGAAAATGCCCTCAAGGCTTGCATATTTACAAAAAAAATCAATTAAACATGATAGTATGTATATTTTAATACAAATCATGAAAACTCAAGTGCAATTCAAACATAATCACTTTTTACAAACTTTGATAACACTGTCAAAATTAATTTTCTTTTTGTCTTTTTATTTATTTATTTTTTTGCATGAAGGTTCTTCTAACTGCTGGTCAGATGGGCAGCTTTATAAGCCTTGTTCCCCTGTCCTGCAGCCAGCATCCACCACTGCCAATTCCTGCAATGGATCCACATTGGATATTCCCTTGAGGTGGGGCTAGAAGGGGGAAGGGGATCCTACCAGAAGCCAACAAATTCAGAGGTCTCCGGGAGTGGCTTGATGGAGCAGGCTATATGGAGATGGGCAGGCATCATTAAGCCCATTCTCCTAGTTTTTATTTTTAGATAGATAGACAGCAGATAGATAAAAAACTTTATTTTTTGACAGGAAGTAACTTTTAGGACTGTAAGGCCCTGTTTTACAAAGTTGTCCTGTTGAAAGCATGCAGTTACATTAAAAGAATTTCAAGCTTAAATTTACCATGGTTCCACACTGACAAGTAACCAATTGAAGCATTACAGTTACATTGGAAACGTCTCAGGCTTCAGAATTAATTAGGTTTCCAGATTGACAGGTAAACAGTTGAAACAGACATTAATTAGCATATGGTAAGCCTCAGTTTCTACAAATTCTAAAAGAACAGATATTAGTTTAATTCAGTTTAATACAGTAGATATATTAGTTTAATTTAGTTTAATTAATTACATCTAAGTTAAAAAAGAGCCAATAGTTTATTGCAATCATCTCCAATGTTGGGGCATACATGTTGGAATGTGCATGTGTAAGCAAACATGCTCTGTCGAAGTCCAGCTGCACATAACCTATATGTTGCTGCTGGCAGTCCTACAACTAGTGGTCCACACGGTGACAGTCACCCAGAAAAGTTGGCAGCCCCCACTCCAGAAGAGGACAGGAGCCTCTCAGATGCTTAGTACTGTGCTTCCCTGGCTGACCCCTCACTGACTTAAGTCCATTCCCAAACCTGGGTCAGTGGCATGGAAAAAGATAAGGCACACATGGCATCTCATCCCTGTTTGCCACCAGGCCAGCTTGAAACTTCCAGCATAGACACTTGAGAACCACACAACACCAAATAAACACCACCAAATGCCAATATGAATCAATACAGTAGATGTTTACTTCATGAAAGGTGTTCAGACCTCTTACGAATAACTAGATGTACATCAGCAGGACCCCACCAACTCCAATCAAATTTGCTCAAGGCATAATCAGGGAGTGCCCAGCACACAGTTACCCCATCATTATAAAATGTGCATTTAAAGACATAAATCAGTACATTCACTTATATGCTAAAACAGTGTCACAATATCACCAAGTGCACCAATAAATCATAAATTAAAAACAGTGAGAAAAGAAGTCAAAAGATTTACAAGACACAATTTCAGTGATGAAAATGATATACAAAACATATATAATAATACTAAGCTGCAAAAATGACACAGATCTCTATTAGTTAAGATACTACATAATACACAATTCATGTATGTGGATATAATAGCAGTGCATACAACCTCATACAACCAGAGATTAGCAACATAAACATTCATGTGAAGATGCTTCAATTGGTTATGTGTCTATGCCAGTGGTGATTTTCTTTGTAGCATTCTCAGCTGTGGGGCAGCCTTATTCTCTTTGTGGCTTGTTTCTTACCCTCCCACTGCAACCATCAATACTACAAATATCTAATCATGTGTGCATTGACCTTAGTTTTCAACTTTTAGACGAGGGCAGTTGCAAACTGGGATATCTTGTTTATGTAAGGACATCCAACTTTGGGTCACTGGTGGGACCCTTATGGCTGTGATTTTCAGTGATGCAGGAACTGACAACCCTTTTGATATGGAGGGACTCACTCCTGACTTAGACATTACTTCACACGTGACCAGTGAAGTGACAACAGACCCAGACACAGTGGTTGCATTCCAACAATTGGAATATATAGCATTGAAAGCAAGACATAATTTTTGGCACTGCACTGTTTGGAGGCATACGTTTGTGTCGGGTTGGTACCCCAGGGACTACGGGTTAAGTGTCCGTGGTACTGCCACAAATGCAATGAACTTATGCAAGATTGGAAGCAACAGATGCAAGATGCCTCAATGCTGTTTGTTAGTTATTTGATCAGAGACTATGCAGCACAAAGAGCAGAATTAGAAGCTGACCTTAAAATATGAGAGGACAAGGTTACAGAATTTAAAGATCACCCTGACTTTGCCAGTTTTAAGAAAGAATTGAAAATGACCATCCAGGAACTGTACCAAGGGATTAAATCATGGAAATTGATTACATTTGAAAGGGACAGACAGGTCTATCTGATGGACAGTGTCTTCACATGGAAAAAGACATCTGGTAATAAGAGTGGCAATAAGAACAAGAACAGGAAGACACATGTGGGAAATCATATCAGGTCTGAGTCAAATGGTCCTGTTGTACTGAGATCTATTTTGAAAACAACCAAAATCAATGCCTCCAAAGACCATTTTACATCTAATAGTGAATCAGCAATGGACGCCTCAGAAGATTTTTTAGACGAAGAGGAATGGGTGGAAAAGCAACCGACACACCTGAAAGCATCCACACCAAAATGCAGCTCCCACATGGTACAGTTTTGAGAGATTACAAACATACAAAATGTACAAGGCAAGGTAGCAAAAAAAAGCAAAGCAAGGTGGTGGTCATGGCTTTCAGCAACAAAGAAAACGAGAACAGAGATGGGACAACAGTGTGACAAGGGATGTGATTAACAAATCCTATTTGAAGAATTAAGTGTTATTAACTTATCCTCTTTTGAGTTGACAACTCCACAGCTGCAAATGCTTAATAAGGGGCTGAACTTTATCCCCACTTGCCCCGTAAATTAATTTGATTTGTTTATCAATTTGAAAAAGTTCTTGATGAAACTTAATTTTAAAGTTGGTTTTACAAGGAAGGGGAACCAACAAGACAGTACTGAGGCTATGAATGAGATTGTGTCAAGTAGTGGACAAGAACCCAACATTAGTATGGTTCATGTTCTAAGAAAAAAAAACATCCAGTTATGTTCTATATTCCCCCACAGCACTGACATTTGAAAGGGCAGTAATGATGACTATGGAGCAGCTTTGTGCAGAGAAAGGTGGTTTGAATTTTATCAATATGACATAGATGGAAAGGTCAGCTATCGGAGAACTACAAAGTAACCTCCATTTTTTTTATTAAATCAGTGGACAAAGGGGGCTCTGTTGTTCTTATGGATATGGGGAATTACATGCAAGAGGTTTACTGACAACTACTGAATACTGACTTTTAATTTGGACTAAAAACAGACTTGACAAATGTTTTAAAAAATGAAATTGACACTTTCTTGATGGGGGCATGTAATTCTGGGGTTATTTCTTGTGACACATTACACTATTTACCAGTTGATTTCTCTCTTAGGCAGACTATTTATACCCTCCCCAAAGTCCATAAGACTCTGATTAATCCTCCAGGGCACCCAATTGTATTAGGTCTAGGTTCCCTTACAGAACCTCTTTCTAAATATGTAGATCAGCATGTGAGTTTTCTTATTCCAAGGTTACCGTCCTTTATTAGGGATACCATCCAGATTTTGGGTGACCTGGAAGACCTTCAATTAGAGCAAGGTTTGATTTTGGAGACCATGAGTGTGGAGGCATTGTATTCAAATGTGCTCCACGAGAGTGGATAAACTGCATTACAGTACTGATTAGAGACTGCAACTACTTATTTGCCCCCTTTTATTGATTTTTTATGTACACTTTCTGAGTTTATTTTGACCAAGAATACTTTCATATTTCATAGTCAACACTTCCTGCAAGTTAAAGGAAGTGTAATGGGGAAACATTTGCCCCATGTATGCAAATCTATATCTCGGCCAGTGGGAAAAGGATATCATTTATTACAGGGATAAGAATCCCTATTATGACATGATGGACCTCTGGCACAGATTTATTGATGCCATGTTAATGGTGTGGTGTGGGGATGTTCCTCAGTTATTTGAGTTTGTGGAGTATTTGGAAAGATCAAACCCAAACTTGAAATTTATGATCCACAATGTGCATGACAATATACAGTTCTTGGATTTGGACATTACTTGAATGGCAGATGGTACAATCATTACTGATTTGCACTGAAAACCTATCGATAGGAGCAATTTACTACATTCCAGTAGTTGTCAACCATGCCACACAATTAACAAAATCCTGAATTCAGTTCATGCTGGTGAGGAGGAACTGCACAGAGGCAGATACATACAAAGAAAGATGTGATGAACTGTGCCACAGATTTCTGGCCTGAAGGTGTAACTATGGTCTAATTGAGCAGGTGCAGGACATCGTTGGGAATATCCCTAGGTAGTATCTCCTGAAATCTAAACAGATGAATGATAACAGATTGGGGGATAGAGTCTTTGTTATGCATTTTTGTGCTAATAGCTACATTATAAATAAATGTTTAGAAAAGTATTGGCACATATTATCCATGTAACCTGCCCTTATGGGGGTTGTACAATGCCCAACTAGGGTGGTCTATAGGAGGGGACACAACCTGAGGGATAAGCTGGTACAAAGTTTTTTACTGGCAGTGAGGGCACCATCATAGGATTTGTTACCTGTAGCATCCAAAGGTTGTTTTTGCTGTGGTAGCTGCACATACTGTAAGGTTATATTGAAATGAAATGTCTTTTCATCTGCCAACAGTGGAAAAGAACACACTGCTGAACAATTAACCAATTGTAGTACCCCGATGGTAGTGTACTTCGCTGCCAGTACCTGTGGCTCATTCTTCATGAGGAAGATGAGTAGGCCATTCAAAGTCAGGATAGGGGAGCATCTTAGTTCCATTAGGAAGCAGGATATTCATAATGCATTATATTCCCACCTGAATAGGGTCCAAGGAATGAGGGATTATTCATTTTGTTTCTGTAGCCTTGAAAGGGTCAGGATTGGCCCCATGGGTGGGGATATTGAAATTCTCTTAAGCCAATGGCAAGCATATTGGATTTATGTGTTGGGTGCATTGAAAGCTCCAGGTCTTAATGACAGCTTTGAATTAGCAGCATTCCTGAAAAAGTAATCTTGCATTTGGGCTTGAGGTCTAGTATATTTGAAGTAAGTTCATGTTCTGATGTAGCATTTATTGGGTAAATATATATCTCACCTATCACTGGTTATCAATACATTTTAGTAGGGCTGTTGGTATTGGATGTATGAGGTATATTTATGCTAATGCATTACATCATCACATTCATATTTAAATTGTTCTTCTCTAGTTATATGAGGTTGTATGTACTGATATTATATCAACATAAACACATTTGATATTCTGTGTTTTAACTAACAGATACCTGTGTAGTTTTTGCAGCTTATTTTATTTATTTTTTTAGTTTTTGGTGACTGGGTGAAGTGCATTAGGCAGACATTTGCCTATTTTCAGGCATTACCCAGAAGGTTACATTGGTCGGGGTTATACAGTTCTCATTGAAGACATTAACAAGGTACAAGAAATAATACAGTACATGGATTGGATACTGCAAGCAATTTAAAGACAGTGCAGTCCTGCATACAGTGAGGTAACATATACAGTAGAGTGCATAGGCAGGGGGATCACCAGCAGAAAAAAGGAGGTAATCCTGCCACTCTATAGATCTCTGGTGAGGACACACCTGGAGTACAGTTCTGGAGACCACACCTAAAAAAGGATATCGTCAGACTGGAGACAGTGCAAAGGAGAGCTACAAAAATGATACCGGGCCTATAGAACAAAAACTCTGAAGAGTGTCTGCAAAACCTGAATATGTACTCCCTGGAGTAGCGGAGGGAGAGGGGAGACATGATTGAGACCTACAAGTTCAGAAATGGAATAAACAAGGTGCAGGTTCAGGAAATGTTCTAAGTCAGAAAGCACACAAAAACTAGGGGGAACAACATGAAGCTGGGGGGGGCAAATTCAGAGGTATCACAAACATGTTTATCTTTACTAAGAGGGTGGTGGATGCATGGAACAGCCTTCCTCAGGTTGTGGTGGGGGGCAAAACAGTGGTAGGTTTCAAGAATGCTTGGGGCAGGTACAAAAGCACCACCACACTGACTAGCAGTTAAGGGAGTGGGTAGGCTTATAGGCAGAGTAGATGGACCACATGGTCTCCTTCTGCCATCACTTTCTATGTTTTTATGTTTCTATGAGTGAATAGTAATGAACTTATTCAAAGCATCATCGCTTGCACATCAGAGTCCTAAGGTGGGGTAATAGGCAAGGGTGAGAAGTGTAGTTAGGGAATAGTAAGTTCATCCATTGCCAGATAAAGTGGGAAGGATGTGGCAAGGGCTCGAGGTGATTAGGAGCAAGCACATTGGGAGCACTGGAGCTGGTAGCAGCAGAGTTGTCTTCTGAAGTAGTTGGGGACTTGACACTGATGCAAGGGAGGTGGCTATGGCATGGATGAGGCTAGGGTACTCCGCACCATGCGATTCAATGACTGGTTGAAAAAACTAGTGCAGAGTTCATGGATTTGGCTTCATTGGGGACTGCGGCTCCACCTGGAGGGATGCAGGCCTATAAAGGTGCGATGGTCTGCAACTATCCAGGAGGGGAACCAGGATCCTAGGTGATAGGTTAAAATGCTTCATTGGCAAGGATTTAAACTAGCCAAGGGGGGAGGAACTGAAAAGGAGAAGGAAAATTCTAGTCCCCCTCAAAAAGAAAATCAGGGTAGTTAGGGAGGTAAACACCAAGACAGAGTAGTCAATAGGGAGAATGGCAGGGGTAAATGGAGAAAAAGACAATGGCAGTAAGGACAGGGATGGGGCAAAAAGAAATAAAACCATAAAAAAATGGAGGGTAACGAGTACCAATGCCTGTAGTCTAGGTAAAAAGCTCCCCGAAATGGTGGCCCTGATGGAAGAGGGATGCCTGGATATTGTGGCAGTCACAGAAACATGGTACACAGAGAACCATGACTGGGATGTCAACATACCAGGGTACACAATCTACAGGAGGGACAGGGAGGGAAGAAATAGAGGAGGAGGAGTAGCTTTCTATGTAAGGGAAAGGATCAAAGCAACAGAACTAAAGGATAAACAGGGAGGAGAGGAGAGGAGGCACTGTGGGCCACCCTGGAGACTGGAAATGGCTTCACAATCTGCACAGGGGTTGTATACAGACCCCCGTCTCAGGGGAAGGAAATAGACAAGGAAATTATAGAAGGCATCCTTGGGATGGCAGAGAAAGGGAGATATTACTGGGGACCTGAACATGTCAGCTGTTAACTGGAGCACCTTTGCTGCAGCCACATCCAAGAGCAGGGCCATTCTCAATGCCCTACAGGTGGCATGCCTCAGACAGCTAGTTTTGTAACCCACTTGAGAGGGAGCAATCTTAGACCTGGTACTCTCAAATGGCGATAGAGAGAGGATCTCTGATCTTGAAGTGGGTAGCTATCTGGGAACAAGCGACTACCAAACAGTGTGGTTCATGATAAACTTAGCTGTAGAGTCAAGCCACACAAAAGTGAAGGTGCTGGACTTCAGGAGGGCTGATTTTGTCAAAATGGGAGAGTGCCTCAGAAAAGCACTAGCAAACAGACAAGAAGGTGGGGTGGAGCAACAATGGGAAAACATCAGAACTGCCATCACAGAGGCAACAAGCCTTTGTGTGAAGCAAATAAACAAATCAAAATGAAAGAAAAAACCACTATGGTTCTCAAAAGAAGAGGCGGGGAAGGTAAGAGAGAAGAAGACAGCATTCAGGAAGTATAAGGAAACACAGAAGGAGCAAGGCAGGGAACTGTACTAGTTAAAGCAGAAGGAAGCGGGGAAGGCAGTCAGAATAGCAAAGGCCCAAACTGAGGAAAAGATAGCCAACTCGGTTAAGAAGGGGGATCAAACTTTTTATAGGTACATTAAGGAGCAAAGAAAGACTAAGGCTGGGATAATGAGGCTGAATAAACAGGAAGGTGGTTGGGCAAAGAGCGACAGTGAAAAAGCAGGGATACTAAACGAATACTTCAGCTCAGTATTCACAATGAAAAGCAGTCAATATAAGCACTCTGGATAGGGGGCTGACATTAGTCCTTTCACAGAAGAAAGGGTTCTGAAAGAACTCTTAAAACTGAAGGTGGATAAAGCAATGGGGCCTGATGGGATTCACGCATGAATTCTAAAGGAACTAAGGGAAGTACTACTTACACCACTGACTACCCTTTTTAATAAATCATGGGAGGATGGTGTGGTACCTGAGGACTGCAGAAGGGCAAATGTGATTCCCCTTCAGAAAAGTGGGAGCAAGACAGAGTCAGGAAACTATAGACCTGTCAGTTTGACCTCAGTGGTAGGGAAAATTATGGAATCACTTCTGAAGGAAAGAATTGTTAAGTACCTAGAGGCCAGTGGGGCACAGGACCCAAGGCAGCATGGATTCACAGCAGGAAGGTCATGTCAGACAAATCTAATTGATTTCATTGATTGGGTGACCAAAGTAGTAGACCAGAGAGGGGCTGTGGACATGGCCTACCTAGACTTTAGCAAGGCATTTGACACAGTCCCGCACAAAAAATTAATAAACAAGTTAGCCAGCCTGGGAGTGGGTCCCAGGGTGGTAGTCTGGGTAAAACACTGGCTGTACAATGGGACACACAGGGTAATAGTAAATTGAGTCCACAGTGAAGAAAGGAGGGTTACTAGTGGGGTACCGCAGGGTTCAGTACTGGGGCCGGTCCTTTTTAATGTCTTTATAAGTGACATTGCAGAGGGACTGGAAGGGAAAGTATGTGTCTTTGCAGATGACACAAAGATCTGCAACAGGGTTGATACGCAAGATAGGGTGGAAAGGATGAAAAGGGACTTTGCAAGGTTGGAGGAATGGTCAAATGTATTGTAGCTTAGACTCAATGCAAAGCAGTGCAAAGTAATGCACCTGGGAAATAAAAACCCAAGGGAAGAGTACACAATGGGGGGGTGAGATACTGACAATAACAAAAATGGAACAGGACCTGGGTTAGTCATATCAGACTGCCTAACAGTGGGCCAGCCATGTGAGAAGGCAGTAAGGAGGGCTTGGGGGATACTGGGATGCATAGGGAGAGGCATCACCAGTAGAAAACAGGAAGTTGTTGACCCTCTGTACAGACAGTTGGTAAGATCACATCTGGAGTACTGTGTACAGTTCTGGAGACTCCATCTCCTCAAAGACATAGACAGGGTGGAGGCTGTCCAGAGGAGGGCAACCAAAATGGTGCAGGTTCGGCACTAGAAGACATATGAAGAAAGACTAAAGGAGTTTAACATATATAACCTCAAGGAAAGGAGGGAGAGGGGGGACAAGATAGAAACTTTCAAATTCCTCAAGGGAATCAACAAAGTCCAAGAGGGTAGCATCTTTCAGAAAAAGAGATGTGCAAGAACAAGGGGGCACAATTTGAAGATAGAGGGGGGATGGCTCAGAGGTAATGTGAGGAAGCATTTCTTTACAGAGGGTTATAGATGCATGGAACAGACTTCCTGAGAAGGTCGTAGAGTGAAAAACAGTGGGGGAATTCAACAATGTATGGGACAGACATAAGGCAATTCTAGTGGGGTAGGAGGAAGTAGGCTGTTGGTTAACTAGGATCTGCAGCATATCTGTTAGGTAGGGAAATGGGCAGACTAGTTGGGACAAGCGGTCCTTATCTGCCATCTAATTCTATTTTTCTATGTTTACCTCTCTTGATAGAGGTGAATACACTAGAGCAGTATTTAGAGACCTTACAAAATCCTTCAGTACAGTTAACCACTTCATTCTTCTCAGCAAGCTAAGTGCCCTAGGGATATCTGAACATGTTCTACCCTGGTTCACCAGCTACCTCTCTAACAATCCCAGTACTGAACCCTATGGTACCCCACTAGTAACCTCCCTTTCTTCAGAGTGGACTCTGTTTACTATTACCCTCTGTATTCTGTTGTCCAGCCAACTTTTACCCAGGCTACCACCTTGGGACCCACTCCAAGGCTGGTTAACTTGTACATTAATCTTTTGTGTGGGACTGTGTCAAATGCCTTGCTAAAGTCTAGGTAGGTCATGTCCACAGCCCCTCCCTGGTCTACTACTTTAGTCACCCAGTCAAATAAATCTATTAGATTCATCTGACATGACCTTCCTGCTCTGAATCCATGCTGCCTTGGGTCATGTGCCCCAATGGCCTCTAGGAACTCAACAGTTCTTTCCTTCTGAAGTGATTTCATCATTTTCCTACCACTGAGGTCAAACTGACAGGTCTGTAGTTTTCTGCATCTGTCTTGCTCCCACTTTTGTGAAGGGGAATCACATCCACACTCCTCCAGTTCTCAGGTACTACACTATCCTCCCATGATTTGTTAAAAATGGTATTCAATGGTGTCACTAGTTCTACCCTTAGTTCTTTTAGAATTCATGTGTGAATCCCATCAGGTCCTATTGCTTTTTTCACCTTCAGTTTCAAGAGTTCTTTCAGAACACTTTCTTCTGTGAATGGACAGGTATTGACCTCCCTATCCAGAGTGCTTCTGTTCTTTGATTTAGGTACCTCCCCTGCTCTTCTTTTGTGAATACTGAGCAGAAGTATTCGGTCAGTATCCCTGCATTTCACTGTCACCCTCTGCCCACCCTCCCTCCCTTCCCTTTATTAAGCCTCACTATCCCTCCCTTTGTCTTTCTTCACTCCCTAATGTACCTATAAAAGGTTTTATCTCCCTTCTTAACTGAGTTGGCTATCTTTTCCTCAGTTTGGACCTTTGCTATTCTGACTGCCTTCCCCACTTCATTCTCCTTTAACTGGTACAGTTCTCTGTCCTGCTACTTCTGTGTTTCTGTATACTTTCTGAATGCTACCTTTTTCTCCTTAACCTTCCCCGTCACCTCTTTTGAGAACCAGAGTGTTTTTTTCCCCATTGTTTTGTTTTGTTGAATTGCTTCACATGAAGGCTTGTTGCCTCTGTGATGGCTGTTTTAATGTTTCCCCATTGTTCTTCCACCCCTCATTCTTACCAATTAGCTAGTGCTTTTCTGAGGCACTCTGAGGTACATATGCTATCTGTTAACATGAGCATTTCAGTGGTAGTAGAGTAATTTACGAAATCTATGCTGGGTGGACAAAGGAGGTCATATTTGTCTAGATAAGTGCTAAGTTGGGCAGCACCAATTTTTTCAATAACTTTACTCAGAACTGGTAGTATGGCAATAGGCTTGTAATTTGAAATGAGTTTGCAATTCCCTTTTTTAAATACAGGCACTATATCAGCCAGTTTCCAGGTGGACATGAGAGTGCTAGGTTGAGGATTCTGGTCACTGGTGCTGCCAGCTCCCGAGCAGCAAGTTTAAGCAGTTTTGGTTCAATGCCATCAGGACCAGCAGATTTGGATTTGGGGAACTGCTTAAGGAGCTTATGGACCTCGTCAGTGCTGACATACTTGGAGAGGAAAGGGGGTTGCAGCCCTGGAAGAACAGTAGAGGGAGGTGAGGGGTATCCTGCAGCATTGTCAAGGGCTGAGGTAAATGTTGAGAGATCAGAGAAAAGGTTATTAAAAGTGTTGGATATAGTTTAAAGATTCGGAAATTATTGGTTTCTGCCTTATTTTTACCAATATTAGATTACGATGATATAATTTACAAAAATGCAAAAAAAATCATTGCTGTGTTCTTTGGATGTTCTCTTTAATAGTGCGTTGAGATTTATAACAAATCTTTCTTTTAGAACTCATCGCTGTGTGCTATATCAAAATTCGGGTCTTCTTTCATTATTTGATAGGGGAGATTATCATTGGAATTTATTTGTGTATAAGTTTGTACAACAGTCATTGCCTATTTTTTTGTTAAATATATTGCAAGTAAGAATACAGAGTCAATATAATTTAAGATCTTCTGTCCAGAAAGGTTTTATTAGATCTAGAACCAGAACAAAATTTGGTGATAAAACAATTTCAAATTTAGTGCCTAAAACTTGGGAACTAATATCCAAAAGGTGGAAATGCACAGTATTGTTACCATTTAATCATTTTAAATCTTTTTTAATGATTTTATATAGCAAACACTGTAATTGTTATGGATAAATTATTGATATTTGGGTTTGTGTATAACTAAAATTAATCAATATTATATTGAAACTGAAATTATGTATGTATGTCTGTTTATGTGATGTTATGTTAAATGTGGATTCAATTGCAAAAGAGATAATTTAATCTCAATTTGAAATCCAATAAAGTTTGAAAGTTTGAAAAGTTTGAAAGTTTGAAAGTATGAGAGTTATTGCAGTTCATCCCTTCGATCATGAAGTTGGGAAGGGTAGAAAAGCTATTAAGTCCAAGGGATCATTTGAGGTAGTTCTAGTATTGGCATGGGATAATAGGAGTGGCTCACCATGTGCAATAATAGTTACTCTTGCTCTGTTGGCTTGCTTACACCTCTTTCTAAGGGATCTATAGGTGGTCCAATCAGAACTAGAGTTGGAAGATTTTCATAGTCCGTCAAGTTGCCAACTCATTTTGTTCGCAGCAACTACAGCACCACAGCAAGGGTGACAGTGAAAGGGACAGTTTTGATTTAATGATTGCCCCTCACCCTTGTCAACTTTTGCATCCACACAGTCTCTACTCCCTCAGGGACATGCCCACCCTGGAGGAGGTTATATTTAGTTTGGGGGGTGTGTGGGGTGAAGTCCCCCCCAAAAAAGCTACCATTTTCCAAGAGGGTGCTTTGGCATTGTAACTCCTGGGAGATTAATTGCCTGGCTCTGTAATGCCAGGTGGCATTTTACCTGTGATGTAATCAGCATTGGCAAAATGTATGTCACTGCAGCATGGGTCAACTGAAGCTTTGAAGGCAGCCCAACATTCATCTCTTTCTTTCAAAAAGGACAGGAGGGGGTGAGTTAATCATTTGTTTTCTGACCACACCACTCTCCTATAGGTAATGGGAGCATGCTTGTCCTGGAGCATTGAAAATACTTCATTAAAGTAAGAGACAGCATTGTCAACATCTGAGGTAACCCAAAGATACAGCCATTCATGTTTGGCAATCTCACTTTTAAACAATAAGTGATCAAGCTAATATGGCCCACAACTCGACTTGCCACTGTCCTAACCCAACCTGAACCGCAGCAGTGGTTGCATTTACAGAGTGCACTATGAAAGAGGCTATCTCTACAGATGGGTTAATATTAGCTGTATCACATTATGTCTCAGTGGTACATTAACTTTTCTGCATTTGAGTAATAGTAAAACCCCAGTTATCCAAACCTCAATTATTCAAAAATCTCAGTTATCCAAAACTGTGATGTGTCTCCCAGCTTAACAGACTTAATTATAACACTCTTTCACTTATCTGAAACCACATTTATCCAGACAATTGTATTGTCACCCAGCACATGCAGACAAATGAGGTTATACTGTATTTATTTGTATTATAATGTACATACTTATCATGTCTACCTTATGTAATCACTAGTAGCCATGCAACGAGGCTCCACTTGAGCTGACTACCACAACTGTGGATTGTATTTGGTAGCCCGTATTGTCCACTGTTTTGCTCTAATATGATGTGGAATCTTTGCAAACAAGCAATTTGTGCTCAAAGGTTGTTTCTAATTATTTAAATAAACAAATAAATAAGGTGAGAGGAGTCACAGAAGTGGATTATATGGGGTGGAATATTAGGAGCTTTGGCTTGCAAGACACAGAACACTGGTGAGTGGTCACTTATGGAATCAGGGAGGGTCCCAGAGCATATGATTTTGTCAACATTAGGGACAAGGATCCAGTCAATAAGTGTGGCAGTATGACCATTCTTGGAAATCCTAGTGGGATAGGAAATTATTTGCAAGAGAAACATTTTATCAAGGGATTGTTCCACAGTTGTTTTGTTACTGTCAAGCCAGTTAATATTGAAGTCCCCAAGGATAACAAAGTTATTATTGCTCACTCAGGGGCCAACAACATCAATGAAAGAGGGATGTCCTTTATGGCTGGTGGCTGGGAACAGGTATGCACAGAAGATATGCAGTTTTTTAGAGTTGCCTAATGTTAAAATACCATGGGATATTTCAAAGGAAGTTCTGTTGGGAAGTAAGGAGAGGTAGAAGTAGTAAGCTTAAGGTATGATTTAAAATAGATCATAGTCCCACCTCTTCATTTGGAGAGGGACTATTGCACCTAATGAAGCTATATCCTGTTATGTCACAGAGGTTATTGATTACTGAGGGCCCGAGCCATGTTCCTGATAAGCACAGTATGAATGGTTGGTAGTGGGAGGTCCAAGTAATGAGCTCATCCAGATTACACAACAAACTTCTAATGTTCAAGGAGACTCTTTTTTGCCCATTCATCCCTTGCCGGTGGGGGGGAATAGCTGGCAAGGTAGTTCCTTGGTTTGGTTTGATACCTCCGCTAACAAATAGTAGTAGGTACACCAGGAGGGTTAGTACATATGGTTTGGATGTTTAATTATTGGGGGGGAAATACCAATATGTTTTTATGATGTAGCACGATGTAAGGAACCAGATTTTATGGGTGCATAAACCAAGAGTATATATAGGCTGTTGCGCTTACACTAGGATGTTGAACATTGTAAAATCAGTAAAGGGGGATGGGCTAGACATATTAGATAAGCAAGGGGACATATGATCAACAATAAACAGTAGAGCAAGGAGAGTAGATAGAGAGATGAGGGTGGACAGGGAGAAAAGGGGGTGATGTGGTGGAGCCATAAGTGAGGGGTAAGGAGGTAAGGGGCAAGGAAGGGCTAAGAAGAGGGTTAAGTAGTAGCAGGTAGTGCCAAGTTAATAAAAAGAACATAATCAGAGTGAAAGGGAATAATAGTGGGGACAAGGAAAATGAGTAGGTATATAGGTTAAGGAAGTGAGGAAGAGGTTAGTATGAAATTGGAAATAAGAGACATTTCAGTAGTTGGATAGAGGCTAACTAGTGTGTGGTGTCAACAACCTGATCAGTAAGGATGGAGTGCAGAGGATATGTACACAGCAAAATTTAAAGGCAAGAACAGGATTTGGATGAAGGTTTCAGATTAGCAGCTGTTAGGGCAACAGTAGACTGCAGCTTCCTGAAGAGCAGCAAAATGGAAAAGCTATTTGAGCATACGTGGGCTGTGGGTGCAGGCAAATGAACGTGATCTGAGTATGGTCCCAGTATATAATATGGTATTGTTGTAGAGGAATAAGGGAGCAAACTCACCATTGGTGGGTGGGTGGATGGGTGGGCTACGGACTGCACTGCACTGTGCCAAAAAACAATTAGTACCTATGCTGCTGCTGCAGGGCTGCTCAGTGTCCTGTTGTAGCAGGGAGGAGAGAATTCAGCATCCATTCTGAGAAGGGTAAGGTCCGGGGAGCTCTTGTGACCCTACTCAGGCTGTTCCTCAGTTTCAGAGCATCTGCTGCAGGTACTCTTGTGGAAGGGATGAAATAGGGGAGAATACTGTAATGGGATATTCAAAGCGCACCATGTCACCTGCAGTTCCTTGTTCTACAATTAATTCCTACTGCTATACAATTTACAGATGCTAGGGTGACATGTTTAGTGTTTTACTCTGTTCTAAAATGACTAAATATTTTACTCTAACTGTATGATTCCTGCTCAGATGTTAATCAGAATCAGGGGTCAAACCAGAGTCTGCATATCTAGCGCAAAAGTCATTTTACTTTACATTAAATTAAACCTAATCCTTAATCTGCATTCCACACTGTAAGGGTTTGAAATGCAGTAAACAAGCTCAGGTTCATTCAAGGCATAAAAGACAAACAAGCACAATGATTCATGGGGTATTGGATGCAGGTGTCTATGTTCGTGCTCCACAAGGTGCCAATAAACAATCAGTACCTATGCTGCTGCTGCAGGACTCCGAAGCATTCTGTTCTGGCAGGGAGGGGAGAATTCAGAAGCTGTTCTGGGGAAGGACAAGATCCGGGGAGCCCCCTCAACCCTAATCAGGCAGGTCTTTAGTTTCAAAGCATCTGCTGCTTAGTATTATTATTAGTGCTGGGGGAAAGTTGTGAATTCCACCTTCGTGGAAGTTCTGTGAAATTTGAAGACTTCCGCAACATTTTTCACTTTTTCATCTTAGGCAAAATTCCAAAGATTCACCAATTTTCTGTAGATTTTCACCTCATACTGGAGCATTTAGTGACTAACTGTGGAACTTTGGTCACTAAATGTGGAAATATATTGCCCTGTCAGTTATTCCTCCTTATAATTTAATTTTTCATGGTTTTCAATGCATGTCTGCGGATTTCTTTCTCCGCTATCAATGTATGGCCATATTTGATTCTGTAGAGGTTGTATTTTAAATTTTATGATGGAAAACTAAATCTAAGCACCCAGACTGTAGACCACCTTAACTGTGGTGCCAGAAATTGACATTCTATTGTTTTTCCTCCTTTCCTTACTTTATTGTGGGTTTCTTTGTTTCCAGTTCCACTGAAACATGGATTTGAGGTTTTTTTCCCGTGGCATTATACGTTGAATTCCACAGTTTAGCACAGTAATTTGGTGATAAGGTCTCATTAACCCTCAGTTAGCTCTAATCACATGATTTTTAACTCTGCAGTCATGTAGGTACAGACTTCATTTATCCAAATTTTTCAAATAATTCCACAGAATCCCAATATTGCGGAATACTCTATTGTATTTTCAGTGGCACTGTTTTAATATTCCACAGTTATGCATGGAAAATCCATGGAAATCTCAAATTGCTCCTCAGTTAGTAGTAACTGTATTTTGATTAGTTGCAGCTCTGCAGTTCTCACATTGTGTGCGCAGGGCTTCAGCATGTGAGTCTATCTGCCTGAGTCTCACTTCTGAAGTGATTTCTAATGAGGAAAGAGCTCTCTTCAGTCTGATGATCCTATTGTGAGTGTTTACACTGAAAAAATCATCATTTGTGTTAGCAGAAGTTCTGTGGATGTACTTTTAATGCTGAGATAAAAAGGTTTTGACTTTTGTTTACTCATACAACATTTCTGTTTAAACATTGATGTGGTAGCAATTGTAGACTTCCCTTCTGTCAGACTCTGCTTCACGGTTTGTCTTTTTCTGTGACATTTTTGACATGAATTTCAGTTTTGGGTTTGAACTGGTATTTTTTTAGAGGCTGACTCATATTTGTGAAGCAATCTGAAGTTCTTTTGAGAGTAATTAGTGCAGTTTGTTACATTTAGTCATAATTTTGTACAGCTCATTTTTTTCATTGTCGTACTTTTGTTATTTGGTGGATGGGGTAATAAGTAAAAGCAGCAGAATATGTCTTCTCAAATGTCAAAGCATGCAGTCTCTGGGAAGAAAACAGTTGTTGATTCATGAAGTAAAACTGTGTCTCCTGGAGGTGCAGAGGGTATAGAGAAGTGTGGTAGAAGCCTCAGCAGTAGCACTGTTAGTGGTAGTGCAGGTACAGGACTTGCATATGATGCGCCAATGTCAGCAGCATGAGTTGGCATTACACCTTCTAGTTTTTTGGGGACTTGAGGAAGCATAGTGATCAAAGCTCAGCAGCTGTGCCTGTATCTCAATGTACCAGATCGGCAAGAAAAACTGATGTGGATTTTGCAGCACTCCAATGCCAGCAACATGAGCCTCAGGAGGAAGAGGAATATCAACATGTTGACACTGAGTATTTTTCTCAGGAGCTGATAGGGTGTAGTACTCCAGCAGTGGCTGATAGCACCATTATGCCTGATGTTAGGGGTAGTCTCCAATGAGTAAGTTTCCTTGCTGAGGAGAGGGAGCTTGATCAAGTGTAGGAGCAAGAGGCAGGGGAGGAAGAAATTCCTCAGCATGATCATAAGCGACCTTCTTGTCCTAATGTGGAGGGAGATGTGCAGAGTCCTGATGAAGATGAGCTGGTGGATATTTCAGAAGTAGTGCAGGAAATGCCAGACTCAATTATCAGTGATTGGGGGGGGTGATGATTTAGCAACTAACCCCATTTGGAAACCTTCACAAAAACTAATGAAAAGAAGTGTAGGGACGGGTAAAGAAGGTAAAGGAATTTCTGCTGAACCCCTGCAGTGTAGGGGAGAACTGGATGTGAGTAGCAGGGTAGCACAATCTGAAACCGTAATTATGGATAAGCAGCAGGAACAGCAGCAGGCCATAGTGTTGTCTACCCCAAACCTCCCAGCACCATCCACTATGCGTGTGCCTGCAACACATAAAATACAATATGTGTGCGGCAAGCCACTGTTGTTGGATTTTTTTGCTGTGTCTGACTCTGATGCTAGCACAGTCATATGTAACATCTGCAAATTAAAAATCAGTTGTGGCAAGCTGGGAACACATTATGGAACCACTGGAATGCATAGCCATATGCAAGCAAAACATCCTATTTGTTGGGCACAGCAAAAGTGAATGGCAACAATGTCAGCTCCTGAATCTGCTCATGGTGAGCAATCTGAAGCAGTAGGTCCACTTACATTTAACCCCTTACTGAGTTCTACCTTTATTGATGCTGCAGATACAAGTGATAGTGCTACTCAGTCTGAACTTCATGCCTCTCCTGCCTCTGTTGAAAGTAGGAAGCATGGCCATGCTGTTATTCAGGATAGTCAGATTATCAGTAGGCAAACTCATAAATGCAGTACATCCACCTCCCCCTAGTCCATGGCACACAAAAGCTGAAGCAACCTGATATTAGATCTGCACTAACCAAACACACTAAGTACCACCATGACCACCCACCTGCAAAAGAGCTGAATACAGCCATTGCTAGGGTGCTTGCAACCGACCTGTTGCCATACTTTTTTGTGGAGAAACCTGGCTTTCTTCAATTGATGGAAAAAGCGGTACCAAAATATAAAGTTCCCAGCCACACATTCTTTTCCAGAAAGGCTGTCCATGCTCTTTATAATGACCTTTCCGGCATTGTTTCCTATGCAGTGTCTCACTCTGTGGTACCCACCATCCACCTTACCACTGATATATGGACATGTAGGCTATCCTCTGCAATAAGTTTTATGTGCATTACTGCACATTGGGCATATTTCCCTGGGGTTTATGCCTTGCACCCATGTCCGAACTTGCCAACTGTCAAGTGGTAGTACTGTTGGTCCTCGTCAGCATGACACTGTAGGTATGCAGAGCATGCATGGCTCTCATACAGCTGAAAGGATATTTGCACACACTAACAAGTCCACCACAACGTGGTTTAAGCCCCATGGTTTCTCTGTGGGCTTTATTGCAAGCAATAATGCTCATAATGCTGTTAAAGCAATCCACGATGGCTCGTTTTTATGTTTACTTGCACGAGCAGCACACAAGAAACATACTGAAGTTAGTAGACTATTGCAGAGGTGTGGCAGTGTTTGGCCAATCCAGAGAATGCTTTCAAGGATTGGTCCTTCATCCACCAATCAACAGGGAAACTGCTGATGATGGCAGTTTCAGAGCGAGCACCAGACTTGAATGAAATCTGCCATTCCAATCATAGACAATTTCATCATTACAGCAGCAGATCTCTCCCCCTCTCTTCCCAGCAACCAGACACATTCCAGCCATGTGAATTACAGTGCACAGTAATGTACATGGCTGGACTTATGAGCAACTCATTTGCTCAGTGTGCTTTTCCTGGTGAAATAAATAAATGATCCGCACCACCGCTTTGCATAATTGGTGGCTCCTGCTACCCACCACACACAGGAGCACCCGTAACAACAGCTATCAGGGTTTTCAGATGGTAGAACAAAGTGGACCAGGCCAGGGTTCTACAAACAACAAAAGAAGAAGAGGAGGATGTCAAGGAGGAGTGGGAGGGGGGAAGCAGAAACAAATGGAAAGAACAGGGACACCATCAACAAAAATCCCCCCCACCCTTCTCAGACACATTATGACAATCAGCAGCCTCGGAGACCCCCACAGAGTTTCCAGGGATGCAACAGACAGGGGACATTTCACAACAGCAATACATGGAGTGGGAACCTATACAAGAGGAGGGGGTGGAATTACAGAAAGTGATGTCTTCTCTGGAAATGAATATCCTAGAAAGGGGTCTATCTTTTTCACCTAGGAAAGGCCTTAATAAATTTTGAACATTTCTAGACCTACAGAAGTTGTGTAGAAACCTCAGTTTTAAGTCCTTTTTTGACAAACAGCAGGAGAGGTCTGGACATGCTGGGACTGGTACTCTTGAGAGTGACGGCACCTTTACAGGTGGAAATATAAAGACATTTAGTGGAACTTCTCTTTTATCCTCTACCTAGTGCTACAATTTCAGCCTTTCAAACAGTTTGTGAATATGAGCTAGAAAAATTGTTTTCTGATTTACCACACATTAGATATTGCAATGTGTTGAAAGCAGAGAAGGATGCACTAGAATGCCTTATGAATGATGCAGCTATTGTAATAAAACAGGCAGATAAAGGGGGGGGCGGTTGTGGTACAGGATACAAGGGATAATATTTATGAAGTTAATAGGCAGCTGTCAAATTCTGCTTTTTATAAAAAATTTGAAAGTGACCCCACTGTCTTCTACAAACATAGAATTGATGAGTTCATTTTGGAAGCATTTGAAAAAGGTTAGATAGATGTGCATGTTAAGAATTTCCTTACAGTTGATCATCTGGTCCGAGCCACTATCTATACTTTACCCAAAGTACATAAACATTTTGAAGTCCCCCCCCCCAGGGCAGACTCATAGTGAGTGGAGTGGGGTCCTTTATGGAGTCACTCTCCCAATATGTGGGCCACTATTTAAGACCCTTTGTAACATAACTGGGGTCGTATATCAAGGACACAAAGGATGTTTTGTGCATTTTGGGGTACACTGAAGTGGGGACAGGCTCCTTTTTGATTACTTTGGACATGGAGGCTTTATACTCCAACATTCCACAAGAGGGTGCTCTGGATAGTTTAGCTTACTTTCTGATCTCCAGGGGGTCAGACCCCACTTCCTGTACAGAATTACTGCTGAAAATTGCAGAATTTGTCCTTAAATTCAAAGTCTTCTCTTTCTTGGGTGACTACTGCTTACAGACAATGGTACCGCTATGGGTGCAACATTTGCCCCTAGCCTTGGCAACCTATACATGGGGTAGTGAAGAGAATGCAGTTATCAGGGACCCTGATAACAATCCATTTTTATGGAAGATCAATTTGTACAAACACTTTATTGATGACATCATGATTATATGGAATGGTGAGCTAACAGAGTTTGAGGATTTTATCTTATATTTGCATGCTTATAAGCCTGACCTGCATTTTACATACACTGCCAGTCAGGAAAATGTGTTTCTTAGATCTAAACATCATTAGGAACATAGATGGTACAATTTCTTTGGACCCCACCTCATGAGCACTGGTGCTGTCATTTTGTTTCTCAGTCCCAAAAGGTGATTTTGTGGTCTCTATGCCTGCCAAATCATGTTTTGGAACTGATTAATGAAACAACAGTGCCACTGTTCATGAGTTGGGGTCCCAAAAAAACCCATGTTGCAAGTTTGGTGAAAAAATGGCTGCATTAAGAGTGTGCATTGTGCAGTTTGTGTGCATGCTCGTAACTTCACCAATATTTTATATTTTCACTCCAAATTTTCAACATTGCCATTTTTTCACACCTCCTTATGCACAGCTGTCATGTTTTTGCATTCTGCCCGAAATGTATTTTTGCACCTGTGGTGCAGAAGGGCACAGTTTCTGTGCAAAATCAATTTTTGGGACAGATTAATGAAATCACAGTGCTACTGGTTTATGAGTGGAGGTCCCAAAAAGGCCATGTTAAAGATTTGGTGAAAAAATTCCAACAATGACTGCGCTACAAGTGTGCATTACGCAATTTCTATGCATGCTCATAACGTCACCACTTTTTCTTATTTTCACTACAGATTTTCAACATTGCCCCTATTCTGAATGGCTTAATGAGTTTTTACACAATTTCAAGCTTAAAAAAGTTATAGCTAGCCTGCATCATTGCATTCAAGTGTACAATAGAAAGTTGGGTAAACTATATGCATTACGGTATATTCGATTGCTTCTCCCCCTTGAGTGGATCAATGGAGCTTGAATAGTTTTAAGTGTTATACTGAACAGGGTGGAACAATGCACAGGACTCACATTTGGAATTTCCTAGTTTTTTCCCAAGAATATGGGCCTTTTGTTACCCTTCTTCTGGTCTTCTGCCAATTTGGCCCTGTTTGGGGATAAATCTTTGTGCACTGAGTCCTGATCAAGTGCTTGATTAAAGTGGATTGCTTCCCTATAGTTTCTAAACCTCTTGGGGGGTTGGTGTTGTATTTGTTGTTTGTTTTTATCACATTGACTGTTGTATTTTTTTGCATGTGTTGAAAAATCAGTAAAGCATATTACATTTCAAAAAAAGATTTTCAACATTGCCATTTTTTCACACCTTCTCACGAACAGTAACAGATGTCATTTTTCACATCCTTCCCAAAATGCCTTTTCACACCTGTTGTACTGAATGGTGCATTTACTATGCAAAATCACCTTTCAGGATTAAGTAACGAAATGACAGTGTCACTGTTCATGAGGTGGGGTCCCAAAAAGCCCATGTTGAAAATTTGGAGTGAAAATACCAAGAAACACCTGGGGTGTTAGGGTTTCCAACCATAACGCCACATCCTGTACAGACTGACAGGCATTCGGGGTGTGGCTTGGGGTCATTGGCCATAATGCTTATTCCATTCCACCCCCACCCTCACCCTGCAGAGGCTGACAGGCATTGGGGTGTGCCTTTGGGTCATCGGCCATAATGCTAAGCCATTCCACCTCACCCAATCCTGCAGACACTGACAGGTGTCATGGTGTGCCTTGGGGTCTTTGGCCCTTACACTCACCACATTCCATAAGGAAATAAGCTGAGATGGGTGCAGTATCTGAGAATGGAGTGAACATTAGGGCCAAAGACCCCAAGGCACACTGTGACACCTGTCAGTGCCTGCAGGGTGGGGTGAGGTCAAATGGAGTGACCATTATGGCCGATGACACAAAGGCCCACACCAATGCCTGTCAGTCTCTGCAAGTGAGGGTGGTGGCTCACGTTAGTTCAATACTTCACTGCCATTCCTATTATGCATCTCTCTAACTCATGCAGTACCATTGCCAATACCAGCATGCAAACATTCGTCATTGACAAATGCTTGTTTCATGTGCCATGCTTTGCTCACGTCCTTAATCTGATTGTTTAGGCATTTCTGGAGCATGAATCAGTAACCAGTATGTTGAATGTGAGCTCATAAAATCTGCAGCCATTTTACTCTTTCCTCACTGGACAGTTCAGAGTTGACCACTCTACAGAAGTCAAATGGAGTGCTGTAACATCGATTAAAACTGGATGTGTTGACATGCTGGAATTCAACACTGTACATGCTTGAGCAACTATCTGAGCAGTATAAACCAATAAATGATTATGTGATGCAGTTGTGTGACCATGACACACAGGTAGCCATGTCATTCAGTCCAGCTCAGTGGATGTTGATGGACAGTGTAATTCAAATACACCATCCTTTTGAAAATGCCAGACAAGTGGTCAGCTCTGACAATGCCTGCCTGAGCCAGATAAAACCACTGATGCAAGTATTGTGGCAAGCACTGGTAAATATCAGGGAGCAGTTTCAACTGGCTGCACACTCAGTAGGGGTAGAACTGGCTAACAGGATTCAGTAGCTGTTTGATGATGATCCCAGACTGATTTATATGAACACCCCAGAGGCATACATCCTTTAAAAGTTGCTGGATTCATGGTACAAACATGGAATGACTGCTCTACTTTTCGGTGGTAAGACTGAAGTTGATCGGCATGTTATGATCCTTCGTGGGAAAGTTGAAAATTGGATGGCAAGGGATCATGCAGAGAAAAGGTCACAGTTTTTATCCTGGGAAAAGCCTGACAGTGAAAGAGGAGTGCAAAAATATAATCCTCCTCTTCCCACATACTGTGCCTGGTGTAGTGCCCTCCACCTCACCAAGCAGTTCCACAAACCCTCTCTGTGCCATGCTGCAGCAGGTTGGTGTTTCTGCACAACAACCAAGCCATGGTAGAACACAACTGCAAATGTCTGCCAGCCATATGGTGCACTCCAACATGAATGACCCACAGCAGCCCAACATTGAAGAAGAGCCATTGTTATTCTGGCAAAGTAAGCTGGAAGTCTGGCCAGCCCTGACATCTCTAGCTATCCAGTATCTGATTTGTCCCTGTGCAACTGTTACCTCTAAAAGGGTTTTCAGTGCTTCCAGTACAATAGTGAGTGACCGGCTCAGCTGCCTGTCTGACAGAAATATAGAGTACATGCCATTTATTAAAATTAATTCGCATTTCCTCCCATCGCAGTATGAATTGTCATCGGCTGTGTGGTATTATGCAGGTGAAGAAAGTGATGTTAAGCCAGAAACTGAAGAGGAAGAAAAGAGTCTGGTTCTCCCATCTGAGGAGGAGGACACGTCCGAGGGGTTTGAGTTCTCTTAAGTTGCAACACACAAATATGCATTTGCACCGAAGTAGTCATTACCCCATGACACATACGTCGGAGTACTACACTGAGGATCCATGTGCAGGAGAGAAGTATGCATATGATTGTAGCTAATGCTGCCTGCTGCTGTCCAAGTTGGTTGATGTTCATGCCCCCCCCTAAAAAGAGAGAAATACCAGAAAAACTGACAGACACATGTTGACTTGTCCATTACTGTTTATGATGTGAATCATGTTGCGGTGCACCATTTGCTGGGGGAAACACTCAGCTACTTGTCCAAGTTGGCCGATGTTCATGGCCCTCCTCCCCCCTTCAAAAAAAAAGGGAAATGCAAAAATAATTGACCAGACACATGCTAGCTTGTCTGTTACTGTTTATTATGTGAATCATGCTGCGGTGAGCCACTTGCTGGGGGAAACACTCAGCTACCTGTTACTGTCCAAGATGGCTGATGTTCATGCCACCCCCCCCGGAAAAAAAGAGAAATATCAAAACAATTGACCGGACACATGTTGGCTTGTCCATTACTGTTTCTTTAAATCTACTTATAATTTTTAATAAACTAGGGCACCTCCAGCACCTTTCCAAGTTTTCCAACGTTCATATCCATGCTCCATCCAAAACACAAGCAAATACAAGTAGCAAAAAATAACATTTTTAACAGTGCTTGTAGTCCTTTTCTGTACACCACTAATATTAATGTGCATTTATTCCTGTTGAAAACACTGTCAGCAGTACATTAACAACTTTTTATACTTTCCTGGCCCTGCTCCAAGTCCAGAAAAACAGGAATACCACAAAATGTATTTGACACTGTTACTCATGCATACTACAGGAAAACAAACCGAGTAACTACTGGGCAGCAATAAATGCTGCCCCTGCGACTGAAACATTCACCAAATCTGCAACCACTGTGGATCCTATTGTACCAAATAACAACAGCTAGAGGAACTACTATGCTCCATTAATTCTGCTGAGGATGACCCATTTCCTGACAACTCCACGCCGGTGGATCCTGCAGCAACAAATAACAACAGCCAAAGGAACTACTATGCCCCAGTAATCCTGCTGATAATGATTCATTTCCTGAATCCATCACCACCACACTGTGTATTATGATGTAGCCTAGAACAGCAGAAAGAGGAAATAGTAGGCCCAATAAATGCTTCTGCTTCTACTGACACATTCATTGAATCTACCACCAGTGTTGATCTTGTTGTACCAAAGAAAAACAAAAAGATGAACTACTATGTAAGCAATAATACCTGACAGGATGGGCTGTATTGTGCTATACCGGACTGCCCGGGGCATAATGAAGCCCAGCTCTGTAAGCCAAGGGTCTTATAGCCCCTGGAAGGTCTGGTATAGCACAATGCCACCCATCCTGGAGGGTATTATTGTGCTTAGAAAATGGCCACTTCAAAAAAATTTTTAGTAGAAACTGTTAATAATAAAATAATTTTAAAATAAGCTTTGTAATAAAATAGTTCCTCTGCCTGAATTTTGTTTGAGATAGGGACTTTTCCTTAGCAGCTCTATAGTGCAGCAGGCAGCTCATTAGTAGCTTTCTTAACTACAGAATGGTACAAAAGCACTAGCAGTCTGTTTTGCAGGTGATGACTGAATTAAAATTGTAGTCTGGTTGTCTATCACTTTAAATTGTGAGTGAACTGCTGGTGCTCCCGCTCACTTTCATCCCTGCTTCAGAGTGCCCTTATGTAGTTGCCTGCGATGGACGAAAGTTCTGAATATTTCTGTTAATGAAGGATGGCAAAGTGTGACGGGAAGAAAAGAACTGCATTAAAACAAAAGGTAGACTGCAATTTTGCCATTGGGATGGTGTTTTACAGGGTTGCTGGTAGCAGGCAGGCAAGTTGTGTAAGCAGTGGTGGTTGCATAGATGAGTGGAGAGATTTCTTTGAGTGGATGCGGTCAGAACAGAGACAGATGATCGGGAAGATAATAGATGGCAAGACTTTGTAGGATGTATTGGGATTTCTAGGTAGTAATTCCTCAATGAACGTGTCACGGGCTGGGCAGCTTCCTGATTCTCTGCTCTGAAATGTTTTAATAGTATATTACATTGCAGTAATCCCAGTGGTTCTATGGAGTTTGTGCAAATGTTTGGAGCTGCCGTGGCCCGCAAGGATGTCATCACAGTTTGGTTTAGAAGTAAACAGTGAGGAAACCGTGACAGCTTGGCAGTCTACAATGCGGTCGGTGTGCAAGGGACTATACTTTTTTTGTGAAAGTGGCTGGGGCAGGCGTTATGAAATGCCCGCATACATACACAGAGCATGTTTTGTTCATACCTTTTCACAGGAGAATGTGTAATTGGTCCTTGTAATGTAAAGCGAGTGAGTTCAATCAGGAAATGGAGCTGGAAATTGCATGACACTGACAATTGTAAACTTAGAGGAAGTGTCACTAGAGTGCTAAGGAAAGCAGAGTGGGATTGGAGAAGCTCTGTGAGCTTCAAAGAGTTTGTGGCAACTGAAAAACTTTTATTTTATATTATCAATGTGTTTTGTTGGTGTTGTGTGCAGATGTATTGCTACATTTGGGGGGGGGGACTGCCTGCTGCTGCCTGCTCGATAGATTTCGGATTTCAAATGTCTGCTTCCTTTTTGTTTTATTTGGTGTAGTGTGAAGTGAGCCCAGTACAGGCTGGTGTTTGGGTCCATGTGGCAGCTGGCATTGAATCTAGCAGTGTGGGGTGGGGGGCAGTACCTCTCGCTAAGCGAGACAAAAAAATACAGTCAGTTTAAAATTAATGTTGGTACTTTTGGCCAATGAGCAATGAAATTGGGCACAGGGATGTTTCAATGGGTGAATGGGCACCTGGGACTGGCACATTTTTTACCCGGGCTCTGTTGTCTGATACTGTAGATGCCCACCTTGCCAGGGCTATCGGCCAATCAGAGTCCATGAATTTCTTGGACCATTTTCTAAGCTCCACTAAAGCTGCTGAATCCTGATACTACTGCTGCTTTACCATTACATGAATCCATAGCCATACCACAGGTTGGTATAACTTTGAAAATTTATTCTTGTCACACCATGTTACGTAGTACTTAACTAATTACTGAGTATGCCAAATACTATTTACTTAATGATACTCATGTAAGAGGTTATCCTAAAGAAAACAGCATTGTTTGTGTAGTGCATGGTGTGTGGTGTGTGTGTGCACACACAGACAAGGTGGCGGTATTAGGGTAGTTGGCTTGGGTATGCAAAGTAGGCCGTAATAGTACTGTATATAGAGAGATGTGAGTAACGCTTCCATAGTGTTTTAACTGCTGTTTACCAGTGCTATAGTCAAATCTTCCTGCTTCTATAAATGAACTTTGCCTTACTTATATCGTAGGTCATCATGATATGAAGCTGCTTCTGCCACACTGCACCAATTTCAACTGATTAGACCACCATTCACTTTCACAAGAAGTGTTGCACCTTGATGTGTTCTGTTGAAGTGGCCAGGTAAGTATCACTGTGTTTTTGCAATAATTTTTTTTCAATGCAAAGCAGGTAATCAGATAAGCATTGGAATGATATTCTTACTGTCATACTTCAGGAATGTGTTATGGATAGCGAGAGGGGATCACACATAAGGTTGAGGCTATAGGATGGTCAGTAGGGTAGGCATAGTTGGCACTGATAGTACCACATCTAGGAACATGTACAGAAAGCCTCATAAGAGGGCTCACTTTTGGTAAGCAATGCAATATTCTGCTTTTGTTTCTGCAACTATCTCACTCTGACTTATTTCCTTTCCAGGTCTGTCTTGCACTGCTGCTGCTGTTGCTGCCAGGATCATACCTTATGTCACCATCCCTGTGGCTTAATGTTGTGTGTATCCCAACTGCCCAGGAAAGTAATTTTTTTTTCAGTGCAAGCTTTCAATTTTATACCCTTGTTTTCATTTTCAGACAAGACATTCTATGGCAGTTTAATGGGATGGCTCATTAATGGCCTCTAGCTTCCTAGGGCAGTTTTAGTGACAAGGTAAGCAGTAATGTTTGTTAAGTTTTGTCATTATTTGTTCCTGAGATGTACAGCATCATAATCATAATCATAGGAGGCAGTATAGTGTAGTGGATAAGTGCACTGAGCTGCATACCCGGAGATTTGGGTTTGAATCCCATAACCCCCACTTGCATACTGTGTGATCCTAAACAAGTCTCTTAACTTCCTTTTGTGCTCCCAGGTCAAACCTGGAAACAAGATTCGGCTTAGTGTGCCTTCCCTGGTTAAACAATTTCCCATTATAATCAAGTCAGATGGGTATACATTGTTCACCCAACCACCATGCAGGGTAAGGGTGGCTGTGGAATGTGGAAGTGGTTGGGATGGAATTGCTGAGGTAGTTGGAGAGGACTGCTAAGCTTAATATGTTAGCTAAGGTTACAGAATGCCAAGGATTTTTGCATTAGATGATCAGGTAATCATCAGCTTGTAATAATAATAATAACCAATGTTCCTTTCAATCAATCAATCAATCAATCAAAATCTTTATTTATCCAAGTGAACATCATTGAGCAAGCTCATTTACATGATGGACCTGGTTAGCTCCAGGTCAAATGGTACAATGCATACAGAGATATTTACAATACAGCAAAATAACACAAGCAAAAAAACAATTAATTCAATTAATGCAAGTAAGTACTCAATGTTACATCAATTATATCAGTTCAGAGTGCTTCTGTAATATTTAAGGAGGACATAAGATGAGGCTTAGTAGGAACTTCAGTAGGGAAAAGTGATCTGCTGCTCGTGTAGGGAGCTGAGGCAATCACAGAATTTCAAAAGCAGTGTAATCACACAGTATCCCTAGGTCTAACACTCTAAACAGAAGGATAAGGAGAAAAGTAATTACAGCCCTTTTTTGGCAAATTTCCGCATGGAAATCAGATTTCAATCAATCACTTTATTTAACCAGGCATAAACACCATTGAGCAAGCTCATTTTCAAGGTGGTCCTGGGCATAAATACAATACAGTGCACTTCATAAGATTACAATTACAGTGGACAATGGTGCAAAAAAAAAAAAAACATTGTGAAGGTGCCGGTCAATATGGGCCTATACATACCGGTCAACATAATTAACATGTAAAGGTACATAATGATAAGCTTTACTGAAATGAGAAGAGACAACAATCCCATATAGTCTCCGCTGAGTAAGAGCTCATACCTAAATGATAAAAAATAAGGAGGTATTAAGGAATAGGGTAGAAATTGGAGTGAAAGAGTAGGCAGCCAAAAGGGAAGCCAGAATAGGTGATAGGTAGAGAATAGGCAGGGTGATCTTGGATTAAGGGAACTAGGCTTGTAGGTCCTAGGTTTCTGTTGTTAGGAATGTGGGGTGGCTGAGATACTTAGGCGTAGGATTTGAGAGTGGCACCCAAGGCTTAGGGGTCATTGGCATCTGAAACAGTTGCATGATTCCTTCAGATAATCCGTTAATAGAGCTTTGAATGTGAAAATGCTTGGAAGTGAGGATAATTTTAATGAGTCTTGCATATTGTTCCAAAGTGATGGAAGTGAGAAGTTCATTGCTGCTGAGCCAAGGGTAGTTTTCACTCTAGGAATCTGGAAGCAGATTAAGGAGAAGCGTCTCAGGCCATAGGAAACTTTAGCCCGTTTGAAGATGTTCGAGATGTATGCAGGGAGGTTATCAGATAATGCTCTAAAAAAAGCAGAGGACAGCATTCCTTTTTCTTCTAGTTGAGAGTGAGGTCCATCCCGAAACCTGGTATAGACAACAGTGATTTGTACTATGGGGTAGATTTAAGATAAATCTTAAAGCCCTGTGGTAAAGTGTGTCCAGTTTGTTTAGCATCATTGATTGGCAATGACTGTAAAGGAAGTCAGCGTAGTCCAGTATAGGTAGGAATGTAGTTTGTACTAGTCTCATTCTGGCTTCTAATGTGAGTAGGCGTTTAATGCGATAGAATAAAATAAACCTAATCACTGTCTTAGTTTCTTCAAGGTTTCATTTAAGTGGCACAGAAAGTTGAGCTTGTTATCCAGCCAGAACCCTAGGTATTTAAAGGTATCAACTACTTCAAGGGGTTCATTTAAGAGTGTTCGGATCTGTGTGATATGTGGCCATCCGGAAGTAGACTTTGGTGAGAGAATCATTGCTTTAGTCTTTTTGGCGTTGAGGAGGAGCTTATGAGTGAGAAGGTTGTATTGGAGGGTGACGAAGTCTTTCTGTAAGTACTCATGGGCCAGATCCAAGGATGAATTTGTGGTATAGAGTACAGTATCATCTGCGAATAAATGCACATTTGCTGTGCCCAGCTGCGAGTCCAGATTATTGATGTATATTGCAAAGAGGACAGGGCCCAGGATGGAGCCTTGTGAGACTCCTCGTAACAAGGATTTTTGAGGGGAGAGATCTCCTATGGCTTTGACTTGTTGTAACCTATTGGTTAGGTAGCTGGTGAACCATTTAATGGCAGAAATATCAAGTCTGATGTTATTCAATGCAGTAAGCATGATGGTATGATCCACAGTATCGAAGGCCTTGCTTAGATCAAGGAAGAGGGCAAATACATGCTTCTTAGAGTCCAAGGCCATTGCCAGTCTGTAGTTACTTTGGCAAGAGCTGATATTGTACTTTTATATTTATGCTTGGTTTAGAACAGACACAGAAGCAGACTGCTAGAACCAATCAGAAGCCAACTCCGAAGAACACTCATGTTCTGACTGTATGGCTGCTAATGCCATGCTTTGCTAATGGAGAGTGCAAGCTTAGGTTCTTAGATGGCAGTAGAGGCAATGCCAACTGCCCAGTGCCTGGGTTTCCCCCACGTATGGGCAGGGAGCCCGTGGAGTGCATATCCTTGGCAGGGGATGGAAGAAGGGGTCGGTATTAAGTACTGGGCCACGGACAATGGAACATCTGAACCAGTGGAAGGACCAAAACAGCAGGACAACTAAGTTGGATATTCCTTGATGCTTAAAGACTGGCCCAACTACAGAAATTCAGAAAGGAGTGTAATCAAACAGAGTCCCAACTCTTGAAAATCTAAGTAGGAAAAAATAGAGGTTATAACTGTTGGGCAATAAGTAAGTTCAGCTCTTTTTTGTACAAGTTTTAGATAGAAGATCAGACTTTAGCTTAGTATTGAGGGAGACACAGGAGCAGACTGCAGGAGCCAATCAGGCGCCAGAGTAGAAAAGTGCTCTTGTTCCAACTGGGTATCAGCAATGCCGCACCTTGCTAGTAATGAGTCCAGTCTGGGTGTCTTAGGTGGTGGCTATGGAAGTGACAACCTCCCAGTATCCACATTTCCCCCACCTGAGGGGCAGGGAGCCCCTGAATTGCTAGTCTACGGAAGGGAAGAGAGTTAGGGGACAAAGGAAAGAGACACTAAGAGTGAAATGCAGTGGAAAGGGAATACGAAGATGAAATAGGGCAGTTAAATGGTACAGGGTAGGGGAATAAGAGCCACAGAATAAGCAATATGTAAAAGACAGCAGGGTGAGTAAGGTGTAGCAGCCGCGAAAGCCATGAAGAGATAATAACCCTACAGGGATTTCTAAAGGGGAAAAACATTTAAGGCATAAGACACTCACAGAGTTAAGGTCGCCAAAGGTTACAAGTGATCATAAATTCAACTACACACAGAGGGCAGCAGCCTGATGCTTCGGACTAAAATTATTGTCTGGGGTAGGAATTGCATGGCTCACACACATACTGAGCTTATAGAGATTTAAAGGCATTCATACTGTTTCCAACTATCCCCATGTTTTATTTTTCAGGTCTGCCTATAACATGCTCCTCCAATGCTGCTGCTGCTGCTTCTGCTGCTGCCAGGAACCACCCAGGGCCCAACAACTGTGTCCTACTTATGTGTCCCTCGCAGGTAACCAGGTAAACACCTAGTAGTGTTTTCTACAGTAAAAGATGTTATCATATTTATTTAAAGAAAAGTGTTTCTATGGTCATGGCATATGTGTACATAGGCTCAGAAGTGCTTCAAATGGTGGGGGGGGGCAGTGTAATGTGCAACCCGTGTTCATCAAATCACTGTGTCCTGTGCTCACAACATGTCCTTTGCATGTGCACATGGCATTATTGTTATCCTGTCTGTCTTAAAAACCCATCGTCAACATTATCAGCATCTACACTATGGCCATGGTTCATCACATGTCCCATGATGAACCATCTTGAGTTTTTCCTTGTTGTGTACCACCAGTGTGGCCCTTTAGTTTCACTCCCCCCCCAAAGAGGGATGATTGTGACTAACTCAGGCTCAATTCAGTGTCACTGTGGTCAGCAGCACATGACCCCTGCTGACAAAAAAGCATCATCAGGGTTTGTCATGTTCTGTGCATGTACTGTACTTAAGGAGTACCAGTGATGTGATGTTTAACAATTGATTGTAACAGGAAACTGCCTGTGGGGTGCCTCAGCCATCATTGCCACCCATTGATGTAAGATTCTCTGAACCATGACACAGTCAATAATCCCATCCCAAGACAAGGAAGACTTGACTGGTATTAACAGATTAAGTTGTATACTTACAAGCCAAAACAGAACAAGTTTGAACAGAACAAAGAATGGTGCAGATAAGAAACAGTTTGCAAAACACAGAACACCCATGATCTCAGTAAGCTAGGCAACAACAACAGATTAAAACATTCTAAGTAACAACAAAGAAGTCTAGAATTAAAGGCATTTTAATCTATTTACAAGTAACATTTTGAGCACTGAATGAACGCACAATTAAATTAACGACAACGTCTGTGGCCGACTACTGGCTTCCAATGTCATCTACTACTTCTGGTCAGCTTCCGCAGCATATGTATCATGGTTTGCTGGTTATCCAATACTTTTAAATGGTGGGACTTGAGTGCCTTAACCTTTTTTTAAAGAATTTTTTTTTTTTTTGGTACTTTTTTCTCTGCTGGCCACCAGACTGCTTACCTCTATACACTTCCAGGCATCCTCCTGAGGTTTCCGGCCACTGTCCCAAGGACCCGGGCTCCATATTCGGGACCGCGACATAGCCCCGCAGCTTGCAACCCATGGCAGGGAGGTGGAGATCTCCTCTCGCACTCTCACACCAGGACCAGATCCAGTAGAGCCGTGCACCCTCGGTGCTGAGCGAGTCCCTCATGGAGACGGTCATCATGCCGCCGTGACTGGTGCCCATATTTTTCCTTTTTTCTCCCCCATGATGTCTGTGGCATGCGATGATGCCAAGGGACAGGAGCCCGCATGCTACCACACAAGCTCCTTCCTGGAGTCTGTCATAGCACATCTCCCCAAGTCTCCCTATGGCCTGCCATTACCCCCAGCCACCGTTAGAGGCCACTAGGACACCAAAGCATCCCACCCCCCCCGGACAAGGAGAGCAGTCCTTCAGATGCTCAATCCTTCTCCTCCCCTACCAACCTCTGATGACTCAGGCTTGTTCCCGAACCCCGGGTCGCAGGCGTGGTGTGAGGTGTGGCGTCCAGTGCCTCAACCCTCAGTGCCACCGGGCCGCTTTTTCTTAAGAATTTTAATGTTCCTGCCCCTCCTCAAGTTGGTATTAGTGTCAACCTGCTGAGTGGGTGTTTTAGTAGCCTGCTGTTCTTGACCACCCATTGCTGCATGTGGCCCTCTCCCTGCCTTGCCTGCTGTTGTCCCTGTCATGGAGGGCTGCTGTTGATTTTCCCTCTCCACCAGCCTTGCAAGCTCACACTGAACCTTCAGCACATGTTTTTTTGTCCACGTACTTCTCTTCTTCTGGAGATCCTCAGCTTCTGTATGTGGAGCATTCACCAGTGCTGACAGTGTATCAGTGTTGTCTGCAGCACATAAAGAAATATGAGGTTTGAGCGAAATACACCATGCTAGTGTGACTGTCACAAATGAAATCATTAGTAATTTTAGTTCAGTCAGCATTCAGTAGTAATATTCACCCGGGAAACAGAGGTTGAGGGACAGAGACTGATTAAGATAGGTTTTCAAGGGAGGGAGGTAGACACCAGGCCAGCCCACTCATGGTGGAAAGAGTCCTATAAGAACCTGGAGAAAATAAAAGCAGACAAGGCAATGGGGCCAGATTAGACTCTCTTTGTATGTCTTCTGGTGCAGACCCTGCACCATTTTAGTTTCCTCCTCTGGACTGCCTCCATTCTGTCTATGTTCATGTGGAGATGGAGTCCCCAGAACTGCATGCAGTACTCCAGATGGGGTCTCACCAACTGTTTGTACAGAGAGATAACAACTTCCTGTTTTCTACTGGTGATGCCTCTTCCTATACATCTAAGTATCCTGCCAGCTCTCCTTGCTGCCTTCTCACATTGCTTGCTTACCTTTAGGTCATCTGATATGACTACCCCCAGGTCCCTTCACATTTTTGTTGTTGTTAGTCCCCCCCCCCCCTCCATTGTGTACTCTTCCCCTGGGTTTTTGTTTCCTAGGTGCATTACTTTGCATTTCTTTGCATTGAATCTAAGCTGCCTACTTTTGACCATTCCTCTAACCTTGCCAAGTCCCTTCTCATCTTTTCCACCCCTTGTGTATCAACTCTGTTGCAGATCTTTTGTGTCATCTGCAGAGACATACTTTTCCTTCCAGTCCCTCTGCAATGTCACTTATAAAGACATTAACAAAGACCAGTCCCAGTACTGAACCCTGCAGTACCCCATTAGTAACCCCCCTTTCTTTGGAGTGGACTCCTTTTACTATTACCCTGTGTGTCCTGTTGTCCAGCCAACTTTTTACCCAGGCTACCACCCTGGGACCCACTCCCAGGCTGGCTAACTTGTTTTTAATCTTTTGTGTGGGACTGTGTCAAATGCCTTGCTAAAGTCTAGGTAGGCCAGGTCCACAGCCCTTCCCTGGTTTATTACTTTGATCACCTAGTCAAAGAAATCTATTAGATTTGTCTGACAAGATCTTCCCACTGTGAACCTATGCTGCCTTGGGTTCTGTGTCCCACTGCCCTCTAGGTACTCAGCAATTCTTTCTTTCTTTCAGAAGTGATTCCATCATTTACCCTACCACTGAGGTCAAACTAACAGGTCTGTAGTTTCCTGCCTCTGCTTTGCTCCCACATTTGTGAAGAGGAACCACATCTGCCCTCATCCAGTCCTCAGGTACCACACCATCCTCCCATGATTTGTTAAAAAGGGTGGTGTCACTAGTTCTCCCCTTAGTTCTTTTAGAATGCTGGGGGAATCCCATCAGGTCCAATTGCTTTGTCCACCTTCAGTTTTAGGAGTTCTTTCTGAGCCCTTTCTTCTATGAATTGACTGGTGTTGTCCCCCCTATCCAGAGCGCTTCTATTGATTGGATTAGGTACCTCCCCCTCCTCTTCTTTTGTGAATACTGAGCAGAACTATTCATTCAGTATCCCTGCTTTTTCACTGCACCCTCTGCCTCCCACCCTCTCCATTATTAACCCTCACTATCCTTCCCTTGGTCTTTCTTTGCTCCCTTATGTACCTACAAAAGGTTTTATACCCCTTTTTATCCAAGTTGGCTATCTTTTCCTCGGTTTGGGCCTTTGCTATTCTGACTGCCTTCCCTGCTTCCTTCTGCTTTAACTGGTACAGTTCTCTATCCTGCTCCTTCTGTGTTCCCTTATACTTCCTGAATGCTATCTTTTTCTCCCCAACCTTCCCCGCCACCTCTTTTGAGAAGCATAGTGTTTTTTTTCCTTCATTTTAATTTGTTTGTTTACTTCACACAAAGGCTTGTTGCCTCTGTGATGGCAGTTCTGATGTTTAGCCCATTGTTCATCCACCCCCCTTCTTGCCCATTTGCTAGTGCTTTACTGAGGCACTCTCCCATTCTACCAAAGTCAGCCCTCCCACAGTCCATTACCCTCACTTTTGTATGGCTTGACTCTGCAGCTGTGTTTATCATGAACCACACTGTTTAGTGGACACTTGTTTCTGGATGGCTACCCATTTCTAAATCTGAGATTCTGTCTCTGTCCCCATTTGAGAGTACCAGGTCTAAGATTGCTCCCTCCCAAGTGGGTACCAACACTGGCTGTCTGAGGCATGCCCCCTGTAGGGCATCAATAATGACCCTGCTCTTGGATATGGCTGCAGCAAAGGTGCTCCAGTTAACTTCTGACATATTCAGGTCCCCCATCAACAATATCACCCCTTGTTCTGCCATCTTAAACATGACTTCTATCATTTCCTTATCCATTTCCTCCCCCTGAGATGGGGGTCTGTATACAACCCCTGTGTGGATTGTGGTGCCATTTCCTGTCTCCAGGGTGACCCACAGTGCCTCCTCTCCTCCCTGTTTATCCTTTAGTTCTATTGCTCTGATCCCTTCCCTTACGTAGAGAGCTACTCCTCCTCTTCTTCTACCCTCCCTGTCCCTCCTATAGATTGTGTACCCTGGTATGTTGACAGCCCAGTCATGGTTCTCTGTGTGCCATGTTTCTGTGACTGCCATGATATTCAGGCATCCCTCTTCCATCAAGACCACTAGTTCAGGGAGCTTGTGTCCCAGACTACAGGAGTTGGTACTCATTGCCCTTCAATTTTTGATGGCCTTACACCTTTTAGCTCCATCCCTGTCTTTACTGCCTTTGCCTTTTTCTCCCTTTAACCCAGACCTTTTTTCTATTGACTTCTCTATTTTGGTGTTTACCTCATTAACTACCCTGTTTTGTTGGGGGGGGCTGGGATTTTCCTGATCCTTTTCAGTGCCTCCCTCCCTTGGCTAGTTTGAATGCTTGCCAATGAAGCATTTAAACCTATCACCTAGGATCCTGGTTCCCCTCCTAGACAGATGCAGACCATCGTGCCAGTATAGTCCTGTACCCCTCCAGGTGGACCTGCATTCCCCAATGAAGCCAAAACCTTGAGCTCTGCACCAGTTTTTCAACCATTGATTGAATTCCATGGTGCGGAGCACCCTGGCCTCACCCGTGCCATAGAGAAGTTGCACCTCTGAGAAGGTTACCGTATGTTCTACTTGTATAAGGCCCCTCCCAAACACCACAAACTCCCCTTGCACTGCTCTGCTCCGATTCCAAGCTAGGTCATTTGTCCCTAGGAAGTCAGGGAAGTGCTGTCATAAACAATGGCTGCTCTGATTCATTTGATTCATATGAATAATTGTACCTGTGATTAAATGGCAAAACCTATGGGTGTCCACCCATGCTTTTAAAGAATATTTGATAATAAAACACTACTGTAAAATCCCAGTTACTGCATTGGACAATCAGCTCTGCTTCTGAGTGAACATTATTTGTGGCCCCTCAGCAGTTAGGTCTAGCATACACCTAGCATCCTCTTCCCTGGACCTGGTTGTCAATACAAAGGCTCATTTTGGTATCGTACCTCCACCCCCCATTGTTTAGATAATGAGCCTGGTATACACTCTAAAGGTAGAGGTGGTACTGTTTGAATGATTCTGCCAAACAAAAATGTTATGCCATACTGTATGTGGGGCATTAGTTCTTGTAATGGGGGGTGCCAATTAGCCAAAGGTGCTGAAGAAGGGTGTTGCCAATTCAAAGATACTTTGTCTCTAGGCTGGTCTGTGGGTGGTTATAACTTCCCAGAGGGCTGTAACAGTAGAGATAGATACCCGCGCATACCTTACTGTAGTTGGAGTCACCAATCTATTAAGTTTACTGAGGAAGCGAGAACCATAGTACTTGCTAATTTGGAACCTAGGCCCCTCAACCTATTGCTAGGAAGACAGGTAGGAGGAGTAGCCCTTGGAATAGCGCTGCCTAGGGATTACATCTTGCCTCCACCCAGAGTAAGGTATGCATGGGTGTCTATCTCTACTGGTACAGCCCTCTGGGAAGCTATAACCACCCACAAACCAACCTAGTAAACAAGTACCTTTGAATTGACAACACTTTTTTCAGTAGTTAACACACAGTTAGCAATAAACATTAATAATATGCTCACACCCCTTGCACTTACCACCAGGGTCTGGTCTTCTGGCAATCACCCTGGAATCCCCTGTAAAACAATATCAAATGCAAGCATACACTTTCAATTGCTTTTACCCAAGTCACAGTAAATTTAAACCAGACAATGATATGCTCATGAGTCAGCTTAACAGTGAAAATGCATCACTATGGGGGAGGCACCTGAGGATTGGAGGAAGGCAGATGTGGTCCCTCTAAACAAGAGTGGAAGCAGAGAGGAGGTAGGCAATTACAGGCCTGTAAGCATGACCTCAGTAGTGAGTAAAGTAATGGAGTCCTTAATTAAGGAGATGATTGTGAAGTTTCTGGAGGACAGCGGGGCACATGATCCAAGGCAGCATGGATTCTCAGTGGGAAGGTCCTGTCAGATGAATGTTATAGATTTCCTTGACTGGGTAATGAATGGAGGTATATCAGGATGTGGCGGTGGATGTAACCTACCTGGATTTCAGCAAGGCCCCTAGACACTGTCCCTCACGGGAAATTGCTGAATAAATTGGGGAGCCTGTGGGTGTGTGTCCTAAGGTGGTAATGTAGGATGGGATGGATCTGGTGGATAAGGGACAGGACTCAGAGGGTGGTGGTAAATGGCATTAAATCACAGGCCGTCCTTGACCAATATGATTACCTACACTCCCTATAACCCCCCTGCCTATATCTACTGTCACCTACTAGTCAAGCTGCCTTCTCCATACTCCCCCTGACTGCACCTATGAACCTGTGCTTACCCCCTTCTTCTATTCCTCAATCTCTGACCCCCCCCCTTCACTGCTACATATTTCCCCATTAACCCTATGAGGTATCTCAGACTGGGTCACCATTTCTCTGGTCTTGCACTTAATAGTGATGGTTTTGTGTGCCAACTTTTTATTTATTTATTTATTTATTAGATCATCGGTTTACAGACCTTTGAATCAAAGACTCATTTACAAAGGCACTTGGTCAAGAGAGCAATACAGCACAGCAAACAAAACAGTACAGTACATAACACTTAGATTAAAAAAGTAAGCAGTGTTACAGGCATTCACTGGTGGTACAAGCTTGGTAATAGGTAGATCACAGTAGTCATAATATAGGTACATGAGTACCACATCAGGTAACAACCAGAGATATTTTATTACATTAGTCAGCAGATGTTGCCTGAGACCCCAGACATATACAGCAAAAGTACAGAGGGCAGACACAGCCTAGGGGTGAGGGTAAGGGGCAGGTGGGGGATTATGTGCAGTTGCAGCAGTGAGTGCTTGTCAGATGGCTTCTGAGGGAGATCTTGAAAGGATCAAGCTTAGTGGAGTCAGCTGTGTTGGCTGGGAGGGAACTGAACCAGGAGGGAGCCCGATAGTTAAAGGATCTCTGGGCCATGGAGGTCCTTATCCTGGGGACAATAAGGGAGGTTTTGACAGTGCTGCGGGTGGAGACTGAGGGGAAGGCACGCTGCAGGGAGGTGGCGACCCTGGGAGAGACCTAGCAGGGTCTTTTTTATAAGAAGGCAGGTTTGGAAGCGGAGTCTTTCTTCAAGGTTGAGCAAGTTGGTAGTGGAGTACAGCAGGCACGTATGGGTGCGCCTAGGGGCTCCCAGCATTAGACTACAGGCCTTGTTTATAGAGAGCTGGATTCTTGCAAGTGCAGTGTTGTCAGCTGCTTCATAGATGGGCAGCCCATAGTTGATTAGCGACAGGACAGAGGAGGTGATTGCCAATCTAAGGGCCTCTTGTGGTAGGCAGTCCCTATGGCAGCATAACAGTCCAATCCTGACATTGGAGGCAGCAGAAAGGGCATTGATATGGGAATGGAAGGAGAGTGCCAAATCAAAGGCAATACCCAGATGCTTGTAGGAGGAAACCTGCTCAATGGGGTTTAGTGAGCTAGGCAGTATCACGACAGGGGCACCACTGGCTTTGCTTTGGCGATGCGAGAAGAGCATAGCTTTGGTCTTTTAAGGTTCAGGACTAGCCTTCGTGATATGAACCAGTGCTCAGCTCTATCAAAAGCATGTTGGAGGGTGGCCTGGAGTGTGCTGGGGCTGGGGTCAGAGGTGAAGGGCACAGCATCATCGGCGTAGAGGAGGATCTTACTTGGGCAGGCTGAGGGGAGGGAGTTGAGGTAGACACTAAAGAGGAGAGGGCCTAAAATGGAGCCCTGTGGAACCCCAGAGCGGACAGGTCATGTGTCAGATAGGGTGCTATTGATTTTTACACACTGAGTTCTAGCAGAGAGGTAGCTGGTGAACCATGCAAGGGGGCCAGGGGAGAAACCAAGGCATCTGAGGGAGTCAAGCGGGAGGGGATGGCAAACTGTGTCAAAGGCCTTGGAGAGGTCAAGGAACATGGCACCGGCAGGACTTCTGGCCTCAAGAACAGAGTGCAGAAAGTTGGACAATTCAAGTAGCGCAGTTGTGGCGCAGTGACCTACATGAAAGCCATGCTGTTCAGGCCACAGGATATTGTGCATGGCTAGGTATTCAGCAAGCTGGTTGGCAACTACTTTTTCAAGGGACTTTGAGAGTGGGGGGAGGATGGAGATAGCTCGATAGTTACCCGGGGTCACTTGATTGACACTCTTTAGGATGGGAGTGATGATGGTGGTTTTCCATGTGCTGGGAACTGCCCCATGCACAAAGAGCAATTGAGCAGCTTGGTAAATGGGGCCAGGATAGCATCCAATGTCAGACGAAGTAGCCTAGTGTCCAGTAGGTCGGTGTCGGTGTTGTTACTACTAATGGCTTTTGGCAGAAAGGGTATAGCCTCCAGTGGGGAGATGGTATGTAGATAGAAAGGAGGTCTCTGGAGAGTGGGCAGGGGTGCTACTGGGATGGGGTCAAACAAGTTACTGTGCAGGACTGAACTCAGGTCTGAGAAAGTGTGGTTTAGGCAGTCTGCAATGCCAAGGGGGTCAGAGCAGACAGTTCCATTAAAGGAGAGATGAGAAGGGGTGGGGAGTGGAATTTCCCATTCAGCTCCTTTACATTATCCCAAAAGTTTCTAGCTGACCTCCAGGAGGAGACAAGAGTGGATTGGTAGTACTGGGCTTTGTCCTGTCGCATGGCCCAAGTATACTTATTGCACTCAGCATTGTACACTTGCCTATCAGCTGGCTTGCCAGATTACATGGCAATGTTCCATAGGTTGTCTCTCATTTTAAGTTTGTAAAGGAAGGAGGGGGTAACCCAGGGTGTGCTTTGCTTTTTGGTGCAATTTCTAACGAAGGGGGCATAGAGGTCACAGCCAATGTTAAAAGTGCGAGTGAAAAAATCCAATTGTCTGTGGACGGTGCAAGCCTGATTGGGGACCAATCCAGTTGTGAGAGGTACAGTTTAAGGCGATGCAGGCCGCCTGGGAGTAGGCAACATCACTGGGTGGTTTGTGGTGCAGGTATGCTGTTGGCAGTGGACCAAGAGAATACGACCGGGGAGTGGTCACTAAATGAGTCGGGAAGTATACTGATATCGAGCACCCTCTGGGGGCGGTTGGTAATGGTGATATCCAGGAAGGTGCTGGAGTCAGTAAAGGGGTTGAATCTAGTTGGGGTGGTGACAAGCTGAGACATGTCAAGAGCAGCAAAGATATCGCTGGTTTGGGAGGCCGTGGCAGAGAGCCAGTTGATATTCAGGTCACCAACAATTATCGGGGCCATTTTCGGTGGTAGGCCAGAGAGGTAGTCAGCAAGTGCCTGAATGGTGAGGTCTTGTTTTCTGGGGGGAGTATAGGCAACAGTGAGAAAGAGTGGGCCCTTACCAGGGTTGGGGAAGATTTTTAGCATGAGGGCTTGTGCCCCGTTATCAAGCTTGGGTGGTGGAAGTTCACGTCCAAGGAAGGAATCACACATGTAGACAGCACAACCACCTCCAAGCTTACCCACCCGATCTTCCCTGAAAAGGGTGTAACCCAGGTAGGGAGATGAAGGAGTCGGGGTGGATTTGGATTACCAGGTTTTGACAAGTGCAACAATGTCCGGTTGGCGTTGAGTAACCCAGCAATGGAATGCAGCCGCCTTCTTAAGGAGGCTGTGAATATTCATACAAGCTATGTGGAGTCCTTGAGCCTGGGCAGATTTGTTCATAATGTTGGGCACGGGGCCAGGGTTTAGATAAATGTTACCTGATAGAAGCAACAGGAGGGTGATTAGGTGCACCAAAGCGTGGTAGCGATTGTGGCATCTCCCCTTGCAACTGGACATGGGGCTGGGTGCTGGGGTGCAAGGTGTGGGTAGAGTATGACAGGTGGGAAAGGCACTGAGGAGAAGAGACCAAGTTATAAGTGGGAAGTAAGAGGTAGCAGGGGTGGAAGTTTGGAGGGGGTACTTGGGGGGGAGGTGGTCGAGCATCGGGGGATCTGGTAGAGATGTTGTAAATAAGAGGGGGGTACTTTGGGTAGAAGGTGATGGTCTTAAGTGAGGTGGGGCTTGTGTAGGAAGTAGGAAGAGGACCATAGTCCCATAGTCAGTGTCAATGCACTTGATCTTGGATTCACTGAGGACGATAAGTTATTTGAGCATGAGAGAGGATCACTCCTTTAAGAAGTTACAGAAAGGAGAGCCCGTTTAAGGAGTTGCTGTAATTGACTAGTGTGAGGCCTCAGGGGGTGGGGATCACTGCTGAAGTGTAGTTAATAAAGGAGAAGGGGGGGTGGGCATAAAAAAAAACTGCCCAGAGAACAGAACAGCAAGGCAGTGGCCGAGCTGTGTTTTGGAAAAGATGCCTTGGGTGCTTTCTTTCTCAATGGGGATCTGTAGCATCCAATCGAGAAACAGCCACTGTCCCCAGGAGCCAGTCCAATTATGGGGATTGAAGCCTGACAGCACCGAGCTAGGAGCTGACCAAACGAACCTGCTTTCCTTGGTCAGGGGGTGGTGGGCTGGATGCAAAAGTACCACCGCCAGCAAGTAACAGCACCAGGGCCACTTGGCCGAAGTGGTGAGCTTGGTTTGGGCTTGTGGCTGCTTTCCTTGGTCAGAGAGTGATGGGCTGGATGCAGAGGTCTGGCCACCAGCAGGTAGCAGCGCCAGGGCCATTCGGCTGAAGTGGAGAGCCTGGTTTGGGCTTGTGACTGCTTTCCTTGGTCAGGGGGTGGTAGGCTGGATGCAGAGGTCCAGCCGCCAGCAGGTAGCAGTGCCAGGGCCTCTAGGCTGACTGTTAATCAGCTTGCTATGTGTTACTACTACTATTTGTGATTGGTACACATATGAATTGTTACTATACAGTATGAATTGTTATTCTACCTGAATCGTTACTTCTGTAAATTCCTTTTCTGTTTGCTGTTTTTTGTCTTTGACTGTATGTGACTGATGGACTTATGCATTTGTTGCCCTATGTGTATTGCTACTCTGTATTACTTCGCTACATGTTGTACTCTCCCAGGTCATGCCTGAAAATAGTAATGTTATGGCTAGTGCTCTTAACCCGGTTAACAAAATCTAAATAAAATAAATAAAATATACTGATTCAACCTTCCTTCTGTCAAGGGTCATATGTGTCAGTGAATTACAGTACTGCTGCTACAGTAATGCCCAGTGGACATCTCAGTTATGTGGTAGCATAACGTAGAGAATAATAGTGTATGTTTTTCATCGGGTAATACCCATGTTGTAATCGCTACAAAAGGTTACCATGACAACAAAGCTAGAGATGTTTTTGAGTTATCATGGCAACCCCAGAAGTGATTCCAGTGAGGTTACTGTTAAAAATCCATACAAATACATTCTCTTTTTTATTGTATGTAATACTAAGCACTCATACAAACACCATTATTGCAATGTAAGGGACAAAAATCCAAATTATAGCCATACCTTTATCTGTTGCCCTAGTAATGAATAAGGGCTCTACATACATAATATATGAATAAATAGTTGTTCACATAGTACTTTCTGATCCTATTTAATCATTATCTGTGTTAACAAATAACAATATACATATCTTACCAACAGATGGGGTCTCCACACCACTGCTGCTTTGTCCTTCTGCTCCTCCTTACACTGTGGTACTGGACTCCATGTTCACAGGGATGGCAGTGACAGTAGAGCAACAGGCAGCACCTGTTCACAATGAAGAGAAGAATGCTGTATTACAAAGCAGTTTTGGCAGTTGCGGTACATAATAAGATTAAAGCAGTACGGCACACCAGAAATCAAACACTTGCTAGTAAAACAATCAAGCAGTATAGTGTAATTGAAAGACTGTCTGATGGTGGTAAGTTAGAATAATAAAAGTAATATGCTCATTAGTGCTGTCACCCTCCACTTGCATACTTTTCTCTGGTGTGGCTCCTATGTTGGTCTCCTTTTGCTGCCTTCTCCACCTCTTCTTCCCATTTCCTTTCAGGGTCACAGCTCTATTGAGGCCTCCAAAACCTTTTGATCTCACCTTTGTATGTCATCCCACTTGCCCTTTATTTGTCACACTTTATGGGACATGAAACACTCTTCCTCTGCAGCAAGGGTTGCCTTTATTGCAAACTACAGGTTCTCCCTCACTTTCAGAGGGAGCATCTCTGGACCATACAGTTTGGACACTGGAGCGTTGACCTCCTTCACTAGCACTGCCACCTCCTTATAGGAGAAGGTGGGTGCTAATTTTTTCTGGGGGCTGCTATCACTGATGGAGGAAGCAACCTGCTTTTGCAGGCCTCGCTCCTGCTGACCCCTCGGTTCCACCACATTCTGATTTTCAGCATCCTCCTCCTCCTCCTGGCTTCTGCTATCCCCCAATCCCACTTCTGAAGCTGCAGACATTTTTTTACAGACTGAACCTATAATAGCAGTTAGCAAGTGTCACTTTTCCTCACTAATCTCACTGCCTCCTCGTGGAACAGGAAACAGTGAAACTTGTGATTTCCATTTATGCCTTTGGAACCATAAAATTCTTATTACGCAGTCTAAGGATAATCCCACAGTTCTCATTGAAACTCTCTAAAAACTGTGGAATTTTTTTTACCATGAACATAGGTACCCATGGAAGAAGTCACCTTAACTGCGGTATGTTAGTTACTAATTGTGAAAATAATTTTCTTGACTTTTATATCGCGGTAATAATAAATTATCCACATTTAGAACCGATTCTGTGGAATTTATTTTCTGCAAGCAATGTGTGGCCATATTTGTTTTTTAACCAGTGTTATTTACAATTTTAGTGTCACATACTTTTTAAAAGTGCACAACCTGTTGAGTAGCTTGACTGTAGGATCTCCAATTAACCTTTTCTGTTGGTCTTCATTGCTTCATTTTCTCCTCCTTTCCAGGTTTTATTTTGACATTCTGTACTTTAAATTTTGCATAACACAACAGTTGCATTATTAATTATTCTGTGGTACAATACATTTCATGTTTTTTCATAGTACTTCCACAGAAAACTTAAATATAACACCTCATGTTGCTGTGCTACTCACAGGATTTGTACCTCTGCTGGTCTGTGCTTCTCACATGGGTACTGCTGTGATGCGAAAGTCAATGCATGACCAGGGTGGATGCTTCCAAAGTTGTAGACCCATTGGTTGCACATTAGGTAGTGAGTGCTTGAAGACTAGATCGTGAGAGGATGTTCAAAATTATTGGTCCAGCTGCACAAGTGCATCCCCCCGTACTTGCCAATGTCTTGTTTCCCTTGTGATTCATCAACTGTATGTATGTTATTTTTGGTTTTTAAGTCTGCCTATGTAGTGCTTGCTGGATGGACAGTACTTCTGCTCCTGCTGTCCTGAATTTACCCTGCCAGCCATGCCTGTGGTTGTATTGTCAATCACAAGAGCACAGGTAAGTACTTCACACAAACCTTGAACACAGAGAAACATGCATTCTTATTGTCATTTCCAGACTGGTCATTCGATGGTAGTGTGGTAGGTGCAGATATATTATGACTGAGTATGATGCAGGTGGTTGGGTGGGTGTCCCGGGGGAGGGGGCAGTAGTGGTGGATTACCTGATGCAGGCGGAGACCAGTTGTCCTGAATTTAGATTAGGAAAAGTGACAGAATGTTCTGAGTTAGTGGTCTGGCCAAACTGCTGGCGTTGTGCCTCAATACAAAACTCCCAGTACTGCTTCTCTCTTGTGTCTGTACAACTGTTGTGTGGTTTCCCATTCAAGCCTGCCTCACAGGTCCTTAAGGCTTTCTGACTGCTGCAGCTCCCACTGCTGTAGGGATACTTACTTAATTACACCGTGCTGTGGCTTCATGGTGTGTCCATGACAACTGCCCAGGTAAGCATGAAATATTTATTTTCATTTTTAGTGAAAGCTTGCAATTGGTTTATTTTTCCTATTTAGTGTTGATTCTGACCGTCTTTGAGGCAGGTGGTTGGAGTTCAGTTTCCAGCGGGGGGTGGACAGTACAGTGGTAGTGGTGGTACTATAGTAGCTGCTGTAGGCATAGCAGACCAGTTGTGCTGAAGGTATATTAGATACAGAGAAAGTAAATTCTTTGTTGCTTTTCCCAACTAACAGGTGTTGTTCATCAGCTAAATAATCTCAAGCCATGCTTGTCTTGTGTGTCTGCGACTGTCAGTGTGCTTTCCTTATCAGGTCTGCCTCACTACGGCTTTCTGAGTGCTGCTGCCACTGCTGCTGCTTCAATTGCTGCTGGGATCCTCCCTTACTCTGCCAGGCTTGTGGCATCCTCCTGATGTGTTCATCAACAAACTACCTAGGTAAGTACTTAATCATTTTAAAAAAAAAGAAATCTTTGTATGATAATGAAATAGGTATAGCTGTTGAAGGTCTTTGAGACTGACAGTTGGTGGGGATGATGGGGGAGGGGTGGACAGTGGTAGTGTTAATGGTAACGGTAGATTAGCTGCTATATGCTCAGACTACATCTGCTGCATGTAAGTCATGAAAAGTGAGAATATGCTCTGAGTAGGTTTTCATGTCTACCAGGTGTTTTGAACCTACTAAACTGATTGTAATCCATGCTTCCCTTGTGTCTCTGTAACTCTGGGTGTGATTGCTTTTTCAGGTGTGCCACTTTATGGATGTAGATTCAGCTACAGCTGTCCTGTATGTACCCTGACAGACAGGCCTGTGGCATCATGGTTTGTTGATCTCAGGTACACAGGTAAGTAGCTTTGGTTGTTGTTTTAGTTTGACCTTGTTTTCCCCCACACAGGTCAAAACACTGTATATGGGAGTGGGATACATTTATTTATAGTTAGACAAATAAAGCAGCTGTGGGGGTTGGGGGGACTACCAAAGTGGTATAACAGTTAGTTGTACATTAGGTAGTGACAGGTGGGAGAATAGGTAGTGAACTGATAGGATGTTCAGAACTGTTGGTACAGCTGTACAGACTCAGTCCTCCACTGTTTTAACAAATGCCATGTTTCGTAAGTGTTTCTGTAAGTATCTCCACAATTTTTCTCTTCTTAGGTCTGCCTCTGTAAGGCTTGCTGGATGGAAGCTGCTGCTGCTGCTGATGCCTCTGCTGCCATGAATGTACACTGCCAGCCCTGTAATTGCATGAGGGGAAAAGAAGATGAATCAAATGACAACACCTGTGATCGATCATATGAATACCATTGTGTTTGTCAATCTCAATCATGGCCTAAGTCCATACAGTGTCAACTGAGAAGTAGCTCTTCCAGCATTTCTGTTGAGAGAGGGCAAATCAGGTTCTCTTGTTGTATACTGCCAAAATGGTTATTATGGCTGCCTGAACCCAGAACTGCAGTCAGACATGCTCATTGCACTATTGAAAACCTTCACCACTGATAAAGAGACTTATGACAAGAAAGAAACAGCTAAATGTTTGTTAGAAAGAAAATATAAAGGCAAAACAACACAGGAACTATGATGAGCAGTCTAGAACAAGAATAATTACAAAAAACAAGTATTTCAATAACAACAATGTTAAAACGATTAATTTGCAGTATGTCAAGCAAAGACACAGGATGACAGGAACTATAAACAGAACAAGAAGTGATAACAACAATTTTCTCAATAACAACAGCAGCAATAATAACAGAATCAGAGAACGGTTGCTGTAAGTTCTATTGAAGGTAGGAACATAACTATTTACATTTAGTCCGTATGACCACAACCATGACTTCAGTGTTGCAGAGCCACAACTTTAAGTTGTGGCCTCCCCCTAACACCAGGCCCTTTTGGGAGTAGTTTCAAAATTTTAAGCTGGGTTACCTCAGCTAGTGCCAGCTTCAACTCAAGTTGTGACAGTTTGGTCTCAATACGTTCCTGAGACACCACAATTCCAGCCACATTTTTTTTAACAACCTTCATGGCCCTAGCCATGAGCATGACTGCTGAGTCTGATGGCATACTGGGTGGGGCTGACTGTGTTAGTATGCTTCTTTTGTCTGCCATCACTGGTGGTACTGCAGGTGGGTATTGAGTAATAGCCCCTGGCTCTGCCCCCTTATCTTTCTGCTGCTTATCCAGCATCACTGTCCTCTCCAGTTCTTTCTGGATTTTTTTTAACACAGTTTTTGAATCATTTGTTTGCAGACTTTTCTGATGATCCTGGTTTTGGTGGAAGAGGCTGACTGTCACTGCCTGTATAAAAAACAAGAAATGTTTTAACAAACTATTTTGGTAGGGGTGAGAGTAAGGGTGGAGGAGGAGGTGGCAGGTGTATAGACAAATATTCCATTTCCTATAATCTTAAAATGATGTTTATAGTCTTCAGTAGATGGGCAGCAAAAAATAATTACTAATCTCAAACTGAAAACCTCAAATCAATTAGCTAATAAACATAGCAAATGTATTCCCATTTTATAAGGACAATTACTTAGTAGGAGATATTGTTTAGAGGCTGTTTATTGCAATTCACGGGTAATAAAGGTACTTGGGACAGTTGCTGCATAGCTCATTATGCACATATGAACATATACACATATATACAAACAAATACAAACATTCAAAGAAGCCAGTAGAAGAAGGCAATTTGGTCTATCTATTCTAGTCAACTGGTATTACAGAGTGCACAGCTCAAACTACTGTCCCTGACCCACCCTCCCCAGTACTCTCCTCTGCCCTACACATGATTCTTACCTTCCCCATGCCAATCCCAGCCTCTGCCTTTCTTAAAGCTGCCCACTGTCTTCAAAAATGTCACCTCTTCTGGCAGCACTTTCCAAGTGTCCAACACCTTATCAGTGAAGAAGTGCTTTCTCACATTGCCTCTGATTCTCCCCACTTCTAGTCGCATACCATGATCCATATTCCTACTGCTCATTGTTTTATGCAGATAACTGGTCTCCCCTACCTTATTTATTACTCTGGCATACTTGAATGTTTCTTTCATGTTCCCCCTGTCCCTTCTTACCTCCACTTAGTACATATGTACTTCCCTGAGTCTTTCATAATGATTTCTTTGATACATGCCCTGGACCAATTTTTGTAGCTCTTTTCCGCACTGCCTCCATGTGGTTGATATCATTTCTGACATGGGTCCTACAGAACTGGACACAGTACTAAAGCTGTGGCCCCACCAGTCACCAGTCACCTAAATAAGGGTAAATTACTTCACTCTTTCTATTTGTTATTCCTCTGTCAATGCATCCCAGCATCTGACTTTCATTAGCCACTACTTTACCACACTGACTAGATACCATGAGATATTCTGTTATGATGAAGTCTAACTTCCACTCCTGGTTAGTTGTTGCCATGCCATTTCTTCCCCTCCTAGTTGGTAAGTTGCTTTTGGGTTCTTGTGGCCCATGTGCATAACCTTACATTTGTTAGCATATCACCTCAGCTGCCATACTTTTGACCATTCCTCCAGTTTATTTAAGTTCCTTCTAATCCTGTCCCTTACCTAAGGTGTGTCCACCCTGTTGTAGATCTTTGAGTTTTCTGCTAATAGGCATACTTTCCCTTCCAGTCCATCTGCAATGTCTCCAATGAATACATGAAGAACAGTAATGGGCCCACCCAGGACCAACACCAGCAGTACCCAACTGTCACCTCCCTCTCTTCTGAACTCCCAAAATTCAATACTACCCTCTGGCTCCAGTTGTTTAGCCAGTTCTGCATCCATATCACCACCTTTGTACCCACCACAAAACTGTTCAACTTGTTGATTAATCTACTATGCTGAACCATAACAAAGGCCTTCCTGAAATCCAACTAGGCAATACCCACTGCTCACCCCTATCCCAAGACTGTTATCAGCCAATCAAAAAGCTTGCTTGTCTTAGTTTGGCATGATCTCCCACCTGTGAACCCATGCTGTCTTTGATCCTGCAATTTGTTATTGGTAAGGTACTCCACCAGTCTTTACAAACCAGGATGACACAGAGTTTTTTAACACTGTTTCACACACATAATTGATGCACATGGCATTCCACAACCATGAAAAAAATTAGAGGTTTTTGGGAGGGGGGCTGTAAACAGGCACTACATTACTTGATGGACACATATAAATCCAACCAAGAAAAACATAGGACAGCTCTGTACATCACAAAACAAATGGTAGAAACATAGAAACATAGACTTTGATGGCAGATAAGGACCACTTGTCCCACCCAGTCTGCCCATTTCCCTACCTACTGGATAAGCTGCAGATTCTAGTTAACCAACTGCCTACTTCCTGCAACCCCCACTATAATTGCCTTATGTCTGTTCCATGTATGTTTGAATTCCCCCACTGTTTTAGACCCAACAACCTCCTCAGGAAGGCGGTTCAATATATCCACCACTCTCTCGGTGAAAAAAAAATTTTCTCACACTACCTCTGAGCCGTCCCCTCTCTATCTTTAAATTGTGTCCCCTTGTTCTTACACATCTCTTTTTCTGAAAGATGCTACCCTCCTGGACTTTGTTGATTCCCTTGAGGTACTTGAAAGTTTCTATCATGTCCCCCTGTCCCTCCTTTCATCAAGAGTATACATATTAAGCTCTCTCAGTCTCTCTTCATATGGTTTCTGCTGCAGATCCTGCATCATTTTAGTTGCCCTTCTCTGGACTGCTTCCATCCTGTCTATGTCCTTGCATAGATGAGGTCTCCAAAACTGCACACAGTACTCCAGATGGGGTCTCACCAACTGTCTGTATAGAGGGATAACCATTTCCCTTTTTATACTTGTGATGCCCCTTCCTATGCATCCCAGTATCCCCCTGACTCTTCTTACTGACTTTTCACATTGCTTACCCACCTTTAGGTCATCTGATATGACTATCCCCAGGTCACTTTCCATTTTTGTTGTTGTTAGTACCTCCCCTGCTATTGTGTACTCTTCTCCTGGGTTTTTGTTTCCCAGGTGCATTACTTTGCACTTCTTTGCATTGAATCTAAGTTGCCATATGTCTGACCATTCCTCCAACCTTGCCAAGTCCCTTCTCATCTTTTCTACCCCCTCTTGTGTATCAACTCTGTTACAGATCTTTGTGTCATCTGCAAAGAGGCATACCTTTCCCTCCTGTTGTTATGGTGGCATAACAACAGCTGTAAAATGCCTGGTGGAACCTCCACACAGCTAGGCAGGAGTATACTTAATACTTGCTGGCCCAGTCTCTGGCCACCATGCTACACTACTGGCTAACCTCACACAGGCTCACCAGCATGGTGTTTGATGCCAAAGGTGCACCCCCCCAAACACATTTTAGACAATGGCATGGAAGTGATTTACATTTGTTTGGCAATAGAAGTCTCAAACAAACACCATGAACAACCACATGGAGGCTTTATCCACTACTTTGACAAGATGAAAATGTTATGGAGTTACTGTGGTAACAGTGGGAGTACACAACTTGTTGCTACATAATCACCAATGCTCAGTAACAGTGCCATGATTTGGGAGGTTATTAAGGACACAATTAGGGGCTAAATAATGAGAAATGCATCTTAAGCCTGTAAACAAAGGGTGAAGGAAGCAGCCAACTTACAATATAAACTATAGATTCAAGTAGTTTCCATGACAAGTTAGATAAACCAGGAGGTGTTTTCTGACATAATCTTGTGAAACACAAGAAACAAAAATTTGTGGTGGATCAATTTCCAAACGTTGTGTTTTGCAGTTTACTGAATTCAACAATAAGGCATGACCAGGGGTTAGATTAACAGTCTGTTGTCTGTTAATCACCCCCTAGGGGTGTAACGTGGCATGAGGCAGAGATGAAATGACTGTTAATCCAACTCCTGAAAGTGCCTTATTGCTATTGTAAAAAGTTATTCCAAAAGAAAGGTGTTAAAAGCACACTTTTTGAATGTTTCCCCCATTTAGAGTGAGGTTTTTAATAAAATAGTTCTTCCACCAACAGTTTAAGAATGCTGGTTTAAAATCAGAATGCATCATTCCAATCATTCAGCACAGCATTGCTAGAGGATGGAATGCTGACAGGAAGACTCACAGGGAGTGATGTAAGGCTGTTGGAATCCCAACAGCCAATCAGATTGCAGCATTTCTGAGACTCTTTTTATAATAGACATCAGTCACTTCAATTTAAACAATAAAACACTACTTCAAGTCTGGATACTTACTTTTAGATACTCACCGATGCTCTCTTTGGATTCATCTGTGCTGTAACTGCCAAGGCCAGTTAAGCAAGGCCGATGGTTTGCAGAACGCACAGGCATACTGTGTACCTTGTTGTTCTACCATCGATGTGACAACCGCCATAGTATTACAATATTGTGATGACACATCGAGGGTATAACAACATGATACACAGATGAATTGTCAGTGTTACAAAGTTAGACCATACATTATCAAAGATTCAATGCAAAAAAAAAAAATAATTGAAATAATTTACCAGACGGGTACTTCACAGTATTACTGGCCAAGTCAGTAGTTCCGCTCATGCTGGTGGCACTCTCACTGATAACAGAAGATGGTCCAGTGGTGGCACCTTCACAACCTGTTGGAAATGGACATGACATGACATGGGCGCTGAAAATCAGTGTTTGAAACTAATAATGACACAAAAGAAAAAGACATTAGAGCAACAATAATAACACACAACACTAAAACCTAATTGTTATATGAGTAAAAGTGAGCGCAATAAGGAATAATGGCAATAAAAACAGGAGAGGAAAAGAGACAAGACATGGCAACTGGAGTATAACTACTAGAAGGGGGAGGATTTGGAAGGCCAATTGCACCAATGCCCACACTATAACAAATGAAATGATGGACAAATTGCCCTCAATGGCAGAGGTGGACCTGAACATTGTCACTGTTACCACTGCTAGCACTGTGGGTAACCATGAAGACAGAAACAGGGGCCACCATTCACACTGGCTAGGTATAGACATTCAGCACAATAGGAGGTGATGACAGGGTACTAGTGATGAGGTGACTGTCAGGTAAGGTGGCTGTGGATGGACAGTTACAGCATCCCAAGGTGATGTACCATCTCACCACTGCACTGACTGAAATTTAGATATCAGTGGAGCTCAGCTAACTTACTGTATGTGTATTAGGAAGCAACCACATACCCTTTCCATCAAAAACTGCACCATGCCAATGCATTTCAACCTGATTTGAGCCTGCAAGGGAGGAGTACTAGTGATTACATACACTGTAAATCATTTACATGTACCTATATGAGCCTGCAACCAATTCAGTCACAAAGTTCATAATTTCCTACACTATATTAAAAAAAAAATACAGAGGAAACAAAAATGAAGGATTAAATTAATATACTCACTGCTGAGGCTGTCCTCTGTGTCCCTTGTGTCACTTTGGCAGCTGATGATCAGCTCTCCATTACCTCCTTCTGCTTTCTCTTCCAGACACTCTCACCAATAGTGACCACTTCACCGAGGACCTCAAGGACTTCAGGATCCCTTTTCTGAATACCAATCCACTTATGTTTGATCTGTTTTATGCTTCTTGGGATGCCCCCCTCTCTCAAGCCAGGGTAGCCCTTATAGTGGCCCACACCTGGTTCATCTCATGTAATAGCACTTTATCAGGACAAAACAGTGATGAATAGCTTGCACCTTGTTGAACAAGAATTGCCACCTCCTTTTGTGAAAAAGGGGGTGTCATCTTTCTCACAGTGCTGCTGCCACTAGAGGAGGTGGTAGACTGATCTAGTCTATTCTGCTGCTCCTGCTGCTGGGCTACTGGTGGCACAGTGACATTAAGCTGCTGCTGTCCCATCTCCACCTGCTCATCACTCTTCTCCTGCAGCCCCTTCTGGTCACCACTATGCAGCTGGTCTGCCTCCTTCTCCTGGCTCATGACCTCTGCCAGTACTGGTGCTAGTGATGACATAGTATCCCACCAACCAAAAAAATGTAAAACAACTGCCACTGACCCAACAATCAACTCCCCGGGGCACACTATCACTAGCCTGCCTAGTGGTCTGTCCAAAAAGTTGACAAGTAATGAACACTTCTTTCAACTTTCTTCTAAAACTGTCTCTCTGCCTTTCAACTATCTCTCTCTCTCTCAAAATGCACACCAAACAGGAAATGTATGACTTTCGTGGTCTGAGGTGTGGAATTTTTAACAACAAACAATGAAGAATGGCTCTGTAACTTGGAAGGAATTATTTAAACGCAGACATACATAAACTTGGCAAAAAAAACCTGTAAATGTGAAAAAGTAACCGAGAACAGGGCTTTCTTGTGAAAATTCCACAACTTAGAATCAAGTGCACAACAATGAATGACATGAAAAAAAATACACGATATTCAGCATGGCGGAAGGAAATGACACTGTGACATAAAAAATGTGGGAAATCTGGACTGCAGTTTTTTTAATCTGCAAAATAAAAAAAAGCATGCAATTACTACTAAAAATACACAGTTACATGGCGGATGTTCTGTGAAACTTTGGAAAATATTTTCCTAACTTTCGCTTAAGTGAAAGTCCAACTTTTATGGAACTTCCATTGGTGGAACTTTTGTTTCATATACCTTTAATTATTATATACATTTCGTATATTATTTTCATCACTGAAATTTTGTGGCTTGTAAATCTTTTGCCCTCTATTCTCACAGTTTTTAATTTATAATTTATTGGTGCACTAGGTGATGTGAATCTGTTTTAGCAAATAAATCATTTTATTGTTATGTCTTTAAAGGCACATTTTATAACGATGAGGTTACTGTCTGCCATGCACTCCATGTTCATGCCTTAAGCAAAACCAATCAGAGTTTGTGGGGTCCTGCTGGTGTTCATTCAGTTTTTGGCAAGAGGTCTGCACACCTTTCATGAATTAAACATCTGGAGCTGGATATTCAGACAGCTCTGGGCAGTGGCACAAACTGGACACAGAGCAACTGGGCTGCACTGGGGCCAGGACCAGGCGATATTCAACAGTGATGTGTCATGGCTCAGCACCGTTGAATATGGCATGGTCGGCACACAGACTGCGCATGGCGCAGTGGCACTATACCAGTGCAAGCCGCAGAGAAGGAGCATGGGGATGTGCCAGCGCAAGTGCAGTTGCACTAGGCGCATCACCGCGATATTCATCAGGGGGCATGTAAATGGGGCCATAATTTATGCAAGGTGCAAATGGGGCCATTTTTATGTCATTATGGCCCCATTTGCATGCGATGGACTGGGCATAATGGCAAATTGCGCCTGGTGCCCTGACAAGCTGCTGATGTGGGGGTTGGCTCCCTGGTGGGCTATTGCAGGCCCCACTCCCATATGCCCAATCGTGGGCAGTAGGACAAAGAAACATAATCCCATGCCTGATCATGGACAGTAGGAAGAATGATTATATTCCTGGTGGTCTATTGAACCCCCCTCCCTCCCCATATGCCTGATCATGGGCAGTAGAACATATAAACATAGCCCAATGCCCAACTGAGGGTTATAGCAAGAAAAATCACAATCCTGGTGGTCTAGTGGACTCCCCTCCCTCCCCATTTGCCTGATCATGGGTTGTAGTGATACGAGAGTTCAACCTGGTGGTCCAGTGGTATCCCCTCCCACCCACCCACCCACACAGAGGCCCCCAGCCACAGCACCCCCCGTCATCAGTGGGCGGCAGCACCCTCTATCAGCATACCACCCTTGCCTACCAATGACATCATACAGGAATGATCTGTACCCTATTGGGCCACAGTGTGGACTAATGGGCTTGCAGACCATACTGTACTACACAGGATCAGATATGTGAATCTGCAAACCCATTGGTCCACTTTGTGGCATAATAGGTGTACAGACCATACTGTACACTGTCATTCAGCGGGAGACCGGGTGGTATGCTGGTGGTGTGCTGTCACCCGCCGATGACAGGGGAGGTGCTGGGTGGCCAGGGGATATGAGGAGGGAGGGGGGTCCACTAAACCACCAGGGATATAATTATTCTTGCTACCACCCACAATCGGGCATAATGTTCTGTTCATTTTTACTACTGCCCGCGATCGGGTATAGGATTATGTGTATTTCTACTACTGCCCGAGATCAGGCATATGGGAAGTGAGGGGGGGGGTCCACTGGACCACCAGGTCTATGAATACTCTTACTACTGCCCACAGTCAGGCATAGGGTTATGTGTATTTGTAATACTGCCCATCATCGGGCATGCAGGGATGGGGGGAAGGCCACTGGACTACCGTGGGGGACTGGGCACTTCTGGAAAGTGCACCTGCTGGGCGGGTGGCCACCCACAGCTGGTGGCTGTTGTGTTGCACCTTGTAATACAGCTGCCCACCTGTGGGTGGCCAGCATTTGAGCCTATATTTTATGGCTCAACTTTGAGCATCAGTGTGTGACGCATGTAGAGGTTGTGCCAGCATATGCGGCTGCACATCCCGGGCTGAATGTCAGGATCTGCAACACATGCATGGGCATGCCCCCTGCATCTGTGCTGCATCAGATTACCTTGTGCCCTGGCACATCGGGATTTGAGCTGCACTGAGTAGCCTTTTCAATATCTCACCAGGGCACAATGCGGGGTTGCGTCAACACAGCTCTGTTGCGCCAGGCACAATCCCTTTGAATATCCTGGCTCTACTATTTTGATTCATATTGGCATTCTGTAGTGTTTATTTGGTTGTGGGTGGTGCTCAAGTGTTTATGGCAGTTTTTACTTTTCTTTGTAGCACAGTCGGCTGTAGGATGGCCCTGTTCTCTTTGCAGCTTGAAACTTCCCATATTTAAAAAAAATATACAACAAATCACACTTACTGTAACAAGGTAAAACAAATCAAGGATATATATAAAAGTGTTTGAAAAGCATAAACACTTTCATAATAAAATAAAATTGAGACTTATGAGAGACACAAGTAAAAATATATGAAAGTCTTGCTACTATTATAATCAATATATAACATACATTGCTGCTATTATAATCACTGTACAGCCTACATGTAAAATGATACATAAAACTCAGAGAATATTAAAAACGTGTTTTATGGTTATCATTTTACCAGTTTCAAACTCCTCTATTAACAATACATATACTTATTTCTTTAACCAAAAACATAAAGTAGATGATTAAGTTTTAGATTTAAATTTAGACATTATGTTTGGTAACAGAAATTAGTTGCCTGACTTGATGTTAAAGTATGATCCAATATGAGGTCTCAGATCAGCTGAGCAGTTAGTTTTAGTGACCTCATCAAGCAGAACAATAATGGGACAAAAAGCATTTTTTAACCATGCAATTATAAAGTGGAACAATCTCCCAGCAGAGATACATCTAGCCTCATCTGTTTAAAGTTTTTTTAGGAGTAAGTTGCTAGTTTATCTGTCATCATTGTCTGTATGTAAATGCTATTGACAGTTGTCATAGAAATGTTTTTGGTGTGTATGTTTAACATCTAGTGATACCCAGTATTGAAATACCCATAAGTCTTCTGTAAATAGCATTGCTAAAGTTTTTCCCTTATTCTTGCATGTGTATTATAAGGTATATTTTAAAATGTTTGTAATGATATTTCCTGTATTTTTCTAACACCCCGGGTTGTGCCTGTAAATCGATTTTTCAGTCCAGTATACCTACTTGGTAAACAAATAAATTGATTGACAAAATTATAATAACAAATCATTTAAAAAACCTTTGAATATTAAACTACTCAGATCACCCAATTAACCCATAACAATTACATTTTACCCCCAAATAAAGCTATTAATGTTTACACAACATATCAGTCATGCCATTTATTATACACGTTTACAATACTTATAGGCCCAGATATTCAAACTGCGCCAGGCTGTGGTGCAAGCTTAGGCGCAGCTCAACTTGGCTACGCAGGGGCGTGGATTAAGTGGTATTCAAAGGAGCTGTGACATGGCTCAGCAGCTTTGAATATTGCACCCTGGCTGCCCCCACTGTGCATGGCGCAGTGGCACTGCACCAGCGCAAGTGGCCAGAGTGGAGCATGGAGATGCGCTAGAGCAAGTACCATTGTGCCATGCACAGCACCCACGATATTCAAAAGTTGACATGCAAATGGGGCCATAATTTATGCAAGGTGCACATGGGGCCATTTGCATGTCATTATGGAGCCATTTGCATGCGGGTGCGCCGATCCCCGATGACTTGTGCCTGGCGCCCTGCCAGGCAGCAGCCCTTGGGGACTGACGCCCCCTGCAGCCCGATCGCGGGCATCTGTGTAAAAATAGAAAACCGCCCAATATCCCTGGTGGTCCAGTGGACCGCTTTCTGCCCGATCTCGAGCATCTGTTTTAATAAAAGAAAACAACCCCCCATCCAATATCCTTGGAGGTCCAGTGGACCGCACTCTCCCCGATTGCGGGCATCTGTTTTAATAAAAAAACCCCCATCCAATATCCCTGATGGTCCAGTGGACCACACTCTGCCCGATCACAGGCATCTGTAGTAATATAACCCCGTCCAATATCCCTGGTGGTCTAGTGGTACCCCCTCCTCACCCGCCCACAGGCCCCACCACCCCACTCCCCCCTGGTCAGCTGGCGGGTGGCTTCACCACCTTCGCCCCACCGCCCACCGACTGACAGATCTGTAGGGCTGCACGCCCATTGGTTCTGGCGTGAGCCAATGGGCATGCAGCCCATACCATACTAACATTTCGATATGCAGCCCATACCATACTACACATTCCTGATATGTGAATGAATCACATATCTGGAATGTGTAATACAATATAGGCTGCATGCCCATTGGCTCACACTGTGAACCAGTGGGCGTGCAGCCGAGCTGTCAGTCAGTGGGTGGCGGGGCGGCAGGTGGGTGGGTGCTGCCGCCAGCCGGCTGACCGGGGAGCGGGTGGTGGGGCTCAGTGGGCGGTGGGAGGGAATACTACTAGACCACCAGGGATATTGGACTGGGGGCTGAGACATTACAGATGCCCATGATTTGGCAGAGTGTGGTCCACTGACCACCAGGGATATTGGATGGGGGTTTCTTTTATTAAAACAGATGCCTGTGGATCGGCAGAAAGTGGTCCACTGACCACCAGGGATATTGGATGACATCTTATTTTACAAATGCCCATGATCGGGCTTGGGGAGGCACCGCCAGGTGCAGCGGAACTCGGTGGCCACCCACAGGTGGCAGCTGCCGTGTTCACCCTGCAATGTGGCAGCTCACCTGGGTGGCCATCATTTGTTCCTTTTTTGGCTTAACTTTGTGCTGGCGCAGGTGAGGGGTTGTTGTGCATGGCTCTGCACATCCCGGGCTGAATATCGGGCTGTGCAGGTTATGCATGGGCATGCCCCCCCTACCTGTGCCTGCATACATTACTGTGCACTCCGGTGCATCAGAATTTGTGCCACGCACTTTTCCCTTCTGAATATCGTGCCGGGGTGCATCAGTGGATTGCGCATGGCGCAACACTGTTGCGCCATGAGCAATCCTTTTGAATATCTGGGCCATAATGTTTATACATGTAAAACTACATTATATATTTTTCTAAAAGCAATCATTAAAACAATATATGATATCAAATTAAATATTTGTGTTACTTTTGTGCTAAGAAAATGTCATAAAAATTGGCATTAGAAGTACCATAGAACCATAAACATATGCATATATTTTTTACCTCTACAATAGTGAACAACAGAATACTCGTATAGTTATATCTTTCAAACTATATTATACAATACAAAACACCACATCACTGAAACATTCACTCATTTCAACAAATACCTAAATCCATAATATATGAATGAAATAATAATGTATCTAACTTCAATACAAACATAATCACACCCATATCACAACACTTACATAATTTCTAATTAAATGATAGCATTCAAAATATATTCTGCAATAAAAAATACCACATCACTATAACTTTCACTCATTGCAACACATAACTAAATCCATCATAAATATAACCAAAATGCCAGTGCTGCATAATGCTCCAGGTGAAACATAACATTTCTTAACTACATACAAGCCTGTAGTACAACTCAACTCATCTATACTACAACATTTCAGTTTTGAAACAGTAGTAATTCATCATAACTAATCCAATTTTATAATTCTGTATCCACTATGTACATCATATAATCATAAATCATATTACTACATTATTGCTAATACTTATCACGTCAATCAATTTTCTGTTATGAATAGAAAATGCAATACTTTACCACCACAAATGCCAGATAATGAGAACATCCCCTTACACAAGTTCTTTTCATACACTGTCAAAACCCCATCAAAAATCAAGCAAAAAAAATTGTAGACTTTTACTAAACAAACAAACAAAAAAACTACTATAACTCTAAACACCACTTCAATATAAACAAAGCAATAGTTATGACTAAGTAACACAGTTCAACCAATGAAGAAATTGCATAATGCAGTACTTTAAAATATAAAAAATAGAAACCCACAGTATTATGAAAATAAAAATGAAATAGTTATTACCGAATCCTTCAATTAAACCATTCCCAAGAATGTATCATTTTAAACCCAACAATGGAAACCTAAATGGCAAACACCTATTCTATAAAACTGAACTAACTGTCACCACTACTGACCTACTGACAAAAAACCCATAGTACAAATGGCAGGCCCTATGCACAATGCCAATGCGCCCACAGAAACCGGGTGCGATGGCATTGTACACATAAATGCCATGGAATGGGACCTGTGCAACATTCACAAAGGGGGCATGTAGCAGTTATACACCCAATTCCCCAGCTGCATGGACAGCACCATACCGGGGGTTGGCTGGAGGTGTGCCAGCACTAGGCACCCTGCACAAAAGTGCGTAGTGCTGGCTGTGCATAAGCAGAGGGGGCACAGGGTATGCCAGGAAGCAACCTGCCATAAACCACCTATGCACCCTGCACTCACAGCAGCCCCTTTCCCATATCACTGGAGGTACCCCCTTGCCCCCTAGAACAGCATCCCTGAACCATGATCACAGCACTGGCAAGCACCCTTGACCCATCATGGTGTAACCCAGATAACAGTTCTGGTCAGCCCCCCCCCACACCAACACATGTCAACCCTGAACCCTGTGTCCCACAGTAACTGTGGTGGTCCATTCCCCCACACCTGTGGCACCATCAACCCCCCACTCTCCCAAACTCCATACCTGCATATTGTTGCACTAGGAAAGGCCAGAGGCACAGCCCTCCTCTCACCCAATGGCCACTGGCCATCAGACATCCGCAGTGTGTGCTGCCACCGCACACTCCACCATGTTGGTGATCCACTGGGTGGCCAGTCCGGGCATCCAGTAGGATGCCTGACCAGATCCATGACTCTGCCACTGGCTACCCTGTGGAGTCCTGCATGCTGGTGGGCTGGGGCCGCAGATTCGTGGCTGGTGGTCATGAATGCCGCCAGTGCACACCTGTTTGCAGGTGAGGAGCTCTGTGGGCAGGATACATACCTCTGGTGCATAATTCCCACCCATATGTGCATAGGGGCCAATAACTATTATTGCACAACTAAACAAACCATTTCAAAATCAGAATCAAAAGATTTATTATCTTAAAACTCACATCCACCTGTAAAAATATAAATCTTAACATCATTATATAAAGCATCCACAAATAATATCTACTTATTTTGAGCAATACCACACAAAACTGTACTTACACAATGGCTCAGAAGCAGACTGCATATATTGTGGGAATCTATTGATTAAGTAGGGTGGAGGCTTTTCTTAAAGAGATGAATGAGTGCATTAGTCTGGATGCATCAGAGTATAATACTGCTTGGATGGGTAGAGGTGGTTAGCACTGACATCAACTGATACCCACAGTACGCTTGAGCAAGCACTCCAGAGACATACAGCTCCTCAGGTTCTGATAGCAGATTTTAATTAGATTTGCCATAGGATACCTCATACTAACATTTTATTCTCTACCATCCCTCAGAGACAGATTTGGTTAAGTCAGCATGGCATAGTGGGTACAGAGAATGCACACCACATAATAAATATACAAGTATCTGCTCTCATGAGAGATTTTATAATGGGGGAAATTAGGCAATACAATATAATGTTCTCTATTGCTCTAGTTTGAGGATGGCATACATCTGACCTTCTATGGAAACAGCATTTTTGTTGTGAATCTCAGGATATCACTTAATCAATTGAACTGAAAAAGTATGTTTCCTTGAAAATCAGAACATCCAAATGCTCTTTTTGAAGTCTTCTAATGTATTTAAAATAGATTTAAACCCACACATTTATTGCATAATCAAGAATAATATGCAGCATGTTGATGGAAAAAATCCAATATATTCTTTTGTACATTTTTACAAAAATGGGACAGAGGCACAATCTTCAACCAGTACCATTACGTAATTCCTGTGCTGCTCTCATAGAGTGGAACTGCTGGGAGGAGGCATCCACAGTAGTGACCAGGGAGGATATGGCAGCCGTCCATGGTGGAGACCTCAAGGAGAGTGGTGGAGGCCCACAGAGGAAGAGGAAGCAACTTCTAATGGCAGATCCAATTGTGAGGAGGACAGATTTGGTAATAGGAAGGGGGAGAGGCAGGTTAGGTACCTATACAATGCTGTAGCCCAGAGGAATATAAAGTGGATCTTGGGGAACTGTTAGGGCAGCAGCTCAGGAGAGAGAGGTGGATGTCATTGTCCACCTAGGGACAAATGACCTGGCTAGGGGATGGGTGGAATAGAGGAGGGGGAGTTTAGGGAGCTGAGAAGGGCTCTTAGATAGGTTCCATGCTCAGTTGCTTTCACTTAGGTGGTGTATGTCTATGACAGAGGGGAGGAAAGGGTTTCTGCTGTGGGAGCTTCAACTCATTCCTAAATGAATGGCGCAGAGAGAAGGGGTTTGGCTACATTGGGGCCGGAAACCATATGGAAGGAAACATGCATATACATGTGTTATGGCCTGCATCCATCCATAAGGGGAACTACAATCCTCAGTGGACAGTGGACAGTTTAAGTGTTACTCTGATGAACATTTAAACTAATGGAGTGGGATGGAGGAAGGAATCAGGGAGGCTGAAACTGACCCCCCGACAGGTTGAAGTGGAGAGTAGGGAGAATCCAAGGGGAGATGACTCCCCTTTGTGCAAATTAAGAAAGCAGATAATGGTGGAAGGGAAGAGAAGCATTCAAAAGACACTCGAAAGGAGGAAGACAAAAAAGAAAAAAAGGGGATGACAAGGGGAATAACAAGCAGAGTGAAAACCAAATCTGGAAGGCCATGTGTGTGAATGCTAGAGTTCTGGGAAATAAGACCCGAGGAGTGACAGTGGGTCAGTGGGTCAGCTATATCAAGGAGTTACAGTGGTTTACAAGTTTTCCAAGGTTCAGAATTGAACTTTATGAAAGTAACTCATTATTTTTCAAGCAAACAAAAACAAGATGCCTCTTCACCAGACTGCATATGTGACTTAAAGAAACTTGGGGATTTAATTCATGTTGTGCTCCTCTGCTCTTTTTTTGAAGTCCTATAGGTTAATATTTTGGGCCTTGTACTGGTAAATGTTTATTTACCACATTATCTTTTGGTTCATTGGTTATTTACTTCTTCTAGCAAGTTCAGTTGAGAATCTGAGAAACAAATAGTCTCTGGACCAGGAACAATGAAAACAACTTGTAAAGCTAGTGACACTGGTTCCACTGATGTTAGATAAAAATATCATTAATGAAACGTGATATAAAGCTGGAACATAATGCAACTTTTGTTTTGTTTGATAAAGCACCTTCTAAATGTTTGGATCCCAGCTATAGTGTTTAGGGAATGTAGGTAACCAGACCCGAATCCTTCACTCCCTAGCTGGTTACATGACTTTGTAATTTGTGAATACATTGCATTTTACTTCCCTTTGTTTAATAAGATATGTGTCTTCCATGGTTCTGGTGACCTGGGGCTGGATTCCCAAAGCCCATGAAAATCCCACAGCTGCAGGAAAAACTCAGTGCAAGTGTGTTGCCACTTGTAGATCTGCAGTTTCTCCTGCAGCTACAGTATTCTCAAAAATGGAGCCAGTTTATGGCCAGCTCAATGATTTATGCAGCTTGCGGGTGTTTTTCCCCATAGCTGCTCAAAAATGTTACAGCTGGTGGGACCAGGTGTAACATCTCTGCAGCTGCAAGGGACTGTGAATATCAGTCTCCACAGCTGCAGAGATTTTGGTCCATAACTGGAGTTGCAGAGTGGGACATAGTCCCATAATGCTTTGAGAATATGGCCCTTGATGCTTATGTATGATTTACACTTGTTTCTGTTTTAATTTCTTTCATAGACTTCACTATGTACTGGTATTTTAACAAACAACAAAGAAATCTGAACTTTGAATATATTGCCTTGGTGTTCCCTTAAGGAAAACCTTGCTCAGAACCTGCTGTTTTTGTAGGGTCACTTCCCTAAGGATTATTGGAAAAAGAAGACAATGACTTTCAGTTTGAGAGTTTTGATTACATCTTGACCTTTTTTGTACAAATGAGACAGTTAAGTATAATTGTATAAATGTTTGTCTGTGGAGTTATTTTTTTAACATGCAATGCTTCTGTTATTTTATGTATTTGTTATGTTTGCTTGTATGCATGCGTAAGAAACATTATGTGGCAGCTTAGGAGAGAAGCGGCTGTGGAGGTGCGGCAGTGTGGCAGCCAATGCCAGCACTGCATTTGTGGACTTGGCGGTGTGCACCCAATGCAGGCCCAGTGTCCTGATGACACTGGTTCTGCAGAAGTGCCTCCAACTTGAAATGATTTGGCTGCTGCATGAGGGTGTGCCTCATCATTGCAGTGTCAGCAATTCCTCTGCAATGAGGGAGTGACCCATCATTGCAGGGCAGTACCTTGCCTGGAGGCCCAGTCCCCGTCGGCTTAAGTCCCCACTTTCCCAAAACACAAGTGGCACACTGGGAGCCCACCCCAGTATGCACAAATGAAGCCTGAAAAAAAAATACTTCCTGCAATGTCATTTTTATTATTTTTGTCCTTGCAATAAAGAAAATGGCCCCTTGCAGTCTGTCATTCCCCCTCCCACCCTCTGTACACTCCACCTCCCCACACCCCCCCTCACCCCATACTTACCTTTGGAGCCCAACGAGACGATCTTTGGTGGACCGGGCACAAGTCTGCACTCTTCAAAGCCGACCATGAACTGAAGAAATGAAAATAAGCTGTGTAATGGCATAAATAGGGTATTTTCAACCTATGTGGATATCTCAGCCGTTTTTTGAACTTTTGCCATCACATTTTCAACATGGGGTTATTGGGACCCCTCCTCATGATTACAGTCACTGTCATGGCGTTATTCAGTCCTGTAAGGTGTTTCATGGTCACTGCTTGGAATCACCTTTCAGGACTGATTAACAAAATGACAGTGCCACTGTTCATGAGGTGGGCTCTCAAAAAGCCTATGTTGCAAATTTGGTGAAAAAATCCAAAAAATGACTGTTTTATGAGAGTGCGTTGTGTAGTTTCCAAGCTCCCTCATAATTTCATGAATTTGTAATATTTTCACTTCAGATTTTCAACATTGGCATTTTTTCAGACCTCCTTATGAACAGTACAGCTGTCATTTTTCACAATCTGGCCAAAATGTGTTTTCACACTTCTGGCGCAGAATAGTACGGAAGCTGTGGTAAGTGTTTGGGACAGATTAAGAAAATCACAGTGACTCTGTTCATGAGCAGAGGTCCTAAAATGCCTATGTTGAAAATTTGGTGACAAACATCCATAAAATGACTGTGTTACGAGTGTGCATTGTGCAGTTTCCACTCATCCTCGTAAATTCGCAAATTTGTAGTATTTTCACTCCAGATTTTCAACATTGCCATTTTTTCATACATCCTTATGAATAGTACAGCTGTCATTTTTCATATCCTGCCTGAAATATGCATTTTCACATCTGGCGCAGAATAGGGAGGTCGCTGTGAGAAATTAATGTTTGGGGCAGATTAGGAAAATCATAGTGACACTGTTCATGAGCTGAGGTCACAAAATGCCTATGTTGAAAATTTGGTGAAATAATTCCACTAAATGACTGTGTTACATGCATGTGTTGTGCAGTTTCCACATACGCTCGGATGTTTGAACATTTTTAATATTTTCACTACAAATTTTCAACATAGTCATCTCTTCACAACTCCCTATGAGTGGTACAGCTGTCATTCTTCACATCCTGCCCGATCTGTGTTTTCATACATGTGGTGCAGAATGACATGGTTGCAGTAGGAACTCAAAGTTCAGGACAAATTAACGAAATCACAGTGCCACTGTTCATGAGAAGAGGTCCCAAATGCTTTCATGAGGTGTGGGTTACAAAAAGGCCATCTTGAAAATTTGTAGTACAAATACCAACAAATGCCTCGGTCATTAGAGTTTCTAACTATAACGTCCCACCCTGTACGGACTGACTGGCATTGGGGTGTACCTTTGGATTGCCGACTGTAATACTTATGCCATTCCACCCACACACCCCCACCCTGCAGCCAATGACAGGCATCAAGGTGTGCCTTGTACTCTTTGGCCCCAGAGTTCACCCCGTTCTCCTATACTGCACCCATTTCAGCGTATGTCCTTCTGGAATGGGATGACTGTAAAGCTGAACACCCCAAGGCACACCTCAACACTTGTTGGTGTCTACAGGATAGGGTGAGGTGAAATGGCATGAATGTTATGGGCGATGACCCAAACGCATACCCCAATGCCTTTCCCTCTCTGCAGGGTGGAGCTGTGTTTGGCATGAAGTTTAGTACTTCACTGCCATTCCTATTCTGCATCTGTCTAACTCCTGCATTCCCAATGCCAATACCAGCAAGCAAATATTCAGCATTGACAAATGCTTGTCCTTAATGGCATGTGCCTGTCTGTGATTGACAGGTCACCTGACCTGCACAGAGAATAAATGGAGTTGTCTAAGCTAAATTCAGTTCACTCTGGGCTGAGGAGTAGGAAGGAGTACAGCTCTGACAGTGCAATTTTGCAACTTGAAGGGAGCGAGTAAGAGGGCAAGAGACAAGACATATCTGGATACTACATTTCTGAAACAGCGAAAGGTAAGTGACATGCAGGCTGTGTAGAAGACACAGGTTGGAGACCATGTAAAGCCTGAAAGGAGAGAAGGGACAACACTGGCCTTGGATTGGATCCCTGACTTCCTAAGGTATGACTTTGGCTACCTCAGTATGTTTGGGTCTGTCCATTAAATATTCACTATCCTTGGTACTCAGACTGGATATAAAACTGCAGGGGTCAGGTGTGCAGACATATAGGCAACAGGAGAACATGAATAACTCCAGTGGTACTGGCAGTGCTTTGAGTGCCTATGGGAGTAGCTGCCTTATCTGTAAAGGGGTTGGTGCTCAGTCTCTCAGTTGGCACTGTGTTAATGGCTGTAAATGTTCAACTGCATGGGTAGGAAGAGGTCACCTGCAAAAATCTAAAATCCACACTATTCAAACATTTTGCATCTTGAAAATATCCTGCATCTAAATTGTAAATAAAACAGGCACCCAACAGGATGTCTTTCATCATAACCCCAGAGTCCAAGTGTCTATTTCTAAACCTCCCTCCTTCCTCCTCCTCCTGACAATAAAAAAGGCCTATGGAATACATCTCCCAAGGTACACCTGCAAATAAGTGACCACAGCTTTTTGTACCTTCTCAGGTCAAAAATGGTAAATGATGAAAAATAAATGAATATGGGTGTTCACACTTTTGGTGAAATTTAACTGGAACCACTTAATAAATACAGAAATATGCTACAGAAATGTATAGACCTTGGTGGAGTTGTCAAGCAATCTAATTTGATTGTAAACTCATTTACAGAATGCATACATACATGTTGTTTGAGGTACAGTAAGAAAAAGGTCTACTAATCTATTAGGTTTCTTCCTAACAGCAGTTCATTGGAAATGCTCAGTCACCCTCTTTTCTTCAAAGTACTTGTGAAGTATGATTTTTTTATTCAGCTTTTTACTCTACAGGCAAAGCTCTGCAACTGTTCCCGCCTTCCCCTGCTGGTATCCACCTCCCCCAGACCTACCTGGGGTGAGTCCAACATAAATTGCCCCATGTGGAGGGCCAGAGGGGGAGGGACATCCTCCCCCCTAGATCCTGCATCCAGAATTGTTCCAGATATAAAGATTGTGGTGCGGGACTGATGAGGTGTGCAGGGCACTGGCTCACCCTTGGATCTTTTTTTTTTTTGCTTTTCTCCTTTGAGCCTCTTCTGCAGTGGCACATCAGGATATGAGTGGGGGCACACACATCCTGCAGAACTGTGGCCCCTCAATTTGAGCATCTCATTGCCTGTCCTATTACTAGGCCTCCAACCAGTGGCAGTCAAAGGCTGAGTCAACTGACCACCTCATCCCAGGAAAGGAGAGCAGTGCCTGAGATGCTCAGTCCTCTCCTGCCCTGCTGACCATTGGCAACCCATGCTCATTTCTGAACAGGGGACACTGGCATGGCTGGAGGTAAGACTTTAAATGCTTTAGCCCTCCACACCACTGGGTCAGCCATGAGGTATGAATTTAGAGGTTGTTATGGTATCAGATGTTACCACTTTGTTTGGAAGTCTCTTCCAAAGGCCCACCACTTAATATGTGAAGTGGTGTGTATGTGTGTGTGTGTGTGTGTGTCTGCATGCAAATCTAAGGTATGAACAAGAAAACAGCTAAGTATTATTATGTGAGTGTAAATCTATGGTCTGAACATGAAAACAGCTAAGTATCATGTTTTCTATACATTTTCTTCAGTTGCTTAATGGCAGCTGCTTATTTTTTACCATGTCCCCATGGTAAGTAAAATACATTCATTTTATATGCAGTTGCACTGGCCTGTGACCTGATGAAATTACTGTGGAAAAAAACCAACAGTTTCATACCCTTTTAGGATTTCTAAAGAATTCCTCAGAGTTCTTTGCTTTTCTGTTCATTTCTGGGGATATGTTCAACATTGCAGTACATTTCTGTTCATGTAAACAACAGTAACGTTATTAGAAACACTAGTAGTATTGCCTTATTTTATACACTGTAGAATTCTTCCCATAGAGAAGAATACTTAAACAATATGATACAAGATGTTAATGTAACAACAACAACAAAAATTCTGCAATGATCATTGTACAAATATTGCAACAAAGTGCAGAGATTCCAAAAAAATATTCACAGAATACAAAAACATATTATATCAGTCCTGGAAGACCTGCTTCCAGAGACATCTGCTGAGTCTAGCCATAAAACATGCCTCTGATAGGGCAAACAACCCCCCCCCCACACACACACACCTGAGCATTCAACAGAATAGAGGCAGATACTGCTAAAGCACTTTAACTCACTGATATAAGAGGAACAGAAGGAACCCTGACCATATCCATTTCTAAGGCTCTGGTTTTAGCTGGCCTGTAAGTGATTGGAAGCTCAAGGAGGTAAGGGAGTCACAGATTATTCTGGCTCTATATGTTAAAACAAGCACCATATAATCTACTCATCATCTGACCAGCAGCCAGTCCAGCAAGAGTAGTGAAAGGTCAAGAAGTCTTGCTGATGCTTGGCAGGCCAGTGGAAACCAGAATAACTGCCCACAACATAAACCATTATAAAGTGCAATACAGTAGTGAAACTTTGTGGCCACAAAGGTCTGTACAAATATTTTTAGATCTATGGGATCAAGTAGTAGGTGCAGTCTAAAAATATTCTTGAGATGGTTAAACAACTGTTGATGGCTGCCAAGCCACTGAAATTCAAGTGCTAAGCACTTATCAAGGACAACTTCAAGGCTGAAAATCTTATCACCTCAAGCTGTAAGCCAAAGTGGACAGCCTGAGGCCATGTTTAAACACTGATACCTGCTTTTCTGAGACCACTGGTCTTCCCAGGGTAAAACAATAGTCAACTTGAGGCCATCCAAAATCTGATGTTTTCCATATATCATTCTAGCAAAACAATGGTAGGGATTCTATCAAGATCAAAATGTTGATAGCTGGTTATCATATGCATATGATGAAACTCTTTGGTATATTACCTAATGACATTTCTTATCGGAAGCAGATACACAGCAAACAACATGTGTGAAAAGACAAAACCTCTGAGCACACCACGGTCAGGAAAATTGATCCCAATTGGCAAGATTTAACTCTGACCAATTGCATCCTGTGAGAGACAATAGGCTCTAACCATCATAAGACACTCCCTGACAACTCTACATGTACCCCCTACCTATTAACTAACTCACCATGATTGACATTGTTAAATGTTGATGTAAAATCAGTGAAATTGTGGATGGAAACCTCCCCTCGATCCATCACAGGATAGCGATCGTAGCATATCTTGACAAGGACAGTCTTCATATTATGGCATGGGCAGAAGCCACATGAAAGAGACTTAAAGATATTATTTGCAGCATTCTACCATCTGATCAATAATCACTTTCTCCATCACCTTCACCAGGTTGGAGACCAGTCTAAAATTTACAAGAATATTAGGCTTTAATAATAGCTTTTTATGTAAAGGTTTCACAACCACTACCTTGAGAGGAGCAGAGAGAAAACACTTACCCAAACAAGTCTTTTTGTAGTCCTACAAATACCAGAACTCAAGCATTAGGCTTTGCATTCAGCAGTCAAGACAGAGCAAAGTCCAGCCTAGAGGTGGCACATCTCATCTCAGTGAAAATCTTGGCCACATCCTCCTCATGTCGAAGGTGGAACTCAGCTGAAGGCCTGGCCATCATGCATGGCATGCACATTGTGTTCCTGTCACTTTTATTTTATTTTTGGCATTGCAGAAAACCTGGTCTCAAATGCCATGAACTCTGCCTGCAAAGACTTTCTTAAATTGGTTACATCTCTTAATGAAGGCAAGTCCCTGCTCCACAATAGTGCTGTTGTGAATCTAATATCTGCCTATGCAGTGGCCCTATTTGCACTTTGCTGTGTTTCTATGTAGAGGCCACTTCTCACTTTGTGAAAAAATAATTGTACTTCACCTTTTCTTTGAAAAAATCTATCTGAAGTGGTGAATCTGCACACTTCAAGTAGGTTTTTCCTCTCAAAGTGCAAACTCTGAACATTGCGGTTACTGATGTGAAATAAAATCCACGTTCTATACTTCATGCTGAACTATGTGAAATGCAATTTTTTACTTTGCATGGACCTACTCCACAGGGCAGTATTATGAATATTTAATTTGTCTAAATGGGGTACTAACTTCAAAGTAGTGGTTTGCAATGTTGGGAAACTGCACTTTACAATGTGCCCTTACCAAAGTGTGAATTGCCTACATCATGTAATTTTTATGTAGCAAAGTGCCTACCATGCTGAACAGAGTAGAACTACACTCACAAAGTAAAACAAGAAATGGTCAGTTTTAAAAATTAAAAAAACACCCGACCCTCTGGATTTGTGATACCCAACCCCTCCCAACCACAAAATCCTTTATTGTTTGTTTATTGATAAATATCGAATAACACCTTTGAGACAAAGACTCCTTTACAAAGGTTCCACGTCATTACATAAAACAGAGACAACAGTGACCAGAGTAACAACTAACATGATAATTACAGACAATGGTTACAGAATGGTTACAAAATGTGTACAGCGTACTACAATATAGCAGCTGAGAATACAGAGTAACAGAGTGCTGCTAAACAAAGGTGCAGAGTGCAAAAGGTTGCAGGTACAAGCATACACTGCAGGGAGATGGCGCTAGACATGCCCAGGTGGTTATTTGTTGGTCACAGCTGGACAGAGAAGTCCATTGTCATGGTATAGGCATGCCCAGGGTGGCTGGACCAGTGTTGGGTCCATAGTCGTGGAGGTTGGGGTGGGAGAATGGGAGGCCAGGTTTAAGGGCAGTCACATACTGATCCCTGGGTGATTAGGTCTCTTAGTTGGGACTTGAAACAACCAAGTTTGGGTTCAGTGAGGAGGGAGCTTGGGAGTGAGTTGAACCAGTGTAGGGCCAGATATCGAAAAGTTCTTTGGCCCGAAGTGGTCTTGCTGCGAGGTACCCTGAAGTGGGTTGTTGCTGATTGCCATGTGAGGTGGGTAGACAGTGGTGCCTGAAGTAGTGGGGAGAGAGCAGGTAGGAGTAACCCCAATGTAATTTTCTAGGTGAAGAGGCAGGCCTGGTATTTTAGCCTCCCATCAAAGTTGAGCCAGTTTGTCGAGGCATAAAGGGTGCAGGTATGTGTAAGCCTAGCACAGCCTGTAGCAAGTCTGCAGGCTTTATTAAAGGCCAGCCTAATCCTGTGTAGGATATGTTGTTGGCTGCACCATAAATGATGAATCCATAGTCTATTAGAGATAGAATAGATGCAGAGACAGCTAGGTGGAGAGATTCTGGAGGGAGGCAGTGCTTATAGGTGACCAATATGTACATTGACAGCAGTGCTCAGTATCCGGATGTGGTCATGGTAGGTGAGACCAGAGTCTAGGGTGATACCAAGGTATTTGAAAGTGGTAACCTGTTCAATGGGGTCATTTAGTGAGTTCAGAATGAGCAAGGGCTGTCCTAGGTTCTTGTTTTGTGGGGATGCAAACATCATGGGTTTAGTTTTTTTATAATTTAATACTAACCTATGCTGAATGAACCAGGATTCAGCTTCTGAGAAGAATTTCTGTAGTGTCGAGTGGAGGGCTATGGGATCAGTCTGTGACCTGTAGAGGACAGCATCGTCCACATACAATAGAAGTTTCCGAGAGCAGGCTTTAGGCAGGGTGTTGAGTAACAGGGTGAAGAGTAGTGGGCCAAGAATAGAGCCCTGACGGACCCCAGACCTGACTTGGAGGGGAGAGGACAAGGAATGGGCAATCCAGACTGTTTGGGTTCTATGACAGGTAGCTGACAAACCAGTCGGTGGTCTCAGGCGAGAGGCCTATCTGAGTGAGGGAGTCCAGGAGAAGCGAGTGGTGAACTCTATCAAATGCCTTAGAGAGGTCTATGAAGACAGCGCCAGCAGTGTAGCTGGTGTTCAGGGATGTGTGGAGGGTGTTTGTAAATTCAAAGAGGGCAGTGGTGGTACTATGGTTATGGTGGAAGCCATGTTGTTCAGGAAACAGGATGCTGTATTTAGAAAGATAGTGAGTTAGCTGGATGGCCACGATTTTCTCCAAGGTTTTAGAGAGGGGAGGCAGGATTGATATAGGGCGATAGTTAAGATATCCTCACTCCTGTCCCCTTCCCCCAGGCCTCCCAAGTCCTTCTTCGCTCCTTACCCTCAAATGTTATTATCTTTATTAATGCAGATGTAATGTCACTCTCACAAACCAAAGTTCCTCCCATTTCCCACTCCTCATCCCTGTTTTCTAATTATTAAAAACCCTCCCTTTCCCACCCTCCTGTGAAGAAATACCCCTTCTTGCCCCCAAAGCCCACAAACCCCAGTTTCAGGTCTGTCTATATATCTGTGCAAAGAAGCACTGTCTCACAACAGAGCATGCATCTTTGTTATTCAGTGTCTGGAATAGTAATCAATGATGATCAGCCAATCAGGTTTTACTTTGATAGCCATCATTCACCATTCATTCCAATACAGACACTCAAGAGAAAAGATGCTCACTCTGCCACAGGACAGTATTCTTCTTTACAGATATAAGTTGACCTGAAACTGTGGAAAACTTGGTTTGCAGGCAGGGGAAGGCAACTTTGCATTTGTAGTAAAAATGTCTGTAACTTTGTATCATATGGTGGGAGGGAAGTGGAGCATATTGAGGGGATGGGTAGAGGATATGTTTAAATACTGGATGTCATGCTAGTAGGGTTCACTGAAACAGAGAGTGGGGCCGTTTTTTTAATTTTGTTTGCTTTTACATTATTTGTATAATTTTTTTTAAAGCAAAGTTGGTACTGTATGTGGTCGGGGAATTTCATAGAGCTTCATGAAGGGGGAATTTCACACTTCACACCAACTTGCTAGCGATGTAAAACTTTGCCAAATCTCTACTTCAAAGTCTTCTTGTGTGTCCTACAGTAGATCATTTCTTTTATTTAACATTATGTTACTAGTAAGTAGGATTTATAACATTTCAGGAAAAAAAGGGTTTCAGTCAATCCTGCACAATTTATCAGTCAAAAGTTTCAAATACATTTTTTGTGCATCAATGACAATTATATCAAATCCTAAGATTCTTGATCCACCCAGTGCTGCTGTTTAGTAGACATTAAGTGAAGGTGATTCTGACAGTAAAGTTTAAGGAATGTTAATAAAGTCATACATAAGCAGTGTGTTACATGCTTTTTTGTTATATTTAACAAGCGCTACATTTTATTGTTGTTTTAATAAGTGCATCCCTTATCTTTTCATATAAAAATATGAAAAATTGTCTCCTTCTTCATCTAAATATATAAATTCCTTTGAACACCCTCTATCTACCTTTACTCATCAGAAGTAAAATAACAAAAACATACTATAATCTATCAAACAAAACTGTGCAAGCTGGATCCATAGTACCAAGTAGTAGGGGGCCATTTAGCATACCGGTGGGCTTGCATTCACACACTGAGTCTTGGGCATCAGTAGAGGAAGCCAGAAGAAGGTGATTAAACATCTGCTTGGATGCTTTTCTTCTCCATTGATGGATTTAGGCTGTCCAATAACCTGCACTTCCCAGAATTAGGAAGAGTTGGTACACCAGGATGAGCTTACTTTAGATGTTAATAATGCTTGGTCATTTGGTATTCTGGAGAATCCATAATATAGCTCTAGTGCAGTGGTGTCTGGGAAGTGAGAATGAAAATAAGGCCAACCTCAGATGATAGATGCTGGGTGCCATCTCACTCATATTATTTGGGCTCCCAAAAATTGCATCTCTAAGCTTCAATGCCCCGCTTTCAATGCCTCAACTGTTCTGACTAAGGGAACCTCCCCCCACCCCCAAAACAGAGGTAGGACTCAGAACAGAGACTGTAGCCTCCTGAGGATATGGTGGAGTTGAGATAATTTAGTAAAGTTTCTGACAGAAGATGGAGCATTGCTAGACAGAAGGAGAGGTGCTGGGGCTACTGGAGTAGAAATAAAACATGAAAAACAGGCCTGTGTGAACTAGTTTGCTTTAATCAGCTTATTGCCCTTGTGCAGTTAAACCAATGTTAGAAAGTAAGAGAAAAGAGGAAAGTAAGTTACATTTTGTATTTATGAATAACTTTAATAAAAAAAAATTATGGTAGGTTACAATTGAATACCATTTTATTTAATGGACTGTGGTGTGTTGAGATACAGTGCAAATTCCAGTAAGTCCCCAACACCTGCCACACACAAGCACATGTCAGCAGCAATCTCTGCAGTTCAACTCTTGGATTGTAGCACTATTTGGGAAACAGTGCTTGCCCTAGTTAGTCATACACAGACACACACACACACACACACCCCCACACACCCAACAGACAACTCGCATATCAGCAGTATTCTGTCTAATCTTTCTCATTAGCTGCCCAAACTAACTGGAATGCCCCCCTCCCTCATCCAGTTCAATTTTATTTTATTTTTATTTAACTTTTCAATTATTACAAATTTAAAAACAATTCAATCAATAAAACAGTCTTGTGCAGTATATCCAGGGACTATTACATACAAATGGAGGAGCACCTGGGGTCCATTGACAACCACATGACACAGTTTAAAAAGCTAACACAAGGATGATCTCTAGTCTCACAAAGGCAAAGATCCAAGACTTCAGAAAGGCTGACTTCTCCAAGATGGGAAGAAGTGTCAAGAATCACTGGGTCATAAAAATATGAGAGGGGGCATTGAGGAGCAATGAGCACATACTATATTAAGGAGGCCATTATAGGGGGTCACAGAAAATTGTGTTAAGGTGAGAAGCAAAGGGAAGAGAAAGAGGAAGCCACTTTGGTTTTCCAGGACTGTAGCAGAAAAGGTAAGCGCCAAAAGGGTGGCCTTCAGAAAATATAAGAAGACACAAACGGAGGAGGAAAGGGAGGAGTACCAGAATTGTCTAAGAGAGGCAAGAAAAGCTGTAAGGAGCACAAAGGTGCAAACTGAGGAAAGATTAGCTCAGTCACTTAAGAAAGAGGATAAGACATTCTTCAGGTACATTAGTGAGGGAAGAAAATTCGGGGGTGGGATGGTACTAAAGTCCAAGAGTATAAGGGAGAGATCATAGAGGGAGATCAAGAAAAGGTGTCAATTCTAAAAAAATATTTCTGCTAAGTCTTCACAGTGGAAAAGGTGGGACAGGGACCATGGTTGGACAAACTGGTGGGGGGTGGAGGTAGACACTAGTCCTTTTACAGAGGAGGGGGTACTGTAAGAGCTTACAAAGCTAAAAGTGAACAAAGCTATGGGTTCAGATGGCATACTTCCCAGGATCTTTACGGAACTAAGAATGGAGCTGGCAGTTCCACTGGCAGCCCTATTCACCGAGTCCCTAAATACTGGTGTAGTCCTCAGAAACTGGATAAGGGCACATGTGGTTCCTCTTCACAAGAGCAGTGGCAACGAGGAGGCAGGGAACTACAGGCCAGTAAGTCTCATGTCAATGGTGGGTAAAATCCTTGAGACACTCCATAATGAACACATTGTGGAACACATAGAATCCATATGGGTGCAGGGCACAAGGCAACATGGATTCATAGCAGGAATATCCTGTCAAAAAATCTAATTGATTTCTTTGACTGGGTGATAAAAGTAGTGGATCAAGGGTGAGCGGTGGATGTCACCTACCTTGATTTCAGCAAAGTCTTCAATACCGTTCCATATAGAAGATTGATCAAAAAGTTGGGTAGTATGGGGTTGAGCCACAAGGTGGTGAACTGGGTTAGTAATGGTGGGGGTGTAGCAATTTATTCAAAACTCAGGTACATAGTCACAGATGTCAGTTGCAAATCGTTATCTAAGGCATTTGAGTTACTCTCCTTGAAGCTCCACCTTCCCTCTTCCGAATGCATCAACATTATTGGAGGCTATAGGCCTCCGTCTGGTGGTGTGGAAATTTTAAATACACTCAGATGATTACTCTCAACGGCTAATACAGAAACAATATTCTTTGATGACCTCAATATGGACTGGCTCACATCAAAATCCCACTGTCTGAAATCTCTGTGTGATGAGCTCGGCCTTGTGCAAGTAGTTTGTGAACCTACAAGGACTAATACCATTAACTCCCGATAAAAGCTCCCTTCTAGACATATTTTAACCACTCATCCCTATAAAATCCCACACACAGCAGTCTTCCATAATGATATGAGCGACTATGGGATCGTAGTATGCATAAGAGCTCAAACTAAGGCCCACCAGCAGCCTATATTCATAACTAAACGTTTCTTTCAAAAATTCAACTCAGCTAATTCCTCTCAGATCTAGGCGAGATTAGCTGGCAGGATCTGTACCTTTGCCAAAAATGTTGATGAGGCTGTTTCTATCCTTAATGATAACCTTGCCACATTAATAAATAAGCATGCCCCCTAATCAAAGTCAGGGTGCGCAAAAACTCTCACCCCTGGCTCACCCCAGGACTTAAGGCAGCTCTTACTAACAGAGATAAGCTCTGGGCTCAAACCAGTCAATCCAAGAGCCCTGCAGACTGGCAGGCCTTTAGAGCAGCTAGGAATGCCTGTGTGAAAAGTGTCCGCACTGCTATAGCCAATTACTATATCTCCTCTCTTGAAAGGGCTAAGGGGGATTCCCGTAAAATCTGGAGGACACTCAACTCCATTGATGGACGGACTACTGCACCCTCCACTCCTGCCACGATATGTACGAATGGCAGGATTGTGGAATGTAATTCTCAAATTCTTGAAGAACTCAATTCCCATTTTGTTACAGCCGGGTTAGCATTCGATTTCTCACCCTATGCCAGCCTTCCTATGAATCAGCCTAGCCTCACTCCACCCACAGGCACTGCATCCTGTCCCTTCCAATTGCATCTATGTAACTACAAAGAAGTTGAAGATGCACTAGTTAAGCTTGACCCCCTTAAAAGTGCAGGGGGTGACGGGCTTGAACTCTTTTTTCTAAGACTAGGCTATGCCCACCTCACAGCCCCTATTCTCCATATCTTCAACCTCTCTATTTCTACTGCTACAGTGCTGACCTGTTGGAAATCTGCCCACATCCTCCCCCTTTTCAAATCAGGAGACACATGTGACCTTAACAATTACAGACCCATTTCCATTTTACCCATCCTCTCCAAAATCTTCGAAAAATTGGTCTATAACCAATTAAAAGCTCATATTGAAACCTTCTCACTACTTAGCCCAGCCCAGTCAGGCTTCCGAGCAAATCACAGCACTATTACAGCTTTGGTGAAAGTAACAAATGATTGGTTCACTGCTGATGATGCTAAGTTGGTAACTGGAGCAATTTTTTTGGACCTTAGCAAAGCATTTGATACTGTGGATCACAACCTTCTAGTATCTTGTCTGTCCAACTTTGGAGCCACTCCAACCACTGCTGAGTGATTTATTAGCTACCTATCAGGGAGAATTCAGAAAGTTAAAGCTGATGGTCTATTCTCTGCTCCTCTGCCTGTTGTCAGAAAAGTTCCCCAAGGCTCCATCTTAGGCCCGATCCTGTTCTCTTTGTACATAAACAACCTTGACCTCCATATAACAAATTCCATACTGCACTTCTTTGCGGATGATACTGTTTTGTATACCTCTGGAGCCACGGTATCGAAGGTCATGAGTGCACTTCAAACTGACTCTGCCCAGCTCGAAAATAATTTGGTAAAAGTCAAGCTGCTACTTAATGCTAAGAAAATGAAAGCAATGATTCTCAATCATTGTACTTCCCCTTGGCCTCTCTCCAACCAAACAAAGGACTTCATAGTTACTGCATTAGGGGAAACATTGGAAGTAGTTTCTAAATTCAAATACCTGGGCATATTGTTAGACAATAAGCTATCATTTAATGACCACATTGAGGAGCTCACCAGGAGGCTTAAAGCAAGGTTAGGATTATGTTTTAGAAACAAGTCCTTATTCCCCCTTGAGATACACACTAGGCTTATACAGGCCACTTTCCTTCCCCTACTTGATTACGGTGACTTGATATATACCGCTGCCTCAGCTTCCAGCCTAAGCATGCTGGCCATCCTTTATCATCGTGCATTACGCTTCATTACCAACTGCCCCAACCGTACTCACCACTGTGACTTGTATGCAGCTGTCAGTTGGACATCACTTACCACTAGACGTCTGCTCCATGCTGGTCTTTGGACACTCAAGTTGCTCTTGCAGACATTACCATGCTACCTAACATCACTAATCAGCATCTCCAGCAGTCCATATTCCCTTAGAAAAACTGACTTTGTCCTACTCGATATACCTAGGATTCGTACCACCTTTGGCAAATGTGCTATTTCTTATACACTGCCGTTCACCTGGAATCAGCTTCAATCAATAATAAAATTAACTAACATTGTCCCTATCAACTTCTTCAGAGCACTAATCGCATCAAAAATAAAAGACAATTGTAACTGTCACTAAGTCCTCTTATGCCTATATCTGTTCCTTTCTATTGTTACTGATGGTGATTGTCATACTGAGTCCCTTAACCCTAGTCTACTTTACTCCTTGTTATCCTACCTCTCCCCCCCACCTTGCCCATCCTTTTTTTGTCTCCCTCTACCTGTTCTTTACCTTCCTATTATATATTGCTTTGTACAACAACATTGTGTTTATTTGCTCCTGATATTGTCAGTTCCATATTTGCACACATATTTGTAACCATGTATCCTTGAATCTTGCCACGTTTTAACCTATTAATGTTCTGTGTGCATTCCTGTATATTTGCTTATCATTATGACATTTTATATAATGTGCCATTATATGTGTATGATCGTTAGGATTTCCTTGTGAATGAGCTTGATCAATGGAGTTTTCCTGCAATAAACTTGAACTTGAACTGAATGAAGGATAGAAGGCAGATGGTAGTAGTAAATGGAATTCAGTCTGAGGAAATGGAGGTGACCAGCAGAGTACCCCAGGGTTCTGTTTTTTAGGCCAGTCCTTTTAAATGTCTTCATCAGTGACACTGCAGAAGGGCTGCAGGGGAAGGTTTGCCTGTTTGCAGATGACACCAAAATCTGCAATAGGGTTGAAACACCAGAGGGAGTGGTAAGAATGAGAAAAGACCTAGAGAAGTTGGAAAGATGGTCTGAGGTATGGCAACTGATGCTTAATGCAAAAAAAATGTAAGATCATGCACGTGGGGAGTGGAAACCCAGAAGAGAGCTACAAGATGGAGGTGGGAGCTGCTGTCAGTCACCAAGGAGGAAAGAGATCTGGAGGTCATTAACACAGATGACCTGAGGGCCACCAAGCAGGCAGCAAAGGCAGTGGGAAAGGCCAAAGGGATGTTGGAGTGTATCGGTATGGGTATCACAAACAGTAGGAGGGAGGTACTGGTTCCACTGTACAAAACATTGGGGAGGCCTCATCTGGAGGTCTGCATGCAGTTCTAGAGGCCACACCTTTGAAGAGACATAGATAGGATGGAGAAGGTGCAGAGGAGGGTGACTAATTTAGTGCAGAGATTACAGCATAGAACATACGAGAATAGGATAAAGGACCTCAATATGTACACATTTGAACAGAGGATGGAATGGGTGGACTTGCTTGAAACATTCAAGTATCACAAGGGTATAAACAAGATGAAAGGAACAAGCATTTCCCAGTATAAGAAGAGCACAAGAACAAGGGATCATGACATGAGATTAGAGTGTGGCTGCATAAGGGGAAATGGGAGGAAGTTCTTTTTCACTAAAAGAATGGTTGATGCATGAAAAGGCCTGTCCCGGGGGTGGTGGAAGCAAGCATTGTGGTGGGATTCAAACTTGCATGGTATAGGAATAAGGGCCCATAGAGATGAGAAGGAATGACTTAAGCAGGTGACCAACTATTGGCACCAGACACCATTACATGTAGGGAAAATAGAGCAGACTAGATGGCCTGGTGGTCCTTTACTGCCAACAAAATCTATGTTTCTATGTAAATAACTCAATACAGTACAACAGTTTATATGAAACTGCACATTAATAGAAACAATATTATATTGCTTTGATTCTTACTCACCATACTTGTTTAATTAGTTTCCTATGGGGTGATAAGTCTGCTTACAATGCCACCCAAGAAAAGTACAACCTCTTAAGGGGTCAAGTATCAATACATGCTGCAGCAAACAGAAAAATGTATGTTACACAATTTCTGACAATAATACACATTTTCAAAGAAAAAGATGAGAAGTATTGCAACAGACTTTAGAAAATCCTAACTTGAATTTAGAATGTAACTAGGATGCCAGAGGGTTTGAGTCTGTGTACCTACATTCTCTAAATGGTGTACTTAAGCCAATATTCCCAAAGTTCCAAATGGGAAAGAAGAGTCATTATTTAGGTCTTAAAAAAGTCATCATTTTAGTCCTCATCTAAAGGTTATTACTAAACCACATTATTAATCATGCAAATAATAAACACTTGTGAAAGTGATAGTATTATTAACATATCCCCCAGAAGTTATTACATTATGAAATCAAGGTACAAGGTACAAATTTATTGATACAAAGTACATATAAAATTAGTATTACACATAAGAAAACATTAAAAACATTTTTCAAGCAATTCCAACCTCAAGACAGATCTTTATATAAATATGCAATTCAAGTTTAAGAAACATTCTCTAGGGACCTAGTGACGCTGAGGGCTGAGGCGCTGGATGCCTTACCTTGTGCTACACCGGCGACCCATGTTAGGGAATGAGCATGGGCTGCCAGGGGTCAGGAGAGGAGGAGAAGGTTTGAGCATCCCAAGAACTGCTCTTCTTCTTCTCCAGGGAGGGGGGGGGTCACTAGCAGTCGATGCTAGACTGGCCCCTAGCGGTGGCTGGGGGACAGTGCACTGACTCTCAAAGAAAGGGGAGGAGAGGAGGAAGACACTTGGAGGAGCGTGTGCAGACGTGTGCACTCTCTCCATAGGACATCATTGCACACCTTCTCACCTCAGGGAGAAAATGGAGGACAAGAAAAAGGCTCCTCGGCTGGGTGAAAGCCGATCCCCGCAGGCACCACCCCCTTAAATAGGCAGTAACCTCCGCACTGGATCCATTCCAATGGGTTGAGGGATCCCCACCAACCCACCATGGGGGGCAAGCCATAGAGGAAGTGTATGGTAAGCTGTGAACGGGGGATGTGACTGAGGGATCTGGCCTGATGGTGGGCCATAGAGGAGGTGGATAAACACATTAACTAAAAAAAAAAAAAAAATTCTCTATTTTCCTTGGTCTAGTAGCAGCTATAGTAAATTGTGCAACACTATACAATATTGCCACTTTCTCTGTATTTATTTATTTTTATTTTAGTCTTTGGTAACTGGGTAATGCCCACTAGGCACAAGTGTCTGTTTTCAGGGGTGACCAGGGAGCACTGGGTGATTAAGTAACTTGCTCAGAGCCACACAGTATGCAAGTGTAGGTTGTAAGAATCAAACCCAGGTCTGGTCTGCTGGATGTACCAAGCTAGTTCACAGCTCATTACTCTAACCTCTAGGCTATACTGCCAGCGCATATTTACAAATATTCCACTCTGTCTGCCAAAGGTAAACCACAAACCCTGCTAAGATATTGGGACAACCATTTTTCTCTCAGGGCACTCAGATATGGATATATAAATAATATATGAACAGTAGATAGATAGCTAGATAGCTAGCTAGCTAGACAGACAGACAGACAGACAGACAGACAGATAGATAGATATTTTATTTATAAAGCACCTATCTACGGAGACACTGGGTGCTGCACAATATAACACATATAGCATGCAAAACATATTTAAAATAGGATAGAACAAATTTAAAACAACAACAACATAAAAATACAACTGGGAGCAACAGCTTAACTAACAATCATGCAAATACTTCTAATTTTTAAAACACCTTCAATTGAAGGCTTGATTGAATGAATATGTCTTGAGGCCTTTTTTAATGGCTTCCACTGAGGGTCCTCCCTAAGGTAACCAGGCAGGGAGTTCCACAGGGTAGGCGCAGCTGCCACAAATGCTCTATCACCTGAATGCTGCAGCCTAACCCTGGGAACTGCAAGGAGGCCACCCCCAGCAGAACGGATAGCCTGGGTTGGGCAGAATGGCACAAGGAGCTCTTGCAGACAGACTAGGCCCCTCTCATGCAGGGTCTAATAGGTCAGCAGCCCTATCTTGAAGACAACCCTCCACCAGACTGGCAGCCAGTGCAGTTCGCAGAGTGCCGTGGTGATACGTTCACATCTTTTCTTCCCCATCAATAATCTTGCTGCCGCATTCTGCACCAGCTGCAGTCTGTGGAGGTTGCCTCCAGATACTGCTAGGTACAGGGCATTGCAGTAGTCCAACCTGGATGTGACAAAAGCAAGTACCAGTGTGGGCAGGTCATCAGGCGGGATCAGGGCTCGAATTCCTGCAATATTCCTGAGATTATAAAACCCACTTCTCACCACGTCCGACACCTGTGCATCAAATGTCAGACCGCCATCCAGGATTACTCCCAAATTCTTCACCTGCCTAGAGGGGGCTAATGGCACCCACCCCAGCACAAGGTCAGGGGGTAATGACACCCCACCCCGCCACGATGACCCGGCTCCACCACCAGTACCTCAGTCTTGTCTGGGTTAAGCGTAAGCCAGTTGTGAGTCATCCATATCTGGATTTCCTCAAGACAGCTGTTCAATACAGAGTCTGACACTTGGCTATTGGGAGCACAAGACAGGTACAGCTGGGTATCATCTGCATAGAGGTGAAAACCCAGACTGTACCATCTGATAATGTCCCCCAGTGGCAGCATATACACCGTGAACAGCAGAGGCGACAAGACTGACCCCTGAGGAACACCACAGCTCAGAGGCTTGGGATTTGATGAGAAAATTCCCATGGTCACCCTCTGCACTCTGTCTGTCAGGTATGACCTGAACCAGTTGATGACATTTCTGGACAGGCCACATCAAAACTGCAGTCGGTCAAGTAACACCTCGTAGTCCATGGTGTCAGATGCCATGGAAAGGTCTAGAAGCACCAGGATGGTACGGTCTCATCTACCCCTTGCCATCAGGAGGTCAGTGGTTTAGCAGGCTGTGCACTCACCTCTGAGGCTGGGAGATCAGAAGGCTGTTGGTTCTATCCCCACACCAGGCACTTGGGTTAATATCCCAATACTGACACTGTAGTGCAGCATGAGGGGGGGATGCTGCACTCCTGAGGTGCCATCTTTCAGATGAGATGTTAAACCAAGGTCCCATCTGCCTGTTCTGGTGGTAGTTCAGGTGGATGTTAAAGATCCCATGGCACTTCTTGAAAAGAGTAGGTGAAATTTTTATTAACAGCCAAAAACAAAATACGGCAATTATATACAAGAGCAATACATCAGTACATATGGAAAAAACAAACCACAAACATTCGATACTAATCAGTATCATAAACATCTACAAAATATAGTAAAACCCCAAAAAACAACAAATAAGTCCACCCCACCAGTACATAACAAACTGTGATAAAGATTCCACCATCCACTACGTGCCCAATCCAACCGACAGTATACATCAATAAAAACAGACATGTAACACTGAAATATGCCCATTATTCCATAAGCTATGCCCAACATCACATCCCAATGAGCGATATTCATACTCATAAATCTGATCCAGTTCATATTGTATTTTAAAGAAAACTTCTTGCATCTGAACTTCCTTATTTTGAAGAAATCTCAGGCATCTCGCCTGCCACACTGACCATTCAATACCTGCTAAAAGAAGAAAAATTGTACTTCTCTGCCATTTACTCCATCCTGTAGGAATCTGTACCAATATTAATATGTCATTAGTCATAGAGCTAAAGAGAGGTTCACCACACCAATTTGCTAATGCTTGCCAGAATCCCTGCACATGAACACATTCAGAAAACAGATGTTTGATTGTCTCAAATTGTCCCTGACATAACTGTTCACTACATCCTCTTTCAGCCTATTGTTTATGCTTTTGATTATCCTTCACATTCAACTTTTGATACCCACATAACCAAATCATATCTTCCATCTGAAATGGAATTCTGGGCTCCATCATATTAGCTAACAGCTGTTCAGTATTGATACTGTTAGTTACTTGAAACAAAGGTTCTTCAGCATAACAGTTGTCTACAATAAAGGCATAAAAACATTTCTTCTCATGTGACAGAAACCAACTAATCTCAATTTTCCACATTCTAATATATTTCAATGTAAGCCGTAAATAAGACGGGAGCAGTTTTTCTGAAACGTGCCATTTACCCCTCCCCGAAGCTGTCAAAAACATAACCCCCATAGCTGCATACATAAATTCCCCACCTCAACCATTTCCAATAACATAGGTCTAATGGAACTATAAAAAAATTCCCAAACAAATACACAAAAGGTGGTATCATATTAAGACCTCCAGCCTTCCAAGGCCTATAAGTACGTACTCACTTCACAGGATTTAACCCACTGCCCCATAACAACAGGAAAAAAAGACTCATTACTTTTGTATGCATATCATACGGTAAAGGAAATACATGTGAACATACAAAAAAAAAATAGGGGCAATATATGCCCTGAGAAGGAACACCCTTTTCTTTCTAGTCATTTTCCATGACTGCATTTGATCACTTTCTGATATGCTATATCATAAACAGTATCCAAAATCAGTTGTACAGCATCATGAGTACCATAATAAAGTCTTAATAACTTTACATTCCCTTTAAATACTGTAATCTAGAAATGGTCTGCCAATAAAGCCTCACCTGACACCAACATTTTACTTTTACTATAATATATCCTTATACCCGTGACCATCTGCAGACCTTCAATGACTTGAAGCACCCTCTTTCCTGAGTGCAGATCTACCACTGCAAAAATACAATCATCCGCATAAGCCATAACCTTCCCCAAAAAAAGGCCCTCCTGTGTTTTAATAGGCAAAATCTGCTCATCTGCTTCAATCAACCTCAAAATAGGATCCAAGCCAAAAACATATAATAAAGGACTCAGTGGGCATCCCTGTCAGACATCAGTCCTAATATAAACAAGGATACCCAGATGTCCATTCACTAGAGAAGTGGCCTGTGCTTCCAAATATAAAGTTTTTAACAGGCTGAGCAATAATTCAGGGATACCATAATACTTTAAAAGAGCCCAAATACGGTCCTGTTTCGCTGCATCAAATGCTGTCTCTTGATCTAGAGTCATAAGATAGCCTTCTAAATTCATTTGTAAACCTTGTTCAACAGTCTTCATCATATATATATATATATATATATATATATATATATATATCTATATATATATATAGATATAAGATTATGAACAATATTCCTTCCAGGGACTGCACAGGTTTGGGCAGGAATTAATAATTTCTGTGCAATCTTAGATAATCTAACCATCAAAATCTTAACCAGAATCTTATACTCTGATGTAAGCAAACTTAATAGTCTCAAATTCTTGATATTTTGTGGATCTCCCCTTTTATAAAAGAAGATCATCACCCCATTTCACATACTATATGCAAGTCTATTCTCTGTCCAAATGGTTTCATAAAGGAGGCGCAACCATGGAAGTAATATATCCAAAAAAACTTTATAAAATTCATTAGGTATCCCATTGACACCTGGGGTAGTGCATACATACAGACAGTTTACTTATTGCCACTCTAATTTTGCTGTCTGAAATAGGAGCCACCAACTCCTCCTCCTCCTCCTTTAATAGCAGAGGGAGCTCTAAAAGCTGATAAAATAATTCCTGATGCCCCTCTCCCTTATCCTGAAATGTAGCCTGTACATGTTCTTGTACTACCTGCTGTATCCCCCTATTATCATTCACAACCCCTCCAGTACCATCTAGCAAAGAAGACATAGCAAGCTGTTGGGACCCTTGCAAGTCAAGATCATAAGGGTTCACTTGTTCCTTAGTACCCTTCACCAAATGTTTTTGCTGTAAAGAATATCTATCTTCCTTCAGTTTAAGAAATCCATACATCTTACTTTTAACTTCTGCAAGCTACTGTTGCGCTGTACTGCCTAAGACAGGGACCTGAGTCAGTAGCTGCAAATATTTAGCTCTAAACCCTAAATATGTTATATATTGATCCTTTGCCCATGCTCTGGACATCTGTATAAACAGTAGATTTAGATCCCTTTTCATGTTTTCCCACCACTCAATGGGACTATCATACAAGAAACTAATATCCGACCGCAATTTAAAAAAATCTGTATTTGTTCTTTAATAAACTCTTCCTGCAAAAGGGTAACCTTCATTTTCCAATAAGCTCTTCCCATCAGGAGCTTTTGTTGTCCTATCAACACCTTTACCACCACATGATCTGAGGTCTCCAAAGGCAGAACAGTAACCATTAAGCTAGTAATCCATTCTGACACGAACCAAAAATCTATCCTGAATGACAAATTACCCTTATAAAAGGTATGCGTTGGCTCAATATTTATAAGATCATACACATCATTTAAATTATTCTGTGCAATGACAGTGTGCAATGCATGAGTATCGCAATAGACCTTTTGTGTCTTCCTTCCCCAATCCCTAGAGGTGAGGCCACAATTAAAATCCCCCCCCCCACAATACCAATTTTGAAGTATGCAGATAAGGAGCAATATGTTTAAAAAGTGAAGACCTATCAGCTTTTTGCTGGGAAGCATAGGCATTGATAATACGATATACAATGTGATATATTATAACATCTACAAACATAGCCCTCCCAGGTTGTATATCCAGGACTTGTAACACTTTAGCAGAAATACCAGCAAATAATACACCTCACCCAAAACACTGATCTTCCCCTAGTGACCACAAGGAGGCATCCCACCTCCAATCTTTTTCTGCTTCCCGTATATCAGTCAAAGTATGCAATCTAGTATCCTGCAACAAGATCACATGCCCATGTCCCTCCTTCAAACTTGAAAAAGTAACTCTTCTCTTTATCTGTGATTTTATACTATTCACATTAATAGTTAGAAAGGCAATACCCCCATCCATAAGAAGAAAAAAGAGGCAATCTTGACAGAGGAATGGAAGCAACAATAAAAGAGAAACAAGCATTTGTCAATGCCGAATGTTGTCGCACTGGCAGTGTCAGTGGGAGTGGCGGAGCTAGAGATGCATATCGCTGTGATTTTGTAAATGTGTCCCAAAAAGTGATTTTACACAGTGAGCACGCCATTGTGTGCCACAGCTGCGGAAAGATATTTTGGACAGGCTGTGAAAAATGTCAGCTGGACTGTTGATAAGGAGGTGTGTACAAATGCAGGTGGTGAAAATGTGGCATGAAAATATTGCAGATTGATGAAGTTACAAGAGTGCATGGAACCTGCACAATGCATGCTTGCAATACAATCATTTTAGGGACTTTTGGCATCAAATTTTCAATAGAGGCATTTTAGGACCTCTGCTCATAAATAGTGTCACCGTCATTTCCTGGAACTGTCCCGAAAACTGATTTCACACAGCGATCGTGCAATTCTGCGCCAGCCTTGCAAAAACACATTTCAGCCAGTTGCACTGTTCATAAGGAGGTATGGAAAATGTCAGTGATGAACAGCTGGAGTGAAACTTTTACAAATTCACAAAGTTACGAGCGTGCATGCAAACTTCACAATGCACGCTCATAAAACACTCATTTTATTGACTTTAGTCCCCAAATTTTCAACACAGGAATTTTAGGACATCTGCTAATGAACAGTATCACTGTCATTTTCATAATGTGTCTCGAACACAGACTTTCCACAGCGACGGCTCTATTCTGCACCGGAACTGCGAAAACAGATTTTGGTGAGGATGTGAAAAATGACAGCTGTACTGTTCATTAGGAGGTGCAGAACAATGGCACTGTTGAAAATCTGGAGTTAAAATATTATAAGTTTTCAAACTTACGAGCGTGCATGCAAACTGCGCAACGCACGCTCGTAACACAGTCATTTTAAGGAATATTGTCACCAGATTTTCAACATAGGCATTTTAGGACCTCTGCTCATGAACAGTGTGGCTTGCATTTTTGTAATCTGCCCCAAACACTGATTTCCCACAGCGACCGTGCTATTGTGCACCGGAAGTGTGGAAACACATTTTGGCTAGGATGTGAAAAATTACAGCTGTACTGTTCACAAGGAGGTGTAGAAAAATGGCAATGTTGAAAATCTGGTGTGAAAATATTGTGAATTCGCGAAGTTACAAGCTTGCGTAGCAACTGCACAACGTACACTCATAACAGTCATTTTATGGAGTATCGTCGCCAAATTTTCAACATAGGCATTTTAGGATCTCTGCTCATGAACAGTGTTGCTGTCATTTTTATAATCTGCCTCAAATGCTGATTTCCCACAGCAACCATGCTATTGTGTGCCGGAAGTACGGAAACACATTTCGGCCAGGATGTGAAAAATGACAGCTATACTGTTCACAAGGCGGTGTAGAAAAATGACAGTGTTGAAAATCTGGTCTGAAAATATTGCAAATTCATGAAGTTACGAGCGAGCGTAGCAACTGCACAAAGCACGCTCGTAAAACAGCCATTTTTTGGAGTTTTTCCACCAAATTTGCAATGTAGGCTTTTTGAGAGCCCACCTCATGAACACTGCCACTGTCCTTGCATTAATCAGTCCCAAAAGGTGATTCCACGCAGTGACTGCAAAATCATCTTTCGGGTCTGATTAATGTCATAACTGGCAGAATTCATGAGGAGGGGTCCCAAAAACCCCATGTTGTAAATTTGGTACAAAAAGACCAAAAAATGCCTGAGATATGCACCAAAGTTGAAAAAATCCTGTCTATCCCATTATACAGCTTACCGGCATTTCCTCAGTTCGCGGTCAGCTTTGAAGAGTGCAGATGTGTTCCCGGTCCACCGAAGATAGTCGTGCCAAGCTCCGGAGGTAAGTATGGGGTGAGGGGAGTGTGGGGAGACAGGCTGTGCAGTGGGTGGGTGCGGGTGGTGGGTAGGGAGACTACGAGGGACTGTTTACAGGTTAAAAAAAATGTTGCAGAACAGTTTTTTGTATTTCAGGAGAATTGGCATGCTGGGGTGGGCTCCCAGCATGCCACCTAACTGTTTTTTTTGGGGGAGTCTGCAGCTGACGGAGGATTGGGCACCCTCATTGGCACACAACCGGGGGGTTGGGATTTATGCCGACGAGGATTGGGCACCCCCGTCAGCACACAAATAAAGGTGGGGCACTGAGCTGAGGGGGATTGGGCACCCCTCTCGGCATTTCACAATGGGGGAGGGGAGTTCTTTATGCTGAAAGGGAGTGGGCTCCCCCGTTGGCACGCAAGTAATGGGGGGTTAGAGCCTAGGGGGATTGGCCAGCCCCTCTGCATATAACAAATGGGGGGGTTTTTTATGCTGACAGGGAGTGGGCTCCCCCGTCGGCAGTACAGTGGACAGGGCAGGGGTAACTGACAGGGGGACTAGGCACCCCCGAGGTCGGCAGTTCAGAGGTCAGTGTACCGCCATGTGCATAATGGCCATGAGCACGGCAAGAAAAGGCCCACTGCATCTGAAGAGCTTTGCTCAGATTGCAGTGGACCTTTTCTTAGATGTGATCGCCACATTATGTATGCATGGTGTGATGCCCGCATGCAGGCTGATTGGGGAATGAGGGACGCCCCCACTGATGCATGCCCTGCATTCACCCAACAGCGACGGCGCCTCCAAAGCTGAACTGTCCCAAGATGTTGGCTGTGCAAGTGCACCAACATAAAAATGACATGAGTCAGTTCATTTCCTCTTTTTCTGCTTCTTCAGCTTTGGTTTATCTCCGATACCAACGTCAGCCACAATCTCAGTGTGTGAGGAAGCAACTGAAGAAATATCAGACTCCAAACCATCTTCTTCACCTTCCTGCTCAAATAAGAGAGCATAAGAATTTTGCAATGGGACAGAGTCAGAGTCTACAGGCACCTGTTGCATTTCCAGAACAGCCCTACTAGACTTAGAGCGAATTACTCTTTGAAAAGCAGCATCTTGCTGTAAGTCAGGGGGAGGCATGCAACTCACATCAGCTACAGTTCCATCACCCAATCCAGGGTCTCCAACCAAAACACTATTACCATCATCCCCAGGCAAAGGCAGAGAAGGGGCTGGCAGCTGCACCCTTGTATCTGAAGTAGGACCAGGAAGTACTTCTACTACTGCCATATCATGGTCCTGTGACTCCAACTGAGAAACATCCATCTCTGAATGCAAGTCTACATTGTCCACAACAGTTTCTACTTGTCAAGATCTAGCTGCTCTCTGAGGATTTGGATCAGGAGGATGTGAATTCACTAGCAAATCTTGCATCCTCTGTTTGTCTTTTTGGGCATTAGCCACATATACATCTTGTTCTGCTCGTATAGCAGGATCAATATTATTATGGGAGGCCCAGGAACAAGTACGAAATGTATGTCCATGCTCTTCACAGAGATTACATCACATAGGCCATCTACAGTGTGCACCAATGTGTCCCAAGTTTCCACAGAGGCCACATTTCTGCTGATCACAAACATTGCTCAGATGACCTACTGCCCCACACTTGTAATGGGCCCTCGGCTGTCCCAGGTAAAATATCACCCCTCTATCTCTCCCTGAAAAAAACAATTAGGAAGGTGCTTCATGAGACCTTGTTCCAGATGTAAATCTACCGAATATCTCCAACTCTTAGTCCAGAGGTGTTCATCATCTAAAATGGGCTCAGGGTGTCCTTTCACTTTACAATGTTGCTGTAACCAATAGGAAATATCTGCAACATTTAGTCCCTCATCATGAAACAACACAGTAATCTTCTTTGTGACAGGTTTAGTCAGTGGAATCACCATAAAAGACTTCCAGAGGCATATTTTTTAGTATCTGATACTGCTTCCAAAACCTCTCAAGCCCCATGTGGAACTTAAAGCTAACATCAAAAATAGAGTCACCAGTATTATGTATCAAGGTGTAAATTTTATAGGAATAACATTTCATGCTTCCCTTAAGAACTTCCTCCCAAAAAAATGTCTATCTGGCACCTCAAACGTGGGCCATCTAAATTTCAAACAAACTGCATTACGCCTAGTTGCTGGCTCAGAGAGCAGTCCAAATGTAGCAGGAAAAAGCTGCTCTTTAACTTTATCATGCCATACATTGTTAGAACTTGGCTAATCATTCACAGGCCCTCTGGGAGCATTAGCAGCATTCAGGTCAACTTGTAGTTTACTAATGCCCAATCTTACACCTTGAAGAGGAGAAGGTGGGGAGAACCACAGTAGAGGAAGGAACCTCACCCTCTAATTTCTTAATATCATTCAGGAGTAAATTCTGATCAACTTCAGAAGGCTCATGCACCCCTAACAACAGGGATTTTTGTCCAGGTGTCAGGAAAGCATCAGATTTTTCTGTAGACATATTACTCTGCACATCAGGGCTTACATCAACCCCAGGAGTCTCAACAGATTGGGACAAACCAGCTATATTAGCATCTCATCCCATACTTATAGCCATTTAATGCTGTGAATTTTTAAGAACAGTGCCTGTAAGTTCATTTTCTATGCCCTTAGCCACTTTGATAAATTTGCTTTTTAAAAAAATAACATGAGATTTATCTTTGCCTAAATAAATATGTAAATATATGAAAAATAAATATTCTATATTTATTTTTGGATTATGACACATATATCGGATTGTGATCATGGCCATTTGGACTAATATGTGATTGGCCATTTGTAAACAAATAAAATATTTACTTAAATAATGATATAAAATATTAATTGTATATTATAACAATGATTGGGCAATAATGGCTTTGGGGTAGATATTTTGAACTTACCGAAACATTTTAATCACACTTTTGTTGGTGTTTGTTATTTAAATATATTTTTAAACATTTTTGCATTTTTGCACATTTACCTTTCAAGTTGAAAGGCCGGTTAAAAATAGGTTAAATGATCTTGATTCTATGTATGATGGTGATTGGCCCATTTTTGTCATATGGTTGCACATCAAATGGTATTTAAATGGTTTAAAACTGTGGCACTAATTTATTCTGATGAAGCCTAGCAGAGACTAGATGAAACGTTAATTTGTCCGCTTGTCCTCCGTTTGGCATTTGCTGCACTTTGGATATTAAACGCTTAAATATTTTTGTAGCGTTTGGCCTCTATTTTTTAAGCTGTGTAGGTGCTTATTTGTATATATTGATTGTTTTGAATATACAGCACCACACAATCCCTGGTGCTCTTGCTTTCTTTTGTTCTCATCCCATACTTGTAGAATTCTTAACCCATCCAGCAGTCTCCAAAGCTTCCAAAACCCATGCAGCAGGAGCCGCATGCACACCATTCGAAAGCTCAACCATCGTATGTACCACAGGTGAGGGTGGGAGTCCAAGAGACAACATTTTTTTCCTTTCCCCTGGCCTGCTTTACCCAAACACTGTTGTCCCCTTCCCCCCGGAGAGACACTATAATATTAAATTGTCTAGTGCAAGAAGGGCCAGAGCCCAAGTCTCCGACAACAGGTAGGCCTTTCCCAACAGTACAATCCGTAGAGACCATACCTTCATCTGGCAACTCAATTTCCAAGGCAGGCATTTGCAAGTCCATCTTGCTCTCAGCCAAGCCTCACACCTCCCTAACAGGCAGTACCATAACATTAGGCAAGTCTTTACCATCTACCTCCGTAACTGGCGGTGCAGTATCTTGAGCTGGAAGAACATCATGCTCTGATTCCAGCTCTCCAGCATTCCATGTAACATCCGGTTTCTGTACATCCATAGAGTCATCCTGCTACCTCCCGAGTTCTTGCATCAAGGTGTTCCGTATGTCCTGGAACCATTGCTCTTCCTTCACAATTTGTTTACAAATCATGTCAGCATCTCAAACTCCAACCATCACCAACTCCGCAGAGTCATTAGGCAGCAAATCAGACCGTAAGTCTCCTTTATCGCCATCGACTTCCAAATCAGTAGCCGCTAAAACAAATTCCTCCTCCTGCAGTATTTCATCAGCCATAATGGTCACAAGTAGGAAGGGGGGCCAAGAAGGTGACCAGCTCCTCAGCCTCCAGCATGTCCTATCTCTGCTCCATCAGCAAACACACTGCGATTTCCAAGACAAACATAGTGCCCCCTAGCAAAGAGTAGGGGAATTTCCCTGGTACCCTGGCCAAATTTTCCCCCATTCACTAAAAATACCACCAACAGCTTAATCTTGTTCAAAGTCAGTTGGCATTCATCTGTATCCCCCTTCCCTGGGTTGTGCCTGAAAATAGGCAGAATTTTTCTAGTGCACTTACCCTGTCAACAAAAACTAAATAAATAAATAAACCCTCACCAGGGCCGTCTCTGTACTATGCCCCACTCAGTACCCAGACTGGAAAGGCTGATAGGTGGAAGAAGCAGCAATATGCCTCTCCAACTGAATGGCCACCACCTTTTCTACAAACTTCCCTAAAAATGTGAGGTTCAAAACAGGTCTGTAACTGCTGAGGTAGTCCGGGTATAAAGATGTTTTTCAAAAGAGGTCTGACCAGAGCCTCTTTCAAGGCTAAAGGAAAGATCCCACTCCTTAATGAACACCAGACTACCCCAGCAATCACAGGACCAATCAGGTCCAAACATTCCACCAAAAGGCGAGTTGGGCCTAGATGTAAATCACAATGGGTTGGCCGCATCTTAGAGATGATCTCTACCACCTCCCAAACTCCAATCAGCTCAAACTCATCCGACACAGGAGTAGCGCTCCGACTCAACTCAGGCCGGACACCGCAGCCCTTTCAAGACACATTCAATGAGACCTCAGCCCTGATGGTGGACACTTTGTCAGCGAAAAACAGAACAGCTCCTTGCACCTTGTGCTTGAACCTACCCCTCCAACACCCAGACAAGCAGGGTGTAAAAGCCTGTCCACTGTGCGGAAGAGCTGAGATGGTCTGTTTTTTGCTTTAGCAATCTCTCTAGATAGAAACTCCACTTTTTTATGGGAGATTGCTACCGATAGTCCACATAATGTGACCTCAGGGTCAATTTGTCCACCACCAGGCCAGATCTCCAACACATCTCTAATGTCCAGCCCCTAGTCTTTAAGCCTCAGAGATTCTCATCATACCAGGGAGATCTCCAATGAGTAGACAGGGTTCAGACATGCAAGGGTGCGATTGAGTCAAAGGCCACACCAACCGCCCCATTATAGGCTGGTACTGCCTCCTCCTACCCAATCGTACAAGCTGTCCCAACACCCGATAGGTCCAGCACCACCAAAAGATCCTTTGGGGATACTCCCCTTAACAACTGGTACTGGACCATCTCCATGGGGCAGTACCATCTAGGGGGGCCCTAAACATGAACCCCACGGTGCTATGATACGACCAAACCTCTGGATCTATACTAAGGTCCATAATATCTATGAACCCCATGGTGCTATGATCTGACCAAAACTCCAGATCTACACTAAGGTCCATAATATCTAACTTAAAGAAAAAAACAGATCCAGTGTGTGGCCACCCGAGTGCATCACTGTTGTTACCTTTTGTGTCAGGCCCAGTGCCCCCATGCTCCCAAGAAGGTCTATCCCTAATCTTGAAAGCCCCCCATTGACCCAGGCATTGAAATCCTCCATGATCAACCACCTCGGAGACTCCAATACCCAGCTCACGATGAGCTCCTCGACATCTCACAAAAAATCCCCATCACTACCTGGAGGGCGACACAGCAGGAGGACACTAAAGCCCGCACCCACACTCCTCAGGCAGCCACACATTCAAAGGACTTTACAGTACCCAAAGGCAGCACTGTGAGGTTTATGCTAGATTTAAAACAAATGGCCATCCTTCACCCCTACAATCCTTCCTCAGGCTGTGTATCACAGAGTATCCATCTGGCAATGCCACCTCTAAAATTGGGGCAGCATTTTCATCCAGCCAGGTCTCCATGATACAAACCAGATTGACAGAGGATATCAAGCCCGCCATTATAGCCATCTTATTTCTTATCAATCTGGCATTGCACATCACAACCTGAGTAGAATGAGGTGAAGCAACTGGACCAGTCATCTGCCCACAATCTAAGGTGGAGCCCTTGGGTATGGGGACTAGTATCCCATTTCCACTGGGCAATCACACTTACATTCTATTCCTCTCTTAAATATGTTCCATTTAATAAAACCTGCTGAGGCTCCCTCATTTATATTAAATCTTAAGTTTGCTAAAGCTTTATAGTGCAAGTTATTTTCCCACTTTGATAGATATGCCTCTTTATTAAAGTGTTTTTAAGAGATTCGTAATTTGGAAAATTTGTTGATGCAGAGACTCTAGCCATGTCCTGCTGCCTTGAAACATCTTGGATCCTATTTACTACATCTAAACAAAATCTAGCACTTCTGTCTCTAGTACTTATTTTTACAATAGATTCTATACCCAGCTTCCTTAATTGATTATCCAGCTCTTTCATCCATGTACAGACAGTTGGTAAGACCACATCTGGAGTGTTGTGTACAGTTCTGGAGACCCCATCTCTGCAAATACATAGACAGGGTGGAGGCTGTCCAGAGGAGGGCAACCAAAATGGTGCAGGGTCTGCACCAGAAGACATATGAAGAAAGACTAAAGGAGCTTAAGATGTATAGCCTCAAGGAAAGGAGGGAGAGGGGGGTCATGATAGAAACTTTCAAATACCTCAAGGGAATCAACAAAGTCCAAGAGGGTAGCATCTTTCAGAAAAAGGGATGTACAAGAACAAGGTGGCACAATTTGAAGATGGGGGGGTGGCTCAGAGGTAATGTGAGGAAATATTTATTCACAGATAGGGTTGTAGATGCATGGAACAGCCTTTCTGAGGAGGTCGTAGAGTCAAAAACAGTGGGGAAATTCAAGAATGCATGGGACAGACATAAGGCAATTCTAGTGGGGGGTAGGAGGAAGCAGACTGTTAGTTAACTAGGATCTGCAGCTTATCCATTAGGTAGAAAAATGGTCAGACAAGGTGCCATCAAATTCTATGTTTCTATGTACCACCCTTTAATACAATTGTTTATTTAAGAACCTGAGTCCAGCTATCTTTCCAACAATTATACAAAACAGGATTGTCCTCTAGAAAGTTCAATATCTTTCATAAATAATTAAATTGCCTAGTCAAACTTCTAGAAACAAGGCTCATACAACCCATTTCAGCTCTTAAATATTCCCCTGGTATGTTTTACCCCTGAATTTGGGGGATCATAATCCAGTATATTGTGTTATAAAAGATTTAAACCAAATAATTGAGGAAGAAAAGATTACCCTAAAAAGAAACTTTAAGAACTATCACACAAATAATTTTGTTTATGATTTAAATTGTATAGAGTGTGGAAGATAAAATTTTATTCCAGACATAAATTTGGTGGTTGAAGAATTTTCAAAAACTTATTTAGAGGCCTGTAATAGGCATGCACCATTTAAAAAAAACTAAAACAAAGAAAAAGCATCTTCCATGGATAAATGCATATTTGAAAAAGAAAATTTGTATCAGAGATAGAATCTGGAAAAGAGCAAATAAAACAAAAAGGGAGGAAGACTGGGTAAATTTCAAAATTAAGCGAAATTAATGCAAAAGGTTATTAAGATCTGCAAGAAAAAAAAATTCTATTTTAAAATTGAGACAACTCATGATCCTAAACAATACTGGAATATGATAAAAGAATTGGAAAACCCTTTGAGAGCTAAGTCTTGAATAAAAATGTTTAATAATAAGGCTGAGCTCCTAGACTCAAAGAAAACAGCCCAGTTGTTGAATAAATATTTCTTAACATTGCCTGATATTACCATCCCAGCTGGTTCACAAGTACAAAAAGATTTAGTAATAAAGAAACTAATAATGAAATTTGTCCTCTTTTTTATTTAAAAAAAATAAAACTCTCAGAAGTTAAGCAGGAGATCTTAAAATTAAATAAAATAAATCATATGGTATGGACAATATTGAAGGGAAATTTAATAAAGATGCAGTTGAAGTCTTATCACCAATACTGACTGATTTATTTAATCAAAGTTTGATGGAAAATGTTTTTCCCTCTATCTGGAAAAAAGCCAAAATAGTACTTATATTTAAGTGGGGGGGATTCAAATGACCTCTCAAACTATAGACCAATAGCAATCCTCTCCATCCTCTTTAAATTAATGGAATGAATGGTGTTTGGCCAGTTGTATAGTTACTTAGAAAAATATTCAAAATTGACTAAATACCAACATGACTTTAGGGCAGGTTATTCAGCTTGCACTGCACTCGTGGACTTTGCTGATAAAGTGGCAGTGGCCTTGGATAAGGGAGAGTCCACGGGCGCAGTGTTTGTTAACCTGTCCAAAACCTTTGATTTGGTTGACCACCATTTATTGTATGAGAGGATGGAGAGGATTGGTATAGCCCCATGTCATTATTATGGTTTAAATCATATTTAAGTTAAAGAAAACAGCAAGTAGTAATAAATGGTCAATTTTCTGAAGTAGGTAGTATACTAAGAGGTGTCCCTCAAGGTTCAATTTTGAGGCCATTATTGTTTTTTTATATATTAATAAATTACCTACCAAAATAAATAATACACAAATCAGGTTGTATGCAGATGATACAGTACTTTTAGCATCAGCCAAATCTCAAAATGAAATGATGGTTAATTTACAGATGGATTTTGATGTTCTACAGGATTGGTTTTTCCAGCTTTAAATTAGTGATAAGTGATAAAAAAAAACTCAGGTTATGTTTTTCAATAAAAAAACAAAGGTTAATGAAAAACAGATCAGAGATAAGGAAATACTAATGAGGAGCGGGAAAAAAATTGATAATCACAGATCAATATAAATATTTAGGTGTAGAGATTGATTATACTTTATCTTTCTCAGCTCATATTAATAATACAATAAAGAAAATTAATAATAAGATTGGGGCATTATGTAGGTCTTCAAGGATATTAAATCTACAAACCCAGAGGATAATTGTAAATCAATTAATAATGCCTGTATTAGAATATGGAAATATGGTGTATAATTTTGTGTGTCAAACACATTTAAATAACTTAGTCATATCATATAATCGATTGGCAAGATTTGTCCTGAACTATAGCTATAATACTCATCATTGCATTTTGTATAAAGACCTAAACTGTGACAGTTTATCAGTATGATTTAAAAAACAATATTCAGCATTTATCTATAAAATAATACATGGGATGATTGATGGAAACATGGAATTGCCTTCTGTTAGTAAATATTATCCATACCTTTTAAAGGATGTAAAGCATAGAGGTTACTCTTTTCCAAAAACTAATTTTAAGATATGGTACTATGACACTTGAGGCTCAAACTGCAAATATTTGGAATAATATTCCCCCTGAATTAAGGAAAGTAACTAAACTATCCCAGTTTAAATTAGGATTGAGCACTGTATTTTATGATGAATGTACTTGTTTTTAAAATGTGGATAAATGTGTTAGTTGTTGGTCTGAATGAAGATTTTTGTTTTGTATAATGTCAAAAATTATTTATTAGTTGTTTTATGTAGTCTGAATTTTTGTATGTTATATTAAATCTAATTTGTTCTTGACACAGGACAACTTTGAAAATAGGTCTATGACCTAAAGTTTGCTATCCTGTATAAAAATAAACATTTTTACTACTTTACTACTACTACTACTACATAAACCGTGGGAGGGATAAGATTAATCTCATGTGCAGGTTCTTAGTCAGTTCTAGAGTGATCAAACTATTGCGTGATCCCCAAATTTCTACTCCATACAGAATTACTGAATCCACCTTCATCTGAAAAATATTTAATAGCACAGATGCTGTGTTGTTAAAGAATTGTTAGGAACATATATTTATTGCCATTGAAATTTGTCTAGCTTTCCTTTTACATTCTTCTATATGCAATCCCCAAATACATGTGTTATGAACTGTAATTCCAAGATGGGGTAGCTACTTGCAGTCATTATTATACTTTCCTAAATCTTCCACTGAAAATTCATTTTTTGGATGTATTTATAATTAGAATTTTTGTTTTTCTAATATTAACTGACAGTTGTAAATCTCTTAGAGTAGAAGCAGCATCTTATTTATTTATTTATTTATTTAGTTTTTGTTGACCGGGTAAGTGCACTAGAAAATCCTGCCTATTTTCAGGCACGACCTGGGGGAAGGGGATACAGATGAATGCCAACTGACCTTGAACCAAATTAAGCTGTTGGTGGTATTTTTAGTGAATGAGGGAAATTTGGCCAGGACACCAGGGAAATTCCTCTAATCTTTTCCACAAGTGCCATGGGATCTTTAACATCCACCTGAACTACCACCAATCCAGGCAGATGGGACCTCGGTTTAATGTCTCATCTTGAATACCACTTGCTGTCCTTGAAATGAATATAACATTGTCAGTAGATTAGAGTGCATTGATTTTAATGTTATTTATTTTTGGAGTATCAGTCTCTACTAAATCCAGTCTTCACACTAGCTGGTTAATATACACATTAAACAGAAGCAGTTCAAGAAGACATCCCTGCTTAGCACTTTTAACTATGTTAATATATTCAGTCAATCTCCCATCTACCGAATAACACACTCAGATGGTTGTATTTGAATGCAATCTCTGTATAAGCATAAGCATTTTCCTATCAATTTTCCATGCCTCCAAAATTCTTCACAAAATATCTCTGTTTTTACTATTAAATGCCAATGTCATATCTATAAATGTCAAATATAGAGGAGTTTTATTCACTTTTGCCTTTCTAATTAGACAATCTAGTATGAATATGCAATCAAGTGTGGAATGTTTTTCTCTAAGTCAAACTGTTTATCTGACAACATTTTATTTTCATTTACCCAATAATTAAAATCATGTAAGAGAATACTTGTGAATATTTTGGCTGAAATATTTTCTAGGGCTATTGGTTTATAATTGGCAGGATCATATGTATTTCCTTTTTTAGGTATTGGTGCAATCTCAGCCTCAAGCCATGAATTTGGAACTTTTTCAGACTTAATCACTGCCTCAAACAGCTTCTCAAAAATGTCCAATTACCAAGAAGATTCAAACTTGAAAAAACTCAGCTGGTATTCCACCAGTACCCACAGCTTTTTTCTTTTTTTGACCTTTTATAGCTAAATCAGTCATTTGTTTTTGTTATTACAAAGTCAGTTTGAGATAAATTATTTCCATATGTACTAGTGATGACTTTGAAAGGTTTGAGCCAAATCCTTATTAAGTTTGTATAAACTTTCAAAATAATTAACCCATATTTCTGCAGGTATATTTGCCTATATATTGAAATGATATCTGTTTTTTGCCAAAAGAATGAGTTTCCAGAAATCTTGTGATTTTTTCCCCTTATTGCTTTTTTGAAACTGCTCTATAAAATATTTTTAAAATGCTATTTTTGTTAATAATAAGTTACCTATACTTTTTCCTAAGTTGCACGAAAGCTTTGTTATAATCACAATCACAATGTTTCCTACTTAAACGTGTAAATTTATTCCACAATTTTTTATATTTCATACATTTTATATTGTACCAAGGCGCTTTATTTACCGGTTTTAGAACTTTATTTTTTTCCCATGCATTATTTTTTATCTCATTATTCATGAGAAAAAGTGCATATATTAATGTATGCAGATTATATAGTCTTGTGTTCACTAACCCAGGTTGGACTAAAACAGGCAGTTAGTTGTTGTACAGACATGCTGAATAAACTGAAATTGGCAATACATTCATAAAAATCAGCAATATTAATGTTTGGTAAAAAAAGTACAGAAAAAGGAATGTCACAATTGAGTGATCAACAATAAGTCATTTGAGATTAAAAGGGAATGTACCTATTTAGGTGTGGTTCTTGACACTAATATGTCTTGGGCACAGCAGTTCTCCAAGGTAAGAAAGAAAGGATTAAGTGCCTCTAAAGTTATTATAAGATTTAGCAAAATATTTGTAGATAATTCTTATACTGTACTTAAAAAAGCATTTGAAGCAAAAGTAATTAAGACCTTATTGTATGGGGCAGAAGTTTGGGCTCTTTTTAAACAGCCCAAGAAATTGGAAGTTGTACAAAATATGTTCTTCAAACAGATTTTGAGATTACATCAGTGCACTCCCACAGCATTATTGAGAATTAAATTAAATATGAAGTCCGTAGGACTTAAGGCTCAAATTAGAGCTTTAGGCCTATTTCAAAAAATTGTGCTTGCTCCTAGAGATGCAACAAATTTAAAATCCACCAGCGAAATGAATGTGAAGTGGCCACTTCACGTTGGCACTCCTCGTGGAGGTGCCCCATAGAAAAACTCACTTGCCTTATGTAGTACTTCTCGTTGCCATTCCGCCTTAAATGCGAAGTAAGGCAGAGTGACAACAATATTGGAAGCATCCCGCCCACACAGCCACCAGAATGAATGTGCATCTCCAAAGTGCTACTGTCTTGTGTCCAAAAAACTCCCCAGTGCTAATGATGTGAAATGAGAGTGTAACAAGAAATGCAAAGTCTCCCAGAATTAATGGCACCTTCAGTCATGCGCGTAGTGGTCAGGTCACATACACAGTCACCAGAATTAATGTGCATCCCCAAAATGCTACTGTCTTGTGTCCAGAAAATTACCCAGTGCTGATGAAGTGAAATGAGAGCATAACAAGAAATGCAGTCTCCCAGAATTAATGGTGTTGTGCAAATGCACAGACAGATTAAGATTGCACTGCACACTCAAGGGATGCATACAAAAAGGCACAACACCTAACCAGTGCTCACAAGTCACTAAACCAAATCTGGAAAGGAATACATTTTGCCAGTTGGGGGATTAGTGTACGGCTGTAACAATCCACTACCAGTAGAGATACCACAAAGCAGTATAAAAAAAATTCATGCAGGTGTGGTGGATAGCAGGTTCACACCACTGCAATTACTCTATGGCACAGTAAAAGGTGTCTGATTTAATGGCATGCATCGCACACACACTTACATGCACACTCAAGCAATGCGTAGCAAATTGAAAACCTTTAGTAATATAACCAAATATTTTAAACAGACAAATTGTACACTGCTGCACCACAACAATCAGCAAAAAAATGTTAAGAATTACTGAAAATATTACTGTATGTACATTAACACAGTTATACAAGAAAAATAAACCAAAACAGAAAGACTGCCTTTTTCTCCCAGTTAATCTACATACACCACAAATACGCCCACCCCCTAAAGCACACTTCACAGTACACAGACTGACTGTTCTAAATTAACATTTAAAATCCACACACAACAATAAACACTCGAAGATATGAGCACAGATGGTTTTCCTATAATCAATGTGCTACATTTTGAGCAAAAAATATTTCTTAAAAAGGCATTTTAAACAGCTTTTAAATGTTTTGAATCACAGAATTCTGAGAGCAAACTGTCTTCAGCTACCACTGCACACACACTACCCAGGCCAGAACTGAGGCTGTGCCAAACAATCTAGAGCCATTGTGACCTGCAATTCCATGAATAACTGCAGAATTTCATTTGGAGCTCAATTACAGGCAGGGGTGTCACCAGAGATATAAATTTGGAGGGGGGGGGTAATGCTCCACAGTCCAAATTATAACAAAGCTAGGGGGGTCCTGGGGTATGCACCCCACAAAATTTTAAGATTTTAACCTTCAAATGGTGGCTTTTCCTGCATTTTATTTGTTTATTTATTTTTTTCTTAGTCATTTTTCTTCCCCGGGCAACCAGTCAGCCTAGTTTTCATGTGTTGGCATCCTCCATGGTCTCTGGCCACCATCCTGAGGACCTTCCTCGGCACCTATTTGGGTTCTGCAGCTTCATCCCCTTGGCTTATCCCCCATGGCAGGGAGGTGGCGAGTTCCCCTCTTGCTCATCCACCAGGACTGGATCCAATGTTTCTGCGCTCCCTTCAGAGCCGAAGCTTCCCCCATAGAGAGGCCATCATGCCGTGCTGTGACTAATGCCCAATTTTTCCCTATTCCGACTGCCTCAAATGTGTGTGACATGCAATGCTGCCAAGGGACAAGAGCGAGCATACTCCTGCATGCATTTCTTCCTGGTGTCTGCCACAGCACGTCGCCCTGTACTGCCAGGAGCACCGCGTCACCCCCAGCCTCTGCAAGGGGCCACCAGTACTCCGACGGCTGCACCCCCCCTCCCCAGAGAAGGAGAGCAGTCCTATGAACACTCAATCCCTCTCCTCCGTGCCGACCCCCGATGATCCTGGTCCACTCCCGAACCCGGGTTGCCGGCATGGCGTGAGGTGTGGCATCCAGCACCTCAACCCTCAGCGCCACCGGGCCAGCTACATTTTAATGGTGAAATACATGTTTGAGAAGCTTGGTTATCATGACACCTATTAAATGGTACATGTGCAAAATTTTGGTTACTGCACCAGTGAGAACAATGGAAAGAGAGACACCATTATCCCAGCTGATCTGCTGGGAAGGTTACTGGACCCCAGAGCAAGTAAGAGACCAGCTGCCAGACACCAATATCCCAGGAGATCTGCTGGGAAGGTTACAGTTCCCCACAGCAAATAAGAGACCATTTAGACACCATTATCCCTGCAGCTATGCTGGTAAGGTTACTGTAGCGGGTCATAATGTTGTATGCTAAATAGCATACGACATTATAGCTAAGCTGAAATAGCGCTGTCTAGGAGAGCAAATGGTACAATATCGCGTATACTGCTGTACGTGGTATTGCACCATTCTGACACTCCCAGGCAGAGGATAAGACCTCTGCTGGGAGTGGGTTCTACTAAGCAGCTGCTGTGGCTCAGTGGACAGAGCCACAGCAGCAGGAACCCAAGCACTGCATCTGGGACCAGGTTTGATTCCCGGTCCAAGTAATTTTATTTTTTTAAAGACTTTGTGCACTCCCTGAGTTGGACCCCCCAGAGTTAAGAATCTTTAGTGGGAGGGGGTCCGGGCTGCACAGGGGTGTGTGGGGGCAGAGCCCCCCAAAGAAAAAAGAGTTATGCCGCATGGCATAAATCACGCTGTATTGGCAGCACTATTTAGCCATGCAGCATAATGTCTTCCGACATTATGACCCCATGCCAAAGATTGCAGCCTCCACAGCAAATAAGAGACCATTTAGACACCATTATCCCAACAGATCTGCTGGGAAGGTTACAGAACCCCAGAGCAAGTAAAAGACCTGCCACACACCATTATCCCAGCAGATCTGCTGAGAAGGTTACAGGACCCCAGACCAAATAAGAGACCAGCCAGACACCATTGTCCCAGCAGATCTGCTGGGAAGGTTACAGGGCGCCAGAGCAAACAGCCACCACTTCCACACTGCATAATTCTGAACAAGTCACTTAACATTCCTGCCCTTAATCTCTCTGCATGCCCTCTTTCTCTAACTCTATCTCATCAGTTTCTGTAGTCTTTGCATCTCTCTGTGTACTGCAAACTATCTCTCCCCTCCCCTACCCCATTCCTGGATTCTAAGGAGTTTGGGGGTGACTTGTATGATTGTGTCTGTATAGATTGCTGTATAAAAAGGCAGCAAAATTCTCTCCCTCCCCCTTTGGATTGTAAAGCACTCAGGAATACAGTCTGCATGAAAGGTGCTATGTAAATCAAAATTTCTTTTCACACAAGCCACAGGCACAGGTCTTCCTTCTCTAAACTGCCAAACAACTGTGTAAAGACTCATGCTGCACAACCTTTTAGATATGTACCATATCTGTGCCTGTCTGAAAAATATACCTGCTGTGCAAGCAATGCTGACTGTGTTGGCATGGCAGTTACTAAAAGGGGGTCACCAATCCCAATGCCAACTTATGTCAGTCACTTCCAGTCTTGTTCAGGTGTTCCCTCCTACAAGGCAAGGCATGCCAAACCTCTCATGCTTCTGAACCCATTGAACAAAGTCCAAGAGACTAGTGGAGGCAGACAGCATTTATTGTAACCCCCCCAGCTCTCCCTGTCAGATTGGGATCCAACTAACCTTGGAGTGATGATGACAAATCCCTGCCCCAAGCTCTGAGCTCTCCCATGGTGACATCCTGAATCCTGTCCCAATGTTCTCTTTGTCGACAGCACAGTACACAGCAGCCAGCCACCAGTGCACTCAGGCCGCTCATGAGACTTACTTTCTTTTTTCTTCATCAGACTTGTGAGTGGACAAGTGTAGCACCCTAAAGTTTGCCAGGCAAGCAGACCAAAGAGGACTCAGAAAGGGAAAGGGTTAACTCCCCACCCACCCCATGCTCAGCTAGCTCATTTATTGATCAAACTGGATGGCTGACCATTTCCTGTCTCTATCTCCCTTCCCCCATCCCTTCCTGCAGCCTTCTGGTGCTGGACCCTTTGTCTTGGCCAGGCCTCCGGCCAGTGCCAAAAGGGGCCATAAATCAGCCAAATGGGCTGATCTTAGCCCCAGATACCCAATCATCTGTCCAGAGGCCAGGTCCACCTCTAGGCTAGAAAGGGTCTTCCCTTCTTAACCAGTGGCATTTCTGGACTCGGTGACTGATAGACTAGAGAGCACAGGAATATGGATGCCTGAAGGCTTACCTGAAGCTTGGGTTCATAGCTCCTGGGTGGCTGCTTCTCAATAGTCAGTGATCCTTGGGGGTCTCCAGCAGCAGTCACACCTCAGCACCGGAAAAGGACCAGCAGTCCTCCTGATGGCCTGCAGCATCCAGTTCCACAGGGTGAGCTCCCTTTAGTAGTCTGCTCCCTCAGTTTGCAGTTTTTGTATTGGGGTTTTCTGGGGTGTCCTGACACTGGGTGCTTAGTGTGATGCTTTGCCATCTGCTTATTGTTATATTGTATGATATTTGTGTTATAAATAAAATCAGTATGGTATGGGATTGTCTGCCTAGGACAAGCAGGCAGTGAGTGAGAGACTTGACCTTTGACCCCCCAAAAATGTCAGAGTGGCTGAAATCAGCAGGATGTTATAAACAGACCAGAGAAGCCTAATTAGAAGTTTTCTGTACTGTCTTTATTTAAAGCCTTCTGGCCATCAGTCAGGAGATAGAATCTCCATAAAATTTTGTGATTCTTCCAGAAAGAGACTTCTCTGGTTGCAGACTTGTGAGAAAATCATAAAAAACTGAGATCATGCTAGCAAAACAGGAAATCAGTAGTGAAACAAAAGGGGATGTTTTGTTCAAAGACTGTCATATTTGGGAAATGGCTAGTGATGACTTTTTTCACAATAATAACATACATCCTTGTGGATAATTATTTGAGAAATTAAATCAATGGGAGGATCTAACGCTGACCTCACCAAAAGGGGTGGGGAGATGGTGTTTGAAATGAACATACACAGGGCTCCAGATAAGATATTTTGGGATGAGTACCTGTACTCCTCATTTTGAAGGTGAAGTGGGTAAAACTGGATTCATATGCATACAAATGCCTTGGCAGAGTGTAGTGAGGAGTACATTTTTAAAAATGATGTAGTTCTAGATAAGAATTGATCAAGTGCCAATGATGCTCCAGATAGTGTTGGCAGGTAGGAGTAATTTACTCATCAGTTTTAACATACAGTGAGTAAAAAACAATGGGATGCATATGAGTGCAGTAAATCTGAAAAAAAAACTGCTGCTTTTGAATCACCAGTTATGTTATGAAGCACTATTCTTTGGAGTGTGAAGTATTTACAGATCTTGGGTGAGTACTGGTACTCATTAAAAACATTTTCTGAAGAGTATTTCCTAAAATGAGGTGAGTAAAACAGGCTGGTACTCCCCTTATTCTGGACTCAAGAGAGACTGAATTCTCTGGACTTGAAAGCACTTAATGGTAACAACTAGATAAGAAAGAACTTAAGAATTTGGGGTAGGAGTTTGTATTCTGTATCTTCCCATGTTTCTTTTATTGTGACTGCAAGTTAATGATATAATTGTTCTGTGTTTGATTTTATCTGTTTTAAATATTTTTTTAGTAAACAGCATTTTCTTTAAAATACTGCCTGAGCTTTTTCTCCATTATTTTACATGTGATTTGCTGAACCTGTGGTTAAGGCTGACAGTTGTTAAGGACTTGAATATGTTACTAAGCTTACTTAAAGATAAGAATATAACTAGGTCTCATACAGAGTTGTAAGGGTATATTTTGGAAACCTTGCTTTGTGCCCCTGGGTAAAGGATTGTACTGCACTCCCGAAGAGGATACATATCCGAGCCTGTAAACTGGGTATGCTAGCATAAGGTTCACATTTTGACTCCCTTCAGAACACAAGGCTAGTAAGTGATTTGAACCCAAAACAGACAGGAGGGTTACCCTATTTTTCACCTGTTCACACTATTGCAATCAAAGGTTTGCACTGTGGGAGCAGAGGGCCTGACCTGTGGAGTGCGTTTGTGACCTCTAGTAGTGCATGTAGCGCAAGGATCACATTTCAGATGTAAAGTGATGAGGGTAATGCTCACCCAGGTTCTCTTTTGTTCAAATAAAAATATGGCTTGGCAAGTCTGTTAGTTTGCTTTCTGTTATTTTGTAGAATAAGTGTGGCATGGTTTGTGTTTTGGGGGCTGCCATTGCAGTTCCCCTGTCTCCCCTCTCCAGTATGCTGGCTGTTTTTATTTTTATCTATTTTGTGGGCTACTCGAACCCCTTTCTTACTACAGTCTCCTGAGATAACCCCCAATTGTGGTCCTGCTCCTGTAGCCCCTCCCCCCAAATGAAATGATGGCGTCCATTTTGGTGGTCATTGATGGTGGAGTTCCCCCTTCTCAGCTCTCTTCCCCTCCTTCCTTTCCACAGTAAATTAGTGGTACTGCAATCATGGACCAGGGCACTCAGTTGATTGCGGTCCATGCGGCATTCACCAAGAGGGGCCAAGTTTGGGTAGACAGACCATGAGGTGTCACAGCAAAGTGTGTCTGGGTGGAAACCAGCACCCGTACCACTAAAATTCCACTCTGCCACTGTTGAGGGGCAACCAAAGCATTGGGTGGGAGCAGAGCTCCCTGACCTCCACCACAAGCACCACCAATGATTGCAGAGGGATCTGGAAGACCTGGGCCTGTCTAAGAAAAAGGAAAGTGCACTCCATGTGGTAGAGCTATAAAGTGCTGACTCTAAACCATGGTTTCTTTTTTTCTCAGCAAGCAGTGAAGCTGTGAGTCTTTAAATTTGTCAGGGAAAATGATTGGGAGGGGCTTGAGCTTACATTGGGGGTGCTTCAGCCTCCCCCAAAACAGCCTGATGATGCCACTGATTACAGGGTGAAGTGAGGTGAATTAGATTGATTTCTATGTACTTCACCTTAAAATTGGTGGAGAAGTGGTTTGGGGAAGGCAGAATAATGCAAAGGCATTGGTTTCAGTGGACTTTGCATTCCTTATTATGAAATGAAGTACTCCGCTTCACATTGTGGAGTTCTCCGCAGATTCCTCATTACTCAGTGAATCACTTCACGGAACAAATTTGGGCCACTTTGTCCACCACTACTTACAGTACTGTAACTCACATGCTGTATGGGAAGGAACATGAATGCCTATTGTTATACTTCCCCAATGAGCTGTAGCACAAAACTCCCTGACTTAAAGATGCTTATTAATGAGTACAATGGTGGAGTGGTGAAATCTGGAGAGATACTACAAAACATGCTTACAATACATCCAAGTAACTAGTAAAAAAAATTAATGTTGTGATTCATGACATGATTGTAAATCATGATTTGTGACTGCATTTGTGACTGTGATGATGAAGAATGTGACTGGGTATCAACGGTGTGAGATAACCAATATGGAACTGTACTGGGAACGCGAATGCCTATGGCTGTACTTCCCCGATGAGCTGTAGCACAATCTCCCCAACTTAAAAACACTCATTAATGAGTACAATAGCAGGGTGGTGAAGCCTGGAGAGATACTTCAAAACATGCTTACAATACATCCAAGTAACTAGTAAAAAAATTAATGTTGTTATTCGTGACGTGATCATGAATCATGATTTGTGACTGCATTTGTGACCGTGATAATGAAGAACGTGATTTGTATCATTAGTGACTCATGATGATGGTCCTGACTTAAAAATGCATATTAATGAGTGCATTGTTCATGCAGAATTGTGCACCACACCTGTACAGTACTCTGAAGGGAAGCCAAAGAAACAACTATGACTTAAGTTACAGATGAAGATTGGGCCCTAAAGATATGCAAATGCACAGACAGATTAAGATTGCACTGCACACTGAAGAGATGCAGACACAAAGGTACAACACCTAACCAGTGCTCACCATCAGAAAATCAAATCTGGAAAAGAATACCTTTGCCGGTTGGGGTGGGCTGCGGGCGGGGCAGTGTACTGCACTGCTGCAGTAACAGTCACTAGTACTAGTACCAGAAAAGATACCACAAAGAAGTACAAAAATCACACAGCTGCAGTGGATAGCAGGTTCACATTGCTGAAATTATTATATAGCACAATAAACGGTGTCTGATATGATGACACGCGTCACACACATACTCACACACACACTAAGTAATGCATAGCAAATTGAAAACTTCAGTAATATAACCATATATTTTAAACAAACTAAAATAATGCACTGCAGCGCCACAACAATCAGCAAAAAATGGCAAGAATTATTGAAAATATTACTGTCTGTACATTAACACAGTTATACCAAAAAAAATCACCAAAACAGAAAGCACTGTCTTTTTTTCCAAGTTAATCTGCCTACACCACAAATACGGCCCTCCTCAAAGCATGCTTCCACTGTCTCTCAGTACACAGACTGAAAGTTGTACATCAACATTCAAAATTCACATACAAACAATAAACACTCGATGATATGAGCACAGGAGGGCTTCCTATAATCGATGAACTAAAGTTTCAGCAAAAAAAAATACTCAAAAAGGCTTTTTTAACAGCTTTTAGAAGGTTTGAATCACAGAGAGTTCTCAGAGCAGATTGTCTCCTACAGCTTCCTACACACACTACCCCAAACTGAGGCTGTGCAGAACAATCTAGAGCCCATGTGACCTGAAATCCCATGAATCACTGCAACATTTGCCCTTGGAGCTTAAAAACAAGGTGAAGTGAGGCAAAAGACATTGTTTTCAGTGTACTTCACCTTAAGAATTGGTGGAGTAGTGGTTTGGGAAGGAGGCATAACACAAAGTCATTGTTTTCAATGGACTTTGCGTTACCCATTATAACATGAAGTACTCCACTTCACGTTGTGGAGCACTACGTAAATTCGCCTTCACTCGGTGAATCACTTCACAGGTGAATTGGGGCCACTTCGCCCATCTCTACTTGTACCTCAAGACAGCTTATTGGCTAAACGTTGGTCAGAAAGCAAAAGAAAGCCATGTTCTAAGGGTTGGTTTTTCAGATTGAACAACAATTTGGTCAAGTTAGGCCTTGTTCAGATTTGGGATAAACAAGTTTCTGATAATATGAAAGGCTAGGTTGAGACAGTTAAACAAAGATTGATAGATAATGTTTTTCCAGGGTGAGATGAGCAAGCTCAGAGAACTGTCATTTTGTAAGCTCTATGTAGAGAATAAACAAGTATGTCAAGAAGAAAAATATTTGATTCTCTATGAGAATTGTACACAAAGGAATGCACTGTGTGAATTTAGGTTAGATCTGCTGAAGTTTGGCTATGAAAGAGAATCCATTTTCAATTTGCTGAATTGTACTTGCATTTGTGAATTAAGATTCATTGTCACAGGTAGGCATTTGATTTTTGAATGTCCGCTGTTAGCTGAAATAAGAGCAAAATGGCTACACCCAATTTGGGGGAACTTAAGAACTATGCCGGAGGAAAATTAAATGAAATATATGATGTACTGTGATAAGGCAAGTCATATTTTCACCATGGCAAATTTTGCTAAACTAGCACTTTATAAAATTACTGGAGGTCAGGTCTAATAGAAGTACTTGTAACAAATTTAATTTTATTAAGTACTTGTATTTATTTTTTACTACATCTAATGTTTTTAACTATATGCTGTCCTAATTGTGTGGTTATGCAAATGTATGGTATGTGATAATGTAAATTTGTAAAAATATGGAACAAAGAATTTGAATTTTGATTTATATCATTACCCACTTCATATAAAAGACTTTCAAAATGAGTGAAAACATCAGTGTCATGTGCATTGCATATCAATTCTTTCCTTTTAAGTATGTGCAAACTTTGTAGCAAATTGTACATTTTTAGGGGCATTATAGGATCCCATTTAATATGTTTCTTCCAAAATTGTAAGTGTTGATCTCCCACCATAGTAGAAGTCAAATAGTTTGGGCTCTGTACATCTAACCCTTTATTCATTGGGAGTTCAATAAGAAAGTGATCTGACAAATTTTTCTGGTAGTATCTTAAAACTACGTATCATGGAATAAAGTGCCACATCTACTAGCACTAAATCAAGTAACGTGCCCCCTTTTTTTGAAGGAAATGTACATTTACCCAAATTATCAGATATATTTCTACCATTTAGGATGCAGAGATTATGGTATACAATTAATTTCATAAGCATAAATCCCTTCTTATTTTACTATGCTCTTTTGACACTCTAATTGGAATATCTTTATACTATCCCTTATCATCTAAATTTATATCCCAAATTTATCACATTTAAATCACCTACATGTGCATTCCAGTCACCAAACAGCATAATATGTCTATGGGTGGTACAAGTAGAGAAATCCTTCAAGAAAACTGGATAATTCTTTAAGTTGGGCTTCAAACTTAATGATTTTCAAACTCGGGCAGGAAAATAGGAATTAACAAGAAGAATATTCATATCTTTCTCTGTTGTTATATCAATGGCAAGCCCATTAGAATACAGAGAATTGCGTGCCTTATGGATTAACCATTTCTTTTTTGTACACATCAATCTGTCACTACAACAACCCCTGATTGGCCATCCTCCTCCCAGGAAGAGAGTAATTAATGAAACCCTGCAGAGCTATTTGTGTACCTGAATCAAGCCATGTCTCCTGTAATAAGTCAAGATCATAATTATTCATTAAGAAAAGCAATGAACCATCCCTATTTTTTGCATTTACACCTGCTATTTTCTATTATAGTATGGTTAATCCAGACTGAGTCTTAAGTGGTGGAGAGATAGTTTTCTTTAAAATTCAGTCCGAGAGTTCACTTGTAGAGCATTCTGACTCAGAGCTCTCACTGGTACAAGAAAGAGCATCATAATAATTGTGACAAGACACACTAACCACATGTGTACACCCATGTTCAAAGATTTCCTTGTCAGAACTGTTAATCATATTTTCTTTCAGAACCATACTGTTATTTATTAATTTATCTCTTTGCTTTCTACCTCTTATTACTTTTTCAAACTCTGGGGATCCCTTCTGTTCATACTCCCCTACTGTTGGATTCTGCAAATATCTGATGATCGACTGTTGGTTGTCCTTTCCTACATTTATAGTCTGTTTAATTTGCTGTAAATCCTCATTCTGTATCTAGGGTCCAGCACCTTCTATAAAGAATTTAGTAGCAGTATCAAGATATATACCCATTTTGCATGTTTCTTCCTTAAATTTCAATATCTCATGTCTTATTGCTTTATTCTTCACAACTAAACAAACATAACCTTTATTGAGTGAGGCCTTATATCTGTAAACTGAGATCATGTCCTTCCAAGTAAACTTTGTCTTAAGTTGAGTTTTAATAATATTATATACAGCAATTCTTAATAGAAAAAGTGTCTCCCTTCTAGCTTTGGGTGTACCACAGAAGTAGACTGTGTGCAACTTGCTTTCATGTTTTTCTTATTTCATATGTACATTTCTTGTTTTCATATTCTTGGGATCTTTTTTTTTTGTTCTATTTCCCTATTTTGTTTTGCTTCCATCTTTTGCAACTCCAGTTTACATGGCATTGTTTATATTCCCTTTTCCTTATATTTTCCTGTCTTATTGTTCCTATTTCTTTTAGTCACATTATTTTTGTCTTCTCTACCTTGCTATCTACTCTATTGTGATTTCTAAAGTCCTTTATCTGTTTGTATTCATTGTCAGTGTCTTCTTTTGTGATTTCTTTTATACTTTTCTTTGTTTCCTTGATATCCTTTTCTACATGGACTATTTGTTTTAGCTCTTCTAACTGCCTTTTCTGCTCTTCAAGTTCTTTCATAATAGCTCCCATTGACATATTTGTAACCACCAAAACTGTTTTGATCTCAGAAAGCTGTTTGTTGATAAGAATATTAGCCTGGGCATTATAATCACTCATAAGTGTTGGATTTAGTTTGCTATCAGAATGTGGATGCCCATCAACCATCCCCTCTTGAGGAATATGGGCATGCACAGTGGCATCCCCTAAATTCTCAGTGGGAACAATATTAGTCCTCTGATTAATATCAATATCAATGCTCAATTTTCCCATAGGGACAGATCTCCCCCTATTCATAAAGGGTGTGCTAAATTTTTCAAAATTAGTCAAATAAGGTTCTATTATATCTAGGACCATTTCAGCCTTTTCTTTAAACATTAATGGCCCCCTGGTTAAGTTCCCCTTCAGTACAATCCTGGAATATAACTCCAGTCTCTTGATTCTGAGTTTCAAGTGCTTTAATAGATTTCAGTAAATAGTCACCTGGTAGGCTGTTATTTTTCTGTATCTCTATACTACATATGGGCTCTATTAGTATTTCTTTTCTTGGGGAAGGTGCTCTGGGTATACAGATTTTATCTGCAACATTTAAAAATTCAGTGCACTTTTTATTCCTTGTTATGATTTTGTCTTCCTTTTTATTTTTAAGTATAAAGTTATCATTTCTCAGTTTCATACTTTTATCCTCCATCTCAAGCATCCAGAAGTATAATCAGATATGAACTGAGATACAAGTATACAGAAGAAAGAAGGATCAATATTAAATCAGTATTAAATACTAGAAAGAGTCCTTTCTTAATTCTTCTCAGTCACTTCTTCTTCTATTACCAGCCTTCAACTCCCAAGTCCACCAAGATGAAGGAGCCCAGATAAAAACATGATCTATCAGAGAGTTTTGATGGCAGAAGCACTGGTGGCCATTGATCATACAGAAATCAAGGCACTAGAAAATTAAGAAAGATTGATATAAAAAGTAATAATACAATGTACTTTTACATACTATTCTTAAAAGTATCCCAAAAACTTACTAAGAATAAAACATGATGAATTGGGATCCAATTTACTTTCTGGTTCACTGAGATCTCAAAGATAAGCCTAGACATAATAAAACTCAAAGAACCTGATAGAGCTTACAAATGTTGTCAATCTTTCTAGTAAAGTTAGAAGAAAATAAAGTAAGCAACACTTGGGTTGGTGAACCAGAAACATTCTGTAAAAGACTATACAACAAATACTGTATTTGTGAGTTGAAGAAGGACTGAAACAAATTAAATGTTCTAAATAATCTATGTCTACAGACCCACAATTAAAAAATGGTGTCAGAGTGTTTTCCCATTCTTATTTATGGTAAAGTCTTTACTTTTATAAAACTCTAGTCTATCTATTGTGCACATGTTGTAAGATTTTGTTTTTAATCAATCGTTTTGTTAATATATAATTCCTTTTTAAATGTCTGCATAATAAATTTTAGAGCAATTATATTTGTTTTTTCCACATTCTTTTGTGTGAAAATATCTTTACACCTCTGTTGAATGTCTTTTACCAACAGTTGTTTCAGAATTCTAAATATGTCTTCCAATATATTGTCTAATCCCAATGGAAACAACACTCGGGTAATGAATTCTATATATTTAAATTGTGACACCTCTTTGTGAATAACCAATCTGCTCCTCCCAACAAAGTCTGGGAAGTCTGTTTTCATATACGAGTTCAAGATCCATATTACAAATTATAATTCTAGAAAGTGACAGATAGTCTAAAGAATTTTGACCAACTTCACACCCAAGAATGTGTGCTGGTACACAGTTAGGTAAACCCAACAGGTAATAATAGAGTTTGCTTGTTAAAACCTCAAAGATAGTTAAATTACTCCATCCCCAAACCTCTATGGCATAAGATTATTGCTGCATTAATCTTAGCATTGATCACTGAGAGACACTCATGTACAGAATGTAATCCAGAATTTTACATACATCGTATGGTACCATTAATCAATAAAGATAATTTCTGTTTTATATTAACTATGTGTGGTATCCAAGAAAGACTCATAATATAACAAATCCCCAAATAATCCTAATTATGTTTTCTTTTCTGTGTTGCTTTTTTCTCCCCATTGCTCCTTCACCCTACTTGGCAATTTGGGAGACATTAGTTTGTATTTTTGCTGTCTAATTCTTGGGACCCCAGATCTCAGCTATCCATGCGAGTGGAGTTGTGCATGTCAACCACAGCTCCTGTGGTGGCCCCTGCCACCCTCCCTGCCTAATCACCTTGCCTCCACCAGGTGGCAGCCAAGAGCCAGTGAAACCCTACGTCCCTCCCCTGAGAGGAGAGCTGCCTTGCGGATGATCAATGCAACTCCTCACCCTCCTTCTGCAGCTGACCCCTGATGGCCCGCTCCTGCTCCTGAACCTGGGTCACCAGAGTGGCATGAGGTGTGGCATCCAGAGCCTGAACCCTCAGCACCATGGGACCAGCAATAATCCTAATTATTAACAGTTTCTAAAGTTGTACCTCTAAGATATAATCAATATTTGTTTTTTCTAGTTGTACCAAAAACTAACACTTTTTGTATTAATTCCTAGATAGTCCCCATCACTTAACTGTGAGAATTAATCCAGCTTTCTCTGCAGATCAAGAAGAGAAGATGTATTCAAGACTATATCATCTGTGTATGCCAATGATGCAACACTTTTATTTATGATCTTTGGAGACTAAAAATTGGGGTTGTATAATTGTTCAGTGATTATATTAATGTAAAGATTAAACCGAAGAGGGGCTACTATACAACTCTCCCTCACCCTCAAGTTAGTTGTAATTAGATTAGTTAGACTACCTGACATTGCTTATTTAGCTCTACACCGTGTGTTTTTGTGAAGTCTGATTAATGAATGTTGGAGGAATTTATCCATTCCACTGTTGAGTAAAACTGTCCATGATGTTCTTTGACTCATGTGGTTGAAGGCCATCCTGAGGTCGATAAAACAGCATAATAGCCTTCCTTTCTTAATATTCACATATTTGTTAATTAAATGTGATAAGACAAAACAATGTTGTGCTGTTGATCTTGTCCTCCTAAAAGCATTTTATGAATCATCAAGTATATTATTCTGTTTGCCCCAAACATCCTACCATTTCAATAATAACCTGATACAAATTGTTTGTGTGGCATGTACCAAACATGTGGGTCTGTGCATAAAAGAGTCTGTTAATGGGGCCTTGTTGTATATAAAAAAATAATATTCCCTGCCCATGATGTAGGGTGACAGAATGCTGCACCATATAATTGTAAATAACATGTAAGGCTGAGAGCCAGTATGTCTGAAAAAGTTTAATGACATCTGTTGATATTCTGTCGAGTCCTACTTTTTTATTTAATTTAGCTATGTGATTGCTTCCTTTATTTCTGTTTTGAGAAACAAAGCAGTATTGGTGTGTGTTGTAATATACTGAATGCTCTTAATTCATTTGTTACTGAGAAAGATAAGTCTTCTTGTGAATGATAATAAAAATGTCCTAAAATGATCCTCCCATAATTTCAGTTGCATGGAAACTTCAACTGAATTTGCATTATTATTGCTTCCTTTTGCAACCAGAACCCACAATTCTTTAATGTTTTTATTTAATAGTTTTCTTTACAACTGTCTTTTATAACTGAACCCATAAATACTACTGAAACTTTATTTGTTCTTTTTTTAATGCGAGATTGTAATATTTTCTTTTCTGATTAAAACTGTTAAGATTTCTTGTAGATTTCTTATATCTAACATACCTTATTACTTTAGCTAATGCTTTTTTTCTGCCTACATCTACCAATGAAATATCCCTTATCTGTGCATTTGCTAGGAATTTTATTAATGTCATTTTATATTACTTTTTTTACTGTTCTTTATTGTTTGTATTGTTTTATTTGCTACTGTTTTGATTCTTGTAATTGTTAAGTAGTTAGTGACAAGGTGTAGGTGGGAGAGTGCTAGTGAAGGTGGTAAGTGAGGTAGTAGTAGAAGTTAGAGTTAGTAGTTTTAGTGAGGACTGTGGCATTCAAGGCATAGTAAAAAGTAAAACTTTGCTGATGTTCCACTTAACGGACATCATTCCTGCCACAGTGAGTTGCTGAGATGGTGATAGTGCTGCTCTGCTGATGTTTTAGCTGCATGTCAGAGGTTGGAGGAGGAGGAGAATGGCAGAGGGGCTTGGTCAACCAGGTTTTTTCAATGGGAACCAGGAGTCCAGAGTGGCAGGAGAAGAGGGCTGCTAAGAGTTTGGACATTGGGACCTGTTGTGAACTGCTGGGGTTGGAGATAAAGTGTCAGGATTTGAATGCTTCTGACCTGGGGCACTGTTCTGGTTGAGTAAAAACTATCAATGGAGGATGGGTGGAGTGCCCCAAAGAGTTGTCACATGAGGTCCCTGCACACTTATTGGTACCCTCAGAGGTCCACCATAGACAGCTATTGCTTAGGCATATGTTATACTAACATATAGGGCTAAGAGCATCTACCGTACAAGAGCAGATGTCAGGATATGTACGCATATTGTCATAATACACTTTGCTTGCTAATACATATATATTCTTCTCTGTATTTTCTGTGTATTTCTTACTTGTAAGATGCCAAGACACCTGTGTCCTTGGAATAATTATGATATGTAAGTCGGCATTGCCACCTTTTGGTGATCTGTACTACTACACTGAGTTATGTAAGACTCTGTATAAGAATTCTTTTGTTTCACAAACTGATGACTACTACAAAATTGTATAATGTTATCTTGGGCCATGGATCCTCCTCTAATTTAGCCAATAGGGCTCATCTCTCTAACTAGAAGTGTTTCTATCTAACAGTAACCATGGTAATTATCATAGGTATATAATGTGATACACTAGTCTTGTACCTCGGAGATCCCAAGAGACACAAAGAAACCTCAAGCTATAGGGAACGCTTAGCACTGGCTCCCGGTTCATATTGGTAAGAACTGCTTAGGGCAACTGTGATTTTATCCTTTTTGATAGTAATAAACAAGTTTATTACTCTTATGCAATGTGTCTGTGATTATTTGCATTCCCAATATTGCCAAGAACCTGAAAGTGAGGTTTAGACCTCCTGACAATTGGCGACCGCGTGCAGGCGATATTTGGTGTTTGTAAGTTTTCGTTAGTTGCTATAACTTTTCCCTTTTCCACGGGGACTGTAGGTGTACATTCCTGTATCACCTCTCCCATTTTAAAACCAGTTTGCAGTCACTTACAAAGTCTGGCTGTTTTCTTTTTGGGTGTTGTTGATATCGACTCGACTCACTCCATTACAGCTTTGAATTGTAAGCCTACAAATCGTACAGTAGCTGACGGTGTATGAAGTGCTCCTGCAGTGGATCGATACTTAGCACGGCTCCTTTTTCACAGTTTGAGTTTTCGTTCCCTCCCACACCATGGCCACCGTATCAAATATCTGTGCAGAACTGAGACTCGATGTCTTGAACTTCCTTGCCTCCCATGGAGGATGGACTGACTTCACGTGGGACGCAAGTCAATCTGACAACCCTGTACTGGGGATTTCAACCCAGTACACAGAGATGAGACAATTAACCAATAAGTGTCAAGCTAAAGGGCTGATGGTCGCGACTCTCTATGCTGCTCTGGAAGCCTCCGAAGTGAGGTTTCAAACCCTTGATCTGAAAATCTCATCTCTTAAGCAACAGATGGGTTTGTAGGAAACAGAATGTGTTAGGCTGCAGCAGAACTTGGAGTCTAAACTTCAAACTCTGCGGAATGAAAAGGATTCACTTTTGCATTATTCAGCTCAAGATGGAGAACAGGAACTTTGTATGTTGAAGCAGGAGTGTGAAAGTTTGAGACAGGCTAAGGGACAGGCATTGCATATGAATGACTTGTTAAGTACTGCGAATGCACAGTTGAGTGAGGAAAGGGGAGAGCTACAGGATGAGATGAACCAGGTACGTAGTGACTTAGAAGTGGCTACTTGGGACAATCGCAAACTGAGCACCATGTATAGAGTGCTGCAAAAGCAAATGCAGGATGAGGTTGATATGGCTGTTGCAACTGTAAGTCATGCTGAATGTAAAAGTAAGATGGTGAAACTGCGCCATCAGCGGGAGGTTCTGGCTGGACATGTTAAGGAGATGGGAGGCATAGCCCCTGCCTTACACATGTCATCTGAAAGGGAGGAATCAGATGATGACATTTCTTAGTACAACGCCCAGTCACACCCCTACTATGGCCCAGAAACCCCACCCAGCCTTCCACAACATGGCGGTCCCCACTCCACCCACACCATGTCATACGTCATCGATGTCGTGAAACCCATCATGGAAGATGCCAACATGGTGGCCCCCATGGTAGGGGGAAGCAGGCCCAGGCCTGGTCCCAACAGCACCACCAAATGCCGTTATTAATGTGGAAGACAGGCAAGAGATAGAAGCAATGATTGAAACTGCAATAGGTAATGTACCTCTTTCTGAGAGAAGTAAACAGGCTATCAAAACCCAAATTAGGCAACTTCTACAAGAGGCTGGCACTCAGGATGGCATCATTCATACTGTGGCTGAGGCTGCAGCTCGGGCCACCATGGATGGCACCCAAGACAATCTACCTCTGCCTGATCAACCCAAATATCCCCTACAAAAGGCCTACTCTGTTCAGCAAATAGCTGACAGTATTGGTCAGCTGAACCTGTCCGACAATCTCAGGTGTCACTTAGAAAAGGTGCATTTTAAATGCAAGATGCTTAGCCTCGCTGTAGAATATCAGGTCCAGATACTACATCAAACCATCAATCCTAGTTTGTGGGCCAAACTCCACAATGCCATCCGCCAGGATGGAAATGCCACCTTTGACAAGGTTGCAGCTGAACTCATTTCTGCTTACAGCCCAGGTATAGTAGGAGTGATGCTTGCATACCCTGTAAAACAGAAAGCAAAGGAAAGTCCAGCAACTTATCACCAGAGACTTTGGATGGCCTACTAAGCAGGAAAGCACCTGGCACAAGAAGCTGCGGATGTAGATCTTATTGAGTATAAGACCCTGTTCCTTAGGAACATGATTCCTGCAGTACGAGAAAAGGTAGAGCCAACCACATACTCCAACATGGACAGGTTTGCCGACATCCTTCAGAAAACTGAGAGAGTTTACCAACTTTACATCCGTGATCTGGGCTCCGGTTCCAAAAAAGTAGCTGCCGTGGAGCCTATTTCATAGGCCACAATGCACTACACTGTGGAAGGGCAGGCCCAACACCAACAGGCCCAACACTAACAGGCCCTCCCAGCTGATAACCAACACCCCCAACAGGCCCAACAACAGCCACAAAAACAACAGCAGCAATGGGGTGGGAACCGGAATTGGCATAAGAATAAAAAGCACAAGAATAAGGGTAAACCACAGCAACAAAGAATGGGCCCTTCATATAGGGAGATAACCAAGGAAAATCAGATTCCGAGAGCTCCTGGGGCAAGTGCGCTCTGTGGCAGACGCTGTTCCCGCTCAAGCCCTTGCGGCTGTACAACCGGCAGCACAGACCCCAACAGGTCATGGTGATACTGGAAGTGCAGGCCTTCAGGCCCATACAGGCTTTAACCCTGGAGCTCCTCCCTGTATAGCATCAGTGCAGCATGGTGAAGTGAGTCAAAGAAGCCATGCCCAACCTCTCCATGCTTCCAATAGTACAGATTGACAATTACAGGCCACAGTCTGGATTGTAAACAAGCTGGTCTTGGATACAAATGGAAGGCCCTGCACTGAGGCCGAGGTCGGGGGCTGCCTACTTGTAGTTTTGCCAGATACAGGTATGGCTGTGTCTGTATTACATGATGAACACCCAGACACATCTCCTTGGTCCACCGGATGGAGGACCAACATGTCAGGAGTAGATGGTACTAGGCTACCTCCATACCGATCTCTACCCCTGCTGGTAGAGCAAGACCATTTAAAGGCCTCACACACTTTCCAACTGATGGTAATGCATGATCATCCTAGTATCATAAGAATTAATTTCCTTGCACCACACGGCTGTTAGGTAGATCTAGCCAACATGCTATTGATACAGATTCAGGGTCAATACCACACCATTTTGATCCCTGATTCACACATTGTGGCAAAAATTTTTGCTAATAACAAAGAGTATGATGTCATAGATTTGTTCAAAGATCATGAGCTTTTTCAAAAGCTTCTCCCCATTTTGCAGTGACATCTGGAAGCATTTGCAATCAACAAACATGACTGTGGCAGAATGCACACTGTCATCGAAGTGCCAGACCCAGCACATGATAGGCAAAGGCAGTACCCTTTCCCAACTGTAGCCTTGCCTTCTCTCAGAGAAACAATCAAGTCACTTCTCAAGCAAGGAGTAATCAGAACTTGAATTTCTACTGCTAACTCCCCAGTGTGGCCCGTGAAAAAATCCACAGGCTCCTGGAGTCTTACTATTGACTACAGGAAACTGAATCAGGTCACCCCCAGTTGTTCCCCAACTGTGGCATCAGCACCAGATGTGCTACAACATTTGACCCCTGACCTGAAATGGTTCAGTGCCCTGAACATCTCCAATGATTTTTTGTCATTACCATTGGCCCCCAAGAGTCAATATAGGTTTGCCTTCACCTTTGAAGGAAGACAGTACATGTGGACCTGCTTACCACAGGGATTCCATAATAGCCCGTACCTGTTCCATCTGCATATGATGGACACCCTTGAGGGTTTCTCTACTCCCCAATGTCTCTTGCAGTATGTGGATGACCTGTTGCTGGCAACTGCCACACAGGAACAATACCTGAATCTCTTGGATGAACTACTGACTCTCATTCAGAGAGCAGGCCTGAAATGCAATCCAGAAAAAGCACAACTATGTCAGAAAGAAGTACTCTTTCTGGGTCTAAAAATAACTGACCAAGGTTGAAGCCCTACCTGGAAGAAGATATAGGGAGTGCAAGACTTGCCATTGCCCACCAACATTGCAACTCTTCGAAGGTTTCTAGGTATGGTAAATTATTCGAGAGATTTTATTTGTGATTTTGCTCAGAAAGCTGCTCCTCTCTATGAGCTGTTGAAAAAGGACATCCCATGGACTTGGGAACCCATACATACCGAGGCTGTGACATCACTGAAGCAGACCTTGGCCTCCACCCCAGCTTTGGATAACCCCAATACAGCACTACCATTCCATCTGGAATGTGCTACGTCTGATATTGCCATGTCAGCAGTACTGGCCCAGACGGTTCATGGTACCCTGAGACCTATTGCATATGCATCACAGCTCTTGACCCCAGTGGAACAGAAGTACAGCCTTTGTGAAAGGAACCTTCTGACCACCTACTGGGCTGTCAAGCACTTTTTGTATATCATTGGGTACTCTCCACTGATCATTAATACCAACCACACCCCAACTACCTTTCTGCTCTCAGACAGAGTGAAGGATGGGTCAGTCTCCAACACCAGACTGACACACTGGTCCCTTCTTCTCCAGAATAGAGACATACAGGTACACCCAACAAAAATTCCATCTATGCTGGCTCATGGACTCCTTTTCCGAGGACAACCCCATGACTGTACACTGCAGTCACCTGATCTTCTGGATCCGGGTCCTTTCCTCGCTGCCACGCCACAAATACTTGACAACACCTCTTTGTGTAATATCTTTACTGATAGTTCAGCATCTTACTATCAGGGACAAGTTGCAGGGATGGACATTCTAGTGATTTACCCTTACAGGAATACTGTTAAAATATCTAAGCATTGCAGTGTATCATCATCACATTATGCAGAGATGGCAGTGGTGGCCTGTGTCCTCAAGTTCATCCAGTATGGGACCGAGGATACCATCATTTTTACAGACTCTAATTGGGTTTGTTGTTCTCTTACAGAATTTCTTCCTTTCTGGCAGAAGAACTCCTTCCTCTCCTCTGATGGCAGCCCAGTAAAGTACAAGGAATTGGTAATATACATACATTCACTGGCACAAAAATTTGTATACAAACTCTATGTACACAAAGTCAAAGCTCAGTCTCTCCATGACCCCTATCATGCCATCAATGACACAGCAGACACCCTTGCCAAGGAAGGGGCCTGAGGGGGTGGGGACACCTGGATGATGGACCATCCAGAGGCTAATGTAGCTGTACACATTGCAGCACTCAGGAAGAAACCTGAACCTTTTTCCCTCTTGGATCTCTCAGCAGCCCATTATGTTGATACTGAACTTAAAGAAGTGTTCAGATTCCTTGACAAGAGTACTGAAGAAAAACTCCCTACACATAACTACCGGAGGCTTGAAGGTAAGTTACACTTGTCACCAGATGACAAACTCATCTGGTATCAACCAGATGATTCCACCACCAAGTTGTGGGTGGTCCCCAGACACCTTAGGTCTGAATTCCTGCACCAAATGCATGACACACCCACTGGTGGACACCAGGGAGTGGAAAATACCCTCTAAAGGCTTAAGACCACCACTTGGTGGCCTGGTGTCACCAAAGATGCTAAACAGTACATAGACAATTGCCTTGTTTGTGCACAAAACAACCCCATCCCTACCAAGTGAAATGCCAAACTCTTACCACAACAACACTCTGGCCCTTGGCATGCCATACAGATTGATTTTATTGGCCCTTTGACCAATACCAGCAGAAATAACAAGTATGCTCTTGAGGTAACTGACCTCTTCTCTAAGTGGGTTGAATCTTTCCCCACTAAGACATGCACTGCTATAACCACTGCCAAAATCCTGGTGGAACAAATTTTCTCCAGGTGGGGCCTACCTCTTAAGGTAGACTCTGACAAAGGAACCAGTTTTACAGGTGAGTTAATGAAAGAATCTCTTGAACTCCTTGGAGTTAAACAAAAGTTCCACATACCCTGCCACCCCCAATCTTCAGGTCAAGTAGAGAGAGAGCCAACAGATGGATTAAGCAAATGTTTTCCAAATTCATTGAGAACAATCCCAAAACCTGAGATTCCCTACTGCTGTTACTCCTTATGGCAATTAGGGGCACACCCTCAGCCACCACCCAGCTCACACCCGTTGAGGTGATAACTGGAAGACAGATGAGATTACCTGAACACCTGTTGTTTGGCCTGTGCACCCCCACTGCAGACTGCATGTCTGTAGATCAATATGTGGAAAAACTCAGAAAAGACCTCATACACACACATTTATATGCTGCTAACTGCATGGGCAAGGCCCAGCAACAATCCAAAATACAGTTTGACAAGCATGCACAAGAGGTGGATTGGCAGATTGGAGATCAGGTAATGGTACTCTGATTTGCACATCCCACCCATTCCTTCTCCAATAAATGGGAAGGTCCATACCCCATTGTCAATAAGCTCAGTCCGGCAGTCTTTCAAGTTAGACTCCTACATAACAATAAACTGACTGACAAATGGTTACATGCAAACCAACTGAAACTGTATAAAGGAGCTTAATTACTTTTCCTCACCTCATTGGATGGAATAGTACTGACTTACTAATGTTTGATTTTGCTTTTCAGATACACTGACAAGATGGCTATCTTGTTCCATTATCTCCTCATCTGTTATCCCCTGCATCCAAGGCACTGTATCGAACCTCCTACCACACCTTGATCATCCAGCATCTCCTTCAGAGGGAGTATCTATCAATATACCTGATAGTTTGATTACTGTCCAGGAAGGCTCCGATGCTTACCTCACTGCCTCGGTTGTTGCTCCTGATAAATCTACCCTATAAATTGAGTGGCAAACCACATCGCAAGGACAAATACTCCCTGTTCCCAAACTCTCCAAAGGAACCTTTCAGGGTTGGCCCAATGCTAAATTATCCCCAAATGGTTCTCTGTCCTTGCTGCAAACTGCTTTTAGACATTCTGGTTTGTACAACATTACTGCCTTAATTGATCCTTTGTATTGTAATTCTTCGTCTAAGGATTCTGCTAGAAAATTTTGTGCTGTACACCACATGGCTTCTGCTGCCATGTACCTCTATGTGTTGTCACCAACTGATAAACAGCTTTTGGAATGTCCAAAGCATACCCCTGGTCCCCATAGTGGTCTAACAGCCACTGCCTTCCCTGGTTTCTTGATTAATAATCTACGATTTATGCATATACCCATTTTGTTTAATCTTACTTACTGGAATATGAAAGAATTCGGTATGTGTCACAATACTAACACATCAGCATTTTATAGTACATTATTGCTTGATTGTTTAGCTGCATTTCAGATTCGTACTCAAGACCCCATTGCCGGGGTCCATTCTACTGAACATAGAGGCAACTTCAGGAGAAAACCCAATCCTGATGATCAAAGTCATAAACGTAATACACGTGAAGTTGACAGTTCTGATGTCACAGGTGCAACTGGTATTGTCACAGGCCTTTTTGGTTTGGCTATGTCTATTTGGAATAAAGCAGACATTGCTGCTGTCAAATCTCATTCTGCCAAGTTTTCCACTGGTTTGGTTAACAATATACTACCCTGATTATTGCATGGTTTGGATGGCCTTAGTCAGGAAGAAAGATACACTGTATATAACATGCACAAGATTGCTAAGGCATTTACAGACTCTAAAGACAAGATTAACGCACTCATTGCACAGAACAACAGAGAATCAGATAAACAATACATTGCTAGGGAAATCCTCTGCTCTGCCTATGGCTCATACATTATTACTACCATCAACAATCTCTTCCGTGATCTAGAATCTGGAAGATTCCCTGATATCATACATGATAGATACATTTCCAAATGGTATTGTCCACGATGTAAAACCTCTAGCTGTATTGCAATTTGTATGCAACAATCTTTAATGATTCCTCTTTCTATAGCTAGGAACTTGGGTTTTGTGACCAGACACCCTAACACTGGTCCTTGTTTCACTGCTAAGAAATGTTCCATACGAGATGCGATGTTTGTTTCTTTTACTGTCTTTTTACCACGCTTTGATCCCACTACAGCTTTGTTTGACAAGCTTGCACTGGTACATTCTATTAGGCACCTGGACAAAGACATCTACAGAGAATGCCTGGATCTACCACCTCTACTGGTTTTCCATCCTTTCCTGGATGCCTGGGTGGCTCAGCACATGGACTGCTGTGTGAAGAAACAATACATTTACTTGGGCCGATGTGATGTTTTTGATGTTATTCAACCTGTTTGTGGTTATTCTCCAGATAGCATTGATTGGACTTTTACCATGGATGATGACATCACCAAGAATGGAATGGATTTCTCGGATTCTACTTTGGCTCTGGATAAGCTCTACCAATGATATCATGAGGAGGATCATCGCCTGTCAACACAGATTTCAAAGATGACCTACACCTGCCCTGTCCAGTTGCAAAAGTGGAGACTCCCTACTGTTCACTCTCAGTACAATTCTGATGGGGACTACTGTGTGGTAATTAACTTTAAAAGCTATACTTATGGATCTGTGACAAGTGTTATTGATAACCCCAATTTTTGTTTTGTCCCCCACCAGAAGACTCTCATTGGACGTACCGTTATAACCCTGTCCCCCTTATGGACGCAGACATCATTGATGGTAACCCTGATGATCTGCTCACACTTTCAGAATATTTACCATATTTTAATGTACACATAGACCCACTCACACTTACATTAAAATCTCTTTTAGACAGGAAAGACACACACTTCATCCACATCAGCAATAATATGACCAAGGCCAATGAAGCTATCCTTCCATTGATTAATGATGGTGACATGAATGATGCATTAACTAACACCTGGTTAAAAATTACTTTTAAAGTTTTGTTATTATACAAGAATTTTTTATATTTCTTTTGATTATTATGCTATGCTGCCTACAGTGCACACTGCGCCAACACCATGAGCAGCTCAAGTTCATTTACAAAGCTTGCGCGTCGGGTTTGTAAATGACCACTGCTCCCTGACCTTTCCCTAAATTTGCCTGTGTTGTGCTTAGAGGCAACAAGGATCTTACATGAGGTCCCTGCTCCCTTATTGGTACCCTCAGAGGTACACCATAGACAGCTATTGCTTAGGCATATGTTATACTAACATATAGGGCCAAGAGTAGATGTCAGGATATGTATGCATATTGTCGTAATACACTTTGCTTGCTAATACATATATATTCTTCTATGTATTTTCAGTGTATTTCTTACTTGTAAGATGCCAAGACACCTGTGTCCTTGGAATAATTATGACATGTAAGTCGGCATTACCACCTTTTGGTGATTTGTACTTCTACACTGAGTTATGTAAGACTCTGTATAAGAACTCTTTTGTTTCACAAACTGATGACTACTATAAAATTGTATAATGTTATCTTGGACCATGGAACCTCCTCTAATTTAGCCAATAGGGCTCACCTCTGTAACTAGAAATGTTTCTATCTTACAGTAATCATAGTAATTATCATAGGTATATAATGTGATACATTAGTCTTGTACCTCAGAGATCCCAAGAGACACAAAGAAACCTCGAGCTATAGAGAACACTTAGCACTGGCTCCCAGTTTGTATTGGTAAGAACTGCTTAGGGCAACTGTGATTTTATCCTTTTTGGTAGTAATAAACAAGTTTATTTCTCTTATGCAACATGTCTGTGATTATTTGCATTCCCAATATTGCCAAGAACCTGAAAGTGAGGTTTAGACCTCCTGAGAGTATGGACTTGAGCATTCTGGTAAAACCCATATACTGTCATCTGGAGGTGAGCACAGGCTGTGAGAGGGCCAAATGTGCAATCTTTTCCAGGACTGTGCCTTGTGATGAGCACAGCATAGGGGGTGAGAAACCCCTGTGCTCACAAGACTAAATGAAGTACTGTCTGCCTGCTCTCTGTGTGTGAGTGGCCATCTGTTGGATCTGAGCTGGTTCCCAAAGTGTCTGTTGGCTGTAAAGAAAGGTAAGGTAAGGTAAGAGAAAGATACATTTGTTTATATGGCACTGAATCCCAGAAGCTCTGGACATCTTACACAGTCAAACAGGCAGGGTAAACAGTAATAATAAAATAAAACTCTAAATGGTTACACAAAGATTTAATATTTAGACATAAATAAGCTTTTTATAAATAACTAATAGATAGTAAAAACAAGTTTTAAATGACTATGTGCACTCCAGAAAGGCTTGTTTGAAGAGGTGAGTCTTTAGACTCCTCTTGAAAACCTCCACCGGGGGGCTCCCTTACAGAGCTTGGAAGAGAGTTCCAGAAAGCTGGGCTGGCCATCTTGAAAGCTTGATTGGCAGAGGTTTTCAGCCCAGCCCTCAGAACCACAAGGAAGCAACTGATGGAGGAGCGGAGGGAGCAAACTGGAAAGGCAAGGGCAAGGAGAACTGCCAGGTAGCCAGGACCCAATCTGTACTGGATCTTATATGTAAGGAAGCCCACCTTTAAGATGATCCTCCACATGATAAGCAGTCAGTGCAGATCTTGCAGGACCAGAGTCACATGACATGACATAGCTAGGCCCATCTGTAACCTGGCCGGTGCATTCTGCACCAGCTACAGCTGGTAGAGCATCCCTCCATAGACCCCAAAGTATAGATTATTGCAGTAGTCAAGCCTGGACATAACAAAAGTGTGTACTAGTGATGGCAGGTCCTTGGTAGAAACTAGGGGTTCAATCCATGTGAAATTTCTTAAGTGGTAAAAAACACTTTGGACAACAGATGACACCTGAGCATGAAGTGTCAATCTGTCATCCAGGAAGATGACCAGAATTCTCACCCTAATGGAAGCCATCAATGGAGTGGTTCCTAGGACCAGTCCTGATGCCACTCCAGAGGCATTGCCATCATGCCTACTACCAAGCTCAATCACCAGAACCTCCATCTTGTTGAGATTAAGCATCAGCCAGTTTGAGGTCATGCAGTCCTGAACTTTAGCCAGGCAGTTGTTAAGCACTTCCACTGCGTCATTTGTTCCAAGGGCAAAATACATGCACAGTTGGGTATCATCTGCATAGTAGTGAAAACCATACTGTATCATCTAATGAACTCTCCCAGGGGTAGCATGTACACCATAAACAGAATCAGTGACAGGATCAACCCTTGAGGAACTCCACATGGCAGGACCTTCAAGGAGGAGGAGAATTTCCCCATCACCTTCCGTTTCTTGCTGCCAGAGAGATAGGACTCAAACCAGTTGATGACAGTACTGGTGAGTCGACAATATTCTCTAAAATAATCCAAAAGCACAATATGGTCCATAGTGTCAAATGCTGAACTGAGACCAGGAGACACACTGAGAGTGGCAGACAGATGGAACAGGGTCCTCTGTGCCTTGCCCCTCTTCTCAGGGAACCTACTGGACCAAGGGTGCAGGTAGCTGAGGGATCACCCTCCACTTTTCATCCTGTTTGGGTGGTGTTATGCAATGGCAGGTAGATAGAGAACAAGACCACCATAATAATGGATCATGTGGCTTCCATGGACCTGGCATGCATTATGGTGACCTGGCTGAGGAATGATTCTGGTTCTGTTTTGGAGGCAGCAGTCCTTTCAGGTTTCTGTGTGGTACACTACCCTAGGAAGGATCATGGGGCCATTTGTTTTAGATTGAGCTGGGCCTGATGATGCACCAAGTGGGAGTCACCCAGTCTTTTGAGTGTGTAGTGGTACAAGGGGGTACCAGGGGTGGCCTTAGGATTCTCCTTGTCAATCATCCTTCTGGATTCTACTTGCTGTGGGGAGAGGTTAGAGAGGAGTTTGAATATGAGGTGAGTTTGTCTCTGTGAGAGAGTATTTATCTGAGTTTTTTTTGTAAGTTTTGCAGGTGGATTTTGAATTTAGATTAAATCTTTAACAGTTCCTGGCTTGGCTGGGGACGGAGGCTGGATGGGTGAGGGGTTTCTTTGACAAGTAACAGAGCAGCCAATCAAGTTTGTTTGGATTTTAGTTTGAATCTCTATTTAAATGCTCATGGAGGCATTGTCCATTCATTCTACTTGCTGTGGGGAGAGGATAGAGGGGAGTTTGAATATGAAGTTATTTTATCCCTGTGAAAGTTTATTTATTTCTGAGTTTTTTGTAAGTTTTGCTGGTGATTTTTGAATTTAGATTAAATCTTTAACAATTACTGGCTTGGCTGGTTTATTTATCACTGACTTTTTTTTTGTAAGTCTTGCTGGTGGTTTCTGAATTTAGATAAAATCTTTAACAGTTGCTGGCTTGGCTGTGACTGTGGCTGGATGGACTGAAAAAAAGCCCCTCCCACCCACCTCTTCAGCAGCCATTCCTAAATACTGAAAGTCACAGCAGGTTGGGCTTGAAGGCTGAGAGGAGGAGCTTGGGAAGCTGCAAACTTTCCATATGAGCTAACTCTTAAAGCTAATAGGTGGTGAAAAGTTCAGACTCTCAAGCTTTTACTAGTTGGATATTAAGGTTTAAATGTTTTAAAGTTGCAAGTCTGAAAGTCAAACTGACAAGTCTGGGTTAAGGAGGGGTAACTGCATATTTAAAGTTGAAAGTTTAAAGTTGAAACTGACAAGGTCATGTTTACGTTTGTTAGCTAGAGTTACTGAGCTAGCAAGCTAGGGACCAACGGGATAAAGAAGGACTCAGAAGTAAATTAGTATGGCCACATGGATCCATGACTGGTCATCGACAAACATTTTGTCGAAAGACCAGATAGCTAAACCAGCAGGTAGACCACATTTTGCAACTGGCTGCTGGTTTCAAAGAAAACAAAGTGTTTTCTTCACTATCTACTATGTGGGGGGCTGTGCCCCCCACACCCCCAGATTAAGGATTATCAACTCTAAGTCAGAGCTGATTTGGGGGGGTGCAGGACCCCTGACAAAAACAGTGCCAGGTTAGAGTACGGACACTACAGTGATATGGTACTGTAGTCACTGTAGTGTTGCACACTGTCAAAATGTTGTGGTCAGGGTGGTATACCAGGTCACATATGGTATCCAGATATTGTTGTACAGACTGTGTGATAAGAAACTGAGGTTACTTTTAAGTTAAGTGTGAATAATGGATGGAAGGAAAATGGGGGCATTGGGGGATCATATGGGGGTGGAAGGGAATGAATAAGGGTGGCTGGAGACATCGGACTAGAGGATGGAATGGGGTCACCATGGAGTGATGGTGGCAGGTACAGGGATGATAGTGGGGTGCAATGGTTGTGGGGTGGCTGTTTGGATGAATATACTATGGAAATTGGTGGGTTGTCCAATTTGTTACAGACTGAGCAGACAGGAAGAGGAGGTACAGGAGCTCTGGAGGAAGCTGGAGAGGGTGGGAGGGGCTTGGGCAGGAGGGATCCCGGAGAGCAGTAGCTGGGAAAAGGAGGAACAGCAAGGCTAAAGCACAAAAGGATGTAGGAAGGGAGGATGGGGTAAGGAGAACAGAGGGGCAGTAAGTGGGGGAAGGCTCAGGGCAGGGGGAAGGAGGTGATGGGCACCACTGCAGGGGTAGCAAGTAATTGGTTTGCAGTGTTGGCTTTGGAGGTGGAAGGAGAAGTGTTGGAGATCAGTGAGGGGGAGAAACAGTAGTGAAGGCCCAGGAGTCAGGAGTCAGGCTGAGAAAGAAAGAATGTGGGAGGGGAAGAGCAGGGTAGAGGCAGAGGGAGAGGTAGAAAAGTGAGTGAAGATATAGGAGTTGCAAATGGTGCAGATAGAGGTAATAAGGAGCAGAGCAGTGTGGAGTCTGGAAATGTGGACAGTGAAAACAAGAGGAGGAGTGTGGGACAAGAAGATGGGGGTACTAGTGTTGGGGGATTCTATACTGAAAGGGGTTAGATGGGGCAGAAGGGAGAAAGGCACAGTCATATTTGGGTTGAGGCTATTCCAGGATTAACTGCAGGCAAGGCCAGGCATGGCAGGCACTTCTCAAATGTGCATGGGAGGGGAGGAAGAAACCTCACATAGTTATGCATGCGGGCACAATCTACTTGGTGGGGGAGATTGTAGAGGTGGTAAAGGGGAGGTTTTGAGGATTTGGGTAGGCAGTGTGAGGAGGTGGGGGGAGTTGGTGGCATTCTCTGAGGTTCTGCCAGTACCATTTGGGAGTACAGTTAGGAAAAAAAGGATAGAGGATTTCAATGAGTGGTTGAGGGATTGGTTCTGTATCAGGGACTACAGATTAGTGTCAGATTGGGGCAGAATTGGGGGCAATAGTGACCTATATGCAGGGGACAGGTTACATTTGAGCAGGGAGAGGAAGGGAGTATTAAAACAGGGAATAGAGGGGTACATATCAACAAAGGTGGATTTAAACTAGGAGGGGGTTGGTGAGGGGACTGCTGATGGGAAAAGGGTCCAGAAACAGAAGCCTAGTGAGCTCACTCCCCTAGTTATTGGTAAGGGCAGTGGGGATGCTGCACAGAGAGGGATAAAAGGGGGGAAGAATAGGGGTAGGAAAAGGGAAGAGACAAGCTGGAAGGTGGTCTCACTGAATGCAAGAAGTCTAAGGAATAGAACAGTGGAGTTACAGGCTATCATGGTGGTGGAGGGGGTGAACATTAGGGCCATCACAGAAACATGGGCCACCCAGTAACCGGACAGGGATATGATGATCCCGGGATTCAGGTTATTCAAAAATGATAGGGTTAAGGGGAATGGGAGGGAGTGGCAATCTATGTTAGGAGGAGATAAAGTGCAAAAGGGAAGAAGGGGAGGACAGAAGCACATTGATGCAATTCCAAGATACAAAGAATAGGACACTGAGGAAGGGGGTGGTGTATGGCAATCAGCTCAGGGGAGTGACCTGGATAGGGAATTTGCTGAACAAATTAGGAAGGTCTGCAGGAATGGAAGCACAGCGGTGGTGGGGTACTTCAACCTATGGGAGGTGGAGTGGGGCACCCCATCCACCATGAGTACAAGGGAGTGGGTCCTGTTAGAAGCATTTTAAGACAGCTTCCTGACACAGTTGGTCCAGGGGCCGACTCAGTTAGAAAGGACTCTGGACCTTGTACTGGATAATGGAGAAGCTGTAAGGAATCTGGAAGTGGAGGAACCACTAGTTGGGAGTGACCACTATTTGGTGTGGTTCACGCTCAACATGGGGAGGGAAACAGGGAGCATGGGTACAAGTGTGATTGAGTTCAGAGGGTGGACTTTAAGAAGATGGGGGAGATTTGGGAAGGAACATGGCAGTATGCAACCACACATGGATGCAGACCAGAAATGGGACACCACAAAGGAAGGGCTGGCGTAGGCTACGGAATCTTATACTAGGAAGAAAAGCAAGAAGGGAAGGGCAAAGAAACCCAGCTGGCTGACACAAGAGGTTATGGAAGGTGTGAGGGCCAAGAGGGCAGCATTTTTAAAGTACAGGAAATTGGGGAGAGGTGAAGATAAGTATACATACATGGAAAAGTCCAGGGAGGTTACCAGACTGGTCAGGGAGGCCAAGGCATCCAGGGAGCTGAGACTGGTGCAGGAAATCAAAAGTGGAGAAAAAGACTTCTTCCACTACATCAGGGAGAAAAGAAGAAGCAAGGATCAGCTGGTGAGGATTTAGAAGGATGGGGGTGGGTGGAGAATGGGACGGAACAGGCAGATTTACTGAATGAATCCTTCTGCTCTGTATTAACACAGGATAATGAGGGATGGATACCCCAGGCAAGGGGTTGGAGAGTGGGAGGGAGGAGATGACAGATGTAGGAATTGCAGAGAGCAGGGTACTAAATGGGTTGAGGGTATTAAGCGTGGACAATGCACCTGGACCTGATGGCATTTACCTTAGGGTACTAAGTGAGTTGGCAGAGGTCCTGGTGGGGCCATTGGCTATCCTAATCAATACCTCCCTGGACACAGGATATGTACCACAGGACTGGAGAATGGCCCATGTGGTACCCATCCACAAAAGTGGCCCAAAGGATGAACCAGGAAACTATAGGCCAGTGAGCCTCACATTGATCATGGGAAAGCTCATGGAGATATTCTAAAAGAGAGACTAGTGAACTTCTAGGAGGAAAATGGTCTCCAGGATGGTCAACAGCACAGGTTTGTAGTGGGCAGATCCTGCAAGACAATCTTGTAGAGTACTATGACTGGGTGACACGGGAACTGGACAAGAGCCAGGCAATGGATGTGCTGTATTTGGACTTCAGCAAGGCCTTTGATCCAGTGCCACATGGGAGGTTGGGGGGGAAACTGGAATATGTGGGGGTGGGACCAAAAATGGTGAAATGGATCACAAGCAGGCTAAAGGGAAGGCAGCAAAGGGTGGTGCTGGTGGGGGGGAACTCTCATCACTGAAAGCAGTGATGAGTGGGGTACTACAGGGATTGGTACTGGGACTGGTGCTATTTGGGATTTTTATTGCAGATATCTCACAAAGGATCCAGAGCAGGATCAGTTTATTCACAGATGATACCAAATGGGAGCTCTGGTGATGATGCAGAGGGGTGGAAGGGGTTGCAGAAGGACCTGACTAAGCTGCATGAGTGGGTAGAAACATGGCAGTTGGGGTTCAACACAAAGAAGTGCAGGATTCTGTACTTCAGAGCCAGGAACCAGGGGAAGGGTTATCACTTAAATGAGGTACAGTTGGGGAGCTCTACAGAGGAGAAGGACCTAGGAGTTATCATTATGGGGAAAATGAACAATTCTGCTCAGTGCAGGAAGGCGGCAGCAAAACCCAACAAAATGCTGGGGTGTATTTCAAGAGGGATCTCCTCCAGAAGGAGGGAGGTTATCCTGTCCCTGTATAGGTCATTGGTCAGGCTCCACCTGGAGTACTGCATGCAGTATTGGCACCCATTCCTCAAGAAGGACATCAGATTGTTGGAGCGGGTGCAGCGACGAGCCACAAAGATGAAACAGGGATTAGAGAGCAAACCCTTCGAGGGCAGGCTGGGAGAGTTGAATATGTATTTGCTGGAGGAGAGAAGGGATTGGGGGGATATAATTAAGACCTTTAAGTATCTGAAGGTATGTAAGACCAACACAGAAGGGATTTTCCAGATGAGAAGGGGGAAGGACACGAGAGGGCATGGACTGAAATTGGAAGAGGGAAGATTCAGGATGGAGATGAGGAGACATTTTTAGCATTGAAAGAGTGGTGGACAAATGTAACACCTTACCAGATGACATAGTGTCCTCTAAGATGGTGGGCAGTTTCAAGAGGGGTTGGGACAGGGGAAGGGATACTGGGAAGAGGGGGGCAGGAGGGGCAGCTGCGAGATGAGGTGCTGGCTGCACATTTGAGCAGACTTGATAGTAAGGAGGCTTGTTTCTGCTGGTAATTCCATATGTTTGTATGGACAGGACAGGGAGTTCCCACAGGAGACTGTGACTTTCTTTGCTGAGAGGGTGCTGGAGTCACTCAGATGGCTTATTCTGGGTGACTTCAACACCTGGGTGGATGACTGAGGTTCGCTGTATGCAAGAGACTTTCTTTCCAACATGGAAGCTCTACGCTTATCTCTTGTGGCCAAGGATGGAACTCACCACTTGGGGCATGCTCTTGACCTGGTGTTCTCCCTGAGGCTTGAAACTGATAGTGATTCATCTAGTCATTTGGTTAGGTCATTGCCCCCTCAAGTTCAGCTTCAGAGCCCCCCTTATGTCGCTACCCCTGTAGAAATGGTTCGGTTCCACCCTTTAAAAAAGTTACGACAGGGGTCGATCTTAACATTGTTTTACTAACCCAAACACTAGTGCAAATTGACCAGGGCTAGTGCAGCTAACTCTCTACTTGCACGGCTTGACTAGTGCAGATTTCCATGGCTGTTAATGAAGTTAAAAAAAGTCTCTACTTTAGCATTCTCTAGTCCTCATGCTAATCTCTCTCAATGTTCTAGATGGCCAGGTGTGATTAACAGCTCATTAAGAGCTGCAATTATCTGGCAGTTCAAGAGAGGGATCCCACAAATGACTCAATGTGAGTCATTATCACTCCACTCTTAAGACTTTCAGCTAGCGTCCAGGGTGTGATCAAGGATAGACTGCTGTTAAGTCACTAGGTTCCAGTTTTCTGAATGTATCTATGTCTAACAATTTGTCCAATATTATTAAGACCAGTGCCCCTTATTTCTCTATATGTTGAGTGTTTGTATCTAATATTTCAGTGACAAAATGCAAAGAGGTATACAAGATAGGCCCTGCAGGTGGTGGGTTTTATCCCAGCCTCACCATAACTTCCCTCTCCCAAATCTCTTAACTCTGTTCTTTCCCTGGACACCACTGCAGACCAGACTCTGCAGTGACTATCCATAGATCCATAGCTGTCATTACTGGCAAGTGTAGGGGTTCCTCAGCTCTTCTAAATGGACCATGCCATCCATCACCATCCATACAGTTCCTCCCTTATCCCACTCAGCATGTCCTTTCAGCCTAACAACAAAGGTTTGGACCATGTGTGGCACAAAAATAAACCTTGATAAAATACATAATTTGAAACCTTGAAATAGGCATTCATGGGGTGCATAGATCATCCTATACGAAAATAGAAATAGTATAGTGTTATACCTGTGTACTGTTTCCCCTGGGCTGATGAAAGGACAATGTTAAAGAAAAATCTGTAATTGTTGGGGCAGAGCATACAGTATTAAAATCAATGCTTTTACAAATAAAAATGTCATAGTTTTCTATTTTCCAAGCCCCTTAGGTTTGTCTAGTCCTTACCTCAAAGAAATCTTAGTTGTGCTCCTGGATCACTTGAGACTGTACAAAAACTTTCAAAAGTGCAGGTTTCCAGTTGACTATAGGGTGGGGACCGCAAGTGTCTTTCTCTCCCTGTCTCTGTTCATTGCCCTGTGGGTGGTGGTGACAGTGTGGTGAGGTGCATGATGATGCCAGCTATTGTGTGCGCAGAGCTAGGACTGCTTGATTGAACATTTGCTGTTGTGATATCCTCTCTCTGTTTGGTGTGGGTGTGTGGGGGGGGCAGAAAGAGGAAAAGAGGAGGCCATGGTACAAAATAATGGGGGGGCCCCACTGACTATGATGGATGGCATTGCAGTCTTTTTTTTCTGCTGGGGAGCTGGAAGCAATGTGGGAGCAGGATAAATGTGCAATAATCAGAGTATTTCTTTGCTTTGCTTGCATTGTTTCCTGTATAAGTGATCAAAATGTACCATTATAACTAAGGACTAGTGCAACCATCTGCGGGATAGTGCAATTTTGAATCAACTTGCCCAGCTGGCTAGTGCAAAAAAAGGTTAAGGTTGACCCCTTGGTTATGACCAGAGGGATTGTTGGCAGAGCTGTACATTTCTTTTGTGCAGGAGGCATGTGCAGAAGGACCAGTGGAGGACATGGCAGCCTATAATATGGCTGTCATAGCTGCACTGGACCTTCTGGCACCAATCCCATAAGTGTTCAACACTGTGGATCATGAGTTGTTGTTGGACAGATTGTGGGAGTACCTCGGACTCACCGACAAGGTCATCAGCTGGTTTGAGTCCATCCTCCAGGGCAAGACCCAGATGGTGGCATTGGAGAATTATTCCTCAAACCCAGTGGCCCTGTCCTGTGGAGTACCTCAAGGTTCTGTCTTCTCTCCCATGTTATTTGCAGTGTATATGCTGCCCCTAGTCTAGATCATCAGGTGGTATGAGCTTGAGTTTCATTGCTTTGCTGATGACACCTAGCTCTACCTGTCATTCACACCAGACAGAACAGATGCGATTGAAGTGCTGAATAAGTGCTTGGCCGAGATCCAGTCTTGGATGTCATCGAATTGGCTGGGACTCAACCAGGGAAAGACTGAAGTGTTGGTGGTTGAGTGGGGTCAGAGAGGGGGAGTGGAGGAGTCTGGGGAGGATTTGGGACCATATTTAGGGTCATCCATACTGGAAGTGTCTACTAAGGTGAATAACCTGGGAGTCATTCAGGACAATGAGCTGACACTGGATGTCTAGATGTTGGCGGTTGTCTGAAATGGGTTTTACCATCTCCGGAATGTTGCCCAGATAAAATTACTCCTGAAGATCTGGCCACACTGCTACATGCATTTGTCACCTAGAGGCTTGACTACTGTAACACGCTCTATCTCAGGGTCAAAGGAGGTACATTATGGTGCCTGCAGCTGCTGCAGAATGTGGTGGCTCAGCTATTGTTGGGTCTTCCGAGATCTTGTCATATCTCACCAGTGCTGCCCTAACTGAATTGGCTGCCGGTATGCTGGAGTATCCCCTTTAAAATAGGTCTACTGGCCTATAAGGCCCTACACAGGCTGGGTCTGGGTTACCTGGCAGAGGTTCTGCATCTCTACTACTTCAGTCAATCTCTCCAATCATCAGAGGAGGACCTCCTTTAGGTGCCCAGGGTGAGACTGAAATCATTGGGGATCAGTCTTTTGAGGTACAGAACTGATCCTCTGAAACTTGCTGCCTGGGTACCTGAGGAAGGCTCCTTTTGTTGAGACTTATAAGATAGGATTGAAAAAATTTCTATTTCTACAAGCCTTCAGGGATTAACAGAATAAACTGAGTTTATTCACTGTTCCTGCAAAGGTTATGCAAGCAATAACACATGAAGAGGTGTGGTTTATCGCCTGATAAGAGCACGCCCGGGGTGTACTAAGGCACGAGGCGCTTGCGCCGAGTGCCTTATGCCACTGGGCGTGTTTTTATCAGGGCGGTAAACCACACCTCGGAGTGTGTATTGCGCTTTATAAAATGGGTTTTATTAAATGGTAGGACACTTTACTTAATTGAACAGGTTTTTATTTGTAACTTTTAAAACAGAGACAGAGTTGTTGTTTTTAAATCATGTAGACATAAAATAGTCCCACTTTATATTGTTGTAATGTTTTCAAAAATGAACTGGTAAGGTTTATGTAAAGCATTGTTTTACATTTAAACAGAAGAAATTGTAAACATTTGAAGACAAACTTTAAATGTTTGAAAAGATTAAAATTGTCAAGTTACAACGCTTTTAACTACTATTTATTGTAATGCAGGATGTTTACGTGACTACTTTTTTATTTTGTGTAGTTAATAAATTCAACATGTTCCATATAGCAATTTTGTATAATGTAAGGAGAAGTGCTACTTGTTTCTTTTTTAAATTGTTGGATGACTTGGGTTTTCTGATAGTCTGGTGCTTCTGGTATCTTTGTGGTTGAGGACTCTAGGGATTTCCGGTTTCTTTTCGCAGTTTTTGAAGCATGGTCTGTGCATCAGGAGTTTCTGGCTGTTCTGCTTCCAGATTTAAGGTACTGATCTGAAGTTGTTGCTGATTTGTTCTAGTCGGAGGAAAATAGGTGCAGAGGGTTTCTGTAGTCGGAGGAAAATAGCTGTACAGGCTTTGTGTTGCTTGCTGTGTTTGCAGGAGAGATTTGCTGCAGCATGGAGTTTCATCGTCGGGCATGATTTCACATTGCAGTTCTGTGGACAGGTTGTTAGAATGCAAACACTGATTTCTTGTTTTGTTGGCTAAAATATTGCTCCACAACTGTCGGTCATTTGGAGTAGCAGCCCAGTATGAGTGTAAGCTGCTTTCTGCACGATGGCCCGTTACGCCATTATTTCGTGGAGTCTAGGCCTGCTGTAGACAGCAACTGTACAGCTGTAGCTCTCACTGAGTGGTTTGTGTAGCGTGTTGAGAGCTCTGCTTTCTCACTGATTTTCGGCATCAGGCTTGCTAAGTAGTTTAATCCTAATGGCTCACGGTGTACCAGATAGTTGAGGTTGCCAGTAGATTGTTGGCTATTTTACGAGTGTGTAAGTAGAAGGCAGGAGGGTTAGGTGGAAGCTTGGATATGTATTTTTAAAGGAAGCAACTGGACATAAAGGGCTGTTTGGAATTTCATAGATGTAGCCTATGCTGTTGTTTTGTGCAGTCATTTTTCTTATGGTTTTAGTATATTCGTTGAAGCTGGGTGTTACATATTCATAGCCTTGCTCATCTTTTTTATTTCAAATGTTCCGTTTCAACTGTCTGAGACCTTCTCTGCCCCTCGTGCGCATGCACAGCTGTATATCAAGCCAAACTTTGTACAGTAGTCCTCGGCAGTGTTTGGTGAGAGGACTGGTGATAATCGTAAAATTTGTAAGTCGTTTCATTTATTGCAGGGTGGTGGGCTGCTCGATCTTTACCTTCTCTCCTGTACTTTTTTAAGACTGCTGAAAACATGTTGTTAGCTGGTTGCATATCACGGTGGTTGTGGAGATTTATTTTTCTGGACAGTGGTGGTGCATTTAAATGGCGATTTAGGCCTGCTCTGAGGGAAATTATGCTAGCTATACTGTATTCTGTGCCATCTGTTTGTCTGATTTCTGCATAGAATTTGCGGAGGATGTCTGCTAGGTGGTGTATGTCTATTTCTTTACAATGTATGGCTATTTGCTTTGCTGTGCACCAACCTTGAAAGACTGCTACTGCCCATGATGTTGTTTTTTGAGTGTTGATTTCATCTTTCATTTGTTCTATGTGATCCAGCTCTTCTGAAGTTAGGGTTGCGAATTTGCCAGTGTTTTTACGTTTTGTTTTTCTTTTTTTAGGTATCGCTGCTTCATTATGGATGTCTGACGTTGTATTGACCTGCTGATGAGGTGCTGTGCCTTGCGGTTCCGTCATACTGTCACTGCGGGAAACTGGTTCAGCTGAGGCAGTTTGAAGATGGTCGTCATCTCGCTGAGGAGATAGATCGGTGAGTATCTCTTCAAATGACAGCGCAAAATTAATATCCATTTTTAGGATTGGAAATTACAGCGCTTTGTAACGGTTTACTATATGGTAGCTTTACTTTCAAGAGAGTGCTCGTGCTGTCGGAAGATTGTCGGTTGCCTTTCTGTCAGCGCGTATTGCTGATTTCGCGCTCAGCTGTGCCAGCCTGTCTTTTTTTTTTTTCTGGTTGCCTCTGCTCACTGATTTGTCGTTGTCAGTGGGCAGTGTGGTAGAGCTTAGTGCCGGTTGGTAGAATACCAGGCATTAAGGACATGGCTAGGAGGGTCAAACAGCCAATCATTGGCTTTGTTTTTTTTTCCCATTTTATAAAGGGAATTTAAGCATAGATGAGATTAATTATTTATTAGATGTACAATGTTAGGTATCATGGGTAAATACAGAGCTTGTTAGACAAGATGTCCATATTGCTTGCCTATGTTAGTTTCCATATCCCTTGATGTTGCTGATCCACCAAAAGTTGTCTAATTTATTTTTAAATTCCTGCATGTTTCCACTTCTCACAACCTCCTATAGCAGAAAGTTCCAGAGCGAAATGACTCTCTGGTTGCACCAATTGTGCCTTCTATTTGAATGGCATAACTCCCCTTTCATTTGTAGCATGCAGGCTTTTGTGCAGTATGTTTGATCTCTCATTTCCAAACTCAGGCAGTCCCACAGATCATCATTTGTAATTGCCCAAAACAAAAGGTACAGATCTCCTCTCAGCCTTCTGTATTCGAGTGTGAGCATTCCCAGATGTTCAGTTTAGTATCATAATTATGTATACTAAGATTCCTAATTATTCTTGTCACCCTTTTTTGTACTCTCTCAAGTGCCTGGGATTCTGATTTATTGTTGGGGGGCCCAAACTTGGTCACAATACTCCAAATGTGGTTGCATCAAAGATACATACAGGGGGACAATCATAGAAACATAGAAACATAGAAGTTGACGGCAGATAAGGACCGCAAGGCCCATCCAGTCTGCCTATTTCTTTTTCTACCTTATAAATGTGCCATCGGCCTTTGCTCTGTCAGTGACCTATCTATTCATAGTCATTTGTATTGCTCCCTTATGCCTATCCCATGCCTGTTTGAAGCCCTGCACTGTATTCATAGCCACCACTTCTTGTGGTAAGCCATTCCATGCATCTACCACCCTTTCTGTGAAAAAGAATTTCCTCACATTCCCCTTAATCGGCCTCCTCTAATCATGCTGTGTCCTCTTGTCCTGCTATTTTCTTATATTTAAACATGTTAGACTCTTTCACCTTGTTTATGCCCTTAAGGTGTTTAAATGTCTCGATCATATCACCTCTCCTCCTTTGCTCAAGGGTATACATATTGAGCTCGTTAATCTGTCCTCATATGTCTTCTGATGCAGTCCCTGCACCATTTTGGTTGCCCTTCTCTGGACTGCCTCAATTTGGTTAATGTCCTTGTGAAGGTGTGGCCTCCAATACTGCGCAGTACTCCAGATGGGGCCTAACCAATGTCTTGTACAGAGGATTATTACTTTCCTCTTACGACTTGTGATACCCTACTAATACACCCTAACACCCACCTAGCCATACCTACTGCTTTAGAGGTCTGCTTGGATGATTTTAGGTCATCAGTGATGATGATGCCCAAGTCTCTTTCTTCCTTTGTGACTGCTAGCAACTGCCCTCCCAGCCTATAAGTGGCTTCAGGGTTTCTCTTCCCTATGTGCATGATTTTGCACTTCTTTGCATTAAATCCCAGTTGCCACTCTTCTGACCATTCTGCTAGTTTATCCAGATCTCTTCTCATTCTGCCCACCCCATCTAGATCATCTACTCTATTGCAGATCTTGGTGTCATCTGCAAACAGACAAGCCTTACCCTCTAGTCCATCTGCGAGGTCACTAATGAAGATGTTGAATAGGACTGGCCCCAGGACTGATCCCTGAGGTACCCACTTGGACTTCCATCTCTTCTGACTGTATACCATTTACCACCACTCTCTGTTTTCTGCCAGTCAACCAGTTTGCCACCCAGTTGACCAACTTCTGACCCACCCCGAGCCTACCTAGCTTATTTATCAATCTTCATGTGGAACAGTGTCAAAAGCTTTGCTGAAGTCAAGGTAGGCGACATCAACTGCTCCCCTTGGTCCACCACTCTGGTTACCCAGTCAAAGAAATCTATGAGATTAGTTTGACAGGACCTTCCTTTGTAAACCCATGCTGTCTTGGATCCTGTGCCTATGGATTCCAGGTGTTGCACTATCCTTTCCTTAAGGAGTGCCTCCATAATCTTGCCCACTACTGAGGTAAGACTGACCGGTCTGGAGTTCCCGCCTCCTCCCTGCTACCACTCTTGTGGAGGGATCACATGAGCCCTTCTCCAGTCTTCTGGGACCTCTCCTGTGCTCAGAGACTCACTAAACAATTCTGCTAATGGCTCTGCTAGTTCCTCCTTTAGCTCCTTAAGTACCCTGGGATGTATGCCATCAGGTCCCATTGCCTTATCCACCCTGAGCTTAGCAAGCTCTTGTAGGACCCTTTCTTTTGTGAAGGGAGTAGTGCTCACCTCCCTCCCCCCTGTGTCCATGATGCTGAGCTGTGGGCCCTGCCCTACCTTCTCTTCAGTAAATACTGAGCAAAAGTATCTATTTAAGATAGATGCCTTTACAGGGTCCTCCTCCTCACATGCTCCCTTTTCTCCATTAAGCTTAGCAATACCCCCTCTGGACTTTCTCCTTTCACTAATGTATCTATAGAAAGTCTTGTCACCTTCTTTACTGTTCGTGCTAGTGTTTCTCAGTTTGGGACTTTGCCTGCCCACGCCTACCTGCTTCCTTAGGGCAGTTTGGTATGCCTCCCTATCTTCATCCCGCTGTGTTCCCTTATATTTCCTGAAGGCCAGCCTTTTGGCTCTGACCTTTTCTGCTACTGTATTTGAGAACCAAAGTGGTTTCCTTCTTCTTTTGCACTTCCTTTTCTGTCTAACACAATGGGATGTTGCTTCAAGCATTGTATCCTTAATGCTTGCCCACTTTGCCTGTACCCCCTCACCTGTGTTTCTTTTTGCCAGGGCTAGCTTTACTCTGTTGGCCATCTTATCAAAGTCAGCTCCTCTGAAGTCCCATATTTTGCCTTGGAATGGGATGATTTAGATGTAGTAGCCAAATTGAACCATACCATGTGATGGTCACTGGCCCCAGGTGACCTTCTACCTGAGATCTGTGATCCCTTCTTTGTTAGTCAGTACTAGATCTAGGATAGCCCTGTCTCTTGTGGGTTGCTGTACCAGTTGTTTGAGGCCCTCCCCTGCAGGGAATCCACTATGAGTCTAGTTCTGGCAGATGTTCCTGCTGGTATTGACCAATCTGTATCTGGCATGTTGAAGTCTCCCATTATCAGAACCTCCCTTAGCTGTCATGTTTTGTATATCTTCTAACAGTAATGTGTCTATGTCCTCCCTCTGGTCTGGGGGCCTGTAGACAACCCAGTTCTTATGGCTGTCCCATTTCCTGTTTCCAGGGTGACCCACAGTTCTTCTGGCTCCTTATGTGTATTCTGAATTTCTGTAGCTTTGATATTTTCATTAACATGGGGCCACTCCTCCCCCCTTTTGCACCTCGGTCTCTTCTGAACAATACATAGCCAGGTACTGAAGTCTCCCAAGTGTGGTTACTGGTAAACCACGTCTCACTAATTGCTACTATGTCCAGTTTAGCCTCTGACATTATTGCCTGCAGGTCTGGGATCTTATTTCCCAGGCTGTGAGCATTTGTGTACATGATTTTCCATTGGCCAGATTTTGGTGTGATCACCGCCTGATCCCTGCTTTTGATGTGTCTAATAATGCTGCTTAATATGCTGTTTGTCTTTTTGGTAATGATATTACAATGACTTTTAAACTGCAAGTTGTTAGAAATTACTATGCCTAGGTCTCTTTCCTCAGTCACCTCTCTCAGTGTACATCCATTTAGTACAGTATATAAGCTGTATTGTTATTATTTTTCCCCATGTGCATGACTGTACACTTGTATTGAACTGCAGTTTATCCTTGTTAGCCCATCTCTTGATCTCAGCTAGTGATTCCTGCAGTCTTGGAGAATCTTCCAAGGTTTTAATGACTGTACCAATTCTAGAGTCATCTGTAAACTTGGTTAGCCATATACAATGTTGGCAATTCATGGAGGTGATGTAAATATTGAAGAGGCATGGCCCCTGGACTGACCCTTGTGGAACCCCTCTACCTACTGTAGGCCAGTCTGAAAAGACTCACTGGATGCTGACTCTCTGCTTCCTATCTGTTAACCAAGATGTGATCCAGTTTATGATGTTACCATGGATTCCCATATCTGACAACTCCTTGGTGGTACCTTAGCAAAAGCCTTGGTGAAGTCCACAAATGTCACATCAATGGATTTGCCCTGCTCAAGTGTTTACAACTTTACTATAGAGTTCCCTGAGGTTCATTTGATAGGATCTCCCCTGGGTGAAGCCATGTTGTGTAGTTTCACCCATACCACTATCACTTATATATTTGCTTACATATTCCTTTATTATCCCTTTGATGACCTTATTCAGGATGGATGTAAGGCTCACAGGTCTGTAGTTTTTAGGTTCCCTCTTACTGCCTTTCTTATAAATAGGTATGACAGTAGCAGTTCTCCATGAATCTACAACAATCCCTTCATCCAGTGATTTCTGGAATATTGCTGTTATACAGTCTGCTAATTCGTTTGCCAACTCCATGATGACTCTTGGATGAATTCCATCTGATCCCGGGGGTTTCTTGAGATCAAAATTTGCTAGTCTGGCTCTGATGTCATCATTACCTAAAAGAAGGGTGTAGAGGGTTCTCTTATTCTAGTAGGACCATTAATTCTAATTTCATGAAATAGAGATGAGAAGTATCTATTTTGGATTTCTGCTATTTGTGCTGGTTCTGTGACCAGTTTGCCCTGAGACTCTATCAGTGGTCCAACCTTAACTTTCCCCCCTTTTATTATTAATATAACTATAAAAGGATTTGCAATAATCATTTGCTGCGACTGCTACTTTATATTCATAATCCCTTTTGGCTTTTTTAAAAGCCCTTTTGGATGTCCTGAGGATTTTTTTTATAGTGGGACCATCCCTCAGTTCCTTAAATCTATAAATTGTATATATGCTTTAACAAGTTTATTCAATTTATCAACCAGCAATTCCCACATAGACTCTAATGATTGTTCAGCAAAGGCATCCTTCCAACCCCAGAATGCAATTTCTTGTCTCATTCTGGCAAAGTCACCTTTACCAAAACACAGTATATTGGTTACCCCTTACTGCTTAGTGATAGGCTCTAGTAACTGGAATTCCACCATGGCATGGTCACTATTCCCCAAAGGCACAGTCACAATACAGTCCTGGATAGTTGCACTGATATTAGGATACTACGTTTAGAGTATTACTTCCTCTAGTTGTTTGAAGAACATATTGTTCAATCTCACCTGTCCCAAGGCATCTAGGAATGTCTCCTCTGTGAGTGTTATACATTTACATTTTTTTCACTTTACTCCTGGTAAGTTTAAATCACCCAGTAAGATTATTCTATCTGCCAGGTTTAGTTTACACATTTTTTTCACACATTGCTAAATTAATCTCTCTATTCTGTGATAGGGCCTATATATTGCACCCAAGAAGATTTTGGGATTCCTTGCAGGTTAAAGATGTATTTTTGGATTTTATGTTTCTAGTTTCTATGATGTTTTTCTGTTGTTAGGGTGCCCCAAACAAATAAAATCCACTACTACTACTACTACTACTAATATATTGTAAAGGTGCCAGATCTGTTAATAAACTGTTCTAGAACACTCTCTGAGATGTTAACTGACAAAAGCAATTCTCCGAAAAAGTTTAATTGTGAAAGTGCAACTTCTAAATTTTGTAGACGTTCTGAGATCCATGTTATTCTCCTTGAATATATTATGTTAGCTGTATGATTACTATATTGTAGTGAATCACTAGGAATCAAAGTATGGCTTAAAGTTATTAAAAGTGGAGAATGAGGTGATTTAAATCTATCCAGGATTGTAAGGTCAATTGTTGTGCATATCCATTAAGATTTGTTATAAATAAAACAATTAATAATGTCCCATAAGTAGAACTAAAGGTGTATGGTCCTTCATAATCACAACTTTATCTACTATTAACCCATAGGCCGACGACAGAATTAGAACATGGAGGAATTTTGGACTTACATATCAGTCCGCGGCTCAGCAAGGGTTAATGCTTACTAAATTAATTTCAGCCAATAGGAAAAATAACAGATTTCCTGCTGCATTTTGATTTTCATCATTAAATTTCTTTTTTTTTAAATTAGAATTAATAGTATAAATTTCTTCTTCATGTTCCAGATAAGTTAGATTATTATTAATGTTTGTATTTAAGTGGGTCATCTAGCATTTAAATCTCTAGCAACAAATATTTTATATATTTATTTGTTGAAGAGAATCAGAATTACAATCCTTTGAGTCATAGACTCCTTTGCAAAGGCTCCACATCAGTACAAAAAAGCATAAACATAACATTTAATAGTATTATACGTAGGTCACCCGGCACAGTGTATATACATTGGTGGGTTACCACATCTAGGATCTTAAAGAAGACCCTGGGTCAAAGTTGTGAAATATGACAGGATTACAGATTTGGAGGGTCATTAACTGAGCCCTGAGTCAGAGTTTATAAAAAGAGTGATTGTAGGACCTGAGGATGTAGTCATGGGATAAAGCTAGACATTTTATCCCTGACATTCTGGGTTTTGTCACTGCACTAGAGCTAGAGGCTGCTTGCAATATGCCTCTTTCTGTGATTCAGAGGGGGGAGGAGTATCGATTACAGCTACAGGCCACAAAGTCAAAGAGGAGGTTCTTGAGTCCAGTCTTAAACTGGCCAAGACTGGGAACCAGGGAGAAGGAGGACAGTAGGCTGTTAAGCCAGAGGGGAGCATGATAATGGAAAGACCTTTGCCATAGGGAGGTCCTACAGTGGGGGACTAGAGAGAGAGGACTCCAGTAAAAAAATGTATATCCTGGTCAAAATTTTGCCAGATCTCTGCAAAAATTAATTTGTGATTAGGTACTGCAGAACACTTTTCAGAAGGGCATTTTTATAGGATTTAGGACACTGTCCTACATGCTGGGCCATTGGATATCTAAGGGCTCAGCTCCAGGCAGTATGGGTAGAGATTGCGTGCCTCAAATTGCATATTCAGGAGGTAACATATTATAAGAATCACCCACCATTTCCCCACCATCCAACAGAAGCACCTAGACTGCAGAGGGTAGTTGGTCTGGAAGGTTGGCAGGTGGTTAGGAGGGGCAAATTGGGTGACCCATCACTCAGTGCTCTCCAACATATTACCTCCACAAACCATATAAAAATTATGAACAGGTATCTTCCTCTATCTCTGAAATCATACAAAGGGGCAGAGGACACTGTGGAGAAGGACACTGCAGCACAAGAGCTAGCACAACAAAACTCACCCAAAACAAATAAAGCAAAAAGGAAATCCAAAAAACTCCTAATCATAGGAGACTCTATGATTCAGGAAGTTGATACCTATCTCCAGCCAGGGGAAATGGTCAGATGTATCCCAGGTACATCAGCATGGAGAGACACTGACCGCATTGCTAAAATTGTTCAGGAAGCAGGAGAAAACATTGACATCCTGGTACACATAGGGACTAATGATCTCACCAGCCGGTCAGCTGTGGAGACCAAGGAACACCTGACCAGGCTGGGTGACAAATTATTATCCATTTCATCTGGCATCTCCTTCTCTGAGATCCTGACAGTCTAGGAGAGGGGGGCAGATGGAAAGAAGGTCAGAGAAGGGGAGCTAGGGGAGCTAAACATGTGGCTCAAGGGCTGGTGCCAGGAAAAAGGACACAAATTTGTAGGGAACTGGCAACAGTTTTGTGAGTGAAAGTTCTTTAAATTTGATGGACTGCATCTGACTAAGGAAAGAGTCAGTGCATTGGGGCAGAAATTTGATGACTTTGCAGAACATTTAAACTAGCAAATGGGGAGAGGGGTGCAGCACCCCATACGTTGAATTAGAAGAACATCCCTCCCCCTCAGCTAGTGGTCAAACAGGAGTTCAGCATGTTTGTAGTTCATTTGCATCACCAGGTAAGGAAAAAGGTCTGGCTCCTCATACAATGCATGGGGGAAACGCCAGACCTCGCCCAGCAACTAACACACTGAAATCTGGCCAATGGAAAATCACGTACACAAATGCTCGCAGTCTGGGAAACAAGATTCCAGACCTGCAGGCAATAATGACAGAGGCTAAACTGGACAGAGTAGACATTAGCAAGACATGGTTTACCAGTAACTATACTTGGGAGACTTCAGTACATGGCAATGTAGTGTTCAGAAAAGACAGAGGTGCAAAAGGGGGGGGTGGAGTGGCCCTTTAAGTCAATGAAAATATAAAAATTACAGAAATTCAGAATACACATAAGGAGCCAGAAGAACTGAGGGTCATCCTGGAAACAGGAAATGGGAGAGCCATATGAACTGGGGGTTGTGTACAGGCCTCCAGACCAGGAGGAGGACATAGACACATTTCTGTTAAAGATATACAAAACATAACAGCTAAAGGGGAGGTTCTGATAATGGGAGATTTCAACAAGCCAGATATATATTGGTCAATATTAGCAGGAGCATTTGCCAGAACTAGACCAATGGTGGACTCCCTGCAGGGGGAGGGCCTCAAACAACTGGTACAACAACCCACAAGAGACAGGGCTGTCCTAGATCTAGTACTAGCAGGAAAAGGATCACAGATCTTCAGGTAGAAGGTCACATGAGGACCAGTGACCATCACATAGCATGGTTCAATTTGGCCACTAGAACTAAATCATCCCATTCCAAGGCACAAATATGGGACTTCAAAGGAGCTGACTTTGATAAGATGGCCAAATGAATTAAGCTAGCCCTGGCAAAAAGAAATGCAGGTGAGTGGGTACAGTCAATGTGGGCAAGCATTAAGGATGCAATACTTGAAGCAACATCCCATTGTGTTACAGAGAAAAGGAAGTGCAAAAGAAGAAGTAAACCACTTTGGTTCTCAAAAACTAGCAGAAAAGGTCAGCGCCAAAAGGCTGGCCTTCAGAAAATATAAGTGAACGCAGCAGGACGAAGATAGGGAGGCATACCAAACTTCCCTAAGGGGAGCAGAGAAGGCAGTAAGGCTGGCAAAGGCCCAAACCAAGGAAACACTAGCACAAACAGTAAAAGAAGGTGACAAGACTTTCTATAGATACATTAGTGAAAGGAGAAAGTCTGGAGGGGGTATTGCTAAGATCAAAAGGGATAAGGGGGCGTGTGAGGAGGAGGACCATGTAAAAGCATTTATCCTAAATAGATACTTCTGCTCAGTATTTACTGAAGAGAAGGTAGGGCAGGGCCCACAGCTCAGCACCATGGACACAGGAGGAAGGGAGGTGTACACTAGTCCCTTCACAAAAGAAATGGACCTACAAGAGCTCGATTAGCTCAGGGTGAATAAGGCAATGGGACCTGATGGCATACATCCCACCGTACTAAAGGAGCTAAGGGTGGAACTAGCAGAGCCATTATCAAAACTGTTTAGTGAGTCTCTGAGCACAGGAGAGATCTCAGAAGACAGGAGAAGGGCTCATGTGATCCTGTTCCACAAGAGTGGTAGCAGGGAGGAGGCAGGGAACTACAGAACAGTCAGTCTTACCTCAGTAGTGGGCAAGATTATGGAGGCACTCCTTAGGAAAGGATAGTGCAACACCCGGAATCCAAAGGAGCACAGGATCCAAGACAGCATGGGTTTACAAAAGTAAGGTCTTGTCAAACTAATCTCATAGATTTTTTTGACTGGGTAACCAGAGTGGTGGACCAAGAGGGAGCAGCTGATGTCACCCACCTTGACTTCAGCAAAGTTTTTGATACTGTTCCACATAGAAGATTGATTAATAAGCTGGGTAGGCTCGGGGTGGGTCAGATGTTGGTCAACTGGGTGGCAAAGTGGTTGATGGGCAGAAAACAGAGAGTGGTGATAAACAGTATACAGTCAGAAGAGATGCAAGTCACAAGTGGGGTACCTCAGGGATCAGTCCTGGAGCCAGACCTCTTCTATATCTTCATCAGTGACTTTGTAGATGGAAAGGAGGGTAAGGCTTGTCTGTTTGCAGATGACACCAAGATCTGCAACAGAGTAGATGATCCAGATGCAGTGGTCAGAATGAGAAGAGATCTGGATAAACTATCAAAATGGTAGGAGGAGTGGCAACTGGGGTTTGACGCAAAGAAGTGCAAGACCATGCACATATGGAAGAGAAACCCTGAAGCCACCTATAGGCTGGGAGGGGATTTGCTGGCAGTCACAAGGGAAGAACAAGACTTGGGCATCATCATCATCATCACCGATGACCTGAAATCATCTAAGCAGACCACTAAAGCAGTAGGTAAGGCTAAGGGGATGTTGAGGTGTATTAGCAGGGGTATCACAACTAAGAAGAGTGAGGTAATAATCCCTCTTTACAAGACACTTGTTAGGCCCCATCTGGAGTACTGTGTGCAGTACTGGAGGCCACACCTTCACAAGGACATTAACCAAATTCAGGTAGTCCAGAGAAGGGCAACCAAAATGATGCAGGGACTGCATCAGAAAATATATGAGGACAGATTAACAGAGCTCAATATGTATACCCTAGAGCAAAGGAGGGAGAAAGGTGATATGATCAAAACATTCAAACACCTTAAGGGCATTAACAAGGTGAAAGAGTTTAACATGTTTCAATATAAGAAAAATATTAGTACAAGAAGACACAGCATGAGATTAGAGGGAGGCCAATTAAGGGGTAAAATGAAGAAGTTCTTTTTCACAGAAAGGGTGGTGGATGCATGGGATGGCTTACCTAAGGAAGTAGTGGATATGAATATAATGCAGGGCTTCAAACAGACATGGGATAGGCATAAGGGAGCAATACAGATGAGTATGAATAGATAGGCCTTTGACAGAGCAAAGGCCGATGGCACATTCATAAGGTAGAAAAAGAAATGGGCAGACTGGATGGGCCTTGCAGTCCTTATCTGCTGTCAACTTCTATGTTTCTATGTTTCTATGGGTGGGGGAGGGGTAAAATAGACATTTACAAAGAAAGCATTATTTTCTCCCCATTGATTTTAATTGCTGATATATTATCCCAGTTCATTCAAACTTTTTCAGTGACCAAATTATTCTACAGTTTCATTGAAGTTATTAAACTCATTTGTGAGGCAGTATAGTGCAGTGGTTTAAGGATCTGAGCTGCAAATCTGGTGACATCCAGCAGACCAGACCTGGGTTTGAATCCCACAGCTTCCACTTGCATACTGTGTGACCCTGAGCAAGTCATTTAACTTCCATGAGCTCCCAGGTCGCACCTGTAAAAAAGCTTTCAGCTTAGTGTGCTACTCCTGGTTAAACAACTAGATAAAATAATAAATAATGTCAATTTTATTTTTTGATTTAATATATAATATCTCAAAGAAAGGAACATGAGGGATATCATAGGTCTACCAAATGTCCTGTAACATAACTTTCAAAAGATTTTGCAAACTGCATACATTATCTGAAAATTTTGAAACTAAACCATTTATATTCCATGATATAGTATGCAAGCAACTTATTATGTCAGTCTTCAGAGAGTGTTCTTAAAGGAGCATATCTATTTTGCTGAATCAAATGTGAATGAAGAGCTTCATCAGAAGCAACATGTGACTCATCCTGCTGATTTTCTTGTGACATTTGTAAGTCATAGGGGGATTGAAAATTATGTAGATCTACCAGAGTATTACTCAATGGATCAATAAGGTCTTCTTTAACTACTACATCTTTTGCAAAGGGCTTACTTTTAAAATAAAGGTCTATCTGTATGTTAGAATTATAGTCTGATGTATTGAGAGCCATGATACCAAATCCCTTTCTATTGGTATACAAAGCATTCTTGTGATAAACGCACATGTGGCTTTTTCTGGTTGTACCTATAGGTTACCTTAACACAATTCAATAAATAAATAAATAAAAATAAAGGGACCATTCACCCAAACTTAATGAGATGTTTTGGAGCATTTGAGTGGTTTAGATCCAATTGCACATCTTGGGCCAGATATTCAAAAGGGTTGCGCCATGCGCAACAGGGTTGTGCATGCTCAAGTCCTACATTGCGCCATTCTGCAATATTCAGCAGGAGGCAGTTGCGCAACTGAAAACAGGCTGAGCAACAGCGTAATGCAAATGAATGCATGCTCAACAGGAGGGGGAGGAACCATGCATAAACTGCACAGCCCGATATTCAGCCGGGCTGTGCAGAGTTGTGCAAACTCAACCCCAACCTGAGCCTGCAGGACCTTGAGCCAACAAAAAAAGGCTTAAGTAGAGGCCACCCACAGGTGAGCTGCTGTATTGCAGGCGCAACACAGCAGCTGCCACCTGTGGCTGGCCCCAACTCAGTCCCTGTGCCCCCAGCCCGATCGCGGGCATAGTGTACTCCCCACCAGCACGATCGCGGGCATCAATGTGGCCCCCTCCTTTCACATCCCTGGTGGTCCAAGTGGACTAAATGCCCGATCGCGGGCAGAAAGTAAAATGAACCAACCCCCAAACATCTCCTAATGCCCGATCGTGGGCAGAAAGTAAAATAGACCAACCCCGAACATCTCCTAATGCCAATCGTGGGCAGAAAGTAAAATAGACCAACCCCCGAACATCTCCCTAATGCCCGATCGCGGGCAGAATGTAAAATGAACCCCGAACATCTCCTGGTGGTCCAGTGGACCGTAATGCCTGATCCAAGGCAGAATGTAAAATGAACCCCCCCCCAAACATCTCCTGGTGGCTAGTGTCCCCCCCACCCACCCACGAAGCCCACCACCCCACCTCGCGCAGCCGGCGGGCGGCAGCATCCCACCCGCCTGTTACCCCGCTGCTCGCATACCCGGGTTCGTAGCTGGCGTTGTTATGCAGAGCAAGAGCCACGGGCGCAGCAATCCATAGTCAGATGATAGGTTCCAGATTTGTGAATGATTCATTCACAAATCTGGACTGTCATATGAGGGATGCTGCACGCCCATTGGTTCTTGCTCTGCACCACTGGCGTGCAGAGTCTTATCGGGTAGTCAGCGGGCGGGCGCGGGCGCAGGTGGGTGGGATGCTGCCGCCCGCCGCTGCCGGGGAGCGGATGGTAGGGCTTCGTGGGTGGGTGGGGGGGACACTAGCCACCAGGGAGATGTTTGGGCGGGGGTTCAATTTACATTCTGCCCGCGATCGGGCATTACAGTCCACTGGACCACCAGGGAGATGTTCGGGCGGGGGGTGTTGGTTCATTTTACTTTCTGCCCGCAATCGGGCATTAGGGAGATGTGGAACCACATCTGCCACCCACCAGTCCCTTGGAACATCCCCCATCTGAAGTGAGCTATTGAATAGGCCTGCTAGAGGTTCTGCTACTTCATATGCCAATTCGCTGAGCACCCTCAGATGTATCCCATGAGGATCTAGGAATACTACTAGCATTCAAATCTTGCTCCTCATTAAGAGTTAATACATCAGGCAAAAGGGATTGCACTAGAATGGGAGCATCCATGGTTATTCTCAACAGGTTAGTGATCTCATTATTTTTCTTTGTGCTCAAGGCAGTTTCTAGTCTTCTTTGCTGCAAACATGTTCCTTTCAATATTAATGCTGCTGACCTGTTTACCCAGAGCATTATTTACTGAACTTCTAGAGCTCTCAGAGAAAAAGGAGGCTAGTTTCCTTGGTCCCACACTGATATCAAAGTCTACTGATCCCCCTGAGTAACTCTACAGTACTCAAGCCCAACCCCCATATTAGACACAAAACCCCGTGGAAAATGGGGAGGGCACTGCTTTTGCCCAACATGACTGTGTCTCCAGGACCACGTGCCTGACTCTCCTTCCTAGGAGTAAAACCTGGAGACTGAACCACTACCTCAGAACCACCTGAGCCATTACAATAATGTTACTCCTGTTGTCCAACAATGTCAACACCAATTCAGGACTAAATGGTAGCTCTGGGTCCAGCACCCAAAGCAAAGGAGTCCTGAACAGTATCGTTAAATATCAGTAGATTCCTACCAACATTTTCCCAATTCAGTTGAAAGCATGGGTCAAGTTTGTGCAGTCAGACATTATTTGCCTAACTGAAACTTGGCTCAGTCCACACATATCTGATGCCACTATCTCACTGCAGGGTTTCAATATTTTCGGGAATGATAGAATAGACATACAAGGTGGGGGCTGCCTCATCTACTTCAGATCAGGCCTGCAAGCCTTTAAAATCACTATCAAAAATCTAGCCAGAGATAACGAATGTCAAGCAATAATGCTTTTGATAGGTGAGGACACACATTTCTTGTCATCCTGTCTGTATGTATCACACCTGGTAAACAAAACCTGGGCATACAGTCACTTATTCATTACTTTATGCAATTCAGTCTGAAATGGGAATACATTATTACTGGTGACTTCAAGATTAATAGGAATGGTAAGTCCACCACTGGTCCTAGGGATAAGATCTCCAGCTTATTTTTCACACAGATAGTCACTGAGCACACCAGGACCAATTATATAGCAGGCACTATGATGCTACTTGACTGAGTACTAGTTACACACCCTGATAGGGTTAAAATTGTCAAAGTTCTGCCAGATACTGTAAGTGACCAATCCTCAGTGCAGTGTCTATGGGCAGTTAAACAAACGAAACCACACCCCATATCATAGTCAGCTGAGTCCTAAAGAAAATGAAGGTACCTGAATTTAATTCTAACTTGGCCCAAATTGATTTGAGCTTCTTAGATGCCATTACCAATATTGACTTGGCCCTGGAATTCTTTGTCTACAAGGTCATACATGCCTATGAAAAATTTGCACTCTGTTAAAAAAATGCAATGCAAGAGGAACATTGTCTGGATGGATCACCCCTGAATTCCTTGCCAGCATGAGGGAGAGGGGCAATCCATGTGCACTGACCAGGGTAACAGGGTCCACTGTCCACCTGCAAATGAACAAGGAAGCCCTTAATAAATGCACTAGTATGATTAGAAAGGCCAGATCAGATCTCTATAAGGAGCAGCAGACCCAGAACTGGAGAAATGGCAAGTGATTCTAGGACAACAGAAACAAACACAAAACTAAAGTCCAGACACCAGGACATTGTACTTCCTTCTCACTTCATCTCCCAGTTAGCAAATTTTGTTTTAGAAAATAACTATTTCCATTTTGGGAACCAATATTATCAACAAATACACGGAACTGCTATGGGTTCAACTTTTGCCCCTTCATTAGCAAATATATACATAGAACAGTAGGAAGACTAGTTCATTTGGAATGAAGATGCAACTAAATGGTAGAAAAACATAACAAAATTGCTAAGGTTTGTTGATGATGTATTGCTTAGATGGGATGGAGAGGAATCTGATTGGTAAACTTTCTGAGTTTAATCATTAAATGTGATAGGAACTTAGAGTTCACAGCAGAAAAAAGTAAAAAAAAGAAATAAACTTTCTAGACATTATGATTTATGTCAAAAACCAGGGTCTAAAGACTAAACTATTCAGGAAACTCACAGAGTGTAACACTGCTACACTTCCAAAGCCATCACCCAAGACACAAACAAACTAATATTCCATTAGGATAGCTTCTAAGAATCAAAAGGAACTGCAGTGAGGAAAGTGAGATAAATAATGAAACTGTAAATACTTGTCAGCGATTTTTGAGTAGAGGTTACACTCCAGAGGCAGTCCTATTAGCAGTTAAGCAAGTAAAAGAAATAGAAAGGTCAGTTCTTCTGAAAACAAAAGAAAAAGAAACCAGACACATTGAAATGGAAATGCAAGAAAGAGTAAGCTTTTGCACTACTTACAATAGAATCTATGGAGAAGTGAGACATATAATAAAAAGACACTGAGCCATTCTGGAGGCAGATCCATGGTTAGAATCTTTGGTGAAACAAGGCCTATTGATTAGTTATAAAAAAGGAAATAGTCTTCAGGATTCTTTTGTAAAATTCATGTCCTGAGAGAAAAAAGAAAATAAAAGATCAGATTGGATGCCCCCGCCCCCTGAAGGGAATTTTAAGTGAGGAAACTGCGCCCAATGCAACAGTACCAGAAAAACTGTTACAGTCAATCACCCAAGATCTGGTAAAAAATATAAAATAAAGGGCTTCATAACTTGTTACATGGAAAACGTGGCATACATGTTAACCTGTCAGTGTGGAATGGCCTACATCTACAAACAAAAAGACTTTTCAAAACCAGAATTGGAGAGCATAAGACAGCCATAAGATGCAAAAACATTAAATATGTCATGGCGCAACACTATGAAGATGCAGGACATGGCTCCACAGCATCTTTGATATACGTGAGTTTAGAGACTGTAAAGATTTCTGAGAGTGGCGGTGTTATGAAGGATCTATTGCTTTGAAGAAAAGCTTTTTTGATTTATGAAATGAACGCAATGCATCCAAAAGGACTTAATGATAATAATGGTTTTAGCAGTTACTTATGTAACCCCCACCTCCTGCCTTTTTGCAAATAACAGGTGGTATGCTGTTGAAGCTGACAGCAGTACCAGGTGGGGGACTGGGTTCGGGGAGGACTAGGTTACTTGGCACAAGGGCTAGGTTTGGCTACTCTGCACAGGGGCACCCAAGTAAATCCAAACACAGAAAGCAATAACTGTAATGTCCAATACCAGGAATGGGATTCTAAAGTGTGGCTTTATTCACATCCAAGCAGAACAAAACAAAGCATAGACGGACCCCCATAGGGCTGCACTTCTGGTAATGCAGATTAAGAATCAGAACACTTCCTCAACACTTCAGCCCTGAGGCTCTGAACCCACCAGGCGCACAGCCCAGACTTGCACGCTGCTTTGGGTACACAGCCTGAACTTGTACACATTTCTGGGATTTCCCTGGCTCGGCTCCCCTGTCAGCCACTTGAACACCTTCTATTTGACATGGACACATTTTCTGGTGGCTCCCTAAACCACCTTAGAGCTTTCGACTCCATAAGGGACACTTCCTTTTAATCCCACGTCTGGGTACTTTCCTCAGCACTGGCCAAGTGCCTGAGAGAAAGTAAAAGTGCCACAGAGCAAATCCGTAGAGGTGAATTTGGCTACTACTGGTGGGGGGTCTCCCAACTCTCGCTTCCACAATTCATACCCGGCCATTTCTCTGGACATTAAACATCTCTTTCTGAAAAGCTTGGCAATGTAGATTAAAGGGTAAAAGCTTGGCACATTTCCTCTACTTGTCTTGGCTTTCCCCTTGTACTAGACTCGAACATACTTAAACATCTCTTTCTGAAAAGCTTGGCAGTGTAGATTAAAGGGTAAATGCTTGCCACATTTCCTCTACGTGTCTTGGCTTTCCCCTTGTGCTGGACTCGAACATACTTTTACTTGGCTTAGCCCATTACTCTAGGCCTCCCACTGATTAAGCAGTTCAATCCCCACTTTACAACAGTTCAGGTGAAACAATGGCCCTATGTAAGAGCGAACTCACCCTTTGGTTGCAGTTGCCCCACAGGCGATTCCTGACAGGAATTTCTTTCACACAGCTTCTGGTACCGCAGCACAACTTGAAAAATAAGGCAGCTTCTTCCCAAGCCAGAACCAGGAGGGTTGCCCCTGGAATGACAGGCAAACCTTTCCACACCCATCCCCTCAGGGAAGGGGCACAGGGACCAGTGACAGCAGTCTCCTCCACTTCAAAAACAGCTTACTGTGTTCCTCTTTTGGTGGAAACACATACCTCTCCCTTACAGTAGCTCTATATCAGAGCTTTAGGCTCAAAAAGCCTGTGCACAGACTGCTGTGCTCCTCTCTTCAAGACTGCTCACACACAACTCCCTTCAAAAACTCCAAACATTCTAACCTAACTCCCAACTGCAGATTCCAATGTGGCTCATGCAGCTGTGAAAGTTCTATGGTGATGTCATCCCTCAGTCTCAGCTGAGACTGAGAACAGAGTGAGACAGTGTGAAATCCATTTAACTGGAGTTTCACAATCTGCCTTCCCTGCCTACCACTAGGTCTTACTGGGATTCTAGTAACCCCGGGTAACGGGGAGGTTACACTCACCCTGGGCCAGGAAAATGACTGTCTGCAGTCATTATTTACCCGGATTAGGCCATCTCACCCTATGTGCTACCTGCGGAGGGGGGTGATTAGGCCTCCTCCCACCATGTGCTAGCACAGGTAGGCAACACTAAGGGCCTAGAGGCCTTTGGCTGAAATATCAGCCTCTACTCCACCCACTAACTATGGGTGCCTAGTGGCTCCGGTAGAACTGTCCAGAGCATAGACCTAATGGATCAGCACTGCAGTCCCTATGGCCGTTAAGGACCACAGCCTGTCTATCCCCCCCCAGCCCTCTAGGGAAAATATGTCTGCCTCTAACTCACATCCCAAAACAAAACAAACCGAGGACCTCCCCAACCTTGGGCACCATGTAACCACACACCAGGAGCTGATACCATACCATTACATTACTCCCTCACTTCCCCACAACCATACCTGTGGAAGAAAAGGGTTACTACACAGTAACAACAACAACAGTACTTTAAATACTACACACTAAAGTACTAGTGAGGAACACTGATGAGCCCCTCCTCCTCTTCTTGTCTTCTCTTCTATCTTCTTCAGGAACACCTTCAAGAAAAATAAAGACAACACACACTCCTAATCTGCATACACAGTCTATCTAAACCTCTACCATTAAAACACTGGAGAATCCCAAAAAAGATTTTTTTTTAGAAAAGGTAGAAAAACAGTATATACACTAGAAACAGTAGAAAAACAATGACATTATTTACAATACACATTTGGGGGATGGAGTGCCCTAATAGTCCCATCTAGTGACCACAGTGCCCAAAGGCTAGTCCATTAAAGAGTCTCTCCTGGGCCGGAGCCTGGTGAAGCACAGTTCTAGCAGGCCAGAAGGGGAGAGTCTTTGAGGACAGTTCACACGTCTGAAGTCCGCTAGTGTAGGGTGTGTACTGCAATGTCATAAGGATAGAAGAATTTGGACTTACCAGCCCCTTGTAGAATGAACAATGGCACCGACCTGCTCCTCGGCCAAAGACTTTTCCTGGCAGCACTCTTCCGATACAGCTGTGGCGGACATCTTCTGGGAACTACAGGAGGGCACATCAGGAAACTGCTGGGTTGATGTCATCTCTGGAGATGGAACCTTGGAAAAGGAACAAAAAAGGAAAACAGCTGGTCTGACATCAACTGATTACCAGGCGATGGATCAGGATACAACTGAGCTGGCGTCCTCTCTGGATCTGAAGTCATCTGTTGGGCCAGTCGATGGATTCTGGAAAGTCAGTACACTGTAGAACTGATGAATGTGGGGTACCTGAGTCCTGGATGTCCATACTGGCGGAACAACAAATGCACTGCAATGGCTGGAGTGGCAGCACTGACTACCACTGCTCTGCTTCCATCTGGTAGGCATGGGCACATTTGCAGGGAGGTCTTTGCATTAAGGCCAATAGCACAACAGGTCAGGGGCTGGAATTATTACCCCATCTGGGTGCACATAATTCACACTGTGAAAGGTTTCACGTCCCTCTCCATCCACTATTCGAACAGTGTCCATAAACAGTGTCCTGCCTTTTTTCCATTGGCTGTATTTTTCATGAAACATTCTGTTCCTGACATGCTTGTTTGCACCAGAATGCACACATTTCATTGCTTTGTCCCAAATACAGGATTTCCTGCTGTTCTCAATCTCCTCCCAGACTCTCCGAGGAAAGGTAGGAAAGGACATCCCATAGATTTCATTCACCTTCCTACAAACCAGTCTCTCCTCTTTACTAGCTTTGGTCAACCTGAGACCGCTGGCCTGGCTTGGGGGCTGCCAGTCCTGGTTCTGCCAGCTATGCATTTTCAACGAGACAAAGAATGGATCCCTGACTTCTTCTTCTTGTGCAGCCAGGGCAGTGGCATCACCACTCTCTTCCATGCATTCCTCTGAGGCAAGAGCTTGAGGCTGTGTACCCGTTCCTTTTTCACAAGGCCACAAAGGTTCCCCCTCTTCTTCTTCCTCACTGAGAATCTGTGCCCATGAGTGAGCAGTCATCCTGACTCTGAGACTATCCATTCTTTGCTGGGTGCGGAGGTCGATACCTCCCATTCAAAGGCCTCCCTTAACTCATCTTCTCCTATGAGACTTGGGCTAGGCCCCCCTCTCCAAGGGTCTACTGATGCTCTGTCTGAATTATCTCTCTGTGATCCAGCATCCAAAACATCAGCATATTGTTCTGTCTGCAAATCTGCACCCTCTAGCTTTGTGCTACACACCCCCAAGGGGCCTTCTCCAACAGGCTCTGCCTGGTGCTGTGTGCTGACAACTACAAATTCTTGAACTTTTGTCCATGTGGGAGCCAAACGAATCTTGGGCGCTTTAAATAAGCCGTATTTCTCTAAGCATACGAACAGTGAGGTACCATGGAGATGTCCCTTCCAGAATTTAAGCATATTAAACTCACTTGCACTGGGTATCCAGGAATCGCCACATGAGAAGGCAGTTGTCCTCCATAGTAACACCTCTCAATGTCACTTAACTTGTTTACTTCTGCTGCTACCATAGCCCGGGCATGATCCGGGTAGCGGGCTGGTCCTGAGGCCATGACTGCAGGGAAAACAAACAAACGCTCACTGTTATTGAAAGTCCCATATCACTGAACACTTTCCTTTACTTTTAAAATGGCTCCTCTGCTGCTGTGTTTACATTACTACCCCACCCTGTAATGGCGGTGGCAGCACTCCTGCGCATCAACATTCAGAAATTGGGTCAAGCTACTGCGCATCCGATTTACACACACTACTAATAACTTTGCTCAAACTGCACAAACTTGCACTGTTCTTTTTCCTAGCAAATTTATATGATTTGCAACAGACTTTTCACTTGCTGAAAACATTGCTTTAGCTCACAGTCCCTTAAAGCCTCAGAATTTCAAGCACAGGATTGCCTGTAATTAGTGCTGCATAAATTGATACAACTCACAGTCTCTCTCATGGCTCTGAAACTTTATTCTGATGCTGAACTCATAACTATGCTCACAGTCAATGGCTTAACAAACTTGCTTTAGCTGGTAAAACTTGACACAGTCTTTATTTGCAAAGTGACTACACTGCTGCACACAGATTCAGCTGGCTTTTGGCAAAATCACTGTTTGAGCAATCATTACCGTTGGTACTCACTGTTATCAGTAACTGTTTGCTGCGATGGAAAAATGGCCAGCAGCCAGTCTTAGAGGCCTCAGCAAGGAAGCGGGTGGCTGTCCTGCCTCTCGTCCCTCCAATCACCACACTCACAATCCAGTCGATAGAGCTGCGGGTTGAGCCCGATTTTAAACAGTAAAGTCTGCTTTTTGAAACTTTTACAGCTCTTTTTAGTCACCGTGAAGCTCCTCCACTAAGCCAGTACATGCACTCCACTCACACTCCCTCTCGAATGCTGGGCAGTCGCTGTAGAGCTGGCTGGGGGGGGGGCCGGACTGATTGCTGTCTCACCAATCACACAACGCCATGCAAATGAGCCTCTTTCCCTCGGGAGTGCTCTTCTCCTCACGGTGATCATCGAGCAGGCAAATTTAAACTGCAAAAACCACTTTTTTATTTGAACTGACTCCACGGCGGGAGCCCATTTTAACCATTTGTCATGGCCATTAACACAGCAAGTCTCTCAGTTCACTAAAAAGCATTTCCAACGTCCAGGGCACAATTTTCCTGTTGCTACCTCTAGTTTTCCACACTTTTCTTTATCACAACAGTTCACTAGAAAGCTTTTCCAACGTCCAGGGCACAATTTTCCTGTTGCTACCCCTAGTCTTCCACACTTTTCTTTGTCACAACAGTTTTTAAAAGCTGGCAAAATGCTGTAAATATTTGATGCAGACAAGGGCATACTCTTTCAACTTTACTGCTCCTTGGTAAACAGTTGGCATTTTAACAGCAGCATATGGACAACAGCACACAGTGACACACTAGTTAACCTTGCTTCAGCTTTTTGGGCTGCCCACTGCCAGATAACCAAAATGCTAGCCCCTTGTCTGAGCACCTTTCTTCCCTAATTTAAAATCCAAAGTGGTGCCTCCATTTTGTAATCCCTCACCCCCGCCTTTTTGCAAACAACAGGTGGTATGCTGTTGACACTGACAGCAGTACCAGGTGGGGGACTGGGTTCGAGGAGGAGTAGGTTACTCGGCACAAGGGCTAGGTTTGGCTACTCTGCACAGGGGCACCCAAGTAATTCTGAACACAGGAAGCAATAACTGTAATGTCCAATACCAGGAATGGGATTCTAAAGTGTGGCTTTATTCACATTCAAGCAGAACAAAACAAAGCACAGATGGACCCCCACAGGGCTACACTTCTGGTAATGCAGATTAAGAATCAGAACATTTCCTCAACACTTCAGCCCTCAGGCTCTGAACCCACCAGGCACACAGCCTGGACTTGCACTCTGCTTTGGGTACACAGCCCGAACTTGTACACTATTCTGGGATTTCCCTGGCTCGGCTGCCCTGCCGGCCACTCGAACACCTTCCATTTGACATGGACACATTTTCTGGTGGCTCCCTAAACCACCTTAGAGCCTTTGACTCCATAAGGGAAACTTCCTTTTAATCCCACATCTGGGTACTTTCCTCAGCACTGGCCAAGTGCCTGAGGGAAAGTAAAAGGGCCACAGAGCAAATCTGTAGAGGTGAATTTGATTACTACTGATGGGGGGGGGGGTCTCCTACCTCTTGCTTACACAATTCATACCTGACCATTTCTCTGGACATTAAATATCTCTTTCTGAAAAGCTTGTCAGTGTAGATTAAAGAGTAAATGCTTGGCACATTTCCTCTACATGTCTTGGCTTTCCCATTGTGCTGGACTTGAACATATTTTTACTTGGCTTAGCCTATTATTCTAGGCCTCCCACTGATTAAGCAGTCCAATCCCCACTTTATTTTACTTTTTGTGCTGGATTTAACATACTTCTGCTTGGCTTAGCCCATTCCTCTATGCCTCCCACTGATTAAGCAGTCCAATCCCCACTTTACAACAGTTCAGGTGAAACAATGGCCTTATGTCAGAGCGAACTCACCCTTTGTTTGCAGATGCCCCACAGGCGATTCTTGACAGGAATCTCTTTCCCACAGATTCTGGTGTCACAGCACAACTTGGAATAAGGCAGCTTCTTCCCAAGCCGGAACCAGGTGGGTTGCCCCTGGAATGACAGGCAAACCTTTCCATACCCATTCCCTTAGGGATGGGGCACAGGGACCAGTAACAGCGGTCTCCACCACTTCACGAACAGCTTACTGTGTTCCTTTTTTGGCCGAAACACACACCTTCCCTAACAGTAGCTCTATATCAGAGCTTTAGGCTCAAAGAGCCTGTGCACAGACTGCTGTGCTCCTCTCTTCAAGACTGCTCACACACAACTCCCTTCAAAAACTCCCAACATTCTAACCTAACTCCCAACTGCAAACTCCAATGTGGCTCATGCAGCTGCGAAAGTTCTATGGTGATGTCATTCCTCAGTCTCAGCTGAGACTGAGAATAGAGTGAGACAGTGTGAAATCCATTTAACTGGAGTTTCACAGTCTGCCTTCCCTGCCTACCAGTAGGTCTTACTGGGATTCTAGTAACCCCGGGTAACGGGGGGTTACACTTATGAACTCTGATATTCCCCGTATTCCTTATAAAGTTAGACCATCATGTGAAAAAATAATTTTGCATTTATCTGCTATTGATATACATGTATCAGTGGTTTGCCAAAAAGGATCTCTATAAAAAAACAATAGATAAATAAGATTGTTAGTAGATACTAGAAATGTCTATGAAAAGCAATAGATAAATAAGAATGTTAATAGAGAATGAGAAATGTCTAATTAGCATCTTATTATTATAAACAAACTAGTATGTACATTTGTGGATGAGAACATTAAGTAAAAATGAAAGTCCTACATACAGGGACAAAGTAATTTCCCAGTCCCTTTAAAATGTATGTACATGTTATGTCCACAATAATGGGAGGTCATAGAATTTAACCCCCACTCCAGCTGATGTGCACACCACCAAGAGTGTAAATGGTGAATGAGGTGCAGTAACACCTTAGCTCTGAAGATGGAGTGTTTTACACTCCGAAACATCAGCACATTGTGGTGAACACGACTGCACCTGTACTAAAGTGAGGCAGGATGGCTCAGCGGTGAGAAATAGCAAGAGGTTGCACAGAAGTGCATAGCTTATGGCTGCCTCAACAAAGTGTAGATTTTCTCTGAAATCCTAACTGCAATAGCAAGTGGGAGCTTGCACACAAAATAAGCAGCATACAACAAAAAGCATACAGCAAGTGGAAGCTTGCACACAAAATATGCAGCATACAACAAACAGCATACAGCAAAGATACATTGTGGATCAGGCAATTGAGCCAGAAAACCTGAAAAAGGAGGCATAGGCTGTAAAGCCAGAAAAGGATGCATAGGCTGTGAAGCCAGATAAGTACTTTTGTCTTCTTTCATGGATTGTTGGTTCTTGCAGTTTGGTGACATTTCAGGTTTATATTGAAAACTGAAACAAATGTCAAATGAAATTTTAAACACAAGAATAGCGGTATGAGTCTGGTGTTTTTAAAAGAGTGATTCCATTAATGTTCAAAAAGGAAAAAGTGTCCGTAAGATCATTTAAAGCATAAAACAAAAGTTTTCTAAAAAAGGGGAAGGAAACTTTGTTTCTGGGAGTGCACACAGACATTTATATCCTTGGTGTATATTACTCTCATTTATTAAACCCTGCTATATGCGCCTAGTCGGTTTGGCTCGTTATCTAGGAGGGCTGAACACTAACATTTCTAATTTGTCATATACAAAAAATAATATTTTATTATTTGCTTGAATATTTTCAGCATTTCTACTATTTTATAACTTTGGTAAATGGCACCATATCAGGGCAAAACAGTATTCTAATATTGCTGTTTCTTTTTACTTATAGTAAATACATTGCCGTAGCATCTTGTTCATATTAGAGCTATAACACACAGTGCAGAAAAACCCTATGTTTTATTGAATGTCTTTGTAATAATAAAACAGTTATATGACATTTAATTGTTTGAGTCATATACTTATTTATTAATAATATGTTATTACCTTGTGTTCTTCATCTTTGCTATCTACGTGATATCTTAAATATTACATTTTTGTTGTGATCAAATCTGTTGATACAGTTGAGGTTCTTGTTAAACTTACAAATCAGTAATTTTGCTTACTATTTCAACAAATGTTTTTTGGAGTGTACAAGTTCCCAGTTTAATCACCAATCTCCTAAAACATTGGCTTTCACTTGCTTTCTCTTAAGCACAGTGGTTTGTGTCACAGTAAGCCTGCTTTCATTGCTTTGCATGTAATATCGCTCCTGGTGATTCCTCTAAAGAAACAGAAACATAGAATTTGATGGCAGATAAGGACCGCTTGGCCCACCTAGTCTGCCCATTTGCCTACCTAACGGATAAGCTGCAGATCCTAGTAAACCAACAGCCTACTTCCTTCTACCCCCCACTAGAATTGCATTGTATCTGTCCTATGCATTCCTGAATTTCTCCACTGTTTTTGACTCTATGACCTTCTCAGGAAGGTTGTTCCATGCATCTACAACCCTCTCTGTGAAGAAATACTTCCTCACATTACCTCTGAGCCATCCTCCCTCTATCTTCAAATTGTGTCCCCTTGTTCTTGCACATCTCTTTTTTTCAAGTGAAAAAAAGCAGCACCAGCATCGGTAGTTAATAAAACAACTTATTTAGTGCATAACATGCCTGTGGCAATCAAGAAGTGGAAAAGCAAAACTCATAAGCCCCGACCGGTTTCGTGCATGTGCGCTTCCTCAGGGAAACCGGTCAGGGCTTGTGAGTTTTGCTTTTCCACTTCCTGATTGCCACAGGCATGTTATGCATTAAATAAGTTGTTTTAACTACAGATGCTGGTGCTGCTTTTTTTATCACTTGGATCCTTCTTCTGAAGCCTGCACAGCTCCAGAACAGAGCAGCTTTTCGCACTTGAACATCTCTTTTTTTGAAAGATGCTACCCTCTTGGACTTTGTTGATTCCCTTGAGGTATTTGAAAGTTTCTATCATGTCCCCCCTCTCCCTCCTTTCCTCAGAGCTATACATATTAAGCTCCTTTAGTCTTTCTTCATATGTCTTCTGGTGCAGACCCTGCACCATTTTGGTTGCCCCCTTCCAGACAGCCTCCACCCTATCTATGTCTTTGCAGAGGTGGGCTCTCCAGAACTGTACACAGTACTCCAGATGTGGTCTTACCAACTGTCTGAACAGAGGGCCAACAACATCCTGTTTTCTACAGTGATGCCTCTCCCCTATGCATCACAGTATCCCCCCTAGCCCTCCTTACTGCCTTCTCACATTGCTGGCCCACCTTTATGTCATCTGATATGACTATCCCCAGGTCCCTTTCCATTTTTGTTGTTGTCAGTATCTCACCCGCCATTGTATACTCTTGTCCTGGGTTTTTGTTTCCCAGGTGCATTACTTTACACTTCTTTGCATTTAATTGAAGTGGCCATACATTTGACCATTCCTCCAACCTTGCCAAGTCCCTTTTCATCCTTTCCACCCCACCTTGCATCTCAACCCTGTTGCAGATCTTTGTGTCATCTGCAAAGAGACATACCTTCCCTTCCAGTACCTCCACAATGTCACTTATAAAGACATTAAAAAGGACTGGCCACTGTACTGAACCCTGCGGCTCCCCACTAGTAACTCTCCTTTCTTCACAGTGGACTCCATTTACTATTACCTGCTGTGTCCTGTTGTCCAGCCAGTGTTTTACCCAGGCTGCTACCCTGGGACCCACTCCCAGGCTGGATAATTTGTTTATTAATGTTTTGTACAGGACTGTGTCAAATGCCTTGCTAAAGTCTAGGTAGGCCATGTCCACAGCCATTCCCTGTTCTAATACTTTGGTCACCCAGTCAAAGAAATCAATTAGATTTGTTTGACATGACCTTCCTGCTGTGAATCCATGCTGCCTTGGGTCCTGTGCCCCACTGGCCTCTAGGTACTCAGCAATTCTTTCCTTCAGAAGTGATTCCATCAATTTCCCTACCACTGAGGTCAAACTGGCAGGTCTGTAGTTTCCTGCCTTTGTCTTGCTCCCACTTTTGTGAAGGGAAATCACATCCGCCCTCCTGCAGTCCTCAGGTACCACACCATCCTCCCATCATTTATTAAAAAGGGTAATCAGTGGTGTTACTAGTTCTTCCCTTAGTTCTTTTAGAATTCTGGGGTGAATCCCATCAGGCACCATTGCTTTATCCACCTTCAGTTTTAAGAGTTCTTTCAAAACCCTTTCTTCTGTGAAAGGACTAATATCAACCCCCATCCAGAGTGCTTCTATTGGCTGTATTAGGTCTCTCCATCTGCTTTTCCATTGTGAATACAGAGCAGAAATATTCTTTCAGTATTCCTACTTTTTCACTGTCGCTTTCTGCCCAACCACTTTCCTCTTTATTCAGCCTCAATATCCCTGCCTTTGTTTTTCTTTGCTCCCTAATGTACCTATAAAAGGTTTTAGCTCCCTTCTTAAATGAATTGGCTATCTTTTCCTCAGTTTGGGCCTTTGCTATTCTGACTGCCTTCCCCACTTCCTTCTGCTTTAACTCCTACAGTTCTCTCTCCTGCTTCTTCTGTGTTTCGTTATACTTCCTGAATGCTATCTTTTTCATCCTTTCCTTCCCCACCACTTCTTTTGAGAACCATAGTGTTTTTTTCTTTCCTTTTGATTTATTTGCTTCACACAAAGGCTTGTTGCCTCTGTGATGGCAGTTTTGATGTTTCCCTATTTTTGCTCCACCCCACCTTCTTACCCATTTGCTAGTGCTTTTCTGAGGCACTCTCCCATTTTGGCAAAATCAGCCCTCCTGAAGTCCAGTGCCTTCACTTTTGTGTGACTTGACTCTACAGCTAAGTTTATCATGAACCACACTGTTTGGTGGTCACTTGTTCCCAGATAGCTACCCACTTCAAGATTAGATATCCTCTCTCCATCCCCATTTGAGAGCACCAGGTCAATGATTGCTCCCTCCTGAGTGGGTTCCAAAACTAGCTGTCTGAGGCATGCCCCCTGTAGGGCATCGAGAATGGCCCTGCTCTTGGATGTGGCTGCAGCAAAGGTGCTCCAGTTAACATCGGGCATATTCAGGTCCCCCATCAGAAATATCCCTCTTTCTCTGCCATCCCAAGGATGCCTTATATATTTCCTTGTCCATTTCTTCCCCCTGAGATGGGGGTCTGTAATATATATAACCCCTGTGTGGATTGTGGAGCCATTTCCAGTTTCCAGGGTGATACACAGTGCCTTCTCTCCTCCCTGTTTACCCTTTAGTTCTGTTGCTTTGATCCCTTCCCTTACATAGAGAGCTACTCCTCCTCCTTTTCTTCCATCCCTGTCCCTCCTGTAGATTGTGTACCCTGTTATGCTGAAATCTCAGTCATGGTTCTCTGTGTACCATGTTTCTGTGACTGCCACGATATCCAAGCATCCCTCTTCCATCAAGGCCACCATTTTGGGGAGCTTTTTACCTAGACTATGGGCATTGGTACTCATTACCTTCCATTTTTTATGTTTTTATTTCCTTTTGCCCCATCCCTGTCCTTACTGTCTTTGTCTTTTTGTCCATTTACCCCTGCTCTTATCCCTATCGACTGTATAGTTGTTGTTGACCATATGAATTGTAACTGTAAACAAATTTATACAGTGAGCTAATTCTCAAAATGGTATTGGTATGTTTATATTAACTTAATAGTGCTTTATAATACATATTTTTACACTTACTATTTAATGTCTGATTTCATGCACTTATTAATACTCATTGCAATCTTCTCAGAGCATCAGTCTTAGTATCCCTTACTTGGGAGTGATTGTAACAGTTAGCCTAGGATGTAACAAACATATTAAATATGTTGGTTCACTTCAATAAAACAATCTTCTATTATAAATAGTTAACTAGAGCCATAAAACATAGTTTCAAATAATGGTCTTTTACCATATGCACAATTGTAACAGTGACTGTAGCTGTAAAAATTCCAAATGTAAACATGCTCGACTGCATAAATGTCACTATCTATCCCTTCTAGTTAGGCTTATAACTGAACATGCTTCCGTTATGGATAGTCAGCTAAAGCATGTTGGTAGTGGTGTTTTATTTGTGGTACTTATTGCCCACAGTATCTAATAAGCAGCATTCAATATGCATAGGACAATGAGTCAACAGTTAAACTATAGGAATGTCTGGTATCAGTCATTTTCAAATTATTGTATTCTATAAATTAATAAACATACCAAGTTTATATAATATGAAGTGATAAGCTATACTAATGATAGCATAGTCAGACATGAGAGAATATGTAATAATACCAGTTCTGAACAATGCTGCTGTTTTCTAACCCATCCAAACCCCCACCCCTACACATATGATGCCTCCTTAATCCATCTATAATCCAGTCCTCCCCTGCTTTTTTATTGAAAGAATTGTCAATAGCAGTGTATACTAAGTAGTTAGTGAAACAGAGATACATATAAGGACTCATAACATCTTACCTCCATTATTCTTGGTTGATTAGCATCCAATTTTAGTTTAGTTACTTTTTTCCCTTTTGTAGCTTTATTAAGCTTAATTATATCTGATTTCAATCTCTTTTTTGTCTCTGTATTTATTTTAATGACACTTACTCCATTTTTCCCTTTTGTTACATTTCCCTCAGGGTCAGAAAAGAATAAAAACATGTTGTCCAATTTAGGACTCCTTGTTCTCCTCTTTAAAAGACTGTTACTGGCAAAATTATCACAAGAATTAACACAGTACATCAAATCAAGAGCTCTGAATTTTCAGTTCATCCTTTGAGTAAACAATCAAGTAATTAGTACCAACACCTAAAAAAAGATTATAAACTGTTGTAACCTTTCTGATTTATCTTTGTTAGTTTTTTTCATTTTCCCCTTCTAATCACTTGAGTTCCTTCTTTTTTTGTCATCATTCTTCTCCCTTCTTTTTTTTTCTCTCTCTCACTCAGATTCTGTAAAATCATTACTGTGAAAGGGTCTTGAAGGTAACAAAGCTGAAGCAGGCAAAAAATAACCCTATGCAAAGCACTGAAGATGTAATACAACTCTAGGAGTGCAAATTAATAACAATAACATTAAGGATATCTCCTAATGTGGTTTTAATTATCTTATAGATGTCTTAAGACAAATTCTGTTAAGCTATAATACAACAGTAGCAAATAATTAACAAATTACTACTTGATTAATTAATTAAATGATTAACTGCTGATCTGTACCCCTATAGTACCCACTTTGGAACTTCTTTTCAGTTTTTATTTATTTATTTGAAAATTGGCAGACAGTAGAGGCACACTGAACCAAGGCTTGTTTCCAGTTGTGACCTCAAGAAGGGGAACAGTGGAAAATAGCAGCACAATATACAATAATCAATCAGTAGAAAAATATTTAATAAAATAAATTGGTACAAAATTAGCTAAATACAAAAATAGATACAGAGAATAAAGTACAGTCACAGCTCAATAGCAAACACTTACACAAGTTCAATGTAAAAGTTGCAGTAATACGCAGTGTTTAACACAATACTGACAACAGGCAAGTGACTTGTAGGGTGAGTTAATAACGTGGCCTTGAAATGGAGGGAGAAAAAGACGTAGGGTGGAATTGAAACCAGAAGACAGGTAGTAGGGACACAGTTGGCTGCTGCACAAAGAACTGTTGAGGCTCGGGCTGGTGAGGCATCAGGAGGAAGGGTAACAATAGCAGATTGGTTTGGGTTGGAGTTTCAACTGGTGCCTGAGTTAGCCAGAGGATGAGTAGAGGCAGAGGAAGGAGGTTAGTTGGTTCCATAGTGAGGGAAATTTATAGGAGAAGGCAGATTGCCAAGTGTAAGAGTGGGGGTGAAGAGTGACGAAAGTGTTATGGTCCTTGAAATGGTGGGATCACAAAGCAGGAGGAAGTTGGGAAAGGAGAACAGAAAGAGGAGAGGTAAGAAGAAGGGAATCAAATCAGTATTTGGATATAAAGGATGTACAGTGAGCCTGGAGATGTGATGGCAGAGGGATAATGGATATGGAGGAATAGAGGGATCAGTGTTGGGTACAAACAGTGAATTTGTAGCAAAGTGGAAGAAGGAGTTATAGATGGTGTCTAATCTGGTGAGGGATGTGGAAGGGGCATTGCCATAGACCAAATCCACAAAGTCAAAGACAGGGAGTACCATTTTAGTAACAAGCTTCCTTCAGATATGCAGAGGCATGCAGTCTTTGTTGCAGTACAGGGCAGTGAACATGGAATGGAGTTTTGCAGGGATGGCATCAATATGGACTATAATGCCAAGCTTACAGTCTAGCCAAGCACTTGAAGGACTGAACTGCTTCAAGGGGGTTGCTGTCCACTGTGGTGAAAACCAAAGGGAGGGAGCAGTGAGTTTGACTAGTTTCTGACTGGTACCAAATGACATGGACCCCTTCTTTAATATTGACTCTGAGTTGGTTGGATTGGAATTGGTGTATAATGTTGTTGACGTTCTGCAGAGGCAGGTCTTCCACAGCCGTGGCAGAGGAACTGGAGGTGAAAATGACTGTGTCATTTGCATATATGTGAATACACAAGTTAGCACAGACAGTGGGGAGGTATTTCAGGAAAATGGAGAAGCAGATGGGGCCCAGCCTGGATGGGTAGTAGAGGTGACAGGAAACCTACCTCTACTGATTGTTGATGGCCTGTGAGATACGAATGGAACCAATTAACAGCAGGAGTTGATAGGCCAGCAGAGCTCAGTTTGTCCAGGAGGAGTGAATGGTACACCAACACAAAGGCATTTGCTGGATCAATGAAACCAGTAGCCATTAGGTGCCTCTGATTCAACATAGTGAAGATGGAATCAGAGACATGCAGCAGGGAGAAGACAGTAGGTTAGTTCTTCTACAAACCATACTGGAAGGATGAGAGGAAGCTGAAGGATGAAAGGAAGCTGAGAGTCTGGAATGGACTAGTTTTTTCTTGTAGCTTAGAGATGGAGGGGAGTAGGTAGATGGGACAGAAGTTGCCAGTGAGGAGGAGTCACCCCCTTTCTGAAGTAGAATAACTTTGGCCAGCTCCCAAAATTAAGGAATAGCACAGAGTAAGAAAGGAAGGTTTTGTATGTGAGTATGAGGAGCTGAAATGGGAGGAGCTGAGAGGTGGAAGAGCTTAGGCTCCAGACTGTCAGGGCTGAACATTGACAGGTTAAGGGAGGAGACAGCAAGCAGGCTTTCTTGGATGGTGAGAGGTGGAAATGGAATCCCTGTGAAGGATGGGGAGGGGGAAGGAGAAACAGGAAGGGGAGAAGAAGGGAGGGCACAGCTGTGAAGAACTCATTGACGTGAGTAGCAAAAGTAGGGTCAGACACAGGTGAAGCATTAACTATGAGGATTTCGGGAGTGGACTGGGCAGGGGGGTCAAAGAGGGAGTGGATAACTTTCCAGAATTTATTTGGGGAGCTAAGGTTTTAGTGATTTCAGTGGGATTTTGTGGCATGGACAGCCATGTACTGTACAGTTGTTCCTCACAGCCCTGTAAGAGACGAGGTCATGACAGGAGTTGAATAATTTATAGCAGGACACGGCAACATTTCAGGACTTACACAGGTTTATGATTTCAGTGCTAATCCTGGGGTGGTGGAAAGTTTTGACTCTGGATTTCCTAAGGCTGTGCGTTTGTCCCAGACACAGGAAACTCTGGAGTGGAATGGTGTGAGGGCCATGTCAATGTCAGAGGCAGATAGGATGGATAACCAGTCTGTTGCAGCGAGGTCACTCTGTACAGCATTGATGTTTAGAGACCAGAGAGACCTGAAACAGATGTATTTTGGTGAAATCGGGGGATGCTGGATTTTGCTGATGCAAAACATCATGCAGTGGTCACCAGGGGTATAACCAGGAATTTTAAACTTGTATTCAAAACTGAGGTACTGTTGCCCCATTATGTGAATATAAACCACAATATGTGCTGCCAGGCTACATGAACAATAGGCCCGCCCCCGTTTGCTATGTCTGAGATGAAGTAATCAGTTTCTTCCTGTAATCCTTTTCCTTTGTTTTTCTGCCTGCCTGATAAGTTCTTGTTTGTGTATTTGGCTGGTGGCATCTGTGCCCCACAGCGAACAACAAAGGCAGATGGGCTCAACGTGACCCAGGCACAATGTGGCTCGCAATGACCTTGCTTTCCTCTTTTTGTTGCCCCTGCCTGATTTATTTAACTGTACTCTGCTGAGTACAGTGCGTATGCCTGCCAACACCCCTGGTGGTCACTAAATGAATATGGCAGCATTCCTGCAGCAACAATACGGTGGAGGTGGGAGGTTGGAACCCAGTTCAAAAGGTATGTTTGGTGCAATGGGGACTGAGCCAGGTGGGTTCTGAAATAAACAAACAGAATCCAGTCCATTCCCCACCCCCCAATCAGCATTGCCTAAACTGGCTCCTTTATAGTAAAGTGCTTCCACCCAGGAAATTTCACAGGAGATAAAAGGGAGTATGCTAAAAGGAGAACTACAAATGCCTAAAACTCTTAACACTTTACAAAACTAGCACACTTTAACCTTTGCATTGCTTACAAAATTCAATTCATATTTCAACTGAGGGATGCAATTGGTTTGTGGCATATGGCAAACAAACTGCACCCGACCCCCGCACACACACCCTCACATGGAAATCTGAGAAATAAAACATGTAAACTGCCTGAATTGGCAATTTTCTTACTTTAAACTCCATAAACAAGGCATCCTCTTAGTTATCAGATTGGAATTCCAATGTGAGCAAGCCAAACCACCAGTCATCAAGGTGGATCTCAATGGTTTGGTCCCTGCTTCCCAACCCTGAAATACCTGCAGTGGCTACTCTTAAATACAGTGCATTGCCTAAACTTGTTCCTTTATACTGTAGTGCTTCCTTCCAGGAAATTTCACAGATGATCAAAAGGGGCATGCTAAAAGGAGAATCACAAACTCTCAAAACTCTTTACATACTACAAAACTAGTATGCTCTAACCTTTGCATTGCTCACAAAATTAAACTCACATTTCAACTGAGGGATTCTACTGGTCTGTGGCACATGACAAACAAACAAACAGAATCCAGTGCACAAGTAAAATGACCCCTTTTTCATGGAATTTAAAGTAAGAAAATAACCAATTCAGGCAGTTTTATGACCATTGGTGTTAGCTATGGGGAGGTTAGTTAGAGAACTATTCGGTTGTATGACCTATGTACTGCTGAATAATATGTGCAGTCCTTAGTTCTAGGGTCATAGATGAGCCAGGTGTCCACAAGGGATTGGTCAGAGAGGTGGTACTGCTTATGCCACACAGGAATGTGGTTCTGGTTTGCCATGACTCCTGTCCAGTGAGGTGTCAAGAGTTAAGCTGAAGTGACCCTCAAGCAGGAGGGGGCTTGAAAGTCACTGAATTGTGAGACTTTGTTAGGGCATGGAAAAACTGTGGAGAGTCCATGTTCAGGGCATGTAAATTACCCACCAACAGTGGTCCATGAGGGGTGTCAAATAACACCAGTACCCAAGGGCCTTCAGTGTCCATAACTAACTTCTGGTGTATCCAGTGTAGGCTGTTGTGCACCAGTATCAATACTCCTCTCTTTTTGGTGCTAGCCAACAGGAGGACCTTAATCTCTGCCCAGCTGCATTTGAGCTTCTGTTATTCCAGATCAGTGAGTTTTGTCTCCTGCAGAATGACCAACTGGGACTGGAGATACTGAAAGTGGGTCATCACCTGCTTTCATTTGATCTGGGAGTTAAGCCCCTAACTTTCCAGTGAAAGCACCTTAAATCAGTCATCATGGAGGGGGATGTGTGAGGGTAAAGAACAGCAGGGTGCTCGAAGAAATGCAAGTAGTAACAGCTGAGCACAGATAAGGGGTACCAGTATACAATTCTGGCCATGTAACGTTCCATCTATTTGTCCAGGCATTGATAGTTTCCATCCTTTCTCCTCTGACATAAACCCTGTCAAAACCTTTGAAGCAGGCCCTGTTGTTCATGTAAGTGACAGCATTGTAGCAAAAAACAAAGAAGTCAAACCATAATGAGTGAAGTACAAATCATTGGAAATTCAACAGTGAGAATTGATCTAGTGGGTGCATTTTGGTAGTCTCTAAGCAGACTAGGAGTTGGGGTCAGGTGGTTACAGACAACCCAGGCCCTCTCCCCACTCACTGAGGGTGGCAAATACCACGACAAGCCCAAGTGGTTGGCTATAGCTTCGTGAAAGAGTCAAACCTTGGTAAGTAGACTGGTAACCCATACCCTCCTCCCTTCAGCCTCTAATCCTCCTTATTATAGGATGAGTTTCCCTTTCCCAGCAAGGAGAGGCTGGTGGAGGTTGATACCATTGGTATGGCTAGGCAGAGCTAATAGGTATTATCTCACTAAAGGGATGTGTCAATCCCTCATCATAAGAATGGGGTCTGTGAAAAGCAGGGGTGGCTAATATCATTGCCCTTGTAAAGAGAGTTTAGCTGTTCCCCAAGGATGAGGGAAGAATGGGGATAGGAGGGTGCTGGGGGGGTTGATAGGGTAAAGGGATAGAGGGGGAAAAGGGGAAATTTTTTGACCAGGAAAGGCACACTAAGCTAGAACTTGTTTCCAGGTGTGACCTGGGAGCACAAGGTTGTTAACCCTTGCTGTGCCACAGGCTGATATGTCAGTCCAGAATTCCTATATGTTCTAATTCTGTCGGCAGCCTATGGGTTAAGTGACTTGCTTATGGTCACACGGTATGCAAGTGGGTGCACTGGGATTCAAGCCCAGGTCTCCAGGTTTGCAGCTCACTGCCCTTAACTACTATGATATACTGCCTCCTAGGGATATGAGAGAGGGATATATGTTGGCACATCCCACAGGCAGTGGGTAAGTATGCAGGTGACATTTCTGTAGGTCACTCAGGTATATGCCACCTGGGCATGCTGTGGAGAAGCTGTAGGTTTCAGAGGTGACTAGGAGGAGATTCAAACAAGTTGCCTTTGGCCTAGCAACATAGCACATGCACTTCCCTAGCTCCTCAATCATGTGGCTAACATGTGGCAAGAGGGGCTATGGCTATCAAGCTGGAATCAAGCAATTGATGGTAGTTCTGCCAGTGGATCCTGTCTAGTTTGGTGTCTGTGTCACTGTCTGCTCCACTGCCCACTAAGGGGAGGTGGGCAGGCAAGGGGCCCAGAAGGAATGCACTGTCGAAAGTTGTGGGGGGTCATATGCATACTCCAATAGGTCCAGGGGCTTATGGTGCTCAGAGGGTTATACACCTGATAGTGTCTGTTTCCTTTTGCAGCAGGGTTGAGCTCAGAATGGGGGGGGAGCAGGTGGGGGGAGGCCAGAGAGGGGGAAGGAGACAGAGGATAATAGGATAAGGGGGAAGTTGGGAGAAGGAGAGGAGGGACCAGGTGCCACACTAAGTCTTCCGTTTATTTTGTATAGAAACACAGGTGGTATACCTTCTCTTTCTTAGAGAACAGCATATGGGGTCACCTAGGTGGATGACACCTTGAACTGCCTGTGTAGGTCTTTGCTGAGGGGTTGTGAGACTGTCCTTGTAAGCCCCCTCAACCAGTTAAAAGGGAAAGCCAGCGTGAATGATTGCCAGACTCAAGTTCTTGACTCTGGATTGGGTGGGAGCTATGCAGATGCTTTTGTAACTCTCTTGTACTGTGCTTATCATTGTGGCCTCAGCACTACAGTGAGCTACCTTAGGAGCAAGACTGCAGCAGCCACAGAGAAAGCCTTTCGAATGTGTGCACATTTGCACACTCCCAAGGGATGTGGCTGCATGACTTTTGGGAAGGCAGGCAGTCATCCCTGCAGATGGCCAGCTAGTGGACGAAGTTGCAGAAGTCATTGAGGGAGTTTCTCAAATATGTGCACACTCACACGCTCAAGAGATATGTGGCTGCATGATTTTCATGACAGCAGGTTGTCAGCAGACTTAGACTAAAAGCAAAGAGATGGATGAGTCTGTTATTCATGTTTCCAATTAATGCATGGGTGGCCCTCCCTTTCCACAGTACACCAACTGGGACAGCAAGGTCAAAACAACTGTTAGGAGGGGAAATTGTATGTTCTATGGGAGTTGGGGGAGATATGAGGACTGGCGCTTTAGTGATGATAAGCAGATCAGACATAAAGTGGCAGGGTGAGAAATAGGCAGGCAAAATGGTACAGCTTCAGGTGCTCATCCCTATCACCCCTTAACTAGCCCCACTCCCTTTATGTCCCACTCAACCCAGTAGCTCTCCTCACTCCTTTCAGATACCTCATCAAGTGAAATTAAGTCCCCACCAACTCTCCCATACATCAAAACTGAGATGAGCAAAGTCAGTACAAAAAATCATATTAATGCTGATTGATTTATCCACTAACTGTAAAGGATAACAGTTTGTGTCCACCCTCTGGGTAAAGTATGATGAGGAGTACAATCATGTTGCAGTCCTGGATGTGGAGGTTTAGGAGCCATGACAGTGCACAGGGAGGCACAATCCAGAGGTGGAAAAAGAGGGGGCCCTCTCAGACAAAATTCACAGTCATTATTCAGCTTTGAACATTTTTAGCCATCAAAAACAAAACAATAAGTTCAGCATTAATACAGTCCTGGGATGTTGCAGAGTCACATCAAGAAGGGGCAGGAATGACTTTTGACAGCTTCGATGTTGCTCTAGTGGAAATGCCCTCCTTGCTGCTATCCTCCAATCCAGAGGATCTTGAGGTGGGAAGGGGAACTGAAGCTGTCACCACTGATGCACAAGATTGAGGCTGAGGAGGCTGGGCCTGGTTCCCTGTTGGGCCTAGAGCTGGCTGTCAAGGTAGTGGTGGATTAATGGGCTCAGAGGCAGTTGTGAGGATTGCAGCTGGAGATGTCGGTAGGGGTGGTGTATACTTGTTTAAAGTTAACAGAGTAGAGGGAGGTTCTTCCTTATCCACTGATTCATCATCTTGCTGTGTCTCTTGGACCTTAGACACTGTTGTGACATCTCTGTCTGGGATTAACCCCTGTTGCAGTTTCAGCACTTGTAGTTTGGCAGCAACATCCAGGCCTTGTCCTCCACTGGCTCAATTAGGGGCGAGTCAGTGGCAATGGATTGGAGCAGGTTCACTTCTATTGGGACTAGGGTCAAGGCAGCAAATGCTCAGGGTTACTGACATGGGCTCCTGGGAGAGAGAGCTCTAGGCCAGTTCTGACAGATAAAGACCAGGACAGCCTCTGGAGTGGTGAAAGTAAGGATACCCCACTATGGAAGAAGTGGAGCACAGCAGGGTATCACAGGGTGAAAGGGATTCCTGCCTTATGGAAGGCCTGATGAACCTCCGTGAATGGTCTGCACCAGTCTGTGAGAGCTTTCTAATATTCTTGAAATATCATCATCTGGTGCTCTTGTCAATTCAGAGTTCCAAGTTCCCTCACCATTCTAAGGATGTCTTCCTTCACTTTGAAATGAAGGAAGAAGGTGAGGATTGACCAAGGGCATTCTTCCAGCAGAGGGTCCAGAGACAAGTGAGCCCTCTCAATTTTGAATTGGGTTGTCAAGAAAATATAGCAACTGAAGGAGCACATTTCAAAGAAAAGTGATGGTATCTCCAGCTACCACTTTTTCAGGAAAACCAATAAATGCAGGTTGTTCTGTCTGCTACCACTTTTGAGAAATTCTATCTTCTCCTACATTGCCACCATTTTCTGTTCTTGCTCCGGTAAAAACAGCTTGCAGGTCTTGACTGGAGGCTTCATTTTCTTGCACTTTAGTTTCAGTGACTGTAGTTCTGATCTCGAGCTGGGCAAACTTTTCTGTGTTTAGATCTGTCCCAAGTTAAATGCTTTTCAGTTCTGACAGGAGCTGAATGAACATGGATTCAACCTTGTCAACCAGGAGGACCGTCACCATGTTTGGGCTGTCTTTGCCTTGCTGGAGAGAGACCATGGATCAATTTTTCAGTCAGTTTCCTGGGGCTTTGGTAAGTGAATCAAGACAAAAGCAGTATCAAACTGCAGCAGGAGATGTCAGCTTTCAAATAACCATAGTACAGTAGTAAGCTGGTTTTGGAAAGGAAAATTGAAGGAAGCCCAGCGATTAGGGACTGGGATGAGGAGATCCAGAATCAGGTGTCCATTTCTTTCAAGTGCGAGCCATGCCTCCAATCACTTTCTTAAGACCATAAACTATATGTGATCTTTTTTATTTATTTAACTTATATCAGTAACCTTAATATTTCTGAAGGAGATATACATTTCTCAAAGGGATATAAATTATCTGAAAGTTTACTCACTTTTCCAATAACAGTATTAGCAACAGTAATTGAAGCAACTATAAAATATCCTTTTGCCCTCTAGAACTATCAGGGATATGGTGTAGATGCAGCTAACATTTCATTTGTGTGAAGTCTCCACAGTGTCTCAATTGTTAGGCTATACAGGCTTTTATAGTTGTAAAGATGTACTCTGCCTCAAGTTTATTGAATTAGCTGTCAGAGATCTCAAAAGTTATCAGTTTGCTGGTTTTGCAAAGACAAGCAGACTCAGAATCCAACATATAGTGCCATGTTCTCAAAAAGAGCTATACACTTACACGAAGTACAAGCACAGTTTGCAGTCTTGGCACTATACAGTAATACTCTCTCAATATTCTCTGCATTTAATCACTCTGATTTATCTAAACACATTTGTGTGCTGGACTGTGTGTGTTCCCCAGTCTGACCACTGCTTTACTGAAGCTGAGCACTGCAGAGACCACTCTTTTACCATAACCAACACCAACATCACACAATGTCACATGAATAACTGCATTGTCCGAGCAGCACAGATACTATTCCCTTTTTATGAAAAATGGCATAAAAAGGCACAAGGAAAAGCAAGTAACAAATTATTTACTAAGAACTGTTATTTACGAAATAAAAACTTTACCAATTGAATGCTTAGCAAAGCTTATTTATTTATTTATTACATTTTGTTAACCAGGTAAGCCCACTGGGCTCGGAAGGTCCCTTTTCAGGGGTGACCCCGAGTTAGTTACATACTGTATAGTTTTCACATATAGGCCGGTGATACAAAGTAGGACATATCATACAGGAATTACAATGACAGTATACAGTTTTCATGGAGGAGGGCAATTGAGCACATCACATTTACAGAGTACAACAGTGTTAGATTTAGGGCAGTAGCCGTATTGAGTGCATACAAGTAATACAGTTTAGAATAGGGTACAGGGATTACAGTCTCCATTTGCACAACACATTGACATAGTTCATCAGTGACTGTTTTTATCCATTGGTACTGGAGCAGGGACTAAGGTTAAGGAGGTGAGTGCTCAGTACCTTCCAGAATGTGTCTAGGGAGGGTGCTTCCTGAAGGTGGCTAGGGAGATTAGGGGCTATGTGGGCAAAGGATTTACTGCCAGCTCCTGAGCATGCCCTGGGGATTTTCAGGAGTTTTTTGCTTGAGATGCAGAGTGGCCTGCTGGTCCCTTTGAGGCAAGTAATCAATTTACCCATCCGGAGGTTGGGCATCTAGGAGCTTGTAGGTCCAGCATAGTAGGGGATACTGGAGTCTGTTGTTCAGGGTAGGCTAGTTGAGAGAGGCCAGGGCTTCACAGTGGTGGGTCTTTGGGTGGGTTTTTGTGGCAAAATGTACGATTTTGTGGTATAGTGTTTGCAGTCTGCTATGGTCAAGTTTTGCAATGCCGAGTAGGGTTGGGGCAGCATAGGTTAAGGTGGGGAGGAGGATAATCTGTGCAATTGCCAATCTTGTCTCCGGTGTCATGTTATCACTTAGATGATAGAGGAGGACCAGTTTTTGGTGTATGTTTTTTATTACCAGGTCCATGTTCGGCTTCAGTGTAAGCCCTTGATCTAATGTGAGGCCTAGGTATTTGAAGGATTGTACCACCTCAATTGTAGAGCCAGATACAGTAGCATGAGGGAGAAGATGAGCCTGGGAGGGACCCAGGGATTTTGGCCCCTAACAGTAGTGCCTTTGTTTTATTGGGGTTGAGAACCAGGCAGTTCTTGATTAGCCATGTTTCGGCCTTAGTGAAGTATTTCTGGAGCAGGGGCCCTAGATAGTCCAGATGCAGTGCTGTTCTATAGAGTTCTGCATCATCAGCATACTGTACCATGGAGCTGCTCCCACAGTGGCAACAGAGGTCATTGATGAATAGCGAGAACAAGAGTGGGCCCAAGATAGAGCCCTGTGGGACAACATCGGTTAAGGGTAAGGGTTTGGAGGTGGCCCCTCTCCACTTGACTTGCTGATAGTGGCCTGTCAGGTAATTGAGGAACCAGTTCAGGGAGTGTTGGTCAAACCCAAATTGGCTTAGCTCAGTTAGCAGAAGTGGGTGGTCTACCAGGTCAAAGGCCTTGGTAAGGTCGATGAAGGCAGCCACAGTAGGGGTACCCTTGTCCAAGGCAGCTAGGACATCAGTGGTGAATTGAATGAGGGCAGTATCAGTCCCATGCTTTTGCTGAAAGCCATGTTGTGAGGGAGCCAGGAGCCTGTTAGCTTCCAGGTAGCCCCTTAGTTGACAATATACTAGCCGCTCCTGGATCTTTGCCAGGTGGCATAAGATAGAGATGGGTCTGTAGTGGCCTATTGTATCCCTAGCTCCACCCTTATGGATTGGAACTACATGGGCCTGTTTCCATATTTTGGGAACAACTCCATCCTGCAGGGATCTGTTTATGAGCAGAGCGATAGGCAGGGCTATAGCCGGGGCAGTTGCCTTGAATAGCCTAGGGTCCAGTCCATCTGGTCCCGGAGAACCATTGGGTTTTAAGGATTGTAAGATGGGTAGCACTTCTTTGGCACTCACGAGCCTTAGATGGAAGTGGGGGTTCAGTGAGTCCTGGTATTCTCTGGCTGGGGGGCCCTGTGTACCGTGTAGGGATCTGGTTTTGTATGCACCCAGGTCAGTAAAGAAGTGGTTGATGGCTGTTGTGGCCTCCTCTCCATCAGCCAGGGTTTGTCCATTGCAGTTTATGGTACCCTGCTGGGGTTTTCTAGTGCCTTTTAGCAGGGAATTGATGCTAGACCGAAAGGATTTACTGTCTGACAGGGTTCACTGCTGGAGGGATTTATTGTAGTCCATTTGGCTGATTGTGAGGCTTCCTTGCACTGGTTCCTGAGAAATCTATAGCTGGATAAGTCTGCTGGGATAGTGGAGCACCTGCCCTTTTTCCAGGCCTTGTCTCTGCCTTTCATTAGTGTTTTTAGCTCGCGTGAGATCCATTTGTGGCATTGGCCTTTGGCTTGTCTTTTCCTTATCGGGGCGTGGAGGTTGGCGACTGCAAAGAAGGTGCACTGGAAATACTTAACAGCATTGTCTGTGCTGCCTAGGAGTCTAATTGGTGTCCAGTCAGCATTTACCAGGGAGCTCTGGAAGGCCTCAGCAGAGAATCCAGAGAAGTCCCTGGCCACTATGAACCTGAGAGGAATCCGGGTCGGCTGTTTTTTCCAGATACAAAAGGTGGGTGAGTGATCACTCAGGGCATTGAACATTATGCCAGCCATTTGGATATTGGCAGAGTTTGAGACTAGTATCCAATCAAGAACAGGGTGGTTCCTCATTTTTTGGTTTTGCCTGGTGACCTCTGTAACGACCTGGGTCAGGTTTGCTTCAAGGAGCAAGGCCCTTTATTTTTGCTCAGTAGCGGGTTCCCATCTCAGGTTGAAATCCCCAAGGATCAGCAGCTCAGTGGTTGGGGACTCTCCTAGTCAGTGAACTAAGTTCTGGAGTGCTGGGGTGCCACCTGTGGGAGGGTTATATATATTTCCTATTATTAGGTGTTTTGCAGTGCCCAATATAATTCTGATGAATATCGATTTAAGTCCTGTGGGGCTTGGCAGGTTGGTAGGAGACAGGGAAGTCTCCCATGAGGAGCTCACATAAATAAAGACACCCCCTCCTTTCTTCCCCCTCTCTATCCTTATGGAAGGAGTCATAGTGGTCGAGTTCCACTGCATGAGGGAGTGTGTGAGACTTCAGCCATGTTTCAGTGATGGCAAGAACATCTGACTTGTATAACTCTATCCAGAATTGCACCTCATGCATCTTGGGTCTTAGGCTACAGACATTCATATGTGCAACCCTCAAGCCTTTGGCGTGACACCATGTTGAGTCACTAGGGGACCCCAGGATGGTGTTGTTGAGTGGCAGCCCAAGGTTTGGTTGGATATCACCTGAGCGCATTAGCAGTATTAGTAAAATAAGACAGAGGACCCCCTGCCAGGTGAGGAATGATAACTTAGAGCGCTTGCCAGTCCTTCCAGAGAAGATGAGGTAGCAGGCACCCTTACATGCTACACTGTTCATTAGGACCAGTATATCCAGCGATTGTGAAGCAGGGCAGACTGTGAGGTGTGTTAGGTGATGATCCTGCACTCCCCTTAATAAGTTAGGGTTGTGGCAGACACTCATTTTTGTATCTACCCAGACTAGTGCAGTGGCGTACAAGAAGATCATGACTGGTACCCTGTAGATGGTGGGACTTGGGTAGTGCCACATATACCAGTGGTGCTGGTGACCTGTCTGAGTTGCCTCAGTGTGAGGCTTGGTCCTCTCAGCCTTCCAGCCCATGTTGGGGGCAAGTATATTGAGTGTCTAGATGGTGGGTGTTCCTGCCCTCAGGCAGAGAAGTGCCCCTGAGCCGTTATGCGACTAGTGAAGTTTATTTGGTGTGAAGCAAAGCTAGTTAAGTGGGGTAAAGCCCTTACTTGGTAGATAGTGGCCACGGATTGTTTGCTGTCAGTGTAGCTATACCGTGGGGAGCTGTCCAGAACAAACATGATGCAGTAGCAGGTGAAGCAGCCATGTGATTGTGGCCTCTAGCAGTGACAGCTGATAAACTGCAAATGGTGAAGTGAGCTGATATTAAGCTTTGGACATTACTAAGAGGTATAAAAAAAATCCTCCACATTAAGCTGGCTCTGGTGCCCTTACTTTGCAACAAGCAAACTGGAGCTCCAACTTAACAAAAAAAATCCAAAGTATATGCTAAAAAGTAACTAAAAGTAGGCTCATAATAAACTACAACTTGCAAGTTTCTAGACTCAAGCCCTTTACCTCTTTTTAACCCATACCTTTCTGACACCTTTGACCCTGACCTAGTGTTACAAGTGGCATTTTAGTAGCATTTTGGCAGTGTTAAGGAGAGCAGGACCAACAAAATTGCAACAACTACCAAAAACTGATTGAATACTAAGCTAAACTTACAAAGTGCAAAGTTTAAACAGTAAAAGTTTAAGTCAGATTATAAAATAAAATAAAAAGGAATACAAATCCAAGTCTGAGTCCTGAGACAGTTCAGGATCCAGGGTGCTATAGATCAGTCAGTAGTCTGTTGCACAACATAAAAAAACAGCTCTGACATGCCTCTCTCAGTAGGTCCCCCTCTTAATCAGTGAAAAGTAAGCCAAAACTTTCATCTTCTCCAAAAGAGTGAAATACAGTAATCTCAATCCTCCATGTAGCTGCCCTACCCTTATAGAGTACAGGTGATGCCTCAGCTTTCTAGTTGCTTATCTCCAACCCCAAGCTACCCTCACAGTAAGAGTTGTACAAATCATATCGCTATGAATTCCATATGTACATATTGTTTATATCATTTGCAAAAAACTGTGTTAATGCACCAGTTAGGGTAACTTAATGCCACAAAAGTAGGGAAATGTGGCATTAGGGTATCTTATCCTAATACTCTCCCACCTCCTCTAACCAGCAAAAGGAAAATGTTAGAGTTTGGAGGTCTCCAGAGTCTTGGTGAATCAGTGGTGGGGGTCTCCCTTGGGGACTGTCAACCCTAATGCTCCCTATCCCCTCTGTAGGCCCTGCTTGAAGAAAAGAGATCATGTATGATGTTGCTTACTCATGGAATGGGATGGACATTCAGGTTGACAGCCCCTAAGGAAGATCCCCACCACTGATTCACCAAGACTCCACAGACTCCGGACTGGGGGGTCATTAGGGTGAGAAAACCTAACACCACATTGCCCTACTTTTGTTGCATTAAGTTACCATAACTGATGCATTACTGCAGTTTTTAGCTATATATTTATACCACGGGGTGAGAGCTTTCTCAGTAGGATAACCTGTGTTATTTCCACTGCAGTGAGGATAAATACTGATGACATCAGCAGAGTGAGGATATCAACATTTATCCATACTCTGCTGATATCACCAGAGTGAGGATAAATGTACTGCAGCTTGCATTCTAAAGGAAACTGCTTCAGAAAAAGTTTCTCTTTCTCACTGAAGCTGCAACTTACCCAATTAGCTTTGCAAAAGACTCTCACCTATGTCCCATTGTGTTTCTAACATTGCTAGCCTATTACTCTACTGATGTCAGCTTCAAAACAACCTGAATTCTAAATGAAAGTCTTTTACAAAGCAGATTCTGTTTCTCAGTGCTACCTGCAGCAGTTTGGCTATCTCACTGAGCCTCTGACTCACTCAATTAGCTTTAAAGATCACCTGTAGTTCTTTGACCCCAGTCCATTCACACACACACACACACACACACACACACACACACACACACACAATGAGCAGGAAACACACAGACTCAGAAAAATGTTCCTGCAGCTCTCACCCCTGTGGTATAAATCACACACATGGTGTACAGATCATGGCATGTGAAATATTCTCACTCCTGCCTCGTGAGCTGTGTGTTTACTGTCACCGTGCCTTCGCATTCATGAGAATACACAGTTTCATTCTGCAGGAGTGAGAATATTTTCCATATCTCACTCCTGTCCATCGTGTATCCCTATATATATATATATATATATGTACACTTATATTCTTTGAAAATCCTAGTTATTGGGAGACGTAATATTTAGTGTTCAGCTAAAATGACAAAAGTAGGGAAATGTGACTTAGGTTTCCAATCCTAAAACCCCAACCCCACCCATAAAATGAATTGGGGTGGAGACTTCCTAGGGTTGTCAACCCTAAAGCTCACCCGATTCTATACACTCCAGAAACATACACACCTAATGGAGTGAGCTTTTAGCCACTGTTTAGTTTTAGGGGTAGGGTTGGGGTTTTAGGGTTGGAAACCCAAAAGCCACATTTACCTACTTTTGTCACTTTAGCCTGAACCCTAAATGTTGCATTAATGCATTTTTTTTGCACATAATTTTCTTACTTTTTGAGATAGTGTAATTGTAGCATTCTTTGCCTGTGCTCTGGTTAGTGCTATGCAGAATACGATATTCCGCTGGAGAAATTAGAGTGGAATGACCATTTCGCCAGTGGAATTTCGTCCTGAATTTCACTGGTTCTTCTGTTGAATTTTGCTTACTGTGATCTGTTTACTAATATTCTGCAGAACAGCATTTTTCCAAAGAAAATAATTCCACAACAATTTCTGCTGAAAATATTAAGATCCATGGAATAACCCTTGCAGAAATAATTATATGAAATGTTTTTATGCTGCTCACTTAAAACTACAAATGTGATATGCGTGCTGAAAGCATGACTTAGATGTTAAATTGGAACCAATTGCAAGCATGTGGCATGTGTGCGGTAAGCAAGTGTGGAAAGCATGCTTTTTATGTTAAATTGGAATAGACTGCATGCATGTGGCATGCATGCAAAAAGCAAGTAGTCACTGATTACTGCACACATAAAAGTTAAATGAGTTCTTCAGGATCACACTACATACAAGTAGGGGTTGATAAGATTCAAACCCAAGTCTTCAGATCTCCAAGTCTCCTGGTTTGCAGTTCAGTGCCTTTAGTCACTAAGCTATACTGCCTGCACACATATGGCTTTCTTGTACTTCAAAATAAATCTGCATACCTCTTCACACATGCAACATGCTTTTTTTTATTTTTTTTATTTATCACTTTTTGTCCCTACTACTCCTGTCAGGTAATCTCTCTGCTCTGGTCACAGACCCCCATCACCTCTACCTCAGGTATTGTGCCTGCATCCCCCAGTTATCCCTGGCTTCCCCTCCAGAGAGCGGGGCCATGGTCCCGACCCCCTATATCAGGGCCATGGGACTTACTGTATATCTGGTTGGGGGATTAGCTCTGGAGGCTAATCTAGGCATACACGGGGGCAGAGCATCATGTAGATGGCGAGGCTTGGGATTTTATCCACCTTTACATAGGACGGGGAAGTGCAATGATGACCTGCATCCACCCCGTCCTGATGTTCTATTGAGCATCAATGTGGTGTGGCTACCCAGCCTCCGCTAGGTGCCACTCATACGCTGAGTGCTGTCCTGCCCCACCCCCGGAGAAGGACAGATGTCCAAGGGACACTCAATCCTTCTCTCCCCTGGCCCTCCAGTGACCCAGGTCTGTTCCTGAACCCGGGTCACTGGCATAGCAAGCTGAAATACAACCGCTGCGCCGATGGGCTGGCCACGCATGCAGCATGCTTGTAGCCATTTCTTACTTTTTAGTTTTCTTGTCCTCTCTCATCTTAGCTGTACAGCTGAACTGTAGCACACATACCAATGGAAACACACATGGTTCTTCCCACCCCAATACACACAGTTACCCACAGAACTACTTCATTAGTTCTGTCTGGCCTGTACTCCTGCTATTTTCTCTCCATAGTTTTGAACAGACTTTTAGTAGCAGACACAAAAGTAGCAATAACTCGATACCTACCCACACAGCCAGACCCCCCCCCCATGTACACACACAGCAGCAGGTGTGGCCATGCTGTTACAGACAACCCACCAATTACAGATATAAGCTGAGAATCTCTTACCTGTTTACTAGGGAGCCAGAGGCAGAAGTCTTTAAGAGATGATGTTCATGGGTCAGAGTGCTGGGGTGTACCCCTTGAAATGAATGGAGTTTTTTGGTATCACATGAACAAGGTAACTGAAATTGGGCACCTACAAAAATGGTGACTCAATTACAGCACCTGTGTTCACAGCTACTTAGCGGAGGGGGGGTAACTGGATACTGGGCTAGATGAACAGAGTCACAGGAAGTACACGCATATATGCGCATGAGCACATTCGCGTGGGGAGAGGCAGGGGAGGGATGGCATGTGGGAGGGGGTGTGGCAGGCAGCTTCTGAGCTGGTTCACTAGTGTTGTGGGGAGGGTGGTTAGCTGGGAGGTGCAGGGTTCAGGTCCAGTGCAGCACTTTTTTTCCCCAGCAGGCAGCTTTATATTTTTTTACATTTTTCACACCCCCCCGACATGCACCCTCCTGAAGTTGAGAATCCATAAGTAGGGGGTGCAGGGGGGGACACAGTCCCTTGCATGAAAAACTAAACCCATAAGTGTCAGTGCCCTTTTTGTCCTCATCACAACTGTGCATCGCCAAAATTCTTTTTAGCAATGTACACTCGCCCTAATGGTGATCACTATTTTTTTATTACCCTTATGAAATGTAACCAGTTTTTTTATTACTGTTTTATTCATTATAATGGTGAGTTGGAGAATAATGAAGGCCACGGTTCTACTAACATGTCCCTTATTAGCTGAACAGTGGCCTTCATTAATCTCCAACCCTCCATCAATAATTTATAAAATAGTAATAAAAAATACCCCCATTCATTTCAATGGTGCACACCCCTGCAGTCTCTCTTCCTCTATATCATAATATGCAATGTGAGAGTGGGGGATGTGGAGATCAGCATCACTGGTGGGGGGAGATAAGCCTGACTATAGTGGGGCTACAAAAGTCTGTGCATACCATACTGCTCAACTGTCCCTGAATGCAAGCGACAGCTCCCACTTTACCCCTGAAAACTGTTCTGTTCCTCATCCATCCCTCATGGGAAACATGCTGCTCACACTGAGGACATTCTGTAAATTTAGACTTTATGGCAGGAGCACCATTTCACATTTAAGCAGGAGGGAGCCAACAACCAGTTGAGGCCAGGTGCTAGTTAGCCCCTTGGTGGCAAGCTCTATAATGTCTGGCATGTCTCTAAATGGTAACATTTATTTGTTGTGACTGAAAAGTGATATGCAGATCAAGAAAAATTCAAATATATAAGATTCATTTGTCTATATCCTAGAGCAGTGCATCAGATTTGGGCTTATCCACCCAGTTACTAACCAATTTTATTTCCTGGCTGAAGTTCTGCCCCCCCCCCCAAAATAAAAAACCTTTGTTCCGATTTGTATCCCTGAAACCATTCCATTCAATACCCATGTAATATGTGTTGTGAAGCCACTCAAAGGCACAGAAACATGAAAAACACATCAATATTTCTGTCCTTCACCTTCTCCAATCCCCCTTTAAAAAAAATATTTTATTTTACTTATCCAGCCATCTAGCCAGAACCCGCAGCCTGGCCCAGTGTACCACTAACCCAACTGCTGGGAAAGCAGTATAGCGCTGTGGTTTAAGGCTCTGAGCTACAAATCTGGAGACCTGGATTTGAATCCCACAGCCCTCACTTCTATGCTGTGTGACCCTGAGCAAGTCACTTAACTTCCCTGTGCTTCCAGGTCGAACATGTAAACAAGCTCTCAGCTTAGTGTACTCCTTGTTAAACAACTAGGAAACCCAGTTTTCAGTGCATTCCACCTCCATCCTTCTGCCAGAAACTGGATGCTAGACCCAACCATCCCAGGTCCCCAGGTCCCCAACGTTGCTGCAACCAAGTCACTTCACCAACCAAACCCACCCAACCTGTGTTACTTGCTTCTTGATTGGCTTCTGCCATGGCTGCTGCCATACTGCACTGATCAAGGTCTATGAAGGCCATCCACACCACTGTCACCACTGCTGCTAGGCTTAGCTTTCTGCCACCGGGGGCCTGTGCTGCTTTTTTTATGAGGTGAGCCAAGTTGAGTAAATGGGTAGCCTAGTCTCAAGTTAGCTTCAAGCTCACCCTCTGCCCCTCCAGCCACCAGGGGAAACAGAAACTCACTAGGAGTAGACCAACAAAAAATGCCACCATAACACTACTGTTTAGAGTTCAGTGCTCACTGATTCCTCCAAGCTGTATTGTGCAGCCTGCCTACTCTCTAGCAGGAAGATAGTGTCACACTCATGAGACTCATGTGCTTTTGCTTGGCTGGAGCTTCTCCATATTATGTTTTTTATTTATTTATTTATTGAAATGTTTCACCAGGAAGGCACACTGTATAACAAGTTGCTTGTCTCCCGGTGTGACTTGGGGGGGGGTTACAAAGAGGATAAGAAAAATACAAAGTACACAGATAATATAAAGTACAAGTACAGTTACGGTTACATTTGAGCATATAGTTGAAATAGAATTCAATTGATAAACAGTACAGACAATGTGAGAATCGATTGATACAGCTATGGGTAGTCGGAGAACAGGATGCAGCAATACCAACAGGTCACAATACTTGCAAAACAATACAACATAAGTGCATCACTGTTACAAGTAATAGTCACAAGGGCAGCAAACCTAGTGACAGTAAGGGAGTAGGCAATGGTCCTAAGGTGGGGAAGGGAGGGTGGCAGCTAAGAGGAGTAATAAGAGGTGAGGAAGGGAATGAGGAGGGGAAGGGTATGGAAATCCACCTAAATCTTGTTCCCCCCTTCAGGATGTTAAGAGCTCTACAAGGTGGGGGGCACGGAGATGGCGAGCAGGAAGAATGTACAAAGGAAGTAAGTAATTAAGTAAGTTAGTTAGGTGAAAGCAGGCTACCAACACCTAGTATCCCTTCAGGATGCTGAGAACCCTGCAAGGGGGACAGGGTGGTGGTATCAGGAATGAAGTAGAAAATTAGTTAGAAAAATTTATTAATTGGGGGGACTAAAGCAGGTGCAGCTGGAAAGAGGAAAATTATGACGTGTGGACACCATGGAATAAGAGCTAGTGAACTAGGGCAGTGTGCAGAGGAGAACAATTGGAGCAGCCAATATAAAATTAGTACTCATTCAGGATGCTGAGAACCCTGCATGGTGCTGCCGCTAGTAGGTGGAGAGAGCAGACAACACAATACAGATACAGTGGAGTCCGGAGTGCACATGAAGTGTGAGTGCACACAGGCCAGGGGGACCCTTATTGTGTAAAAAATGTAATCCAAATTGAATGTCATTATTGCCACACCATAAGAGCAGCCTATGCACTAATGCATGGGGGTGTGATACCCCTGCTTTGTGGTAGAAATTAATTCTTAGGTACTAATATCGGTACAAGTAAATACAACGGTTTCCGCTGTGCTCTGAGGTACTGTATCTCCATGTTTCAGGATGTGTCCTGATCATTGTGAGGGTTAGTGTCCTTGTTGTCCCTCATTTTGAGTGTCAATGTCTCTGATTTCAGTGACAAAATGTGAGGTACAGTGCATATTTTGAAGTCCCTACTCAGCACAAAGAGTGCTGATCATGGCCATAGTGTATATGCTCCATACAGAATCACAGAGGAAAGTAAGTGAGCCAAATCAGTCATGGAGAAACACATTTGTATTACTAAATAAGCATAATGGGATTTGCATTACCCAAAAATTAAAAGGTCAGGCTTCACAGAAGCCCCTTTTCACACATCTGGGATGTGGAATGTTGGCTGGTTATATCCTAGGCATTTAATGCATTAAGCAAACAATACTATACAAATGAATGGAAATTTAATGACAAAAATCAAAAGCCATTAAATAACTTGTGAAAGGATCAGAATTAATGAGTTTACCTAATTGGAATGGAAAATCAATGAAAAATGTATTGTAATTGCTCTAATAGCTAGCAGTAGTATGAGAAATAGAAACTGATGTGTTTTTTAGATGAGATTTGCACCAGCTTAGTTGCTGTACACATGGCAAGCATGCAACATGTGAACCTAATGTGATTTTTAAATGATGTTCACACCAGTTTAATTGCTGCACTCATGCCAAGCATGCCAAACGCGAACCTGATGTGATGTTTAGAAGATATTGCCACCAGCTTACCTGTTGCATACATGTCAAGCTTGCAGCATGCAAACTTGATTTGCTTATAAGACCTCATTCACATAGGTTCACTTTGTGTATGCAAACATTGGACAATTAAGCATGTGACATGCATTCTGCATGTACACAGCACACCTATATTTCTATAAGGGAATATTCTGTGGAACATCATTTTTTCTGCAGAAAATCATTCTGTAACTATTTTCTGCCACAGATTTCTACCATTCTGTTTCTGGTGAAATTCAGCAGAATGTCAGCAGAAGTCTGAAAATTTCTTGGAATTTTGTTCCACCGGAATTTGAAAATTCTGTACAGCATTAGCTCTTATCCCTTCATAGATGCATATATGTATGTTGCTGTGGAAAAGCAGGGCTGAGAGGGCCCTGCACTTTCATTTGTATGACAACAGCAATCACATTTTCAGAAAACCTTCTTATTACCCCACCTCATAAAGCCGGCATAAAAAGTTTTCAGATCTCCACCAAAACATTACTCCATGCCACCACAATGTAATTCCATACCAGAGGTACAAAAAGACATATCGGCCAAGATTTGAAAAATGACAGCTTTTGTGTTCATGAGGTGGTGTAAAGAAATGGCTACTTTGAAAATTTGGGGTGAAAATATTTAAAATTATGAAAGTTACAAGCCAGCATAGGGAAATGTCAATGGCTGCACACAACTTTGCTATTTTAAGATATTTTGACACCAAATTTCAACATACCCTCCTTGTGACCCCGCCTCATGAACAAGGATGATGAAAATGTTCAAATCCAGACCAAAAGGTGATTTTGCTAACTAACCACAAAATTGCCTTTTTGGGCCAGATTGCATAATTCCACTGACATTGTTAATGAGGTGGGGTCTCAGAAAGACTATATTAAAAATTCATTGTCAAAATATGCAAAAATAGCAAAACTATACACGAAGGTTGAAAATCCAGTTGAAATACATTGAACTGCACTTAACTTATTTTCTCATATAGCAGTTAGCATTTCCAGTAGCAAGATGTGTCTATGATCAGAGAGTGGATCTTCACCTTGGGACCTGTTCAGGTGAGTGGGGGTGTTTGGGAGGTGTAGGGAGGTACGGGGTGGTGGGTGCTAAGTAGAAGGTTAAGGTGGGGGTTTGGATCACTGAGGAACCATTTTCTTTTTTACAGGTTTAAAACAACAGAAAAAAGACATTGAGGAACTGTTTTCTTTATTTCAGTGACAACCGGGAACAGAGGGTAGGGTAGGGGTGACACTAGACACCAGGGGAAACAAAGTATCAGAACAGGAACAGAGATTGGAGGGTGGGGGTGCCACCAGACACCAGGGAATATTAAATTATTATGGGACTGGTGATTGAAGGGTAGGGGTACTACAATACACTAGGGAACAGATTTTCCCCTTACAAAAAGGATCTTTTTTCATGACTCATGATATGAAAAAATAATCTTTTTTTCATATCATGAATCATGAAAAAAGATTTATAATCTTAAAGAAAAACATTTCATGGGCATGCCTCCAACTGTGAAGGCAGAATCCAGCTAAGGGGGTCCCTATAAGCAAACTACTTATGTTACTCTCAGTGTACTGTGGCATTTTTGTGAGTTTTCATTTTGTTTGTTGAAAAAAAATGAAAAACAAAATGGCGGCATACAAAAGACCTCATGAAAAGGATTTCCATATGAAAACTTCATACAACTATTTTTTTAGGTGGACTGAGCTGGCTCAGAACCTGACATTTTTAAAATGTAATAACTTTGAATCAGATTAATATTTTTTCACCAAACCATAAAGAGAAATTATTCTGAGGCAAGCCCTTTCTGCCCTGAAAATTTCAGACCAAAATTCCAAACTGTCTTGGTGCTTCTTGATAGAAAACCAAACAAACAGCAAACAAGTGTGATTTTTTGTTGTTTTTTCGCTAACCACAGCTTGGAGTCTGCACATCTGACCGGAACAAAATTTGGCACGTCAAGAGATGTGGCACACAAAATCATGCAATCAAAATTTTGTGCAAATTCATTGAATGGTTTCAAAGTTATTAAAGTGCAACCTTTGGAGTTTAACATAGAAAGCAATACTCAACAATAAATATAGTGGTGCTACCATCCCACTATAATTCTTTGCAAAACCTGCATTACTTCATTAGTTAAGGCTCAAAGACAAATCATAACAAGTAGGGAAATGTGATGTTACAGTAAATTTCCAGTGGGCTCTGCTGAATTTGTGGTTTGCTTTTCCTCAGACTTTGAACTATTGCATGATCAAGTGTTGCCATTGCCCTAGTGTTTTGCATTATCTGTCCAGGCAGAGAAAATACTGATACACCTACTGTATGCTTGGCTCAGGGGTCATTTCACCCTAACATCACATTTACCTACTGTTGATGCTTTGTGTTTAACTTTTTGGGGTGAATTAATATAGTGCTCCTGATGAATGATATTCACGAACAAACTAGAGCAGTCTCATGTAACATTAAAACTTAGCCAAAGTACTGATTCATAAAATAACATTAATCTTCACAAACTACATAAAATAGTACTCATGATGGCAATAGGTGTTAAGATCCTGCTAGTAATGTTACATAGAAACATAGACTTTGACGCAGATAAGGACCGCTAGGCCCATCTAGTCTGCCCATTTCCCTACCTACAGGATAGGCCGCAGATCCTAGTTAACCAACAGCATGTTGTAAAAAAAACACCCCCTTCCCCAACACATGTTGAACTCATCTTCCGCCACCCTGCCCATTGTAACCACCTTCCCCCAACCTATGTAGCTCCTGTAAACCACCAATGCTCATACAGAAAGTTAAGAATTCCCCCTTCTCCAACCCACATAGCAACTTAACTCTCATCCTCTCTTTCCTCAATGGATGGACTGACTTAATAAATAGATAAATAATGTCAAACAGCATGCAATACAACCTTTATCTCACCACCTTGACTTGCCTCTGTCTAAATGTATAAAGAAGGGCCACAGAGGCACAGGTTCACATTCATGTATTTCATCAATAATGGCAAAATTGTTTGCTATTTACATTCGGATGTTGTCAGGCCAACTTGGTGAGATGAGGGCTGTGCTGGTTGGTGTCAGATATTAGTTTATTATTATTTTTTTTAAATCAGTTCACCTGGAGGAGGATGGGAGTAAGGGTGTTACATGGATTGCAGAAATGGGGGTGTTAAACTTTTACCTTATGTGGAGAAAAGTGGTATTAGGGTACTACATGCATTGGGGAAAAGGAATGCTAACTTTTACTGTGAGGGTGAAGGGTGGGAGATGAGGTGGTAAGTGGTCTGAGTGGAAGAAGGATATTATCCTTTTACCTTGAGAAGTAGGATATTATTTATGCAAAACAAGAGCCAAAAGTTAAACATAAAGGTATGTGTGACTGTGCATCATGAGGTACTTGAAAGGTGTGAAACAAAAAGACTATTAAAATGATCAGGGTTATAGAGGACAAAAGCAATGAAGAGAAATATGGGGTCCTTTCCTTGTTCACCTTGTAACAAAGGAGGCCGAGGGAGAAAATGAGCTCAGTTATCCATTTACTTAAGGGTATCTGTAACTCCCTTGAGCCTTGAGGGTTCCTTTATTATTAGGACTAGACCTCCTGGACTGTAAAGAATTAAAGATGGGAGCTGCCTGGCATGATGAGTCACTTCTGGGTAAGTGACTTGTGAACAGTAGAAAGCTGCCCTCAAGCTGCAGTTTGAGAGTTACTGAGAGGGCGCTGCTCTGCCCAGTCACAGTACCAAGATCAGCAACCAGTTTTTCTTTGGAATGAAGAAAATCTGATCCTACTGAACTGTGGTGGCAGCCTTTTTACTATCTTTCCCAGTGGGAGCACAGCATGCCTGAATGCATTAACTCAGTACAGGAACTGTGAGTATAAAAGTTCTGTGTGTAAGGAAATGTTTGAACCCTTTGAGGTGACAAAATATGCTGAAGAATGTCATGCTGAATTTAAAGCCTCAACTTTCCCCAGTTTAACCTCAAGGGTGTATGAAGAGGAGTGGACCTGCTGTTTACCATCTTTTTAATGTAGAGTTTAAGTGACACTAGACCAAGACATTTCTGTTTTCACACTGAGTTTGGAAGGCAGTTTCTTCTCTCCTATTAATTGATATAAGAAAGTATTCACAAGGATTGTGGCTTCCTGACCTTATCCTTGTCTAAGTTCGAATCAGAGTGGGGGTCCTCACAGATTGTGAAGCCACTTCTCCTTTTGCCCAAGGGCTAGGGGTGGTCAGGGCTTAATGGACTTGGTGCTGGAGGGAAAGACACATTGGAGCATGTATAGAAATCCCCCCCAGTGTCCCTTTACTGAGCATTAGACACTCTTCAGGGTACCTTTCAAATGCAATCTGCACTTGTGCCCATACAAATGCTGACTTGGTGATGTGTTTTGAGGTGTATAAGTAAAAGAGAGTCCACAGATCTCTTTTCCCCTTGAAATAGCCAATACAGTGGCAGGGTGGTGCAGCAGCTAAACAAAGTAAAATTGTACTGTCTGTTTTGCAACATCCTGTTGGATTGCCTCAATGCACATGTTTCTGGACAACTGTGGTGGCCCCCTACCAATCATGTCATGATCTCCATACTGTAGACACAGGCCCAGATAGGCTATGTCAGAGACTTTGCTCACCATGGGCACAGATGTTGTGAACTTTGGACATTAGGTTTGACTTGTGATCTCTCAAATAAAATGTCTGTTTTCAGTTGTGTGCCATCTGGATTAAATAAACCCTGCCTGCCTGATTAGACTCTAAGCCCCCAGTCTAGACAATGCTTCTGTAGTTACAAGAATGTTTGCCGAACCCCTTGCCTTGCAAAACCCCATGTAAGACCAAAGTAGAGGCCATGCAGAGAGGTCACCTTAGAGCCAGGAGGTCAAGTGAATTTCTTGGTAAACTGCTATACGGTTGCTCTTCTCTGAAAATGAGTCTGTAACACTTTATTATCCCCTAGACAGAAGGAGTAGGCTTACATATCAACATGACTGAATAGACAGATGTTTAATCCATTGTGCTCCAGCAAGACATGGGGATATGCCATGACGCTCAGAGGTTGTAAATGCAGAGGTAACATTAGGAGCCACTTCTACTACTGGGGGATGATTCTTTGGGACAGCTTACAAGTGGAGACAGTATACTGAAATTCATTGCAGGCCTTAAAAGGAAATATTTGACAAATTTCTGGTTCTTTAGGGAATCACTGGGTATCATGCATGTTAGGATCGGTGAGGAAAAACATTCAATTTGTACTTTTGCTTGCATTTATTGCACTCAGCGGCAGTGTACTGAAGTGTCAGTTTGCAGGAAGAGCAGTATGTAGCATCCATCAAAAGATGCTAGGAGAAAATAAATAAACCATATTGTTTGCTTTGTGTGCATCTAGTTACCCAAACCACATGAATAGAGTACATTATAAAGCCTCAAACCCAGAACAAGGCATTGTGGGTGTGCAGATCCTATTGTGAGACAGGTTACCAAGGCTAGACCAGAACATCATTCCATTGTTGACAAGCTCTTATATTTGATTCATATTACCTGAAAATGACAAACTGCAAAAGAAAGCTTTGTTCTGTTGGGACTGATCAGCACAGGGCAGTTCTTTTCTCATCCAAGAACCCAGTGAGTCCAAGAGAAAATCTGGCATTTAGTACACTCGAGGGCTAAATACTGAAGAGGCAGTATGCAAGATGAGTACTGAGTATATGCTAGGAAATAGCAATTATACTGTACAACAGGTTTAGAGAGAAATGTCAAAAAACTTGTATTTTTGAGTCACTATACAAGATATCTTGAATTTTAGTCTATGTCATAATTGATATCTAACAAAGCTGAGTAGATCACAATGGAACACTGAACAAATCAGATAGCAGCTTTCATAATGCTGATGGCATCACAATACAACTGAAATCAAACTGAAGCAGTTAGATCATTTTTAGAAAAAGATTTAAAAGCAAAAATATATAAAGTGATGTTGTATAAATTGAATACAAAATTGCTTCACTTGTGAGGAGGCAGGACTTTTTTAACTCATGTGTAGCTCCACCACATAGAGAATAATGTGTACCAAGCTATATATAACAAGCTGGTTAGTTCATATAGACAGCACAGCTCGAGAGGTTCGGTCACCATTGGCGACCTCAAGATGAAGTAACCCAGCTTGTTATGGATAGCTGGCTATACATTGTTTTTTAAAGTGTAGGATGGCATGCTGTTATGAAGCATGATTTACTTTGTTTTATTTCTCCACTTTGCCGCTCGTTTCACTGTTGTTTTCACTGCCGCATCATGTTCTTATAATGCGCACGCGCATTCGATGTTGTTATGCTGTAGTAGCTACATAGCTAGTGCAGCAAAACAGCAGAATATATAGAATAATGGCTGGGTACATGGTTGTAAAGTGACTTTTACACACACCCGAGGGGTGGGATGTCACATAAGCACCAAGAATGAAAAATAATATATGGAGTGGTGTGTATAATGAGATTTTACATACAACCGAGTTGTGAGAAGCTACATAAACCCTGAGGGTGATGCCCAAGGGGTTTATGAAATGCATCCCATAATGAAGGTGTGTGTAAAATCGAGTTTTACACAACCAACTGATATTTTATTTTTATTAAATCAGTGCTCAGGCAGCCGCCAACCAGTTGGGATTAGTTGCAGTGTCCATCTGGTATGAAGAGGTAGGGAGACCCATTGACTCTTGCGTGCGGACAGGGAAATTGGCCAGTGTGTTTATTTTCCATTTGGTTTTCCTTTTAGGGTAATAAGTAGAGGGAGAGACTTCTTTACTTTTTTTATAAGAAAAAAAACCTCCAATTGTGAGGGGTATTGCTCCTGGGATTGTCGCGTACTAAAGGAAGACCGGCAACTGGTGCATGCTTGGTCTGAGGGAAACCCAGTGTGTGTTTGCCATTATAATGGAAAATTACAGCAGGTTTTCCCTATGGGGGAAAAACGCATACCAGTAATTATATTCAAATTATACATGATCAAAAAAGAACATAGACTAGTTGAACAGAACCTGTGCACCTGTAAAAAAAAAAAAAGATTCCTGTAGACATTCTAGTGCAGGTACAGGCTGAAGAGGACTGTGGAAGTAGTTTATAAAATGTATTAAACTCCAATAAAACATAGAATGCCTGGCACTTGTCCACTGTTCTGATCACAGAGTCAAAGAACTCAATCAGGTAGTTCTGTCGTGACCTTCCCTTTATATAGTCATGCTGCCTCCTGTCTTGGAGCCCATTTGCTTTAAGAAATACCACCAGATGCTCCTTGATGATAGTCTCCAGGATGTTCTCACTATTGATGTCAAGATAACTAGCCTAGGGTTTCCTGGGTACTCCCTCTTGTGCAGGGGTAACACGTCCACCCTCATGCAATCCATTGGGACTACCTCAGTCTCCAGGGAGTAGTTGAACAAGACTTTCAAAGACCCTACAAGTTTCTGTCAGCACTCTTGGATTTTTCCTATCTGGCCCTAGAGACTTATCTACTCTTAGTGCCCTTAATCACAGTAGTGCCGGAGTTTAGTGAGAAATTTCTGTTTTGTACACACACTCTCCAACTGCTGCCCCCCGTTACATATAGGTCCAGTTGTTGTCAGATGACACATCTAATCTCCAAACTGGCTGTACACACCTATCTCTAAAACAACAGAAGTTTAAACAGAGACACTACTCAGTGGCTGACACTATCTCAAATACTCCAGATTAGAATGATAATAGTAACAAAAGGGCATAGTTTGTGAGAGCTAATCAGCAAAACTGTATACTAATGTATACAGTGAGGGTCAATGACAATTCGCTCCCATCAATCCTACGCTGTGACAACTCACTCCTGACAACTCGTATACAAGTCATTTGGCTCCTGTACTTCCCACTCCATGTCTTTTCACTCCCCAACGCTCAGTAAAAATTTTACATGCCTAATAGCGACTACCTGATCTTTCAATTTTTGATTGTACTAAATGTTATTTGCCTCTATCTCGGTAGATACATCATATGTCAGTATGCAAATTTATTGAAAGACCTGTCTGCTGTTAATAATAACATGAATGTAACCATTATGGATCTGATTGCATGTAATGCAAACTTTGTAGTCTACCTGATATGGTGTAACTGTGGACTAAGATATGTGGGTCGAACCATTCCAAGTTAAAAATTTACATGCCTAATAGCAGCTTTCTGAGCTTTCAATTTGTGATTGCACTGAATGTCTGGGTTCTGTGTTCTTTGCCTCTCTCTCAGTCCTGTAACCATGAGAAATTTGATTGCTGCTGTCAATTACTGCTGTCTGTCACTATCAATTAGTAATCAGCATCATTTTAAAAAAATGGTCTCTGAAGCGCAAACTCAATGCTAACACTTCGAAATGGAAAGGAGTTTCATCTTGTCTGAACGCAACTAGCAAATGCTAGTAGATGCACAGAACTATATTTATACACACCACAAACATGGTTACAATGGAAAATCTATTTGACAGTGTGAACTTGCAGTGAAAAAGGATAAGTGTAGCAACGCAAGGGTGCACACTGCATGCTATGACAATCCTTCCATAATTGCCACTTTCAGCCAGCACTCGCATGCTCCTTACCCTGCAGCAGTCAAACAAGCTGAGGCAGTAAATGTTGCCAAAAAAAGAGCTGCAACAACTCAAGACACTAAGGCACAAGTATTACTGCACTCTAAACAAAATATGTCACTGGCAACACAGGGGTTCCTTGTAGATAAAAACATGAAATGCACTATTCAGCATGTCAGGGTGCATGGCGCACCTCCAAATACATGTAATTTATTGGAGCTAGCATTGCCTGAGTACTACACCAAATTTAAAACTAGTCAAGGCACTGAAGTAAATTTCTTGTTGCTCGATAATGGACCTGGGCCAGACTGCATACGAGTTTTTGGCACTGAGGATAATTTACAATACCTAGAGCACTGTAAAAATTGGTTTGCTAATAGCACATTTAGCATTGCTCCCCCTCTGTTTTACCAAATATTTATAATATTCGGTGAGCGATTTGGAAATGTTCAACCAGCAGTGTATGCTCTACTGCCAGGCAAGAGAAGAGAGCATTATAAATGAGTGCTTACATCTATTAAGAAATTAAATTCACGTCTAGATCCTTTAGTAATAATGACAGACTTTGAGAAGGCCACCATACAAGCTTTTAAAAATGTTGTTCCACAAGGACGGCAAGTGGGGTGCTTTTTTCACTTTGTGCAGTGTAATTACCATAAAATACAATCAGAGGGTCTGGGAATTAAGTACACTTAGGACACTGAATTCAGCCTTAAATGCCGATATCTACTAGCACTTGCATTTTATCTGTCTGACCAGGTAGTCACCCAATTCGAGGAGATTATTGATGATGCACTAAATATTTTTCCTCCTGAACTCGAGTCAATAATTGACTATTTTGAGGCCACTTGGATTGGGCAGAGAAACAGACGTGGCACTGGCAGAAGGCAACCACAGTATGGCATCTCTCTGTGGAACCATAGTGATACTGTGGCTGAAAAACATTCCAAAACTAATAATGCAGTCAAAGCTTTCCATAGAGGGATGCAGTCGATTCTGTGTATGACTCACCCCTTGATATGGAAATTCATTGATGGACTAAGGGGCATTCAAAGAAAGAGGGAAGCTGAAATAGAGCAACTGATTGCTGGAAATTCAAGAAATGCACCTAAAAGACAGTACAAGGACAGTGCTGTCAGACTGGAAAATGACCTGGAGAAATGCGAAGAGCGCTTGACAGAGGAGTTCCTCAGAGGAGTAGCACACTGCTTTTAGTATTAGTACTTAAATAAAGAATTTGTTTTTAATTTTTTAAACTTCTTTTAATTAAAGATTCTGTTTTTAAACAACTTATGAACTACTGGATCTACTGGATTCCTATCCCTGCAGTGATGAGAACAACTTATGAACTACTGGATCTACTGGATTCCTATCCCTGCAGCAATGAAACAGAGGTGGAACAGGTAGGAAGCACAGTATTAATTGGCTTGTGGGAGTGAAAAGACAAGGAGCGAAATGCAGAAGGGAGTGAATTGACAGGAGCATATTGTCGGGAGTCAATTTTCAGGGTGTGAGTTGTCGGGAGTGAATTGATGCTCTCCCATACAATGAGTATGCCTGGCTACACCCTTGATGGCACCAGGACAAGGCTAGATGGAGCTCTGTAAAATTATGATATGACTGCATTGTAACTGTGTTTTTTAGTTTTATATTTTACAATTAGATGCAGCTATGGGGAACACTAGGAGTCTGGATGTGCATGAGGGTGCTGGGGTAAGGATTTTTTGCTCCATGATTGGTGGAGACTTTAAATCTCTGTGTGGTAGTCATCAAAACCATCAAGTATGATGTGTGTGAGCACATGCCTACACCATCTGTATGCTGCCATAGCAAAAGATGTCTTCTTGTTGAAGCCGTCCGTGACTGACTATGTATGAGGAGTTTATTAGCAGGATAGCAAAGTGGCGTTGGCATGGCCATTTGGTAATTGGTTCTGACTGCTTCAAGCAATGCCTTTAGAGACCAGAGACCAAGAAAGAGTTCTCTGTGGTGTGGTCTGTGATTTCTTTCTGTTTTGTTTGGAGCCTTAGCTTCTGGGCACTCTCCTTGGCTGCCATCCACACTGTGCCAGTCCTCTGCTCCTCTGCAGTTCACTCTGAGTGTGACTTTCTTCTTGCTCTGATTGATGACTGATGACTATAAGTGGTTTGCTCTAGAATCACAGTTAATCTATAACATAATATCAGAGTAATCATGGAATTTGTTTTGACTTCCCACTATTTCCTCAGTCAACTACTCTACACCTCACTTCATCTGGTTGTGCATAGCCCCCCCCCCCCAGCACCCCAACCATCCCTAAGGACTTAGGAAATGAGATGGCATGGGTGCCTTCTTTCTGCCATTGCCTGCTAGCCAGTGCCTGATGAAGTGAGCCGAAGGATGTGTATTTGATTGTTTTGTCTGAAAATTATAACCAGATTTAACAAGTGCATCCACCAAGTGGTAAGGCAGTTCTTTTCCCTCTTGGCTACCTGTTGTTACTTTCACCAAAATGGAGAGGCAGGAGGCACAATTCAAGAAAGGAACCAGTTTATTGCACAACGGACCACAGTGTAGGGAACAGGAGAAAAGGAGTACAACAGCATTAAGTACTACCTCTAATATTTTATTAGTGCCCTGAGGCCTTATACTAAGACTCCAATCTCCTGTATGAGAAGGACTGTAAGAAGGAACTTGCAGTAATAGCTACTCTGTAAGAGTGTCCAATGTCTAATCCCTGAAACAAGGTGACTCTACAATAAAATTAGCAAGACTATTAATTGTCTGTAACAGCTACACTGTAAGAGCATCTTATTTCTAATCCCTGTTCAGAACCTACTGAGTCAACCCCGAGGTGCACCTCTAGCTATTACCAGAAGTACTCCACATTATTAATCACGCTACATACTATAGCAAGAGTCCATACATATGGCAGATGGCAGTTCATACACGATTGGATTTTCTCTGTCTTCAAGAAGAAAATGTAATCAAAGGAATTGCTGTGAAAAGAATCAACTTAACTGGCTGCCCAGTGCAACTCTGAGAACTTTTTGGAAACTAGGAAAATGCAGAGAGGATTTTTAACAGACCATGATTTTCACAGCCACACCCCATCTCTCTAGTGTGGCTGAAATGCAAGGTCAGGTATGAAGGTGTCCTCGGCTAAGAACCCACTGAGGGCTGCTGGAACTGAAATACACAAAATCCGGCAGCAGTCTACTTCTGGACTGCCCGGTGAAGGAGACATTGCAAACCACCAGCCACAGCCCACTTATGGACTGCCAGGTGAAGGATTCAAGGCAGATCACCATGCCACAGCACACTTCTGGACTGCTGGATGAAGACGACAAAAGAGATCACCCTGCAAGAGCCTGCTTCTGGACTGCCAGATGAAGAAGATGATGGTGAAGAAGACGAAGATCACCCTGCCACAGCCTGCTTCCGGACTGCCAGGTGAAGAAGACAAAGGAGATCACTCTACCACAGCCCACTTCTGGACTGCCAGATGAAGAAGACGATGCAGACCCGACAGGAAGCAGGAGTCCAAATGAGGAAATCTCTGGACATAAGAGAATGACAGTGTTTTGGGCTCCAAGGCCAGATGAGTAAAGGGCACATGTAAAACAACAAACTGCGCATCAAAGTGTGACAAAGTTCGGGGCTCCAAGGCTGGACGAGCCAAGGGCTCACATACGACAACAAACAGGGCATCACTCAGAGAACTGGAACAGAAGATCTGGATAACACTGTGTTGTGGATGACACAATAACAAAAACAGCCGGCAGATTCTGCACTGAGCCAAGCAATACATGGTTAACTGTTAGAGGAAAACAACAAACATGACATTGCAACTGAAACGACTGCGGCATGGTTCTTCAGGAAGTTGCTGTTGGCTGCTGCTGAGATGCACTGGAAGATGATTCCTGAAGAATTGATGAAAACTGATAAGGATGCTCACTGGTGAAATGACTGAAGATTGCTGAAGACTGAAATAGACATACACAGGTGAAGCATCTCTGAAGTTTGCTAAAAACTGAACTAGACACACACAGGTGAAGTGTCTCTGAAGATTGCTGAAGACTGATTCAGATACTTTCCCAGCACTGAAATGCTGGCACAAAGCAATACAGAGACAGTTCTGGCACTTATGCTGTTTATAGGATGGATAGCAATGCAATAAATGTCACAGTTCATAATGTAGTGGTCAACTGCACAGTCTCAATGTCCAGACCACAGTAAATAAACAGGCACTTTACTATCCTGGGTGAACCCTAGCTTTCAGTGGACCTAACTACCAAGGAGTCCCTCTAGCTAAATCAGGTTCTGCAGTTACTGTGGACACACTGCAGTTGGGAATAGGCTCTCTCAAAATGCTATAGACTCAAATGTCAGACTAGGCCCCTTTAACACCTGTGGGCCTATGTAGCTAGCTAGGCTTCCTTAACATCTGGGGTTGATAATGATGCTGGGCCCCATTAACAACAGTGGGCCTAACTTGCCCCTTTAAGACTTGGGCCTAGCCAGCCCTTTACCAGCAGTGGGCCTAACTTGCCCCTTTAAGACCTGGGCTTAGTTGCCCCTTTAACAGCAGTGGGCCTAACTTGCCCTTTTAAGACCTGGGCCTACTTGCCACTTTAACAGCAGTGGGCCTAACTTGCCCCTTTAAGACCTGGACCTAGTTGCCCCTTTAAGTAACTGTGGCAGGGCAAGACCTCTGTGTCTGCCTCACGGCCTATCCCACCCTTGCTCCGCCCTGTTTTAAATATTTAAACAATTCCCCTTGTAGGCCTAAAGGCTGGGACCCTCCCCTGGGTATCGCCACATCCTGAATACTAATGTATGTTAAATACTGGCCTCTCCTGCTCTCGGCCATCGGCCACTTTACTTTGTGCCTAGCACTACTTTAAAAAAAAAAACATTCTGCTTTTTTTCTTGGTGGTCAGCACTTTGCTAGTGTGCTGCCGCCGACTCACCACCCTGGTCTGGGGTTCAGGAAGCTGGTTCTGGAGGCAGGAGGAGTTGCTGGCAGTGGGAGGGCATTTCAGGAACAGGCAGAATAGTGGACAACAGGAGGCCTTTCAGGTCTTTCTGATACTGTTTCTCTCTCTATCTGTTGCTTGGGATGATGCGGCTCTGCTACCACTGCCTCTGGGTGACCGAAATTTTTATTTTTAAATAAAAACAATAAAATGGGGCACCAAGCCCTTCCAACAGGGGAAACTGGATGGCTTCACTTTTTGGGTGCTCTTGATGCACCGCAGACAACACAACACACACACATGGCACTTTTCAGTAGCCAGAGGCAGAAGAGGCATGCAGACAAGCCCTCAGGGACGGCGTCAACCCTTCAGGTAGGCCCTTTCTAATCCCGCCATGCCTTCTGCATCCCCTCTCTTCTATAGCTATCATGATTCTCACTGTAACCACTTATTTTTTCAAAAAAACAACACTCTGGGTTCTAATTCTGGTTCTGGAATGCTGGGCATGTGCAGCTCAGCACCGCATTCTATCTTGGGCAAAATGTTTACTTTTGCCATGTGCTGGCATAGCAACCTTAGCTTGGCATTATCTGGCTTGGTTTATATTATTTTAAGTCTGTAGTTTGGGCACCTTTGCTAGGGTTTACTGGGCAGAGTGGGAACTTGCTGAGGGAATTGCTGGGGAACCCAAGGGGATATGACACTACTACCTATTTTGCCTACAGTCTCTATTCTATTCATCACACTATGACATTAAAATCATCATGCTATGACATTAAAAATGGTTGGCAAAGGCAAGGGGGTAAATAAATAATGCATATTATTTTATTTTACACACCTTGCCTCTTGAATGATTCTTTTTGTGGCCTTATCATCACATACTGTAAACCACATTTTTATTTTTTTGCTTTTGGTAACCTGGTAAGTGCACTAGGCATAGCAATGCCTATTTTCAAGCACGACCCAGGAGGGTACAAATAACAAACAGTTTGAAGCAGTACAACAATTGGTAATACAAAGGGTACAAGTACAAATACAATTACCAGTGAGACATAAATACAATTGGGACAAAAGCAAGAGAGAGATGCAAGTGCGAGTTCAACAATATTCAGAATACAAAACATGAGAGCTATCATTACAAATATTTTACAAAATACAATAAAAGTGCATTTAAACATTGCCTTAAGTATGAACACAACAGAGTGAAATTGTGAACAACCACAGGACTAATGGTCCTAAAAAGTACAAGAGTGCTAGTTTACAGAAAAGATCCATGATCGAGACCAGGGTATATGTGCTATACTGTCGACCAGAAAGGCATGGATATAGAGGAGGGAGAATTAGGAAATTAAGAGAGAGAAGGGGAGGAGGGAGGGGGTTTGAGCCTAGAAAAAGCAAGGGCAAGGCTACAAAGAAAGAAGGCAGGAAGCCAGGTTGACAGGAAAGATGCAGAAGAGAGAAGGCCAGCAGTAGGTAGAGACATGGTAGCCAGGAGTTAGATGCTGGAGGGTCTAAGGTGGGCAAATGCATGTGCAGATCGTTGAGACAAGTAGATGACTATGTTGTAGCCTCTTAAAAAAGGCATGGGTAGGAGCAAAATTAATGTATTGGGGAAGGGAGTTCCAATATTTAGGTGCTGCACATGAGAAAGCCCGCACAGCCATGGTGGTTTTACATCTTGGAATGTGGAGGGAAGCTAGGCCAGTGGATCTAATCTCATAGGAGATGGTTTGAGTGCCCAGCAGGAAGGCAAGGGATTGAGGGAGACTTGATCTGGCAACACCATCAATGAGAGACCTAAGGGACTTGAGCTGATTGGCAGTAGGGGACAGCCATTTTAGATCAGCATAAAATTGGCAGTGGTGCTTGTAACGAGGGAATGCAGAGGCGTAGCGGCAGATATTATTATAGGTGGTATCCCACTTGTGAAGAGCAGTTTTTGATGCTCCTACTGTAGGTAGGTAACTGTGCCATAGGCTAGTGCTGGGAGCAGAATGCCTTGAGCAATAGCAAGTCTAGCTGATGGGGCGAGGGCATAACTGGTCTGGTATGCACTTCCAAGCTTGGCATTAACAGACTTACAGGTAGCAGTAACATGCTGATCAAAGTCCAGAGATTCATCAAGCAAAATGCCGAGGTACTTGAAAGAGTTAGCGTTGGCCAATAGTGAGCCATCAGTGCATAAGATATTTAAAGGATTCTGGTTTGTTTTGAGTCTGGCATGGGAGCTAAAAAGCATGGATTATGTTTTGCCTGTGTTAAGGACGAGGTTGTTTTCAATCATCCAGGACTGAATGTGGAAGAAGTCTGAGGACAGAGAGTGATTTATGTCCGAGATGTTCCTAGCACTGGAATAAAGAACTAGGTCATCTGCATACAGCAGTGATGAACAATCTGGAGAGAGCAAGAGGAGGCCATTAACGAAGATGGAAAAAGGTAGGGGGCCCAGGATGGATCCTTGTGGAACACCAATATGTATGGTGGAGGGACCAGACAGGACAGAATTGTAATACACGGCCTGCTTCCTGTTTGACAACTAGCTATTAAACCTGGCTACAGCATCTGTAGAGAAGCCAAGAGAACAGAGTTTGGTGAGGAGAAGGGAGTGGTTTACAAGGTCAAAAGCTTTGGTTAGGCCAACGAACATTGCACCAGTCAGGAGACCTTTATCAGAATAGATATCATTTGTGAATTTCAGGTGGGCCATAGTAATAGTAGTAGTACTGTGGCCTTTGTGGAAGCCATGCTGGGAGACAAAGAAGAGGTTGTGGTCCTGTAGAAAAGAGATGGTTTGCTTGGCAAGTAGTTTTTCAAGTGTTTTGCTAAGAACAGAGAGAATGGCTATAGGCCGGTAGTTGGCAATTTCCTTGGAGTTCCCTTTTTTAAATATTGGAGTAACTCTTGCTATTTTCCAGGTACTAGGGACAGAGCTGTGGCATACTGACAAGTTAAAGATTTGAGCTAAGGGTGAGGCAATAATGGGGCAGCGAGTTTCAGGAGCCTGGGTTCAAGACCATCAGAGCCAGTACCAGTGCTATCAGGGATGGCTTGTAGCATCTTTTGGACTTCCAGTCTGGTAATGGTTCGAAATCTAAAAGGTGGGTGGTTGTGCAGTGGCTCATTGTCCATGGGTGGAGCTGCACTGGTGGGAAAAGAGACTAGTATTTGGATAAATCTGAGAAGTGGAGATTAAAGGAGATTGCAACAGTGGCTGGATTATTGCAGTGCACACCATTTAGGATTATATTGTTAATATTTCTAGTGTGTTTGGCTCCAAGGAGTGTTTTTATATGAGACCAGAATCTACTGGAATCACCTGCAGCATTTATTAATAGACCCTTGCAGAATGAGCTCTTAGCTAAACAAATGTTCCTTTTGTAAGAGTTTCTCTGCATTCTGTAGTCATTGTAGTCAGACAGAAGACCAGCAACTTTGAAACACCACCAGCATTTGTCCCTAACCTGGATCTGAGCAAGTAGGTCTTTATTTAGCCATTTGGTTTGCATTCCATGTACCAGATATGTGATGCGGGGTGCATGTATATCCTGTACAGATCCAAACAGGGTTAGGAAGTGGTCAAGGGCTGCCTGATCATTAGTGGCAGAGTAGATGCAAGTCCAGTCAATGCATGGATAGATCATTCAGGAACTGGACTTGGTCAGGGTTGGCTAGATTATGGAAAGTGATGAGTTTTGGGGAAGGGGGAGGGTTGACAATTTGAACACCAGATACAATATATTGGAGAGTGGTTACTAATTGCATCAGCCAGGGTACCTGAGGAAATTATATAATCAATGCGATTTGTCAGTGCCCAGTCAGTTAAGGTACTGGACCTGGGGGGAGGAATGACCCTGGTAGGGTCAGCTATTTGCTGGTGGAGGTTGTGACCTTGTACCATGGTGTGGAGTGATTTGTTCACCTTGCCAATCCAATTTAGGTTTAGGTCTCCTAGAATTAGGAATTCATTTCTTCCAACAGCTAAGTCAACATGTGAGAGGAGCTCCTCAAGGCCAGCGGTGCCACCTGGGGGGGGGGGATAAAAGCACACACTACATGTAATTTCTTGGAGCCAAGTTGAAAGGTAATGTAAATAGATTCACAGTGAAAGAGGACAGACATGTTAGAGTTTGAGAGGTTTAGGTGTGATTTATAAAAAAAGGCTTCACCACCACCTTGCTTGGAGGTGGGCCTGTCACATCTGACGAGGTTGCAATTGGGTAACAAGCAGGCAGAGTCAGGGGTAGAAGGTTTAAGCCAAGTTTCGGACAGGCAAATGATATCCGAGTGATATAGTATGACCCATGCCTCAAGTTCAGCTAGATTATGAAGGAGGCTCCTAATGTTCAGGTGAACAATGAGAAGTCCCTTTGTGTCCCTTCCATGCTGCATCCAAGCAGGAGAGGTGAGCAGGTGGACCAGGGTTAAGTTCAATATCTCCTGCAAGTATTAGAGCAAGAAGGAGGAGATACCATAGTTTGTGATGGATGATTGGGGAAGGTAGAATAGAGTAGCAGAGAAGGCACTTCTTAAAAGTGTAAGCTACATGGTAGAGATAACTGAGGGATAAGTAATGGCATGATATCATGGAGTTTCCTGGGAAGTATGAGCATATTTCAGAATGTAAAGTCATTTGGATCAGTGGTGAAAACCTTAGTGGAGGGGGGCAACCAGCCAGAGAGAACCACAGGATAAATCCTAGCATAATTCCTGTCAGCAAAAATGTGAGTGATCAGAGAGCCATTTGGTAGAAGGTGAGCTAGTAAGGGTGTGCCATAAAGAAAGCCCTGTTATGTAGAAGAAAACATACTTTGAGAGCTAATTTGCTATTAGGCTTGAAAGAAATGGGTGCAGAAAAAATATGTAATGGGAGCTTGAGTTGCTGTTTGATTTGATTTCCAAAACCAGCAACTGAAAATGTATTTATTTATTTTTTTTATTTAACCAGGAGAGACACACTAAGCTGAAGCTTGTTTACAGGTGCGACCTGGGAGCACAAGGAATTTAAGTGACTTGCTCAGGGTCACACAGTATGCAAGTGGGGGCTGTGGGATTCAAACCCATGTCTCCAGGTTTGCAGCTCAGAGCCTTAAACCACTGCTTTAAACTGCCTCAATTGTGAAACTATGAAAATGTGAAAATGAAAAGAGTTTGAAAGAAGGAAAAATCTGGCACCCTCTATGGACATTTTCTTATAGGCTGTTAATGAGAAAGTGTAAGAATTAAAAGGGTATAAGCAGAATTAGGGTGAGGTCCCTTACAATAGGGAAGGTTACAACAGTAATTGAGAGGAGTTAACTGGAGTGGGTGATTTAGGTTTGATCCCTTTAAGAAGGGATCATGTAGTTTCAGGGGATTGAAAACCAGCTGACTGTGGGATTCCAGTGGGAGGAATTCCTGGACAGAGTCTATATAATAAACTGTCAGAGAACGGCAGGGAGGGTGGACCAAAAAATTAAGTGAGAGCAGGCTCTGGCAAAAAGGTCCCTCAGTGAGCAACTAGCTTGATTTAGAAAGCTGCTTAAGGACGGGGAATAAAAACGAATTCTTAAATATTTAGTTGCTAAGCTAGCGATTGCAGGTGACCCCACAGCTCCTAGGTTCAAGGATGGAGTCAATGGCCAGGCTCTCACAAAGATCCGAGAAAAGGTGCCAAATTAAAAATTTACAACTGGAGGGGGGCACTCTTTCAGTTGAGCAGGCGTGCCTGTTTTCGGCCCTTGAGAGGGCAGGGAGCAGCTCCTGTGGCTACGGCCATGGGTAGAGGAATGCCCAGGGAGATTTGGCACAGTCTGTAAATAAAAGGAGAAGAGATTAGCAGGAGGAAGGGGAAGGACTGTCTGAGTAGGCAGGGCAGAGGGGGAAGGGATGGCTAGGATGGCTAAGGTAGGATTCACTAAGAAAAAAGAGAGAGAAAGGGGGGACGGGATCAAGAGAAGAGAAGAAGGTTAGCAATACAGAAAAGAAAAAAAGCTGAAGTTCAAGGCAAGGTACATGCAGATTTTAGAGTTAACAGGAGTAAGAAAGGAGAAATCGGGGCTCAAGCAGAAGATTTTAAGCATTAATGTGCTATTAGGAACTACCAGATCCTTTGAATATATCCTGGAAGAGGGTGTAGGTTGTGGGATCCTCCTTGTTTACCGTCCACCAGGTGACAGTGGAGAATTCCTGCAGGAGATAGCAGACTTCATCGTTGACTTGGTTTTGAGGTTCCCCAGACTGATAGTTCTGGGTGACTTCAATGCCTGAGTCGACGATTAACTCTTGCATTTTGGTCAAAATCTCCTCCAGCTAATGACAATGCTGGGCCTAGCACAGGTGATTACCTCCTCGACCCATGTAGGGGGTCATTCATTGGATCTGATCTTTCTTTTGGGTATGTAGATCGCTGATCTGGAGGTGGAACCAGTCAGCTGGTCTGACCATCACACCACAAGATTCAGCTTCAGGGCCCCCCCAATAGGTCTGCCCCTACTGAGATGGTTCAGTATCACCCTTTAAGGGGTATTCACCCCAGTGACCTGATGGCGGTACTGGATCTATCGGGTTTGTTGGGTGAATGCATGAGTCCAGATGATCTCGTACTAGCATATAATAAGGCTGTGGGAGATGCTCTGGACAAAATTGCTCCTGTTCGTGTTCGGTCTCTCGCCCTCCGTCCAAGAAGCCCTTGGTTTGATTGCTCCTTGAAGGAGTTAAGGCAAATTGGCCGAAGGTTGGAGAGAGCCTGGCGGAAGTCCGGCAATGATGCTGACAGGCTTAGGTTGATGGCACATTATGATGGCTATCAATCAGAAATCACCCGTAAGAAGGCAGAATTCCTGTCCAGGGAGATTTCTGCTGCACAGAACCGACTGGCACAGCTTTTCCGGACTGTGGACAGATGGTGCAATCCAATCTGTCACCAGCCCAGAGATGCTTTTTCTCAGCTAAGATGCAAGGAGTTCACTCAGTTTTTTGCAAATAAGGTTGCCAGATTCAGGGGTCTGGCATCGGTCTGAGCTCTCCTATGGGGGATTGCGGTGATTGACGGGGAGTGGCACGTACTCGGTCTGTCTGGTCAGACTTTCACCGGCTGGAGTTCAATGACATTGTAAAGATCGTCCAGATATTGCAACCAACTAGTTGTAGTTTGGATCCGGGCCCTACACCCCTCTTAGTAGGATGTCATAGGGGTTATCTGCCCAATCCTGCTGACACTGTCTGGGAAGTCCTTGGGGGCTTTCCCAACACCCTCAAGAAGGCGGTTGTTCGACCACTCCTTAAAAAACCCTCCTTGGATCCAGATTGTCTAGCTAACTACCAGCCTATCTCTAACCTGCCATTTGTTGGTAAGGTTATTGAAAAGGCGGTTGCGTTGCAACTGGATGATCATCTTATGACTCACAATGTCTATGATACTCTCCAGTCTGGTTTTAGGAAGAAGCACAGCAGGGAGACTGCCCTTGTCCGTGTATTGAGTGATCTCCTAATGGCTAGAGATCGAAAGGCATGTACCATTCTGGTCCTTCTGGATCTCTATGCTGCATTTGACACTGTAGACCATGGTGTGCTGCTGGAACACCTGCAGGTTTATCGTGGGCTGTCTAGTACAGTCCTCAAATGGTTTCATTCTTACCTCACAGACAAGTCTCAGAGAGTTTCCACCAGAATTTATTCCTCTGGCGCTCATTCCCTGCCTTGTGGGGTACCGCAGGACTCCATTTTAGCTCCCATGTTGTTTGCAGTGTATATGCTGCCATTGGGAGAAATCGTCAGGTGGTACAGTCTGGGTTTTCACTGCTATGCAGATGATACCCAGCTGTATCTGTCCTTTCTCCCCGGCCAGGATGATGCATTCTCCTTGCTAAACAACTGCCTTGCTGAGATCAGACTTTGGATGAGTTCCAGCTGTCTGAGACTGAATCCAGATAAGACTGAGGTGCTGGTAGTGGACCCAAGTCGTCTGGGGGTGGGTTTGGGAGCCGGACAACCCTCAGGTTTGTTACTTGGTGGTATACCACTCCCTACCTCCCATCAGTTGCGTAATCTGGGCATTATTTTTGATGACAGACTGACCTTAAAATCTCAGGTATCAGCTGTTGTCAAATCCTCTTTTTACCATCTGAGGAATATCGCCAGGGTGAAACACCTGGTTCCATCGGGTGATCTTCCAACATTGGTCCATGCCTTTGTCACTACCCATCTTGATTACTGCAATTCCCTTTACCTAAGGCTATCTGGGGTTGATATCTGCCACCTGCAGCTGGTGCAGAACACGGCAGTCAGGCTTTTGACTGGGATGTCTAGAATCAGTCATATTACACCGGTGCTCCGCGAACTGCACTGGCTGCCTGTTAGGTAGCGGATCACCTTTAAGGTTGGTTTACTAACCTTTAAAGCCCTACATGACCACAGACCCGGTTACCTGAAAGATCTCCTGATTCCCTATTGCCCCCTCTGTCCTCTCTGTTCTGCCAACGAAGGATTGCTAGAGATTCCCAGGGTTCAATTGAAGATATCAGGTTCACGTGCTTTTGCCTCTTCAGCACCAACCCTGTGGAATTCTCTACCTCGTTGGTTGAGAGAATGCCCAACCGTCGATAGTTTTAAAATTGGCTTAAAAACATATTTATTTAGTCTAGCTTTTATTTAATTATGGTTGACATATTTTTAATGTTGTTTTAATTTGTATTATGTATATGATTTTATGTACAGCACCTTGGCTCTGAAAGGCACTATATAAATAAAGTTGATTTGATTTGATTGGATTTGATTTCAATATATGCAGACTTTGGTTAACTCACTAGTTGAGGAAATTTTGTTCAGTAAGACCTTACTAATTTGATAGCTAAAAAGATGCGTTGCATAGAGGAATAAATGCAGACTTTGGAAAACCCACTTGCTGTAATAGTACTATGCAGTGAGACCTTGCTACACAAATTACAAGTACAATGTAATAAAACTACATGAAGCTGCCTAGCAGGAGCAGTGCTAGAAAAACACACAGGTCTACTAGAGACTTATTGGATTGCAGCTCATGCCCTGTTACAGTTACTTAGCTAACAGCACAGAAGAAGCAGTTCTACAAAAATCTCACTTGCTAGAGAAAAATCTTACAGATACATGAAAATCTACTGGATTACTAGAAAATCACACTGGTCTGCAGTTCATGCAGCTCTCCTCCCCAGAATCAGACACACAGTGTACCTGCCACCTCAGTTCCAAAAATTATACCCACCTAGCAGTTGCAACAGTCTTTTTGGGTCTGTCCTTACTTAGGGACTTGCACTATGTACTATGTATGACACGTTGTTTTACCTTCCTCAGTTGTATGTACCCCCTCCACCAGGACACACCAGGAATCGAGCAGTAGCCTGCTCAGTATGCCTTCCTGGTTAAATGCTTGAATAAATAAAATAAATAAATAAATTGGGGAATTTGAGGGCATGAAAGTGAGACATAGGGGCAACAGCAGAGGCTAACAGGACAAGGATCTGATTCACCACAGCAAAATAACATCAGGCACAGGGCAGGAAAGGTAAGAATGACATAGGAGCCAAGGGAGAATCAACAAAAAATGTATACCAAGCTGGCAGATCCAGGGAAGAGGGGTGGCAGATGGCAAGAAACAGGGGACATGGAGGATTTACTCTGGGTAAGAACAAGGGAATGCAGGATAGCTCCATCTTTGAGGTACCTACATCCAGTAGATATGCAGTACTGGCAGGGGGGAGACAGGGGGTTGAAGGAGGGATAGAGGTTGGGATTTCACAGGATAATTACAAGGTGATAGGGCAGGAGGGGAGGAACAGCAGAGGGTATCTCTGGTCAGTCAACAAGCAGACACCATGGAGGAAGGAGTTAGGAAAGGGAGTACAGTAGTATAGGAGAGGTAGGAGGGAAGAGAAGCCAGAAAGGAGAAGGGGGCATCAAGGGAGGTAGAAGAAAGAGTAGGATGGAAGAGGGCATAACAGGAACAAGGAACCAGGGGGGAGGAGGACCAAATAGGATCAAGGAAGCGAGAGGAGAGGGAATTGATGAAACACACAGAGAAACCACAGTACAGTACAGAAAGGGACTAAGCAGAAGGGCTAATAGTTTCAGAAGGATGAAATGGAATCAGGGTATGGAAACTCTAGAAACAGAAAAATAATAGTCTTTGAGGTTTCAATACTAATAGGTATACAATGGGAAAAAGGGAGGACCCACATAATAGGACAACAGTAGCTTGCATGGCAGGAATTGGGGCAGGGAAAACATCACTTAGAATCAGGGAGCTGATAAGTGAGGCAGGTAAAAAGTGCAACTTGATTCTGCACATTGGATCCAATGATTTAGCAGGAGAGGAGGAGGAGGCGGTGATACAAAATAGATTCAGAGACATAGCAAGATCATGCATAGAGTCTGTGAACTCATTGACCTTTTCAGAAATAATTCCGGTATCAAGGGCAAGCACAGCTTGAAAATGAGGATAGTAGAATTTAATGAGTGGCTAGGGAGTGGTGCAAAGTAGAGGGGTACAGTCTTATAGGGAAGTGGGGAGAAACATGGTCGGACAAGGGGCTCTTTAGCTGAGACAGACTGCACCTTAATTGGGAAGGAAAGAAAACACTGAAAGATAGGCTGGTGGAGCATATGGGAAGGGAACTGGTTTTAAACTGCTAAGGGGGGGGAGGCAGAAAAGGGGAGGCTGAATGACCCCCCCACAAAGGCAGAGATAACAATAAGGGAGGGGTGAAGAGTGACCAACTAAGAAATGATGGAAGAGAAGGGGGTTGGGGGGCATGTCAGGCAATCTAACTAGGCAAAAGAACAAGGGTACTGTAGGAACAAAGTGGAGGGTGCTGTTTCTGAATGCACACAGTCTCTGGAACAAGTTGGCAGAATTGCATGCCCTCTTAGTAGAGGGTAAAGTGGATATTGCAGCAATTACAGAGACCTAGGTCACAACACACCATGACTGGGATCTCTCAATCCCTGTTTGCAAACTACAGAAGGGAAAGGGAGACAGGCGGGGGGGGTGGCAGGGGGGTGGCAGCATACATCAGGGAAGGAACAGTATGCATAAGAGAGGAAGAAACAGAACAGGGGCATTTTGAAACATTGTGGCTCCAACTTCAGAATAACAAGGAAGGAAGTTCAGGATAGGGGTAGTATGTAGACTGCTCAACCAGGTTGAGGAGGTAGACAGAGATTTGTGCTCACAGTTGAGGAACCCAGCAGGGAAGGGGAGGTAGTAGTGATGGGAGACTTTAATCCACACAAAATGGATTAGACCACTCCCACCACATCCTGCGCCAGAAGTCAGGAAATCCTTTATGCGATCCAGGACAGCTTCATGACACAGTATGTAAGAGGCCTTATCGGGGGGGGGGGCAGTCCTGGACCTAGTGCTCACTAATGGGGAGCACGTACAGGAGACGGACATTAGGGAACCTTTAGGTGGGAGTGACCACAGCACAGTGTGGTTCAGTCTAGACATGGGTAAGGAAGACAGATCTGCAAAGACCATAGCATTAGATTTCAGGAGAGCAAACTTTAAAAAGATGAGAGAAGTGATTAGGGAAGACAAGACCTGGGGAGCATAGAAGAAGGCATGGAGGTGAACAGAATATGGGACACCATTAGGGGAGTCATTCAGAAGGCTGCAAGCAGCTGCATAAAAATGAGGGTCAAGAAAGCAGGGGCTAGACCACCAAGCTGGTTTAACTGGGAGGCGGCCAGAGTAGTACAGGATAAGAGGGCAGCCCACAAGAAATGCAGAGGAACAGCAAGAGTGGAGGATAAGGAGGAGTACCAGAGGCTGGTCAAGCTAGCAAGAAGGAAGGCACAGCAGGCCAAAGCACAGATGGAGTTCCAAATAGCAAAAGGAATAAAGAATGGGGAAAAGGATTTATTTTGCTACATAAATGAAAGGAGGGACAAGAAGGATGGCATCATCAGGCTTAAGAAAGGGGAAGGATGGGTTATAGAAGACGGAACAAAAGTGGTGGTATTAAATGAATACTTCCACTCTGTCTTTACAAAAGAAAAGGATGGGCCAATAACACATGCAGGAAAAATGAGGGAGGGAGCAGGGGGGACCCAATAGGGGTCATCGGGATTGAAAGAGTGAGGAAAGGGCTGATGGTACAGAGGGTGGACAAATCACTGGGGCCAGAAGAACTACACCCCAGGGTGGTAAAGGAGTTTATTTATTTGGTTTTTGGTAACCGGGCAAGTATGCTGGACAGCAGTGTACCTATTTTCAGGTACGTCCCAGGGGATTAAATTTCACAAGCACAATAACAAGTAGCAATTTACAGTACATAAACATTTCCACGAGGGCAGTGTGACAGTTTTGAAAAGGCAGCATAACAGTAACATTTCACAAGCACGATAACAAGCAACAGTTTACATAAGCATTTCCATGAGGGCAGAGTTACAGTTTTGAAAGCACAGCATATCGATAATTGTACATTACTACAGTTAAGTTCATGAAATGATTATACAGATACAGTAGCTCTGAGTTTTACAAATAATTGTACAACAGCAGTAAGGAGAGACTTAGAGACATTGGTTTGCACTGAGTGGTGCTGTGTGGATATCAAGGGACACCCAGAGAGTATCCATGTCTGTGGGTGTATAGTCTGGTTGTTCTGTAATTATATATAGATAAGTGCTTTGGCTGTAGTTATTTTAATTACTATCCATCAACAGGGAATTAGTCACTGTGTAGCCAGTAGTGGAGCATCATCAGTGTTGATGCATAGGGGATGGGGACCTTAGAGCTTTGTGATGGAGAAATCAGGTGTGTGGGCAGTCATTTGGATTTAGGAGGCTAGAGGTCATGGGAGTTGGTAGTACTTGCAGATCGTGAATTGAAAGAGATTAGCTTTGAGGGCCAATTTGAAAGATCAAGTGGAGTTGGAGTGGCATATTGATTGAGGAAGAGAGTACCAGAGTATAGGAGCAAAGGATGAGAAGGCCTTTTCACCCATTTTGGTAGCAGATCTATATGTGTGCAAGTTGGGTGCGATCACGAGATCAAAGGGAGTAGGCAGCACTGGCACTAGGAGGGAGCTGGAGGGCAATATCAGGAGAGGTGGACTGAAGTTGCTTATGTGTAAAGCAGCCTAGAGTTAAAGATCTAAATGCTGTGGGGATAGCCATCCTAGGAGTTGTAGAGTAAGCAGTGGTGAGTGAGATGAGGGGTTGAGAGGGCAAAGCAGCAAACAATGTTATATATTATATGGCGTCTCACTTGTGCAAGGAACCCAAAGGGGTGTTGGAGATTTGTAGGGACCCATATTGTAGGCAGGGGAGGAGTAAGCCCTGGGCAATGGTCTTCAGGGCAAGGGGTGTGAGGAGTTGGCAGAAGAGCTGGCAGGTCTGCTAACAATTCTCTTCAATAACTTTCTAGATTCAGGAGTAGTGCCAGTAGAATGGAGAACAGCACATGTCATGCAACTCCACAAGAGTGGACCCAAGGAGGACCTGGGCAACTACAGGCCAGTCAACCTGACCTTGATAGTATGTAAACTTATGGAGACCATACTGAAGGAGGGGCTGGTGAGGTACATGGAGGAGAATGGTCTGTAGGACAATAGACAACATGGGTTTATGTCAGGCAGATCTTGTCAGACAAACTTGATCGAGTTCTTCGATTGGATCACTAAGGCAGTTGACAGAGACCAGACAATGGATATCATTTACCTGGACTTTATCAAGGACTTTGATTCGGTGGCACACAGAAGGTTGATAATGAAACTGAGGGACCTAGGGATGGAGGAGAAATTGTAAAGATGGGTTAAAAACTGGTTGAGTGGCAGAACACAGAAAGTAGTTGTTTGGAGGGGGGTTCTCCAGCACCAAGGAGGTCAACAGATGGGTCCCACAGGGGTAGATATTGGGGCAAGTGTTGTTTAACATCATTATTAGTGACATTGGAGAAGGCATTCAAGGCAAAATGTGCCTGTTCACAAATGACACTAAGCTCTGTGGGAGAATAGACACCCAAGAAGGGATACAAGAGATGAGGGAGGACTTGGCAAAACTGGAGAAATGATCAGTAACATGGCAGCTTGGGTTCAATGCCAAAAAGTGCAAACTGATACACATACTGTAGGGGTCGAGAACCCAAGGACAGAGTACTACATAGGAAAGGTTCAGCTAACTGCTTCTGAAGAGAAAAATGACTTAGGGGAGGTAATTACTAGTGACTTGGAACATTCCACTCAATGCAAAAAGGTGGTGATGAAAGCTAACAGGATGCTAGGATGTATTACAAGGGGATTCAGTAGTAGGCAGAGTGAGGTTATTTTGCCAATGTACAGGTTGCTGGTAAGACCACATTTAGAATACAGAGTGAGGTATTGGCATCCATTTCTTAAGAAGAACATTAACATGCTGGAAGGGGTCCAGAGGAGATCAACTAGATTGATCAAGGAGCAGCAGGATAGGTCTTATGAGAAGAGGCTAGGAGCCCTACTAATGTACTCCCTGGAAGAGAGAAGGCTGAGGGGGATATACTAACATACTAACATACTATTTGCCAGCAGATTAGGCCTTATGGTCTATCAAGTCTGCTCGAACCTAGATCCTTAGTTGGGTGCCGAGACCCTCCCATCCCTTGTGCTCCAGAAACCCCTATCATCCATCCCCACCCCCCCGGGACAGGCCATCATCTGATACATCCACTTTCTGTGTCTGTCCCACCCTCTCTTAAAGCTCTCACTGTGGATCTCTGAACCAGCTCACCAGGCAAAGCATTCAAGGGTCCACCACCCTCTCAGTGAAAAACCTCCTCCTCTTTTCCCCTCACCCTTCCACCTTCCAACTTCAAACCATCCCCTCTGGTGATGCCTCCCTGCTTTAGTCTAAAGATCCCTCCATGTTTACCCTATTTATTCCCTTGAGGGTACTGAAGACCTCAATCATGTCCCCCTGTCTCCTCTCCTCCAATGAAAACAGGCAGAGCTCCTCAAGTCTGTCCTCGTAAGTCAAATCCCCTAGCCCGTATCATCTTTGTTGCCCTCCTCTGTACCCTCTCCAGGAGCTGTATGTCCCTCTTCAAGTGTGGTCTCCAGTACTGTACACAGTACTCAAGGTGTGGTCTAACCAGTCCATTGTACAGTGGCAGAATCACTTCCTTGCTCCTAGAGGTGATCCCCTTGCGTGCATCCCAACATCCTGTTTGCCTTGCTAGCTGCTCTCCTGCACTGCTCAGTGTTATTCATACATGTATCCACCATGACCCCTAGGTCTTTTTCCCCTATTGAGGCTTCAGCACCTCCCTCCCAGAGTGTACATGTGTTTAGGGTTTCCCGACCAAGATGCAACACCTTGCACTTGGTTATATTGAAATTAATTTCCATGTGTGAGCCCAGCTTTCCAGGGTGTCCAGGTCCCTTGCAGGGCCAACCTCCCTCTTCTCCCTCAACTACTGCTCCCATCTTGGAGTCATCCTCGAAGAGACTCATTTCACACCCTATACCATCCCTGATGTCTGATATGTATGCATTAAACAAGTTGGACCCAGGACCGAGCCCTGTGGTACCCACTACCAACCTCTGTAGGGTTCGAGAGCTCCCACAGACCACTACTCTCTGAGTGTGTCCAGCTATCCAGTTTTCAATCCATCTGACCATCAAAGGGCCTACTCCCTAACCCCATCAGTTTCTCCACCAGACCATTGTGGGGACAGAGTCAAACGCCTTGCTGAAGTCCAAGAATAATACATCCACAGGCTTACCCTGTCCAGTTCTGATGTTACCCATTCATAGAACTCCACAAGGTTGGTTTGACATGATCTACCTGGCACAAACCCATGCTGCCGACTATCCAGACCCTCCCACCTCCTCCAAGTAAACCCCCAATCGTTCCTTTAGTATACTCTCCATTAATTTTCCCACCACCGAGGTTAAACTGATGGGTCTATAGTTTCCTGGTACTTCCTTCGACCCCCTTTATGGATTGGTACCACATGTGCCTCTCGCCAATCCCTAGGTACCTCCCTGTCTCAAGTGACCTGTTGAAAAGTCTGCCAGGGTGCAGCCAGTATGTCCCAATTCCCATAGTACTCTCGGATGAATGCCATCCGCCCAGGAGATTTGTCTTTCTTTAGGCCTTGAGGGCAAACCACACCCCTTTGGTGGGGATGGCATCATCCGTCCCCTCCACCTTACTGGTCTTTTTATCCTTATCCAGATGTGACACCCTGGGTACCTTTCCCTCCCTTTTGCTCCATTTCTGCTGCTCCCCTGATCCCGCTCCCTGCCGCTTCTATCCCCTTTGTGCCTTGCTTTGTAGATATCCCATCCCCCTCCCTAGTGAACACAGAGGCAAAGTACTCGTTAAATACCTCTGCCTGGTCCCTCGCCTCTTCCACCCACCCTCCTTCTGATATGCTTCTGAAGGATATGATATGATAGAGACCTTCAAGTGTTTGAAGGGCATTATCAGAGTGGAATGGCAGGTCTCTTCAGTAAGAGAGACAATGCCACTACTAGAGGACACAGCCTAAAATTGATGGGGGAAAGATTCAGAAGGGATGTAAGGAAGCATTTCTTTTACAGAATGGTTGGTGTTTGCCTGGAATGAGCTGCCAGAGGAGGTGGTTTTGGCACAGACAATAGGATCATTCAAGACAACCTGGGAAAAACACAGAGGAAAGTAACGGACCAACAAGGTGGAAAGTGAAGAGGGATAGGAGGGAGGAGAGGGTCACTGGTGTACGTGTAAGGACAGGACCCAGCAAAAAATCAAGCAGACATGATAGACAAAGAGGTCTCCTTCTGCTGGCTATTTTTTGTATGTCCGTATGTTCATACGTTCCTGATTGTTCAACTGAATGGATTTGGATTTCATTGTGGTGGAAAGAAACAGCTAGTACCGCAGGTACATCAGGAACCAGACTCCAACACGCAAATTATTTGGTCAGTAAGGATAGGTGGTTGGGTCTGCATTCCAGGCTAGTGACAAAAAATCTAGCCTGAAGGTGGGTCTAATTTTTGGCACTGGGACGGTTGGTACACTGTCTGTTTGATTGTGAGGAGGAGGAGGACATCATTTATAGCATGTGGATGATAAGGGCACAAAAAGAACTAGGCAACAGGCAAAGTGTTTAAAATAAAATAAAATGCATGATTTAATTACCCCTTGCCATTGCCAACTATATTTAATTGTCATATTATAATGATCTGATGTGAATGACAATGCATGTGAGGGGAGGGAGGTTGCCAGTTTAAATGTGCAAGAAAATGATGCCTAAGAGAGCAAGAAGCCAGCTGTGATCATACTGTAAAACTCCCACTTAGTCTCTGGGGATTCTCTGTGCTATTCCTTTCTTGGTTTAACTAATTGAATGGCTTTCTGGTTTCTGAAGGATGTCATGTTTGTTGTTTCCTGCTACAAATCATGCCTCTGCAGTTATGGTGCACAGCCTTTCCAGCAAGCAGCAAAATACTATACTCGTGAATTCTGTGTCACTAGTTTTCTTTAATACTTGGAATACTTATTTATATTTTATACTTATTTAAGTGTTCTCTTCCATGCCCAGGTACTGTATGTGGTGTGGGAGCTCAATGACATTTTGGTACTGTTTTGGAGTTTATCTCTGTTATTATGTGGTCTGCCACTAATTTACAATTGTTGACTCAAACTGGCTGGATTAAATTTTTTTGTTCTATTCTAGTCCTCTCTTTTTCTAAATTTTAGTCATGTTTCATGCAGCTCATTAGGCTTGATATTAGCGATATTTGAAGCTATTTTTGTACAAAAATAGAAAAATATATGACAATATTAATGAATAAAAAGCGAGAAAGAAAATCAAGGTCTAATAAACAGCATCCAAAATTTGGCTATAGCAGTTGTCTGTGCTTACTGTATGTCAGGTTCAGTTTTGTGCCCTACATTGTGATTTCTGGTCTCTGGCCATTCCCCACTCAGCTGAAAGCCCTGGAGCCCCCACTGCTTTACTCCTTAAGTACCCAATCCTCTAACACTGGTTCCAGTTCAGTTCCTTTGGCCTCCTTCTCTTAGCCTGCATACCTTAGTCAGAAACTGTGACTCTGCCTCTACCATGAATATTGATCAAAATATTCATTGCCTTCTTTCCATCCTCCTTTACATGCACATTGGAGTCAGCTGAGATGCAATGCTCTTATCACAGTTTCTGCCAATCACATGATACAGAATACTATAGAATTACTCCAATTTGGCATGTAGGAAAATTAGCCATGCTAAACAGACTGCTGCATCCTGGCTGGTTTCGCTTTACAGTATAGGATTTTAGCTTCACTCTACAATCCTTGGAATTCCTCTTCACTCTAATACTGTATATCTAAAGGACTTCTGATTTTCCTTTATCCTTCGGGTAACTTTAATTCCATCTCTGCCATTGTCCTCCTTATAGCTATGCTCTCTTCCATTATTTTCTCCATGTATTTCTCTATAGTACTGTACCTTCAGATTGATCCAGTGTGTACCTTTTCAATGCAGCCCTATTTCCTCAGATAACCAGAGCAGCTTCTTATGTTTAATTTGTTTTTTCTAACCTATTTCTTGCAAGTTGTTGTCACCTCCTAAAGATTACCCATATTAGAATCCCCCATTTGCTGCACTTCCTCAAACTTGTCAACCCCCCCCCATTTGTCTTGGAGGGTCTCCCGGTTCTCCTAAAACATTCTCCCCTGAAATCTAAGATCTTTGTTCTAGATTTTGCCTTCCTATGGTCTGTGGCCAACATGAACCAAACTGAGATGTAGTCACTTTTTCCCAGGGGTTCCCTTGACCTAATCTCTTCCACCATACCCTTTTTCATCATAATAAAGTTTAGACCATTACAAATCATTTTCCCTTACCTACCACTCTGTATCACATATCCCTCCCACCCACAATCCTGGTGAAGTTTCTTATGATAATTTATCATGAGTAAGCGATATGACTCTACAGGGTGTGTGGTGCTGGGAATACCCACTTGACCAGGGGCATAATGAGACCCAGCGCCATATGTGGGGGTCCTCAGATCCTGGAAGTGTGGGAATTCCTCAACATCCCAAACTCATTGGATTGTATCATGCATAAAAATGGGTCTAGTAGGAATTAAATGGATCAGAGACATCATCACAGTGATAATCCTAGTAGTTTTTAGTGTGTGATGCCATTTGGATGGGAGGAGTAAAAATTGTTCCTGGGGTGAGGTCATTATTAGAACAAAAGGCATCTTTCTTTCTTGTGCTGCAGTTGCTAAATATATGAAAAGCAAAGCGGGTGATGTATTGAGTTGTGCAGGAATTATTATTAGGTTGAGGTAAAACAAATGGTTCATTCATGTTGTTGGACTAGAATCTTGTGTTGCATTCATTCAGCAAGGGGGGGTTGTCAACAGAACAAAAGTAATCTTTCATGTGCTGCCTTTGGTTACTACAGTTAGGGATGGGAGAACTTAACGAAGTTCTGAACCTTATTAGATAAGAACCAGAACATGGTGAAGCCCTGATTTATCCTGATTAGTTCTGATTAGTTCTGATTTATTGACCAATATTTGAAAAAAATGAAATAATGCATAAAAGTGGCCAGAGTCGCTCACATTTGACTCAGATGCCTAAAGGAAATAATTTAATGGATTATTTGTATAAAAATTAAAGTAAAACTGCTAAATAAAAAATCAATCTGTCACTACTAGCCCCTTCATGGCTGGCCTATAATGGTGGCATATCATACTTGGGCTAGTGGCATGAGTATGCTGGGAGAGATGTAGAGAGAGACAGATGAGCAGATGCAAATACCTACAGTATATCATAGCGCTACCAAGCACTGTAGGCACTGCTAGGCAGCTAAGATTTCTTTTTTTACTAATGGTGCTGTGTGGGCATTATTTTGATGGATATTCCAGTGATAGCCGAACAAGCCAAAAAATGGATATGAATGATCAAATGAGCAGCACTAAGAGACCCCACCCAACCTATCCATGTGAATGATGCAACTGCTTTGCATGCCCCAGTGTACTGTGGTATATGGTACACTACCTGGTCCAAGAGGTGGTAATGTTTTTTTAGTACTACAACTACTTCTACTGAATCTGATCAACATGCTGAGGAATGGCTACGGAATCCTTAAAGAAGAAAAATGAATGACATAGTGATCACCACAGAGGCAGACAGCCAGTCACACATCGCATTGGTCAAGTGTAGTGCAGTCATAAAAACGTTTGCCACTGCCACCTGAAGACCTGATCACACACAACACAACACAACACACTGACATCCTTCCTAGTTCCAGAATTGCTTGCTGCCAGCCACTGCCAAGTAATTTAAGTATCACAAATAAAATACAGTAATATAATAATCTCCGTCAATTTACTGTAAGTGAGATGTAACCAGGCTAGCATACCGTGCACACACACCAACAATAAAGAAATTATATGAATTTTCAATTTTGTGTCCTGACCTGACTTGTTGCAATTAGTAGCAGCCTCATGTAGTAGACCCTATTCACAAAAGATTTTCACCACAGGCACAAGTTCTTGAAAGTGTTTTGTGCATAGGGCCTGCTCGGAGCAGTTACTGTATGTTTTATTCAGGTATCATATTTGAAATTAAAATGAGAAATGTTGATTTTGAGAAACATGAGGTGCTCATCATTTTCTGGTGTCAAATGGGATTGTGTGTCAGTAATGACGTTACCAGCTGAACTGAACAATCGTTCTGAACAGACCCTAGTCGGCGGACAATTCGTGTATTTCATTGCAATGTTTACTAAAGTAGGCCACATAGTTTGTTTGGATTTCCAGTATTTCAAAGGATCAGCATTCCAACTGATATTGGGCTCTGCCAGGTACATTTCAACTAGGGTTACCACCTGTCCTGATTTTCACAGGACTGTTCTGATTTGGGAACTTGTGTCCTACAAAAAAACATGAAACATACTACATGTCCTGACATTATAGTAGAAAAAATATTTTCTGACTTTCTTCTAAATGTTGCACAAAAGTATAAAACCTTAACTAAAAGACCTTAAAATGATAAGAAACACTAGAAACAACTAAAAAACTACAACATATACCTCTTAATTCTGATTATTTAGAGAAAACAAGTCTGATGCATTGGTCGAGGTTACATACTGTCCTGCGAAAAATCATGTCTCAGTACGAAATGTCCCACTTTGAGCTTCCTAAAAGGTGGCAACCCTAATTTAAACAATTGTCTCTGCTGAGGCAGTGTTATAAGACGCAGATGAAGATGGTACAATAACATCTTCTAAGTGACTTCAGAGACATAAAGCTGAACCAAATGACTGTGGGGCAGTGCTATCATGCTTGGCTGGTGGTGAAGAAAAAGATTTGGCTGCATTGGCTGAGGAAAAAGAGGGAGAAAATGCCGAAACAGTAGAGGATGGGCCACCTGATGCTGTGCTGCTGTGTTGTGAAGAAGATTCTGAATGTGGTGCTGCTGTTTTACTCTGTTCCATGACAGTATGCACCTTGTCAATTATTTCTTGTTTGTTTCCTTCGAAACAAGTGTCATCATCATCATCATCATCATCACTCAATAATTGCTTCGATTTGTATCGTGGGTCAAAGATTGTTGCTTTAATGTAGTAATCAGAATGAAGCATTTTACATAGTTTGTCATTTTCTTCAACTTTTTTTTATCATACATCTCATTAAATCTTGTTGTATTCTGGAGGGCAACTTGCATGTGTCAGCGCCAGTGGCAGCCTGTGTGATCATGGAACTGTTTTGCTTCTCTAATTTTTTCCTAATCAGATTCAATCAGAATTTTAACATTTTTATTAAGTGTATCACCTGGCTCAGAGATGCTGTGTTTGCATTAACCTCTCTGGTGATTTCTTCAAATGGCTGGAGCAGTACAATGAGAAACTCCAGCATGGCCCATTGCGGTGGAGTGATATAGATGTCTGCATCACTGATTTTATTTTATAAGGTGTACTGCCTGACAGTTTTCTTATGTTTCAGCAGCCTTTGGAACATATAAAAGGTCAAATTCCATCTAGTAGAAATGTCTTGGATCAGTCTGTGCAAAGGTAAACTGTGCTTCTGCTGTATTTTTTCAAACAAGTGACGGGCTTTTCTTGAATGACTGAAATGAGTGCATATTCTTTTACCAGTGCTAATGAGAGTCTTAATCTCCTTGTCATCATTGAGAAAACCATGAACTATTAAATTTAAGTAATGCGAAAAGCAGCGGATGGGAACAAAGCCCCCCTCCTCCAAGGTCTTCCTTATGTTGGACCCATTATCTACAACTATAAAGCCAACTGGCAGTCCCTGTGAAGTGAGCCAGTGCTGTATTGTTTTTTGGAGCTCTTGACTGATGTTGTATGAGGTATGTTCAGATGGAAAATAAAACATTCTTAGAACAGCAAACTGTGATGCTTCACTGCCCCCACTCCCACATGAATTATCGAAACATGCCCAATGGGCCATGACAGACATGAAGGGTTCAGGCTGACAGCTTGTACAGATATTTGTTGTGAGAAGCATCATCCTCCCAGCAGCACTGCACAATGGGCATCTTATTTTTTTACATACAACATCATTAAGAATCCCTGTTGCTGAGAAGTATTTCTGCGATGGTATACTATATTGAGGTTCGAGGTTCTCAAGCAGCTGCCTGAATCCTATATGTTCAACCATGTTATATGGTAGCAATTCAACAGCTATCATTTTGGAAATGTTTGGGGTTATTGTAACAGCAACAGGGTGAGTTGAGGCATATTTGGCCTCATGCCCATATGTTTCTGAGATGGTAAGTTGTCTCCATGAAGGAGGAGGGCTTTTGCACACATAGTCACTTTCAGTAACAGTCAAAGGAATCCTTCGAATGGAAGCAAGTGGTGTAGAGCTGTGGGGGCTGCCACTGCTTTCATCTATGGGTGTTACCCCGGCGTGTAGTGAGCTATCACTATCACTTTCTCTTCAAGACTCACAACTAACCTTCTCAGTATCACTGATGTTATGACATCTGTCTAGGTGCCTTTTCAGTGCTGAAGTTCCCAGTGGTCCTTTTGTTTTACCCTTTCTGATTGGCCATGTACAGATAGCACATGTTACTATCAACTCATTGGATGCATGGATGGAAAAGTATGAACAAATAAAAGATGATATTCTTTTATTTTTTTTCCCAGGAAGGCATGCCACCTTGGTTATCTTTTCAGGGTCCGACCCCCCGGATTTGTCTTCAGCCTGTTCCTGTCCTGGTTTATTCCCACTGCTCTCCTCCTCCGCAACTGAAACATTTCTGCCTGTTCCTTCCTCATCTGTAATTTCCACCCCCTCCAGTAAACTTTCTGCTGCCTGAGCATTCTCTTCATCTTTGTTATCATCAGTATTACACTCATCATGTTCAACCTCAGAAGAATTAGATGACAGACTGGCAGTAGCATAGCATGCAATTCTTCCATACCATTGGGTGCCTCAGCGGGTGGTACCCACCACGTCTTTAGTTTTTTAACTACATAACTTTTTTTTTTACTTGGAACTGATGATGATGATCTGAGACATTCACCTTTTTTGGATTCAAGAATTCGCTTGGAAGATGAAACCTTATTAGATGTGAAAAAATCCCATTTTAGGGTTTGATTTTGTTTTCCCTTTTCAGGCTGATTCCTGTCTTTTGCAGTGCCACTGTATATCTCAGAACTAGAAAATGCCTCATCAACATTTTGATCCATTTTGGAACAAATGATCCCTCTAAAATGGAATGTGATGTCCTTCTGATGACTCCAATCCACACAAATCAGGGACAAATTTATTGTCATGACTCTTGACGGTACACAGCACACCGACATCACAGCACTCCACCACCATTTCCTTCCGAGATTGCTGGACTGGCTCCTATAATACTTACTGTTAAGTGAAAGTGACCAAATTCAGCAACTGTAAAGTGTGCCTCAGATTTTGAATTGAAGATGCAGACACATCTGATGCATTAGCTGCATGCAGCACAGTCCCACACTAGGGGTTGGTTAATGCTTATATGTAATGTAAGTTTGTAATGTGATATACTATGAAACTAATGATAACAAGGAATAATGGAGAATGAGTGATGATGATGACTCTTGTGTTTAGTGCTTGTGCTTTACTTGTGATGTACTGTAAATACTCAGCCTGCTACAACTCATAGTCAGATTATCCCCAGGGCCACCCACAGCCAGCAGCTTGAGGCAGGTGCATCAACGTGTATGTTGTTTGAACAGTATTTTTTTTTAAATACATGAAATCATGATTGAACGTAGGTGATGATGATGGTTATTCATGATTGGATTGTACACACAGCCACATTGAAGCCAGGAAAAAAAATTATTTGGGATTTCTGGGACTGTCACATTTATTGTGAGCCACCCTGCAGGCTCTTTCCCTTTCCCCTCATTATGACTCAAAGATTTATTTTGCCACCCTACTGCCCTTGCTCTCTACACACAGATGCATTGAAGCCAGGAAAAAAAAATATTTGGGATTTCTGGGATTTCACAATTCTTGTGGGCCACTCTGTAGTCTCTTTCCCTCACCTCTTTATGTCACAAAGATTTATTTTGCCACCCTACTGCCCTTGCTCTGTACACACCGCTGCACTGAAGCCAAGAAAAAAATATTTGGGATTTCTGGGATGTCACATTTATTGTGGTCTACCCTGCAGTCTATTTCACTCTCCCCTCTCTACATCACAAAAATTTATTTTGCCACCCTCCTGCCAAGAAAAATAAACTTTTATTTGGGATTTTCTGTAACTGTAATCTCTGGGCCACCAGTACTCTCTCCTTTGGATCTGACATGGCACAAGTTAGATTTTGCCAGCCTGCACTTTGTGTACACACAGCAACTGTCTGAGGCCAAGAAAAAGTTTCATTTTGGATCTTTTGTAACTGTAATCTCTGGGACCACCCTCCCCCCAAGTACTCTGGATTTGGAATTGCAGAAGTCAGATTTTGCCAGCCTGCACTTTCTGTACACACAACTACACAGTACAAGGCCAAGAAAAAAAAACTTTCATTTGGGATTTTCTGTTACTGTAATCACTGGGCCACCACCACCAGTACTCGCTCCTCTCTGGATTTGGAATAGCACAAGTGAGATTTTGCCAGCGGTCAGCCTGCCCTTTTTGTACACTCAGCTTCTACTGTCTGAGGCCGAGAAAAAGTTTAGTTTGGGATTTTCTGTTACTATAATCATTCATGCCCTCCGCACACTCTCAACGCTCTATCGCATCATCAACTGACTGACTTCATTCACTCCACATCCTCCATTATTGGGAACCTCTCCCCCTCCCTCCACTAACTTTAGTGCTTTTGTTTTTTTGTTTTGCATGCTCCAATCTCTCTCTCTTCTGGGGGAGAGAGGTATTAGCACTCTCTTTGCATGTTTTTGCCTAAATCATGGCAAAATAAAAAGTGAACATGTTAAAAAAAAGTCCACAAAGGAGCAAGGGGTTGGGCATTGATGGGGAAAATGGGGAATCATTCATTGCAGTGATCAGAGAGAAGGGGAAGTGGGGGACAAAAGGCATTCACTGTGAGCTGCTTTATTTGCAGAATAGCGAAAGCCATTTAGGCTCTGTTACAGACTGTGTGTTAGGTGCCCGAAGCCCTGTCCGTGACATACCTACGCTATGTCTCTCTGCAGTACAATGAAAGCCATTTTGGCTGTATTACATGATGGATTCCATTCTCAAATGGCCCTTGGATTGACACAAGCTGCAGCAAAAGGCAGCTTGCATCAATTCCCAGTATGCCAGGGGCCCTGTGCCCAGTTCTCTGTTGGGCAGGGTCCAGCTTGCAAAGTCCCATGGCTTGTGGGAACCAAGGCCATGTGCCACACAGATGGCACAATCAGATGGTTAGCTGCAAGCCGTGCACCACTCTAGTCCCTGGTAGACTAGGGGTCCCCCATCCCAATCTGCCTGAGAACTATATTCTAAAAATAACCCATCCCTGGTAGTCTAGTAGTCCCCCCATCCTTATGTGGAATTTTGACAATGAACAGTGAAATTTTGCCCGTGAACTGTGGAATTTTGCCCATGAATGGCTGAATTTTGCCTTTTCCTGTCAAGTTCCACTGTTCGTGGGTGAAATTCTGCCATTCCTGAATACAGCAAACAGCAGCAGTTTTCTTCAGCTGTTACACTACAGCTGAAGCAAGAAACTGTGGCATTTGGGGGGATACAAGAATAAAAGGGCAAAAATAACATGGCATGAGAGGAGTCCTAATAAGCAGGGAAAACAACATGGTGGTGAGTGTGGGGTTTTCGATCCAAATGCAGGTTTGCTATTGGCTGGAACTGGGTGTGAGCTTTTTCATGGGACTAGGTGAATGGAGTGAATGCCAGTAACTACTGCCCTGCAAATGCATTTGAAAATGCGTTGCAGGAACATTGGATTGAAGCTGAGGGGCATTTAAAGTGGCTGATAGTGCACTACATGTGGACTGCATGTGAGCTGATGATTAGTTGAAACAGAGTTTGTATTTTAAGCATTCAGAATTGCAACTGCATAGTCAGCACAAAAAAATAGTGAAAAAGTAGTGAGTTGAAGGAACAGTTTAATGTGACTTGTATTGTACACTGGCTGTCAGGTGCCCCAAGCCCTGTCTATGACAGAGGTAATCTTTTTCTCGCTGCAGTATAGTAAAAACCATTTAAACTGTATTACACTGTCTGTTAGCCTGTTAGGTGCCCTGATCCCTGTCATAGCTACACTGTGTGTGAGATCTCTCTGCAGCATAATAAAACCCATTTATCCTGTATTACACTGCCTGTTAGGTTCCCCTGAGCCCTGTCTGACATTAGCAACACCATGCGTGTATCTCTCTGCAGAATAGTGAAAGCCATTTAGCTTGTATTACACACTGTCTGTTACGTGCTCTGATCCCTGTCTGTGACATACTGTAGCTACTCTGTGTCTCTCTGCAGTATAGTGAAAGCCATTTAGGCTGTATTACACTGCTTGTTAGCCTGCTAGGTGCCCAGAGCTGTCATAGCTACACTGTGTGAGATGTCTCTCTGCAGCATAGCGAAAGCCATATAGGTTATACTGTAGAACTATTAATGATCGCGCAAAGTTTATATCGCGCACCTGCGTTTGAATCTGCGATTGCGCAAGTTTAATATCGCGCACTGCTACTGGCTGTCATTTAATACCATCTACAAATGCAGTACCTTTCCAGTCCTCTAACAGCATCTGCTGTATCTGCAAAGATGTCACTCGTGAAGTGGCTGAAAACCCCACAAAAAACAGCTAAACAGGATTTTTCTGCACTTCAAGCTACCGATATTGACACTGAGCTACTAAGTGTCACTGCAGGTGTATCTAGATTGATGGCAGAAAATGTTGCACTGAAGGTTGCTTCTGCATCTCCTTCTAGTAAAAAAAAGAAGCCTTTTCAGGCAGTCCATTCACCAGAGGTCAGGTTTGAGATTGGACAGTATACCGTTCAACACAGCATAATGAATGTAACCGATTTTATGAGTCCAAGTACCACTCCAAAATTAATGAAAGTACAGTCCGCACTTTCGAAAGAGATTACATGGACATATTAAAACTTAATCCAGACCCTCAAGCAATTGAAAAAAGTCTTCCTATTAAACCAAGGGACAGGCCACCTCTGCTTATGGAATATATTGAGACAGAATTGCAAACTGTCATAAAGGCTTTATGAGCTGAGGGTGCAGTTGTCAATGGCCCTGTTATAGCAGCTATAGCCACAGGCATTGTTAAAACAACCCACCCTCAAATGTTGGCAGAAAACGGTGGAACCCTCTCCTTCTCTCGTCAGTGGTCATGGCTATTCCTGACTCGTATGGGATTCAGTAAAAGAAAGGGTACTAAAGCTGCTAGAAAGACTCCTGCTGATTTTCCTGAGCTGAAAGCGCAGTTTTACATTGTCTGTTGGGTGCCCTGAGCCCTGTCATACCTACACTGTGTGTGACATCTCTCTGGAGCATTGTGAAAGCCATTTATGCTGTATTTCACTGTTTGTTTGATGCCCCAAGACCTGTCACGTATTACTGTCTGTGACATAGTCATCTACACTGTCTGTCTCTGCAACAGTTAGTGAAACAATATCCATTCCTTTCACAGTTGTGTCTATTATATTTATATAGCAGAGCCATTAGCAGAATTGTTTATTGAGTCTCTGAGCACAGGAGAGGTCCCAGAAGACTGGAGAAGGGCTCATGTGATCCCACTCCACAAGACTGGTAGCAGGGAGGAGGCGGGGAACTACAGACCGGTCAGTCTTACCTCAGTAGTGGGCAAGATTATGGAGGCACTCCTTAAGGAAAGGATAGTGCAACACCTGGAATCCATAGGGGCACAGGATCCAATACAGCATGGGTTTACAAAAGAAAGGTCCTGTCAAACTAATCTCATAGATTTCTTTGACTGGGTAACCAGAGTGGTGGACCAAGGGGGAGCAGTTGATGTCGCCTACCTTGACTTCAGCAAAGCTTTGACACTGTTCCACATAGAAGATTGATAAATAAGCTGGGTAGGCTCGGGGTGGGCTGAAGTTGGTCAACTGGGTGGCAAACTGGTTGACGGGCAGAAAACAGAGAGTGGTAAAATGGTATACAGTCAGAAGAGATGCAAGTCACAAGTGGGGTACCTCAGGGATCAGTCCTGGGGCCAGTCCTCTTCAACATCTTCATTAGTGACCTTGCAGATGGACTAGAGGGTAAGGCTTGTCTGTTTGCAGATGACACCAAGATCTGCAACAGAGTAGATGATCCAGATGGGGTGGGCAGAATGAGAAGAGATCTGGATAAACTAGCAGAATGGTCAGAAGAGTGGCAACTGGGATTTAATGCAAAGAAGTGCAAAATCATGCACATAGGGAAGAGAAACCCTGAAGCCACCTACAGGCTGGGAGGGGAGTTGCTAGCAGTCACAAAGGAAGAAAGAGACTTGGGCATCATCATCACTGATGACCTAAAATCATCCAAGCAGACCTCTAAAGCAGTAGGTAAGGCTAGCGGGGTGTTAGGGTGTATTAGTAGGGGTATCACAAGTCGTAAGTGGGAGGTAATAATCCCTCTGTACAAGACACTGGTTAGGCCCCATCTGGAGTACTGCGTGCAGTATTGGAGGCCACACCTTCACAAGGACATTAACCAAATTGAGGCAGTCCAGAGAAGGGCAACCAAAATGGTTCAGGGACTGCATCAGAAGACATATGAGGACAGATTAACGGAGCTCAATATGTATACCCTTGAGCAAAGGAGGGAGAGAGGTGATATGATTGAGGCATTCAAACACCTTAAGGGCATAAACAAGGTGAAAGAGTCTAACATGTTTAAATATAAGAAAAATAGCAGGACAAGAGGACACAGCATGAGATTAGAGGGAGGCCGATTAAGGGGGAATGTGAGGAAATTCTTTTTCACAGAAAGGGTGGTGGATGCATGGAATGGCTTACCACAAGAAGTGGTGGCTATGAATACAGTGCAGGGCTTCAAACAGGCATGGGATAGGTATAAGGGAGCAATACAAATGACTATGAATAGATAGGTCACTGACAGAGCAAAGGCCGAAGGCACATTTATAAGGTAGAAAAAGAAATGGGCAGACTGGATGGGCCTTGCGGTCCTTATCTGCCATCAACTTCTATGTTTCTATGTTTCTATGTTTATATTTATTTATATTATATTTATTTATTTTTATTTGTTTATTCTTTGTTTTTGTTTATTATTTTATTTTTCTTCTTTCTTTATTTTATTTTTGTTTTATTTTGTATGGGCTTTTAGATTAGTTTAGATTTGATTGTGTTTGGAGTATATTGTTTAGTTTAAGCAGTGACATGTGCTGGCCTTCAGGCTCCACAGCGGTGCGCTATTCATCCTCCTCTCTTCATGCCCTCCACTCTTTTTATACTCCTCTCCTACAATTTGAGACTTATCAGTGCTGTAGAGCACTGGGGATTGTTCATAGGAGAGTGAGGATGGCAGGGGTGTGCGAACAGAAGAGGATGAAAGAGCGGGGCCACCGTATCGAGGTTACTAAGTCCAGAAGGTGCCCTGGGGTGAAATGGAAACCAGACCGGGGTCTCCCATGCCTGGTGCCCATACCCGAGGGCACTACTGGATTTGGTGGGCAGATAAGCCAGACAGCCTCCGAGGTTTGTCCAACTCGGGTGGTGTTATGCAATGCCAGGTCTGTTAGGAATAGGACCACCATTATTGCCGATCTTGTTAGTTCGGCTGACCCAGCTTGCATTTCTGAGACCTGGCTGGATGAAAATTCAGGCCCCATATTGGAGGGCATGACTCCGGCCACATACTCGGTTTTACACCGCCCGAGATTGGACCACAGGGGAGGGGGGGGGTTGCAGTCTGTTTTAAGACTGAATTGGGCCTCACAAATGTAGTAGTAGGTGAGGCTGAGTCCTTTGAGTGCACAGTTGTAGCAGATGTAGGCGTTGGAATCGTTCTCATCTACTGTCCAACCGGAGATGGGAAACGCCTCTTACAGGAAGTAGCAGACTTCCTTATCGATATGTAGTTTGAGTCACCCAGACTAATGGTTCTGGGTGACTTTAACGTCTGGGTCGACGATGAACTCTCACAATTTGGTAATCACTTCCTCCAATTTATGTCTTCTTTGGGCCTTACACAGGTAGTTTCCACTGTTACACATAAATCTGGGCACTCTCTGGACTTAGTCTTCCTCTTAGGGATTGATTCATCCGATGTGGGGGTGGAACCAGTCACCTCGTCTGACCACTACACCATGAGGTTCAATTTTTGCACCCCCCTGAGAAGGCCTTCCCCTGTGGAGATGGTCCGGTACCGCCCATTATGGGATATTATTTTCCAAGGCCTTGCGGTGGTCCTTGACCTATCATCCCCTGTGTTGGCTAGCAGTAATCCAGAGGCACTGGTGTCGACCTATAACATGGCTATTATGGTGGCCCTGGATCTTATTGCTCCTGTTCGTGAGTGCCCCCTATCCCTTCACCCCAGGTCCCCTTGGTTTGATGGGACACTGAGGGAGTTGTGGAGACAGGGGTGAAGGTTAGAGCATTGTTGGTGCTAGTCTGCCCTTGATGCCGACTGCCTTAGATTGATGGAACATTATTCTATCTATCAATCTGCAATCACCCATAAGAAGGAAGAATTCCTGTCCAGGGAGATTGCAGTTGCACAGAATAAACTGGCTCAGTTGTTTTGGACTGTAGACAGACTGTGCAACCCAGTCTGTCTGCAAGTTCGAAAAGCTTTTTCGCAATTAGAGTGCAAGGAGCTCGTTCATTTCTTTGCAACTAAGGTGGCTGACATCAGAGCGGACTTACGTCCGGCAGTCCCTAAGGGTGATGTAGTGGAACAGTGCGAGTTCACAATACCTCAGTTCTCTTGGAGTTCCTTTTGCCAGCCTGAGTTTGTAGATATTATGAGGATCATCCATAGTGTGCAGCCCACAAGCTGTGGTTTGGACCCTGGACCGACTTCCCTAATTTTGGGCTGTTCTGAGATCATCGTTCCAGTCCTGGTACAAATAATCTGGTGCTCCTTAGAGTCAGGTGAGTTTTCTAACTCCCTGAAAGAGGCGGTGGTGACACCCCTCTTTAAAAAAGCTACTTTGGACCCCGACTCTTTCTCAATCTACAGACCTATCTTTAACCTTCCCTTTATTGGGAAGGTTATTGAGAAGGTAGTGGCAGCCCAATTGGAAGACCATTTAACCATCCCTAATGTCTACAAATCTTTCCAATCTGGTTTTCATAAAAGACACAGCACCAAGACTGCGCTGGTCCGGGTGCTTAATGATCTTCTGAGGGCAAGGGATCAGAAGAGACGTTCCATTCTAGTTTTCCTTGATCTCTCATCAGCTTTTGACACTGTAGATCACCTGGTGTTGTTAGCATGCCTGAGGCTAATTTGTGAAATGTCGGGAACTGTTTTAAAATGGCTCACTTCATTCCTCACTGGGAGATCACAAAGAGTTGTGTCTGGGGTTTATTTCTCCAGCCCAACTTCTTTGTTGTGTGGGGTGCCTCAGGGTTCAGTGCTGTCACCCATGTTATTCACAGTGTATATGCTGCCCCTCGGAGATGTTATAAGATGGTATGGGCTGATGTTTCACTGCTACGCAGATGATACCAAGCTATACTTGTCTTTTGCACTCGACCAGGATGGAGCTCTCTCGGTGTTTAATAACTGTCTGGAAGAAATCCAAGGTTGGATGGATTCTAGTTGGTTAAAGTTGAACTCAGAGAAGACAGAAGTTTTGGTGGTGGACCCGGGTGGTCAGATAGAGAGGTTGCATGATGGCACGCCCTCTGGAATTCTTCTTGGCGGTGTGTCACTTCTGACCTCTGAATGGGTGTGCAACCTTGGGATTGTCCTAGACGACAGGCTGACCCTTCAATCTCAAGTGTCGGCCATTGTCAGGACTTCCTTTTACCATCTCGAGAATATTGCCAGGGTGTGCCACCTTGTTCCGTCTGACTCTTTGCCAATGTTGGTCCACGCCTTTGTGTCATTGTGTTTGGACTACTACAACACCCTTTACTTTGGGCTTTCTGGGGTTGAAATTCTTTGCCTACAGCTGGTGCAGAATGCTGCAGCCCGGGTTTTGACTGGGACATGGAGATTCAGTCATATTACCCTGGTACTGTGCGAACTGCACTAGCTTCCTATATGGTGGTGGATCACCTTTAAAGTCATTTTATTGACTTTCAAAGCCCTTCATGGTCAGGGTCTGACCTATCTGAAAGAATTTCTGGTGCCTTACTGCCCTGGCTGATCGCTCCACTAGGCCGACGAGGGGTTGTTAGAGATTCCAAGAGTGAGTTTAAAATCTTCCGGCAGTAGAGCATTTTCTTATGCTGCACCCACTCTTTGGAATTCTCTAGCACGCCAGTTAAGGGAGTGCTCCTCCGTGGAGGTATTCAAGAAAAACTTAAAAACCTACCTGTGGCAAATGGCCTTCTTGGAGGATTAATGTAATTTGAATGTAAATACTGTGTTTTGATTTTATGGGATATTTTATTGTCTGATTTTAATATGTGATGTTGTTATGAAATCATTTTATTTATATGTTTCATTAATTGGTACTGTACGTTGTGGTTTTGATATGTTCAGCACCTTGATACATTGAAAGGCACTTTAAAAGTAAAATTATTATTATTATTATTACTATGTCTCATATTTCCTTGCCTAAGACTACTAAAAGGAAGCACAGTGCTATTGTACATGTAAGTGAAAATGATGTGGACAATATGAATCCAGCACTAATGAAGAACATAACAACAGTAATAATAATATAACCAGGATTGGCACTAAAAGTCCTCCTGAACCAAAAAAGCATATTAGCAATGAAATGATAGTTGAGATTCAGAATGAAATGACTGGAGTTACTTGCAGAGGTACTGAACATTTTGTAACATGTGCCGGGATACTTCCAGCTGCTGAAGCAGCATGCAAGGAGGCATCCTCCTCAAATATAAGCTCAGATGCTGAAGCACTGAAAGCTGATAAAGATGTTGGTGATACTGGGGACTGGAAAAGGGATAGCCCAGGCTATGTCCCACTTCATGATTATGGCAATTCCAGTTCTTCTGAATCTTGTAGCAATGAGGCCTGTAGGTTCGATGAGCGGGTAGTAGAGGATGCCACTGTGGGGCCTGAGAAGCAAGTGCAGAAAAAAATATGCTAAATGTAAGAATAAGAAGGTGAGAATGGATGATAACAATTTGTGTCAATGAAGAAATGGCAGTATAGGGTTTCTTCCAGGTCCCATGACTGTACAAGAAATAGTGCCATGCACTGTTGTACAAAGCAAAAAAAGATAAATCTTTAGTGAGTAATTTTTATTTATATTGACCCTGCAGACAACTCTCAAGCTATATGCAGTCTGTGCAAAAAGAACATCAGTTGTGGTGCCAAAGCTGGACATTTAGGAACATCAGTAATGATACAACATCCAAAAGCAAGATACCTAATTGAGTGGCACAGGACAAAGGACAGTGTGGTTGGTATGGGCGATAGTGGAGGTAGTGCTGGAGGTAATGACCATAGTGGCAATGAACTGGAAGCATGAAGTGACATTGAATCACTTGAAGTGTCCTTGCAGTCTTCCCAAACATAGATTGCTTTCTTCTAACACCATCAAGTACTGCAAAATCCCAAAGTAGTACTCTACATGAAAAAGACATGAAATATAGAGGATTCTGTGATGTGGGTGACTCAAATTGCGTGACTCAGTTTGAGCGCCTGTGCAAATAGCGGGTGTGAGTAAAGAGCGATGGGTAATGAGAGTGAATGTAAAAAGACATTGAGGGAGTGAATAGTGAGGCAGAGCCAGTGAAAGGAGGTTGTGGGGCTTTGTTTTGGAGGGCTGATTCCAGCTGGCAGTCTGGTGTGTTATTAAGGTTACGGTCTAGGAAGCTGGAGGACTGGGGCTCGGGACTGGCATGTTTTTTTTTTTGTCATTGTTTCATTGTTTTATTTATTTTTTTGTTGTAGATGTCCCGTTACCCTGACTTTGTTTCCCCTGCACCCACAGGTTGATCCCCAGTGTTCTCCCCCTGCACATTACTATCCCTGTAGAGTAGCCCTCCTCCTGTGTTTTCCTTTCTCACTCAGTGTCCACTCTCCTGGAGTTGCTTATTTATATATGAGGGTGCTGGGTGCTCTCCCACCACAAAGAGGGGTGCAGGGGTGTAGCCCCCACATAAACAGTAAGTTTGCATGACCCCTTCTATTGGTAGTGTTGTGCCGTCACTGTTTTTTCCCATTGGTGTATTGCTGGTTGCCAATTTTGTTTTCAACAATTTTCACTCGCCCTTTTGTCAGTCTAAATGCTTAAAATACAAACTCTGTTTCAACTAATCATTAGTTACTTTTCTCCATTGTCACATGGGATCACAAAATACAATCCCCAAAAACTTGAAAATATCTCTTCATTCTCATCAACTAACATTAAAAGAAAGTGTTGCAAGGACATGAAAAATTTACCCACAAGGATCCAACATGCCAGCTGTTTAATAGAGCTATTACAGAGCAACAGAGCTGTTGGCCAATTGTCAGCTTTGCTTTTGTTGCCCAAAAAGGTTTCCTCAAGTTCATGAAGCACATTAAACCTCGGTACACCATTCCCTGTTGAACATATAGTATTTCTTGAAAAAGGCTGTTCTACAGCTGTATGATTTGTAGTATTGTGCAGTCACTAAGCGGTTAAAACTCTTAGAGGTGAAGCAGGTCCACATAACCACAGATATATGGACCAAAGACCAAACAATTCACCACATGACTGTTACAGCTCATTTAGCAAGTTTATAGTCAGAAAGTTATATTCCCTTCTCTTCCATAAATAGTAGAAAGCAGGCTGTATTATGTGTCACCACTTTTGGAAAAAAAAACACACACTGCTGTGAATATTTGCAGGAGCTGTAAAATCAAATCCAGCAATAGCTCACTCTGTATTCCTTATCTCCATGGTCCATAGTGTCAGATAATGGTGCCAACATAGTCAAAACTGTTAGAGATGGCAATTACCAACACATACCTTGTTCTGCACATTGTTTATATCTTCTCATCCATAGTTTCTTAAATGGCAACAGAAATATTGAAAACCTGTTATATCTTGCTAGGAAAATATGTGGGCATTTCATCCACTCTCTAAAAGCACAAAAAAATCTTGAAGGATCTGCAGAGGTCAACTTACCATTGCATACACTAAAGTAGGAAGTTCCAGCCTTCTGGAATTCAATATTTTACGTTTTGGAAAGGCTTGTCAAACAGACAAAAGCAGTACATGACTACATCATGAAGAATCACATAGGTAAAGTAGACATCATGCCCAGTTCCAGCAGCAGGACTCTACTTGAATCTTTGGTCACCTTATTGGAGGCATTTGAGGTAGCCACATGTGACATCAGTGCAGACAGTGAAGTTTGCCAATTAAAAGGGCAGACCCAGTTGTCAAGGTGACCAGCCCAAGAATGATATTTACCAAGTCCAGACAAGTCAGAGGGGGAGGGGGAAGGGCGATTGGAGGTGGCTCAGTGGGGGTGAGGAGGGGACAGGAGACGTGAGTCACAGTTGTGACTTCACAAAAAGGGAAGGACAAGATGGATGAGAGTAGCACCAGGATTGGTAGATATGAAAGTAAAGGGAGGGACTGTTTTGGGGGTACTTAAGCAGTTGCAAAGAAGCAGTCTGCCTCTGTTCATTACTACTTTCAGATTTGTCTTACTGGGAGCAGCACATCAGATTGGATATAATTTTCATTAGTAATAGACAAATTTAATACTGGGTCTTATAGGTCAGTATTTAATGGTAAATTAGCTTACAAAAAAAAAAAGGGAAGCAACAACTGACCCAAGAAGATATGGATATCCAGAGGTATTAGTAGCTCCAGCAATGTGTAAGTAGGTTTTTGTTACATTCTGAACAGTGCAGTATCAGTGATGGAGTCAGAGCACTGTGTCTGTAAGAGATAGGCCTGGATCAATGCCAACAGTCGAGGACGTTTGGTTTGATTTTGTCCTGGGGCTGCAACAGTTTAAAATGTGTGTGTGTGTGTGTGGGGGGGGGGGGGGGAGGCCAGGTTAAGTTGTGGGCTAAACAAACCATACTGGTCAATGAATGGATTTTGTCAGAGATTTATTCTGTGCAGGATAGCTTCCTGTGGAGCTCTGGAGAAGCCATTCCTGGGCTGGGGAGGTTCCTTGGGGCATGACCCAAAATGGGACAGCGAATCGAAAGTGCATAGTGCACCGGAGGACACACTTTTGTTTGAGAAGGCCCAAAAGCAGTACGAAGTGAAAGGTGTGCCATTGCTGAAGTGGTAGTGTAGGGGGATCTGTTAGTACGGTGGTAAAACATGGACAGGGAGAGAGTAGAGAGTGACTTGAAGGCAATCCTACCGTGGGCTCAAACCAAAAAACAAAAAAAACCAAAACGATTTCAGTGAGGTGCCCTGGGGGGGAGGCTTAAGCCACGGTAATTGGATTGGGGTATGGGTGACAGCCTATGGATGGTTTACACATGGGGAAGAGGGACAGACACAAAGAACCCCCCCTTCCCCCCCATTGCTTAGTTAGGTCCCTGGATTTTTGGAGCTACAGCACCAGAAGAGGTGCCACAAGGGCCTGGAAAGTTTGTTGCTGTACAGAGCCTCAATGGGAGAGGGGTGGTTTGAAAGTTTCTGGGCAAAAAGATCGCTGTGGCACAATGGGGAAATGGGAGAGAAGGGGGCTGAACTTGTGAAGGGGGGGAAGCCACATGGTAGAAAGGCCTAGGCTTGCTGTAAAAAAAAAAAAGTGTAACGTGCAGAAGGGTAGTGTACAGGCACAAGTGAAGCAGATCAAGTGAGAATTTGAAGGGCTTGTCCAACCTGAGTCAGTGTCCTGAGGGGGTAGATTTAGTGAGAGGCCTGGCAGGGCCTGAGGAGACTTATGGATGGCACCACGTGGTGTGTGACCCCAATTAGAAAACAATTTGGAGCAGATGAGGGGGTTTTGTGTGACAATGAGTAGGCAACGGATGTGATAACATGGATGTTAACCTCAGGCTGTTCACTCAGTACAAAGGGAGGTAATTTATGTTGTTGAAGCTAAACACGGTTGCTGCATGTATTGATCATGTTAGCATGATGCTTGCTTCTTTCTGAACTAGTCATAGTGTATGGATATATGAATGGGGGGGAGTGGGGTAGAAATCAGTTCTAAGCTTGACTACTGACTAGGACTCACATGAGCCAGTTTCACCAATAAAAGGCTAGGTTTGCACATTTTGGAAAAAACAGGCATTAGACAGTAGATGACTCCAGTAACATGGAGTATCATGCAGCCATTAAAAGCCATGGAAGGAGACTGCTATGATATGAATATTGATCAGATTGCTTTCTTTAACAGCATTTTCTCTGTAGGGACAACAGCAAGTGTAGCAGCAGGGAAGAACATCCTTTCAAGGGAAGGCACTACAATGCCAGACTTGAGGTGGCATATCAGGTTAACAGGGTATGGAGGCCGAGGGGGGAAAGTGAAGGAGTGGGGAGACAAGTGAAGAGTAGACAAGGATAGAGAGGGAGTTTGGGGCAAGGGAATGGGAAAGGACAGGGTAGACGGAAGGGCTCCAGCCTGACCACCCAGACTTAGGGGTACACCACCTAGGCTGGGCAGCCCTGAGCAACCAGAGCTGGCCACACCCGTCCTTCTCTGCCACTGCTACCAGAGCCTCTCATGGAACAACAATAAGGGCTCCTGACCCTTCATCTCCCCCCTTGTTTTGCTGTATATGCCGGCTTCATCCATGCCAGAACCATCATTGGTTCCAGATGCCACAGGAAGATGGTTAGCTAGGCCATTGGTGCCAGAACCAATCTCCTCAACAGGTAATGGGGGTCAACATAGACAGCAGTATGACAGCAAGAGGGTGAGCAAATGATTGCAACCATGAGGGAGGGAGTCCAGGGCAAAGGGGGAAGATATTTGAAGCAGGGATGAAGGAAAGAGGGATGCACATGGTCTATGACCAACACAAGGCCGAGGGAGAAAAAGGAGGGGATAAATGCCCCAGAAACCAAGATGTGGTAATGGGACCGACAGCTTGAATGTAGGGCTGAAAAGGGGAATGGCTGGATATAGCTTCGCTAGGCCACAGGAAAGTGGTAACAAAGTCAGAGGAATAGGAGGGCATAAATAAGAGTGACATGGCAGCTGCAGTGGTGTAGTGAGGAGAGGGAGTAGTTAAGGCACCAGGGCGATATTTGGCTGCCCAGTTATAAGTTTGGCAAATTATTACTAGAGGGAAAAGTAGAAGAAGCCAAACCAGGTTTGCCTTTAAAATGGATAATCAATGTTAATAGGCAAAGAAAAAGGGAAGGCTGGTTGTATTTTTTGTACAAGACAAATGCTTCAGGCACAGATTTGGCTACCTAGGGGGATCAATGCAGGGACAAAAAAAACAACAACAAAAAAAACAATAGAGCGGCAGGCTGACTGCGCCATGGACCAGACAGTAGGAATGGGGGGGGCACATTATTTAAAAATCTGTGAGGGCTATGACAAGGTTTTGTTCTACCCTGTACACAAGGAGATTTCACTACACCAATCCAGAAATGGGAGGGAATCAAGGGAGATTCAAAAAAATACAAAACTCGGGAATAGATAGAGGTTTATTTAGCAAGGACCCACAATTAGGCAGGTGGAGAGTATACCCACCCCTAGGTTACACCACAGGAAGCAGTTGAGAGAGTACTGGGGCATTCATCACCTGTATTTATTTAATTTTATTTATTTGGTTTTGTTGACTGGGTAAGTGCTTGAGACAAGTCTGCCTATTTTCATGCATGACCAGGGGAGAGGAAGATACAGATGAATGCCAGCTGACCTTAAATCAGAGTGAGAGGTTGTGGGGTATTTTAGTCAATGGAGGAAAGTTGGCCAGAGGTTAACCTATGTGTCCAGTGGGGTTAGAACGCACAGCCTTCTCTGGTCTCCCGGCATCAGAGGTGAGTGTGTTGCCTGCTGAGCCACTGACACTAAGTTACCTGAGGGAGAATAAGAAAAACATTTACATTAAGGGGAAGGACTCCAGAGGGGTAGCAGAATGCGTAAAGAACCCCAGAATGAGTAGTTACAGTCTATCTGAGCTCCCCCACAGGTGGGGCTAACAAAGAGACAGCAAGTCAGCTATTAGGCTCTTTATGGTGAGGTCACGAAAATGGGATTTTTCATGTTAATGGGAGGGCTTCTGGAGAGGTGCCAGAATACATATACAACTCCAGAATGAGGGGTACTGATCTGAGCAACACCACAGGTGGGGCGAGCAAAAGGGATAGGGAAGCAGCTATCAGGCTGTTACAGGTGGGGACAGGTAACCAGGCTTTTTCGCTTGGTTCCAAGATGGGGGGGCACTACTATGGCAATGAAGCCCGGTTTAAGGGGAGCTCGACTGACTGCTCATGCGAACTCTTTAACACAGGGTAAAAAGGTTAATGCACTGGAAGATGGGTGGTAGGACAGTTCCCCACTACGTAGATGTTTCCTTTGGACAGGAAGGTGGCAGGAAGGGATGGAGATCATGGACAAAGGGTATCAGCATTTATGCAGGGAACTGGGAGGGCACCATGCACCCCAGTCGGACTAGTGCAACATGGGGTTTATGAAAACACTCAGGAAAAAGTGTATAAAAAAAACCAAAACAAAAACAAAAAATATGCAAAAATAAATAGATCAAGGGGTAGTAGATTAAGGGAACCCATGCAAGCAGGGGTAGTACTTAGACAGTGCAGCAGCTAAGTAATCATTTAATTTCACCGACAGGGCCATCACCCGGGGGGGGGGCCTTAAACAGAAGTATAGCAAAAGCACTGAAGGGGATGGCCAGGACACATCACTAGGTGAAGCTTGTGGAAACACCAAGGTGGTTCGTGGAAATGGAATGAGTGATAGATTCAGTTAAATGAGACATCTGTTTGGCATGATGACTGAGTTTTTTCATACAGTCCAAGAGGGAGACACATATGCAGCAGTGTGGCGGAGGGGGTTTAGGCAGAAAGGGTGGAGAGTGCAGGAGGTGATGGTTTTCTGAGGCTGAGCCCAGGGAACAGACACCAGGAGAGCATAACGACGGTCTAGCAGGGGTTTTGTGAGGTCATACATGGCCACTAGACCTCAACACATTGCTAAGGTGCAGAACCCTGTTGGTGACCCCTGCTAATAGGCCTCAAAAAGGGTATGGTTCTTTAAGTTACTTCTCAAGGAATTTTGCACATCCTACTCCTGGCAAAAGGGATAGGGTTGTTTCAAAAAAAAAAAAGACAGACATAGATAAAGAGGTACATTACAATGGAGGAGCAGCCCGGGGGGGTCTGCTGGAAGTAAATGAGGAAAAATGAAATGCAGTGAGGACAGGAACCATAAGGTGGAGTAGGGCTGAGAATATAGTTCCGGCTGCTGAGGAAGATGGGTTTCCACAATGATCATACTAATAGGATGACAGTACAGGGGTGGGGACGCCTGTTGGCTAATGAGGGGGACAGCAAATGACCAGTGTTTAAATAAATAAATAAATATATAAACGCTAGTAAGCCGATGACTACCATACCAGAACTGTTTCTGTCAGCATATGGGACAGGGTGTGTTAGGTATTACTGGGCCACAGATCAAGGAACCCTCAGGGTGAAGGAAATGGGAATACAGGCCAAGAAAGGTAGGCCAAAGGTTTCTGATTGGTTAAAAAATAGACTGGCAACCCGAGGCAGAAGCCAACATGCCAAGATGATAAGGCAGCCAGTCACCCAAAGCAAAACAGGGTGCTTAAAAGGGTTGTCCAGTACAGATGATGTGAGGGTTATGCGGCAGGACACCCTGGAGGCAGAGGCCAATTAGTTTTGGCCAGGGGACCAGCGGGTGAGACCGGGGTGTGTAACGTCATCGGTTTCTCAAAAAAGGCATAGTTTTTCAGGATAAGGCTCCACAGTAGGTATTTCACCTCATGCATTCAGAAGCTGGGCAGCATTGCATCTTGCAGAAATGTGGGGTAGGGATAATAAGCTTATATTTAATTTTTATTTCATGGCAAGGCAGGGTTGGAGATGAGATAAAGAGATATGGGCACTTGGAGAGTTACAGAGCAGAAGGGAGGCTTCCAGAGAAGGAGGGGTGCATGCCTGATGTCAAGACCCCGGAAGGTGCTGGGCATCCTAATGGGAACCAGTGGAACAAATTGGACCAATTAATGTCCACTCTCAGGTGCATGAGGGACAGGGCCAAGGCCAGGCACGCTCATTAGGCCTCTAATGGGGAAGGGCTATGGGGACAGACCCTGGACAGCCATATATCCAATGAAAGTGGAATGGTTTAGTTGCAGCCCTGGAATGGAGGGATGTCATGTTCCCTACAAAAATATGTGAAATATTATGAGTGGGGAGGCAGATAGGGCTATAGAGCAAAGGAGGAAGGCTTGCCATCCAATAGAAGCTGGAGGTAGGATATGGGGAAAAGAAAGGATAAAAAGGGGCATGAAAGGGATGGAAGAGGGGGAGGAAAGAAGGAACCCCATAGAAAGAACAACAACAGCATTAAAGAAAAAGTGGTAATGGGTATACACCATTACCTCCAGAGAAAGAATGAAGAACTGGCACCCAGGTCTACACCTGGGCAGAGAAGAGGAAGATTGAAGAAAGGATGAACATTAATTTGAGATAGCTGTATATATATGATAATATGAAAAAGGATGATTGGAGTACAAAAATATGTAATGGAATAACAGATATGCTTTGAAATAATGGAAATCAATAAGGATCATTACTATGTGGGGGCAGAATGAAAAGGTACTCTTAATAAATTAATTGCCAGTCTGAGCACCCACCACATACTGATTCCATGTCATTTTTTGGGGGAATCCGAGACAATGCATCTCTGAGTCAAAGTCTTTCTCAAATAAGATTTCTTCACATTTTCCTTGATGACATAAAGACTTTGAGTCAAAAGAAGACACCTCTGCTGTTATGCTGGCAGATTACATGAGTCTCAGACTGTTGAGTGATCAGAGACTAAATGCCATGTTTAAGATTGACACTTACATGTTGGCTATGTTGCTAGGTGCCTTCTTTAAGTGGAACATTGAAGCCATTCTTCGTGCAGGGGAAGACATTGAGTATTGGAGAGATCTTCTGCTAACCAAATGTGACATTGCCCCACCAACTCCCTTAACTGATGTGCATAATTCAAACCCTGCCAAACCATCAGAGTGCACCTCTGGAACAGAAAATAGCACATCAATCAGTTCTTCACAATCACCAGTGTTATCAGCGAGAGAAAGAATATTCACAGCTACTTCTCAGTCATCCTATATTCTGAGTCAGAAAGGCAAATCATTTCTGAGTTGCCTGCAACAACATGGACTGGTATCCTGTAAAGAAACTCCATTAGCTTCATCTGCCAGACTGGTAACAGTCTCACGCAGCACAAGATCCTGGAGTATTTTTCAGACCATACTGTGACTGGTCTCAAGGAAGATCCATTACTCTCATTGGAAACAAAAGAGAACAATATGGCCAGATCTAGCAAATCTTGCAATAATGAACTTCAGTTGTCCACCTTCAAGCATATATTCATAATGCATATTTAGTGTCACTGGAGGAATAGTCACTGACCACAGAACACTGCTAAGTCCTGTAAATGTGGACCGTGCTTACATTTCTCTAAACAAATGCTAACAGTTCCCCAGTTGTCCCAAACACTGACTTATTCTGACCCTGAACATGAACAATGGCATGCAAACAGTGATACTGAATATGATGACTAGGTTGTGTATGAAATGAATAGAACCATTACCACTGCCAACATGCCAGCCACATGTGCCACACTGCTCTTAGTTTTGTTTTGTAGTTATCTGTTTTATATCATATAACTTTGATGCCCACCATGGGGGTAATTACTAGAAACAGCGGCAGTCTCACTCAGAGCAGCTGTGCCTCTCGTACCTACTTTATCAATGTCCACCATGGGTATACTTTTTGAAAACAGCAGCAGGCTGAATCAGAGCATCTGCTCCTCTTGTACCCACCTCAGCAATGCCTGCCATGGGTATGATTTTTTTGAAATAGCAGTAGGCTGAATCAGAGCATCTGTGCTTCTCGTACCTACTTCAGGAATGCTCTCCATAGGTATTATTTTTTGAAATAGCAACAGACTTGCTAACAACAGCTGCACCTCTCGTACCTGCCTCAGCAATACCTATCATGGGTAAAGTAACAGTTATCAGACATTTATTTTTCAGCTGAGAGAGAACATTGGATGCTGTTGTGGCTTTTTAGGTTCTCAACTGGTAACATGACATCAACTGTTATAGAGAAGGTGGTATTTCTTTTTTGGGGGTGGATACCGCTATCCTTGTAACTGGTGTCAGCTAGTGAGGTTTCAGTATTTTTCTGACCCATTTTACAACAGTATAATAAATCCATTTCCCCTATCCATGCCATACTCCATAGCCACCAACCTCCCCTCTTCATCAGACACCCTGTCCCCTGAAATTGTGTCACCATAACCACCCTCTGCCATCTAATGTCCCCTCTCAAGTCCCCAAGGTTTAAGGATATATCTCCTAGAAAAATTAGACATAAAGAATACCTGAAAAAAGAGACAGTCATTAATTACAATAGGAGACATCATCATGTATTCATGTATTACATGACAACGTAAAGTGCACAATTGTTCCAGAGAAGGATGGCTTTTTATATTTCAAACTTATTTTTTGTAAATGCAATACAATTTTGCATAGGTGTTCACTGGTGAAGTGTTACTTTGCCCATCAAAAGCTATATGTAGTGGAACTTCAGCAGCAATTTGCCTGGCAAAATGTCACTATATGCTGACTTCACTGGACAAAGTAGTTACTTTCCATGGTGAAGAAGTATTTTTTTTTTTAATTTAATTTTATTGATTTGAAAAAACAAAACAACAACAACACAATACGAAAATACATCAAAGAAGTACAACCAAAAAAAATTGGAATGAACGGTACAACCAAAGAACCATCCCCCCCAAAAAAAATATCTAAACCCCATACAGAAAAAGAAACACAAAACCCCAACCCCCCAAATCCCCAATCCCACCCACAATCCCATCAACCCCAATCAATACAAAAACAGTGTACAATGCCAAACCTTCACCCCACAACAAGTAGCTCCTCCCCGGGTGCACCAACAAAACATAAAAAACAATGTCTGGGTAAGGCGACATACCACCATCATTCAGATTTTAACATTGGTTTAAAAGTAAGACATTCATAATAACCAGGATTGATATAGTTCTTAAACTAAAAGGCAGACATAAGGAATCGGGTCTAAAGTTATATAAGTTAAATCAAGACAGACACAGGGCTTGGAATTTACTCCATCTCCGATGAAAAAGGTCCAAGCGACATTTAATACTCGCAATCAACCTTTCAGACTGGAGATATGAAGCCAGTTCAGTCAACCAATCAGCAAATGACAAGGCCAGTTGATCAGTCCAGTGTCTTAAAACCAATTTTTTAACAGCAATAGACACCAAAGCCATATAATATCTACACTCAGCACTATCTATGTGGGAAAAATCACCAAGAATACATATCTCAGGGTAGAAAAAGCCGGACAGACCCAGAAGAGGATCAAGATAATCCCGGACCTGAGACCACAAGGGGGCGACCTTAGGACAGTCCCAAAACATATGGATTAAGCCACCTTCCCCCTGCAAACACCTGAAGCACTTCGAATGAGAGACCCTCTTAAGCTGAAAGAGTTTAACCGGCATATAATAGAGATTGTTAACAATGTAATATTGTGTTAACCGCAACCTATCTTGAGTATGATATCTATAAAGATCTTTCCAGATACCAGACCAATCCAGGGAAATATCAGGAAGAAGGTGCACCCACACCCCAGAGCCTTCAACCGCATCCGTTAGCTATAATTCAGAAGGAAGGAATATATCAGAGAGATAGAATGGGACTGGGAAGCAAAGTTGATAATTCCAGAGAAAAGGATAAACAGCCGAATCCCTAAAGGCGGTACCAAAACTCCGACCAATCAAATGTCTCAGTTGATATACTTTAAAATATCTCTCTAGGTATATCAAATTTCTCCATATGTTCAGTGGAAGATAGAAGTAGGTCCCTGCTAAAAAATTGCTCAAGTCTGGCCTCTCTGATTTGTGGTAGCCAATCCGGGGTAATCCACGAGGTACCCAACTTAACATTGGGATTACGAACAACCGGTTGCCCCAAATCTGAAGTGGCAGAAACACGGAAAAACTTTAAACATTGCCCAAGCGACTTAAGAGCAGTCATCATCACACTATCTGACACCCAATATGAAAGTGCCTTTGGGGATAAGTAAGGTAAGGCAAACTTATCTGGTTTGATCTCAGAGAGAGAGGCACGTTCAAGCTGAAGCCAGATTGGACAAGATGAATCTGACTCAGTAGAGAACCATCTTCCCAACTTAGAGAAATGGGCTGCCCAATGATACAACAGGAGATTGGGTAATCAGGGCCCTTTCTCCTAGGAAGTTATAATTTAGCATAGGAACGCCTAACCCTTCCCCTGCCACACAAATTTAGAAAAAAGCACATGAAACTGTTTAACATAAGAGATAGGGAGCCAAAGGTTGACCAAATTCAGTGGATAGAAAATCCGAGGAAGAATATTCATCTTAAGAATATTTATTCTACCCCAAAGTGAAATAGGAAGAGCAGACCAGCGCTGTAAATCTTGAGAAACCAAATTTTTAACTCTATCCAAGTTTAACTTTCTCAAAAGAGAAAGATCAGTAGAAAAATATATTCCTAAGTACTTGATGAATTTAGGGGCCCATTTCATCCCAAAAGAAGAAAATGCGGACTTTGGGGTATACACATTAAGAGGAAAGATTTCAGATTTTGAGATATTCAACCTATAACCAGAAAAGGTGCCGAACCTCTCAATTATACTTATCACCGCCTTCAAGGACTCGGCCAGATCCATTAAATGTAAAAGAATATCATCTGCATAAGCAGAGAGAACCAGTTCCCTTTGATGCAATCCAAGACCCTTGACCTGAGAAGAGGCCTTAAGCCTAATAAGTAGGGGTTCAAGGTACAAATTGAATAATAAAGGAGAAAGGGGGCATCCCTGCCTGGTACCGGTATATAGACGAAAAGGGGAGGAGAACACCCCATTGCAGTAAATTTTCACAGAAGGACTATTATAAAACACCCGAATCCTATTTAGAAAAGCAGGCGGAAAACCCATTCTCTCCATAACTGCCCAGAGAAAAGACCAGTCCATACGGTCGAAGGCCTTTTCAGCATCAAGGGAGATCAAAGCAGTTGGATACGAAACGGATTGGGCGTATTGAGAAATGTGCGACAAAGTCCTCAGTTGATCAGCCGCCAATCTGCCAGGGACAAAACCAACCTGCTCAGGGCTCAACAAACCAGACAAAACCCTCCTGATTCTTTCAGCAAGTATTTTAGCCAGAATTTTCATATCATAATTTTGAAGAGAGATTGGTCTGTAGTTGGCCGGATCCGTGTGAGTCTTATTGGGTTTAGGGATGAGAACAATTGTAGCTTCAAACAATGAGGGATCCACATCCGGAGCTACTGATAAGTACTCATATAGTTTAAGAAGAGTAGGTACCAAATCCCTAGCGAAGGCCTTATAGAAGTTAGCGAAGACCATCGGGACCTGGTGTTCGGTGGGGAGCAGAGGAAGCAATTGATCTCTCAATCTCCTCCTCCAAATTGAGCCAGCAGCATAGCCTGATGAGCCTCCGATAAGCAAGGAATATCGATCTCCTTCAAGTATTCAATTAAGTCCGAGGGGAGGCGAATAGGAATTCACTATAAAGGTCCGATAATAGTCCTTAAACATACGGGCAATTCCTCTGGGTGAGGTGGCGACTACACGGATGAGGACATTAAAGAAGGATAATCCTGGAACTTTCCAATGCCCGTAACCTCAAGGCCAGGAGTTTACCAGATTTTCCCCTTGATCAAAATACTTGGCTTGGGTTTTAAGTAAGCAATATTCCGTTTTCTCCTTCAAAAGATCTAAATATTCGTTCTTAACTAATAGAAGTTCTTTAAGATCAGTTAAAGAAGAAGTTGAGGAATATTTAGCCTCCAAATCTCTGATTTTACCCATCGAAGATAAGGAGTTTGCCAACCCTTTTTTCTTCCTGAGGGAAGCCAGTTTAATAAGTTCGCCCCTAAGATAACATTTCAGGGCAGACCAAACCATATCCAGCCTCGAGTAGAGTTAAGATTATCCACCAAAAGAAGGAAATCAGAGAACTAATATCAGACACATTTTGAGGATCCTTCAGCAGTTGAGTGTTCAGGCGCCAAACTGAATCTCGGAAAACTCCGGGCCAAAGAAAGCTTAATCCAGACAACAGCATGGTCCGATAAAATAATTGGGTCAATACCAGATAAACCGAGATTCGAAGAAAGGAGGAATTAACTAATACCATATCCAACCTAGATTTGGTACCATGACTGAGAAAGGAAGGAAAAGGCTCGAAGAGAAGGATTGGCATGTCTCCAGGGTAACATAGACCCAATAACGATCTCAATTCAAAAGCTCTGTGGGCGGTGAAGGAGGGCGCCTATCTTGAGGATCTCTATCTAGAATAGGTGAGCAGGAATATTCAGTCCCACCAGTATAAACTGAGCGGGAAGAAAGTTAGCCAATTTGTCAGCAAGAGACATGAAAATCCGGGTCACCCCCAACCGGACCATATATAGAACCCAGAACGACATTGTCCCCATTAAGAGAACCCTTAACCAACAAAAACCTCCCTTCTGGGTCTGACACAGCCGTCTCCATAGTGAATAAAACATGTTTTTTAACTAGAACCGCCACCCCTTTACTAAAACAAGAGTTACCCGCAAGATAGGACTGGGAAAAGCCAGAGCGAGATAGTAGTTTGGTGTCACCATGGTTGAGATGGGTTTCCTGCAAAAAAAGAATATCAATTTGCAGTAGTGAACAATGCTTAAACAGCTGCAAGCACTTGACCCGGTCCCTGAGTCCGCGTACATTCCAGGAGGCTATTTTGAGAGTATTCATAGCCATTTTAAATACAGAATACAAAATTCAAATATCCAGACACAGTCAGAATTACATGAAAGAAAAAGATGCACCCCAAAAGGAAAGATTGGGGATACTATATAGTACCCAGACCAACCAAACTTTGGTCCCAACAGGGAGAACCCCCCTATTTTCATCCCCCAGAAACAGCACATTAAACTAAATTTGGGGATTAAACTGCTCCCACTATATATCCCCAGTCCACTATCATTAATAGCTAAGTAAGCCCCCATCCAAAACAATCCCAAACAAGAGTTACAGAAGACATGTTCCCTCCCATAGCAGCACTCATTAGTAAACCAAATGTCATATGAAATACCAGGGAGAGCATTCATCAGGCCCGACCCCCCCCCATCCATTAGAACCTGAGCACCCCATAATAAGCAGGAGACCGTACAAAACATGAGGAGTAGCAATCATCAGTCCCAACCCCCCAGCCCACCCAACAAAGACCAAAATCCACAGAACCCAGAACAAACCAGACGATAACAGGAAGGCCATCTTCCTCCCCACCCCAAGTCCAGAAACCCGACATAACCTACGAAGAGTCAAACCAGCCCCCCCACCCACAAACAACCAATACCTCAAACAAGCCAAGAAATAACTATATACAATGAGTGTTCCAAGTATAGTAAACATATAAGGTAATCTAAAGCCTAAAGCCCCGAACCACCCAACCCCCATTGAGAACCTCCAACTCCCCAGCGTAGAATACAAAAACCAACACGTGAAATGGTTCCAGCATAAACCGATGACAGCAATCACCCATCGTCCAAACCTACCATGCCCCGACAACCTTAATACCAGGGAGAGGTTAGCCACCCCCCCAACACATGGCTCACGATTCCACATCCAGCGAGCAGGCAATCTTAGTCCCAGCCCCCGCCCACCCCCATGCACCCGTAACCAGTAAATAAACAGGCACAAAGAAAAGAAGGGGGGAGACATCAAAGGAAACCAGATAAGGGGAAGAGAATAAAGATATAACAAGTCATTCCTGCAATAAAACCCCCACCAACTATATATCTCCCATCCCCGCCCCACAAACCAAGAACAAGACCCGAGAAATCAGGGACAAGAAACCGAGCCAGGACAGCTACCCAAAAATAGGAGACATTAACCATGAGCTCGACAGCACAGGAGACAGAGCGAAGAACACAGTCTCAGGAAGGAAAAATCTGTACCTACAGGCTCAGTACCACTCTCGCCCATAATTTCAACAGCTCTGCACACACAAAAAAAAAACTACCGATAAGGACAGAGTACAACCATTGGGCTAGACCACAGCCATCTCTGAAAATAAAGACCGCCAAGCGCATGCTCATCAGGCCCCAGCATAGCCAAATGACCCCCAGCGTCTACCTCATAAACAAAGAGACATTTAAAACTATCAACTTACCCATTTCCAGGCAGTCCACAAAAGAAAACCTAGGATTCAACGGAATCAGTAAGGCTTTGAGCCCCCAGAGAAAGCACCAACTCAGAACCGCTGTTTCCAGAGGGCCGGTAAGATAGAGGAACCAAACCGGTCCGACCTCCAGGAAGTTTCCCCCCGGAAACAGCGATCCAGCAAAAAAGGTTCCGTCGGGGAGGCCTGAATAGGAGCAGCGAGGGGACTCCCAGCCATCCGAAAAAAACCACCCCTCGCAACCCAAAACGTACCGAACAACCCAACGAGGAGAGATAGGGAAGCTAAGAAACGAGAGAAAGCAAGAAAATCAGAAACAGAAAAATAAGACCGGAGAAAAAAGGTAAGGCCAAGAGACACCCCCAAACAGCCGAAACATTAAAATAGTAAACATATACCAGAAAGAGCAAAAATACAGATAATTAAAGAAAAGCAAAGGAGGGCATAACCCCCTAGGGTCAACATAGTCCTATATTAAAATAAGAAAGAAGTCCTTTTCAGACGGTCGATTTAAACAGTTCCGGTAACTTAGTTGCCAGTTCTTTGAGGGCCACTTCGGGAGAGTTAAAACTAGTAGCCATGCCTCCAACAGTGACCCTGAGAACCGCAGGATATATCATCCTAAAGGGAATGGAGGCAGCTATTAACTTCTGCACTACGGTATGGTAAGCTGACCTCTTTTCCCGGGTTTCTTTGGGTAGATCCTGCGTGATCCGGATTCTAGATGTGCCCTAAGGATCTCTTTAAGTTCCTGTGATTTCGTGTAGATGTGCTGCCTTTCAAGATAACTAAGACATTTAGCAATAATAGGCCTTGGGGGGGGGATCCAGACAAGGGCCTAGGTCTTAGGAAACGATGGGCCCGTTCTATATGATAAGAGGAGCTGATAGGAGATGGGCCCACGACCTTACTCAGGAACTTCTGTAAAAAGGCCATCAAGTCCGGTCCCTCTTCCATCTCAGGTAGGCCCAAAATTATTAAATTGTTTCGGCGATTACACCCTTCTAAATCTTCTGTTTTAGCTTGCAATTTTTTTATCTGAAGTTTGAGCTCGGTGACTTCACTCTCGGTTTTCGTCTTCCACTGCTCCATTGAAAAAACACGGGCCTCCACATCAGAAACTCTGGTAGAGACAGAGGAGAGATCACTACGCAGGGACTTAAGCTCACCTGTCAATTCTTTCAAAATATCCTTCAAGGGAGTGAGCTTTTGGAGGAACCGATCTTCCGTTAAGGGAATGGCTTGTTGCATTCTGTCCCCAGTTCGCTCCGACTTAGCAGTGCCCTGGTTACGTTGTTTTTTTTGCAGCTTTCTCCGCGGGGATGCAGGAGGTGTATGCCTGACTGAGGCCTGCTTCCCATCCACCTCCATCCCAAAGTTATATACAGTTATTTCTTCACCAAAAACTTGATTTGCGATAGTAGGCAGCTTAATCAGACATCTCCTGGAGATATTTGTTGTTTAAATGCCAAGATGATTCAAGAAGCAGGCAGGAAAGGTGGCTAGAGGGGAGAGCTCAGAAAGCCAGCTGCTGCCTATCTAGATGCCATCACGTGACCCCCATGGTGAAGAAGTATGCAAAGTAGCAATTTGTGCTACTCAGACTTGGGACAGTTCACAAAGAATTTTACAAAGGCAAGCTTTCTATGAATACTGTTCCTTCAATCAAGCTCTCTGCTGTTATGCCAGAAGGACTCGAATTTTGCTGTTTGGCTCTTATGCCACAAGAAGAAGAATGGTGTTTCAAAAGCATTTCTGCATTGCTGTTCAACTTGATGTGGAGTCCCTGCTGATGTCACCAGTGTAGCCATATAAAGTGAGCTCACACAAAACCCCAAGGATATGCAGTCAGAAAATAAACTCTAGTTCCTAGAACAGGTTTGCAGCTTTTTGCTGTCCTTTAAAACTGTTTTTCAACAGCTCCACACAATTTCCTTTTCTTTTTTTTTTTTCTAGATGTGCAAGTCAAATAGCCTTCAACCAGCAGCAGTAATCCACAAACACCAACATCCTTGCTGGCTTAGTACAAGCTCCACTTGCAGAGCCTTGTTGGTTTTACCCAGCCCCCCTCATTAGCAACTCAGAGATTAATTTTGTGTGCCCCTTAGAGCAGTCTCTAAAGGCATCTCTCACTCAGTGATAAATTACTTTCCGCATAACCCTTTTTTCATCACAAAACAAGAAAGTTGACTTTGTACTTACTTCTCCCTTCCCAGATCTATCACTCAACAACCCCCCCACCCGCCATTCTGATTGAGTGCCTTCCAGCTAACGCTCAGCAGATTTGGGGGTGGTTTTGGAATCGGTGTTGGGTTTGCTTATCCCCCATTTGTTTGATTTGTATTTGTCTGAAGATTTTGATTTTGATTTTTGTCATATTCAGTAAAATATTGGTTTATCCATAAAGAAAAAAAATGCAGAATTACAAGGTGTACTTGGATAATTGTATCCTTCACCTACTGTATTTGAATTTTTATCCTTCACCTACTGTATTTAAAATTAAGTTAAAGTTAGTCGAGGCAAATTAAGAAACACCTGAGAGTGTCTAGGTTAAGATAAGAAACACAATCAGAGTTGGATAGACATCTATCCCCTAGCACCACAGCAAACAACGTGTCAGCTTCCTACATTTTACTGACTGATATATTGCTCTTATAAGAGTAGTTGCAACATAAATTGAACATAGCATGAGTGCTTTGACTGACAGGGATAGACAATAATTTGTATGAGGAATGGAAATATTAGGCACCCATCCAGCCACTCTTAGTAAAGAAAGCAAGCAGCTCAGTATGGCTTTTTGCTGTGGCTTCCTTTGCCAGCATTTTGCGTTAGCATGACAGCAGGGCCCACCTTAAAAAAAATTAATTCTGTTCTCCACAAAGCATTTTTTTCTTTTTCCTTTTCTTTTGTTCTTTTTGCATTCTTGAGTCTGAGAAAGCTGAAAACAACAGTATGTGTGCATAGTAGCGTACAACACAATACATACATTTTATTTACAAAATTAAATAGCATGTGCCATATTGTGCCAGGCAACTGAAGTTCCTCATATCAGATTTAGCCATGTCAATGTCAGTTTGAGAGGAACAGTGCATTGGTGGTAATGAGTCTGAGTAGACAGCAAACAAGACCAGCTTGACTTTAATAAATGTCAGTTTCTCAACATTGTCCGGTGATAAACCAGCTCTTCGGTTACTAATGATACTGCCAACAGCACTAAATATCCTCTCTGAATACACACTGTTTGGTGGATAGCTTAGATACATAGAGCAGGATTCACTAATATGGGGAAAGGTCCTGCAGCTGAAGGAAAACCTTGGCTCTAGTGGGATTTCACTTGTGAAGCCACAGGTCACCCACAGCTGCGGGTATTCACTAAGGTGGAGCCAGAGTACGACTGGCTCCATGGAATATGGCAGCTTGTGGGTGCTGTTGCCAGGGATAGCACCACAGCTGCAGGATGCTGCTACGGGCATTGGGACCCGCCGTAGCACCCTCCATAACTGCTGCAGCTGTGGATCAGTCGCTCCGCAGGTGCGGCAATTTTGTCGCACAACTGGGGTTGCGGAGTGGGACTTAGTCCCATTTTGCTTCGTGAATCCTGCCCATAGCGTCAAATGTAGTTAATGCTGACCAAAGTTTTTTTTTCCTGTGCCAGTATCTAAAATGATTATCCCTGATGTGCAGCTGTTTAGGATCTCTTAAGAAGTCTTTTACCATAATTGTGACTGATTCAGATGGCAGAACTGAGTTCTGGTGTGGAGTAGAGTTTTTCTGTTTTTTTATGATGAGCTGGAGGCATGCAGAAATGTTTTTTTTTTCCTGGACAGCATTGTCAGGAGAATGATATTATTGAGACTTATCATCAGCTTGAGTTGAATGACTTGATGTTCTTGCTGTGGAACTAGGGGGTGTCTTGCTTTTTTTCTGCTTTGTTTTGGTGAGTAGAAATGGAAAATTCCGTCATCATTTTCCTCATTTGTCTGACTTTCCAGTTCAGCTAAAATTTTCAGAACTACAGTGTATCTCTCTTTCTAAGGGGCAGCACCATGTGGAAGGAAAGATGATATAATGTGTTTAAACCTAGGTCGATCATTATAACTAGGATCTAATGTTCTGGGTTTTGCATCTTCTCAATTCTAGGTTCCATTTTCAGTGTTGCAGATTAGTGGGGTGTGATATTCAGAAATGCTCCAGAGGCAGGCGCAACAGCTGTGCAGCACAAGTACACTGAGCCAGTGTGCACCCAACGTGATATTCAAAGGTTGTGCACAACGACAAGTGACAGCGCAACATGGCTGAATATCGCTGGGATGCGCCATAGCGCAACAAGGGCTGTGCAAGAGAGCAAGTCAGCAAGCACAATAGTGTAACCTGGGCTGTGCAAGGGTCAGAGGAGCATGGACCACGACGCAGGGCAACAGACACAGTGGGGATCATGCCACAAGAGCAGAACAGACCACCACCAGGGTGCAGAGGATGCCAGAAGGGAGGCATGGCAGGCACACAGCTGCAGGCCCCGACCATGCGCACCACAGCAGTGCATGGAGACAGTGTGGCACCAATGTCCACCGGCAATTAGCCACGGGCAACACCCAGTGAATGGCATGGGACACACCACCTGGACCATAGATGATAACACACATACCAACGGCACACAACACACAGGCCACACAACCTTAGCAGGGTGCACATGTACACCCCAGGGCACACACACTGGCCACTGGGCACAGACCACCAGGCACAAACTCCAGTCAACTCCAGACATACCACTAGGCCACCATGCACACCACTGCAGCATGGCTCCATGCGCCAGCTGCAAATCAGACACAGACACGGATGGCTAACAAAATAAATGTGTATTAAAATAAACCATCAACAACTATATACAGATGAACAGGGACAGGGAGCAGGGAACGGGGAGGCCATAAACAAGATGGTAGGCTGGGCAAGGGAGGCAGGGGCACAGGGGACATGGTTGGGTTAGGGTACAAGGGAGGAAAGGGAGGGGGGGTCGGGGAAGGGAAGGTGGTGCAGGCCAATGGGCACCAAGTGCATCCACGCCCTACTGGTGACTGTTTCTCCATCTCCTCAGTGACCTGCACAGGGCCTGCCTAATGATACGTGCCACCTGTAGTGTGGCCGTGCTGACCCTCAGTAGCCACTCCAGGAGTCTGGTGTTCACATCCACCTGCCGTACACCTAGGACAAATGAGTGGACATGGATCAGTGCATGCCCATATGACCATAGCCCATCCACTGTGCACAGCAGATGGCAGGGACATGTGCCCTGTAGATGGCACACAGCCAGTCGCAGCGTGCCTGCCCACACGAGCCACCATCCTGACCATCCACAGCCTTGCACATCACTGCACAACAACACCACCCATGTGCAGCACACCACAACCTTGGCAGCCAGGCAATAGGGCTATGCGGCAGAACTGCAGTGGCATGGCTGTAACCCAGGTTCACCCACAGCCCACCTGCAGCAGCCACAGACATGTGCAAAAGCCACGGCATGGTGCAATGGAACCCACCGGTGTTGCATGGCTGTAATGGCCATGTGCACAGGGAGTTGTGGCCCACCCCCACCCTGCACAACAACAAACCCTGACAGAGTGCCTACCTTCATGCTCCAGTACAACCGGCACCTGACTGGCAGCACCTCTCACATGTGCAGCATCCCATGCCTGTGCACCAGCGTTGGCCTGCCCAAGTCCAGCAGCGGCACCTACCATCCTGGCTCTTCACCTATCCTCAGGGCCTAGTAGAGAGACAGTGAGAGGCAAACATCAGCACCTGGCAACAACCCACATGCCCCACCCACCTCCAGCACAGTATACCCCATGGCCCTGTGCAGTGGCGGAGGCACAGCACACCCATGGTGCACTGCCATGGCCAGCAGAGCGTGCAGCCACAGCCACCCCACAGCATGGTGTGACACCCCACTTGCCCCACCACAGAACACTGACATGGCACAGACATGGAAAAGTGCACTCACCTGACTGTAGTACGGCGCCCCCCCGGACGCGTGCCAGCAGTGACCTCAGCCGGTCAGGATCCCTCCACTACAGGTACCCATATTGATGGCAGCACTGCTTCCCGCTTCGCTGGGCCCCAGTGGTCTCCTCCAACCCCTTGGCCACTTCCTGCCCCATCATGGTGCGGGGCCAGTCCAGGGGCACCTGCCCATACAGTGAGCCAACATGTGTCTCCATCAGTGCCACCAGGTTCACCAGCTCAAACTGACTCCAATTTGATGCCCTCACTGTGCTCCAGGTTTGCATGCTCCTATCTGAACTGGTAATCCAAAATGGTGACCAGTAGCGCATGAGCCGCATGTGCTGTGGGTGCGCGACTCGCTTGGCGATGCGCTGCCTTCCTCAATCGCATATGCCTCATTGCTGCGTGATACAGCTGGGGTAGCACTGGCATGTGCCACAGGCACCCGGAGGGTCAAAGACCACTCATATGGTCAAAAGTCGGCACGCGCACTGTGCATGACAGTACGATAGGGCATGCCATGCATGGTGCACAATAGGGGCTCATGTGCCCCATGGTCCATGTGCTAAAGGTGCATGGGCACCATAGAGCATACAGCGCACGAGCGCCACATACCCAATAGTGGCACAGCGCTGTACCACATATGGCGCACTGTGACTAGGAGGCGCCATCGACGTATGTGACATCAGTGCGCGCATGCGCACTGTCAGGCCTACTGCACACGTCATACAGTTGCGCCATGGCTTGTGCATGGGCAACTCCAATGCACCATGTGCAATTCCATGATATTCAGCAGGAATATGCAGATGGGCTGATCAGCATATCTGCCGCGCATCAGTAGCATTTGCATCTCATTACAGTTGTGCATTCCCTAATTTGCATGTGATGCGCTATAAAGGCACCATGGGACTGCACAGGCACCAGACTGGTATTGCATCCTTCAGAGGTAAGACACCTGGCAGTGGGCATGTCGGGACAGTGGATGGGGGGGCGTTGTGTGTGGCAGCCATCACTAACCACATGTCCATACCCACAGGAATGAGCATGTCGGAACATGAGGAGGTTGAGGAGCAGGGGCCTGCACGGAAGCACAGGCCCAACTTCATGAGGGCAGAGAGCAATGCCCTCTTCGATGCATACCTGGACCAGGAGCCAATCCTGAGTAGCTCAACAGGCACCCTGCAGGCCAGGGTGGTTGCATGGGAGGGAGTGGCCAGGGCTGTGAACAAGCAGGGCAGCCATCAGAGGTCAGCACAGGAGTGTAGAAAGAAGGTGGAAACAGACCAGAGGAGGATAAGGATAAGGTGGCTGCCATCCAGGCTACACGTGCCAAAACAGGCGGTGGACAACCTGAAGTGCCACAGCTGACACCGCAGGAGGAGCTGGTGGTGGCGTCCAAGTGGCACAGTGCCATTGAGGGTGTTCCCGGTGGTGGTTTCCAGATGGGGGGCAGCCCATCACTGTATGGCAGGAACAGCGAAGCCTGGGGAAGTGGGGCAGGGGTGACAGGGGCAGGGGTGTGTGGCAGCAGCACAATCGTGTATGTGTTCCTTTACAGATCTGGAGCACCTGCATGCAGTAGCAGGGGTGGGGGTGACCACCATGGGGGTGGTCCTGGACCTGGAGGACTGTCCATCCGCCTCCACCGGTATCCAGGGTCCAGACCATTGCCAGCCCATCCCCACTGTCCGACTGGATGCCTGTGGAGTGGTTGCGGATGAGGCCCTGGCAGTGTTTCAGCAGGACACCAGCCATAGTATCCAGTATGCTGAGATACAGATTGGGGTGGGGTCTGGGACCAATGACGATGTGACTGTTATCCTGAACAGTGGTGATGTCAATAAGGGGGAGGCACCCATACCACGCACCTGACACAGCAGCGCAAATGGTGACCTGGTGACAGTTGTCCACCCACCAGCTGCAACACCCAGAGAGGCAATGGGTGACATTGGTGCAGCACAGTCCGTAGTGTGTGGCAGTGCTGGTGCAGCTGCCCCAGTGCCATTATGCACAAAATGCCAGAAGGGGCAGAAGTGACAGCAGGATAGGGCCGACGGGGGGCCGGGTGCTGTGGCCACTGCCGTTGCACCACAGACTGTTCAGGCCCAAGGGGGCCCTGATGTGCAGCCCCCACTTGCGCAGGGGGCCATGCTGTGGGGTCACACAACTCCCGCAGGTTGGTGCAATGCCCATGCCCCCCAGGGCACTGACCATCTGACCGAGCACACCCATCTGCTCTGAGCATCTGTGGAACAACAGATGCTGGTCATGGCAGGGGTGCGTGCACTCTGCACAGAGCTGTGCCAGTCCACATGGAGGCGTGACCGGGACTATGAACAGCTCCTGGCCAAGGCCACACACATGTGGGAAGACACGATCGCAGCCCTGGATTGGCTTACCACTGCGGTCATGGCTGGCCTAGTACCTATGGCCACCATGGTGCATGGCCATCCGCTGCAGTCACCGTGGAGAGCATTCTCCACCCCTCGGTCCCGGCGTCATGCGACCCCATCGTCAACACTGGGATCTGCTGTGGGCATTCCGGGTATGCCTGGAGCAGGCCTGTTCGGGGGCCTGCAGACCCCTGTGAGGGACTGGTCATGTTCCTGCAGTAACACACCTGGGAGACCATCTGTGACACCCCCTGTGGCTGTCGCACAGCCTGCGTCTGCTGGGGCAGTCTTGGCAGGGCAATCCATGTGTCCACAATGGCCGTGCAACTGCGCAGCAGTCATGATCCACCACCCTTCCTGTCCACTGCCTTCTGCAGCCCTGTATGCACATTGGTGTGGCGTGTGAGTACCAGGGTCATGTCGTCCAAGGCCCACTCAACATGCCCGCTTTGTGCACACCCACCCAGCCATTGGCCACTGTGGCATGTGCATGATGATGCCAACACAACACCAGCCACCACTGTGCACTGGTGTTCAGCGTCTGACACATGCCCATTGGAGGCATCTGGTTGTGCGCGTGTGGGTGCCCGTGTGCATGTGCATGTGTGTGTGGGTGTGTGTGGAGGTGTGTGAGTGGGGTCTACAGTGCCATACAGGGTGCTTCCACAGTGTCCTGCCCCATGCCCATCCACTCTGCCCTCCTGCCGTGTCTGTTGTGGGGCCCAGCCATGCATGTCTGTATACTGTGCCCTGCTCCCTGGGACATGTGTGTAGTCATGTTCACCTATCTGCATGCACTTTAGTGCTCCTCTGCAATCGTGTCCCAGTGCTGCTGGGCCATCCTGTGCAGCCGGGGTTCCCGTCACCCAGGGGGGGCTGCCCACCACCGTCTGACCCGGCATCCGCATCGTCCCCACTGCTGTTCCCCTCTTTGATCTCGAGAGCTATCCCACGGTCAGTGGCCATGTTGTGTAGCACACAGCAGGCCAGGAATAGGCTGCAGGCCTTTGAGGAACTGTACTGTAGGGCACCGCCAGACCTGTGCAGGAAATGGAACCGTGCCTTCAGCAGCCCAAACACATGCTTGATGATGTTCCATGTGCTGGCATGTGCCTCATTGTATCTCTCCTGCACTGGGGTCAACGGGTACCGGTATGGGGTGAGCAGCCAGGGCCTGAGTGGGTATCCACTGTCACCTGTGTGTAGACATATGGGGTTAGTGTGGTGGTCTGTGTGGCTGCCCCCCCTGCCTACCCAGCCAGACCCTCTGATGCCCCCAGCCTAGCATACCCCCACATCTTGCCCTGTTGTGCCACGCTGCCCATTCCAGCTGGATACTCACCTACTAGGTGGCCGGTGGGGATGTTCCCACTCTCGAACCTGTGGCACAGTGCTGACTGGTGCCAGATGAAGGCATTGTGTGCTCCACCAGGGTGTGTGGCATAGACATTGATTATGTGCCCCTTGGCATCACACACCACCTGGCAGTTTACACTGGGGTAGCCTTTCCTGTTGATGTAGGCCACCCTCTCTGGCCACGGCGGTGTGCGGATGCCTATGTGGTTGCAGTTGATGGCCCCTAGCATGCCAGGCATACATGCAAACCTGCTGAATTCCTGCATGTTCAGCCTGTGTGCTGAGGGAAATGGATGTATTCCACAGCATGTGGCAGCAGTGCATTGAAGAATTGTGTAAGGAGCCATGATGCAGCTGACTGGGTTATGCCTGTGGTGTCCCTTGTTGGTCTCTGGAAGGTACCCGTGGTGAGCAGGCACATAACGGCAGTGACCTTGGTCTCCACCGACAGGGCTTGGCTCCGTCTTGTGGGTGCCTGAATCTCATCACTACACAGCTCACAGAGCTGCCTCAGAATTGCCCGGTTTATGCGGTTCCGGCCCACAGTCTCAGTGTCACTGTACTGTTCAAAGGTGGTGTGAGCACAGTAACACCTGTTCCAGGCATACCACTGTCAAGCCCTTCCACGGCCGTGCCTCTTTGCCTCCTGCCTCCTGCCTCCTCACACCCCTCATTACTGCCTCCATCTGGAAGATTGCATTGGCCATGACCTGGCCTGTCCTGACCCCCAGTGCAGATGACTCCCTGGGCTATCCCAGCTGTGTGCTGCTGCTTGTGCCCCTGCAGTGGGTGCAATCCTGTGATGGGGACCCTGCTGTCATTGGACACTGCCTCATGCCCGTCTGGGTTCTCCCACAGCCACTCCTCTGTCCGGGCTTGCAGGCTCACACTGCCATCGCTGCCCCCATGAATATCTCACACACACACACACACACACTTGGCTGCTCACGCACACAGGCACAGTCATGGTCACACTCCCTGTCCCACTGCCTGTTGCATCTCCTGCATCTGTGCCTGTCTTGCACCCCTGCTGCTGTCCTGCCTGGCCACTGGATCTCTCTCACTGTCTCTCTCTCTCTCTCTCTGTCTCTTAGCCCTGCTCCCCAAGGAGCAAGTCACCATCCCTTGCTTGGTCTTTCTTTTTATGGGCTTAACTTTGCTCCATGCATGTCCCTGTTGCTCTGCGCTTGTGCCATCGCCTTGCTGTTGAATATTGCACTGCGCAGCTTATTCATGGCTACGCCCCCTGCACTTGCGCATGCATTCATTAGGGTTGCACATTGGTGCACTGCAATTTGCACTGCACATTGTCTCCCGATGAATACCGCTCTTTGGTGCATTTCCGCTTTTGCGCTGATGCATCTCAGTTGCGCCATACGTAACTGCTTTGAATAGCCCACCCCTGGTGTACAAGGTCAGCAGCAGCTGATGATGAAAAACACCTCTCCTCTCCTCTTCAAGTTCCGATTGAAAGCACATCTCTGCTTTTCAAGTTTCTTCTTCAGCATACATGTACGTGGGAATATTTAACTGAGAGTACTACTGTTGGAGCTGACTTCTCATGTGGCTTCCTCAGATGGCAGTAGTATCTGGCAGAGGACTGTCATGAGTGACCATTATGCAAACTTTAATGTCATATTCTCATTTCATCTTTGGTGCTCCATTTTAAACTGGTATACTGCTTTATGCTGTTCAGAAAATCTCCTTAACATGTAGAATGTTGAGTTCCACCATGCAATGACAGCTTGTATTACCTAACGGTGTGCAGTATTGTTTTCCTTTTGCAGGGCTTGCAAGATCTTGCAAGCCTTTTCAGAATGGCTAAGATGACGACAGATTTTCAGGACACAGAAAAAATATTCTGCATATGTCAGTCCCTGTTAAGAACATCATGAACTATCAAGTAGAAGATATGAACAAAACATGGGACACATGTGAATGCATCAAGATGCACTGCCATAAGAATGTTACTACCATCGTCAGAAGCCACAGATCCAGCTGACAGGCCATGAGTGGACAGCCACTGCAGAAACTGTCTATTTATTTCATCCAGTATATTTGTGCTTCAGTGGTCTTTCTCAAACATAGTAATACACAGGGCAGCCTGTTTTTTGAAAGGCTGCTGCAGTTCTATGCCACAATGGTGACTGCAGAATAGCAATTGCCGATAGGGCAAATGAACATCATCGAAAATGAATTTTGGCGATGCCCACTCATGACGAATGGGAAAAGGGTGCCCAGTATACAAGTATTGTTTTTTAATGTGGTGGGCTTCACCTCCACACACACCCCTATTAAATCATTCTCAATTCCAGGGGGGTGCATGTCGAGGGGGGTGAAATACTTGTAAAAATAAAAAGACAGCTGTTGGTAAAAAAGAAAAAAGTGCCACGCTGGATCTGAACCTTGCACCCTGACCTCCCAAACAACCACCCACCCCACCACACTAGCGGTCCAGCGCAGCAGTTGCCCACCACACCCTCTCTCACATACCTTACCTCCCCTTCCTCCCTCCCTGCACGTGTGTTTATGCGTGTACTTTCCTTCACCCTACCTCGTCCACCAAGGTATCCACTCACTACCCTGCCAGGTAGCCCTAAACACAGGCACCATAATTGAGTCGTCATTTGTCTAAGCGCTCAATCACAATCACCTTGTTCAGAGTATACCAGTTCCTGCATGTTGCCACTGCAGGTGGGACTGAAGACTGAGGAAGAGGAGTTTGCAGAAGAAATCCATTAAGCAGTCACTATTATGTAGTTAACAGTCTGGTTACTAGTCCATGTGTCAGTGGTGATAATGTATTTTGGGAACAAAAGCCTGCACTAAATCATGATTAAGTTGTTAACACATTTTTATGATGCAAATCTGGTATTGCTTATCATGAAAAAAAGAATTGAAATATCACCTGGTAGCAGGGCTCTGCCGTGTGCATCAATTGCTGAAAACTATTAATCTCTACACATAAGAAGGGATGCAAATCCACTACTATCATAGCTGCAATTGCCTTTGTTAGTTTTTGTGCCACTGGATGACTTGTGTCATATCTGGAAGACATTTCATATGCTTCTGTCATGTGATACTGTTTTTGGCCTACTGGGTACTTCAAACTGAAGGGGATAAAAGCTGTCTTTTGACTGATCCAACACCTGGTGTGCAGAGAAGACCATTAAGACCAGAACAAGACATGGTAATCCTCTGTGAGCTGGGCAATGATGCACCACCATCTGGTTCTTATTGAGAATTTACAAAATATCTGCAAAAGCAATTCTCGGAGATTGGGGATCTTTGATTGCATCACCACTCATATTGTCATGCTGCTCGTCTGTCTCCACTATTACCCCTCTTTTGGCTGACTGTAGCTTTGTTCTCAGGTCTGGATATGGTTGGAGTAAGTGCCTTATCATAGTTGATGTGCCAAGATTGCCAACTTTTCCTGCCTGTGCTGACAACCGTGTTACACAGTACATATATAGCATGATATACATTATTTCAAAGTGACAATAATTCCACACTACAGATGTAGCCTTCATAGGTTTTTGTGCACGGCATGAGAGGTTTAACATCTTGTCCCTACAGAGTCTCCTCCAGAACTGGATTGGTCTCATCTCAGGCTGGGAAATGACTCCAGCTATCCAGATCACTTTCATAGTCACTGTCATTAACATCATTTTGTTTACCTTTGTCAGTAATTATAGTAGAGCAATATTCAGCCTCTGTGTTTATCATTCTCATAGTCATCATTAGCATTACTGCTAGTAGTGCTGGTTGAATCATCACTTTTTTTTAACATGTGTGGACGTTTTTTTAAGAGTTTTTTTGTGAGAAGTAATGGTAGCTTCTTTGTTTTGTTTTTTTCAATGCATTAAATACCTGTTGATACTGGTACTACTCTTGCTTATCATATGGGCAGGTGCTACAGTCTTCCCATCTTCTACAGTTTTTTTGCAATGCATTAAATATCTGTTATAGTACTACCCTTGCTTATCATAGGGGCAGGTGCTACAGACAGCCTTCTTTTTCTTTGTGCCCTTGTGTTGGTAAAATATATCAACTTATTTTTGGAAGTGCTTTACGAGTGTAAGGATGACTTAAAGTTCTGAGATCAAGATGGTGGATTTTTTACTTGGTGCAGTATGCTTGCCACTGCAGATAGTTTCTTGTTCAAGATTTTATTTTTTTATTGTGACAATTTTTCAAGGGTTCTCTCTCCTCCACATTCCCCCTGCCTCTTTTTTTCCCTTTGCCCTTTCTTTGATTCCCCATTATGGGTTGTTTCTATCTGGACTAGATCAGACTCTCACTTATGTTTCTTTAACTTGTCATTGTTTGGGCTTAATAAAAGTCACCCCAAAGTGGGAAGCTCCAGTTGTCACTGACTAGCAGAACCTACTTTACCTACTGCTCTCACCAGGGCATTTATATATTTTCTGAGAAGATATTATTTAGTGCTGCTGGCAGTAATGAAATTACAAAAAAAATCAAATAAAAAAAAAAACAACAACTTTGTTCCTCAGTGGCACAAAGCCTGCCCTATGCCCCCTGGAAATGCCCCTCTTTCTTGTGTTTCTTAAAAAGCAACCACAGAGATGGATGTTCCAGTCATCACTGACTGGCAGAGCCTACTGTAACTACTGCCCACACCAGAACACTTACATTTTCTGAAAAATATCATATATTGCTGCTGTCAGTAATTAAACTGAAAATAGATGCTACCCTTGTCCCTTCACTGGCACAAAACCTGACTTATGGCTTTTAGACTAGAGCATTCTCACTCGTGTTTCTTTACCTTGTCAGTTTTTGGGCTTAAAAAAGTCACCATGAAGAAGGAGGCTTCAAATGTCACTGACTGTCAGAGACTGCTCCCTGTACCAGGGCACTTAAGTTGCTTATTACCATCCCCCCCCAAAAAAAAATGTCTGTTAATCTTAATTTTTTTTATGTCTGTTAAAGTAATATTTTTAAACTTTTTCTTTAGTTTTCTTGATCAATTTGACTTACTTTCACTTCCTCCTCTCCTCCCCTTCTCTTCTGCTCCCTCCGGTTGTACATGCTTTTTTCCAGTTCATAACCAGTCACTCCCTATATACTATAACTTCCTTAAAGGACAAGACTCCTCAACCTATTTTCTGTATACCTGTATAGCCTGTAGGCATGAACACTGATTCACTCTCTTGCATCCCCCAATGTCATTCTAATTTAAATGTAAATGTGGTTGCTTCACACTGTTTTGCCTTGCTGCGAAAACATGTTTGTCTCCATTCTAAAGGTCATGACCCCGCTCATACAAGGCATAATGAAAGTTGATGATGTGTACATGTGCAAGTCAGCAGACATTATGCTCACATTCAGTCCTGTTACATGTTTTGTGAAGTTCTTGGGCCCGATTCCAAGACGAGTTATACATGTCACAAGGTGACTTGCGACAAACCCAATGGCGCAAGTCACAGCTTGCGACATTTGCTATGCTGCCCATGATTCTGAAAGGCGGCCTGCAACATGGTGCAGGCTGCCTGCACCAAAGGTGGGCTATACCACTGGCTACAGTAGAAACCCCATGTGACATGGTGCAAGGGGGTTATCGGCATCGGTTACAGCTGATTCCAAGTGGCCGGCCAACAGAATGGCAAGTTGCTATTCCAGGAGGGACCCCGGTAGACAATGGTGTAAGTATGGTTAAACTAGCTATTAGCTGGTCTAACCATACCCTATGTCCATCGGTGTTGCACCTCCATGCCTGGCGACCCGACAATCAACCCCCCGACGATCCATTATGGGTCCCCACCCCCAGTGGCAGGGCTGCCCTCGTGGGCAGCTGGCATCTCCATGCCCCCTTCCCCGAGCAGTGACCTGCAGGGCAGTACATGTCCCCTTCATGCCATGCACCCCACAGTTGTCCAGAGGCACACCCCACCCCTTCCCCAGCCCTGTGGGGCATTACCGTGGTGTTCTGGTATGGGGCTTTGGGGGGGGCTGTGTCATGTATTGCTTGTGTCCTGTGGATGGACATTGCTGCATCTTGCGGCACCCAGGTCAGATGCACTTTTCCTGTGGTGCAACCCTGGAGCTGCTGCAAGTCACAGGACATAGGTTCTGGGGATCCTTCCTGTTCTGGAATCTGTTGCACGGTCCCCAGTATAGCGGCGTATGTCACAACTCACATCTGCCAGTGAGTTGGACCATACATCTTGGAATTGGGTCCCTTGTGTCCTCTAAAAGCATTGTCTATTTTCTAATTCAGATAGACTTTAAACTACAGAAAAGAGTAGGCACTTACTATGCCTTGAAAAGTTTCATGGCCAGCATAAGACAAGAATATAGGGACTGCAGGGCACAGTAACAGCACTGGCTAACTGAGTGCAACTACTGCAGGCTTTAGCACCAACACATTATAACATTCCAGGATACGTTACAAGAGTTAGTTCTTGACATTTGCAATGGAGTCAAGCAGCTTTTCACACCAGACTTAAAGTACCTTCATTTACGCTTAAATTCTGATGAAATTAGGAGGGTGCAATACAGGCAATCATTGCGCATGCCTACAAACTACACAGGTAAGCAGAATAAAAGGTTCAGGGGATATTTGCTGTAAGTAATCATATTGTTAGCCACATCTCTCAGTTTGCAGTACTTTCTCTTTTCCTCCACCTCCAGTCTTATTTCTTTTCAACCCAGTTGCAGAAGCATTTTTTTTTCCTAACTCTCCTGTCAGGCCAGAAACTTCTTTCTGGCTATCACTCAGCATCCCTGGGACTTACCATCAATCCCCAAGCTTCCCCGCTGCTTACCTCCTGTGGCAGGGATCAGTGGTTTTCTCTCACAGTCAAATGAATCCAGTTGCAGAAAAGGGACCTATAGCAGGTGTGGAGACTTCAGAGGGTCAGTCTTTCATCCCACACTGTACCCAGAATTTTCCACCAAATTTTGCTCCTAGTAGGAACAGATGTGCAATGCCATCTATACATGCCTATGCACACTTATGTGTGTAAGACATCACAGGCTTCCATTCTATCTTTCCCTCACATTGTGAGCCCTAGCTGCTTTTATCCCCAGCTGCTGCTAGATGTCAGATGTGTGCCAGGCACTATGTCCCCCCCCAGAGGAGGAAAGCAGTCCACTGGACATTTGATCCTCCTCTCCACTGGTGAACCCCCAGTGACCTGGGTCTTTTCCTGAAGTCAGGTCATCAGTGTGGTGGCAGGTGATACAAAATGCTTCATCCCTCCATGCCACCTGGCCAGGAACTTCTTTCTTTTAAACTAAAAGCATGGCCCGGTGGCATAGAGGGTTGAGGCGCAGGCGCCTTACCTGGACCCATGTCGGCAACCTGGGTTCAGGAAAGGAAACAGGTCACCAGGGGCTGGCATGGGCGGGAGAGGATTGAGCATCCGTAGGGACTGCTCTTCTCTCCTTGGAGTGGGTTGGGGAGTCATCGGCCGGCAGCGGCCTCTGGTGTAGACCAGGAGCACTGCGTGACAGCGATGGAGGAACATACATAGAAAAGCATGAAAAATGCTCCATGTCACGCCGGATGATGGTTACCTGGCTCTCTGAGCATGTCAATGCCTCTGCAGCCTTCCACCTCAGCAGCATCTCCCTGGGCCAAGATGATGTGCTGGTCTGCTTCCCCATGGCTGATGCTTTCCTCCTCGGAGGAGGGAGACCCGTCCGGTGAAAGGGATACACTGGGTTACCCGGGGAGATGGCTGCCATGTGAGAGAGGAGACTCGGGGGACAGGACGGGTCGGTAGAAGCCTTGGCTCACCAGAAGGAGAGGCTGGCATGGATGCAAGTAGGGGAGAAAAGAAATAATACAAAAAAAAAACAACTAAAAGCAGTCTTTTTGGTAATAGTCCTTCTCTTTCAGTTAGAGGCCTTTTCTTTCACTTTTCCTACATTTCTTCTCTATTCTTTTCTGCAAACTCTTCCCCGTTACAGGAGCTTTTTCTTTTTCTTCTAGTTTCCCTTCCCTTAAAGTAGTATTTCTTTTTTATCAAATGTCTTTTTTAAGTTTTTTTTTTTAATCACTTTTCTTCTTTGGTTCTTTTTGTTGCTATCTTTCAGTTCAGGCCCTTTACTTTGACATTTCCCTCCCCATCATGTTTTCTGCTACCCCCCATTTGAGATTATTTTCCTTCTAGTTTCACTTCTTGACCCTTTTTAAAATATATTTATTTTCTGTAAATTAATTTCTTTTTTAAATCTTTCTCTTCTGTTGGTTTATTTCACAGGAGCAGCCAGAAGCATGTACTCCCTCTCCCACCACCACAGACTGACTGAAGAAATGGGTGTTTACTCACCTGGTAAAGGTGATTGGGTTGGTTGACATCCATGGCACTCCAGACATTACATCATGGGTTTTAGCCCACCTGATAGGCTAGTGATGCACATGACTCTAGGATCAGATTTCGTGTATATTCAGGTCCCAGAAACCCCTGTTCTCCAGTTTGAATCTTCCATAGCTGAAATCAAGGTTAGTAAAAAAACAACCACGAGAAAAAACACTAACAACCCTATACAATAATGCAGACAGAGGCGATACGTACATGTGAGCCAACGGCAACTCGACCCTGTAAGTGGTCAATGGTTGACATGTTGGATGTCCTTAGTGAAGTATAGATTAATTCCCCTCAAAGTGGTTTGTCTGCTTAATCTAATCCTGGTCGCTCTGAGCACTCTGTCGGGAGGGTTGTGGAGTGCCATGGATGTCAATCAACACAATCGCCTTTACCAGGTGACTAAACACCCATTGTGATTGGTTGACCATCCATGGCACTCCAGATATTACATCATGGATAAATAAATAGCAGTACTGTACCCTAGAGAGGGAGACAGAGTGGTCTAGGAGTGAGAGGAGGAGCTGGCGACTAAAAGGACCTGGGTGGCAAAAGTGGGCTGTAGCTTGTACAGGTGTTCCAGTCTTTAGTGTCTGGCAAATGTATGGCTAGAAGTCCATATCACTGCCTTGCAGATGTCTTCTGAAGACACAGTAGCCCTTTCCACCCAAGAGGTGGCAACTGGTCTCATGGAATGGGCCTTAATACCCTCTGGGGGCATCAGTTACTTAACCCTGTAGGCTTCCTGGATGGTTCTCTTGAGCCAGCAAGCAATGGTAGTCTTAGAAACTGCCCTGCCTTGTCTCTGTCCCCTTGTGACAATGAATAACCTCTCTGTCTTGCGTAAAGGCAGAATTCTGGATATGTAAATGGACAGGGTGATCCCGACATCTAAATGGTGTGGAATAGGCTTAACGCCAGGTTGAGTGTCTCCAGTAAAGGTAGGTAACTTAATGGGTTGTTCCCTGTGGAATGTGGAAGTGACCTTTGGTTGGAAGGCTGGTACTGTGTGCAGGCTTGCCCCCTGAGGTGTGAATACGGTGCAGGGTTCTTTGCATGACAGCTCCCTTAGTTCCCTCATCCTACGAGCTGAGCAGATGGTAGCAAGGAAACAGGTCTTCAGACCCACCCAGAACAGATCTACCTCATGTAGTGGTTTGAAGGGGGCTGTACTGAGGGAATCCAATACCAAGGAGAGGTCCCAGGGGGGCAATGGATGGTCTGACTCTGGGTCATAGTACTGGCACTGCTTTGAGGAAGCATAAAGCGTCTGGGTGTGCCCCCAGACTGTGTCCACCAATGGGACCAATGGCTGACCCGATGGCTGAGAGCTGTACCCTGAGAAATGAGTGGATCAGCCCCTTGTCTACTCCTTGTTGAAGGAATAAGAGGATGGTGACATATATGCTAGCTCAGGTTATTTACCCTGTTCTCGGCATCACTTCAGGAACACCGACCATTGTCTACCATAGGTAGAGGTGGTCGAGGATCGTCTGGATTGTAGCATCATGGAAATGACTGATTTGTGATAACCTGCTCTCATCAGTCTCTTCCTTTCAGGAGCCATGCTGTGAGCTTTATCATCTGTGGAGCAGGGTGTAGTACTGGTCCCTGAGTCAGCATGTCTGACTGGTAGGGTAAACTGCAACTGTCCAATGCCATAGCCAGTACTGTGGCAAACCAGGCTCTCCGTGGCCAGTAGGGTACCACTAGAAAGATGGTTCATCATGATGTTTGGATCTTGGCTAATACTTGGGGTAGCAAGGGAATGGGGGGGACTTATGCCCGATACCGAGACCAAGGTTGCAACAAGGCATTGGTTCTCTGAGACCGGGTTTCCCTGTATCTTGAATAGAATTTTTGGACCTGCGCATTTTCTGCTGTGGCCATGAGATCCATGGATACAGGTCCCCAAGTCTCCTGAATCAGTTGAAAGAGACTGGGATGGAGACACCACTCCCATGGGTGGACTTGCTGTCAGTTGAGCCAATCTGCTTGCATGTTGAGCTCACCAGCAAGATGGACTGTGCTGAGATGTGTGAGGTTGGCCTGTGCCCAGTTGAGGACCGTCGCCGCCTCCCTCAGCATAGCTCTGCTCCTGGTGCCCCCTTGCTTGGCGATGTACACCACCGTGACCTGATTGTTGAAGTGTATGAAAATCGACTGACCTGAAATGGAGGATGTGAAAGCTCTGAGAGTATGATATACTGCCCTCATTTCTAGGACGTTGATGGACACCTTGTCCTATGATGTCGTCCATTGGCCCTGTGCCGTCAGGTCGCCCAAGCACACTCCACAGCTCAATAGGCTGGTGTCTGTTTCTATAGTGCCGTAGTAAGATGCCTCTAGTGGAACCCCTCGTGTGAGATTGGAGTTCACTGTCCACCACGTTAGTGACTGTTTCACTGATAGTGGTACTGGGACTGAGACATGCAAGTTGTATTCGCTCGTCGAACCCCGAGTGAGAACGTAAGTCTGTAGGGGTCGCATCTGCCACCTGGCTCAAGGAATCAGGCTGATACAAGATGCCATGCAACCTAGTAACTGGGCTATTTGGCCCATGGTTGGCTGATGGCAAGCCCTCAGGTGGCGAGACAGTCTTATTAGGTTGTGCATCCTTGTCTGGGATGGTTTTGCCCATCCTAGTGATGTGTTGATTTCTGACCCTAGGTGTTCTATCTGTTGCGTGGGCACCAGATGGCTCTTGGCTTGTTTCACCACCCAGCCATGCTCCTTGAGTGCTCTCAGAGTGAGCACGATGTCTTGATGTGAGCTCTCCTTGGAGCGTGCCTGAATCAGCCAGTCGTCCAAGTAGGGGATGATATCCAGACCTTGTTCTTGGAGTCTGGCCACTAGAACTACTGACACCTTGGTAAACACTCTTGGTACTGAGGTAAGACTGAAGGGTAAGGCCTGATATTGGTAATGCTGGCCTAGGATGTGGAAGCGGAGGTATTGTCTGTGTTTTGTTCTGATAGGTATGTGCATACCTCTCAAGTGTCCCTGATTTTCAGGGATGTCCCTGATTTTGCCTCAAAATTTTACTCTGTCCCTCCTAAAATTTGTGTTTTTGTGGCTAAACAGTGGGTACTGTAAGCACAAAACAATGTCAAGCATTAAAGTTACAGACTTGTTCTTCTTTAGAAAATGCATTTTGCACTAAGCCCCATATTCTACCAGCTTTCTGGGTGGATATCTCTAATTTTGAAGATGTGTCCCTGATTTTGGTCCTTTGTCCCTGATTTTTTTAAGCCTTGTCCCTGATTTATGAGGCAGGGGGTTGAGAGGTATGGGTATGTGAAGGTATGCATCCTTCAAATCTATGGACGTGAGGTAGTCACCTACCCAGATACTGTGTACAGTTGACTTTAGGGTCTCTATTTTGAACCTTTGGGAAACTACATACTAGTTGAGATGCTTCAGATCCAGAATGGGGCGTAGTTCCCCTGTTTTCTTGGGCACGAGAAAAAAAAATGGAGTAGACTCCTAGTTTCTGTTCATGAAGGGGAATGGCCTGTATTGCTCTGTTTTGTATCAACTCCAACAGGATTCTTTTTACCTGATGAGCTGTTGCTTTCTTTTTGGCAAAGGGAGAGCTTATGAACCTGTGTGTGACGGGGGATTGGGATAGCTCTATGGAGTATCCTCTCGACACCACCTCTTGGACCCACCTGTCCAAGGTTGCGCAGAACCACTGGTGTCTAAAAGGCATCAATCTCTGTCCCACGGGGGGCATAGTTCCCACCTGTATGGAGTTCTGGCCAGGTAGTCATTGTTGCTTTCTCCTATTCCCGCTACCTCTTCCTCTGAACTTGGACCCACGGGTCTGAAGGAGAAAGGCTGGTAGGAATGGGTGAAGGAACTGTGGTATCCGCTGTGTGTCCCTCTGCCTCAAAATTTATTGTTCTGGTAATGGGTGTCTCTGCGTGCTTGATGAGACTTGTTTCCTCCCTGAAACCTCCGCCTAGTGGAAGGGAGATAGGAGTGCCTCTTCTTGTTTTTGAGTAGATCTTTACCCTCCTTTTTCTGTTTTAGGAATTCCTGTAAGCCCTCCCTAAATACGTGTTTTTCCTTCATAGGTAAGTTTTGCAGTAGTGTTTTGGATTCATTGTCGGCTTCCTGTAGTTTTAGCCACAACGCTCTTCTGGCATGGTTAGTTATGGCAGTAGCTCTGGCATTCAGTCTTAGGGTGTCCACCGCCATGTCTGCCAGGTACTTAGCAGCATCGAGAGTGCAATCTAAAAGTTCTGCCTCCCTAGTTTTGGGGTTTGCCTGCTCAAGAAGCTCCTCATGCCAGCGGATTTGGGCACATGCCATTTAAATTGCCGTAGTTGAGGCTTTGGTGGCCGTTCACTTGATTTCAAAGGCCTCTTTCAACATATCCCCCACTCTCTTGTCTGTGGGGTCCTTTAATGATATGGTTCCGCATGGCAGAATGATTTTCTTACTGAGTGCCGCCACCTGAGGATCAATAGTCGGGGCTGTGCACCAGTTGCTGGCCTTGTCCTCCTGAACCGGATACATGCAATCTAAGTTTCTCTTGTTTGACATTCTGCTAGACTCTGTGGATTGCCACTCCTTGTTGAAAATGTCCTCAATCACTGGGCATACTGGGAACGTCTCCTTGATGGTTGTCTTTTGCTGAATCATGGGGTCTAATTTTGACTCTGGTTTGCCCTCTTTGACGTCAAACCCCATAGTGGCCTTGACTATCCTCATCAGGCCTGGAACCATGTCAAAAGAGCATAGTTTAGATGTGAGGGATGACACAGATTGTGGTTCCATGTCCTCGTCATCAGTTTCCGCCCCATCTTCCTCATCTGGCATCTCCTTGTCTTCTCCAGAGTCTGGCTTATGACTGTCTGGTGCTGGTTCTACAGGATCTGGATGGTCTTCATTGGCCCCCCCGCATTATCTGGCTCTGGAGGTGGTATGGTTGTCGCCCTGTGTTGGGTAAAGGATTCTAACTTTTCCATTATCTCAGCATAAAGTTCTGCTGGCTCTCCATCATCGCTACTGTGGCCTGCTGGTTCTGAAGTAGGATAGCCTCAGGATCCATCCAAGTAGAGCTGCTGGGCCCTAGATTACTGGAGCCCATGACAGAAGTTTGCTCCAGCGATAAGTCGTTGTCGTCATGGAGACAGGCAGGGCATGGGGGCCCGGAGCATGGGGCAGGAGGGTAGTGCTGCAAGAAGTGCATTTCTTGGCCTTGACCATCTGGAGGAGAGAGGAAGAAAGGAGGTGTATTGCTAGGACTTGGTGGCAATGAGCCTCCAACACAGTGTGTGCTATTAGGCCATTGAGGCCAAAGAGATCAAAACAATAAAGAACATTAAGCAAATCTTTTGAAACAAAATTAACCCCTGCTGGCTTAAACTTGTAGCCTAAACAACAAACTGAGATAAAAAAAACAATGCTGGCATCAATCATTTCTAGCAAAAAAACAAAAAAATGCTGCAGTATTCTTTCAGGTTAGCCATATTAAAGGATGTTTGAAACCACACAAAATTTGCAACAGAAATGGCTTAAATGAGTCTCTAAATTGACTGGAGGATAAGGAACTTGAGTAATTTTCTTATGATTTTAAAGGAGAGGCCTACCTTCCTAGAGTAGAACAACAGGGATCCTGGCGTGCTTATAGCCTGATCAGATGCACGATTTGAACTGGAGAACAGGGGTTTCTGGGACCTGGATATACACGAAATCTGATCCTAGAGTCATGTGCATCACTAGCCTATCAGGTGGGCTAAAACCCATGATGTAATGTCTGGGAGCGCCATGGATGGTCAACCAATCATAATCAGTTGTGTGTGATGGTGAAAGGGCAGGAAATACTGCTTGGACATTGTTTGTCATGGTATTTCCTGTAATCCAAGACAAACTGAGCAGTTTATGGCCAGCTCAGTTCCTGCTGAGATGTGCCAAGCTGTTGGATGTTTGGGGGGATTTGGATAGTGTCAGACACAAACCACTTGGCCCTACTATCAGCCAAGTTGCTGCTAGTCTTTTCAATTTGAACTCAGATGCCTGAGAATGCCACCACCAAAATAAGTGCTGCAAAAAACAAAAGATTTTTCAGTCACACTTTTAACCTCCTACTTGCTGCATGTTCAAGTCAAATAGCCTTCAACAAGCAGCAAAAGTCCAATAAATGCAATAGCCATTGCTGGCTTAGCACAGCTTCCTCTTGTGAAGCCTTGTTTATTTTACCCAGCCCATCTCAACAGCAACTAAATACTGTATGTTAATACTACATTTAAAAATTAAATACATTTGCAAAATGTATTCAATACAATAGCTATAAACTAACAATAAACTAAAAATGGGCCCTATACATGAAAGGGCGGATTGCCTATGCACCACATAACTGATGTGTGTAGCAACCCTAAGTCAGAATGCTGCTCACCAGGGGTCCAGCAGACCACCAGTGGCATTTTCAACAGGTACACAAGCCTCTTGTGCACTCACATCCCTAGCCACCCGAGCAGCTACATGCAGTCTGGGAAGCATGTTGGGGCTATGCCTGCACTCCATGCCATTTACTAAGACATGTGGGGCACAAGATATGGCAGGGAAGATCCTGCCATAGAGACTACACCCCCCCCCACAATGGACAGCTGCCATCTAGGGTGAGATAAGAACACCATCCACCCTAGCTGCCCCAGCTCACCGGGCTAAAAGGGAAGGCTGGAGGTAGCAGTCAGGCACTCGCCCATAGTGTTCAAAATACAGGGGCTAATGATAGCCTCTCCTTGGGTTCATTAGGCATGAACCTGAACTGTACACAATGTATCAGATATAACTGATGCATGGCAGGTGTCACCACATGTGGGATTTCACAATAACTTAAACAGGCAGACAAAGATCAGGTGCATAAAAATTGCACGGAAGCATTTGTCATTTTATTTTCTTTCTCAGAAAATCAAAAATAATAAAATAAGGTCTGGATTCAGAGAGGTCCACCGCAAGCTGCGGCAATGGCAGCTTACAGTCACCTGCTCTGCACCCTGGCCCATGCACCCAAATTAGGATCAGAGTGGGTGCAGCGGTCTGTGTCTGTGACTTGTGGTAGCTGAGCAAGGTTGGGCACAGCACCAGGAATGCCGCAGATTGTAGAACAGCAGTTGAGACAGGCGAGGGCCACCATGACACCCCCATGCCCACCACTGAGGCCCCATATGGTGTGGGCACCAGCCCCAAGCCCCCTTGCCATGGCCCCCTCCAGAACATTGACCCATACCTGCCCTGGTGGCCCAGTGGTCCCCCACACCCCTATACACACACCCAGTGGGTGCATTGGTGACTGGCCCTGGTGGTGAGTGAGGGCTGTGCCAGTCACAGGTGGGGCATTGGGTGGTATGGGGAGGCTCGCCCTGTGGGGTGGGGGTCACTAGACTACCAGGGGATTATGGGGATGGTGGGGGATCTTGCCCCAGGGCATGGGGGGCTCACAATGTGTGTGTATGTGTGGGGGGTCTGGGCATTGGGAGTGTACCATACACCCTGCCTAGCACTGTGCATGCCATGCCTGCAATTTGGAGCTGATGGGTGGTCTATAACCCACAGGGGCTGTGGGGCTTGGGCACTGTGGCAACCTCCAGTGAACAGCAAAGACCAGTTAGACCACCTTTTTGTTGGTGTAACTGGTATCTGACAGATGTTCAATGGTGGTTGTCTCTGAATCCCATCACTGGATGTAGTGTCCACCCTACCTGAATAGGGTGCAAATGCTGCCAGAAAACCCCTTCCACCATGTTGCTATGGGGTTTCATGTGCATAGGTGCCACTGGGTGCAGGCAGCCTGCCGCATGTCACAGGCTGCCTGTGTGAATCCCGCGCGGATGTAACAAAGGACACAAGTTGACTTGCACCATATATTCTGATGCAAGTTGCCTTGCATCCTGCATTGGCTTCTCTGAATCTGGCCCTAAATATTTACAGAAAGGAAAATAAAAGGTGTTAATGCAGCACACCAAACAAACAGGCTTCCTTCAATTACTTCCTCAGACACCTTCCTTTGTCCTTTTTCAGCACAGAATTCAGCACAGTGTGTAAACCTGCACACCTTCTTCCTTGGTAGCCAGTAACACATTGACCCACCTATTTCTAAAAAACTTGTTCCTAGTGGCAGGCTTAAATACATTTCTAAGAGTGACATCACCATCAGGTGACCATGTAATTGTCTGACTCCCTGAAATTTCTTCTTTCATACATTACTAAAGTCCCTTTACAATCTGCTATCTGCTGTGGACTAACAGACTACATCATAACATATAACATTCTCTAGACATATATTACTCAGAAGCTTGCTAACTTCTTCATTACAATCTGTGTTTTCATAATGGGGTTAAGCCCCTTCCTTGGACAGTAACCTCACATTGTTGGATCACTACAAATTCCTACAGTAGGGGCTGCTGCTGCCCTATTAGGCTCAGTTCCACAGGAAGCTTCCCTTGAAACAGAGTTCACACTTGTTTGTGAACTAGTGCTTTTGGAAAAAGTTGCTAGATTGGGGCTCCTTCCATTCACTAGAGATCCACCTATTGAGCAGGGTAAGTTCCTATTTATACAACATGACAATATGCTGACCTAGCTTGTACTAGTTTGGCTGGGTGTCTCTGTTGGAGTTTTGCCCCAGTAAATATTACAAATTTGCTAGACTGTGAGTACTAGCTCTATCACAACATCCAATACAGCACCACAGGTAAAGAACCCATTTTTCTCTGCACTCAGTCACTTTATATACAGTGGTAGTTATCTAAAAGTTTTCTGCCTTGAGGTACCACAAGATATCACAGAGGTCTCACTAGGCAATTTACATTGACTGTACTGTGATCCTGCCTCAATATACCCAGATATAGCAAAGTTAAATTTTGGTGGTGAAATTGTGTCGAAATCTGCAATTTCGTTGAGTGAAATGTTTTGCAAAAATGTGGTGGAATTTCACAGTTTTGCCTGCAATTTCACCAGCTCACCACCACAGAAATTTCACCTGCAAGAGGCAAAATTTCACCCATGGGTGGTGAAATTTCACCAGAAGTGGCAGAATTTCACCAGAAGTGGTGGATTTTTGCCTGTGGTGGTGAAACTTCACCCACAGGCAAAATTCCGCCGGCTTGGGAATGAAATTTCGCTCACAGCCACAGGTAAAATTTTGCATTTCACCCACCGAAATATTTCATGTAATGCGTTAATTACAAATAATATTTTGCTGGGCAAAATATTCCTTTTTCACACAACACTACCTAGGTATACAGTACCTCGGAAAATGGACAGTTCAAAACAGTGGCAGAGTAGTCCTCTGTCACAGCAGGCAGTATATCATATAGTTTGCATATATGTATATGTATGTATATATATTTATGTATATATATATATATATATTTTATTTTTTTTCATGGCAAAAAAACTGTGGTTAATGCATCAGTTAGGGTTGTTCCACAGAGACAAAAGCAAGGAAATTTGATGTTAGAGTTGAAACCCCTTCCTCCCCCAACCCGCCCCCCAACCAGCATCTGGGTGTGCATTGGGGTCATCATCCCTAACTCTCACCCCATCCCATGTGTTAAGAATCTGAGGTGCTGAAGTATAGGAAAATGGGGTGAGAGTTAGGACTGATGATCCCAACGCACACCCCAAGTCCGGTTAGGGGGCAGGTGGGTGGGTGGAAAGGGGGATTTCAACCCTAACATCGAATTTCCTTGCTTTTGTTGCTGTGGAACTACCCTATCTGATGCATTAAACAGAGTTTTTTTGCCATGAATTTCCCTTCTTTTTGAGAATGAGGATTATAGATACTGAATAGAATGTGGTGGTGGGAATGCTGGCCCTTTGGGCCCTGCGCTCCCACCACATGATTTTTTGTGACATAGTAATGGTAACTGCAATGCAAATGGAAATGCAAATGGTAACGGACATGATGATGCAAACATAAATGGTAACGCAAACGGTAATAGAAACGCAAGCGCAAAGTGACGCCAAAGCGAACAGTAACACAAATGGAGATCCAACTGTCAATGCATGATCACGGTGCCACACTGGAATGCAGATGTTAGCGATGGCAACAATGTGCCAAAGGCAGGTGGAATAGATGCAGGTTGCATACAGGCATGGCAGTAACATGAGGCGGTGGCGTGATTGGAGTACAGAGCGGCAGTAGTGCAGACAACAGCACCAGGAGCAAGGCAGAAAACAAGTGGAGCCATTGTGGAGTGCTGGGCTGTGGCATGCATGGTAGCGAGTGATGCAATAGAGTGCAGGTAGTAGCAGTGGCAGCAATGATGTTGGCAAAGGAAAGACAAATGCAAATGGAAGCCTGCACACAAATGCAAATGGTAACAATAATGCAAATGCAAGCGCAAATGAAAATGCTAAGTGAAACACACACTGTGGCGTACATGGGAATGCTAATGCAAATGGGGATGGAAACGCAAGTGGGAACGCTAAGTGAAACCCCCTTGTTACCCGGGGTTACTAGAATCTCAGTAAGACCTAGTGGTAGGCAGGGAAGGCAGCTTGTGAAACTCCAGTTAAATGGGTTTCACACTGTCTCAGTCTGTTCTCAGTCTCAGCTGAGACTGAGGGATGACATCACCAATAGAACTATCGCAGCTGCATGAGCCACATTGGAATCTGCAGCAAGGGAGTTCGAATAGAATGTTGGGAACTTTTGAACAGAGTCAGTAGTCAGTTGGAGTTGGGATCTTGCTGAGTAAGCAGCACAGCAGCTCAGAGAAGGCTCTAGGAGACTCAGCCGTGACAGAGGGCTACTTTTAAGTAAAAGGGTGTGTGTCTCCACCTTAAAGAGAGACACAGAAGATAATTGAAGTGGTGGAGACCACAGTTTTCAGGTCTCAGTGCCTCCTCCCTTCGGGGATGGGGGCAGGAAAGGGTTCCCTGCAGATTTCTGGGGCAACCCCCTAGTTCTGCTCGTAAAGGAGAAGCTGCCTATGTGTTCCAGAGTTTATTTGGGAGAACAAGAAGATTTGTGAGTTGCCTGTGGGGCACCTGCAACATGAGGGTGAGTGTCTGCTCTTGCTAAAAGGGCCTATGTTTTTCACTCTGGGACTTGTGTGACAATGTGGGGATTGAACTACTAAAATAGTGGAAGCCTAGAGTAATGGGCTAAGCAAAGTAAAAGTAGGTTCAAGTCCAGAGCTTGTTGGGATGAAAATGATATGTAGAGGAGATGTGACTGACGTCTACCCAGAATCTACATTTGAAAGTTCAGTAAAGGAATTGTTCAGTTTCCAGATAAATGGTTGGGTATGGGCTGTGGGAGCTGGAGGTGGGTTGCCCCCCATCATTAGTGACCAGATCCACCTCTACCGATTTCTTCTGTGGATTTCTACTTTATCTCAGGCACTTGGCCAGTGATGAGGGAAGTACCCAGACATGGGATTGTAAGGAAAATTCTCTCTAGGAGTTGAAGGCTCTAGTGTGGTTTGGGGAGCCACAACAGGATAATTGGTTCATTCCTCAAATGGACTGCTGATCAAGTGGTCGGCAGGGGAGCCAGACCAGTGGGGAAAACCCAAGTAGTGTACAAGTTGGGCTGTGTACCCAAAGCTGCGTGCAAGTCCGGGCTGTGTGCCTGGTGGGTTTAGAGCCTGAGGGCTGGAAATAGTGATAAAGTGTTCTGTTGTCTCTAATCTGCATTACCAGGAAATGTAGCCCCATGGGGGTCCGTTTATGCTTTGTTTGTTCAGCTTGGATGTGAATAAAACCACACTGAAGAATCCCATTCCTGGTTCTGGACATTACAGTTATTGCTTCCTGTGTTTGGATTTACTTGGATGCCCCTGTGCAGAGTAGCCAAACCTATGTCCCCTGTGCCGAGTAACCTCACCCTCCCCAAACCCAGTCCCCACCAGGTACTGCTGTCAGCTTCAACAGCATGCCACCTGTCATTTTGCTAAAAAGGCAAGGGTGAGGGGTTACAAAAATCGAGGCATCGCTTTGGATTTTGTTCTGGGAGGAAGGTGCTTGGGCAAGGGGCTATGCTTTGCTATCTGGTAATGGAAACCAAAAGCTGAAGCAATTTCCTAGTGTTGGCTATGTCCTGTGGATCTTATGCTGCTGTTTAAAATTTCCAACTGTTTACCAAGGAGCAGTAAAGCCAAAGAGTGTACCCTTGTCCTGCATCAGACTGTTTACAGCAGTTTTGCCTGCTTTTAAAATGAACTGTTGTAAAGAAAAGTGTGGAAGACTAGGGGTAGCAACAGGAAAATTGTGCCCTGGACGTTTGAAATGCTTTTAAAATGAACTGTGGTAAAGAAAAGTGTGGAAGACTCGGGGCAGCAACAGGAAAATTGTGCCCTGGACATTGGAAATGCTTTTTGAAATGTATGAGAGACTTGCAGGTGTAATGGCTATGTTAAATGGCTGAAATGGGCTCCCGCCGTGGAGTCAGTTGGTAAAGAAAAAAAGTTGCATTCTGCAGTTTAAATTTGCCTGCAAGATGATCGCCGTGAGGAGAAGAGCCCTCGCGAGGAAGAAGAGGCTTATTTGTATGACGTCATGTGATTGGTCAGGCTGAGATCAGTCCCACCCCTCAGCCAGCTCCACAGTGACTGCCCCAGCATTCGAGAGGGAGTGTGAGTGGAGTGCGTGTACTGGCTTGTGGAGGAGCGTCGTGGAGTGTTAAAATCACTGTAAACATTCTAAAAATACACTTTCTTGTTCAAAATCGGGCTCAACCAACTAATCGATCATCGGAATTGCAAAAGTAGTGGTTGAAAAGAAGATCGGCAGGACAGCCCACCCGTTTCTGTTCTGAGGCCTCCAAGAACTGGCTACAGGTCGTTTTTCCCCATTGCAGCAAACTGCTATTGATAACAGTAAGGAACAACCTAAAAACTGCTCAAACAGTGATTTTCTGCCCTATGCCATATAAATGTGTGTGCAGCAGTGTAGTCGCTTTGCAAGTAACGACTGTGTCAAGTCCTGCCAGCAAGTGCAAGTCTGTTAAGCCATTGATTGTGTGCACAGTAATGAATTCAGCCTCAGTTTAAAGTCTGAAGCCAGAGAGAGACTGTGGGTTGTAGCCAATGTGCAGCACTAGTAATACAGGCAATCCTGTGCTAAAAACCTGAAGCTGTAAGGGACTGTAAATCAAGTAAATGTTTCCAGCATGTAAAAAGTCCATGGAAAATCCTGTAAGTGTGTTTAAAACAAGAACAGGGCAAGTTGTGCAGTTTGAGCAAAAGTTATCAGTAGTTTGTGTAAATCGGGTGCACAGTGGCTTGACCCAATTTCTGAATGTTGATGCACAGGAGTGCTGCCGCCACCATTACAGGGTGGGGTAGTAAAGTAAACACAGCAACAGAGGAGCCATTTTACAACTAAAGAGTGTGTTCAGTAAAGTTGGGACTTTCAGTTACAGTGAACATTTGTTTGTTTTTCTGCAGTTATGATCTCAGGACCAGCTCGTTACCTGGATCATGCCCGGGTTGCAGTAACAGCAGCAGTAAATAGACTGAGGGACATTGAAAAGTGGTGCTATGGAGGACAACTGCCTCCTCATGTGGCGGTTCCTGGATATCCAGTGCATGTATGTCAAATATGCTTGAGAGCTGGAAGGGACATCTTCATGATTCCTCACTGTGCTGGATGCCTAGAAAAATATGGCTTGTATAAAGCACCTCAAATTTGTTTGGCTCCCACATGGACAAAGGTTCAGGAATCTGCAGTTGGCAGCACACAGCACCAGGTGGAGCCTGTGGAGGAAGGCCCCTCGGGGGAGTGTGGCACAAAGCTAGAGGGTGCAGAATTAGAGACAGAACCAGAAGTTGAAGTTTCGGATGCTGGATCCCAAAAGGAAAGTTCGGATAAAGCATCAATAGACCCCTGGAGGGGAGGCCTAGCCCAAGTCTATTAGGCAAAGATGAGATGCGGGAGGCCTTTGAGTGGGAGGTGTCGACCTCCGTGCCTAGTGATGAGTGGATAGTCTCAGGAATGAGAATGACTGCTCACTCCTGGGCTCAGATCCTCAATGAAGAGGAAGATGCGGGGGAACCTATGTGGCCTTTTGAAATAGCAACGGGTACACAGCCTCAAGATCTTGCCTCGGAGGAATGCATGGAAGAAAGTGGTGGTGCCACTGCCCTGGCTTTGCAAGAGGAAGAAGTCAGAGATCCGTTTCTAATTTCTTTAAGGATGCGTAGCTGGCAGAACCAGGACTGGCCACCCCCAAGCCAGGCCAGCAGTCTCAGATTGACCAAAGCAAGTAAAGAGGAGAGACTGGTTCGTAGAAAGGCAAATGAGATCTATGGTATGACCTTTCCTACCTTACCTCGAAAAGTCTGGGAGGAGATTGAGAACAGCAGGAAATCCTGGATCTGGGACAAAGCCATGAAAAGTGTAAATCCTGGGGCCAACAAGCATGTAAAGAACAGACTGTTTCACGAGAAGTATACCCAGAGGAAGAGAGGCAGGACACTGTTTATAGACAGAGTGAGAGTGGTGGACGGAGAGGGACATGAAATCTCCCACTGTGTGAATTATGTGTGCCCAGATGGGGTAATAATTCAAGCTCCTGACCCCCGGTACTATTGGCCTCAGTGCAAGGACTTCCCAGCAAATGTGCCCTTGCCTACTAAATGGAAAGCCGAGCAGTGGTAGTCAATACTGCCACACCAGACTGTGAAATGCCTTTATTGATCTGCCAATATGGACATCCAGGACTCAGGTGCCCCACATTCATCAGTTCTGTAGTGTACTGGCCTTTCCAGAATCCATCGACTGGCCCACCAGATGACTTCAGATCCAGAGAGGACACCACCCAGCTGTATCCTGTTAATCGCCTGGTAATCGGATGACATCAGACCAGCTGTTTTCTTTTTGTTCCTGTTCTAAGGTTCCATCTCCAGAGATGACATCATCTCAGCAGTTCCTAGATGTGCCCTCCTGTGGTTCCCGGAAGATGTCCACCCAGCTGTATCGGAAGAAATGTTGCCAGGGAGAGTCTTCGTCAGAGGTGCAGGTCGGTTAAGAATTTTTTGTACTACAAGTGGCTGTTAAGTCCGAACTTTTCTATCTTTATGACATTGCAGTACACACCCTGCACTAACAGACTTCAAAATGTGTGAACTGTCCTCAAAGACTCTCCCCTTCGGGTCTTTGGCCTGTTAGAACTGTGCTTCACCGGGCTCCGGACCAGGAGAGACTCTTTATTGGACTAGCCTTCGGGCACTGTAGTCACTAGTTGGGACTTTTAGGGCACTCCATCCCCTCTAATGTGTATTGTAAATAATGTCGTTGTTTTCTAATGTAAATACTGTTTTTCTACCTTTTCTAAAAAAAATCTTCTTGGGATTCTTCAGTGTTTTGATGGTAGGGTTCTAGGTAGACTGTGTATGCAGATTAGGAGTGTGTGTTGTCTTTCTTTTTCTTACAGGTGTTCCTGGGAAGACAGAAGACAAGACAAGAAGAGGAGGAGGGGCTCATCGGAGTTCCTCATTAGTACTTTAGTGTGTAGAAATTTAAAGTACTCTGGTGTTATTGTTGTTATTGCTGTCTTAACCTTTTTCTTCCACAGGTGTGGTTGTGGGGGTAGGGAGGAGACAGAAACATGGCATAAAATGTGGTATTTTAATGGTGTGTGGTTACAGGTTGCCCAAGGTCGGGGAGGTCCCCGGGGTGTTTTTGTTTTGGGGGTATTAGGTTAAAAGCAGATAGGTTTTCCCTAGAGGGTTGGGGGGATAGACAGGCTGTGGTGCTGAATGGCCATTGGGACCGCAATGCTGATCTATCAGGGCTATGCTCTGGATAGTTCTACCAGAGCCACTAGGTGTCCATAGTAAGTGGATAGTGTAGAGGCTGATATGTCAGCTAAAGGCCTCTAGGCCCAAGTGTTGCCTGCCTGTGCTTGCACATGGTAGGAAGGGGCCTGATCACCCCCTCCTCAGGTAGCACATAGGGTTGGATGGCCTAAGGCCGGGTAAATAATGACTACGGACAGTCATTTTCCTGGTCAAGGGCGAGTGTAACCCCCTTGTTACCCGGGGTTACTAGACTTGCAGTAAGACCTAGTGGTAGGCAAGGAAGGCAGCTTGTGAAACTCAAGTTAAATGAGTTTCACACTGTCTCACTCTGTTCTCAGTCTCAGCTGAGACTGAGGGATGACATCACCAATAGAACTATCACAGCTGCATGAGCCACATTGGAATCTGCAGCAAGGGAGTGGGAATAGAACGTTGGGAAGTTTTGAACAGAGTCAGTATTCAGTTGGAGTTGGGAGCTTGCTGAGTAAGCAGCACAGCAGCTCAGAGAAGCTCTAGGAGACTCAGCCCTGACAGAGGGCTACTTTTAAGTAAAAAGGTGTGTGTCTCCACCTTAAAGAGAGGCACAGAAGATAATTGAAGTGGTGGATACTGCAGTTTTTGGGTCTCAGTGCCCCCTTCCTTCAGGGATGGGGGGCAGGAAAGGGTTCCCTGCAGATTTCTGGGGCAACCCCCTAGTTCTGCTTGTAAAGGAGAAGTTGCCTATGTGTTCCAGAGTTTATTTGGGAGAACAAGAAGATTTGTGAGTCGCCTGTGGGGCACCTGCAACATGAGGGTGAATGTCTGCTCTAGCTAAAAAGGCCTATGTTTTTCATCCTGGGACTTGTGTGACAATGTGGGGATTGAACTACTAAAGTAGTGGAAGCCTAGAGTAATGGGCTAAGCAAAGTAAAAGTAGGTTCAAGTCCAGAGCTTGTTGGGATGAAAATGATATGTAGAGGAGATGTGACAGATGTCTATCCAGAATCTACATTTGAAAGTTCAGTAAAGGAATTGTTCATTTTCCAGAGAAATGGCTGGGTATGGGTTGTGGGAGCTGGAGGTGGGTGGCCTCCCATCATTAGTGACCAGGTCCACCTCTACAGATTTCTTCTGTGGATTTCTACTTTACCTCAGGCACTTGACCAGTGTTGAGGGAAGTACCAAGATGTGGGATTGTAAAGAAAATTCTCTCTAGGAGTCGAAGGCTCTAGTGTGGTTTGGGGAGCCACAACAGGATAATTGGTTCATTCCTCAAATGGACTGCGGATCAAGTGGCCGGCAGGGGAGCCGGGCCAGTGGGGAAAACCCAAGTAGTGTACAAGTTGGGCTATGTACCCAAAGCTGCGTGCAAGTCTGGGCTGTGTGCCTGGTGGGTTTAGAGCCTGAGGGCTGGAAATAGTGATAAAGTGTTCTGTTGTCTCTAATCTGCATTACCAGGAAATGTAGCCCCATGGGGGTCCGTCTATGCTTTGTTTGTTCAGCTTGGATGTGAATAAAAGCCACACCGAAGAATCCCATTCCTGGTTCTGGACATTACAGTTATTGCTTCCTGTGTTCAGATTTACTTGGGTGTTCCTGTGCAGAGTAGCCAAACCTAGGTCCCCTGTGCTGAGTAACCTCATCCTCCCTGAACCCAGTCCCCACTAGGTACTGCTGTCAGCTTCAACAGCATGCCACCTGTCATTTTGCTAAAAAGGCAGGGTGAGGGGTTACATAAGTATAACAGTAATGGAAGTGCACACCCAGGATCTCCCCAACAGCTGCATAGAGAAACACACTGAGTACAAAGACTGTATGATTAACAATGGGCGTCGGACCAGAAAATGAGCACTTGGAATGCTAAATTGCTTATATCTCAGGAACCGTATGATGTAGAAAGAAAAAAAAAATGTCATGTTATTTATGACTTTCCTGGCTAGTTTTCTACAGGCATTTTTCCAACAAAAAGTCTGTATCTCGAAGCGTTTCAGAGATACAGACCCCGAAAGGCAAGGTGAACGCTGCGATGTTAGTTTATGAGAAAAAGGGTCACCCTCAGAGCACTGTAACTTTCCATCCATGCAGTATTTTGTCACCAAACAACCGAAAGGCACATCTGTGGAATGTTGGCTTTCTTCCCTCCAAATTTCAGCCCAAAAGACCAACCAGTGTTCCTGTTATTTTCCCCATAGTGTCGAATAGTAGTGTTGCAAATCACGACACTGTCGCAAAAAAAATCACGAAGGTATCGCAGGTGCAACACTACATTTCCCAAAAATTTCAAAAACATATTTCTGCGGTGTTTAACCCAAAAATAAAGACGTGCCTAGTATCCTCAGGTCTCGACTAGGTAAACACAAAATGAATTGTGTCCCTAGAGTAGCCATTTTAAATGCCATTCATTTCTGTGATCAGTAACTAAAAAAAAATGGCTGACTCATGACACTACAGGGGTCATTTGCGACACTAAAAACTGCATTTGTGACACTGTTGAACTTTTTGTTAACTTTTCCCATTGACTATAATGGGAAAAGTGTTTTTTGAATAACTTTTGAACTGTTCAATATTTTGTCACAAAATCTTCAAAAGACACATCGGGGACCCCAGCCACACATTCCCTGAAGTTTTCAGAGTGGTCGCACAAACCATGCAACCTGTAGGCAAGAGCAAAGAATGCGCAAAAAAGTGTAAATGTGCTACGGAATGTTGCTTAATAACTCCGCAACCGTATATCTGAACAGTACAAAACTTGGCAGATCCCAAGATCTATGCTACCAAATTGTAGGCAAATCTTTTGAATGTTGGCAAAGTTATTAAGGTGCAACATTTCACACTTTAACCTTGAATGGTGTACTCAACCCGAACTATAGTGGCACTACTGTGCCACTATAATATATATAATTGGAGTGCAATCGTGCTCCTATAGTTAGGGTTGAATAGTCATTTCTATAGTAAACTCAAAATTTCACACTTTAATAACTTCACAATTGTTCAACTGATTTGCATGAAAGTTTGCAAGCCCCATCAGGGACTGAAGATCTCCTGAGGTGCCAGGATTTGTTCTGGTTGGATATGTGGGTGCAGAGATACAGAGTGTGAAAAAAATGTGAAAATTACCATTTTATTTCATTTCTTTGTCACACTGCAGCCAAAAACAGCTTGGGATTTTGGTCTATAATTTTTAGGGCAGAAAGGTCTTGGTTCACAGATGTGCCTTTTGAAGGTTTGGTGAAAAAATATTAATTCATTCCAAGGTTATTAAATTTTAAAGTTTCCTATGGTTTCCAATGGGAATTTCACTTTCCAGTTAGATGTGAGCCTCAAAAAAGGATTGTTTTTCTCAAATGATTAATCCTTTTTCACAAACACTTCATACTGTGTTACAAATGAAAAATGTTTTTTTTATGCTGCAGCCATTTTGTTTTACAGTTAGCAGGGGAAACAAAGTCAAATAACTCAAAACAGTTATGGGTTGAGTAGAAACCAAAACATGTAACTTGCTTATTTGGAACCCCTCAGCTGGATTCTGCACTTATCTGTTGAAGAAATGCATTTTAATTATTTATTTTCCGGATTACAAATCTTTTTTCATGACTCATATGAAAAAAATATTCTTTTTTATATCTCAAGTCACAAAAAAGGATCCTCTTTTGTGATGGGAAATCCTTTCCATAGTCTCTAGTGATAATCCCCACCTACTGTATAAGGCCCTATATGGACTGGGTCCTAGCTACCTGTCAGAGCTTCTGACACCTTTGACCTCTGATTGCTCCCTCCCCTCCTCTTTGAGGGGCCTCCTGGACACTCCCAGGGCTCAGATCAAGACACCAGGTGACTGTGCTTTTAGTGTCTCTGGGCTGACCCAGTGGAACTCACTTCCATATGCAGTCTGGAAGGTCCCTTCAATTGGGGGTTTCAAGCTCTCTCTTTAGATTGGCTTATATGGATTGATTTTCTAGCCCAGCCATCCTAATTATCTGAAGCTGACTTCAAGTTGTTATTTTGAATCTTATTTATTCTGAAAAATGTTATTGTGTTTTTATCTGTTGTTTTACTTTTTGATATGTTTTATTAGGTGCCCAGAACCTCAGGAAATGGGTGCCCTAAAAATAAAAGTTGCCTTCCCTCCCAATTGCCATTCCCATAGTTTCTCTGATATTACACTTCTCCCAGTCAAACACTAGGATGGTAACACAGGCAGATAACTTTTTTTTTTCAATCATACTACACCTTTTGATCTTGCCACAGCAATTCTAGCCACAATATTCGTTCAGTCTGCCCTTTGAGCTGGCAGCAATGTGATTTTGAATTACTCTTCCCTTACAAGGATATAAAAGTTGAAAGCATGCCCAGCTCCTGTACTTCTGAACAGAATTGAAGGAATCTTCTTCTCCTCATTTGCGTCTGGGGACTGATGTTCAGGTATATTTATATCTTGGCATTTTGAAATGAAACAGCTCTCTTTAAATGCACCTGTTTAATTATATATTCTCGATCACTTTCCAAGGCAAACTGCCCGAAATGGTAGGTGATTTTAAAACTTGAGAAGTAGTGCTGTCAGTCACAGGTGTGACTGCTGAGGTGGGAGGGCTTGTAGCCTGTGACTGTGTGAAGTGGGAAGGGCAACCAAAAACTTTAGTCATCATAGGTAGCATTGTGTCAGAATTAAATCCAAAGACAGTAACACGCAGTTCACAATGTCCCAAGTGATTCTTTCTGCACTCTGCATCAAAGGTTATTAACTATTCTTAGATGATTTTTCCTGGCAGCGTTTGTTTTAATTTTAAATTTTCTGCCTTGAGTGATATTGTCCCGTAAAACTGAAGTAAGGGGAGCAGCATTCTATCAGTTAGTTTTTAACAGCAAGAGCAAACTGTTCTTTAGATAAATTATACACTGTTTTCTCCATCTGAGCAAGGTCTCAGTCACTTTAGAGTGTTCAACATTTTCCCATTTTATATCTGGTTGTCGAATTGCTTTTAACAGAATGCTGTAGGATTTATTAATAGCATCAACAGAATCTAACTGTGTAGCCAGTGTGTCTGTGTTATGAGAAGATTCAGCAGAGGGAATTTTAGAAGGTGGAGAAACTTTAGGAACAGGGCCAGGGCTTATGGTCTTAGATGCAGCAGACAGACTGGCTTTCCAAGGGCTGCCCGAGGTCACTGAACCTAGTTAGCATTCCATAGGGCCTGAACACTCCATCTTCTCTGGGTTTTCCACATCAATAAGAGACAAGCTGAATTCATTCCATTTTTCTTTCTTTTCTCTTTGCAAAAGTCTCTTTCTCTCTTTTTTTCAGTAGTTTTGCTAAGTCCACATTAAAGGGATCCATGAGAGACATTTTCAAGGATTTTAAGGCATTACAAATGGTAAAAACTCAAAGTTAAATCTCGGCATTCAGCAGAGCAAGCAAAACCTGCTACCTCCTGTCAGTCATTTTGCTCCCAGGCACATTTTTTAAATGTTTAAACAATTTTATTCTGATAATGAAGTTATAGGGGTTCCCTGGTGTCTAGTGGCACCCACCACCCTCCAATTGCTGACCTCCTTTTTTTTATTTCCCCAGTGTATAGTGGAACCCCTCACCCTCCGATCGCTATCCTCATTTTATTTTATTTTATTGTTTCACTGGTGTCTAGTGGCACCCCTCCCCTCTGATTGCTGTCATCTTTTTTTTCTATTTTCACTGGTGTCTAATGGCACCCCCATCCTCTGATTGCAGTCCCCATTTTATTTTACTGTTTCTCTGGTGTCTAGTGGCAGCCCCTTCCTCTGATTGCTGTCTCCATTTTATTTTACTGTTTCCCTGTTGTCTAGTGGTACCCCCCCACCATCTGATCACTGTCCCCATTTTATTGTATTGTTTCTCTGGTGTCTAGTGGCACCACCCACATGCCAGTCACTACCCCTGACTCTAAAAAATAAATCAGTTCTCAATGTTTTTTTTTCTATGCAGTCCCTCAGCAATCTGAATCCCCAACCCCACCTCCCAGTCAGCAACCACAACCCCACACTCCCCAGTACACCCCCACACACCCTCACTCACCTGGACAGGTGACAGGGTGAAGATCCACTCTCTGATCAAAGACATGTCCTGCTGCTGGAACCAGTGACTGCAATATGAGAAACTAAAGTAAATGTGGTTCAATGTATTTAAAAAGGGTTTTCAACTTTGATGCATACCTTGGCCATTTTTGCATATTTTGACACCACATTTTCAACATAGCCTTTTGGGGACCCCAACTCATGAACAATGCCAGTGGAAGTTGGCAAATGTGTCCTGAAAGACGATTTTGCAGTTGGTTGGCAAAATCAGTTTTTGAGCATTATTTGTAAATTTTTCCTGGCTCTGTTCATGAGGTGGGGATATAAGAAGTCTATGTTGAAAATTTGTGGTCAAAATATTAGAAATGGTGAAGTTATGCACATGCATGTAAATATAACTATGCTTGCTTGTAACTTTGGTAATTTTAAATATATTCACCCCAAATTTTCAACTTAGATATTTTTTTACATCATCTCATGAACCTGAGAGCTGTCAATTTCAAATCCTGGCCGGAATGTGTTTTCTTACCTGAGGCATGGAATGATGTTGTGGTGGCCTGGAATGATGTTTCGGTAGGGATCTGAAAATTCTCAGCCCAGTTTTCGTGAGGTGGGGTAATAACAAGGCTATGCTGACAGTCTGTTTGCTGTTTTGGATAAAATGCTTCCATAGCAACATACATGTATGCATCTATAGAGGGATGGGAGCACAGGGCCTGAAGGGCACTGCGGTCCCACAGCCAAATGAGAATACAATTAGACAAATCTCCAAAAGTAAGGAAATTCTTTGCAAAAAACTTTGTTAGTACACTAGTTGTGATTAGCTACATCAACAAAAGAAGGGAAATGTGGTGTTAGGGTTTACTAACATAACGCCTCACCCCCACCCTGCAGGCAGCAACAGGATGGGGTGTGCCTTGGGGTTGTCAGCCCTGACACTCACCTTATTCCAAGAGTAAATAAGCTGAGATGGGTTAGGTATATTTATTTATTTAAAATTTGATAACCCGGGAAAGGCACCATGAGTCGAGGCTCATTTCCAGGTGTGACCCAGGGATGGGGGTACAAAATAATGGAAGATAAATTAGATTCGAGTTACATCATAATATGGTGCACATAAAAGCATTTTATACAAAGACAGATACATGTATTGAGCAGGGGTATTTACTTTAATATAATGTATTTGGAACATTGATTATCCTCTGAAATTGGTAAGTTTACAAACCTGTAAACCCACTGACATGATGTGTACACCTTATAAACCTATCTAATTTATGTCACGTCAGTGGGCTTACAGAAAAAAAATTCACAGATAAGCAGCATTCCACAAATAATGCAATCGCCAGTCTCAGCAAATTATTCAAACTGCATTGCAATCATAGCAGTTTACAGTCACTGAGACTAGCAATCACAATGTCAGGCTCACAGTTCGACAGTGGTTCAACCTCAGACAGGCCAAATGATGTGTTACTTCCCACAGTTCTCATGTCATGCATGCCACCTTGACCTCAATAGGTCAACTGGATGTTTTTTTTCCCCCAAGTTCATTTTCCCTCATTGTCTCTCATGAACTGTACAAACTAGTTTAAAAATAGCAGTAATGTACAAACTAGTTTAAAAATAGCAGTAATGAATCTCACAGTCATTTGCTTTGTTGGTCGGTTTAATAAGCAAAATTTCTTCAAACTACATTTGTTCTTGTGTTGGTGATGGTCATTCCCACAGGTAAGGTTAATAACCTGTTTGTCAGATGGGGAGGGTGGGGGGTATTCTGAACCTGTAAAATATGTTTTTGGTGGCCAAATACACTATAAAAGATGATGCCTAATACATAGGTGACAACCACGGTGTAATTACCTCTTGTTGTTACTAGAGCTATGGTAAACCTCTCGAGCTGCACTCTCAAGGTTTACTGTTGCCCTAGCAACAACTTGAGGTGATTACACCTTGGTTATCATCTATGTGTAAGGTATTATCCTCTATATACAATATATGTGTACACACACAATGTTGGGATGCAAAGAAATGAGAGAAAAACAGCAGGTAAACAGGAGAAAACAGCTAACATGGGAACACCTAAGGGATGCCTGCTGATGCAGAGAAGGAGTGAGGGAGAAGCAGGCCAGGGCAAGGCAGAAGAAGCATTAGGGAGGGTGACAGGAGCAGGATGTGGAAGGCATAGTACTTTTGTACTTGGACCTTTAATTTAGGGTAAAAAAAACTAACAAACAAAACAAAAAAAAGTGTGTGTTTGTCTGAGTTAACTGAACTGAATGGGTATCTGAACAGTTATCTAGGTGTAAATCTCAGGTGATTGAAAGGACTTAATAGCTGTGAGGTTTAAATTACTTGTAGAAAGATCTAGTAAGTAGGTGGAGTGGCTTAGCTAGAAGGAAGCTACATTTAAAGACTGCCTTAGAAAGATTCTGCTAATAGCTTGGCAGAAGACACCAGGAGAAAGGACTGCTGTGTGACTGGACTTCTCTGCTGGGACTAAAGAAGAACTTTTGTACTTGGACCTTTAATTTAGGGTAAAAAACTAACAAACAAAACAAAAAAAAGTGTGTGTTTGTCTGAGTTAACTGAACTGAATGGGTATCTGAACAGTTATCTAGGTGTAAATCTCAGGTGATTGAAATGACTTAATAGCTGTGAGGTTTAAATTACTTGTAGAAAGATCTAGTATGTAGGGGGAGTGTCTTAGCTAGAAGGAAGCTACATTTAAAGACTGCCTTAGAAAGATTCTGCTAATAGCTTGGCAGAAGACACCAGGAGAAAGGACTGCTGTGTGACTGGACTTCTCTGCTGGGACTAAAGAAGAAGAATTTTTGTACTTGGACCTTTAATTTGGGGTAAAAAAAACTAACAAACAAAACAAAAAAAAGTGTGTGTCTGAGTTAACTAAACTGAATGGGTATCTGAACAGTTATCTAGGTGTAAATCTCAGGTGATTGAAAGGACTTAATAGCTATGAGATTTAAATTACTTGTAGAAAGATCTAGTAAGTAGGGGAGTGGCTTAGCTAGAAGGAAGCTACATTTAAAGACTGCCTTAGAAAGATTTTGCTAATAGCTTGGCAGAAGACACCAGGAGAAAGGACTGCTGTGTGACTGAACTTCTCTATGGGACTATATTTGACTGACAACAGGAACTTCCTGTTCGGGAGCAGGAAGTGAGTGACCACAGAACCACCAAAGACCCACCATCCTAGAAGGGCAAGAGTAGCTCTCTGGCCCCCTCTAGCTGCTGGAGGTCTGCCTCTGAGCAAGTAAGTGGTCTACTGAGAAATATAGTATATTCTTGTCTCGGAACAGGACAATCAGGAGCTTAAAGGGCACACAGGCAGAAAGTAAGGAGAGAGAGAAAAAAAAACAGAGGAAAGAGTAAGGACTGCAAACAGTTAAGGGGCCAGAAATAAGATATGATTGGAGTGGTGCAGTGCAGTGGCTGTGGAGCAGCAGTCTTCTGGGAGACGTTCTCGAGGATGCAATGTTGTCCCATCTGCAGGCACCTCTCTGGGCTGAGGGAGGAGGTTTCTCATCTCCAGGCTGAGTTGGCCAGGATTTGTGGGACCTCCTCTTCCATCCAGGGACCACCAGTGCCACTGCCGTTGCCTCAGAGGTTGCCAAGAAAGAGGAGCGGTTGGACCACAGTGGGCTCAGAGAGGGTGAGGGTGGTGGAACAGAGGTGCATCCCTCCAGTTGTACCTCTCCACAATTCCTATGCCATTCTGGCAAAGTGTGGTTCCTCTATGGAGGCACCCGCAGTGGAAACCAAGGAGCATGCTAGGAACCTCCACAAAGGAGACCCACAGGAGGGTGGCAGGGGACCCTGCAGGGGAAGGAAACAACTCCTGGTGGGGGACTCCATTGTTAGGAAGGTAGTACTGGGGGAGGAAGGGAGAGGAAGTAGGGTGCCTGCCTGGCGACATGGCTTGGAGGGACAGGAAGCGAATCCTCAGGATTGCCAGAGCAGCTGCACAGGGGAAGGAGCTGGATGTCATTGTCCACCTAGGGACAAATGACCTGGCTAAGAAAGGGATTAGAGAAGTCCAGGAAGAGTTTGTGGAATTGGGGAGGGGCCTTAGTCAAGTAGCATGCACGGTAACCTTCTCGGTGGTGCTGCCCATCTATGGCATAGGAGAGGCCATAGGAGAGGCCAGGGTGTTCTACACCATGGAATTCAATCAGTGGTTGGAAAACTGGTGTGAAGCTCTGGGATTTGGCTTCATTGGGGACTGGGGGTCCACCTGGAGTGATGCAAGCCTATACTGGCATGATGGGCTGCATCTGTCCGGGAGGGGAACCAGGATCCTAGGTGATAGGTTTAAATGCTTTATTGGCAAGCATTTAAACTAGCCAAGGGGGGAGGCACTGGAAAGGAGCAGGGAAATCCTAGCCCCCCCAAATAATCATGGTAGTAAGTGCAGCAAACACCAACATAGAGGTGTCGATAGGAGAAGGGCTGGGGGTAAATGGAGAAAGTGACAAAGGCAGAAGGACAGGGATGGGGCAAAGGAGTAAGGCCATCAGGAAATGGAGGGTAATGAGTACCAATGCCCATAGTCTGGGCAACAAGCTCCCTGAGCTGGTGGCCTTGATGAGAAGGGATGCCTGGATATTGTAGAAGTCACAGAAACATGGTACACAGAGAACCATGACTGGGATGTTAACATACCAGGGTACATAACCTGCAGGAGAGACAGGCAGGGGAGAAGAGGGAGGAGTAGCTCTCTATGTAAAGGAAGGGATAAAAGCAACTGAAAAAAGAGTAAACAGGAGGAGAGGAAGCACTGTGGGTCACCTTGGAGACGGGAAAGGGCACCACAATCCACACAGGGGTTGTGTACAGACCCCCATGTCAGGGGGAAGGAATGGACAAGGATATGATAGAAGGCATTCTTAGAATGGCAGAGAAAGGGGAGATACTGTTGATGGGAGACCTGAATATGCCAGATGTTAACTGGAGCACATTTGCTGCAGCCACATCCAAGAGCAAGGCCATTCTTGATGCCCTACAGGTGGCAGGCCTCAGACAGCTAGTTTCGGAACCCACTCATGAGGGAGCAATCTTAGACCTCGTACTCTCAAACGGGGGCAGTGAGAGGATCTCAGATCTAGAAATGGGTTGCCATCTGGGGACAAGTGACCATCAGACAGTGTGGTTCATGTTAAAGTCAGCTACAGAGTCAAGCCATACAAAAGTGAAGGTACTGGACTATAAGAGGGCTGACTTTGGCAAGATGGGAGAGTGCCTCAGAAAAGCACTAGCAAACAGGCTAGAAGGAGGTGTGGAGCAACAATGGGGAATCATCAAAACTGCCATCACAGAGGCAACAAGCCTTTGTGTGAAGCAAATAAACAAATCAAATGAAAGAAAAAGCCACTATGGTTCTCAAAAGAGGTGGCTGTGAAAGTCAGGAAGAAAAGATAGCATTCGGAAGTATAAGGAAACACAGAAGGAGCAGGACAGAAAGCTGTACCAGTTAAGGCAGAAGGAAGCAGGGAGGGAAGTCAGAATAGCAAAGGCCCAAACTGAGGAAAAGATAGCCAACTCAGTTAAGAAGGGGGATAAAACCTTTTATAGGTACATCAGCGAGCGTAGAAAGACAAAGGGAGGGATAGTGAGGCTGAATAGAATGAACGGTGGGTGGGCAGAGGGGGACAGTGAAAAAGCAGGGATACTGAATGAATATTTCTGCTCAGTATTCACAAAAGAGGAGGGGAAGTGCCTAATCCAATTAACAGAAGCACTTTGATAGGGGGTTGATCCCAGTCCTCTGCAGAAGAAAGGGTTCTGCAAGAACTCCTAAAACTGAAGGTGGTCAAAGCAATGGGTCCTGATGGAATTCACCCCAGAATTCTAAAAGAATTAAGGGAGGAACTAGTGAAACCACTGGCTACTCTTTTTAATAAATCATAGGAGGATGGTGTGGTACCCGAGGACTGGAGGAAGGCGGATGTGATTCCCTTTCACAAAAGTGGGACCAAGACAGAGTCAGGAAACTACAGACCTGTCAGTCTGACCTCTGTGGTAGGGAAAGTGATGGAGTCACTTCTGAAGGAAAGAATATTTGAGTACCTTGAGGCCAGTGGAGCACAGGACCCAAGGCAGCATGGGTTCACAGCGGGAAGGTCATGTCAGACGAATCTAATAGATTTCTTTGACTGGGTGACCAAAGTAGTAGACCAGGGAGGGGCTGTGGACATGGCCTACCTAGACTTTAGCAAGACATTTGACACAGTACCACACAAAGATTAATAGTCAAATTAACCAGCCTGGGAGTGGGTCCAGGGTGGTAGCCTGGTAAAACATTGGCTGCACAACAGGACACAGAAGGTAATTGTAAATGGAGTCCACTCTGAAGAAAGAGGGGTTACTAGTGGGGAACCGCAGGGTTCAGTATTGGTCCAGTCCTTTTAATGTCTTCATCAGTGACATTGCAGAGAGACTGAAGGAAAAATATGCCTTTTGCAGATGACACAAAGATCTGCAACAGGGTTGATACACAAGGAGGCGTGGAAAGGATGAAAAGGGACTTGGCAAGGTTGGAGGAATGGTCAGAAGTATGGCAGCTAGGATTCAATGCAAAGAAGTGCAAAATAATGCACCTGGGAAACAAGAACCCAGGAGAAGAATACACAATGGGTGGGAGGTAGTAACAACAACAAAAGGAAAGGGGCCTGGGGGTAATCATATCAGATGACCTTAAGGTTAGCAAGCAATGTGAGAAGGTAGTAGGGAGGACTGGGGGTATACTGGGATGTATAGGGAGAGGCATCACCAGCAGAAAACAGGAAGTTGTTATCCCTCTGTACAGACAGTTGGTGAGACCCCATCTGGAGTATTGTGTCCAGTTCTGGAGACCCCATCTCCGCAAGGACATAGACAGGATAGAGGTAGTCCAGATGAGGGCAACTAAAATGGTGCAGGGTCTGCAAGAGAAGCCGTATGAGGAGAGACTAAAGGAGCTTATATGTATACCCTGAGGAAAGAAGGGAGGGGGGACATGATAGAAACTTTTAAGTACCTCAGTGGAATCAACACCTAAGAGGGTAGCATCTTTCAGAAAAGAGACATGCAAGAACAAGGGACACAATTTAAAGATAGAAGGAGGGCGGTTCAGGGGCAATGTGAGGAAGTATTATTTCACAGAGAGGGTAGTGGATGCATGGAACAGCCTTTCTGAGGAGGTTGTGGGGTCTAAAACTGTGGGAGAATTGAGAATGCATGGGACAGACATAAGGCAATTCTTGTGGGGGGTAGGAAGAAATAGGCTGTTGGTTAACTAGGATCTGCGGCCTATCCTGTAGGTAGGGAAATGGGCAGACTGGATGGGCCAAGCGGTCCTTATCTGCCATCAAAGTATAAGTTTCTATGTCTCTAGGTTGCAGTAAATGCTTAAGGGCAGGAGAGGAGAGGGTAAGATGGGTCTGGGGGGATGCTGTTCCAGAGGGAAGGGAACCTATAAGAGAATGCCAGTTTGCCAGCTGAGGTGAAGACATGGAGGAGGGCAAAGGAACAGGCATTGATTAATTGTGAGTTATAGGGGAAGGGGGTTGAAGGTTTGAGGAGAGAGGCAAGGTAAGAAGGGATAGTCCCAAACCAGAATTTAGATATGAAGGTGGCGCAGTGGGATAGGCATCTCTGGAAGAGGGACTGAAGGGAAAGATAGGAGTAGAGGTAGCTGTGGTGTGTCAGATGAGGAGAGTTTGAGGTGAATCTACAAAAGGCATGGTAGAGCAGATCAGATTTGGAGAGGAAGGTTGCAGGAGCAGCACTGAAGATGACATCAGTGTAATCGAAAGCAGGGAGGATCCATTTAACCAGTAGGTTGTGTCTAACAGAGAGGGGAAGGCTAGCCTTATGTCAGTAGAATAGCCCTAGTTTGGAATGGAGGGTGATAAAGTTGGAGGAGAAGTCAAGTGAGGATTCAAGCCAAATTCCAAGGTACTTGTAGCTGAGGACATTTTCAAGGGGAGTGGACACTCCAGAAAGGAAGGAGGCCAGGGCATGGAACTTAACCAGTTTTTGCTTGGTACCAAATATCATAGCAACATTTTTTTTTGTGTTTAGTTTTAGACAATTAGGGTTGAACCAGGAGGTAACTGATGAGAAATCATTCTGCAAAGGTGTTTGGATGGTGGAAACAGAAGGGACAGATATGATAACGGAGTAAGTATTAGGGTTGACAACCCCAAGGCACACCCCACTACTGCTGCTGCCTGCAGGGTGGGGGTGGAGTGTTAGGGTTGGAAACCCGAATGCCACATTTCCCTACTTTCATCACTGTAATCAACCCTAACTAGTGCATTATTTTTTTTTGCAAATATATATAAATATATACATATATATATATATTTATATATATATAAATATATATATATATATATATATGTATGTAATAGATAAACCACTCTGAGGTGTGCGGTTGCGCTCTGATATACGCACACTTTGGTGTGCATTAGTACACGAGGCCGCAGGTCGAAAAATAACCACTTGTGTGGCGCAGTGGCAGTCGAGCGCACCGCACACCTCAGAGTGGTTTATCTATCTTATAAATGCTACAGATTTTTTTGGGGGGTGGGTGGAAAAAGTAGTCCCTCTGTCTAGCTGGTAAATAAATGATATGTTGGCAGAGGTTTAAAATAAGGTTGTATTGAAAAATGAGGGAGGCAAGTATGATTGGGAGCACTTTCACTGTATTTGGTGATATGTACCTGCTAAATAATATGGTAGAGGATTTAATAAACACTGCCTGTGTACCAAAAAGTAGAACGAGTTAGTTGTTTTTAAGTAGTGTCCACTTAATTTGTGTGAAAAAAGCTGCATCTGGAGGGAGAGTACCGCGATCGTGGATGACTTTCACTTTCACTGCCGAAATGTAGCGTGACCGAGCGGTGCGCATTTCAGAAAGTGAGAACCTGTTAAGAGATGAAAGTAAGCCCCTCTCTCTTTAAAAAATAAGAAAAGTGACTCCGTCCTGTTAGTTTGTGTTCCCTTTGGGTAATACAAGTTACATACTGTATGCGAAAGGGAGCGAGGAAAGTCATTCACGATTGCGGTACTGTCCCTCAAAATGCAGCTTTTTTCACAGAAATTAAGAGAAGACAAAGAAAAAATGTATGTTCTCCTGCTTTTCTATATACAACTAGGTTTGTGTTAATCAGACTGATTGGTCACAGTGGTTACAGTAATAAAAGTGGTTGTACACTGCGAGACTGTGAAAATGGCAGGCAGGATTTGATTTTTAAATTACATTTTATGTAAACATTAATGGTAAGATGAAGAGATCAGTTTGTACAGTGTGGGTCAACTACTGGTATATTTACTTATGACTGTGGGTGTCAGTTGCATATGTGTGTTACTGTGGGTAGCTAGCTGCACCAGGTGTGGAGTGGTCTTGCTGCTGGTGAAAAGATTTTGGGGACAGGAAAGTAGTTCAGGCGTGCGGTCATACTGGAAGGCGTACGGTCGTTGGGAAAAATGCACGGTCATGTGATGTGTTCTGTCCAATTGTATAAGTGGGATTTCTATGATTTTACCACCCCATTTTATAAATATATATACATATATATATATATATATATATATATGTGTATATATATATATATATATATATATATATATATATTAACTAATCGTGTTTAAAAGCACTGAGCTGCAAACCTGAAGAACTGGGTTTGGAGCCCATAGCCACTATTTGCATATGGTGTGACCATGAGCAAGTCACTTAAATTCCCTGTACTGCAAGGATGCACCTGGACTCAAACATTGAATTAGTGTGCCTTTCCTGGCCAAAAATTGTAAAATAACAAAATCAGCACATAAATATTCTGTGTTTTCATAGTCTTACTATCTTTTTCAAATATCATACTGCGTTCTTCAATATTTCCTGTCATTGTATTATGCAATTCAGTAATGAAAGCTACTGTGGGACCCAGTGTACTCAAGTTATTTAGCAAGTCTTTTATGCATTATCCGACTGTTTGTGCTGCTCCCTTATAATGTTGTTTACTTTATGTCAAACAAAAGAGAATAATCCCCCTACTTAAAGGCATTCCACTGTGTCATCATATGTCAGGGTCATGATTATAAGTCCAATATTCTTTCCCAGCTTTCACCATCATAGATGGACATTTGGAACTGTCCAATAAGACAGTGTTAGAACTCCATTTCACATTCTTAGGCTGCCCTGCTCATGCGCAGCAGAGAATCCACATTGGTTTCATGTCATATGAGCAAGGTTATATGGGTGAGTACAAAATGAGCAACTACAAAAAAGCAAACAGCAAAACAGCAACTGCAATATATGTAAATATTATATGCAGTGGGATAACCAGCTCACCAGCACTACCTGGAGTCACTGGACACACTCTCGCCACCTGACAGAGCCTTTGAACTGTCCTCTTCATCAGCCGCACATCAGGTAAGACACCGAAAACAGCATCAGTTGTTCCAGCAATGCTCTCCACCACCACCTGAGCCGTGCTGCTTGCACTACTCCTCCCCCTCTCTCAAAGATCAGTTAACACATGTCTGGCCCCTATATCTGCAGAATCAGTCATCCAGTGATTCCTGCATCCACCAAACTGTCTTTATCAACAGATGCACCCTTGTCATGCAGGGGGATTTTGCCCCCTGCACCCCAAATGGAGGGGCTGTACCCCCCATCCCCCCCATCTTTAGTATTATAACACCACACCACATATGGACACAGGGGGAAGGTTAAATTAGTGGTCACCCAAATGACACATCGCTTTTTCTGCCCTGTCACTATTTTTGTATAGTCACGCATATGCGTACTGCTCATTTAGCATTACTTAAATTCCATCGCTCTTATTGCATAGCTCATTTGACATACTACCTTTATGGTTTTGTGTTGGGAAGGTGGCGCCATGGACAGGTGACCAGTGTTAGGGAATGCCGGCTTGTGGTTGCCTGTCCATGGCTGTAGATCTGCACCTCTCATGTGTACCTGGACACAGTTAGTGCACACAGGCCAATGTCAGAACTGTACTTTAGTGTGGCACTCATCAGCTGGATTTTTAAAGGATAATTCCAAATTTTTCTGCTGCTATTTTCAAAAAGAAATGTGTCAAAACTGTTAGACAACCTGTTACATGGCCTAACAGCATCTAAATTGAATAATAAAAATATACAGTTGGGGAAAAAATTGTTACCTAGCAAATTTACATCTTTTTACTTAAAATCAGAACTTTTATTGCAAACATATTTATCTTTTGAAAATATCACCAGGGATGTAAGGGATACACTCAGGCAGATGCAAATATTTGGAACAACATACATTCGAATCCACCCGTGTCTTTCTGAAAAAAACAAATAATTATCACAGTAAAAATGCATAAGTGCTTTATAAAAGAATTATCCAGATGTTTAGTACATTTGTAAAAGAACAAAAATTCCTTAGCTATTTGCATTTCTGAGGTGAATTCAGAAACAAGTTGTCCAGATAGCACCTTTCACGTCAATTCCTATGCATATTATTTGACAATTTGTTATAATGAAAGTAATTGTCTGAACCATATATTTGCATTTGAAAGATTCAACCCGTGTAGTGATGAGTGGTTCTCATTTTTTTATTTGGAAAATATTGTGAAAAGGTTCTGTGGACAATATATATTTATACATATATTTTGCATGGAACAATTCTATTTTTGCACAATATCTCATAAATGTTTTTATTTGTTGAAAGCTTAATTTAGCATGTCTGTCAGATAACATGATGAGCAGAATTGATTATTTTAGAGTTCAGTCAGTCATAGATCAACCATCGGGTGATTTTTTTTCTGTTTTGGTTGTGGTGGGATCATATGATCACACTAAAATATCATTATTTCAGCACATTTGTGCATGATAGAATGTTAAAAAATGCAGTTGCATGGGTTAATTCATAGGAAATTCCATAGTACACTGACCTTCACCTGTGGAATTTAATACAATACACTGGTAATGGAGCTTGAGCTTCTTGAAATTAATGTCCCAACACCCTATCATTTCAACACCAAAGGATGGGGGAAGGGGAGACTTTGTATTGAAGAAGTGAGATTATAGGTGTCCCTGAACTGATAGCAAGTTTGGGAGGTGAGTGATGTTTCTTCTGGAAAAAAGATACATTAGGAAGAGCAACTAGTAGCTATTCCCCAAGATTTATTAAAAGTTAGTTGACACCTGTGTCATTTATTGAGGTAATTCTAGGGCTCTTGAATGCTGAGTGACCTATGGTAATGAAATGAACACTTACTACACATTTGCATTCTATGACAGGTAGTGTGGCATGTGCTTTGGAATGTGAAATGCTATCATTATCTGCAGAAAGAATTCACACAAGTAACAAGAGGGCAAGCATATGGACCTAGAAGCACTATGAAGACAGAGAAACAGTGCAGAATGACTAGCTATATGCATGCACAACAATAATTATAATGGTGTATTTCGATAGTTAATAAACCTTAGCATGGGAAGACTACCATCTGAAGACTAGACTAGAATACTTGAAACATAATTTTCCTTCGCTTGTATCATACACGCAAATTTATACAATGTCCCCAAACAAATTAAAGTCAAGGAAACTGAAAATGACCATGAAATATGCTTCTGAGAGCCTCACCAAACTACAGATAGAGTTATGCTGGCTCATGGGTAGACTGCCATAGGCTTTGTACAAGAAAACTTAATTTATAATCCTGAGGATGTACTCAGACACTTAAAAAGATGGGACAGTATTGTTAAGTCTATTCAACAACTTTGTTATTTATGCATAGCACCCAGTTTCAGTTTTCTTCATGAATCAGAGAGATGCAGTTCCAAAGATTAAAAAAAAAAAAATTAATCAACTAACAGAAATATAAATATTACAAAATAACCTTTTAGGTATGGACAGGCAGAAAGGAATGACATTATATGTATTATATTTAATTTTTGATTAACAAAGTTTTCTAAAACAGTATTGCCAATACATACAGATGCCTTTTTAAATCTTGGCATTTGTCTTCTGGCCCACTGCCCGCCCACCCCCATTTGAAGGGCTCCCCCAGCCCTGTCATCAACCTTCTCCGGGCTTACTCAACCATCACTTACACAGGAAAACTGAAGTGGTTAGTAAGATGCCTGGTCAATAATGTGAGAGTCTATGTGTGTGTGTGGGGGGGGGGGGCAACTTCTCCACTAGTACACCAGATCACTCAGTACTTATTGGTTAGTAAGTTGAGGGGATCACCCTCTTTTACAAACGTAACCAAGGCAGATACAAACAACATAATATGTAACAGGTAAATCATGCTTAAATAAAATCATGCACAAGAAAATGTAAACCATCCTCTGTAACATTCACAGTGGCTGTATAATAATTGTAAAATTAGGGTTTTAAAATTAGAACTCATAAGCAGATAATACATTTTTGGGTGCTTTTTTAATTTGTACTCCAGCACGTGGAACAGAAAAACCTAATGAAAGAGTACCTATTTTAGTACAATTTTTTTGCCAGGGCTGTTTTCCTTCAAGTTTCCCCTATATGTGAGCTGGCATGCAAAGATACAGAAGCACATACCAAGGTGTGCAACATATCGGCATCAGGTAGGATCCCCAGTTTGTTGTGCTGGTCCCAGCTGTGATACCACCTAGCCTATGGTAGGTAGTGATCATAGTGTGGGACATAGATAACCACACAATGGAAAGGAAAACAGCCGTCCTGGGCATGCTCAATTGTTCTTCCCCTGAATAGGGGGTAGAGACACTCACAAGCTTGCACACACTAAAACAAGAACAAATAAACAACAGAAGAAAAGCATCTGTAACAGGAAGGGACACAGACATGTGGGGAGTGGTGGAATGCACTGGCTGTGGAACAGAAGTTCTGGGAGACATTCTGGAGACTGCATTGCTGCCCTATTTGCAGGCACCTCTCTGGTCTGAGGGAGGAGGTTGTTCATCTCCATGCTGACCTGGCAAGGATTCAGGAAACCTGCTCCCCCACCCAGGGACCACCCAGACCACTGCCACAACCTCAGAGACTGCCAAGAAAGAGGAGTGGTTGGACCACAGTGGGCTCAGGGAAGGTGAGGGTGGTGGAACAGAGGTGTATCTCTCCAGTTGTGCCTCTCCATAATACATTCACCACTCTGGTGGAGCATGGTTCCTCTATGGAGACACCCACAGTGGAGACCAAGGAGGATGCTGGGAACCTCCACAATGGAGACCCACAGGAGGGTGGCACAGGACCACACAGGGGAAGGAAACAACTCCTGGTGGGGGACTCAGTTGTTAGGGGGGTAGAACTGGGGGAGGGAAGGGAAACTGAGGTCAGGTGCCTGCCCAGCGCCATGGCTTGGAGGGACAGGAAATGAATCCTCAGGATTGTGGGACCAGCTGCAAGGGGGAGGGAGCTGGATGTCATTATCCACCTAGGGATGAATGACCTGGCTGCAAATGGGATCAAAGCAGTGCAACAGGAGCTTGTGGAGTTCGGGAGGGACCTTAGACAAGTAGCACACATGGTAACTTTCTCAGAAGTGCTACCTGTCTATGGCATGGATGAGGCTAGGGTACTCCACACCATGGAATTCAATGACTGGTTGAAAAACTGGTGCAGAGCTCAGGGATTTGGCTTCACTGGGGACTGGGGCTCCACCGGGAGGGATGCAGGCATATACAGGTGCAATGGTCTGCATCTATCCAGGAGGGGAACCAGGATCCTAGGTGATAGGATTAAATGCTTCATCGGCAAGCATTTAAACTAGCCAAGGGGAGCAGAACTGAAAAGGAGAAGGGGAAATCCTAGCCCCCCCCAAAATTAGGGTAGTTAGTGAGGTAAACACCAAGATAGAGCAGTCGATAGGGAGATGGGCAGGGGTAAATGGAGAAAAAGACAAAGGCGGTAAGAACAGGGATGGGGCAAAAAGAAATAAAGCAATAAAAAAATGGAGGGTAATGAGTACCAGGTGCCAATAGTCTAGGTAAAAAGCTCCCTGAAATGGTAGCCTTGGTGGAAGAGGGATGCCTGGATATTGTGGCAGTCACAGAAACATGATACACAGAGAAGCATGACTGGGATGTCAACATACCAGGGTACACAATCTACAGGAGGAACAGGGAGGGAGGAAGAGGAGGAGGAGTAACTCTCTATGTAAAGGAAGAGATCAAAGCAACAGAACTAAAGGGTAAACAGGGAGGAGAGAAGGCACTGTGAGTCACCCTGGAGACAGGAAATGGCTCCACAATCCACACAGGGGTTTTATACAGACCCCCATCTCAGGAGGAGTAAATAGACAAGGAAATGATAGAAGGCATCCTTGGGATGGCAGAGAAAGGGGAGATATTGCTGATGGGAGACCTGAATATGCCAGATGCTAACTGGAGCACCTTTGCTGCAGCCACATCGAAGAGCAGGGTGATTCTCAATGCCCTACAGGGGGCATTCTTCAGACAGCTATTTTGGAACCCAAAGGAGGGAGCAATTTTAGACCTGGAACTCTCAAATGGGGATGGAGAGAGGATCTCTGATCTTGAAGTAGGTAGCCATCAGGGAACAAATGACCACCAAACAGTGTGGTTCACGATAAACTTAGCTGTAGCAAAAGTGAAGGTACTGTACTTCAGGAGGGTCTGATTTTGTCAAAATGGAGAGTGCCTCAGAAAAGCACTAGCAAACAGGCAAGAAGGTGGGGTGGAGCAACAATGGGGAAACATTAAAAATGCCATCACAGAGGCAACAAGCCTTTGTGTGACACACATACACAAATCAAAAAGAAAGAAAAAAACACCATGGTTCTCAAAAGAAGTGGCAGGGAAGGTAAGGGAGAAAAAGATAGCATTCGGGAAGTATAAGGAAATACAGAAGGTGCAGGACAGAGAACTGTACCAGTTAAAGCAGAAGGAAGTGTGGAAGGCAGTCAGAATAGCAAAGGCCCAAAACGAGGAAAATATAGCCAACTCAGTTAAGAAGGAGATAAAACCTTTTATAGGTACATTAGGGAGCAAAGAAAAACTAAGGCAGGGATACTGAGGCTGAATAAAGAGGAAGGTGGTTGAGCACACAGTGACAGTGAAAAAGCAGGGATACTGAATGAATACTTCTGCTCAGTATTCACAGTGGAAAAGCAGGGGGAGATACCTAATCCAGTCAATAGAAGCACTCTGGATAGGGGGTTGATATTAGTCCTTTCACAGAAGAAAGGATTCTGCAAGAACTCTTAAAACTGAAGGTGGATAAAGCAATGGGGCCTGATGGGATTCACCCCAGAATTCTAAAAGAACTAATGGAAGAACTAGTAACACTACTGACTACCATTTTTAATAAATCATTGGAGGATGGTGTGGTACCAGAGGACTGGAGGAGGGTGGATGCGATTCCCCTTCATGAAAGTGGGAGCAAGACAGAAGCAGGAAACTACAGACCTGTCAGTTTGGCCTCAGTGGTAGGGAAAATGATGGAATCACTTCTGAAGGAAAGAATTGTTGAGTACCTAGAGGCCAGTGGGGAACAGGACCCAAGGCAGCATGGATTCACTGCAGCAAGGTCATGTCAGACAAATCTAATTGATTTCTTTGACTGGATGACCAAAGTAGTAGACCAGGGAGGGGTTGTGGACATGGCCTACCTAGGCTTTAGCAAGGCATTTGACACAGTCCCGCACAAAAGATTAATAAACAAATTAGCCAGCCTGGGAGTGGGTCCCAGGGTGGTAGCCTGGGTAAAACACTGGCTGGACAACAGGACACAGTGGGTAATACTAAATGGAGTCCACAGTGAAGAAAGGAGGGTTAATAGTGGGTTACCACAGGGTTCAGTACTGGGGCCGGTCCTTTTTAATGTCTTTTTAAGTGACATTACAGAGGGACTAGAAGGGAAAGTATGTCTCTTTGCAGATGACACAAAGATATGCAACAGGGTTGATATGCAAGGTGGGGTGGAAAGAATGAAAAGGGACTTGGCAAGGTTGGAGGCATGGCCAAATGTATGGCAGCTTAGATTCAATGCAAAGAAGCCCAAAGTAATGCACCTAGGAAACAAAAACCCAGCGGAAGAGTACACAATGGGGGTGAGATACTGAAAACAACAAAAATGGAAAGAGTCCTGGGGGTAGTCATATCAGATGACCTAAAATGGGCCAGCAATGTGGGAATGCAGTAAGGAGGGCTGGGGGGAGACTGGGATGCACAGGGAGAGGCATCACCAGTAGAAAACAAGACGTGGTAGGCCCTCTGTACAGACAATTGGTAAGACCACATCCGGAGTACTGTGTACAGTTCTGCAGACCCCATCTTCGCAAAGACATAGACAGGGTGGAGGCTGTAGAAGAAGAGGGCAACCAAAATGGTGCAGGGTCTGCACCAGAAGACATATGAAGAAAGACTAAAGAAGCTTAAGATGTATAGCCTCGAGGAAAGGAGGGAAAGGGGGGACATGATAGAAACTTTCAAATACCTCAAGGGAATCACAAAGTCCAAGAGGGTAGCATCATTCAGAAAAGAGATGTGCAAGAAAAAGGGGGCACAATTTGAAGATATGGGGGGGGCAGCTCAGAGGTAATGTGAGGAAGTATTTCTTCACAGAGAGGGTTGTAGACGCATGGCACAGCCTTCCTGAGGAGGTCGTAGAGACAAAACCATGGGAGAATTCAAGAAGGCATGGGACAGACATAAGGCAATTCTAGTGGGGGGGTTAAGAGGAAGTAGGCTGTTAGTTAACTAGGATCTGCAGCTCATCTGTTAGGTAGGGAAATGGGCAGACTAGGTGGGCCAAGCGGTCCTTATCTGTCATCAAATTCTACAATTCTATGGTCATTCCCCAGTGATGCTAGCTTGTTCCTGATTTCAGGTTGCTGGTATCCTCAGTAGAAGCATTACTGCTGTGCCAATTGGCCAGCTTGTGCACAGAAACTTCAAAGGAAAAGGAACATTTATGGCTCCCCTTGCAATTGATTAGGCAATTAAAATATAACAATATAGATAAATCAAAGCTCACTAATGCAGCTTAGAGCACATGAATGTGACTCAGCCTCTAGGTTTGTTGGTGTCAAAAGTAATTGCAGATTCTGCAAACAGTGCTGGGATTTTTAGACGTTTATCCATCTCTTCAGGTAAAATACCAAAATAATTAATCCATCTTTCAAACAGCAAAGATAGAGTTTTTGCTGCACAAATCTGTTGGGAAATTCAGCAGGCCTGTTGTTGCAACTGAAGCTCTAAGGTAAATGAGACAGTTGCATGAACCTTTTGCTTTTTCCTGACAAAATAGGGTGAACCAAGCAACTGAAAAAAATTAACAATTCTTCCAACGCATTTAAACCACTTCTTTGAGGTTAACATCCAGTGACAATTGAAGAAACAGAACTTTGATGTTGGTAATGCAGTAACAATACACTTTTTTTTTACAACTGAGTTCAGTCATGATATGGGCCAGTATGTGGTCTCATATGTGGAATTTACAAAGTTGTGAGAAACACAGTTTTACAATACCAGTCTCATCATTATTCAATTATTCCCTATGGATAAAAAGCTACTAAAGGCGTCTGCATTTTCAAAGGTAGCTCTAGAGGCAGAGCTAATGGACATAAGATTTTTTAATTCAAGCCTGATTTCCACCTAAATAGATATGTTTATAAGGCAGGCTATGGGGGGGGGGTTACTGTAGTTTGCCCTTTACAATGCTGCTCAGAAAGATATCAAGGGACTGGCATATCTCTTTTTGAGGAGAAGGAATAGACACATTACTGGTAATCAGTACTGCCCCAAGAAAAAAGTACAATGTTCATGAGAAGAATGTAATAATGTTCCCATTCAATGTGTATGACTTTTTTCTTTAACAAAACATAGTTGGCTGGTTCCAGAAGAGAGTTTGCAATGACTTGCATTTCAGCAGAAAAAAATGTATGCACCCACCATGTACCTAAATGTTTGTTTTTTCATTTTGTAGTCTTGGCATACCAGCATACACTGCTGTTGATTTCCCCTTTTATTTCTTTATTTAGAAAGTTTTTTTTTCACCAAGAGACATGTACTGAGCTTGAAACAGCTTATTTCTAATCGAGCCCTGGGGAAGGGTTACAGAGACAACTGTGTAACGAAACAGTGCATACATATTGCAGTACTTCATATAAAATAGTTAAAATGCAAAAGGCTCAAAATTGACATTTAACCATCAGCAGGGGATTGCAAACAATAATAGTTCAAATATAAGTAGAGTACATAAAAAAAAAACTATTTGAAATGTTCCATTTTACATAGCTGTCCCTTCTAGTTGCTTGCATGTATAACAGACATACATGGTAAGTGGGAGGATTTGATGAATTACGCTGGCATATAACTATGGTGATGTGACCATTTATACACCCTCAAGCTATCTTATGTGCACATATAAAGAATCACAGGGGGTGAGTAATAGGTACCATAAATAACTTGCTGTCAGGAGAAAAGATAGCGACAGTCCTTATTTTCTGTTTAAAGCATTACAGGGAGAAATTCCCATACTCCTGGAAAGGATTGTTGAAGATAACACATTGTAAAGTGTACCCCATACTTGGACTTAGAAAATATACACTATAGTACCTATCAAGTTATTTTACTGCATAGTGTAAAAAATAAGACAGCACTACAATTAATGAGACAATTTGCTGAAACAATTGAAATATTTAAACTTAAATTGCACTTTAATGGCCAAACTTAGAGCTGTAGATACCTTCTAGCATCACAAGTGAATATCCTATAGTTGATCACTAGGAATGTTTCCATTACCTTTCAGGATAACTTTAGCCTTTGTCACATTCAAATGCATCATACCCCATGCTCCTTATGACTAGAGCATGCTCCTGAACTAATATAATGCATGCTGTAAAGTTAGGTCCATGAGTTGGTTGCCAGTTGTGCTTTGCAGAAGTCACCATATATCAGACAATTTAACATGTCATACAAGCACCTTATTTATTTATTTATTTATTTATTTAGCTTTTGTTTACCGGGTAAGTACACTAGACAAATATTATGCCTGTTTTCAGGAATGACCCGGGAGAGTACAACATCATGGTACAGAGACAACACATCAAATACAAGTTGACAGTATGGGCATAATGGTACAAAGACAACATATCAAGTACTAATTGACATCATGGGCAATATAAGAGGGAAATACTAGGGACACAACCGCATAATAGCAACAAGGCAAGGAGAGGGAATACAGTTGGCACAATTTTACAGAGAAGTAGGAAGCAAAGGTACAATAGGCACATATTACAAAGAAGTAGAAAGCAATGGTACAACTTATAGTCATTAGGTTAAGAGCATGATGAGTCAATAACATATGATAGGGATTTAAGTTTGACAGGGCCAGGGGACACCAGGCCAACGGTTCTATCCAGGTCAGGTGGTGGTAGTGGAGTGGGGCAGGCGGCAGTAGAGTCTAGGCAGCCCTGTAAGAGACTAAGAGGCCCTGGGGAGGCTGGAACAGTCACAGGCTGAGGCTTGTTTCAAGTAATCCCACATGGATTTTCAGAGGCACTGATGGGAGGAGGCCAGGCGAACAGACTCAGGAAGGGAGTTCCAGAGTTTAGACGCACACACAATGAAATCCCTAGCTCCCATGAGGGTTCTTGTGGCAGGGACTTTGAGCAACCCCTGGGCTTGAGACCTAAGCGAGTAGGGGGAAACATCAGCTGGAGGAAGGAGCTGGCCCAGTCCCGATGGGATACCCGTGCTGATCACCTTGCCCGTAAGGCAACCTATCCTAAAGTCCAGGTATCTGGCTGGGGAGAGCCACCTGAGTTTATTATAGAGCTCACAGCAATGGGTGAGACGAGGAGCCATTAGGGCGAAACAACAGATATTGTTGTATGCAGTATGCCACCTGGTGAGATGGGCCTTTGTGGAGCAAGCGAAGATATGCAGTCCATAGCCAAGGGAGGGAAGAAGGACACCTCTCGCTAGGGCAAGCCTGGCCGCAGGGGTAAGGTTGTACTTGGCCCTGTAGGCCAGTCCCAACTTGCAGTTTACTGTTTTGCAGGCTTTAGTGATGTGACTTCCCATATCAAGTTGGGGTTCTAAGGTGACCCCTAGGTACTTGACCGAGCTTACCACGGGGAGGGAAGAGCTGTCCAGATTAATTATGTTCAGGGGGGATGTTGAGGCTTTGATTCTGGCAGTAGAGCCAAAAAGCATAGCCTGTTTTTTTTTTAGGTTCAAGACCAATTTATGATCTGTCACCCAGGTCAGGACCTTAGTGAAGTCCTCGGACAGGCTCTTGGTGAGAGTGGCAGTGTCACTGGAGTGGGCCTGTATCACCAGGTCATCTGCATATAGGACAGTTCTGCAATTTGTTGTCACTGTAGGCAGTTGGTTGATGTAGAGAGAGAAGAGAAGGGGACCAAGGACAGAGCCCTGGGGGACACCTGATGTGCCCGGTAGGGGTATGGGCAGGACTTTATTGAAGCAGGTCCGTTGCATTCTGCCATGCAGGTAGCCCGAAAACCATTTCATGGCAGGAGGGGAAAAACCAAGTGACCCCAGCTGTTGACAGAGCAGTGCATGGTCAACAAGGTCGAAGGCTTTGGATAGATTGATAAATATAGCTCCAGAGAGCTTGCCCTGGTCCATGGCTGATCTGATGCCAGTGGTGGCCTCGATCAGAGCTGTGGAGGTGCTATGCCCCCTACGGAAGCCATGCTGGGACGGGGATAGTAGCTCGTGATGCTGGACATACTCTGAGAGCTGTTCAGCCACTACTTTTTCAAGGAGCTTGCTAAGGGATGAAAGGATAGCAATTGGACGATAGTTGTCCGGTAATTTGGGGTCACCCTGCTTCAGGACAGGGACTACCCTTGCTTCCTTCCATATATCTGGGATGGACCCCAGTGACAGTGATAGATTAAAGATATGAGCTACTGGGGAGGCAATGAGAGGGGCCCCAAGTTTTAGAAGCTTGGGCTCCATATTATCTAGGCCTGGGCTAGTGTACTGGGAGAGTCCAGCTAGGAGTCTCTGTGTGTCAGAGATTGTCACCGCCCTAATGCGAAACGATTAACGTAGGGAGTGATCCTCCCCCCGGTTAGAGGAAGGGTGATAGGTTGTCCCCCCCCCAGGAGGGAAATGAGCAGTAAAGGCTGAGAGGTCAGAGAATTGCATATTTAGAGAGTTGGCAATGGTGAAGGGATTGTTGCAGGAGGTGCCATTAAGATCATGTCAGTTACCCCTGGGTGGGAGGAGCCGCTGACTAGTGTTTTTATATTTCTCCAAAACCTCCTAGGATCATTAGCAGAGTTGGTGAGAGCAGACTTGCAGAAGTCACTTTTTGCACTCCTGATAGCCTTTTTGCATTCATTTCTGAGGCATCTGTATCGTTGTAACATAGCAGGGTCACGAGTCAATCTAGAGGTAGCCCAACACTTGTCTCTGACCCACATTTAGGCTAGGAAACTCCCGTGTAACCAGTGGGTGGCTGTCCCCCTCACCCTATGGGTGATCTTTGGGGCATGCTTGTCTTGCAAGGCCCCAAAGGTGGTTAGGAAATGGGAAGCAGCCACCGAGGGGTCGTTAGCTCTTAACACATCAGACCAGTCAGTGAGCCTTAAGTCATCAAGGAACTCTCCCGGATGAAACCTGGTGAAGTTCCTGACATGCATGATCTTGTGTGGGATTTTAGGGGACGGAACTTTCCACACACAGTAGACTGGGGAGTGGTCAGAGATTGCATCAGATAGAGTTCCCACAGAGGCGATCCTGTCTGGACGGTTTGTCAGGATCCAGTCCAGGAGGGAGCTGGAGGAACCGTATGCCGCACGCCTGGTTGGCTCCTGAATGAGCTGAGTCAGGGCGAGATTAGCTTTCCATTCTCACCGGTCCAGTTTAGGTTGACGTCTCCCATGATTATAAGTTCATTGTCACCAATGCTGGAGTCAACTGAATCCAGAAGGTGGGTCAACCCTGGGAGCCCACCTCTAGGGGGATTATACGTACAGACCAGATGAAGTTTCTTGGCATCCCCTAATAGGAGTAGCGCATGTAGCACCTCACAGGAGGACACATTTGATTGCCGGAGGACTACTGGGGAGATCTTGAGGTGGCACCGGTAGTAGATCGGGATGCCACCCCCCCCTCTTTGTCCCTATGCGGTCCTGTCGAATAAAGTCATAGCCTGGGAGAGCACCTGCCGAGTCAGGGATCTTGGGTTTAAGCCAGGTCTCTGTCACGCCAAGGATATCAGGTTTATAGTATATAGGTATCAGGCTCCTAACATTTAGATGGGCCACTTTTAGACCTTTGGCCATCTCCCAATCTGGGGGAATTGAAGGGTCCAGGGTGTTTGGTCCAGGATTAATTTCAATGTCCCCCGAGAGTAGTAGAAGCACAAGGAGAAGCCAGAGCGGACGCTATCTCATAAAAGATAGGCCATTGGCCAGGGCACAGGCACAAAGTCATTTTACCCTGACAGTGTGTATTAGTCTCCTAAGGTTTAGGCAGTAGAAGGGGCAGAGGGGGGTGCGGGGGGTCACAAGGATGTTGCAGAAGGTGAAGTCGGACACCCCAGGGGAGGGAGAATTCTCCTGGTACCCCCCCCCCGAGATGGGTAGGGGAGTGTTGGCCACATAGAGCAAGGTGAGCCATAGTACCAGTCCCACTAGGGCCAAAGCCCTAAGGATGATGGGCAGAACGCCCTGGAGCATCTCACAGAAGGTACGCCCACCCTCCCAGAGTGTGAAGGAGGGAATCCTGAACCACATCTGGACAGGAGACGTTTATCAGGCTTGGTTGTTTAGCCTAGCGGCAGTGATGAGTGAGGAGCAGCTGATGGAGGGGGATGGAGTAGCTCCTGAGGACTGGTGGGATATTAGGTTATCAGTAATAGGCCCAGGAGGATTACTAGAGAAGCCTAATTAGTCCGTTGAGTGGTACACATATGGTATACACAATGATTTGCCAGGTTTAATCCCCTCTGTGAACAGCAAGCTACAGTAAGGGTCAGGTAGACAAAATAATGTTAGCCTACTATTAGGAATTAAACGTTAGTCTCATGTAATCAATACAGGTTATACTCAGTAGACACTATATCTAGTAAGAATACATGAGTATATAACAGCAACAGTAATGACACTCATAACCAAACTGGCTACACACAATTCGAATTACAGTCTTGAGCTAGAGTCCAACAGCAGGGACCAGAGATTTAGAGTGCAGGCTAACAGCGATAAGTTTATCCATAACTTTACACAGGAGGTTAGCCTAACCACTGCAATGTCAGACACAGTCAATAGCTGGGACAGAGAAGAGATTGCTGGAAGGGAATTAGACTATGCTGAGCCCAAGTTGCACTGTCAGACCTGCCCCCCACCTCTGATAGGGCAGGGTGGATCCAGAGGCAGAGCTAACAGGGATTTAATGGGAGGAGGGAACTGGGTGGGCCAAAAATCAGCCAGGAAACTTGAACTGTGTTCCCGCACGGCCGCCGAGGAGGCCCACCGGGGATGCAGACGCACCTGGCACCTCGGGACTCGGCTTTGCTTCCGATGGAGGTGTCCCGGGGGGGGGGCCTTCCTGGAACAGATCACCCTCGCCTCCCCTCTCACACACAAGTCAGGGTTATGAATGAGTCTTGGTAGGACTAGGTTCTCCCTATGTAGAGGACACAGGGAGCGTCACCACCTGCGGTGCAGCCAATCAGCAGGGGCACTTTCGGCGCCAAGAGTTCAAATTAAGGGAGACCCTTTTTTTCATTGTTATCCGCCATGAAGAAAGAAAAAATGTCCCTCAGCCACCCTCCCACGGAGAAGCTCAGCAGCACGATGTTGTCCTTGTGGTGAGTACAGGTCACAGAAGTGGAGGTCCAACGGTAGTGGGAAGAATCCTACATCTCTGCAGGGGCCAGGAAACTTGACTTGTGTTCCCGCACGGCCGCCAAGGAGGCCCATAGGGGCTGCAGATGCACCCGGCACCTCAGGACTCGGCTTTGCTTCCGATGGAGTTGCCCAAGGGGAGGGGGACCTTCCTGGAACAGGTCACCCTCGTCTCCCCTCTCACACACAAGTCAGGGTTATGAAATAGTTACCAATAGTAATGCACATAAATACAAAGACTCACTCATAAAGTGGCACATCATCAATGACACTGGGGATCAGGTGCACTCTGCAGTGAATACTCTGAAGATGAGTTAAAGACAGACTATTTTGACTTATACTATGCTTTTATTAGAGCTTTTGACTTCAGTTAAAATGTAATACATTTGTAGGCTACTGAAAATAGAATGATTCTAATGCAGGCTGTGTCAGACCCCATTACTCAGGCTTCTCCCAGCAAGCCCCCATCCCGAGCAACCCTATTCCTGGTATATAATCACTAACAACTGACCACACGTGTTGGGCTTATTGAAGTGTCCACCTCCCTTTAAAGCACAATGTGGTACAGACCAGATGAGTGTACAGGGTCTGATATTACTGGTACCTTCATGCTGTGGCTGATTTTCCATTTTTCATTTGTGCAACCCCCTCAATGATAGCATACTCATAAAAGGCTCTAAGTGCACACGCACACACACACACACACACACACACACACACACTAACATGCAACTCAAAGACATCTGACAACCTCCCTTTAGTAATGCACCATGCTGAGTCCATTCCCTGTGCTCCCAGGGGTCAGACATATAGTAAGCCTTCTCTTAGAGTCTCGCTGAGAGTCTCACCAAGACACTGAAGTCCCCAGCTACAGTAGGCCTTGCCACCCTCTAAGCTGCTCTCCTGCAGTCTCAGCAAGACACCGAAGCCACTGGCCATAGTAGGGCTTGCCACTCTCGGAGCTGCTCCATTGAAGTCTCACTGAGACACTGAAGCCCCCAGCCACAGTAGGGCTTGCTACCCTCAGAGCTGCTCCTCTGCAGTCTCACCGAGACACTGAAGCTACCGGCCACAGTAGGGCTTGCCATCCTCTGAGCTGTTCCCTTGAAGTCTAGCTGCGACAGTGAAGGTATGCTGCTGGACACATATAGAATCAGCATTTCTTTTGTGCACCCTGCTGCCTTTGTTTAATTTAGAATTTTGGCACCTTTTTGTTCCTCAGACCCAGATTCATCTTGGACTGTGAGCTTATGCGAGTCAGGAGATCCTTACCTATTTTTAGTGATTCTGTTAATTTAATTGTTGCCAGAGGACTTCCTGTTTATTTGCTTTTTTAGAGTTTCCCCCAAACTGCTCCTGGAGTCAGTCTAGCTTTAGCCCTAGGTGGTGGGCTCTTATTGTTGCACACTCCCCCGTTGAATCTGAGCCTTGCTTCTGGTGAATTCAATGTGCCAGTGTGCTTAGGGGCTCCACACCACCTCATTTGGCAGATTTTAGAAATTAATTGGTCTAAGCATTCTGACTGGAGCTTAACTCATTTTTATTTGTGGTAACTGCAATTGTGTTTTGGAGTCTTATCACCAATGGCTTGAAAGTTATTTTAGCTGCTTAATTTTAGAAGCTTTCCGGCTGAGTGCTGTGTTCTCTAACTTTTGCAGCCTAATGCAAACAGTTTGCTGGTTGCAGGAGCCAATCTAACTGTGACTTGGGGCGCTCACCCTTTCAATGTTATTCTGTTTCTGTATTTAAATGCTCAGTATTGGATTTTGCCTTTTCTCTATGTAGGTTAATGTCATTTTTATCTGCTTTCAGTACATGAATTTCTTTGTTGAGTTAATATGAATGTAACAGACTGTACTTGAGTTTTCTGCTTCTGAAACTTGTTCTACAGCCTGTATTTCCCTTACCTTCTCTATCCCCTCCCACCTACTGTCTCTGTCCCCCTTTTGTTAAGACAGCCATTTGATCTCCTCCCTGAACAGTTTTAACAAACTACCCTCCCTTTTCTCTCTCCTTAGCTCCTGGCCACAGTAGTGCTTGCTGCCCTCGGAGCTGCTCCCCTGCAGTCTCGCTGAGACACTGAAGGTATGCCACTGGACACATGTGGAATCAACGTTTCTTTTGTGCACCCTGCTGCCTTTGTTTAATTTATAATTTTGGTGCCCTTTTGTTCCTCAGCCCCAGATGCACCCTGGACTGTGAGCTTATTCGAGTTTGGAGATCATTACCTATTTTTAGTGATTCTATTAATTTGTTACCAGAGGACTGCCTGTTTATTTGCTTTTTTTAGATTTTCACACAAACTGCTCCTGGAGTCTTCCTAGCTTTAATTCTAGGTGGTGGGTTCTTATTGTTGCACAATCCCATGCTAAATCTGAGCCCTGCTCCTGGTGTATTCACCATGCCAGTGTGCCTAGGAGTTCCATGTCACGTCATTCGGCAGATTTTAGAAATTAATTGGTCTGAGCATTCTGACTGGAGCCTAACTAATTTTTATTTGTGGTAATTGCAATCATACTCAGGAGTTTTATCGCAAATGGCTTGAAAAAGTAATTTATTTTAGCTGCTTAATTTTAGAAGCCTTCTGACTGAGTGCTGTGTTTTGACTTTTGCAGCCTAATGACAGCAGTTTGCTGGGTACTGAAGCCAATCTAATTGTAACTTGGGGCTCTAACCCTTTCCCTGCAGCTGCTGTGCTGCTGCTCCCCACCCTTAGCCAGTCCCAAATTTATAATGTGGCTTAATCACATGTGCTGTGGGAGGAGTGTGCGTCTATCTCCTCACTTTCTCATCAGCACATTATATTTTTCAACCACTAGAGGTTTTGTTGCTCCGTCTTATTCCACAGTAGTTAGATTGCTGGAATTTTGTGCTCCCCATTCCTCCAGTGTTTTGATATTTTCTTTCTCTCTCTTTGCACCCATATAACCTCCTCTCCCCTCTTGATCTTCCCTTTATTGAGCTACAATCTAAGCAGCCCTGCTTACTCGACTTGCTGTTATTTTATCCACTTCTGTAACAATGCTCTTTATCCATGTCAGCCCCCCTTACCCTCTTCACACTATCTTTCATCTTGCTCACCCTCCCATCCCCTCAACTGCTGTAAAACTCCACGCCCCACTTGTCCCCTGCTTACCTCACTGCCTCTCTTACCCCTGCAACACCCTAGCGATAACTCTTTCACCCCACCACTTTAACTGGACCCACTGCCCTTCCTGGTCTTCTGCCCCCCCTACTACCTATGCACCACACTCACAGTCTTTTGTGTCTCTTTAAATTCAAACCCACTATTTTTAGCCACCAACTCAGCTCCCCCAAAATGTCTTGTCAAACTTGGTTTTGGAGTTCCAGGTTCACTTTATCATAATCTCTCTCCTTCTACTCTCTGCAGGTGATATGAATCCCAACCCTGGCCCCTCATTCATTAAAACTACCTCCTCTACACACTCCCCCTGCCTGCTTTCCTCCTCCTCAGTCCCTACCCTACCTCAAGATCTAAAGTTCCTCCATGTCAACATTTGGAGACTTCTCCTCAAACTAGACCTGCTGCACCCTCTTGTAGTTTCTATCCATCCTGATATATTAATAGTTACTGAGACATGGCTAACAAAAAAGGTCCCAGATGCATCTATCGCAATACCTGGGTACTTTGTCACCCAACAGGACCATGCTAGCAGGGGTGGAGGTGTTGCTATCTACTCCTCTGCCTCCCTCCAAGTCACAACTGTTCTAGTGACCTCTGTCCCTAAGACCTATGAAGTTCTTGTCTTAAGATTATCACTACCATTCTCAACTCCTGTCTTCATTGCAGGTGTATATTGCCACCTTGGCTGCATTACATTGTTACCACTGAGCTAATCGCCTCCATTGGGTCTCTCACCTCCTCAGGTGAGCTCTACCTCCTGGGGAACCTTAACCTTCACTGGTTGTCTCTCTCCTTAGGCAAAACTCACACAGACATAACTGCCTTCAAGCTGTCCCACCTAATCAAGGAACCTACTCATCTTAATCACAAAACCCAAAAACACTCTCTCCTAGACTGGACCATTACCTCTCATCCACAAAGGGTAATCCAATTCGGCCTGATGTCTGATGCTCTTAGTGATCATCATCTGATCTACTTAGTCAGGAAAGTTCATAGACCTAAGGTCCCTCCCAAACTCCTTATCACCCGATCCTACAAAACCCTAGACCTCACCTCTTTGAATCAGGACCTAATCCTCATTGATTGGGCCCCTATAGCTCCTGCCAAAACTATTGATCTTGCTCTTGGCTACTTCAGTGACAATTTTCTCTCTGTCTCGAACATCCACGCTGCCCTGAAGCAAATCAGAGTGCTTGGTTACCACCACCCTTGTGTCACCCCTGAACTCCTGACCATTCAGCAAGCATGTGACTTAGCCTGGAAAACATACAAATATATCAGACTCCCATCCAACCTCTCTAACTATAGCTCTCCCAGAAATGACTGCACAAAAGCCATCTGATGGCCAAATCTGAGTATTTCCGACCCACCTTTAACAAGAACATAAATAATCTGTTAAAGTTCTGGAAAATTGTACACTCACTTTTTCACCCCAAGCTAAACCTCCTCCTCCTCTGCTTAATAATAACAACCAGCTCACTGCCAGCCATCCCTTGGTAGCTGCGGAATGCAATGCTTATTTTGCTTTCTGTACATCCACCCTGCTAGCCTCTCTCAAACCCCTCCTACTGCCACACACCCCATCTGTCTCCCCCAAAATCCATCTTTTAACTGAAAGCTTTACCTTTTTACCTATCTCTCCAAGTGACACCTTAAAGGCCCTCCTCTCTCTCAATCCTACTAAGGGTGTCTCCCCTGATGACCTCGACCCGAAGTTGCTCTACTTATCTGCACATGCCATTTCCCACCCATTAGCTGACCTGCTCAACCTGTCTTTCTGCACAGCTACTGTGCCTGCTGCCTGGAAACATGCAACAGTCCTCCCCCTACCTAAAGGTGGTGATCTCTCCTCTCCCAGGAACTACCACCCAATCTCCCTTCTTCCCACCTAGGCAAAACTGCAGGAACACCTTGTTCTCTCTCAGCTCTTTTCCTTTCTTGATGACTCCTCCTTCTTCACTCCCTTCCAGTTTGGTTTCTGGAAGAACCACTCCACAACCACCTCCTTACTCAGACTCATGGACTCTATCCTTTCTGCCATGGATAAAGGCCACATAATGTCTACCATCTTTGTCGACCTTGCTAAGGCTTTTTACACTGTCCCCCACTCACTCCTCTTTGAAAACACTCTCAGTTGCTTGCCTGTCTCAATTTTCCTGTGATTGGTTCAGCTCCTACCTGGTAGGAAGAATTAAATCTGTCAGAATTGTTGACTCTACATTCCCACCTCTCCAAATCTAATCTGGTGTGCCTCAAAGCTCTGTACTTGGCCCCCTTCTATTCTCATTTTTCCTAAATGTCATGCCATCTGCATGCTTCTCATCTCTTATCCATATGTACACAGATGACACTGTCCTGTTCACCTCCAGCTCCTCTCCCTGTGATGTGATTACCAGACTTCAGCTTGATTTCAATAATGTTCAATGCTGGCCAAGCTCTCATCGACTCTTTCTCAACACCAAGAAGACAGTCTCCATGACCTTTGGCACTAGGCAGAGACTCTCTCGGTTGCCCTCTCTCCCCTCTTTTCACACCCTTGATGGGACTACATTAGAGGACTCTACCTCCTTTAAATACCTAGGTGTCTAGCTCGACCACTACCTTAACTTTTCTGAACATATTGACGCCATCCTAAAAAAACTGTGCCCCAAGCTCAGCACCCTTTACAGAAACCAGAGTGCATTACCACTTCCATTGAGGCATGATATTGTATTGAAAATTATTCCCCCCATCTTTGACTATGACAACTTAGTCTACAGTGCTGCTACCAAGTGTTCCCTTGCCAGACCGGATTCAATCTTCAAAGTTTTCTGTCATCTTGCCCTTGACTCCCCCTCCCGCACTCATCATTGCACCATATACCACTCTCTAACACTGCCTTCACTGGAATGCAGGCACCTCTCGCACTGCCCTAAGTTCATTTCCAAATTCTGGTTTGGGTCCCTACCCTCCTACCTTTCCTCCTCACTCTCTGCTTCTGCTCCCAACTCCCGCCCTCTTAGATCTATGGAGTCTCACTGTCTAGCTATTCCTCGCCACCTTACTTCCATTTATCAGGAAGCTTTCTCCTATCGCTTCCCTAAACTCTGAAATGCTCTTTCTTCTCTACTCGACTTTCCTTATCCCATTTTTCCCTCTCCCTAGCCCTACGCAATTACTTTACCCCTAACTGCACCTGTTTCTAGCCCCTCTTCTTCGCCTTACTCCCCTCTCCTGTACCCCACCCTTCTATTTCTGTTTACCACTCCCCACTCCCCCTACCTCCCCTCTAACCTAACCTTGTCCCCTCCTTCCAGCTTCACCCTCCTTTGTTACTAGTCACCAAGTCCCCCCCTTCATCCCCCTTTTCTCTCTCTCTCCTCCAATTTCCATCTGGTCCTGTCCTCCTGGCAGGATTTCCATCATCCTGAAGGGAGTTCCTGGACCAAGCTTTCTCTCAACCCACAGCTCCCTCTCCCTCACCCCTTGCTCTTTCTTTTTGTTTTCACTAGCACTTACCAAAGTCTTGCTTCTAATCCTCTCAGCACTTCTGTGCCTTTTTATACCCTCTGGTCCCATGATCTTGGCCCTGGGTGGTACCACGTATTGTTCCCCTGGTGGCTACTCACCTAGGTCCACTGCTCTTTATGAAAATACTTTTCCTGTATTGTGTCATCATGTAACAATATATTAAGTTTAAATTATGTTTAATTGCTCTCCCAGCTTCTGTAACCCCTCTCCCCAGGACACTTCTGGAAATGAGCTGTGCCTCAGCTCATGTTGTCTTTCCTGGTGAAACATTTTGTCAATAAAATAAAAAAACTAAAGATTAAGAGCATATGACTGGACAATACTGCTACTTCCTACTATCTCATAGTGGTGACCCAGGCTTAAGGTGCATACACAGGTCACTAGCATGGCAAGTGGCTCCCAGTTATTTTGCTATCAGGCCAATCCAATGGACGTCAATGTATAAGATACAGTGTCAAGTTGTATAATAAAAGGAAAATGGATGTACTTTTTGGAAGTTTGTAAAACCCCAGTATCATTTTCTCTTTTTGAGGAACATGACATTTGAACAACATCTTCCTTTCATAATTATTGGTTTGAAAAAAGTATCCCTATCTCTCTTATCTCCAGCCCTATCCACCACCCCTTGACACCCAAACATGTGGAGTGATTTTTTTTATGTTGTCTAGTTTCTCTCTAGTAATCACAAATTACATCATACATAGCCTTCAGTCCAGTAGTAGAACTATGTCTGTTTTCAACCATTTTCTCTGTCAGATAATTTTCTGTTGCCTCTGGAAATTGCCCTGACATGATTGTCATAATCAAATCTTTCCTAACCTATATGATATTTCCCAAATCTTTCAAAAAAAACTTACACCACCACAAAAAATGAAATCAACACAGATAGGTGTTCTAATGACCCATTGAGTAGTGTGTGACATTCCCAATCTGGTGACCTAAGTTTGTGAAGTAGCTCAAGGTACTGGCAAACGGGCAGCTGGCAATGGAGTTCTAGCACCACACCTTGTACTTTGGGTAATACTTATAATTGATATTATAAAATGGGGAGAGAAAATCCTGACTGGTTATTAGCAATGCATTAGAAGTGACTAATGCATAGCTAAAAACAAATGCTTTCATCAAGGACGCAGGAAAGAAAACAAATCCTTGGGCAATAATGTTTGAATGTTTTACTAACATACTAAAATGCCAGCAGAGGAGGCCTAATGGTCTTTCTTGTCTGCTTGATAGTCAGCATCCATACTGGGCACCAACTTTGCTGTTCCCCCCCCCCCACTGCCATTTCTCTTTCCCGCTTAGCGACAGTACTTTTAAAAGCCACAAGCCCCCCTTCCTGGCCTGTCCTTGCTCCCTTGAAAGACCCAAGTAACTACGAGACATACTGTTCATCTTTTGTTTTTCTTCATATTTATTTTTACTTACATTTAGGACATTTACTATGATTCCACTTCGTACATCACAGCTTTCATGTCTCGTGCCTGTTCAGAGTCTTGTCACCCGCCTGATATCATGGCAGAAGTAACAGCAATAACATTTTTTTTTAATTAGCAGCAATGAAATACAGTGGCTCTGCAATGTCCACAGTGGGATCCACAACCACAGCTACTCAGCCCGGTACGCCCCTCTTCATTTCCTCCCGACTGCCCACTCAGCTGGTTAGCCTGCTTTGCTCTCACCTGCTATAACAGGACCAAAAAGAACCCAAAACATAAATACTTAACAACTGTGTTAAAAATATTAAAGAGAAATTAATGAAAGTTATTTAGTAAAACAAAATACCAGTCTGTCTTGGGGGGGCACACAGTAACCATGACAACCAACCTCAGGAATGGTGGCCACAGAAGGACAAAAGTCTTAATTGCAAAAAAAAAATATCTTGTTGAGGCAGAGGAACTATTTTACAGTGAAATACGTTAAAGATTTCATTTTTTTTCAGTAAAAACATAACAATTAGAATTTGTACCTGAATGTAAAATACACTGCCTCATTTTATAAGCACAATAAGACACTCTGAAGATGTGCATTAGACATTTCTAAAGCATGACCAGGGGCTGAAGGCATTTGGCTTGCAGCCTCATGCCTCACTACACCCCTGACCATGCATTAGAGATGTCTAATGCACATCCCCTTATGTCTCATTGCTTACCTGTAGCACAGTATGAGGGGAGATGCTGTACCGGTTAGGTGCTATCCTTCAGATGAGATTGTAAACTGAAGTCCTTTGTGTCCATCTCTGGTCACTGTCCAGGTGGAAGTAAAAGATCCCATGGCACTTATCAAAGAAGAGCAGGGGATTTTTCCTCCATGTCATGGTCAACATTCCCCCTGTCAATAAAACAGGTCCATGCAACCCACGCCACTGGATGCAGCTGGAAATGAGCTATAATAGCTTAGTCTGCCTTTCTTAGTCAAACGTTCCTAAATAAATAAAAAATAAATACATTGAAAATTGTGTTTGACAGTCTTCTACTGGGTGGGCTGGTACTGTGCTTTCATGACAAGAGTGATTCTTGTTATAGCGTCCTAGAATATTCATCTTCTAGCCACAGGGGAAGTTGTGTGACACAGGGTGCTGGCAGGGCAGTTCTACAAGGATAAAAGGAGAAGAAAAGCCAAGCACCATTAGAATGATGACAACTAGCAGGTACATTCAGGCCCCACCCCATGAAGTGTACAACCTGCCTTCAGATACTGAAATAACTGCTGGTAAAAGGATGGGCCCCCATGAAGATTCATGTAATAGAGGGGAATAACCATTAGAGATGGCCACAGCAAATGGGTTTGTGAGGGATGGGACTAGGTGGTCAACAAAGGAATGGAATTGGGTGATGTAGGACTGGTCCTCCAAAAAAAGAATACAGAAAAGAAATGAACCCAGACATTATCTCAAGTGATTGCCCCAGGTTAGTCTTGCCTTCCTATGCAAAATACTTGTGAAAAGAATTTTCATTTGGCTGATAATTATCAGTCTCATTACCACCTAGGCATCATCTTCTAAAATGGCTTATTGCTTGTCTAATCACAGAAACCACCTTTCTCCTTATTGTACTGTAAGTAACTTGTTCTTTGCTATTGACTGTGGCTTATTCTCATTGTCTTTGATCTGCTATGAATGTTGCCTACTGTTCAGCACAAAAAATCAAAATGTTTTGATTGACAGACTCACAAGTTGTATTGATTTGACTGACATAGTCCTGTTCTGGTTATGAACCTACTTAACTAACCACTGTTCTTTATCCCAGGCAAGGAATTATTAATCCACCACCAAAAATGCCTGGTACAAAGTACCATAGGTGTGTATTCTACGCCTTTATCTCTATGGTCTTTCTCTCCCTTGGTTATCTTCTCTGCTTCTTTTTGTGACTGGGTTGGTCTGCCTTTGTACACCCCATCACCTTCAGTACCAGAAGGGGTTTTTGTCTGGGACTGTGGTGGAAGCCAAACAAAGAGCTGGTAATATATGGCTTTTTAGAGTTAACCTTTAAGAATATTGCTCAGGGAGACCTGCAATCTTGTAGTCAGCCCCTGATTGGATAATTGGGAGCAGCTGATCATTGGGAACACCTGCCTGCTGAGGAGCTGAATGAAAACAACATATTACAGTGTGAAAGGGTTCTTATTTTGGACTGGAATCTGCAGGGAGGAAGAGGTAAACTCTGCAGATCACAGAGATGAGGGGGAACTCTGAAGAACTTGTGGTTGAAAGTATAGTGGAGATCAACCCTACAAGCTAGAGAAAGGAAGAGATGGGGAAGTCTAGCTGGAGGCCTGTTTGAAAGCAAGGAGAACTGATGAAAGTTTGGGAGACAGTCAGTTCAATATAAGCTAAATTGGGGTCCTAGAGTTAGTGGCCAGAAAACATGATGAAAGCCAGAGAGAGAGAGAGAGAGCAAGAGAGAGAATAAATTCTGTATTGACTGAATTGGGACCCTAGAGTAAGAGGCCAGAGAAGATCAGGGACAGGCAGTTTATTCCTGCTGAATAAAGAAAGGAGATAGCTGATGAGATTTTTTTATTGAAAACTGAAAAATAAATCATTTAATTCTGTAGCATTCAAACAAATGTAAAATAAAAAAAAAATTATGTGATTGAACTTTGAAACCTGTCTGACCTATCATTTTGATTGTTCCCAAGTAGCCTAGGCCACATGGTTACATGCTACCTGTCTCACACAGTTGGTTGATGTGGTGTGATTTGGACACCCCTTGCAGTTTGAGGAGAATACTTAAAGAATATTTTTTGGGGGATTGTCCATGAAGCTAGGGAGTGTAGGTTCTAACTGGCAAGTACTCAATAGGAAGTAGCTCTGCATTAAAGGACTGAGGCATACAGAGAAGACCATGTGATCAACAGGACCTAGGTTTAAGTGAAAGACCAGGACTTATGTTTGGCACAAAAACTTCAGGAGCCAGTAAGGGTACCTAGAAGGGATTGAAACTTAAATAATTATTTGATTGTTTTATGCATGAAATCTCCCTGCATTTGGTAAGAGTAACTAGGTAAGAGAAACATTCCTTGTGGTTGAGAAAAACAATATGCATGATGTTTTGTGCTTTGTTTTATTTTTGGAGTTGCTCTCCTGACTAGAGAGGGTAAAGTCATAACTAGAAGATGATTAACCTTGTAGACCCTTTTTTCTGTAACTCTTTTTACTCCCATCCCCGGGGAACTCTCTCCAGCAACCAATGGTGGCCAGGACTCCCTTGTCCTGTCCTCACACCCAGCCCAGACACAACCTCTGGATTTGTGCCCCCCCCCGGAGGAAGGTCCGCCCTACCCACCCAGGGCACTGTATTTACAGTGTAGAGTGCCAGGACGGCACGGGGTGGCCATGGAGAGAAGGGAGCCTGGCAACGGAGTGTGTTCCTGGGGCAAGGGTGCTTTCACCTATCCCCAGGTGTGGAGGATTTTTCCTTGTGGGTTTTCCTTCCCCTTGCAGAGCACAGCAATCAAGGCATTACTGTGCCGCAGTTCTGCCCCCTTGCTTACGGAGCATCTCTACATCATGCTCCTCTGACCACCACCAGAGGCTGCCCTAAGAGTGATCATCCCCCTAAGCCCATAAGCCCACCCTGGGAAGAGACAGCAGTCCTATGGACACTTGATCTCTCCCATCCCCTGCCGACCCCCGATGACCAGGGCTCATTCCCAAACCCAGGTTGCCGGCGTGGTGTGAGGTGTGGTATCCAGTGCCTCAACCCTCAGCACCACCAGACTAGCTACCTTGTAGCCTTTTTAGAAGATGTGAAGAATGAGCAGCTGGCAAAGTGAAGAGGAGCAGAGAGGAGAGAAGAGAGAGAGAAGAGAAGAGAAGAGAAGAGAAGAGAAGAGAAGAGAAGAGAAGAGAAGAGAAGAGAAGAGAAGAGAAGAGGAGAGATGGTTTGAGCCCACTCCCCAGAATGAACTGAACCAACAGCCAGTGCTGTAAGCTGCAGTTGAAGCACTCACTGTAATCCAATGACTAATATACAGGTCAGCCCAAGCTGAGGAGCCAGTGAAGAAAGCGATGAAGGGACACAGGGGGGTTTAACCAAATGGTTCTGAGCATGTTGTCTACATCTGGGATAACTGTTAAAACAGTATGTTTTGACTGGAAGAAATCAGAGTGAATACATAACCTTTGCCCCATTTAGCAAGGTACCTATGCAGAATGCAACACTGTCACAAACAAAACTGGATCCCAAACCAAAACATTGTTCCTGAGGTTTCCAAGTTGGAGAAGGGTATCAAAAGTGAAGTTGTTGTTGTAAGTAAAACTGAATCAGATTAAGCTGTTGGTGATATTTTTTTAGTGAATGGGGGATATCTGGACAGGACACTGGAGATATTCCCCTAATCTTGGGTGGAGGGAGCTGCTGCTCATTTTCCCATTGGTCAGTCATCATAGCTAACATGGATGTAGATGCTGACAGTGAAGAAGAAACAATTTCTTACTCACCAGCCTTTGGCTTAAGTTTACTGATGGAATCAAACATGGAGCCAGAAGCTATGGCAATTTCACATGAAGCTGAAGTTACAGAGGAGCTTCAAGGTTTACAGGCTGATGCACAGCCTGCATCTGTTCAGGTTTCACCTGCACCTGGTACAGGTATGGAAAGTAAGGGTATACCATTGTAACAGCAATGCTCTTACAGCAACACTGTTACAGTGAAAGCAACCCGCCAATACCCACAGTGTCGACTGGGTTGCCGGAGAGATGACCGAGTCATCAACTACAGAGTTTGGTCACTCTCCCCCGAGATCCACCCCCCCCAAGAGTTGTAATCCTTAAGTCTGGGGGTGGGGTCCCAGCCCCCCGCATGAACACTGATCAGGTCTCGGTGCATTTTCCAGTCAGGGACCAAAGTGGGTGGCATCCAGGATGTTGGCGACCATGTGTCGCTGTAGAGGAGGTCACCAACATGCCTGTCGATATGGCATGGTGGAACCAAAGGCAAGGATACACCAGTGAGTCAGAATGCTGACAAAGTGTTGGACACAGAAGGCATAATAAACACTGAAACAGCTGCTGAAAAAGTTTAAAACAAGCACTTGAGGAGAAAAAGAAACAGTTGCTGAAAGAGACTGAGGAGGAAGAAGAAAAATTTAGGCTTGCATCAGAGAAACTAAAACATTCCAAAACTACCACAGGGTCTGACAAACAGGCAACAGCTGCTGCTCCCACTCTCGCAGCTGCACCACATTTAGAGAAGTAACAAGTAACACCTGCTTTGTAAATGAAGAAAACACTGGGAATCAGAATGACAGGAGTTACCTGAATTCCAGCCCTGTTTCAAAACCCTGTGCAATCTTCTCAGGCTGCTTTGGAGAATATTAAAAATACATTGACATCTACCGCTATTGCATTGTCAGTGGCAAAAGCTCTCCTTGATGTGGGTTGGATTCAGGACAAAGACGGAGTTTGGATAATGGACCCCTCTGACCCAGTTATACACCATTACTCCACACCACAGCATGCACAGGATAATCCGGACCCAGATCCCACTACTATCCTAGCTCCTAAACAGATAAAGCAAGTACTCTAAATACTCTTCTTTCATTATCAGAACCAGTATCTAGCAATGCCATGAATGGAACAATTAACAATAGCAAAGAGACTGAACCTGACATTTCAAAATCAGACCCAAATCTTGGTTTCAACAAACCCATGATTACAGGGGCCCCTGAAATAAATAATCCAGGACCTTCCAAACCATGCACTCACCAGGACAACCAAGCTTCTAAAAAAGACATGCCTTTACCTATTGGTTTTGAACCCAGAGTAATACAAGACCAACAAAAACAAGCATTTCATAAACCTCTACTTTATATGTCAGAGCTCTTCAAATCAAAAGGTGAGCCTGCACCTTGGAAAAATGCCTTTAGACTCATTTATAATGGAGGTCTAGAGACACCCCCAGACTGAATTTACATTGCCAGAACCCTGCTAAAGGACTCGTTAAAGTTTTATGCTTCTGAGATTTTTGCTCTAATCCACACAGATGAATACAATTACAATGTCATTTTCAAAACTGTAGAGGGTCTTGACAGGTTTTGGACTAAATACAATACTTTGAAGGATGCCCCTTTATGGACACCTTTTTTGGCAATCCCGATAACAAAGCCCTCTGTATGCACTGTTATTATTTTATTTAAAAGTGATGGTGTCAATGTCTCTGATATTTTGTTTTGGTTAAGAGAATGATGTGAGGTACTTGAACATCCCAATCCTATTATAGATTCAGAGCAAATATGGACGGGGAGGCTGGAGGGTAAAGGTGAAACTGTTTATAACCAATTCAGGTATTATGCATTTACCAGGTTGTTTCTACCTCAGGAGGGACAGAGGTTCACTACTCTATCCAGGTCAGCCTAAGCTGAGTCTAAAATGTGGGTCAAGGCTTCATTTAAGTAACACCTGTGACCTTTTCTAAACTAATTGTGAAACGGATGAAACCTATTATACCCCTGCTTATACATACAGATCAGGTGGATTTTGTTCCAGATTGCCTGGGCTCTGACGACACTCACAGAGTATTAGACCTTCTTTGGGAGGCTCAATCTACACCACATCCTACTGCCACTCGGTCTTTAGATGCCAAAAAGGCATTTGACAGTGTGGAGTGGGTCTTTTTCTTTAAAGCTCTGCGAAGGTTTGGCTTTCCTTCTCACTTCCTCTCCTTAATTCAAGTTTTTTATTTGTCACCTAACGCAGCAGTCCTAACCAACTCAGTCCTTTCTCTCTGCTTCACACTTGCCAGGGGCACCCATCGAGGATGTCCCCTTTCTCCATCTCTTTTTCTTTTGGCCATAGAGCCCCTTGCAGCCAAAATTAGGGCTAAGACTGTCTTCCCTGGAATTATGGTAGGTACCACTTCCCATAAAATTGTACTGTTCATGGATGATATTGCTCTTTTTGTAACAAATTCAGAGTCCTCATTACACGCCCTTCAAAATATCATAGCCTTCTTCTCTTGCTTGTCTTGTTATAAGTTAAATTAATATAAGTCCCAAGTCCACCCCCTTAATGCTTCTTGTAAAACTGAGTTATTTGCTCATTACCCCCTTTCAATGGTCCCCAGATGGTATCACCCGTCTTGTAATTCTCTGAAGATCCACAATTTCTGTCACAATTGCAGCTAATGTACAGAAAGCATTGGACACTCTGGAGGGGAATTTTTCTCTTTGGAAGGCTCTGATCCTGTCCCTTTGGGGTAAGATTAATGCATTGAAGTTTGTTGCTTTTCCCCAAAGTCCAGTATATTATTACCAATCTTCCCCAGTTTTTTCTAAAGATTTTTTCAAGACGCTTGCCTCTAAGGTGACTTTGTTTATATGGGATGGGAAAGCCTCCAAGATTATTTACTGCACTTTGCAATGACCCTGGACAGAAGGCAGCCTGGGCCTAACAGACTTGAAACTGCTTCATGACTTCACAGTGCTGCGTCAGGCCATACTGTGTTATGATCCTAATCTGACCTCCACCTTGCTGGGTTGGCTCTCCCTTGAACTGGTACAGGGACTTCTCCTAGTAGCCTTGGCCCTTCTTTTCCCAGATTGATCATTCTGCTCCCCTATTTTGCCATGTTCCCACTATACAAGATTTATCTGGAATAAATATGCACCTTATTTAGGCTGGTCCCCTCAAACTTCACCATCTAGACCCTTGTGGCACAACCCAAACTTGATTATTGATAAATCAATCTAGTGGAGAGACTGGGAGCTGCAGGGTATTTCTGTTGTTCGAGATTTAGTTGACCCTTCTACAGGAGTTCTCCTGGCCTTTGCAGAACTTCAATCTAAATTTAATCTCCCTATCTCACATTTCTGGTGATATCTTCAGTTGTGGAATGATTTTAAGCTTTAAGTTTCAAGTGATATCTCCATCACACTTGATGTACCTTTTGAAGTATGGCTGGCAAGGCTTCCAAGACCTCACCATTTAACTGCACATTTTTAAGCTTACTGGCACAAAACCCTTCCTGTGTCCCCTATTGCAGGCCTGAAGCAAAAGTGGGAACTAGAGCTGGGCATGGATCTTGCCTCTTCAGAATGGAAGCAGACATAGTTCAATGCCGGTAGTACCCATGTAGACCGCTTATTATTGAGTGCTGCACTTCTGAGTGACTCAATAATAGCACTCTACATGAGAGTGAGTGGTGCAATGCATCACTATATCCCATGTAGCTTGTATAGCAAGAAGCTGTATTCACTACTACAGGATATAGGCTTCTATATGGCCAATTCTTGCTGAGCTGCTTGCATAGTGTAGTGGTGTACACCACCACTTGCGATGTGAGCAGACCTGGGTTCGAGTCTGGCTACTGGTTGAATCATTTAAAAAAAAAACTTGCCCTGTGGGCTGCACCCCACTTGGAGTTGGTTATTTTAGTTCAGGGGGTGTGGGGGGGAGCTTGCCCCCACAAGGGGCTGCATAGGGGGCATAGCCCTCTGCATAAAAAAAGTTTCTTGTGTGCTGTTTTAAAGTATTGTAGTGACAGTCTCTATTTGCAATGATCAGTACAATACCTGTTGCCCTTTTGATCATGGGCTCTTATTTGTTCTGTTTATGTGATAGGTGGTCCTTCAGACTCGCCTTTATCACGTAAAACCTTCAATGCCTATTATGCCACTCAGGATTTGATGTCTAGGTCCATTCAGTATAAGATTCTTCACAGGGCCTACTGGACACCCCAGTGTTGTACAAGGTAGGCCTCAGTGCAAACAGTGACTGTTGGTGATGCAACTCCCCTCAAGCATCTTTAACTCATATTCTGTGGTCATGCCCCAGCCTGGATGATTGCTGGTCAAGGTTATGGGTGACCTGCTCATTTGTAGTCCCATTTCTGGAATCCAGCAGCCACTGTTGGCACTTCTAGATCTATCCCAACAAAACCTGTCTCTTTTCAAGTATCAACTCTCATGTGTTAATTGCGCACTTACTGCCTCCATGAGAGTTATACTTAAACCCTGGCGATCTCCCGATCCTCCTCCCTATAATGAGTGGTTTCACTTACTTTCTTTCACAGCCAGTTATGAGAGAGCTTCTCACCAACTGCTAGGTAAGCTTTCCCTCTATGACTAGCTGTGGCAACCCTTCTTTGCTAAATTCCCCAGGCCCACCTTTTTGTGGAGGCCCAATGGCTGACTTGAGTCTTAACCTACTCATTAGACCCAGTTCATTCACATCTCCTCTTCCATGGGAGTGGATCATCGCTCTATTCCCCCCCTACTTGAGTTTTGAACCAACTCCTTGCCCCCTTTCCCCTTTCTACCTGCCGTCACATGGGTACTCCTTAACCTCCCCTTTCCCTAGTTTTATTTCTGACTTTTGCTTGTTAACTATGCCTTTATGATTACCATAGAAAAGCAAATTATATGGTATGTCATATGTTGATTTATAGAAGTCTACATCCCATTTATTATTACTGTTTCATTGTTTCTTCATTTTACCTGAAATCTGTTGTTATAAATATGGTTTGTTCCTTGATTTATGAGTTGTAATGTTTTATTCCTTCTTCAGTAATAATAGACCTCATTTGATGGAACTTTTCCTTGAAGTTTTATGTTTTCCATTGCATTATCTAAAAACTCAATAAAAACTTTTATGGCAAAACAATTAATGTCTGTGACACCCCCATGGTGCACATGTTGTTTAGAGCTAGGCCATTTGGCAGCCACTTGTTTAAATTTCTTTCACTGCTACTTGTGTGAGGAAAAGGGTCACTCTTACATATGATGCCCATGGGCCTCCCACAGTCTGGATGATGCAGTCCCACACAAGCCTCTAATCATGCAGGCACAAAAGAAAAGTTCAGCACAGGCCTCGGAAATAAGGGTAGATGTATTGCAAAAAGAACAAGAAAAGAAACAACAGGCAGAGAAAGAAAAACAGAAAGAGCAGGAAGAACAGAATAGACAGGAATCTAACCTCACTCATGAACAACAATCAGAAGAGAGAGTTATTTCTGACCATGAAGCAACCTTAAGAAATGAGACAGAACAGGACAAAATGTCCCCCCCCCCGACACACACACACCAGCCACCAAATCAGGAAGACACTAGCTTCAAGGCAGAAGAAACAAAAATAAGGCCCCAAAGCAAGTCAGGAAAAGGGAAAGAGCCAAAAGGGAAAGATAGGAAATCCACTAAAGGAAAACTGATTTATTGAGTGAAAACAGGTACTAAGTGATGCAACATAAACAAAACTGGGTGGATATGGAGGAGGAGGAGGAGGATTCCGACACTTCCTTCATAGCTTCCTCACCTAGGGGAAATTCTTCTGGTATAGAAGATGCTGGTGGTGGAGAGAGTATGTCAGAAAAAAATGGGATACTAGATCAAAACTAATCTGAAGAAGATGCCCAACTATATGACCTACACAAATGTCACTCAAAATTCTCACTCTGAATGTTAATAGTATAAAGAATGACAAACATAGATTAACAGTCATGAGTGAGTTGAAAAATTTTAATTGTGACATTATCTGCCTACAAGAAACTAGACTTAAGACTTCATTTGCTATATCTCAAACTACAAAACTATGGGGCTTAGGTGCCACCTTCCAGGCACTTGGAGATGTTACATGTGATGGTTTAGGTATCCTTTTCAGAAACCAAAGTTTAAAGGTGGTGAAGCTAATAGACCTTGAGCCAGGAACAGCTCTCATTTTAGATATTTCATATGGCATCAACCATTTTAGGTTAATAAGCAGCTGTGCCCCACAGACCAAAGCACAAAGGGTGGCATTATTCCAGAAAATACAACCATATCTACACACATCAAGATGGATACTTTGGTGTGGTGATTTTAATTGTGGCCTACACCTAACAGATAGAGGACTGAAAATAGAAAAACTTTTCTGTGATACAAACACTCTTAAAGACATTCTCAAACACGCTAAACTAGTAGATGCATACAGGCAATACATACTAGAAGAAGTAACATATATATTAGAAATATATATGCCACACAAGCAGATTTTTTATTTTTGTAATAAGCACTTGTAACAAGTGAAGCACAAACACATGATGTAGCCTTCTCAGGTCATAGGGCTGTACAATTTAAATTAATTTGGAAGTCCACTCTAAACTGCAAGCAAGGTCCATAGCATTTGAGTACAGAACTATTAGGTAATAATCACATCTTATGTGAATATAAAAATCTATGGACTGCAAGAAAGTCCATACTGTGTATGTATCAGTCTAACTTAGAATGGTGGGAAGACACTAAAAAGGATTTTAAAGCACTGTTCCAGAAAGTAGCAGGTCGACAAGACACTGTGCAGTATTTACAATAGCTTCAATTAAGAAAACTTTTCCATTCTCTTATATCAAGGCAAGAAATATTGAAAATAATGTACAGTGCACAAATTAGTGTAATAAAAAAAATGGTTACACTTCAATATAACAGGGCAAAATCTCTGCAGCAGGAAATTAAATTTGGCACTCAAGGCAGCAGACAAACTTTTCACCACTTTAAAGAGTGTAAAAACAGAATAGAAACCAGGATCATAACTAGTCTCAAAGATGAAACAACAGCAGAATTCACCAAAGATGCATTAATTATGCAGATAGTGGACAAATATGTAACCAAAACCTTTGGTAAAACTCTATGAATCTCAGTGAGTCCCAGATATCTAGACAGTCTAACACTACCTGGATTGAGTAAGGCCCAGTCCTCTGAACTAACTAAAAGCATTACACAAGCAGTAGTATTAACAGCTATAAAATCTTTAAGGAATAACACTGCCCCTGGAACAGATAGACTATTCACTGAATTTTACAAGACATTTAGTGCAGACTTAGTACCATTTTTAAAACGGGTATATTATGAAATATTATACTCAAAAACAGTCCCACTTACTATTACAAAAGCTTACTTAATATTTTTGTTTAAAAAGGGAAATAAAAAAACAACTAGCTAACTGGAGACCAATAAGTCTACTAAATACTGATTTGAAAATACTCAGGAAAATATTAGCAAAAAGATTATCTTTAGTTACAAATGTACTGATTAGTAAAGTTCAAACCTGTTTAGTTCCTGGATGTAACTTCCAAGACAACCTGACCTTTTTAAGAGAGCTAATTTACAAAGGTCAACAAGGAATAGAAACAGGCATTTTGTTAAGCCTGGATCAAGAAAAACCTTTCAACTCAGTCTCCCATGATTATTTAATCGAAGTTTTAACAAAGTTTGGAATATCACAATAATTTGTGAATTTGGTATAATGTTTTCACCACAATGCTACCATTACACTGCTGGTGAACAGATGGAATGGGACAACAATAAAATTGAAAAAAGGAGTGAGACAAGAATGCCCCCTTAGTCCGCTATTACAAATTTTTTGTATAGATCCCTTTATACAAAATTTAGAAATAGCTCAATTTAGGGTATTTCACTCACAGCACAAAGTCCAACAATTAAAGCTTTAGCATATGCAGATGACTTAGTGATAGCTGTAAAACAGACACAGAGGAGGATACTATAAAATAACATTTTAAAATGTACTCGGAGACTTCTGCTTCTCATATAAACACTAAGAAAAGTAAAGGAGTACTACTTGGAAATAGTATTCATACCCCTATGGACACGTTCACAGACATACCAATTGTTGAGGACACTATTACTGTTTTAGATGTGGAATTTGGAACAGGCAACCTAGCACAAACAAATTGGAAAAACAGAATAAAGAAGGCAGAATGCTTATTGCTCCAATGGCAAGGAAAACAAATGTTGAAACTGAAGAGTCTTTTTAATCAAGACTTTGCTACTGCCCATATTTTTTATATTAGTTATGTTTTTGCAGCACCACCACCACAGAAAGAAACTGGGACTTGCAGTCTGTTCTTTCAAATATTATGGGGCAGTCACTTAAACCCTATCAAAAGAGACACCACATACTGCACTGTGGCAAAGGAAGGTTTAGGTATGCCCCACCCAATCATTTTCTATCATAGTACCTTCATTCACTATACTATTTTCTCCACAAGAACTACCGATCCCAAGTTATGGGAACATATATGTATATAATAGATGAATATTTGTACACAAGCATGATCTCAGTATAAATGTAGACACATTCTGGAAGCAAATATAGTACCAGATTATGTTTAACCAATATTTCAGAAACTGATAAAGTGGAAAATAATGTATACACCTACAACCACATACAACAGACTAAAGTTATATGAAATTATGTTAGAAGCTGCTTGTAATAAACCTTTAGAAATACTTAATTGCCCTGCAGATCAGGTAGAGAGGTTACTAACTGAGTTAACACATAACATCATTTCAAAACATACAGTATATGGGATGTCCTGTGGCTATCCTTTCATGGCAAATTAAATGTTAGAAACAACAATAAACATAAGCAACTATCTGAAAGCTATTGCCTTAGACCAGAGTGTAACTTAATATGGGAAATTCAACCTTTCCTATTCTTTGAATATATTCACACTAAAACATTTTGGAAACAAATAGTTGTATACTGCAGAACTAATAGATTCAAAAATATAACATGACATCTTAATTTGGAGCATTTACTCATACCATTGGATTTATTTTCACAAAGGAACATTACAAGTGATTTCTGCTGTGTTGAAATATCATTTGTGGCAAGCAAGATGCAGATGGGTCTTGCAGCAACAAAATGTAACTCTGCTTGAAAGACTGAAAAATGTGACAAGAACATTACAAGCAGTATATCAGGAGGAAATTAAATCTATGTCAATAAGTCAGTTGAAAGAACTATAGCAAAGCAAACTTATCAGTTTTCTGTAAATATTTATAAATCTTTTTTTGTGTTGTACTGTATTCTATTTTCTCTCTTCCCCCAATAAAATTCCCCTACTCTTTTTGAGATGTGCCATGGGACTTTTAACATCCACCTGAACAACCAGCAGAACAGGCAGATGGGATCTCAGTTTAATGTCTCATCCAAAGACAGCACTTCAGGATTACAGTATCTACATTGTGATGCACTACAGTACACCAAGCGCCTAGGATAAATCCCAAAATGACACTGTAGTGCATCATGAGTGGGATGCTGCACTCCTGAGGTGCTGTCTTTCAAATGAAACATTAAAGCAAAGTCCTATCTACCTGTTCTTGTGGTTTTTCAAGTGGATGTTAAAGATCCCATGGCATTTCTCCAAAAATGTAGGGGATTTTTTTTATTTATAGCTTTCAAAAGAAATCATAAACGTTATACCTAGTTTCAAATACCTCGGGGTCCACCTAGACCAAGAAATGAGCTACCAATTCCACATCGACTCAATAACCAGGTCCACCCATCAAAAGCTTGGCCTCCTTCACCGACTGGGGAACTCCTTATCCTCTACTGCACGTCGTGCTATCGCTTGCTGCAGTCTCCTTCCATCCATCCTATATGGTGCTCCTCTTCTGCAGTTCCTCCGTGAGATGGAATACAATAAGCTCTCTGTACTCTATAACCGTGTGGCCCATTTTGCCACTAACTCCTCCCCTAGGAAACATCACTGTGAGGACCTAAAGGAGCTAAACTGGCCCTCTCTCCGTCATAAGCTAGCCTATCCTGTTGCCTGCCTAGCTTTCAAGTTTACTTACCTAGGTCCCCCTCCCCATCTCAGAGGACTTCTTTCCCCCAGAAAACATCCCAGAACCCTGAGTTCAACAGCAAGTCACTCTCTCATCACCCCTAGAACACGCTCAACCCAAGGCAAACGTTCCTTCAAATTTGCTGCCCCTCACCTATGGAACTCCCTACCACCTGGTCTGACAAACTCAACCACTCTCACTCAGTTTAAAAATGGACTCAAACTATATCTTCTAAATGTTAGTATCTGTGGCTGTAACCGCTAGCTCTCTAGACCAGTCCCCTGGGCCCTTTCACTGGTTAATCTCTCTCTTTGACTGTACTTGAAATGCTAATGTGGTCTCTGATTTCTGGCTGAACTTATGTACATATTGTATATAATGTGTGAGGTCTTAACATATTGATTTTAATATGAATCTGTATGGGAACCCTCCTGCTACTCTTGTATAAATGATTTCATTATACTGTGATGTAATAAATGTAACTAACTTAATTAATGTAATTAGTGTTCTCGGTGTCCTTTCTGTAACTAATTCTGGGTCGCCCCTGAAAAAGGGACCTTTGGTCTCAGTCAGCTTACCCGGTAAACAAAATATAAATAAATAAATAAATAATATACAGAAAGAAAAATAAACAGCAAATAAAAAATGGCTAAGATTAAAATTATAAACAGAAATACAAACAACTACTCATGTTTAATTCACACAAGAAGTAATATCAACAAAAAGGAAAAAGTCCAACACTAAAAGGAAGAAAAAAAATGAATACAAATATGGAATAAATAGCATGTCCAAACAGATCATCATATAACATAAAGAAAAAAAAAATATAAGAAAATGTCCTTCCCAAAATAAACCCCCCATTTTCTACATACAGTATGTTCTAAATCTTGCAGAAGGGAAAGTTGCGCCATCTATCAGGGTATTGTAACGAGAAGAAAGTACCCCAATATTCATTCCATCTTTCTTTTGATAATGTCTGGACTTCTGTATGTTAATGAAATGTAGTTCTTTCATTATGATAAAATACCATTCTAGTGGTGAGAAGTTCTGTTGTTGTAGTACAAATCTACACCAGATCTGCCAAGTTAAACATAAAAAACAAGCCATAACTACCCTCAGGTTACTGGCATGGTGGATTTTCCACTCATAGAGGAATGTCCCACAATATAAAATGTTTGATGTTAAAGAGGAAAATATATGTGTTTTCCATTTTTCATTTAAAAGATCCCAAAATTCCAATATATAGGGCATGAACTATCGGGTCATAATGTCGTACACTTCATAGCATACAACATTAGCACTGACCCAGAATAACACTGTACGAGACAACGAGTGGTGCAATACAGCAAATACTGCTGTACCAGGTATTGCACCACTCACACTATCCCAGGCAGAGGATAAGACCTCTGCTGGGATGGGGTTCTGCCGAGCAGCTGCCATGACTCAATGGACTGAGCCACTGCAGCAAGCACCTGAAAGCAGATGTGGGCTCTGTTCACTGCCGTTTGCCATCTGGCAGTGTCGAGTAACATCGCTACGGTTCTGTGTTTTGTCAGTTACTTGCAGCCTACAATGAATCCAGACATCTGCTGGAACATTGCCTTTTATTTTGCTGCTGTTATTGGACTGAACCTCATTCAGATCTTTGAAACTGTGCAATACAGCTATCATTACTTCCTTGTTTGTGGCGTGTGGGGGCTTGGGGGAGCCAGCAGCTAACCAAAAGGTCTGGGAGGAGGAGACAGCTGCTCAAAAGCATGCACCACCTGAACTGACTTACAAGCACTCGAAAGCAGACGTGGGCTCCATTCACTGCCATTTACCATCTGGAAGTGTCGAGTAGCATTGTTACTGTTCTATGTTTTGTCAGTTACTGGCAGCCTACAATGAATTCAGACATCTGCTGGAACATTGCCTTTTATTTTGCTGCTGTTATTGGACTGAAGCTTGTTCAGAGCTTTGAAACTGTGCAATACTGCTATCATTACTTCCTGATTTGTGGTGTGTGGGGGCTTGGGGGGCCAGCAGCCAACCAGAAGGTATGGGGGGAGGAGACAGCTGCTCAAAAACATGCACTGCCCGCTGTGTGCCAGTGTGCATGCGAGTGTGTGAGTGGCATGAGCGCCACTCTTAACAGAAAAAGGATTTTGAAATTTGCACTATAGTTAGCTTGTTACATCCATGTTAATTTATTATTAAGTTGAGTTTGTTAAATACCCAAAGTAGGATTGTATTGAAATAAGCTATTTATTATTAGGTTGGTGCTTTTTGTAAATTGCTTATATTAACTGGGGAACGTATGAAGTTACTTATAACCTTGAGTGTTAGAAGCATAGTGAAAAGGTAAGATTTTCTGTTTTAGGGAATTTCTTAATTTGTTTTTAACATGTTTGGTACTGGTGTGTGGAGATATTTTGTCCTGGGTTCTCTCCTGATAGTCTTAGCATAGTGTGACATCAGGACAAACAAACATGGGGCACACTGGTTATCTTTGCATGCCCCTGCCAAGAAGCATTATGTTAAAAAAAAAAAACCAGGAGAAATATTTTCTCATCTAATTAGAAAATATTTAACGCAAAAAGAGGACATTGGGTAAATTCTCCATTTGTTTTCCAGAAACAAATAACTGATTTTCAATGGGCAAGTTGTGTGATGTTAATTATAGTAGCAGATGTTGAATTAAACCCAGGCCCCAAGTTTTTAACTAAATTAAAGATTTTTACATGACAATGCTTGTAGCATAAGCACTAAAACAGACATACTGGCTTCTATCATTCATGAACATGAGACTTGGTTAGCCAAAAAATATAGTGATAATGAACTTAGCATACTGTGGTTCTTGTTATATAGATCGGATAGAAGTATGAGGGGTGGGGGGGGGTTCATGATGTATTTAAAAAGTAATCTTGGTCACTCTGAGGTTTTATTGTATGGTAGTGATAGTGGTATCGAGTACTTGGCTACTTCATTGGATCACTTGAATTTTGTTGTAGCTGTTATTTACTCCCCCTCCCCCCCCAGCATTAGTTTAAAAGACATAGAAGGAGTAATTAACAAAATAGTTGACAGTGTGGGTAACAAACTGATTATTTTAATTGGAGACTTAAATTGTGATTGGCCAAATTTAAGGGGCAGATTATTGAAAGAACTTGTGACCCCATTAGGGCTAAAACAATATGTAATAACCGGTGACCCCCAATATCAACCCATTTTTGAGACTTGTAAAAAGTCATATCAACCTTTGAGTTGATATGCAAAGTCATATCAACTCACGCAAAGCCACACAAAGCCGTGCAAAGTAGCGCAAGTTGCACAACGTTGAGTAAAGTCACACAAAGCTGCACAAACAGCGCAAAACACCAGTAATTATATAAAATAAAAGATAGGCAAGTGTGTGTTTTGGATTTTTTTTAAACACCCTCAGTGTGTGATGACTGTGTAAACCTCTCAAGCTTCGTTTTCGAGGTTTATGGGTCATCACACACCTCAGGTATGTAAAAAAAAGTCATAACACACACTTGCCTATCCATTATTCTCTATATAAAATCCCCTACCCGACACACAGGTAATTCATCTGATGGGTCAGTTCTTGACCTAATTTTTGTGTCCACCGAGATTCAGGTGTAAGCCACAGGGATTTTACCACCTTATTTAGGTGACCACAATTCTGTTTGGATCAAGGTGCCACAATCCCAGTTCCTGATGGGATCTCTTTCTTCTTGTCAGAATTGGGTTATAGATTTTTGCAAATTTTTCAGAAATGGAATTCTTGAACAGTATTTCCAAGGAGAAATGGGACAGGTGTCAATTGATTCCAGACATCGATATGACTGTTGACTGTTTCGTAAGTACCTTCAGTAAAATATGCGATCAAAATGCTCCAGTAGTGAAACAAAAAATTAAACAGATAAAAGTACCTTTGATAAATGATAAATTACTGAAACAAATTCAAATTAAAAATTGGATATGGAAAAAAGCAATCAAATCAAAATCTGAAGTTGACCTGATGTTATTTAAAAATTCGAGGAATACGTGTATTGAATTGATTAAAGCAGCAAAAACTAGGTTCTAAAGAAACAAAATAGATTCTAACATGAACCCTAAAACATTTTGGGGCACAAGAAATCAGTTAATGAATTCAGAGGGAAAATCATCCCAGCCCAATTTGCAACTTAGAAAGGGATCCATCTGAATAAACAATCCAAGGGCTAATGCTCTGTTAAATTACTTTTTCATAGACTTGCCTAATTATGACACCTCTTCTATTCCAAACACCAAAGACAACATGCAGGTCCCTGAAATTGTCTCCCCTAAACATCCACCTTTTAGATTTAAATACGTAACTATTTTGGAAGTAAAAAAAGTCATTACTAAACCTAAACGTTCATAAAGCTGCCGGCCCAGATGGCCTAGAAGGTAGATTTTTAAAACTAGCTGCCTCCTTTATTGCTCCTACAGTGTCCACATATACTAAATTGGAGCCTGCAGCTGGGACACTTCCCTTCTTCTTGGAAAGTAGGTAATATTAGACCTATTTTCAAGGGGGGGTGACCCATCTGAGGTCAATGATTACAGACCTGTAGCTCTACTTTCAAGTTTATCAAAATGCATGGAGAAACTGGTGCATTCTCAAATGTCTGATTATTTGAACAAACATAGGTTGCTAAATCTCCACCAGTCAGGTTTTTAAAAGGGTTATTCAACCTCCACTGCCCTGCTGGAGTTCAGAGACTTACTAAATGAGTCGCTGAACTCCTGCATGGAGATGGTTGTAGTTTATGTGGACCTTTCTAAGGCCTTCAGTCTGGTGAACCACCCCCTATTGGTGTCAAAACTACAGAATATGGGATTTACAGAAGGTACCCTTGATTGGTTGAGATCTTACTTAGACAAATGCTCTCAAGTTGTTGAAATTACTGGAGTAACCTCTAGATTATAGAAAGTGACCAGAGATGTTCCTCAGGGTCCATTCTTGGACCCCTTTTATTTCTTATCTTTAACAATGATTTGCCAAATAAGGCAACACATACAGCCATTAGGCTGTACATTAATGACACTGCCATAGTAGCCTCAGGTTGAAATATGGAGGAATTACAGTCTAATCTGCAGTCTGACTTTTCCAATATTATGGGGTGGTTCACCAGATCGAAGTTGCTTATGAATGTAAAAAAGACCAGATTGATGTATTTTCCCTTAATAAGGATGAAGTGAGTAAAAAGGCTGAAAAACGTAAGTTTCAAACCCAAAACTCTACTATATTGGAACTGGTGGACAGTTATTGCTACCCAGGGGTTACATTTGATTCAGAAATTACTTTTGTTAAACATATAACTAATACAGTAGGGAAAGTTAATAAAAAACTAGGGGCCAGATATTCAAAACTTTGCCCCGGGGCTAAATTAATACTGCCTGGTGGACAAACTTAGCCCAGAGCACAAAGCAAGCTATATTCAAAAGGAATAGCCCAGGGCAAACAGCTTCTGAATATAGCATGGGAATGAGGCCAGGCACACTGGGCTGGGAGTGCAGGGCAAACTTAGTCCTGTTATAAGACAGCTCCGAATATAGCAACCAGAAGTGCAAACCACAACAGCAACACAGTGCACAGAGACGTGAAGGTAGGCAGAGGTGAACCATGTGGCCAATGTGTGTGCCAGCAAATGTGTGGACCCAGTACAGCTGCAGGCAGCAGAGCATGTGAAAGTACAGTGTTCAAAACTGTATAATATTCCCTGAACTGTTTGCGCAGCACTAACACGTTTGCATGGGTTTAGCACAGGGCTAAAATGTTAGCCCAATGCAAACACGTTTGCCCATTGCTAAACTTTGCCATATTCAAAAGTGACATGAAAATGAGCCTACTTAGGTAGTCTGTGGGCAAACATCCAGATTAACATCTCATAATGCTCTGATTTGCATGCAGTTTTCCCAGCATTACTGCAGGGTCCCACAGCTCCATCTGTAGGTCAGTCTGGAATTACAGGGGCTGGCCAGGTCCAACGGCAGCTCCACCTGTAGGTCAGTCTGGCAGTGCATGATGATAGCTGAAGGCTACATGTAAATAGCACAGCATAGCATAGAATATTGTACCCCAGGTGACAACACAGCATAGGCACAGATGGCGGTGGTGCTGCATGCAACTGTCACACTGTAGGTCATGCTACAGTACACAGCAGACACTACAGTAGCAAGGGGGCCAGTAGTGTGTGGACACAGCACTGCATATGGTGTGTAGGGCAGTGCTGATGACTGCATTATACCCAGTGACAGGCCCACTGTATACTGACAGTGGACATTACTGTTACACTGTTGTGTGACCCACAGATGATGCACCTCTGGCATAGGATGCTCACAGTGACATATACATGTCCGGCTTTGTGTGCTGTGGCAGTTGCACAGCTGTGTGCTATGGGACTGAGGGGGCATATATTATCAGAAAGGCACACTGGTATCGGGGTATTCCCAATACTGGCCCATATGCACTGCGTGATGTGTCCCAGCCTTGTGGCCACACCTGGTCTGTAGCACAGACTGGCTACCCATACACTCTCCCCTCAACATCCTCCATGCCCACAGTGCTGCAGGTGTGTGCTGGCATCTGATGGTGTCCACAGAAGAGTGGTCCGCAGGTGTGTGCTGTATGGCCACACTGCCATGCTGTCCACTGGTGGCAGGGTCACCACTTATTGCCTGGCATGGCTGGGACAGGTGAAAGATGATGGCATCATTGTGATGCCATCAGTGAGCAGCATATTTCCTCTATGTCTTACTTTGTCTATGTGTCATATTTATTTGTTAGGATCATGCAAAGCCACACAAAAGCCATGCAAACACCGCGCAAAGCCAAAATGTTGTGCAAAGCTGATTGTCCAGGGTTAAGACTACCTTTTCCTGGGCGGTAATGTGCACCATGATAAGTATCACGCTAAGTCACGCAAAACCACTTTGTGTGGCGCTAGTCACTGAATATAGCATTGCGCCTGTATTCATGTACACACACCCTCAGTTTACCCCTTGCATACATTATGATTTTGCCCAATGCTAATGCAGTTTGCTCTCGCTATTTGGCATTTTGAATATAGCAAATCCACCCTAATCCCGCACTGAACCTGCGCAAATGGTTTGTGCTCAGTGCAAAGTTTTGCATATCTGGCTCTAGGAGTATTAAAAAGAACTACAGGGTTTTTGAAAGTATCTGACAGAAGGAAGATTGCAGAACAAATCATTCTGCCAACTCTAATTTATGGTCATTTGATTTATAGAACAGCAAACAAATCACTATTAGTACGTTTTGACAAGACACACTATAAGAATGCCAGATATGTGTTAAAATGCAGTTTTTACACTCACCACTATTTGTTATTGAGTAGACTTGACTGGCAACCACTTGTTATTATTATTACCTAATTTAAGATCTTCTGATCATACAATCTCTCAGCTTTTATTTTTTAAAGGGGGAACAAGTAGGAGGGTCTTGAATAGATCAGCCCATTTGAACAAAATCTTACCAAACAAATGCTTAAATAGATTTGGAGACAGGAACCTTTCTTCAAGGGTTGCTGTAGTCTTGAATTCACTTCATCCATCACTTCTCTCAAGTTATTAAGGAAACAGTGGTATATACATGTAACTGCTTTACTTGATTGTTTGTTATTCATTCGTTTATGCTTTCTAGGGCTTGTTCTGTGTATGTTTGTATTTTATATTGTTGTTTATAAAATGGGCTTCCAAAATCCAGTAATCTGATTGGCTAGTACATCATCTGAGCCATGTCCTTATCAGATGATATACTAGCCAACCGGCACTACTATCCACATCAAAGGCACCATAACGTGAATCACTGACCTTTCTAAACAGTAAACAAAAACTCACTGCCACAGCTCATTCAACAGAAAGCGGGAAATAGTCGCTGACAACAAACCAGACAGCAGTACGATTAAAATCACCAGAACCTGTGAGAAAAAAGACCTCAAAACCAAAAATCCTCACTATGGGCAAAGCGGTAATTACGTGTGAGTTATTTCTTAAAGCAGTAACAGATTGGTCGCGTGTACAAAAAACGCCGAAAACTCTTTGTCGCCTAGTCCACACGAAGTAGAAGTTGCCCAAAAAAATGTCAGAATATGCCAGCACCACGTTAAGTACAGCAGAACACACAAAATACCTTTCAGCACCTTCAAAACACAGAAACTCTACTGCGAAGTGCACCCGAAGATTAAGGAAACATCCAGCCATCCTGCAGTTCCTCCATGCATAACTCCTCCATGCCGAAAACGGAAATAACATCATTTCCTGCACTGAAAACACGCAATCAGAATCGAGAACACTCCCAATCATCCAGAAGTTAAAAGCTATAACAAAAAACTCTCCCTTTACAATACAGCACTGTGTGATGCAAAATTTTAAATTCATTAATCTGTCCAAATAAAACGAATAGTACTAAAACGTACTAAAACGTCCTATACATTTCCAGTTAAAAAAATGTTCAGTTAAAGTAACAAACAGTTTAAAAGCACCAGTCTTTACATTTCCAGTTAAAAAAATGTTTAGTTAAAGTTTTTTTTTTTATTTAGTTGTTTAACCAGGTATAGCACACTAAGCTGAAAGCTTTTTTACAGGAGCGACCTGGGAATACAAGGAGGTTAAGTGACTTGCTCAGGGTCACACAGTATGCAAGTGGAAGCTGTGGGATTCAAACCCAGGTCTGGTCTGCTGGATGTCACCAGATTTGCAGCAGTAACAGGCAGTTTAAAAGCACCTGTCTTGTGTAATAAAAAATGCTCAACAGTGTGACATTTAAAAAACCCGTAAAACAAACTTGTTTAACACCATTGTAACAAAACGTAATATGGCACTATTTTTTTCTCTAAACTGTGAAATCATATCAATTGATCAACTTTAATGACAAATCAATAAAAAAAAAAGTTAAACTTTAAAAACCGCTCCTCAGTTTCATTTAGCCCATTTATAAGCCAATAACACACTCCGTGTGAGGTTGCAGTTGATAAGAGCACGCCCAGATAAAGCACTCGCGCAAGTGCCTCGTGTATGCTAGTATGCACCTAGGTGTGCTCTTATCAGAACGTGAACCTACACCTCATCATGTGTTATTGCTTGCATATAATTTTATATTTTGCACTGTAACTATGAAACTTGAGGTTTGCATACAGGACTGTCTTGTGAACAGGACTTTATGTCCTAATGACATGATCCCTGTGTAAAAATAAAATGTTTTACATTACATAGCAAGGAACCCAAGTGCTATGTCTGGAACTGAGTTTAATTCCCGGTCACAGAAACTTTAAATTTTTTTCGACTTTGTGCGATTTGTGGTGATCACCCCAGAGTTGAGAATCCGTATTGGGTGTTAAGGGCACAGCCCCTGCAAAAAGAATTATGCCATATGCAAGAAATCATGCTGTATTGGCAGCACACTATTTGCAAGCAGCATAAAAATAGTAATAATAGTGTCAGTGGCTCAGCAGGTAGCACACTCGCCTCTGAGGCCGGGAGATCAGAGGGCTGTGGGTTCAGTTCCCACATTTGGCACTTGGGTTAATAGCCCAGTACTGACACTGTAGTGCAGCATGTGAGGGGTGCTGCAATTCTGAGGTGCTGTCTTTCAGATGAGATGTTAAACCGAGGTCCCATCTGCCTGGATTGGTGGTAGTTCAGGTGGATGTTAAAGATACCATGGCACTTATCAAAAGTAGGGGAATTTCCCTGGTGTCCTGGCCAAATTTCCCTCATTCACTAAAAATACCACCAACAGCTTAATCTGGTTCAAGGTCAGTAGGCATTCATCTGTATCCCCCTCCCCCGGGTCGTGCCTGAAAATAGGCAGGATTTGTCTAGTGCACTTACCCGGTCAACAAAAACTAAATAAATAATGTCTTGCGATATTATAACCACGTGCCATGGCATGACAAATAGAGGTGATTCATAGTCTCTATCTGGGTCACACAAGTGCATCTTTGGCAATATCAGTCCTTCAGTTCCTTGTGTTTGTGATTTCCTTTGATATTGATTTTTCCATGAACCCCCCACCATATCATATCCCACATTTTCTGTGGGATCCTGGAGTCCAATAACAGGTTCTGTATTTGGTTTTGATCTGATATGGATAAATGTGAAAAAGGATGTTCTATAAAACATCTATTGAGAGCATCTGCATATGTCATTTTTCTAGGCAAACTCATAACATTTGCATACAAGATTTCCCAGTTTTTAATATGGTCAAACATATACATCCATATATGTGACAATTTAGGTATTCTTTTATTTGTGTGCTTAAAAACTACTGAAATCCACTCTTTCTTGATTTCCAGTAGCAAATGTGATGTCCAAGAAACCCGAATATTTTGGCCTTTTTTCAAAACTGGGAGGACATTAGCACAGAGAAATAATATAAAAAGAATACTATGGGGTTAGGCATGCCAAGCCCTTCATCTTTCAATTCCTTGTATAAAACATTCAGTTTATAGGGTTCAATCTACTCCTCAAGAAACAGGTGAAGAAATAATCTAAAAGATCAGTTTCCAGTTGTTTTGGAAGTGGAAAAATATAAAGAAACAGAAAAGTAGGTAATAGAAAATTCTGAATCATATAAATTATTTTAAGTTTTCCCATATGCCAGGCATTCCATCTGCTCACTTTGGATTTCCCTTTGGCTAAACAGTGTTCCCAGTTATATGTGGTCATATCTCCTGGTCCAAAGTAAATTCCCGGCATCTTACGAGTAGAGTTCTCTACTGAAATATCAGCTATATCTTTCTTCAGTAGTCCTGTATTTTGTACATTCAAACAGTGACTTTTTCCTGTGTTAATTTTAATGTCTCAAACTGGTGTACAGACCTGAGAGTGACACCATCACAGTGAAAACAATCACAGTGACAGAATTTGCCTGAAAGTGTCAGGTCACTGTGATGGTCCCTGCTGACAGCAGCGGTGCATTTCCCATTGTTTTGCCCCTTCCCTGAGACAGCTTCAACTCAGAGTTGTATAATTAGAGACTGAGGTGTGAGGGGCAGAGCCTCCCACATGGGGGGTTCGGGGGCACAGCCCCATGAAGACAACATCCAACATCCCCAACAGTACAGTGCAGACACTTGGCTTTGTGTCTGTCGCTGTTGGGGATGTCGGTGTAGAAGATGTTGCTATGCGATAGTAGAACCCCTAAAACTGTAGATACTGCATAGATTAAGTTATAGGCTATCTGTCCTGATGATCGATAATGAACTAGGAAACACAAGTCATCTACGTACACAATGGGCTTTATGTCTGCTGAGTTGCCGTAACTTATTCCACAGATTAGTTGACAATCATGCAGGATTTTAACTATAGGATCCAAGGTAAGAATATAAAGGAGAGGACTCAATGGGCATCCTTGTCTAATCCCTACTTCAATAGGGCATTTTTACCCATCCATTGATTTTCATATGGACAAACATAGGCCAAAGTGTAACACATCTGGTTCCAGTGTATACAATCTGGTGGTATCCCATATGCATTTAGGCCTAGCCATTGGAAATCATGTGAGGCCCTATCAAAGGCTTAAGACTTGTCCAGACTTATCACGTTCCCTTCAATATCATTCTGAACCACTTTCTCCATGACTTCCCGCATTAAAATGAATGTGTCTGTAATGTGCTGGTCTGGCACTAAACAAAATTGTGTGGGGTATATGATGACATCCAAGATCTTAGCTAGCCTACTGCTAAGCAGTGTTGCAAAAAGTTTTAAATCTGTGTTCAACAGAGTGAATGGTCTCAACTTATTTATGTCTGATTTTGCCCATCTTAAATAAGAAAATCAATAGTCCTTCATACATAGACTCTAGCAACATATCTTCTTCCAAAAAGGAATTTCATATGTCAACCAGTTCCTGTGGCATAAATTCCCATGAAGTTTTATATAATTCCCCATGCAATCCATCTGAGCCTGGTGAAACGTCATTTTTCAAAGAATGTATAACTATTTCTACTTGTTGAGCAGACAAATTGAATTTCAAAGGGAGTGACTAAGGTCTACTTAAGTGTGGCAGATGTGCAGCTTGCAAAATGGTTTCCATATACACTGTTTCCTGTATTGGGGAGCCAAATTTCTCAGATACGTGTTCTTCCAATACAGTCATTATCCCTTTATTGTCTGTTTGTCACATACCTGTAGCTGACTGAATGTAATATGTTTTTCAGATAGTCTAGACTTACATTCTCATAAGGACTGGTTTGTTCTTTCTTACCCTGTATCTCAAAATGCTGTTTCTGCTCTAGCATTTTTTTTTTTTGAAATTCAATATTTTATTGAATTTACATTCCGCATATCCAGAAAGAAAGCTACAGGATTGACAGTTCTAGTATTTTTTGTCTATTGTACTGGTATGTGAACATCTCTTGCTTAATCCAAGAAATGCTACCTGTCATATTGGTGGTAGTTTTAGTCTGTTGAGAAATAAATTCATTTAATTTGTTTCTCAAGGAAATATACCTCCCATATGTTGTGGTTGCATGTCTTGGAGATGTTTGTTTAAAAAAATCTCTCAGACACATTTTTGTGTCCTTCCACCACGGAATTAAGAAGTCATACAAAAAGGTTACCGACTTTCTATCTGTTATGATGTGCATCAGGTCTTCTATTACTAAGGGGTCCATCAATAAACTACAGTTCAGTCACCATACCTCCTGCCTGTCACTCTAAGAGGAGTAGAGGAGACCTGTAAACCTATAAGTAAATGATCCAAGATTTCTACTGGGACAGTGTCAGTGCTAATCATTGGGAGACACTGGGAAATAAATCAAAAGTCTATCTTCCTAGATAATTTACCTTTATAAAAGGTACTGTATTCTTAGGTATCTGGCTAGAAGTGCTTGAGCATCTTTTAGAGCAGTTTGTTTCAATAAGGATTGTATAAAGTGCCTGTCACAATATATTTTGGCCTGTTTGTGTGAGTGTGATGGAGAACCCAGACAAATATTAAAATCCCCCCCTACAAAAAACTGTCTGCTAGTAAACAGGTAGGGTTGGATCTTTTTCAATAAATCTATTATTAACGTCTTTGTCTGGGGTCCATATATATTCACCAGCTGATAAGCCAGACCATAGTAGAAAATATCCAAAAGTAAAGCCCTGCCTGGCTCCACTTCTATTAATTTTTGTACATTTACTTCCTTTGAAGAGAAAGAGATACCTAGCCCACAACACTGATCAGTCCCTGTGGACGAATATGAATCCCCTATAAACAAATCTCTTGATGCAGTCTGCATTTCCTGCACCGTATGGAGTCAGGTAGCCTGTAGAAAAAACAAAAACATCATACGATATTGTTGGAGAATTGCAAACATAGCCCTATGTTTCAAGACAGACTTTATACTGTTCATGTTTAGGCTTGTCAGCCAGAAAGTCTGTATAGCGTTAAGAGTAACAAAATCAAATTTTTTTCTTGCTAGATCTTGTCACCCTTTTCTTGGAAGTCAATGTTTTTCTGGAGGTGCCAGGTGGCTGTGACTCTAGAGATGGTTCACTTTGGGTGGATTGTATGGAGTCATCCGAGTCTTCATCATCTATAGTTTCCTACAAGCTTTGCAGGACATCATATTTGTTTTCAGTTGGAATGGAATCTATGCCCTGTGTCTTAGCCACCCAAGCAGACTGGACTCTGTTGTCTTTAGATAATAGATATTAAATGAAAGGTATCTAATTCTTCCCTGGGAACCACAATAGAAGGGGGTTGGAGGGTGGAGGCCTCTCCTGATGCACTTGCTCCACTGTTGTCACTTCTTTTGGGGGGCGTGTCATGACACTAGAGACCTGTTGGGTTGCCGAGACCTAAGGGTCTCTGAGGAACTTGCTACAGAGATCTGTGGAGAAATCCATTGAAAAGATGGACCTGGGGTTGGTGGCACCACCCTGTGTGGTTTTATAGCCTGACTGATGTAGTAGTCCTGTTCCATGTAATCAGATGTGTTGTGTGCTACTCATGAGCATGATTTGAAGGAATGTTCCTCATCGCCACATAAATTATGTGTGGGTGGTACAGTACACTGACTAGCAGCGTGACCCAGTTCCCCACACAAGTAGCATTTTATTTTGTCACAGTCAGTGTTTAGATGTGATAGGGAACCATGTCGGTAGCAAGACCATGGCTGCCCAGGATAGAACAAAATGCCTCTCTCCCTGCCAAGAAAAAAACTGTTTTGAAGGTGCTGTATGCCTTGTTCTGTTTGACGTAACTGGATCCTGAATCCCCCCCGTACAAAATCCATTATCATCTATTGTGGCTCTAGAGTCCCCTGTACAGTGTTGCATTTCTCCAGTCAGTACACAATATCATTGACAATAATGCCCTTATTTCTGAATAACACCATTATAGTTTTAAAAGTGGGCTTTGTGATGGGGATTGCAATAAAAGGGCCCCATACTGATGTATGCTTTACCGTATAATAAGTGGTCCAGAATTTGTCTAGCAATGTGGCATTTTTAAGGTTGATTTTGAAGTTTTGGTCTCCCGGGGCATGTATAAAAGCATACACATCCGCCAGGGTCAAACGGAGGGAGTCTTTGATGAGAAGTTTCCCCACATAGTGTCGATCAGGGATTTGTTCCAACCCCCCCTTTGTATTGAATGCATATCATGTAACATTTCTTTGCAGCCTCAGCAGGTTGCTTAAATAGACTGGCATAACTTGCGGGCTGTTTAGGAGGTAAAGGTTTTATCAGTTTCCTCCACTGTCATGTCAAATAAATCATCATCCTGTGCAATGGTAGATAAAAACAGTAAATTACCTGTTTGGTGTGAAGAGGAAGCTGTTGGAGACAATGCAGCCTGTAAGAGTGAGTCCTGTTCATGGTTTGACCCAGTTGCAGGTGCGACTACTGTACTTTCCTGTTCTTGTCATTCTGTTGCCCCACTCATGACTGTCGCAGCATTAGGCTCATGTATAGTGTTTGCCTCCTGTGCAGCTGCTTTCGCTGTCTGATGGCTATTTTTTTGGTAGCTCGATATTTCACACAATTACTGCATGATCTGGTGAACCTGGAAGTGGAATATCCGGGTTTAGGATCCATTGCCTGTTTACAAAAATCCAGCCCACTTCCTGAAGTGCTGTTCCTGGTGTTCACTCTGTAGATCTGGCCATAGAGGAAAACAGTGGGGTATCATTGAAAGGTGATGGTGCTTGCTGTGCTGTATCATCTGCAGTGTTCTCTGAGGTGGGGATCACTTTTTCACCTGACATAAGCACTGAGATCTCTTCATTGAATGTTTGTGTTTCCTCTCTTCATCTATTTTTGTCTCATTCTCATCATACTTATTTCTGCCTCTGTCATCATACTTAATAATTGCCACTTTATTTCCTCCAAATCAGTCTGTAGTTTCTGTTCCACTTCATTGAGGTCTGGTAAATTGTCCATTAAAATTTCCATAGCATCTTGAAAATCAGATTCTTCATTCCCCTGTGCTTGTTCCTCAGCGCAACCTTTTTCCTCCATAGCTACCACATGACTGGGATTCTCCATTTCTCACCCAGTGAGACAGCACCCCCTGCCAAAAGAGTAGGAATATTGAAAAGGTGAACTTCATTACAATCATTCACAAATAACAATAGAATACAGTCAAAATAAAACATCTTGAGATCAAATTACAAGAAAATACAAACACAAATACAAATCTTTCATAGTTAAGAAAGAAAAAAGGAAGAAACAAGAGCATAATTGATCCATCACCTAAACCCTAAAACATAGTGCAAAGGTGTATTTAGCACAACCATTCATTGCAGTTGAGCCATAAATGTTCACTTTTTCTAGAGAAAATTGTTTTTCGTTTAACTGAAAGATTTTCTGTACAGACTGCTGTATATTTGAGAAAAGTTCCAAGTGGGACATCAATCTTTGCTGAATTATCCACGTACATTGGGCCTGCCAAATAAAATAACGGATGACTGCAAACACAACATATATGGCGTCCATGTGATATTTGCCCCAGGGTCCACCTAGGGGCCCATATACCATGGTTGGGTAAGTCAAATAAGAAATGAGTGGTTCCTTCCATTTATCCGCCAAAAAGGACACCAATTCTAAAGTATAGGGACATTCTACGAATAAGTGTTGCTGTGTCTCAAGGATTTGAACACAAGAGGTCTGAGGACAATACCTGTCTGAAATCTATTTGTGCTTATTGTCACCTTTAACACTAAGTTTACCATAGTTCCCAAGCCAGATACAGTCCCTGGCAAAGGGGGGGGGGATCCTGCGGTTAGCAAGATGTTTAAGAACCCCCTTGACCTGATCCTCCTGGCAGAGTGGGAATTCTTCAGGAAGCTGACATTCTATCTGTAAAATCATTTTATAGACAGATTTCCTATCAGTTGTCTGAAGCTTATTAGGGGTAAGACCCCATTTCATTGCATTCTTCAGACTATCCAGGCCAAGCTATGGGACATTTGTGTTTCTACCCAGTGAACATGATTTCCCTTATGCCCAGAGTGTCAGACTTGGCTGTAGCTATCTATTTACTGGAGGTTTCCACACTTTCTCCCCATGTTTCAGAGATGTGCCCATGTTATAAGATAAAAATACAAAATAAAAGGCTACAGGGTGTATCATATTTAGTCCCACCCCAAAAAATGGGCCCATAGGTGAATTCCTGTTTTACTGTGTTCAGTCTGGACCCCAAAGAGCCTGAAAGAAAATACTATATAGACTAAAAAGAAGGTTCTGATGAAGGGGATAGATGTAACATAGATACAGGAAGACAGGGACCAAAAGAATTTTAATAAGTACCACCCTTTGCTTCGTGGAGAGTTACTGACCTTTCCACCCATTAACTAGTCGGTTGGTCCTAGCCATCCCTTTTTCCAAGTTATGAGAGGCTATATTGTCAGAAGCAAACTCTGTTCCAAGAATTGTGATGGGATTATGTGAAACTTAATTTCCTGCAATAAATCCAGATGTAGATACTGATGTTGAACCCATGGTGACACGTTTACTTTCACCCAGGTTGACCTTTGACCCAGATAGTGCTGAAAAGACATGTAATGTATTGACTAAAGCTGTCTCAGAGGAGAAAGGGGTAAGCATCAGAACTAAATCATCAGCATAGGCTAGAATTTTTATTGTTGGGGAATCTGATGAAGCTTTGATCCCCAGTATTTCCCTGTTGGAATTTAGAAGGTGAATCAACACATCAATCCCAAAAACATAAAGAAGGGGACTAAGAGGGCAGCCCTGCCAAACTTCTCTATTGATCTTAACTTTCCTGCCATACCATCCATTGTCATAGCTTTGTACTCCCTCCTGTTCTCCTTGAAAGAAAAGTTATTTCAATATTATTAAGTTATCCTACTGCTTTCTGTCAGGAACAGCCCAGGTTGGGGGGGAGGGGGGTGCTGATGAGGTAATCAGAAACTATTAGCAATCTAGACAATAAGATTTTGCTTAAGATCTTGAGATTTGTAATGAGCAAGCTAAGTGGATGCCAATTACCTATGTCAGATCTTGGGCCTTTCTTATGTAAAAGCACTAGAACTGCCTCCCACATGGAGGTAGCAAAATTTGCAGTGTCTAGCATATAATTAAACAGGATGGACAAGGCAGGGGCTATCTCAATACAGAATATTTTGTACAAGTTAGACCCCAAACCATCTGACCCAGGGCAGTTCCAGAAGACACCTGAGTGATAGCATGAACAACTTCTTCAATAGAAATCTCCTGGATCAAGTAATTTGCATTTTCTTCTGAAATTTGGGGTAAATCTAGCGATTATAAATAATCCTTGGTGTTTAGGTTCTGAAGGTCTTCCCTAAACATGTCCTCTATGTGGTTTTCAACAACCGGGAGTATCTTCTGTGGTGCAGTAACCAGTTGACCCATCTTTTTTTGCAATTCTGAAATAATCTTACTGTCAATTTTTGACTTGGACTCTCTATATGGGTCTAAGGAACCTTTCTGTCCCTGTGTGCCAAATCTCAGTTCCTGGCCAAGGGATTTGGCACGATTGTATTATAAATCCATCATTTGTTTTTTGATGTAGTAATCTGTGGACTAAAATCATAATGTGTCAGTTCTGCTTGTCAATTAATCACTGTGACTGGTGTCTCAACTATGGGTAGTGAAGGTAATCTCTATTTGCTGTATAATTAGCCCTGTTCTGAAAGAAAACCTGCCATGATGATTTTGTGTCCTCCCACCACTCAGAAATATTCTCATGGAGCTCCATTACAGAAAGCCCTGCCCTCCATTCCTTCCTTCATAGATTCTGAATCTTGGGATCATTCAATAATCGTTAATTTAGTCTCCATTTTGTCTTTTTACAGTATGGAGCTGAATCCCATGAAACCTTCATCTTAATTACCATATGGTCTGAAAATTCACACGGCAAGATATGGAGATCTAAGATTCTTCAGAGTGAAGAAACAAATACTGTATTAAATCTATTCTAGTTTTAAGAATACCTCTAAAGTAGGTGTAACCTCTTGAGAGATGCAGTTTTCGATATGCGTCTACCAATCCTGCAGTACCCAATACCTGTTTCAGAGCAGTGGAGTCACAAAATAGCTTGTCTGTTTGCATACCCCTGTCTGATTGCTTTAGGCCATAATTAAAATCACCTAACCAAACTACTAAATGAGAAGTATGGAGAAAGGGCTGGATTTCTTTAAATAGAGCAACTCTTTGTGCCTTTGTCTTGGGGGCATAGGTGGCTATTGGGCATAACCGTTCTGAGCAAAAAGAGATGTCTAAAAGAAGAGCTATACTAGGGTGTATATCTACCAAATGAGACACTTTAAGGAAAGGGTTATTTAATAGTATACCAACACCATCACAAATGCCAGTCCCAATGGACAAAAAGAAGGTTCTAGTTTCCATGCTTTAGTTGCCTGCTGTAGCTCAAATTGGGTTATAAGATAGGTAACTTGTAGACAGAGTATGTCATTATTATCCTATTGTAATGCATATAGAGTCCTCACTCACTTACGATCACTTTTGATACTGTTGCTGTTTAGTGTGGAAATGGTGAGGCTATGCACAAGTAATGAAAAAAAGAAATCCTGCAGTAAGCACACCAGACATCATACCTAAGGCATTCTAGAGGTACGTCTCTGACTAGTCTTTTTGGTTATGGAGTCTTCCTCCCCACCTCCTCTGTGTCAGTGGTAGAAGTGATGGAGGAGGTGTCAGTTCCATCTTCATCAGAATCCCTTTCTGTCCCTTCTGTACTCAGTGCAGCATACTTGTTTCCTGTTTTCCAGGAGTGAGCCTCTATAACTTGTTGTAATCCTACCTCACCAGCTTTTTTTAGGTACCATTTTGCCCAATCTAGTTCTTTTCTTTTGGGTGACCAATTTAAAAGGTCTTTCTTTCCCTGCGCGGGGCAGGGGCATCTCAGAACTTTTAATATCCTCATCCTGAGTATGGGAGGGAACAGGAGTAGTCTCTTCAGCTGTATTAGGGGTGGGTTGAACAGGGGCCATAGGAGCTGTTTCTATAAGCTGAGAACTAGAGTTTCTTGAGTCTTTAGATAGTTGTACAGGTTGGGGATCTTGTGCCCTAAAGATTCCTGCACTGTCCTTAAACTCTGCTCTGCCACTCACCCAGCTTGTTGTTGTTGAGCCACATTAATAAGACCTTCATGGAAGAGACAATCATCCCTGTTATGAGAGACCCATGGACAATGCCTGTACACATTACCCGTGCACTCACAGAGATTACATTTGAAGAGATTCAGGCAAGCAGAGACTACATGACCAAATTGCAAGCAATGGCTATAGTGTGAGGTGTCACATGCTGAACTAAGGTGCAGATGGGATCCACATACAATACAAGAGCGTGGTTGCCCGATATAAAAAAATGGAACCTTGGTCCTTACAAAAAAAGAAAGAACTGGGGAGGTGAACTGGCCCTGAATTAGTAGAGTACAATTTAATTCTCATCCTCCAGCTGCTGTCCCAGACCTGCTCACTGTCTAAGGTTGGGATGGGCACCCCAGGACCTCGCATCTTTGGCATAGCCAAAAAAGGATGTCCTCCACATTCACCCCTTCATTTTTCATTACCTGATATTGAGCCAAAAAACGATCTAGGCAGGAAACATTTTTAAAGCTCATATCAAAGTTGGAATTTCCCAAGCTTATGAGGGCAAAATCTCAGATGAAAAGAATTTCATGGAGTCTTTTAACAACACTCTTGCTACATGAAGTCTATCAGGGGGAATGCTAAATCTCCGTTATAAAGCAGCCAGACAGCATTGCATTTAGGGGCTTACTCACCCTTGTTTGAAAACATAGCAACATAGAAGTTGATGGCAGATAAGGACCATTTGGCCCACCTAATCTGCCCATTTCCCTACTTATTGGATAAGCAACAGATCCTAGTTAAACAACAGCTTACTTCTTCCTACCCCCCCACAAGAATTGTCTTATGTCTGTCTCATGCATTCTTGAATTCCTCCACTGTTTTTGACCCCATGACCTCCTCAAGAAGGGTGTTTCATGCATTCACAACCCTTTCTGTGAAAAAATACTTCCCCACATTGCCCCTGAGCCATCTCCCCTCTATCTTCAAATTGTGCCCACTTTTTCTTGCATATCTTGTTTTCAGAAAAGTGCTACCCTCTTGGACTCTGTTGATTCCCTTGAGGTACTTAAACATTTCTATCATGTCCCCCCCTCCCTACTTTCCTCAAGGGTATACACATTAAGCTCCTTTAGTCTCTCTTCATATGGCTTCTGTTGCAGACCCTGCACCATTTTAGTTGCCCTCCTCTGGACTGTCTCCATTCTGTCTATGTCCTTGCAGAGATGGGGTCTCCAGAACTGCACACAATACTCTAGATGGGGTCTCATCAACTGTCTGTACAGAGGGATAACAACTTGCTGTTTTCTACTGGTGATGCCTCTCCCTATACATCCTAGTATCCCTAGCCATCTCTACTGCCTTCTCAAGTTGCTTACCTTTAGGTAATCTGATATGATTACCCCCAGATCCCTTTCCATTTGTGTTATTGTTACTACCTCCCCACCGGCCATAGTTTACTCTTCCCCTTGGTTTATGTTTCCCAGGTGCATTACTTTGCACTTCTTTGCATTAAATCTAAGCTGCCATACTTTTGACCATTCCTCCAACCTTGCCAAGACCCTTCTCATCCTTTCCAACCCCCCCCCCGTGTATCAACCCTGTTGTAAATCTTTATATCATCTGCAAAGATGAATACTTTTCCTTCCAGTCCCTCTGTAATGTCACTTATAAAGATATTAAAATGGACTGGACCCAGTACTGAACCCTGTGGTAACCCACTAGTAACCCTTCTTCAGAGTGGACTCCATTTACTATTGCCCTATGTGTCCTGTTTTCCAGCCAATGTTTTACCCATGCTACCACCCTGGGATGCACTCCCAGTCTGGCTAATTTGTTTATTAATCTTTTATGTGGGATTGTGTCAAATGCCTTGCTAAAGGCAAGGTAGGCCATGTCCACAGCCCCTCACTGGTCTACTACTTTGGTCACTCAGTCAAAGAAATCTATTAGATTTGTCTGACATAACCTTCCCACTGTGAATCCATTCTGGCCTCTAGGTACTCGGCAATTCTTTCTTTCAGAAGTGATTCCATCATTTTTCCTACTACTGAGGTCAAGTTAACAAGTCTGTAGTTTCCTGCCTCTGCTTTGCTCCCACTTTTGTGAAGGGGAATCACATCCACCCTCCTCCAATCCTTAGGTACCACACCATCCTCCCCTGATTTGTTAAAAAGGGTAGCCAGTGGTGTCACTAGTTCTCCCCTTAGTTATTTTAGAGTTCTGGAGTGAATCTCATAAGGCCCCATCGCTTCGCTCACCTTCAGTTTTAGGAGTTCTTTCAGAACCCTTTCTTCTGTGAAAGGACTAGTATCGACCCCCCCTTCTCCAGAGTGCTTCTATTGATTGGATTAGGTGTCTCCCACTCCTCTACTTTTGTGAATACAGATCAGAAGTATTCATTCAGTATCCTTGCTTTTTCACTGTCTCTCTCTCTGCCCACCCACCCTCTCCTTTATTAAGCCTCACTATCCTTCCCTTGGTTTTCTTTGCTCCCTAATGTACCTTTAAAAAGTTGTATGCCCCTTCCTAACTGAGTTGGCTATCTTTTCCTCAGTTTGGGCCTTTACTATTCTGACTGCCTTCCTTTCTAAATAAAAAAAGGCGGGTCTGGACCATTTGCACAAAAATAGTGTAACCATTCATGATGCTGTAAACCAGGGTTCAGAAAGAAGCCTGGATCATCTGGGGTTGGCTGGAGAATAACAATTAGTTATCCTAGAAGATGCTTTCCTGCTCCAGGAGGGAGGGAGGGAATCAGGCTCTGCTGCTATACTGCCAGCTGTGTGGTAGTGGGTGGACACTGCTGGTGTGCTTAGGGCTATCTGGAAACATACATGTAGTGCAGCATTATGATACCGGTATACTAGGATTCCTCTGAACAGCCCCTCTTAATAAGAATTTCTGCTCATTATTCACTAGGAAGGACAGAGGGCCTTTGCAGGAGAGTGGCATAAAGGATGTTGAAGGAGGGATCTCAGAAATGAAGATGGCAGGTATTTACTAGTGAAAGGTAAGAGAAGGGATAACAGTCCTAAAGATAGACAAGGCCACAGGGCCAGATCAAATGCATCCAGGCATGCTCAGGGAACTGGCATCAGAATTATCCCAACCCCTGGCAGGGCAGTTGAATATCTCTATTCATTCAAGGGTGGTCCTGAAAGAATGGAGGGTGCCAGACATACTTCCTCTAGACAAAGGTGAGGGCAAAGAACAGCCAGGTAACAACAGCCCTATCAGTATTATCTCTGTGGTAGGTAACCTGGTGGAAGCACTATTCAAGGAGGACCTAGTAGACAACTGAGAGAAAAATGAGCTCCAGGATTATAAACAGCACAGGTTTGTGGCAGGGAAGTCTTGTTGGACAAGCCTGATAATAGTCTTTGACTGGGTGACTATGGCAGTGAATAAAAGTCATGCAGTGGATTTACTCAAATTCGACTTCTGCAAGGCATTTGACTCAGTGCCTCCCAGAAGGTTGCTCATGAAGCTGCAGGATCAGGGTTCACAAAGGCCATAGTCAGAAGGGTAGGAAGTTTGTTGGAAGGGAGGCACCCGAATGTATTGGTAAACAGAGATAGACCTACTGTAGAAAGGGAGAGGTCACCAGTGGAGTGCCACAGAGATCAGTTCTGGGTCTAGTCCTTTTCAATATGTTCATTAGTGATCAATGAGAAGGAATACAGTGCAGGATGTGTCTCTTTGCAGATATCACTAAGGTCTGTAGTAGGGTGGACATGGAAGAGGCAGTAAAGGAGATGCCTAGGGACCTTCAAAAGCTGAAGAGGTGGTCCAAGGTTTGGCAACTGAAATTCAATGTCAAAAAGTGCAAGGTGATGCACATAGAGGATAAGAATTCCAGAACAGAGTATTTGACTGGACAAATTAAGCTGGACATCACTTCTGAGAAAAGGGACATTGGAGCCATCATAAGTGACTCCCTTAAACAATCTAATCATGTAGCAAGGCCTACAGTAAAGCAAACATGATGCTGGGATGTTTTGGGAGGGGGGTTGCAAGCAGGAGAAAAGAAGTATTACTACCTCTCTATGGATCACTGGTGAGGCCAGACCTAGAATACAGTTCCCAGTTATGGAGTCCTCGCCTAAGAACAGATTAGGACAGGCTGGAGATGATGTAGTGTAGGGTAACCATAATGATTCAGGGACCCCAGAACTATGAGGATTGACTAGGTGCACTGAACATATACTCTTTTGATTATAGATGAGAGAGGGGTGATATGACAGAAAGCTTCATGTTCCTGAAAGGAATGAATAAAGTGAACTGTGATGAACTCACCAAGAGTAGCAAACCTAGAACAAAAGGTCATGAGTGGAAGCTGGTGGTGCGGGAAGGGGGATTTCAGGAGGGACATAAGAAAGTTTTATTCTACAGAGAGTTGAGCCATGGAACAGTCTTTCAGTGGAGGTGGTGGGTGTCAAAACCATTAATGCTTTCAAACATAGATGGGACAGAGTTAAGGCCTTAGTTGTTACTTAGGGGATAGCAGTAATCAAGAAAGCGGGGAGGGGTAGATAGTGTAGCAAAGACCCTATAACAACAAAAGATCTTGGGTATGATAGGGCGTTACAAGCAAGCTGGATGGACCATTGGCCTTTTTCTGCTATTATTGTCTGTTATTATATTTCTAACCCTATTGCCCATGTCCAGAGGGGGCACTGCCTTGACCTCCAAAGAAAGTAACTACTGAGGACCAAGAAGAGAGGTAAGAGACTCAGTGGACCCCAAGAAGGTAAGTAAGTGGCAGAAAATGGAAGGATGAGTCTGGGAGGTGGCCATACTAATGAGGGCAGCATTGGTTTATGTTAAAAAGCCATGGATTACATTAAAAAATTGGAGTTCAGTAGGCAGCGTTCAAAAGAATTCACCATTAAATTCCACTTACCTGTACGGAAGTGGAATTGTGATTCTGCTAGAATTCCACTGGTGAAATTTTGCATTCTATACAGTGCACTAGCCTCTAGTTTCACAGCTCTGTGGAAGCAGCATCAAAAGATTAAAAAATGCTGTCTACGGCATTGTATGTGGAAAAGAGCAGGCAGACAAGCAAACAAGCAAAAATAACATACCCTCACTAGGAACCAACACAATTGCAGTATGCAATGAAAAGACTGTGCATTTATTAAGCAAATGTTTAAAGTCACCAGTTATGACTGGAAAATGCCAGACAAATGCCCCAGCACATTGATCTGTACATGGTCACCCTAAAGTCCTGGTGTCCTGTGATAAAGACCTGGGGTAGGAATATGACTGGTGTTTTGCCATAGTCCCTAGTAAAGGCATAGTTATTTATTTAAAAAAGTACAAAAGTTTATTTTTCACAGCATATTGCAGCCTGTTGGACCTTGATAAGTGCAAGTTCCTACCGGGTCAATATAGTGCAAAAAAGACAGTGTGGTGAATACCTCACTGTCTACTGAGTGCTTGTAGTTTCCATGACAGGGGTAGAACAGCACTAGTAAAAGATTGCTACCCCTGTCATCCTACGCTGTTTTGTGGAGTCATCAAGTTGCCGTATGTTGGGAGCTTTGTCAAGCCACTCCCCTGGTGGAGTGCCTAGGGCAACAGCACACAGTGGAATAGGAGACCAGAGACCATGGTTCAGTTCCCCCCAGGTCTTCTCGTGCTGCAACTTTTTGCATGATTATTTTTGTAAAAAAAAAATTCCCCCCCAACAGTGTTGTTCCCCATACCCAATGTCCACGCCCCCCTGAAGTTTGTTATTTAAATTCTGGGCAGTGCGGTGGGCAAAGCACCTCATGTTGGAGGGTGTGGAGGGCAAAGCCCCCCACAAAAAAATGAAAGAAACCCACTGACTGTAAGGGCATGTGCTACTTGTGTTTGTCGATCTTTTGGCTGTTGATATCGCAGCACACGCTCTTATGGTTGCAGCATTAAGTGCCGCACAATGTTTCTGTGCACGGTTATGACCCTGTTCCATTCAAGTTACTTGTGCTGTTTCACACCTCTGTGTGGCTTGTTTTTTTTTCCTGGAAAGTAGTGGGTAAAAATAAATTGAAAACAGAGTATCACTTATTTCAATGCAGAAGGCATTAATAAATTGAATGCAGAGGGAGGATAACAATAAAAATAAATGTTCAAACATGGAAAGAGTTTGCTAATAGGGTTCTGCTAAGGCTACTGCTGGGGTCCACCTTTTTATTGTTTACATAAGTGACTTGAATTATCATCTAAAAAAATGAGAATTCAATGCAGACACACAAAAGATACTGTAGTAAATCTGAGTGCACCAGAAAGAGACAATATGTGATAAATGGAAAGGTGCTGCGGCATACTGATGAAGATTTGGAGTTGTTGCAGAAAAATTTCTGATATTTTCAGGCCAATGTGCATCTACAGTTAAATGGTCAAACAAAAAAGTTTCTTGTGTTACTAGATGAATGGAATGCAATCATAACAGTGGTTCTAGCACTAGAGAAGTCTGGATAGTGCAAGCATCACCCCAGATCACTATCTACTGCTAGGTAAAGTATGCATAATGCAGGCAGTCTAGACCAGGATAACATAATTTTTCCTGATAGTCCTGGATAATCTGAATAATTTATCAGGATAAAGCCCACCAGCGTACAACATTATCTGCTCCTGGTAGAAAGAAAACTTGGCCTACAATTGTCATCATACTGGGTATTCTGAAGATAACACAGACTACTGTATATGAGCATTTCAGGTAATACAATGGGTTGATTTTATAGCGTGTGGTAACAGAAGATTGTGTATGAGCAATTATACACAACAAGGTTTTATTCGAGAGGTTTCTATGGCAACAAGAGACTTCGAGAGCACAGCTCGAGATGTCTTATTACCACGGAAGCCTCGCGATTAAAACAGAGCCTTGTATGTATATGGTTGTTCATACATAATCTTTTATAATGTATGTGCAATCACTAATACAAGCCTGTGTCCAGCAATGTCCCCCCATAGTCCCCAAGTGTCTTACTTTAGTGGTTCTATTAAGCTCTGCTCACTTCATGGGCCAGCTCTCAATGACATGGCCACTTCATCAAGTGCGGTGGATTAAACAGCCTTGTCACGCAAAGACATTCTATCTTGTTGTGTTGAAGTAGTGACATTGCTAGGGCAGCACAATGACATTGTGTAGTTGCTACTGCAGTATAACTAGCATATTCAAGGGATGGAATTCCATCTGCAACAGTGTTCTACCACACACTGCAATGCTACTTTGAGTGCAGAATTGTTTCAAATGAAGAGAAATGATTTATCTTAATTTAAACATGTTTAATGCATTTGGAATCTCCAAGCATTGCAACAGAATAAATAATCGGGACAATATAATGAGCCATGACAAACTCATTGCCAATGCATGTGTATTTGTCCTGGACAAATTTACCCCATTCATTAAAACACCACCAACTGCTAAATTTGGTCCAGTTTCAGTTGTTTTGTATATGTATTCTCCCTAGATAAGGCTGAGAATAGGCAGTATTGCCCAGCCTTCCTTTTCTGGCTGGTGCACAAAAAATAAATTAATTAATAAACTGATGATAGAATAGAACATTTTTTTTTATTATTCTTTGATAACCAGGAAAGACCCACAAGGCACAAGTGCCTGTTTTCATGGGTGAACTGGGAACTGGGAGGTTAAGTGACTTGTTCAGAATCACACAGTATGCAGGTAGTAGTTGTGGGAATGAAACCCAGGTCTGCTGGATGTACCAAGCTCATTCACAGCATGAGCACCATTCTGGCTCTATGAGATCCCTGCAAATACTCATAGCACTACTAACTTGAGAGCCTTTAAAGCTGAGTTAAAGCTACATCTTATGAGCTTGAGCACTTGTGTCTGCATGCGCCGAGTCTGCCCCCCCTCTTACCTCCATTCCTATCCTCCAAAATTGCTCTCACCCCCTCTCCTCAATCTCAACTCAGCTCAACCTGCTGACATATCACCTCCCATCACCTGCTGTATCACCTCTCATCACTTGCTGTTCTCTCTTCTCCTCATACCTTTCCTCCCCTTTAACACACCAGTTCCAACCATAGTTACTCTCCCGCCCCACTCATCTGACCTCGGCTGACCCTCAGCACATCACTCCTACCTCCTCCATTCTCCATTATCCCCCTCGCCTTGTTTCTTGTCTACTCCCCCCAGGCTCAAACTGCTGCTCCTCCCCCTACTCTTCCCCCTCCCCCTCAACCTTCATTACCCTTTCCCCTGCTCAGGTGTACCCCTGACAAGGCATACAGGGGCTGCAATGTAGCTAACTATTGCTTGTAACCCTTCTGTTATTTGTTATTTGCTGCTCCATTGCACCTGCATTTTAATCTGATTGTAACACTTTTAATCCTGTCAAGCTATTGTCTTGTGTATTGTCTGTACTGTTTCTATGATGTGGAACATTTGTAAAAGAGTTTGTACTCAAAGGTTGTTTCTGAATTTACAATAAATAAATAAATAAATAAATAATGTTACTCTAACTTCTAGGGATACATTTTTATCATAAATAGTTTTGAATGTACATGCCTGTTTATACTTGTGGCTCAACTTCACTCCACCACTCATAATATTAGACAGTCCATTTATAACTTATTATGATAAAAGATGATCTGCAGCCAACCATGTCATATCCCCTATTTATCATTAAAAGACATTCCTACATTCCTCCTAGGGTACAGTGAACAGCACTCATCACTTTGCCTTGTAGAAGGTTGTATTGCCCTAGTATTACTACACTAAAGTGCAAACATAAAATATTTATTTAACAAATAGTGTCTAACTAATAATACATCCTCAATTATTTAATGCTGTATATATATTAATTGAGAGAATGGTGACTGGAAAAAGCACACTGAGCTAAGAATTGCTGCTTCCAGGTGCATCCTAAGAGAGGGTAACAGTAGGTGAAAATTGGTGCATTTTAATTTAATGAAATGCAAGGATATTAATGTGTAAAATAAAACTTTAAAGATTTAGCTTTAAAACCCAACTAGATAACACCTAAAATCAAGTGACATTCATGAATATAACCACTGAGAAATTGCATGCATATAAAGGACTAAAAAGTCTACTTTGCATGTACACCCTTCCTATGATTCCTATGAAAACAAAACACAATGAAGAAAAAATTCAAAAGAAAATTCATCATAGATATAAAGTACTATTAAAAAATGACCTACAAAATACTGATCATGCAGAGGCTAGCACAAGGATAGCTGGGGCATGTGCAGGTGGTGGTGAAGAGTTCAACTAGAAGAGATCTAAGATAGAGGAACAACGAGGAGTGGCAGATGATTGCAGGGAGATTATTTAAGATAGAGGGATGCGGTACAGAGAACGCAGTCTGACCACTAAAGGACTGGCAGTTGTGGATGGAGAAAGTTCAGGAGTTAAAGGAGCAGATCAAATACTGTAGGTGGATGAGAATGGAGAGGATGAAGTTAGGAGGGGACTGAAGAATGGAAGTACAGGAGGAAGTGTGAGGTCAAAGAGATGAAAAACAGAGGCACTGATAGATGTGGCAGTGATGGAAGGGGTTGTGGCAAGAAGGAAGGAAGGAAAGGGAAGGAAGGAAAGGAAAGGAGGGTTGGGAGGGGAGGGGAGAAGGAAGAGAAGGGAAGGAGGAGGGAGGAAGGGAGGGAGGAGGGTCCAATCTGGCTTCAGGATAGATCATATCTGTGTAGTCAACACAGCCATGATTGTTTTAAGAATGATTTCATAATGGATCAGAACTGTGATGCAGTCTTTGTTGTGGCACATGGCTTCAGTCATAGGGCAGAAGTTTCTGAAGATAGTGTCTATGCAAGAGAAGAAATGCAGACTTCTTTTCAGCCACACATGGAGGTATTTAAAAGAGGAGATGTTCTTAAGGGTAGCACCATCATGGGTAGAGATGACAGGGGTGGATAGGAATATAGATATAGTCTGCCTAGTGCCAAAGCACATGGACTCTGTTCTTTTGTTGTTCTGTATAAGCTGGTTTGAGTGGAACTGGTACTGGCTAATTTAAAAGTCATTCTGTAGTGATGATTTCGGTTCAGTGACCAAGGTACCTGTGAAGAAGAGGATAGTGCCATGTGCATACATATAAAGCTTGCACTGACACAGGCAGAGAAAAGATCATTAAAGAAGATGGTAAAGAGAACACCTTGAAAAAAACATGCAGTGCATATGCAAAATGGTGTGAGAGGCATTCATTTATGTGTGATCAGACCTCGCTTGAGAAACTGTATTTTAAATAAATCAGTCATTCTGGAACTCCACTATGGCATTAACTCGAATTTCTAGAGCTATCAATTTGCGGTGATGAATCCATTAATATATTTTTGAGGACTAAAGAAAATGGGGCTTAGTATAGAACTTTGGGGGACACATGAGCTGATGGGGGATACGATGTTACATACCTGAATTAACAGGTGTTGGTCAGTGAGATATGAATGGAACCATTAAAAAGTAAGTTTATGGAGTCTAGCTACCCTCAGTTTCTGAACAAGAATGGGGGTGCCACTATATTAGTGGCATAGGCAATGTTGAGGAAAATGGTGGCAGCAATGTGTCCCTGGTTCACTCCCTTCATGACAGAGTTAGTAGCACAGAGGAAAGAGAAGACAATGAACTTTACCTTCCTTAAGCCAGTCTGCCATAGTGGGCCATCCTGAAGTCAGACTGATTGATTGGAACCCAATCACATAGGAGTATGTTTTTCTGTATTTAGCATGCTCTAAGAGGAACATTACTTGAGAAATAATACTGAGGGACAAGATCCTCATGCAGATTTCACAACCATGTCTCAACCACCCAACTACATGCAACATGCTCCCACATAACAAAGAAAAAATCAACCTGAAAAAGATAAAGCAACCCCTCTTGGGGCAGGGGTGGGTGGTATGGAAATCCTACTTTATTATTCTAATGAGTTAAAATCTTACAGAAAAAAAAGCCAGAAAATCCTTAAATGGGAAACATACCTAGCTCATCCCCACTGAGAAAGAAGTTATCACTAACTTACCAAAATATCCAAACCAGGACAGATAGTATCACTCACAAAATCTAACATTACAAAGACACACACCATAACATACAGTACACCTGGAAGAACAACAAAATAAACTAAAACAGCTTTTGCTCAGTTTCAAAACTGGGAGGGAAGAGCATATAGGGTGACTTGTTTAGGATTATACAGCGGGCTGGCAATTTTGTTGGGACTGGAATATAAATCTCTTATGTGATTTCAGCCAATCAGCACACAGAACAGCTGTACCTCACCCTGAATACAGTGATCTCCTTTGAAAAGATATTAAGAGTGGAGCATTCTATTTCACAGCAGGGGTAAGTCGGCTTCTTTTAACTTTTGAAAATAATACACTTAAAGCTTATAAATCACTCTAGCTAGTTCAGATTTGCAATAATCTAAAAGGGTCTCTGTGGGCTGTGTTTAAGGTAATGGAGACTCCTCTCCAGAACTGTTCAGCTTTTTTTGGTCCTCTAACCCAAATCTCACACTCATCTTTTATACCATAAGAACATATCACAGAGGCCATGTTAACATATAAAACAGTCCAGTACTCTAACCACTAAACTACATTGCCAAAAAAAAATGTTACCACACTAAAGGATTTAAGATGTTAAAAGGATCTGATGAAATTTAACAGAGAGATTGTGACAGTGGTGGATTCTGACGCAGGAAATGAAATGTTACAAGTGAGTCTGACACTGCAGCAGAATAGGCAGAGAGATAGTATATAAACCATAATATGGAAAAGTGTAATGTATTGCACCAACATGCAAAAACCTTGAGTCTCATTCTCAGCTGCAGAGTGGCCCAAATTCCACAAAATGTGTGAACACTGTTTGCAGAATTGCACATACTATATACCCAAGAGTATTATACAGTATTCCAAGATTTTTGCATGCTCTGGGGAAATGTCCTCAACAAGTGACATAAGCACAGTTCAAATCGATAATATCTGTTAGAGGTTACAAATGGGGTTTTCACCCACTAATAGTCTGGATATCCTTTGCATCAGTGAGGCCTTCTGTACTCCTTTCTGGCAGTCTGCCAGCATACTTCAGTGACACAAGGCAGACTGCACTCCCTCCCATCTAAAAACTCAAGATCAACTGATCAGTGTTATATCTAACCTCTACCAGGCTGGTGCTGTAATGAGGTGGGGACTGGCTGAGCAGCTGGGAATTGTATCTACTACACCTCTCCATTATGGAATTGGGGCTAAAGTTAATGTTGGAGCCTGTATGGGGCTTAGGGGGAGTAAGATGGGGGTACCAAAAGGCAAGTCAGCCTCTGGGTAGGGAGGACCAGCTGAGCACTGAGATGTTTTAGATATTGGCCACATTAGTTTTATGCCCAAAGAGGGCCCAGGGCAGTTAGGCTAGGGCAGAGGGTGGACTAGAAAACTTGGTGTCCAGCAGAACACCAGCAGGATCAGAGCTAAGATGGATGGTGGGAAGTGACTTTGAGTAGGGGTGGGCATGGGACTATCCTAGTAACCTTTGAAGGATCCAAGTCTGCTTTTTTTAACCTTTTTGTTTTAACTATTTTGCAACCATCAATTATCCAATATCTAAGTATTAACCCAGGTACAAATATTCACTAAGTATTTTCAAGAACATAAGTACATACCATACTCATAGTCTGCAGCATAAGTGATGGAGAAGAGAAAGAGAAATGCCAAGGCAGTCCTAAGTGTTTGATTTTGTCTGTTATTCTGCTGAAAAGTTTCATGATACAGTAGAATACAGTATGTGGAATGAAAGAAATGTGTTCAGAGGCACTGCGAAGCTAAATACTGTGTTTCAGGTGAACATTATACAGAAACCCAATATTTTGATGTGAACATTGAGGGCTTGATCATATATTAGGGACATATTTATAGCCACTCCCAATGCCCCTACTTATTAAACTGGTTTCATGCTTCCTGCAACTGTTTACTAAATGTGCAGTAGAGCTTTAACAAATTATTATCAGCAAAATCCCAAATGGTGTCTTGCTTGAGCTGTGCCTTCATCCCTCACCATATAGATTATGTTGCATTATTAATTGGGAAACATATTGAATTAATCATAAATATTTATTTTGCATACACTTGAATATTATTTTTCTATTTTAGGTTTTCTGGTCTGAATGTACTGTGTTTCTTCATAGTAGACTTCAATGAAGGAAAACCTTAACAAGCAGCCAGATTGCTCTCAAGATAGTACATTTTTATTATTTCTGCAGTACAGCCTCCTACCAAGTAAATCTCTCAGAGAAATAAAAAAAAACCTTTCCATTTTCTTCAGCTTAGCAAGAGATAGCCTACTTTGTGGAAAAAAATCAAAGAAAGGGGAAAAGTCATTACAAAGAGAGTAACATCTCTTATTTTATAACATTTTAGCTCATGGGATAAAAGCAGAGATTATAAAAGCTGCCTTATGTGGAATGTAGCTAATAAATTTTTGTTCACCAAAATGTCCTAAGAGTCACCACCATTATGTTCACACAATATCAAGCTTCAGAAGAAGATATAAAGCACCTTTCATAGTATTGTACCCTTCTATCTTGTGGCATTAAATATTGTGTTTCCAGAGCTGGAAATGAAAATCACTGTGGAGCCAGTTGTTAACTTTAAAACTGTGATGATAAAATATGTGATTTGAAGTACATAATTACCTGCATCTAAAGCCTATCCCAAAATGTATGTCTATATGCACTCTTAAAATGTCTCCTCTTTCAGAAAGTACGCAGGAAATTGTTTTGCACTGGTGGTTTTACAGTACATCATCATGAATTCCTAGCAGTAGCAGTGCTATGATTACCAGATAAATATTGCTTGCAGTCTCCTCTGAGCCCTTTACTCTCAGCAATATAATTTTATGTTTATGTTTAGTGACACCACAATTGAATTACATAAATCTGTTTGTTATGTCCTTCAAACCCTGCATTTCCTATACAGTCTGATGAAGTGAGACCTTCTCGTCTTCAAGTATACAGAACATTCTGCAGATTGTTTACAGATGGACATGAAGAGACCTTAGCAGATATTTCCATTAAATAACAGACCTATCTGCTTCAGTTATAGTCTTTAATAAGCATATGTTATTATACAATGGCAAGAAAAGTTCCAGGGCTCTGATTGGTCAGTGTGTGCCTGAGACAGTGAGGTTATCCCAGCACAACCTCACTGTATCAAGTACAGGCACACACATAACTGCATAACACATTTAGAAATTGTGCCACGGCTCATCCCTACTGTTTTTGTGTTTTTTCCCCACCAAATGATCGCTTTCACTAAACCGCACAGGGCGCCATTCCTGCCAGCCTGATCACTTGCCACCCCCACCTTCTGTCCATCCCTTGCAACTCCACAAATGTCAAAAATACACCAATTCAATTTAACACAGAGCCTTTTTAGTGCCACCAGCTTCACTCTGCTGCCTCTGTGCCTCAGTGCAGAATGTGCTTGCTCCATACTGCTCAACCATTTCCCCACAGAACCACATGCAGTAGCTTTTCTTAGAATAAAAAAAAGTTCCCTCAGCTATTTCATAACCAACTACTCAATAGCACATAAAACACAGCTCCGCCTCAGAATCTACTGGGCACTTACCAACCAGTTTCACAAAACCGGAAGTCTTGTTCCATTTTGTAATTTGTCCTGATGTGCGGTTCACCTGATCAAACAGTAGGCAGTGGGGTTGGTTAAATTAAAGTCTGTTGCAAATATGGACTGCAAACTACCACAAAAAAAACCCACAAAACTACAGATCGAGAGGGGAGACTTACAACACTAAGAGAAAACTGTGTCAAAGGGCAGCCAGATGAAGAGACACAGCCAGTCATATACAAGCAGCATTACTTACTGGCCAAAAGGGGACAACTTTTTCCCTACATATACGTCCACATTCATAAATGACCTAAAAATTAACTAAAAAAAGATTTAAAATGTTTTTTTTCCTATTAGAAATGAGCAATTGTATAATAGCAATAATGCACTCCAGGGTGTGTGTTGTGCTGGGATAACCTCCCTTCTGGGGTGCTGGATGCACTCAGTCTGCAGCCTCACGCCCAACCACTCCAGGCATGAGGTTATCCCAGCACAACTCACACCCTGCCATGCATAATTGCTTGATAAACCTACTCTAGTTTACTAAAACACATCATTTCTTTAATTTTCATTTGTCTTCCATATGGTTTGCAAGCTACTGTATCTATTTCTACTTTATCAACTGAAGTTACTTCAAATCTGAAGAAACATCTTTTTGATCAAACTTTTGTTTAACTTGCTACTGTCTTTCAATTTGTAGTGCTTCTTTGTGGTTATCTAAAATTTATTGTCTTTATTATTTTATTTGTGTTACTATTTTCTAGTGAATGTTGTTCTCCCCCACATGTTTATGCGCTTTTATACTATGATGTTTTTCATACAGCACCTTAAGCTTGACAAAGACATGGGTCAAACAAATAGAAAGGCAATTACTATTGTGTAGAGTGTTTTAAAGATTTGAGGGTAGTATTTAAAATGATTACATACATATGTGATGAACTTGCTCTTGATTTGGAAAACTGTTTTTCTAGCAAACCTAAACTAAAGGAACTCTTATCTGATTGCCCTACAGTGTACTGCAAGCAGAAATAAAAGTTATCTAGAGATATCACAGAAACTGCAATAAATATCTTGACATGTCAGTGGCTGCAGCTGTAGGCATGTCTAGAGACATCATCAAAATTGCTGACATTCATAAATTTAGTTGAATTTCTCCAGAGACTCTATACGGCCATTAAGTCTGTAAACAATTGTTTTCAAATTTGCATGCACAACCCCAGTGTACATGTAAATGTTTTGAATGTCTGGCTGCAGGTCATTACTTCAGTGTGTGTTTTTGTAAACATAAAACACTCTGTCACTTTTGATATATTTATAAATGATGAAATTGGATGTTCTGTAACTCACTATACTTTGGGAACCCATGAATATACTGTAAGATAGTACATCTCTTACAGCTATCTTGTTGGAGGCAAACATCATGTATTTATCTATAAATTATCATAGTTCACTACCGGATACAGTTTTTAATTTTCTGTTGCTTTCATACTTTACTAAGTTTACAGTATGCTGTTTTCAATGTTCCATCAACTTTTTACAGTACTCTCAGTTTTCCATATTTATGACATCATGATACTTTCTATATTTCATGGCAACTTTATAATGTCAAAAACAAGAATTGTGAAGTCAACTTTTGATAGCAAAATGTCAAATTCAGAGTCAAATGTGAAAAAAGTCTCCTTTGTCATATCAGCATACCATGGAAATGGATATTTGTTCTCACTCTGAGTGGCCCACTTATGGAAAAACAGCATGCGCTCACAAGGGGCAAATCATGTCAGACAATTTCAACTCTGTGACAGTGTTTATTGACAAGGGTCAGGCAGCAGATACGCTACAGTATACAGTATCTAGAATTCAGGGCCTTTAAAAGGAACATCATCAAGGCAGTATAGTGCAGTGGGTTAAGGCTCTGAGCAGCAGATCTGGAAACCTGGGTTTGAATCCCACAGCCACCTAGGTGCATACTGTGTGATCTTAAGTAAGTCACTTAACTTTCTTGTGCTCCAAGGTCGTATCTGTAAACAAGCTTTGGCTTTGTGTGCTACTCATGGTTAAACAATGTTCCCTTCCACCCAATACAGTTGCAGCCATAGATACATTCAGGTATTTTCAGATATTCTGTGATATAGCTTAAGAGATTCTCTCTGGTGGCCCATAGTAATACTGCAGGCAGGGAGGAATTTCTCCAGAGATATCACAGAAATTTCAGGAAATATTTAACCATGTGTTAACATGATTGTTTAAATCTTTTAATGTGATTGTAATTGTGGGCATGCGTAAAGTCTGTTTTATCTCTCCAGTAAATTGCTTTAGGTTTTTGTTTTGAAATAGTACTATTTCTACTCATTTGGGGACCCATATTAAATACAGGCTTTTCTTTCTCAAATTATTTTGAATTTTTTTTCTGCCACCTTACTCCAACTGGCACTCAGACCCTCTCAGGAACCTACTCTGTCCCAACTCCATAACCTTGCCATCTCCCAGGACTTATCTTCCTCTGGCAGTCCCTCATGGCATCCTCCCCACAGTAGAGGTTAATAGGCCTGGCCAGTGCCCACCGAATCTGTTGGGTAGCTTGGATGAGGAGGGAGATCAGGTCAGTAAGTGCAGCATCTGAAGACAAAGTGGGATTGTCATGCTGAGGCACTTGGGGATTTTACATCTTTTTCTCCCTCTCCCATCCCATACGAACATACGAAATTTGCCAGCAGATAAAGGCCTAGAGGTCTATCAAGTCTGCTCGAATGTGCAGCTAGCACCCCTTATTCTGCAGCTGCCCCTCCCTTCCACCCTTCCCCTTCATTAACCCTCCCCCTTGTCCTGTCCCATCCTCGTTTGAAGCAGTCCACTGTTCTACTGCATACCACTTCTGCAGGTAACGATTCCACCCAGCCACCACCCTCTCTGTAAAAAGTGTCTCCTCATCTCCCTCCTGAACCTTCCTCGCTCCAGTCTCATATCATGGCCCCTGGTGGCCCTCCCTCCCTTACTTTGAACAGCCCTCTGTACCTGTCTTGTTTATTCCTTTCATGTATTTAAAGGTTTCAATCATGTCCCCTGTCTCTCCTCTCCTCCAGTGAGTACATGTTCAACTCCTTCAACCTCCTCTCATATGATAAGTCCCCAGACCCTTGATCATCTTTGTCGCCCCGCGCTGCACTCCCTCCAGTAACTTAATGTCCCTCTTCAGATACGGACGCCAGAACTGCACGCAGTACCCAGGTGTGGTCTAACTAATGACCTATACAGTGGCAGAATCACCTCCTCCCTCCTTGAGGATATACCCCTTGCAATACAACCCAGCATTTTGTTGGCCTTTGCAACTGCCTTCCCACACTGTGCAGAGTTGTTCATTGACCCTGTGATGAGCACACCCAGATCCTTCTCCTCCTCTGTCTGGGCTAGCTGCACTCCCCTAGCTGGTAAGTCCTCCTTGGGTTCTTCATCCCAAAATGCATCACCTTGCACTTTTTGGCATTAAAGCCAGTTGCCAGGTGTCTGACCAGGTTTCAAGCTTTGCCAGATCATCCTGCAACCCTGCCATCCCCCTAGGTCATCCACCACTGCGCCAACCTTGTATCATCAGCAAACAGACTGATCTTGCTCTTGATGTCCCATGATATGTCTGCAATGAATATCCCAAACAACACTGGTCCCAACACCGAGCCCTGTGGGACACCACTGTCACTGCCCTTGGGTGTGAGAGCTCCCACCCACCACCACCCTCTGTTGCCTTCCCTGCAGCCAGTTCTCTACCCATCTCACCAGCATTGCACCTGCCCCTGTGCCTACTAACTTCCTTCCAGCCTCCAATGTGGCACTGAGTCGAATGCCTTACTGAAGTCCAGATACAGGACATCCACTGCATGTCCCCGTCCAGTTGCCTAGTTACCCAGTCATAGAACCCGACCAGGTTGGTTTGGCAGGATCGGCCACGTGTGAAGCCATGCTGTCTGCTGTCCTGTAGTCCTTTGGCCTGTAAGAGGGCCACCAGCCTCTCCTTCAGGATAGTCTCCATTAGCTTACCCACGATGGATGTGAGGCTCACTGGTCTGTAGTTTCCCGGTTCATCCTTGGGCCACTCTTGTGGAGGGCACCACATGAGCCATCCTCCAGTCCTGAGAGGTACACACCTCAATGTAGTGAGGCATTAAATAGGTCTGCCAAAGGTCCTGCAAGGACCTCTGCCAGCTCCTTCAGTACCCTGGGGTGGATGCCATCTGGGCCTGGTGCCTTGTCCACCCTCAGTGCCTTCAAACCCTCTCGAACTCTGTCCTCCATGATTTCCCCATCTGTCACCACTTCCCCCCCTGCGTCTGCCATTTCACCCATCTTGGGTGTCACCCCCCTCTTCTCTTTAGTAAATACTGAGCAGAAGTACTCATTTAGTGCTTCCGCCTTATCATACCCTGCTTCCACCCAACCCCCCTCCTTCCTAATCCTTACTATGTGGTCCTTACAGCTCCTTTTCTCCCTGATGTACTTAAAGAAGTCCTTCTCTCCCTTCTTAATGCCTTGTGCCAGCCTGAGTTCCGTAGATGCTTTGGCTCCCCTTACTGCCCTTGTCACCTCCTTCGATTCTGTCAAGTACTCCTCTCTGTCCTCCCCATCCCTGTTTTCTTGTATTTCCTAAAGGCAGCTCTTTTCTTCCTTACCTTTCCATGACCTCCTTGCTCAACCAGCTCGGTTTCTTAGCTCTAGCCTTCTTGCTCTGGGCTTTGCAGCAGGTTTTGGTTGCCTCCACTATCCCCAACTTTATGAGCTCCCATCTCTGGTTAGTATCCATACTAGATTGAATTCTGGCCAGGTACCCTTTTACCACTTCCCCCATCCTCCCAAAGTCAGCCCTCCTGAAGTCCAGCACTCTTGTGCCAGATTCCACTCCTTCCTTGCCCATATCCAATGTGAGCCATACTGAGTGGTGGTCACTCCCTGACAGCGGTTCCTCCACTGTAAGTTCTCTCACAAAGTCCCCATTTGCCAGCACAAGGTCAAGGGTATTCCCTAACCTGGTTGGTTCACTGACCATTTGCAGCAGGAAGCTGTCCTGGAAGGCATCCAGCAGTACCTGCTCCCTTCTGTTCCTGGTTGTTGGGTGCTCCAGTCCACTTCTGGCATGTTGAAGTCCCCACAATCACCACACTACCCTTCCTCGCAGGTCCTCCTGATCTGTCCCGCTAGTTCCCTGTCTAACTCCTCCATCTGAGATGGTGGCCTGTACACCACTCCCATTCTAAGACTCCTATTCTTGGAATCCTGGATTTGCACCCAAAGTGACCTCTGTACTGCCCTCCTCCCTTCCTCCCTTACACACTTCAGTCCTTCCTTCACATATAGTGCCACCCCTCCTTTCCCAGTCACCCTGTCCCTACGAATAACCTGTACCCTGGTACAGACAGGTCCCAGTCATTATATTGGGTGGCCCATGTTTCCGTGATGGCTGCAATGTCACCTCTCCCTCTGCCATGAGAACCTGCAACTCTGCAGTTTCCTCCCAAGGCTCCTAGCATTAAGGGTAACCACCTTCCACCCTTTTCCCTCCTCCCATCCTGCCCTCCTTTCCTAGCATCACCATTAGTACTTGCCATTTGTCCTTTGTCACTGTTATGGGGTAAGCTCATATGATTTCCCAACCTGTGGTCCCTGCATATCTCTTCCCCAACTGCCACCCCCACTCCTAGTTTAAACTCCAAACTTCCTCTATATATTCTTCCATCCTCTGCTTCAACACTTTCTTTCCTTCCTCACTCAAGTGTAGTCTGTCCTTGGCATAGAGACTACTGTCTCCCAGGTCCCTCCCCACCCCCAACAGCCCATACCCTTTAGCACAACACCAGGTTCTTAGCCATCTGTTAAATTCCTCTATTCTCAGCTTTGTTGTGCTTGCTTTTGGCACCGGAAGTATCTCGAAAAGTTACTGATCTTCCTGCCCCTCACATAATTGTGCTAGTTCTCAAACCTCCTCTGGACTATATCCACTGTCTTGTCAGCCAGGTCGTTTGTCCCAAGATGTATAATTAAATGAGGCTTGTCCCTACCCTTCTAGCATATTTCAGAACAGACTGTCCCACCCTTTCCGCTGTCATTCCTGGCAAGGCCTCCACCCAAATGCGACTATGCCTCTCCGCCTTGCTACCCCACCTAACTCCTCTTAGTATTGAGTCCCCAGCACTAAGATTCCACCCTCTTTCCCTGCTTGCTTCCTTTCATCTCCCTCCCTCATTTCCAGCTCCTCTTCTTCCTCCTGCACATTATTATGCCCTTTTACCCCTGTTGCAGTTCTCCCAACAGAACTTCCCCCCGCTCCAGTTTGGTCCAGGCATTTATCAATTACTCCTCTAATTTCATCATTTCCCTCCTCCACCTTCTTCCTCTCTAGCAGTGCACAACTATTTTCTGAAGGCCCTTCACAAATGCCCGCTCCCTCTCTCTGCATAGTAACCTGTTCTCTCCTTTCCACTCCATGACTTTTGCCACTTCTTCGCCTCCCCTCACAAGTCCCTATTGCCTCCTTCCATTTGACTTTTGTCTCCTGACCTGGTTTCCCCGGCAATCGTTCTTCCTGTCCTGGGCCCCTTTGTCTCTGCTTCCCTTCTTCTGAGCCTCTCCTCACCACTGTTGGCTTAAATTTCCCTCCCTCATCTCCCCTTCCTCTTCCCTCCAGTATTGGGCTAAACCCACCCCCAATCTGCCTTGCCTGTCTTAGTTCCTCCTGCAGACCCTCAATCTCCTTTCTAAGTTTTTCTATGTGGTTGCACACTAAACATCCTCCTACTCTCCAGGCAATGTTTAGAAAGATTGGTGCACCGCAGTTGTTGCAGCCTACCACCCTACCCATTGCTGTCATGCTCACCAGCGACCCCCACCTTCCAGAGATGCAGGATACCAACACTCCCTAAGTCCCCACTCTCCCTCTATCAGTGCAAAACATTCTTTATGTCCCTTACCTCCTTTGTTGCACACGTTTAGATATGTTGAGCAACTGCTTTGTATATTCCTATCCACACTCAAAATACTTTAAGTAGCCATTGCACACCTTCAACTCCTACTCCCCTTTACCCAATGCAATAACTATGTGAAGTAGTAATAATGAAAGCGCCTAGATTTTCATTTACTTCCTTCCACTGAGAGAGCCATCACCTCTTCACTTGCTGCAGTTCTTTCCTGGATGTCTGCTTCTGTTATGACAGGTGCAAATCTTTGCCTGTTTGAGGAAGTGATGTCAGAACCCCTAGTACAAAGGGAATAATTGACCAGGGTGGGTGGGGTGAGGGGTTTGGGTGGGTGGGACCAGCCCAAGTCCTCTGAAACAATCAGGTAGCTGGGGCCCTAGTCAGACAAATTAGCACTCCTTCCCCCACTCAAAACTTTGCAGCTAGTGAAGCCAGCAACAATGAATAAATTCCACCCAAAGAAACAGGACACCAATTCAAACAGCTTCACCAACAATACATCAAAATAGGTTTGGAATTATAAGATATAGGTCTCCAATTCAAAGAAACAGACCAGTTAAATTACACCAATTATGTTTAAAAGAGAAGAAATAGGCCTCTACAAATGCAGCCTGCCACACCGTAAACCAAACAAATGAGCCCACTTTTAGCTACCAAAACAGGTTTCAAAATTCCAACAGCCCCAAACAATACCCTGCTAGCCCCTTAGTAGTAAGAAAGAAAATAAGCATTCTACCAAGTAGAATCCATGAAAAACAATGTAAAACAAGAAGCTACTGTACTGTAGATCTGATCCTGTCCCCCTTCCAGTTCCTTCATTCAAGATGCTGGCTGAAGGTGGGTGCATGTCCCAGATAATCAGCATCTCAGTACTGCATTAAGTTTGACCTTGCCTGTACCACCACCACCTGTGGTCACTCAGGTGGTAGTTGCAAGGCAGAAAATACACCCCTCCCTCCCCAGAGGAATGATGCTAAAATCCCATTTCTTATCTGGCCCTCTAGCAAAATAGGCTCACTGTTGATCCCAGGTCACCATCATTATGAGGAGTAGTGCTACTGCTCCACCTACTGTACATACCAGCAGGATTATCTTAATTGTTGAGCAGTTCAAGAACCCACTAACATCAGATGATCTGAACACTACAGTGAAGTGGGACACATTGTCTGAGCTTATGTCATTGTGTTCCACTTCATTGTAGTCTGCAGATCATCTGCTGTTACTAGGTTTTACACCTGCTAAATAATGAAAAAATGAATATTGGGTGGGAAAGGGTCTGCTTTGGTAGGTGGCTCTAAATGAGGAAAAATAGGAGTATTTGATAGCCAAAACAAACAATACCATAGGGTAATCGTGAAGGTTAGTGAGTAGACAGATGCAACAAACACAGGTAAAAGGTGTAGAACACACTCTACAATATTTATTTTCCAAAGTAAAAAAAATAAAATAATAAACATACAGACAGGAATTAGGTGATTAGTCCTTCAGTTCTGCAAAAAAACTGCACAATTCCCTCAGTGCACAACCTCCAGGCTTAGTTCTAGCCAAATAGATTCCTAGCACATGAAAACTTGCATGTACTATGAGATGCTTATTCCATGACAGTCAGGTCACCACTGACTGACACATCTAACTCATCTCTTTTGCATCTCAGGAGGTAGGCTTTTATCCCTACCAACTGATGATGTCAGGACCGTGTGAGCTGTCTGACTCACAATTCTCTAAATAAACACAGGCAGGCTGACTCATCCTAAATAAACTCAGACAGACTGAATCATCTGACATTAGATCATGATATTTCTTTAGAAATTAGGGTATAACATGTGTACACACCTAGACTGATACAGCATAAATTCAGACATGGGCGCTGACCCTGTCACATACCTCCCTCTTTAAAAGGGAACCAGCTTCACTTTTTTATTGCTTAGTGAGAACGGTTTCAAATGTTTTTACTTATTTCTTTGAAAACAATACCTGACTTCTGCTATGTTTAAATTTCATCTGCCATACATTTTCAGATTTACTTTTAACTCACATCCCACAAATCTTTCAGGAATATTCACACATTTCAATAAGCATACAGACTTAACATTAGCAACATTTCTCCATTTCATTTTTATTACAGACATTATCAACAATTTTATATGTCAACCCCATATTCTCTACCTTAGGAGGAAGGTCAGTTCTATTTGACCTCAACCAAGGCCTCTTATTTAGGTTTGGTTTTCCCCCCAGGTCAGTACCTTTTTCACATTTTGGGATGTTTTCCAACCTCTCTTGGGAACTATTCTAGCTGCCACCCCAGCAGTGGCCACTACCTTGTGACAAACAGGGCATGTCAAGGCAGAATTTCACTGTTCGCTGATGACACAAAGCTCTGTAACAGAGTAGACACACCAGAGGGTGTAGACAGAATGAGAAGCGACCTGCAGAAACTTGAAGAATGGTCAGGGGTTTGGCAGTTGAAATTCAATTCAAAGAAGTGCAAGATAATGCATATGGGGCACAAAAACCCTGGCGCAATATATCAGTTGGGGGGTGAGGATATAGCATGCACCAAGCAGGAAAGGGATCTTGGGGTTATCATCTCTGATGACCTCAAGGTAGGGAAACAGTGTGACAAGGCAGCAGGTAAAGCAAATAGGATGCTGGTATGTATAGGCAGGGGCATTACCAGCAGGAAAAGGGAGGTCATAATTCCGCTATACAAGACACTAGTGAGGCCCCACTTGGAGTACAGTGTACAGTTCTGGAGACCATACCTACGTAAGGACATAAACAGGGTAGAGAAGGTTCAGAGGAGAGCAACAAAGATGATGCATGGATTGCATCACAAGTCCTATGAAGACAGGTTGAAGGAACTGAACATGTACTTCCTGGAGGAGAGCAGGGAGAGAGGGGATATGATAGAGACATACAAGCATCTTACAGGGAGGAACAGGGTGCAGGAAAACACTATTTTTAAGCGAAAAAGATGTTCCAGGGCTAGAGGGCATGGGATGAAGTTGGAGGGGACGATTCAGAGGAAACATGAGAAAGAATTTCTTCACAGAACGGGTGGCGGACAAGTGGAACACCCTGCCAGAGGAAGTGGTGGGGGCTGAAACAATCACGGGATTTAAGAATGCATGGGATAGACATGAAGGAATTCTGGAGGTCAGGGGTAAGGGGCAACAGACTTCTAGGAAAACAAACTGAACTTACAAGCTCAAATGGGCAGACTGGGTGGGCCATAGGCCCTTATCTGCCGACACTGTCTATGTATCTATGTATCTATGTTTTGCAATACTGTGCTACTTGTTTATATACACCAGGCCGTTAGTATTGGGTCAGATGCTTTTCCAGTGTTTCTCAACACATTAGATGACCTCTACTAGGGTCAAAAGTGCCATTTGAATAACTTGCATGTGGTATGGATCTGGCATAATCAACTGCTTTCCCCTTATTTTGGTCTTGGAGTTAAGAGGCCCCCTACAGATTACCCCCTTTTCTATAACATGTATAGGTTTAGAATAGTCTGTTTTCCCCTTACAGCCAGGAACATTATCAAGTGCTTGGACATAGGCATGCAGTTTCCTGAGGTTTCATCTTATTAGTTTGCATCTTACCAAAGTCTACCTTATCACAGGAAATGATCCCATGAAACAATTATTTAGTCCCTTCTGGACTTAAGTATACCTCTTCAATGCTGCCTCCTGTACAGCTTCCATGCCCCTTCTGGACACCTGGACCCAAGTCCTGAAAAAGTACTCATGGCAGGCTCTATTCCTCTTTTCTTCTCTGTTCCAACTCCTCAAAGTGTGCAGCATCTGTACTCAAACTCTTCAAGACCTTCAAAATTTTGTTCTCTGCCTTCAGGCAAAGCTGCTCTGTCTCTAGCCACCTTCTGATCAGCCATATCATCAAGGTCTCTATCACCTGGAACACCACAGTCAGACCATCTGTCTATTTCACTGGACACTTATCAATGGTACTGGCAGATTGCAGCAGGCTTGTGAACATAGCCTGCAACTACTCCACAGAGGCGCCTTCAGGTGGCTTTAACTTGGACTGAACCACTGTCTCTAGTCCAGGAAATAATGGTGCACACAGTTTTTCTGCCGTGGTTCTCGTTAAGACTCTGCTGTCTGCAGATGGTGACCTTTGTGTCATAGCAACACCTCTGCCTTGCTGCTGTTGTACTTCCTGTAACATCTGCCAGAATATCAGGGTGATATACCCTCATAGCATCTCTCTCCCAGCCTTGATGAAACAGTATTCCACTTCTAATACCACATGTGAAAGTTAGTGGGTAGACAGATCCAAAGAAACACAGGTAAAAGGTGTAGAATGCAGTCTGTGATATTTATTTTCCAAAATAAAACAATAAAATAATAAACATGCAGAAAGGAAATAGGTGATTAGTCCTTCAGTTCTGCAAAAACAGTGCATAATTCCCTCAGTGCACAACTTCCAGGTTTATTTCCAGCCAAATAGATTCCTACCAAATGAAAACTTGCATGTACCATGAGATGCCTCCTTCATGATATTCAGGTTTCCACTGACTGACTCATCTGTTTTGCATCTCAGGAGGCAGACTTTTATCCCTGCCCACGGATGATGTCAGCACCATGTGAGCTGTCTGACTCACAACTCTCTAAGTAAACATAGGCAGGCTGACTCATCCTAAATAAACACAGACAGGCTGACTCATCAGACATGAGATCATGATATTTCTTTAGAAAATAAGGTATAGCATGTATACACACCTAGATTATTATAGCACAAATTTAGACAGGGGCTCTGACCCTGTCACAGTGATAAAACATTTTTCATACATGCCCAAGTTTGCAATTATCTAAAAAAAGTAAACAGCATTTTTTGTTTTCCCTTCAGCTTGGTGCCATATGAGTGATTGATTTAAAGGTACTGTTGGTGACCTGGAGTTAGGGGAGGGACCCTCTAGGTGGGTTTGGACCTGGTTGTCAGTAGGAACACAGAGTGTGGTCCGCTATGACAAGCTGTTAGGAAAAGGGAAAGGGAACATTGTTTAACTAGGAGTAGCACACTAAGTAGAAGCATATTTCCAGATTTGACTTGGGAGCACAAGAAAGCTAAGTGACTTGCTCAGGATCACACAGTATGCACCTAAGCAGCTGTGGAATTAAAACCCAGGTCTCTAGATCTGCAGTTCAGAGCCTTAACCCCCTGCACTACACTTCCTCCACTGTTAGAGGTAAAGAACATGACCAGTGGGGTCCTGTGTGGGCCATCTTTGGCTAATTGTTTTCAATATGTGCATAAGTGACATAGGGGAATGCTTCAGCAAAATAAGGTGAGTTTATTTGCTGACAGTATCAGTCTCTGTGGGAAAGTGGACTGTGCAGAAAGTATTAACAATATTAAGAGGGATCTAGAAATACTGGAAAAGAGGTTTTGCATTTGGCCATAAAGTTAAATTCCAAAAAATGCAAAGTGGTAAAGCATTCCAGAGAGAAAAAAGATATCTGGTGGTAGCAATTATTACATGTCTACAATCCTCTTCTCAATGGAGCAAACCAAATGAGAAGGCAAATAAGATGCTAGATTCTATCAGGTAGGATTTCAATAGTTGCAGGGGGAGATGATTCTGCTACTGTATGAGGGAGATGATTCTGCTACTGTACAGGTAGCTCACTAGACTGCACCTGAAGCAATGTGTGGAATTCTGCAACCCCATTTGAAGAATGACATGGGCAAACTAGAGATAAATCAGTGAAGGGTTACATACACAATCCAAGGCCAGTTGGGTAAGACCTACAGGAAGAGACTGGAGGACAGGAGAGAGAAGGGGATATAATTAGAGATGTACAAATACGTTCTTTGGTAACACAGAGTGGAATAAAGGAATGGTTCAAAATAACAGTTCAGCCACTGGGGGTCACAGTCACAGGCTGGCGGTAAGAAGGTTAGGAAGAACATTAGGAAACAGTTTTTTGGGAGAGCATGGTAGACAAATGGAGCAGCCAGCACAGTAATGCAGTTAAAGTAAAAACCATAAATAGTTTCATATCACAGTAGAACAACCTTAAAGGAATCATCAACAAGTGAAAGGTAAGTATACAATGCATTGGCTCAACTGACTTTTCAGAAATTTGCAGCCCACTTATAGAGGACACCCTTATAGTGGAAAAACTCTTACAATGGACAACAAGCATTTAGTAAAAGCCATTCACTATGCTATGCTGCTTACTGTTGCTGCATACACCGAACCTGACAGTCTGCCTATTACTAATGGTCCAACTGCACTCAGTACTGTAGTGAGTACCCTAAACACACCATTCATGTTCACTTACAGCTCTTCCAGTCCCTCACACATCTGCTGTGCCTACAATTAGCATCCAGTTAAAGAGCCCTACTAAGCCCTTCTCTGCTTTGTCCTGAACCCCCACCCAGTCACTAACACTCATGCACCTATCATGCTGGAAATAATTGCTTAATGGAACAATGTCTTCTATGATTAAAAAAAAAACGTTTGTAAGCTCCTATACAGTATCAGATCCTTGAAGCTCTTCATCTCTCTCTCCTATCAGCTGACTTAGGATCAACAGCAACTCCGTGTGTGGCACTGTTCTGGATCAATGACGATCTGCCTCCTATCAATAGCATCTGCAGCATCTCCATGTGGAATACCAAATCCCACAAGATCTTCCTCTCCCTCCTTTGCAGACTGAGGATCAGTAGTAGCCCCATGTGTTGTACTTTACTAGCCCTGACAGAATTCCCAAAGATCTTCCTCATATCGGCAACATCTGCAACAGATCCATGTGCAACATTAGAATTTCAAGGCATTTCCTCTTCCTCATATTGGCTGACCGCGGACCCAACAGAGAAAATGTTTTTTCAGATACAAAACAAAGTTCAACATTACCACTAATGTCACAACGGTGTGGGTTCGACTGTACCCACTGTTACATCTATTACTGTGCTGTTAGTAGCACTGGAGACCAGCTGAACTCACATATACACTGCAGCAGACACCTCCTATACCAGACAAAAAAAGTATGTACAGAAGTGTCCACCATAAGTGGGTTCTACTGTACCCATTAAATGCCAACAGTATGTCATCACTAAGTTTACGTATTTTCACAGCCATTGTCCTATTGCCAAATCCCAATTTGATTGCATTTCCACAAAATGTTTTCATTATTAAAACTGCAGTTTTCTAGGACTGTAGGGAAGAGTTAAAAGAAAGAGAAATAGGGTAAAATCGATACAATATAGATTATAAATATTTATGATACAAGATTACTTTAAAATTAATAATTTATATGACAGTAGCAGTGCTCAAACAGCAGCATTAAAATGCAATCAAATGTGTAAATATTAATAACGTAAGCATTTCATCTCATACTGTATGCATTTCACAAAGAGATGTTAAGTGTTTGGGATATTTAAACATGTACAAAAGAAAGGTCAGCACCCCATAATGATGAAGACCTCTGCCTAAACCATTTGGAGGGATTAGAGGATCAAAAATCCTATAACACTCATTGAATGCTGCTAAACATTTTGTGATTTCTTGAATAGTTTTTATCATTGTTGTGTGGTGGATATGATAAAGTTACTTGTATTGACACATAATAATTTTTGAGATGGTACCTTGTTTACTCAATAAATAACAGACTGAACATACTGTTTAAAATAATGTAAAATATTTTCATAAATGTACCATTCATACTCAATATCTGCTTCACTGGTATGTTAATATTGAATTGTGATAGCCAAAACCTGCCAGTACCAGTAAGAAGTGGAAATAAATAAAACTGAGAGATCCTGTATTAGAAATTGAGGTATTGTGCAGTCCTATGAATTGATTTATGAGAGTGTACTTTGCACTAGTACAAACTTTGTGATAATATTGAGTTTCCAACTTTGTGACAATATTGAGTTCCAGTATGATAAAAGCTGTTTAAGAACTTTCCCACATGCCTACAAGCTTCTTTGTGATGGAACAATAAAAGGAGAAAGGGGACACAATGTACAGTAAATGGCCTATAGAGGTGTTCATGTTACATTCTGATCCTCACATCATTGTGTCTTTTATTGGCCACTGCACTGTACTGTGGTTCCTTCCTGCTCAATGCTGATGGTCATGCAGGAGGGAGCACTCAAGGTCATCTAACTTGGAGGAGAGAGATGTAACACCCCTATTTATAGGGTTTTGGTATAGGTTGTGTCCCTCTATTGTGCAGCAGCTTGGCATGGCTCGTCAATGTGCTTACAGAAACGGGCCCCATTTCCTGACCTTCGTCAATCTAGGAAGAGTAAATCAGCCTGTAGTGTACAAGTAGGAACTGTAGATCAAGCTCTTCAGTTTTCTGTCGAGGAGAGGAGAGGAGAGGAGAGGAGAGGAGAGGAGAGGAGAGGAGAGGAGGAGAGCAAACACTAGCCAAGAAAAGTGTTGAAGACTGTTGTATGGGTTTCTCTGAGTGTGAAAGGACTCATGTGGCCAGTGGAAGAGCCTATCCTTCAGGTGGAGGCATGGTAAACCCACAAGGTGGTGGGTTGGGATAGAAGTGTTGATGGATGCCTTGTTGTGAGCTCAGTGGAGGAGTTACTTGTTAGAGTAAGGCCAGTGGTTTGTCCAAGTAAGCAAAAAACCATAAGTATGGTAGTTTCAAAGCTGGGCCGACAGATCTAGTCCACTAAATACTGCTGAGGAGTTTAAGTGACAGTCTTCTGCTTAGGTATCATGATGAAGTGTGCAGCATTAGTTCAAAAAGGATCAACCGCTTATCAGATCCCAGGGGACATGTCCAGAGATTTATACTTAGAAAAGCCCTAATTTTCTAACGCTCATTGCCTTGATCAAGAATGAACACTGAAACTAATAAGAAAACAGGATCACAAGTGGCATTGCCTTTATATTATAGGGGTGCGGTAGCACCCCTATAGTTAGGGTGGCTAGTGAGTTCTATGTTAAACTTCAGTTTTTGTTTGATGCTTGTAGAAAGATAGTTTCACAGATTTACATAAAACTTTCAGAAGTTGTTGTCCATGGCACAATCTACAATCCCAGATGTAAATGTTAAAAAAAAAAATTTCAGTTGATTTCAGAGGTAGTTTTATTTTTCCTGAATATTTGCTCTCATCTAGATAAAAAAACAATAAATCTTTAAACTGTGAAATTTTGTATGGTTGCGTAGGTTGGTGGGGAGGGATTTCCTGGAAGGTGGGGGTTGATGCTTGTGACTTGGGAGTTTTGCATTTTTTAAGATATTGATATTTGAAAAATCAGGTTTTTAGCAGTTTACAAGTCTGCTCCAGCAGCCAGGCTGGACTTAACATAAAGCATGTAAAGAACAGTTTAAATGCTGTTGGATGGGGATCAGGAAAGAGAAAGGAGTTGAGCTTTAGTTTAAGTATGGCATGGGCAGAGGACCTATGTGGATAGGAAAGGGAAAGTCACGTCTGGCAGTTTACTAGTAACACAGTGGGTTACATAGCCATTTTTCTGCTTTTCCAAAGAATAACATTAGGAAGGCATGCTGTATATTAACAGCAGTTATTGCATTTTTATTAATATATATATATATATATATATATATATATATATATATATATATTTATACAACTTAGGTTTTGGGATAACTCCATGTGTAAAAATTGATATCTAAGCCAGCCAGTGAAGATATCATTGATATCTTCATGTTTCTATATGTCATCTGTTATCTCCATGTTCCTATATGTCATTTTGAAATTTAGCTGGTTGATCCTGCCATTTGTGTCATCATTTCAACTAGGCACTTTCACTTTTAATGGCGTTAGCCAGTGCTGTCCGTGATATGCTGACACTGGTTGGCACTCTGTACTTTAAACTCAAAGCTGTGTAGTTTTCCATAACTGTACTGACTTTGTTTCTTTCAAATAATCCCGACAGTAGACAGACATCTAGCCCTTTCACTTTTCATATTGGTGTGTAGCGCAGCCGAGCGGCATCAGTGATCTGTTGTCAGGGTCGCTCTGTACCAAAAAAATGAAAGAAGACGTCATCTTTTCTTAACCCTACTTGATTTGTTTGAAAGAAACCACCGACTGAGGAGAGAGAACAGTGAGCGAGTCAGCGGCTTCAAAGTAGTAGATGCAAGCATGAGCTGGTGTTGCTATAGCAGCTCACAAACTGCGGCTGCATCTGACACTCTGAAGCCGCCGACTCGCTCGCTGTTATCTCTCTCTACTGTCGGCGGCTCCTTTCAAACAAATCAAGTGGGGTTATAAAAAGAGGATGTCTTCTTTCATTTTTAGGTACAGAATGCTTCTGACAACGCATCACTGATGCTGCTTGTCTGCATTATATACTAGCATGAAAAGTGAAAGTGCTGACAGGCATAACACTGAATACTTTAAAAGCCAACATAAATTGCAGGATCAACCAGGTACTTTTCTAATCCAAATCTGTATTTTCTGTTGGAGACTATGGGCAATTCGGGGGGATAAAACATAGTAAGTCATCAGAGAGGGGATCCAAAACCTCTGTCTAGGATTTCCAAACCTCTAGGTGAAGAATCAGTTTAAAGGCAAATGTACAGGACTTGCAGTGCACAGGAGCCCAAAACATAAGTTATATAAACAGAACATGACATGGCCTGACTGAAGATATCATATTTATCTTCACTTGAGGCCAATGACATCAAGATATCTCACTCGTGTCTTAGCCACTCGTGAGATATCATGATATCAATGGCCTCTCGTGAAGATAAATATGATATCTTCAGTCAGGCCATGTCACATCTCCTATTTATACAACGTATGTTTTGGGATAAATACAAGGATAAAAAATGATATCTAGACTGCCCAGTGAAGATAACATTGTTATCTTCATGTTCCTATATGTCATACATTTATCTCCACGTTCCTATACGTCATCCTGATGAAAGTGAAAGTGTTTCACTTTTCATCAGACACCTGCCTCTCTTTCCTCTGCCCTGTACAAGTAACTCCCCAAAAAAAAAACATCTCTTCTATCTGGTTGATCCTCTTACATCTTAACACAAATAATTAAATTTAAACATATCTGGTTGATCCTGCGACTTCCTTTCACCCATTGACCCGATCAGAACGCATTGAAATGTAGCGTGACGAGACCAACAATATTGAAATCTCAGTTACTCAATTATACAGCCTGTGCTGTAAATTGCTCAAAAACTATAACGCTTTCCTAATACTGGCTATATTTTAACGGAAGAAGCTGCCGACAACGGTAAGAGAAGAGCGGTGGTCGGCGGCTTCAGGACCAACTCACCCGCTTCTTCTTCTGTCAGCCGGCAGCTTCTTCTGTTAAAATATAGCCAGTAATAGGAAAAGCGTTACAGTTTTTGAGCAATTTACAGCACAGGCTGTATAATTGAAAGTAACTGAGATTTCAATATTGTTGCGCTCGGTCACGCTACATTTCAATGCGTTCTGATTGGTCAATGGGTGAAAGGAAGTCGCAGGATCAACCAGATATGTTTATATTTAATTATTTGTGTTAAGATGTAGGCAGGATCAACCAGATATGTATTATTCAATGAGTTTACTGCAGCAACATGAAACAATTTTATTTAAGAATATATGTAATCTGCTCTTTTGAGGGAGGGGCTATAGAGAGTTGTATTGGGGTGGTCAGAGCAAGGTTAGCCAGAATCCAGACACATTTTGGCATAATAATTTTAAAGTAGCAGGATCAACTACATATATATTTTTAAACAACATATGCATCTGTTGTGCTGATAGACATACTGCAGATTTGTGTTGAAACAACTAACATCTCTATGTAGTGCAATGTATTAAGTGCACATTTGGAGCTTTTGTTGAATGCAGCCCAAAACATACATAGTATAAACCGAATATGACATGGCCCGACTGAAGATATCATATTTATCTTTATTCGAGGCCAATGACATCATGTCTCACCGTGGCTTTGCCACCGTGAGATATCATGATATCATTGGCCTCGTGAATATAAATATGATATCTTCAGTCGGCCATGTCATATCCCTCTATATATACACATATATATATATATATATATATATATATACATACATACATATATACACTAATATATATATGTATAACTTTTAATAACTGTTATCATGTTCTTATTGTCTCAGGTTCTTTTGCTGCAGTAAGCAATAACAAGGGCTGCACTATAACCTAGGGAGGGGACAGAAACCTGTGGTGGTGAATATTATTTGTATTTGAAATACTTATAAATCATGTCTTTTTGACTTCTTATACACTACAGTAAGAGGCTGTGCTGCATGTAAAGACCTCTTAAACAGCAAAGATTACTTCAAGTGCAGCATGCTACATTGATGGTGGAATACTGTAAAACTTCACCTTCTTGCTTTTTTTTTAAGAATCAAAATTGCTCTCAAAGTGAAATATTAGAGCAAAGTATGGTAGATCCCCCATCAGCTTGTTCTCCCTTTTGACTGCCTTCATCACCAACATTACTTCCGGCAGTGAGCAATAAACTGTTCTATTAAAAAAAAACAATCAAAATAGAGGTCCCTTACATAAAGCAGCATATGAGTTAATCCTTGATGTGGACACGCACACAGGGTAACCACATTTCAGAAATTAAAGCAAGAACAAAATATTAAAACCACATCAGATGTAACATGACGATTTCAAAGGGCTGGGTAAGAGAAGTATTGGTTTCAGTACCTGTGAATGCTTGATAAGTGACTGTAACACTATAAATGAAAAATGTTTTCTCTCATTTTTTCCAGATATAAATTGAGTACCCCAGTGTTAAAGAAAATAAAAAAAAGATCATGAATGTGCCCCATTCTGACAAAAATAAACACTGGTTCTGTGGAAAAATAGTAACATAGACCATTTATGTGTGTCTGTGTGTGAGATGTTTTGTAAATGAATGATGGCGGGGGCATATCTGTCTTGTTGCTTTGTTGGTTGGATCAAGTGACTGTGAGTTTAGAGATTATTTCCCTTTTTTTATTTTTAATGGCTGAAAACCTCTTGCTGAGATAGAAGACAACCCACTATTTTGATAGAAACAGAAGCCAGATAAGATGGTAGAGCCCTTTTTGGTATCATGAGCATGCTTGTTATGCTATGGTCCATATTGCGACCCAGACTAAATTTCCCCTAGGATGGGCTACTAATGTTGGAACATGAGGTGAGTGATTACTCCAGTATCAGCTAGGCTATCAAATACGAGATCAGATGCAGTTTCAGACACTGCAAGCAGTTCTCAGAAACAATTCCTTGTATATTACAGAGAACTGTTTCCAAGAACTTTTCCCGGTGTCTGAAATTGTATTCAGTGTCATATCTGATATCAGAATACCTTGTAGAATTAAACAGATTGTATGACCTTAACCCGAATCTTACATTCAGAAATATATACAGTCTGGAAGGATAGCCTAGAGGTCAGAGCAATGAGCTGTGAATGAGGATGGTACATCCAGCAGACCTGGGTTTCATTCCCTCAACCTCCACTTGCATACTGTGTGACTCTGAACAAGTCACTTAACCACCCCAATACTCCTGAGTCACCCCTGAAAACAGGCACTAGTGCCTAGTGGGTCTTACCTGGTTACCAAAGCATAAAATAAATAAAAATATTCATGATGCAAATAGTAATAAAAGCACTAAATTTTGAATATGTTGTACTAATTGTACGATGCAATAAGCCGAAATTTTCTAAATGTCTGTATATCATGACTTACATAGCTCTTCCTGGACATCCTCATTGCACTGACAAATACATTGATTATATTGTCCATTTGTGGTCAAAAAGAAACAGATGTAATACTGCTCCAGCAATAAATTCTGAGTGAAACTATCTGGAATTTAAGTATGTGATTCAACAGTTTGAAGATATTTGGTGGAAAATGGTCTCAATAGGAGGGTGGCTAGAAAAGTGCCTTTGCTGAAACAGTTACACTGAGAGCCACTACAGGGCAACACTTGATGCCAAAAACTGATGTACATGGATGTGGTCATAAAAGAAGATATGGACACAGAAGAGTATGCAGATATGGACACATAAAGTAAAATCAATGTACAAGCTGAGGTGGACACATACTCTGAAGCAGAAGTACAAACAGATCTGGATGAAAGCATGGAGGTGGACAGAAAAGGAGACATACATGCATTATGACTAATAGCATCTCAGCGGTGACTCTCACAGCCATCAGGGTGCTTTCCCTATTACAATGGGTGCAGGAAAATAGTAGGAAGTTGGCACTTTCCTGCTTATTCACATGGTTCCTTCCATACCTTGATGCTAGCCACACTGATGACCATACCACACACACCGTAACTGATGACCCTCCATCAGTGACAGATGAACAATGTATATTTGGGGAAGCTTTTTTTTTTGTCCTAGGAGAAAGTAATTTCCTTCATTTCTGATCATTTTAAGTAAGACTACTAGATGATAACCATGGACCAGATTTCTTTAATGTAGAGGTTCTGTAATGATTCTGACAATCAGTATTTGCTCCATTAGTAGGCATTGGCTGTGGTTTTGGCAGTTGATAATTCACCTTTCTACATCTATGTAGGCCTGAGTATAATTGTTGATGCTTATTATAATGGCACAGCATGCAGGGGTGTACATACCTATATGCACAAACATACACATATCTGTTCATACTCGTACATTTAACAGGCAAATATACAGTGACAGTCTAAAAACAACCACTTACATCATGTTCAGTACTCATGATTGCGTTTTAACAGTGGGGATGCTGCCACTATGAAAGGAAAATTACTTTGACATTCAACAGAAGAACTATAAATGTAGCCATGACTTGCATATATTTTCACACACACTTAAAGGGCTGACCAAACATAATATGCAGAATACTGATTAAGACTTCTCAAGATCCATTAATATCTAACAAATATATTGGATGCACATGCCATTATGCCAGATTTTACAGTTACAGCTTCAAGCCAAAAGGTTTAGGAACACATTTACTGTAAACTGGTCCATGCATGACTAGCCTAGGAGAAGCATTTGGGAATTTCATTCCAGGCTCAACAGCATTTTTTCAGGATGATGTTGAAAACCACCATTATCATCTGCACAGAATAGGAATTGGCTATATATTACATATTTTCTATATGAAATAGATTAATTTTTAATTCTTTTAAATAAGAATAAACTTATTTGTTCCAGTGTTTCACTGGTTCCACTAAAGACAATGGCAGCTGACCACAATCTAGGATTAGAGGGTCTGCATTGCATTTGCTCCTACAAATAGATGTCTTTTTCCAAGTAATGTTTTTAATATATTTGTAAACCTGAAGAAAAGCCTGAATAATCCTTCAAGTAAATATTGTACTGTGATGTCATAGCCAACTAGATCCTCAGGGTTTCTTGATCAGCCTGCCTCAAGAGAGTCAGGGAGGAAGCCAATAATAGAAGGGCTTCATCACATTGTTAGCCCTTACCCCACCACTTAGCGTAATGAGTAACAAATATTCACCGTCCACTGACTTCAGGCCAGCATCACTATTGACAGAAAATTACTTATCAACTTACAGAATGAATCAAATATGATACAATAGTACCTGGTACTGTGTCAGATATTGGTGTAATCACTCAGTAAGACTGTCCACTAACATTTCAGCCTCGACTATTTTTTCAGCCTTATGTATGATGATCCTCATAAAGTAGAATGTATAATACTGTACCTCCAAATTGTGTCACTGATCTGTGGGAAGATCAACAGTCCAAATGTGGGAAAATGTCAAATGAAGGATACTGGCCATTATAATATGGGATATTAAATGTGGGACAAGTATTACATAAATGTCATAAGATTTGCTGTATCTAAGTATCTGTCTGTCTAGCTATCTATGTATTTATTAATTTATTTTTTTTCTTAAGCGAACTGGGATGCCCACCCCCAGTACTGCTTCCTTCATCCCCCTCTCTTCCAGGTTGCTCCCCCTTCCCAATGTTAAGGTTAGCAGCTGGGGTGCCCACCCACTGTACCACTTCTGTTGACCCCTTCCCTTCCAGGTCACTTAGCACCCATTCACAATGTGTACATGATGGCACTAGGGTGCCCCTCCCCGGTGCCACTGAACAGCAGCCACACACTGGGGTGCCCAATCCCCAGTGTTTGAATATGTCTCCCTGGGATAAAGAAACCCAACCCTTGATGATTTTTGCTAACCTATAAAAAAAGAAAACAGTCTCTCACTGATCAATTTACCCGACCACACACACCCAATCTACCCCTCCCTGACCTCCAACTCAGAACCCACTATCCCACACCCCCAAACTCCCTCACTCACCAGAACATGTCCCATGGTGTAAATCCACTCTGAAATCAAATATATGTCTTGCTGCAGTATCCAGTGATTGCAATATGAAAAAATCATGTATAGTAAGTGTAGTTTAATGAATTTCAGTGGATTTTTAACTTTTATTAATAATTGTGTCATTTTTTAATATTTTTACACCAAAGTTTCAACATGACATTTTGTGGAAAACCCACCTCATGACCAGTGACTGTTGAATTCTGCAAATCTGACTGGAAGGATGTTTTTGTGGTGACTTTGTGAAATCACCTTTCTGGAGGGATTTGAAAATGTTCACCACTCTTGTTCATGACTTGGGACCACAAGAAGTCTATGCTGAAAATTTGGTGTCATAAAAATCAAAAATGACAAAGTTATGTGTGTATGTTAAAATTATTCTATACTCACTTATATCTTTGGTAATTTTCAATATTTTGACCCCAGATTTTTAACATAGCAATTTTTACTTATCACCTGACAAATGTGACAGCTGTTATTTTCAAATCCTGGACAAAATGTGTTTTCACTCCTGTGGCATAGAATGATGATTCATTGGGGATTTAAAAACTTTCACCTACTGGGTTCATGAGGTGGGGTAATAAGAAGGCTATGCTAAAATTGTGGTGTACAAATATGGTAAAATGAGTAAGGTATGAGTGAACCTTGCAATATTGCAATGTTCACTCATAACATTGCTAATTTTCAATATTTTAACTCCATACTTTCAACATAGCCAGTTTTCCACACCACCTCATAAATGTGACAGGTGTCATTTTTTAAAACCTGGGCGAGACATATGTTTGCACTCGTGGTGTGAAATTACATTTCAGACAATATATAGTATAAATAACACATATCAAGTTTGTAAGGGGAGTCATACAACAACTGTCTTGAAAATCTGAGTTATTAAATCCCCCTATTACAATCCCCCAGTGGGGGAGTCAAACAGCAGCACTGACCATTTAATCTCATTGGACCATGGCAGAACATCTTCTTTTGTCCACAAACTCAAAAGACAGCAGGACCACCTGGGAAGCTACTAGTGCCTGGCTTTCTGTTTAGAGAAACAGCAGAGTGGTAGCTCTAAACAAAGCCTGGTTAATAATATTACCTTCCCACCTGCCACTCGGCCTGCTCACCTGGGTGTTGCCCAATTTATTGGGAACTTCAGCTGAGTGACAGTAGGGCTTCCTGCAAGGACATGAATACAAAACCAGCAAAGTCCCTCCTACAGTAAGAGTCTGCTGAGGTTTTATGGACCAAGCACAGGGCCACTAGACAGAGGGAAAAAAGTTCAAGATCAGAGACAGCACCAACAGTGAACAGCAGACACCAGCCAAGAGGAAGAGGTGATAACCACCATGCCGGTATGAATATCTTTGGCTGTCATAGGTGTGGGGTGCTCTTCCACAAAGGGCTTCTCTGGACAATAGAGCAGTGTCCTATACGTAGGGCTAAGAATGACCTAAGAGAGCTCAGCTAAATGCAGTATGGGTAAGGATTTCCCAGATGCAGCATCTGCTGGATAGAGACAGTACTTCACACCCTCATATTTCATGCCATCAGATCTCACCAATGAGTCCACTCCCACAGAGGCAATCTAGTCCAGGAGGATGGCAGGAGGTACAGGGGAGAGATAGTAAAAACAGCACAGTGGTTCAGTTGAACTCGATCCAAGCCAAACACATATCAACAACAAATTGTTTTTCACCTCTAACATAGGAAAAGGATTGCAGCTCTGAGAATGCTGATAACAAGCTGGCTGATGGGGCAGAACAGCACCCTGGAAGGAAAAACAGCAGCACAGCAACAAAAAGTAAGAAAGCAAGAAACAAAAGAGTACTTACAGTGGGAGACTCCATGATAAATGGAGTGGAACCCCACCTATGAGACTGTGCACAAACAGAGGTGCTTGTCAGATGCCTCCCAGGTGCCTCATCAAAGTGTGACACTGAGCACATTGGGAGGTTAGTTGAAAGAGAATGGGAAGACATTAAAATCTTGGTACACCTCAGGACGAATGACCTGGTGAGTCAGTCAGAAGAGGAAGTCAAACAGAACCTAAGTAAACTAGGTGACCGACTGGCCACTCCTTCAACCTCCTTGGCCTTCTCAAAGGTCCTCACCATATAGGGCAAAGGAGACAGTACACAAAGGATCAGAAGCAATGAAATTGAGGAATTCAGTATACTGTATGGTTAAGGAGCTGGTGTCAATATAAAGGCAACCACTTCATAGGAGCATAAGAAGACTTCTTGGAAAGGAAGTTCTTCAGATATGATGATCTGCACCTAACAAAGGAAGGGGTACAGACACTGGGGTAAAAGTTTGATGTCAGCATTGGGCATTTAAACTAAAAGGGGGGAGCTTGAGGCAGAGGTCCCTATTGAGAATGGGAACTTGGCTGACACTCCCCCACAAGCAAAGGATGTAAATGGCAAGCAAAAGTAGACTAACACAAACACAGAGAGAGGACACCAAGCCCAATCTGCAATCAACAAAGAAACATGTCTACTGAAAGGGGGTACCAGTACAGACTAGGGAAAAAAAAACACTGGGGAGGGTGAGAAAATATATTAATGAAGAGTAGTAAGGCTTGGAAGGCCATGTGTACAAATGCCCAAAGCTTTGCAAATAAAATTCTAGACCTAGTGGCCTTGATGTTAGAGGAGGAACTAGACATTATCACTGTCACAGAGACATAGTACAGTACACATAGAATCATGCCTGGGGCATAGCAGTACCAGGGTATATTCATTTCCAGAAGGATAGGGGAGGAAAAAAGGGGGGTGAAGTGGCCATCTATGTAAGAGAGAGAATTAGATCTATGGAGGTACATGGAATACAGGAAGGGGTGGAGGGGCTGTGAATCATGCTGGAGATGGGAAATGGTGCAGCCATTTAAACAGTCATGATCTACAGACCTCTGGCACAGGAGGAGGAGTTGGACAAGAAACTGGTGAAAATCATCCACAAACCGATAGAAAGGGGAGAAGTACTGCTAATGTATAACATGAATTTGCCAGATGTTGATTGGAGCATCCACACTCCAGCCACTGCTAGAAGCAGAAACATTCTTGAAGCTCTGCAAGGGGTGGGTCTTAAACAACTTGTGGTAGAACCCACCCAGGAGGGGGATATTTTAAACCTGGTGCTCACCAATGGGGTAAGAGTCATAGATGTTTAAATAGGTTGCCATCTGGCATCCAGGGATTACCGTATGGTGTGGTTCAGAGTTAAGACAGTGGAGGAGTCCAGCCACATATGGGTGAAGGTCCTCAACTTTAGGAGGGTAGATTTTGCAAAGATGGTGGAAAGTTTAAGGAAAGTCTTGGGATGTAGGGTGGGAGAGGTAGGTGGAGAAGCAATGGGCACATCTAAAGGGAGCCGCAGCAGAAGCAACAAGTCTATATATTAGGCAACTGACAAAAACTAAGAGAAAGAAAAACACAATATGGTTTTCAAGAGATATAGTCAGAAGGCTGAGGGAGAAAAAAATGTCATTTAGAAAATACAAGGAAACAGGGAGGAGAATAGGAAAGCACATCTGAAAAGACTGAGCTTGGCAGGAAAAGCAGTATGAAGGGCCAAAGGACAGACAGGGGAAAAAATAGCCCAGGAAATTAAGAAAGGAGACAAGACTTTCTATAGATACATTAGTGAAAATAGAAAGACTAGGGGAAGGATTGTGTGACTAAAAAGGGAAGGAGGTTCTGCTGAAGAGAACCAGGAAAAGGCAGAAATCCTGAATAAATATTTTTGTTCACTATTTACAGAAGAAGGTGAGGAGGGGACCACAGTTGTAAGATAAAGGCAGCCAGGGGATAGGGGTAGAAACCAGCCCATTCATAGAAGATAGAGTTCTAAAAGAGCTACAGAAGTTGAGGGTAGACAAGGCAATGGGACTGGATGGAATAAATCCCAGAATACTAAAGGAACTTAGAAAAGAGCTGGCAGCACCCCTGGCAGACCTGTTCAATAGATCATTAGAGACTGGGGAGGTTCCAGAGGATTGGAGAAGGATGCAGGTCATCCCTCTCCACAAACATGGGAGCAAAGAAGAGGTGGGAAATTAAAGGCCGGTCAGTCTAATCTCAGTAGATGGCAAACTGATGGAATCACTACTCAAGGAAAGAATTGTGGCGTACCTCGAATCCAGTAGCACAGTTTCACAGCAGGTTGGTCTTGCTAGACAAACCTGATAGACTTCTTCAATTGGGTGACCAAGGTGATAGACCAGGGGGCAGTGGATGTGGCCTATTTGGATTTTAATAAGGCCTTTGACACCATCCCACATACTGTAGGAGGCTAATAAACAAAATGAAAAGTCTGGGAGTCAGGCACAGAGTGGTGAACTGGGACATAAATTGGTTGAGTGGCAGACCACAAAGAGTGGTGGTGAATGGAGTTCAGTCCACGATTAGGGAAGTGACCAGAGGGGTTCCTCAGGATTCAGTGCTGGTCCCAGTCCTATTTAATTTTTTTTTATAGTGACACTGCAGAGGGGCTGGAGGGCGAGGTGTGTTTATTTGTAAGATACCACAAAGATCTGCAATATGGTCAACACTCCATGGCGGTGTGTGGAAAAAATTAGAAGTGAGCTGAGCATGCTGGAAGAGTGGTCAAGCGTAGGGCAGTTGAGATTTGGTGTCAAGAAGTGCAACATTATACACTTGGGGCATGAGAACCAGGGGCAGGAGTACTCATGGGGGGAGCTACTGATGGCCACCAAAGAGGAAAGGGATCTGGGGGTGATTATATTGGATGACCTCAAGATGACCAGACAGTGTGAGAAAGCAGTAAGAAAGAACAGTGGCATGCTGGGATGCATAGGGAAGGGCATCACCAGCAGGAAGAAGGAGGTAGTGATGCCACTCTACAGATCACTGGTAAGACCTCATCTAGAGTACTGTGTCCAGTTCTGGAGGCCACATCTCAGGAAAGATATCGATAACAGAGTGAAAGCTATCCAGAGAAGGGCTACAAAGATGGTACAATGGCTGCACAAGAAGCCATATGAGGAGAGGTTGAAATACCTCAATATGTATTCACTAGAAATGAGATGGGAGGGGGGGACATGATAGAGATGTTTAAATACCTCAAGGGTATAAGTAAGATAGAGGAGGGAAGCCTCTTTTAGAAAAGAAAATGCTCAAGAACAAGGGGTCATGATATGAGGCTGGAGCGAGGTAGAATCAGAGGTAATGTGAGGAAATATTTTTTATGGAATTGCCTCCCCTCAAGAGGTGGTGTGGTACAGACTGTGAACACATTCAAAAATCCATATGATAGACATACGGGAACCATAGAGGGAGGAAAGACAGGGTAAGCAAGTAGCATGGTAGAAGTTAAGAAAAAAATGGGTAGACTAATTGGGCCAGGTGGTCCTCATCTGCTATCAATTTTCTGTTTCTATGTTTCTAAACAAAAAAAAGATTATTAAGAAACTATATGTGTTGTGCTTTGTGATCCTGTGTCAGTGAGCAGAGTTCAGGGGCAATCTCCATGACCCAGCTACATGTGGTTAGGGTGCGAGGATGATGCTGTTATGTAGCACCCCTCTCCAGCCTGGGAATGAAAGCTGCAGGGTTGCCTGCAAAGACTGGGTACAATATAGTGAAGACAGCTCTTCTGTTTGCATTGGGCTCCGCACCTCTGCACCCTTAGGTGGCAGTGGGCATGAACGTCGGTTGACAGATGGATAGTTTTTCCTATGCATTTGTATCTACAGCCACATGTTAGCAAAGGGACCAGAGAGCCCTGAGCTTCTACAACCCACCAGACAACTCCATGAATTAATCACTTGCATTGCTGCAGGAAAGTGCAGGGCCTGCAACAGCCCTGTACTTCTGTAGATGGATGGAGTCTTCCCTTAGTGCAGGGCCCTTTGGGACCTGCGTGAATGAGGATACATTTCCACTATCTCAAAATGAAAGGAACATCTTTGCAAAAAAAACATGTTAATGCACCAGTTAGGATTCAACTTAACACCAAAAAAGTAGGAAATGTGGCATTAGGTTTTCAACCCTTAATTCCCCCACCCCAACCCCCAAGCAGCAAAAGGGAAAAAGATTAGGGTTTTAGATCTCTGCAGTCTTGGTGAATCAGAGGTGGAGTCTTCCTTGGGGCTGCCAAACCTAATGCCTACCCCATTCTCTGAACAAACAATGTTAAATGTGAATGTGATGTCCTTTCTTCATGCAAGGAAGACTCTACTTCTGATTCACCAATGCAGTGCATACCAAAACCTTATTTTTTTTTTTCCTTTTTCTGCTTGGGAGGTGGAGAGAGGAAGTAGGACTGGAAACCCAAACACCACATTTCCCAACTTTTTTGGGATTAAGTTGAACCCTAACTGATGCATTAACATAGCTTTTTTTGCAAAGAATAGTTTCTGTTTTACAAGTGCAAAAACTGACACACACTAAAGAGAAACAAGAGCTGTTGACTGCAGATGCCATAGACAACCCTGTGCATCAATGTGTCTTGTACAGGGATGCTGGAGTTTGCACTTACGGAGAGTGCCCAAATGGAGAGGCCATATCTTATGCAGTTTGGGAAGGAGATGTCTCCAGTAGACAGACAGCTTTGTGTACTTGCAGTATTTTTAAAAATAGAGAGGAATAAATGTGCTCCCTCACTATAGTGAACCCAGTTATAAACAATTTATCTTGTAGTGAACTTTGATGACTCCTGTTGTTTCCTAAGTAGGCAGATTATCACCTCATTATAACAAAACCTAACCACAGTGAACACATTGGCTGGCTCCAAGATGTTCACTATACAGTGGTAGTTACAAAAAGTTGACTGGTACAGTGGTATTTTCCATCAACTGCAGAAAATAAATACCATGGATTTACCACTACCGTGGTAAACTATCACATTAAATAAAATTGTTTTTTTTCCACGGAATGCGGTAAATCTGCTGTATTTTTATATGTGGTTCATGGAAAATACTGTGGTACTGGTCAACATTTTTGTAGCTAATACTGTATATAGGGACCACAGTGATACACAGTATCAGTGGTTATGGCACAGAGATGTGAATAACAGATACTGGCTTTAATCACACAACTGCCACTTAGTTATGGTGTAACTCTAAGCAATTGATATAACCTGCTTGTGCATAATTGTTTGTCTTTCTTTTTTTTATCATGTAAGATTTTATTGCATGTAATAATGGCAATTGAAGACCAGACATACAGCAATATTAATATATAAGTACAATAGCACAGGGCATCATATGGAGAACATACAACAATATAACATGCTGGATACTAGATAAAAAGAAAGAGAAGGTAGAGATGAAATACCTGGTATCCTTTAAACTCTTAGAAAGCTAAGTATCTAGTGGACCTAACACGTATCAGTATGCAAATATCAGTCTTGTACTAGCTATTCTCTAGCTGATAGATTTTAGCATAATCATTTGCTATCCTTCTGAGCTTAGGGTGATGGAACATCATTAAATCTAGAACACAAACTGATGTACCTATCCCAATGTGGGTATCAATGAGAAAGGGGGGTGAACAACAGGAAGGTGTACACAGAAATATAGAATAGGCATAGTGAGAGGATAGCACTGACTGAGTGAGTAGAGGACTTCTTTCCTTTCTTTCTGGGAAAAGTAGGACAGATGGGGGGAGGAAAACCTCTGGCCACATTACTGGAGGGTTTTCTGGGGAGGGGGGAGAGACAGTGCAAATATATGAATGCAAACATGCGTCCCATTTCTTGTGGTATTTGGGGGAGCTTACCTTTCCCTACTGCTGTGAGCCTCTTGAATATAGCCAACCGAGACATGGCAGCTCGTCACTGCATGATCGCAGGGGCAGAGGGTTGTCTCCACTTCATTAGGATGGCCCTCTTCACTTCCATTATTGCTGCTAGAATTCATACCTTGGTTGGGGCAAGCAGTGGGTCCAAGATAGAAACATCCGCCAACAACGGGGGAAACAGGCAGTGTGAAAGTACCTTGTGAGTAATCATTGAGCAGTCATTCGGAACCTGAGTCCAAAACCCCTGGAGGACTGGGCATGTTCACAAAATGTGGAGCAGGTGGGCAAGTGAGGATTGACATCTGCAGCAGTTATCATGCTTCAATATTTTGAGCTTATGAAGCACTGCAGGTGTCTTATGCCATCTAAGGAGAATTTTTAATTGCAACAGCTGACTTCAGGCATCTTCATATGCAGTATGTGCAGACTTAAGGCAGTCAGACCATTGTTGTGGGGAGATCGGGTGTTTAAATTCTACTTCCCAGGCTATTAGACATGCAGAGGTGGTATCTGGCTGTGAGTCTCTGATAATTTTATAAAAGATGCAAACCAGTCCTTGACCTTTTCTAGGTTTGTGGAGGTTGGTCAGAAAGTTCCACTTGTCTGATGGAGTAGGAGCAGCTAGAAGGGGGGCAAGTACACTCTGAATCTGGAAATATCTCCAGAAGTCTTGTACTTTGAGCCCAAAGCTGTCTTGGACCTGTTCAAAAGACATTAGTATTTTGCTGTTTGGGAGGAGAAGGTCTCCCACCACATGGATGCCTTTAGATACCCAATGGGGCCAATTCAAAGATTTATGGTCTATCATGATAAGTTTGTTATTCCACAGGTGGGGCGTGTATGAAATCAGGGGAAGGTAGTCTGTATTTGGGACCCCAGTAAGTGCCATTGCTCAATTCCACTACCTGCAGATTTTGAACATAATAGGGGAAAGCTGGCCCTCGGGAGGTTTCTTGTTAGATAATAGGGAAAAGAGCAAGTTATTTGGTGTAAGGGCAGCTTTAAGGAGTGCCCATTGTGGGGGGGCAGTGCGGGGGGAAAACCAAGTAACCACTTGCGCCATGTGGAAAGCTAAATGGTATCCTCTGAACCAGGGGAGCCTCAGTCCACCCTTGGTCCAGTGGACCCTTAATTTTGAGTGACCCCGATGTGCAGCTTTTCCCTCCCATAAAAAGGACAAGATAAGTTTATCTAAGGCATTAAAGGGCTTCTGAGATAGAGGAATTGGGAGATTGTTTAGAAGGTACAAAACTCTGGAGAATAGAAACATACGGATAGCCTCTATCTTGCCTTTAAGAGTTAATTGTAGTTTTCTCCACTTCTGGACTTCTGTCACTAGGGTTACCAGGAGAGGGGAGAAGCTGGAATTTTCCAAGTGTTGCTATGCTGAGGGGATAAAAGTTCCAAGATAAGAAAAACCTTGTGAGGCCCAGGTGATGTCGGTACCTATGAGGCAGTTTCTGCCACATCTTGTATTCAGTGAAGAAAGGATTGTTTTCTTTTGATTGATTGATAGGCCAGAGAGGGAGGAAAATTCCTGGAGTAAGGGCAGTATGATAGGTATAGACAGCTCTGGGCTGGACAATGTGAGTAACATGTCGTCCGCATAGGCGTTAACCAAGAAGGATTTCTCCCTAACCAGAATCCCGGTAATACCGAGGGTGTCCAGGAGTTTTCTAATTAGGGGATCCAAGGCTATAATAAAAAGGAGAGAGGAGAGGAGACTGCCTGCCTAGTACCCCTTTGCAGTGGAAAGGGGGGGAATGTCCCGTTTGGTAACAATTCTAGCTGTTTGCAGGTGGTACAATGTAGCAACCCAGGAGCAAAAATGGGACCTAAACCCATACAGTTTTAAAACTTTGTAGAGGTAATTCCATTCTAGTGAGTCAAATGCCTTAGCAAAGTCTATAGCTAAGGCAGCCATTGGGATTTTAGAGTGTAGTGCCAGCCATTTCAGATTAAGGACTGAGTGTAAGTTATCCATTCCTGACTTCCCTTTTGAAAAACTGGATTGTGAGGGGTGTATTAGGGTGGGCAGGACTTGGGTTAGCCTGTTCACCATAACTTTGGCTAGCAGCTTGGTATCTACGGAAAGCAAAGAGATAGGCTAGAAGTTGGCACAGTGTAATGCATTTGAAGATTTCTTGGGAATTAGGGCTATTAATGCTTCCCGAATGGTAGGGGGAAGAGCTGTGGTATCCTGGGTTTCTTGTAGGGCTTGTAAAAGGGGAGGGATGATTTCAGCTGTAAGGAGTTGATAAAGTTCTACGGTCATTCCATTTGGCCCTGGAGCTTTCTCATTTGCCATTTGTGACAGGGCAGTTTGCAATTATTCGGGAGTGACTGGGGCATCAAGAGCATGACATTGCTGTTGTGAAATTTTGGGAAGATAGATCCCCTCACATAGTTCAGACAGTCGTGTGGAGAGCTTTGTGTCTGAGAGTGTATTCTGGGTTTGATAGAGCTCTTGGTAAAATGTCTGCATCACCTCATTGATGGCCTTGGGTGCCGAAACAATTTTACCCGGTTTATTTTTCAGGGCAAGTATCCTGGATGAAGCCTGTTGCTTGCGAAGACAGCAGGCAAGCAGTTCGCCTCCTTTTTCTCCACCCTCCCATGATTTATGTTTAGCATGGATTAACTGCCATTCTGCTTTTTTATTTAACAGAGTGTTGATCTGGTATTTTAGGCCTGTAATGGTAGCTAGTAGGGGTGAATGAAGTGGATTTTGGGCACAGACTTTAAATTGTTTTTCCAAAGTCACAAGTTAAGGTTGTACAGATAGTATAGTTTCTGCCTAGGCTTTATGTTTAGCTGCTGAGAAGGAGATAATTCTTCCCCTAACAACTGCCTTAAAAGCTTCCCACACTGTGGAAGCTCGAGTCTCTCCAGGGGCATTGAGGGAGAAGTACAATCGGGTTTCTTCCCTTATGTAAGTACAAAAGGATGGATCCTGTAATAGTGAAGGATTCCATCTCCACCTTGTGGATGAGGAACTCTGGCCTGGTGCAGAAAATAAGACCAATACTGGGGCATGGTTGGAGATCAAAATGTTACCAACTGAAGCATCTGTGATTTCTGGCGCAGCAACATGATTGGTAAGCCAAAAATCCAGCCTACTGTGAGTACGATGTACTGCAGAGTAGAAGTAGTAGTCATGGCCTTGTGGATTGCTCCTTCGCCAGGGATCAGAAAGGCTCCATTCTGTCATTAGATCAGTTAGGGTCACTAGTACTTTCGGGTGAGTTTATGGGGTGGGAAGGGATTTATCCAGGAAGGTATCCAAGACAAGGTTGTGATCCCCTCCTAACAATATTGGTAAGTCAGATAGGCCATCCATTAGCTCTGTGAAGGCTTGACTCAGATCAGAATACACCTCCCCGGAGTCCGTGTTATGCCCATAAACATTGGCCACAATTGCTTTACCTCCCAGGTAACAGAGTCTGACTGCCACCCACCTCCTTTGGGAGTCCATGCGTTTGTCATCAATCACCCAGGGCCCCGATTTCCAGAGTAAAATTGCTACCCCCCATAGATTTGGTGATGGCACAGTTTTTTAAGCCACTGCACAGTATGGGTGGTGAGGTGCATCTCCTGGAAAAGGGCCACATCAGTGCCCGTAGTATTCAGGAATTGCAGGACTTTGGTTCACTTAGCTTAGTGGTTTAGTCCTTTCACATTCCAGGAGATGCACCTCCATCCATGGGTTGCTAGGGGTGCAGCGGCCATCAACAGTTGCTTCGTGGTTAGCTGGAGAAGGAAGGTGGTACTCACCCACAAGGAGATGAAACAAGGCCAAGCAGCTGATAGTTCAAGGGAACAGGGTTCACCTGGTTGTTGGTTAAGATACAAGCGCACCAACCTTGTGTCTCAGAGGAGGAATCAGGTGTTCTAGGTGAAGCTAAAGAGTAGCAACAGTTGGAGCCTCCACTTATCAGGAGCCTGGTCAGGTAGAAAGAAGAAGAAGAGAAATTTATGTACCGGGTTAACAAAAGTTTAACAACAATACAACAATCCAACAGGAGAGCTATTGCTCTATGTGTAATAAGCAGCAGTTACAAGTTATTGTTGCTGAGTTGTGCGTCTGATAGAAGATGTCAAAGTGCTCCACGTCACACTGCTTCAAACACTAAAAAATTAAGGGGAGAGGTCACACCTGCATGGGTGATCTGTCCCAACCCAGCATCTTGAGTCCTGCATAAAAAAGAGCTAGATCCAGGAAAAACCTACCTGCCAATTGCCGATAGGGCACATTTACAGGTTTGTGACAACTGGAAGGAAGATGGGAAGGGGAGAAAGTGGGGTGGGGGGGACTCTGTCAACTGCTTAGTTCTGCCTCTGAATGTGTGTCTGAGGTAACCAAAGCTTAATAAGGGAAATATGGGTGTCAATATTTGCTGCAAGGTTTTCAGTCCTCTTAAATGACCCCAGGTTTCCCATCTTAACCAAGAATGTCCCTATTGGGAACATCTTTTATGAGATGTATTGAGGCTAGAATATGGCCCCCCAAAAAAAGGAATGAGGAATGAAGAAGGGCCAAGGCATGGTTAGGCACAATTGCACTATATGTGGGTGTTAAGCAAGCTGATAATCAGATTTCTGAGAAAAGAAAAGGGGAGAGTACAGGGTAGGGGGGCGGGAAGGGAGGGCACAACAGTGGGGGTAACCTTCTTCGCTTGCCACCCTGGCTTGCTTGGGGGGAAGAAAAAACACCTGCCAACAAGGAGGGGAGTTAAGTCATCCTAAGAAGTGTTTCAGTGCAGGAGCACTGAGAAAAAAGTTATAACAAGCTATAGCATCAGTTCAGAACAATGTTTGGTCCTTGATGCAGTCATCCGTTTTCTTCATTCATGGTGCAATTTTCCTTCCAGGGCTTCTCAATTCTAGCAGGTCTAGGGGTAATCATCAGCACCTCTGTGAAGGATTTGATTCCTGGATTTAGAAGACCAGCAGCAGCCACCAGTTGCTATTCACTCTTCTCTGCTGTGGCAGCCCCATCCAGGGGGGCAATGTTATCCATAGGTTCCTCCAGGTTGTCCTTGGTAGAGAGTGTGCTTTCAGCTCTTTCTGACAAGGGCAGTTTGGCTCTCAGGAAATTGGTGGAGGGGGAGGTCAGGGAGTTGCCTGTCACCAGTTGCTTGGGGCTTCTCAACCACTGACGTTGCCAGCCCTGGGTGGAGGTTTTCACACTGTCCTGCTGTTTATACCTTCCAGGTTCTCCGCTTGCACCCTCAATTGCAAGTAGTAGGGGGTTCGCTTGGAGGTGTCTCCCATTCTTAAGATGCAAAGGCAATGTAGGTGGAGGAAAGTTGGACTCATTTGTGCTTGGACCAGTCCGCCTAGAATTATTGTCCCCTGGTGAACGTCTCCCTCCTTTCATTGTTCCCTGGTCTGCTTGCTCTTTAGGAGTCCAGAGGCATCTGGAAGATGTAGTTCTTGGCAGAAGACCAGGCCACTGGTTGTTGACCCAGGCCTCAGCCTCTCTGAGCGACTCAGCAAGGAAGGATTTCCCATCCTTTAAGAGGTACAGTGCTGTGAGCCTCTTAAATCTTTACTGAAAGGAGTTGGCTGTTAGAAGATTTTTCTGGGGGGTGTATTCTCTCAGTTTAGCAGCCACCTCCTGGGTAAATTCCCTTTAAAATTAAATACTGTTGCCCTTCCAGGTAATCTCCCCTAGGTCTCTTGCAACCCGCAGTAGTTTCTCCTTACCCGAGAATCTTAAAAAGTATGTGATTATAGTTCTCAGGCCCCTTGTACTGTCTGGCCTGCCAAACACCCTATGCACCCTTTCCGTTCCCAGAGGCTCTCTCTACCTTTCCCCTAATAGTTGCAGTAGCCACTCATTTAAGAATTTCTTCATATTAGGGCCTTTAGCCCCTTCTGGGACACCTAAGATTCTAATATTATTCCTTCCACTTCTATTTTCTTGGTCCTCTGCTCTATATCACAGCCTGAATAGTTTGGCCTCATGATCTCTAAGCCTTTGCAGTACGGAGATATGCTGCCTCTCCAAGTCTTCCATTCTCTGTTCTAGTACATTGTGCTGATCCTCCAGCCTACGTACATGGGCAACATTTCCTGCTAGCAAAGCGCCAATGGAGTCCACTCTATTGAGAAGAGCCTCAATCATTTTTGTTATATTAGAAAGGGATTCTCCTAGTTTAGGCGAGTGGCTGATTTGGCATAAGACCCTGATGCTATGTCCCCCAGTGCATCCATCACTCTGCCAATTCATGTTCCCTGGTGTAAAGTGGACACTATTTTGCTGCTTGCAAGAAAACTCCAAAACTTCCCCTCTATATTAATAGGTATCCGGCAGTCACGGTCCGTTATTTATTTAATGAGGCACCAATACACTGGAAGAGGAGGCCGTATCAGAACTCATACACCTGTGCTCGGGTCTCTGTGGCCTGTTACAGTATAGCAGCCCCAAAATATGTGTGTTACGTCTGGCATTAAGGAGCATGGCCACCCTCAGCAAAAACATACAGCTAGCAGTGACAGAGGTAGGGAAGGTGTTTCCAGTTGTCAGCAAGACATTTCAGTCCAGTATTTCATTGGATTCCATACGATTCATCGCCAGACTGGGACAGAGAAAAAGAGTTATGCTGCCATCTTTGTTGGGTCCAGGCCACACCCCCATCATTGTTGGTCTTTCTTTATTAAATTGCAAGGAAGAATCTGTAAATGTCATTGGCCAAGACATGCCACTTCACAGTGGTTTAACCTAAGACATTTGCACTGTTGCAAATGCAAAGCCTGATTACCAACCATGTTTTATAAGTCAGTACACTCACATACCAGCTTTCAAAAGCAACCTACCAGCCCTCGGTCTTCCAACTTTAGTGCAGCCTGTCACTTACTTTATACAGGAATTGTTAGAGGTGCCATTTGGGGGAACTTTTCTTTTTGAAAAGAGGAAACCGTTACTGTGTAGGATCATCTGCATATGTAGAGGCAGAAGCAAACAATAAAAGAAGTTGGACCAGATACAGGGAGTGTTTATTCACATGCACAGTATAACATAAGTTTAGTTCTGGGATCTTCTGGTTCATGCAATGCTTTTAGAGGTGGCTGAATGTGTTTGAACAGTTGTGATAGCTCCAGAAAATACAGTCCCTTCGGTGAGTTATGCAATGTTTTAAAATATTGTACAAGAGTCTGAAATACTTCTGCACGTGTTACATTTATATTGCCTTTCTTCTTGTAAAGTTGTTGGAGCACAGTGAGGTCACACTGACATCTGAACCTCCTCCAACATTCAGGATGTTAGTGTGACTTCATCCCTGTATTACTGTGCTGGGGGTCTCTCGGCAGGTGTTTGCTAACTCAGGCCCTCAATACACTTTAACTTTTTGCTTCTGGTAGTGGTATCTTTGTTATGATGTTGATGGTGTGCTATTTTTTTTTTCATTCTTTTGGAGTCACATGGAGGTGGTTCTTCCTATTCATTGTAAGACAGCACAGTGGGTTTAGTGATGGAGTTTTGAGCAGGCTGCTGGTGTAGTCTTGTTCCTTCTCACTGAATCACAGACTAAGGTTTGTTCATCCTTTTCAAACAATTTTTTTGTATGGATCTGCAACTTTTTTGAGAAAAAGTCTGCAGTGCCCTTTAATGTAATGTACATCTTCATCTGGTCTCTCTGCACACTATATTCTGGCCTCAGTGGCTCCTGCTCCTTCTACTTAATAGTCATCCTCTTCATTTACTTGCAGTATTACTTAACAGCTGTCAGTGCTTGTGTAACTCCTAGAGGGCGCTACCCTTAGGGATACTACCCCTGTCTGCCCCCTCTGAGGCAGGGTAAGGGGCCCAGATCCATGGACGGGAGCCTCCACCCAGAGGTCGGGTTTAGCCCAAGTAAGACTACCTCGGTTACAGCCCTCTGGGCTACTGCAACCCCCCTTTTGTCCCAATAGTGACTCCCACTGGGTACCAACAATTCTGTTCACCAGTAAACTTACCCCATGGAAAATGTAATCCAGCTCCCTTCGGGGAACCCCTGTAAAGTAAGGCACAGTTGTGTTGCAATCACCAAGCAGCAGTTCACCATTAATGTACACAATAGCCAGGATGTAGCTGTACAAAACAATCTGATTTATTCAGGGGGAAAACAACAAGGACAGGGGGAATCAAGTTGATTAGCTTATCACTATACTCAACTACCTAGGGCTCTGTGCACAGGCCTATCCCTACCAGTTACTGTCCCTGGGTACCCAAGCCCTAGTGGCTAGTCCAAACCGTGGCAACTGGTAGGGGCCCTTTCACACAGAGAAAAGAAAAAGTTAAACAGTCAGCAGTACAGTAATTTCATTTGGATCCAATGTGGCCATTCAACAGGGGGCTACCCTGAATTAGTACTCACAACCTCCAGACAAGATAGGGTCTTTCAACGTCAGCAGGGCTACTCCTGAGCTCCACGAGACTCCTCACACATTTGTATGGCAAACTGCAACAGGCAAAGTCCTTTAATGGCAGCAGGATTTAACTTGAGATCCTCACACATTTATATGGTAAACAGCAACAGGCAAAAGTCCTTTAATGGCAGCAGGATTTACTTGAGCTGCACAAGCCTCCTCACACATTTATATGGTAAACAGCAACAGGCAAAAGTCCTTTAATGGCATCAGGATTTACTTGAGCTACACAAGCCTCCTCATACATTTATATGGTAAACAGCAACAGAGGGGTACCACACCAGGCAGCTGCTTCCAAGGCTCCCACAAACTCACCGTCACTGAGATACTGCAAACGGCAGCCTCCACTTGTCTTCGGACCGAGCGTGATTCAGCAATTTTCTCCAGTCCTTCTTCAGGTCGAGCCTGGTGGGTAGCTGTACAGAGCACAGCCTCCTCTGACCCCCGCCGATGGGTTTCATCCGCTGGAGCCAACAACACAAAACGGCCACTTTAGGCCTTCACGCGCTTCCCGCGCGAACATTCTTCAGTGCAGAAGCACACAGCTCCTCACTCCTCACTAGCTACAACGCATCTGGCTCTCCACAGCTTGGGGCACTCCTCTCCACTAGGGCGCGACCCGATCCAATTGGCTGGTTGAGCCTGCCAGTCACTTCCTCTGCCTCTCACTGGTGCGAAAAAGCGCTATAGCCCATAATGCCTTTCCCAAATACAAACAGTTCCTCTATTGGTCAGCCGACTCTGTAGCGTCCTGAGGTACTGATTGGTCCAATTCAGCAGTTCTGGACCAAAATGGGGGAGACAGTCAAAACAGTCCTGGCTGCAAAGGAAGGCAGGTTAGAACAACTAAAATATCATTACTACTTTAATAGACAGTCAGCAAACAAGCACATCTTCTAACGAAGCTCCTTCTGCGCAATTAGCGATGGCAGAAATGGAGTGATTATTCTGCAGCCCGGGCGGGAGTCAAGCATAGCAACACTCAACCCCCCCCATTTCAACTAACTCTGACTGCAACAGGTAGCCCTTAAAGGGACAGAATACGGAGGCCCTAAAAGAGCACTCACCAGGTCCTCATTTAGGTGGCTTTATGCCAATTACCAACCAGGCATAAGGCACGTTAGGAACCCCCATTTGCAAGGGGGTTACACCCTCCCGGGCCTGGAAAAACTTGGCGTCCGCGTCAAGCCATTACCCCTGAGGCAATTTGGGCGAACATTTCAATTAACACTACATCACATTTTAAATTACATACAGAAATATTACATTTACAGTGCACTATAGTGTATACACATTATACATATAAAATCTCACACTTTTTAACTCGGGTCATAGGGTCCTACCCATGACCCCGGGACTGAGGGGCTCCCTCTTCTGTTAGCTAATAACTGGTCCTCCGGTGCAGGGGCGCCACACTCAAAGGGCTTTACTAATAGTCTGGAGTTATCCCCCAAAGCTAACTTAGGCAAAGAACTTGGGGACACATATACCCCCTTGTGAACCACATTTAAGGGAAGGTCCACTGGCTGACCCAGGGATTCATAGCTCAACTTGATAACTGGCCGTATCTGTTGGCCGGATCATCTAGGGGTCTCAGGGGATTCTGAACCAGGCCCTGACTCCTCTTCCATGTCAGAGAAATTAGCAACTGGAATCCCTTCAAGGGGATCAGGCTCGATACTCATAGTACTATTAGGGGCTTGACCTTCTATCCCTGAACCCACCCCACTGGGCTCATCCAGGGGCTGTTTAGGTACTAAAGGGGAACCACCAGGGCATTCAAAATATCCTTCCGATTCTGACATATCGCTGTCTTGTTCCCCGGTCTCACTCTCTTCTTCTGAAAAGTCAGATAACTCAGCCAGGCCAGACAGTTCAGCCAAGCCTAAGGACTCAGCCCCTTGAGTTTGTCTGCTACCCCATTCATCTTCTGGAGGCATCTCCTCCGGGGACAAAGTAGAGGGCTCAATCAACACAGATGGGTCAGCTTCAGTTCTTGAGTTAATAAGGGGATTGCCCCAAAACAATTGACTTAGTTCATAAGAGGGATAGTATTCAACATCATCTTCACTGTCTTCTGACACTGAGTGTTGACCATCTCCTTCTGCAGAGGGGGTTGGACAAGGCTCCCTCGGTGGACTTGTTGAAGGCTCCACGGGCTTGGTTCTTCTCTTAGTAACAGATCTAGTCATGGGCCTGGAAGAAGTGGTAGAGGAAGGTTCAGCTTCAATCAAGATCTGCCCAATTGGCAGCAGATGATTTCTGTGTATGGTTTTCACATCTTTCGAATTGTTTTCAGGCCGCACTTTATACACAGGTAGGTCTGCCAGCTGTCCCACAACAATATGAGGGAGGTGATGCCATCTGTCGGCAATTTTATGTTTGCCATGCAGTCCCAGATTTCTCAACAACACTCTATCCCCTTCTCTCAACTCTACTGTTTTCACTTTTTTGTCATATCTCTCCTTGTTAGCCAGATTTTGTTTAGCAGCCATGGTCTGGGCCAGTTGGTAGGCAAGATTTAATTGGGCCTTTAATTTCTGTACGTACTGTAGATGGTTTTCTGCTCACACCCCATCAGGGGGAAACCCCAAAACACACATCCACTGGTAATCTAGCCTCTCTTCCAAACATCAGTCGACAGAGGGAGAACTCTGTGGCATCACTTTTCGTACAATTGTAGGCGTGAACTAGAGTGCTAATCTGTTGGCTCCATCTCGATTTATCTTTGGATTGTAAGGTGTCCAGCATGTCAAGCAATGTACGATTGAACCTTTCAGGCTGAGGGTCTTCCTGCGGGTGGTAGGGGGTGGTTCGTGATTTACGTACCCCCCACAACGATAGCATCTCTTTAATCAAGTGACTTTCAAAGTCCTTCCTGATCGGAATGAATCCACTCATGAGCCCCATAGTGGATGAAAAAATTCTCAACAAGTATCTTAGCCACTGTAGTTGCTTTCTGATCCTTGGTCGGGAAAGCCTGGGCATACCGGGTAAAATGATCAGTGACCACCAATATGTCACTAACACGTTTCAGATCAGGCTCTAGACTCAGGAAATCAATACAGACCAGTTCCATAGGAGCACTAGTAGTAATGTTGACCAAGGGAGCAGCTCTCTGAGGTAACGCTTTCCTTTGCAAACAATGACCACAGGTCTTGACATACTGTTCCACATCCGCACTCATCTTTGGCCAATAGAATCGAGTCCATACCAAATCAAGTGTTCGATCTATGCCCAGGTGCCCCATCTGATTATGCAATGACCTTAGAACTAGTTCTCTGAAAGCTGAGGGCAGCACCAGTTGTTGTCGTTGCACCCGGCCCTCCTTACTCACAGTCTCTCTATATAGGAGTTGATTGATCAGCTTTAATTTGGGCCCTTCTTTGTACAACAAGGAAGTCCACAAGTCAGTGGCATGCAGTTTGGACACATCCCTTCCAGCCCGCAAAACCTCTACGGCCGTTCTTATCATAGGGTCACAGGATTGAGCCTGTTGGAGATCATCATTGTTGAGTTGCGGCAGAGAGCTTGTGTCCAAGGCAGAGAAATTACAGTAGGTGGCAGGTATACAGTTCTCCGGTGGCCCCAAACAATCTACCATGCAGTCCACCGTGTCAGGAGACACCTGTTCTTCCTTATCAAATTTCTGGCACAGGGCTCTTATGTCAGGCTCAGACAACCGGACCCATTCAGTCTGGGACACAGGCCTCCGAGAGAGAGCATCCGCATCTATATGGTTTAAGCCCACCCTGTATTCTACAGCGTAGTCATAGGTGGCCAAGGCAGAGAGCCACCTATGTCCAGTGGCATCCAATTTGGCTGAGGTTTGTACATAGGTCAGAGGATTGTTATCAGTCTTTACTAATATATTGGCAGCATACAAATAGTCATGGAACTGATCAACAATGGCCCACTTCAAAGCCAAAAACTCTAATTTGTGCACGGGGTAATTCTTCTCGGATGGCGTCAGACTTCTACTGGCAAACGCTACAGGTCTCAGTCCATTCGCGTGCTCCTGGTACAATACAGCCCCCAGTCCTTGCAGACTGGCATCAGTATGAAGAGTGTAAGGCTTGGCTGGGTCAGCATAGGCCAACACAGCTGCATGGGTGAGTTGATATATGATGTCATGGAAAGCTTCCTCACACTCAGCAGTCCATCGATCCCCAAACATATCATTTTGCTGAAAATACTTCTTTTCTATGTCAGTGTGCACACCCTTCTTATACTTTTTGTGAGTAGGCGGATACCCCTGGGTGAGATTAAGGAGGGGGCGAATCACTCATGAATAGTCTCTGACAAACTGCCTATAGTAACCACAAAACCTCAGGAATTGTTGCAGCTCTTTTAAATTCCTAGGTTGAGGCCAAGTGGTCAACTCCTCCACCTTGCTAGGGTCAGTCTCCATGCCTTCAGTGGACACTATGTGGCCCACATATTTCATGGAAGTCTGGAAGAATTGACACTTGTCGATAGACAACTTAAGGCCGAAATCCTCCAACCAATCCAGAACTTTAAATAATCGTTGCTCATGTTCTTCCAATGATCGGCCAAACACTATAACGTCATCTAAATAGACCAAACACTCGAGTAGGTTCATGTCCCCCACAGCTCGTTCCATCAAGCGCTGAAAAGTGGCTGGGACACCCGAAATTCCTTGAGGCATCCGAATAAACTCATAGAAGCCTAAGGGGCAAATGAAAGCAGTCTTCTCCCAGTTGGCTGGGGCCATCGAGATCTGGTAGTATCCGCTCCGAAGATCCAATACAGAGAACCACTTATTATCATTCAGACAATCCAAGGCGTCTTGTATGCGTGGCATGGTATATTGATCCGGAATGGTCCGCCTATTCAAAGTACAATAGTCTACACACATCCAAACTGCCCCATTATTTTTCCTTACTACTACAATGGGGGATGCATAGGGGCTCCTAGACTCTTGAATTACACCAGCAGCCAACATTTCTTGCAGATGCCGCCGTACATCATCTATGTCAGCGGGAGCCAGACGTCGGGATCTCTCTCGGAAAGGTCTTTCGACGTGCAATCGAATGTTATGCTCAGCCCCTTGTACACATCCTACATCCCACTCCTTCAGAGAAAAAACCTGGTTCCTCTTGGCAAGCCTCTCACTGACCCTGTGCTTCCACTCAGTCGGCAGCGGAGAGTCACCAAAGTCAAACAGATCAGGAGAAACTCTATCACCCGTCCGAGAACTCTTTCTATTTGGTAGTACAGCAGTATCCGCACAATGAACGCTAGCCAGGGTGCACCATCTTCTTATCTGAATCTCTTTATCAGACACACTGTGCACTTGAACCATCACCCTCTTAACGTAAGCATGGGCTCTAGCCGGCAGAATGCTGGGTCTGAGCAACAACCCCTCAGGTAATCCTCCCTCCGCAGGTGCATCCAACATCAACAACTTATTCTTGACATCTGTTTTTAGTCGTATCTCTCCATGCAGAACACATTGCTCATTTGGGGCAAGTACCACGGGGGCTGGATCCTTTTTCCATACCACTCCCACAGGGCCTTCAGGTTCCTCCAAACTACCCTTCTCCTGGGCGGCCCTGACCTTTTGAATTACAGCTGGTATGCTCAAAGCTCGCCCAGTTTGAAATGCTCGCTTCTCTGAGCACAACTGGGCCAATTGTCCAAACATGTGGGCATTTGTTCCAATCAACAAGGGCACCCCATCATAAAGTCCAGTGGGTGGGCAAACTAACACTAAGGTTTCCACTTGCTCATCTATTCCATTTACAGTTGCAGGGAACGATAACCAGACACGGATGTACCCCAAATACGGATAAGCCTTGTCATTCAACCCCCATACATGTAGGCAAGTTAGAGGCTGCAGGGACACTTCAGATAAGTGTGCTTGGTACCAGTCCTGAAACATGATGGTCACCTGGGAGCCACTGTCCAATACAGCTCTAGTGGGAATTCCGTTCACCTGCACCCAGGTCTCCATAGACGGCCCAACCACATCAGACCAATTGGGGGTAGCAACATTGTTAGCCCGGCGGGCATGGGACTGAGTCACACAACTTTTCTTGGGGGCCTGAGACTGGGTCTGGCGGTATCGAGCGATCAGTCTGCTGTTAACTTTCCTTACATTTTCAGGCCTCTGGCAGTCAGGCTGGAAATGCCCATCTTCCCCACAGTGATAACAAAACTTAGGGTCCCGGGGGTCACTATTCTGAGGGGGGCCCTGAGGGGAGGGAGAAAGCTCTCTAGGGCTAGGGTTCAGGCCTCTACATGACTCAGGGGCCCTGGGCCGAGTAGGGTACCCAGTAGACTACTTTAAGTCCCTCACCAATTCCCATAAATTCCTGATCTCAGCCCTCAACTCACCCTCCACGTAGGGGTCAGAGGAAACAACCCACATCCCCACAGTACCTGGGAAATCTGGAGACCTCTCGGAACCTCCAGGCGAGCCAGTCTCCTCAGGGGTATTAGTCTCGGGAGTCCCACTAGGGTTCACAGCCCCTACACAGGGTTCCCACCCCTCTTCATCAGTCTCCACTTCCAGAATTTCCCTCATCAATTGACAATATTCAGGCAGGGTGGCCCGCCGATCATGCAACTTGAGTTTCAGCAGTGTTACACTAGAGAATCTGGCAGACTTTAAAACATGTTCTAACCGAACCTGATTTAGGGCTGTAGCAGTGATTCCCCCTTTTCTATAGTCTTTCTGAAAGGCCCTCTCCACTCTAGTAACAAAAGCGGACAGTTTTTCATTTCTCCACTGCTTAGCAGACCTGAATTTCCATAATAAATCTTCACCAGTCTCTGTACTCCCAAAAACTCCTTCCAAAGCAGAGAGATACTCTGCAGCGGTGGCTTCCGGACGGGTGGCCAGGAAGAATCTAATGGCTTCTAAGGCAGGACCCCGCAGACTCTCCATCAGCCTCTTCCGTTTCTCCCCCTCAGAGCATTGCCACTCCTAGACCAAAGGGGTGGCATAGTCCATCCAGGCCTCCAGGTCATCTTCCCCGGAAGGCACTGGTACCATGCCAGAGAAAAGTTTTAATTTGAGGTAGGAATCTAGTTGTATGGAGGGGACTGCCAAGGGCAGAGAAGCCAACACTGAACTCTTGGGTGGGCAAGGGGAGGTGCCCGGGAAACCCCGAGGGGTAGTATCACTGGACAGATCCAAGGCTTGTAGCAACTCCTGGGTAGTCCTCCCCTCCACAGCTAACAATTTAAGCAGTTTATCCTTAAAACTGTTCATTTGAGGAGACCCTCCAGGAGTGACTGACCCACTTCGGATATGGATTAACCTCCACCCCTGAGACACACCCTCCCGGTAAAGTACAGGAGGTACCTTCTCAGGGTCGATGGCCACACTGCATAGGAGTAGCACCTGCAATGTCTGGTCAAGCAAATCAGCCATACGGCCTTTCACTTCAACCTTACCCAAACACTTTATCTGTTCTGCAACAGAGACAATATCAGCAGCTGGGGTACCCAAGGGCACATCTAACAATAATACAATCTTCTGGGAATCCAGCTCTTCAGCTTCACCCCAGCCCATCAGCTTGTGGACCATGGTTTTGATGGGTCCCAGCTTAATTTTTTCCAACACATCCCCTTCCATTTTTTCCATCTTTGGGGTATCTCCTCACTGAGCCACTAGGGGATGCTAATCCCAGCGGTGCCTCCAATTTGTAACCCCTAGGGGGTGCTACCCTTAGGGCTACTACCCCTGTCTTCCCCCTCTGAGGCAGGGTAAGGGGCCCAGAATCGTGGACAGGTGCCTCCACCCAGAGGTCGGGGTTAGCCCAAGTAAGACTACCTCGGTTACAGCCCTCTGGGCTACTGCAGCCCCCCTTTTGTCCCACTAGTGACTCCCACTGGGTACTAACAATTCTGTTCACCAGTAAACTTACCCCATGGACAATGTAATCCAGCTCCCTTCAGGGACCCCCTGTAAAGTAAGGCACAGTTATGTTGCAATCACCAAGCAGCAGTTCACCATTAATGTACACAATAGCCAGGATGTAGCTGTACAAAACAATCTGATTTATTCAGGGGGAAAACAACAAGGTCAGGGGGAATCAAGTTGATTAGCTTATCACTATACTCATCTACCTAGGGCCTTTTGCACAGGCCTATCCCTACCAGTTACTGTCCCTGGGTACCCAAGCCCTAGTGGCTAGTCCAAACCGTGGCAGCTGGTAGGGGCCCTTTCACACAGAGAAAAGAAAAAGTTAGTTAAACAGTCAGCAGTACAGTAATTTCATTTGGATCCAATGTGGCCATTCAACAGGGAGCTACCCTGAATTAGTACTCACGACCTCCAGACAAGATAGGGTACTTCAACGTCAGCAGGGCTACTCCTGAGCTCCACGAGACTCCTCACACATTTGTATGGCAAACTGCAACAGGCAAAGTCCTTTAATGGCAGCCGGATTTAACTTGAGATCCTCACACATTTATATGGTAAACAGCAACAGGCAAAAGTCCTTTACTGGCAGCAGGATTTACTTGAGCTACACAAGCCTCCTCACACATTTATATGGTAAACAGCAACAGGCAAAAGTCCTTTAATGGCAGCAGGATTTACTTGAGCTACACAAGCCTCCTCACACATTTATATGGTAAACAGCAACAGGCAAAAGTCCTTTAATGGCAGCAGGATTTACTTGAGTTACACAAGCCTCCTCACACATTTATATGGTAAACAGCAACAGGCAAAAGTCCTTTAATGGCAGCAGGATTTACTTGAGCTACACAAGCCTCCTCACACATTTATATGGTAAACAACAACAGAGGGGTACCACATCAGGCAGCTGCTTCCAAGGCTCCCACAAACTCACTGTCACTGAGATACTGCAAACGGCAGCCTCCACTTGTCTTCGGACCGAGTGCGATTCAGCAATTTTCTACAGTCCTTCTTCAGGTCGAGCCTGGTGGGTAGCTGTACAGAGCACAGCCTCCTCTGACCCCCCGCCAATGGGTTTCATCCGCTGGAGCCAACAACACAAAACGACCGCTTCAGGCCTTCCCGCGCTTCCCGCGCGAACACTCTTCAGCGCAGAAGCACACAGCTCCTCACTCCTCACTAGCCACAATGCATCTGGCTCTCCACAGCTTGGGGCACTCCTTTCCACTCGGGCGCAACCCGATCCAATTGGCTGGTTGAGCCTTCCAGTCACTTCCTCTGCCTCTCACTGGTGTGAAAAAGTGCCATAGCCCATAATGCCTTTCCCAAATACAAACAGTTCCTCTATTGGTCAGCCGACTCTGTAGGGTCCTGAGGTACTGATTGATCCAATTCAGCAGTTCTGGACCAAAATCGGGGAGACAGTCAAAACAGTCCTGGCTGCAAAGGAAGGCAGGTTAGAACAACTACAATGTAATCACTACTTTAATAGATAGTCAGCAAACAAGCACATCTTCTAATGAAGCTCCCTCTGTGCAATTAGCTATGGCAGAAACAGAGCGATTATTCTGCAGCCCGGGCGGGAGTCAAGCATAGCAACACTCAACCCCCCCCATTCCAACTAACTCTGACTGCAACAGGCAGCCCTTAAAGGGACAGAATACGGAGGCCCTAAAAGAGCACTCACCAGGTCCCCATTTAGGCGGCTTTATGCCGATTACCAACCAGGCATAAGGCACGTTAGGAACCCTCATTTGCAAGGGGGTTACACTTATAACAAAGTTCCTCCTGGTGAAGTGTATTCCACTTTTTCAGGGCAGGAGAATCCATTTAATTGGTTACCTTCATGCTTGGATTTGAAACTACCAGCATGGATCAAATGTCAAGTTCAGAAGAATCTACCAAGAAGTGTTAAAAAAAATCAGTTTCCCATTTGCCTTACAGTATGATGAATATTTTAAAATACTGATGAATCACAATCAAAACCATAACAACAAAATTATGTGTGAATGTAATTACTATAACAATAATAGTTTTGCACATTTTATTCCTATACTTTAGATACCTGAATATGGTACATCTAGGGGGTACAGAAGAGGCCAACCAAAGATCTTCTCTTAATTTGGATTTTCCCAGTCTGCTTATTCAGGTTTATTTTATTTTCTGTAGCAAAAGAGTCTGGCAAGGGCAACTATGCTTCACGTAAGGATTAATTTTTCAAGAAGGAAGGGGAGCAGTGTTAGTTGAGTAGTGTGACATCAATTTTCACAGATCAATCTACAAAATGGAAAAACAAATCAGCTGAAGTGTCTGCCCACACCTCCTTGTCAATTTGTTGAAACTGAGGTCAATCGGTGTGAGCCCTGGCATTGGTGAAACATAGAAACATAGATTTTGACGGCAGATAAGGACCACTTGGCCCACCCAGTCTGCCCATTACCCTACCTACTGGATAAGCTGCAGATTCTAGTTAACCAACAGCCTACTTCCTGCAACCTCCCACTATAATTGCCTTATGTCTGTCCCATGCATGTTTGAATTCCCCCACTGTTTTAGACCCAATGACCTCCTCAGAAAGGCAGTTCCATGTATCCACCACTCTCTCCGTGAAAAAAAATGTCCTCACATTACCCCTGAGCCGTCCCCCCTCTATCTTTAAATTGTGCCCCCTTGTTCTTACACATCTCTTTTTCTGAAAGATGCTACCCTCCTGGACTTTGTTGATTCCCTTGAGGTACTTGAAAGTTTCTATCATGTCCCCCCGTCCCTCCTTTCATCAAGAGTATACATATTAAGCTCTCTCAGTCTCTCTTCATATGGTTTCTGCTGCAGACCCTACACCATTTTAGTTGCCCTCCTCTGGACTGCTTCCATTCTGTCTATGTCCTTGTGTAGATGAGGTCTCCAAAACTGCACACAGTACTCCAGATGAGGTCTCACCAACTGTCTGTATAGAGGGATAACCACTTCCCTTTTTCTACTTGTGATGCCCCTCCCTATGCATCCCAGTATCCCTCTGGCTCTCCTTACTGACTTTTCACATTGCTTACCCACCTTTAGGTCATCTGATATGACTAACCCCAGATCCCTTTCCATTTTTGTTGTTGTTAGTACCTCCCCTGCTATTGTGTACTCTTCTCCTGGGTTTTTGTTTCCCAGGTGCATTACTTTGCACTTCTTTGCATTGAATCTAAGTTGCCATATGTCTGACCATTCCTCCAGCCTTGCCAAGGCCCTTCTCATCTTTTCTACCCCCTCTTCTGTATCAACTCTGTTACAGTTCTTTGTGTCATCTGCAAAGTGGCATACCTTTCCCTTCAGACCCTCTGCAATGTCACTTATAAAGATGTTAAAGAGGACTGGACCCAGTACTGAGCCCTGAGGTACTTCACTAGTAACCTCCTTTCTTGAATGTGCTCCATTCACTATTACCTTCTGTGTCCTGTTGTGCAGCCAGTTTGCTACAGGCTACCACCCTGGGACCCACTCCCAGGCTGACTAACTTGATTATTAATCTTTTGTGCGGGACTGTGTCAAATGCCTTGCTAAAGTCTAGGTAGGCCATATCCACAGCCCCTCCCTGGTCTATTACTTTGGTCACCCAGTCAAAGAAATCAATTAGATTCGTCTGACATGACCTTCCTGCTGTAAATCCTTTCTGCTTTGGGTCCTGTGCCCCGCTGGCCTCTAGGTACTCAACAATTCTTTCTTTCAGAAGTGATTCCATCATTTTACCTACCACTGAGGTCAAACTTTTAGGTCTGTAGTTTCCTGCTTCTGCTTTGCTGCCACTTTTGTGAAGGGGAATCACATCTGCCCTCCTCCAGTCCTCAGGTACCACCCCATCCTGCCATGATTTGTTAAAAAGCATGGTCAGTGGTGTCACTAGGTCCTCCCTTAGTTCTTTTAGGATTCTGGGGTGAATCCCATCAGGCCCCATTGCTTTGTCCACCTTAAGTTTTAGGAGTTCTTTCAGGACTCTTTGTTCTGTGAATGGACTGGTGTCAACCCCCCTACCCAGAGTGCTTCTATTGTCTGGTTTAGGTAACTCATCCTCATCTTCTTTTGTGAATACTGAGCAAAAGTATTCATTCAGTATCTCTGCCTTTTCACTGTCTCCCTCTGCCCACCTCCCCTCTCCTTTATTAATCTTCACTATCCCTCCCTTAACCTTTCTATGCTCCCTAATGTACTTATAAAAGGTTTTATCCCCCTTCTTAACTGAGTTAGCTGTTTTTTCCTCAGTTTGGGCCTTTGCTATTCTGACTGCCTTCCCCACTTCTTTCTGCTTTAATTGATACAGTTCTCTGTCGTGCTTCTTCTGTGATTCCTTATACTTTTTGAATGCAGCCTTTTTCTCCTTAACCTTCCCTGCCACCTCTTTTGAGAACCACAGTGGTTTTTTACTCCGCTTTGTTTTCTTTATTTGTTTCACACAAAGGCTTGTTGCATCTATGATGGTAGTTTTGATTTTTCTGCATTGTTCTTCCACCCCTCCTTTTTGGCCATTTGCTAGTGCATTCTTCAGGTATTCACCCATTTTGCCAAAGTCAGCCCTTCTAAAGTCCAGTATCCTTGTTTTTGTATGGCTTATCTTCATGGTTGTGCTAATTGTGAAGCACACTGTGCAGTGGTTGCTTGTTCCCAGATGTCTACTGACTTCTAAATTTGTGATCCTCTCTCCATTTGAGAGTACCAGGTCTAGTATTGCTCCCTCCCAAGTGGGTTCCAACACTAGCTGTCTAATCTGTCTCTGCAGGGCATCAAGAATGACCCTGCTCTTGATGTGGCTGCAGTACATGTCATCCAGTTAACATCTGGCATATTCAGGTCCCCATCAACAGTATCTCCTTTTTCAGCCATTTTGAGAATGTCCTCTATCATTTTCTTGTCCATTTCCTCCCTTGAGATGGGGTCTGTATACAACCCCTGTGCGGATTGTGATGCCATTCCCTGTCTCCAAGGTGACCCAGACTGCCTCTTGTCCTCCCCCTTTACTTTTTAGTTCTGTAGCTTTGATCCCTTCCCTTATGTATAGAGCTACTCCACCTCCTCTTTTACCTTCCCTGTCCCTCCTGTAGATTGTGTACCCTGGTATGTTGACATCCCAGTCATGGTTCTCTGTGTACCACGTTTCCGTGACTGCCACAATATCCAACTGTTCATCTTCCATCAGGGCTACTAGCTCAGGAAGCTTGTTTCCCAGAGTATGGGCATTGGTACTCATTGCCCTCCATTTAATGTTGGCTTTATCCTTTTTTCCCCCATCTCTGCTCTTATTGCCCTTGTCTGTTTTTCCATTTACCCCTGTCCTGCCCTGTGTTGAGCTCTGTACCTCAGTGTTTACCTTACTACCTGCCATGTTTTGTGGGGGGAGGCTTGAAATTTCCTGCCTTTTATGTACTGTATACTGCACTCACTATTGTTTGTGTAAGATGTAGACTCTGTCTACGTTCTGTGTTGGGGAGCTCAGGTGATAGTTGAGGAGTACAGACCAGCATAATACTAATGTAGCATAACATAAATGTATGCTATGCAAGTTATGCTATGCAAGGTTTGTCGGTATGGTTGTAATATTTTATTTCTATCAGTTTGTTTCAGTTGTGTTGCGTCGCCCCACACCTGCTGTGTCTTGTGGGTTTACTGTAACATGGGGAGTGTGAAGGCCCCCAACTCAAATATATTGATATACCAGCACATCACCTGACCCTAAGTAGCATAACTAGCATTGCTTACTGGTTGTGCTAGTTATGCTGGTCTGTAGTCTTCAACTATCACCTGAGCTCCCCAACACAGAATGTAGACAGAGTCTACATCTTATACAAACAGTAGTGAGAGCAGTATACTGCAAGTTAGTTTCTCCATTCTTCAATCATGGCTAACACATGTGACACATGAGGGGGAGACTAGATGTCATTATTGGATTCAACACACCATATGTCAACAGAGAAACCTGCCTCATGCCCACAGCCTACAGCACCAATTGGGAAAAGCCCATTCCAGTGCCCATTACCTTCTGATCCCAATAAGTAAGTGGATACCTCAGGTCTTGTACTTCACTGTTTATCGGTGCAGTGATCCCATTACCCTTCTTTGGACCGCTCCATCGTAATTACCTGATTTATTTTGTACAATTTATTTACATAGGATAGGCCATTTTATATGCAAGGTCTTGTTTTTAGTTTGGTTCCATTTACCTACTTTTGCAGCTGGGTGGACTGAAGCCCTGTAAGATTCAATGACCTGCCGGGTATCACATTGTGAACAGGCGATGCTGTTGAAATTTATACCTGTGTCTCTTTACTACCAAGCCTGTGCTCAACAAGCAGGCTTTTATCCATTAAGTACTGTGAGGTTAAGTGACTTGCTGAGTTATACACAGCAAGTAAGTGACTGTAGTGAGATATGAACCAGTTTCCTGGTTTCAAAATTTGCACTATAGCAATTCTGTAGGCAGTCTGATAGGCGGTAAATGATCCTTAATATATCTAAATGCATCTAAAATGTAATAGCCAATAGAAATTGGTCTACTAGATTTAGTATTTCCAGGGAAAACAAAGACCTTTAGCTGCCCCACCCCAATACATGAGCTTTATGCTGGCTGTGCCCATGATACCTGTTCATTCAATAACCATCCAATTAAGTACAAAGGTTTGTCTGAAAACAATGATTAATGTTCTTTGGCATGTCTCATCAGGTACAGCACCTATAAATATACAATACTGTTCCAGTGCAGTTTCTTTCTTTTTGGAACTGAACTACTTTTAGTGATCAATTTCTTAACTGTTATGACCAGAATACAAAATAGATGTTTCAGCATTTTAGTCTCTTACGACAAGACTCCCCACAAAATATTTTCCAGTTATTTGTCTATCAGGGCCCATTAAGTAAATTTGATTGTGCCACACTTATTTCAGTCAATTTATCTTGGAATACTGCTACTACAGAAGCATAGGAACTAGCTATATTGATATGAATTACAAAATTACAAAATGGCTACAGTGGTAGCAAAACTCCTATTTTCCGTGGAAATTTCTGTTGCTACTGTGGGCTGATGGAGAATAGGGAACATGTTCCTATATTTGTCGAGTCATTCCCTTGTGATTTAAAGTGAATAAAAACCCTGTTTACATTTTTTATGTATAGTTGTAGTTTAGGGCATGTGCAAAGTCTATTTAATCAGTTAATAGCATTGTTAGTTGCTCAGCCAGTTGGATGCTTGCCTCTGAGGCTAGAAGACTGGAAGATTGTGGTTCTAGTCCCACACCAGGAACTTTGGGTAAAATCCCAATACTAACAACTGTAGTGCAACATGAAGGGGATGGGGCACTCCTGAGGTGCTAATTATCAGGTAAGGCATTAAAACTGAAGTTGTCTCTGCCTGTTATAGTGGTTGTTTGGATGGCTAATAAAGATCCCATTGTATAGTGCTTCTAGAAAAGAGTAGGGTAATATTATTTAAAAGAAAGAATAATGCAACTGAAACAAGTGGGGGAACTTTTCATTAGAAATGAAATGACAATCATAGAAAGGTACATAACAGAGCAAAATAAACAGCAACGTGGAACACTTTTGGAATCACAAAACTCCAAATCTGTTCATTCAAAATTTGAAAATAAACAGCACATCAAAATGACTCTGTAATTATATAATCAGATTACTGCAGAATGAAATAACGGAAGAAAAGGAACAAAATGAATTCAGTTATGCACAGCCAATATATTTACTATTTATTTACTTATTTGTATATTGAATTTTAGTAACCAGGTAGGCCCACTGAGACCAGATGATCCCTTTTTCAGGGGCAACCTAGGGTTAATTAAATAGATACATAAAACAGTGATTTATACATTTAGAAAGCAACAGTAGACATATCATACAGAGGAACACAGCAGTATTAGTCAACATAGTTCATAAACAATTCTTATCAAGATAGAGACATTAACTGTCAATTCATTAGGAGTGCCTTGTATGTGCAAGGGTGTTAAACAAAGAAAAGGGGGGGGGCATGAAAAAGCATCACAGTTCAGTAAAATACAGCAGGGGATAAGTATGCACTCAGGACATCATATAATTTCAGAGTGCCAATAAACTTCTAGGCCTGGATATTCAAACTGCGCCCAAAAAGTGCGCAACAGCAGGAGCAATAGCAAGTCCACTTCACCCATGCACAAGAAGTGCAATATTCAAAAACTGCGCAGGTCAAGATGCACCTGCGGCACACAACTGAATATCGTGCCACCTGCGCCATAGCACAACCAGGGATGTGCAGTAGTGCATTTCAGATGTGCCATAGTGCAATCAGGGATGCTCAGTGGAGCAGTCCAGATGCGCCATAGTGCAACCAGGGATGCCCCGTGGAGCAGGGCAACAGTGCAACAGCACAACAAGGAATGCACAGGGACAGGATGCAGGGGCCCACCACCCATGCCACAGATGGGCAGAGGAGCACACAGCAGAACAGACATCGCCCCCCACACCTCATGCACTGCACAACTGGTGGAGCACTGGAATAACCACCGGCCCATGGATACCAGCAACCAACCCACAGCTGGGGCATGGTGCCCCAGCACACCCCCTGGCAAGCTGTGACCGGCACACAAGAAGGGCCAACCACCCCATGCCACACCATCCCACCAATGCAGAGTACACCCTGCACCATGATCCCCATACACCCTGCCCAGGAGTAGCGCCCAACAGTGCAGGACACCCCATGAATGCCACCACCCCCACTGTGACAATGCAACCCTGTGCACCATGGAGCCATGCAAGACAGCACCACCATGTGCACACTGCAGTGGGTGGCATCAGACAGCGATGCAACAACTGCATACACAGTGCCACCCTGCACATCTCCCCCTCGAGGTACAGCTGAGAGACCGACCATGTGTCAGCAAACAAGGTACCCCACATGCGACAGGGCATGCCCTGGACCTCACCACCAGCAGTACAGCACCCTGCACACCCTCCCAAGGACATATCCCATCCCAGCACTGGCCACAACAGCCAGCACAGACACACACAGTGTTGCATGGAAGCATGTGCCACACAGGATGTAACACAGTGCATGGACAAACAGCCACACATACTCAAGGAAACACCAACACAGGGACACAGTAGTGGGTCAACCAAGCCACTGGCGTGTGGCCACAGCAGCCGTGTACACACAGCCAGCACCCCTACATGGCACAGGCATGCCAGCCACCCTGCGCAAGCACCATGAAGCTGCATGCCACCAGCATGCGGCCAGAGCACAAGTGACAGACAGTGGAGCACATCCCCTGCAACAGACACAAGCGACAGCATGGAGGGGGGACAACAACAGCGGAGGCCACAGTGCCACCGGAGGCAGACTTGCACCATACTAGTGATGGGAGACAACCTGGTATTGTACCAGGTACAGTGGTTGTCCAGCATGGACAGCCACCACTGACATGCCAGCAGACCATGCATATCACAGACATGTAAGAGTGTCGGCTGCACAGGCCATGGATGGTCTGACAGGGGTGCCATGCACACAGTGCATGCAATGTGGACCACTGCACACAGGCATCCAGTGCACAGAGAACAACACGCAAACCACAGACAGTGACCAATCCTCCCACCCACACCATAGGCGGTTCCCTTCTGGACACACACACGGCCATGCTTGCACCACCCCTGACGCCATGCACACCACTGCAGCTGAGCACCTGTAGCCTGCTGCAAATCAGAGACCACCACATTTATCATAACAAAATATATGTATTAAAAAATAACAACTATCAAACATATGTACAAATATATACAAGAGTGGGGGGAAGGGCCACAAACCAGGTGGGGGTGGGCATGGGGCAGGGGTGTACAAATAGGAGAGGGAAGAAGGGGTGTGAGGGTGGGTCCAGGGGGGTTATGTGTGTCAGGGGGTCATGGAGGGACTATTCTCTTCCCCTATCTCCACTCCTGTGGTGCATCCGGGTGCTTATCCTCCGGACCCCATGCCACTCCATGTTCTCCAACAGTGCCAGGGATGCCCGTTCCAGCTGCAGAAGCCCCTGTATACCCTGATCCAGGGCCATCCAGCATTGTCCACCTAGGACAAGGGAGCAGAGTCAATACGTGTGACTGTCCAGCCCTCTGCAGCCCACCTATTGTGCATGGCATACAGCCATGTGCCACGCCCCTGTGATAGTGTGCGACCTCCCACAGTGACTGCATCCACAAAACCTGCCTACCCAGGCACCCACAGCCATGCGCACACTCACCGCCCATGTCCCGCACAGCACCACCATGGCCGTACAGTGACATGGCTATGCGGTGAGAAGGCAGTGGCACAGCCATGTACCTGGTGCACGCATGGACCACCATTGATGCACTCCCAGACATGTAGTGCCACTGGATAAGTTGTGTGCATGGCAGTGGTGTCAATGGATGGTGGCCATGCCCCGCTGCCCGCCCTGTTACACAGCATGCAATAGTAATCATGGATGTAAGGCACTCACCATCATCAGGCTGGTCCCTGCACCTCTGTGGTCCTGCATCCCTCCCAGCCTGCTGGTCCTCCCAGGTGCTCCTCCTCTCACCCGGCCGGCCCTCTGGGCCTAAGGTGCAAACATGGAGAGAGGAACATCAGTACAATCTGGTAGCAAAGTCCACCCACCCCTGTGTGTGTGCAATCCCACACAGCCATACCCATCCACCCCCCACTCTGATACCACCACCACGGCCAACACTGGACGGCCCCCCCATGTGCTGGACACATGCAACCGTGATACCTGTATGGACAGTAACAGTGTATAGATGGGGCACCTATCTGGCCATGGCACCAAGCCCCCCCTGGCATGTCCCTGCAGGTGGGCAAGCCTTTCCGGGTCCCTGCACCAGAGGTCCCTGTACTGGTGGTGACACTGCTCGGCCGTGCACCCAATCCCCGTGGCCTCCTCCAGTGCCACCACCACCTCCTCCCGTACTGCACTCCTGGCCCTGTCCAGGGGTGCATCACCATAAAGTGCCCCAGCATGGGGCTCTACAATGGCCACCAAATTGGCCAGCTCAACCTGGCTCCACATAGCAGCCCTCCTCTGTGCCATCTCCACAGCTAGTTGGAGTCAAAATGGTGCTCGGTAGCGCGGTCCGCCACATGCAGATTCTGTGCCATACAGCGCTGCCATTCCCTATAGCGCTGTCACCAAACAACGTGATAGTTGTGCACCCATGTGGATGCATGGCACCTAGGGGGAAAAGGTTGGGCACAGGGTCAAGGGTATCTCGCACACGGACAGCCACAGCATGATTGGAACTCAATGCGTGTAGTGCGATTGGGTGCCTGTGTGCCACCTCCTGTAGTGGTCTACCACGCTGTGGCCCCAGTGTGCCTATGGTGCCCCAGTGCCACAGTGCCATATATGTGAACAGTGCAGTAGCGCCACTAGCACAATGGTGGCCGTGCCCTGCATTGCCTCCCGCACACAGCACGTCAGCAGCATGGCAGGCATCTGCGTCATCACCCCAGGCATGTGCAGTTCGGTGTGTACTGTGCATGTCACAGAAATGCACCCTTGCCTGAGCATGTTCAGCACAACTGCGCAAAGCGCAACAGCGCGATATTCAGCTGGCATATGCAAATCAGCTAATCAGCCATTCAATGGCACAGATACTGCATTTGCATCCACTTAAAATTGCGCCTCGCCTCATTTGCATGCATTGCGCTATAAAAATGTGACATTGGGCTGCACTGGCCATGGTCGGTTACTGCAGTCTATTGTGGTGAGTTGCATGCTGTTTGGGAGTGTGGACTGTGGTGTGTGGGACATGCATGGGACCGCACAGTCACAGGTAACACCTGTCATTCTCACAGGATGAATAATGAGTGATCCTGAGGTGGAGGAAGAGGAAGAGGAACAGAGACGTGGGAGGAAGAGGAGGCCTATCTTCTCCAAGGCAGAAACAGATGCCCTGTTTGAGGCCTACCTCGACCAGGAGCCGCTGCTCAGCGGATGGCGGGGAACACCACAGGCCCATGCTGCTGCATGGGAAGAGGTGGCACGTGCTGTCAACCTGCATGGCAGCCACCAGCAGTCCGTGCAGGAGTGCAAAAAGAAGATGGGCACGGACAGGTGGAGGATTAAGGACAAGGTGGCTGCCATCAGGGCAGCATGGTCTGCGACTGGTGGGGGACAGCCAGACATGCAATGCCTGTCCCCACAAGTAGAGTGGGTTGCTGGCAGCATGCAGCATTGTGCCATCGAGAGTGTTCCAGGTGGTTGATTCCAGATGGGTGGTAGCCCGTCACTGCATGGTAGGTCCTGGTCTGTCAATGGGGGGGGACAGGGTAGGGCAGATACATTAATGCTACAGTGTTCCCTTACAGCTCCTGAGAATCTACATGGGTCAGTGGTGGTGGGCTTGTCCACTGAGGGTTATATCATGGACATAGAGGAGGGCCCGTCCACCTCCACAGGCATACGAGGGTCAGGGTGACAGTGGGCCTGCCTTGCTGTCCAGACTGATGTTGGTGGAGCAGGTGCAGAGGAGGCCCTGCCCATGTCCCAGCATGCCAGCTTCCATGGATGCCAGTATGCTGAGACTCAGGCTGGTGCTGGATCCATCACTGATGATGATGGAGCTCACTTCATGGACAGTGATACATGTTGGCCACAGGATGACCACACAGCAGGTGACATCACAGGCATGGCCATGGGTGGTGCTGCCGTGGAGGCCTGTGTGACATCACAGTCCCAGCCTGTGCCTGTCTGCACCAGTGGGGCAGCACTGGCGTGTGTCCAGGACAGTGGGGCTGTTGCAGCCACTGAGGTGGCACTGTTGAGCCCTGGAAAGCGGCAGCCGGAGGGGCAGTGTCAGCAGTCGGCCAATGGCCATGGGGGTACAGTGCCAGGGGGCGGCGTCAGTGCACCACCTGTGGACATGCCCAGGCCTGGCCCTGATATGCAGCACCCACCCTCAAGGGGTGCTGCCCATCAGGGCTGCGAACACCCTGAGGGACAGCATGCCGATCAGGCAGATGACCTCTTAGAAGAGCACACCCGCATACTCCAAGAATCAGTCAATCAGCAGGTGTGGCTTGTGACGGCGGTGGATGCACTCAGTGTGGCTCTGCGCCCGGCAGAGGAGCTGCGCAGCAGAGACACTGCTCTGCTCCTGGCAGGGATGGACTGGATGTGGGAGTTGTGACCGCTACCATTGACAGGTAGACACAGGCAATCACAGCTGTCATGGCCACAATGGGCACACAGTTATTTGCCCATGTGTCACAGACGCCACGCAGTGCATGTCCACCCCCTGTTCCCAGCGTCGTGCAACACCCTCTTTGTCGACACCGGGTTCAGCTGTGGGCATCCTGAGCACACCTGAGGCAGGCATGTTCGGTGTGCTGCAGACCCCTGCACGAGCACGGTCGCGTTCACGCAGTGGAACCCCTTGGGGACCTTCGGCACCACCCCATGAGGCCATTGGTCAGCCTGTCACTGCTGGTGGATCTCGGTGGGGCTGCCCATGCATCCATGGCAGCCGTGGCACTGTGGTGTGTGGCTGACCTGTCTCCCACCACAGCTACTGTCTAATGCTGCCCTGTGTGCATTGTGTTGTTCAACATGCAATGCACGGGTGGGGTACCCGGCACTGCATGCACACACACGTTCCATCTGAACACCCTCCTGGCTGCTGTCCACTGTGGCGTGTGCATGCTGATGCCTGCATTGCACTGTCTGCCACTGTGCAATGGTGCCCAGCGTCTGACACACGTACAATGACAGGCACTGGGCATGGTGGTCTGTGGACGTGTGTGTGGCTAGGGGTGGCGGTTGGGGTTGGCGTGCCTCCTACCCTTTGTGCATGTCTTGTGAGGTGTGTGTGTGTGTGACCACGTGCCGTGTTAGACCCTGCCCATCCCTGATGGCATATGCGGTTCCATGCTCGGCCAATTTCCTTTATGACATGCACCCCTGGGGATTGTCCATGCGTGTTTGTGGGTTGTGTCTTTGCCACTAGTGGTTGCACATGGCCCCATGACTTACCTGGGTTGGTTGAAGTGCTCCTCTGTGATGGTGTCCCAGTGCATCTGTGCCATCTGGATCAGTTGGGGGTCCCTTCAACCAAGGTGGGGCTGCACATCACCATCTTCACCAGCGTCCTCATCATCCCCATCGCTGTCCCCCCTTTGACCTGTATGGCTATCCCACAGTCTTTGGCCATGTCGTGCAGGATGCAACAGGCCAGGAATAGCCCACAGGCCTTTGAAAGGCTGTACTGTAGGGCACCGCCAGACATGTCCAGGCAATGGAAACAACCTTCAGCATCCCGAACACCCGCTCGATGACATTGTGTGTGGTGGCATGTGCCTCATTGTAGCATTGCTGTGATGTGGTCGCGGGCCGCCGGTATGGTGTGAGCAGCCAGGGTTGGAGTGGATATCCACTGTCACCTGTGTGTAGAGGGTGGATGTTAGTTTGGTGATCAGCGTCACCCTGCCTTGGGCCATCTAGGCCAATACCCATGTCACCTCTGACTATGCCCCTTCCAAGCTCCATGTCTTTCTGTGTGCTTTGCATATTCACCCACTAGGTGGCCAGTGGGGATGTCCCCACTCTCAAACCTGTGGCACAGTGCGGACTGGTGCCAGATGAAGGCATCATGTGCTCCCCCCAGTGTGTGTGGCACAGACATTGTTTATATGCCCCCTGGCATCGCAAACCACCTGGCAGTTGATGCTTACATACCCCTTCCAATTCATGTATGCGGACCCTTCGGGGCCAGGTGGTGTGAGGATGGCCACATGGGTGCAGTCTATTGCCCCTAGCATGCCAGGCACACATGCTACCCTGTGGAAATCCTGTATGCTTGCTGTGCACTCTGCCGGTGTGCTGGGGAAATGGATGTGCTTCTGCAGCATGTGGCAGCAGTGCGCTGAGGAATTGGGTGAGGAGGTGTAATGCGGCTGACTGGGTTATGCCTGTCATGTTCCCTGTTGGTCTCTGGAAGGTACCCGTGGTGAGTAGGCACATGCAAGCTGTCACTTTGGTCTCCACTGACAGAGCATGGTTCCATCATGTGGGTGCCTGTATTACATCACTGCACAGCTCACAGAGCTGCATCAGAATTGCCTAGTTCAAGTGGTACTATCCCACGATCTCAGTATCAGTGTACAGCTCGAAGCTGGTGCGGGCTCAGTACTGCCTGTTGGGGGCATACCACCGATGCGGCCCTTCCACGGCCGTGCCCCCCTGCTGCCTGCCTTCTCACCCCCCTCATAACTGCCTCCATCTGGATGGTGGCACTGGCCATGTCCCTGGCTTGTGTTACCCCCCAGCAGCTGTTTCTGTGTTACCCCCACTGTCCTTGCTGCTACTCCCTCTGCACTGGGAACACCTCCCTGTAGTGGCCTCAGTGCTGTGTTGCACTTCCCCCTTTTGACCTGCACTGTGGCAGAGGCTCCCCACACCTTCCCCATTCCTGGGGGTTCCAGGTGCTCTGTCTCTCTCCTGCCCTGTCCTGCTCCCAGTGTTTGTGTGCCTGTGTGGCTGCCTGCACTTCAGCAACATGTGGCTTCCCTGTAGCGTTCTTATGCCTCTCTCTTGTTCCTTTTTATTTTGGCTCATTTCCGCTATCACACAACTTCTGCTTGCTCCCTTATTGTGCATGACACATGTTGTTGAATATAACACTCCGCCATTTATGCATGGTTCCTCCCCCTTCAGTTGCGCATGCATTCATTATCATTGTGCTCTTGCGCATTGTGATTTGGGGGCGCATCTGCCTCCCACTGAATATCGCAGAATGGAGCATTTTCGGACTTGCGCTGATGCATGCCTGTTGGGCATGGCACAACCCTTTTGAATATCTGGGCCCTAGTTTATATAATTCATAATCACCTAAGTCAAGACCTAGGAGAAGAAATTAAGCTACTGTCATTTATAGCAGGATCAGTGGGACTATGGGTCCAAAATTAATTTAAAAAAACACAAAAGTTAGTTGTAAAATGTGCTTGTTATCCAATCACACATTTCAAAGCACCTTAAATACATAAGAAGGGAGGCTACAATATTCCCTGTTGTATGTTCTGAATATAGCAGACTTCATCATAGATAGAACTGTATTTCCACAACATATATTTGTTTTTGCAGTACAGTCCAGGTATATCTGCCCTGATATAGATAATATCTGCAAGCCCCAAAAGGTATCCTAAGTGTACTAGGTTGCATTGGTAAAAGCTATGTGGTGTGTAATCCTAACGCTACAATGTCATAAGGCACTGGAACATTTTTAAGTGTTGGTCATTCTGCAGACAACTAAGACCAAAAACCTACAGCTGCTGGGTAACCTAAGAGAAAGTGTTACCGACTCTTCAGTATAATAGGGCAAGTAGGTTGGGGACATATACTGTCTTCAATAGACTTATGTTTACAGCTATTCTTAACTTTCATTTTTCAATTGCATGCCAACCCAGTTTGATCACACATTTCCTTGGGTAGTATTTTTCAGTTAACTGTAGGAAGACCTCAGTTTCTTTTCTGGTTAGTGTCCTTCCTCAGGAGAGGAGATGCCAGGACTGATTTAATCAAGGCACCACATTTGAAACATACAACCAAATGTTCATATGATATTGATGGTCCTCTTTACTCTTACTAGGCACACTCCTTGTATATATAGAGACAGTTTTCAGCCCTTAACTAATGCCGATTATGATGCTGGGTCCCCAGAGTTGTAGAGCAGCAGAATTGGTGAAAAATGACTAGTGATTAGTAAAAGAGAGGTTCTGGTCTGGTCTATGTTGAATAATAGGGAGATTTGTTGGAGATCTTATCTTAGTATATGCTGGTTTTTCATCTGTTTCTTTTTCAGCATGGGAGCTGGGGGGATCTGCTGCAGCCTCTTCAGATGCACAGAATAACTGGGAGACAATGGCAGCCAAGGGGGCTTAGGTGGAAGGGATCAAAACTCAATACTAGGATATATGTGCATCTAGCAGCCTATCAGGTGAACATAACCCAGAGATGTAAGAGGTGGAGTGCCATGGATATACAGACAACTCAATGACAATTGTACATGGTGGGAGGGAGGGGATTTTCCTGGAGAATAGATTGTTATAATTGTTTCCAGGTACTGGTGAGAATTAAGACTGGGGTGATGTGTCATATTCTGATCATTCTGAAACTGGATGAAATGTAATCTGGTAAGTGATATGGGAATAAAACTGAAGGCATTTGAAAGTGTCCCCTCTCCCATTTACTTTTCACTGGAAGGAACCATTTGCATGCAATATTTGTCTAGGGCTTTACTTTTTGGGAAAGAAAAGGGTGATTAGCATAAATAAAAGTGCAATGCAAGAAAATTAGAAAGTTACACATTCTGATTCCCCCTTGTCATAATCTAGATAAGTGATTTCCATTTTTTAAAGCAGCAATACTACCAATCTAGGAAGTGGTTAATTTCCATTTTCTGTAGAGCCACAGAAAGTATGGTGCCTGCCTGTCTGCCTGTCTTTTACTGTTGCTGTCAACATGGTGGGAGGCAGAAATGTAAACAAAAACTATGGACAACTAAGCAGATTACTCAGAGATAGTACAATGCTGGCGGGAAAGAGTACCAGGCACACGATCAGCAGAGCACAGGGAATAAACTGAAGAAAAAGTGCAGATTCTTTTTATATAGTACTGCTGCTTTAAGGGATTTAATCAACTTCACCATAGTGCTTGAAAGAATATACTACATAGTCATGTTTCCATACTTAAAGGTGGTGGAAACACATTGGCCAAATGCAAAAATAGTCACAGTTAAAGGGTATTGATTAAAATAAAAAATATTCTCTTCCTTCAAGAAGCTCTTTCTGTGTTTGATTTGAATGTGATATGTTGTAGTAAGTTTTTGTTATTTAAAAATATTTTTTGTTGTGTTTTGTATTTATATAATGCTGGTTTTATATGTTAAACTTGTCGCTTCTGAAAACGGGCAATTCGCTCATCTTGCTTACAAGTATCAAAAACAAAAAGGAAAATGAAATTGAAAATGAAGCTCTTGGACTTCCATGATGCAACTCTCTGACTACTAGGGTTTAATGTAAGTTTCCAGTGTTGTGCTGAGTCATTTTGAGTACCAAAGACCAAACCCAAGATGTTGGTGGAACCTACAGGCATGCAAAAGTACCATAAAGAAGAACTTGCATCAGTCTGTACTTTGACAAGTGGTATTCCCTGACTTTTGTCAGATTTTATTTTGGCACCTGATGCTGCTTTGTAATTCTTCAGGGTCTACATTACTGCTAATTCAGATGCGGTTTCTTAAAAAAATATGCAAGTGTTATCAGCATACATAGAAACATAGAGGTTGATAGCAGATAAGGACCGCAAGGCCCATCCACTATGCCCATTTCTTTTTCTACCTTATAAATGTGCCATCAGCCTTTGCTCTGTCAGTGGCCTGTCTATTCATACTCATCTGTATTGCTCCCTTATGCCTATCCCATGCCTGTTTGAAGCCCTGTGCTGTATTCATAGCCACCACTTCCTGAGGTAGGCCATTCCATGCATCCAACACTCTTTCTGTGAAAAAGAATTTCCTCACATTCCCCCTTAATTGGCCTCCCCCTAATCTCATGCTGTGTCCTCTTGTCCTGCTATTTTTCTTATATTTAAACATGTTAGACTCTTTCACCTTGTTAATGCCCTTAAGGTGTTTGAATGTTTCGATCATATCACCTCTCTCTCCCTCTCTCCCTCCCACCCTCCTTTGCTCAAGGGTATACATATTGGGCTCTGTTAATCTGTCCTCATATGTCTTCTGATGCAGTCCCTACACCATTTTGGTTGACCTTCTCTGGATTGCCTCAATTTGGTTAATGTCCTTGTGAAGGTGTGGCCTCCAGTACTGCATGCAGTACTCAAGATGGGTCCTAACCAGTGTCTTGTAAAGAGGGATTATTACCTCCCTCTTATGACTTGTGATACCCCTACTAATACACCCTAACATGCCCCTAGCCTTACCTTTAGACACAAGTGTTTTAGAAACAATGTGGCCTAAAAAAACAGATATTTTTAATTTGACTGTTCTTATTCAGTTTTTGCAATACTGGGTCTAAAGGAAAGATGTGAAGCAGAGGACTCAGTAGGCAGACCTGCCTCATACATAAGTATTTTTGCTTTTTTTTCCAATCAACCATTTATATAAGTTGTAACTTAGGCTTGTCCATATAAGATGCTAATCCACCTCACAAAAGGAGAAGGAATTCCATACTGTCTTACTGTGTCAGAAAGGTATGAATGGGAGATTTTGTCATACACGTTCTCTTGATCCAAAGCTAGTACATCACCAGAAACTTTCTCAGATTTCCTTAGCCTCAATCAATTCGCATAGACAGATAAGATTGTCAAATGTGGGTCCAGACAGTACTGCACATAAATGAGAAGCTGATAAAAATAAATCAGCCACTTTCTGCAATCTGTTCAATAATATTCAAGGCAGAATTTCATCAGTATTCAGTAGGCTTATGGACCACCAGTTAACTAATACACCATGATCTCCTTTTCTAAATGGGCAAATTAAAATAGCTTGGGACATAGAAGAGGATAAAGTGCCTTCAATAAGGACTTCTGAGGACACTATTGCCAACCCAGGAGAAAGTTGTTCAGAGGGCAGGTCATCAGAACCTGGGGCTGTGTTGCTACTAAGATGCCTTATAGCATGCTCAGTCTTTGAAGTGATAATGGGAGCCACTTGCTCCTTCTGTGACATAGCTGGAATCTTAGGGACTATTATGTCAGACAAAAATGTGGCATTAGACTTGTATATGCAGTTGGAATTAAAAGTTGCCTGTACATGCTCTTGCACTACTTGCATAATATCTTGTGGAATGGTATAAACAGTCTTGGAATGCAAAGGGGAAAGACCTGTAATGGTCTTCTTTACAGCCCTGTCAGAACAGCCCTTAAACATATCCAAATCCTGTTTTCTAACCTGAGTGCCAAATTGCATCTCTTTTTTTCAGAAAGGTTGCTCTATCATAGTGTAAGGAAAATATTTCTTGTTTAATACTCTTTATTTCTGCTGTTACATTTATTTTCTTTGTATGCATTTGTGAAATGTGAAGTATGCTACTTTTGTAACAGACACTTCCACACGGACTAAGGAATTTAAATGTCCTACCTTAAAGGTACAGCTCACTCATTCAGTCCCTCTACACATCATTGGATGTTACAGACCTCCCTCTGCAGGGCTTAAAGTACTGGAACATCTGCATGATGTGTTAGACTCCTTATCCTCAGAGGTCATCATTGTGGGTGACCTCAACATGGACTGACTTTCTGCAGCTTCCAAACCCCTAAAAGAACTATGTGATACTTTTGGGCTTTCCCAAATCATACCTGAAATTACCTGGCCTAATGTTAAAAACCCAGAGAATGGCACTTTAATTGATTTAATTTTAGTTAATAAACCTCACCTGTTTACTCATGTGAGCATACTTTTCAATGACATCAGTGACCACTGTGCTGTAGCCTGTGTGAGGTCTGTACCAAAAGCAGTATCATCTTCCAAGTATATCCTTAAGAAATGCTGGAGAAATTTTAATCCTATAGCATTCTGTGCTGATCTATAATATGCCAACTGGCAGGATTTCTATCTGGTGCCTACCGTGGATGCTGCATATGAGGTTTTCCAAAATATTGTGCTTGGGGCCATAGATAAACATAATCCATTAGTAAAAATCTGAACTAAAAAGAAAACCTGTCCTTGGTTTACAGGTGGCTTAAAAGCTGTCTTGTTGAATAGGGACACACTATGGGAAAAAGCAAGAAAAAACAAACATACAGCTAATTGGACAGTCTTCAGAGCAGCTAGAAACTGGTGTACCAAGCTTATGAGAACCAAGAAAGCAAGGTGTTTCTGATCAGAAATCGAATATTCATCCAACAGCACAAACAAATTCTTGAAAATACTGAAGGACCTTGAAGGTTACTCCCCAGCCTACTCACTCCCTCAAAAAATCTCCATGGGTGGCTGTACCACTACCAATAAACAATCGATTTTAGAACTCCTCAATAATCACTTTGGCACATCAGGCTTAGCTTTTGACTTTTCACCTGCCAATAACCTCCAGGTACAGATGTGTGGCCAGAAACCTGAATGGCTCAACTCTAGCTTACTAAATCCTGAAGAAATCTTCTCCTTCTGCCCTGTCATAGTGAAGCATATTAAGGACCTTCTTTTGGCCCTGGATATTAGGAAAAGTGCAGGGGCTGATCTTATAGAACCCTACTATCTAAAACTAGGACATTATGCCCTGTCTGCCCCATAACCCACTTGTTTAATATGTCCCTTATGCTGGGTTCTCTCCCTGCAATATGGAAAACAGTTCAAGTTATCCCACTCTTTAAATCTGGAGATACCAGTGACTTAAATAATTACCACCCAATATCCTTGCTTCCTATTTTGTCCAAATATTAGAAAAGGTAGTGAATTCACAACTCAGGCATTATCTTGAGATATTGAATCTTCTAAACCAGGTCCAATCTGGGTTTAGACCCCAACATAGCATAATCTTTGCACTTGCTAAGGTCACTAATGATTAGCAGATAGCACTGGATGCTAAAAAGTACGTATGTTCCTTGTTCCTTGACCTTAGCAAAGCCTTTGATACAGTGGACCATGACCTGCTTCTGGCCACCCTTCACATGATTGGAGTAGACACACTGGCAATAAAATGGTTCACCAATTACCTTACTAAGCAGTGCCAACAAGTCAAAGCGGAGGGGAATCTCTCCAAGCTGAAAACCCTTCAAATGGGAGTGCCTCAGGAATCCATCCTAGGCCCATTGTTGTTTGCCATCTATATTAGCAATTTAAACACTGATATCACGTTAGCAAGCATTTACCTATTTGCTGATGATATGGTGATATACTTAAACAGGCCTACACCAGAACTGGCTTACAAAGACCTCCAAATTGAATTCAGCCTCTTGCAGGAAAACTTATTGCATTTAAAACTTCTGTTAAATGCAAAAAAAATTAAGGTTATGCTTTATGCCCCCTCACCTAATGCTTAAAAACTTAGTGCCACAACTGCAACCCCTCAAATTCATACACTCTTAGGAGAACCCTTGTAATTCTTATCAAAATTTAAATACTTGGGGGTGTGGGTTGATGTTAGGCTATCATACATGGAATATATTGAGGAACTGACAAAAAACTAAAACACAGGCTTGGTATATTCTTCCGGATCAAGCATCTACTTTCATAGGAGGCCAAAACTTGTTTAGTGCAAACCACCTTCATGCCGCTATTGGACTATGCTGACATATTGTATGGACATGGCCCAAGTATGGCTTTAGTGAAACTTGACACTCTTTACCACTGGGCAATTAGATTCATAACTGGTGCACCATATTCCACCCACCATTGCACCCTTATTATACTATGGTAGGATGGAGTTCTCTTAGCTACAGATGCCAAAAGAATGCAGTCCTCTGGACACTCAAAACCATCTCAGATAAGCTCCCTAAATACATCCTTGAGTGCCTTCCTGTCTGCCCCGTAGGGAGCTACCTCCTAGGAAGTCTTTCATATACCTGTCTCCTTATTCCCAAGGTTAAAATGCACTTTGGCAGAGTGGCTATAAGTCACTCTCTCCCTGACCTTTGGAACAATGTACAAAAAATGCTGAAAATTGTACTTCCAGTGAAATTAACCTTCTTTAAAATTCTTTTTGTGTGGGCTTTCAAGGAATCTTACAACTGTCTCCACTAATAAACTACTATCTGTTAGTCAGCCCTGTGGCACTGAGGGTTGAGGCACTGGATGCAACACCTAGCTCCACACTGGTGACCCGGGTTTGGGAATTGACTTGGGCCACTGAGGGTTGGCAGGGGAGGAGAGGGACTGAGCATCCAAGGGACTGCTCTCCTTCTCTGGGGAGGGGGGACTCCAGTTGTCGGTGCACTTCTGGCCCCTAGTGGAGGCTGAGGGGTGCACCGATGCTGAGCACAAAGAGGGGTTGAGATGGGATAGCCCCTGGAAGGAGTGCATGCAGATGCCTGTGCACTCTCTCCACTAGTACCATTGCATGCCCCACTCATGCAGGAAGAACAGGAGACAAAATGGCATCCCAGGTCGTGGTGGCTTGATGGCCATTCAACAGGTGCCCCAATTTTGGGGACATCACCAGAACTGAATCCAGACTTGGTGGAGAGATAGTGGGGGGCTTCCCACCACCCTGCTATAGGGGGCAAGCACTGGAAGAAGATGGTGAGGGCCCTATTGGAGCTGGGGGCTGACCGGATGATGGCCAGCACAGGAGGATGCACAGATGAAGTGGCTGACCAGAAGCCAGGTAGGAGAAAGAGATCAACAAAAAATAATACTACCTGTGATATTCTTCCTTCAAATTAATTCTCCTCCTTATATGATCCTTACCAAACTGAATGAAATATATATTGTGTATAAATGTATAAGATATTGTAGTATGTACAACCTGTTTCCTTGCACTCTGTTCCTGTTGCCTTGTGTACTTTTGTATCATATTGTGTCATAATTGCTGTGTACCTGACCCAGGTTCACCTTGTAAATGAGTTGTCTCAATGGTGTTTCACCTGGATAAAAAAAAAAGATTGATTGAGTGATTGAAATTAAGAAATGCAATTTCTTCAAAGAGCTAAGTACTGCAAATATTTAGTCCTATGGGAATTTACAGCTTGTTTTTGAAAAAAGGTACTGAAGTCTTATTTTGATGTTTCGCATCACTCTGCAAGGCTATTGTACACACAATGGACTGGTAATCTGGCTGCCAGAGGGGCCTTCCAGTTTTTACAAATGTTGCCATCTGACAATACCCACGTTTTCAACCTCCACTGAGGTGTGGGTCTTTTCTTGGAAGTATTTCCTGGATGACAGCTACATAACACCCCTATGTGGTCTGAGTTTTCCATGGCTCTTGTATGACCCCTATAAATAAAGATGTTTTTAGAAAAAAACCAAAAATCTATTCTAGTGGCCAAGTTGCCTCTATTGTATGTCTTGCCTCCTCTGTCATGTATTGTACAAAAGCCATCCTGCAACTGGGCAGCACGTATCATGTTATTTAAGAAATTAGTTTTGCAGTATAAGTTAGTGGTTTGACCCCTTCTTTCCTGCACTGACAGACCACAGTTGAAATCTCCATCAAATATCACAAGTCCATCAGTTTACAAGTATGGTTGGCTTGTGCAAAATAATTCTACCCTTGCAGAAATGGCTTGTGGGGCATAGATATTGAAAGCCTGAATTGGGTATTGAAAAATTCTAAATCTAGCATTAGTGCACAGCCATGCTTTATTTCTACCACTTTGTGAACAAAGAAAGCAAAACCTTTAAGTGGGATAGTCACTCTATCGCAAACATCTGTGCCTTGGGACCAATAAGAAACTCTTGAGGACAAGAGCTGTTTTGTCAATACAGTTTCATGATTGGTTTTAACGCATGTGTCCTTTATGAATATATTGTTGCTAGGTAGAGTGGAAAGGATGGATAATGTTTTTGTTGGGTTTTTTTATATAGTTTTTCATGCTACGGACATTCTGGGTTAAGGGGTTAAGTATTGGTCCCTGGCAAATGAAGTTGTTGATTTAAGTAATTCTAGTTTATGACCTGTTACTACCTTTAGGCTTCTTTGCTGTGGACAACTCTGACTGAGAGTTGGATGAGTACTTCAGGATTAAGGAAACAATGGAAGAGGCATCGGAATCCCCATTCTCTTTCTTAGTGTCCTTTCATTGCTTGCATTACCTTAAAGTTATGCATGTATTCCTAATAGGAATGGGGGGGGGTAGGGGCTGTTGTTTTTGGTTTTACATTTTGACCTCTTCTATAATTTGGCTTAGTAACTACTTTTATATCAGGATCAGCCTGAGGGGTTGGTGGGGGGTGGTAGTATGTCTGCTTGCTCCACAATGTCATGGGGTCCCTGGTCAGGGTCAACAGGGTGAGCCGTCTGGTCATGTGTGGAAGGGGGTGGGTCAGCGTGGACAATACACCCTTAGGGTCCTGGTGGGATCTTGCAACTGTCTTAATGTTTATAGTAGCTTTGCCAAATATTGCTGAGGTTTCAATATCTGGGTGCCCCACAGCAGTAAGTATGACTTCTCTTCTGTCATCATCAGAATGATGATCAGAGGGGTTTTCTAGGGTGGTGGTAGATTGGGCTTCAGTGGAGACTGGGGCATTAGCCTAGTTTTCCCCTTATGATTTCCTTTTGATGTCAGAAGACTTTGTCCATACAGCTGTGAACTGCATACAGACATTGCTTGTAAGCATGTCCAGCCTTATCACAGAGCTTACAGTGCAAGGGGTTTGAGAACTATTCACTAATGTGCCCATATTCAATACAGATATGATATTTTGTGTGGTCAAACACATAACTTAAGTTAGTCCTGGATCCACACTTCTGGCAGCTTCTGAACTGACCAGGATAAAAGCAGAGACCCTTGTCTCACCCAGAATAGAAGCTCCCGGACAAGTGTAACAGACCATCATTAGATTGTATAAGTTTCATTTTTACCTTCCACCTTCCTGTCCAGACATTGTCAGGATCAAGAATGAGCACAGGTCTTTCTAGCACATCACACCTCTGTCCAAATCTCATTGAGTCTTTTAACACAGTTCTTATAATATGTGATCTGTCTGGAAGATTATCAGTGGACCCTTTGAATTTTAGCCTAATTAAATGTTTGCACTGTGCTGGTTCTCCATGTGCAGTGAATAGGTCATCTAATTTAAATCTTTGGGAACTAACTCCTATAGTGAAGTGCTGTTCTGAATATTAGATGGGGTAGACAGTGTGGAATATACACAGATCAAGAAGACAGAGGTGACATGATCACACTATTCTAAATACTAAAGAGGATAGATAGGATGGAGTATACACAGACACAGAAAGGGAACATGACCACAGTTTTCTGGATACCAGATTGGGGTAGACAGTGTGGAGTATACACAGATACAGAAGACAGAGGGGACATGATCACACTATTCAGAATACTAAAGGGGATAGACAAGGTGGAGTATACACAGACACAGAGATGGGACATGATCACGGTGTTGTGAATACTAGATAGGGAATCAACAAGGTGATGTATACACAGATGTCTGAGGTGCTGAGTGCAAAACTAGAGGGCATTGCACATATACTGTCAGGGACCTAGATAAGTCAAACATTATAAAAACACTACTTAACACAGAGGGCAATTAAGATGCGGAATAACCTATCAAGAAGGTCATGAATGCTAACACTGTTTAGGCCTTCAAAGAATGACTAGACCAAGAAGAAGGGCACTGATGGTTGCACAGCATGAGTAGGGGTAGTATTCCAGCTTTTAAGGGGGGGAAGGGAAAGGGAAAATTGTTTAACCAGGAAAGGCACACTAAGCCAAAGCTTGTTTCCAGGTGTGACCTGGGAGCACAAGGAAGTTAAGTGACTTGCTCAGGGTCGCACAGTATGCAAGTGGGAGTGGTGAAATTCAAACCTCGGTCTCCAGGTTTGCAGCTCAGAGCTTTAAACCATTGCGCTATACTGAAGATTCAAGATGTAGCCAGAGGCTCATTTAGTGTAGCACTGCTGTGTGTCAAGAAAAGGTAAACAAGATGGATCCTCCCTTACCTCACTGTCTCAAGATATATGTTGCTCACTACCTCTTGCAATAATCCTGACAAATGTGGACAGTATTGCTGACATCACTGTGGGAGGCAACCTGGGGTCAAGCAATCACTGTGCAGTGTGTTTCAATACAAGGAATGGGCCAGAACTGAGCCACAATAAAGATGAGGGTCCTGTACTTTAGGAGGGATGATTTCAGGAAAATGGGAGAATGCCTCGGGGACACCCTGACAGGAATAGAGGACATGAGGGGGAATGGAGGAACTATGGGCAAAAATAAAGGGGAGCATTGAAAAAGCAACACATCTCTGTGTCACACAGGTTAACAAGGGCAAGAGGAAAAAAGGGCCACTATGGTTCTCTAAATACATAGTAGAAAAAGTAAAAGCAAAAAAACTAGCATTTAGAAAGTACAAAATGACATAGAAGGAGAAGGATGGGGAAACTACAATGAGAAATAAAGGGAGGTAGGGAATGCAGTTAGAAGAGCAAATGCACAAACAGAGGAGAATATTGCCCAGTCAGTAAAAGAAAAGGATAAGACTTTCTTTAGATATATAAGCAAGAAGAGGAAGAACAAAGGGGGAATAGTAAGGATCCAAGAAAAATGAAAAAACAGCCACTCCCGAGAACATAGTCAATTATAACCATAGTGTATTTGTTTGATTCCATAACAAAGATCCCCTTCATGCCCAACATTTTGCTAACTCTGCTTCATCAGGGAGGTGGATCTATGGTCAAACAATATTTTAACAAATTATTTTCAAAAAAGGAAAATTCTCACATGGAAAGAAAGTTCATTTCTTTTTTATAATTATTCTTTAAATGCTCTGATGATAACTCAGGCATGATTGTCTGAACTATATACTCATCCTCACATTCACAACAAACTTTCTAAATAGCTAATTTCATCAGTAACTGGATTTCTCATTGCTGTCAACCCATTACAGTAATGTTATTATACAGATTACAAAAATTATTTATAACATGGCGCCCACTGGTGTCCACTCCAGATAAGTATCCATGGCCCAAGTTCTTATTCCATCCATGTTATAGTCATAGGATTGCAAGTAGAACAAAATTATATTTCAAATGAAATTTAATTTCGATAAAAACATAATTTCATCATCATAATATTAGTCATTTATGTAGCTTAATACACACAAAGAGGTTCTGTTACACCAGTTCATTTCAGTGTCACACGAAATTCATCCTCACTTTACATTTCTTTATATTTTATGTGGCTCTCAAATTTCATTGCACATGTAGTGTATCATTGGATTGCATTATAACAGAATCACGTTTGTGTTGCTAATTACTTTTATGTAGACTGTTAGTGCTTGTATATGAAATCTTTATTTTTTGACAGTACATTTCTCCACATTATTAACACTTCACTAAAGGTACTCAGACTGTAACAGTACATAGACACCCACCTAATTGTGTATTGGCTTTCACTTGCTTCTTCCTATGGGTGTGGATGTGCATCTTGTATTTCTATAATGTGTAATAATGATTTTTTTAGACTGACTATAGTTCATGTTATTATGCATTCTCATAATAAAAACTGTTGCACTGATGTATCGAGAATGATCCTTAATGGGGATCCGTGCAGCCCTTAAAAACTTTCCAATGCTGTATATTTTTTTTATTATGATTTAAATATCTTCTTACCTTTCAAGTTATTTTTTTCATACACTTCAGAAGAGAAACTTCTGTCAAAAGATTACATAAAAAGGTTTAGTTTGGATCTGGTCATTAGTCAGACTTAAAGTTTTAATCAGAGACTTGGGCTGTTCACTCATCTCCTGGCCATGACAGGCCACACTGAATGTACAGTGTCACATGGAGTAATCTTTTCACAGAATTTTCGCCCCTTGCCAGACAAACCTGATTGAGATCTTCTACTGTGTGACCAGGGTAGTAGATCAAGGAGGTGCAGTAGATGTGGCCTACCTTGAATTCAGTAAAGTCTTCAACACTGTTCTACATAGAAGACTGGTGAACAAGTTGACCTGTCTAGGAGTGGGTCAAAACATTTTAAGATGGGTAAGAAATCGGTTAAGCAAACTTAGTCAGCTGGTGGTGGTAAATGGTGTCCACTCTGGAGAAGGCAAGGTGACCAGTGGGGTGCCTCAGGACTCAGTACAAGGCCCGGTCCTCTACAATATCATTAGCAGTGACAATGAGGAAGGGCTAGAAGGGAAAATATTCCTGTTCGTGGATGACAGAAAAATCAGCAATGGAGTAGACACACCGGGGGAAGGTGTGTGTGTGTATATGTGTGTGTGTGTGTATGTGTGTGGAAAAACTAAGGAATGATTTAAAAAAGTTAGAAGAATGATCAAGGGTTTGGCAGATGGGTTTCAATGCAGAAAAGTGAAAAATCATGCACTTGGGGCACAGAAACCCAGGGGCTATGTACCAATTGGGAGGAGAAGTACTAGTAACCACCAAACAGGAAAAGGATCTGGGGATAATAATTTCTGATGACCTGAACATAACCAAGCAGTGTGATAAGGTAGTGGAGAAGACTAGCAGGATGCTCGGGTTCATAGGAAAGGGTATCACCAGTAGGAAGAAGGGAGTAATATTACCCCTTTACAGATCACTGGTAAGACTCCACTTTGAGTACTGTCCCCATTCTGGAGGCCCCGCCTCTTGAAGGGCATTGATAAGGTAGAGGTGGTACAGAAGAGGGCTACCAAAATGGTGCATGGTCTGCATCAAAAGCCCTACAAGGAGAAACTCAAGGAGCTAAATATGTACTCTCTAGATGAAAGGAAGGAAAGGGGGATATGATTGAAACATTCAAATACCTATCAGCTATTAATAAGATACAGGAAGGTAGCATTTTCCATAAAAAAAGAAGCTCGAGAACAAGAGGCCATGGTATGAAGTTGGAGGAGGGGAAGCTTGGAGGAAACATGAAGAAATACTTCTTCATAAAGAGGGTGATGGAAGCCTGGAGCAACCTTCCAGTGGAGGTGGCGGGTGCAAAAACAGTGACAGGATTCTAGCATGCATGGGGCAGATACAAGGGGACCACGGTTGTAAGGCAAGGGGTGGAAATGACCAGAGATCAAATAGGGTCTGCAGACGCACAGTAGGTAGGGAAAACTGGGCAGACTAGGAGGGCCAAGAAATCCTTATTTGCCAACAACTTTGTGTTTCTATGTTTCCCTGAGGTAGACACTGTGTTGCTCTCTGGCTAATGAGGGAAGCAGAGGAGAGGGGGAGCTGTGCCAATGCCCAGAGTCCTGAGAGCAAGCATTCTCTCAGTGGCAGAATTAGTGTAAGGCCTAGTGACCCCCTCTATATTCATTTTCATTCACCACAAGTTTGTTTATAGTCATCAGAATTAACCTGTGCATTGGACTCAGAAAGCAAATTTGAGTCCGTTGTGTTATACTGCACTGAGTCAGTTATTACTATGCCAGGGGATTTTGCAACAGAAACTCTAGCAAGTGAAGTGGAATTTAAAGACAGCTGTTCAGCTTCAGGGACTTGATTTGCAGATGCTTGTACATGAAGAGAAGCATCTGACACTTCTGGACATGCAGGAGTTAAAGTGGGAGAACAGCAGAAAACACAGTACCTATGATGCAGCTTGATGTTGGTGGGTTTATAGGAGATATCACACCTGGCTTCCCTAAATCTGAAAATGCAACATCTACTTTGAAGGTTTCCTGCAGCTGCTCCACACTGGTTCTCAGGAAACAGGCATGAGCTGGACTGGGAGAGCTGTAGGGGAGAAACTCTCATATGGGTTTGTATTGAGCCGAGAGGCTCCAGCTGTCACTGCTTTGATGTGCTTTCCTGCTGCAGACATGATTTTGGTAGCACTGGGGACAACATTGGGTTCCCAGCCATTTCCATATAGTGATTTTTTTCCAGCCAGCCACAGTGAGGACTGCTTCTATGGACCATGATATTTTTATAGTTGCAGCAGTAGGAGTTGGTGCAGGGTATCCTCTCCAGAGTGCCCACTGTGGCAACAGTTGACTACTTTTGAGCTGCTGATTCTTTCAGTGGATTTTCTGACAGCACTGTCTTGGAAACTGCAGGTAATGAAAGTGAAGGGGGCTATGTTTTCATGTTCTTCTGTCAACAGCTCTAAAAGGTATTCTTTTTGGGCAGTCATACTTGCCAGTAACAAGGAGTCAGCATCCTGGGCTTCAGGTTCACTGATAATGTGGCAGTATAGCCTAGAGTTTAGAGTAATGAACTGTGAATGAGCTTGGTACATCCAGCAGGCCTGGGTTTGATTCCCACAACCTCTGCTTGCATATTGTGTGACTCTAAACAAGTCACTTAATCACCAAAGTACTCCCGGGTCACCCCTGAAAACAGGCACTTATGCCTAGTGGCCTTATCCAGTTACCAAAAGAATAAATGTTCATCTCAGAATCTACACAACTTAAAGGCCCCCTAGGGTCATGAGCACTGGATTCCAAGACTTCAGGTGAGATATCCATATCTAGGCTATTTTCCAAGACAGATTGCTGGGTGTCTTCAATGCAGCCATCAAGGTGCTGAACAGCTCACCTTTTTCCTCCATGCTAGCAAGGTTAGAAACATAGAAATATAGAAAGTGTGTCAGCAGAAGGAGACCGTGGGTATGTTGAGTTTGCCCAAAGATTTATCTGGAGCCTAGGGATGCTCCAGGCATCTATCCCCACTTAGGTTGGCCATCTTGCTTTGCTAGCAAGATGACAGAGGTTTCACAGTCCTGGTGTCTTGGTAAAATTTCCCTATTCTCTAAAAATAATACCACCACCACCAGCCTTATCTAGTTCAGTTTCACTTGGTTTCCATCTGAATCTCCCCCAGGGATGAGTGCAAATTGGCAAAATTGCCTACCCTGCATTCCAGATTGACAAAACCTAAACAAAATAAAAATTAAGTAATCATGTCAGTAAATCGCTTTGCTTGTGTTTTGAATTACCATGGTCCTTTGTTATTTGTTTAGGGTACTTTACTAAAGCAGCATTTGTCCTACCATTTTTTTCATTACTTAGCAGTTCTGGCACATTGTGACATCGCCTGAGTGGAAGTGATGCATAGAATGTTTCTTTGCAGACTTTTACTCAAGTGACGTCACTTGGTTTCTGAACTCATAAGTAATTAAGAAAAGAATGATGGGTGGAAAATATACTTTACTTGCAGTAGACTTTAAATAATAAAACAAGTACTATTTCAAAACATACACGGAACACACTAGTGTTACTAAACAGATTTCTCACATGTCTAAATTTGCAATTAGATTGAACATATAAACAAAAAGGTTTGTTCTCTTTAAGATGAATGTCTACATGGGTTTCAGAAAAAGACCAAGGAACTGTTTTCAGCACTAAAATCTAATTATTATGACAAGCAACTGCTTTTTCAAAAGGATTAAAAATGTTCTCTGAAGCTAGATTTTGTGTGCCATTTGATCTACTTTACTTCTGGAAAGTGGCATGTAAATAAAACATGCAGCACACATGTTATCAGTCACCTGGCTTTTTGTAATTGCCAGATGTTTTATCTGTAAGACTGGCCAATAGATTTTGTTTGAAACTAGATCATATTTTAAGTTTTGTTCTACTGTACGTAAATGTGGCTAGTGGTGCAGAAAGACACTGATAGCCTGAACTGAAATATTCATCACTTCTATATCAGTGCATAACTTCTTCCCCCTTACAGCTCAGCATTTGAACCAGAACATGCTCTGTAATCCTAATTTAGTAGTTTTGCTTTACTTACATTTGGTATCTTACTAAGCACTTAAGGATTAGAAGCAGATAGTAAAGGTTTTAGTATCCATTAGGGACTGCTGTAAGAGGGGGACACACCATGAGAAGGCCAAGGATGGTTAATGGTGAGCAAGATCCCCAAGGGTTGGTACAAGTGGCAGCCATAGACATGGTTAGATATTTCCTAAAATTTCTGTGACATCTCTGGGGAAATTTCCTGCCTGCCTGCCTGTAGTACCACTATGGGACACCAAAGAGAATCTCTTTAGCTATATCACAAAATATCTGGAAATATTTGCATGTGTGTATGCCTGCAACTGAGCCTAATATGAAAGGTTTTGATTGATTTGGTTGTAAACCATTTTATTTTGTGTGTGTGTGTGTGTGCATGTGAGCAACTCCATACTTGAGTATGATGTACTGTAATGCAAATCTCACTGGTTGTTTTTTCATGGTAATGTGGCAACATTTTTTATTGACTGATGAAAAAATAATCCAGGGAGTGAAGTCATACAGAAGTATACTAGAATATACAACAGAGCCAGCCAAGATGCAATGCAATACCGTGCAGTAAATGACATTTCACAAAATACTACATGACAAAAAGGCTTTAATGCCATTAAATTACACTGTTTCCTACAGTAAACTGCAATGTTTTGTAACAAATCATGGGAGCAAGGGGTGGTACCTGAGGACTGGAGGAGGGCAGATGTGATTCCTCTTTACAAAAGTGGGAGCAGGACAGAGGCAGGAAACTACAGACCAGTTAGTTTGACCTCAGTGGTAGGGAAAATGATGGAATCACTTCTGAAGGAAAGAATTGTTGAGTACCTAGATGCCAGTGGGGCACAGGACCCAAGGCAGCATGGATTCACAATGGAAAGGTCATGTCAGATGAATCTAATAGATTTCTTTGACTGGGTGACCAAAGCAGTAGACCAGGGAGGGGCTGTGGACATGGCCTACCTAGATTTTAGCAAGGCATTTGATACAGTCCCACACAAAAGATTAATACACAAGTTAGCCAGCCTTGGAGTGGGCCCCAAGGTGGTAACCTGGATAAAAAATTGGCTAGACAACAGGACGCAAAGGGTAGTAGAAAATGGAGTACACAGTGAAGAAAGGAGGGTTACTAGCGGGTACCACAGGGTTCAGTACTGGGACTGGTCCTTTTAATGTCTTTGTAAGTGACATTGCAGAGGAACTGGAAGGAAAGGTATGTCTCTTTGCAGATGACACAAAGATCTGCAACAGGGTTGATACACAAGATGGAGTGGAAAGTATGAGAAGGGACTTGGCAAGGTTGGAGGAATGGTCAAATGTATGGCAGCTCAGATTCAATGCAAAGAAGTGCAAGATAATGCACATGGGAAACAAAAAACCAAGGGAAGAGTACACAATGGGGGGATGAGATACTGACAACAGTAAAAATGAAAAGAGACCGAGGGGTAATTATATCAGATGACTTAAAGGTGGGCAAGCAATGTGATAAGGCAGTAAGGAAGGCTGGGGGGATACTGGGATGCATAGGAAGAGGCATCAATAGTAGAAAACAGGAAGTTGTTATCCCTCAGTACAGACAGTTGGTGAGACCCCATCTGGAGTATGTATGCAGTTCTGAAGACCCCATCTCCGCAAAGACATAGACAGAGTGGATGCTGTTCAGAGGAGGGCAACCAAAATGGTGCAGGGTCTGCACCAGAAGACATACGAAGAAAGACTAAAGGAGCTTAATATGTACACCGTTGAGGAAAGAAGGGAGAGAGGGGGACATGATAGAAACTTTCAAGTACCTCAAGGGAATCAACAAAGTTCAAGAGGGTAGCATCTTTCAGAAAAGGAGATGAGCAAGAACAAGAGGGCACAATTTGAAGATAGAGGTGGGCCGGCTCAGAGGTAATGTGAGGAAGTATTTTTTCACGGAGAGGGTCGTGGATGCATGGAACAGCCTCCCTGAGGAGGTCATTGAATCAAGAACAGTGGGGGAATTCAAGAATGCATGGGATAGACATAAGGCAGTCCTAGTGGGGGGTAGGAGGAAGTAAGCTGTTGGTTAACTAGGATCTGCAGCTTATCTGTTAGGTAGGAAAATGGGCAGACTAGGTGGGCCAAGCGGTCCTTATCTGCCATCAAATTCTATGTTTCTATATAGCATACTGCAGCTTTACTGTGTTGCATTCTGGCTGGTACCATTATATTTGAACCATTGTTAGGGGGATTTCTACTGTGTACAATCACCATTTCCTATGACTTCTGTATCCTCTTGGCTTCATTTCATTACAAAAGAGGTAATTTTAAAGGAAACCTACATGCAAAAATTATAAAAAACATACATATTGCAAATTTTTTTTGTTCCTCTCACTGTTTCTTGCATTCTGCTCACTGTGAATGTGAAATATTTTTTTCTATTTTTCCCTGCCAGGTCTGTGGCCCCTAAATGTATCCATGTAGGCTTTTTTATTACCTTTGATCTGTTGAAATTTTCCCAGAATGCCTCTAGGAATGCTTCAGTTTCAATTTTATTAAGCAGCATCTATAAACACATATGTTTATCACATACAAAATAGCAGACAAAAAATGCAGAACATTTACAACTTACAGTATAAAAGAAAGAGCAAATGCATAAGTATTAAAAAAAGTGTAGTACAAGGACCATGTGATGCAAGCTACTGGATAGATGCTCCTCTGTATAGCTCCAGCCTCCCGTCTCCTTAAAAGCATTTTTTGGTGTGCTTATTCTGTCTTAAAGCCTACTAGCTCGAGTTATTCTGCTTTCCCATTACTCGGTGCTCTTGCTGGGTGATTTCGAGTGAGAATGGAGGTGTACATGAAGGAACAGCAGCAAAAACACACCCCGCCAGTTACCCCGGAGAAGGCTCCGAAGAAATCCCGGGCCTCGAGTGGAGCTGAGAAAGCAGAGGTTTTGAACCAGGGCATGGTCCAGGAACCACTCACATTATGCAGATTTCTAGAAGAGTTCAAACTATTTCGGGAACAGATAAAAGAAATGGCATCAGAAATTAAATCGCTTATGAGAAAGCTGGAAGAGGTTACACTCTCTACCACAAATAACACGGCCAGGATCTCCTCTCTAGAGAAACAAGCTGAAAGGTTCGATCCTGGGATGGCAGCTATGCACCAGAGAATGGCGCGGGGTTGAAGCTAAACTTGAGGACCTCGAAGGTCATAGCCGGAGAAATAATGTGGTGATCCTCGGGTTACCGTAGGGAGAAGAGGGTCAGAATGCTATTGCTTTTGTCCAGAAGTTGGCGGAAAAGATTGCTGGCCCCTCTTCCTTTGGGGCTAAATACATAATCGAGAGAGCCCGCAGATCTCTAAGGCTGAAGCCCCCTCCTGGAGCAACGCCCCATCCTATAATATGCCGATTTTTAAATTTCTTGTAGCGGCAACACTTTTTGTACAAAGTAAGAGAACTCCAGGAAGTCCGATGGGAGCAATTAAAGCTCAGGATAGTGCAAGATATACCGGGTTCGGTCCATTTGAAATGCTCTGCATTTCACCCAGTAGTTTCCAAGATCATCGCTGCTGGTCTTAAATTTCGTATGGGATACCCGGCCAGGCTACAGGTACAGGTGGCCAGTTCCTGGGCCATTTACGAGGATCCTGAGGCGGCGCTTGCTGGTTTAAAAATGTCTCTGCCTGATCCTTTTAGGGATACATGAGAGGCCTTTGGAATACCTGAAAGGAAGAGCTCCAGTTAGAAAAGCTCCAGTTAGAAAAGTGTGGGCTGTCATTTGAAGGAATCTCTGGGGATGAGCACTGGTAAATGAACATTGGACTCTTATCAAAGCTCGATTACAGGGCAGAAGGGACTCCACTTTTTTAGAGTAATCCAAACTGTGAATGGATGCATATATTTGTTTTGTCTGGGACTATTGTTTTATTTAAACAAGTCATTTAATTTTTAGGTCTCCGCTCTCGGGGAGTGTAATTCAGTAACTGCTCTACCTAATACCCCCCCCCCCAGCAGGCTTGCAATAAGGAAGGGCTTGGTAAAGGGCTAAGGTTATACCTCGCAGGGTATTAACACCTATAAGTTGGGGGATATTAATGTAGGTGCATTGATGTCCTCCTCTTACAATGCAACGGCATGCATTTCTGCGCCGGTAACACTGGAGGTAGTATGTGTTTTTTGTAATGGGGCTAATGGTCTTAATGATCTCAGATGGGGGGGTTTACTGGTACAAGGGCTTCATAATTAAAGGAGGAGTCGCATGACCTGCCTCTCTGGGGCAAATGAGTCCTATGGAGAGCGTGGCTCGCATGGTAGATCAGACACATCGCTTTGGCCTGGTCTCACGATCACCTGCCATGTGGTGCCTCCTTCTAATAAGCATGGTGTGTGAGTTAGGAAACTCCAGATGTTTCTAGCATTTATGCCTTGCTAGCATAGGATCACTCCCAATGGTTTTTAGGGGTGAATCAGCTTGTGACGTTACGGACCATTACATCAATATAGGTTACTCTTCACCCTTTTGTTATTAAATAGGGGGCTTAATAAACCTTACCAGGGTTTAGGGATGGATGGTCGGGAGGCTGGGGGGGAGTAGGAAACGGCGAGTTGCTGAACGTTGTTAGCGACAATAGGGGGGTTAGGGAAGGCGGGTTTAAGAGCAATTTTCTGGGTTTGTTAATGTTTTGTCTTCTTTGGGTGTTACTTGGGGGGAAGGGGATAGTTTGGATAGAGATGGGAGGGTTGAGGTGGGAGAATGGCACAGCAGTCTCAGAGGCACAGGGCTATCTGGATTACAGTTGTAGTAAGTGCCTTATGTTTTTTCTGGATTTATATTCGTCATTATAGATGGCTAACAATATTAATCTTGCTACGTGGAATGTGAAGGGGATTAGGAAAAAATCCAAGCAATATCAGGTACTTAAGCACCTGAGCTTGCTGAATGCCCAGATATCATTTTTACAAGAATCTTACTTGTTAGATTCTGAAGCACTACAACTCAGGAGGCAACAGGTGTGACAGGTCTTCAATGCCTCAGGGGCTACCAACAGTTGTGGGGTCATGATACTGGTTAATAGAGATATTCCATTTATTCCTTCCCAGGTTTTCAAGGATGCTGAGGGCATGTCTTAGCTCAGGGTACTATTTGGGCCATGCCATTATTGCTTGGCAGCACTTACGGACCAAACGTGGATGATCCCACTTTTTTTATGAAGCTAATCACCACAAATCTTCCCGTACTCCCTGTTCCCATTATCCTAAGGGGGGACTTTAATTTAGTTTCGGACCCTGACATTGACAGGTCGGGCAATGGGTCAAGGGGACTGTTCCCTGGGCAAAGGGTCTTTAAGGAATCGATGGATCAGTGCGGGCTGTGTGACGTCTGGCGAGTCCTACATCCCAACTCCAGGGAATATACTTTCAGTTCACCAGTTCACGGCATGCAGTCTCGCATTGACTAACTTTTAGTCTCTCACATGCTCTTGCCGGGTGTACTGTCTGCCTCGATTCAACCGGGTCCCATATCGGATCACTCTCTGGTGTTGTGTAACCTGCCTTTCCTTAACATTCCCAAGAAAGAGACCAGATGGAAATTAAATGAACAATTATTAAAAGATGAGAAGTATCGTGGATTGGTGAAGGACCAGATTGACTTCTTTTTTTCTACCAATCCAATAGAAAGTATAAAGCTGGACATTTTATGGGGAGCCTTTAAGGCCTATATAAGGGGCATTCTCATTAGCTTAGCTACAAAGAGGAAGAGGGTGCAGGAAGCGGAGTTACTGTCATTACTGTCTCAAATACGGGTATTATAAACTAAACAGCCAAACAAAATTTCTCAGGAGGAGAGACAGAAATTATTAGTAATAAAGGATAGATATTTGGGATTGTTAAGGGAGAAAGCAGAGTTGGCTATCAGCCACACTAAAGCTAGTTTTACGGATCTGGGAGAAAAAGCGGGGCGATTACTGGCTATACTTCTAAAGCAACAAGAGTTGGCAAGATTTATACCCCCAATTAGGGCACAGGCTGATGGGACCCTGAGGGTATCCCCCTCAGAGATAGTGCAGGAATTTGCTACATTTTACGAGCAATTATATAGGGACATGGATAGTCCTCCGTCTATAGAAGAGTTAGAGGAGTACATCAGGGATACTCATCTTCCTTCCTTGTCAAACTCCCAAAAAATTTTCATATCCTCCCCTTTATTGCAGGAAGAAATCTCGGCTGTTATTATGGATCTGCCTTCAGATAAAATTCCAGGACCGGATGGGTTTTCCACTTTATTTTATAAAGTTTTCAGAGAACAATTACTACCACAGTTGTATCGTCTCTACCTCCACATTCTTTCTGGGGAGGTTGTAGATACTTATTTGTTTGAAGCCCTGATAGTTCTATCACCCAAACCAGATAAGGATCCAGAATTCGTTCAGAGCTATAGGCCAATATCTCTGTTGAATCAAGACATCAAAATCCTTTCGAAGATATTGGCGGATAGACTAACCCTGGTCCTCCCAGACCTGATTGGTATGTCACAGGTTGGGTTTATGAGGGACGTTATCCTCAGATCACTTGCGTACCCTTTCACACGTCTTCTCAGAGTCCTGGGATGCTACCTTTCCCGTGGGACTGGTCTCCCTGGATGCCGAGAAGGCATTTGATTGGGTAAATTGGAATTTTTTATTTCGAGCTCTTAAGGAATTTGGATTTCCTTCCATGTTCATAGATTGGATCAGGGCAATATATCAGTCTCCCTCTGCAAGGATCTCAGGTAATGGGGCCTTTTCCACATCCTTCATGTTGCAGTCAGGTAAGAGACAGGGATGCCCCCTTTCTCTCTTACTTTTTAATCTTTATTTGGAACCCCTTATTCAATACATTCTCAACAATACGGGAATACAAGGTACTGTATTCCCATCAGGAATAAGGTAATGAAAATAACAGCATATGCTGATGATCTCCTCTTACATTTGGCCAACCCGGTAACATCTATTCTGGGCATGTTAAGGGAGGTCACTAAATTTAGTTGTTTTTCGAATTATAAGCTAAATCCCAATAAGACATCCTTTTTTCCTCTTAATCATAACGTTTTCAAGACAGACATTACCCCTCTGGGATTATGCTGGTCACCCCAGATTATTAAATAGCTAGGCATAAAATTAACGCATAACACTTCCCTATGGTTTAAAGAAAATTTAGATCCTCTTTCTCAGGTGATTACACAGGACCTAGAGAGATGGGACAAGCTTCCGATATCTCTATGGGGTTGTATTAATATACTTAAGATGAATGTATTCCCCCATTTATTTTATCCCCTGTCACATCTTAATTCATTTGTCCCTCTATCCTGGTTTCAGAAAATGCATAAACTCTTTACCAAGTTCATTTGGTCTAATAGGAACTCCAGGTTGGCGTACCATAAGCTAGCTGCCCCTAAAAATGAGGGTGGACTGCGGATTCCTCATTTGGTAATTTATTGCTGGGCTAGTCACCTGGCTAAGTACCTGAAATGGGTAAGGCCAGGTCCGGAAAACTTGAGACCAGCTTGGCTTAATATCGAACTAGACTTTATCCAATCTATGAACATGGACCCATCGACCATGCTCTTTGTTAAAGTCTCTCATTTGCAGAATGTTAATAAATGTCCCACTATCATGACCTCAGCAAGCGTTCATTCGCAATTGTGCTCCTTCCTGAGATATAATCAGAGTAAATACCTTTCTCAATCTATCTGGAATTCCCCGGCCTTTACCATAAATAAGCAAAAAATTTCCCGTACATGGTTGCCTCAGTTAGGAGAAGGGATAGTCTCCTCATTCTTGTATGAGACTGGGGCTTGGCTCCAATTCACTGAGTTTATCAGTAAGTTTAATATTCCAGTTTCTCAGGTCTTCAGGGTGATTCAACTGAAGCACTTGTTAACTACTGTTTTTGGTACCGTTCCTCCTCGCCCAGCGTCTTTTGCACTGGTATCTGAACTTTCATCTCTTCTTGACTCCTCAGGTGTTATCTCTAAGATATATCGAGTATTGTACCAAAGGTGGTTCAGGAGCAGTAATGGCCCCACTAGCTTTTGGAATTCATTTTTTCCCCAATATACCTTTAACTGGCTGGCTCTCTGGATGTACTGTCATAAATATGTGTCCCAAGATAGATTACGCCTTTTGCAATTTCACATTTTGCATAATTTGTATTATACTCCAGTTAAACTGGCAAAATGGGGCCTTCTCAATACAGACAGCTGTGCTAGGTGTTCCCAGGAAGCGGGATCACTCTTTCACATATTCTGGTTGTGTCCCAGGATAGCTTCATTATGGGAGTTAATTAAAGTTAACCTGGATCCGTTATTGGGATTACAGGACTATTTCACACCTGATATCTGCCTCCTGGGAGACTTGTCTTCCATCAAGGTCAGAAACAGGAGATTTCATATATCTATGGTGGCACTTTCGATTAAAAAAATTATTCTTAGGCATTGGAAAGAAGGGACTTGTCCAACATACCAGGAGTGGACCCACGAGATCCTAGCAAATCTTCGCACAGAGAAGGCTATTGCAAGCCTCCATAATAGGTTACACATATATAAGCATATTTGGGATCCCCTTCACACTTTAATTATTTTGGCTAGGGAATAACGTGTAGTTGATTATTTATTACCTTAGCTTATCCTCGGATAACACAGATAGCTTGTTACTACAGTATATGAATGAACTGCTGTGCCGGGGGGGTAGGGGAGTTTGGGGGGCAGTATTGGATTGTATTGTAAACCCGCTGTTCAAATGTATATTACTGTCTCCTGTAATGTGGAAAATGTGGTGAATAAAGTTTGAATTGAAAAAAAAGTGTAGTACAAACAATGTTGATTACAGGCATTTGATTTCACCTATTGGTATACAAAACCACTATCTAATAACTACAGATTTATTTGGTTAGTTAATAAGTTATAATTCATTCAAAGGCTATGCTATACATAGTGCCATATGTACAAATGAAGCACACAGCCTAAATATGTTTTTTGATGCCATTAAAAGTATGCATCTCGATAACTTGATTATTTTATTAAAATCTGTTATAACAGACATATTACCCCATATTGCAGTCAGCCATTTCAAACACATTTCATTTAATAAAGAATATCCATTTCAAGCATATTTAATTTAATAAAGAACATTCAAATATTATATATAATTTGTCTTTTTTTCATCTTTTTCTTGCATTTATAGTTAATAAATGCCAATCTTTCATTATAATCCTTGTACAGCTGGACATTTAAAATAAACCTAATCAAAATTTGCAAAAGGTTTCCTGTGGACCTCTTATTTGTAAAGTTATAAATATATTTTATCTATCCACAGACACTTTAAAATATTAAATACCTCAAAGGTATATATATATATATTGTGTGGGCATGTGTGATTTTGTATTTTCTTGAAACTTGGCTTCCCAGCCAAATGCCCTTTGGGGTAACCCTTGCCTCAGTGTTTGTGCACAGAGGTTCTTTGTCATATATGTATATATATATATATATATATATATATATGAAAGTCTACCATATTCCTGTTAAAAATGTAAAAATAGTTATCTGTTAGGCATTCACTAGCTGACTTAGCACAGGAGTCTGGAATGCTTGTCGGCTGAACATCCTGTAAGTGTACCAGACCAATGTGTGTTTATGTATTATTTAGCTCTGTCAAGCATGGGGATCATAAGTGACTGTCTAGACATTCTAGCCAACATTTAAAAGTTATTCTGCAATGGTCTGATTTATCTTTTTATTTCAAAAAATGTATTTCCCTAATTTGAGCTTGGTGGTAATTGATTTTAAATTATATCCACAGCTCAAGGTTGATGTAGGGGTATCTTGTGGTAGGCCAAATATTAATTTGTGAAATACATTTTCCATGGATGTTAAATCGCATTCAGCATTTGAAAATGCCCATACTCTGGGAAAGATGTCAATTAGACCAATGACTAAAACTAATAGCCCAGGATCCTAGGTATCATCTAGTCACAACATTCAACTGCAACTGCTTGTGAAAGTTAACAGCTTTGAAAGTGTGTTTGTCTTCCCTCCCTAGCCAATGTCAGAATTCTCTAAGCAGCAACTGCTGTTGTTATGGATGTGTGGCAATTTTCTTTTTAAAGTGCAGCCACTGTATGATGGTAAAATCAACATACCTTAGAAGGATTTAAAGCTAATTGGCATCCTTACAGAAGCATTCTGGGAAAATTCCAACAGATCAAAGTCAATAAAACAAGTCTGCATGGCTATGTCCAGGGGTCATACAACTGGTAGGGAAAAATAGAAAAACTGTTACTACAGACTCATGGAATAGAATGCAAGAAAAAATCAGAAATAAAAAAAATGCACAACATGTGTTTTTATAATTTTTGCATGTAGTTTTTCTTTAACACTTCTAATAGCAATCCTTTCTTTAAAAAGCATGTGCCTAGTAAGGATTTGTATCTTATAGAATGGATCTTTGGGGTCATTAGATGCCATAGTAATAAGTTTAATGCATTTGTTTGTTTCTTTACTTACCCTTTTCATTGTTTTTTTTTTTTTAATTTTCTAACTCTTTAAAAAAGATGGAGTAAAAAAATGTTACTGGCTAAGTAAGCTGTGTATTTCAGCAGTAAACTGCAACTCTGTTTGCAGATTTTTTAGAGATAATAAATTGTTCATCCTGTAAAATGTTATAGGTTAGAGACACTTATGCGATTTTTGATGATCTGTAAGTTTTTGTTAGGATTTAGCAGGTTATAGTTTCTTTCTAATCAGATTTTACTTGGAAAGAAGAATCAGGATCTAGTTAAATAAAATGAATAAATAAATTAATAAATAAATAAACAAATAAATACAATTATAAAGATGGACTACAGTATTGCAAACTTATAAAATATGCATTTGTTTCATTTTTCTCTTTTTGTTTGCTGACCGAAGTGTTCATTTCTTTAGAGAAATATAGAAATAAATACACAGTTTCTCAATGACATGAATTGATCTCTTGACTAACTGAGATTTTCTGACATCACAATATCATAATTCCACAAAATTCTTTTTACTAGAAGTTTAAAACTATAAAGGTAAAACTCAATAGATTCACAATACAAACAAATCCTTTACTATACAAGTGAAAAGCTATTACTAATACATTATAATGCAAAAATAATAAATAAATATGCAATTGCCTATTTATTAGAAGTGAACACATGTTCTTAAAAGCTGGCATCTTTTTCTTATGTGTGTTATTTAGTAATAGTGTAATAGAGCGAACTATCCATTAAATATAAATTATGCTTTCTGTTGAAACTGTCATTAGTAGAAGAAAGTCAAAAGCTTGTGTTCTGAAAATGTCCTGTTGGTCCAATTAAAATGTATCAAATCATCTACTTTGTTCTGTGGAAATAGGAATCTAATACTTGGCTGCTGTTTCTCATCAGTCCAATTAGACTAAGGCTGTTCCATTTTGCACTTCATACGGTGTACTGTAAAAATGACTATGAATCCTTGCCCCTAAGTATAGTCATATTTTGTTATCAATCAACATGACTGTGGAATTAATGGATTTATTCTTATTTTGGGGAATAAACACCCTGGGAGAAAATCAAAACAGAAAATACTTGCATCATAACCTTTTGAGAAGGCAAGCTAGACTCACAATTATTATAAAATGAGATTGTTACTGATGCTTTCTGTGTCATTGTTCATTACAACTTATATGGTTTCATTAAAATAGTTTTCAATTTATGAAAATACTTAATTATTGAAAACAATGCACTACTAACAAAAGAAAAAAAATGTACACTTTAAAAAATGAAGACACTTTTTAAAGCACTATCAGGAAAAGTGCAACTTTAAACAGCATTTTGGCATAATGTAAACAAGTAAAACAAATTGAATGTGATTTTAGTAAAAGAAGTGCTGTATTTTTAGAAAATGCTTAGAGACCAAATTGTCACACCATTTTTGAGGAAACTCAGATGTAAAAAATAAAGTCTTGCTCCAGACAACAGTGTTGTTAATGCAGACTTCAAATAATAAAATTCCACAATTCATTAAACACATTTCAATGTTATTTTTATTTTTAGGTGCCAACAGTATAGCTGCTGGCATCTATTGTGGTCTTGTGTACTCTTGTGCATTTAGTTTAAGTTAGCATTCAGTATGAGTGATTCGGCTGCATGACATCATTGATAATGCCAGTGATAGGGCTTTTAGGGCTTGGCAAACAGTGTATGACCTTCTGAAGCCTAGGAATGATCCCTGTATTGTACATTTTTATTTTCTTTCTCACTGCAATTGTTGCTGTGTGAAAGAAAGTGTTAGATGCCATTGCTGCTGTAGTGAAGGGTTTCAGCAGCACTAAATAACAAACTTCAAGATAGTTGAAATTAGTTCTTCAATATGTTCTAGTCAATTATATTAGTCCTGGCAGAGGTTTGTCTTGGTTTGAATACAATTCCAGTCATCTGTTTTGCAGGTTGTTTCATAACCACTCCACCACAGGAAATGGAACTCACTCACCTGTAGCTCTGTGGCCCACGGAATGTGAGTGTAGATCTGTGGCCCATTGAATGTGGATTTGCTTAACAGACAAAGGATCAGTGGGTCAAATATTGGCAGGGACTTAAATATTTTTCTTGTAAGATGAAAACTCATTTGACTGGTGATTAAGGATAGTGTGAAGTGGGAATAATAAATTATATTAGAAGTAAATTTAGCTAAGAATAATGAATTGTGAATATTAAATTCTCTGGGGTAGAATATGGATATGTGACCCATCAGGACCCACTCACATTGCTTAGTGGCAGAACTTTTTATTTATGTTAATTGTCATGTATTATACTTGTCAAGCTAAGTATTGAAGAGTGTCTTGTTGTTACTAATAGTGATTTCTGCTGGCAGTGCATTCATATACTTATTTTTATCTGGGTAAAGGAGAGTGTTTATTTCTCAGCTCTAAACACATTTCTTCCTTTTAAATTCTTTACTACTGTATGTCCACTTGGATATTGATTAAACACTTTGAATTCAAGATTCATTCACACTATGAAGTTGTTGTTCATAATTACAGTGTGTCATAAATTAAAAGAAGATCTCCTCTCATGTGTCTCCTTTCTGAAACTCAGCACAGTCAAACTATACAGTCTCTCCTGATGAACCATATTCTTCAGTCCCTTGATCAATTTTGTTGCTCATGTTTGCACACAATCAAATCTATCCATCTACCCAGTATCATTATACATTACCCATATTTATGTGCATTTATGAAAAAGAGGGTCACTGGTAAATCTGCTCCTGGAGGTGGATGGATATAACATCAGTGTCAAATGTGGAATAGCCCAATCCCCAAGAAGAGCATAGAGAAATGGTGTGCTGAAGTAAGAAAAGTCATGTATGGTTTGTTGTCTAGTGATGGAAGCAGCATTAGAAGTAAATGTTCATAGCAGGACTCTACAGTCTAGATATTAGATTTTTATCCATGCAGTAAGCAGACTGGTAGTGCTCTTGCCTTTGTGGTTCATAGTACTTGATTTTGTTAAGAGTCAGTTATGAGCCTCAACTAATTTTAACTGCTTTCAAATTCCAAACTAAATTTTTATGCATTTGATAAATCGGTACTCTGAACACCTTTTTGAAAAAAAAAGTAATTATTTGTTGTGTTATTTGTTGTGTGTGCAATCAACTAAGGTTGCTCCTGAAAAATGAATTTGTTCCTCTGAGCCTATGGGGTTAACACAATAAAAATGTAAATACAAATCTCCTCAACTGTTCTTTGTTATGCTACTTTGCTACAGAGTGCCATGACAGGCTAAACTAGAGATGATGCAGTGCACCATTTCACCATTTGGTTACTGGAATCTGAGATGCATTTCAGATATGGTGCACACACTGAGGTATGGGTGGAGGTGCCTAGCACCATATGATGGTCTATTTCTCACCTGAAAATCAAGAGAATGGCATGTTCATCAACAGAGTCTGATTATTTGATCAAGAATATCCACCTATTGGACACACAAAGCAAGAAAAGCTCTAGGATAAATGCATTAAGCTGGGGTATAGGAACTAATTGAAATCTGATCCAGTGGTGCTAGTTACAATTTTTGATGTCTCTCAATCTGATTCCAATCCTATTATGATGTGTTGATCAGAATCAGAATCAGACTCTGCCATTGGAAAATCCTAATCCTAATCCTAAAGTAAAGTATTCTCCCATACACTAAACAAATTAATGGTTACCTTGCAATTAGCAGTTACTCTGCTATGCTGCATAATTCATGATAGATTGCACAGTTGGCAAATGAAGAATTAACACATTGTTAATAATTAATTGCATTTATTTACTACAGATATGAGGTAAATGCAATTAGTAATACATTATTAATAATTAATTGCATCTACCTCACATCTGTAATAGATAGTGACCTACCTTATCTTCATTGTCAAAGGCAGTTGACGAGTCTGTGTTGATGTGATGATAATACTGCTGTATGGAATGCAGAATTCTGCAGGCAAAATTAGTACATAATGACCATTCCTCCGTTGGAATGTCTGCCTGAATTTCATTTGGTTCTTCTGTGGCATTCTGCCTATTGTGATCTGGGGAATAATATTCTGCAGAACAGCATTTTTCTATGGAAAATTATTCCACAACAATTTCCATAGAAAATATTGACATCTTCAGTATAATATTCCATGGAAGAACATTTTTTTCCATGGAATATCATTCTGTAGCTATTTTCTGCTGCAGAATTCCACCATTCCTTTTCTGTTGAAATTTGGCAGAATTTAGGTATAATTTTGAAAATTCCGTGGAGATTCGTTACGCCAGAATTTGAAAATTCTGCACAGAACTAGATGATTAATTGGTAACCTTTCATAACGGTGACTCAAAATGAGTGAGTCAGTTTTGAGTGACTCATTTTGAGCGACTGTGACAGGAGTGACCATGAGAGAAGAGTAAGGGTACAGGGAATTGTGAAAGACAGTGACTTGTTGGTGGGTATAGCATGGGAGGATGACTATGGATGGGCTATGAGGTGTTGCTGAGCAGGCCAGTTCTGAACTGCTTGTGTGGTGCAGTGGCTAGGATTACAATCACTGACACCGGCAACCTGAGTTTGGAACTGGTGGTGTTCTATTACTTTTAGTGTGTGGAGTGGGTGTTATTTCAAGGTGAAGTTTTTTTTTTGTTCTGTCCCCACTGAGTTTGTTCCCCCCAGAGCTGTTCTCCCCCTTCTGACAGGCAGCCCCACCTGAGTTGCAGCCCCTACGAGTTTCTCCATTCTCAAGATGTGCTCCCCCTGGAGTTAGTTATAATAATATAGGGGGGGTTGGGGTATAGCCCCCTGCATTAAACATTAGTTTATGTTGTGCCTCTATTTCACTGTATAGTGCCCTTGCTGTGTTTCTGTTCATTGTTGTGTGTGGTGAGCTGATATAGCATTCGGCGATATGCACTCTCTGTTCTGTGAGCCATTGTTCAGTGTTCACCGTTATGACATAGAATCAATTAATTATGCGACAAGGGTCATCTTGAAATATTGCAGAGAAGTGAAAAAACAACTAGAAATAGACCTTGGCGGCAGCTGAAGGCACCAGTGTGCTGTTGTGTTGTTTATCTGCAATGGTTCCTTAAGATTCCTCTGATCTGGCATCATGGTTGCTGTAAGTTGTGTTTTTGAACAAGAATGACCTGTCCTGTAGCTTCTTATGAGATGTCATCATAGCTGCTTGCCTTTTGTGTCAACATGATGTATGTTGTTGGTGCTACAGTGCTGATTATGTTTTGTGCTGGTTCTTTCATCATTTGAATGATGTGTTGATGTTTGATGGATAATAACTCCTGCTGTGTAGCAGAATAAGCCAAACCATGTCTCCAACCATGGAAGTCAGGCAACATAATATGATGAACTGATCTGTCCTTCTTTTTCCACTTTTGATAAAACATACAGAAGGAGACACAAAGAACAAAGAAAAACAGTTTTAGTCAGGGGGCACTAACAACATGATGTACTGTCATGATATACCTGTAGAGATAAATTTACATTACTTGCTAAGTGCGCTGGCTCACTGTCTCAGACTCCCAGCATCACAGTGGATGTAGATGCCCTTCAGGGTACACCCTACAATGTTGGAAGAGACTGTCTGGCTGTGCTGGGATTTACACTAGCAACAGAGACTGGGTTTGCAGTGGTGGAGGAGGAATCTGGTGTTGGAGGAGGAGGCTTTGATGCTGTAGAACGCTTGATGCTGGTACCCCACTGGCAATGGCTATACCTGCAGAACATGGAGACACAAGGGGAAAGGAAAAGACAGTTTTAGTAAGAGTATACAAATAGCTTGGAGCACTGCCATTACATACTCATTGAGGGAAATGGACATTAATATCTTATATGCTGGCTCACTGAGATACTCACCAACACAGCTGATGAAGAAACCCTTTAGGGTACATCACACAGAAACTAGAAAAGGCTGTCTTGCTGTGCTGGGATCTACTCAGTTACAAGAGACTGGGTTTGCAGTGGTGGAAGATGCACGTTTGGTGCTGAAGGAGGCTGTTGTGCAGAAGGAGGAGGTTTTGATGCTAAAAAAGGTATTGTCTTGGTACCCAGATAGCATTGGCTATACCTGCAAGACATTGAAGAACAATGGGGAAGGAAAAGACAGTATAAGTCTGGACACACCAACAGTTTGGTGTACACCTACAACATATCTGTGAAAAAAGGCATTAGCACCATATGTGTGTGTCTCACTGCTTCATATATACTCACCATTGCAGAAGACAAAGATGCCTTCAGGGTACACCCTACAGTGCTGGGGGAGGATGTTTGACTGTGTCAGGATCTACACTGTTACAATGGGCCAGGTTTGTAGTAGTGAAAGATGAATTTTTGGTCCTGGAGGAGAATGCCTTGATACTGGAGGAAGAGGCTTTGATGCTGAAGGAGGCTTGATGCTGGTGCCCCACTGGTAGCTATACCATTAGAACACAGATGCACAAAGGGACAGGAAAATACAATTTTAGACAGGGTGTACCAACAGTGTGGAGTACTGCCATGGCATACTCATAGAGGGACGTGGACATTAGCACCCTATGTGTGCTGGTTCAATGTCTGAGATACTCACCATTGTAGCAGACATATAAGGTCTGAGACAGGTGAAGGCTTTGATGCTGAAGAAAGCTGGCTGGTGTTGCTGCTGTTAATGGTTATACCTGAAGGTCATGGAAACACAAAGGAAAAGGTAAACACAGTTTTAATCAGAGTGCACCAGGAGTGTGGAGTACTATCTGTAGAGGAAACATTCATTAGCACCTTTTGTGTGCTTGCATTCTGTTTCAGATACTCACCATTGCAGCAGTGGAAAAACAAGGCCTTGGATATACCCTGTTGCTAAGGGAAAAGTTGGTCCTGGAGGAGGCTAACTTGTGTCACTACTGTTATTGGAAACAAAAGGGAACTGGAACAGATAATTTTAGTCTTGGGACAAATAACAGTCTGGAGACCTGTGAAGATATACAAACATCAGTACTAATATGTGATGATACTATTAATGTCACACTCACCATTACAGCAAAGAAAACCTTCAGGGTATACCATGATTTTGGAGAAAGCTTTCGTAATGTTTGGCTGGCTCTGCTGCTAGTTACGGTGGCACAACCAGCTGAGTTTCCATTGCTGGAGGAGGATTCTTTGTTGCTGGTCAGAGGTGGTTTTGGTAATGGCTGGCTGTTAACAACAAGTCTTGCACTGATACACGAGACCACACTGCAGGAGAAAGGTTCATTTTGGCTGGCTGGTTGGCACCAGGTCTTACACTAGCACAAAGTATTGTGTTTACATGTGTATGTATGTATCTATGCACAGCATGGATTGATCGTTTGATTCATTCATTCATTTCAAGAGTTTCAATAGGGAACATCTTGGGGTTAGGGGATGTGGAGAGTGCAATAATAGGTTACATCAGTAACGGCATATTTATAAAAGACTAATAATAACTACAAACAGTAAAAATTAATTAGTATACAATTAAGATGAAACACAAAGTAAGCAGTGCAAAACATAGTATATCAATAGCAAATCAAAAGTAACAGTTCAACAAAGTGCATCTGGCAGCAAAATGAGCTAGCCAAAGGAGACTGCAAGTACAGCATAGGACTTAGTCAGACAGAGAAGTGGACCAATAAACCGGAGCAGTAGGGAGAGTGATTTTTATGGAGGGAGGAGCAGCGGGATTGGCCTATGATCAGGAGTGAGTAGTGAAGTCACAGAGGAGGGATTTAAGCGATAGGGAAGAGGGATCATTGTGAAACACAAGAGGGAAGGTACCCCAAAGTTTGGGGAAGTGGAAGAAAGAAGCATCTTGACTAGAGCAGTATTTTAAGAGGGGGGTGATAGAGCAGTTTTTAGAGATGCAAAGCGGGTAGAAGGTAGAAAAGGGAGGAGAGGAGGAGGGGGGAAGGTATGGGGGACGGAGCCCAGCAGGAATTTGTAGATGAAGGTGACTCAACGAGCTAGGTGCCTGGTATCAATGGAGGACAAGGAAAGGGATGAACACAGACACAGTGGTAAGTTCTAGGCAGGCAATCCAGGGCAAAGCAGCAGAAGGAGTGAAAGAGGTGATCCAGCCTGACAAGTTTGGATTTGGGAGCAGTGCTATATACAATGTCTGTGTAATCAAAGATAGGCAGAATCGCCTTTGTTACGATCTTTCTACAGGAGGAAGTGGGATACTTGCTTTGTTCCTGTAACATGCTCCAAGTTTAGTGTGCAGCTCCCTGAGTCCACATAAGTAGAGAAATCCATATGACAATCCAAACATATCCCAAGATATTTAAAGGAGGAGACATGCTAAATCACGATACATCAAGGATCTGGAAGGAGGTGGGAGGTGAAAGCTTTACAAGTGTCTGCCTAGTGTCAAAGGTCATGGATACTATTTTTTTGGCTTTGAAGGACAGTTGACTGGCCCAGAACCAGTGTTAGATGTTGTTGAAATCCAGTTGTGGATGGGTCGTAAGATCTGAGGAAGACGAATTAGTCATAGAGAACTGTTTCATCTGCATTCATATAATTGGATGCAGAGGAGTAGGTGAAGGGAATGTCATTTAGGAAAATGGAGAATAGGATGGTGTCAAAGACAGTTTCTTGGTAGACACCAGAGCAGGTAGGGAGGGGAAGGGATATTGCATCACTATTAGGGATAGCTTGGATCTTACCCTCCAAGTATGAGTAAAACAGCTCAACAGAGGAGAGCGCAGTAGTTTTCAGTTTGATCAGGAGTTTAGAATGGGGAACAATGTTAGTGTTTTGGGCCATGTTGACAAAGATGGCAGAGGTTACCAGCCACTGATCAAGGCCAGAAAAGATTGGGTCAGTGAGCCTAAGGAAGGAGGTTGTGTTGGAGTGAGATTTCCTGAAGCCAGACTGGAAGGAAGTAAGGAAGGAGGAAGGTCATTGAAGAAAGGGGAAGGTTGGGAAAGAATCAAGTGTTCATGATGTTTAGCCAGTGGCTGTTGCTAGCCTTGCTTGTAGAGCAGAAAGCAGCTAACTAAAATAAGCTACATTTTCTTATTAATTTAAAATGTATATCTCAGTAGGAGTCAGTGTCTGTTGAGATTAAGTAGACAGATACTTTATTAGAAGTAGAAGGGGACTTATTTAGGGTTAAAAAAAGAAAGAAAAGAAAGAAAGTCAGTGTGTGTTCTGTGCTGGGAAGGGTCCTGTATCAGCTGACTTTGCTAAACCAGTAGGAGGAAAGAGAGCTTAATTGGGGGTGTGGCTTAGACACTAAAAGCAGGTGACTCAAATTACAACGTCCTGTTGCTAGCCTTTTTCTTACTAATTGCCCTTCATCCCACCTCCACCCCTCCACCCACCACCTAAGCCAGTTCTACTTTTATAGCCACTGGATTTGACTGTCAACAAGGAACTTCCTGTTTGGCAGTAGGAAGGAAGGATCATAGAGAAACATTGGTTTTGTCAACCCTAAAGGAAAAAAGTAGCTCACTCCCCCCCCCCAGCTGCTGGTGGTCTGACATTGAGCAAGAAAGAAAGAGGCTACTGAAGAAGATAGGAAGTTGCCGTCCCAGAACAGGAAGGGTGAGAGTTGTAAGGAGAGGAGAGAGTAAGCATACAGAGAAACAGTAGATGGGACACAAAATAAGACATGATAGGAGTGGTGCAGTGCAATGGCTCTGAGGCGGCAGTGTTCCAGGAGACATTCTGGAGGCTGCGCTGCTGCCCTATTTGCAGGCACCTCTCTGGTCTGAGAGAGGAGGTTGCCCGTCTCCAGGCTGACCTGGCTAGGATTTGTGAAACCTCCTGCCCCACCCAGGGACCACCAGGGCCAATGCCACTACCTCAGAGGTTGCCAAGAAAGAGGAGAGGCTGGACCAGGGTGGGCTCAGGGAAGGAGAGGGTGGTGGAACAGAGTTGCATCCCTCCAGCTGTACCTCTCACAATTCATTTGCTCTTCTGGTGGATAGTGGTTCCTCTGGAGGCACCTGCAGTGGAGACCAAGGAGGATGCTGGGAACCTTCACAAAGGAGACCCACAGGAGGGTGGCATGGGACCCCACAGGAAGAAACAACTCTTGTGGGGACTCAATCATTAGGGGGTAGAAATGGGAAGAAGGGGAGGGGAAAGCAAGGTGCCTTCCTGGAGCCATGGCTTGGAGGGACAGGAAGTGAATCCTCAGGATCGTGGGAGGAGCTGCACAAGGGAGGGAGCTGGATGTCATTGTCCACCTAGGAACAAATGACCTGGCTAGGAGTGGGATCAAAGCAGTGCAAGAGGAGTTTGTAGAGTTGGGGAGGGGCCTTAGACAAGTAGCGCATACTGTAACCTTCTCAGAGGTGCTGCCTGTCTATGGCAAGGGTGATGCTAGGGCACTCCTCACCAGGGAATTCAATGAGTGATTGAAAAACTGGTGTGGAGCTCAGGGTTTTGGCTTCATTGGGGACTGGGGAGCCACCTGGAGGGATGTAGACCTATACTGGTGTGATGGTCTGCATCTGTCCAGGGGGGAACCAGGATCCTAGGTGAGAGGTTTAAATGCTTCATTGGCAAGCATTTAAACTAGCCAAGGGGGGAGGCACTGAAAAGGAGTAGGGAAATCCCAGCCTCACCCTACAAAACATGGTAATTAGTGATGTAAACACCAAGGTAGAGAAGTTATTAGGGAGCAGAACAGAGGTAAATGTAAAAAAAGGCAAAGGCAGTAAGGACAGGAATGGAGCTAAAAGGAGTAAGGCTATCAAAAAGTGGAGGATGATGAGTACCAATGCCCATAGTCTGTGTAACAAGCTCCCTGAACTAGTGGCCTTGATGGAAGAGGGTTGCCTGGATATTGTGGCAGTCACAGAAACATGGTACACAGAGAACCATGACTGGGATGTCAACATACCAGGATACACAATCTAGGATGGACAGGGAGGGTAAAAGAGGAGGAGGAGTAGCTCTCTATGTCAAGGAAGAGATCAAAGCAACAGAACTAAAAAGTAAACAGGGAGCAGATGAGGCAGTCTGGGTCACCCTGGAGACAGGAAATGGCACCACAATCCGCATGGGGGTTGTATACAGACCCCCCATCTCAGGGGGAAGGAATGGACAAGGAAATGATAGAAGTCTTCCTTAGAATGGCAGAAAAAGGGGAGATATTGTTGATGGGGGACCTGAAATGCCAGATGTTAACTGGAGCACCTTTCTGCAGGCACATCCAAGAGCAGGGTCATTCTTGATGCCTACAGGGGCATGCCTCAGACAGCTAATATTGGAACCCACTTGGGAGGAGCAATCTGACCTGGTACTCTCAAATGGGGACAGAGAAAGAATCTCAGATTTAGAAGTGGGTAGCCATCTGGGAACAAGCGACCACCAAACAGTGTGGTTCACGATAAACACAGCCATACAATCAAGCCATACAAAAGCAAGAGTACTGGACTTTAGGAGGGCCGACTTTGGGAAAATGAGAGAGTGCCTCAGAAAAGCACTAGCAAACAGGCAAGAAGGAGGGGTGGAGGAACAATGGGGAGTAATCACAACAGCCATCACAGAGGCAACAAGCCTTTGTGTAAAGCAAATCAATAAAACACAACGAAGGAAAACACCGCTATGGTTCTCAAAAGAGGTGGCAGGGAAGGGTAAGGAGAAAAGGATAGCATTCAGGAAATATAAGGAAACACAGAAGAAGAAGGACAGAGAACTTTATCAGTTAAAGCAGATAGAGACTGGGAAGGCAGTCAGAATAGCAAAGGCCCAAACCGAGGAAAGGATAGCCAGTTCTGTTAAGAAGGGGGATAAGACCTTTTATAGGTACATTAGGGAGTGAAGAAAGACCAAAAGAGGGATACTGAGGCATAATAAAGGGGAGGGAATGTGGGTAGATGGTGACAGTGAAAAAGCAGGGCTACTGAATGAATATTTCTGCTCAGTATTCACGAAGGAAGAGGAAGGGGAGGTACCTAAACTAAACAAGAGAAACACTCTGAAGACGGGGGTCGATACCAGTCCATTTATGGAAGAAAGGGTTCTGAAAGAACTAATAAAATTGAATGTGGACAAAGCAATGGGGCCTGATGGATTCACCCAAGAATTCTAAAAGAACTAAGGTAGAACTAGTGACACCGCTGACTACTATCTTTAACAAATCATGGAGGATGGGGGTACCGAGGACTGGAGGAGGGCAGATGTGATCCCCTTCACAAAAGTGGGAGCAGAACAGAGGCAGGAAACTACAGACCAGTTAGTTTGACCTCAGTGGTAGGGAAAATGATGGAATCACTTCTGAAGGAAAGAATTGTTGAGTACCTAGAGGTCAGTGGGGCACAGGACCCAAGGCAGCATGGATTCACAATGGGAAGGTCATGTCAGACAAATCTAATAGATTTCTTTGACTAGGCGACCAAAGTAGTAGACCAGAGAGTGGCTGTGGACATGGCCTACCTAGATTTTAGCAAGGCATTTGATACAGTCCCACACAAAAGATTAATACACAAATTAGCCAGCTTTGGAGTGGGTCCCAAGGTGGTAGCCTGGATAAAAAATTGGCTAGACAACAGGAAGCAAAGGGTAGTAGTAAATGGAGTACACAGTAAAGAAAGGAGGGTTACTAGCAGGGTACCACAGGGTTCAGTACTGGGACCAGTACTTTTTAATGTCTTTATAAGTGACATTGCAGAGGAACTGGAAGGAAAAGTATGTCTCTTTGCAGATGACACAAAGATCTGCAACAGGGTTGATACACAAGATGGAGTGTAAACGATGAGAAGAGACTTGGCAAGGTTGGAGGAATGGTCAAATGTATGGCAGCTCAGATTCAATGCAAAGAAGTGCAAGGTAATGCACATGGGAAACAAAACCCTGGGGAAGCGTACACAATGGGGGGTGATATATTGACAACAGTAAAAATGGAAAGAGACCGGGGGGTAATTATATTAGATGACCTAAAGGTGGGCAAGCAATGTGAGAAGGCAGTAAGGAAGGCTGGGGGGATACTGGGATGCATAGGAAGAGGTATCACCAGCAGAAAACAGGAAGTTGTTATCCCTCTGTACAGACAGTTGGTGAGACCCCATCTGGAGTACTGTATGAAGTTCTGGAGACCCCATCTCCGCAAAGACATAGACAGAATGGAGGCTGTCCAGAGGAGGCAACAAAAATGGTGCAGGTCTGCACCAGAAGACATCGAAGAAAGACTAAAGGAGCTTAATATGTATACCCTTGAGGAAAGAAGGAGAGGGGACATGATAGAAACTCAAGTACCTCAAGAGAATCAACAAAGTCCAAGAGGGTAGCATCTTTCAGAAAAAGAGATGTGCAAGAACAAGGGGGCACAATTTGAAGATAGAGGGGACAGCTCAGAGGTAATGTGAGGAAGTATTTTTTCACAGAGAGGGTTGTGGATGCATGGAACAGCCTCCCTGAGGAGGTTGTGGAGTCAAGAACAGTGGAGGAATTCAAGAATGCATTGGACAGACATAAGGCAGTCCTAGTGGGGGGTAGGAGGACGTAAGCTGTTGGTTAACTAGGATCTGCAGCTTATCTGTTAGGTAGGAAAATGGGCAGACTAGGTGGGCCAAGCAGTCCTTATCTGCCATCAAATTCTATGTTTCTATGTTTCAGGGAGGGAATGGTTGCTGGAGAAAAGTTCATTTTTGGCTGGCTGGCTGACAATGGTTTTACACTGGCAAAAGAGAGCAGATTTTTGAACAAAAGTTCATTTTGGCTGGCTGCCTTTCAATGGGTTTATGCTTGCTCAAGAGATTGGGTTCTGGAGAAAAAGTCCTTTTGTCTTCCCGTCTTTCTGACAGTGAGTTTTGCACTGGCAAAAGAGACCTGATTGCTGGAGAAAATTGATTTTTTGACTGGCTATCTGGTAATGGGTCTTATATTGGCTCAAGAAACCAGGTTTCTAGATTGAAGTTCATTTTGCCTGTGTTGCTGGCAATGGCTCTCATGTGTACACAAGAGACCAGGTTGCTAGAGAAAAGTTCATTTTGACTCTCTGTCTGGCAACAGGACTTACGCTGTCACATGACACTGTATTGCTGGTGAAAAAGTTGATTTTTGCTGGTTGTTAGCAGTGGGTCTTTCACTGGCCCAAGACTCCAGATTAGAAGAGGATTTTGGCTGGTTGTTGGTTGGCTGGCAAGCTGGCTGGTGACTGGTTGCTGGTGGCTGGCATTGACTGGCTGCTATGGTGGCCCAAGAGTCTGAGTTGAAGCTGTGCTTTGACTGGCTGGTGTCTAGCTGCCTGGTGCCTGGCAAGCTGGAGGCTGGCATTGACCAGCTGTGACACTGGGCCAAGCCTCAGCATTGACCAGCTACTACACTGGTTCAAGAGTCATGATTGAAGCTGGACTTTGGCAGGCTGGTGGCCAGCATTGTCCAGCTGATACACTGGCCCAAGAGTCTAGGTTGAATCTGGACATTGACTAGCTGGTGGTCTCTGGCCAGTGGCCTGCATTGGCTGCCTGCTATACTGATTCAATAGCAGGACTGAATCTGACTTTGGCTGGCTGGTGGCTGATGACTAGTTACTAATGTCTGGCATTAACTGGCTGCTATGCTGGCACAAGAGTCCAGGCTGAAGCTGGACTTTGGCTAGTTGGTGGCTGGCTGGTTGGTAGTTGCTTGGTGGTTGCTGGTAGCTGACACTGACCCACTGTTATGCTGGCCCACAAATCCAGGTTGAAGCTTACCACTGGGGCTGTGGAATGTACTCTCCCATCAGGTTTAAAGACAATATCTGCTAACATTAAATTCATGTACTTGCAGATAATTTATATCCAGCACTTATGTGTTGAATTTTAACAGTCACTGGACACTAATTTGGCATCAACTCAATCCTGGCTGACCCCAACCCCCCAAACAGGGTGTTGCACATGATGTATCAGGCCACATAAATCCCTGCATACCATTGTCACATCCACGGGCACAGTACACTTCAACGCTGCTGATGGCCATGGGGCCCACAACAGATGTAGGATGCCAGTGTGGTTTGTCATGTTCACTGCAGGCTATATGGATAAGTTGGCACTGAGAATTTCCAAGTGGACGTTCAATGGGTATCCCCTGTCTAACAGAAGCACACAAACAACATGATTACTAAAGAACAATAACAGGTTTACTTAACAGTTTGGGTGGGAACATGAAACAGGAAAGGCTACAAGACATAAAAAAACTTAACAGCCACATCAACAGTGGTAACAATTCAGGAAACATACTGTACTAAACATAAGCCAATAAGTGCTTTCAAAAGCCAGTGTGGGTGCCACACTTCAGTTCTGCAGAAACATGTCCATGGTGGCCTAAACCTGTTGGCACTGCCCCATTGTATCCATAAAGGCCCACATAGACCCCTGCAGGCCCTTCATGTCCTCCAAAATGGCCTCAGTCTGCATCTACATTTGTTGTAGCAGGTCCTGGGGGGCAAGCGATCTGGGGCTTCCTGTCCTTGTTCCACAGGGTGTGCCTTGTGGCCGTCCTCAATGACCAGATCACCCTATCTTACTGGTCACTCAAAATTAACACTCTTTGGTGGTATGTCCAGTGCTTCCACATGGGACACATCTGCTTTCACCTCTGCCACCTGCTGCCCTGCAATGTCCTGCAGCCCTGCAGCACCTATAGCATGCACCTTACAGTGTCCCCCTGATCATCTTCTCTCTGTTGGGCAGTGCCCCCCAGATGTGGCTGAGGCCCCCTGTAGGTCCTCATCTTGTACCTCCTCCTCATCAGCCAAGGACAATAGCCATCATAACTGTCAATGCCGGTGGCATGTGTGCTTTGCGTAGATATGGGCATCATCACTCTTCTGGTGGCACATCTCTTTTATGATCACCATGATCAGCAGGTCTTTTCTCCAGCCTGCTTCTCCTCCATGCTGTCGACCACCTGCTGCATAAAACAGAAACACATGTTAAGGCCCTGTGTGGGTGTGAACAGATGCAGCACTGCTGAAGGATGGCAGAGGTGTAAGGGCACTGATGGCGAGGGAGTGCCAAGCATACACCAACAGTGGGGTCCAACTGTGGTACTGGCAATGGTGCTGCCATTACGTGGGATGATGCAAGTCAATATCAGAGGCTGTAGCCTGATGACAGACCCCTGAGTGCCATACATGCTCAGTGTGGCCTCAAGCCCTACACAGGTTAATGGGGAGGAGAAGGGGAAAATGCAGCCATTATGGTTCTTGGAATGGCAGGGACTGCCAACATTTGCTGGGTGCATGAGGTGATTGCATGCACTCCAGGTTCCCAGCTCTGTGTGTAACAAGGGGCATACGGCCACTGCCGTGGTATAGGGTGTTTCCTCAGTCAGCAGCAAATGGTTAGGAGTCATCTGCATGCTAGGGCACACCATGTACGATGGTGGCAGTGGGCAGTGGCACCACTGAACAACACCAGGGTGAGTCATTGAGTTATGCATGTGTTGCACAGTTGGGCTTTCACATTGAACCTGCCGAGGATCGCATAGCGCACAACACTGTGGGAAATCCAACATGGTGAACATGCCGACGGGTGGTATTGCTGCCTGAATGTGTGACCTGCAGCACAAGCAGTTGGCATACTTGCTGACTGTCCCAATCCCTCTGTCATATGAGTGAGGCCTAGGTTCTGCATGGCTTTTGATGTGCCCCCATGTCACACTTGCCCCCCTCTTGATCATGCGCAATGCCAACACTGGTCCCCCAGTTCCTGTGCGTGACCCATCTGTGCCCTCACTTTACCCACCTGCCCCCCCCCACTGTACCATGTAGCCAGGACCCTACACACTTGTTAGCAACTCCTTGGTTGTCTATGGGACAAATGGGTACCACAGCTACTGGCAGGCATGTCGGGGACATTGGCCAGTGTGCCTGTCATATGTGCAGATGATGGACTTGATGACCAGTATGTACATGACTCTGCCACTGGCAGCCTCCACCCTGACTGGCACACCATGGGTACAGTATGCATACCTTATGTGATATGGTACCTATGCATTGTCCAGCTTGTGCAGACAATGTTCAAGGCAAAACGTGTGGCCTCCCATCCATGTGTGACCTCACTATTGTGCACCCCTGGGAACTTGTATAGGGCCACGGATGCTGCAGCTCCCACATAAGTTACACAATCCTTCTTGGATACCTCACACATGGGTGCCACAGGGACCCCCCCCCTACACAAAACCCTGGTATTGTAGCAAAGCAATCGGGTTATGCCTGTGGCATATCCTAAGACCATACAGGGTAACATATGGGTGGAAGACTGCAGTGTGTGCTGCACACACACCCAGTAGGTAGCTACAAGAGGCTCCCTACCCTGGTCCCTCTCCCCCCACCTCCAGAGCAGGTGTAAGTCTTGGCTGAAGAGGACCAGGGCATGCTAGTACATGTGAACTGCTGTCCCTCATGATGCACCTAGATAAACCCCACAGCAGTGCCATGAGACTGCACCAGGACAGCACTAACCACTTCACCACTGAGGTCAGCAGTTGAATCATAGTGTTACACACATGCACGTGCCTTGTGGACACCAAATGACTATGCATGAAACTCCTAGATGCCCACTGTTGTGTGATATGTACATAGACATCCCTCCTGTACACAACAACTGGGTCTCCTGGGCCCAGCAATTCACTCCCAGTAAGGGGATGGAACATGCAAGCACATCCTGCCCTACCACACATGCAGTGGATTGCCCTGCAGGCTGCAGCACTACATTTCACACATAGTACCTCATCCTCTAACTGCCGCTAATACAAATGGCTACACAGGGTGAACCACATGATGAGGCCTCCCACTCCCCATATCTTTGATGTATACAGGTCCATGGGACACTGCCATGTGAACCCATTGTGCATCTCCCTGCGATAATGCTGAGTACACCATCCCACAATGACCACGCAGCCCCCTATTTTCCATGGATGTGCATACCCATGATATGGGATGGTTTATGTTTTGGGGGGGCATGTCCCAAATAGCCCCATGTAAGGGCCAGTCCCAGAGATTTCCAAAGCACAGTAGTCAGCTGGCTTCCATTGCACAGTAGCCACCTACAGTCCATGGGAGCTGCCCCCCCCCCCGAGATGCAACAGTAAGATAATCTACTCTTGCCACACAGAAGGCAATCTCTGGCAGTGACAGCCATGCAAGTACTGCCAGTGTGCTTGCCCATGTGATGCTTGTGGTCATTTTCCCTCCTTTTCAGAGGGGGCCCACTACCCTACAGATATGTGTGTGCAATAATGCCTTATGCGCCACTACACAGAAGGCATCCTGCTACCATCAGGGTCATTCTGACTGAATGACATGGCATCAGAGGCCTATGCCAAATCCTGAATGTGCCACAGCTGTCCACATTACCTACTGTATGACACTTACCATGCCTACTGGAACCAACAGTTGCCGCCTGGTACACAGCCTCAGCCACCTCACTGCTGCTGTCTCTGGCAGCTGTATAGCCACTGCTGTCATGTGATCCTCTGAAGACACAAAGACATTTCACACAGTGTTAATATGCACAGCTTAATACAGCTATATTTCAGTGTCATGTCAGCTGTTTCATATGTGATATGTAACACTTGCCTACTGCTGGACGCTGACCCATCTGCATGGCCACATCAGCCATGTGTGCCAGGTCTCTCCACTTTTGTAGGGTGGCCGGGTTCCTTCTTGATGTATTCTGCCAGAGGTCATTCAGCAGGCAGGATGTCCTTCTGACTTCAGACTGCTTGTGCAGCTGGGCCCCAATTAAGCATCTCACCCTGCCCATCTCTCTCAGAGGTGAGCCTCCTTCACCAGGGGGCATCAGATTCCTCTCCCATTGCTGCACTGGACTGATAAGCTGAGCAGTCTCTTCTGTGGTACAGTTTGGTGCTCTGCTACTTAATATAGCCAGCCCATGATACACACTTTTGTGGTGCTCAGGGACTTTTACAAAGGATTGTGACAATTTCAATGCCCAACAATACAGGCTGGCATCGCATATTGCCTTTTTTCAAAGTGCCACTTGCGTACAGCCACACTTCCACATTTGCATGCTACGTGGACACACCAGATGTACCCATGTAATTTTCTAGCCACACACACACATGCTGCATCTGTTTTTTCCTGCACGTCTGCTGCAAGTCACAAATACCTTACCTTTGCAGCAATGTTTTCCTGCAAGTGTATCACAGAAACAAATACTGTAGCAGTTACACTTGAGGCACATTTCCTCACAAATGCCTTACAAACCCCATGGTACATATATGCTGGACATTGAAGCCATGTGTAAAATGTAGCATAGCCCTCCAACCCCCAGCCACACCTGATGGCACCTGCTGGCCCTATGTACCACCATTGACATACATGCCAGTGGAAAACACTGTATCTTTGTCAGTTCTTGGCTGTGTGCCCTACATTGGAAACCTCTCCCCTGACCCTGTAACATGCTATGTCCACATCCTTTCTATTCCACCCACTGTCATAACGCAGCCATGCAGACTCCGGTCATCAACATGCCATGCTGCTGAGTCCCCCACTTTGTGGCAAGAACCCCTGTGGCCAACGTGAGTCATGCACAGCAACACACACATTGGTCCCAGAGAGCATAAGACTCCCCCCTCTGGTGTACTTCTGTTATCCTGACCTAGGTAAACTGGCCATGGGTCACCTGCAGTAACCTATCATGTACTACTGTACACGCATAGGGCAGACACACCTAGGATGTTACCACCAGATGCACACCATACCTCTTGGCCCCACTGTCCACCTTCCCTTTGCGCCATTCTATTGGCATGTAAGCCTCAGGGCACACCATGGGTGCTATCCAGGCTACTACAATGTTGGGCGCACACATGTCCTCCAGGAACCCCTGTGGTCCACATAGCTTTATGGCCCACCCCACTCACCTAACATATAAACATAGAAACATAGACATTGATGGCAGATAAGGACCACTTAGCCCACCCAGTCTGCCCATTTCCCTACCTATTGGATAAGCTGCAGATTCTAGTTAACCAACAGCCTACTTCTTGCAACCCCTCACTACAATTGCCTTATGTCTGTCCCATGCATGTTTGAATTCCCCCACTGTTTTAGACCCAACAACCTCCCCAGGAAGGCGGTTCCATGCATCCATCACTCTCTCCATGAAAAAAAAATTCTTCACATTACCCCTGAGCCGTCCCCCCTCCATCTTTAAATTGTGTCCCCTTGTTCTTACACATCTCTTTTTCTGAAAGATGCTACCCTCCTGGACTTTGTTGATTCCCTTGAGGTACTTGAAAGTTTTTATCATGTCTCCCCTATTCCTCCTTTCATCTAGGGTATGCATATGAAGCTCTCTCAGTCTCTCTTCATATGGTTTCTGATGCAGACCCCTGCACCATTTTAGTTGCCCTCCCCTGGACTGCTTCCATCCTGTCTATGTCTTTGCATAGATGGGGTCTCTAAAACTGCACACAGTATTCCAGATGGGGTCTCACCAACTGTCTGTATAGAGGGATAACCACTTCCCTTTTTCTACTTGTGATGCCCCTTCTTATGCATTCCAGTATCCCCTGGCTCTTCTTACTGACTTCTCACATTGCTTACCCACCTTTAGGTCATCTGATATGACTACCCCCAAGTCCCTTTCCATTTTTGTTGTTGTTAGTACCTCCCCTGCTGTTGTGTACTCTTCTCCAGGGTTTTTGTTTCCAAGATGCATTACTTTGCACTTCTTTGCATTGAATCTAACTTGCCATATGTCTGACCATTCCTCCAACCTTGCCAAGTCCCTTCTCATCCTTTCTACCTCCCCTTGTGTATCAACACTGTTACATACCTTTGTGTCATCTGCAAAGAGGCATACCTTTCCCTTCAGACCTCTGCAATGTCACTTATAAAGATGTTAAAGAGGACTGGACCCAGTACTGAGCCCTGAGGTACTCCACTAGTAACACCCCTTTCTTCAGAATGTGTTCCATTCACTATTACCTTCTGTGTCCTGTTGTGAAGCCAGTTTGCTACCCAGGCTACCACCCTGGAACCCTCCCAGACTGGCTAACTTAATTATTAATCCTTTGTACGGGACTGTGTCAAATGCCTTGCTAAAGTCTAGGTAAGCCTTATCCACAGCCCCTCCCTGGTCTATTACTTTGGTCACCCAGTCAAAGAAATCAATTAGGTTTGTCTGACATGACCTTCCTGCTGTAAATCCATGCTGCTTTGGTCCTGTGCCCTGCTGGCCTCTAGGTACTAAATAATTCTTTCTTTCAGAAGTGATTCCATCATTTTCCCTACCACTAAGGTCAAACTTACAGATCTGTAGTTTCCTGCTTCTGCCTTGCTCCCACATTTGTGAAGGGGAATCACATCTGCCCTCCTCCAGTCCTCAGGTACCACTCCATCCTCCCATGATTTGTTAAAAAGTGTGGTCAATGGTGCCACTAGGTCCTCCCTTAGTTCTTTTAAGATTCTGGGGTGAATCCCGTCAGGCCCCTTTGCTTTGTCCACCTTGAGTTTTAGGAGTTCTTTCAAGACTCTTTCTTCTGTAAATGGACTGGTGTCAACCCCCCTACCCAGAGTGCTTCTATTGTCTGGTTTAGGTAACTCCTCCTCATCTTCTTTTGTGAATATTGAGCAAAAGTATTCATTCAGTATATCTGCCTTTTCACTGTCTCCCTCTGCCCACCTCACCTCTCCTTTATTAATCTTCACTATTCCTCCCTTAACCTTTCTATGCTCCCTAATGTACCTATAAAAGGTTTTATCCCCCTTCTTAACTGAGTTGGTTATTTTTTCCTCAGTTTGGGCCTTCCTTTGCTATTCTGACTGCCTTCCCCACTTCTTTCTGCTTTAATTGATACAGTTCCCTGTCGTGCTCCTTCTGTGATTCCTTATACTTTTTGAATGCAGCCTTTTTCTCCTTAACCTTCCCTGCCAACTCTTTTGAGAACCATAGAGTTTTTTTTACTCCACTTTGTTTTCTTTATTTGTTTCACACAAAGGCTTGTTGCCTCTATGACAGCAGTTTTGATTTTTCTCCATTGTTCTTCCACACCTCCTTTTTGGCCATTTGCTAGTGCATTCCTCAGGTATTCACCCATTTTGCCAAAGTCAACCCTTCTAAAGGCCAGTATCCTTGTTTTTGTATGGCTTGTCTCCATGGTTGTGCTTATCGTGAAGCACACTGTGCAGTGGTCACTTGTTCCCAGATGTCTACTGACTTCTAAATTTGTGATCCTCTCTCCATTTGAGAGTACCAGGTCTAGTATTGCTCCCTCCCAAGTGGGTTCCAACACTAGCTGTCTAAGGCCTTCCTCCTGCAGGGCATCGAGAATGACCCTGCTCTTGGATGTGGCTGCAGTACATGTCACCCAGTTAACATCTGGCATATTCAGGTCCCCCCATCAACAGTATCTCCCCTTTTTCAGCCATTTTGAGAATGTCCTCTATCATTTTCTTGTCCATTTCCTCCCCTTGAGATGGGGGTCTGCATACAACCCCTGTGCGGTTTGTGATGCCATTTCCTGTCTCCAAGGTGACCCAGAGTGCCTCTTGTCCTCCCCTTTTACTTTTTAGTTCTGTAGCTTTGATCCCTTCCCTTATGTATAGAGCTACTCCACCTCCTCTTTTACCCTCTCTGTCCCTTCTGTAGACTCTGTACCCCCGGTATGTTGACATCCCAGTCATGGTTCTCCATGTACTATGTTTCCGTGACTGCCACAATATCCAATTGTTCATCTTCCATCAGGGCTACTATCTCAGAAAGCTTGTTTCCCATACTACGGGCATTGGTACTCATTGCCCTCCATTTAATGTTGGCTTTATCCTTTTTTTCCCCATCCCTGCTCTTACTGCCCTTGTCTGTTTTTCCATTTACCCCTGTCCTGCACTCTGTTGAGCTCTGTACCTCAGTGTTTACCTTACTACCTGCCATGTTCACCTGTCATCTAGTTTGTTGGCATTCCTTGTGCCCCTGTCCTGCTGGGCACTGTGTCCATCAGATGCCACTCACCAGCAATGCAGTCTTTCAAAATGTATCTGACTCTTCCCTGCTAACCGCACAGTTGTTTGCAACATCACAGTCAGTTGTCTTGGTGAGAACTTTAAGGTCATAAACAAAGGCACTGCAAGGTTAACAGCAGAGAGGTGATTTTTATACAGACTTTTTAGATAGACAACCAAGATGTGCTGTAAACTATTGGAAAGGAATATTGAAAATGAAAAAAAAATGTATTCTCTAGTATACTGTAATAGCTGCAACATCTTATTTATGAAAATCTATGCTGAAGTGCAGAGTAGCTCTTTAAACTAGATGTTTCAGTCAGCTAGGCTATTGAGTAAAAATACCATATAAATAAAACAATCTCAGTGTATCAACAATATATCTATTTTCTCACCATGGACAGCACGTATTCTACATAAAAACTGCAGCATTCACATGTTCTCTGCAACTCTTTCAGTCCTTTTCATGATGCCTTTTTTAATGGATGTCATTTATTAGAAATAGGCGCACATTTTTTATATTAATAGCCCTATAAAAGGGCAATGTCTAGCTTTACTGACTTGCCCTAAATTTCATCTGAAAGTAAGTATTTTTTTACATGAAAGTAGTGCAAGTTCCTTATTGGATGACATAAGTGAAGTTACCTTTTGTCATTCCTCTCTGAACGTGAGGTCAGGGTGAATCTCCTCAGGTTCTATACCATACGGTTTGATTACTTTTATTCCTAATTAACACCAGCCCTGGCTTTGCATCTCCCTCCCTCCTTCCATTGATGTCCAGTGTGTATTTTGCGTCGACATTTAATCTAGGTGTGTCTCTACTGACTGCTGTATTGGATCTCTTTGGTTATGTCCCTTCACTGAGTACAGACAAGCATCCTACTGGGTAGACAGTTTGGATGCTACAAATGACAAGTGGCTGTCTTTACTGGCTCTGCCAAATTAAAGAGTTCAAGGACTTATGGCTGACAACATGCTCGATACAAAATTATTCCCAAAAGAGTAGTGTGCTTTTTGGTGTGATGTAAAATGCATGCCTCTATGATACAAACGATCCCTTTCCAACCTGTTCAAATCACAGCCTGGCACTGCTCAGCAAGTGACTTCAGGCAGTGGTGCTATGTGTCCAGCTACTGTATACAGTATCTGCCTACAGAGGCAGCAGCCCTAGTCAAAGCTGAGCCTGAAGACCCTGTCCTCCCTTCCCAACTGAGCTGAAACTATAGGTGGCTGTCCATTACTGAATACAGCTACAGCATATATGTCTACAGAGAGTGACACCCTAGTCATAGTTAAGCCTGGGGATCCTGCCTCTGAATTCGGCTGAGCCTATAGGCAGCAGTCCATCAGTAAATATGGCTATATCTATATACAGTATACACAGTATAGAGCAAGGGCAGGCTACTAGAGTTGAGATGGAAAACTCTGCACTCTCCACCCAAAAGATGTGGGACTGAACACCAGTCAGAGCTGAGGACAGAACTCTTTGCTCAAAATCAAGCTTTGTGCCCTCCCCCCCCACACACTCATGCAGACATATGGGACTAGGACTGCCTGACTCTACATGCCAATCTCTGTCTGTTTGTCTGTCTGTCTGTCTGTCTGTCTGTCTGTCTGTCTATCTATCTATCTATCTATCTATCTATCTATCTATCTATCTATCGGTCTACCTACCTATCTATCTATCTGTCTATCTATCTATCTATCTATCTATCTATCTACCTATCTATCTGTCTCCCTGTAAAAGCTTGCTCCCCAGCCAAGTCAAGACTAAGGCTATCTGGCAGTATGCCAAGCAACAGTACGTTTTAGAAAAAGAAAGCCACACCGAGGTTAGGTGCTCACTAGCACAACATAAACATTTAGGGTGATAAGCAAAACTAGTGCACTAACCCCCTTGTTTTTTTAACGAGAGATTTAATTGAGTGACAAATTCAAAAAAAAAAAGGACAGACTGAAACAGTAAAAGAGAAAGACAGGAAAAAGCAATTTTTTAAAACTTTTTGTTCTATTTTTCAGAGGGATAAAACATGGGGGGAAGACCGCATAAGCGCAAATGGGGTGTGAATAAGGTAGGAATGAGGACTGAAGCTAAAGTGATGAAATACAGAACAACAATGAACAATGCCCATGGGTTTATTTTAGGATCCACTGTCATGATGGAGCTCTTGCATGCCTGTAAGCTACAGGTGCAAATTAGCCAGCAACTGCCTAATTAAAGTATCCATGCAGTTCACTTGGCAGTGGAGGGGCCCAATCTCCTCCCACAATTTGGCTATCTCTGCAACAGTGCCTTGCAGTGGTGCTGGTGCTGGGGCTAATGCTGATGCCAGTACTGGGTCTGGTGCTGGTGCCAGTGCTGGTTTTTGACAGCCCTTTTATCTGGGTTACTCCCCTCAGGTGCCACAGATGGGAAACCACCAATTGTTGCCTCTTGCTTACATGCCTCATATTGCTTGTGATGCCTGATTTTAAGGTGGGTGTGATGGCCATCTGTACCTAGATGACTCCCATTTTTGCCATGGCTGACCACTGCATTACTGATGGTACCTTTTACAAGACTCTCATCTTTGGTTTCCACAGTGATTTACTCCCACACTAGGGAGGAATGTGGTTGTTTTTTACTGGAAGGTACTGATGAGGAGCCAGAGGAGGATGGGTGAAGCTTCTCAGGGGGTTCAATGTGTGGTGGTGGCACCATGCAGGGGCATTGGTGCCTCTGGCTATTGCAAAGCAGGGAGGGTGGGGGACTGATAGTCAGCTGGAGGAGGTGGCGTTGAAGCAGAAGGAGCTGGAGGCTGTTGTGTGTGTGTGTTCAGGCTGCTGCTGGGTGAGAGGAAGTAAGGGCTGCTGCACAGCTCAGAAAGCTGAAGTGGCAGCGGTGGGGAGAGGCTTCTGCTGCATTTGGGGTGGCTGTGGGGGTGTGTGGCTGCTGGAGTATGACCCAAAGAAGCATACTGAAGGTGTATGGCACCGCAAGTTATAACATGCCCAACACAACTCCCACTGTGAGTCCTCATTTTAAAGATTCAAAAAGAGAAAGAGAGAGACATAATAACTGAAAATAAATTCCAAAAATAGTTTAGAAAATAGAACAAATATACTAATAATAAGAAAAAGAATGGATAGATTATAACAAAAGACTAAACAAGCTTAAACAATTATGAAAATGCAGCTTTTATAGTTGATAAATTGCTTTTACAGTTGTCTACCTCTTGTTTCGTCCACTGACTAACAATGCAATCAAAACCAAAAGTGGAATTGCCTTACTGTCTAGAGATGTACCATGTGACTTGCAGAAGCCGTTACATGTGATCTTTTGACAGTTTTTTACAAGTAGCCTTATTCTGACCCAACTTTACCTTAGTGTATCTCAAGGGCAAAGTAACTGGTGAAATTACCAGGTGAAGTTGCCAAAGGCATATTACCTATTTAATAGGAAAAATCTGAGAATTTATTTGTGAACACAAATTTCGCAAATTCATCTTAACTTCCTGGTCAATTAAAATGTTGCAACATCTCTAATGATGTACAGTACCTCAAAAATTAATGCATCTCTGCTGTTTGTTAGGGGATGTTAATTTTCAATTCAGTGGTTGTATTTTCACATAAATTATATGTAATGTTTCATTTAAATTATATTTAAAATCTTTGTATCTCTGTTGTTTGCTAAGTGGAGTTCATTTACAATTCCTTTTCCAGTATTTGTGCCTTTAATCTGTGTTGTGCTTGATGTAATCCTCAAGCCTACATCTGTTCTGTACTTGTGCTCTACCTGGTCATGCCTAACAATAAGCATAGAATGCCTAGCACATTTACTAGAAAATAAAAAAAAAAAAAAAACATAAATAGCTAGATAACTAAATGATGAGTACCACCAATAGAAAACACAAAGTCTACTACTTAAATTGACATATCACATGTTTGTTCATACTTACAACAACGTGGTACTGTATGTTAATGATGGAATGTAGAGTGTGCAGATGTCATGGTGCAGTATTCAAACATGTGTAGGCAGATACAGTGGAAACTTTTAATAGGAAAATAGCTAGGCTCCATAGGGCAACAAAAGTGTTATGTGTCTTATAAACATTTTACAGTTTTGGTCTATTTTATTTATTTATTTATTGGAATCTCAGATTAACACCTTTGAGCTAAAAGCTTGTTTACAAAGGTTCCACGTCATAAGGCAGAAATGTATGCAACTGAGCACCAGGACTGGAATCTGGCAATCCCAGGATACAAAGTATACAGGAAGGACCATAAGGAAGTGAGGGGCAGTGGGGTGGCAGGCCATGTGAGGGATGGGATCAAATGCACAAGGGACGAGGGGGAAGAAAGGAGAACAGAGGCAATCTGGCTGCAGCTCCTAGACTCAAGTGGTAGGAAACTGAGGTTTGGGGTGGTACAGAGGCCACCGTCCCAGTCTGAGGAGCTTGACAAGGAATTAGCAGGACAAATCAGAAAGGTATGTAGAAAAGGGAAGGTGGTCATCATGGGGGATTTCAACTTCCTGGGAGTTGACTGGAGCATTCCAGTCACCTCCAGTGCTAGGGAGCAAGTGCTCCTGGACACAATCCAGGAGGGTCTCCTGACACAGTTGGTTAGTGTACCTACTAGGCTAAAGAATACTTTAGATCTGGTGTTGTCGAATGGGGAGGCAGTAAGGAAAGTAAAAGTGGAGGACCCACTAGCCGACAGTGATCACCAAACAGTGAGGTTTAATATCACAGTGTGTGGGGAGCAAGAGAAATCAGTTACTCAGGTAGTAAACTTCAGGGGGCAGACTTTGGGAGGATGCTGGAAGTACTGAAAGGGAAACTAGAGGGCTTAAGGCAGGAGATGGATGCAGAGCAGAAATGGGATATTATTAAAAGGGGCTTACAGAGGCAACAGAAGCCTGCACCAGGACACAGAGTAAGAGGAGCAGAGCAAGAAACCCATGCTGGTTGAACTGCAAGGTAGTGGAGGTGGTGAGAGCAAAATGAGAGGCACACCAGAGGTATAGAAGGACAGGGAAGGAAGTGGACAGGGAGGAGTATGCAAGACGGTCCAGGGAGGTGACCAGAAAAGTGAGAGAAGCTAAGGCCCAGAGGGAGCTGAGATTAGTGCAGGGAATTAACGGGGGACTTTAGATACATCAGTGAGAAAAGGAAGTGCAAGGAGATAATAGTGAGGATAAAAAGGGGTGGGAAGTAGACACAAAAGGGTAAGGAGCAGGCAGAAGCACTGAATGAATACTTTTGCTCAGTGTTCACAGAAGAAAAGGGGGGACCGCTACTACCATGGGCTGGAAGGGTGGGGACAGGGGGAGAGAAGGCAACAGATGGAAGAATTGAGGCAAGTAAAGTCCCAGAGGGACTGAGGGCACTGAAGGTAGACAAGGCACCAGGGTCATATGATATCCACCCCAGGGTGCTGAGGGAGATGACGGAGGTGTTGGAGGAGCCACTGGTGGATTTGTACAGCACCTTACAGGAGTCGGGATGTGTGCCACTGGACTGGAGGATGGCACATGTATTACCATTACACAAGAGCAGACCAAGGGATGAACCGGGTAATTATCACCCGGTAAGTCTCACCTCCATAGTGTGCAAACTCATGGATACAATACTAAAGGAAAGACTGGTTTCTTACCTGGAGGAAAATGGCCTCCAGGATGTAAGGCAGCATGGGTTTGTTTCAGGGAAGTCTTGTCAAACCAACCTGATACAGTATTATGACTGGGTGACAGATGAGCTGGATAAGGGTCATATGGTAGATGTTCTTTACTTGGACTTCAGCAAGGCCTTCAATTCTGTGCCTTATTGGTGGCTTGGGGAGTGTAGGGGTAGCAGCAAAAATGATGAACTGGATTACAAGCTGGCTGAGTGGGAGGCTGCAATGGGTGGTGGTGAGAGGGGAGCTCTCAACTCCAAGGCCGGTGATGAGTGGGGTGCCATAGGTCTCTGTGTTGAGGCCAGTGTTGTTCGGGCTCTTCATGTCAGACATTGCACATGGGGTGGTGAGCAAGATAAGTCTGTTCCCTGATGACACCAAAATTGGAGCAGTGGTGAATGACGAGGAGGGATGGATGCAGCTGCAGGGGGACCTAAGCAAGCTAGAGGAGTGGTCAGAGAGGTGACAGCTGAGGTTCAATGCAAAGAAGTGTAAGGTTATGCACTTTGGGGTGAAGAACCCAAGGAGAAAATACTGGCTGGAGGGGTTAAGCTGGAGATCACCGAGGAGGAGAAGGGCCTAGGGGTAATGATAACAGGGACCATGGACAACACTGCCCAGTGCAGGAGAGCAGCTGCAAATGCGAACAAAATGCTAGGGTGCATAGAGAGGGGTTTTTCATCCATGTGAAGAGAGGTGATCTTGCCCCTCTACAGGTCGCTGGTAAGGCTGCACTTAGAGTATTGTGTGCAGTTTTGGAGGCCATACCTAAAGAGTGATATCAGGCTACTGGAGGGGGTGCAGAGGAGGGCAACAAAGATGATATGTGGAATGGAAGGGACAGACTATGACAGCAGACTTAGAGACCTGCATATGTACACCCTGGAGGATAGAAGGGACAGGGGGGACATGATAGAGAAATTCAAGTATCTGAGGGGAATCAATAAGGATGGGGCAGATGGGGTCTTTAAGTTAAGGAGGGGGAGGGTCACCAGGGGGCATGTGCTAAGAATAGAGTGGGGAAGATTTATGAAGGAAATGAGGAGACACTATTTCACAGAGAGGGTGGCAGCAAAATGGAACACCGTACCAGAATGGGTGGTATAGTGTAAATCTGTGAACAGTTTCAAAAGGGCATGGGACAGGGAACAGGGGAGAGTGAGGGTGGGGAAGGTGGGGGTGGCAGTGGGATGACAAATGGAAGCATGGGGCAGCTGAAAACTAGGGGTGCTAGCTGCACACTCGAGCAGACTTAGATAGACTGGGTGGTCTGTTTCTGCTGGCACATTTGTATGATCGTATGTTTGTAAGGCAATAGACAAGATAAGTAGACATTACAAAACAGATAGGGGCATATACAGCAGGCAAGTACATTATGGTACATACAAATACATTTTCAAGCAAGTAAAGTTAAAATACATCAGGTAGGAGAAGTCAACTTTATTGCAACAGTACTTAGAGCATACCATAGGTGGACAAGCAATTTATAGTAGTAGCTGAGCTTTAGAGCATGCAGGTAGAGTTAAGGAGGGTCAGAAGTGGTGGTGACCAAAGGAGGGGGAGGACAGAATAGATGACAGCAGGGGGAGGGTGGGGGCAGAAACAAAGAGGGTGACAGATAAGGGGATAAAGTGGTCAGAGGAGTGGGACTGAATAGGAATCTACCCAGGGTTATGTAAGTAGGTGATAGGGCAGGGCTGGGTAATGTGGTGGGAGAGGGATATGGGAAGGGTTTTAATGTAGGGGGTGAGGGGTGAAACTGGGGGAGGGGGTGGAGATGTGGGGGGTAATGTTAGAGAAAGCAGGAAGGCGGGGGATAAATAGAGGGCGTGGGGGTAAGTGCCCAGTGGGGTCACACCAGGCAGAGGAGGAAGTTGGGGGGGATGGATGCTATGCAGGACAAATAAGCTATCAATAACAGTAGGATTAGGCGCAGATGACATAGTCGCAATTACTAAGAGTGGCCAGGTACTGCAGCAGCTTGGCTTTAAATGGGCGTATTTTCGTTTCCTCAATCAGCTCAGTGTTAAAGAGAATTTAGTCAGCAGGGGGCCCTGTATTCGAAGGACCGTTACCCTAGTGAGCTCAGGTGGAATGAAATAATGAAGGCAGCTTTACTTGACTCCCTAGTTAGTCTGGAGGAAGTGGAGTTTCTTAACAGTTGCCTCACTCCAGGGGGAGCAAGACCTAGGGTGGATTTTTTAGCTAATAGACTGACTTGGTACTGTATTCTGCTATTCAAGTTTAACCAACCAGTGCTTGAGTAAAGTTCACAAGTGTGATTTAAACGGTCCGCACCCAGAACTAGTCTGCAGGCTTTGTTTAAGACAATCTTGATTTGCCTAAGTGTTGTATCGGTACCGGCTCAGTAAACTACCAGACCATAATCTATGATAGAGATCACGGAGCTGTTAACTGCAACCTTGATGGCACTTTTGGTGAGGCACTGCCTATGCCAGTAAAGCTGACCTAGTCTGGCACTAGCTGCCTTGGCAACATGTTCTAATTTCACAGAATTTGGCACATACATGTACTATTTTAACTACATACATTACCATACATTTTCATTTTATTTCTTTAATCACGTTATGTAAAGTTCATCTCAGCCCCTTGCCAAACCCTAACTTTTCTTGCTTTTCTGACTAGTCCAGATCATGTAGAATGAACTAGAATTAGCTCATTAGACTGAGACCAACATAGAAACATAGTAAGTTATCGGCAGATAAGGGCTGCAAGGCTCATCAAGACTGCCCCTTTTCCATACCTGTATTGGCATCTGATGTCCCTGTCTGGTTATCAGCTTAGCCTCTCTTTCTTATAGCTAGGGTACCCATATGCCTGTCCTATGCATTTTTGAATCCCACCACTGTGCTTGCCTCTACCACCTCCTGTGGCAGAGCATTTCAACTGTCCACTACCCATTCAGTGAAGAAATACTTTCTCACATTTCCCCTTAATCTGCCCCCCCTCTAATCTCAAATCATGACCCCTTGTCTTTGTATTCCTCCTATACCAGAATATGTCTTCCACCTGCACCCAGTTTATGCCCTTTAGATACTTGAAGGTTTCTATCATATCCCACATCTCCCTTCTCTCATCCAGTGTATACATGTTCAGCTCTCTTAGTCTCTCCTCATGTGTCTTCTGGTGCAAGCATGGCACCATTTTAGTTGCCCTTCTCTGAACTGCCTCCACCCTGTCGATGTCCCTATGAAGATGTGATTTCCAGAACTGCACACAGTATTCAAGCTGAAGCACTACTAGTGTCATGCATAGTGGTATCACCACTTCCCTTCTCCTACTCATGATACCCCTACCTATGCACCCCAACATCCCACTGGCCTTCCCCGCTGGCCTTTCTACATTGTTTGGTCATTTTTAGGTCTTCTGAGATGATGATTCCTAAATCTGTTTCCTCCATTGTGACTGACAGAAGTTCCCCTTTTCATTCTGTAGGTCACTGCAGGGTTTTTGTGCCCTAGGTGCATAACTTTGCACTTTATCACATTGAACCTCAGTTGCTACAGTTTGGACCACTTTTCTAGTTTTACCAGATCCCTTCTCATTCTTTTCACCCCCTCCTGAGTATCTACCCAATTCCAGATCTTGGTGTCATCTGCAAATAGACAAACCTTTCCTTCCAGTCTCTCTGCTATATCTTTAATGAAGATATTAAAAAGGACTGGTCCCAGGACTGAACCCTGCGGTACTCCACTGGTCACCTTTCTTTTCTCTGAATGGATCTCATTTATCACCACCATCTGCTTTCTATCTCATAGCCAGTTTCTAAACCATCCTCAAGGCTGGCCAACTTGTGCACCAGTCTTCTATGTGGTATGGTGTTGAATACCTTGCTGAAGTCAAGGTATGCAGCATCCACCTCTCCCCCTTGGTCTACTGCCTTGGTCACTCAGTCAAAAAAGTCTATTAGATTTGTTTGACAGGACCTTCCAGCTGTAAATCCGTGCTGTCTTGTGTCCTGGGCTCTGATGGTCTCTAGGTGATCCACAATCCTCTCTTTGAGCAATGCCTACATGATCTTGCTCACCACTGAGGTGAGGCTGACCAGTCTATAGTTTCCTCGCTCCTCCCTTCCTTCACTTTTGTGCAGAGGGACATGTGCCATCCTCCAGTCTTCTGGAACTTCCCCTGTATTAAGGGACTCACTGAATAAGGCTGCTAGGTATCCTAGGATGTATGCTATCTGGTCCTATTGCCTTTTCCACCTTCAGCTTTGAGAGCTCCTCTAGGACCCTCTCTTCTGTGAATGGGTTTGTGTTCACCTCCCCCTTCCCCATGTATGTGCTGTCTTGTTGTGGTCTCTGGCCCTCCCTTTCTTTTCTGAACACTGAATAGAAGTATTTATTCAGCATTTCTGCCTTTTCCAGGTCCTCCTCCTTCCCCTCTGAGCCTCACGATACCGCCTGTCACCATTCTCCTTTCACTGCTATACCTAAAGAATCTCTTGTCCCATTTTTTCATTGTCTTTGCTAATCTCTCCTCTGTCAGAGCCTTTGTTTTCCTAACAGCTTTTCCCATCTCCTTCAGACAGTTTATGTACACCATCCTATGTTCCTCCCTCTGTGTTCCTTTGTACTTCCTAAAACTCTAACTTTTGGCCATTACCTTTGCTGCTACCTCTTTTGAGTAGCATAATGGCTTTTTTCCTTTCTTGCTCTTATTCTTCTGTTTAATGCACTGCTGTGTCACCTCCACTATGTCTCCATTTAGGTGTGCCCACTGCTCCTCAACCCCCCCCTCTCTATATCTCCCCTTGCCATGGTTACTTTGATGCGGCTTCTCATCATCCACCCCCATGAACTCTAAGATTCTTGCCTTTGTGTGGCTTGACTTTGTCTCCATCCCTAAATTAAACCACACTGTGTGGTGGTCACTGGACCTGAGGTGTCCCTCCACCTGGACTCCTGTGATTCTCTCACCATTTGTACATGCTAGGTGCAGTATTGCCATGTCTCTGGTGGGTTTCAGCACCAGCTGCTTGAGACCTGTTCCTTGCAGGGAATCAAAGATGTCTTGACTCTTGGTTGAGGCAGCTTCTTTGATGGACCAATCCACATCCAGCATATTAAAATCTCCTACTAGTGGGACCTTACCTCTTGTTGTCATATTCTGTATTTACTCCCACAGTCCCTGGTCTACCTCTTCCCCTGAGCTGGAGGCCTGTAGATCACCCCCGTATGAACTGCTGTTCCATTGCCTGGTTCAAGTGTGACCCACAGTACCTCGGCCTCCCTACATTTACTCTGTAACGCAGTTGTTTAATACTCTCCTTTACATACAGGGCAACCCCACCCTCCTTCCTGTTCTATCTATCCAGCCTGAATAGAGCATAACTGGGTACACATACCTCCCAGTCATGGTTAGTGGTGTACCAGATCTCGGTTACTGCCACTGTGTGAAGGTCAGCTTCTGTCATCAAGGCTGCCAGTTCTGGGATTTTATTTCCCAGGCTGTGGGCACTGGTTAACATGATCTTCCAAGTTTCTTTACCCACCTTCCTGCTGGTGTTGCCCATCCCTCCTTTCTCTCTCTGTCCAATTCTGGATCCCCTATTTGTCTGTCTCTCGTCCCCTGCCTTTAATGTTTTTTTTTGATTTAGGTGTCACAGTTGACAATATACCCTTTTTTATTTTCTGTCTAGTGGCTCTGGCTTGTGGGGGTGGGCTGCTTGGGTGTTCCTGCTCCCCTTCACCCCCCCCCCATTGGCTAGTTTAAATGCTTTCTAAGGAAGCCCTTAAATTGGTCATTGAGGACTGCTGTCCGTAACCCTAAATAGCCCAAAAGTTCAAAGTGGTCAAATCAAAGTTGAAAGTGTTGAATTTAAACATATTTACTGGTCACTAATTTGGCATCAAGTCATCCTTAAAGATGGGTGATGAATTTCAGGCTGAAGAAAAGAGACAGGTCTTGAGCTACGATTTGACAATGATGATACAGTCCATAAGGCATAGTGTGCCAAGAAAGGTATTCCATACAAAAGGGACAGCTGATCTAAAGGAACTCTGACCAATGATGGGGAGGGTAACATGAGGGATCAGAGAGAAGTCCATAGTTAGAAAAGTCAAGTGTGATAGCAAGGATGTAGACAGTTGGTATTCTTCTAGGACATGTTGTCTTGCTATCCCCTTTACATGAGGTGTCATTTTCAAAAATAATTTCTAGTAAATTGCATATAGCAAGAACTTTGTATCTTGCAGACTACGTGGATGAAAAACAGTCTTCCTGTCTAAATAAAGCATCTTCATTTTTATGTGAATACTGCTTCTGCAATCAGTGAAGTGCAGATTATATTAATTGCTGCTTTTAGTCCTCATTATGTGCCTGCTTTTTCCAACAAAAAATAAAAATAGGTTCACAAACATAATATTCAATCACAGAATATCAAAATGAATTAGCTTCTGTGGTAAATAGCTGCATTATCTTTTAGATAATTTTAAAACTGAGGCCAATAAAGGCAATGCTGAAATTGGACAGAAACTATACGGAAAAAGAAGAGAAGCTTAGCCATCTGCTGTACTATAAAAGCTCTTCTAATGCTAATGTGGTTATATAATAGCATATAAGTTAATAGAAAAAAAGCCATTGGTTCATCCAGTCTGCCTGTAATACCCTACCCTACCCCCCAAGACCTAGTGTGTGTATATGGGGTTTTGAGCTCCACCACCTATCCCCATGTCCCTTGTCTTGCTGCTACCACCTGGGTGACTATTAAACCCTTAACTCAGTCAACTATTACTCAAGTCCTATTGCTCTAGGTTCTCTGTTCCTGTTGAGTAATTACTTGCAGTCTATGGTGCTTATTCCTTTCAGGAGCTTGAAGTTATCTGTCTTATCACCCTTTTCCCTTTGGCCTCCAGTAAGTACATGTTCAGTTTCCTAAGCTGACACTGTCAGGATCTGTTCTGCAGGTCCTGATTTATTTTGGTTACTCTATGCTACACCATCTCCAGCCTATCAGTGTCTTTCCTCAAATGAGGGCTTCAGAAATGGGCACAGTATTCCAGGTGTGTCTTACCAGTGGTCTACAGAGAGGTAGTAATACAGTATCTCATTTCTCCTGCTATCAGTTCCCCTCACAATACAACCCAATGTCATGGTTGACTTACTGTAGGCAATGTTACATTGGCTAGATTGTTTAAGGGAGCCACTTTACTGTGACTCTTAGGTCTCTTGTCATTTGCAACTTGCTGCCCCTACATAATTGTGTTTTTTGGACAACAGCAATACTCATTAAAGACCAATGCCCAACATCAGCAATTTAGCAATATACAGCTAAATATTGCATGAAACAGTTGGTGGTGAAACCTCTCCTGAAGAAACCAGGTTTGGACTTGGACATCCTGTCCAACTACAGGCCTGTCTGAAACCTTCTTGTTTTATGGAAGGAGATCAAGAAGATAGCAGTGACACAGTTGTATGCTTACCTGGAGGCTTTTCCCATCTATGATCCATTCCTGTCAGATTTCAGAGGGTGTCACACCATGAAGATGGCACTCATTAGGATGCAAAGTGATCTCCTGGCAAAAGGTAGAGGGAATGTTCTATTCATGTTGTTCTCAACCTCTCTCCAGCTTTTGATACTGTGGGACATGAGATTTGTGGGATTCTACATACCTAAATATGTAACTGTCCAGCTATTGAAGTTAGAGTGGATCAATACACCTCAGACTCCTGGCTAGTGCAGCAAAAGGGGAACCTCTAAAAATGGCCATTAGTGCAGAGCTCAAACTAGAAATCTCAAACTTTCTGACCTCCAATGGAGGTTGGGGCGATGTTGCGCTAGATGCAAAATCACAAGTCCATCCGATACAGTATGTTTGCAAACTGTATTCAGAGACAAAACCTACAGTTAAGAAACATGGTCAAAAAAGTGTAATGGTTGCCGCTCTGTATACTGCATTATAAGCAGTGGAAGAAGAGGTCCTAGTGCTGAAAAAGGAACTGGGCTCCAAATCCTGGGAGGTGGGCAAACAACAGAGGGAACTGGAATGAGAAACTGAAAAAATTAGGATCCAAGCCCAGTGTGGACTTGAGAATACTGTACAGGAAAAAAAACAAAGAGATTGTTAGGTTGAGAGAGGATTGAGAAAGGTTGCAGCAGGATAAGAAGAATGTATTACAGTTCAATGACTTGCTTACAGGTATGAATGATACATTGTGGAGTGAGTATGATGAGCTGGAGGAGGAGTTTAGAAAATGCTAGGATGCATTAGACAGGGAGCTTATGTAAAATAGTGAAGTGAGCACTGAGTACAGAGTTTTGCAGGATCATGTCAGTAAGGGACAGTACAAAGGCAGAATGGATTATTCAAGGTGTAGAATCAAGATGTCGAAATTGTGTCAGCAGTTGGCAATCCTGGAGGGTCATGTGAAAGCTATGACGTATGCCACACTATCGACCTATCATCATCGGAGGGTGAAGACAGTGATGACGGTGGATTCAAGATGTCTGTCCCTGGGATACTGGAGGATTGAGACCTCACCTCCCAGTAGTCACCTTGAATAAGAAGGACAAAGAAGAGATGGATGGCCTGATTCAGAAGGTGATCTCAAAAGCTAGGATCTCCAATGCTCAGGCCAAGGTGTTGAGACAAGCAGTCTCTGACATGCTGATAAAGGAGGTGGAACAACAGACCTTTCTTCAGGGCATGGCCACTGTCACAGTCTAGGTGATCATCAAGGCCATTGTAGGACAGCAAGAGCCTACCCAGAGTGCTCTGTAGTCTGCCCAAGCTATCCAGGACATTGCGGACAAGATAGGCCATATGGTCTCTGGCAACAGTCTCAGTTGCCATCTGGAAAAAGTGCAAAATCACTGTGAAATGCTCAGTCTTGCAGCTGAGCACAGGGTACAGGTTTTGAAACAGGCTGTGGACCCTACAATGTGGGCCAAGTTGCTGGAAGGTATATGTAATGATGTCATTGCCCCCTTTGAAACTGTCACAACAAACCTTTTGGTGGTGCACAACCCTAACATGGTCAGTGTGATGCTAGCCCATCTGATAAAGCAGCACATCAAGGAGACACCAGCCCAGTATGAGAGCCATTTGTGGCTCACGTATGGAGCAGTCAAAGATCTGGCTGGTGAACATTCAGATGGAATCGATTGAGTACAAATGGCTGTTTTTGAAAAATCTGCAGCCCACCCTTTGTGAGAAGGTAGAGGCAGCAGTATTCTCAAGATGGGACTGCTTCTCTGAGATCATGGAAAAAGTGGAACATGCATACCAGGCTTACATGTGGGACCTGGGCTTGGGTTCCTAGGCCAAAGTGGCCACAGTGCAAAATAGCACTGACTCATCCGCCCAGTATGTAGTGGAAGGAAATCAAAAGATTTCCAACAAGGCAAACCCTCCTACCAAAACTGAGGAGGATCTAATAAGAACAGACAGAGGTATTGGCAGAAGCTGAATCAGTCGAATACAAATGGAAACAATGGACAAAATCAGTGGTCTAGCCTTTTGTATAAGGATTTGGCTCTGGAAAACACACAGCTTCAGCTGTTTAAGACCAAAGTCCAGTTACTCACGGCCTTAATACCATCCAAAGTCATGTCGGCCATTCCATCTGCTCCTCCATTGGATGAACCTGATGGGGAGGGCAGTCAAAGTCTCCATACTCCAAAGTGGTACAAATGTTTTGAGAGATAGACCCCACACTTAATGAACCCAAGCAGGAATGAAGTGGATTGGACTGACGGTGTATATCCCCAGTTCATATCACCACCTCCTTAGTCACCAATGATTCCAGATGCCCATGTGTAGAAGAGCTGGTTGGAGGCCACCACCTCAAATTACTTTGAGGTACAGGTACTGCTGTTTCAGTGCTGCATCAAGATGACAAATAGCTATCTCACTAGTCAACAGGGAAGGCCACTTCCACCCAGACCTTTGAGGGGACCATGATTACAACCTACTGGTCTAAACCATTACCAGTTTTCATTGATACTTTAGATGTGACACACCATTTTGACCTCATGGTATTACATCAGAGCATCTTGGGAAAATATTTTCTCTCCTGCTATGGGTGCTTACTGGACTTAGCCAATCAGCTACTACTCCAGGTTCCTGGCCAATGCCACATTATCCTCATTTCTGATTCACATGTGGTAGCAACATTAAAGGCCAATGACTCAGAACATGCCATCACCTTCATGCTCCAGCAGCACAAGCTATTCCCTCAACTGAGACCAAATTTGGTAAGGCATCAAGATGCCATTGCCAAACACAGACATGACTGTGGGAAAATGGACATCCTCATACAAGTTACTTGTGATGAACCACCATGTCAAAGACAATACCATTTCCCAGCAGAGGCAATACTCACTTTGAGGGCTACAAATGACTCTCTTTTGAAGCAAGGGGTCATTAGGCCCTGTATGTCCAAAGTCAACTCCCCTGTTTGGTCAACGAAAAAGTCCAACAATAGTTGGAGGCTTACCATTGATTATCAAAGACTTAATTAAGTCACTCCCAGTTGTGCACCCACCATGGCATTCACCCCAGATATGCTGAAACATCTGAAACCAGAACACAAGTGGTTCAGTACCATGGATATCTCCAATGGTTTCTGGTCACTCCCACTGGCCCCTGAGAATCAGTACAAGGTTGCCTTCAACTTTGAAGGACATCAGTACATGTGGAACTGTCTCTCACAAGGATTCCAGAACAGCCCTTCCCTTTTCCACACCCACATGAAGGATGCCATGTGAGGCTTTTCTACACCAGACTGCCTCCTGCAGTATAGGGATGACCTTCTGTTGGCCACAATATGTCTGGAGATACATCTGGAGCTCCTAGATGAGCTATTGACACTTCTACACAGGGCAGACCTCAAGCACAACCCAGCAAAGGTACAATTGTGCCTTCCTGAAGTATCCTTTTTGTGCTTGCACATCACTGTTGATGGCAGGAGCCCCACCTTGGACAAGGTCCAATGCATTCAGGACTTGCCACTACCTACTAGTGTTGCTACTTTGAGACATTTCATGCATATGGTAAACTATTCCAGAGACTTAATTTGTAATTTTACACAAAAAGCCCACCCCTGTATGAGCTACTGAAGAAAGATGTCCTCTGTCAGTGCAGACCGGAACATACAGCTGTTGACACTGCTTTGAAAGGGACCTTGGCCTCCCCTCCAGCTTTGGCCAACCCTAATCCAGAACTGCCATTCCATCTGGAAACTGCCACTTCTGATGTGGGCTTGTCAGCAATCCTTGCACAAACGGCAAATGGCACCTTGAGGCCTATCGCCTATGCCTCACAAGTGCTCTCCCTTGTGAACAGAAGTTCTCTTTGTGCAAAAGGAATCTCTGAGCTACCTTCTGGGCCATGAAACTCTTTACCTTCATGATAGGGTTTTTCCATATTGTGCTGCACACCAACCATCCTCACCAATTTCTTATTGACAGAATCAAAGATGGCAATGTGTCTAACACCATACTCACTCACTGGTCTCTCCTCCTACAAGATCAAGACTTCACTGTGCTTCATGCCAAAATGTCTTCCATTCTGGCTCATGGACTCCTACACAAAGGAGATCCCCACGAGTGTGGCCTAGAGTCACCCACCCTACCACAACCAGGTGCATTCTTCCCGCTATCGAGCGCACACTAAAAGATCCTGCACTTTGCTGCATCTTTACAGATGGATCTTCCTCCTATCAGGGAGGGGAACAAACTGCAGGCTTTGGTGTTCTGGTCCTCTACCCAGTAGGTGACATCTCTGAGGTATCCAGGGGGTGCACAATTAAATTATTACAGTATGCAGAACTTGCTGCAGTTGCTTGTGCCTTGGAGATAATCCACAGCAAAGGAGAGGTGGGCACCATAATCTTCTTTGATTCTTATTGGGCAATTCATTGACTGAATTTCTTCCTTTCTGGAAGAGCTATGATTTTGCTTCCTCAGGTGGCACCACTGTGAAATACAGAGGCATGTTCATAGATACAGTAATAACCACAGACATTGCAAGCTATTTCCAGATATTTCACAAAATTTCTAAAGCATTTTCTCTGCTGCCCCTACTGTGGAAATGGAGAAAGCATGAGATATTTCTTGAAATATCACAGAAATTTTGGGAAATAGCTGGCAGTGTCTGTGGCTGCTACTGTATTGTCTGCCTAGCTAAGAAATTTATTTTCAGGCTATACATACACAAGGTTAAGGTCCACTCCAAGTCTGATCCTTACCATAAGTACAACGATTGAGCAGACACCTTGGCAAAGGATGGCACTCGAGGGGGAGTATGGAACATGCAGCCCCCCACTGAAGCCCACACAGTGGCCACACACAAAAGGACCAAAGTGGTCCCTCTGGATCTAATTGCAGTGCAATGGTTGAACAAGAAATAAAAGAGGTGTATGAATACCTTTCAAAGGAAACAGAAAAGAAAACGTCTTTGAATAATCCATTCAAAAGACAATATGATAACCTCCACCTCTCTACAGACTAGAAGTTGTTCCTGTACCACTGTGGCAAACAAAAACTGTGGGTGCTTCCCAAACCATTCTGGTCAGAATTCATCCACCAGGTCCATGACACCCCTACAGGTGGACACCAAGGGGCAGACAAGATGTTGCAGAGACTGAGAACCATGGGCTGGTGACGTGGTGTGACAACGTATGTCCAGCATTGTGTGGACAATTGCATTACCTGTGCTCAGAACAACCCTTTGCCTGGAATGAAAAATGCCAAATTACTTCCACAAAGGCAATCAAGCCCCTAAAATGCAATCCAAATTGATTTAATTGGCCCCTTGCCTAATACTGGGAGAAACAAGTATGCATTTGTAATCACTGACCTCTTCTTGAAATGAGTAGAAGCCTTCCCATGTAGAGTGAACACAGCAAAAGCTGCTGCAGAAATTCTGGTAGAACAAATATTTACCAGGTGGGGCCTATCCATCAAGGTAAACTCTGACAAAGAGACTAGCTTCACAGGAGAACTAATGCAAGAATGTTTGGAGATATTGGGAGTTAGCCAGAAATTCCATATCGCTTACCACCCTCAGTCCTCTGGAAAAGTAGAGAGAACTAGCAGACAGATCAAACTAATTTTGAGTAAATTTGCAAATGAGAATGCTAAAAGTTGGGATACTCTGTTGCCCCTACTCCTAATGGCAATCAGGGCTACCCCGGCTGCAGCAACCCAGTGCATACCCCTCAAGGTGATGACCGGCCAACAAATAAGACTACCAAAACATCTGTGGATCAGTCTGAATACCCCGACTACAGAGTGTTGGCAGACACTTATGTCATACAACTGAAGGACATCCTTGTCCAAACTCACCTTTTTGCTGCCAAGAATTTGGGCCAGGCCCAACAACAATCCAAGATGTAATTTGACAAAAACATCAAAGACGTCAATTGACAGGTGGGAGATAAAGTCTTGGTACTAAAATTTTCCACACCAGTCTACCCATTTGCCAGAAAATGGGCTGGTCCCTATGACATCATCAACAAATTAATCCCTGCTGTCTACCAAGTGCGGGTAACAGACTGCAAGAAACCTGTAGATAAATAGCATCATGCCAAGCAACTGAAATTGTACAAAGGTGATTAATGCTACTTCCTTTGGGTGAGAGGAGGAGACCTATCCTCTAACATGTTATGTCTTTGTTTTTCAGAAATGAAATGTATCTCAATAATCCCTTTCCTCATCCTGGGCATCTGGAATGCACTATCACAACCAGATCCAGAGGAAAATTTGAGGAATCTTCAAATAGCTCTTGGACCTCTAGGCTATGTGCACGGGGGTCCACGTCTATTCCCCCCCACCTCCTGACTCAAAGGTGGCCATTCAACTCCCATCTACCCATGTGACTGTACTCACAACATTCAGGTACTCACCAGCTATAGCAACAAAGACTCCACCATTTTTGTATTTTTACTTCATTTATTGAGAAAATAAGAAAAGTGACTGCATGGTCTGGTTTTACACTTGACACATTTCAGATTACAAATAGATTCTTTGTCAAAAGCTTTTGATAAAGGATCTATTTGTGATCTAAAATGCATCAAGCATAAAACCAGACCTTGTGGTCACTTTCTCATTTTCTCAATAAATGACGTAAAAATACAAAAATGGTGGAGTATTTTTTGCTATTGCTGGTGAGTGCCCAAATATTGTGAGTACTCTGTTCTGATTTTTTGATGAGCACCACCATCCCAATGTGCAGTTTCTTGTTGTGGAACTACCCATGTGACTGTTTTAGAGGGAAGATATGCATATCTCAATGCCATGGTGGTTTCTCCAGACATCTCTACTCTGCAAATTGAATGAACAACTGGGAATCCTACTGGACAAGAAATTCCAATAGACCACCTTGCCAAAGGAACTTTTGAAGGCTGGATCAACACCTGTATTTGCCCTAATAGAACTTTGCACATATGCCAAGTTCATCAATGCAGTGCAGGCCTATACAACCTCACAGCAATGATGAGCCCAGACTTCTGTTACCAGTTTCCCAATACCTCCATGTACCAGAACTGTTTTAACCAATCCATTGCAACTGCTCTTTTCCTTACAGTCATTCCAGCATCCACAGATAGACCTCTGCAATGCCCAGTTATGGAACCAGGTTTGTCTAGTGGCCTGGCCACAACCTCTGTCCCTGTGACACTTGTTAACAATGTTCAGTTTATGCATGTTCCTGTTATTTTGAACCTTACGCACAGGAACATGGCTGAGTTTGGCCATCATTCCACCATTAATGTCTCTGGGTTTCACACTGTGATGCTATTAGATTTAATGGCAGCCTATGAAGCATGTGCACAAGACCCTGTGACTGGGCACCATACTATGGAGCACAGAGGAGTGTTCAATCCCAAATGCCTTAAGAGGAGTTTGGGGGTTTCAAATGTTACAGGCATAGCTGGTACTGTTACAAGTATGTTTGGATCTGGTATGTCAATTTGGAACAGAGATGATTTGGCTAAAATTTGTAAACATGCTAAATTATTTAACATTAATTTAGCACAAAATGTCATACAGCCCATGCTACATGGTATAGCGTGAGTGTGGCTCAATTGGTAGCACATCTGCCTCTGGACCAGAAGATCATGGGTTCTTGTCCCACACCGGGATTGGACTGTCACCTAAAAATGCTGGCATCCAAGTACAGTACTAGGGGGTGCTGTACTGCCAGGGTGTGCCATCCTTCGGATGAGACATTAAACCAAGGTCCCTTCTACTCATCCTGGTGTTGTCCTGGTGGGTGTCCTGGTGGAAGTAAAAGAACCCAGGGCACTATTTGCAAACAGTAGGGGATATTCCCTGTGTCCTGGCCAACATTCACCTTCCCATAAACCAGTTCATGCAATTGTCCAGGCTGTGTGAGGGTGTTGATGTGTTATATGGCTGCCACTACACATTCAGTCACTTCACCACCAGTCTAGCATTGCTTGTAAAGTGCTTTGGGATACACTGAGTATGAAAAGTGCTATATACATACTGATTCTTCTTCTTCTATAGACAGTATATCTCAGGAGGAAAGATTCACGGTGTATACCATGCATGATATAGCACATTTATTCAATGAGACCCAAAATAAAATAAATGAATTAATCTTTTACAGTACAATAACAAGAAGCGTTAAGAGCAACACATAAGCAAGGAAATCCATTATTCAGCTTATGTTACATATGCCATAAACACTATCACAAATCTCTTCCAGGATCTGGAGTCAGGAAGGATTCCAGATTTAGTCCATGATAGGAGTATGGCTAAATGAGTGCCCCTATTGTAAAACCCTGTCATGTACTACCAAGTGCATGGCCAGGATCATGTCCTTTCTTTAGCCACCACTTGAAACTTGAGCTATGTCACACTACACTTGAATCAAGGACCCTGCTACACATCAGGTGAATGCGCCATAATGGACACAATGTTCATTACATTCACTGTATCCCTTCCGATCTTCAACAAGAGTTCTTTAGTCTTTGAAAAGCTGTCAAAAGTCCACTCCATGGGTCATGTAGAGGGTAGCATCTGCTGGGAATGGACCAACTTGCCTACTCTGCTGGTGTTTCATCCTCACCTGGATGCCTTGGTAGCCCCACATACTGACTGTTGTGTCATAAAGGGTTACCACTATTTGTGTAGATGTGATGTTTTTGATATAACCACGCCTGTGTGTAATTATTCTGTGATCTCTATGGACTGGTCATATACGTTTGATAATGACCTATTTGACAATATTTCTGTTCCTGTTAATGTAACATCACCTCCTTTCATGCTGAATGCAACTAAAATTCCACCACAGACTGTACAACATCTCACCAGCCTGATAATGAATGTTTCCATTACCTGCCCAGCACAACTCATGAAGTGCTGCCTCCCTCAAGTTTGTGTGACCTACAACAGTGATGGACAATACTGTGTCATAACCAACTATGAGACATTCTCCTATGGATCTCTCACCTATGGTGTAACTATGACCAACTTCTGTTTTGTATCTCATGAAGGCACTATCATTGGCCATACAGTTATCACATCTGTCCCCACCCCAGAACTTGATTACGCTGATAGTGACCCTGACTATCAGAATGCTATAGAACAGTATTTACCAGTGTTTAATGTGCATACCAGCCCTCTCACACTGAATTTTTGATCCTTGAGAGACAGAAAGGATACACACCTTATTTATATTAGTAACAATGTTACTAAAGCAGGCAGTTCTCTGAATGATTTATTTCATGATGATGATTTAAGTATTGCATTGTCCAACAGTTGGTTGGAACTTACCTTTAAATGTTTTGCTATCATTCAAGTTTTTCCTGATTGTTTTTCTCATCATTATCTTGTGCTGTCTATATCACAGGCTCAAACAACATCAAGCACAATTAAAATGTATCTTTTCTACTCACTCAGCTAGACTGTAACCCACCAAACTTTCCCCAGTGGTGTTGCATTTTCATCAGGAAATAAGGTGGAATATGTAGACCTGCAGTCCTTAATGTGTGCTATCATGTTCTATTGTACAGTAAAAGGCATATTGGTATTAACTCATTCTTGCCACAATGTGATTATAAACTACTATCCAGTATAGTAATTTCTGTGGTGTTAGCATGCCATCTACAGCTATTAGCCATAATGCTATGATCAGCATATTTTATGAATCATTGCATTGTAACCCAAAAGTATCCCTAGCATAACGCTCATCACAATATATGTGCAAAACCTAACAGCCTTGGGTGTGAGCTACCCTCCAGTATCTAGCAATAGAATTGCTTTGTTTAGTTCTTCAGCTACGCAGATGAGCCCATTACCTAGTAACGGACCTTCTTATCTCCAAGTATACCGTAAGGGTTTGTGTAAGACTGTTTTTCAGAGTTTCTCTATGATGACATTGCGGTGTTCAGAGATTCCAAACTCCCAACAGGTACGCTATCCTTCTTACATGCATTTGGGCAATAAACCTTTATTCTATGATGCCTACCTTCTGTGTCATGTTTTGCCATCAGGTTTTGAATCCTGCTAAAGCCCCAATACTTGGCTGAGGAACTTGGTGGGTATCAGAGGCACTGTATTGTGGAGGTTTGAGTTCATCCTTTTCAGTAGGGTACACCAAGTAGAGTGGCACTGCTGCCCTAATATGTAGGGTCCCCAAAGGCTCTATCTTGTCAACAGTGCTGTTTATGGTATATGTTCTGTCATTCGGAGAAGTCTATTGAAGAAAAAGTCTTCAGTTTTATTGCTATGCTGATGATACTCAACTATATGTCTTATTCACCTGGGGAGAGAAATGCTGTTTGCATGCTAAATAGATACTGGTCTGATATCAGTGACTGAATGGCCTCTGGATGGCATAGGCTGAGTCCAAACAAGATGTAAAAGTGCTGCTAGTAGATGTGGGTGCTCAGAGTGTGGCAGATTTGGGATAGATAGCATTAGGACTGCAACTGGGTGCCACCCTTCTCACAGCCAAGGACAGTGTGACAAAAGCTGGACATCATCATAGATCACAAGCTGACAACAGAACATCAGGCACTGGCAGTGGTCTTCAGTAGATCTTTTCAGCTCTGAAACATTGCCTGGATTAAGTCCAATCTGTGTCCCAAAGACCTAAAGATACTGGTACATGCCTCTTTAACCTCTACACTGGACTATTGAAATGTTCTCCACTTTGAGCTATCTAGAGGAATGACACACCACTTACAGCTGGTGCAGAATGCCACAGCTAGATTGGTAGATGGAGCCTCTTGCTTCAAGCATATCACTCTAGTACTGTGGGCGTTGCACTGGCTGCCTGTGAGGTGGTGCATCTCCCGAACATAGAAAGCCGTACTTGACCAGGGCCCAGACTATCTGAAAGAGCTCCACTGTCCCTATGTTCTTGACTACCCTTAGTGTTCATTGGAGAAATGTCTCCTGAGGTTCCCAGGTCCTTCCTCAGGTTATCAGGGGATCTGGCATTTGCAGTGCATACAAATGTACCAGCAGTAGTACTGCCCGTACCATGGAATCAGCTACCACAGGGTCTTAGAGAGGCCCCCTCTGCTGAAATATTTTCAATTGGTTTGAAATATTATCTGTTCTCACTGACTTTCCTTCTTATTATTAAGATGTTTTCTTTTTTTATTGAAAGAGTTTTACCCTGAAAGGCATACTAAGCCAAAGTAGTTTGTTTGCTGTTGTGTCCTGGGGAGGGGGTACAATGAAGAAAATAATACAGCAGCATTTAATTAACAACAACACTACTCCATGTAAAAGCAGTAGTCATGGAACAGCAATAAATATAATGCACCATCTGTAATTATTTATATAACAACCAGCTTCCTCTTTTTCCCATAGGGAAACCGTGGCATAATTTACCGTTATAAAGGAGTGTTTATAACAGCAGACACGCATACGGTTTCCCTTGCTGTGCACATCCTCAAGCAGCAGTGCCACCACTCAAGACCGCTGACCGCTTCCATATCTCCCGAAACAGCACCACCAGAAGAACTCGGCAGTAAGTTCTTTTTTTCCCCCCTACACAGTGAAAACCTCACAAACCAGGAAAAAACAAAGTGTTTTAAAATACGCCGATTCAAATCGGCACCTGAGAAGCAGCATGACGGATGCACCGGAAGCTTTTTATTTTATATAATTGCTGAGACAAAAAAGGGAAACCCAGCAATTATATAAAATAAAATATGGGTTGGACATGTGTCAAACTTGATTTCACACACCCTCGTTGTGGGATGCTTTTCACAAACCCCTTGGGCTTTGCCTTTGGGGTTTATGTAGTATCCCACAACTCGGTGTGTGTAAAATCTCATTACACACCCTGACCCATACTTTATTCTCTATGCTATTCTTATATATGTATAAATGCTGTAACTAGTTGTTTAATATGCTGAGCTGATTGTATGTTCTATGAGGCATCCAGAACTCCATGTTTGGGTGCCAAATAAATAAACTACTACTCTTACTACAGTTACTACTGTACTACTTTTTTTTTCTTTAAGTTTTTCATTTTTTGTTAGTTGCTTCAGGGGAAAAAATGATTCTAACTACCTATGTTTTAGTATGGGAGTGTGTCCATGAAAGGAGTTCCTTAAAGACATGCCCAACTGCAGAAATTCTACCTTTAATTTTAAACATAATGCTAGTGATTATCATGAATACTATCAAAACAACATTTCCTGCAACTTTACTTAACTTGTAGCTATAAGCAGATTGAGAAGGTATATGACTGGACTAAAAAGATTCACACACTTATGCTGACTTGGTTCATTTGCTTGTGAGTTATTATATGGATTCAATTGCAAGGGGTACTTAATTTTTTATCGTAAAGAGTAGGAGCAAAATGTTAGTTTATGATGGAGTGAGGGAATTTTTAGTTAATCTCTTTTTTGAAATTCATCAACAGATAACAATATTAGAAAACAGTTCTTCAGGCATCTATAGGAATCAATCAGTGCTAATACAGAGATTGTTGCCCTAGTGTACATATACAACACAAAAGCTGAACACAGCAAAACTTGTCAACAGTTTGTGTATTACAACAGTGTTTGCAAATAATTAACCCACAGGTCATCAGGGTGGATGTGCTAGCATATTACAGGCCTTGAGTTCTCAGGGTGCAGGAGCAGTGACTCTGCTCTCTGCTGGTTAAGAAATAGGAGGCAAATGGTGGTGGGAGATTGTCCAGTGGGGTGCCACAAGGTTCGGTGCTGGAACTGGTGCTATTCAATGTCTTCGTAAATGACTTTGCAGAGGAGCTTGAGGGTAAGGTGTGTCTCTGTAGATGATACAAAAATCTGCTACAGGGTTGACATTCAGGAAGGGGTGGAGAAATGCAAAGGGATCTGAGGAAAGTAGAAGAATGATCTGGGGGTGGCAGCTGGGTTTCAATGCCAAAAAGTGCAATTTTATCCACTTAGGGATGCAGAACCCAGGGGCTGTGTATAAGATGGTGGGAGTGGATTGTACAGTCACCAAACAGGAAAGAAACCTAGGGGGTCATCATATCTGATGGCCTAAAGGTAGCTGGGCAATGAAACAAAGCAATTGGAAATGCTAGCAGGATGCTGGGGTGTGTTTGGAGAGGGATTCCTAGCAGGAGGAGGAAGGAAGTGCTATCATTCTATCACTCACTGGTGAGGCCCACCTGGTGTACTGTGCCCAGTTCTGGAGTCTGTACCTCCCCAAGAGCATTGATATGGTAGAGGTGGTACAGAGGAGGCAACCAAAATGGTGATGGGATTACACGGGAAGCCATATGAGAAAAGGCTGCAGGAACTCAACATGTACTCTTTGGAAGATAGGAGAGAGAGAGAGAGAGAGGGGACATGATTGGAACCTATAAGTACCTCACAGAAGTGAACAAGGTGCAAGTGAAGGGTCTATTTCAGAGAAATGAAGCCACTAGAAGAATGCAGCATGCAATGAAGCCAAGAGTAGGAATGTTTAGGAGAGATGTGCAGAAATACTTGATCACAGAAAGGGTGGTGGATGACTGGAACAACCTGCCAGAGAAGGTAGTGAGGGCAAACACTGTGGAGAGTTTCAAGCATGCATGGGGTAGGCATAGGTGCATATTAAGTGTATACCATTGCTACAGTGACTGTAACACAGCGAAGACCAGCACAGCAGCATAATCGGCTGTTCAGCTGTTCTCTGTACTGGTCCACTGTGATATCGATGACACTGTCTCCAGGGCATTCACTCCCTTCCCGAAACAACTCTCACATGGAGTTGGAAAGCCATAGTTGGAAATCTATAGTGCAGGGTGGTGGGGGAGCAGAGTCCCCCAAAAAACACTTGTGTCCAAGACAGCACAATGCCAGTTGTCAGCATTGTGCTGTTGCTGTAATGGCCATCAACAGAATTCCTCTAGATGCAGCATGATGGTACCCATATTAAGCAGAAAAACCAGGGAAGGGGGTGACACCTATGATCAACTAGGATCAGTGGTGATGGAATAGGCAGGGACAAGGGACAGACTGGATGTGTTTAAAGGCCCCTTCTGCCAAAAAAGTTTGTATTTATCTGTTTCTATGAGGTGTACATGGGGGGGGGTGAATGTATAAGTGCATGGTTTTTATCAGACCTGTTTTCATTCCAAGGTTGAGGGACCAAATTTCCTGGTCTTGTGGCAGTGGGCAGAGACCAGATACAAAAGTAAGAAAAAAGTGTCACCAGACTTCCAACTTTTATTTTGTTTTTGTTATTGCATTTTGGGCAGGCACAGTCTGTTATAGTGGAGTGCCAGTTTTGTGCTCTTACAGACCAGATACATCCTCCATGTGCTATAGAAGTTCTTCAGGGCACCAGCATTGGTGTGGGACAGATGTTCCACTAGCTGTCCAATTGCATTTAGCCATTCAACTGTGCTGGGCACCTCTGTAGACTGCCAGTTGATTTGGAGCCTTTATGCAGAGATGCTTACTGCCACCAGCCATTGCAGTGTCAGTGAGTGCTCGAGAAGGTTTACTGGTGAGATTCATATGAGAAAAAGTGGGACATCCAGTGGGACTTGGGAGTCCATTATTTAGCTATGGATTTGCTTTATTCCCTGCCAGTATTCCTTTGTCTTGGGGAAATATCATATGATGTGTGTCAACTGTGCCCCAGTCTGGGAGCAATGCCAGCACTTATCATCTGTTATGAGTTCCATTTGTTTTAGTACTGTTGGTGTCCTGTGCCATCAGAGGAGAGGTTTGTTCTGGATTTGGTGACTCTGTCTGTCTATAGAGGCTCTGAGGGGCCTAAACTGTGCATGGGACCATTCCTCCTTGGGTATCTGTGTGCAGAGTTCTTCCTCCCAAGGCAGTCTGGAGGGCTTGGATTGGTCAGGTATACAATCCTGTATACATAACTGGTTTTGCCCCGGTGAGCATGGTGGTGGTGGTTAAGAAGTTGTTGGTTCCTGGCTGGCTGGATTGAGGGCAGACTGTAGACTGGGGCCAAGCATTCTCTCAAGTTGGAGATAACTGGGTATGTTCATGAAAATGTTGTACCAAATTGTGACATGTGGGGTTAATGTTCAAATGCAGAGTAGATAATTTTTTTCTAGCATTTTAACATGTCATGTCCCTACAGTGAAAAATGCACTGTGTTGCAAGATAATGGACTTTTAAATGACCATGAAAAATAAACTTCAGTGTTCTGAATGTACCCACGGACACCAGCTTTGTGTTCTGAATTTACCAGCGGACAGCAACCTTATGTTCTGAATGTATAGTGGATACCAAACATGCATTGTCAAGGTGACAAAGACCAGCAAACAATAATATAGGTTCATAAAAATGTATTAGTTGCGATCTATGTTGTCAACAATTACATATTCGTGCACTGAATTGCACTGAAATAAGAAAAAAAACATCAATAAGAAGTTAAAATAAAAAAGTCATAGAAAAGATTGTGCATAGCAACTAGTCATATTGTCCAACACTTTAAATGCTGTCAATTTCAGTGATTCTTGAGCTTTTTGTATTTTGTGGTGATAGTTTGCAGTTCATCCTGTGTAATTGCAAAGCTTCCATTTCTTGACAGATGTACAGGTCCATGGAAAAGTCTCTGCTGTCTCACCATATCAGTGTCCTGCTGTTGTGGCCATGTGAGATGCCCATTTGCATGCTGGTCCTGGAATTTGACAGTGAAAGTATGTTGTAGTTTATTAAATGCAAGCACTTGCCCAATAAAAAAAACTGTTTGGAATAGGAGACTGCATAGAATTTTTTTCTGCTGTATCTTGTCTGGGTTTAATTATTTTTTTAGCAGGTGGACAACCAGTAAGCAAGCACATTAGGGACAGAAGCAGTGGAGAAGGCCATTGCTGAAGTGTCAGGAGTAAAAGAATCGTCCATTGCTTCATTGCATGAAGCAGCAATCAGGTTGGTTGATGAAGTGCTGGGAACAGCAGAGGGGTCTGTCAGAAGAGTGGCAGGAGCAGAGGAGGGGTCAGTCACTGGAGTGCTGAAAACAGTGGGAGTGTCCGTATCTGCAGTGCTGTGCTCATGGGAACTCTTTTTTGTGCACCGAGTTGTAGAGGAGTCCGTCACTGGCACTGCTGGACAGTGTCATTCCTGAGTTTAAGCATCTGAGCTGTCTGGGAAGTGCTGATGCTGCTGTATTTCAGTTTGAGCCTCTTTGAAGTCCATTGATCCACATGCTCCATGTTCACACATGGCCCATCATCATTTTGGCACTTAGGGCAGAAACAAGACAGTGCTCTGGTGGCAACCACACCACCTTCCACAGATCTTATGCTCTGGACATGTTTTGTCCCAGGAAAAGCTTTAACATCCAGTCCTTTTGGCCTTCTTATGGATTTGTCAGCTCCTAGAAAAGTTTTCTCTTGGAATGCCCACATCCATCACTTGGAGGCTGTCTGGTCAGAGTATCATGGCATTAGGTGAACATCTCTTCTGCTGTTGAAATGATAGCGATTCATGATTTCATGGCCCTGGTTGCTGACCATTTCACCACAGCACTCTCCCCATTATAGGGGTGCTTACCATGACGTGATCCAGAAATTGGCACATTCAATAGGGAATCCATACTCTGGTGGAGCCTTTGAAATTCTATAGAAGGAACATTTTGATTTGTACTGGTTGGTTGGCACAGCCATCTGTGAAATGTACCTCCTTCATAATGTTTATGTGGTGAGAGTTCATGATGTGTTCATTGGCCATCTTATCAATATGTTGAATATCATGCTGGTAATGTGTGAGGTCCAGGTATTTCTTGACAAGGTCATTGCAATGGGAGCACATGTAGCATGTAACTATTGGGTGCACTGTAGCCTGCTCATGATGCCAGTTGCAGGACTGGCTTTCATCCTGGTACTTGCAGGCATAGTTTTCAGCTAGGTCCAGCACCAAGATGACCCAGCCTTGTGGTAGATTTGTCTTGAGTGATGCAAATTGCATTATTTGCCACAACATCATATGTAGATGGCGACTGAGAAACTGTAGGTCTTCCAACAAGTTCTTGTAACTTGGTCTTCTTGCTGACCAACACTTTGCAGGATGTTTTTGTGTTAATGCCATCATTTGTTTTCTTCACTGTGATGGTTTCCCACTGTACCATCTCAGCATTTCTAACCCCTGTTGACTCAGTACAGCCTCTGCATGTTTGTCAATTTCCTTCACTGTACAAGTCCTGCATACCATCTCCAGACAGTCTTTTCTTTCATTTGAGCACAGTCAGCTTCTCAGCTTTGTAAATATTGGTGACTTTGCACTCCGGCAGTTTGTAAAAATCTGCCATGTGGTTTAACTATCGCAGTTTTAATGTGGCATTTTCACAGTACTCGCATAGGCATTGGTCCAGTTTCTGTTGTCTGGCAAGTTTTTTGTGCTTGGGGTGTAAACTGTTGAACTTGATGGCACTAATTTGACACTCTGAGTGTTGCTTCAGAAATTCTGCATACAGTAAATGAAGGAGTTTTGAAAAGGAACGCTTTTGTACATTGGCTTCTTTTTAAGAATGCCTTCTTATACGGCAGAGGGGTTGCTGACTGTTCAAAAAAGCTTTTTACTTTTGTTTGTAGTTTCCTGAGGCAGTACAGATTTGTGAATTCTTTTTGCATGCTTCTGTACACTACGAGATGCATTCATGAGTGTTGTCCAGCTAATTCCAAGTGTTTTGTTTGCATACGTAGCATCTTATATTTTTTCAGCACCAAAACTGGTCTGACCCACTCTTGTTCCAGTTACTAACATACAAACTTACGAAATTTGCCAGCAGATAAAGGCCTAGAGGTCTATCAAGTCTGCTCGAATGTGCAGCTAGCACCTCTTATTCTGCAGCTGCCTCTCCCTACTCTATTCTTCACATTTTCCTTCATGACATCCAGAATTTCTGCCTCCAAATTTTGGCAGCATTTCATGTTTAGTCCTCTTCTTGACATTGCTGCCTGCTTGCAGGTGAACTTGATGTTATCACTTATCACTCTATTGTTGATGCAAACCATGCAGGTGACTTAGGCCGTCCTGCTAGAGCCATTTGAACTACCTTTCGGTTGGCAACATCTGATCAGGAGTTCACAACTGGAGCTGGATCACTGAAATTTACTTGCACTGATACTGTTGTGGCTGTTTGTTTGTTTCATAGTGGAGAAAAGGAAGAAACAAAGAGATCATCCATGAGTTGCTTCACAGCACATGAAACGGCAGAACAGAAAGTGAACAATTACTTCATAGCAGAGGAAAGGAAGAAATAAAGAGATCACCCATCAGTTGCTTCACTACAGATGAAATGGTGGAACAGAAAGTGGACAATTACTTCACAGCAGAGGAAAGGAAGAAATAAAAAGATTTCCTATCAGTTGCTTCACAGCAGATAAAATGACGGAATACAGAAAGTGGACAATTACTTCACAGGAGGTGGAAGAAGGTCACCCACCAGTTGCTACACAACACAAAGAGACAAATGTAAGGAGAATGCTGCCCTACAACAGCAGCTAAATTCCAGTAAAACTATAATTTATATCCCCCCAACCACCACCACACATGGTCTTAAAATCGTTGCACACTGAGTGCCTAACAAAAGAGGAGTATATTCAGCATGCAGCCATGTTAAGTCCATGCAGAGCACATTAGGGAGCACCTTTCAGCAAAACATTGAGAAACATTTTAAAAACAATGCCTATCCTCACTCTGAGCCCCAAAGTACTTGGGCACCCCCCCCATTCCCAAAATGACATGGTCTGAACATGGCTGAAGGTCAAGAAGCAAACAATGGCCTGCTCAGCATCCAGCCATATGGAGACAATGCAGTGGGTGATTACACAAACGCAGATGGATATCAAGGCCCAGCACCACAGAAATGGACACAGCAGTCAAACCATTTCACAGAAAAACATTTAGTAGTAGACCGACAATACTTTGCAGTCCCCCCACCCCACAAATAACCACAGACAGCAAGGTCTCAAAATGGCTGAAGGCTGAGCAGCAAACAATGGCCTGCTCAACATCCAGCCATATGGAGACCATGTGGTTGGTGGTTACACAAAAGAAGATGAATGTCAGGGCCCAGCACCACAGAAATGGACACAACAAGCAAACCATTTCACAGAAAAATATTTTGGTAACAGAGAAACAATACTTTGCACCCCCCCCCAAATAACCACAGAATACAAGGTCTCAAAATGGCTGAAGGTTGAGCAGCAAACTATGGCCTGCTCAGCATCCAGCCATGTGAAGACCATGCTGTGGTAGGTTACACAAAATTCTGTCTGACATGATTAAGCTGGCAGGATTCTGGGATGCATAGGGAGAGGCATCACCAGTAGAAAACCGGAGGCTGTTATCCCACTGTACAGACAGTTGGAGAGACCCATCTAGAGTACTGTGTGCAGTTCTGGAGACCCCATCTCTGCAAGGACATAGACAGGATGGAGGCAGTGCAGAGGAGGGGAACTAAAATGATGCAGGATCTACCCTGTAAGCTATAAGAGGAGAGACTAAAAGAGCTTAATATGTATACCCTAGAGGAAAGAAGGGAGAGGGGGACATGATAGAGACCTTCAAGTATCTCAAGGGAATCAACAAAGTCCAAGAGTGTAATACATTTCAGAAAAATAGATGTGCAAGAACAAGGGGGCACAATTTGAAGATCAAGGGGGGAAGGCTCAGGGGCAACATGGGGAAGTATTTTTTCACAGAGAGGGAAGTGGATGCATGGAACGGGCTTCCTGAGGAGGTTGTGGGGTCAAAACCAAAGGGGGAATTCAAGAATGCATGGGACAGACATAAGGCAATTCTGGTGAAGGGCAGGAGGAAGTAGGCTGCTGGTTAACTAGAATCTGCAGCGTATCCAATAGATAGGGAAATGTGCAGACTGGGTAGGCCAGACGATCCTTATCTGCCATCAAAGTCTATGTTTGTATGTTAAGCACTAGTACAGCAAAGCACAGATTTAAAAAAAAATACAACGGACATTGTAAAAAATCATGGAGACTTTTATTATCCAGACTTTTATTATCCATATGTGGAATGCAATAGAAACAGCATCTTTGGACCAGCCCAAAAAAATGCTTTGCCTGCCCCTTCCCCAAAAACCACAGACTGAATGGTCTCAACATGGCCTGCTCAGCATCCTGCCACGTGGAGATTATGTGGTGGATGGTTTTAAAAATTGTATGCAGCACATAAAAGTCACAAAAATGTATATAGCAAATCACGGATTTAAACAAGCATTTTGGAAGCAGGAAGGCCGAGCAATAGTACTAAATCACTCTCCAGCCACAGAAGAAAACATCAGTGGGCAGCAAACAATAAATAAATAAATCTCACTGCTGGAGTCAAAATAAGCTGCACAATAATCCCCTGTCCCTAACACTGGCAGAGTTAGTCAGAACCTTACCCTTTGGTGTTCTGAGTGCACTTTGGATTACTGGGGCTCTTCCGCATTCTGAATGCACAACAGCAGCTCCAAGCAGACAGCAACACTTTCTGTTGTACAAAAAACAGCAAGAAAGGAGGCAAGCACTTATGTCCAGCAGATTTTATACCACCTATTGGCCACTTATATCACAGGGAAAACTGGAACCCTGAAAGGATCAGGCAACCGATTTGAGGAAGGAGGGACATTATTAATCTACCTAATAGGAGTATGGACACGATTGGTTGGAAGGGTTGAAAAAGATGACCTGACTCAAATGATAAAGCGCAGGCAAGATATACTACCTGGCAATATAGTAAGGGCAGCACTGGTAACACACAGGAGCATTAAAAAAAGGATGTACATGTCAAAAAGTAATTAATTGGCCATGTTCTGAATCTACGAGCTGAGGACACCAACTAGTACATTCAGAACACATTTTGGAGGTGCTTCAAACTATATAAATAATGGGAAAAACAACACAGGTATGGTAAAAGAACTAAAGGACAACATCTGCATTGTTGAAAGCATGCTTTCTTTAAATAGAAAGATGGCAGAATTGACAGAAAATATACAACTAAAACCTACAGACTTTCCATGTCACCATTTAGGACCAATAAAACAGCAAGAAAATTGGGTTGGACAACAATAAAAATTTGGTACAGCTGCAGACCTTAATTTTATTATATGTATCTCTACATATACAAAACATTAATACAGCATTTCAAAGATTATTTTTTAGTTTTTTCCTTACTTTATATCACATTCTTTACATTTCCATTCCATTGGTACAATAGTCAACTTCAGAAGTCTTGCTTTGGCAAGTCAAATTGCTTTTGCACATCCATAGGCATCATAGGATTTTCAGAGCTAGGTAGACTTTCATCCATTGTGCTCGCCAAATGCCTAAAACGTTAGATCACCCTGCTTATATGTATTATCCAATTTTAGTTTAAAGTTATCAATAGATTTGCTTCCCACTATCTCTAGAGGTAATTTATTCCAAATCTGTATCACTCTCTGAGAAAACCAATTAATTTTCCTACTGGTGCTGCACTGCTCCCCCTCTAACTGCAGCATATGTCCACTAGTATAGTGCGTCTGCTCTCTTAGTCTTAGCCCTAAGCTGTCCCATATGTCGTCATCAGTAAATGACCTAAACAACAAACACATATCCCCTCTAACCCTTCTATATAAGATCAGCAGATACTTTACCTGGGTGATCCCTCTTTGTGAGCATGTCTTACAGTTGTTGGGCTAGCTCCCCATGCAGACGTTTTCATTTCCCCACAGTAGTACAGATTGGGAGGGAGTGGGATCAGTGGCCTGTACTTGTTAATTTTATACCAAACCTCTCTAGATGCCATTATGGAGGAGTGGTAGCTAAGTGTTGATGAAATCTTACTGTAAATCAGCAAAGCAGCCAGTGGTACCCTAACCATCTCCTGCTGAATGCTAAGCCTTTGTGGAGATGCTTATGATGCTGGTATGAACCATCACTCAGTCTGTGCAGTGATGTATGCTATATATTAGCCTTGGAATCAGGGGAGTGCAGCCTCCTCTTGTCCAGTGGATCTGTGGTTTCACCCTGTTGTATTTGGGAGTTTCCCCTACCACAGGAAGTTCTGCATCAATTTGTCCATCTTGTTGAACCAGTTGCTGGTTAATTATTTAGGCAGGTGGGTGAGTAAATGGTAGAATTTGGAAGCCAGCATCATCCTAAAGTCCTCCAATTTGCATGCTAGGGAAAGGGTCAGGAGCTTACATTTGTCTAATTCAATCCTTGTCACTTTCATCTGTGGGGTCAGGATGAGGGTCACCATTTAACTGAGTGATTGGCAGACCCAGATGCCCAGATATGGAATTCCTTCTGCTGCCCATTTTAATTTGTCCAGGAAAAAGTTGTTCATAGTAGGTCCTACGAAGAGGGAGGACACCTGTCTAAGTTTGATCAATTTTAAGTACAAATACTTCTGAGAACTGATCCAAAAGCATTAGAAGGGGACAAAGAGAGGTTGTACCATCTGCTTGGATACAAGAAGGTCATTTGCATATTCAAAGATTATGTGTTCCTCACTCCCTGTCCATATTCCAGTGAGGCTAGGGTGGTTCTGTATGACCATGGTCAATGGCTGTATGACCATGATAAAATTGCAATGGGGGAGAAGGCATCCCTGCCTGGTGCCTTTTAGTAGGGGTAATGGGGTTGAGTTCAGGTCACTCATTAGGACACTGGTCATAGAGGAATTATACAGTGTTCCATCGCATTTCTGAAACATTGAGCGTACTCTTATCTTTTCCAGGTGCTGAAGAGGAAACCCCACTCTATAGAATCAAATGCATCCTTGAAGTCCACTGCCACCACCACTGTAGGGGGTGGGAAGCTAGTCTGCATGGATCAGACTAATGAGGGTGCAGAGATGGTCTGTCCTATGGAAGACAGTATATCATAGTAGTTAAGAGCACTGAGCTGCAAACATGTAGAACTGGGTTTCAATAGCACTGCCACCCCTTGCATACTGTGAGACAATAAGAAAGTCACTTAGCTTCCCTTTGCTCCTAGGACACACCTGAAAACAGGCCTTCACTTAGTGTGTCTTTCTTGGCCAAACATTGCAAAAATAAGTAAAATAAATATTGCAACTTTTGACAAACCTGACTAGTGATGGGGGTATCACATCCTGCAGCACTGCTTCCAGTTTTGTTGCCAGTATTTTGGCATCTGTGTTGATGAGAATGATGGATCTGTAGCTCTCTGGAGCTGTAGTGTCCTTCTTCTTTTGTGGAATTACCATTATGATGGCCCTTATGGTGGGATGCATTGAACCTAAATCAAAGCCTCTTGGTACCTGTCTACCAATGTTTGGCTAACTTCCCTGCACACTAGCTGATAGTAATCCACCTGGAGGCTATTAACACCAAGTACCTTGCCTCTGTTGAGAACAGGGATGGTGTTCTTTACTCCTGCTGTGTGATAGGAGAGTCCAGCACTGCCACTTTATGAGGAGAAACCCAGGGGAGAGGTAGCTTGTTTGAAAAGAAATCAGTCATGGTTTTTGCCTTTGAGGGGTTGGGGAGGCATACAGGGTTTGTATGGTAGAAGGAGAACCATGTGCTGATGTGGCTAGAGGTGGAGTACACTATTCGGAAGCCAGTGCAATCTCTCATACTGTGGTGATGTATCCTCCAGGTGTCTGTGAGATTATGCTCCTTGAGTAGTTCTTCCAGTGCCACCATAGCCTTCACATAGGGTTCCTGGATGCCAGAGCTATAGTCTAGACAGGCCTCCATCATCACATTGAACCCCCCAGCAACATAGTCATGGGGGATGGTGTGAATAAGCTATGTTTGTGGCTAAGGTGGTTGAAAAAGTGGAGGTCATCTGTATTCAAACCATCTATGTTGGCCAGCATCAGAGGCCCCTCTTGTGTTGCCATTTTGACAATGAGCCACCTGCTTCCCTTGACTCTTGCCCTGCCAGTGACTTTCCAGTGGAGGCCGTTGTGCATAAGGATGGGCACTCCTCCTCTCTTCCTTGGGGCTGCACTGTGGGTTTCAGTTCATACACATTCCCTTTTTGGTTTGAGCACCTTTTCTGCTGTGAGGCAAGTTTCTTGTGAAGGCAATGTGTGTGCACCATGTTTTTAAAACAGTTAGCTCTTTTTTATGTTTTACAAATTAATTAGGTCCACATACATTCCAACTCACATCCCAAATGGCAGCAATGATGTGGTTCTGTGGTAGTCAAGTATGCCTGATGCTGCACCCTAGTAGCACTCTAAGAAACCTTGCTAGGGAGTCTAGCTTTGGTTAGAAGTGAAGCAAATGCATTTTCACCACTTTGTGGGTCACCTCTCATGTTTTGACTCCTTTCCCAATCTCTTTGCTCTTGCAATGCACCTTCTGATAACTCAGATTCTACTCCTCATGACTCATGTCCCCCTGTTCCATCTCCAATCCTTTCTTCCCCACCCTTCCCATGTTTACATTTCTCACCATCTGGCTAGATTGAGCCCAAATGAGCACAAGTGTGGTGGTCAAGAAACTGCATAACAAGGAAGCCTTCCTACACCTTCCATCCATTCATAGCCATTCATAGTCACTAGTTAGAAGAACTGAGGGCTGCAGTATATCCTGGGAAAACCTCTGCCCTCCAGCCTTGGACTTCACACTTTAACATCACTGTTGCAGCCATTCATGAACATGTTGGCTGCTGGGGCCAAATGGGAAAGTTATGTATGGGGATACAACTGCAGAGATACAGAGTCATGTCACCCATTGTGAGAGATGTCTCAACTGGCTGTTCAGCCCCAAATGTGTCTTTCAGCCTTAGCTGTCCTAGGTGCCAGTAAGAGATAAATGCCATTTTCATGGGGGGAGGGGGGTCCTTAATGTCTCACTCTGTGGGTTTCTTATGACCAGTAGGAATCTGAGAAGGAATTTACCATAGACTCCCCAGGTAGACAGAAATAACAAAGGGAACCAAAAACAAGGTGGTCGGGGATTGTGCTGTTTATCTGTCTATGGCTGCATATCCCCACGAGCATCTGTTGGACAACATGAAGGATCAAAGGGTGACCTAGTGTTAGCCTCTAGCATATTGTGGGACCCAGCCCATGAAATCTATCATTCCCTAGACTTGTCTCTGACCTTGCAGGGCTATTGGTCAGTAATAGATAGTAGATCTTAACTTACCAGTGCCAATTTTAGAGTGCTCCCAGCTTCGGTATCTGCCAACACAACTATTACCATCATGGAGATTCATTAATGGTTCATGCTCCCCCAAAGAGGTTCACAGAGTTTCATCCCCTGATTAAGTAGCAGTTGTTACTGGGAATTAAGGAAGTCTCTTATTATATTCTTGCCACTTTCTATTATGGGAAGATGTAATGTAACTAAGATGAATGTCCTTCCCTGGTTGCTTTTCCTGTTTCAGATCTTACCAATTAAGGTAGGTAAGGGTATATTTAAGGAGACAGAAAAGCATACTTGGAAAGTTGTATGGGCAAATAAGAATCTGAGACTTAAGCTGCAAATTTTATATCTACCTATAGATGAAGGTGGCTTGGGCCTGCCAGATATGTATTTGTACTATCTGGCTGCGCAGCTAGAAATGATGTCATGGGGGTTTGGGATATGGAAGCTTATAGGCTACCAGGGAACAAAATAAATTCAGCACTGGACTTAAACGCAGATAGTGTGCATTTGGCATTTAGCACCAGGACCATGTCGGAAGTCTGGAAAAGGGCTAATGGATTATTGGGATATAAAAATAAAATTACACAGCTATCTCCATTAATCTTTAATGGGTATCTGCCTCTCTCCCATCTCCCTTTAAAATGGATTCAAGGGAATTTTGTGTATCTTAAGGATCTGTTTTCACCTGACAACTCTAAATTTCTCTCATTCAAAGAACTGGCAACAAAGCTTAACCTACAGCACGGGGGGGGGGTTCCTTATCTACTTACATATTAAAGACATTTTGAATAAATGCCGAGGCAATTTAGAACTCCCAGCGGCTTCCCCAATGCAGGGATTCTTTGCATCTTGTGACTCGAGGGAAAAAAATGATAGGAAAAATGTATTCATTTCTATTATTAGACTCAAAAAATTAAAAAGACTCTGAGATATTAAAGAGTAAATGGGAAAGGGATTTGAAAAAATCAATTACCTCACCTCAATGGGTGATTACGTAGTCTTCTCATGGTACAGTCTCCCAAAGTATTAAATTGAGACAAATTCACTTTAATATACTCCATAGAAAATATTATACCACTAAGAAATTAAATAACTTTAATGCTGAAATATCAGATAGATGTCAAAGGTGTAAAACTGCCGAAGGTTCATTAATACATATGTTTGTAGACTATCCTACTTTGAAAGAATATTGGCAAAATACATTTAAATTATTGCAATACATTTTAGGAGTGGAGTTCCCATTTGATCCAGGTATTATTCTCCTACATATATTTGAGGGAATGGGATTTACCCTTTCAACAACTGGATCTTTGTAAATTAATTTTGACAAATGCTAAGAAAGCAATATTGCAACAATGGAAAGACTTTAAGCCTCCTGCATAGAGAGACTTAGTAAACCTTTTGCTGGAAAGTGCAAAATTCGAGAGGTTGTACTATGCCAGACTGGGTGACTTGAGCAAATTTGAGGTGCTATGGGCTCCATTCACAGGTGCATTGCAAAATAATGTGGTGTAAGAACAAGAAATCTTCCTTTGTGGTGTTTAAAGCTCTGGAGGGGTCTTCTTTTTTCTCTTTTCTTCTTCTTTTTCTTCTTTGTCTTCTTTTCTCATGATAATTCTGGTCACATCACAAAATAGGTAAGGATGAAAACCTGTTCTCTGAACAGTCATGGGGGTTCCTCATGTACAAATAAGATGTAACAGGAAGCCTCTTATTATGTCATGCCAAAGGGGATGCTTGAAAGACTGTCCATTCAGCTATGGCTGGGTGTCCACAATGGCAAGAAAATGACCCGAGTACTACAATGCTATTGAGGACATGGGGTGGCATGAGCAATGTAAAAATGTCTCCAAACCATAAGTAAGTCATATTAGAGGAAATATATCTACTGAACAGTAAAATGAAACACTATAACTAATCAGTTGAGCATGTTGACAAACCCAGAATTTAACACAGTCCTTAAAGCATCCATCCTTGTGGGGATAAAATGGAAGAGTTAGTTCTTATGGTGAAAAAGGATATAGGAGAGTTGCCCCTTAATGATGGTTCTGGCTTAATTACTCCCTAGTCCTCATAGTTTTACTACACAGTCTCATCTCTGGCAAGGAGGGTTTTTAAACAGTTGTAATAAAAAAAAAATAATAATCAGATCAAAAGCAGGTTGAACTGTTTACAAACCTATTCCAGCTAGAGAGATAAGACCAGGCCCACAGCACAGCCTTGCTTACTACAGTTACTATATCAGGAAACTGGGTGACCATGAAGAGAGATTCAGAGATATGAGGGTGACGGAGAAGTTCCTCAAGAGAATCTTCATGGAAGTCACTGGAATACAAGATGATTAATACAGTTATGAGAAATCCAACCATCAGGCAGAAGACAAGAATTGGTAAAATGTGACTATTAGGTAAAGGTTCAGAGTAGCCAAGAGGAGATGAGTGTGAATGAAGTAATAGAGTTAAGCGGCATTTTAAGTGTCCTGCTAACCAGTGAAGTAGAATGAAAATTAAAGGGAGTAAATACAGTGATGAAGAATGAATCAATTCAGTAAAATCAAGATATAATCCACAGTAATGAACCCTGAAAAGTTATCATGATCAAAGACTTGATCATAAGGGGAACAGACAGAAAATTGTGCAGGAGGGATTGGGAGAACACTATGGTGGTATGTCTGTCAGGATCAAGGACAGTGTACATATAGGAGACAACTAACATGATGAGTCAATTGTAGATTAAAACAAAACAGAAGGGCCAATGCACATAAAATGGGCCATGCTACTAAAAGGAGTTGAAAGTACACTAGGATAAAAAAAGAAATTGGCACATGCTCTAGAGCAGATAATCTGCTAAAGTGCAAGTTTAATGAAAATCAAACCATACCACAAGTTGACTGGCACTTGGTGGTCCACTGCCACATCCCTAGGTGAGAAACTGATAGTGCACCACAAAGTATCATGAATCTTGTTGTGCTGTTTGATTTTCATTAAATTTCAACTTTATCAAATTATCAACTCTCCTGTGAGCGCTTATTTCCATTTGTGATCCTCGCATGTCAAGTATAGCTGTCCATCTAGGAAATACCAATGTGGGAAAAGCAAACTAAGGCCGACTGAAGAGACATTACAAAACAATCACAGAGAAGATAAGACAACAGTACTGGGCCATGATAGTTAGTGAGGTGATTTTAGTACCAAAATCAGGACAAGCTAGATAAAATACAATGAAAGATCTTGATACATGGAGTACAAATGGAGGACACTACTTTGCAACTGGTCAAACTGTTAGCAAGACATGAGCTCTTTACCAGTCAAGGCTGGGACAGAATGAAGGGTATAATGGTTGCTCGGGGTAGAAAGATATGGTGGAGAATGGGGAGGGGGTGAGGATGGGGAGGGCAAGAACCCTGTAATGACAGTAGGTCCCAGAACTAACTAATAAAATGCGACATACTGGATGGATCATTGGTCTTTTTTAGCCGTCATTGTCTATGTTTCTATGACTTCTCCTGGAGAGATGGGGAACAGAGATGCTGGAGGTAAGACTAGACAGTTTGGTAAGAGAATAATTCAGAGAGCATTTAAACTGAAGAACTTGGAGGAATGTGTAAGGCAGAGAATGGAAGACACTGAGTATAGTGTCAGTAGCTCAGTAGGTAGCACACTTGCCTCAGAGGCTGGGAGATCAGAGGGCTGTGGGTTCAGTTCCCACATCTGGTACTTGGGTTAATATCCCAGTACTGACACTGTAGTGTAGCATGAGGGGGGTGCTGCACTACTGAGGTGCCGTCTTTTGGATGAGACATTAAACCAAGGTACCATCTTCCTGGATTGATGGCAGTTCAGGTGGATGTTAAAGATCCCATGATGCTTATCGAATAGAGTAGGGGATTTCCCCGGTGTCCTGGCCAAATTTCCCCAATTCACTAAAAATACCACCAACCACTTAATCTAGTTTAATTTTAGTTGCTTACCATCTGTATCCCTCCCTCCCCACAGTCACCCCTGAAAAAGGGACTTCTAGTCCCAGTGGGCCTACCGGGTCAACAAAATTCAATAAATAAATAAAAATAATAAAAACAATTTAAAAAAAATGTTATTCAGAGACTGATGTGATGATGAACAAAATCAAGTAACTACTACACAGTTAATGGAGAAATTAACACTTTGATCCACCCACCCCTGTGAAAATGAGTATGCACTCTAGGACATTGGTGTATGGAGGCCCATCTCTACACATGCAGAGGCCCCTGTGCATTCCTAACAACAGTTAATGTAACTGCAGAGAGCAGCCTGTTTAGATCTTGCATCTACAGGGATGGTTGAGTTGGGGTCCATCAAGGTGGGTTTATTGGCTTACACTAAGGAAGGGTTCACCAAGTGGGTGTGATTGCATTACACAATTATCCATACAGGAGATCTTCTTCCAAGGCCTCTGAGAGTTAGGTTGGTGGAACCCCACAGTAAGCTTATGCACCCTCCCAATGTGGCTGTTTTGCACTTCATTTTGGCTACATGAGCCCTCTTCCCATAGTTGCCACAGACTTTGGCATGGCATGTAGGGCTTGGACCCATGGTACCAACAGTTTTTTTTTCCCCACATTAAAATGATAATGTCTTGTAAGGTTATATTTATTTTCCTTAGCGTATTACCATATCTTTTCTGCTCTAAGATGAGATCCATTCTATGGCAAACTTTAACATCCAAGTGGATATCCTGTGTGTGACCCAGCTCTGGCCCTACCCTGAAGTACCCTGTCCAGAACTGATTGACATCAGGATGTTTGCCACATGCACTGGATTTGTTCAAATTGTGCACATTCTTGTGTTAATGTCAATTCTGTCATAAATGTATGCACACTAGTGCACGGAGCCTAAACAACAATGGCTAAGATGCTGAATAGATACTTACCTACTGCAGCTACCAAACAGCCTCTACCCATCCCGCAAGGATGATGTTCATTGAAAGGACCCAGATCATCAGATGTAGTCATTATGCAGCCCACAGACTATCTAGGGTAAGGGTGAAAAGAGAATATAAGAGGCCAAGAGGAGAAAATTTAAAACACCCTATTTAGGGTTAAGCTACAAATGGGGTAAGCACAGCAAAAAGGGGAATAGTGGAAAAATCCTATCTAGGGAAAGGGTACATATACACTAAAAGGATAGGCTAAATAAAGGAAGGGGGAAAAGTGCAGTTAAGCCAAGAGTGGGACATACATACATACATACGAAAGTATAAGGACAAGGTAAGACGGAAGTAAATAGTCAAGAGGAAAATCACTCATCAGGCATGGGATATTGGTAGTATAATGGGTCTGGAGCCACAATCTTCAGAGACATTCTGGAGACAAAGTTGCTGTCCCATATAAAGGCACCTTTCTAGGCTGAGAACAGAGGTCACTGGACTCTTGACCGATCTAGCATGAGTACATGACACTGTCTACTTCATCGAGGGGCCACCAAGGTTGATGCTTCTCCCTCAAATAAAGCCAGAAAAGAGACAGAGCAGCTGGATCTTGCTGGGCTTTTTGAGGGTGGGGTGTAAGGAAGGAGAGCATTCCTTAGACTTTACCACTGCATAATTCCTTTGCCATTCTTGCAGGACAGGTAAACCAGGAGGAGGCACCCAAGGCTATGTGAAGCAAGGAGGTGGGGTACCCAAAGGAGGAAGCCCCAAGGATGGAGGGAGAAGGCCCCTGCCAGGGAAGTGGCAGATTCTGTTTGGGGGACTCCATAGTCAGGGGGTAGAGTTGGGAGTAGTTGAATGGAAAGACAGGGAAGTAAAGTGCCTACCAGTTGCTTTGGTGGGGAGAACTGGAGGCAAATCATTGAGGTCACCAGGGAAGAAAGGTTAGGGAGGCAAGGGAGACGGTTGAGTGTCATTGTCCATCTAGGGACCAATGTCCTGGCCAGGGACACAGCACAGGTGGTGCAAGATAAGTTTAGGGAGCTGGGACTGGCTTGATAACACCACCCTCACCTATCAGGAATGGCAAAATACCATACTAGAGGCCCTTAGAATGGAGATGGTCAGCTTCATAAAAACAGGCTAAAGAAATACCACAAAAGGTGGGATACTGTTGAGACCCTTCTACTTATAAACTAGTTATGTTAAGTTTAATTATGTTAAATAGTTGTGTTGTTTACAGATTCTGGTGATCCCCTCATTCATTATTCTTCCTTGATTGTTTAATGTGTCAAGGTATTGTACCACATGTTACCTGCTTAACCTCCCCATAGGCCAAGGGGAGAGGACAAATTTATTCATGGGTGATCTGATGTTCAGTCCTTGTTTGTTTTCTTGCTTTCTTTTTGAATATTTAATAAAGTTTACTATTAAAAAAAGTTTATGGAGCTGGGGATAGGACTAAAGCAGGTAGCTCGCATGCTGGCCTTCACTGAGGTGTTACCAGCATATGGTCATGGGAACGCAAGGGAACACCACATCAGGATCTTCAATGAGTGGTTGAAGGCATGGTGCAAGGAGAAGGGTTTTGCCTAGAACATGGACTACGGTCTTTCCTGGAGAGATAGAGGCCTGTAAAATGGAATTGGCCTTCATTCATCTAGAAGGCAATCTGAAGTCCTGTATAGAAGGTTTAGATGCTACATTAAGAGGCACTTAAACTAGGCAAGGGGGAAGTACTATAAGAAAGTGAAGAAGGCAGAGATTGCCCTTCCTACAGAATAGAGCAACAAAGAGGAGAAGCCCAAGAGAAATTAATTACCCAGGGGTAGAAGGGCATAAGGACACGGTGGAGGGCGAATGGGGAGGTCAAGAAGAGGAACTAAAGTTGAGATAGGGGTTAAGGATGGTAGGCAGAGGGATAGTGAAAAAGTGGAGAACAGAACCAGGGAAACAGGAAGTGTTAAGGATTGAAACAGGAAGGGATACCAAAATAGATGGTGAGAGGGACAAAAGGAGGTGAAATCCATTTGTGCCAATGCAAGGAGCTTAGGAAATAAAATGTGTGACATTGAAGTTTCTTCTATTTCTTCTGTGAATTTTGAGCTACCCCAGGGTTTGATTTTAGGCCCATTGATGTTTAGCTTGTTTTTTATTAATCAACTGCCTCCACTTACAAACTCTGTGACTGTCTCTTATATACTGTCAATTTGGTTTTGTTTGATCAGTCTAATTCTATTGCTGAGTTATCTTCAGTTGTTGAAAAAGAATTTGCATTTGTTAGCAATTGGTTTGTTGATAATGGTCTGATATTGAATGAAAAAAAAATCAGTGTTGTTTGGAACTCCCCATATGTTATGAACAAATCCAAATGTTTTGATTTGTAATACCTTAGGTGCTTTGTTAGAACAAGTACTTGAGTTTAAATATTTAGGTGTCTTACTTGACCACTGCTTGACTTTCTCTTCTCAAGTCTTGGCTACCAGTCATGTCATAAATCAAAAGTTGGGTTTACTTCACAAGGTTAAGCACTATTTTTTTTTATATCAGTAGGTCAATTGCCCAAGGGTCATTGATGCCACATTTTGATGATGATGCTAGTCTGCATCATAACCTTGGTTTGAGGGAAATTAATATCTTAACTGTAGCTTACAATAGCATTTGTTGGTTTGTTCTGGACTCCCATTTCAAACTCATCATTGTTATATTCGCAGTTACACTGGTTATCCCCAAAATTCAAACTTGCTTATTATTTTGGCTGTCAAATTTTCAATTTCATTTCCTCAACTTCAAAATTTCCTATAGCTGAATTGGTAACTATTCGTAATTCTACTGTTCTTTTACGGTCTTTACAGCGTGCTGTCCTACAGACAGTTGTTCATAAGACCAAGGCAGGTTCAAGATCATTTTCAATTTCAGCTCCAATGTTTTGGAATAACTTACCTGACAACCTTCATGCTGCTTCCTCACTACAAACTTTTAAAGTTAATTTTAAGCAATTTTTAATGTCTATTGATAACTGTGATTGTTTTTTTGTCATTTGTCTAGCTTAGCCATGTCGTATTGTGTTTGTTTGTATTTTCTTGTTGGTCTGTGTCAGAAAATGAACTTGCTCCAGTGCCCTATCCAGGTTAACAAAATAAAATATGAAAACAAATTAAGTAATCATTGCAGGGGCAGATCTGGATCTGGTGGCCATAATAGAGTCATGGTGCACTGATAACCAAAGCTGTGAAGGGGCCATATCAGGCTACATCATGATCTGGTAGGATAGGATAGGGAGGAAAGGTGGAGGGCTGTTTTATATGAGAGGTAAGGTATAAAGGCCATGTAGACACAGGGACACCAGGAGGATAGTGAAGGGCTGGAGATACTGTAGGTCAGCATAAAGACAGGGTCTGGTGCATTTATCCACATGGAGGCAGTGTACAGACCACCAACACAGGGGAAGGAGTTAGACAAGGTCTTAGCCAAGGCCTTAAGCAGAATGACAAGCAAGGGGGAAGTACTGATTATGAGGACTTTAATCTGCTGGATGCAAACTAGAGCATTCTGGCCACAGCTACAAGAAGGAACATGTCCATCCGTAACTCCCTTCGGAGGGGATTTCTAAGGCATTTGGTTACAGAACCTACTAGAGATGAGGCAGTTCTGGACATGATATTTACAAACAGGGACAGCACTGCAGACATCACAATGGATAGTCCCCTAGGAACAAACAATCACTGTACTATGTGGTTTGACATACAGATTGGGCAAGAGAAAAAACATACTAACATGAAGGTCCTGGACTTTAAGAGGGCAGGTTTTGAAGAAATGGCAGACTGTCTCATAAATACTTTGAATGGGGGATAGTCGGGGGGGGGGACCCATTGAAAAAAAGATCAAGGAGGGGATAGTTAAGGTGACAGCAGGCTGTTTGAAGGAATTGAGCAAAGGGAAGGAAGAGGAAGAAGCCGCTGTAGTTCTCAAGGGAGTTGGCTGATGTGGTATGGGAAAAAAGCAGCATTTAAGAATCACAAGGAGATCCAGGCAGAGGTGAACTGGGAGGTATATTTGGAAAACAAAGGGAAGGCAGGAAAGAGGATAAGTTAGCAAAGCTACAAACACAGGAGAGGATTGCCAAGGAGGTCAAAAAAAGGCCTAATAGTTTCTTCAGGAATGTGAGTGAAAAGAGGGGTATGATGATCGAACATCGACACTTCTACTTTAAATGACAGTACAGCGACACATTGATGGGTCACTGTACTGTCACCACGGGCCCCCGGCACTGCTTACTCAGGGTCTTGCACCCCCTCGCCAAATCAACACAGGCTCAGAGTTGATTATATTAAGTATGGGAGGTACAGGGAAGAGGGGGAGTTTGGGGGGCAAAGCCCCCAGAAGAAAACAAGGTGTTCTCTGATGGATTTATGCCAATCGCGGTCGACATAAATCTGCCGCTGTAACGTTGGTCAACAAAATATTTGTTGAACTGGCATTGTAGTATTGAAAAGAGGAAAGCAAGGGCTGGGAAAGTGGGAATCAGGAGGCTGTGGGGGAGGGTTGTGCAGAAGAAGATCAGGAATAGGTAAAAATTTTAAATGAGTACTTCTGCCCAGACTTCACAGTAGAGGACGGGACCAACCAACATGTATGAGCGGGAACCATGGGAACACGGGAGTGTACATAAGTCCATTTTCAGAGGTGAGAGTCTGGCAGTATTTGGAAGTCTTAAAGGAGAACAAGGTGATGGAACCAGACAGGATTCACTCATGGGCTCTAAAAAACTGAGCACAGTGCTAGTCACCCCTCTAGCAACAGTATTCAGTACCTCACTGGATATGGGAGTATTTCCAGAGGACTGGAAGAGGGCTGATGAGGTCTCTCTACACAAGAACAGCAGCAGGTAGGAGGCTAGGAACTACATGCCTATCAGTCTCACATTATTGGAAAAAAGTTAATGGCACCCTGCTGAATGATAGGCTGATGAGTACCTGGAGACATAGGGGCTGCATAACCGCTGGCAGCATGGTTTCACAACAGGAAAGCCATGCCAAACAACCTCATAGATTTCTCTTACTGGGTGACTAGAGAGGTGAATCAGGCGAGGAATATGGATGTGGCCTGGCTGGTCTTCAATAAGACCTTAGACACTGGGCCACACAGGAGGCTAGGAAGGAAACTAAGCAGCTTGGGGGTTGCGGTGGGGGGAGGAGAAAGTGGTAAGCTGGGTATCAAACTGGTTGAAGGACAGGAAGCAGAGGGTGGTGGGAAATGACAGACACTTGGGGGATGGGAGAGTGACTAGCAGAGTGCCACAGGGATCAGTACTGGGACCAGTCCTCTTCATTGTCTTCATAACTAACATTGCTGAGGAACTGGAGGGGAAAGAGTGTCTCTTTGCAGATGACACAAAAATCTGAAACAGAATGGTCATTCAGGATAGGGAAGAGAGAATGCAAAGGGATCTGGGGAAACTAGAGGAGTGGTACAGTATATTTTTGTGTCAGCTGGGTTTCAATGCCAAAATGTGCAAAGTCATGTGCATGGGCTGTGAAAACCTGGGAGCTGTGTGTATGATGGGTGAGAGGTACTGACAGACACAAAGCAAGAAAGAGACATCAGCTTAATTGTATCTGATAATCTCAAGGAGGCAGGCAGTGTGACAAGGCAGTAGGCAAGTCTAGTGAGATGTTACATGTGGTGGGGATTTCTAGCAAGAGAAGGGAGGTGATCTTGCCACTGTACTGTTCACTAATGCCACCCCAGCTAGAATACTGTGTCTGGTCATGGAGGCTGCACCTTTGCAAGGACGTTGACAGGGTGGAAGCAATCCAGATGAAGGCCACCAGAATGGGCTGGGGTTCCACAGAAAGCCATATGAAGAGAGGTTGTGGGATCTCAACATGAATTCCCTGGAGGAAAGGTGAGGGAGAGGGGACATGATTGAGACATGTAAGTACCTCACAATGGTGAACAAGGTACAGGTTGGGAATCACAGAGGAGTAAAAGCACCAGAACATGGGGGCATTGCAATGATTACAAACTCTACATAGGAAAAAAGCATATATAATTAACTCCTAAATAAAAAGAAATATCTATATCAAGTTTGCATTGAATAAAAATAGTTATTTAAAAATACAAAAATATATTGTATAAACAATGTTGCTGAAAGGAGATATGCAAGTTTAAAAGAAACCAGTTTAAAAGCTGGCACAAGAAATGCGATATAATTTCTGTAAGTATCACATCAAGATCGTGCTGCCCATACAGTGTGGTTGAAAACTACACTGTCATCCAAGCAAACAGAGAAATTAAGGTTTATTTACAGCTGCACGGTTTTGAACCATGCTTGTTTGGACTGCAAGGACAGCTCACTTTTCCCCGGAGATCACGTGATGGGTCTGGCTTGCTAGCTGCTAATCCTTGGGCTCCTGCTTTCCCCCGTCGGAAATCCATTTCAGTCAGTTTTTATTTGGTCAGTTTTGGAGAATCTGCCTATCTGTTAGTGCTCCTGCATACTTGGGAGGACCATCCAGCCGATTTTCTGGCATCTCTATGGATAATTACACCGCGATGGAGGTAGAAATGAAAACGGCCTTACCCAGGCATACAGCCCTGGTCTCGCCTGATAAGCAGGCCAAGCAAGCTAAATTTCAACAGCAGTCCTCCGCTAAACAGCTGTGCGCTCTTTCAGCCCCTGTACCACTATCAGAGGAATGATTCCTGCAAGAGCTGCAACTGTTCAAAGAAACAATACAAGACATAGCTGCAGATCTCAAAAATATGCGCAATGAGATGGCTGATCTTAAAACGTGAGCCGCAGATACTGAAGCACGCATCCACTCACTGGAAGCCTGGCAAGACAAGACAGATCCTGAAATAATCAAGCTTAAACAACAAACAGTAAAATCGCAACTCAAGACAGAAGATCTAGAGGGCCATAGCAGAAGAAACAACATCCTAATATTTGGGCTACCAGAAGGGGCGGAGGGCTCTTCTGCTATTATCTTTACTCAGAAGCTTTTAAACAAGATCGTAGGCCCCTCTCCACATAACCTCATTTACCTAATTGAAAGGGCACATAGGTCTTTACGCCCAAAACCAGAGGTGTCTGCCCCCCCGCCTGATGATTATCCGAATGCTCAACTATTTAGAAAAGCAGTACATCCTCTCAAAAATCAGAGAACTGTATACCATTCAATGGGAAGTCAAGTAACTATGTATCACCCAAGATCTGCCATTAGAAAGCCGTCAGAAGAGAGCCACTTTTCACCCCACAGTCAGTAAGCTGATTGCAGCCAGTATTAAATTTCACAAGACCTACCCAGCTCGTTTACAAGTGCTGGTAGACGGATCATGGCTTTCCTTTGAATCCGCTGCTCAAGCTCAGGCAGAATTGGGAAAGAAGCTCCCTTCACTGTTTAAATCCCCATGATTTGGGTTATTATACTGGAAGCCCTGGGGTTTACTGCCTAATGGTTTAAGTTGCCTACCTTGGATGTGACCAGTTTGCATAGGACCTGCAAGATGGGAAGTGACCTCTGTCTTTAGACTGGTGATAGTGGATCCTGGAGGATATGACCTGCGGCCTGTGGATTTGGGGGAACTCGTGCTTCGCCATGCTGTTAATCCTGAGGACCATATTTCCCCAGTTTGCTGTTTCCCTAGGGACCATTTTTCTGTATGGCGCGAGTCCTCTAATGTTATGGTTACCCCGGGAAACACCTACTCCCATGTTGGGTCGTATGGGAACATCAGTTTGACTAGGGACACTCCCTTTATAAAACCCTTCTCCCTTTTATTCTCTTTCTTTGTTTTTATTTGTTTTTTATATTTTTTCCTTATCTTTCTTAACTCCTGACATACTGGCAAAAGATGTCTGTGTTAGAGTTGAAGGCACCTAGTCAGTTCTCTTATTTTCTTTCACTCTATGACTTTATGCTCCTCTTCTCAACTTCCAAGCACTCTTGCCTCTTTCTATACTAGAGTTTCCTGCCTACAATTCTACTACATCTATGGATACACCTTAAAACTCTATTTCTCTTTCTAACCTGTTCTCAATCCAGAGTTTCTGCAAGGCATCACCTCTGATATTATGCTGGTAACAGGTCGGTTACCATAATTTTCATATAGATGGCTCCTTTTACAATTACATCTTGTCTTATTCCTTTTTATGATATTGTTGCTACCCATTTTTTGAATTTCTGGGGGGGGAGTGAGGGGTGGAGGGATTGCATCAGTCTAGAGATGGTCTGCCTCATGTACTGGTATGTGGGAGGGAGTACCCTAACTACCTTCGGGTATATTCCTATAATTCGTACCACTTTCTTTTTCACATTGTGGGCTTTAGGGTGGTATTTTTCTGTGGTTAATTCATATTTAGCACGTTACTATATATACGGATTATTCAATCCTCGCTATATATGTTTAGGTGTGTTTACGGGGGGGGGTCATTTTTTTAGGGTTCGTGGGGGATCTCTACCTATCACTTACATTGATACATCCCAGTGGATACTGTCACTCAGTAGATAATTGTTTGTAAATAGTTATAGGTGGGTATGGTTTAGTGAGGGGGGCAAGGTTTATGAATAATTACTGTGTTCCACAATCCCTTAAATTCAGTGTATTACAAACTCTATGTACTGTAAATGTTTGCCGGTTCGAGTTACTGTTACTTTTTTGCTGGTTTTGGGGGAACACAAGAGTTACCTTTTTAAGGGAACATATTCATAGAGGGAAGCCCGTGGTGCACTTTAGCCATATAGGAAACTGGTTACATAAGATGGCTCACAGAAACAATGGCTAGTGGTATTAAAAAATGTATAACTTGGAATGTTAGAGGGGCTCGTGAACCTAACAAAAGATTCCAGATTCTCAAACATTTATTAATACTGCATGCCAGTATTTCTTTTATCCAAGAGGCCCACCTCCTCCCTAGGGAAGCTACTAGTTTACGTAGGCAGGAGACTGGGCAAATCTATGCATCTGGCATTTCGATGGCTAGTTGGGGGACTGCCATCCTGATCCACCGTTCAGTACCCTTTCAACCAAAGATGATCATCACGGATCCACAAGGGAGATATTTATTGGTTCAAGGCCTATTAGATCATATGGAACTAGTACTTGGGAGTCTGTATGGGCCTTTGGGGAGGAACTCTGAATTTTTCCAAGATCTATTGAGTAAACTACAACCATTTTCATCTTTCCCATTAATACTTGGTGGTGATTGGAACCTACCACCCACCCAGGATTTAGATCGTTCTAACTCCCCCCTTAAGCCCCTCTCCAATGCCCAAATAGCACTAGCTGAATTCCTTGATTCTGACGGGTTGTGTGACCCATGGAGATTGCAGAATCCCACAGCTCGTACTTTCTCCTTTCAATCCATGGTGCACTCTTCCTGGTCCCAACTAGACTATATTTTAATCGGTCGTTTGCTTATACACGGCTTAAATGACTCAGCCATAGAACTGATAGTTATATCAGATCATGCAGTGGCCTGGACCACTGTATTGTTAGACCCTAATTTCCAAAGAGACCCCTTATGGTGACTGAATATGCAACTTTTAAAGGAGGATTATGTTACTACCAGAATCTCTTATCTGATTCAATCATTCATTACTAACAACCATGGCTCAGTCGCGAGAACGGACCATGAATGGTGTGCCTTGAAATGCTTCCTGACAGAAGAGTTTATTAGGCTCACCTCTACCCATAAGTGAAAAAAAGAGGCTACTATCACATCGCTTTTGGCTCAAATTCTTTCACTCGAACAATCCCTCTCCCCCTCTTCCTCCCCTGAGCTACTGCGAATACTATTACATTTAAGGAACCAATATTCTTCCTTATTACAAGAAAAAGCTCAATTTGCCATACTAAGAACCCAGGCAAAATATATAGAACATGGAGAGAAAGCGGGCCACCTCCTAGCATTGCATCTAAGGAAACTTGAGGCGTCAAGGATTATTTCTGCCATTAGTGCCCCTGATGGGTCCATTAAAACTCATCCCAGAGACATTGCACTTATTTTTAAACAATTCTACTCTTCCCTCTACAATAGAGACATCCCTTTCCCCCATCACAAAGTGAGTTACTAGAATATTTGACTGCCTCATCTCTATCAACTCTCTCATCTTCACAACAGTCCTTTTTATCCACTCCTATCTCTCTTCAAGAGGTAGTATCAGCTATCAATAACTTAGCAATGGGCAAGGCTCCAGGCCCAGATGGCCTACCTTCAAAATTTTACAAAGCTTTTGCTAAAGACCTTGCACCTTGCTTGTTACACCTGTATCAATATATGATTTCTGGACACATTCAAGACCCATCTTTATTAGAGGCCTCAATTATTATTCTTCTTAAACCAGACAAAGCCCCTCATTCACTTGTGAGTTGCTGCCCAATTTCCCTGCTAAATTGTGATATTAAAATTCTAGCCAAAATACTCACTAGTAGAATTGAACAAATCTGGACCCACCTTCTTAGTCCAGAACAAATAGGATTTGTATCCGGAAGAATCCCAGCAGATCACCTTCGTAAACTGTCGTATCTTATTAAGTCAGCAAAAATCTTCCCTATTCCAATGGCACTAATTTCCTTAGACACAGAAAAGGCCTTTGACAGGGTGGACTGGAATTTTCTGTGGGCAACGTTACAGGTAATGGACTTCCCCAGTGACTTTATTAAATGGATTCAAGCCTTATATTCCTCCCCCTTGGCCAAGATACACTGCAACAGAGTATTTTCAGATACTTTCCCTCTTTTCTCAGGTACGCGGCAAGGGTGCCCACTTTCTCCCTTTCTTTTCAACTTATACCTTGAACCCCTTATTAGACTATTGAAGTCCTCTCCTTTGGTACTTAGTATACCTGCAGGTAACAGGGCCCCACAGCTTTCGGTTTATGCAGATGATATATTGCTTCATCTTTCAGATCTGGCCTCTTCCTTAACAGAGGCAATGGATATTGTTGACACTTTTGGGAAATTCTCGAACTATAAACTCAGTCATGGTAAAACTGAAATCTACCTCCTTAACCATTTAACATATAGCTCGGCCCTAAACAAATTTGATATGAAATGGACCCCCCAGTCTATTAAATATCTGGGCATCTATGTTACCTCTGACCTATCGCTATCACAGAAGCTTAATCTAGAGGACTTATGGCACAACATCCAATATGACCTAACAAGATGGAAAAATCTCCCACTTTCGTTATGAGGCAGAATTAATATTGTCAAGATGAATGTCCTACCTAGGCTCTTTTACCCGTTAAATATGTTAAATATTTGGTTACCTGTATCCTTCTTTCAACACATTCACTCAGACATTAACTCATTTATCTAGCTGGATAAGGCAGTTAGAAGATCTTACCTTAAATTGTGCCAACCTAAAGAGCTAGGAGGGCTGCGACTCCCTAACTTCCTACTTTATTACAGGGCCAGCCACTTATATAAATGGGAAATGGCTATCTTTATCTGAACTTCTTACACAACAAGATTACGTTCCAGTATGGTTGCAAATTGAATCAGATATGTTCTCTTCCCACAAGCTAGCCCCAATCTCACTTTTTTATACACCAATGAAGAATATACCAAGGGCCTTACAGTCTCTTCCAATTGGTACTTCATTAAAAGTTCTATTTCAATTGTTTAGATATTGTAAGGTATCTCTGACCACTGATTTCTCCCAACCAATCTGTGGTAACTTAAATCTCAAAATAGGAGGAATTCCCATAACTAGAAACTGGTTACCAATATCTTCTGAACATATTGTTTCCGACTTTTACTCACAGGACTCTATTCTGTCTTCACAAGAGATTTTAATTAAATTCCATTTATCATCATCCTCAGCCTTTAAAATTCTCCAGCTTAAGCATCTTCTAGTTAAAATGTTTGGGTGGGAACCTAAACCCTCTTATATTGGTACTTCTCTCCAACAAATTACCGTCCCAACAATTAAAGCACATGGTATTTCTATTCTTTATAAGTTGCTTCTTACAACCCTACAACCTCCATCAGCAGCCGACTCCAAGATCTGGCAAGATTTTTTTCCTGACGAAGATATTAATTGGCAATGTCTATGGAAGGATTTATATATATATATATATCACACTCAAGACCATTACAGATTAATGCAGTATTGTATCTTAAATAATATGTACTACACCCCCATTACAATCCCATTAAACTAGCTCAAATGAAGCGCCTTCCTTCTAGCACATGCTCAAAATGCAATAAAGAGGAAGGCTTGCTATTGCATATATTGTGGACATGTGAAAAAGTATCTCCCTTGGAAACAAATTGAAACAACTTTAGATACACTGTTAGGGCTGCAAAATCTTTTCTCTCCCACCATATATATGTATTCTGGGAGATTATTCTAAAATCTTGGTGAAAGAGAGAAGATACCATATGGCTCTCATCTCACTAGCAGTCAACAAATTGGTGCTTAGACACTGGATGGATCAAGTCCCTATTTCTTATACAGAATGGCTGCACAAAATATCCTTTGCTCTCCATGCTGAACATTTAATTGCGAATGTGTGCCACCGTCAATCATCGTTCAATAAAAAATTGGGGAAACTGTACGCCCTCTGTTTGTCTTGATAGGCTTTTTTGTTTCTTTTTTTTCACTTGTTTTTTCTTTTTTTTTACCTAACTGTTAATCGCTCAGGTTTTCTTTTTGCATGCCATATTAGACTTGTTTTAAGTGCACCACAGAATGGGGAGGGAGGTGGTGGAGGCGGGGAGGTAGTTAGGTTTGTTAAGGTAGTTAATTATTATTTTCTCCGATTTCATTTTTCTCCTTGTAAATATTTTCCTTTCAGAATATTTTACTTACAGACGTTGTTTATGCTTTGTCCTGTTATGTTGTTTTATCTTACATAAATAAATAAAGCATGTTCAATAAAAAAAAAGCTCACTTTTCCCCATGTGGAGTTTATAATCATTATCTTGATGAGAAACCATTTCTGCACTGAGTTCAAATAAAGAGCCACAGCTTACTTCCAGCGTATGAGAGAGAGAGAGAGAAAGAAAGAGAGAGAGAGGAGCTGATTACTCATAAGCTTTACATATAATATGTGAACTGTCTGCAAACCATCTGTGTGTACTGTATTGCTGTTGATGGTGCTGACCAGTACTGACTTATGGCATTCTTGAGGCAGTGGGGATAACCAAAACATTGACTACCATACCTACTTTTGTTCAACTTTTACTGATAGTGATGCATCTTCATTGACCAATATTAGTAAGGATATCATTACTGAAACCTCATTTCTTAATGATTTAATGTTAAGTGCATTGTTCCTTGAGGAAAACATTTTAATCTTTGATAAGGTCTCAATATCTGGATTGGATGGACTACATCCATATTTTTAGGAAAATTTGCTGTCATGCTATCTGGCCCACTATTTAATGGTTTTCAGTTCTTCTCTGATTTAGAAGATAACCTGGTGGAATGGAGGGCCCCCATGTGATCTACTATTTAAAAAATAGAAATGAATCAGAACTTTAAAAAAATTACCAAAATAGTTTAACATTTGTATTGGGAATGATCATGGATTTTCAGTGAAAGGTTGCTTTTAAGGGAAAGTTGTGTGTTACTAGCTTACTTGATTTTTATTAAAAGGTTAGTAAATACCTGAATAATAATAAACATGTTGATGGCATTTATCTTCACCTTCCATATTTGTACAAATTACCTTATAATAAGCTTATAGGAAAGTTACATGAAATAAACATTAACCCACTTCTAAGTCAACGGGTATCAAAATGGCTCATATCTAGAACAACAAAAAGTTAGTATAAACTGGCATCCCTCACTCCATGGCAAAGTGACTAGTGGCGATCCTCAAAGATTGGTATTGGGATCATTCTTGTTCAGGCTGGACATAGCTGATCCAGGAAAAGGGTTACATTACTAGCTCACTGTGTCTGCTGATAACAGGATGGGGCAGTGTCAACACCAACAGAAGTAGGTTATCTGAATCAAGACACAGAAAGAGTAATGGACAGGCAGATGGCACTAAGCCCTGTATCAAAGTAGGCAGCAAGGAGGGGGTTTGGGAGTTGTATAGGGACCTGCAAAGGTTAGAGAAGTGGTCCATAGTCTGGAAGTGGAGATTCAATGCCAAGAAGTGTAAAGTGATGCGCAAAGGGACAATAACCTTGGATGGAATTTTGGATGTGAGGAGTTAGGGTGAATACTACCTCCAAGGAAAGGGACCTGAGAGTCATCGTGAGTGACTCCCTAAATCTACCTAGCCAATGTAACAAGGTTTACTGAAAGGGAATCAAAATGTAGACGTATATTTGGTTGGGTTTCAACAGTAGTAAGGAAAGGTGATACTTCCTCTCTGTAGATTACTGGTGAGGTCACATCAGGAATGCCGTACACAGTTCCTGAACCCCACCTAAAAAAGCCAAAGACAGGCTAGATACCATGCAGTATAGGGTAACTAAAATGATTCAGGGCCAGCAGGGCAGATCCTATGAGGACAGGTTTAAGGCTCTGAACATGTACTTACTAGAGACCAGAAGGAAGGGGGTAAGATAGAGGCCTTCCAGTTCCTAAATGGAATCAACAAGGTATATTGTGAGGAAATATTTAGCAGTAATGGAGAATTAAGATTATTGGAACAGGAGTGTAAGCTAGTGGGGGGAGGTGGGAGATTCATTTGGGATGTCAGAACATTCTATTTTACAAAAAGTGATTGAGTCATGTAACAGCCTACCAGCAGAGCTGGTGGGTGCAAGAATAATAAATGCTTTCGAACACAGCTGGGACCAGGAAAATATATAATAGTTACACAGGGGGAAGCAGCAGGGCCAGGATGAGTGGAGGGCAATACCCTAGATTAGAAGGGGTTTCATTCTCAAAGAACCATTAGGCTGACTCAAGCTGTGGAAAATGGCAGCTTGCATCAAAGTCTGGTGCACCAGGGGCCCTGTGCCTGATTCTCTATCAGCCAGGGTCCTGGTGGCAAAGTCCCACCGCTTGCGGCAACTCTGGCCATGATACTCTAGCAAGTCACTGGTGGTGAACACCCCCCCAGCCCTGATCCCTTGTCAGTAGATGTAAACACCCCCCTCCTCTCACTGTCACTTAATGGGCATGTACTGAATACAGTACTGCACTCAATGAGAGCTCAGTTGGCAGCTGTCCATGGTGGTAAGTGATGAGCTGTGTCAGTCACCAGCTTGGTTTGGGGATTGAGGGGTGGGGTGGGGTGGGGTGGTGGAACACCGACTGCTGGGGTGGGTGTCCACTATACCTCCAATGACCATCATAATCTTGCATAATGGGGGACGAGGGATCTGGGCATGAGGGCCACTTAGAACACCAAGAAATATGAATATGTGTAACTCTTAGTGACATCAAGGGTCAGGGAGGGGGGGCACTAGACCACCAGGAAATATGTATATGCAAAACTATTAGTGACATTGAGGATTGGGGATGGAAGGCCACTAGACCACCAGTAAATACTGTATGTATAGGTATAACTCTTAGTGACATCAGGGATCGGGGAAGGGGATCTGCTAGTCCACCAGGATTTGTCATTAAGGTGATGGGGACCAGGGCTTGGGAGGGGGACCACCGCACTATGGTGTACTGTGCTAAACTCTACCAAAGAGTACTTAGAAATTCTCCCCCTGGGTGAGTTTTGAGAATCTAACATTCTTGGATATGGCAGCTTGTGTCTGCCATATGCCCCATTGTGCCATGCCACAGCCCATTTTGTGGCACACTAGAGGGCAAGCCCCATTTGGGGCAGGCAGCCTGTGGTTGACACATGCTGCCTTTGAGAATTGCTCCCGGCACATTGTTTGGTGCAAGGGGCACTATGCACCATTCATTGTGGTGCAAGCTCCTTGTGCTGCACTGGGATCTTTGAGTATCAAGCCCTAGGTCCCCAGATAGGGTGTGGTAAAGCAGGGCACTATGTGTGGACCAATGTTTTTTCTCTGCAGGCATTTTCTGTGTTTCTGTTGGCACATACAAATGACACATTTAAAAAAAAACAAAAGATGCATGGAAATAAATCTAACAACCAATGTTATTAGATACTCAATAGTAAGCATTTAAAGCCAACTACATCTGAGAGAAATTTGGGTATTACTACTATGCAGTCCAATGTTCTAAAATCTACTCTACTGAGTCAACAAACTATCAAGAAAAAATGTTTCTTATTTCTTCTATAAAGCATAATTTTATCAACAGAACAAAAGAGGCAGTCATGCCTATATATAGGTAAAAAGTTAAATGACAGCAGGACTATTGCTCCAAGCTCTGGAGTCCATATTTGAAAACTGACAGACACAAACTAGAGGGGGTCCAGAAATGGGTAACTGAATTGCTAAATTGATTTCAAGAGAACCCCCATGGAAAATGATTAGTGAGTCTGAGAATACATAGTCTATCAATTAGAATAATAAGGGGGATATTTTATTAACCTATACAATAATAAGAAAAAGTGAAATTATTTATAATCATGCCATAAAATATGACATAATGATCAAAACAAGTGGTCACAATAAAAACTTTTGAAGTTACCATTTAATATGAAAAACAAAAATTGCATTTTACATATATAGATTGAGATTCACGAAAGGGTGGGTATCATGCACGAAACATGCGTAGCACGCCTGTGCAGCTTTGCACCAACAGACAGGTGTGCACCAGCCAGTATTCACTATCACCAGCAACCTGTCCATGCCCTGCCCCTAGTGTGCAGGCTTGCAGAGGGTGGATGGGTGTGGAGCTGTGGATCTGGGCAGGCATCCAATCAGATACCCATCCAGGGTCCCTGGGTGGATCCCTTGCACTGCTGGAGGAGGGGAGTGAGGAATGGCATGGACCTGACATTTGAGCACAGCTGGTCACTCACCTGAACAGTTGCCCCCTACCCTCCCTGTCAGCCCAGCAGGCTGGGGCAGCATTGTAACAGGAGTCCAGCCTCTGCCACTGGCAGCTGTCTGTTGGGAGGGTGCAGAATACCTAGGGCGAGTTCCTGGTTGTGTACCCCAGTGGGAACTCTGCATCACCTACACACCTTTGTGCATAATGCGGAGTGTGGGCACCCCCTGGCATCCCCCCGGACCACCTGTGATGTGTTGTTGCTCAGGTGGCCAGGAGTACTGGTGCGCATCTGGCATGTGCTATAATTGTGGCTGAGACTGGTGGATTGCTGCAATGCTTTCAGACTTAGGGTTGCCTATGTGCCTCAGATACATGGCGCATAAGCAATCTGCATTATAGTAAATACAACCCATTGTAGGGGTTTTCATTTATGGAATAAGCTTCCATCCAATACAGTGTAAAGTAGCAGTTTTAAGATATTCAGAACCAGATTAGAGAAACATAAAAGATAGGATAAGTCAAAACGTATAGAAGGGTTTTTCAATTAGAAACAGATATTTAACAAAGGCATATTGCCTTCTTCTGTCCAACAGCTACAGTATAGTATGAACCTCTTAGTATGCATTTACGGTGTGTATTTTTCAATAGAGTAATCAGAACCTTTACATTTTTTATTAAGTGTGTTGTCATGAATTGGGGGTTTGAGAGGGATTATCATCTGTGTTACGTCAGTTCTCCGAATTGCAAGTTGCTTACACTGGTGCATGGTAAGTTACTTAGGAAACCCTTTACTTATAAGTTCCGGTGAAGCTGTAAGTGAGGAGAGCATGGCCGCTGACACTAAGGCAAAGAACATCAGTGCTGCTTTCATGTCTATTTTTACAGCTGCATGGGTGGATCTTTGCAGACGTTATGTGATCATCATCTCAGACTAGCACTGTGAAAGCACATGACTGGACCACTGTCAGGTGTGCTTCCACAGTGCTTTGGCACAGTTTCCAGTGGTTGTGTTTATGTGGCCCTTCCCCTCTGCCAGCCACATAAACACACCCACTTCACAAGACACTTCTTTTTCTTCTGCAAGTGTAGAAGTGACAGCTGTCATGCACAAGATGGCAGCACTGAGTCAGACTGCACATGCGCAGTTCAATCATAGCTGCAATCTTGTGAATTGCATACTCCGATGGCATTCCGAAAAGGGTCAAATAGGGATTTGTTCTGAAAAAAGAGACTTACAAATAATTGGCATTATGATTATGTACATCCTTTACCTTTGATGCCAAAGATAACTTTGATTTAAAGGAGCACTAAAAATCTGCAGTTTTCTGTCTGAACTTTGACCTGTGGATCAGCGTTTTTAGTGATCCATTGAACTAATTTTGGCTGCAAAAAGCTCTATGCCACCATATCTGCTCTGACCAGAGTTTGTTTATGTCAGTTACCAGTTTACACATTTAGTAGCATTAGCATGATGATTTTGGGATGACCAAATGCTGGTTTCTACCTTATTGACTCATAGTTTGGTACATGTAACAGACTCAGAAAGGGAAAAAAAACATTAGAAGAAAACTGCCTCTTATTCTTGACAGCAAACATATCAACAGCTGTAATAAATGAGATGTTTGAAAGGCATACACTGGCTGCTCATTTGTCAAGTCATGAGTAAAAGTGTGATTTGGAAGTTATGAAAAAAATATAACTTACTCATGCCCTGTGCATTCATTTATGTTTGCCAAGTCAAGTATTGATTCTAACAAGTCAGTCAACAATTGTTGTTGATGACACATGTCAAAATAAGGTTCTCTAATGACAGATTGTCTCATTGTTGTAACAACTGAATAGTTACTTTCATACAATTTTTGTGTAATAAACATGTGCCCTGAAACAACCTAATCGAACTTAAACTCATACCACATAATCAGCTTGTGTACTGTATTACTGTACCTATTTTTGAAATTATTTGACAGATTTTCATGATATGTTCAAGAAATAAGATTTTTGTACTACTTAAATTGTAAATAATATATAACAACTTATATACATGAAGGTCAGTGCCATTACATTATTTATGTCTATATCTGTGAGACCATGGATTGATGAGGTGGATGATGTAGCTGTGGTATCCATTGTGTAATATAAATTCTGTATTTTTTTATTTTTACATAGTACTATTTGTTGAGTTTTGAAAAACTGCTTTAGAGGTGTATTTTATAAGTACAAAAGTGGTGGTGGAGGGAGGAATGGAGTGATATGTGAATGGCGCAAACATATAAAGGGCTGCTAGTTGGGATGCAGTGATGAGTGATAAATAAATGTAAAACATTATTGGGAACAAAGTAGGAGGAGGTGACATATGGTAATATATGACAGCATTAATGGAACAATAGATAGTATTTCAACAGACAGAGGGTAAGTAACATGTGGCATAGGCTGTGGGTCACCCACAACAGGGTGAAAAGAAATCAGGAGAGGAAAAGCGGGTTGGAGGAAAGAGGCCGTCAGCAAGGTGCTTGACAGGCAATTGTGTCACAGCTTGGGCTGACTGCATCGCAAGTTGGCCCAATTCTGGGGGCTTTGCTGCCCTGCACCCCCCCACAAACAAATAAAACATAATCCACCCTGCACACAATGGAGGGAGAGAACCACAGTTAGGGACCCATGTTCCCGATGCCCTATTTGCTGGCACGCCGAAATCCCCTGCATGCAAAAGGCATTCGCCTTAATGACTTCACCCACTTTCCCCTACCATCTTTCCCACACCCAATTGATGGTATACGCATAGGCTACCCAGTGAAGTAGTGAAAATTAACACTGATTGTGCTTTCAAAGCAAGACTATACAGATTCCTAAAGGAGAATGGCATTTATAGTTACATAGGACGACAAGGGAAATATACTGGCTGTTAAGTTTGAATGTGTCCAAAGTAAAGTTTGGAATCAACTGCAGTCACGCATTCAGTCACTGGATCAGGATGATCTGGGCACCCAACACCTCAGATCACCCTCTCAAAGAACTGAGGCTCAAGGCCTCAGGTTTGAGCCTCCCTGTTAATGGGAAGCTTGTGACTTGAACAAAGAGTGGCGCTTTCAGGAAGACCGATTCTTAGAAGATAGAAAAGTTACCATAACTGCAGCTCTTCAAGAATGTCTTTTTCATAGAGCCACAGTCTCCCACCGTTTTCCTGCTACTGCTTTTTATGAGATCCACAGTAAGGATTTTTGGCTATTGGCTCCTATAGCCAAGGTCGGATTAAGGAACAGGCAACATAGGCCTGGGCCTAGGGTCCCTGCTTGACAAGGGGTCCCGAGCAATCCTCAAAATATATTTACTATATACCCTTTTCTTTCTGCCCAAGCTGCTTTTTTTTCTGTAAAGGACTCAGCCACTTAGTAATCTGCGTAAGGCAGGGGCTGAACTGTGACATGACTCTCACCTCCCTGATTAGGCATTAAGTGCAGCTGATAGCTTCAGAGCACCCTGGTCAGACTGACATTTAAGGTGTAAACAGGCCCATTTCCTTTGATTTGTGTCCCACCCCAGGTATATTATTCCATGAGGGGAGAAGTGGCAAGAAAGAGCTCTGCCCCCCCCATTTATGTTACTGACAGGATGTTAGTTTAGTTTAGTTTAGTTTATTGTTCTATGAATTATTACCTTTGAGCCAATGGCTCTTTTACAAAGGTTCCACGTCATCAATGTACAAACAAACAAGACATGTTACATAGAATGGTCAGCAAATTATAAAGTTTTCAATAAGCCAGTATAATACAGTACATCACAGGAAAAAGCAAAACAAAACATTGGAGGAATGGTCAAGGTGGGAAGGGTAGGAGGAGATATGGGGAAGGGAGCAGACTTAGAGTAGTTAGAGGTACTCAGATGCCTTTGTCAAGAAAGGAGCAGAGGAGGAGGATGAAAAACAGTAAAAACAGCCATGAGGGAAGAATCATTAGTCAAGGCAGTCACAGGAGCTCGAGGCTGAGAGGTGAGAGTAAAGCATAGATTTGAAAGCTCCTAGTGATGTGGAGGATGTAATGAGTAAACTCAGGGCATTGTACCAGCTGGGGGAACGATAGGCAAAAGATCTCTGGCCCTGTGTGGTCCAGCATCTGGGGACCTGGAGAGGCTGGTGTTCTGATCTTCTGGTGGGACAGATGCTGGTATTCGGGCAAAGTAGGTCTTGGATACACAGCGGAGTGCAGCCCAAGATGGATTTTTTTGCCATCAAGCATGTGAGGTACCTTATGCAATTTGAGAGTTGCAACCATCCTGTTTCAGTGTAGAGCTCACATGTAGATGCGTCTTTGCGCTCCAGTGAGCAGCCAGCAAGCCTTGTTTAGGGTGGTTGTGATGCACCTTAGTCGCGGTGGTAGTATGCAGAGCCATAGACAATTAAGCCATAGTCTATGATTGAGATGACATAGTTTTGGATAGCAATCCTCGGCGCAGCTTGGGTAAGGAATTGCCGGTTTTGGAACAGGATACCAATGCGCTGGTTCACCATTTTCGCTGTGTTATCAATGTGGGTCGCAGAGGTAAGACCTTGCTCAAAGGTGATTCCAAGGTATTTAAATGTTGACACTTGTTCAAGGGTATTTCCTGGGTATGTTGTGATAGTAAGTGGAATTTGTCTTTTTCTGTTTTGTGGACTGGAGAAAAGCATGGATTTTGTTTTTGTGATTTAGGACCAGCTTGTGATCTAGGAACCACTTTTCAACATTGGAGAAAGCAAGTTGCAGGCTCTGGAGTAAGGGTTTTGGGTCCTTATGAGAGGAGAGAATCACAGCATTGTCAGCATAAAGGATTATTTGTTCCAGGCAGGATTTGGGGAGAGAGTTTAGGAAAAGGCTGAAAAGGAGGGGGCCTAGGATTGACCCCTGTGGAACACCTGAGAGGGCCGGTTTTGAGTCTGAGAGAACTTCTGAGATTTTTACTGATTGAGAGCGTTGGGCCAGGTAACTTTTAACCCAGGCACCTGGTCCTTCTGAGAGCCCAAGACGTGTAGTTGTGTGATAAGTAAGCCATGGTGAACAGTATCAAACGCCTTTGTTGGGTCAATGAAAACAGCTCCGGTTTGATATCCTTTGTCCAAGGCAGTGTGAATTTCTCCTGAGAATTCCAGTAGGGTGCTGGACGTACTGTGTCCTTTCCTAAATCCATGTTGCTGCAAGAAGAGTATGTTATACTTATGCAGGTAGTCTGAGAGTTGGTCAGCCACAATGCGTTAGAGGACCTTGGAGAGGGGGTGGAAGTATAGATATAGGCCGATAGTTTCCTGGTAGGGACTTGTCACCACTTTTGAACACTGGTGTGACTATAGCAGACTTCCATTTGCTGGGAAATTGACTAAAGCAGAGGGAGAGATTGAAAATTTTGGTGAGTGGGTGCACCACCTCTTCCAGGGTAAGGGACAGAATTTTAAGATCAATAGTATCACTGCTTGCTCTGGATTTAGAGATAGCCTTTTTTATATATTTGTAGACTTCATGTGCCTTAACTATTTTGAAGTGGAAAAGCGGTTGGTCAGGTGAGGCAGTAGGAGATGTTGGTTTTGGTGAGTCCATGTCAGAGAAGAAGCCCGGCGGGAGGACCCCACTGAGGTCAGTGAAAGGTTTATTTAAGGCCTTTGCCATGACCATTGGGTCTAGGGTAGTGTTTCCATCGACAGTCATTATAGTGGAAGAGGATTTGGACTGCTTACCTGTGATATTTCTGATGTTGTCCCAGAATGATATCCCATCACCCCAGGACTTTGCGAGGGAATTTTTGAAGTAGGAGCTCTTCATTAGTCGGATTTGTTTGGTACATTGGTTTTGTGCCTGTTTATACTTCTGGATATCCATCAAGGGAGCCTGTGGCTCTGGATATGGCCCAGAGTTGGTCCCGAGCTTTGAGTTGGGCCAGTAGTTTGGCCGTGAGCCAGGGATTTGAGAGCGCTTTGATTTTACACTTTTTTACTGGTGCGTAGGTGTCACAGGCAGTGTTGAAAGTTGTGATAAAATAGTCTAGAGCTACGTCAACATCTAGAGTATTGTATATTGTGGACCAGTCTTGCTGTAAAGGACAGGTCTTGAGCTTAGTAAGGTTTCCATGGGGTAGCGCTGTGCTTGAGATGGTTTTTGGAGGTGGTTTTTGGAACTTATTTGTCCAGGTACAGATCACAGGGGAGTGGTCACTGAGAGAGTCTGGGAGAACAACTGTGTTTTTTATGTGGACTGGGTGGCTAGCAAGGATCCAGTCAATGAGAGTGCAAGTTCCAGTTTTGTAGTTTTTTCTAGTGGGGGGAGCTCACCATCTGCGTTAGGTTAGCTGCTAGGATAGCATCCTTGAGGGACCCAACGTCTGATGTGAGCCAATTTATATTAAAGTCACCAAGGAGAAGGCACTCGGTGTCAGGTGGTTGCGATCTTACAAATTCAGGACCAGTCTGGAGGCCGGACCCTGGATCTTTAGGAGGGATATAGACAGCGGCCACAGTAAGCACTTTATTTTGGGCACCAAGTAGTAGCTTGACAGGGAGAAATTGCACAGAGGAGTTAGTGGTGGAAAAGCAGACAGGGTGGCTAGAGAGGTTGTCCTTAATGTAAATAGCACAACCCCCCCCCTTTTATTAGTCCTGTCCAGTCTGAAAATATTGTAGCCTTGTAGTGAGATGGCATGGTCCGGAGTGCTTGGTGTCAGCCAGGTTTCAGCAATGGCTGGTATGTCGGGATTGTGTTGACTGGCAAAGACTTGAAGGGATGCCAGTTTTGGAAGGAGGCTACAGATATTTAAGGTGGCGATGGTGAGACCCCCCTCCATTTTTTGCTAGATTTGTTACCCTGGTAGAAACAGGGCCAGGGTTTGGATGGACACTTCCTGACATCAGAAGGAGGAGGAGGAGCAGGAGTTTAAGGGACATCTGCCGCAGCTCACAGTATGACATGTAATGCCTCTGTTTCTTGTTAGTTTGAGTACAGTGAAGTTGTTTAGGATCCCAGCGTAGGGTAATGGCTAGGAGCAGGTGTTGATTTGTCAACTTTCCAGAGGCGTGAGCTGTCATTTGTACCCAGTCCTTCGTAGAAGGGTGCCACAAGTGAGGGTAAGGAGGATTTGCCATGGTGCCAGGTTGCTGGTATCGAGCTTGAATGGTTAGTGTGAGAGGTAGAGGAGACTGCAAATGTTTACTGTAGCAAGGGTGAGTGTTCCTGAGTGACTCATGGTGAGCTACTGTGGACCAGAAAACTGATTGTTACTGTAGATCAAAGACCCAGAAAGTGTTAAATTCCTAGACTAGGACATATGCAGGATGTAAAAATCCTTTGTTAGAATCTTCCCTTTGTTCTCCAAAACAGTTGTGAATAGACCTCAAAGACAAGCACACATCCTTTAAGAAAGTCAGATGGAAATGTGGATTCAATGCAGCACTCCACAACCCAGAAACTTGTATAAAAGATTTACTGACCTCACTTTTGTTTTTTTGATGTCTTCCAGAAAAGTTGATTTATGATGAGAATGCCTATACCTGGTGGTGATGTTTTGTAGTTTCTTAGTCCAGGAAATATTCATAGATGTTATGTCCAAGAATGGTCCAGTTCCTCCAAGTAGAAACGCATGAAAAACCACAAAAACTAAGCTACTGACAGAGACAAGTACAAACAGCGTGAACAAAGTGGTGGGTGGTATGAGAGGGTATTGACTGAGAATAGAACTGCAAGGCCTGCTGATTTGTGTTTCATTTTTAAAAATGCAAACTACACAATTACATACAAGAAAAACATTTTATAAAACACTATGCAGTAATCTTATCTCAATTCTGTCTCAATGTCAAGATTATCAAATGTTTAGTTATAACAGTCCTGTGTAAGTCACTCACTTAGAATCAAGTCTTACTCTTGAACATAATAATGCAATTCAACATGTATGGGAGAATGCATCAGGGTCACTCTGGCAGGAATAGGGAAGCTTGGGAGAGTAGAAGAACAGTGGGCTACTATAAGAGAGGGAACTGAAAATGCTACTAAACTTTGTGTCAAGTAATTCAACAAGGGCAAGAGAAAAAAGTGACCACTATAGTTCTCTAGAGAGGTAGTGGAAAAAGTAACAGCAAAACAACTAGCCTTCAGAAAATACAAAAGAACACAGAAGGGCGTGGATATGGAGAATTACCAGGAAAAACATAGGGAGGCAGGGAATGTAGTTAGGAGTGCAAAAGTGATAACAGAGGAAAATATTGCCAAATCAGTAAAAAAGGTAATAAAAACAATTTTCAGATACATTAGTGAAAAGAGGAACTCCAAGGGAGGGAAAGTAAGACTGAAAGGGGAAGGGGGGATTTCTGTAGAAGAGGACCTTCAAAAAGCGGACACATTTAACAAACACTTCTGTTCAGTATTCACAGAGGAGGGAGTAGGAAATGCACCTTTGTTACAAGACAAGAGCATAAAGAGTCAGGAGGTGGACACTAGCCATTTCACAATGGAAAGAATCCTAAGGGAATTGTCAAAGTTAAATGTAGACAAGGCAATATGTTCAGACGCAGTGCACCCCAGGCTGCTGAGGGAGCTCAGGATGGAGCTAGCTCCACCTCTGACAGCCCTGTTCAAATGGTCACTAGAAACGGGGCAGGTACCAGGGAACAGGAGTAGGGCAGATGTAATCCCACTCCACAAGAGTGGAAATAGGGAGGATGTGGGATATTACAGGCCTGTGAACCTGACATCAGTAGTAGGCAAAGTAATGGAATCACTACTGAAGGAAAGGGTTCAAGGATACCTTGGTATTAGAGGTCTACAATATCCAAGACAACACGGATTTACTTAAGGGAGATCCAGCCAGATAAACCTGACTGAGTTCTTCGACAGGGTAACAAAAGAAGTGGACTAAGGCCATGTGGTGGACGTGGCCTATCTGGATTTCAGCAAGACCTTCAACACTCTTCTACATATAAGACAGGTAAACAAACTGAGTAACCTAGGAGTAGGTCCTAAAGTAGTAAAATTGGTGGAGAGTTGGCTTAGTGATAGGAGCCAAAGAGTGGTGGTATATGGGGTACACTCTGGGAAGGGCAAAGTGGCTAGTGGGGTCCTGCAATGGTCAGTAGTAAGCCCAGTCCTCTTCAATGTTTTTATTGGCGACATTGCAGAAGGACTGGAGATGAAGGTGTGCTTATTCGCAGATGGCACTAAAATTTGCAACAGAGTAGACACACTGGGGGGGGTTGAAAGAATGAAGGAAGATCTAAAGAAGTTAGAAGAATGGTCTTGGGTTTGGCAGCTAAGATTTAATGCAAAAAAAGCGCAAAATCATGCACTTAGGGCACAAAAACCCAGGGGCAACGTCCCAACTCAGGGGGGAAGGGGATATTAGCAGTCACAGAGCAGGAAAGAGACCTACCTGGTGGTTATAATTTCTGATGACCTGAAGGTAGCTAAACAGCATGACAAGGCAGTGCAAAAGGCTAGCAGAATGCTTGGATGCATAGGAAAGGGTATCACTAGCAAAAAGGTAATAATACCCCTGTATAGATCTCTGGTGAGACCCCACCTCAAGTACTGTGCACAGTTCTGGAGACCCCATCTCAGAAATTATTTATATAGGGTGGAGGCAGTGCAAAGGAGGGCAACCAAAATGGTGCAGGGCCTCCATCAGAAGCCATAAGAATAAAGGCTTAAAGGGGGAAGTCTCCCATAGTTTCACACCAATATTTTCCCAACTCCTTATGTGTAACTTGTGTGCCTCCTCCAGTTTCCAGCAGTCCTATTGCTGTCCAAATCTAGATTATAAATAAAAATATACAGATCCCAGAAGTTATCAATGTGTTTATCCCCATTTTACCATAATTGTTTCTGCAGGATGATGTCATCAGAGCAACAGATAATGGTGCTGCACTAAATGCAGTTCCTCCAGTAAACCAAACCCGCAATGTGTGGTTCCCCACTTGAGTAATGGAGGAACCCTTTAAGTGTTATGCACATCCTGAGGTGCAGGTCTAATAGGGACTAGGACCATGTGAGTGTGATGCGGCACTGATCTGAGGTATATACAGTAATCATATAAAGAAGTGCCTGTATGTGTTGTGTTACTGTTTCTGTTGGCAAAAGCAGTTTACCCAATAAATGACTCTGGGTATATCAAGAGTTTTAAGTGGTATTATACAGCTGTTGTATTATGTTCTGTGTGTATTAGCATTCCCTGTTTTGATTGACACCAGCAGTGAGAAACAATCTTGCAAATGTGCCCCTTTCCCTTTGTAACTAGGCAGTCAGTGATTGGATGGCTGCTGTAAGGCAATAAAGAGTTCAGCTATAACAAGGAATAGGTTACCAGGAAAGCATCAGCTGCTGCAGCATATGGAAGAAGGATAATCTAGTGGTTGAAGCACAGGCACAAGAACTCAGAGATTCTGGTTCAAATCCTACTGGAGTCCTTTACTCTCTAACCCTTAACAAGTTCCCCTAAACTCCTTGGGAACTGTGATGGCCCCTCAGGTCCATGACTTTAAAAGTGCCCCCATTCCCATTACAAATCATTAGCAGTGATGTGAGAGCTACAGCACTTTACTTTGAAGGTACTGAGGACAAGCTGTGGTTGTACTGCCAGCATTTGAAGAAGGATGTCCCTCACAAATCAGATGCTACAACAGGTTCAGCTGTTGTAGGTAAAGAAACTAATCAGTCTCAATGTTTATAGTGCTCTGTATTTGCTTAGCTCATTCCTCCCATGTCATATGCATTCTGTGCCTTGGTATTTCCAGTCAGAAACTAAGATTTAAGGGGCATTTGAAATGTAAAACAATACACTTTATAAAGTAAGTGATCTAGCTTTCCACTTTCAGGCTGCTGAAAGTGGGCATGTATTATTTGTGCAAAGGATGAATTCAGTCATGTGTGATCCTTTGGGAAACTGCTTAGGCCCACCTTGTAAATTAATCTTCTCAAAGGTGTTCAATATAGATTGACTGATTGACTGCTTGATTGATTCTGTCTACTACTCTCCACATGTTACAACTGTCTCACAGAGAGAATTGAGCAGTACAAAGAAACAGAGCCCCTTTCCTGTAAATGAAATACCATTAGATGTATTATTTGCTATACACATATAGTATTAAGGAAAGTATTACTCCCTGTGTGAGTTGCATGACAGAACTGTCTTAAGCCGTTGCAAACTTAAACTAAAATCAGTATAGACAGCATTGATACCATCATGTTTTCTTCTTTTTTTTAAGTTCAAGTTCAAGTCTGTTGCAGGAAAGACTCCGTTGAACAAGCTCATTCACAAGGAGGTCCTGAGGCATATACACATACAGTTCGCAATTACATAGACAGGAGATATAAAATGTAGAACAACAAAGAAAAAAAAATATAATACAAGAAGTATACACAGTAGAAGTCCTTATGCTATATATAAAGTACATTCCAGCTTTAACCTTGCCCTAAATTATGCAACACATTTCAGCTTAATAAGTAGAGGGCCAGTTGGTACCTAGGAAGTTGACTTGGTGTTGGGGCCTAGTAGCACCTACATATGTCTTTTAATTTAGAGATTGCTAGTGTTTTGTAGGAGTTAATTGTTATGATGCTGGTTAGCTTCAGCATGGCTTGTAGTTTCTTACAAATGTTTATGAGGGTGTATGAGACAGCTCTTTGGCCAGCTGTGGTACGTGTCCTGGGAACATCTAGTAGGACAAGGTCGGATTTCCTTAGGGAGTAGGCGCTATGCAAGATGTGTATGAGAGACGTTAAATAGACAGGCAGTTTGTGGAGTAGTAATTTGAGGGTCCAAATGCCAGCATGCAGGAGGCGTCTGATGGCAAAAGAGGTCCACCCAACTGCTGCATAAAGATCACAGTGGTGGGTCCTGTACGCAGAGTTAGTAATGAAGTGAAGAGCACGGTGATAGAGTACGTCCAGTTTAGATAGGCTCAAGGTTGGGGAGGAGATAAAGATAATGTCTCCATAGTCAAGCAAGGGAAGGAATGTTGCTTGGACAAGTCTTTTGCGGGTCACGAGAGAAGAGAGGGTCCTATTACTAAAGAAGAAACCCAAGCGTGCTTTAAGCCTCTTTGATAGATCCTCAATGTGATCATTGAAGGAAAGCTTGTTGTCTATCCATGTACCTAGATATTTAAATTTAGGTACGACTTCCAAGGGTTCACCTAGGGAGGTAACTATGAAGTTTTTAGGTGGGGTAGGTAGGGCACCAGACAAGGCAAGTCTCGAGAAAATAGTTGTCTTGGTTTTTGGCATTTAGAGAAGCTTGGCATTGATAAGGTTGCTTTCTAACTGGATAAAGTCAGCTTGGGTGCTTCCCTGACTTCAGTTAAGGACGGTTTGATGTTACAAACCGCATCGCTCTGCAAAGAAATGTATGCTAGAGTTCTTTATGTGGGAGTCAAGGTTGTTGATGTACAGGGAAAAAAAGGATTGGTCCTAGGATGGAGCCTTGAGGGACTCCTCTGGCAATTGGAAGGGGGGCAGATAGTAGGCCATCAGCTTTGACTTTTTGTATCCTTCCTGTGAGATAACTGTTAAACTACTGTAAGGTAAGTGGAGAGGCACCTATGTAGGCAAGACAGGTGATTAGGAGGTGATGGTCTACAGTGTCAAAAGCCTTACTGAAGTCTAGAAAGACTGCACCAGTAACCTTCTTGGTGTCCATAGCATGGATAACGTCATTAGAGACATTAGCCACGGCTGAGATGGTACTGTGCTTTGATCTGAAGCCAGATTGGGCCTGGTCTAGGAGTGAGTGCGCGTCGAGGTGATTTTTTAGTTGGTTGTATATAAGTTTTTCCAGCACTTTGAAAAGAACTGGCAAGATAGAGATATGACGGTAGTTGTTTAAGTCACAACGATCTCCTGATTTGAAGAGAGGAAGAATATGGGCAGATTTCCAGCAGGATGGAACAGTGGCTGTGGTAATAGAGAGGATGAAGATGTGAAGGATGGGGGTTGTGAGCTGGGCATAGCCTAACCGCAAGAAAAATGATTCAAGGCCATCATCCCCTGCACTTTTCTTGGTGTCAAGGCTAAGAATTATGTCTTCAACTTCTTTGTAGCTAAACAGGCACAACTGGAAGGGATGAGGTGGAGTAGCATGTGTAGTATCTGGGCTAGTGTTGCTATTACTCGGCTAGCATATGGGGAGGAGTCGAATGCCAACCCAGCAGTGGCAAAGTGAAGGTTAAGTTCTTCGAGGATTCGCAGTTTATTTTCAACCATCCCATCCTTGGCCAGAATCTTGGTGGGAAGGGAGGAAGCAGCAGGATGGCGTTCAATGGATCTCAGTGTCTTCCAGATTTTTTGGGAGTTCCTTTTGGCCTGCTCCAGAGTGGAGATGTAGAAGTTTGCTTTAGTAGCACGTACACTTTTAACACAGGCATTTCTGGCCGTTCTAAACGCCTGCCAGTCTGACGGTCCTTTGTGTGCCTGGCCCCAGCCCATAGCTTGTCTCTATTGGTAAGTGCTGATTTGAGCTCTTGGGTGAGCCACGGATGCAAGATTTTCCTCACCCTCATTTTAATAAGAGGAGCATGCTTGTAAATTAGGGTGGTGAGGTTGTCATTTAGGACAGAGACGGCGGCATCAGCAGATTTGGCAAGATATAGGTCTTGTCACCTGATCGTAGCTAGATCGGTTAGGAAGTTTACTGAGTTGAATTTACGGAACAAGCATTTGATTCTGAATTTAGGGTGCTGCTGGGTCTTAGATTGGAATCTTGTACATACAACGATACTGTGGTCGCTCATGTCATTATGGAAAACTGCAGAATGTGAGATTTTATGGGGATGCAAAGTTAAGATGACATCTAAGAGTGAGCTGTTGGCAGAGTTAGAAGCATTGATTCTTGTGGGTTCAGTTACTATCTGTGTAAGACCAGCTTATCACAGATGGCTTTTAGGGAGTGGGATTTAGAAGTGAGCCAATCCATATTGAAGTCCCCTAAGATTATTGTTTCCGTGTTAGCAGCCAAAGATATGGATTTCAACATATTAAGAATTTCTCTGCCTCCTGACAGGGGTCTATAGCCACCAATGATTGTGATGCACTCTGAGGATGGAAGGTGAATTTTAAGCGAGACAATCTCATATTCCTTGGGCTTAGTTTTACAGGAAATGCTGCTAACATCAAATTTTGATTTGGCATATACAACCACTCCCCCCCCGAATCCCTATCAGCCCTAAAGAGCTTGAAGCCTGGTATAGTAATTTGCGGATCAGTGTTGGTCTTTTTTAGCCATGCACTGTTGCTGCAGTGAAATCAAGGAATGGGAGGGGCTGTATTACAAGTGACTCATTTTCATGTAAATGGTGGAAATGGAGACTTGCTTGACACTTTACTACCTTGTGTCAGAGCCTCAGACTCTAGATATGAGTTGCAACAGAAAAAATGACTGATCTCTTATTGACATATGTATGGTAATTGATGTAACATATAATAAATACATCAGACATATCCAAATCATACATATACAGGAGTCTTCTCCTTTAAGGAATTAAATAAGTAATCACTAAAAGAAAGGAGAGAATGGGGGGATATGACAGAGACACTCAAGTACCTCACAGGAATAAACAAGGTACAGGAAGGGAACCTTTCAACAATGGAAAAGATGCTCAAGGACAAAGGGTCACAATATGAATGGGGGGGCTCAGAGGAATTGTGAGGAAGTACTTCTTCACAGAGAGAGTGGTGGATTCTTGCAATAGCCTCCCAGAGGAAGTGGTGGGGACTAAAATGGTCACGTGATTTAAGAATGCATGGGATAGATACAAGGGAATCTTAGAAGTAAGATGGGGGTGTAAGCCAGAGTCCAAACTGAGTCTTTGGTGGGGCTATAGGTAGGAAACTTACGGCAGACCTAGGTGGGCCAAGTGGTCCTTATCTGTCGACAACATCCGTGTTTCTATGGTTCTATATTTAATCTCACTTTTAAAACCAAGAGATTTACAGTACATTTCAATTGTATAGTTCAAAATCTTACTTTTTCTTGTTCCCTCATCTCACTTATTTTGAAGTTCTGACCTTTCATCTCATTTAGTTTAAAGTTCTGACCATGACACAGCACAATTTTAAGGGTGAACAAGTGAACATATTTCCAGGATCCCATCATTAAATCCTGTCATTTATTGATCCCGGCTTACTTATCAATAACAGAAATGTTTTATCTCATAATGATTTCTTCTAACAATCACTCACTTTGCAATATAATTTCTACACTTTATGACTCCTGCAGTAAACCACCAACTTAACTCCTAAACCACCCAGGACCTAGCCACTTTCAGAGATGGATCCCTGCACTACCCAACAAAACTACCACATCCTGGTTCATACTATCTCACAGGACAAAATGATAACACAGAGACTGCAAGCATATGCATGTGTGTTGAGGGATGGGCCTTTGTAGAAGTGCAAATCTTGAAATTTCACACCCAAATATTTATTTTAAGTTAAAATAAATATTTGGATGTGAAATTTCAAGATTTGCACTTCTACAAAGGCCCATCCCTCAACACACACTCATGTGCTTGTAGTTTGGGTGTTATCATTTTGTCCTGCGAGATAGTATGAACCAGGATGTGGGAGTTTTGTTTTAACCAAGCCAATTAGTAATTATTCTCCATAAATGATCAAAACTGGGACAAATGTTATTTTTCATACTAGCATTATTAGTTTAATTCATTTTGAAGCATTTTAGTTAGGTTATTTGGATTGTATTTTAGAACGAAAATATTTTTTTCTGGTCCAGTAACTGATGTGCAATGGCAAAATGACACAGTCACAGCAAAGGGTCATGGCGAAGGGCACTGGTTGTGGTGAGGTGGGTCTCAGATTTCTCTTGGGGCTAGGGCCCCAGGTTGCCTTAATGTGGCCCTGCCCATAGCTCACACTTTTGGGCAGTGTGTCCACTTACAGATCATTTTCTCTCTGCAGCATCAGGCAATGCCCCTTAGAGCTTTTACTTGTTGTTAAGCAGTGCTCACTTGTTTTCTCATTTGGGTGCTTAGAAAATACAAAAATGTTTTAGAGGAGTGGGCAGGGCCAGCTTCTTATTTTCCAACATTCTCAACCCTCCTCCCTTCACCAGACAGTGTCCATCCCTTCGTTGTTATCCTGCATGACAGCATGTAGAAGGAGTCATTGCCTGTTTTCTCCCTCATCTTAGGCCTTCTGAGTGACAGCAATGGCTTGGGACTTCCTGTGTTCTTTCATTACCTTTATGTACATCCTGCCTCCCCTTTGGGGACAGCATTCTGAAAGAGGGAAGTACTTCCCTTTTCTCCAATTAGGTTTATAGTTAGTGATTTCATTCATCTAAAACTGTTTTTTCTTTATTTTTCTGCAAGCATGGGACTTGTTCTTTTCACTATCAACATTGTTTTCTGTGCCTTAGCAAAAAAGTTTGGCCTCCCAGGGACCTAACACCTCCAGTTCTGACATCAAAAAATGTGGCTCAAAGGAAAAGATATTCTTAAATATCTGGAGTTATAATAATTTTTTCTATACATTTATAAACACAAGATCCAAATTAACATTAACAGACACTTTAATGAGATTTCTAGACCAGTAAGTATGTTGACTTCCCAAAACAAGGAAAAAAAATGTCAGTGACACTCTTTTCATGCTAAATTCAAGCACAAGGTAGTATAACTCCAATGGATTGACCTTTGGGACACCTACCCCCATTCATGCAACTTCTTGTTACACGATATTGAAACTCGGCTGATCAATTTTGTGTAATGACACTTCACTGTTTACAGATGAGGAAAAGCAACATAGAAATGTAGAATGTGACAGTACATAAGGACCGCATGGTCTACCCAGAGTGCCTGTTTTTACTACCTTCATTGTTGCCACCGACCCTACTTGATCTACAGTGACATACTTGCTAGTTATGCTTTTTTACTGCTAGCCATCCTTTTTCCACGTATCCTTTATGACTTCTGTCTATCCTTATAAAAACTACCCACACTGTCTCCCCCTCACACTCTGTAAACTCAAAGGATTTTGTTATATTCCTTCACTTTTGGAAGCTCAAAAGAAAGCCCCCTCCACTGTCATCCCTTTACATATTTTTGCATCTCTTCTAAATTTGTCTTCTACCCATTTCCAAATTCATTCAGTGCTAGTGTTCATTTCCCTTCCCTCATAATACAGCCTTATCCTTCACACCATGCCTCTCAACTGTGCCCGATTTTAACTCAAAATAAAAATCATTCCTCTTTCTGAAATTTTGCATGTCAGTCTCTGATCGTTAAATAACGTATAAAATCATGTCAGCTATTAATGTTACTAATTCTCCTTCAGAAAATGCTTTTCATACCAAATCACTCACTGAATAAAGCTTTCTGAGATATTACTATTTTTCTAAGTCATGACACCAATTTTGGTAATTTGTCCCCTATTTTTGAGACAGGGTTGAAAACTATGCATCTGGCATGTTGCCCCCATCATCTTGCACTGCACAACACAACCACTGCCCTGACCCGACCTTCCTTCCTTCACTGAAAGAGAAGGGATGCCCTTCCTAGCTAAGCAGCTCCCCTGTGACTTTCCCCCACCCATAGCCCTACTGACACATTGCCCTCTTCCTGCTCAACTGCTGCAGTCTGTCTACACCACAGAACTTGAAAGATAGATTAGAATGGCAATGCCTCTAGGCAGTGCACCGCACAAGTACATTGAGCATGGCACCATGTTGTGGATTGCAAAGCACATCGGAAGCACCTTGTTCAATGCTGTGATGCCTATTCTTTGAGAACAGCTAGCAGTTAATAAAACAATCATTGTGTTGCAAACCAGTGGTATACATTTTTATGGATACAAGTGACTGCAACAAACATTACTAGGGAAAGTTTGAACTTCACTATTAAAGCTTTTAGATTTAATAAAAACATATTTATGTTGTGATTGCACTGTGTGAGCTGCTGCTGCTATGTGTCATCAGTCATCAAGGGTAGGTAGGATAACAGATATTAAAAAAACAATATATCCTATACTAATATGTATTTTATTATATATATGTCTGTCTGACTATCTTGACACATTGTCCCAAGTAATGGGGGGGGGGGGTTCTCCTTTAATATGCCACCCATTTCTTTGGAGGGAGTATGGTAGCCTACGGTGATAATAAGTGGAGGGTGCATCACCTAAAGCTGCAGGTGAGGGAGACTCGGGATGCCTGAATGCCATAGCTAATGCAGATCTGTATCCTACTGAAAGTGTTTTGTTGACCAACTGACCTCATCAGTCATGTATAAGAACATAAGAATGTGTTGGCAGATGGGGACAGCGTGATACATCTAGTCAGACCATATGAATACCTCCCTCCTTAGTAGCTTCATTGTTTCACATTACTGCAATGCCTATCCCAAGAAAGTTTAAATTCCGTAACTGTCATTGCTTCCACTACCTCTTATGGAAGCCCATTCCATGGCTCCACTACTCATTTGTTGAAGAAGAACTTTCTGATGTTTGTTCTAAATTTCCCTCCCCTTAGATGCATACTGTGGCCTCTGGTTCTTTGTTTTCTTTGAATAGGCTGTTATCCTGCAGTAAATTGCTTCTTTTTTTTTTATTATTCTATTTTTGTACCCCAGAGCCTGGTGATACTCATCCTCCAGCCCCTCGTGTCCCCACTCATGCCAACCCCCGGTAGTTCAGCCATGGCTTGCTCTCACAGCGGGGCCAGGGAGGAGTGTGCAGGTCATCTCTCCCTCTCCAGAGCACAATCCAGATTCTGGGGGCAGCACAGGAATGTGGGGCCAGGCCCATCATGAAATCTTCCAGCTCCCTTTTTCCACCGTTTACGTCCGTCCCCCCTCCCCACTGATGTAGAGATGCCGGTACATGCCGCCTGACTTGTACTGCCATCCAGTCACCACCAGTGGGCAGTCAAAGAGTGGGATGACATACCTCCCCCCTCCAAGACAGAAGGGCAGTTCTCCGGATACTCGATCCTCCCTCACCCCTGTTGACCCCCGTAAGTCCGGGCTTGTTCCCGAACCTGGGTCACTGGCAAGGCGCGAGGTGTAGCAACCTGTGCCTCAACCTCCAGCACCACCAGGCTAGCTCTATGAGTTGATTCTTGTAAGGTATTTAATTGTTTCTATCATGTCTCTCCTATTTCTTCTCTATTCTAGGGAGTAGGTATTCAAACCTCTAAGCCTTGCCTCATAGGGTTCCAGGTGGAGGCCCCAAATAATTTTTGTTGCTCTTCTTTGTACTGTCTCCAACTGGTCAATATCCTTTTTTAAGTGAGGTCTGCAGAATTGTACACAGTACTCCAGGTGAGGCCCCACTAAGGATCTGTATAGTGGGATTATCACTTTGCACCTTCTACTTTTTATGCCCCAGCCTATGCACCAGAGCATGCCGTTAGCTTTTCATGCTGCCCTTTCACACTGTCTCCCCACCTTCTTATCACTGGAACTTTTGACCCCAAGGTCCCTTTCTAGGTTTGTAACAGATAATTTTTCGCACCCTAACATGTACACCTTACTTGGGTTATTTTACCCCAGGTGCATAACCTTACACTTCTTGGCATTGAACTTCAACTGCCAAGTCGCTAACCATTCCTTCAATTTCCTTAGGTCTAATTCCATTCCTGAGGATCCTTCCTATGTGTCTACCCTGTTGCAGAGCTTGATGTCATCTGCAAACAGGCACACCTTTCCCTCCAAACCCTCTGCTATGTTGCTGATGAATATGTTAAAGAGGACTGGTCCAAGTACTGATCCCTATGGCACGTCACTAGTCACTCTGCTCACTTTTGACAATGTTCCATTGACCATTACATTCTGAGTTCTCCCCTGAAGTCAGTTCCTTATCAAGTTAACAATTTTGTCTCTCACCCCTGTGTCATCTGATTTGTTGATTAGTCTCCTGTTGGGGACAGATTGAAGGCTTTGCTGAAGTCTAGATATACTACATCAACTGCTTTGCCTTGGCCCATTGTTTTTGTAACCCAGTTAAAGAAATCTATCATGTTTGTTTTTGACATGACCGCCCAGTTGTGAAGCCATGCTGCTAAGGGTCTGACATCCCACTGGTTTCAAGATGTACCACTATCCTTTCCTTCAGTATTGATTCCACCATTTTCCCCACTATTGGGGTGAGGCTGACTGCACATTTGTTTCCTGCCTCCTCCTTACTTCCACTCTTGTGTAAGGGCACCATGGTGGCTTTCTTCCAGTTCTCAGACACTTTACCACTCTATAGTGATTTATTAAAGATCTCAGCCAGTGGATCTGGGAGTTCCTCCCTAAGCTCCTTTAAAATTTGTGGGTGGATTCAATCGGGCCCCATGGCTTTGTCAGTTTTTAACTTATTGAGTTCCTCAAGGATTCTCTCCCTTGTGAAGGGGTAAATGTCTGCCTCCTTGGTGCAGATTCTCTTTCTACCTAGTTTTGGTCCACCTCCATTATCCTCTAGAGTAAATACTGGGCAAAAATAGTCATTCAGAACTTCTGATTTTTTAGTGTCCTCCTCTACATATTGCCCCTCTTTTGTTTTTAGTTTATTCCCCCATTGTTTTTTTCTCCTTTCTCGTATGTATCTATAGAAGGCCTTGTCTTTATTCCCTTGGCAATCCTCTCTCCTGTTTGTGCTTTCGCCATACTGATTGCCTTACCTGCATTTTTCAGCCTAGCTCTATATACCTCTCTATCACAGTCGTTCTGTGTTTCTTTATGATTTTTGAAAGCTTTCTTCTTTTCCCTAATTGTTGATGTCACATCTTTTGTGAACCAGAAAGGTTTCTTTCTTTTTTTGGACTTGCTAATTACCCTTATACATTGTGATGTAACAAGGTGTAGTGCTGTCTTTAGAGTCTTTAAGCTCTCCTCAAAATCCCCACGTGTCCCATTTTCATGTATGCTCCTAAAGCTGGATTGGATATTATTAGTCTCAGTATTCCTAAAGTTGAGGATCTTCAGTCTAGTATGATTGATATCCTCATGTCTGTTGACTGTGAACCAGACTAACCTGTGGTCGCTGGAACTTAGATTGCTCCCCACTCTCACGCCTGAAACTTTGGTGCTGTTTGTAAGCCCAAGGTACAGGATTGTTCTTCCCTTGTGGGGGTATCCACCATCTGTGTTCGACCTGCCCCCTGCAGGGCAATGTGAAATTCCTTACTTCTTTCTGATGTGGCTGTGCAGGAGGATCAATTTACATCTGATAAATTGAAGTCTCCTAATAGCAGCAGCTCTCCTTTGTCAACCATTATTAGGATGGATTCCAGAAGTTCTTTATCTTTTTCTGCTTCCTGCTATGGTGGTCTGTACACAACTCCCACCCTGACTGGGGCCTTGTCTCCTGTTCCAAGGGTAATCCGTAAGCTCTCAGCCTCATTGTGATTCATCCGTATGTAACTAGCTTTGAGTTCCTCCTTGACATATATTTCAAATCCCTAACCTTTTTTTTCATTTCTGTCACGTCTAAACAGATAATATCCTCAGATGGTATGAGATGAGGAGTGGGGAGGGAGGGCAGGGACATTAGCTCAAGCTGTGGATCCTGCAATACCAGCAGACTTGATAGACCAAATGGCCTTCTTCTGTTGGCTTCTTGGAATGCTTGTATGTATATTCGTATGGTGACATCCAGGTGTGGTTCTCAGTAAACCACGTCTCTGTCACTGCAACCAGATCTAAATGATCTTCTGCCATCATGGTGCTAAGGTCTGATACTTTATTCACCAGACTGCGAGCATTGATACACATTGTATGCCATGTCTGGCTTCCTACCATGCTTTGCTTTGTGCCTTTCAATGGTAGTCCAGTTGGTACCATGTACCCTGTGATTTTGTTGTTGCATGCTGCATGGTGACTTAAGAGTGCCTTTGGAGGCTCATCTGGCTGGGAAGATGATGTGCTGGATGGCGATGGGGGAAGGGTAGATACCATCCATTGAGGTGCGCTGGGAGATGATGCCCTTTCCCCTTATCCTATGGATATCTTAGTAGGCTTAGCTGGATGAGATAAAGATTGTGGGGAAGGAGCATCTACATTCCCTTGAGGTGTGTTTGGTGATGTAGGCCCATCTGGATGAAATAAAGACTTGGTGGGGCATCCACTTTCTTTTGAGGTGCTGGGTGATGATGCCCTCACCCCCTTTCTTAGTTTAAATGTTCCAGAAAAACATCAAATTGCTGTCCTAATGCTTGGGTTCCCTGTTTAGTGAGATGTAGTCCATCATATTTGAAGAATTCCCATTCCCAGAAATCTGCCATTTGCTAATAAAGTGATATCCTTTTCTTGGCACCAGACTTTGAGCCAGGTGTTGAACTCTAATTTCCTTCTTTCTGACTCCCTGCCTATTACTCCCCTTACCCAGACAGGCAGGATTTCAGAGAAGGATAATCCGGACATAAGAGAAATTAGTTTGTTGCCTAGTGTAATGAAGTGTTTTTTAATTTCATGTACTGAATGAGTGGCGAGGTCGTTTGTTCCCAGGAGGATTAATATGTGTGCTTTTCTATCTGAGTTGCATGCAATCTTCTCTGTGCAGTCTGTATCCCTCCTTGCTGATGTTTTAGGGAGGCATCTGACTTTGACTCTAGTTTGTGACTTTTTCTGGATGTGAGGCTCTATTCCACATATCATAGAGTCACCTATGAGTAGAAGAGATTTATTTTTGTCTCTTTTAGAGACGTTGTTGACTTTACTAGTTTTTGTGCATGTTGTTAGTTTGAGGTCGGTGCTATTTTCTATTCCTGTGGTTTGATTGCACTCCAGTGGCATAAATCAGTTTGTTGTGCGAATATGGGTGGCTGATGTGTTTAGCATGCACAGTATATGACTGGCAGCTTTTGATGTATTCCTACCTACTGTTTGCCAGCCTCCAGGTCTGGTTGTCCTTTGGGGAAGGGGTTGTTTCAGTGATGTTGTTGTGTTGAGTCAAGTACACAGATGTGAGATTTCATTCCATGCGGCGTGGGACTGGGTTCTTAGGATCCTAATAGTCCAGCAGGTAGAACAGTGCCCGACTCTGATTGTGAATGTCCTGTGTACTAGTGCACCACATTAACTGCAATTGGTAATATCCATTTCTGCATTTACTTGTAGTGGATGAAAGATAAGTACTGTGGTAACTATGTGAGCTCTTTCTTATTGAAGAAGAAAGCCGCTTTGAAATTCACCAGTGCTATGATGTGGTTTGTCAGAAAGTAAAGCAAATGTATTAAGTAAAGTGTTTTTTTCATATGTATTAGCTGTGTGATGTCACAGCGGCCTCCTGTAAGGAATGCAGAAGCTAGGGCTGAGTGGGTTGAGGGCAGGGTGGGTGGGACCATCCACGTCTGTCAGAAACAACCAGTTAACCCAGCTGATGTGCTGATCCTGTTGTTGTAGTGGAAGCTCTTGGATGCTGCTTCCTACTGCTGTAGCTGGACAAAAGAAAAAACATCTAAGGGAGAAAGCTGAGAAAAGAGCAAGAAATTACAGCCCTTCTGGGGATTCCTCTGTTAATAACCAAGTTCAGACAACTCAAGCAACCATACTTTCATGCATGCTGTGACACCCACCGAAGCCACACTCCATACATGCTGTAACACCTCATTAACCCAGACCCCCATGTACACTGCCATGTCCATCAAATGGCCCCATGCTCCCATTCACACTGTCAAAACCATGAACCACATACCCACATGCAATCTATCACACCCATCATCTGCACATGTTCGTGTCACATTCACTGACCTAATACAATCATACATGTAGTCACACCTTATGACTGCATGCCCTGTATGTTGTCACACCTGCCAGCCTCATATCCCATGCACAATGTCACACCAACAGACCACATCATGCCATGTACACTGTTACACCTCACAGTTCTATACCACCATGCATGTTGTCACACCCCCAGTCCGATGCATGTTGTTACACCCAGTGACTGATCCCATGCTCCATAAACAATGTCACACCCTCTGACCAATACACATGCACTCTCACACTCACTGATCTGATACCATATGCAGTGTGTTACACCTCATGGCACTATGCAGTCAGTGTTCCCATAACTCCAAGCACTCTGTCACACCTCATTAACCCATACCACCATGCACTCTGTTGCACCTATTTACACCTTACCCCATGCATGCTGTGACACACGCAGATGACTGTGTATTCTGTCACAACCACCGACTGACCCCACACCCCCATGCTCACTGTCACACCCACTGGCCAGATGCATTGTATCACATCCATTGACACATAACCCATGAACTCTATTTCACCTGACTCCATGCATCCTGTCACACCAACCAACCATATATGCAATGTACACTGTCACACCCAACAACTGACCCCATGCACAGTGTCACACCCAACAACTGACCCCATGCACAGTGTCACACCCACCAACCCCACACACACACACACACACCCATTCACTCTGTCATACTCACTGACACTGTGGCCCCATGCATGCTGTAACACATAACCACCCATACCCCCTGCATGCTGTCATACCCACTGACTGTTCCTATAGCCCCCTCTCCTCTAAAGATGAACACCCCCAATACAACAGGGACAGGCAATACTAAGGGGGTATAGGGATATGCAAGGAGGCACTGAAATAAGCAATGCAAAGGGTGCAGGGTCAGGCAAGGCACAGTTGTGACCACACCACGGTGGCTACTTTACCTTGAATAAATAACAGATTTCTTACCTGGGTCCTGAGGAGCCTGGGATTGGGGTATCAAGGTGATACTCAGTCATACCTGTAAAAGAACAGCCCTGGGGTCACAAAGCATCCATAGTTCTTCAGGAACAAAAGGTAGACTGATAGGGAAGGTTAAACAGACAACAATACTTATCTAATATGCAGGGGTCAGTGCCAAGTCAGACTGGGGTCAGCTTCCTGTCAGACCTGTAGAAATAAATGGAAACAATAGTTAGTATAAGTTAAAATAAAAGTAGGAGTAGAGACAGTTCTAGAGAGGTAGTATAGGTACATGCCAAACACAGATATTATGTATAGTAATCAGGTGATCCCAGGTTCAAATCCCACCACTGTTACTGGCTCAGGACTAGACCATGAGCACATCACCTGACCTCCCCGCTGTAAATCTGTGAGGATAAATACAGCAAAAATCAACAACAGGAACAGCTCCAGGGGCATTCCCCACCCCTGAGTTCCTATTGGAGATGTTCACTTGCCTACCTGGCATTAAACTGTTGAGCTCAGCCCTGGTGTGCAAATAAACTGTGGCAGTTCCTGAAAACTGATACAATCTAAAAAACATGTATACTGTATATTCAGAAAGTTGGAATAGTGCATGGCTCATCCTATGGAATGCAATCTGTCAGCACTTTAAATTAAAAGCATACAGTATGACGCTTACAGAAACAGCAACACAAAGTGAAAAGAAACCAGAGTTGACACAAGTGTAAGATATGAAACAAGTGTTTGTCAATGATGAATGTTTTCTTGCTGATATTAGCATTGGATGTGCAGGAGTTAGACAGATGCAGAATAGGAGTGGCAGTGAAGTACTGAACTCATGCCAATCCCACCTCCACCCTGCAGTGATGGACAGGCATTGGGGTGTGCCTGTGGGTCACTGCCCATAATGCTCATGTAATTTCACCTCACCCTATCCTGCAGATACCGACAAGTGTTGAAGTGCAAATTGGGGTGTTTGGCTTCACAGTTGGCCCATTTCATAAGGACCTATGTTGAAATGGGTGCAGTACAGGAGAATGGGGTGAAGTTTGGGGCTGAAGAGTACAAGACACACCTCGATGCCTGTCATTGGCTTCAGGGTGGGGGTGGGATGGCATGAGCATTACAGCTGGTGATCTAAAGTTACACCTCTGATGCCTGTCAGTCTGTACAGGGTGGAACATTATGGTTAGAAACCCTAATGCCCCAGGTGAGTGTTGGTATTTGAGGTGCAAATTTTCAACATGGCCTTTTTATGACCCTCATCTCATGAAAGCATTTGGGACCTCTTCTCATGAACAGTGGCACTGTGATTTTGTTAATGTGTCCTGAACTTCGAGTTCCCACAGCAACCATACCATTCTGCGCCGGGTGTGTGAAAACACAGATCAGGCAGGATGTGAAGAATGACAGCTGTACCATTCATAGGGAGGTGTGAAGAGATGACAATTTTGAAAATCTGCAGTGAAAATATTAAAAATGGTTGAAGTTCCGAGCATACGTGGAAACTGCACAACACATGCTTGTACCGCAGTCATTTAGTGGAATTATTTCACCAAATTTTCAACACAGGCATTTTGTGACCTCTGCTCATAAACACTGTCACTATGATTTTCTTAATCTGTCCAAAACATTAATTTCCCACAGCAACCTCACTATTGTGTGACAGATGTGCAAGCGCATAATTTGGGCAGGATATGAAAAATGACATCTGTACTGTTCATAAGGAGGTGTGGTTAAATGCCAATGTTGAAAATCTGGAGTGAAAATATTACAGATTTGCCAAGTTATGAGGGTGCGTGGAAACTGCGCAACACACACTTGTAACACAGTTATTTTATGGACTTTTGTCACCAAATTTTCAACATAGGCATTTTAGGACCTCTCCTCATGAACAGGGCCACTGTGATTTTCATAATCTGTCCCAAACACTGATTTCCCACAAGCGATAGCGCTATTCTGCACCAGGAGTGCAAAAACACATTTCAGCCAGGATGTGAAAAAATGACAGCTGTACTGTTCATAAGGAGGTGTGGAAAAATGCCAATGTTGAAAACCTGGAGTGAAAATATTGCAAATTCACGAAGTTATGATCATGCATAGAAACTGCACAACGTACACTCATAACGTAGTCATTTTTTGGAATTTTTTCACCAAATTTGCAACATAGGCTTTTTGAGAGCCCACCTCATGAACAGTGACACTGTCATTTCATTAATCAGTCTGGAAAGGTGATTCCGTGTAGTGACTGCAAAATCACCTGTTTGGACCAAATAATGAGATGACTGTGACTGAGTTCTTGAGGTAGGGTCCCAAGAATCCCGTGTTGAAAATTTGGTGCCAAAATTCAAAAAAATGGCCGAGATATGCACCAAAGTTGAAAAATAAAACATTTATGAGATTATACAGCTTACCGGCATTTCTTCAGTTCGTGGTTGGCTTTGAAGAGTGCAGACATGTTCCCGGTCCACCGAAGATCATCGTGCCAGGCTCCGGAGGTAAGTATGCGGTGGGGAGGGTGTGGGGAGTAGAGTATGCAGTGGGTGGGTGCAGCTTGGCGGAGGGGGAATGGGGCTCATCAAGGGACCGTTTTCATTTTTTTACAGCATTTAAAATTAAACAAAGACATCAGGGGACACTTTTGCCATGCTGGGGTGGTCTCTCAGCATGCCACCAGGCCGGATGTTTGTTGGGGAGGTGAATACTGGAGCTGATGGGGATTGAGCACCCCTGTCGGCCATACAGTGTGGTGGGGGGAGTGGGAGCACATGAGCCAAGGGGGATTGGGCACCCCCTTGGCACATAACAAATGGGGGGTGCATCATGTCAATGGGGATTGGGCTACCCCATCTGCAAATAAACTGAGGATGGGGACATGCCGACAGGGGGATTGGGAACCCCCAAGTCAGCTTTCATCAGGACTCTGAGGCAGGTGGCAAGAGTCATCACCCGCTGCCATGTTAAAAGAAATTTTACACCGGGCAAGGAACTGGCCTGCAATGACGGGTTGCTCCCTCAATGCAGTGGTGGATTCCTTTCAAGGTGGTGGCATGCTGGCTGAACTAGTGTCAACAGCAGCATGCTACTGCATTGGGGAAAGCAGGCCAAGCCTCAAAAGGCAATGGGGGCATTGGTCCCCAACAGTGCCCCACCTCCAAAACCCCACTTCTCTCCTAAGCAGTGATGAAATGTTTCTTGTGCATGCACGCAAGCAAACATAAAAAAATGAAGTCTGAAAAAAGAGAATTGGCAAATGATGGGCACTTGGGCTTGTGCAGGGAATTGGCAGCTTTTTGGGAAATAGTTTTATAGTGCAATGACAGCAATACAGATGGCACAGTGCAATGACAGTAACATACAGTGCACAATGCTGTATAAGCAGAAGAAAATACATGCCAGTGTTGTTCAGTTGGTAGCACATGTGCCTCTGATTTAGAAGGGCAAGGGTTGGCTATCAATGGACTAGAGGTTTGGGGTCCTTCATTAACACTTTCTAGTGGCAGTGTTTGTGGCACAGAGAGATGGCGGAAGTACATGCAACACTTCCTGGTGAAAGCTGCACAGTTCTTCTGTTAACTGCACAGTGTCAGCAGGGCACAAGGCACAGCACTCAGCCAGCTGAGTACATGCAACCACATAGAGATGGCAGTGCAGGTGGCAACACACCGTGAATACAATAGAAGCACTCGGGATAGGGGGTTGATACCAGTCCATTCACAGAAGAAAGGGTCCTGAAAGAACTCCTAAAGCTGAAGGTGGACAAAGTAATTGGGCCTGATGGGATTCACCCCAGAATTCTAAAAGAACTAAGGGGAGAACTAATGACACCACTGACTACCCTTTTTAACAAATCATGGGAGGATGATGTGGTACCTGAGGATTGGAGGAGGGTGGATGTGATTTCCCCTTCACAAAAGTGGGAGTAAGACAGGCAGGAAACTACAGACTGTTAGTTTGACATCAGTGGTAGGGAAAATGATGGAATCACTTCTGAAGGAAAGAATTGTTGAGTACCTAGAGGTCAGTGGGGCATAGGACCCAAGGCAGCATGGATTCACAGTGGGAAGGTCATGTCAGATGAATCTAATTGATTTCTTTGACTGGGTGTCCAAAGTAGTAGACCAAGGAGGGTCTGTGGACATGGTCTACCTTGACCTTAGCAAGGCATTTGACACAGTCCCACACAAAAGATTAATAAACAAGTTAGAAAGCCTGGGAGAGGGTCCCATGGTTTTAGCATGGGTAAAACATTGGCTAGACAACAGGATGCAGAGGGTAATAGTAAACGGAGTCCACTCAGAAGAAAGGGGATTACTAATGGGATACCACAGGGTTCAGTGCTAGGACTGGTCCTCTTTAATGTCTTTATAAGTGAAATTGCAGAGGGACTGGAAGGGAAAGTATGGCTCTTTGCAGATGACACAAATATCTGCAACAGGGTTAATACACAAGGGAGGGTGGAAAGGATGAGAAGGGACTTGACGAGGTTGGAGGAATGGTCAAAAGTATGGCAGCTTAGATTCAATGCAAAGAAGTGTAAAGTAATGCACCTGGGAAACAAAAACCCAGGGGAAGAGTACACAGGGGGGGGGGTACTAACAACAACAAGAATGGTAAGGGACCTGGGCATAGTCATATCTGATGACCTAAAAGTAGGCAAGCAATGTGAGAAGGCACTAAGGAGTCCTGGGGGATATTGGGATGCATAGGGAGAGGCAACACCAGTAGAAAACAGGAAATTGTTATCCCTCTGTACAGACAACTGGTGAGACCCCATCTGGAGTACTGTGTGCAGTTCTGGAGACCCATTCTCCGCAAGGACATAGACAGGATAGAGGCAGTCCAGAGGAGGGCAACTAAAATGGTGCAGGGTCTGCACCAGAAGCCATACGAAGAGAGATTAAAGGAGCTTAATATGTACACTCCTGAGGAAAAGGGGGAGGGGGACATGATAGAAACATTTAAGTACCGGAAGGGAATCAACAAAGTCCAAGAGGGTAGCATCTTTCAGAAAAAGAAATGTGCAAGAACAAGGGAACACAATTTGAAGATAGAGGGGGGACAGCTCAGAGGCAATGTGAGGAAGTATTTTTTCATGGAGAGGGTGGTGGATGCATGGAACGGCTTTCCTGAGGAGGTCATGAGGTCAAAAACAGTGGGGGAATTCAAGAATGCATGGGGCAGACATAAAGTAATTGTAGTGGGTGTAGGAGGAAGTACTCTGTTGGTTAACTAGGATCTGCAGCTTATCCAATAGGTAGTGAAATAAGCAGACTGGGTGGGTCAAGCGGTCCTTATCTGCCGTCAAAGTCTGTTTCTATGTGATGTCAGTGCATTTGGCACAGTGTTGTTAGCAGTGCATGTAGTAGTACAGGACATCGCATAGTAGAAGCAGTGCACATGGTAATGCAGTGGTAGCAGTGCATGTGGTACAGTGCGGAGTTGGCAGTGAATGTGGTACACTGAGGAGTTGACAGTACAAGTGGCAAAGTGTGGTGTGTGTAGTGCACATGACAACATGGTGTCAGTAGTGTACTTGGCACAACACTGGAGAGTTTTAGTACCATGAACTGTATACTAATAATTATTTCAAGAACCACCCCTTCCCCATCTGTGGGTATGACTCCTGGACCTGTAGGAGGGGGACATGGGTAGAAAATTGCTTTTCAAAGGGTGGTATCACTGTTAGACTTACAGGGGGCCTCAGCAGAGTGCATCCTCCGGTTTAAGCATCACAGCCGTTACTTATTATGACAAGGAGGGCTCTTTTAAATACAGTAACTATCTCTGACCACTGAGTCCTAATCTCATACACCAGACCTTGTTTCAGGCTCCTGAGCCACCCTCCAACCATGCTAGAGTCCTTGCCTACTCTCTCCCCCAAATGTCAGACACCCAGTGTGAATAAAAAATAAAAACACAGTACCTACTCTAGAACTGGTAATGGGCCTGTGTGTCAGAGAGTCAGGGAGCATGCTGCCAAGGCTGTGTGGGCCTCAGGAGCAAGATGCCAGGGCTGGGGGAGGGGCTCAGTAGCTAGAGGTCGGGGGGTTTTGTGGGCTGTAAAGAGAAGGGACATCAAATGTTAAGGGCAGTGGACCAGCCATGATCCCACAGCTGGAACTCCTATCCTACATACCCGCCATTTTCTTGCAGTTGGCCCACCCCCAAAGAATGTTCTGGCTGTGTGCCCCCACTCCACAGCCCCCTTCCCATATAGGGGGTTTGGTGAGCTGTAAAGGGAGTGGATGTCAAAGGATAGGGGGCAGTATACCAACCACACCCCTTCACAGCTGAAACCCCCCTTCCCACAGACCCCTCCCCCAACAGCCTAGCTGTGTGCATCCCCCAGCTAGAAATGGCTGGTCTGTGGGATGGGGTTCCAGCTGTGGGGGCAAGGCTGGTCTACTGCCCCCTAACACTTTATGCCCCTTCTCTTTTACAGCTGACCAAACCTCTAGCTGAAACCAAAACTTTTTTTTCCTAACAGGAATAGTGAGGAGGCAAGGACCTATTGTTAATGGGAACACAGAGGGGTAACCACATGATGGCCTATTCTGACGTGCTCACAGCACTGAATCATGTATGCAGTGCATGTGGCACAGCATGGAATCAGCAGTGTATATGATTTAGTGAAGAAGAGGTACTGTGCGTGGTACACTGTCGGCATTTCACATGACACTAGACAATAATGGCAGTGCATGTGGCACTGTGTGGAGTCAGCAGTTCACATAGCACAGCATGGAGCTGGCAGTGCACATGGCACATTGCAGTGGCGGCACTCTGCATGGCAAACTGCAGTGCTGACAGTGTACATGACTCTCTGAGGTGGCAGTGTACATGGCACACCACAGAGTTAGCAGTGCATATAGCATTGCAATGGTGGCAGTGCATGTGAGAATGTACAGAGATAATAGTGCATGTGGCACCATGTGGTACATAGTGCAGTGTGAGCAGTGCATATGACAGAGCTCAGAGTCAGCATTGCACATGGCACAGCATTGAGTATACATGCAGGGGTCAAAATCTACACCATCCAACTTGCCAAATTCTGGTAGATTTTGTATTGGGTTAGTAAGCTTTTCCTTTAACTAGCCCTGCTGGCTTATACTAGAGAAGATAACATTTCACTAACTATAGCAGCTGGGCCAGTGGAAATGTGTGTGGGGCTAGTGGATTTTCTCATTCACTAGCTCTGCTGACTATTGATTGCAAAATTAAATGTTGACCCCTGATGTGGCATAGTGCAGTGACATTATTGTGCACGTTGTCAGCTGTGCACATGGCACTGTGTGGTGTCCCCTCTGTACATGACCCCCCCCATCTGACCACCCCTACAGGTGGACATCCATTCACTGGCACAAGATGAGGAGATATTGGCCCAGCTGCAGGGACAGTGGTGGGCTTCTCTGGGGGCAGCTCCAGTGCTCAGCTTGGAGGAGGCTGTTCCAAGGGATGGTAGAGTAGATACCCTCCCTGAAGCTAGATGCATCCCTGGACCACCTTGCCCAAGACAAACTACCCACACCATGCTGACCACACTTCCTCCAGCTAGAACATCCTTCCCATGCTGAGAGCCCAACCTGCAGCTGGACCTGCCTCCCACAAGCCTGAGTTGAGTACCCTCCCTCGACTACTAAAAACACTGAACCTGCATCTCCCCCAAAGCCAACCACCCTCCCATCACCAAGTATCCACAGAGTAAGGACTCACACAGAAATAAAAGCTAGTGAGTTTAAATGCGAAAGCTTCAATCAATGGCTGATAACATCTGTTGCATGGGGACAGAGAGAAGCTTTGTTACCCGCCCTGAAGATTTGTGACATCTTAAACTTGTTTCTGCTATAAACTGCTGAAATAGCCCTGAAAAAACTGAGCATTGGGGCAGGAATAGCTCTGCTACCCGCCCTGAAGATCTGTGGTACACTGAATCATTTTTTGCTCTCAACAGCTGGAACAGCTTTGCACAAACTGAACACAAGAGCAGGTAGAAGCTCCGCTACCTACCCTGAAGAGCTGTGCTACTTTGAACTGTAATTGAGCTATTGGTAGTAATTGTGTACTGCAGCTGGCGTGGAGGCTCGGAGGTGAGTCAGCAGCTGACATCTATAGCAGCAGGGGCTTGCTGGGTTTAAAATCTGTGCTGCTCGCTTTATATTTAGCGGCTGATAACATCTGATGCACGGGGGTAGGGAGAAGCTCCGCTACCCACCCAGAAGATTTGTGACATCCTAAACTCTTTTCTGCTATAAACTGCCAAAATATCCCTGCACGAACTGAGCATAGGGGTGGGGAGAAGCTCTGCTACCCACCCTGAAGATTTGTGGTGCACAGAATCGTTTTTTGCACTCAACAGCCAGAACAGCTTTGCATGAACTGAACACAGGAGCAGGGAGAAGCTCCTCTACCTGCCCTGAAGATCTGTGTTACTTTGAACTATAATTGGGCTATTGATAGTAATTGTGTACTGCAGCTGGCTTGGGGGCTTGGAGGTGAGTCAGCAGCTGATATCTATAGCAGGAGGAGCTTGCTGGGTTTAAAATCTGCTCTGTTCACTTTTTATTTAGTGGCTGATAACATCTGATGCATGGGGGCAGGGAGAAGCTCTGCTACACACCCTGAAGATTTGTGACATCCTAAATTTGTTTCTGCTATAAACTGCCAAAATAGCCCTGCACAAACTATGCATAGGAGCAGGGAAAAGCTCCGTTAACCGCCCAAAAGATTTGTGGTACACTGAATCATTTTTTGCTCTCAACAGCCGCAACAGCTTTGCATGAACTGAACACAGGAGCAGGAAGAAGCTCCTCTACCCGTCCTGAAGATCTGTGTTACTTTGAACTATATTTTATTTTTATTTAGTTTTTATTGACTGGGTAAGGTGCACTAGCCATAGCAATGACTATTTTCAGGCACGGCCCGGGAGTTTACAGAAACAAAACATTGTTGATACAAAGACAGTACAGTTATAAAACAGTAGATACTTAGACAATAATGATACAGAGCAGGCAGGAGAAAACAATAGTTACAATTGAGTCCTTTGAGGTACGACCCCAGAGTTTACAGAAATAAAACATTATTGAAACAATGACAGTATAATTATAGAACAGTGGATGCTTAGGCAAAAATAGTACAGAGCAGGCAGAAGAGCACAATAGGTACAGTTGAATCAACAATAATGAATAACATGGAAGTATATGAGAGCAATACAATAAAATAAAGCCATCTGGCGATATTCAGGAAGCAAGTAGGGTGAGATTTTTACAATGAAAGTACTTTTATAATGTCCATGTAAGAATGGATGTAGAAGTGTAGGGATGAACTGGTGTAGGGATGCAATGGAAAGAAAAAGAAAGGGAAGGGGAGGATAGGATAGGAATTTCAGGCAACTAGAGGGATTAGGACTAGCTATAATAAAGATAGTACAAGGAGGTGATTGGGGACAGTGCGGAGCTTAGCTATAGGGGATATAATCAGAAGGTTGTGAAGGGGTGAAGTGATCAGGAAGCAATAAAGGGCTAAGGGGGGTTTAAAGCAGGAGCAGAACTCAGCAAGATAGTCCCAAGGCAATTTTTTGAAAGAGGCATGAGATGTTACTTGTTGTATAGTTAGAGGTAGAGAGTTTCAGTGTTGTGGGGCAAGTCAGGAAAATGCACTAGCACTTTTGGAGGATCAGTGTCTGGGGATGAGGACTGGGGCATTAGCAGTTGGTCATAGATGATAACTGGATACCTGGGTGAGGAGTAGAGCAGCCAAAGGCTTCGGTGTTTGGTTGCAGATGATATTATCTAAGATAGGGCCATATGTAAAGTCTCTGGCAGCAGCCGGAGAGAGCCATCCTAGTTCAGCATAGAGGTGTCAGTGGTGCTTCATCCGATGTGAGGAGGATGCATATCTGCAGATGTTATTGTATGTGACATCCCACATCCGAAGCCTAGTTTTACCCACCAAGGCATACGCTGCGATCCCATAAGTGAGTGAAGGAAGGAGTAGGCCACGAGCTATGGCAAGCCTAGCTGAGGGGGTGAGCGCATAGTTGGACCAATACGCCATCCCAAGTTTCATGTTAGCCAGCTTGTAGGTCAGCTGAATATGGGGATCAAAAGTAAGAGCCGGATCAAGAGTGAGACCCAAATATTTAAAGGAGGGTATCACCTCAACAGAAGTACCATTCAAAGTAGTGACATTAAAAGTAGGTTGAGAGAGTTTGAGTTTGGCATTAGTACCAAATAGCATGGCTTGAGTCTTAGATACGTTCAGGACAAGTTTATGGCTAAACAGCCAGTGCTGAATTCATTGAATTGAGCTATTGATAGTAATTGTGTACTGCAGCTGGCATGGGGACTTGAAAGCAAGTCAGTAGCTGATGTCTATAGCAGGAGGAGCTTGCTTGGTTTAATATCTGCACTGCTCAGTTTTCATTTAGCAACTGATAACATCTGATGCACAGGGGCAGAGAGAAGCTCTGCTACCCGCCCTAAAGATTTGTGACATCCTAAACACATTTCTGCTGTAAACTCCAGAAATAGCCCTGCACAAACTGAACATAAGGGCAGAGAGAAGCTCTGCTACCTGCCCTGAAGATCTGTGTTATTTTGAACTGTATTTGAGCTATTGATAGTAAGTGTGTACTGCAGCTGGCATGGAGGCTCGGAGACGAGTAAGCAGCTGATGTCTATAGCAGGAGGGGCTTGCTGGGTTTTATATCTCCGCATCTCAATTTTTATTTAGTGGCTGATAACATCTGATGCACAGGGCTGGAGACGCTCTGCTACCCACCCTGAAGATCTGTGACATCCTAAACTCTTTTCTGCTATAAACTGCCAAAATAGCCCTGCACGAACTGAGCATTAGGGCAGGGAGAAGCTCCTCTACCCGCCCTGAAGATCTGTGTTACTTTGAACTGTATTTGAGCTATTGATAGTAACTGTGTACTGCAGCTGGTGTGGGGGCTCGGAGGTGAGTCAGCAGCTGACGTCTATAGCAGGAGGGGCTTGCTGGGTTTAAAATCCATGCCGCTCACTAGCACGAGTGTGAGTGGAATGAGCACCACTTGGCTACAGAATCTCCCCATGAACGGATCAATCCTGCTTTGCCTAAAGCAATAGCAAGGTAATCTGTTTTTGCATGTCTAATAATTGTTTGAGTTGATACCTACAGATTGCCCAGGCATCGCTGAATCCAAACCATCTGGAAATTTTAATATTTGCCTATAGGCATAAGTTTTAAGGGCAGGTAAATGCCAAAAATTGAATTTGTAAATAAAACATTTAGTAATTGCCCAGGGGTATACATCTTAAGGATAGGTAAAGTCTGTGTGGGTCTGTTTGCTAACCTGTTTAATTGATAGTGCACTAGGAAATTCTGTGTTCAGTCTATAAATTGACTAAAACCATGAAACGTTTCCCCAGTCCCAGTCCTCAAAATTAGTGAAACATGATAGTAAATTTAGGAAACATGAAAATAATGAGGATGTATTCACTTTTGGCAGTATTCTACCTGTTGGTTTGTTGTGGCACGCACTGATAAATACATGAAGTGGGTGCTGATGGGGTGAACTCCACAGGCTGAACAGTTAAAGGTACATTGGCATGTAGTTGGGAGGATAGTACGCACTGGTCTGGAAGGATATCTGCCAAAATGATACATGTATATCTGGAAAATGCCTTGGGAAAATGGCACTTATCTAAGAGGAATGTGCTCCTTGGGGGATATTCAGATTTAAAAAGGGGTAAATGTAGGTATCAAATGAGAAGGCATAGATTAAGATTTAAATGTTGTATATTGTTTCTATCATTAATTGTGATGCTTAGAGGGGATGTCCAACTGAATCCTGGACCAGTACAAAAAACTTACACTAAGAACAATATCTTTCTGATGATAACTTGAACATGGATATTACAGCTGATCTTTTAATGGCCCATGGATTAAGTATAATACTTATGAATATGTGTAGCTTGCTGCCCAAAATAGAACACTTAAGAGAATGGTCCTATAGATATAAACCAAGGCCCAGATATTCAAACTGCGCCAGGCTGTGGCACAAGCCTGGGCATAGCTCAACTTGGCTGCACAGGGCCATGGACTGGGTGATATTCAATGGAGCCATGCCATGGCTCAGCATCATTGAATATCGCACCCTGGCCACCCACAGTGTGCATGGCGCAGTGGCACTGCACCAGCGCCAGTGACCAGAGTGGACCATGGGGATGCGCTAGCACAAGTTCCATTGCTTTAGGCACAACTACCGTGGCATTCAAAAGTTGACATGCAAATGGGGCCATAATGTATGCAAGGAGCAAATGGGGCCATTTGCATGTCATTATGGCTCCATTTGCATGCAGGTGCGCCGATCCCAGACGACTTGCGCCTGGCGCCATGCCAGGCAGCAGCCATCGGGGACCGATGCCCCCTGCAGCATGGCAATGTGCTCCACAGCCTGATCGTGGGCTTCAGTAAAAATTAAATGATCCTATATCCCTGGTGGTCCAGTGGACCACTGTCTGCCTGATTGCGGGCTTAAGTAAAAAAATAATTGAATCCTATATCCCTGGTGGTCCAGTGGACCGCTGTCTGCCCGATCGTGGGCTTAAGTAAAAAAAAGAATTGAATCCTACATCCCTGTTGGTCCAGTGGATCTGTCTGCCCGATAGGCGGGCTGAAGTAAAATGTAAGAAACCTATTTCCCTGGTGGTCCAGTGGACCCCCTCCCCCCGCCCACTGATTCCCACCTCCTGCTTCCCCAGTCAGCGGAGGGTGGCAGCACCCACCCACCTGCCGCCCGCCATCAGTCGACGCGACACGGGTGCTGTACGCCCATTGGTCCAAAGCATGAGCCAATGGGCATGCAGCTCATAGCATTATTACCCAGATATGTGAATGGATCCATTCACATATCTGGAATGTGTGTAGTATGATATGAGCCTCACCCCCATTAGCTCATGCTGTGGACCAATGGGCGTACAGCCCTAACGACAGTGTCAGTCGGCGGGGAAGCAGGCGGGTGGGGAGCTGCTGCCTGCTGCTGACCTGGGGGGAGCAGGGTGGTGGGGATCAGTGGGCAGCTGGGGAGAGGGATCCGCTGGACCACCAGGGATATAGGTTTCTTTTTTTTAATTCAGCCCCCGATCAGGCAGACAGGTCCACTGGACCACCAGGGATATAGGATTCAATTATTTTTTTACTTAACCCAGCGATCGGGCAGACAGCGGTCCACTGGACCACCAGGGATATAGGATACATCTTTTTATTTACTGAAGCCTGCAATTAGGTGGGCAGCGGTCCACTGGACCACCAGAGATGTAGGAGGTTTTATTTATTTTACTAATGCCCTTGATCGGTCATTAAGGGGCGCCACCACGGAGGTGCAGCCAGAGCTTGAGTGGCCACCCACAGGTGGCAGCTGCCGTGTTGCTCCCTGCAATGCGGCAGCTCACCTGTGGGTGGCCGGCTGTTGTTCCTTTTTTTTTGCTTAACTTTGTACGGTGCAGGTAGGGGTTGCACATGCATGGCTCTGCACATCCTGAGCTGAATATCGGGCTAAGCAGAGTATGCATGGGCACGCCCCCTCCCACCTGCACCTGCATACATTACTGATGCACTCCGGCGCATCGGGATTTGTGCCAGGTGCAATTCCCATTTGAATATCACGCCGGGGCACATCAGTGGGTTTTGCATGGAGCAACACTGTTGCACCATGGGCAACCCTTTTGAATATCTGGGCCCAAATATCATAATAATTAGTGATTCCTGGTTGAACAGTAGGGCAACTAATGAGCAGATACAGTTGCAGGAATTTGACATATGGAGACATGATAGAAAAAAAGGGGAAAGGTGTCCTTATTTATGCAGATAATTCTCTAGATGTTAAAAAGAAGGTTAATAATTTAGATTGGAATGGATCAGCAGGTTAATTATTAGAAATCAAAACTTTTCAGGATGCATAACAAATATTAAATCCAAAATGGTTGAGGCCTCAGGGTGCTTACTATTGATTCCAGTAAAATCCTGGATCAGTTGAATTTGGCCTAAAGTAATAGCCATATTAATGTTTGCTTGGCACTGGTTGACCATTTTCCAATTGATGTTGAAATCACCAATTAATATCAGTTCATGACTATCTGTATATTCTCCCATTGATTCTTCTATTGTTTCAAAGATCTTGTAATTAGCTTTTGAGGGACGATACATTCTTAACAACAATAATGGTTTGCTGAATATCAATTTGATTTCTAATAATTAACCTGCTGATCCATTCCAATCTAAATTATTAACCTTCTTACTAACTACTAATTACTAACCTGCATTTGGCAGTACCCCACTACTTAAAACTTTTCAGGATGCATAACAAATATTAAATCCAAAATGGTTGAGGCCTCAGGGTGCTTACTATTGATTCCAGTAAAATCCTGGATCAGTTGAATTTGGCCTAAAGTAATAGCCATATTAATGTTTGCTTGGCACTGGTTGACCATTTTCCAATTGATGTTGAAATCACCAATTAATATCAGTTCATGACTATCTGTATATTCTCCCATTGATTCTTCTATTGTTTCAAAGATCTTGTAATTAGCTTTTGAGGGACGATACATTCTTAACAACAATAATGGTTTGCTGAATATCAATTTAAGTAGTGGGGTACTGCCAAATGCAGTGTCAGATCATCAGATGGTATACTGTATCAGACAAACAATTAGACAGAAAGTTCCAGGGAAGTTAGTAATGACCAGAAATTTTAAGAGATTTGATTATGTAAATTTCATACTGGATTTAGAAGGTGTAAATTGGAAAATGGTAAAATTGATACCTGAAGTGAGTGATGCATGGGACTTCTATGGAGAATTTATGGGTGTATGTAATAAACATGCCCTTTAAAAATGCGGAAAGTAAGAAAGAATGAAGCTCCATGGTATAACTCAAAATTGCACAATCTAAAAAGACAAAGGGATAAGGCATTGAAAATTGCAAAACAGAACTCAAACTTACAGAATTGGTTAAAATATAAACAACATAGGAACACATACACAGCAGAATTGAGGCAATCAATGGATAATTATTACAAAAGAGAGCTTACTCAAGATCTGACAAAAAATCCACATAGATTCTGGAAGATTGTGAAGAATGCACATGGTGTACAGATCTTGGACTTTCCAAAAAATGTTGAGATACATGGTGTAAAGATCCCAATACGTAATGGAAGCTGCAGATAGTTTTAACACTTTTTTACATCTATGGGCTCTATTTCCCAGAATTCAGTGTTAATAAACAATCAGGCAATGAAAGTTAAGAACTTGCTATTGGGAGAGTCTACAGTGAATAAGTATAAGAGAGAACCAACTCTAGCCACCTGTGATTTTTGTGCCACTTAAATCATATGAGATAATTGAGGCATTGGGTAGAATAGACATACATAAAGTGAACGGTGATGACAGCATTCTAAATCTATTATTAAAATATGCTTCCCCTGTGGTTGCCTACCCACTGACAGAACTGTATAATATGTCATTGAGGTGTGCTGATTTTCCAACAGTTTGGAAAACTGCCAAGGTAGTCCATATATTTAAATCAGGATCAAAAGAGCTGTTGGAAAATTATAGATCCATTTCACTCCCACCAGCAGTTGCTAAGGTCTTTGAAGGACTGGTTGCTAAGCAAATCAAATCCAAAGATTTCCAGAATCCGAGAAGATCACAAATAAATTCCAATCTGTTTTTTGACCACAGCATGGCACGATCTCTGCTCTATTGCAGGTAACAAATTCATTAAACAAAAGCCTGGACAAGGGTCTGTCTGTGGGGGCCATATATGTGGATCTTTTGAAAGCTTTTGATTCATTGGACCACAGAATTCTCCTGTCCAGGCCTCAACATGTGGGAATGTCAGATCAGGTAATAAACTGGTTTAAATCTTATCTTTCTAACAGATGCCAGTTTGTGGCAATTAAACAACAGAATTAAAACATCTGACAAATCAAAACTGCAGTCCCCCAAGCATCCTTGTTAGGTCCATTATTGTATAATGTGTATATGAATGTTATGAAATTTTCAAATTCTGAAATAAATCACCATCTATATGCAGATGATATGATAATCTATTTGTCTGGAACAGTAGATACTCAAATCCAGGATTCACTACAGGTGGCTCTTGTAGAATTGCAGGATTTCTTAATTTCATCTAAACTTGTCTTAAATCCAAATAAAACCACAGGTGATGTGTTTCTATAGGAAAATAAATAGGAAGCAGGTAGAAAAAGTGCTGCAAATTAAAACAATTGATAATCACATTTTAGAGCAGGTACTTGGTTACCGATATTTAGGGGTTTATCTTGACAGTTCTTCAAAATGTGATATACATATAGAACAAATTGTAAGGAAAATTAACAGATGTATGGGTGCTCTATACTGAATTAGACATTGTACACCAGAGGTTATTAGAAAATACGTGATCAGTTCATCAATTGTCCCATTGATAGATTATGGAGACTTATTGTATATGAGGGCAAGCTCCATGTTATTGGGGAAATTATACATTGTATATAATAAAATGGCACGGTATACCACCATGGCCCCAATGACACATAGAGAGGATCTGTATCAAAATGTAGGTTGGTACAAGTTGTGGGATAGGAGGTCTTTACATACTTTGTTATATATGGAAAAATGTTTTTATATTAAAGTACCAGGTTATATTTCAGAGTGTTTACATAAAAGAGTGATTAGGTTGAGCCTTAGATCAGCAAGAGGGATAGAGTACTCATTATAAAAGTGTAATACAGAACTGAGAAGGAGACACTTTTTTTAATAAAAGCTCTTTTCTTTGGAATTCATAACCAGTAGAATTAAGAACTAGAGATGGTAAAAGACAAAGAGGTTGAATAAAAAATTGGTTTGGGATAGGGAAGATTAAGTGAAACTAATAATAACCGAGATATAATGTTAATATATTATGTATAGTAGAGGAGTTTAGTGCAATATCATTATTATTTGTTTATTGTGTGTATTGTCTGATGTGGTGAGTTGTTATATGGTATCTTAGTTGATTATATGACATATGTATTGTGATATAATACATGTCTTTAGATTGTAACTAATGCAATGACCAATCTTATGGACCTCACTGAAAATGAGTTTTTAACTCAGATGTGGAATAGATTCATTATATATAATGAATAACATTTTTTACTTACTTACAATGTTTGGGGCATAGCAATGGGGTATTAGTGCTTGTGTAACTTGTAGCACTTTCTGTGGCTTTACTCTATTCCCACCCCTGAGTAGCAGGTATATAGATAGGAACTGTAGGGAATAGAAGGCCCATGAACAAGGGTGAGAAGAGCACTGGAGAAGGAGGATGAGGGAAAGATGGTGGTGGACAAAAAATACTCCTTAAGCAAGGGAGGTGTGTGAATGATGGGAGTTTAATAGAGATTGTGGGAGGAGCTATTCCCCACACTGTACCTCGGGCTTAAGCCCTCCAATTCAATGTTTGGGGAATAGCAATGGGGTATTAGTGCTTGTGTAACTTGTAGTACTTTTCATGGCTTTACTCTATCCCCACCCTTGATTAGTAGGTATGTACAGTAGGTAGGAACTGTAGGTAATAGAAGGCCCAAAAAGATACCTCCTCCAACTCACAGAGAGTATGACCGCTGGCACTCAGGAGAGGAAAAACCCACAGATGGAGGAAACCTCTGAGGACTCATGACCATTGGTCTGCCCATCCTCTGGGCATACTAAGAGGAGAAGGACCTAGGTTCTAGTAACCATAGCTAGGTTTGAGGAAGGTGAGCTTCTTGGAGAGATGATGGTCCATCCTCGATCCATGGATGATGATATAGTTTGGAGGATGATCCTGAGGTTGAAGAAGTTGGCCTTTTCTGAAGGAGCAGTAGAATCCTGAGTTTGAAGTAGATCCAGGTGAAGAAGGGCAAATTAAGTCCAGATTTCCAAGGTAATGATGGATGATTGTCCAGAGGGACTACAGGGATGCAATGAGCAGGGAGAGCATGATTTGATTCATAAGCTACCAGACAGCAAACAGTGGGAAATTGGATGATTTGTGAAGTCATAGGTGAATGATCCAATGTCTGGGAGGTTTGATGTTCATGGTAAAGTCTGGAGGTAAGAAATTCAGAGATGAGCGATAGTTGCGATTTAAGCATCCATGAAGTAGAAGAAGAAGTTAAGCAGAGTTCTGGAGAGCCTGACAGGAGAAAGTGATTTGTGAAGTAAGTGATTTGTAGACAAATACAGAAAGATTGGCATATGCAGTTCAGATGGTAATTTAATATATATAGAAAATGAGTGGAAGTTCAGTACAAGGAATTGGATAGCTTATTTGGACATTGATGTCATAACTATACTTAAACATGTTGTGCTGGTCCACTGGCTGAAGTAAATATGGGTATTTCTATGCATAATCATCTGCGAGATGTGCTGGCGTGGCTATAGTTGGTTCGGTTTACAGGTAATCTGATGCCTGAATACTTGAGGGAAGCTAGGAATTCAGACATAAGGAAGAGTCTATAAGCTGGGTTGGTACTGAAGTTGATTAATGTGGAATATCAGAGGAGCCTAGCGCTATGGTCAAGTAAGACCTGTTAAGAGGTAAGACTGGGATAGAGAATTATCTGTAACGGTTGCGGTTTCCGGATTGAAAATCAGAGGAGCTTGTTCTCAGTGAAGTCTTCAGTGGAGAGAGTGATAGAGATAATTCATGAAGGATGGACTAGAAGGACTGCTGGGTGGGCAGCTGACTTGATTGCTGGTAATAAGATGAAGAAATATAGATGATTGTCTGAGATCTGGTGATGTGCAGGAGCTAGAAAACAGTGGTTTGAATAGCATGAAGTTAGTGAAGCAGCTAGGTGCAGGAGATGCAATGATGGAAGTTCTGGGATGGCAGCTGAGAATGTCTTAGGACAAGCAATAGCTGTTGAGGAAGTAGGAGTTGAGTAACATGTCAACAGAGTCAATGTTGGTAGAAGAAGCTGCAGAAGGTAAAACAGATGATGTTCATAGTGGTATGAGGTATCTTGCGATTCCCAGTATCCGTAGCAATGATAATGGTTACAGAGTTGGAGCATAACAGAAGAATTTAAGTCCTTTCCATGTATGAGAATAGCCTGTGGGATATGGTAGACAGGGAAGCCACAGAGATTGAATAGACAGGATTCATAGAGAGCATCAAATAAAGATGGATGAGTTTGTTCTATCGTCCAGTCGAATGGGATTCCAGGTACGATCATGCAAAGCAGATTGTGTGGTATAAAAAAGTCTGTGATGGCATAAGAGTCTATGAGGCATGTTATCCAAGGGATGTTGCTAGAAGTAGTTTTCCTCAGGTATAATGAACGAGTGATCAATCAAGTAGTGGGTGGGAGTTGTTAGAATGGCCAAAGTAGGAGAATGTGATGGATAAGCAGGAGGAGTGGTTGACTGGGTAGGAATACTGGCTGGAGATAAGGTAATATACCTGAAGAGCCACAGCAAAAGAAGATGAAGCCCAAAGCCTGCAAGGCAGAGATGAAAAAGCAGCTATCCAAAAATGGAAGGAAAGGCCAAGATTGAATCCTAACAGACTGAAGGAATGATCTGGGGAAGGAGACAGCCTAGGTAAAGCCGGATGACATACAGTGCAGGAAGGACCAGGACCAGGACCGCTCCTCAGTGAACAGCAGTGGAATGAGGGAAGGCTATGGCAAGTCACTAGAGGATGATCCATGGAAGGTCAAGGAGTGAAGCCAAGTAACATGAGAAACTGAGCTGAGATACATGAGTCCCACATCTGACGAAGGCTTTGAAGAACGAGTGGAAAGGTTGGAAGGTGCTGGAGCAAAAAAGCATGTGGTTCCCACATCTGAAGGAGAAAATCAAACTCGTACAGCAGCTGTAATGGGTGACCTGCCGCAAGGAAGTCCATGAGGCATTTAAACTGGATTGAGATAGATACTGAACCAGCTGGCAAGATCCAAATCATGAGGGAAAGGAGGCTAAGGGGTCAAGTACAATGGTCCATGGAAGTGCAGGATGATGAGTGATGAGGAAGGATGCAAGTCATTCGGAGCAGCGGGGTCCTGTGTCTGGAGGGAAGTGGTAATCAGGTAGGAGATAGAAATGCATAAGGATAGACCTGCAAGTGCAGGCGCTGGCTCCTAACAGAGGTAGTCGAGGTGGTGGGATGACCTGGACATGACACTCTAGATAATGTACGAGGGGTGAGGCACATTCAGTATATGGCTCAGGTCCAGAAGGGAGCAGTAAACATTGGTCCGGAAGACAGCAAATAAGATCGAAACAGTTGATTGTAGAAATGAGCATCCAGGCTTGGTAATCAATGAGAGATAACTAGTATTTGATACCACTTGGTAGAGTTAGGAGGATGGAAGCAAATGAGTTAATGGGGTCCCATTTCAGAAGGGAAGCGGCAACTAGGTATGAGACAGAGGATGCATTAAACTATCAGATCCATAAACAGACTACCACACCCGGTAGTCGGTGAGATGACTGACAGTTGATGACATTAGGCAAAGCGGAGAGGTAGAAGGCATTTGGAGTATAATGGTCCCGTTCCAGAAAGGAAGCAGTGACCTGTATGAGGTAGAGGATGCAGAAAGTGGAAACAGTTGATACAAGCTCAGACTCCCTACCAGGGGAGTCAGTGCGATAAGAGCTGAGGCGAGGCTGCCGGCAAGGAAGAATGGAGAATGCGAGTAGGACAAGGTCCAGTTCAAGAAGGGTAGCTGCATCCAGTAGCAGGTTGAGAATGGGTTAGTGTGAAGCAGTGGAACATAAACTCAGGCATACATCCATGACGGTAGAGGTGAGATGATCTTGATTTGATGCAGCTAGGAGAGGTAGGATGATGAGATGAGTACACTGCTGAAGAAGTTCCATTCCCAAAGGGAAGCGGCAACTGGTATGAGGTAGAGAAGGCATGGTATGACTCAATAGATTGTAGACATGGCTCCCATCCCTGCTAGTCAGGGCAAGCTAACCTTCACTCGATGCTGTCCAGCAGAGTTAGGGACAGAGGATATCAAGTTGGTAAGTAGTATGAGGTAATGAATGTAATGGAATCCCATCTCCAGTAGACAGGGGAAGCCTACCTTCGTTCAGCACCTCAGAAGGTGAAAGTTAGGGATGGAGTCCAGAGTACTGCTGGTATGGGCTGGCAGAAAATGCAGAATGCTGCTGAAGAGAGGGTAAATGAGGAAACAGCATTGTAGACAAGTATGAATGATGTAACATAGATATGGAGGCAACATATGAAAGTTGAAAAAGTGGGCACTTGAACAGGAGTGATACTGAGAAAGGAGAGGCTGGATTGGAAGCAAGAACAATGGAGTGCAGAGGAGGACTTTGCAATAAATGGATGCATTAACCACAGAGGAGGACTGATGTGAGGGTAGGTGATTGAGGTCATAGGTAGCAGGGGCGGTAAAGTGGGAGGACCCTCAGGGATGGTAGAATGGGAGTGCCTAACGCCTCCAGCAATATCCTGGAAAACAAGGGCTGAAGTGCCAGTTTGGCTTCAGCGTGCTGCTTCCCATAAGCAGCCATCTATGAGAAGGAGGGGTAGCAGATGCAGATATAGAAACAAAACTGTAGCACAGGTGCGAAAGATGGCCAGATGAGGGAGTACTAGCATCAGGAATGACCTGGAAACCCATGAAGATGAAGAGAAGCTGAGGATTGCATAGTATGAATGATGTTAATTGGATTGAAATCCAGCACAGCCGGATAACTGGCTGTGCAGTCGGGGCAGTAAGCTCTGGGCTAAATTCCACAGCACAGGTCCCTGTTCAGACCAGACTGGGAATACAATGTGCAGATAGAGGGAGTGATAGCAGAACAGACCAGTGATTCTTGACGATTAGTTACTCACGCTAACGTAACTGAACCCTACTTAGCTCTCTTTGACTGACATGATGAATGAGTATAAGAGGAATGAATAAGGCAACCGCAGGGAATAACTGACGATAAATGGAAATGCAGTGGAATGGCAACATGGGTAGTAAATAAGAATTAGAGCCAGAGAGGATAGAGCTGGGGTTTGGCAAAAAGCCATCAGACTAGACAGCTGCAAACAAGTGATAGAGACTGCAAACATACTCACCATCAACAGTATCCTGGGGTCCAGCAGCAGAAAGGAGCACCTCGGGAGAAGTAGTGCATGCTGTCTTCTCCACAGCAGTTTGGCACCAATGCAGGGCAGCTACAAGGAGCATGTAAACTGGAACTGGCTGCAAAGTGCAACTGCAAATCCAGAAAGCCCAAAGCAGGTGTGGGTTGGAAAGCTCTTTATCGCACATCACAGGAATTAAAGTATAATGTACCAGTACAAGGTAGTTGTCCATGATGTCCATGATAAAAGTTGAAGAAAGGGTAAATAGCTAAATAGCCATGGAAGAGTCAAGGAGAAGAGAGGGACAGCCAGCAGGGATGGACAGAAAGTGGGCACGCCATGGAAAGGGTGCCGGGGGCAAGTTGGGAAGTGGGAATGAAGGAGCTATGGGCACTCAGAAGCACCAGGATGCAAGAAGGAGCTGAGGTGGGTGGAGAAGTCCAAAAGAAACACCAAGGGGGAGAACACAGGATCCAGCGAGGGATGGGGACAAGTAGAAGGAAGGAGACAGGAGCTGAAATAGCAGTGCCGAGAGAGGGGAGACTGGCCAGAACATGGGACAAGGTCAAAACACACAAAAATGGGAGAACAGAACAATGGGAGGGAAGGGGGGATGCACAAGGGGAGAAGGACAAACAGGAGCTCGCTCAGCCACACGAGCCATGCAGGGAGCTCAAGAACAAAAAACACTCCCTAAGCAAGGGAAGTGTGTGAATGATGGGAGTTTAATAGAGGTTGTGGGAGGAACTATTCCCCACATTGAACCTCGGGTTTAAGCCCTCCCAAAGTGAGTTTATTGGCAAGTCGGAGCTACACCAACTGCCCCAGCAATTTAGTAATAAAGCCTTTTTGACTCCTGAAAATCCAGGTTGTTGCACTTTTTTGGGCTAGCCACCCACTGCCAGCACCTGCCTCCACTGTAGCTGTGCAGCCTAATCCAAGACTTTTGTACACCCTGACACCACTACCCTTCCCATCCACAGACCAGCCAGCCAACCCCCCCCCCCACAGCTGGCACCTCCACCCTGACCACCACCCTCAATCCAACTTAATGCAGTGTTAGTGGCTTGGCAGACTGCATACTCATCTCTGAGGCTGGAGGATCAGAAGGCTGTGATTTCCATCCCTACGCCAGGAACTTAGGTTAAATACCAATACTGACACCATAGTGCAGCATGAGGGGATGCTGTACTTCTGAGGTGCCATCTTTCAGATGAGACATTAAGCAAAGGTCCCATCTGCTGTTTTGGTGGTTGTTCAGGTGGACATAAAAGATCCCATGGCACTTCTTGAAAAAAGTAGGGGAATTTTTTATTTGTCAATCAATCAAAAGAAGTACATTTACATCAAAAACCTAATATAGCTAAAACAAAACAACAGAAGGCCTAAAGAAGAAAAAAAACAGAGAAATAGAAACTCACTACATACAGTTACACAGATTCATAATCCATTGTTCTGAGCTGTATACCCACACCGCCACTGACATCTACTCCCACAGATCACATCAAAGTCCCCCACTGCCAAGTCATCTGAGCAGACAATATATATGAATGAGTCCTAAGTCTTATGTCCTACAAAAAAAAAAAAATGAAGTCATAGTACAGGCATGCAAGAACCGCAAATAAGGTAGTCTGTTTTATAAATGATGGTATATGAGAAACAGTCTGGGAGGCCAGTGACAAGTGTGTAAAGCTAGCCATGAGGTCTGGGGGGGGGTAGTTTTGTCCCTTTAGATGCTCTTGTTTCCAGTCTGGTTCCCATTTTTTTTCTACTCAGCAGAGGATGAGGAGGACCTGGATCTTTAGCATCTGAAGAAACAACTTTCAGCATAGAAGAGGGCAGGGAAGAAGCATTGGAGTCATCTTCTTCTGCAATATTGCCCCATTGTTGTAAACTGTGACATTTGTTCCCTAAGGGTACCAGTTCAGGATTTGCAAGTTTTACATGCATCTTTTTCCCTTGTCTTTTGCTGATGATCGAAAAACCTTCTGTAGCAGAAGTGGATGGAGGAGGCATATCTGATATAGTGTCCATAGGCAAGACAGTACTAAATGGATGGGTTGCTGAACCCTGATAATCCATATGTGTTTCACAGCTGTCTTCATTCTGTACAAGGGGATCAGTGGGCAGAGCATTTGACATGACATATTATTCCTGTCATTGTTCAGTGCCTTAGGCAGCAAAAACCGACCCCCCCCCGTTTGTGCTAGTAGATGGGGCAGTGGTCATAGGAGGCTTTGACATATTAGAGGGTGCTGTCTTCATTGCCTTTTGTATATAAAAATCCTGTTCCATGAAGTCAGAGTTAGTGTTATGGGCTGCCCAAGTGCAGGGGTGAAAGGTATTGCCCTCCTCTTCATACTGTATAAATTACATTTTGAGCCAGCTCCGTAGTGCCGAGTGAAGGGGTTCACTTGGCACACTGGTAACCCGGGTTCATGCCCCGAGCCCGGGTGCCAGGAGCAGAGACCATCAGGGAGGGATTACAGATCATCCAATGGACACTTCTGTCCCAGGAGGAGGTGGACAGGACCACGGCACCTGGAGGTGAATTGGGCCAAGTGGCTTGGGGGGGCATGAAGCCTCAACATGGTCCCTGTACATCCCCACCTCAGGTCACTGCCAGACTCAGCCAATTAGGGTGGAGGGAGTGGGAGGGCAGAAAAACAGAAAAATCCCCCCCCCAATTGAACGGATGACAGCCTCTGGTGCCCTGATGTCACAAAGCCCTAGAAACTGTCCAGTCTGACCCGCAGTGTCTGGGATACAAAGTTGCACCTAATGGGTTCTTTCCCCCAGAAGGGAGGGATCCCTTCTGATGAAGGGATACACTGGGTTGCCCAGGCAGCTGGGGGCAGTGGTTGGAAGAAAGGGGATGAGTGGTGCTGCAGTGCACCTTGGAGGCCTGACATAGTGGCCAGTCGGGGGTGCCTGGGAAGGAGCATACAAAAATAACACACACAAAAGAATTACATTTTGGAGGGACGTACAATGTAAACTGGAGTGTCCGAGGTCTCCACAAACAGAACTTATCAGTTGCTCACATGTACTGCTTAGGTGTTGGAGGGAACCACATCTATAGCAGGATTTTGACCAGCTGGAATAAAAAGAATCCCCTTCTCTCTGCCCAGAAAAAACAAACAGCTTCAATCAGTCAATCAACCAATCATTCAATCAATCAAAATCTTTATTAACCAGACAATCACCATTCATCATAACTCATTTTCGAAGTGGACCTGGGGTTTTCAGGAGAAACATATCAGAAGGATACATTGAACAATGTAAAAAGCAGGAATATATACGTACAATAAATAATGTATACAATAAATAACAATAAGAGGCATGAACAGTAATGAGTGACAGCTGGGATATAGGTCAAGGGATATAAATTGTAACAAGTCATAAAAAGTATATACAACAGTATGCATCTATAAATATAACAGTCAATGGGTACAACAGATTAAACAGTGCACAATATACAGTATATGTAGAGGTCCTGGATAGGGGCAAAGGTTACGAGGCTACTCTAGAAGGTATTTCTAAGGAGGTGATATAGACAGGTTGGGGTACTGGCAAGATCAGGATCATAGGGGGATTGAACAAGAGAAAAAAGCATATGGAGTTGATGTGTGGGCAGCCACTATTGCAGGGATTAAAGGTTCAGACAACAAGGGGATTCCAGGAGGAGAAGAGTGGTATGAGGGGGCTGGAGAATAGCAAGCAAGCTGAGTTCTGGGTTATACGAACTTGGAGTGAAAAATGAGGTGAGAGCGAGGGCAGAGGGTAAGAGGAGGCAAGTGGGGAGCCCCAGATTAGTAATATCAATCACAGTGTATCTGTGGTAGCGAGGACTAATAATGAGCTAGGGTGATAGGAATATCAGGGGTCAGGTGAAACAGGTGCATGGCTCCTTGTTGTGACTTAGGTATAGAGATTTGAAGGCTGATAGGGTGAGTTAATTTCAAGGTCTTTTGCAGCTTGTTCCACATCTAAGATAATACATAGCTTATGGCTGCTCTGCCGAAATGTGATTTTGCCTTATATACATACAGAGAAATGTAAGAAGTGCTTCTCAGGGCATACTTGCTGAGACTATATATCAGAAGGCAGATGGAGATGTATTGGGGTAGTTTTCCTATAATCACTTTGTAAGTCCAGAACGCAACATTTCTCTGTCGTCTGCAGCTAAGAGATGTCCATCCTACTGCAGTGTACAGGGAACAGTAATGGGTAGAGTATGGTAGACCCATGATAAACCTTAAGGCTTTGTGATAGAGAGTGTCTAGTTTTGTGACAGCACCTACAGGACCCTGGCCATATAAGAAGTCTGTGTAATCAAGTAAGGAAAGAAAGGTGGTTTGAACCAACTTCAGCTTGGTGTCTCCAGTGAGTACGTTGTTCATCCTAAAGAAAAGTCCAAGTCTCTGCCTAAGTTTCTTTAAAAGCTCTTCTATATGATCAATGAATGAGAGTTTGTTCTCTAATCAGACCCCCAAGTATTTGAATTTTGTTATGTAATCCAACTGCTCCCCAAGGAGAGTGGTGATATGTGGAACCATTCCATTGGTAGCAGGGTTTGATGCATGAGAAAGTGGCAAGATGAGCATTGCTTTGTTTTTTTTAGCATTTAGAAGTAACTTCTGGTTTAGAAACCGTAGCTGCAGCAGGTTGAATTCACTTTGAAGGGTTTTCCAGGCAGCGTTGGGGGAAGGGTTGCTGGCATAAAGCACTGTGTCATCTGCAAATTGATGTATTTTAGTTTCTTTGATGGTAGCGTCGATGTTGATATAGATAGTGAAAAGCAAGGGTCCCAGAATAGAACCTTGCAATACGCCCCTCAGCAAGAATTTCAAAGGAGAGACTTCTCCATCAGCCTTTACTTGCTGAAATTAGCCAGAAAGATAGTTTGTGAACCATCTTAAGCATAGGGCATCTAAGCCAATATTCCAAAGGGATGAGAGAAGCAGGCTGTGGTCCACGGTGTCAAATGCCTTACTTAGGTCCAAAAACACTGCAAGATGAAGTTCTTATTATCCAAATCTGTTTGCCAGTCATTGGTCACTTTGGCAAGAGCAGATCTTGTGCTATGCTATGCTCTAAAGCCTGACTGTAGGGGATTGAACAGGTTTTACAATTCCAAATAGTTCCGTAGATGAACATTCACTATTTTCTCCAGCAACTTAGACAGGATTGGAAGTAAGGAGGTTGGCCTGTAGTTATTGAGATCACTGGGATTCTCATGATTTAAACAAAGGGACCACAAGAGCAGTCTTCCAAATGGGGTGGAAGTTCACCCTGGGACAGGGATAGGAAAAAGAGATGTGTAATTGCGACTGCGAGGACATGGTAACCAACCTTTAAGAAGTAGAGATCCATAAGGTCGGCTATGGCACTTTTTTGGAGTCTAACTGAAAGACGAGATCTTCAACTCTTTCACAGTTGTAGGCTGGAGTGAGAATAATGGGCTGTATATAGGTTTATTTTGAGTATCCTCTCCAAGTTGTTGATGGAGAAAAAGTCGAAGGCTAGGCCAGCAGTAGCAAAATGTTGTTAAATTAGTCAAGGATAGTTTGTCTATGGGGAGATTACAGTATTGCCAACTAATAGTTTAGCAGGAAGGTGATTTCCAGAAGAATGGCCTTCAATCACTTTGATTGTATTCCAAAATTTAGAGGAACAACTGGAAGCTAGCTCTAGCTGTGCATGGTAAAAATGTGCTTTTGTTTCTCTGATCAGCTCGGTACACTGGTTCCTTGCTCTCCTGAATATATTCCAGTCATTAGAGAGATTGGATTTCCTGGCAGTTTTCCAGAGCACATCCCTGCTCCGCAGAAAATCCTTCAAGTCCTCTGTAAACCATAGGCAGCTTTTTTCTCCCTGGTACAGACTTTCACCAGAGGAGCATATTTGTTTATAGCCCCTAACACAATTTCAGAGAAAATGTCGTAAGCTGCAGTCAAGGACTTAGCTAAATAAAAGTCCTGCCAGCACAGGGAGTCTCTTAGCTCTGAGATATACCCACAAGGATCAAAGTTACGAGTACATCTTTTAATAGTGAACTTGGGAACCTCTGTAATTTTGTGGGTTGACCTTACACATGCCATTAAGCAATGGTCATGAATGTCAGAGAAGAAGACACCAGCATGAGAAAATGAGTGGAGTTTGCTAACTAGGATAACATCTAACAGGGTACTTTTAATAAGGTTATTTTTATTAGGACAAAAAGCCCCGTTAATCAGCTGAGATAGTCCGAAGGAGTCACAGAACATTTTAAGACGTGCAGGTAAGCCAGTCTAAATTGAAATCCCCATGTATGATATACTCTGATGCAACTAGACCCAGTATGTTCCCAAGGTGTTTCAGTAGCTGCAATCTAGCTGACGGGGGCCCGTAGCAGCATATTACACAAATTGAAACTCTGTTTGCGATATCAGTTTTTAAGGACAGACTTTTGAATTTGTTTTTGACTGAAGTAGACACGAAAATGGAGACAGCAAATTTATCCTTGATGTATATGGCTACACCACCACCTGTAGTACGCCTGTCGGCTCTGAATAAAGAGTAGGAGGGAATGTTTACTTCAGAGCTGGTGCTTTCTGGTCTAAGCCAAGATTCTGTGACTACCAACACGTCTGGGGTGGTATGACAAATCCAGGCCTGTATTGATGTTATTTTTTTAATAAGCTGCACATATTGACATACAGGAAACTTAACCCCTTCAGGCTATGTAATTCAGCTGGAGCTTCTATGACTGCTGGGGTGCCTGGATTGAGCTCAACATTACCTGAACACAGCAGGAGTAGTAGCAGAAGCTTCCTGCATATATGTGCAAAGAGTCTGGACTGTTTAGCCCTTTTGCATATGTAAGATTAATGGGAGTAAACTGGTGGAGCCCTAAGACTAGTTCTTTGCTGACCTAAGGCTATGTATAATAGTACCTTGGCAGGGAGCAGCCAGGAAAGATGGTGAATGAAGGTGGAAAGGGATGTACCCCTAAGGGGACAACTCTGTAATAGTTCCTGCATGCCAAGATGGATGATGGGCTAGCTGCAAGGAGAGGAATGTTAGGGTACATGAAAGCTGTTCAACAAGATGGCAGATGTCCAAGCAGGCTGACATAGTATGAGAACCACAGTCTGTCCTAGAAGACATCTGGCCAACTGAGATTAATCCCAGGAAGCATGAGATGAGCAAGGACAGACAAAGGCAATGATAAAACACCCTTATTATGGGAAGATCACCCAGCATACTTTGGTACATTTACTGTAGCACTGTGTGCCTAGATTCAGGTTATAACTTCACAGGTGGAGTGATACAATTAAGCAGAAAATCAGTCTGAGCACCTAAACGCAATAGGAGGAAAAGACTGATATTGACAGTGATTAGCCAATAGTAGAAGTCTAGGAGAAGTAGTTGGAGAGTGAGAGCATTTAAAGGTGGCATAGGGAGGGACTGGGGGGAAGGGAAGCACTAGAGTTTGAAAAAGCTCTGGAGTTTGAAAAAGAGCCAGAGTTTGAAACTCGGTAGCTACAAATGTCCGTGTTTGTCTCAGCACAGCCTGGGAAAGCAGCGGCTGTGTGTTGAGATCCATACCTGCTGTGTGTGCCTCGGGGGTTGGTGGTGCAGGCCTAATTTCTTGTGCCATGCAGGCACTTCTGATGGTTCCTAACCGTGGCAGTGGTCACAGCCGAAGGGGGCTAATAGGGGATGCCTGCAGATAGAGGGACACACACACAGGAATTAGATAGTTCTCTAAATTAGTGGGATGATTCCAAAGCACAGAGGCACACAAAAGAGCTAAATTACTGAATTGTGTCCTAAATGGGGGGGCTCAGACCAGCAAGGCGCCGGTTGAGTCTGAGTCCGAGGAAAAAAACACAAAAAGAATAGGGGGTTGCGTGGGTGGGAGAAGTTAGTAAGGAAAACTTAACCAACTAAATGTGTTTTTCAAAATTAAGGGCTGATTCAAGTGGAATGCCATAAGAGGCACCTGATAAATCCAGACAGGATTTACACACTCAGCAAGTTGAGCTGAGAACCAAATTGGAGTAGCTAACTAAGTAGGAGGAAGGAACAGAAATTTAAATAGTTTTACATCACAGATTAGCAGATGCATACAAATCGGAGCAGCTAACACTGTGTAAGGGAGACAGAAAAATGCATTATTTTTACATGGCTCCCATGATGTCTGCACTTGAGTGAAAGTCAGGTTTAATGAGGGGAAGGGACAAGCATACAATGTAACAGCAAATCAACAGTGGGATTAAATTTAAAAAACTAATTAACAGTAGAATTATGGTCAAACATATAAACATTGCAGGCTATGAAACTCATACATTATAGTACAAACTGATTCTTAAATTTACAGGAAAGTTCAACCAGCTAATCAAGGAGCTCTGGGCAGACAGGCAGTCAATTGGAGCTTATCCCTGTAAAAAAGGGCCGGATTTTGAAACATGGTTGTTACAGATGTCCATGTCCATGTCTGTCTCTGCACAGCCTGGGAAAACAGTAACTGTGCGCTGAGCTCTGCACCTGCTGTGCGTGCCTAGGGGGCTGGTGGTGCAGGCTTCATTCCTTGTGCCTTGGTAGATGTTAAATGCCAGAGTCAGTAAAACAAAGTTTCCCTTGAAATTTCCAGCTGCCCATCCAAAAGTCTTCGGAAACCATAATAGGGTTACGGGTATTTTGAACTTCACAACATATCCAACCAATAAATGATATCTGCCACATTGACCCCTTCATTGAGAAAAAGGATGGCAACACATTTAAATGAAGGTTTAGTAAGGAGAATAGCAATGAACAGTGTCCAGAGTGGGGTGTCATTATGTGTATTCATATAATATATATATATATATATATATATATATATATATATATATATATATATATATATATATATATACAATGTCCAAAACTTTCTAAAGAAGATACTGTTCAAAACTTATATCAAAATTGCAGTCTCCCAGGGCATGAATCAATTTGTATACCTCCAAGGCAGAAAAAACTGCAGTGATTGTTTTGAGGTATTTCCTGATATAAGCTCTGTCTATGGGTATCTCCAAACTGCCTTTATATCTCAGGTGGACCACGTTTATTATTTTTGCTGGTTCAACAGAATGTGCAAAATGCTGGCATAACTGGAGGGTTTTTGTCTGCCAATGAGTAAAGAAAATTTTGTATGGTGGTGGGAGGGTGGGGGGTTCAGTGGATCTAATCAATGGTTTGATCTCTGGCAAACCCAGCCTAGAAATGTGGTCCATGTTCAGAGCAGTCAAAGTTTCAACTGTAATAGAGTCATGGGGAATGGATTGTACAGTGTGTTCTAGATGGCATACAGGCACTTCCTTTAGAAGAATCAGATACAGCTATACCTGTTACATTGGAAGGTCCAGGCTCCTTCTTAAGGCTCTTTATGGATACAACATCCAGCAGCACTATTGTTTGATGATTCAGCTATGCAGCAGAGTTGTCAGTGGTGTCTGAAAAAAGGTGGGCTGCTCATATTAGAACCTGGCAAAAGAAGATCAGGATTAGGAATCCAGTTCACAGTTTCAGTTAGTGTAAGTCCATGTGTAGAGCTGGAATCTGGTAAGCTGTCCCTGCTGAAACTTTTTCCAAGGTACATGCTGAGGACTGCCTGATTGTCCTTTACGTTTTCTTTCTTCCTCCAACTTGTTTTTTTCTCATGAAAAATTCTGTTCCTCCTCCGTTAAAACCATTATCTGTCTCACTTCTTGTCATATAAGTAGTGCAATTTTTGCTCTGCAGCAAGGAGCTCTGCACCATGAACATCTACAAACCCAGTAACTGTAAACTGAGACAAAATAGGTGCAGAAGGAAAAGCCGATACCCATCTCTCAGGTACTTCACCATCGACATCTTCGCCATTTGGATCCTCCATTCTTCCTACAGGAAGCTAGCAGCACCTCCTGCAGCAAGAGTAGGGGAAATGTTTAGTGAAAAAAATCAATAAATAGTAATACAATACATGCAAATCATCAGTAAACAGGAGAAAATGATGAAAAGCAGAAACATTGTATTAACTTCTGTGAAAATTTAGACCAAGAGTAGAAGGATGGATTGTGAAAGAAAAAAGTCACTGGTTAATGACCCAGAACTTGCATTGCAACAAGAACAAATCTATCAGTTTCAAAGAAAGCAACATAAGAGAGAAAAACAGTACCATACCAAATCCTCCACTATGTCCTGGTAACATAAACAGACTGGGAGAGGAAAGGGACTCTTGTAAAAGGGATCTGTGATTAAGGAATGTGATTGCCAAAACCAATGACAAGTCATCCTGGTTTGGAATGTTGCAGCAATGGTGTGGCTTGGGAAAGGCCATCGAAAAAGAGCACAAGGGCAGTGTTTCCAATGGCAGATCCATGCAGTTGGGGAAAGACATGTTCTTTCCACTGCTTACTATCGGCGAAGATCAGAAACTACCATCTGTAAAAGGGCAGGGTGATCCAACACCTGTTGTTGTAATACACAACTTACAATAAACTCTCCAAATCATAACTTTGAGGCAGGAAAAAAATCTGAAGCAACACAGAAGGATCATGCATCAAGATGTGGCCAGTCAACGAGCCATAAATCAATGATTCATAAGTAAGAGAAACCCAATTGGGTTCTGCCAAAGTGGTTTCTAAGAAAGACCAAAAGGTTTGAACATATGGACAGTCAAAAAACAAGTGTTAAATGGATTCCACCTCTGTGTGGCAACAGTCTCTTGGGCAATATCATTCGGTGATGCTTTTGTACTTTTTATTACCTTTGACATTCAGTCTGCCATAGCAACAAAGTCAGGCTACATCCCAATACTGGGGTGGGAATGATTTATCATTCAAACATATTAAGGCAGTGCACCTGAGGCTCAGTGATAGAACTGGCATAACAGGTACATCCATCAGAATCAATCCTTTGTACAATGCTTTCCTATGTTGTGTGCATATGACATCCCTTGATAACCATCTTTTTTGGCCTACCCCATTCCAAAATGAGGGGTGTCAACCAACGTATCTCCCATGCCTTCCAGAGGGGAGGGGAAGGGTACCTGTCACCCACAGGATGATATTATAGTGGAACAAAATACTATAAAAGAAAACCACAGGATTTACCATATTAATCCCTCCCTTGTCATAGGGGAGATAGAGAACATCCCACTTAATCGGATTAAGCCTACTGCCCCAAACTATTGTAAAAAATACACTATATAATCTGGTTTCCAAATCAACTGGGATAGGAGATATGGCACTGACATACAAGAATATGGGGATCAAAATAGTTTTTATCACTCCCACCCTCTTCTTCTTTGACATTTGCCAGGATTTCCAAAGAACCACACAAGCTGCCCCTGTGTCGAAGGCATGAGTCCAAATTAGAGTAGGCAAGTCTGAACTACCAAAATAAAGTCCAAGAAATTGCACTGATTCCACATCACTGTTATGTTCCTGATGGATGGTGGGAGAACCTCATGTGACCCAATCAAAAGCACTTGACATGTGGAATAATTCATGCCAGCCCCTGTAAGCAAAACAATATCATTAATCAAATCAATAGCATGTTCCCCACAGGCCACATCATGCCTAAAAAGACAGATATCATCATCATATGCCGATAACTTACCTGAAGTTGTGGAGAGGGGCTGGGGATACATGTGATCTGGTGAGCTGCCATCACAGCCTGTAACAATGGATCCAATGACAATATGTACATAAGTGGGATTAACAGACAGCATTGGTGGACTCCCTGTCGAACTCAGATGTGGGAGCATCGCCATTCATTGATAGTAGGCAAAGTGGAAGAGTAGGCATACACTAGCCGGACCCATCAGGTGAAAACATCCACAAATCCATACCATTGAAGCACTTGGAACAGAAAATCATGGCACACCCTATCAAAAGCCTTAGCCTGGTCCAACATGATGAGAAAATGTCCCAGCTGTTTGGACTGACAAGAGGCAATCAAGTTCCTAATTAATAACAGATTGTTCTGTATCTTACGACCTAGGATGAAACAAGACTGTAAGGGGTATATGATGGCTGGGAAAAACCAAGCTAAACTTTTGCAAAAAATATGTGTCAATAGCTTTGCATCCATGTTCAGCAGACAAATAGGCCTCCAATTTGAAAAAAGTCGATGATCTCCAGATTTCTAGAAAAATAATGTGAATGGCTTCAGTAATGGACCCTGGGAAAGGCAAATAAGCCAAAATATAATTAAACACACAGGCATGGGCCAGCCTGCAGAAGAAGGTATACCAGCAACAACAATTTGAATCAGAGTAAAAAAATAAAGCAATGAAATGTTAGCAACAAACAGTAGCAATCCCTGTGAGTAAAAAATAAAAACACCACCACACAGTAAATCTGCTTAGCCAAACTAAGTCTTAATCCTTCTCCCTTGCTCTGGTAAGTTTCTCTACTCTGCCTTTCAAGCAGTCTTAGAAGGAAAGAGCTCAGGTGAAACTAGGTGCCTTGGCCAGCAAACCAAGTCTTCTACCCCTGAGGGTTATGGGAGCTGGATGCCGCACTTCATACCACACTGGCAACCCGTGTTCAGGAATGGACATGGGCCGCCAGGGGCTGGCAGAGGAGAGGAAGGATTGAGTGTCCCATGACTGCTCTCCTTCCTCTGAGGTGGGCTCGGGGCATGCACTGCTCTGAAGCAGTGTCTGGCAGAGGCCAGCCACACTACAGCTGTGGGCATAGAGTGGGGAACACGGCAGGAGTCATCACAGATGTGCTCTGCGCCATTGTACGTCCAGCTCCCCAGAGACAAAAATCAGCAGAAAATGGTGTGGCAGTCTCGGTGGATAATGGCCATGCCCTGCACCCCTAGACATGAGAGGCACTTTGACCGGGGTGTGACTGACCCTTGTGAGCATGGGGCGAAGTATCCATGTGCCAGACCTGGTCCGGGGGTATGGGTGCCCACAGCCAGAGGTCGTAGAGCCCTCTCCGCAGGGAGGAGCACAAACAGAAAAAAAAATGCACAGGTAAGTATAGGGTCAAAAAAGAGAGGGACAAAGCTGATGTAATTTAGATGTACGTCCATCCGTTCCTGAGGAAATCCATCTTTGAAGAAACTGCATTGCTGAAAGGACTTCTAACAACATTATAGATCTAGTAAGTAAGACATTCTCTGCCTTTGTGACCTGTGGCAGCAGAAGACAGTCTAGAAAGTGGGGCACTGAATCACCAATGGCAAACTCTGTACCAAATGTCTGGTGTAAATAGTCATGTACCACCTGTTGCAGCCTCACTCAGGTGGAACATTCCAACCCAGTAGGGTCACACTATGAATTCATCCAGCACAGCTTCACTCTGTGACAGCAACTAGCAAATAAGTTGCCTGTTAGGTATTTACTCTGAGTGCCATATGACTGTCACCGAGTGGATCTGGGCCTTGAGGGGCACCTCTTTATCTGCCTGTAAGGAAAGCAGTTTCTGAAGTGTATAACGCAACTCAAGATAAATCAGGTAAGAGGATTTGCCTACTGATATGGCATGGCTCCGCTTCAGGGCACCAATGGATTGTTTGGTGAGATCTCACCAATGCAGTACATCCGGATATAAATTTTGGACAGTCAAACGAGCCCATAGTAATGATCACAAGCTATCAATAAAGGAAGAATCTGTTAGGACGTTGTTTTTCAACCTCCAGCATGGCTTCCCAGGTTGAAGTGTCGAATAAATTGTTAATACACAGTTAAGGAGGGAGTGATCCGTAAGTCCAACTGGATAAACTATTGCTATCCTGATGGTATACCTATGGGATACAACAATATAGTCAATATGAGTGGCCAACATTGCCCTATGGTAGGTGTAACCACCCAAAGGGTGGAGAGCACAAAAGGAGTCTACCAGGTGGGACTCTCTACAAATAGCCTGTAAGTATAAGGAATCACAGAACAATTTCAATGTCTGTGCTCCCCTACCACAGAGGTGAAGAGGGCAATTAAAATCACCTCCAGTGACTATCATCTTGGAGGAACACAAATAAACGTGTATGGTTTTAAACAACGTGACCCTGTCAAATTTAGATTGTGGTGCATAGACTACCATCAGCCTGTATGCCACTTGATTGATTATACAGTCCAAGAAGAGAGTCCAACCTGATTGCATTTCTACCACTCTGGAAACTGTGGGAGAAAGATGATTAAACAGGATGGCTGCCCCTGGACATTTCTCAGGGCCTAGTGAAAAACAGGAAATACCAGGTGTCCAAAGTCTCTTTGTGGTGGCAGTGTCGGCCAAAGACTGTAATCTTGTGTCTTGCAGGAAAAGTATCTCTGCCTCATTATCCTGCAGAAGTTGAAATATTACTTTCCTTCATATGGGATTCAGCAGGCTATTAACATTCAGCTTTGTTACTTTCATACAAAAGAAGTAAAAGTGAAAATGCCTTCATATATCAGACACCCCAAACTATGGAGGCTGAGTATGTTTTTTCTTGAACTTTACTTTAGAGCCAGGTGAAGAACCTACTTTCCATTTGGCAGTCGCAATTTGCCTTGTAATGTCTTCGTCGGTATCCTGAAATCTGTCAAAGCCAAATGTCATCTTAAAAGAGGCATCGGAATTGACATCTGTGTCAGTGTCTCACTACCCTGTGGCTGTGGTCAGTGGATGGAATCTGTTCCAAAGTGGAAATGACAAGGATGTTGTTGTCGATGGGGTGTTGGGTAATGGTCTGTTCCTTAGTGACTGCTGTCTGGGTACCTCCATAAAGGATTAGGAGGCAGCATGGAAGATGCTTCATGGGCATCCAACTGGAACAATGGCATCACCACTTCAGAAGAAGTCTGTGGAGGTAGGACTGAAGCACTGGAGGTTACAGGAGAAGACTCAGGTAATGTGGCAGTAGGGTCTTTGAGCGGGCCAGGCGTAGGTTGGCCCTCTGAGGTGGCTGTGAGCCAAACATCTGTTGCAGGTGTATGCACCGGAAGCTTGAGACTGAGATTAATGTCAGATAGGATGGAGTTTGAAGGTGCTACAGTGTGTTGGCTTCCTGATGATGAATTGTAAGCCACCAATGGGCAATCATGGAAGGAATGACCTTCCACATGGCAGGGATTACATCTCATCTTGTTTTGGCGTTGTGCTGCAATATGTCCATGTTCCAAGCATAAGCTGCAAAGTTGCTGGTCACAGACATTGCTCAGATAGTTGAGGGAGCCACATTTGAAACAAGCTTTCTGTTGACCAGAAACACACACTGCAGTCATGGCCCAGACAGAAACTATTTGGAAGATGAGTGAGTCCAGTTTCTGAAGCATAAAATTGGACCTTATATTTCCACCCCCCCGTCCATATCCCATATTTGTCCAGTATTTTGTCTGGGCAGCCCAGCACCTCACAGTGTTGCTGAAGCAAATACATGATGTTCAGCATGTCAACCCCTTCATTACGGGACATCACAGCCACTGTTCACATGTTGGATCTGGTAAGAGGAATCATCTTGAAAGGCAACGGTCATTCAGAGTACCTTAATAAATTGCACTTTGTCCAAAATCTGTGCATTGATTGGTGAATTTGAAAGCTGACATCATAAAATACTGAGCCAGAAACATAGATGATTGCGGAAAATGTCATCTGGCACAAAGCCAAGAAATTCCATGAGTAGGTTTTTCAACCAAAAATATACAATCAGGTGGAAGATTGTCCAGTCTCACATATTTTAGGAGTACTGTGTTATGCCTTGGGGCAGGCACAGGTTGTGCTGCAAAAAGGTCAGAAAGTTTAAATGGGCATCTCGGGTGAAGGACAGTGGAACTGGCTGAAAAGGCACAGCAGCAAGAGTGGCTGATGTCTTGGCTCCAGTTACTACCTGATCCATCAACTCTGTGTTCTGTAGGGGATGAGACTGGGAAGGTCCATATCTAGTGTCAAGTTGGAATGGATGTCGACGATGGTGTACTGAGGACAGCTTCATAGAAGATTGTGGGGTAACCAGTGGTAGGGATTTACACATATCCACTTGATATACTGGCAAAAGGCCTGGGTCTGTCTGGAATCCAAGAATGACCATCAGGTCCAACAATCCAGCCTGCTTTCTGCAGAGCCTTTTCTGGGCTCCAGCTGGGGGTAATAGTAACAAGCTGTTCAACTGGTGAATGAGGAGGCATACTTGGGTACCTTCCTTGGTGAAAAAGCGGTGGCTCCTGGTCTATAGTATCCCTCCATACCATTCCCATTTCCATCTCAGCAGGTCCCGTGGTGCTGGACTGAGACAATAAAATCTCCTTGGTGTCTAACCACGATGGTGCCGCTGGCAATGTGAGGACCGAATTGTGGGGGGGGGGAGGCCAGGAATTGCTAGCCTGAGGACTGTGCTAGCTGCAAGCTCTGATGTAACAGACATAATGGATGATGGAGAGTACATGAACTGAGGCTCAGCCGAGCAGGCTGAAAAAATCTGCACAATTTTGTTGGAAGGTTTTGTGAGAGCTGATTCAGCTGCAGTAGTGGGTAGCTAGCCTGCTGTCAGTAAATCAAAGGGGCCTTACGTGGTTTTAGAAGCCACTCTGCATGCTGTCTGTCATGCTCAATAGCTGGATCAGACACCCCCGCGGGCACCTCCGGAGTGAACTCAACGTGTGGCAGTGCTACTTGCAGGAAATCCTAACCAGAATTATCCCACTGCACAGAAAGTGGTATTGGCTGTACTAAACAGTCAGGTAAGCTTACCAGAGCTACAGTGATAGGATCCCTTACCACACTTTCTTGTGCTGGCTGTGGAAGGTTTTGCTGATCCTGACTCAGTAATGTAGAGGTCAAGGGCAGTGTTCCCAGTTCCAGGTTCTGCCGGATGGGACCAATGGAAAGGCCCTGGGTTGGCATTCGGGTGGGCTGACTGGCAGCCAACAAAGCTGTCTGTGTCATAACTGGACCATCCTTGTCCATTGGCAAGGATGCATCCATCGCGTATATCATTTGCAATAACAGTTCACTTTTGTGCTTGAATTCTGGAAACTAATATCGGGTCATCCTGGAATGCGGTCGAATCCATAGATATGGATGCTCACTCCATGTCACTGCTTGAGGGCTGCTGCCATCTTACAAAATCAGCACTGGCTTCTTCTGTGGGTTGTGGTGGAAATCTTAACAACAGGACTGAAGAGACCTCCATGTAATCAGGTGACTCATTCCCATTCAATGGGATGAACAGTTGCAACACTCTGTACTTCACTTCAGCACCAGGTTCAGCCATCTTGGTTGATGATCGAGAGGTTCCCTCTACTAGCAGAGATGGGGAATGTTTTTTTAAGAAATCAAAACAACCATAAACATCACCACAAAATCATGAAAAGAAAAAAACACACAAACCAAGATCTAGCTCATTAGCAGGTATTATAAAATGGCAAGAAAAAAATCTAGAAATCTCATTGGCCAAGAGACATCAGCTGACTGTACATTAAATTTCTATATACACAGTCATCCTGGTCCTAAACCACATCACACAATGAGCAAATCAGTCCTCCTACAACCAGAACTAACTTCCATCAGTCTCCCTGCAACTAGAACTGATCTCCCATCACAAACATGGGTGCTACCTTTACACTGTAAAAACCTTCAACTGGGCCCTAAAAATAAAACTACCTTAAATAAAAAATAAAACAAATTAATTAAATGTTGTTTACCCGATCATCACTCTCCCCTTACACACAGAAACAAATTAAAAACATTAAGTGTTGTTTATAGTTTTCATTACAACTGTTTCTTTACTGACAGTGAAAAATCCCCCTTCTATCTTTACCTGCTCATCAGGGAAATCTCTTCTGCTTGTCCTGACAGTGAGATAATTGAGTCTCTGGCTTCAAAACAGGCCTTTGTTGTCTGTGTGTACAGTATGTTAGGAGAGTAACATTATACCAGTGGAACTGAGCAGAATTTGGAATCCCTGTATTCCATGGTAAACATTCCATGATAAACATTCTATGTCTTGAATGTGGGGAAAAAAAAACAGGATGAAGAAAGTAGGCAATATAGTAATACTTTATAAACAAAGAGAAAAGGTGGGAAAACACAGTTACATAGACAGAGGCAGGTCTTAACTGCTCAACTACATTGCTGATGTTTATAAAAGCACATACATTTTAATCATATATAGTTGTTTTCAGGTGAAATCTACCCCCCACCACCAAAAAAAAGGCAACTGGGCAGGTTTATTTTTTTTTTCTTAGTAACCTTTCATCTCAATCCTATAGCAGTTTTCCTTTTATGTACTGGACCACAACACATAAGTAAAAAACAAAAATAAAGAGAAGGTTGCCTTCAATGAAAGTATATAACTACAGTGTAATGAAAATTAGTTTTAAACACTACTTATGTTTTATAAATTTACAGATGTTACAGTACATTTATATGATGATTTACACGTTACAGTGAAAATATTTATTTTCAACCAACTCTACTAATAAATACTTTTACTGCAAAGTACTGTACTAGTTAACCTATTGCTGAGATATGTTATTTTATTCATGATTAGGAGCTACTTTTTTTCAGATTTTAGATGCTGTATAGGTAATGTATTGTACACTCTTTTAAAAATCGTAAATACATTTTAATCCCTATCAGAGTAAATCAAACTAATTCATTTATGATTGTAGTCCATGTTATAAGTGTGATAAGCCACTCCAGGGTGTGCATTAAAGGATTTTAATGCACTTCCAGGGGCTTAAGGACACTCGGCCTTTGACCTTGTGCCTTAACACGCCCCTGGGGTATGCATTAAAATCCTTTAATGCACACCCTGTTGTGGCTTATTACTTACATAAACCCCAACAGAAAAAAAAGTAGCATTAATGCATACTTAGTCCTTCCCACCTATCACCTATATTTATGAAAAATAAGAAACACCACCACCAAAACATCACTTTTGACTTTGGATGATATTTTCAGTCTGTTAGACAAACCTCTTTCAAAGCAGATTCACAAATTCTGCATAACATGCAAATTGACATGCACTGCTGTTGAAAGAAATATTGAATCCTAGCCTGCCACAAATAATATTTAAGACAAGTGCAAACCACCTGTAAAGTAATTAATATTTTAGAAGTAACTGTTCAAAATCTCCCAACACCAGTTGCTCATATATCAATGTTCTGAGCCATTGCAAATTCCATTTATTAGCAGCATAAGGCCAAAATTGGGTGGTATAGCTACAGGTAAACAAAAAATGCTCTATTGTTTCTGTTAGAGCAATACATTCTGTATATGGGCACATCCTTTCTTCAATGTACTTGTGCTTATTATTCCCTTTTATTTGAAGCCTACCATATGAGCTTAACCATAGAGTATCCCACATCTTCTATGGGATTCTCTTGTTTTGAAGCTGCCTATACACTAATGACTGTTTGGAAGGCCTATCATTTTTTATCTCTGGTGGTTGCACGCCCTCTCTATCATAAACAATTGCATAGAGTTGTTTCCTAGAATAGTTAACTAAGTCCTGTCTGCACACCTTCCATTTTACTAGTTTTTGTAATGTAGGTCTAAAATATGATGGAATTTCCATACTTTGCAAATGTTTTGGGGGCGCAACTACCCATTTAATGAAAAGATCTTCCAGTAAAGCCCAAATCCATATTTGCACTGGAGATACCACTGAAGAAAAAGCTACCTTAAGTGACCCAGTACAAAATAGCGTATGAAAAAAAAAAATTGATTTAACCATATCCAAACCTCCTCTTTTTCTTGGAAAATAGGTATAGACTCTTTTAATTGTATTAAGCCTACTACCCCATAACATCTGAAAAAACAATACTCAGGATCCTTGTCTCATACATAACTGGTAAGAGGAACACCATGCCTATATAAAGGATATGTCCCCTCCTAAATTTGGACAACCTCCAATCCTTCCACCTTTGGAGTTTCATATCACAAACCTCAAGATCTTCTTCCCAATTTATTTGCTCATTATTCCCATGACCAAATTGGATCCCCAAGATTTTAACTGGGATTTCTGTTACCTGAATCCCAGCCAACCATGTACTCTGTTGACCTCAAGAACCTAGAACCAACCCTTTGCTTATGTCCATGTTTAGTGTAGTTCTCAATACTATAGCAAATTTGGATATTTCTTGCAGAACATAAGTAGCACTGGACTCATTTTTCGCAAACACACATACATCTTCCGCATAAGCTATCAATTTCATTTCTTCATTAGAACATCTGCCAGTAACACCTGTAATTAGTGGATTTTGCAATATTTTCCTAATAAAAGAGTCTAATGGCAAAAATATACAAAAGGGGACAAAGGGGACATCCTTGTTGCACACCGGCTCTGACTTTTACACTATTCACTTTAAAATCACAGACCAAAGTCATTATTTGTACTGTCTCATATAACATAATTATTATTATTATTTTTAATATTTATATTTTCTGGGTTTTTGCTTTTTTCCCCCAGGTACCCGGGGTCCAAGCACATGGGCATTGTGCGTGCATGGAGGTATACACACGCCCCATGACACTGGCACAGCCCCTTCTGCACCTCCACATGGCTACTGTCAGAGCTCCCTTGGATCAGCATTGCCATCCATCTTCCACCAGCTGGCAGCCAGTGACTGGTAGTGTTGTGCATAATTGGACTATTTCGCTGAGCGAAATATTTTGCATAATTAAGGCATTACGCAAAATATTTAACTTGGTGATATGTGAAATTGCACCTATGGTTGTGAGTGTAATATCACCCCCAAGCCGGCAAAATTTTGCTCACCGGCAAAATTTTGCACCCATGGGGGAAATTTTTGCCACCTGTGGGAGAAATGTTGCCTCCCATGGTGAAATTGTGTTCAAGCTTCTCCCTGGTTTCTAGTGACCCCCCTCTGCCATTACTCTCTGTAAACATTAATAAGAACCCCTCACCAAAGTTACCCTGCCACCTGCGTTGTTTGTTTAAAAAAAAATATATATATATATATATATATATATATATATACCCTTCTCTCCTGGTGTCTTGTGGTCCCCTGGCCATAAACATTAATAAGCACCCCCAAAGTTACCTGCCACCTCCATTGTTTGTTTAAAAAAAAAGTGTATATATATATATCCTTCTTGCCCTGGTGTCTAGTGGACCCCCACCCCATCAGTATATATAGCACCCACCCAGCCCCCCAGTAGTCTGATCAGGCCACCAACAGAGCCCACCATTCAGGTCTATGGCCGGCTACCTGACTGAGCACCACTGAGAGCTTGAATGAATCAGTGTATGCACTCATTCACTCAAGTGCTCAGTGGCACTCAGTTGGGCTGCCGGCCATGGAGGTGAGTGGAGGGCTGTGCCAGTGGCCTAATCGAGCTACTGGGGTGAGCTGGGTGGGTGCTGCTATATACTGATGGGGTGGGGGTCCACTAGACACCAGGGAGTAATGAGTATATTTAAAAAAAACCAAAAAACAACAGAGGCGGTAGGGTAACTTGGGGGTGCTTATTAATGTTTACAGCCAGTGACGGGGGGGATCAAAAGACATCAGGGAGTGGAGGAGGGTGAATTTTTTTTTTAAAATAAAACAAATGGGGGGTGCAGGGCAACGTGTGTGTGTGAGCGTGCATGTGTGTGTGTGCATGTGTGTAGTTCAATTTACAGTTGTGGCTGGCAGCGATGGGCAAAATTGCGGGTGAAATTTCACCACAATTTTGTGAAACATTTCGCCTGGTGAAATTGCTAATTTTGTGGCAATTCCACAGGCAAAATTTTATTTCACTGCATCTCTAGTGACCGGGGAGCCTACAAGCCCTCCCAGGAGCTCGATCTCACTCTTAACCCCCCCCCCCAGCCGACCCCTGACAACCTGGGCTCATTCCTGAATTGGGGTGCTAGTGCAGCACGAGGTGTGGTGTCCAGCACCTCAACCCTCTGTGTCACTGGGCCACATATAACATTCTTAACCATGACACAAATTTCATCAGAACTCCATAATGTACTAACACCTGGAATAAATACACATGGCTAACCCTGTCAAATGCCTTACTTTGGTACAGTGACAGTAGAAAACCAGTCATATCTGTTTGTTTGCAGTATTCCAAAACATCTCAAATTATGGCTAAGTTGTCCTGAATCCAATGTACATGTTTGTACTGAATGAATTAATTCCTCGGCTACCAATCTCAATCTTTTTTGTAAAATTGTAGCTAAGATTTTAAAATCTGAGTTTAAAAGGCAAATAGGCCTCCAATTAGTAAGCTGTTGTTTATCACCAGATTTATGCAAGAAACTAATAAAACCTTTGGAAAAAGAAGCGGGTACTCCTTTTTGATGTAAAAGAAAGAAGTTATATACTCATACTAAACAAAAAAAAACAGATAATCCTTATATGCTTTATAAAAGTCATTAAGTATACCTCATTTTGACACCTCCTCATTTCTGCTGGCAGTATAGCCTTGAGGTTGGAGTAATAAGCTTTGAATAAGCTTGGCACATCCAGCAGACCTGGGTTTGATTTCCACAATTTTCACTTGCATACTGTGTGAGACTGAACAAGTCACTTAACCACCACAGTGCTCCCGGGTCGTCCCTGTAAATAGGCACTTGTGCCTAGTGGGCTTACCCAGTTACCAGAAGAATAAAAACAAATAAATTAATATTTGTAATTTGAGTAGACAAATCCTTATTAGAAGATATGTTTCTGAATAAAGCTGATGAAGTTAATTCTGCAATGTCTGATACTGAAAAAAATTTCTTTGAACTCTGTTTCCCAAATTGTGTTACCCAATTCCTTAAATCTTGTTTTGATTCTTCCCTCTGTAAACCCACATCCTTATAAAAAACAACTATAGAGACCCAGAGACCCGGCCAATAAGAACTGTTAAAAAAATCAGTTCTACCTCAGTATTTTTTAAGATGGCGTTATTCATTTGTCATCTACTATATGGTTTAACATACTGGCTATTCACAGTAAGTACTGTTTTAACCATTAAATGGTCTAACAATTCCACAGAAATTGTTAGTGTCTGCTATATTACCAAATGTTTGTAAACAAAGATACAGTTGATTATAGCAGTAAATGCTTTCTGAATATAGGTGAATTTGATAGTTGGGTTAGCTTGAGCAAAACAGTTGCATGCTTCTGCCAAACTAATAAATGTCCTAAAAACATGAGAATCACAGTACTTTTTTCCCTTTCTACTGTCTTTCTCCAATATCTATAGTACAATTAAAGTCACGTCCTAGATACACAGCCTTAGCAGTCATTAAAAAAGGTTGCAGTTGCACAAATAAATTAACTCTATCTGCTTTAAGTTGAGGGCCATATATAGTAATAAACTGACTGGGTAATATATACCACAGATACTCTTATTATCACAACCCTCCCTGGGATTAAATCTACCAGTTTTTGAAAGGTAAAATGGGGGCCCAAAAACAAACTACCCACACCATCTGCCCTATCAGGACCGAAGGACAAATATGAAGGTCCCCATACCCAGTTATTCCTGATAGTGTTTATAAGATGACTGGAATTCATCCATGTCCCTTGTAAATAGATAACATCAAGCTTAAAATCATGTAACATCAAAAACAGTGCCATTTGTTTTTGTACATTTTTTAAGCTGCAACAGTTCATGGAGACTACAGCAAATGTGTCAATTTAGATCAAAGGTGAGAGAAGAAAAAAAAACTAATTTCCTTTTCTTCTTTTTTTTTCTTTTTCCCTTATTGGAGTTGAACCTGTGGTAACTCCTGAAGATCTTGTCTTCCTGATGTGAAAGATTCATCTGACACCATGTCTTCAGTGTCACTAGCCTCCTCCATTTGGAAATTGAGGGTCAAAAACTGATTGTCAGTATCAATCTCCATATGTGGAAGGAAATATTTAAAGTTTCTGGCACTTCTCCATCTAGCACTGGGAGCAAACCATGTGGGGGGGCATTGTCTTAGCTTGCTCAGAGGGCTGTGCTGACTGGACAATAGCCTCATTTTTTATGGTACCCATGGTCATTTCCAATTCAACCACTGACTCATCAGGTGGATTCAGAGATGCAGGGGGTTGTTCCAACTGGACCGGATGCTCTGGGTCCAAAGTCAGAACCAGAGGTGGAGTAAGACTGATTGAAACCTCCTGAGCAACAGTCTCTGTTACCTGCTCTTGTGCCTTTCTGATAAGATCATCTGGATTTACAGTACACTTTTTAGTATGCACCACCCAGAGACAGCCTCTAAAGACATACTCATGTTCCTCACATAGGTTACATTTCACATGTTTGGCACATTACAGACTTACATGGTCAAACTCTCCACAGATCCCACATCTCATTCTGTCACATACATTGGACAAATGTGTTTTTGCCCCACACTTGAAACAAGCCTTGGGTTGTTCAGAATGAAAACAAGACCCTCTATCCCAGCCCAAGAAGAAGAAGAAGATATTAGGGATATGTACAATCTCTGCAAATATTGTATCCACTTCCCCAATTTTCAGAGAGTGCATTAAAAAACAAATAATTGAATGAATTGACAGATATAAAGCAATGACGCCAAAGGTACTTTAAACTTTTTGTAAAAGGGTAACAGGTCTTTTAGTATAATAGTTCAAAATAAGCACAAATATTTGGAATGTGGTAGCACTGGTTGTGGTGACAAGAAAAATTGGAATGAATATTAAGGCAACAATTATTTTGTTTTAATGGTTATTGACTTCAGATTAAAAGACTGCACTTAAAGCATTGAGGAAGAAATGTAAGCAAAGAGGCAAAAAGAACAATTGAAGGTCTAGGATTGTGACAAATACGTATTTTGTTTGATATTAAATATTTGACATATAAACTGATGAATTGAAATGGTGAATATTAAATGAAAAAAATATATTTTATTATACAGATTGACCCCATTAACAAGCTCAGTTAATGAGCAAAACGTGGAATAATAACGTATCAAGAAGAATTATGAAATGGTTTGGAAGACTTATGTATAAAAATGTCTTTGTAGCTCTCGGCTTTGAGTTGTATGTGAAAAATATGTACAATCCCCTCTAGGATTTTTTGTAGTTTGGTTGTAGTTTTCCCCTAAACTTCCAACCCCCTGTCCGTATGTGTTCAGAATCAATGAGTGCTTCAGGGGCACTGAACACTTCACAGTTTTGCTGAAGCCAGTGTGTTATGCTGGTCACATGGACATTTTAATTTTGAAATATCACTGTTACATTCTTGATGAGAGGTTTAGACAGGGGAATTGCTGTGAATGAGGCCCACTGAGGAGCAGACTTAGCATGATGATATAATGCCCCAAAATTATACAAACTGTGTGGATGCTGAAAGCCAATATCAAAATTGTCCTCCCCAGAAATGTGAATAAGGGCTTAGATTTCAATGTAATAAACATCATGCATTCTTTTAATAAATCTCTCATGGCATACAGCCTGTCAGGGTAAGGTTCCATACCTCCTTTGCATGGTAAACTGACTGCATTCTTCTTTGGGAGGGATTAAGCCCTGTGAAGTAATTCAGAAAAATGGAGGTGTTTTGGCAGGTGTTGTGAGGCAGATGGAGGGGACCTCAGCACTTACTATCCTGCTATCTGGCCTGACAGATCAATTACTGCAGTGACCTGCACTCACTGGTGCAGCACTAGCATCCCCCATGTCTTCCAACATCTTTTTGTCCTATCTCATTACTCTGGGTTTGCAACAGTGGAACTTCCTCTTTAACAAAACTGTACATTGAACCCCTCAACTCACTTGTACCTTGCCCTGGAGGATCTACCATAACCTGCTCTTCACTCCAGCAGGAATTCTCTTTTATACCTGTAGACTCAGTCTTGGGAGAGATAACTGACTCAGCATGTCCTGTATTGAACTGCACATGTGCCAATATGCTAATATTATTTGTACTCTTTGACTTCTGACCCCCATCACTGTTTCAAACATTTCCCCATGTGTGTCACTAACAGGAATGGAAATGCTAGTTACCTGACTCCTTTCTGTTTTCTCTACCATGCAAGCACTGTCTGGTATCAAAGAGATATATCCAGATGCCGACCCGCTTGTGGTGTTCACAATTCAGATTGCGGGCTCTGTGACAAACTTGAGTCAGGATTGGGCAGCCATTTTCCTTTTTCATACTGAATCCAGCCTGCTCTGTTTAACGCTTTTGTCGGTGACCATGCCTCCATCTCTAACTCTACATTCTGTGCCCGAAATGTTGCTTTCATTTGCTCTGAAACAGTCAGCGGTGGTCTTTGATGTGCATCTCACTGTGAAAAACCTGGCGCAATGTCCGATGGTGTCTGGATAATTATCTGGGGGTTTTGCACTACTCCTACAACTGAAGTACTAGGAACCAGGTCAGTGCCCACATTTTTTTTTCTTGCATCCTTAGGTGAGACACTGTGCAGTCATTTTCACAAACCCGCCTTCTTTTTAGTATAAGCCTCTTCATCTTCTGCAAGCATCATTAATAAAATCCTGCATGTTTCTTCAATTGCCTCATCCAGTTTTGCTGTAGCCATTTAAATCTCCAACTCGTTGGTCATTCCCACAATTTCTGTGGCCCTGTAACTGAACCGCAAGTCTATGTATCTGGTTCTTCTTCTTCCAAAGAAGCAAGAGATGGAAATTCACATTCTTCATCCTCTTGCTCTCTTCAGCTGGGTCACAGGACAAAACCTCAGCCTGCTGCAGCATTACAGCTTCTGGATCCTCCATCTTCGAAGTGGCAACAGTGCCCCCTTCCCACGAATAGGGGACATTTATTAATAAAAACACACAAATGCAAATCCGAAAAATACAAAACCATTTGAATTTATACAGAAAAAAATAAGAAAGAAAACAGTCTCTCAGAAAACCCAGATCATAATTTCCTTTGTTACATCACATTTCAAAATATTAAAAACTGAAAACCCCCTCCACCAAACCCCCCAAAAATGCAGTACATGACACTGTGTACTGAAACATGTTCTTCAATGTTCTAGAATGATCCTAATCATGATGTCTCATAATGACCCTACTTAAATTTAAAAAAAAAAATGAAGGGCCCCTCCACCACATCTTGACTTTTGAGAAGGGGTGCACATAGATATCACACATATATTGTTTGGAAGGCAGTTTCACACATTCTACTGAAAGTTTCATGTGACATGCTCTGCTGCTATAAGACCCACTGGCATCTAACATGCCACAAATTAAATTTCAGGCAAGTCATGAAGATGGCTAGGGTACTAGCATGTTATCTTCTCAAAGTCTGGGGGTAATCCCCTACCACAAGAGTTTCATAGGAGAGGCATGACAGCCAGGACAGGTTAAATTTTTTTAGCTAAAAAGGTCCATAAGAATTGGGCATGGGCACAACCTAGTAAAACGTATTCCATCTTTTCCTCCTGAATTGCACAATCGGGGTAGAGGCAGCATTGTTCTTCCAATGCCTTGTGCTTGCTAATTCCCTGAACATATAATCTCCTATAAGAGCATAACCAAAGTGCTCCCCACATATGCTTAGAGTTTCTTTTGTTGTTTAATTGGACTAGAACTTTACACCTTTTTGTAGGAGGGCAGTTCTTAAAATTTGGCTCAGATGGATTAATATTTTGCATTTTGATTTTAAATAACTGAGGTTCTGTATTTTGGATAATGTGAGTTTTCAAAATGCCCCATTTATTAAATTTCTGGACTGATGGTTTCATATACTGGGGGATCTGTAAATATTTTTACATTTTCGAAGGAAAGAGATCCCATTTATGAAAAAAAGTCAATAAATTATTCACAATCCATTTGTGAGGTAAGGTGTCAAAGGGAATTAAACCCAATTTAAGTGTTTGTGAGAAAAAGGGTGTGAAAAAAGAACTGAAGGGTCTACCATGGCTAAACCCCCATTTTCCTTGGGTAAGTATGTGAAAGACTTCTTGACAGGGTTTAATCTGCTGTCCCACAGCATTTGAAAAAAAAAATAACTGTATAGCCTTATCTCAAGGATTACTGGCAGTGGGAAGACTATACCAATGTATAAAACAAAAGGAATTTAGATTTTCATAATGATTTGCACTCTTTTGAGTTTTTATATTTTCCAACCTTTCCACATCTAAACCCTATTCTCACATGTAGTTACAGCTGATTTCCAGTTGAGAAGTGCCAGATTTTGAGGACCAAAGTGAGGCCTAAAATTTTAATTGGTTCATTTGAGATTTGCATTCCTCCTAAATCAGGCTGGAGGGGTGTCATTTTTCCAATTTATATGCCTTTATGTTTGTTGACATTTAGTTTGGTATTTGATACTTTCTTGTATGCCTACATCTCCTGGAACATCACATGTGTATCCTCAGGATGTTTCAAAAATAAGCATATATATCATCTGCATATGCCAGAATTTGTACTTCATCAGCATTGTGATGTCCTGACAATCCCTGTATGTGCTGATTCTGAATCAACTTTCTAATCAGGGGTTCTAGAGAAAAGAAGTACAAGAGGGAGCTTAAGGGGCACCCTTGTCTGACCCCTTCTGACAGTTCAATTTTAGATCCTAAGGGCCCTGTAATAATGGGGCATAATGTAGCTGAGGAATAGAACTGTTGTAACCAGTGTATAATCTCACCAGGAATCCCATAAACCCTTAAGGTGTGAAAAAGGAATGCGTGATTTACTCAATCATATGCCTTGCTTTGGTCAAGTGAAAGGATGGGCCCTGATTTTGGTACACATTATAATATTCTATAATTTCACTAATAATGATCAATGTATGTTGGATTTTTCTGTTAGGAAGTCTGTATGACTGAATAGGGTGAATCAAAATGTTAGCAACCATCCATAAGCAAATATTTAACACTTGGGATAATATTTCAAAGTATGTGTTTAATAAGTTTATTGATCTCCAGTTTTGAATTATATGCTTATCTCCTGATTTATACAGAAAGATGATGAGCCCTTTAGTAAAATATTTTGGAATATGGTGTGTCTGAAAAAAATGTTTGAAAACTCTTTCCAGACAGGCAACTAGCTCATGCACAAATTCTTTCTAAAATTTGTATGGTAAGTCGTCCATACCTGGAGAAGCTCCCAATTTCAATGCCCCGATTACTTTGGCTATTTTCTGAGCTGAGATGGGTGTTATCAGGTTTTGGATCCCATGAATGTCTGTTATTGCTGGCCCTGTTGTTAAGTAATGTTGTATATCTGAGTCAGAAGTGGATTTACTTATTTAAAGGATTTTAAATAAGTTTCAACAATCATTTAATTCACTAAAGGTGGACACTAGCTACCCATGTTCATCTTTGAAGCTGGAAAAGGAAGAAGCTTCCATCCAGGCTTTACAAGCTTCAAAGGGGTCCCCATGAGGAGTTTTTTTGGGTACCATAAAGCAATTCTGCTTTGATTGAGCTGGCTCTGTCATATTACCATTTTTTCATTTCCAACTTCAGGGAGTTAATTTGGGAGGACAATTCTAGCCTAGATGTGGGTTCTAGGGGCAGAAGATGTAGCTGGAATCTTAATTTTAAGTAGGTAAAGAATTTCCCTCTTGCCGTACATCTCCCATGACCCTAGAACCATTCTTTTAAGTCTTTCTTAGTATTTTCCCACCAGACTCCCTAATCCTCAAAAATGTCAAAGACTGAGGCTCTAGCACGTAACAGGCCATTTATACTAGCTTGTACAGTAGGACTGGTCAGCAACAAGCTATTTAATTTACACCTGTTTTGTGTGTGTGGTCTGTCAGAATTTAACCATATAGATACCCTAAGGAGCATGTAATCAGAGAGAATTGTGTTGGGACTACTTCCAAAATCCTAGTTTGCACATACTTTGAAGTAAAGAAATAGTCAATGGTAGTAGTGAATGCACACCTCTTATAAGTAACATATGGGCCTTATACCTGATGGTCAGCACAGTTTACTAGATCTGCTGTCTGAATGCATTTCTTTAGGGCAAAGGAGTCACAATACACTTTTATCCAGCTATTTGCTTATCTTTAAAAGTAATACTACTGTTAAAGTCACCACTGAAATAGATGGTCCTTGCAGTGAACAAAAAAGGTTGAATGGATGAAAATAGGGAAACCCGTTCTGCCTTTGTTTGAGGGCCATAAACATTAATAAATCTACATGGTCCAGATGGCAAAAGGCCATCTAAAATTAATGCCCTCTCAGGGATGAGATCTATTATTTTGGAAAGTTGGAATGAGTCGCCTTTAAATAGTAAACCCACCCCATCAGCCCTATCCAGTCCAAAGGACCAATAGGATAGGCTCCAATATCATTCTGTCTTACACAGCCTAAGCTGTGCAATAGAACACATCCATGTTTTCTATACAAAAAAGTCAAAATTCTGATCATGCACAAATTGAAAGACTACCTGTTTTTTTTTATAATTCACAAGGCTGCATATATTTTCAGAGGCATAGTAATGTACCAGTATTTGTTATTGATCAAGTTCAGTTCAACTTTTTTCCTCCATTTTTCCTTCTTCCCTGCATATTTTATATCACCTGCTTTGGAATGTTCTGAGGTAATGGAGGCATTATCATACCCCCCTCCTCTATTTCAGAGTCATCCCAACTGGTTCTAGACAGAACACAACAAGTATTCTCAGTGTCCATTTCAGGTGGTTCAGGGTTACTTTTGTTCTGTCTAGTAGATCTCTTCATTGTTTGTGGTAAGACCAAGAATTGTGGAAGTGGCATGCCAGACGGGCCTTCCAGGAGATCCTATGCCTGTGTGTCAGTGTAACTAACTGGCTGTACTAACAAGGCAGTATTTGAGTCAGGTTCATTGCCCACAGCAGTGGAGGTACTCATGCTCTTGTACAAGTACTGGTTCAGGTTTGTTAGTTTGCACTTCAGGGCCTTTAAGAATAGCCTGTGGCATGGGTGGGTGGGTTGTAGCTATCATCAGGGATTATTGCCTCAGCTTGTGCTTCTTGGATTAATATATTAGGATTGATTGTGTCACTTTTGTTAGTGGCTGCCCATGGGTATTCCTTGAAAAAATAACCAGTCTAATCACATAAATTACACTTTGTGTGTTTGCCACATTGAGTGGTAATATGCCCTACCTCTCCACATATGCCACATCTTGGTTTATCGCATACATTGGATAAGTGGGTTCTGTCCCCACATTTATAACATGTCCTAGGTTGTCCAGCATAGAAACAAATGCCTCTATCTTGCCCCAAAGAAAAGAGTTTGGAATATAGCAGATCCAATCTTCAATTTGTCTTACCTTAACCATAAATCCCCCCCCTTCCAGAATTGTTCAGCATCTAAGATAGCCTCAGGAGCACTAAGAACCTTGCATCTCTGTTGCTGCCAACATACAATGTCCCTGACATGAATCCACTCATTCCTTACCATCACAGTCACAAATTTAATTAGTGGTTTCATTAAGGTGATTGCCAGAAAGGGTGTCCAAAGGAGTGAACATTTTACCTGATTGTACCTTTTTTTAAAAAATTTATTTATTATACATTTTGTTCTGCCGCCATTCTCCTGGTACCTCTGCCTGGTGATGGACCTCTGACTTCCACTTCCAGATTGGCCACAACCCTTCGATACCACCCTAGCTTACTCCCCTAGGACAGGGTTGTGGCCCCATACACCCACAGTGCCACAGACAATGGGATAGGTCAGAGGGCAGGCCTGGAAGCTAATTGAAGCTGAGGCAGGCTTCATCTAGAGCAGCTGGCAGCAGCATTTTTCCCCGATGAGTGAGGCTGGGGACGTGCATTGACGTCTAATGTCCACCCCGCCCCCAAAGCTACTTGGTGTCAGCATGCAATCAGTACACCCAGCCTCTGCTAGGTGTATGTATTGCGCCAAACACTCTACCCCCTCCCCCTGGAGAAGGACAGCAGTCATCGGACACTCAATCCTTCTCCCCTGACCTGCCCTCTGATGACCCGGGTCTGTTCCCGCACCTGGGTCTCCGGCATCACAGGTAGGCACCCTGCCCTTGCACTAGCATGCTGGTGTTTACCTGATTGTACCTTAACCAGAAGTGTTCCAGAGCTTGTGGGGTCTGAAAACTAGTATCAAAATTATCCACCCCAGACACATTTATAAAAGCAAATACGTCTGCCGGAGAAAAATATAAAGAATCTTTCAACAGCCCTTTGCCTACGTATTGCCTGTCAGGTCTAAGTTCTAGAATCCCTTTGTACCCTAATCACACAGCATTTCTCCTTGGAGCTGCCTCATTTGTACGAAATAAATCAGATAGAGGTGGGCCTTGTGGGGGGGGCATGGACTCATTCTACTGTGTTGTAGCTAGCTGTAGTAGCCCATTTAACTCTGGGTTTGTAGGGGGGTTATTTTCATTAGTACTGTTTGTATCAGTGGAAGGCACAGAGATTGAAACAGACTTTTCCTGAGGGTTTGAAATGTTTGCATTGTGCATAGTTGTCAAGTCATCCACTATTTTAGCAGTTGCTATGGAGACCTCTACAGGTAGGTTTGCAACAGTAACGTTTTCACTGGTAGACTGCTGAGGCATTATTTCTTTTTGGCATGACATATCAGTATTTTGTTCAGTGTTCTGGAGTTGCTTGAGAGCCCTGACTCAGGTCCCAGTCAGGATTAGGGACCCATTTCTCTTCCAATGTACATTTCCAGCCTGCATTATGCAAGGTTTGCTCCGATGACCATTGTGGCTTAACAGGCACAGGATGTGTCACCGCCAATGCAATCTGTACTGAGCTGTGTTTTTTTTTATTTTGGCCATCTGAGAAATTTGAGGCCTTTTTATCTGCTGACTTGTCACTGGACATCACTGCATCTAAATGTAAATTTCTTTTAGCAAGTCTCAATGCCGTTCTTTTTTGTGTCTCAGGTCTTCCTTATGTTTTCTATATAATGCATCATCTTCCACCAGCATTTGTAGCAATTTGTTCTTTTTCTTCACAAGTTCCTTGTCCAATACTTCTTTGTCTTTGTCTAGATTCATCACATCAGGAGGGCAGACCTCCTCCATTTCCATACACTCTGCTGTAATCGGTTTCGCCATACTTGGTAAGCCATGGGTCAGTTTGTCCTCCATCACACCACTGGTTGGGTTGGAGGACCACTCCCCAGCCTGCTGCAGCTCATTTCCTTCTGCAGGGGCCTGGTCTGCATTCCAAAATGGAACAACAGCATCCCCTACTGAGAGTAGAGGAATTTTTTTATTGTACAAGCTTCTAAATACATCATTTACATCACACATAACCCAATAGGTATGACTAAAAAGGAAAACATCAAAATATCTAATCCAAAAGTTATTACCCCTTAACTCATTCCCCCCAATAACACCTCTTTAGGATGGTTTATTTCTTAGACATGCTACATGCTGTCCTTAGACATGCACACCTTAATCAAAACTTACATCCTTCCCATATTAACAATTCATTCCTACTAATGATTATTAATACCTTGCCACCTAATCTATCCTTCTAAACATGTACTTATACTTAAGGCTGAAACTACAGAGACCTCACACTGTGTACCACTTAGAAAAACAACTGACCTCTATTTCCATATCCCCCTCCCTCTTTCTTTACACACTTATCATCGAAAACTGATTCCTACAATCATTTACTTTGTCATAATGCATTCTACATAGTTTTCCAGTAAAACATACCTCCCACCCGGTTTATATATTTCACCCCACATTCCCCCCCACCCCATCCACAGTAGTTGTAACTTGAACTAGAGTACATTCCTAAAATACATTTACAAATCCACCACTGCCCTATAACTGCTAAAGGCCATGTTTCCACCAGTTCATTTACACCATTCTTGGGACTGCAGACTTTTTCTTCTTATAAATGTCCTGTATTTCCTCATTAATTTTTTATTATGAGGCCCCTTAAATTCATATCCTTCTGTTGCAGTACATACTGGCATCTTACTTGCCAAATTACCCGCTTAATAATTGCCATTATCATGCTAAGGGTTCCTTTATGAAATATTTGCAACTCTCTACCATACTGACCATATATTAAAGTTTTGTCTGTCATAGCTTTAAACTGTGCTAACCCCCAATCGTTTGCTAGTTTTTCCCAAAAGTGGACCATATAAGAACATTTAAAGAACAGATGAGCCATTGACTCAAATTGATCTGAACAACCTTCTCTTAAGCAATTTCTTTCTGAGTGTTCCTTATGGTGGTGGTTACCCCTTACATTAAGGCAGACGTAGCAACACAGCAACAATGTGTTCCACACTTTAGGGGAACCTGGCTTTCTACTAGTTGGGCTGTTATATTAGTAACACTGATATTCCCTGGGATAGTGCAACATGTGGTTTGAGCTACCTCTACTGCTAGGATGGTTTTGTACATCTCTTTTCTGGTTGAGTGTTTTATATTCTGTGGGGTGATTTTCCATTTATGTAATTTTTTTCAAATTACCTTGACATAATTAGGATTTCCTGTTGTGGGGATTCTACAAGTGCTCCATTTCAGAGAGTCCCACCGCTAAAATAAAAATCCATTTTTTTCTCTAAAAGGCTGAATCCACTCTGATTGTTTACCAAATAATATGGGTAATAAGTTAGAATAAATGTAAAAGGAAAAAAAAAGAAAACCACCAGGTGCAGCATGTCTAACTCCCCCTCCTTGATAGGTCTATATGTAATTAGCCTTTTTACAGGATTTAGTCTACTCCCCCAGAATAGTCTAAACACTATGTTATATATTTTGGTTTCTAACTTCTCTGGTAAGGGAAATATGCTACTTACTAACAGAAAAATCGGAATATTGAAAGTTTTAAACATGTAAATTCTCTTCTTTTTAGACATTGGAGATGAGTTCCACGTATTAATTTTCTCCTCTGCTTTACTGACACATTCCTCTCAGTTGGTATACCCAGGGTCTGGAACCCCAAAAGTAACTCCTGATATTTTTATAGGAGAAGTAGAAATTTGAATTCCTGATATAGATGTTGTGTGCTTACTTCTGTACCATGTAAGGCTATTCCTCCACTTTTTGTACGTTGATTCTTGACCCAAAATATCTAGAAAAACCTGGCACAACTTCAAGGGCTTTCTCCCCAGAAAGTTTATCTGCCACCATAATTATGATGTTATCTGCATAGGCCATTGCTACTGGGAACTTGAGGTATTCAGGCCCTGAAATTCGTTTAACCCCTTCCGTTGTTTTTAATTCATAGGCCATGCTCTTCGAGTCCCAGAGAAAGGTGCCCACTGAGTACACTAAACTCCTGGTGTGCAGCTGCGATGGGACTGCTGTATCCAATACTTCATCCTTCAAGTACCTAGAGGTGATGCTTGACCCTGTACTTGACTGCCGATGAATGTTAGCGAGGCGTGTTGCCTGGTCAATGCCAAAACTGGTGCGGCCTACAAAGTGCGCCACTCTCTCACACCAGCTGCCAGGATCTTTGTTGCACATGGGGTTTTACTCCCACAACTGCTTTATGCTCTGCCAGTGCTTTCACATGCTAATGCGGGCATCCTTCGCAGTTAGAACATGTCTTACAACAATATCTGTAGATTTGCCCTGTCTGCTCCCCGCCTTACACATCGCTGCCGTCTCTATGCTGCCTTGAAATGGCTGTCTCCTAATGCCCATTGCTCATACTCCCTAGGCTGTTTTGTTGACTCCTTAACCAGAACACCTCATCCTGCCTCTCTGGGGGGGGAAATGTTTACACTAGTGTCTCACTCTCGCTCCCTCAGGTCCTCAACCTCCCCATTACTATCTACTCAGACTTGCTCCACAAAAATGGGTGAACAAGCCTTCTCCTACTTTGCTCCTAGTTTGTGGAACTCTCTCTCATGCAATGTCAGGAACTTCTCATCCCACCTTACTTTCAAACATGCCCTATTTTCCCACCTCCTTGTTTCTGGAACCTGTGACTGCACTTAACCTCATTCTTGTCCCTCCCCTTGTCACTCCTCTCGACTTTGACTACTTGTTTGTTTCCTGTCCACCCCTCGGAATTGCAGTTTGTCTTAAATTTCTGCCTGCCTTACCTATCCCTTGGCTTGATTTATGTGTCTATCGTGTGATCCTAGTCTAGCATGTTATTTTGGATATCTGCAGTTAGCTTTGCCTATAGGACTGCTCACTCCCAGCTAGGCTTTCTGAATGTTTGCTTGCTGCCAGCTACTAATAATGGCATGATACACTGTTGGCTGCTATCCATGCTTCGTATTTATGGCAGTCCTCTATTATGTATTTTGTTCACAGTTCCACTGCACTTACCTGATTGTTAATACTACTGTTATGATTTTGTACTCTGCTGTTGCTGTATTGACCTATTGTACTCTCCCGGGTCATGCCTGAAAATAAGCAGGTTATGTTGCTTAGCGCACTTACCCGGTTACCAAAAGCAAATACATAAATAAATAAATTAATTAATTAATTAATTAATTAATGTCTTAACAATGGATCGATTGCAAAAACATAGAGCAGAGGGCTCAGAGGGCATCCCTGTCTTGCTCCCCTCAAAATTCTAATATGTCTTCCTGGACAGCCATTAACCACAGGGCTGGTATAGGCCGACCTATACAAAATTTGAACCCATGAAGGTCTCCAGGGTAACATATGATTTTAAAACCTCATACAGATAAGCATTTGGCACTGCATCAAATGCCTTTGCTTGACCTAAAGTGATTAAGAATCCAGATGAATTACGATCTTAACACACCTCCCTAATTATTTTTAGATCATCCAGCATGTTGCATTGTGGAATGGCACAAACTTGTTCTGGTGAGATGACATGCTGTGCCACCTTTGCCAATCATAAACATAGAATTTTACTTAATTTCCTATCTACATTCAACAAACTTATTGGCCTCCAATTATTTAACATATATCTATCCCCTTTTTCATGTAAAAATACTAATAGACTATCTAATAGTGAGGTGGGCATAGGAACTTATCCTGTCAAAATTGTGTTAAATACAATTAACAGATGGTCTATTAGTAAATCCATTTTTTTTTTTATAAAATTCACCAGGTATCCCATCAGGGCCTGGGACCACTCCAGTTTTTACTTTGGATATAGCGAACTGCAGTTTTCCCTTTGTTATAGGTGTTATTAAATCTTTAAGGTCTTGTCCTGGTATACTAGAGACATGTAGATCTCTTAGAAATATTTCTAAGGATTCTACTGGGGGATCAGGGGTTCCAAACATCTCCTACACATGTTTGTGCACTATTTGCACAATTTCAGAATCTTTTCTAGTGGCAATCTCAGGAGAAATCTGCAGTTCTGCCATATACTTGGAGTCTATTCTCTGACTACAGTTATCATGCAGGTTAACATGTTGGGCCTTCCCCTGAGTTCAATATTTTTGTTCCAAGAATAATGACTGGGCCCTATCATATTGGAAACTATACATTTCTTTTTTTATAGCCTGAATTTGGTCAGAATGATCTATCCCTAACTCTATTGAATGTGATATTAAAAATTGTAATTTCTCATGAAGTTTTAAATAGTTCAAATATTTTGTTGTGGAAACTTGTTATGCAAATCGGTTGCAGTAGAGACAAATATCTTTTTTCGTTTCCTGCCACCATAGTAGCACTTTCTCATATAGTTCAAGAACAGAAATCTTTGCTTCTATTTCATATTATAAGACTTGAAAAAACGACTCTTCTAAAGTAGAAGAGTTTAGTTTCCAAATTATGTTTGACAAGGGTTTGTTAGCTGATTCTCCTAAGCCTATCATAATAATTTTATGATCCGATGATTCTACTAGTACTGTTTTAAATTCATTTATAGGCATCGACTGAGACACAAAAAAGAGAAATCTATCCATGTGGATACCCTCCCCTTAAAAAAGATGTGTTCCGTGACATGATCTTAGACCGAAGCACAAACTTTCAGCTTTGCTTTTTTATTCATACTGTTCAAAAAATTTGTATCATTGTATAATTTCTGGGTATAACCAGTTTTATCATCTAGTGTCAGTATATAATTAAAATCCCCCCACCAAACACCATTGATTTTGTTGCGTATAAGTACGGTTGAATTGCTTTCATAACTTATATTGTCTTGTACTTGGTCTGGGGGTTGTATATGTTTATCAACCTAAAATCCTGATCTATATACCTAACATCCAATATTAGGGCTCTTCCTGGTATTAAATTTGTCAGGCAGGATACAGACAGTCCAGGTTTGTTGAAAAAAGATAGCAAGGCCTGTACAGGGTTCTTTTCCCAAAGACCAAATAGATGGGCCTGTGAACTACTCCTTTGTTGCAGCAGCTTGTTCTCTTAGGGTATCCTGTAAAAAATAAATATTCACCTTCTGGGCCCCTAATATACTGAAAGTAGTGAGTCTTCTATTTATATTTTTAATTCTATTCACATTTAGTGAGCCAATTCTGATGCCTTGCACCATTCTTCTAAGTGATGTTTGGTTCGGATCCCATGACATCCTCTTCTATGCCATTTTGGCATTTACCTTTTTTTTTTCTTTTCTTTTTCTTTGAAGACCTAGAGTCTCCAGATGTAATTTCCGTGTCCATAGTATGATCCTGCTTTGAGGAGGCTATTGAGGATGTACCTGAATCCTCATCATCCTCAGTCCATTGTTTTCACTTAGCCAAGGACCCAAATCTATTCCTAGTAGGAATAGAAGATTTTCTTGGTGATCTAGACTGTGTGCCTGCTTTCTTAGTGAAACTGCATGTGACCCTCCTGGGTTTTTGGCTTTCTCATTGTTCTGTAAGAGGAGGTGGCATATTTAAGGCTTATTTAGATGTGGAAGGGATGCCAGGTTATTTTGTAATGTCCGCTTCTTCATTTCCCTCCCTTTGGATATTTGCATTCAAGTTAGTCTCTTCCCCTTCTATTGGGGTGTCACCTTCAGAAATGATCTCATTCTCCTGCATTTGGCTACCAGGATGGTGGAATACCCAGTCAGGAGCCCCACCTTGCCTAGGGTTGCTGTGGTGCCTGTCTCCAGAAGAGGGAGCCTCTTGGACCATACCCTCCTTTAAGACCTTATATGACCATTCAGTCAACTGAACTGCTTCCCCGCCTCTAATACCTGTACTTTGGCCGACCTCGGTAACATGGACCCTGCGTTACATCCAAGATTGTGTGGCCCCCCGTTCCTTCTCTAACCACCTATTGTGTTATATGTGAACCTACTTTGTGCTCCTCCTGAGGCCTTCTATACTGAGATTATCCCCCTCCACTTGTCTGTACCTGTCTTGCCTCATCTCCATTCCCCTCCCTTGTTGCCCTTTTCTGTCTTTATTGTACCCTGAATCTTCTGTTCTGTCCGCCTGGCTCCTAGAAGATAGGCATGATACTCATAATCACTCAGACTGTTACATGTCACCCCTCAGTTCATGGAAAGACCATAATTATCCTTTCAATGTACTGGACCTTTTGCCCAAGCTATACTTCACTCCTGTATATGATTACTAATGTTCACTAATTCTGTACTGTATTACTGTTTTGTAATGCTTGTAACTCATATATTGTACATTGTTTTGATTGTGTTTGTTATACCTTGCACATTTTATGTACCAGATCCATCTTGTAAATGAGCTTGCTCAATGGTGATCACCTGGATAAATAAGTATTTTGACTGATTAATTGATTGATTGATTGCTCTTCATTTTCCTGGTTGTCCAGGTTATTATGGGAGGCCCATGGTCAGTTTCTGAAAGAATGGGTTGTTTCATCCCAGAGATTACAGCAAATAGGTGTGGGACAATTAATAGATGAATGTCCTATTCTGCCACACAAGGAACATTTAAGCTGGTCACAAGCACTACTGAGATGATTGTAATCCCCACACCTAAAGCATGATGTGGGCTGTCCTGCATAATAAATAAAACCTCAATCTCTTCTGAGATGAAAACAGCTGGGAAGGTGTTGGATGTTACCATTTATTTGTGGTAGGCGAACCCTGATACGCCAGCTCCCCATCCATATATCCTCTGAATCCATAACTGGGTCTGGTAACCCTAAAATGGTGCATTTTGTTTTCAGCCAGTATAATATGTCTGCTATTGCAACTCCTTCATTTTTAAAGAGAGCAGTTACAGTTCTGAATGCTGGTTTTTATAAAGGAATGGCAACAAAGGGGTCCCATTCTGGAGTTTGTCTGACCCCTTGATATCTCTGCCAGAAAAGCTCTAAGCCAGCAGCCTTTTTGAAGCTGGCATCAAAATTAGGATCGCCCGAGGTGTGAATTAATGCAAATATTTCATGTCCAGAAAAGCCCATGCTTTCTTTTAGCAGATTTTTACCCACAAATATTCTATCATGGTATGTCTCTAGTCCTCCCCTATATTTGATGCGGACAGCATTCTGCCTTTTTGCAGGCTCTGGTGGGATATGGAATAACACTGCAAAGGTTTTAGCTGTGGGCCTTTTGGCTGTAGCTCAGGTCTTTTGTTACCTGGGTGTTCCCCTCTGGTCTGGTGACCATTTCTGTTTGGTGGGTGAAGTATGGGGGTTAGAGTGGAGTGGGGTTGTATTAATTACAGAATCCTTCTGAGATTTGATTTTCCCCGGGCCTTCTGAAGTGAGTCTTTCTCTGAGATTACTCATGCCTGGTACAAGCGTTTGGGGAGAATCCCTAAGCTCAAGAGATGAGGAGATCTCCAATGGTTCATTCTGATCATCTATTTGCCTGATAGGAGAAACTCATGGCTGATCCTTGGACATTCTGAGCCATACCACTTGTGTGAGAGCCTCTTCCACTGTTAGTCCCATAACAGAAACATTATTATCATACTCTGGTAACCTATTCACATCCTTGTGATCAATTGCAGTATCACCATGCCGTGTCTCATGCTGTATCGCTTCAGAACTGGTTATATCGGGGCAAGAACTACTCGTTTCATCCCTTCCTTGTACCCCTTATCCCTCCATTTCATTATCTCCTACCCCCACCATGTCCATCTGTATTTCCTAATTTATATTCATTTTTTCATTACATTCACCCAACGTCGTGTCATTAGGGGACTTTGTGTCTTCTGAATCATTGTGGACATTGTTCACAGCCGACTTATTCCCAGCTGTTTTCAACTCCTGATGCTGGTGTTCTTCTGCCTCTAAGAGAGCTAGCAGGTAGGCCCATCACTCAGTGTAGTCTTCACTTGCAAAACACATAGAATAGTAGATACAGTCAAAATCACAGTGGGCTCAGCTGACTTACTTGCGGTGGTGATAACACTTTCCGTTCCCCCTGAAATGACATATCTAGTCGCAGTTGAAGCTTCCACAGTATGCCGGGTGGGGAGGAAAGCAGGCTCCTCCACCTGGGATGCCATCCTCAGACTGCACAGCTGACCAGAAAACTGCAGTGCCCCCTACTACAGAGTAGGAGAGTTTTCCTGGTGTTTTGGACAAATTTCCCCCATTCACTAAAAATACCACAAGCAGCTTCATCATGTTCAAACTCAGTGCCCTCTCCCACAGGATGAGGCTGAAAACAGGCAGAATTGCATAGTTCTCCTTTCCCTATCAACAAAAATAAAAAAAAAGATAAAACTGGATACCGTTCAGGTGACCATCCTCCCTGTTACAGTCCTCCGCTGACCAGCCACTACCCAACAGGCAAACAAATCTGCATCCTGTCCCAGTTGAGCCCCAGACCACACTTCATGAACTAGGACCAGTCTACCAGCTCCATGTTCAGCCTCCTTCAAGCTGAGCAAGCTTCCTGTAACCCTCCATCTGCCCACCTGGAAGCCTGTGCAAGTTGTGGGTGGAGCAAGAAAGAAGAGATTTGCACAAAGACGCAGGTGTGATTCACTACCAATGTGACCACAGAGCTTTCTGGAGGGTTCCATGGTTCTTGTATTTCTGTCTAAAATGTGGCTGTTGTGTTCCCCACACTCCAGTCCATTGTCAGTGTTCGTACCTCAGATCATTCTCCCTCTGCAGCCACACTTCATGCTTGCAACCCTTCAGTCACACAAACCAGCCTTCACCCACCTGAGTACTTTCCCTGGACCACTGCAGAGCTTCCAAACCTACCAGCTCCCAGACACCTTTACCCTGATAACCACCATTCACACCCATAGCCAGATGCCCTTCCAGCCAGCCACACTCCATGCAGCTGGACCATCCTTCCTGAGCCTGGACCAGATTTCCCTTTGCTGAGCACCCATTCTGGACCATTCCTCAGCCTCATAACCTGCACCCCCTGCTGACCATCATCCCTGCAGCAGCCCTTGATGGCCATCCACTATTCAACACTCAAATGAATCTGCATCCCCCACAGTCCACCCCCGACCACCCTTCATGAACCAGGAAAAGGCTACCAGCCCTATGACCATCCTCACTTAAGCTGAGCAAGTCCATGGACCTCCCCCACCTGCCCACCTGGAACCCTGTGCAAGTCATTTTGGGGGTGAGCATGCAGAGATTTACATGAAGATTCAGATGTGAGCTCCCCAATTGACTCCTGAGCCTCTATAGAGGGTTCCATGGTGCTTGTAGTACCATATAAAATGTGGGTGTTGTGTTCCCCACTCCCAGCCTTTTGTCAATGTTTGTGGGGCCAGGAGAAACTGGATCTTGCACTGGTTACAGAGGCTGTGTGCTGTATGGTTATCAGGATGCTTGTGCACGACAATGCTTTTGTTGCTACTTTGGTCCTAAGATTTCTCCCTGGCCCCACTCTGCAGTTCAAGGAGGCCAGGAAAAGAGAGATAAAGTGAGCATCAAAGGTTACAAGAAGCAAGGCATAACCCAATGCTTAACACTTACTAGCAGCAACCCAATTGGAGGCAATTCATTTTTGTCATCCAAAAGATGGTAGCATGCTTTGCATGTCTGAGAAGGGGGGTGTTGCCATTCTAGTTTTTCTTTCAAGTTCTGTGCTGGCTCAACTCACTTTCCCACCATCACCACCCCCTCTGATCACAATGCTGCCACCACTGGGACTCCTGTTCTTTTCTCAGTTTCCCCATGGCTCTCCCTCACTGGGCTGCTTTCCATGCTCGAAGCTGACGACAGTCTCCCCCATAACTTTCTAGAGCCTCTTCTCCAAGCCTAGAGTTTCTCAGAGCCCTACCACTCGAAGCTTCCAGTTTATAGGCTTCCCTTATCCTGCCACCTTGGGTCTGTCTGCTTTTCTTACCTATTATGTTTCTCCTCTCCAGTAGGTTGAATTGGCAATTTTGTCCATTACTCACACTGACTCTTTCAAACCAGCACTGACTGTACTTGCATCAGCATGAAATGGAAGTGCCCTCATGACGTAATGCAGCAATATCCTTATTAATAATGTATAAGGGGGCAGCAATATGCAAACAAATCGTATTGTTGTTTCAGCCCAGTGACAGCTCTTCCCTTTTCACAATGGAGTTATCCATCAACATTGGTTTAATCTGTCCTTCCTTCATGTTCAACACAGCAGAGAACTTTAAGTCACTGAGTGCAAGGACTGCACAAAATGTTTCAACAAACTGACAGAGCACCATTCATGGCAAGCTATTTGCAAACAGTACCTCATGGAATCATTACTGTTAAAGGGAACAGTTACAGTAGTGCTGAATTTTAAGAGTAAAGGTAACCCCCTTCAAAATGAAAAACTTTGGGGTACTCTAATAGACTCCAAACTGGAAGGAATACGTGCAAAATGTTTTAGCATTCAGAGAAGGCACCAAAACAATGTACATCTGTGTTGCCTTGATTGGGCATGCATTATCATGCCCTGTGTCCTCACATTGGAGGGACAAAGGCAGGTGCTGCAATGGGACCCTGCATAATAGAATGGCCTTCACACCCCATGCAAACCCACCTATAGGGTACACTGTCAGGGACTGCACTGTCCAGGGACAGCTAAGGTTGTGTGTCCCATCAAACCTATGTTCTGCAGCAATCTGTGTTGCTGTGGGGGAATAATGTGGTGCACCACCACAACATCTAGTCCTAATGTACAGGTGCAGACCTGTGCTAAGCTGGACATTGTGGTGTAGAGTACAGCCCCACCTTAGTAACAGTCTGAGTACTTCCACCAGTTCCCTATACGTGTCCCCAACATTGGGTGTGTCACACAATAGCCAACATTGAAGTGTATCTCTGGAATGTGGCACACTTACCTGGGGATATCTAGAAATCTTCTTGTGCCTCATAATGTGCTGTACATTACCAGTGCATAGGGTGCCTTTCCACTGTGCTATCAAGGTGGTGCACACATCCCCTTAAATAGCACAGGTGATAATGTATGCAGAAGTTTCCAGAATGATATACAAAGTGACTAAATTTCCTCCTGACTGCCCAAGTATCTTATTTGTATAGCATGTCAGAATACAGTGTAATTGTGCAACACGCTAAGTGTGTTTGTGCATTTGCAATGGATCAAATTGTGTAAACCAGTTGTGCAGCTACAGAGTAATCATAATGCACGCTGGTTTCAATGCAATTCAATTCAATGCAAAGAAGTGCAAAGTAATGCACCTGGGAAATAAAAATTCAGGAGAAGAGTACACAATAGCAGGGGAAGTACTAACAACAACAATAATGGAAAGAGATCTGGGTGTAGTCATATCAGATGACCTAAAGGTGGGTAAGCAATGTGAGAAGTCAGTAAGGAGAGCCAGGGGGATAATTCAATGCATAGGGAGGGGCATCACAAGTAGAAAAAGGGAAGTGGTTATCCCTCTGTACAGACAGTTGGTGAGACCCCATCTGGAGTGCTGTGTGCAGTTTTGGAGACCTCATCTATACAAGGACATAGACAGGATGGAAGCAGTCCAGAGGAGGGCAACTAAAATGGTGCAGGGCCTGCAGCAGAAACCATATGAAGAGAGACTGAGAGAGCTTAATATGTATACCCTTGATGAAAGGAGGGACAAGGGGGACATGATAGAAACTTTTAAGTACCTCAAGGGAATCAGCAAAGTCCAGGAGTGTAGCATCTTTCAGAAAAAGAGATGTGTAAGAACAAGGGGGCACAAGTTAAAGTTAGAGGGGGGGATGGCTCAGGGGTAATGTGAGGAAATCTTTCTCACAGAGAGAGTGGTGGATGCATGGAACTGCCTTCCTGGAGAGGTTGAGGGGTCTAAAACAGTGGGGGAATTCAAACATGTATGAGACAGACATAAGGCAATTATAGTGGGGAGGTTGCTGGAAGTAGGCTGTTGGTTAACTAGAATCTGCAGCTTATCCAATAGGTAGGGAAATGGGCAGACTGGGTGGGCCAAGTGGTCCTTATCTGCCGTCAAAGTCTATGTTTCTATGTCTATGTTTCTATGGTGATGTCATGGGCCCTGCGATGCATATGTGTGCTGTTGTGCAACTCTGCCACTATGCATGGGGTTGCACAGGTTAAAGGCAGGTCACACATGTACAGCACTACCATATTGATGCTGGCTCACATGCTTTAGTGCTGTGCAACCAGATGTTGTGCAGCACAGCCTAGATATAACACAGTGCAAACAGCATTCCCTTCCACATTCAGGGAAAATGTGCTTTGGTACACTGGCACCTCTAATGAACTGATAGCATGGCACTCTCCAGCTGGAAAGCCATCCAGCAGAGGGACCAGAAGTGGTTAGACACAGAGCTAGCCAGTCTGGTGGACCTTGTGTGGACCAGGGGAGGAGCAGCTCCTGGGGGACTAGGCTGAGGCTGAGAAACCCAGGAGTGAAGTCTGGGCCTTGGTGGGTTGGTGCCTCATCATGAGGACTGGAGTGACCCACACTGGTGACCAGTGTTGTCACCAGTATGGTGACAAGGTCTGGCAAGACCAAGATTGCCTGAGGTGTTTCAGGAGGATAGTGACAGATGGCACCACCCCAAGGCCAGGTAGGTGATGTGTAGTTTGTGGCACTTTTGTGTATGGGCATGGGATGTGCATAGTACGGAACAGTACCCCAGGCATACTGGCTTTATTGTGCAACTATTGGGGTTTACAATGTGTCCTGCATCCCCACACTGCTATGTGGTGACAGTGCTGTAACCCCAGATTCACTCTCCCAGTATCTGGTACATGTAATGTGTCATGGCTCCACCCATGTATTCCTGCAGTATTGCATGTACAGATGTGTCCATGATGGATGCCTGCCCATTCACGGAGGCCAGCCAATGCCACAGCCGTGGCTATGGATAATGAGGGGGGAGGCCATCTCACCATGTGAAATCTGCTGGCACCACTGGTGTGGGTTATGCATACAATGGCATACAAATGGACTACATGGAAAATCTTAGTGCACTCCCTCACGGAGAACTGGGTGTGGTTGACGTTTCACTTTGCTCTGACATTTTGAAAAAGTTCACCATGAGGGGGTGCACTTACAATTCTCCATGCAGTCCATTTGTGTGTCCATATTTTTTAAAAATAAAATGATTTATTGTCCTCTATCATTGTGAATATTTTGTCCTTCCAGTGAGCAGAGTCCTTTGGTTTTGTTTGCAGCATGCTACTACTTAGCTCCTGGGTGAGTGTTTCATTGAGCTGCCATCTCTACAAATAGATTCAAGAGTGATGGGTGACAAGAACAAGAAAACTAATGAAGGGGTGGCAATATAGTGGAAAGAAGGAAAATGAACAGAATCTGAGAAAGCAGATTACATAGTGACGTAGTGACTATTGGCAGATGCTACTTCCAAAAAGGGTGGGGTTAGATGTTTTAAAGGGTAGCATTCATGTTGTAGTTTTTGGGGAAGTGGATTATGTGACTTTTTCAGGGGGATACATTATTCAAACATTTTGTCTCAATTACTTTTTTTTCCAAAAATTGTAAGTAATCTGACCTTACTCTGTTGAGAAGATTCAAAATAAGCATAATTAGTTAACATAATGGATTTTGTTTGTAAATTGTTATTTATTTGATTTGGTTACTGGGTAAATGTACTGGGCCACATGGCCTTTTCTATGGCATGACTTGGGGAAGATGATACAATGCAATGAGTCATATATAGAAGCAACACACTAAAAAACAAAAGTATATAATAAAATATTAGAAATGGGAGGGGTGGGCCAGCTGAGAAGGCTGCATGAGTTTTAGCTTAGCCAAGCACTTACAGTAATTTGTCAGAATCATCCTTCTAATCTTGCTTGAAACAGCCCTTTATCAACAACTATGGATCTTTTATCACTAGAGTTTTCAAATCTATCTAAAAAAGAAAGGACGCTCCTTTATGTGCAGGAGAGAAAAGAAAAAAGAAAACACACGACTGTTTTCCCTCTTGGACCAGACACAGCTTGAGAAGCATGAGAGTACTGGTCCACTGCATAAATTCCTAAGCATATAGTTGGATAGTTCCAAGGATGTGGGTTCCATGACTGTGGCAGAATTCACCAGCATAGGTTCCATTATAAAATCCATAGTGCTGACAGCAATCTTTGAAATGCCATATGAAACTGATAAACCTGGAAAAGCAGAACCACTTCAATTGCCCCTTGGAAAGCTTGACTCCCTTGATGCTCTTAACCAGTCCTATATGACCCTGCTCACTACAGTTTTCAAACTGGACTCCACAATAAGCAACAAGAGGCCAACAAAATTATTGTGGATGGAGTTTAAAAACAAATTGACATTGAAACTAAAGTTGGGTCAAATTCGGCTTTGCTAACATCAGTTCTGAAGGACAATATCGCAAGCCCGTAAGGTTGTAGTACTGGAGAAAAATGATAGAAAAAATCAACTTAAAGGTAGTTGTTCTACCAAATTTAGAAATCTCCAGTCTTTTTATGTGTGGTAGTGTAAGGGGTCTAGTCATAGAGACTCCGAGAATTACAATAGATAACCTGCCTCCTTTGATGAGAGTCTTCAGACTCCCAATATCAATTAGAAATAAATCTCACCTCACTCCGGTAGAGACTGATCTTAGCCTGATTCACAAAATGGCTTCCACCAAACCTCCAATGGTACTATTTCAATTCACCCTTGACAGCACTCATGATTTCATCATTACAAAAGAATTGCTGAAGGGCCAATTAAATTTCATGAACAAAAAAAAATGTATCTCTACCCTGATGTTGGTCCAAGTCAAAATTGTACAGTAAAAAATTGTGTGGTCAAAAAGCACACTGTGTAGATACCACAAAAGTACACAGTCAAAAAACACACAAATATAAATAAACCAACTCCAAAACCATGTACGCTTTTATGCCTGTGCATTTTTGACTGCGCTGTTTTTGACTGTGCGATTTTGACAGGATATGGCTTGATGTCATCCGTCAGACCCATGGGAGACGCTGGTGCTTTCTACAGTATTGCTCATTGGTAACCGACTTGGGAGAGATGTTTTTCTTATTGTACCCCTGTAAGACAATGATTATTCTGGACTTTATAAAATACATTTACTATTACCAGAGTAGTTAAACTCCTTAACGCAAAAATAGTCTTTTATCAAGTAAAAATAGAAGACTTGGATTCATTATCAGAAGCTGAGGAGGACCCAATTAAGGAAGTGTCAGTAGCCACTGATGAAGAAGTTGTAAACTTGACTGAATAATTTTAAGTACCACTAAAATTATGGAACTTTGGATATTCATCCATTAACGTGAACTGACTCATGTTTTGTTATGTCTTGTTTGACCACTTTATATGGTTATTATGTTCTAAATCTGCATGAACTTAAGGCTTTTTACAATAATAGGGTTTATACTAATTGGATCCATGACGGGGACTCGACAAAAATATTGTCGAATGCCCCGTCAGTGACACCGGCAGGTTGATCGCATTCTGCAGTCGACTGCTGGTTCACATTGTAATTCCTTGTTTTCTTCAGGGGACTTCACCCCCTGAACCCCCCACATGGGGGGCAGCACCCCCCCACTAAAGGATTCTCAACTCCAGTTGGAGCTGATTGGGGGGGCAGGACCCCCGACAGACAGCACCGGGTTCCAGCAGGTCTCCCATAGCGGCATACCACATTAACCGCTGTGGGGGACCTCACTGGTGAAATGTCACTGTTGGGGGGGGTAACTGACACCAATTTATAGGTCCTGAAAATTTAGTTATTTTAACAAGACTTACCAAACTGGCTTATTGTTCCTAATGTTGATTAATACATATTCCTAAACTCCATTTTTTTTAAGGATCTTACCAACCTGTAGAGTTTATCAGTATACTACCTTGTATGCAGTACACTTTGATTTAATTTAATACATAACACATTCTAAATATCTAATTATGACTATCTAGATATCTACATTGGCTCACTAGGAATTCCATTTAAATATAACCAATGATGGTAATTTTTTTGGAAAAATGTGGTGTTACTCTATGCACTCAATGCTGTAAGTCTATATAGGTAAAAGAGTATTATGGAAAGGGTGGAGTCCTCAATGGAGGCATTTGAATAGGGACATTATGTTTCATTTATATATATATAATTAACTTTAATTCTGTTTTTACTTTTGTCAGATGAAGTGAAATACTATATATCTCAGTTACATTGCTTTCTGTGATTTATTTAGTTCTTACCAGTAGATATTAACATAAGTGTCAGCCTCCTGATGTTATAGTATGTTTACAAGAACTTATTGATTAGGTAGATTTTCTCTGCTGGTCCTCCCCTCTCAACTTTAAGGAACTCAACTATATCACAGACAAGATTGTAGGATGCTGTGCTCTTTTGATTGTTTTAGCTACAGTTTGTTATGATGAGGACAGTATGCATGTACCATTATATCAATGCAAATTGATTTAAAATTTAATAAAGTATAAATAAAAAAATAAAACAAGATAAAATAAAAATAATCAAAATATACTACAAAAAATAAGATATAAAGTATAAAAACAAACTTTAAATAGGTAAAACATACCTAACTATAAAATATATCAAATTAATTATTGTTATATGGAGGTGTTATAATAAAATATTAAGACAATTTATGAAAAACATTTGCACCCTGTTGTACTGTAGAAGTATTACTTAAGGTGAAAGTTAAATGCTCTTGGTGACTTAATATTTCTTGCATTATTCAGAAGAGTAGTTCAATGTTTTGAAACGTTTGCTTATCTTATACTGTATATCCATAATTCAATTTAAGTGTCATCACAATGCCTTTACTAGTGACCATCCAGATTCTAGTATTAATATGTTCATGACATTGTTTGGTTTCATGAAAGGAACTGCTGCATAAGATACTAGAGTGACAGCATCCAGTAGTCCTCCCTAAAAGACTATATCATTACAGTCAACAGCATGCTGTGAGTTATTGCTTTTTGATTAATTAACTAGTGAGCATAAATCACAATTGTGGGTTTAAAATATCAGAAAGATAATGTCATGAAAATTACATAAGGAACCAATGACATAAAAACATTGTGATTCCATTTGTCTAATTGAATCCCTTTTAATATACAGTGCCTTCAGAAAGTATTCACCCCCCTTGGATTTTGTCGCATTTTGTTGTGTTACTACCAGAATTTTTTATGCATTGAAATGATTTTTCCCCCTTGATTCACACAGCATACTCAATAATTTAAAGGGGCAAAAATATTTTTGTTGTGTAACAGAAAGTTATGAAACATTAAAAAGTGAAATATCTTGTTTACTTAAGTATTCACCCCCCTGAGTCAATACTTTGTAGAAGCGCCTTTGGCAGCAATTACAGCTTTGACTCTTCTTGGGTATGTCTGTATCAGCTTTGCACATCTGGATTTGGGGATTTTTACCCATTCTTCCTTGCAGATTTGCTCAAGCTCTGTCAAGTTGGATGGGGAGTGTCGGTGAACAGCAATCTTTAAGTCTTTCCACAGATTCTCAATGAGATTCAAGACTGGGCTTTGGCTGGGCCACTCAAGGACATTTACCTTCTTGTTCTGAAGCCACTCCAGTGTTGCTTTGGCTGTATGCTTGGGGCCGTTGTCCTGTTGGAACATAAATCTTTGCCCCAGTCCAAGGTCTATTGCAGACTGATGCAGGTTCTCCTCAAGGATGTGCCTGTATTTGGCTTCATTCATTGTTCCCTCTATCCTGACAAGTGCCCCAGTCCCTGCCACTGAAAAGCATCCCCATAACATGATGATTCCATCACCATGCTTCATGGTAGGGATGGTGTTACATGGGTGATGAGCTGTGTTCGGTTTGCACTAGGCATAGCGCTTTGCATTCAGGCCAAAGAGTTCAATTTTTGTTTCATCAGACCAGAGAATCTTTTGCCACATGGTCTCAGAGTCTGCCACATGCCTTCTTGCAAACTCCAGGCATGCTATTATGTGACCTTTTCTCAGGAGTGGCTTCTGTCTAGCCACTCTCCCATAGAGGCTACATCTGTGAAGTGCTACAGAGATTGTTGTCCTCTGGACAGGTTCTCCCATCTCAGCCATGGAACTCTATAGTTCTGTCAGGGTGGTCACTGGGTTCTTGGTCACTTCCCTGACCAAGGTCCTTCTTGCCCGGTTGCTCAGTTTGGGAGGACAGCCTGCTCTAGGAAGAGTCTGGGTGGTTCCGTAATCTTTCCATTTCCTAATGATGGACTTGACTGTGCTCGTGGGAACTTTCAATACCCTAGAAATGTTTTTATACCTCTCCCCAGATCTATGCCTCCTCACAATTCTATGACAGAGTTCTACGGACAGCTCCTTGGTCTTCATGGTAGAGTTTCTGCTCTGACATTCACTGTCAACAGTGGGACCTTATATAGACATGTGTATTTCCTCTGAAATCATGTCAACCATTTGAACTGACCACAGGTGGACTCCATTCAAGTTTTAGAGTGATCTCACAAGGAAATTGGATGCACCCGAACTCAATTTGGAGTGTCATAGCAAAGAGGGTGAATACTTATCAAATGAAGACATTTCAGGTTTCTTTTTGAAATTACATGTACAAAAAATTCCAGAAGTTTCATTCCACTTTGACATTATGGAGTAATTTGTGTAGATATGTGACAACAAAATCCCATATAAATGTATTTTAATTTTAATTTGTAACATCACAAAATGTGACAAAATCCAAGAGGGGTGAATACTTTCTGAAGGCACTGTACTGTAATATGTCTTTACATTTCATCACTATACAGATTTAAAATGAGCAAAAAAAAAACAATGATGCACAAACTTATATAATGAAGAAGATACAAATGAAGTAAATGTTTACAGTTGTACTGTCAGAGAAAGATAGTTCAGGATCTGAATATGTACTGTCTGAAACTAATAGTTACGCCTGTCAGCCTGCATGGCTTGATATATCTCTGATTGATGATTCTTCAGCTTCTTCTGATGAAGAAATGATTTAAACACTAATGCAGGTAGAGTAAGAAACACTGTCTGGTCTGGTGCTCATGAGTGGAATGCATGGAAATGCCAAAGCATGTAGAAAGTGTATGCTGTCAGGAACTGTCAGTGTTATGGAATTGTGTCAGCAACATTGATTGCATAACTGAAATAGTGTTTTTAATAATGTATGGTTATATATTGATGCACTTGGTGTTGCTTTTTTTTTGCCAAACTTGCCATCCACAGAAGTCTGATAAGCCCAATATCAAGCAGATAGTTATATATAATAGGTTATTTTGCTTATTCAGATGTTCTCCCTAAATAGCAGAACCTGAGCACTTCTGATACACTCCAACCCCATTACTTACCATAACCACAAAATTAAAGGGATGAGAGAAGTGGGTCATGAAATCTGAAAGTGATCTGCACAGATGCCAAACCCAACTGGCTGAACTTGTTTTAGCCTGGACATTTCTAGGGGGATTAAATTATGACTCTCAGAACTTACTTAGCCAACCAGGAAGCAGGAAATTGCCAACACATTTTAAATTTAAGCAATAAGACATGACAGGGTATGCATTGTGTTGGGATAATAACACACCTCAGATGTGTTGTGAGGCACAAAACCTTACTGAGTGCCTTCAACCACCTGAGAAATACTGTTAGTCCATCACATGGCACATTTTGAGTGTCATGTTGCAATTATAAAATGAGCCGAAGATATTGGGTTGGGAGGTACAAAATAAAATAATGCTAAACATTTTAATGATTGTTTTTAGGGTTCATCCACTCCAACAAAATAGTTCCAGTACATCCCAGTATTGGCATACTATCTCAATTTCAATTATTTTGCACAGCAAAATATATTTTATTGATTGGTCCTTAAACACTCTATTTACCCAACAACCTCATTTACCTGTTTCCTCAACATTCGTCCTTCTACTTTATATTATTTCTACCCTTTCCCTCCTTTTCTTTTCTATCTTTCCTGCATTGAATAGATCAAATGTTTTCTATGAATGAAATACAAGAATTAAAATCTTTGCTCATTTCTACTGGCAGCATGTTTACCCCCACAGTCACACAACAGAAGGCCTCAGATGGAACTAGGGCTTCTGTTTTATCTGTAGCAGATTAAACAGCAGTAATAGCAATGAAGGTGTAATTTCTCTAATCTAATTAGTTAAGAGCAGAAGAAAAGCTTTACATCATTTTTTAATCAATATCCTTGTACGACATCATCATCTGCACCATGATCCACAACAGTTAGTCTGTCTTAGATTGATTCTGAGTTAATGTTCTTTTTCAGTTTTCATTCACCACAATTGCTCTCTCACTATGTGAACTCCGGTAACAGACAGACCAGTTTCAGCATTTTAATAGTTGCTACTCATGTTAGCAGCTATCTTTGTTTTAATAAATTTAACATTGTAAATTTATTTTCCAGCCAGTAGTGGCAATTTAATTGTTTTCTTGTTTTTGTTATGTGGAAACGATGGTGTCATGACAACATGGCTTTTTTTGTAGTGTGCTCAGCTGATGCCATGGCATCCACTACAGTGGAAACTTCTAAATCGGGAATCCCTGGTGGTGGGCCTTTTGTCCCAATTAAGCAGCCATCACCCAGTACTTAATCTTCCCAGCACTTACATCTGCATGTCTCCAAGTGAGATAGCGGATACAGTTCTTTTTGCTTCCCCCCTCCCATTTGGTCATTGCAGTACTGTATAAATGATAAAAATAATACCAACAATTAAAATAGGGTATTATAACAATAATAAAAGTCAGCACAGGAGTTGTATTCACTACTCTTCTTTTCAACACAAGGTAACCATTCTTTCTCATAATATCTTCATTGGGAACCTCACAATTATGGTTTTATGAGGTTCCAAGCATTATATTATGGGAAAGATGATGCCATCACTATATTATTGGGGGGTAATGGATTTTCTATCTTAAACAAAACTTATTCATGTATGTTATATAAAATAAAGCATGGGTGATCATACACAACACTGATGTATTTCCATTGAAGACTTGCCTTGACAAGACAGTGACTTCAAAAGTGAAGTTCAAGGGGCCTTGTTAGTATGTAATACATAATTTACCAGATGATTGATTTATGGTGATTGATGCAAGGAATTTCCATTTTCAAGATTTTAATTTCAAGACTGCACCAGTGATTGCTCATTTAAATTCCAGATTTTACTGAGATTCTAGTGCCAATCTTCTAGTATTTGTATTAATAAGATCTATCAAGTTAAATGAAACAGTCCCTGCACCTGATATATAGGTGCTATACCTCTTGGGGCTACTTCTAATGTACATCTTGCTTAAAATAATTGGTTACAATGCTTGTAAAATTAGAAATACCAGGTCCCAAGGACTTACCGGTTTCTGGTTCCACTCACACTCTTCTCCTGTGCTCTGCAAATTTCTGATGTGATGCTAGGGAGAGTTCGGGGATGCTCCATTATACTGTATGGGCAGCAGCTTTTCAATTGCTTTTTATATTATAATGGCCATTTGATGATAAAACGTCGGCACTGGTCGACTAATGAGGCCCTAGTTATTCGACCAGTGCCCATGTTTTAACACCAAATTGCCATTATAATATAAAAAAAAAGATCTAAAAGGTGCCACCCACAGAGTACAATGGAACACGTCCCTGTGCTCTCCCTAGCTTCACATCATAAATTTGCAGAGCACGGGGGCAGATTGTGGGCTGCACCAGAAACTGGGAAGTCCTTGGGACCCAGTATTTCTAATTTTATGAGCATTGTAATTTTTTACTAACCCAATTATTTTCAGCAAGATGTACATTAGAAGCAGCCCCATGAGGTACAGCACCTATATATCAGGTGAAGGGGCCGAGGCTGGTAAGTCGCGTTAATAATCAGAAAAATAGAAGACTTAATGTACAGAAAATTAAAGTATAATGAAAATAGTATAGAAAGCAATATAAAGAAAAATACAAGTTCTCCATTGTCACTGATCTGGTATAGAAATCCAAATTCCATGAAATTCTTTGTTTTTAAAGGTGTGCAGACTGCCCATACTCAAGAATTTTACCATTTTAAGTCTCTCCACCATATAAAAGTCCACCTTTTGAAAATGTCTTGAATAAAGCAATGTCAATGCAGCAATGATTTTGCTTCTGCTGTTAATGGCAATGGGCCTCAGCATGTCTGAGGGGGCGATGGAAATATTTAGTGATGTCCTGTATAGTGGTAAAGTTTTTTTTTTTTATGTGAATGTTTATCAAGCACAAGACACAACCAGACTTAATGTTTACACAAAACAAGATGCATGAGAGAAATCAAAATCATTTATCACCTTAAACATTACTGCTACTGTCCATCATGAGGATTCCTACCCTCAGATTGTTAGGGTGTATCCGAATGTCTAACAATAATTGTACTTCCCTCCATGATGTAAAGCTGTTCCCCTGTTGGTGTGCCTCTTTAAGGCTGTCTGCTTCATTATAACTCCTTAATGATCTTGTGTTCTTGGAGGTAAGATTGGAATAGTAGTGGAGTATTATTTGGACACAACCCAATGAATAGTGATACTAAGGAATCATTGCTTATCTCTTCTGCTCTAGATATCGTTACTGAAATGTACCCCCTCTGCCTACTTCAAATGTTTCACCATCTGTGTGCATACTGCAGGTTCCATGCCCACCTGCAGGTGGGCATGGAAGGGGGCAAGAGGAAAGTGGAGGAGGTAGGAGGGGGTGATGGTTATGGGAGTGCTGTGTTGGGGGACTGGAGAAGTGGGAGCTGGAAGGGGGAGGAGGTCAGAGAAAAAGACTTGACTAGGGTAGGGAGTGGGGTGGAGGCTAAACTGGGGGGAACTGGGGAACTCAGTTATAAAAGGTGTGACAAGAGGAGTAGGGCAGCTAGGGGTTCTCTTTTAGAGGGTCTGGAGAGAAGCGAAGGGGAAGTGGTCTCGAGGAGGTGGAGGTGACTGGGGCTGGCATGGGAGTCCAAAAAGGAGGTGGACAAAAGATCAAGGGGGACATTAAGGTTCTCCTGCTGGGGGACTCCATGATCAGGAGTATTCATTGGGTGGGGCAGGGTGAGGGAAAATCCAATCCAGTTAAGGTAGTGGGTATTTCCAGTCTGACTGTGCATACGATGAAGTTCATGGTGTATGAGCTGGCGAGGGACTGTGGGGGATCACCAGACTTCCTGATGCATCTAGGAACAAATGAATATTGAGGGGAATAGTGTGCTGGAAATTCAGGCAAGATTCTGAGAACTGGCCAGGGTCTGTCATAACAGTAGATGCGCAGCCTCCTTCTTAGAAATCCTGCCAGTGCCAACGGCCACAGCGGAGAATAAACAGAAGATCAGGGAGATTAATGACTGGCTTGGGCAGTGGGGTGAAACACAGGGGATTGGGGTGTTGGGAGACTGGGGGGGGTTGGGAAGACAAGGGACTGTATGCCCAGGACAGGCTTCACCTAAATCCGATAGAGAAGGAAGTTCTCAAACAGGGGATGACAGATTTCATTCAGGCTAGATGGGGTTTAATCTTGTGAAGGGGGTAGGGGGCACTGCTGGGCTGATCCGGCCATCCATATCACCAGTAGGACTGGCCTGTAACCCCATAGAGGGGGGAGAGATGGTACCCTAGAGGAGAAGTGTGGATGGATGTATGAAAGATCTGATGAGGATATGGTAAAGATGGGTAAGGACAAGTGCTGGAGGGTGGCTTTAATAAATGCCAGGAGCCTGGGGAATAAAATGCCTGAGTTCCAGTCCATGCTGTTTGAGGGTGGGGTGGATGTAGCAGTGGTCACTGAAACTTGGGCCACCCCTGGCCATGACTGGGGCCTTAATCTGAGTGGGTACCTTGTGCTAAGGAAGGACAGAAAAGTGGGCAAATGGGGAGGTGTAGCAATGTTTATTTGGGATAACATCGAGATTATGAGAGTGAAGGAAGCAGAGGGCAATGTAGAGGCCCTATGGGTCACCTTGTGAACCCCTGTGGGAGGGAAGATCCAGTTGGGGTGGTATATAGGCCCCCAGGACTAGTGCAGAACCAGGAGGATTGCCTGTTGGCTAACATTATGGGGCAATGTGGGCTGAAGGGGAAGGAGTGGTATTGATGGGGGACCTTAATATGCCAGCTACTGATTGGGGTACTATGACGTCCACTGTTACCAGGGAGCAGAAGCTGCTGGATGGCTTTCTGGATGCATTCCTCAATCAGCAGGTGATGGACCCGACAAGGGAGGGTCATATCCTGGATGTGGTTTTATTGGATGGATATCTTGTCCGAGATCTGGTTGTCGAAGAACCCCTGTCTGGGAGTGACCACAACACAGTTTGGTTTCGGCTTAAACTGGGGTGGGAGAGGGATCATTCAAGGACAATGATAGTTGATTTTTGGGGGGTGGACTTTCAGAACATGGGGAAAATTCTCAGGGGGCATTTGTGGGAGATTAAACCAGGTTTGAACGTGGAAGGTAGGTGGGAGATCATAAAGCGGGGGCTACAGGAGGCTACCAGGACCTGTGCAAGAGTGAAGCACAAGGGCTGTAGGTCTCGTAAACCATGCTGGTGGACCAAGAAGGTCCAAGAGGCAGTAAGGGAGAAGAAAGCTGCCTATAGTAGGTACACAAAAATGAGAGGAGCGAGGTATAGAGAGAACTATTGCCTTGCAACCAGGAAATTCACCACAGTGGTGAGGGGGGCAAAGGCCTGGAAAGAGCAGAGGCTGGCGCAAGGGATACAGAGCAGGGAAAAGGGGATCTTTAGCTATATTGGTGAGTGGAGGAAGGTCAAGGGCCAGCTCAGTAGGTTGAGGACAGCTGGGGGGTGGGTGGAAGGGGCTGGAGATCAAGCAGAGGTACTGAACGAGTACTTTGCCTCAGTGTTCACTAGGGAGGAGGCTGGGGAACTTCCAAAAAAGGGGTTGAAGGACACAGAAGGTGCATAAAACCTGACTATCGGGGTACCTGCTGAAGAACAAGCCACCGTGGGAGGTAGGCCAGGGGTGAGATATCAGGCTGGTTCTGCTAAATGGTGTGGGGGGGGACAGATGCTGATATTCCTATCGGTCGGGTGTGGGAAGCCCTCCTGTCCCTAAAAAAGGATAAATCTCTGAGGTCTGATGCTATTCATCCCAGAGTACTTAGGGAGTTGGAGGATGTTTTGGCTGCACCATTGGTGGATCCCTTTAACATGTTGCTCCAGACAGAGAGGGTGCCAAGGGATTGGAAGCAAGGACATGTTGTGCCCATCCATGAAGGGGGATCAAGAGAAGAGCCAGGAAACTATAGAACCATCAGTTGTGATGTCGGTAGTGGGGAAGGTAATGGACAGCATACTTAAGGAAAGGCTGGGAGGTTTCTTGGAGGAGATGGGTTACCTGGATGACCGGCAGCATGGGTTTGTGCCAGGTAGATCTTGTCAAACAAACCTTGTAGAATTCTATGTGTGGGTGACATCTGCACTCGACAGAGGGAGACCAGTGGATGTACTGTTCCAGGACTTCAGCAAGGCATTTGATTGAGTCCCTCACATTGGCCTAAGGGAGAAGCTGGGGGGGATGGGGGTAGGTCCATTGATGGTTAGGTGGATTGGAAATTGGCTTTCAGGTCGCACTCAGCAGGTAGTAGTTGGAGGGGAGGTCTCATCTCCTAGGGAGGTCATAAGTGGGGTAGCACAGGGATCAGTCCTGGGTCCACTCCTGTTTAACGCCTACATCTCTGATATCAGGGAAAGTATTGGGTGTGAAATGAGTCTCTTTGTGGATGACTGTAAGATGGTTGTGGAGGGGGAGGAGTGGATATTGGCCCTGCAAGAGGATCTGGATACTCTGGATAAGTGGTCCTGCACCTGGAAATTGAAATTGAATTTCTCCAAGTGCAAGATGCTACACCTAGGGTGTGAAACCCCCAACTATGTGTACACCCTGGGGAGGATGAGTTGCAGGCCACGGCAGGGGAAAGAAACCTAGGATTCTTGGTGGATATTAACATGAATAATTCAGAGCAGTGTAGGAGGGCTGCAGTCAGGGCAAATAGGATGCTGGGATGCATCGCTAGGGGGATCACCTTAAGGAACAGGGAGGTGATTTTGCCACTGTACAGCAGCCTGGTGAGACCACATCTTGAGTACTGTGTGCAGTTCCAGAGGCCGCACCTTAGGAGGGACATCCAAGTCCTTCAGAGGGTTCAGAGGAGAGCAACCAGGATGATCTGGGGCCTGGGGGATATGACATATGAGGAACGACTAGGGGAGCTCAACCTGTTCTTGCTGGAGGAGAGGAGGAAACGGGGGGACATGATTGAGGTCTTCAAGTACCTCAGGGGAGTAAATAAGGTAAGCCGAGATAGGATCTTTCAACTGAAGGAGGGTGGAATCACCAGAGGACACAGTTGGAAGATTTAGGGTAATAGGATTAGGGGGGAAAGGAGGAGGAGTTATTTCACTGAGAGAGTGGCGGAACCATGGAATGCGCTGCCCGGGGAGCTGGTACAGGCAGCTACGGTGGAGGTATTCAAGAGAGGGTTGGACAGGTATTGGCAAGGGCTTAAGCAGAGGCTGGTTTGCCCAGGGGGACAGGACTGGGGGATGGAGTAACAGTGGAAGGAGACAGATAGAGGGCTACGGTACCCAATCAGGGTGCTGATGCACTAGCAGACTTGATAGACCAGTAGCCCTACTCTTCTGGCATCTAGTATGTTAGTATACTGCCTCATACCTACTTAAGCAAATAAGCCTAGGAAATGTGAAGCATGATGGAATGTTGTATATGGGCTTCACTGCATGAACAGCCTTCAGTGGTCAGTGTCTATGATTTCATTTATTTATTTATTTTTTTTATGACTTTGATAACCGGGTGAGTGCACTGATCCCAGGGACCGTTTTCAGGCATGACTCGGGCCATAACACATGGTGCAGGGTGACAGTGGAGTACAAGGTAACAGTAATACACATGAAGCAGATTTGATACAATCAACAATAGTAAACACAATATACAGGTTTGATGCATAGGTCCATTTGAGAACAGTGAATACAAGGTTTCACTATCGGACATGAGGAGATTTGGTACAAAACAAACAAATCGTAGGCACAGTGTACAATGTGTGACTGCATCATCCAGTGAGCAAGTAATACACAAAATACTCAGTAAAAAATATATATACAATATGTACAGGCAAGGAAGTCAAATATTACTGTGAAAAATACAATATAACGGTTGTAGGCAGGGGAGTTGACTAGTGTGGGTAGGTGGGTAACCCCTGGGCTGGGGAGTTGACTAGTGTGGGTCGGTATCAGACCCCTTGAATGGAGTTCAGCTGGTAGTTTGTTCCACTGAAAAGGGGCAGCTGCAGACCAAGTTCTGCTACCCATGTTGGTGGATACCCTAGGAACAGCTAGAGGGGAAGTACCATTAGAGCGGAAGTTGCAGAGGAGCGTTCGGGTTTTCAGAAGGGCAGTTAAGGGGGATTCTGGAGACATGTGGATGACATTGTCCACCATGCAGCAGAGGGCTAGGTCAAAGTGACCTTGCAGTGGTAGCCATCCAGGGATATTACAGAGGGTACAGTGGTGGGTGGATAACGGGGCCAGTAAAGCAAAGTGACAGGTGCTGTTGTAAGCAGCGGAGATTTTAACCATGGTAGTAGCTGAGGTCCTGTCATAAATAGGGGAGCAGTAGTGAAGAATAGGGAGAAGATTACCCTGGACAATGGCTAGTCTGGCTTCAGGGGTAAGGTATTGCCTGAATCTATAGGCGGCACCTAACTTTTGATGGAACCTTCTAAAAAGGGAATTTGCTTGCTCAGTGAAGGTGAGGGAGGGGTGGAGCAGTACTCCTAAGTATCTGTAGATGTTGACATCCTCCAGGGCTGGGCCATCTGGGGTGAGAATGCGTAAGGGGGCGTTTATTTTAGTTTTGGCCAGGAAGGGCTTTAATCCAAACAGCATGGATTTAGTTTTTTTGGCATTTACTAAGAGGAGTTTTTTTGAGAACTAGCTGTGGGCCGCAGCATAGTTGAGCGAGTAAACTGAGGAGATTGCAGCCATGGATCTGTCACTGTGGAAGAGGACAAGGTTATTGGCATACAGGAGAGAGTGACAGTTGAGGCAGTCAAAGCGAAGTGCATTAACGAATAAGAAAAAAAGGAGGGGAGCCAGGATTGAGCCTTGAGGGACCCCCACAGAGACAGGCAGGGTAGGGGAACAGGTTTGACCAATACACATGACTTGTGAGTGATCAGTAAGGTAGCTAGTGAACCAGCTTGTGACTTTCTGAGAACAACCAAGGAGGCTAAGCTTGGAGGTAAGGAGAGCATGGTTAACAATGTCAAAAGCCTTTGAGAGGTCAATGAAGACAGCCCCGGTGACTTTACCGTTATCCATGTTAGAGAGGATATGGTCAGTCAGAAGGGCAAGGGTGGAATGATTCTTGCGAAAGCCGTGCTGTTGGTTGCATAGGAGACTGTATTTGTCTATGTACTCAGTGAGCTGACTGTGGACTGCTCTCTCGAGGGTTTTACTGAGAAGAGGGAGGACAGATATTGGATGGTAATTGTCGGAGGATATGGGGTCACCAGATTTAAGAATGGGGATAACCTTAGCTATCTTCCATGGGTCAGGCATGGAGGAGGTGGAAAGGGCAAGGTTAAAGATGAAGGTGAGTGGCTTGGCAATCGCAGGAAAGATCAGCTTAAGGAAGACTGGAGATAGCCCATCAGATCTGGAGGACCCGTAGTTAGGTAGACTTTTGAGTAGCTTCACTGTGTCATGTATGGAGAGGATTTTAAAATAGATTGGGGCATTTGCGGGTGAGTGGCAGAGCTGAAGGAGGATGGCAGTGTGTCAGGTATTAGGACTGAGCTTTGAGGTTGGGCAGTTGGCAGCTTATTTAGGTACATGGATAAGTTGGTGAACTTACAAGTTGAAGACACTGGCCACATCATGAGGGTAGGTCAGCAGCCTGTCCTGGGAGTTGAGATGTGGTGCAGCGTAGCTGGAGCAGGGGTTTAGGAGGGAGCTGATTGATTCCCAGAATTTTATAGGGTCTCCAAGGTTGGACTTTTGCAGATTGCGGAAGTGGGTGTGTTTCAAAAAACTGGCCTGTTGTTTACATTTGTTCCTCATGTGCCTGGAAGCATCCCAGAGGGCAGGAGAGGGGCTGCTTTGAAAGTGGACCAGGCACGGTCTCTGGCCTTCATAAGGGTTAGGAGGTCTTTAGAGACCCAGCGCAAGCACTCTCCTCTGACCCGTCTGGTAGTAACAGGGAAAAAGTGGTCCTGGACTGTTAGTAGAGTCCGAGTAAATGTGGAAACCGCTGTGGCTTCATTGGAAAGAGAAAAAAGCATGGACCATTCTAAGGACTGGGCCTCCTCAAGGAGATTTGTGGAGACTGGGCAGCTGAAATTTCTGAGAGGTAGGTATTTGGGTGGGGGGCACTTTAGTTTGGAAGTCTAGATAAAGAATGGCTGAAAATTAAAGGCAATCAGTTGCATTTGGACAGAACTTGGATGAGTAGATGGCACTTTAGTGTGGGCATGTAAAGACTTAGGCACTGTAGTTTGGTTTGTTAAGGGTGGTTGGACTGATGCTGCTGAAGCAGTGTCAGTACCTGGGGATGCATCAGCTGGCTGCTGTGACTGCTGTTCTGGGTGCATCACTTGAACAAACCATCTAATATAACAACGTCGCATACATGACTGTCACTGTTACTGCTTCTAGCCCATATGAGCAGAATGAGGACTGGAAATGGATGAGGCTGATAGGAAAGTGCCACATTCACATTTTAAAGGAATTCTTTTCCCAGTGATCAAATAGACTGACCCCAACTGATTTTCTATCACAATGATTGAAATATATTTCATTTGTAGTTGCTGTGTCATCTGTACATTACTTCCACACTGCAGAAGATCTCATTGTTTTCTTTTTTTTTCACTATGAGTGGACTGCTGAGGAGGGGGCTTTGCAAAGAAATGGTCTGTAACAACAATATGATTTTTTTTTTTTTTTGCTACTGTGTTACGATTTACAGTAGCTTGGGATGGTTATGCAGGACAAAAGCAGCAGCAGCAACTAGAACAGTACTATTGGTCTCCTCTTGCAGGAGAGGGGTTAGTACAAGGCCAGTCTTTATTTTTACCTGTCTGAGAAACACACATTATTGTTTTACTCTTTTTCATTAACTTTTTAATTTTTTCTGTCTCCACCTGTGATGTGCTACACTGCTCAATGTCAAAGTCATCATCACAAACTGGCTGGTGTTATAACTGATAGCAGACTTTCAAGCCTCCCTTCCTTCTCATCTGCATTTGCTTCTTAATGACTTTCTTCCATTCCTGCTTCTTCCCATGCTCTTCTTCCTCTTCTTGTGCTCTGCTTCTTTTTCCCCTGCTCCGTGCATGAATCACTTGCTTTCTCCTGTCCTTTTGTTTCCTCCTTATGTATTTATTTATTGAATTTTGGGAACCAGGTAGGCCCACTGAGACCAGATGGTCCCTTTTCAGCGATGACCCTGGGTTAATTACATAGATACATAAAGCAGTGATTTATACATTTTTTTTTTTTTTTTTATTTTGTTGTTTAACCAGGTATAGCACACTAAGCTGAAAGCTTTTTTACAGGAGTGACCAGGGAGCACAAGGAGGTTAAGTGACTTGCTCAGGGTCACACAGAATGCAAGTGGAAGCTGTGGGATTCAAACCCAGGTCTAGTCTGTTGGATGTCACCAAATTTGCAGCTCAGAGCCTTAGATCACTGCGCTATACTGCCTCCTAATTTAGGAAGCAACAGTAGACATATCATACAGAGAAATGCCACATTACTAGTCAACAGGGTTCATAACAATGTACTTTTCCTCACAAAGCCTTCTGACTCCTTTGTTCCTGCTCTGACAGGTCCACTTCAATATTCATCTCACTAACACTTTCCATAAGCTACTCCTTGGTTCATCAGGAAATAGGACACTACATACATATTTTATGAAGTAACTTATAAAACAGGTAGTGAAAATGCTGCAACATGATTGGTCAACAACTGTGTATGGTTTGGCAACTGCCAACAGTAGGAAACAAATTCTGCCTACCTGTGAACATTCTAGTTGAAATCAGGGTGCTAACAATCTTTTAGAATGTTCAGGTTTTAGACAACATACATTTGTAATCAACAATCACACTGGCAGGTAACCTACTAGCTCCACCCTAGTGACTCTGATAATGGAATAAATATTTTTTACATTCAGTTTCAGCATTTTGTTTGATCATATTGTACACTATAAATTTTTTTTTTTATTTACCTAGTTATCCATTGTATGTGAGCAATAAGATACAACAGGTCATTTATCATACTAATTTCAGCTAATGTTTTTTTCTTTTGGTCGGGTTTGGTGTGGCATCATTGGTCTGGACCTGCATTCATCTTTGGCAAGGGATGGTAACTGAAGAAGCTCAGTGTCAGTGGCAGCTGCATAAAGAGTATGGTAGTGAGTGCAGGAGGTTGCAGTTGGAGGCAACAGCACGGAGGTCATGGCATCTGAGAAGTGAATTGCAGCACTGAATGACATGGCACTTTCGTGAGAGACAGGAGGAAATTCTTGTTTACTGTGAGGCTGCAGTTGCTTGTTTTTTTTGTGTGGCTTGGGATTTTTTCCATATGTGGTGGTATTTTCAATGACTTGTGATAAGTATGGCAATTGGAATAGGAATTTGTATATTTTTTAGGGTGAATTGATATGTCAAATGATCTAATTGCTCATTAATTAGTTTATTCTGGTGCATGCAATATTGTTTTTTATGGGCGTTTTTTTTTGGGATGGTATACAATTTTAATTGTGGAGTTGTATAACTTTCAAATGGGAGGCATGCATCTTTAATTCATTTTATCCCAGAGGTATGCAGCTTTAATTAGGGAAGTATACAGGGAAATAACATACAGTAGAATACATTCTGTGGGGAAACATTCCCAAACATGTATTCTTATATTGGTATGGTAGTGCCAATATGTTAGGGTTATGTTAGTTTTTATGGTATGTTAAAACCTCTGTTTTGACAGCTTATAACTCTGAGATCTTAGCTGCAAAGGCTATGAAAATGTTCTGCTAAATTTGATAAACATGTTTTTGGCAGGAAGAAATAGGCTGTTGGTTAACTAGGATCTGAAGCTTATCCTGTAGGTAGGGAAATGGGCAGACTAGGTGGGCCCAGTGGTCCTTATCTGCCATCAAAGTCTATGTTTCAATGTTTCTATGTTCAGTAGTTTTTCAGTTATAGACTACATCATTTACATAAGATATGTAAAAATAAGACTTATGGTTTGGGTACCCCAGCATGTAACAGAGGCAAATTTAGTTATAAAAAATAAAATTATTTTTTCCAACCAATAAATTATAGTGGGTAACTTACAGATGAGATGTACCACCAGCTGCATGCAGAGCATCACAGGGAGGTCTTTTCAAGCAGCTTCTGTAGTCCCTTGATAAGTTTTTTTTTGTGGCTCAAGCTAGCCACCAGTTCAAGACGTCCTGTATTTATACATTGGCTTTTATGTAACTGGCCCATTTTGAACTAATGCCTCTCTATTATACAACTTGTCCATGTTCTTACTATTTCTTATTTTGTTTTATTGAAAATTACTGAGATTACCTTTCGGCACAAGTGCTCATTTACAAATGTTCCACATGAAATACATGTTCACAAAAAAACATTATAAGTACAATACACAGTTCTAGAGGAAATACAATCAAGACAGGCTCAAAGCACTTATTCAGAACAATTACATACAGTTTTGAAAAACATGTCAGTACAGATCATTGTATAAAAAAGTCATAGGTTATGTGCAGAGAGAAATCAAAATAACACTTTTTCATGATTATAATTGCACTGGACTGCAAAGGCAGACCACAAAGATCTCTTAAGCTGATTAAACTTAGGGAGGTTCAGTTATGCATCAGGCAATGTGTTTAACCAGACAGCAGTCCTGACAGCAAAAGACTGCTTGCCAACCTGAATGTGTCTGAAAGGAGGTGTGAGGGCATTCCTGACCATTTTCCTGGTGTTATATTAGCTGGAGACAGTGTGGAAGCAATTTGTAAAGCAGGGGGTGTTAGGTCCAACAGCTCCTTTTTAGCTAGCAAATGGGTCTGGAGCTTTATTCTGCTGTGTAAAGACAGCCAGTTAGTGAGTGCATAAAGGGTACAACTATGAATGTGGTTATCTGCACCAAGTACAAAGTGGCATGCCTTATTACAGATCAGCTTTACTTTGTTTAGCATTGAATCACAGGCAACTGCATAGAGAGGGAGCTCATAGTCATAAATGACAGAAAGGAGCTGGCCACAATAAGGTGTTTAGCATCCCCTGTGAGATTGTTCCTGTACAGTACAGGGCACCCAGTCTTCTGTTAACTATGGCCACAGATTGTCAACATGGGGTGCAAAAGATAAGATGTCATCCAAAGTTACTCAGAGGTATTTTAAACTCTTCATCTGTTCAAGGTTATGCCCTTGACCATTTCTGTTGAAAAGGGTGGACTTTTTTTCTTCTGTGAAAGGCTACAGTTTGCATGATCTTTGTTTTTGTTTTTTGTATTTGAGGACAAGTTTGCTTTTGGAGAACCAACTTTCAAGTGACCTAAAGTTATTTTGGGGAGCAGCAGTAAGGCTGTCAAGGTCAGGGTTTTTGGAATAGATGACTGCATCATCAGCATAGATGAGCATGTTGACTGACTGACAAACACTGGACAGTAGATTTATTAAGAAGCCAAATAGAAGTGGGCTCAAGATGGAGCCCTGTGGGACACCAATAGGTACTCCCATAATGTCAGACAAAGATTTGTCAGTCTTCATCTGCTGGGAGTGATTGGTGAGATAACTGTGGAGGCAGATACTTACTATCTAGGGGTAAACAAGTAGTCATCACAAACCTAGAATGGGTCCTAGGGGTCATGGTATCCAATGACCCAAACATAGGGAGACAATCTGAGAAGGTGGTACAGAAAGCCAGTAACATCCTCAGTTGCATTAGAAGAGGGATCACAAGAAGAAATCTCAAAGTGATAATCACACCTTACAGATCCTTAGAGAGGCCACACCTGGAATACTGTGTCCAGTTCTGGATACCCCACCTTAAAAAGGATATAGACCTTCTAGAAACTGTGCAAAGAAAAGCTACAAAGATGGTTCAGGACCTCCACCATGAACCCTATGAGACAAGACTTAAATATTTAAACATGTACTCCCTGGAACAGAGGCAAAACAGAGGAGACATTACAGTAACCTTTCAATACCTAAAGGGTATCAACTCAGCTTAGAATCAGAACCTCTTCCAGGAAAATAAAGAGGCATTTACTAGAGACCACAACAGACATCTAATGGGAGGGAGATTTTGGAGCAACATTAGGAAGTTTTTCTTCACCAAAATGGTGGTGGAGCCATGGTACAGGCTGCTGCAGGAGGCTGTGGACACCAAGACAGTTAATGAATTCAAAATATCTTGGGACAGACATAGTGGAATATTGAAATATGGGAATATACTTGGGGGAAGTAGGTCAAATAATGGGCAGACTAGATGGATCACGAAGTCCCCATCTGCTGTCATGTTCTTATGTTCAGTCAACTGTGTTCTGTCACAAACCCAGGCCAAAGAATTTGCTAAGTTGACGTCTATGGCTGACCAGGTCAAAGGCATTAGTAAGGCCAATATATATAGCTCTGACTTGGTCACAATTGTCAAGGGCCTCATAACAAAGTTATTGTATTCTAATGCAACATGTTGGTGCTAAGGAGCTTCTGGAAGCCATGTGGTGATACCCACTGGACATGGTATTGTTTGAGGTACGTAACAAGTTGGTCAAAGACTATTCTCTTGATGTCCTTGGTCACAGGGGAGAGAATAGATATGGGTCTGTAATTAACAAGACTAGTGCAGCCTCTGCTTTTGAAAACTATTGTAACCAGTGCGGATTTCCACTTCTCTGGAATTGCGAGTAGCATAGGTAAAAGTTAAAACTTCTAGAGATGGAGTTGGAAAGTTCTTCTATTACCAGGGCAAGAGTTTACATATCAACCAAGACACTCCCACAACAAGTTATGCCAAGTGCTCTACTGGTGAAATTTCAAAGTGTCTTTGCCTGAAACAGCCTTAAAGTAGACTTTAGGGCACCTTGATTCACAGATCATTATCTGGGAGACTTCAACACCTGGTTCTCTGCAGGGCATCTGGGCAGGCTCAATAGGGATGACAGAACTGAGATGAAAGCTGGGTTTAAGTAATTGTCAATTTTGGTGAGATCAATAACTTTCTTAACTCTCCACCATAAGAATTTGAAGAGTGGTTTTAACTCCCTTGCCAAGGAGTTTTGAGACATTGTTCCAGAATCTTCTGCCATTGCTACAGTTCTGAGTCTGCTGGTCCTTACAGAAGTCAGATTCAGCCTTGCCTAATCATACTGGAGCATTTATTGGAGGCTTTCTTGTACCTTTGCAAGATGACAGTGGACCATTTCCCTAACCAGTGCCCACCAATTGCCCCTCTTCCTCATGCAGGCAAAGAGTTACAAGGTGATCCATCTGGACAGTGTTCCTTTTGTCTTTGTTTTTTAAAGGATGCAAGTTTATCACAGGCAGTTGTAAACTTGGATATAAAGACTATCTAATCACTGCAGGTTCAGTGACAGTTCAAAAAGAACAAAGTTTGCATGTCTTCTCTAGCTGCACTTATCTCTACATCCTTGTTCTCAGTCAAGTATCATATTATTTTAGAGTACACTTCTTAGCAGCTACAATGCATAGTTCAGTTTGTAATTTTCCATCATGCACAGGCATACTGGCCAGCATGATAAGGTAGCTTTGTAAAACATATTTATAGTAAACTACTTATTTACATATTATACAGCATTTCACTTCAGTACCCCCCCCCCAACACCTGGGAGTTCATAACTTTTAGGAGTTCAACATAGTAATTGCCTATACTGAGCTGTTCAAAGTGAATTCAGCTGTTTTCAGTGGCCTCCCAAGGTCCCTCAGAGCAAGCAAATCAAACTAAACAGAATAAATACCAAGACACAATGTAACAGCAATAATGCCTTAAATCCAGCTTTCCACCATGTATGCTCATACAGCAATTGATCCCCCCCCCCACATTCAATAACTTATTCAAGCTCTGCTTGGCCTGGTCCATCTTGGATGAGATCATTATTAAATGATCCTCCTTTTAATTCAACAAGTTAGAGAGATCCAAGCTCAAGTTAGTAACAGGGATGTCAAATTTAGGGACATAAGCATCCCATTGTATATCAGCATTTGAGCCAATATTGACAGTAATTTTCTCGTACTATGGAATAGGGTACAAAACTGTATGCAAATTGTGACTGTATCCCTTGGTTGAATACAAAATTTTGGAGCTGAGATGTCATACACTTCACTGCCATGAGTATAAATATCCTGGTTATTTACATAATACCACCCATGATAAAAATACACTGACTTCACATGTAGGTGTTGCCACCTAGTTAATTGTACAGGGCAACAGGTATTATTCAATGCTGTTGGGTTGAATTGATCTAGTCCACACACCGGGAGTGTCAACTACCAAGACATCACAGCAACATACATACCTAAACCCTTGCGTGGCACAGCAGGCAGTATTTGGAACTCTCTAGGCTTTTCCCTGGATTTGCTCTCCTTTCCTAGGGTGTCCAACACCCTTAACAAAAGTGATGGGACTACAGTTCCTTGCTTATACATATTACCCTCTAGGTAACCTAATGATTTAGGCACAACTATGGTGTCCTAAACATCTTGGGTATAATCAAACCATGGTAGTGACAGGGTGAACCCTATTATATTAAATTCATGTATGATAAAAAGGCCTAGCCTTCTGCCACTGGTTAGTTTGTAAGTTCCTGTTCTTACAGGGATTAGGAGTCACTATTGCAAGTTCTTTTACTGTAGCAGAGATCAGTGGAAGGCCTGAGTGGTTAAAACAAGGTTGGTCTGGCGAAAACGACCAATATGGCTGTGTCATTACAAATAGGGGAATAGCATCATCAGAGTAAAGCATCATCAATCACAAATGATGGGAAGCAGTTATTCTTTACATCGTTTGTCAAGAGGTTGAGCTGAGTAAGGATAAATGACCCATAACTGCTACAGCTCCCTCTTTCCCTAAAGCACTAAGATGCTTACTTGTGTGATTACTTAGATTCTAAACTATCACATTGACCTTATCATGGGTTTCATTAAACAATCTGACAAATTCCCTAAATACCCTAAAAGTAGTAATCTCCTTGGTAGCCAATCCCTTTATCCCCCCCATTTCCACAGTTTCAACTTTTTTTCATTCTATACTTAAGTAATCCTGATAGTTTCTCAATATTTCTTTATCAGCTTGGTTCGAAACTGACGTCCCCAACCCAAACAGTTCTGTTACAGTGTTAATCCATTCTTCTACACCCAGTAACTTCCTTCATGACCCCTTTAACATGGTAATTCTCGTTACCTCAAAAGGTCATGCATTCAATCTTGATATTGTAACATTATTTCATACATTAATCTTGAGGGAGTTCTCCTTGTAGGGTGTCTCTGTTGGGACCACTCAACTCAATGTCCATGCAGTCAAATTAACTTGGGTTGGCACAAGGAAATATCATATGCTGTTAATCAGTACCCCTGGCTCAATCAATGGCACTATGCCACTGACCAGACTAGGTTCTTCAGTGAGACATTCAGCAATTAAAAAAACATCAGGGAGAAAAAGAATGTAAATCTTAAAAAGTCACAGTTAGTACATGTTCTTATTATAATGGAAATATATACAGTATTATATCAATAAAAGAGCAGCTGGAATCTCAAAACTGTTTGTTACAGCATTAAAACAAGAACTGTCCATTTGCTGTATGTGTAATGGAAGAAACTCTCTTTCTTGACAGGCCTAGCAATGACTGTGGATATATATAATGTCTGTGTCTTTTTACACCTTCAGGGTACGTGCCCTATGTGTACTGTGTTATGTTATATTCTTTTGAGTGTGTAATTTTAACTAGTAAACAGGGCCACCTTATAAATAGGACCCTTGGGTCCTAATGGTGTAATTGTACATTCTCATTCCTTTATAAAAATAATGATTTTTTACTGCTACTACTACTATAATTTCCCTTTAAATGGTTTTGTCTGATTCACATGCATCTGCTTTCCTACTGGTTTCTTCCTATCCAGTATTTTGAGCTTTATCACAGCAGGGACAGCTTATCCATCACCATAAATGGCCCCCTCCAAAATCTGTTGAAGGAATGATCAGAAGTCTGGTAATCCAAAATCATAACCTTGTCCCCTAACTGGTACTCTAAGGGAGTAACTCTGGCATCACAGTGTTGTTTTTGTACCTTCTGGGCCCTACCTAGGTTGGAGGACATGAATTTATTGATGGCCTGTAGGCTGTCTTTCAAAACATGCATATTACTGTCTAACTGTAGTCTGTCACAGGTAGCTGTCCCAAACCCCTCATATCAAAGGTAACCAGGTGTCCTCATTAGCCTTCTGATCATTACCTCAATCGAGAGCATCCAGTCGAGTTATCTGGAGTAGCCCTTATTGCCATATATACCGGGGTAACTTTATATCCCAGTCCATTTCAATTGAGTGCTACACACTTCCTTAACATTGTTTTTCTAATTCTTGTTGCTCCTTCCACCTAACCTGATAATGGATGGTGGTATGGGATATGGTATTTCTGCTTGACCCCCCAAAGAGCTAAACAATTCCTTATGATTTGTCATGTGAAGTTGGGTCCTTGATGTAACCCAATAATACCCAAGAATCCCTAGACACAGGACACCTTCTCTAACAAATGTTTCATAGTGGTCAAAGCCATATTGGTTTTGATAGCTTCAACCCATCTTGAATGCAAGTTTGTAACAATAAGGATATACTTTTTAACCCTGGCCATGGGTGGTAATGGCCCTATAAAATCAATCTGCAGATTGCACCATGGTCCATTCCTAATCTGCGGCCTCAAGCAGGCCTGTTTTGAATGCAGTGTGGGATTTGTCTATGCACATATGATATAGTTGTGGGAATAATTCTACATGTCCACCAGCATCAGTGGCCACCACCTCAATTGTTTCACTGATTGCAGGGTTTTTGTAACCCTTGGTACCTTCCTTGGTTATGGCATAACTTTCGTAACTCGTGTCTTATGTGTACTGGTGCCACAAATACAATGTCAGCTATCTTTGGAGAGCTATGCATCAGCAACCCTAAGGTTTTGTCCACATACAAATCCTGATTTGAGGATGCTGGGGTTTCCAGCTCATTATTCTCAACCTGTGCCCCAAGTTTTTTCAACTGGGGTCCCTATCCAGCATCTGTTTTAGATCAATGATTTCCAAATCCTGCTCATCAGTACTCAACATGATGGCCACTTTTGGAGATGGGAGCTCTCAAAGGTCCACCCTTGGGTGCTCTGTCAAGCCACGGAATCAACTGGCATGTTCTCTACTGAGAACAGTGTGCATTTACAGTGTGCATTAACTTTGAGAACATAGATGGGGGAGACATGCTGAACTGGTAATGTAGTAAGGAATGACCAATGAGATCAATACTTAAGAGGCTTGCAGTTGGAGGATTGGAAGCCATTATGCTGCCAAATGGGGAGAAGTTCCATTAAAGCAAGGCATACCCATAAAAAGTCAGAGCAAAGCACATGGAGGAGAAAGGGAAAGGGAAAGGTAGGGGAAAGTTGTAGAACATAGCAAACTGTCATCTATTCAGCTGCCTCTGCTGAATGTGGAATACAGTGTTTTGTGATACATCACTTGAGAGTCAAAAAAGATATACCAAAACCAGTGTGGGAATGCCATCTATGTAAAAAGAAGAGTCACTGGCAAAAATACAACACTCAGTTTTGGCAAAAATCTTCTGAAGGACACTCCTTTAAAAGGGAAATTGTTGATCGAGCAACCATGGATTGGGCAGGACAGACTGAAATGTCATGGTGTGCTCCTGAAATTAAGGGACCAGCAACATTCAGAGCTGCCATATCTGAAACCTCAATGTCCTGATCCTGCAACAACAAGGGACACAGAGCGAGCCCGGTATTAAAGACATTGTCATCTTTGACCATGGAGGGTGGAAAAATGAAGTAGACTTACGCATACAGTGCAGCACAATCTCATTAAAACCTGTAATGGAGGTGAAATACTTGACAGGCCAAAATGTTCTTAGGAGGTACTTCTAACAGGAAGTGTACTTTTGTTCTACAGGAGTTAAAAGTCGGGAGGCATATGCCACTGGACAGAGTTGTGAATTAACCAGTTGGGCCAAAACTGCTGCCAGTGATGTAGAGGATGCTGCCACTTCCAAGTGAAAAGGATTTGAAGTGTCCAGATTAACCATACAAGGGGCCATGACCAATGCCTGCTTAAGCTCCTCTACCACCTTTTTGTGTGCAGAGGTCCAAAACCAAGGGGCATTTTTCTTCAAAAGCTCATAAAGGGACTTTGCTTTCACAGTGAAATCAGGGATGAAGGATCTGGAGAAATTACACATGCCCAAAAAGGAGTAGAGAGAATGTACAGTAAATAGGTAAGGGTATGTTCAGGACCCTTTGCACTTTCTTAGCATCTGGTGTATTGCCCTTTAGAGAGATAATGTGTCCCAGTAATGTAACTTTCTGAACACAAACTTGGTCTTTCTATGGGTTATCCTTGAATCGTAAGTATGCCAAGAGGGCCAAGTTTTCCCTCAGGAGTTGTAAGTGGATATCCTGTTCCTCAGTACTGAGAAGTATATCATCCATGTACTAGAGGCAGCAGTTGGGACAGGAGAACCTATTCAGGATGGCTACAAGGGCACTGTGGAAAAGTATGGAGGAATTATGGTATCCCTGCAGGAGTACAGTCCAGGTATATTGAGCGTTAATGACTGTAAAGGTGAATTTGTACTGGCACTCTGGCATAAGTGCGATAGACCAGAACTTGTTAGATACATCAATTGCAGAGAACCACTGGGAATGCAGGGGCATATGCAAAAGAAGATCCATCATTGAAGCTACCTTAGGTGTTGTAGAGAGAGTAATAGCATTAAGATGGTGGTAGTACATTGTTAGCAACCAGAAACAATCAGACGTCTGAACTGGTCATATAGGACAGTTATTTATGGAGCAGCAAGGGTGAATAACTCCCAGTTCAAGTAAAGGCTCCATGATATTTTGCACCTCCAGTCAAGCTTCCACCATAAAAGAATACTGCTTCTGAGGATGAGATCTGGTCTTTCCACACAAAGCTGGTGCAGAATCCAGCCACAGTCATGTTTGTGAGTGGCAAAGGCAATGACATTGTTAGTCATAATGGTCTTTAACAATTGATGCAAAGAGTGTTTGAGGAAGATGGCTGCAACATCCCACTTGGTTGTGGAGGCAACAAGGGTTAACCTGGATGGAACTGACTATAAATCATGCTGAAGTTATGCAATCCTGAGAGATACGTTAGAGAGATCCACAACTGCATTTATACATTTCAAAACATCCATGCCTACTATTCCCATGGTAGTAAAGGAGCCCACAAAAACTCTGCATGTAATTGAGATGTTCCCCAAGTAGAAGGGGACCTATGAGGTAGTTTTACATACTGGAACCTGGGAACCTTCTAAGGTCTGCACCATGCCTACAGGAATGGTGTCACCATTGTAACTGTCCCTGCACAGCAGGGATATGGCAGACCCTGCTCTACTAGCATAATGCATGAGTGGCCTCCTACCCACACTTCAACACAGGGTCTTCCCAACTTGTTCAATGCTAAGTCACATAGGTGGCAACAACAAGAGTTCCTTTCCCATCAGTAGCCATAACCAGCACTTTGAGGTGGAGGGTGACCTGATGTATGTCACTCCAACATCTCCAGCTCCTCTAGCTTCTTACATAATTCTTTTATCACCTAGTCCAAAGTGCCTGGGTTGAATGGGGGCTGGTCCTGTCTAGAACCACCTTGAGTTCCTCACTACCTCTCTGGGAATAACTTCCTCACCCTCTCAAAGCCAAACCCCAGCCTCTCCCTGATAGGGGCAGAGGGAGAATCACCCACTTGCCTCAGCAGTGGCACTTGTGGGTATTTCAGGAAAGGAGAGGCATTTATCATTAATGGTGGTGTCAAGGGCTGCCAGATGGGAGAGTTATAGGCCACCACAATGATCTTAGGTTTATCTTTAGATTGCTCCCCTTGTGTTTTCTCTTTGCCTTTATTCTTTTCTGATTTGTCTTTCTTATGAGCCTGTATGTTTTAGAAAGCTCTGGTGGCATGATATCAAACTGTGTCAATGGATTGTGAGGAATCCACAATCATACTGATTTTAGCTTTAATCTCCAAATTCATGTTAGCTATCCCTAAAAGTCCAGATACTCTGGATCAAATGAAGTCTAGCCAATGGAGAACGCCACCACAATTCTCAGATACAAACAATGGGGATGTTCATTCTTTTCTTGTACTACATTAACTGCCAGCTGCAGGCCATTCATTGCCAGACAGCAAATGCCAAACAAGTTCTTTAGAATACTTTCAAAAGACTGATTGCCAGACCAAGAGGTTGGGGGTAATCATCCCCATAATCGAGGGGATATGATCATTTGGAGGTGTTGAATGTGGTCTTAAGGGTGGTTGATCACATACAGATTAAAATTTCCCATCAACTTTATTGCATGTAGCAAAACTGAGTCACCTACCTTAAAGTTTCCTTGTACCTGGGCCATGTGCATGAGCTGTTTTAGCAGGGCTGGAGCACTGTTCAGTGTTGTGGTCCCTGCACCATTTTTCACCTAATGGGGGGTGACAGAAGGCAGAATATGGGTATAAGAAGCTGTCACAGACCCCATCATATGATCTTGGAGCATTACTGCTTTGCCCCTGGGTCTAAGTGGGGACATTTTGCACCCATCACAAGGATTGCATGGACAGAGGTTTTCGGAAATGTTCCAGGAGTATGGGTAGAACTCACTGTGCTGTCTAATGCTGCCCTCCTTGTCCTTATCGTATGGCTTCCTCGTAATAACAGGCCCTCTGGCTTGCTGTCATCTGTCGTTACTTAATTGTTCCCACAGTCTTGCCACTTCATTCTGTGCCCATGCAAGTACATCCATATAGGCAGTATGAGTATTAGGTTCTCCAGTGATGCCTATACAATTTGACTCCTGCACTTCTGCCTGCATTTTCATTTTATTTATGCATTGATGAAGCTGTACTAACTCAGACTGTTGCTGAACTAAAGTATTTAACAGTAACTGATTCTCCTGTTGAGCCAGGTCTGTAAATGACAGTGCTGGTTGAGTGACATTATGCATTTCCTCATTTTTTTGCTTCAGCATGTCCGCTTCTTTCTTAGCTTTATATTCTGCTTCTTTAAGCTCTAAATTCTCCTCTGTCAACTTCTTTACCTGCATGTCATAAGCTATACAGGCAAAGTACAGTCCCACCATTACTTTACCATTACATTAATACATTTAGTCCTCTTTTTTGTCTTTACCCATTTATCATACTTTTCTTCCACTGCTTGTAGACGCTCATTCTACCATGCTGCTTCTGCTCATATAAGCATAATATCCTTCCCATCACATTTATACACGTAATCTTATAATGCTCTAACACTTCCTCCTTTGGAGTAGAACTAGCCATGGTGTCCCCCTCCCTCTCGGCTGCTGTCATTTCACCAGAAGTTATATGGTGGCCTTTTGGCAGTCTTTATAATTTTATCTCAACCTTATCCTTAGGCATTCTGCTGGTCTGTTGCCCCATGGGTCCCTCTTAGTGGATCTATGACAGTCAGTACACAATTTAGTTGTCGACAGACGTTACAGCAACTCCTTTATGTCGACTACATTTGCAATTGGTATAAAGAGAGTCACAACAGCATTGTTTTCTTTGGGGGGGCTTTGCCCCATGAACCCCCCATGCAAGGGTCTCTGCCTCCCCCCACACACTCAAGTACTTAGATAATCAACTCTGAGTCAGTGTTGCTGTGGGGAGGAGGTGCAATATCCCCAGAAAGCAGTGCCGGGATCATGCACCAACACTACAGTGACCTGGCACTGTTGCCGCTGCAGTGTTGATTGCAGTAAAGTGGTCGAGGTAGCATCCGTATACCATTCTGGGTTGCTAATATGTAACAATTAAACTTAGGGTTCAGACATTACAATATGTAACAGACAGGCAAGTTTAGTTAAAAATAATAACATTCTTTATTCCAACAAGGAAACTATAGCAGGTAACTTACAGACAAGACATGCCAAATGTTCCAGGCATAGGATCACAGGAGGTCTTTTCAAGCAGCTTCAATAGTCCCTTGCTAGGTATTTCTTTGTGGCCTTGAGCTAGCAAGCAGTTTGAAACTTGCTGTATTTATACATTGCCTTTCATGTAGATGACCCATTTTGGACTAATGCCACTCTGTTGCACAAATTGTCCTCGTACTTACACTCTAATCACAGCAGGTTCAGTAACAGTCCAAAAAGAACAACTTTTGTACATCTTCTCCAGCTGCACATACTGTATCTCTCTACATCCTTGTTCTCAGTCCAGAATCATATTATTTCAGAACATATTTCTAAATATTGCTGCTGTTTCTGACAGAAGAAACTTTGGTTTCAGAGCAAGACAGCAGTCTAGAGCTACAGATTTTTTTACTGGTAAATCACTTCTATTGCAACAGGAGTTAGTACCTGTTTAGATTAAGCAAACAGATACTCTATTTGAAGAAGGGGGACTCATTTAAGGAAAAAAAAAGAAGAAAGTCACTGAGTGTTTCTCTGATGAAGGAAGCTGCATCAGCCCAATTTACATAGTCTGAGCAGAGGGTGAATCTAATTGGGGGTGTGGCTTAGCAGCTTAGCAGTACAAAAGCAGCTGTCTCCAGTTACAGCTTCCTGCTGTTTCTGACCGAAGGAACTTTGGTTTCAGAGCAAGACAGCAGTCTAGAGCTACAGATTTTTTTTACTGATAAATCACTTCTATTGCAACTGGATTTAGTACCTGTTTGGAATAAGCAAACAGGTACTCTATTTGAAGAAGGAGGTCTCATCTGAGTAAAAAAAAAAGAAGAAAGTCACTGAGTGTTTCTCTGAGGAAGGGAGCTGTATCAGTATAATTTACATAGTCAGAGCAGAGGGTGAATCTAATTGGGGGTGTGGCTTAGCAGCTTAGCAGTACAAAATCTGGAGGTTTAGATGATATTGAAGCTAAATGTTTGAGATGTGGGGCAGAGATTATTGCTCCTGTTGTAACATATCTTTTTAATTGCAGCATGCAATGCTCTATGGTCCCAATGGTTTGGAAAATGAGTTAAATTATACCTATTTTCAAAGGTGGTGATAATGTAGTAGTATCGAATTACAATTGCCTTATTGCCAATAGTGTCTAAAATGTTGGCAAAACTAGTCCATGTGCAGTTGTCAGTATTTGGAAGAGAACCAGTTACCGATAAAATATCAATATGGATTTCAAAAGGGTAAGTCAACAAACACCGCCTTGCTGGACTTTAATAATTTAGTAGCAACATTGTTGAATCAAGGTAGAAGTACAGGGGTGGTGTTTGTTGATTTAAGTAAGGCGTTTGACCTGGTACAACCTGAAGCTTTGTTAGAAGGTTTATATGAATTGGGCATTCAGGATGAATCATTAAAGTGGATGAAATCATATTTATCTGATCGAAGACAATGTGTGGTTCTGGGTGATATTATTTCAGGCCAAGGAGAAGTCTTTTGAGGGGTCCCACAAGGATCTATTTTGGGTCCCCTCTTGTTTAATGTTTATGTGAATAATCTTCCAAGGCAAATAAAATACTGTGATGTTAGAATGTATGCAGATGACACAGTAATTGTGGCATCTACAGATAGTATGGAACAACTAACTTATAAGCTTCAACAGGATATAAATTTATTACAGACTTGATTTAATAACCTTGGTTTGTTGTTAAATTCAAAAAAAAAAAAAACAAAGCATGGTTTTTAGTGGATTTAAAAATAAAGGGAAATCAAAATTGCAAATAAAACTTGCTGAGAATATTCAGATTGAAGCAGTTGATACTTACAGATATTTGGGTGTACAAATTGATTGTGGTCTAACATATACAGAACATGTTCTTATACAAGTTAATAAGGTAACTCAAAAATTAGGGATGTTAAGAAGGGTAGCTAGAAGCTTGACAAAGAAAGTAAAGGAGAAAGTGGTTGGACAACTGTTAGTTCCAGTTTTGGAATATGGATCAATGTTATATATGCATTCTAACACCACAGTGTTGAATAACGTAAATCTGGTCTACTACAAAATGAGTAAATTTATAACAAGAAGTAGGCATGGGGTGTATCATTGTGACTTATATAAAAAATTAGATTGGATAAATCCAAAAGAGAAAAAGGGCTTATATTTGGTATATACATTGTTACCAAATATTAAAAGGTGAACATAGACATTGTCTGTTTGACCATATTATAATTAAAGGTGATAGGTTACTAGCTATTCATACAAGATCTTTTGGTAATGAGATCCCTATGATCAGATCTTATAATAAATATGGAGATATAATACTTCAGAATACTATTGCTTATTATTGGAATAAATTGCCCCAAAGATTGAAAATTATTCAAAATTTACCTACCTTCAAGTGTAAAATAAGAGAATATTTGAAATTAACATGTACCTGTTTTAAGTAATTTTGATTGTGTAAATGTAATGTAAATGTCTTGTCATTTTGTATTGTGTGTTATCTTTTAAGACAGGATTTTGTTGAAAATGGGACTGATGTCCCAACAAATGTATTTCCTGTATAAAAATAAATTTTACAAATCAAATCAAAATCAAATGCAGCTGTCTCCAGTTAGAGCTTCCTGCTGTTTCTGACAGAAGAGACTTTGGTTTCAGAGCAAGACAGCAGTCTAGAACTACAGATTTTTTTTACTGATAAATCACTTCTATTGCAACAGGAGTTAGTACCTGTTTGGATTAAGCAAACAGATACTCTATTTGAAGAAGGAGGTCCCATTTGAGTAAAACAAAAGAAGAAAGTCACTGAGTGTTTCTCTGAGGAAGGGAGCTGTATCAGTATAATTTACAAAGAGCAGAGGGTGCATCTAATTGGGGGTGTGGCTTAGCAGCTTAGCAGTACAAAAGCAGCTGTCTCCAGTTACAGCTTCCTGCTGTTTCTGACCAAAGGAACTTTGGTTTCAGAGCAAGACAGCAGTCTTGAGCTACAGATTTTTTTACTGATAAATCACTTCTATTGCAACAGGAGTTAGTACCTGTTTGGATTAAGCAAACAGATGCTCAATTTGAAGGACGTCTCATTTGAGAAAAAAAAAAGAAGAAAGTCACTGAGTGTTTCTCTGAGGAAGGGAGCTGCATCAGTATAATTTACAAAGAGCAGAGGGTGTATCTAATTGGGGGTGTGGCTTAGCAGCTTAGCAGTACAAAAGCAGCTGTCTCCAGTTACAGCTTCCTGCTGTTTCTGACCAAAGGAACTTTGGTTTCAGAGCAAGACAGCAGTCTTGAGCTACAGATTTTTTTACTGATAAATCACTTCTATTGCAACAGGAGTTAGTACCTGTTTGGATTAAGCAAACAGATGCTCTATTTGAAGAAGGAGGTCTCATTTGAGTAAAAAAAAGAAGAAAGTCACTGAGTGTTTTTGTGAGGAAGGGAGCTGTATCAGTATAATTTACATAGTCAGAGCAGAGGGTGAATCTAATTGGGGGTGTGGCTTAGCAGCTTGGCAGTACAAATGCAGCTGTCTCCAGTTACAGCTTCCTGCTGTTTCTGACTGAAGGAACTTTGGTTTCAGAGCAAGACAGCAGTCTAGAGATACAGATTTTTACTGATAAATCACTTCTATTGCAACAGGAGTTAGTACCTGTTTGGATTAAGCAAACAGATACTCTATTTGAAGAAGGAGGTCTCATTTGAGTAAAAAAAAGAAGAAAGTCAATGAGTGTTTCTCTGAGGAAGGGAGCTGTATCAGTATAATTTACATAGTCAGAGCAGAGGGTGAATCTAATTGGGGGTGTGGCTTAGAAGCTTAGCAGTACAAATGAAGCTGTCTCCAGTTATAGCTTCCTGCTGTTTCTGACTGAAGAAACTTTGGTTTAAGAGCAAGACAGCAGTCTAGAACTACACATTATTTTTACTAATTGCCCTCCTTCCCACCCCTCCAACCTCCCACCCAAAGCCAGTTCTAGTGTTATAGCCACTGAATTTGACTGACAACAGGAACTTCCTGTTTGGCAGTAAGAAGGGAAGGATCACTGAGACACATTAGTTTCAGCAACCTTGAAGGAACCTAAAAAAAAATAACTCTATACCCCCCTGGCTGCTGGAGGTCTGAATCCATGTACAGAAGAAGGAGACTACTGAAGACTACAGGACGTTCCTGTCCCAGAGCAGAAAGGGTGAGAGTTGTAAGGGCACATAGGCAGTAGGAAAGTAAGTGTAAAAATACATAAAGGGAGGAGACAGTAAGCATACAAAGCAACAGGAAAGGGGACACAAAATAAGTCAAGATGGGAGTGGTGCAGTGCAATGACTGTGGGGCAGCAGTGTTCCGGGAGATATTCTGGAGGCTGTGATGCTGCCCTGTTTGCAGGCACCTCTCTCTGGTCTGAGGGAGGAGGTTGCCCATCTCCAGGCTGACCTAGCTAGGATTTGTGAAACCTCTTCCCCCACCCAGGGACCACCAGGTCCACCACCGTTACCTCAGAGGTTGCCAAGAAAGAGGAGCAGTTGTACCAAGGTGGGCTCAGGAAGGGAAAGGGTGGTGGAACAGAGCTGCATCCATCCAGTTTTACCTCTCCACAATTCATATGCTGTTCTGGCAAAGAGTGGTTCCTCTATGGAGGCACCTGCAGTGGAGACCAAGGAGGATGCTGGGAACCTCCACAAAGGAGACCCACAGGAGGGTGGCATGAGACCCCATTGGGGAAGGAAACAACTCCTGGTGGAGGACTCAATCATTAGGGGGTAGAAGTGGGAGAGGAAGGGGGATAGGGAGGTAAGGTGCCTGCCTGGTGCCATGGCTTGGGAGAGACAGGAATCGAATCCTCAGGATTGCAGGAGCAGCTGCACGAGGGAGGGAGCGTGATGTCATTGTCCACCTAGGGACCAATGACCTGGCTGTAAATGGGATCAGAGCAGTGCAAGAGGAGTTTGTGGAGTTGGGGATGGGCCTTAGACAAGTAGCATGTACAGTAACCTTCTCGGAGGTGTTGCCTGTCTATGGCAAGGATGATGCTAGGGTATTCTGCACCATGGGATTCAATGAATGGTTGAAAAGCTGGTGTGGAGCTCAGGGTTTTGGCTTCATTGGGGACTGTGGAGACACCTGGAGGGATGCAGGTTTATACTAGTGCGATGGTATGCATCTGTCCAGGGGGGAACCAGGATCCTAGGTGACAGGTTTAAATGATTCATTGGCAAGCATTTAACTAGCCAAGGAGGGAGGCACTGAAAAGGAGCAGGGAAATCCCAGCCTCCCCCTACAAAGCACAGTAGTTAGAGAGGTAAACACCAAGGTAGAGAACTCAGTAGGGAGCAGGACAGGGATACATGCAGAAAAAGGTGTTAAGGACAGGGATGGGGCTAAAAGGGGTAAGGCCATGAAAAATAAATGGAAGGTGATGAGTACCAATGCCTGCAATCTGTGCAACAAGCTCCCTGAACTAGTGGCCTTGATGGAAGAGGGATGGCTAGAAATTGTGGCAGTCACTGAAACATGGTACACAGAGAACCATAAGTGGGATGTCAACATACCAGGATACACAGTCTACAGGAGGGACAGGGTGGGTAAAAGAGGAGGAGGAGTAGCTCTCTATATAAGGGAAGGGATTAAAGCAACAGAACTAAAGAGTAAACAGGAAGTTGATGAGTCACTATGTGTCACCCTGGAGACAGGAAATGACACCACAATCTACATGGGGGTTGTGTACAGACCCCTATCTCAGGGGGAGGAAATGGACAAGGAAATGATAGAAGACATACTTAAAATGTCAGAAAAAGGGGAGATATTGTTGATGGGGACCTGAATATGCCAGATGTTAACTGGAGTACCTTTGCTGCAGGCACATCAAAGAGCAGGGTCATTCTTGATGCCCTACAGAGGGCATGTCTCAGACAGCTAGCACTGGAACCCACTCAGGAGGGAGCAGTCTTAGACCTGGTACTCTCAAATGGGGAAGGAGAAAGGATCTCAGATTTAGAAGTGGGTAGCCATCTGGGAACAAATGATCACCAAACAGTGTGGCTCACAATAAACACAGCCGTAGAGTCAAGCCATACAAAAACAAGAGTATTGGACTTTAGAAAGGCTGACTTTGGGAAAATGAGAGAGTGCCTCAGAAAAGCACTAGCAAATGGGAAAGAAGGAGGGGTGGAGGAACAATTGGGAGTAATCAAAACAACCATTGCAGAGGCAACAAGCCTTTGTGTGAAGCAAATCAATAAAACAAAATGAAGGAAAAAAACACTATGGTTCTCAAAAGAGGTGGCAGGGATGGTTAAGGAGAAAAGGATAGCATTCAGAAAATATAAGGAAACACAGAAGGAGCAGGACAGAGAAATCTATCAGTTAAAGCAGAAGGAGGCAGGGAAGGCAGTCAGAACAGCAAAGTCATAAACTGAGGAAAAAATAGCCAACTCTGTTAAGAAGGGGATAAATCCTTTAATAGGTACATTAGGGAGCGAAGAAGGACCAAGGGAGGGATACAGAGACTTAATAAAGGGGAGGGAATGTGGGCAGAGGGTGACAGTGAAAAAGCAGGGATACTGAATGAATATTTCTGCTCAGTACTCACAACGGATGAGGAGAGGGAGGTACCTAAACCAAACAAGAGAGAATCTCTGAATAGGGGGGTCATTACCAGTCCATTCACAAAAGAAAGGGTTTTGAAATAATTCTTGAAACTGAGGGTGGACAAAGCAATGGGGCCTGATGGGATTCACCCAAGAATACTAAAAGAACTAAGGGTAGAACTAGTAACACCACTGACTATTCTCATTAACAAATCATGGGAGGATGGAGTAGTACCTGAGGACTGGAGGAGGGCAAATGTGATTCCACTTCACAAAAGTGGGAGCAGGGCAGAGGCAGGAATCTACAGACCAGTTAGTTTGATTTCAGTGGTAGGGAAAATGATGGAATCACTTCTGAAGGAAATAATTGTTGAGTACCTAGAGGCCAGTGGGGCACAGGACCCAAGGCAGCATGGTTTCACAGCAGGAAGGTCATGTCAGATGAACCTAATAGATTTCTTAACCAAAGTAGTTGACAAGGGAGGGGCTGTGGATATGCCCTACCTAGATTTTAGCAAGGCATTCAACACAGTCTCACACAAAATATTAATATTCCAGTTAGCCAGCCTTGCAGTGGGTCCCAAGGTGGTAGCCTGGATAAAAAACTGTCTGGACAACAGGACACAAAGGGTAATAGTAAACAGAGTCCACAGTGAAGAAAGGAGGGTAACTAGTGGGGTACCGCAGCATTCAGTACTGGGACCGGTACTCTTTAATATCTTTATAAGTGACATTGGAGAGCACCTGAAAGGAAAGGTATGTCTCTTTGCTGATGACACAAAGATCTACAACAGGGTTGATACACAAGGTGGGGTGGAAAGAATGAAAAGGGACTTGGCAAGGTTGGAGGAATGGTCAAATATGTGGCAGTTCAGATTCAATGCAAAGAAGTGCAAGGTAATGCATCTGGAAAACCAAAACCCAGGGGAAGAGTACACAGTGGGGGGTGAGTTAATAACAACAACAAAAATCGAAAGGGACCTAGGAGTAATTATATCAGATGACCTAAAGGTGGGCAAGCAATGTGAGAAGGCAGTAAGGAGGGCTGGGAGGATATTGAGATGCATAGGGAGAGGCATAAACAGTAGAAAACAGGAAGTTGTTATCCCTCTCTACAGTTAGTGAGACCCTATCTGGAGTACAGCGTGCAATTCTGGAGACCCCATCTCTGCAAAGACATTGACGCAGTGGAGGCTGTTCAGAGGAGGGCAACCAAAAAGGTTCAAGATCTGCACCAGAAGGCATATGAGGAGAGACTAAGGCAGTGTAATATGTATACCCTTGAGGAAAGGAGGGGGGGGGGACATGATAGAACTTTTAAGTATCTCAAGGGAATTAACAAGGTACAAGAGGGTAGTATCTTTTAGAAGAAGAGATGTGCAAGAACAAGGGGGCACAATTTGAAGATGGGGGAACGGCTCATAGGGAATGTTAGAAAGTATTTTTTCACAGAGAGAGTTATGGATGCATGGAACAGCCTTCCTGAGGAGGTTGTGGAGTCAGGAACAGTGGGAGAATTCAAGAATGCATGGGACAGGCATAAGGCAATTCTAGTGGGGGGTAGGAGGAAGTAAGCTGTTAATTAACTAGAATCTGCAGCTTATCCATCAGGTAGGGAAATGGGCAGACTGGGTGGGCCAAGTGGTCCTTATCTGCCATCAAATTCTATGTTTCTATATCTCTTAGCAGCTACAATGCAATAGTTCAGTTTGTAATTTTTCATCATGTACAGGCGTCCTGGTCAGAATGATGAGGTAGCATTGTAAAACATATTTATAATATATTAAATATATACACATTATACATCATTTCACTTCAGTTGCCTCATTTTAAGATACATTGTTTGCACAAGTACAGTGAAAAAAATATGCAAGATTTATAATCAGTAACTTGACAGTTCATTATATATTGGCACATTCTGGGGTATTTTATTTGTTTAGCAGCAATAAAGTCCAAATGTAAAATATATTAGTGTTCTAAAACAACTGAAGCACATGCATGTACAAATCAAAATAAAAAAAATCTGGATAAAATAGAGAAAAAAAACTTAAAGATTTTGTTTTCATGCATGACTACATATTACTTCAATTATGAATAAAAAAAAATAAGTTGAGTTCCTCCAACCTGCTGCCAATACCCTGCTATAAACGTACATGAACACTTCAGTTTTTTGGTGCCCCTTAAAATGAATGTCAGTATGTAAAACATGTTACGGATCTGATGCAGTTCCTCATGGGACTGCTACTTTGCCTAAAACTAACAGGACCCTGTGTGAAGCAATCCATATGGCTGGCATAATGCCCATCAGGTTTGTCAGCTTTCCATGGGGCCTACATGGTTCTGCATAAAGTAAACCACAGGTCTGCCTTTGCCTTATGGGTATGTTTCATCATATATGGTGTGCTGAGTATTTTATGAGGCACAACACAGGTCCATGCCTACATGATGCAAGATAAAGGTCTGGGACACTATGTTATAGGTCTGCTGCCAGCCCAGCACCAAGAAAGTGACAGGTCATGTTACATGCTCTATGGGTATGCTACCTCATGTAGTTCTTGCAGCATCCTGGGCTAGCAAATTACTTGTATGGTGTCATTCCCCATAATTCTGGTACTTTGCATATGGCCTACATCAACTAAGACACCTATGGGGTACGGCACTAGGAATGTCACTTGGCCTTGGGTCATGGGGTTAAGGGATTAAGAATGTGTGGGAGTAAGGGTTGAAAATACAATGCCACATTTACATAATTATGAGGCTCATGAACCCTAAAAGATGCATTAATGCAGTTTGTTTGATACATATATTCTATCTCTAGCTATCTATCTATCTATCTATCTATCTATCTATCTATCTATCTAGGCTGCTACTACACGTACCTCAAACCCCACAAAGTTTGGAAGTGTGCTGCTGCAGTTTTCAAACCTATGTCCACAAAGTTTGTAAATGTGCCTTTAGGGTTTCCGAAGCTACATCCCACATCTTCTCATCCTTTTGTTACCAAAGGCTAAGCTACTGGTATGCAGTCATGCATCAATGCTGTGATACTTAATACTGGGCCAGCATATTAAAAATGTGTAAATATTAAACATGATCCCTACCCACACCCCTTTCCCCTCCCTCATGACCCAAGGTCAAGCTACAGCTCTGACTCTATTCTACAAAGCTGTCCTAGTTCATGTGAGTCTTTATAGGTGCAGTGGAATATTGCAGTTACAACATAGTTGAATTTTCACTGGTGTATGGCCTTACAAACCCTGTCTATAGTATAACATCCATTTAACAGCAGTATTTTGTTTCACATATTGCATAGTGGGATATGTAACATCCACTTGTAATTTGCTTCATACAGCTTCAACAAGACCCTGTATTATATAGTATACATATCTAGATATGTAACTGAACTAGTTCCAAATATGCATCCTAAAAAATAAAGTTACAAGTGTGCAATGTGCATAGTACTTACAGATCTATAACAAGTCTGCTGGTTTGTGTAGGGTCCACAGTATTGTGTGGAAAGTAAACCATTTCATAAATGGATGCAAAACTTTTTTTGTTGTGCCCACAAATATAATAATTATGGAACTAGAATGCATAGCAAGTGAATGAAACACCAGACCTGATTGGTATGATTCAAGACCTGTAGCATAGCCTTCGCTCTCAAGAGTAGGGGATGGAGGATGGGTGGGGTTTGGGGTTACTACAGTATTTGCAAATTTCAGATATGCTGGCCCTGCATGAAGTACCAAGTCATTGATGCATGGCACTGCATAAAGCCTTAGTTTACATATAACTTTCTTTCTATTTTACTTATGTATAACTTGAATACATATTTTTGCCTTTTCTTTGTTTTACAGTTTTAAATATATTGCTTGTGTAGGACTAGAGTCATTTTAAAAATGCAGTGTGTGGATTTTCAAAACCTTGCTGAAGAATTTCTTTACTAAATGTTTGCGTTTAAAGGGGAACAGTCAGCATTAAGAGCCCTACATCCAAGTGTGGGGCTTTCTAGGGCTGCAGTGGGTGGAGCCCTGCAGACCTCTTGCTATCAAAAAAGGACTCTGCATTCTTTCTGACCAAACAATTTTTTGTAGTTGCACCAGTCACCTCAACATCCATGGAGCACTCCACTCACAGTGCACTATTTTTTATTAAAAAAAAAAAATGCCACTATCCTGATCACGACACTGAGGGATTTGGCAACCAAAGTGTCATTCATATGTTTCTGGGGGTGGAGTGGGGTGGTGGGTGCTGAGAGGGAGGGTCAGGTGGGGGGATATCTCTAATTTTAAAAGAAAAAACTAATGGCAGTCAAGGCAGGGCACAGCAGACTCTGCCATGTCCAAGATGGCTGCCACACTGTGCTGCACTAGTAGTCATAGCCATCTTGGACATGGCAGAGTGTGCCTTGTTCTGCTGTGACCACCATTAGTTTTTCTTTAAAATTAGAGATATCCCCCAACCCCACCCTCCCTCTCAGCATCCACAACCCCACCCTCTCCAAAGAAACATAAGACTGACACTGGGGGTGCATAATCCCCTAGTGTCACAATCAGGACAGTGCCTTTTTTTAATTTAATTATATTCATCCCCCACCTGACACTCCTTCTCAGGACCCACCACCCCACACCCCTCCCAGAAATGTAAGAGTGACACTGGGGGTGCCCAATCCCCCAGTGCCTCAGTCAGGATTACTAAGTTTTTTTTTTACACATTCCCCCATCCAACCCTCCCTCTCAGTGCCCACAACCCCCCCCCAAGAAGCATAAAAGTGATACTAGGGGTGTCCAATCTCACAGTGTATTGAAGGGAATCCTTGGTCCTGTTTTTTTTTTACACCTGTAAAAAGAAAACCATCCATCAATGTATTTTGCACCATTCTTTACTCCTCACTTGACCCTCCCACTCAGCACCCACCAGCCCAACCCCCCCAAACCCTTACTTAACCATTGGGGGTCCAATGCTGTAATCCTGTCTGGAGCCCAGACACATCTTCACTTTTCAAAGCTGGATCACAAACTGAAGAAACAGGCATGTGATTCAATGTATTTCAATGGGGTTTTGAACTTAGTGGCATACCATGGGCATTTTTGCATATTTCAGTCCAAATTTTAAACATGCCTTCTCTGGGATGCTACCTCATGAATAATTGAACTGTCATTAGGCGGATCTGTCACAAAAGGTGATTTTGCAGTCCCTGCATGAAATCATCTTTTGGGTAGCAGTTGAAAATTTATCTGTCCTTGTTCATGAGGTGGGGTCATAAGAAGACTACGTTGAAAATTTGGTGTAAAAATATTTAAAAAATAAGTTATGCGCCTATGTTGAATTTTGTGAACACAGGCTCATAACTTTGGACATTTTCAATATTTTTATTCAAAATTTACAACATACTCATATCTTTGCAGCAGCTCATGAATGTGACAGCTGTCATTTTTCAAATCCTTGCCAACTTGTTTTTTATATCTCTGAAGGTGATTTTGAAGTCTCTGCACAAAATCACCTTTCTGGCAGGAGTTGAACATTTGCTCAGCCATTGCTCATGAGGTGGGTACATAAGAAGGTTATGTTGAAAATCTGGTGTACAAATATTAAAAACCAACAAAGTTTTGTACCTACATTGAATTTTGTGAACCCAGACTTGTAACTTTGGTAATTTGCAATATGTTTACCTGAAATGTACAATATAGCCATATAGTTACAGCACCTTATGAATGTGATAGCTTTCATTTTTCAAATCCTGGCCAAAATGTTTTTTTTTTTTACATCCCGGAAGGTGATTTCATGATCCTTATGCAAAATATCCTTTCAGGCAGGAGTTAAAGCTTTTCTCTGCTATTTTTCATGAGGTGGGATCATAAGAAGTCTATGTTCACAATTTGGTGTTATAAATATTTAAGAACAAAAAAGTTATCAGGCTATGTTGAATCTTGCAAATGCAGGTTTGTAAGTTTGTAACATTCAATATTTTTACCCCAATTTTTATGGCTGTGGACGGAGCCTACAGCCCTTCTGTGATCTGTAGCTCTAAAATGGCTTTTCCTAGAACTTCCTTTTTAGACATTTGTATGTATTCCTCCACAGCTGCAAAGTAGTGCACTCCCCTTCTGATGTTTGCTATTTGTTGCTCTATGTTAAAGGCATCTGAAGGGGGAAGGGGAGACTACTGTATCGTACCTCAGAACTTCTCAGGATATTAACAAAACAAAAACTTATTAAACTGATATTTCTAACATCTGTCCAGCTCAGTCTAACAGATGTGTTCTATTTCTTTCAGCAACCTAGAGGTTAACTCATTTCCTTTTTGTTTTTTGCGAAAACGAAAGTCAGAGCCAGTGTCACATTACAGACAGTGGAATTGCAGATTATTGGCTGACATTCCTTTCCGCAGGACAGGTTGGAGGCAAGCATTGGAAACAGAAGACTGTTTTTTTTCTCTCATTTTATAATATCATGTACTGAGTTTGTATTTAGTTGCAGGGTCAGGGCCTTGAAGAAAATAATAACATTTATATAACTCATTCAAGATTCCATCAGGTGGTCAGAAAAAGGTCTGAGATAATTTGTGTAAAAACAAATGAAAGATGCAAAAAATAGCATGCACACTGGCCTCTGAGACTGGAAGATTAGAATGGTATGGTATGGTAAAATTTTATTTATACAGTGATACAGCCATTAGGGTTCTGAAAATCCCTGTTCACAAGGCTTACCTGTTTACATTATACAAAATTATTACAACTATACATTTATACATAGATACATAGATACATAGACAGTGTCGGCAGATAAGGGCCTATGGCCCACCCAGTCTGCCCATTTAAGTTTGTAAGTTCAGTTTATGTTTTCCAGGAAGTCTGTTGCCCCTTACCCCTGACCTCCAGAATTCCTTTATGTCTATCCCATGCATTCTTAAATCCCGTGATTGTTTCAGCCCCCACCACTTCCTCTGGCAGGGTGTTCCACTTGTCCACCACCCGTTCTGTGAAGAAATTCTTCCTCACGCTTTCCTCTGAATCGTCCCTCCTCCAACTTCATCCCATGCCCTAGTCCTGGAACATCTTTTCGCTTAAAAATAGTGTTTTCCTGCACCCTGTTCCTCCCTGTAAGATACTTGTATGTCTCTATCATATCCTCTCTCCCTCCTCTCCTCCAGGGAGTACATGTTCAGTGCCTTCAACCTGTCCTCATAGGACTTGTGATGCAATCCATGCACCATCTTTGTTGCCCTCCTCTGAACCTTCTCTACCCTGTCTATGTCCTTACATAGGTATGGTCTCCAGAACTGTACACTGTACTCCAGGTGGGGCCTCACTAGTGTCTTGTATAGTGGAATTATGACCTCCCTTTTCCTGCTGGTGATGCCCCTGCCTATGCGTCCCAGCATCCTATTTGCTTTACCTGCTGCCTTGTCACACTCTTTCCCTGCCTTGAGGTCATCAGAGATGATAACCTCAAGATCCCTTTCCTGCTTGGTGCATGCTATATCCTCACCCCCCAACTGATATATTGTGCCAGGGTTTTTGTGCCCCATATGCATTATCTTGCACTTCCTTGCATTGAATTTCAACTGCCAAACCCCTGACCATTCTTCAAGTTTCTGCAGGTCCCTTCTCATTCTGTCTACACCCTCTGGTGTGTCTACTCTGTTACAGAGCTTTGTGTCATCAGTGAACAGTGAAATTCTGCCTTCTAGGTCCTGTGCAATGTCACTGATGAAGATATTGAATAGTACTGGTCCCAGCACTGATCCCTGTGGTACCCCACTGGTCACTCTTCCCTCTGTGGAGTGACAGCCATTTACCACCACCCTCTGTGTCCTGCTGTCCAGCCAGTTACCTACCCACCGCACTACTATCCTGCCCACACCCATATTCCCCAGTTTGTGCAATAGTCTTCTATGTGGCACAGTGTCAAACAATACAATACAATACAAAACAATACAAGTTACAGAAAAGTACAAAACAATACATCAGAGTTTTACAAACTCATCAATAACAGGCATGTTAGCATTTTTAGATTTATATTAATTTCACCTATTACAACAACAGCGAAAACTAAGTTTGTGATTCAGGCCATTTTTAAAAACATGATCAGTAGTTGTTAGTTCACATAAAAAAGGAGGAAGACAATTCCAGCTTTTAGCTACTTGATATTGAAGGGTCATTTCACTAAATCGATTTTTTAACTTTGGTATTATTAATTCTCTAGCACCACTTTTTCTTAAATTTAAACCATGTTTTGGTTTTTGTAATTTGTTTTTTAAGTTATCTAAAGATTGATTTTTAAATATATTACGAACCTGATTTAGCCAGATTCCCCTAGCCCCTAAGTCTAATGGAATCCAACCCAAATCCATATACATAGTGCAATGATGAGTTTTAAAATCACACCTTAACACAAATCTTGCAGGCTTATTATAAAGTGTATCCAAGTTATTTAAATGTTTTCTTGCTGTATGTCTGTAAATATGACTTCCATAGTCAATAACCGGTATTAATTGATTGATCATAATCAATCTTGTTTCTCTTGTCATACAATTTGATATTCGTCTCATAGCTCCAATCTTAACATGTGTTTTCTTTATTAAATTTGTTATATGATTTTGGAAAGTAAGACATTGATCTATATGTACCCCTAAATATTTATATGTTTCAGTTTGTTCTAAAAACTTACCTTGTTGTATCTTTATATTTAATTTTGAAATTCCCTTTAAGTCCAATGCAAATGGCATAACCTGTGTCTTTTTACTATTAACTAATAAACCCAGAGATTAGACGTGACCTTGCATGATGTTAAAGTCACTCTGTAAGTTTAGTTCTACTCCACTTGTAGTTTTTTCCTCTGCTACTAAAACCGTATCGTCTCCATATAGACGAATTTTTGAATATCCAATTTTCTTTGATAAGTCATTTAAATAGACTATGAACAGGAGGGGGCCCAGGATAGATCCCTGGGGAACCCCTCTTGTTACATAGTCCATTTTTAACTGGTGTCCGTTTACGACAACAAATTGTGATCTTTTATCACAGTATGATATAAACCAATTGCAGGTTTCTTCCTCCACCCCTATTTTCATTAATGAGTTTATCAAAATACTATGGTTTACTAAATCAAATGCTTTAGATTGGTCCATGTATACTGCACCCACGGACTTCGCTTCCCCAAGAGGGGTTGCTATAAGATCCAAAAAGTCAGTGAGTGTGGTAGCTGTGGACCTACCACGCCTAAAACCATACTGTTGTTGAGTCAATTTATTATATTTTTCCAAGTAGTCCATTAACTGGTCATGGCCAATTTTTTCAAATAACTTGGATACTGTGGACAACAAGGCTATTGGATGGTAATTTGAAACATCCTTTGGATCCCCTCCCTTATCTATCGGTATCACTTTGGCTAATTTCCAATTAGAGGGAAACTCTCCCTCTCTTAAACTCCAGTTAAAAATGTCCCTTAGTATAGGTGACAATTCCATAGCAGCCTCTTTTAATAATTTATTATCTATTCTATCTGGGCCACTTGCTTTATTTATTTTTAATCTATTTATATTTTTTAGAACTCTTTGTTTATCACTCTTAAACCTGAATTTGGGTTCTTTCTCATCTTGGGGACTCTCACCGTTTACTTCATTCAAGGTATTAGTTTTAGTTATGAGATCTAATTTCAGATCGGGGAGGTTTATGAAATAATCATTCAAAATTTCCGCAGCTTTATTTGTTTCAAACACTTTTCCAGTCTGACTCAATTTTATTTCACTTTGTTTACTATTTAGATTCATAAGATTTTTTATAACAGACCGATAAGCACCTGGATTTGTTGATTCTTTAATCCACTGTTTATAATAATGAGCTTTTGATTTGCTGATTTCCTGTATTACTTGATTCCTTAACCTTTTGTGTTGTTCCCAAATTTCACTGTTTTATGTTTTATTTGCTTTTTTCCAATAATGATTTCTAATCCTAATCATTTTTTTTTATTTTTACAGTTAGCCAAGATAAATGTTTTATTCTATGATTTACTTTTTTATATGAGGCAAATTTATCACAAGCATTAATAAACATTGTTGTAAATTCTAATACAGCCTCATTTAAATCTCTGATAAGAAAAATCCTATACCAAGGGAGTCCCTGAAGATACTTTCTAAATGATAAACTATTAAATTTTAAATAACATCTTTTAGATATTTGTGATACTGATTTTATGGGAATAGAAATGTTAATCGTAGAGAATACACACTTAACTGTATTGTGGTCTCCTAAACTGGGGGCACATACACTTTTCTCCAAGATTGTCAATTCAGGTGAAGCAAACATCAAATGCAAAATATTACCTTTACTTAATAAGGAACCTTTCCTTGTAGGTGTATCTATAATTTGTATCAGGTTTAAACAGCTCATTGATTTTTCCAACTTTTGACCCCTGAGACAACCCCAAGCTTCGTTGAAATCACCAGCCAGAACTACTTGTAGTTGACCCAGGTGTTCCATTAAAACATGTGAAAATTTGTCAAAATGGATAGGGTTTATTTTAGGTGGAGAGTAAACTACTCCAATAACCAATTTTAATTCTTGTATCTCAATTAACAGGCATTCAAAGCCCTCAATTGACCCAGAGAACAAAATTTTGGAGTTACCAATTGAATGATTTATGTACACCAAAACTCCTCCCCCCCCCCGTGTTCCATTCCCCACACTAGGCATGTGGGTTAAAGAGCGTGTGTACTGCCTAAAACTAATATTAGATTTTAAAAGCAGTCAACCATCACCTTTTATATTTGAGGTACTTTATCTTTTTCCTTTGTTAAATTAGAAGAGTGTTTACTTGATGTTAATATGTGTTATGTGTGGAACAGCACTCTGTGTGGCAGCTGACATAACTAGCTAAACTGCCCCCACTACACCACCAGCATTGTGACCTCACTGACTGTGACATCACTGTTACTTAGGAACAGCAATTCAGTGACTGCCAGGTAATTCACCTGTGATTTCACTGTCAGCTTGACATACAATTGTGATAACCAACAGCAAATCAAAGCCATTTCCTGATAAAAGGCTGCCAACATGTTACATTTAAATAAACAACAAAGGCTCAAATAAGGAACACGTGGCTTATGGAAAAATCTACAGGAATTTATACAGGGCTTTGATGCTGCCTCTACAGGGAAAATACAGGAAAAATGAAGACTTGTTACAGGAAATGTTTATTTGGATCTGGGAGCACTGTGATGATTGTGACTAAATAGCACTTTATGGTACCAACAAGAAAATGACTTGATCATCTGGTAGCTTTTCACAGCCCTGTCAGCTCTGTCTAGAACTTGTTTAACATAGCCATTTGATTGTGACAGCTGTCATTTTTCAGTAACAAGGCTATGTTGAAAATTTAGTATACACATATTAGAAAAACACACATTTAGAAGTCTACATTACATTTTTCTAATGAGGGCTTTTAACTTTGGTAATTTTCAATATTTTTACACCAAATTCCTTGCCTGCAGCCCTAGCAGCTCTGGCCATAGTTTGTTATTTATTTTTACTTGCTGTTTACTGCAGTATAGTAGAAATATAGAAACATAGACTATGAGAGCAGATAAGAACCGCTTGGCCCACCTAGCCTGTCCATTTCCCTACCTACAGGATAAGCTGCAGATCCTATTTATCCAACAGCCTATTTCTTCCTACCCCCCACAAAAATTGCCTTATGTCTGTCCCATACGTTCTTGAATTCTCCCACAGTTTTAGACCCCACAACCTCCTCAGGAAGGCTGTTCCATGCATCCACCACCCTCTCTGTGAAAAAATGCTTCCTCACATTGCCCCTGAGCCATCCCCCCTCTATCTTCAAATTGTGTCCGCTTGTTCTTGCACATCTCTTTTCTGAAAGATGCTACCCTCTTGGACTTTGTTGATTCCACTGAGGTACTTAAAAGTTTCTATCATGTCCTCCCTCTCCCTCCTTTTCTCAAGGATATACATATTAAGCTCCTTAAGTCTATCCTCGTATGACTTCTCTTGCAGACCCTGCACCATTTTAGTTGTCCACCTCTGGACTGCCTCCATCCTGTCTATGTTCTTGTGGAGATGGGGTCTCCAGAACTGGATGCAGAACTCCAGGTGGGGTTTCACCAACTATCTGTACAGAGGGATAACAACTTCCTATTTTCTGCTGGTGATGCCTCTCCCTATAAATCCCAGTATCCCCCCAGCCCTCCCTACTGCCTTCTCACATTGCTTGCAAACCTTCAGGTCATCTGATAAAATTACCCCCATGTCCCTTTCTATTTTTGTGGTTGTTACTACCTCTCCCCCCATTGTGTATTCTCTCCCTGGGTTTTTGTTTCCCAGGTGCATTATTTTTCACTTCTTTGCATTGAATCCAAACTGCCATACTTCTGACCATTCCTCCAACCTTGCCAAGTCACTTCTTATCCTTTCCACACCTCCTTGTGTATCAACCCTGTTGCAGATCTTTGTGTCATCTGCAATGAGGCATTCTTTCCCTTCCAGTCCCTCTGCAATGTCACTTATAAAGACATTAAAAAGGACTGGATCCAGTACTGAACCCTGTGGTACCCCACTAGTAACCCCTCTTTCTTCAGAGTGGACTCCATTTACAATTACTTTCCATGTCCTGTTGTCCAGGCAGTGTTTTACCCAGGCTACCACCCTGGGACCCACTCCCAGGCTGGTTAATTCGGCTATTAATCTTTTGTGTGGGACTGTGTCAAATGCCTTGCTAAAATGGAGGTAGGCCATGTCCACAGCCCCTCCCTGGTCTGCTACTTTGGTCACTCAGTCAAAGAAATCAATCAGATTCATCTGACATGACCTTCCCACTGTGAACCCATGATGCCCTGGGTCCTGCGCCACACTGGCCTTTAGGTATGCAACAATTCTTTCCTTCAGAACTGATTCCATCACTTTCCCTACCACAAATGTCAAACTGACAGGTCTGTAATTTCCTGCCTCTGTCTTCCTCCCACTTTTGTGAAGGGGAATCACATCCACCTTCCTCCAGTCCTCTGGTACTACACCATCCTCTCATGAGTTGCATGAAAGGGTAGTCAGTGGTGTCACTAGTTCTCTCCTTAATTCTTTTAGAATTTTGGGTGAATTACATCAGGCCCCATTGCTTTGTCCACCTTAAATTTTAGGAGTTCTTTCAGAACCCTTTCTTCTGTGAAAGGACTAAGATTGACCTCTCTATCCAGAGTGCTTCTATTAATTGGATTAGGCACCTCCTTTTTTGTGAATACTGAGCAGAAGTATTAATTTAATATCTCTGCTTTTTCACTGTCCCTCTCTGCCCACCCACCTTCCATTCAATTCAGCCTCACTATCCCTGCCTTTGTCTTTCTATGCTCCCTGATATACCTATAAAAGGTTTTATTCCCCTTCTTAACCGACTTGACTATCTTTTCCTCAGTTTTGGCCTTTGCTATTCTAACTACCCTCTCTGCCTTCTTCTGCCTTAACTGGTACAGTTCTCTGTCCTACTCCTTCTGTGTTTCCTTATACTTCCTAAATGCTATCTTTTTCTCCCTAACTTTCACTGCCACATCTTTGAGAACCATAGTGGCTTTTTTTTTCATTTTGATTTGTTTATTTGCTTCACACAAAGGCTTGATGTCTCTGTAATGGCAGTTTTGATGTTTCCCCATTGTTGCTCCACCTCTCCTTCTAGCCTGTTTGCTAGTGCTTTTCTAAGGCACTCTCCCATCTTGCCAAAGTCAGCCCTCCTGAAGTCCAGAGCCCTCACTTTTATATGGCTTGACTGTGTAGCTGAGTTTATTTTATTTAGCTTTTGTTTACCGGGTAAGTATACTAGACAAGTTTTATGCCTATTTTCAGGAACGACCCGGGAGAGTACAAAAGGGTACAACAGGTACATTGATACAGTAATTGGTTCAGATGAATACATTCAGGTACAAAAACAGGAGAAAAGACAATTTTTACAGTTTTTACATTTACGTGGAAGGTACACCCAGATACAGTGCTGGGGCAAGGTATAAGTTAGAGATAAATTCAATGACCAACAGGGCTGGTGAGGATTATGAGCATAGTAACATCATAGCATCGGTCAAGCAAGGGAAGGGGGATTTGGATGAGGACATAGCGCAAGAGTGGTGACGCCAGAGCAGGAGAGAAGAAGTTTATCATGAACCACACTGTTTAGTGGTCACTTGTTCCCAGATGGCTACCCACTTCTAGATCTGAGATCCTCTCACTGTCCCCATTTGAGAGTATGAGGTCTAAGATTGCTCCATTATGAGTGGGTTCCAAAACCAGATGTTTGAGGCATGCCCCCTGAAGGGCACCAAGAATGGCCATGCTTTTGGATGTGGCAGCAGCAAAGGTGCTCCAGTTAACATCTGGCGTATTAAGGTCCCCCATCAAAAGTATCTCCCCTTTCTTTGCCATCCTAAGGATGCCTTCTATCATATCCTTGTCTGTTCCCTCCCCCTGACATGAGGTTCTGTATACAACCTCTGTGCAGATTGTGGTGCCATTTCCAGTCTCTAAGGTGGCCCACAGTGCCTCCTCACCTCCCTGTTTACTCTTTTGTTCAGTTGTTTTTATCCTTTCCCTTACATAAAGAGCTAATCCACCCCCTCTTCTCCCCTCCCTGTCTCTCCTGTAGGTTTTGTACTCTGGTATGCTAACATCTTAGTCATAGTTATCTGTGTACCATGTTTCTGTGGCTGCTACAATATCCAGGCATCCCTCTTCCATCAAGGCCACCAGTTCAGGGAGCTTGTTGCCCAGACTATGGGTGTTGGTACTCATTACCCTCCATTTCTTGATGGCCCTACCCCTTTTTGCTCCATCCCTGTCCTTATTGCATTTGTCATTTTCTCCATTTACCCCTACTCTTCTCCCTATCGACATCTCTATCTTGGTGTTTACCTCACTTACTACCGTGATTTTTGGGGCTATGATTCCTGTTCCTCTCCAGTGTTCACCTTTGCTAGTTTAAATGCTTGCCAATGAAGCATTTAAACCTATCACCTAGGATCCTGGTTCCCCTCCTGGACAGATGCTGACCATCATGCCAGTATAGGCTTGCATCCCTCCAGCTGGACCCCCAGTCCCCAATGAAGCCAAATCCCTAAGCTCTGCACCAGTTTTTCAACCATTGATTGAATCCCATGGTGTGGAGCAGCCTAGCTTCACCCGTGCCATAAACAGACAGCACCTCCAAGAAGGTTACTGTGTGTACTACTTGTCTAAGGCTCCTCCCCAACTCCACAAACACTTCCTGCACTGCTCTGATCCCTTTCTTAGCCAGGTCATTTGTCCCTTGGTGGGCAATGACATCCAATTCCATCCTGTGTGCAGCTGCTATAGTGATCCTGAGGATTTTCTCCCTGTCCCTCCAAGCCATGGCACCAGGCAGGCACCTTACCTCCCTCTCCCCTTATTCCCCCAGTTCTACATTCCTAGATTTTATCAGGTTGATTCTGTTGACTACAAAGCTAACATTTACTGTAACCAGAAATCCTAGAATTCCCTGCAGCTGATATCAGAGCTGGGCTGCAACATTGGGAGATTCACTAGTCTGCAGTGCATGTAAGCACTTTTATAAGATGTGATCTTTTGTTAGCTGTCCCTGATGTTCTTCCAAGGCTAAGTACAGTCATCTGTCACTGTTCTTAGCCCTGGATGGACAGAAGGACCAGCAAACAAAAGAACAGAGATTACAAAACCTGTAACATGCACTGCAGACAATTGATTGTCCCACTGTTGCAGCTCACCTCTGACATCAATTGCAGGGAATTTTGGGACTCTGTATTTTTACCTACAGCTTGTGTTCAGGGGGTGCTTGTACTTGAGAGTAGTCTGTTTTGCAAAGTCAAATTTATGAATTATAGTAATGAAATATTACATACTCTGTATTTGATCAAGTTTATTGTTTTTGAGCTGGCCCAGTGATGCAGAGAGCTTAGGTGCTTAGCACCTTACATCTCCCACACAGACAACACAATTTCTTGAATCAGCTCAGGTTACTATGGACAGGCCAAGGGGGAGGGCTGGGAGTAGGATCAAGTGGCCATCAGGCAGCTATCCACTTCAAGGTAGGGCAGGTAGGTCTTCTCAGCACTTGACTGCACTGAGTGGAGGCTTGGTGGCAGTATCACATACATGGGAGACAAGGCAATAGGCCAGGATTCTTGGAGTGGGAATGGCTGGATCCGGTGTGCACAGATACCTCCATGTGCATGCACAATCATGCTGCAGGAGCCCCTGGGGAACTAAATGGGGAGATAACTGGAGGAAAAAGGATGGGCACAACAATGACATATGACACCCATTGACTACACATCGAACTGTTGCATCACCAAGAAGCCTGGAGCAAAAAACTATCCCACTATGCCACTATCCAAAGCTTTGGAAAAAATCAAGGCAAGTCAACTCACAGAATACCTCAATAAGTGCAATCTGCTCTGCCCAGACCAACATGGCTTCAGGCAAAAACACAGTACCACCACGGCACTGCTGGAATACACTGACTATGCGCACAAGGCGCTGGATGAAGGCAAATTGGTGGGGTCCATCTTCATTGACCTCACCAAAGCCTTTGACACCATCAACCACTCTCTACTAGTACTCCAACTCCAAAGATTGGGTGTGGCCCCAAATTCCAGGAATTAGTTCAATGACTACCTAACACACAGAAGCCAGCAAGTCAAAATCAGGCAGACGTTATCCAGCTCCAGAGACGTACTCCTAGGAGTCCCTCAAGGATCAATTCTAGGGGCCCTGCTTTTCAGCCTCTTTGTAAAAGACCTACCCACAGCCTGTGGCACCAAACTTATTCAGTATGTGGATGATGCCGTGCTGCTGAGCAGCAGCACCTCTCAGGTTGCCCTACAAACAGAACTACAAAACTCTTTCAATAAACTCGAGAACTGGTTCAGTAGGCTAAAGCTGCTACTAAATTACAAGAAAACCAAGGCCATGCTACAATCCAGCCCCTACAACAAACACAAGCATGCTCCTCTCATAATCACCAACAAGGCTCATGAGCAGATTGAGCAGGTGCACTTGTTCAAGTACCTTGGAGTTACCATTGATGACTCTCTCACTTATACGCACCACATAGACTCCCTTGTCAAAGTGGTAAACACAAAGATCGGGGTCCTCTATAGGCATAAGAAATCCCTCACCCCATAAGCACTCCAAATCTTAGTCTCCAGCTCCATACTCTCCACGATAGACTACAGGCTGGTGGTCTATGGAGCTGCTACTGATACAGTGCTCAAAAGGGTCCAAATTGCAGTCAATAAGGCATGCCACCTCACCCTGTGTGCAGATCACTACACTCATACTTGCACCCTGTATGAGCGTACAAACTGGCTTAACCTAAAAGACAGGATCAAATACCAAATTTGCCTCCTGGGAAAGAAGGCACTCCTCAGAAAAAAAACACCCTATATAGGAAACCTACTTGAGGCGTCTCTCTCAACACACAACACCAGACGGAAGAAGAATAGAGCACTGTCCATACCATTCCACCGAACCTCGCTAAGGCAGCGTGCTTTCTCCTATCGGGCCCCCCTCTGGATAAATGAACTCCCGAAGAAATTACAAACAAACAACAGCCTGTCTCAATTCAAAGTAGGCCTCAAACAGCACCTAATGTCTAACTCAAAATGCACCTGCTTCTTTGGCCCCACTTGATAGACAGGCCTACCCCCAAGGTAACACCTAGCAGGGCTACCTAGAGAACCCTGCCTACATTCCAGCCTAGCCAAGGGCTTAAGTAAGCTATCAGTCCTCTTTAAATGCACTTGGTACTGCCCCTTCCAAACCCCCCCACACACCATACTCGACAAAGCCTCTAGAGCTGCTCCCCATCACAGCCCCCCCGTTTCACTATCCCCCACCTCACGCTCTCTGCGGTTGGTTTCAAACCAATCCCCCTTGTTTCACTGTCACCCAGCCTCTCACCATCTGGGATAGCGTTAAACCCTATGCAGTTACTCTGCCATAGTCTATCAATGGATTTGGAGGTTTCCAGGGGTGTGCTACCTAGGGCAACTGATTAGAAATAGCTTATTATTCAAATACAACTGCTCAGTTTTTTTTCTCCTATTTGTCTAATTGTCATGTAATAGCTCTTTAATGCCTAATGATCAGGCCTCTGTAACCACTGAATATGTGTATTGTCTTATTGTCCACCCTGACGTGGAACCTTTGTAAAAGAACTCATGCTCAAAGGTCTTTCTGAAATACTAATTAAACAAAATTAAACAATTAAACAAGAAACTGGATTATGTGCTTTGGGGGAGGGGAGTCAAACTTTCCTCTCCCGATCCCACCACGGGAGTCAAAACCATGGGGGTGTGCTTGCTATCAGTACCTCAGGAAGTGTAGGATGGTGGAAGGGGGTGGCAAAAGCTGGAAGAAGGGAGCCTCCCTTATCATGACTCCAAGGAGCATATACAGAATATGGAAAAAAAGTGTATTGTTAGTCTACTTCATATCACAATAAGCATAACAATCATAAACTAAGATATTAAGTTAAAAACATACAAAATGGTCATATTTACAGATATAAAAATCACAAAGAGTCCAACTTACAATGTTTTATCTGACATGACTTCAACCATGATAAGAAGCCACACTGTTTATATTAGGGGGCTTCTATTCAGTGAAATATGGCATTTAGCTACTTTATTCAGTAATCTAAGCATGTGTGAAAAATAAATCATTGATTCAAAATGACTTAATATATTTCACCACACCACTGTAAAGACATAATTCTTCATAGCATAGGACAAATCTGTAATTTTCTTAACAGTTTGCAGTTTTTTCTCCATCCTTTGGCAACCGTGTGAGTTAAAAAAATGGGTAAAAACACACACAACTCAATATTATATGACTCAATAAATGGACACAGAGATTTGTAAAACTTTCCACATTAGTAAACCACAGGACTGAGAAGATGAATGGAAGGTTTCCCAGTCCTCAGGTCTAAGCCTGCTGAATTATAGGAATTTGAAAACTACACTTTAAACAGAAAACCCCCAATACAATCCTAATATAGGGGTACTACCATGTCCCTATATTATGGATAGAGATATTTATTATAGGAGCATGGTAGTGCCCCATTTCTATGACAGACTCCTATATTTCCTTCTATTTTAACTAAATAACTAGTCTGGAAAGGAATGAAGACTATTTTCTGTTTCATTTTTTTTTTTTTGTAATACCGATAGCTAAGACAACAAATGAATGTTTCATAACTCAGCTGGTTACCTTGTCAGAATAATGCTCTAAAAAAATAAAACAAATGTATCTGATATATTTCTCATTATAGTGTATACTGGAGTGTTGTTCTGTATAGAATTCAAAATGCTGTTGTACCACAGTTCAAAGGTCATGGAATGTGATTCTACCCTACTGAGGTAGAACAGCATTCTATAACCTCTAGAAACTGCATGAGTCAGTTTCATTTTGAAAGCAAAAGAACTCACAAACACATATTTTACACAGTATTATACACTATAAAAAATACAGGATGAGCAACTCTATGCCTCTATGCACAACCAGTGTGCCTTGCCACCTCAGGGTTCTGATTCCCATGGACCTCTTGAGCTTCACTCTCGAAGTCAGAGGGAATCAGAACCCCTCTGTGGCAGAACACACTGGTTGTGCATAATTGCCCATCCAGTATTCTCTATGTTTTGACCAGTTATTTTGTAGTAAATTTGATGGGTCAAAAATCATACAAAACTGATACAAATTGTCATTAAGTACCTTGGTAACTGAATAGATCTCTGTCCTTATTCTGCACTTTATCCTTTTTTTTTTATTTGCTAGAGAAAATAAACTACTTTTGAAATATTTAATTGAGCCTTGTTTTAGATATTTTCATGAAATAACAATAACACATTTCCACACCTTGTTTGCTTTCATTATTTCTCACTTCTTCTTATCTTGAAAGTGGAATTCAGTTGTTCTATGAAAATGAATTTATTAAATTTTTATAGCTTAATCTAATGTTTCACATGTATAAATATTTAACAAATGGCTTTTACTCACATGCCTGGTGCATTTTAAACAGCTTTATTCCCCATACTAAATCAGCCTCTACCCCAACTTGTGATATAAATCAAACACAGTGAGCACTATTCTGTTTTTTTTCCTGTAAAAACAATTTCTGTCATTAGGCATACAGTATCTATTCTCTAACACTGAATCATTATTTAATTTATTTGCAGCTGCCCATGCCTTTTTTAAGTATGTTTCCTTGTTTTCTTTGGCCATATTTATAGCTGTTTCAGTCTTGCAGTGGTGTTTTGTGTGATATTCAGAATAAATTAGCTAGTTTTAGTCAAAGTTTACCCTAACACTTACAGTGGTGCTTACTTACTCTGAAACATTTAAAATGTGCCTTTTTATTATGCAGTCTGTACTTCCTAAGGTATTACCATGATGCAGTGTAAAGTTCAACATCCTCTACATGCCATTCTCCCTACTTCCTTTGTACTGAACCATAAACTACTGCAGTATTCCATATAATGATAGACTACATACATTAACAGGTAAATTTGAACAATAGGAAGGCCCAACACTCACCCCTAACAATGTGTTGAAGGAACTACATATCTAGTATTAAATCAGAATTATTTTCAGTTTTAAAACAGATTTCATGTGCAAAAAAAGAAGGGTGGCCATGGGGTCAAACATTGCACCATATTTTGAAAATATTTTTATGACTAACTTTGAAGAACAGGTTGTATACAACAAGGATAACAATGTATGGGATGAGCATATCATTACATGGCATCAATACATAGATGACATATTTATTTTAGGGGTGTGGTCATACCCCTATAGTTAGGGTTGAGTAGCTTTTTAATGCTAAATCTCAAATTGTGCACTTTAACAACTTTGCAACTGATCAATGGATTTGCACAAAATGTGGCATGTACAGTCCTGTGGGGGTAGATCTCTTGATGTGGTAAGTTTTGTTCCAGTTGGATGTGCAGATTCTGAGATCCAGATAGTGTAATAAAGTTAAAAATCTCCACTTTTTGCAGTTTTTTTCCTCATTGCCTTCCACCCAGACAGTGTGTGATTTTGGTGTGAATTTTTTATAGTAGAAACAGCCTGGGTCACAGAACTGCCTTGGATTTGTACAGCAAAAATTCCACTGTTTGTGAGTGAAATTCTGACATTTATGGCAAAAATCCACCATTTGCAGGTGAAATTCCACCATTCATGGCAAAATTCCACTGTTCGCAGTCAAAATTCTGCCAGTCTTGAATTCAGCAAACAGCAACACTTTTCTTCAGCTGTTATAGTACAGCTAGAGCCAGAAACTGTGGCATTTGTGGGGGGGGGGGGGTTAAAGGGAAGAAATAACATGGCAGGAGTGAAGTCCTCATAAGCAGGGAAAACAACATGGCATTGGGGGTGGGTTTTCAATCCAAATGCAGGATTACTGTTGGCTAGAACTGAGTGTGAGCTTCTTCCTGGGATTGGGTTGAATGACATGTCAATCAAGTTGTATTTGGGAGAATGGAGTGAATGCCAGTAACTACTGTACTGCAAATGCATTTCAAAATGCATTGCAGGAACATTGCATGGGAATTGAAGGGAGTTTACAGTGACTGAAAATGCATTGCATGTGGATTGCATGTGAGTTGATGGTTAGCTGAAAAAGAGTTTATATTTTAAGCATTTAGAATTGCCACTGCATTGTCAGCACAAAAACATAATGAAAGAGCAGTGAGTTGGAGGGACAGCATAGTGTGACTTGTACTGTAAATCTGATGAGTTTAGGTTGAAATGGAAAGTTTGAGCTGCCCACCTTTTGATCAAGTGAACTGTATTCATTGCGTGATTTAGGAGAGGTACCACAGTTTCTGCCCTTACTGTTGTTGTAATTCCTAGGAGTTTAGGTTGAAATGGGAGGTTTGATCTGCCTGCATTTTAGTCAAGTGAACTGTGAAAAAAACCCAAAACTGACATCTGATTAATATGGACCATTCTTACATGTATGCAACTTTTGTGAATACATATATGCTTTAACATGTAAATGATTATGAGAATACCCACTTTCGTAAAGTATCCTTATTTAATAATTTTTTATTTTATTGCAGCTCTGTTCATATGAATATGGGATCCTTACACAGATTCCCATTTCTCCAGTTGCTGTGCCTCACTACCCCTTCCCCTGACTTTGCTGTCTTCCATTTGCACACTATCTAGTGGCCCATTTAGATGACAGTGATGTATTAAATTGTTATGTTTGCATATAACTGTTGGTGAGGTTTATTTGTTGTCCTGTATTTATTTGTCAGGTCATGGAGACAACTTCATTCATATGCATGGCGTGAAAGATTCAGGGACTAACCAAACAAAAGAGAAATATTTGATTTATTGATTTTTTAAGGGAATACTGTCAACCCCTTTAGGCCTCAAACTGTTACTAGTTTAAAAACACATATTTTATGATTGACTGCATTCTGTAGAATGTGCTGATGTGGCTGGTAGTTTGATTCTGATTCTTTTTTTTTCTTTTTAAAAATGAAAAACAGACTGCACACAATACTGGAGTAGCCATACCAAAATCTGTTTGTTTACATTTTGTAATCAACTCTCATTGCATCTTTCCTTTACTTGGAAACACACCCAACACAGTCTAGCCACTTAAAATGCAGTGGAAGTAGAGGGGACTATTACATCATGAATGGCTGCAATGCTCGGGGGTGTTCCTAATGTTCATGAAGTGAGCAATAAGAGTAGGTCAAGGATTTAATCAAAACAAGGTTGGTATAATTACACAATTACCATGCATTTCAGTTCTATTAAGAAATGAATCAGATGAAACCACCAGCACCTCCAACGAATTTTACAAAAGGTAAGCTGTTATAAAATGTAGGTTTTCAACCTGAAATAGTATGATGCAAAATGGGTTGACAGAGTTCCCTTTATGAACTCTTAAAGGACTTTTCCCGGTCCTCCAGTTACTGTGCCTCACCCCCCCCCCCACTACCACCTTCATTTTTTTCCATTTACACCCTAACAAGTGGCCCATTTAGATGGCAGTAATGTATTAACTGAAAAAATCTTATGTAAAAGTAATGAAAATGGGGAATTGTGGTTTCAAATAGCTTTGCTACATAAGACTAGTTCTTGGATTGCTTCTCCTCCCTCCCTTCACTAACCCCCCTTCCCTAACCTTGTTCTTGCCCCACCATTCTTCCCCACTTCATGTTATAACTGCCTTTCTTTTTGATCCTAGTTTAGCACCTCCTAGCTAGAGATGCAGCAAAATTAAATTTTGCCAGTGAAATTGTGGCAATTTTGCCACCCAAAATGTTTCCCAAAATTACAGTGAAATTTGGCAATTTTGTCCGCAATTTCACCCGCCAGCCCCCGCAAATGCTGATGTCTATTGGTCTCCCTGACTGATCACTGGACATAATTGAATTAAGCCCTCCCCCTCATTTACCTTGGCCCCTTTATTTCCTTTTATTTAAAAAAAATGTCAACCTCCACTTCCTGGTGTCTAGTGGTTCCCCCCAGCCAATCACCAGCAACAGTTGAATTAAATAAGCACACACCCCCTACCCTGGCCCCCTTATTTCTTTTTATTTAAAAAAAATGCAACTCCCCACTCTCTGGTGTCTAGTGGACATCCCACACCCCATCTTGTCATCATAAGCTAGCAGCACCCACACACCCAGCTCCCTTGTAGTACCCCAATCAGGCCACTGGCACTGCCCTCCACTCACCTCCATGGCTGGCAGCCTGACTGAGCATGACTGAGTGCTTGAATGAATGAGTGTGTACTTGTACAAGCACACACTCATTCATTCCAAATGCTCAATCATGCTCAGTTAGCTGCTTATTGTGAGATGGAGTGGAGGGCTGTGCCAGTGGCCCACTGGGGTACTAAGGGGAGCAGGGGTGAGTGCTGCTAGCTCATAATGACAGGGTGGGGGTCCACTAGACTCAGGAGTGGGTTGAATTCTTTTTTAAATAAAAGGAAATGAGGGTCCAAGATAACTTTGGGGTGTTTAATTCAATTATGGCCGGTGATTGATTTGGGGGTACCACTAGACACCAGGGAGTGGGGGTTGATTTTTTTTATTAAAAGGAAATGAGGGGGTCAGGATAACTGGGGGGTGCTTAATTCAATTACGGCCGGTGATCAGCCGGGGGGCCCACTAGACACCAGGGAGAAAAATCTGGGCCAGTAAGCAGCTGGAGGGGCATGGAGGGAACCACTGGACACCAGGGAGAACTTTGGCCAGTGGCCATTTTAAATTTCACTGCGGGAGGTAAAATTACTCCCACAGGTAGTGAAATTTTACCACAGAGGGTGAGATTTCACCCACAAGTAGCAAATTTTGCCACTTTGAAGGTGAAATTTTGCTCACTCTGGGGGGTGAAATTTTGCATTTTGCCCTCTGAAATATTTCACAAAATGCACGAATTACGTGAAATATTTTGCGGAGTGAAATTTTGCAATTTCTCACAACACTATTACTAGCCCTGAGATTAGCTACCACTTCTAGCACATCTTGGTGTACCCCATCTTCTGGCATATAACTTGCTGGATTACCTGTCCCTGGCTTATTACCATGTATGTTATACCTGCATATAGTTATTGCATTCATTGTCTGGGAATTAAGCGTGCCAGGTCCTTGCATGAAAGGACTTCACCCTGCCTGAAGTACTTGTACTACTGTATGTTTATTAAATCTTGTGGAACTTAACTCTTTCAACACTTAATTTTTGGGGTTGACCTCCGTCTTCACTTCTGGGTCACTCCCAGTTATTTTAACAGCGTCCTGCTGTAAGCAGCAAGAATTGTTCACACAACCTTTCTGGCTGGACTACTGAATGTAGCAGTTCACTGTGTAGCTAGCTCCAGACCTAGTAAAGATGCATATTTAAAAGAAGCTGTCACTCACTTGTTTTCTGGATGGGAGCCCTGGATTAAATAGCAGGTAGAGGAGAATGTACAGGCAGTGTTCTGTACTACATAAACGAACTCAGGGCAGATCTTAATTTGGCATTTATTGTCTGAGAATTAGGCATGCCATGTCCTTGCATGAAAGGACTTTGCCATGCCTGAAGTACCTGTACTACTGTATGTTTATTAAATCTTGTGGAACTTAACTCTTTTAACACTTAATTTTTGGGGTTGACCTCCGTTTTCACTTCCGGGGTGACTCCTAGTTATTTTAACAGTGTCCTGCTGCAAGCAGGGTGAGAGAGCAGGGTGAGCATGTGACATTGCATGTGAAGATGTGTGCCAAGACACGCGCGTCTAGCATGTCTTGTGTGTCTGTGGGACTAGTGGTGAAACTATTTCACAAAATAATAAAAGTGTAACCATCTTCCTGAGACAGTAAAAGCTTTCACAATACCCAGCTGGAGTTTGTAAGTACATTCAAACTTGCTTCTAAACTAAGTTAAACATGGCAGCTTTAGTCACCATAGATGGTTTTGAGTTAATCAGGTGTACCAAGTGTGACATGTTCTTAAAAACAAATTTAAATAAAATTGCTGCAGTAGAAACGGATTTCATTTGTCCCAAATGTACTGAAAATATTGAACTTACAAATTAAATTAATACATTCAATGTCAGACTTAGGGCCTTAGAATATAGTCAGAAACAGATGATGAACAGATTTAAAGATGCAGCAGAAAGTACATCCATCAACAACATGGACTTGGCAGCACAAAATTCTCCCCCTCCAATATGTGTATTAAAACAGAAAAGTAAAAAGAAAAAGGAAAAATTAACAAACCAGGTTAACAGGGCTTATACTTCTAACAAGTGTAATGACAAAATTACAATGGTGAGTCAGGATACTTTAGAAAATTACAGATCAAGTACACTTAACAAAAAAAAAGTAAAAGAGACAGGGAAATTAAGTCAAACAGTGACAATGAATGGTTTGAAGTCCAATAAGGTAAGGCCCCTAAACAAGGCAGAAGAGCTGAGCAATTTATAATCCCACTAGTTAATCAATTTGACCCACTTTTATCACTTCACAATGAACAGAATCACCCAATAACAGAGACTGAGGTGATAAGTAACGGACACAGTTCTACTACCAGTATCAAGGCAAATCCAAGACCTGCTGATCTTGAACCTCTGACACCTTTAATCCAGTTGGTCACTTCCATTAGTAATCAATCACAACATAACTTAACTAGTAATACAAAGTCTGATATCTTTGTTTTGGGGATTCAATGATAATGAATATTGATAGGTTAATTTGTAACCCAGACAAAGAACATATAACCTTATCCAGCTTTAGAGGAGCTAAGATCCAAGACATCGCATGCATGCTGGACAATATAATTCCTAGTACCTTGTTTAATTCTACGGTGATCATACAAGTAGGTATAGTACTAGTCACAGACACTGCCAGCTATTTCCCAAAATTTCTGTGATATTTCCAGAAATATCTGATGCTTTTTGCATTTAACAGTAGGGGCAGCAGAGGTAAACTCTTCAGAAATTTTGCGAAATATCTGGAAATAGCTGGCAGTGTCTGTGGCTACCACTGTACTAATAACATTACTTGTAATTCCGAACAAAACATCAAAGAACATTATGTTTCTCTCGCTAATAAATTCATTCAGCTAGGTTCTACTCCTATTATCTCAGAAATCTTACCTACTCCAAGAGCTAATCATAAACAGATCCTTAAACAAAGAATAGTGAATAATTGGTTAAGAGAATGGTGCTTAAATCAAGATATCAGTATCATAAAATATTGGGAAGATTTTATAGATAGATCTGACTTATATGCTAGGAATGGGTTATACCTCAATTCAAGAGGGAACAGTATATTAGGGGATCACCTAACTGCAACCATCAATAAGTATTTAAACTAATTTGCAGGGGGGGCAGGGATAAATAACTCTAGTAAATTTAGCATTAAACAAGATCCCAACAAACTTGACCTGAACCCTAAGGAGAAGGAAAACAACCTTGTTGACTCCCTAAGAATATTATTACTCAATGCTAGAGGCTTGAAAAATAAAAAAAGATGAATTACATAAATTGTTAGTCTCCAAAGACATAAAAGTTTGCAGGGTAACAGAAACATGGTTTAAGAATGGGGACTGGAATACTGACATACTATCTTTAAATATGTAAAAACAGATCTATAAAAAAAGAGTGAGGAGTTGCCCTGTACATACATACAAGATTGCCTAATGACCTATGAATTTAACACCAACAAACTTAATAATGAGTATATCTGGGCAAAAGTAAAGATACACCAGTCCTTCCTTAATATAGGACTTATCTATTGGGTACCTAATTCAGTACAAGAACAGAATAATAACTTAATAACTGAGATCCTAAATCTTAATACTAAAGATGATATGTTAATAATGGGAGACTTTAATTTCCCTCGCATAGATTGGATCAAAATGACTGGTAACAATAATATTGAAAATCAATTTATTGATGCCACAATTATGCAGACTATTGAACAAATTATTAAATGCCCCACTAGAGGTAACAACATCTCAGATCTAGTGTTCTCCAATAACATCGACTATATAGAAAATGTTGAGGTTATATCCCCCCCCCCATCAGAGAGTTATCACAATCCCATCATCCTGGATTATAAAGCTAAGCATTACATAAATAATGGTAAAACCATAATACTGGATTACAATAAGGCAAATTTCACAAGGATTAAAAACTACCTTGATAATATTAATTGGTATCAAGAACTTAAGGCAAAATGCCTGGATGAAACATGGAATATAATATATAATCATATCAATTTCTGTATTAAAACATGGGTCCCTTCAAGACATAAATACTTTAATTATAGGAGAGTCCCTATCTGGTGGTCGCAAAAACTAAATAAGTTAATAAGGAGGAAAAAAAGATACTATTTGGCCTACAAAAAGAATAAGACTCCTGACAAATGGCTTAAATTTAAATCATTAGCTAAATCCGTTAAAAATCTAATCAGAAAAGAAAAGAAAACCACTGAATTAAACCTTGTTAAGAAAATAAAAGATAACAGAAAAAAATTCTTCAGCTATATAGGTAGCCTTAAAGGCAAACAACCATCTATTGGCCGTTAAAAAACTGGTGAGAAGATCATAACTGTAGAGAAAGATATGGCAAATGAATTTAATTCATACTTTCTGAGTGTGCATAACCCTACGACTAATTTTCATCGGTATCTTGACCCAAGTAGCGAAAATAAAGAATTCCAGATATCTGATGTTGTTGACGGTATTAACACTTTAAGATCCAATGGTTCACCTGGACCTGATGGCATTACACTGAATTTTGTAAAAACACTGGTACATCAACTTGCAGAGCCATTAACATTCTTATTTAATAGATCCATTTTGGAGGGGAAGGCTCTTATGGAATGGAAAATGGCAGAGGTAATTCCAGTTCTAAAGGGGGGTCCTAGAACTGAGGTTAGAAACTACTGCCCCATTAGCTTGACCTCAGTTATTAGAAAACTCATGGAAAAATTAATAAATAAACACATTACTACTCATTTAATCAATAACAGATTAATCGATTCAACCCAGCATGGCTTTACTCCTGGAAGATCATGTTTGTCTAACTTAATCAGTTTCTTTGAGACAGTAAGCGCATATTTATTTAAAAACATTCCTGTTGATGTAATTTTTCTTGACTACTCTAAAGCTTTTGACAAAGTTTCCCATAAAGTTTTAATAAACCAACCTATTGACATAGGATTAAATAACAACCTTATCAGATGGATCTCCTCATGGTTAGAAGACAGAGTTCAGCGAGTAACCATCAAAGGTTATTCATCTGCCTGGGAATGTGTTACTAGCAGCGTTCCTCGGGGCTCTGTACTCGGCCCAGTACTCTTCAACATCTTAATATCATCCCTTCCTTACTCTAATAGAGTATGGGTGGAAAAATATGCTGATGATTGCAAAATGGGTTGTTTGATAAATAACCAAGAGGATGCCAGTTTCCTACAAACAAATTTGGATGCTATAGCAAACTGGGCTAAAGAGAAGGAGATGTATTTCAACCTTGATAAGTGTAAAGTTATGCATATGGGGAAAAAAAATCCCATGCATACATATCAAATAAATGGAACTTCCTTGAAAATGGTAAAAGAAGAAAAAGATCTGGGAGTAATAGTCACTAATGATTAAAAATTTGACACCCATGCATTAATCACGGCTAAAAAATGTCAAAAAATTAGGGGATGCATACTCGGGAATATCAAGAGTAGAGAGATGGAGGTGTTGGTGCCACTGTACAGTGCATTGGTGAGGCCCCATTTGGAGTACTGTTCCCAATTCTGTGCCCCAACATCAAAAAGGTCTCAGAAATTATATGAAAACATACAAAGAAAAATGACAAGCAATATAAGAACAATCAAAATTATGAGTTATGGAAATAGACTGCTTAAATTGAATCTCTATTCTAATAAATATAGGCAAGTAAGAGGGGACCTTTGTTTATATATAAAACATTACAGAATGAATATATGGCTGAAACTGTAGGGATTAGGAAGAACCCAGGTATCGACAGTTCTAGAACTCATAAGCAAAAATTAAGAAGCAATTCAAGTCATTCAACTAAGAGATGTAACTACTTCACACAATGTGTAATTTCTGAATGGAACAAGCTGCCTAGCCATGTGGTTAATAGCCCTACTATAACTATTTTTAAAACAAATCTGGATAACTTTATGAGAGACAACAAATTTTCATTCCACCAATGAATTAGTGGCAAGTTCACTAAAGGGCTAAATGCTCACTGAACTTCTAAACTTACTATGAACCTACGAACCTATATTGTATTGCTTACAATCTCATCCAATGTCTCTGTCCTTAGCTTAGTTATCTATCAAACTCCTTCTATGCGATACTATCTGTTATCATGGATTAAAATGGACTGTGATATTTACTGTATAAGCCAACTAATATACATGTAAATCCCTTCTACCAAATGTAGATAATAATTAAACTATAATAAAGGGGATTATAAGGACGGTGACATACTGAGCCAATATACATAGATACATAGACAGTGTTGGCAGATAAGGGCCTATGGCCCACCCAGTCTGCCCATTTGAGCTTGTAAGTTCAGTTTGTTTTCCTAGAAGTCTGTTGCACCTTACCCCTGACCTCCAGAATTCCTTTATGTCTATCCCATGCATTCTTAAATCCTGTGATTGTTTCAGCCCCCACCACTTCCTCTGGCAGGGTGTTCCACTTGTCCACCACCCGTTCTGTGAAGAAATTCTTTCTCATGTTTCCTCTGAATCGTCCTCCCTCCAACTTCATCCCATGCCCTCTAGTCCTGGAACATCTTTTTCGCTTAAAATAGTGTTTTCCTGCACCCTGTTCCTCCCTGTAAGATACTTGTATGTCTCTATCATATCTCCTCTCCTCCTCTTCTCCAGGGAGTACATGTTCAGTTCCTTCAACCTGTCTTCATAGGACTTGTGATGCAATCCATGCACCATCTTTGTTGCCCTCCCTGAACCTTCTCTACCCTGTCTATGTCCTTAATGAGGTATGGTCTCCAGAACTGTACACTGTACTCCAGGTGGGGCCTCACTAGTGTCTTGTATAGTGGAATTATGACTCCCTTTCCCTGCTGGTGATGCCCCTGCCTATACATCCCAACATCCTATTTGCTTTACCTGCTGCCTTGTCACACTGTTTCCCTACCTTGAGGTCATCAGAGATGATAACCCCAAGATCCCTTTCCTGCTTGGTGCATGCTATATCCTCACCCCCCCAACTGTTATATTGTGCCAGGGTTTTTGTGCCCCATATGCATTATCTTGCACTTCTTTGCATTGAATTTCAACTGCCAAACCCCTGACCATTCTTCAAGTTTCTGTAGGTCACTTCTCATTCTGTCTACACCCTCTGGTGTGTCTACTCTGTTACAAAGTTTTGTGTCATCAGCGAACAGTGAAATTCTGCCTTCTAGGTCCTGCGCCATGTCACTGATGAAGATGTTGAATGGAACCAGTCCCAGTACTGATCCCTGTGGTACTCCACTGGTCACTCTTCCCTCTGTGGAGTGACAGCCATTTACCACCGCCCTCTGTGTCCTGCCACCCAGCCAGTTACCTACCCACCACACTACTGTCCTGCCCACACCCATATTCCCCAGTTTGTGTAATAGTCTTCTATGTGGCACAGTGTCAAAGGCCTTGCTGAAGTCCAGATAGGCCATGTCCACTGCCCTCCCCTGATCCACCTCCCTAGTCACCCAGTCAAAAAATTCAATGAGGTTGGTCTGACATGACCTCCCCCTGTTGAAACCATGCTGCCTTGGGTCCTGTAGTCCATTGACAACCAGATGTTCCACCAATCTCTCCTTCAGTAGTGCTTCCATGATCTTCCCCACTACCGAGGTGAGGCTGACTATGAATATGAATATATTGAAGAAACAATACCACAGGGCAAAACTGCTCAACAGTAACAGCACAAGTCCCTGAGTTGACCCCCCCAGGAGGTTATAGTAATTCGTGGTGGTCCAGGGGCACATCCCCTTGTAATAGGGCGTGTGGGGGAGGATCCCCCTGCAGAACACAAGTATTTTACTGTTTTCATGTTTACGTCATTGTTTTGACATTGCGGTATAGTGCCGCACTGTTTTTGTATGCAACAACATGACCCCATGCCAGATGGTGGCAGAGGACTTATACAAACAACATTTTTAGCTGTCTCCCTATCTGGAAGATTAATATTAAATGAATGCATACCTGTGATATCTTTGTATTTTCCTGTTTGTGGTATTATCTATAGTTTGCTATTTTATTATGTTGGCATAAGCCTTTTGCCACCATTTTTATTGCCCCTTATACTTCTGTGATCCCATTCATGATGGTATTTGACAGTGGCTTTATGTGTAAATTAGGTGGCTTAATGTAGTAAAGTATTTTAATCCATAATAGCTCAGCTATAACAGCTCTTGTATTTTTAGTGTTGTGTGTCCCATGTCTTTCTTCTTCATCCCTATACCAGTGCCCCCCTTCTATGAAGTTTGTATAGGTCTTGTGCCACTGACTTTATTGTCCTGTTTATTATAGTTTAATTATTAGCAACATACTGTACAACAAGGACTTTACATTCAAATTAGGTGACTAGGTGTGGGGAATGAGGACACTTGCAGTGTCCGGTTCATCCCTCGTTTGAATAACCCTGAGGTGGGAGGAACGAGGACACTTGTCCTACAAATTTTATTCCCTGCTAGATCATATAATCCTCATATGTTGTTTTCCTAGTTTTTGTACCCTACTCCAATTAAAACTCTTAGTTCTTGTAGTGTACAAATACCAGCAAAACAACATATGAGTTTTATGATATCTGGGAGGGGGGATAACATTTTTAGGATGAATGTCATTGTTCCTTCTACATCAGGGTTATTTAAACAGGGGATGAACCAGACACTGCAAAATACAGTTGGGGAGATAGAAGTGGAGAGAATGATGATTCAGCTGCTGTTGTGGGTACAACTGAAACAAATGTAATATATATATATATATATATATATATATATATATATATATATATATATATATATATATATATATATATATGTAATGCCAGTTAAGATAAATACAGGCAAATATTTTTGATATTTCCAGTGTGGTCTGATCTACAGTGAGGATATCACATTTATCCTCACTGTAGATCATTTATCCTTACAGTAGGTCATGTGGAGGCACTATCTGCACTTAAGCACAACAGAGGTACAAACTACAGTCAAACCATCAATTAGCTCTGAGTACACTCACACATCAGTTGCTTCTCTGAACCTCTTCAGTGTGAAACCAGCATTCACACTGAGAGGTTAATTTCTTTCTTTCTTTTTTAACAGTCCGGTTTTATAAAAAAGAACAAATTCCACAACGCAAAACTCCTCCCTTCCTGGACAGTGCACCAAATATCTCTCTTCCTTCCCAGGACTGACTTGCAGTATCCTGACTTGAACCGCCTACCTCCAAACCGCTGGCACTAACTCTGGTAGCCGGAGCAACTTCCTCATCTGCATGAACAAGTGGCCATTAATGAAAAGCAGGATCAACCAGATACAGAATAATTTCAGATTAAACAATACAAGGGAGGGGGCTAAAATATCTGAAACAAAAGTACCGAATGGCTCCCTCGCTAACCGAGCACTTGCCATGTTTAAACTTGTCTGCAGGTTCAGAGAGCCTTTTCGCAATTGGAGTGTGAGGAGCTTGCTCAGCTTTTTGTTGATAAGGTGGCTGACATCAGGGCGAAGAGTTGATCGACACACTCTATGGGAGCTGTTGATGATCGGCACTTGGCCACTGTCCATCACTTCACTTGGAGTACCTTTGACCAGCTGGAGATTGTGGATGTTATGCGGATTGTCCAGGGTATGATCCCTACATGCTGTAGTTTAGACCCAGGCCCAACTTCCCTGATTATGGGTTGTTGTGATATTATTAGCCTGGTCTTAGTGCAGATAGTCTGGTGCTCCCTTGAGTTGGGTGAGTTTACTAGCTCCCTGAAGGAGGCCGTGGAGACTCCCCTTTAGAAGAAAGCTTCTTTGGACCCAGACTGTCTGGCAAACCACAGACCTATCTCTAACCTCCCTTTTGTGGGGAAGGTAAATGAGAAAGTAGTGGCTGTACAGCTGGAGAACCATTTGACCATCCATAGCATCTATGAACCTCTCCAATCCAGTTTTTGAAAGAGGCATAGTACCGAGACTGCACTGGTTCTGGTGCTCAATTATCTCCTGATGGTGAGAGATCAAAGGAACTGATCCATCGTTGTGCTTCTTGATCTCTCATCAGCTTTTGACACCGTGGATCATGGGGTGTCTGAGGTTCATCTATGGTCTGACAGGTTCAGTCCTCGGATGGTTTAGGTCCTTCCTCACTGGCAGAACTCAAAGGGTGGTGTCAGGGATTTATTCCTCTGACCCTCTCTCTCTGTCATGTGGGGTCCCTCAGGGCTCTGTGCTGTCCCCCATGTTACTCGCAGTGTACATGCTGGCCCTCAGAGACATTGTAAAATGGTATGGGCTGAGGTTTCACTGCTATGCTGATGATACCCAGCTCTACCTGTCTTTTGCACCTGACCAGGATGAAGCACTCTCAGTATTTAATAACTGCCTCACTGAAATCCTGGATTGAATGAATTCCAGCTGGCTGAGGTTGAACCCAGGGAAGACTGAGGTGATGGCTGTGGATCCAGGATGCCGGATAGGAGTGTTGAGGGCTGGTCACCTCTCAGGACTTTTCCTGGGGGGTTCTCTGCTCCTGACCTCTGAATGGGTGCGGACCTGAGGGTGATACTTAACGATGGTCTGACACTACGATCTCAGGTGTCAGCCATTGTTAAGTCATCCTTTTACCATCTGAGGAACATCTCTAGGATCAAGCACCTGTTTCATCTGGTGATTTATCCACACTGATCCATGACTTTGTGACCTTGTGCCTTGATTATTGCAAATCCCTTTACTTTGGGCTTCCATGGGTTGATATCCACCACCTGCAGCTGGTGCAGAATGCTGCAGCCTGGTTTTTGAAGGGGACTCCTTGGACTTCCCATATTACGCTGGTGCTGCGTGAACTGCACTGGCTGCCAGTTCAGTGGTGGATCACCTTCAAGGTCAGATTACTGACCTATAAAGCCCTATGCGGACTCTGCCCTGACTACCTGAAAGAGCTCCTTTCTCCTTACTGCATGAGCGATCGCTCCATTCAGCAAGTGAGGGGTTGCTAGAGATTCCAAGGGTAGTTTTTGAATCTTCAGGGGCCCATGCATTTGCGTATGTGGCCTCAGCCCTTAGGAATTCTCTACCCCATCTGATTCAGGAGTGCAAGATCGTGGTAGGGGGGGTTTAAGCAGGCATCGAAGATGTATCTGTGGAACAAGGCATACTTTGACTAACTGTGTAATTTTATGATTTTATTCTGTATTTATTACTGTTGTTTTTATTAGTTTCATAATCTGTTATGCACCTTGATATTTGAAAGGTGCAAATTAAACAAAGATTGTTATTATTAAAACAACTATTCAGCCCACTCACAAGAAAACTCAGCCAATAAAATGATGCATTCAGCAATGGAAGCATGTAGGCACACTTGCAACCGTGCTGGCATCCCTGCATACTACCATAAGTGCCTGTCATCAAAAGAAAACTCTGGTGATAGAAATACTTCAACATATATTTAAAAAAAAAAAAAAAGAAAATGAAAACCAAACCCCCCCCCCCAAAAAACGGTAATACATAAATCAACTATGCAGTGGGGCTACTGGAAATAACACTGATGTTTCCCATTACGCAGCTTGACCTTGTGATCTCTCTTGTGGCTCCGCCACTTGTCAGGTCATATGGGCAAACTGCACTTGGGGGAAGTATCAGTGATATTTTCAGTAGCCCCATTGCATATCTATCTATCTATCTATGCACTTTAATAACTTTGCAATCATTCAACGGATTTGCACAAAATTTGATATGTTCTGTTCCATGGGGTAGATCTCTTGAAGTAACAAGTTTTTTTTTTGATTGGATTTGCAGATTTCATTCTGCGCATAGTAAAAAACTGTAAAAGTTGCTTTTCTTTTTGCCTGTTTTTGCTGTTTTTTCCTTATCGTGCTGTGACTGCACCATTTGGTATTTTGGTCTGAAATGTTCAGGGTAGAAAGAGCTTGCCCCAAACAAAAAGTCAGCATTAGTTTGGTGAAAATATATTAATCCATTTCAAAGTTATTAAATTTTAAGATTTCAGGTTCTCAGCCTGCTCAGTTCAGTCTTTTGCATAGCTGCATGATGAGAAAAGGGATTTAGGGCTCATGAAAAGAGATTTCAACAGCTCATCAAAAGGGATTCATTAAATTCATCTTCATGAGAAAAAATCCCTTTCCATGATCCACCATCTTGTTTTCATTTTTCTAGCCCCGCAAAAACATTATAACTTTACCCAGGGATGCCTTCTGGAGACATCAAAATATGGATTTTGCTCATATGGATGTCCTTTACAGTTCTCTGCCTTTGGTTTTCTTTACTGTGGCCCCTGAATGTTTATTTTTGATTTATAAAATCCCTTTTCATGACTCACTTCTGAGTATTTATTGCAATGCACAAAGGGATTTTGGCAGCTCACAAAAAGGGATTGGGTTGTCAGACAAGATGGCCCTATGGGTAATCCCTTTTAGTGATGTAAAAATGGAATTTTACTCCTCACAAAAAGGGATTCAGCTCATGAAAAGGGATATTGACACCTCATGAAAAGGGATTACATATTTAAATCCCTTTTCATGAGCTGTCAAAATCCTTTATCATGAGCTAATTCCCTCTTTGAAAGGTGTCAAAATCCCTTTTTGCATCACGAAAAGGGATTTGGATTTGTGGGACTAGATAGCCTTGCTGGAAATCCCTTTTCGTGATGCAAAAAGGGATTTTGACACCTCATGAAAAGGGATTCGCTCATGAAAAGGGATTTTGACAGCTCACAAAAAGGGATTTCTAAAGTGTATTGTTTCTTTGCCACTTCACTGCAAAGAAACAGTTTGGAATTTTGGGCTGAATTTTTCAGGGTAGAAGGGGCTTGCCCAACAGATGTGACTTTTGCTGGTTTAGTTATAAAATTTGCTTTCATACTTCTAACATTTTGAAGTTTGGAAATTTCCTACACGATAACATTGTGGCGGACACGGTACCTTTTGAGGCCTATATCTCAAAAATGGTTTGAGATAAGGATTTTTTGTTAAATGTAGCTTGGCAATAAGCATGCATGCAGGTTCCCAGGCCATAATTACAACTGCTGTGGAATTTTTTTCCATTGTTGCTATGGTTACTAAGGTATTCTGCCATTTGCATTACAAGGGTTACTTGAAATATCTGCAGGTCTGCTCTGTGTCTCTACACTTATGTATAGGTAAGAGCACAGGGTCCAGAGGCAGGACAAGACACTACCCCTAGACATTATGCATGCCAAACTTCATGCAAATTTTTTGAACTGTTCCAATGTTATTAATATTCAAAAATTTGGGTTTAACATAGAAGTTATCTGATGTTATTCTACTTGAAAATTCACATTTTCAGAGTGCTGTAACTGTGGAACCAGTGCCCACTTCTTCACCAAATTGGCAAAGGGCACATCTGTAGGGCAAGGGCTTACCACCCTGCAAATTCAGCTCAAAACGCCTAACCGTTTTCTTGCTATGAAGTGGCAAAGAAACTGATTTTTTTGAACTGTTTACCTGCTTTACTGTCAGATCATATATTTCCCCATAGGCCATAATGGGAAACTTTAAAGTTTAATAACTTTTGAACGTATTAATATTTTCTCACCAAACCTTCAAAAGGCATATACTGTATGTGAGGAAAAGGCTTTCTACCCTGCAAATTTCAGACCACAACCTGAAGCCATTTCTTAAAAAAAGGAGGACAAAGAAATGTAAAAAAACACAGATTTTTTTCAGTTTTTTTTTCAACACTCTATCTCAGAAACCACACAATGGATTCTAATGAATACGGCAGGTCAAGAGACATATCCCTAGACATTATGCATGCCAAATGTCATGTAAATCCGTAGAACGGTTCCAAAGTTACTAATGTTCTAAAATTTGGATTTAACATAGAAATTACTTTTCATTCAAACTATAATGGCACTACCGTGCCAGTAATATATATATATATATATATATATATATATGTGTGTGTATATATATATATATATATATATGTGTATGTGTGTGTGCATATATATATATATACACACACACACACACATAATACCGTGTGTGTAGCACCAATATGACATGATCGAGCAACTGTGCGTAACCTGCCTGTGCTGCCACTGAGGGGTTCTGATTCTGTTTGACAGCGAGAGTGAAGCTCGAGAGGTTCCACAGAATCAGAACGCCAAGGCAGCAGCTCTGGCTGGTTGGTCACAGTTGCTCAGCAAGTATTTTTTATAGTGTATAGTGACCCTTGTCCAAACAGAATAACATACAAAAAAAAAAAAAAAAAACTTGAAATGACTCCAAGAGACAGTGTCAAATTTAAAGCATTTTTATCAAAAGTTTTTGAAGGGGGTAAACAGTAATATAAATGGAAAAATCACTCAACTAAATTACTTTGTTGGATACAATGGAATCAACAGGTTTTTTGTTTGTATTTCAAATGAAAAGTCGTATCTGATCCTTAGAGAGTGTGGCTCAGATCCTGGAAATCATTGGGGCTGTAGATGAATTTTATGTGCTCCTCAGCCACTTTCAAGAAAACCGCCGCCACCGTCCTTTCAGACAATTTACTGAGATATGTGCACAGCGGTTTCCCCATTACTTGAACTGCTGTCTTGTGCTGTCTGAAAAACAGACAAGATGTTGCTGTACCACAGTATAGTATTACCGCGTTCTATGAACTTTGAACTATGGTACAACATTTTGACTGTGATGGATTTCTACGTGTAACAAGGGGTCATTATGCACTATATTACAGCTGAGTGCAAACTTCTATGTTAAACCCACATTTTTGAACCTCTATAACTTTGAAACTGTTCAATGTATTTGCACAAAATTTGGCATGCATAATCTCTAGGGGTAGGTCTCTTTGGATGTATCCATTTTGTCATTTTTGTGATACGGAGCATCAAAAAATCTTAAGTTTACCAGTTTTTTGCTGTTTCTTTGTCCACCTGTATCTGAAAAATGACTTTTTGTTTTAGTCTGAAATTTTCGGGGTAGAAAGCATTTGGCTCACAGATGTGCCATTTGAAGGTTTGGTGAAGAAAAATATTAATCCATTCAAAAGTTATTACATTTTTAAATTCCTCTTTATTTCCTATGGGAAAACTTATATGTCAGGTGTGATTGCAGGAGGCAGTATTTGTGAAAAAAATGAAGTTTTGTGATTGCAGGAGCTGATATTTTTCACACATATTTTTGCATGTAGGGTGACATACAGCTATTTATTTGCAAAATGTAACTGTTTTTTTTATCATGTAGGGTCATATAGAGCCTGCTGTACTTTTGCAGAGCTCTGTTGTGTCTGCTATCTTGTTTTGCTGTTAGTGAGGAAACAAAAGTAATGAAAATCTATGAGTATGAATTAAATTGATAAAATAAACATCAAAATCTAGTTAAACAGGAGACATTTGGTTAGATTCTGATGTTTGTTTATTTAAAGTGTGCAGAGAAACATCTTTTCTTGGTACCCAAAATCCCCGGTGCCCTGTTTAGTCAGAGTAGTGCTTCCTCGAATTCTATGTATGAGAACAGTGGAATTTTCTTGATGTGTGCAGCCACAGCTTGAACTTGTGCTGCCGGTTGCACTCCGATGTGTGATCCCATTTCACTGGTGTCTAGTGGCACACCCCACCCATCAATTACTGTCCACTATCCCTGGTGTCAAGTGGCACCCATCTCCATATTATTTCCCTGGTGTCTAGTGGCACCGCCCAGCCTCCTATTCCTTTATATTATCTGACACCAGTTTGCCCACTTCCAGTGTCTGATAGATCCCCCTCGCCCAGTCCATTCTTTTCTATTTGCCAACATCATGGTGCCCAATCCCTGTGTCAGTGTTAGAAGACCTTCCCCAGCAGTGTGGGACACTGGGGAGCCCACTCCCAGTATCCCAATTCATGTGTCCTCCCCCACAAGCAGTGTGGGACACTCAGGAGCCCACTCCTAGTGTCCCGATACATGTATGCCCCCCAGTAGTGTGGGACACTGTGGAGCCCACTCCTAGTGTCCACAAATATTTGTTTTATTTTTTTGTAAAGAAGAAAACCATCCCCAATGTCTTTTTTTTTCATTTTAACCCTGAAAAAAGGAAAACAGTCCCTCGTTGTCCCTGAAATCCACCTCTCCATTCTGCACCCTTCCACTGAGCACCCACCACCCCATTTTCCCCCTTTTCCTGTAGTTACCTCTGGAGGTTGTCCACTGTCATCTTCTGTGGACCGGAACACAGCTGCATTTTTGAAAGCCGAAACCACAAACTGAGGAATCAAGGAAAGTTCTATATAATTTATTTCAGTAGCATTTTGAACTTATGTTGATATCTTTGCCATTTTTCAGTATTTTTTCACCAAATGTTCAACATGATCTTTTTGGGATGCCACCTCATGAACACTTTCACTATCATTTTATTAATCAGGCCTGGAGGGTGATTTTGCATTCACTGAGCTAAATCACCTTTCAGGACAATAAATAATAACAATAATAATAATAAAACTTTATTTTTATGGCACCTTTCCAAAACTAAGGTGCCTTACAATTAGTTAAAACATATCATAGTTCACAGCATCACAAATATTATAAAACAAGAGATACAGATAAATTAAATCCATCAGTCACCAAATGCTTGATGCCAGAGGTATGTTTTTAATGCTTGTTTGAATTCCTCCAGGGTTGCGCACTCCTGTAACTAATGGGGTAGAGAATTCCAAAGGGATGGGGCTGCATGCATAAATGCCTGGACCCCAGAAGATTTTAAATACACCCTTGGAATCTCTAGTAAGCCCTCATCAGTTGAGTGGTGCGATCGCTCAGGGCAATAAGGTACCAGAACCTCTTTCAGATAGTCCGGTCCCTGTCCAAGTAGGGCTTTATAGGTCAAAAGACCAATTTTAAAGGTAATCCACCACTGTACTGGAAGCCAGTTCAGACCACGCAGCACCAGGGAAATATAACAGGACTGAGAGGTTCCCATCAAAAGCCAGGCCACAGTGTTCTGCACTAGCTGCAAGAGGCAGATTTCCACCCCAGGTAGCCCTAGGTACAGGGAGTAGCAATAATCCAGATGCGAGGACACAAAGGCAAAAATATGGAAAGATCATCAGATGGAACAAGGTGTATAGCCCTGGAGATATTCCTCAGGTGATAAAACAAGGTCTTGATGATGGCCAACACCTTGAATGAAGCATCAGCCCCTCGTCAAAAATTACCCCGAGGTTTCTCACCTGTTCAGAGGTTGGGAGTAATTAGGCCCCCAAGAAAAAGACCCAAGGGCAAACCTACCCCCGGCCCCCTTATCCAGTGCCCCAGGTCCACAACCAGCACCTCAGTCTTTTCTGAGTTCAGCTTCAACCAACTCGAATCCATCCAGTCCTGGATTTCTGTGCAGCAGTTATTGAAGACTAAGAGAGCTCTGTCCTGGTTGGGTGCAAAAGAAAGGTAGAGCTGGGTATCATCAGCATAGCAGTGAAACCTCAGCCCATACCTTCTTACAATTTCTCTGAGGGGCAGCATGTACACTGCGAACTACATGGGGGACAACAAAGACCCCTGAAGGATCCCACATGACAGACGGACTGGGACCGAGGAATAAACCCAAGACACCACCCTCTGAATTATTCCAGTGAGGAAAGATGTAAACAACCTGAGGACGATGCCCAACAGGCCACAGATGAACCTCAGGTGATCAAGCGGAACCCCATGGTCCACAGTGTCAAACACTGATGAGAGATCAAGAAGAACCAAGATGGAGTGGTTCTTCCAATCTCTAGCCATCAGGAGATCATTGAGCACCTGAACCAGTGCCATCTCAGTACTGTGCCTCTTTCAAAAAATGGACTGGAAAGGTTCCTAGATGTCATGGATGGTAAGATGGTTCTCCAGTTGTACAGCCACAACCTTCTCAACCACCTTTACTAAAAAGGGAAGGTTAGAGATAGGTTTGTAGTTCGCATGGCAGTCTTGGTCCAAAGAAGCTTTCTTCAGGAGGGGTGTTACCACCGCCTCCTTCAGGGAGCTAGAAAACTCACCTGTTTCCAAAAAGCACCAGACAACCTGTGCTAGGACTGGACCAATGGAATCAATACAACCCAAAACCAGGGAAGTTGGTCCTGGATCCAAACTACAGCATGTAGGGTGCTCACCCTGGACAATCCGCATGACATCCATGAACTCCAGGTGGTTGAAGGTACTCCAGGAATGCTGATGGCTAGTGTCCAAGCGCTGGTCCAAAGCAACACTCATAGAGTGTGCTGGTTGGAGTGCCACCCTGATGTCAGCCACCTTAGTCGCAAAGAATCAAACAAGTTCATCGCACTGTATTTGCGAAAAAGGCTTTCCGAACTTCTAGACAGACTGGATTACACAGTCTGCCCACACTTTGGAAAAGCTGAGCTGGTCAATACTGAGCTGCTGCAATCTCCCCAGACAGGAACTCTGCCTTTTTACGGGTGATTGCAGATTGATAGACTTAATAATGATCGATCAATCTAAGGGGGTTAGCATCAAGGGCAGATCTCCACTAGCAATGTTCTAACCTTCATCCTAATTGCCGCATCTCCCTCTAAGTCACATCAAACCAAGGGCAAAGGGAGAGAGAGAGGATGAACTCAGACAGGAGCAACGAGATCCAGGGATGCCAAAATGGCTGCGTTATAGGCCACCACGAGGGCCTCTGGGTTGCCGTTTGCCACCGGAATATTCGATAGATCAAGTACCACCATTAGGCCTTCAGAGCTAACATCTCGTAAAGTGTGATAATGGACGATCTCCACAGGGGTAGGCCTACAAAGGGGGGGTGCTAAAATTGAACCCCACGGTGTAGTGATCAAACCATCTGACTGGTTCCACCTCCAAATCTGAGGTTTAGATCCCCAGGAGGAAGACTAACTCAAGAGAGTGATCACATTTATGGATAGCAATGGTAACTATCTGTGTAAGGCCTAGAGATGTCATCAACTGGAGGAAATGTTGTCCAAATTGTGAGAGTTCATCATAAACCAAGGTGTTAAAGTTGCCAGGACCATCAACCTGGGTGACTCAAATGCCATGTTGATGACAAAGTCTGCTACTTCCTGAAGAAACCACTTCCCATCCCTGGGTGGACAGTTGATGAGGGCAATCCTACAACCTACACCTGCTACCACAGTACACTCAAATTACTCAGTCTCCTCAACTAGTACACTTGTGAGACCCAATTTGGTCATGAAACAGATTGCAACTCCCCCTCATGACACAATCTCGAGTGGTGGATCACCGAGTATCCATCCAGAGTTGCCGCCTCTAATAATGGGCCAGAATTCTCGTCCAGCCATGTCTTGGTGAAAAAGGATTCTGTCTGGTGAGATCCATTCCTTTTTCATCAGGAAAAATCCTTTTTTCATGAGTCGCCATCTTATTTTCTGTTTTTTTTAAAGAAAACAGAGAAGAACCTATGAAAATAAGGTGCTGCAGGGACAAGAGGAAATGGATTTTACTCATTGGAACTCCATTAGTCAGATTTTGCAATTGTCTAGTACCAAAATGATCCTGGAATTTTTTTCAAACATTTTAAATCCTTTTTCTTCACTTGCTAAGAAGCTTTTTTGTGAATCCTTTTTTGTTAAAAAAAAAGTATTATGAGTGATGAAAAAGGATTTGTGGCACACGCAACAAATCTAGCCTTTCCTCCTAATTTGTTATTTCCATAGTGTGGAGGCCCTTCCCCCTCCCAGGACACAGATCCCTTTTAAAATATATATTTTCCATAGTGTAGTGGTACCTCCCCCTTCCCATTTGCCAATCCCATATGTAACCTTATTTTTTCATAGTTTATTGATCCCTTACTCCTTCCCTGTCTCTGATCCGATATGAATATTAACTTTCCCTAGTGTAGTGATCCCTTCCCCCATCCCCGGTTACCGATTACATATGACATTGATTTCTGAAGTGTAGTGATCCTTCCCCCATCCTCAGATCACAGTTTCCAAGTTCTCTGGTTTCGAGTAGCACCCCCCCCTCCAATCGCTGTCCCCATTATTGCAAATGTTGATCCCTGGTGACTAGTGGCAATCCCCACTCTTCTGATTGCAGTCCTCATTATTTTTGATGTGATTGCCATCCTTGTTGTTTTTTATGTGATCCCTAGTGTCTAGTGGCACCCCTACCATCCCATTCAGGAATCACCTGAAATAAATAAAACAGTCCCTTAATGTGTGTTTTTTTTTTTGCAAACCTGTAAAAGAAAAAAACAGTCCATTGCCGATCAGCCCCCCAACCCCACCTCCCACTCAGCACCTACCACCCACACACCCCCAGAACACCCCCTCACTCACCTGAACAGGTCCGAAGTTTGAGAGTCACTCTCCCATCAAAGACACATCTTGCTGCAGGAACTGGCTACTGCAGTATGAAAAACCAAGATACAGGTATATGCGATTCAATGTATTTCAATTAGAGTTTCAACTTTTATTGATAATGCAGCCATTTTTTTGATATTTTGACACAAAATTCTCAACAAAGCCTTTTTGGGACCCCATCTCGTGAACAATATGAATCTCATTACACAACTCCCACCCGAAAGGTGATTTCACAGTTGCTTGGTGAAGTCACCTTTTGGGCAGGATTTGACAATTTATCCTGACCTTGTTCATGAGGTGGGGTCATAAGAAGGCTATGTTGAAAATTTAGGATCAGAATATGTAAAAATGGCAAAGTTATGAACATTTGTTGCAATTTCGCAATGCACGCTTGTAACTTTGGAAATTGTAAATGTTTTGACTTTAAATTTTCAAAACAGATTTCTTATTGCCCCACCTCATGTATGTCACAGCTGTAATTTTTCAAATCTTGGCCAAAATTGTTTGCACACCTGTGGCACAGAATGGCATTGCAGTTGCTCAGAATTACATTTTTACAGGGATTTGAAACTTTTCTGTACTGTGTACATGAGGTTGGGTAATAAGATGGCTATGCCCAGTGCTTCCACAGCTACATACATATATGCATATAGGGAGTGATGGGAGTGCAGGGTCCAAAGAACCCTGCACTCCCACAGTAGAATTATGATGCTATTATACTATGTTGAAAGGTTAGGAAATAAATTGCAAAAACCTTCATTAATGCTCCAGTTAGGGTCAAAGTGACAAAAGTTGGGAAATGAGGCATTAAGGATTCCCTAAGACCCCACCCTCCCAAACAAGGCAGGAGAGTAGATGTGAGGTGTGCCTTGGGCTTTTCAAGTCTAACACTCACCCCATTCTCATAAAGTCTGCACATCTGATCTTATTTATAGATGGATTGGGGTGAATGTTAGCCTTGAATAGCCCAAGGCTCACCCCACACCTGCTCTCCTGCCTGGTTTGGGAGGGTGGTGTTTTAAGGAAACCCCAATGCTTAATTACCCAAGTTTTGTTGCTTTGACCCTAACTGGAGCATTAGCAAAGGTTTTTGCTGCTTGTTATTTAGATAGACAGTTTTGAGACCCATAATGACTTTGTATCATATTTAAGCAATACGACAGCCACCATTGAATTTAGTCCACACCTATAAGATGGCCAGAAATGCATGTACTAAGGCTATCCTTGAGCACAAAGCACATTACTATAAGGACATCCTTGCCAAGACCTGGGCGGATGGGAGAAAATTCTGGGAAAACCCTTCGGAAATCACTGGGAAAGCATCCAAGCAGGCTCCACCTCCAACTATGTTAAATGTTGATGAGTTTATCACCCATGACCCTGTGTTAATTGCCAACACATTTAATTCATGCTTCACAGACCTTAGCCAAACTCTGCCACCAAATTTCTTTGAACTTCCCAGCACAGCTCCTACATCCATCAAATCAGAAGAGGCCTTAACCCACCCATGTTTCTACTTCAAAGTTATCTCAGAAAGTGAGGCCAAGACATACAGTACCTATGTAAAGTTTTAGGAGGAACTAGGTCAAGCAGTGATTCCCTTGACCAAAAACTTCTTACCCTAACCCTAGATGAAGTCCTATCCCCCCTCACCAAGCTTCTCAATCACTCCCTCATACTTTCACAATTTCCCCAAATCTGGAAATCAGTACTGATTACACCAGTTTTTAAGAGTGGGGACAAATTACTACCTGGGAATTATAGGCCAATATCTATTCTTCCCCCATTGTCCAAAGCACTTGAAAGGATTGTTGCTGACCAGTTTTGTGGAGTACCTGGAAAAATACAACCTGCAATGTGTCCAACAACATGGTTTTCGGAAAGGGCTAGACACATCTACATCCCTACTGGAATTCACAGGTTTCATTCACCATACTCCTGACCAGGTTCAACTTGTTGGTGCAACATTTATTGACCTGTCTAAAGCATTTGACATGGTCAATCACCATTTGCTGACACATCAACTTGCTGGGCTAGGTGTATCTTCAGAAGCCCTAAGGTGATTCACCAGCTATCTAGTAAACTGCACACAACAGGTGAGAATAGGGTCTATGCTTTCTGCTAAACTGCCTGTCAGTTCTGGGGTTCCTCAAGGATCAATACTGGAACCCCTTCTATTTAGCACTTTCCTCAATAATCTTCCGGCATACTGTTCCGAACCAGTACCCCCTACACAGATGATGCAGTCTTTTTCTCAAAGACTGCTGGCCCTATCCTCCTTCAGGCCCAACTTCAGAAAAGTTTTACTGAAGCTGAGTCCTGGTTCACCTCTCATAAACTGGTGCTTAACTGCAGAAAAACAAAGGTCATGCTCTTCCATGGTACCCACTGCAAGCACAAAGCCAAACAATTGGTGATTTAAAACAGTGCAGGTGTAGTTCTTGATCAGATGCAATCTTTTAAATACCTAGGAGTTACTCTGGATAGTACGATCTCCTACTGCAACCATGTTGAGAATGTTGCCAAGGTAGTTAACATTCGGCTAGGCCTTCTACATTGGCATAAACGCTGCCTTACTACTGAAGCCCTCAGATTGGCTGTCCAAAGTTCAATTGTATCTATTATTGACTATGGTTTGGTCATTTGTAGTTCCACCACAGACAGACCCCTATGTCACCTCACCACAGCTGTGAATATGGCATGCTGTCTACTAACTGGTGCAGCGTATCGTACTCACACTTGTGACCTTTACGGACAAGCAAACTGGCTTCAACTCCAGGCTCGCATTAAATATCAAGCCTGCCTTCTGGTTAAGAAGGAAGATCTTGGTCTGTTACCACCAGGTTCCCTTCAGCTTTTCAGTTCCTTCTGGGGCACTCATAACATACAAAGTTCTGTGAGCCAGACTTTTACTGTCCCTCGCTGTTGAACCTCACTCCGACAGCGATTCATTGTAGTTAGAGCTGCTAATTTATTTAATTCCCTTCCTCCTGAGATTGCAATGACTGCAATCTTGGGACCATTTAAGTGGAAGCTGCATCAATTCCTAGTTTCCAGAGCATCTTATGACTGCTTTACCTAATCCTTGCTAATGACTAAATGCACTGGGAACTCCCCTCTTTTACCATTTGCCCCTATATAGACCTACCAAATTGCTGCACTATTCCACTTACAGAACTTCCTTCCTTCATCCCTTTCTCATCCCCATTTCTTCCCTCTTTTCATCCTACCTCATCCCCCTTCCTTTACCCCTCCACTTCTACTTCCCCCTCCCTCCTCTGTTTCCTCACCTTGTTCTCTCTCTTCATCTACCCCCCACCCCTGTGAGTCTTTCCTGCATAAGCTTCATTGTGGCATCTCCCTCCTTGCTTTTATTTTGCTCCTTCCACCCCTCAATTAACCCCTTTCCTTCTCTCCTTGTAATACCTTTCACCCCCCCTTCAGACAAGACCACTGGCTGCACTTGATACAGTATTTATCTTGCCATATTATTCTTTTGTTTATGTAATTACTTTCCTCATGTTATACTATTTATTGAAACCATTGTCATTTGTTATACTTGTGACTTGATGTGGAACCTCTGTAAAAGAGCCCTTGGCTCAAAGGTCTTTCCGATTTGTAAAATAAATAAATAAATAAATACTCCAGTCGAGACAGGATACTTCTTTTAGACTTAAATATTGTCAAAGTATGTTCAGTGTTACAATCAGGTCTTTACAGAAAGCCTAAGGATAAAAATATTTTATTGCAAGCATATAGTTACCACCCTAAACATGTGATTAACAGTGTGCCACTTGGGCTATTTTTCAGAGCTCAAAGAAATTGTTAATCATATGAATATTTTCAACAAACTGCTTAAGACTCAGAAATCCATTTGAAGAAAAGGGGATATGGTGCAGATACTGTTGCACAAGCAAGAGCAACCAAGAAGTGAAATGAATAGAGATTATGCCTTAAACAGAAGTGGACCAAGGAATGAAGAAGAAAAATCAGTGTTGGCAATTACTTATGGACTCCACAATGGACTTACGAAAAGTATTGTTAATAAGACTGTCTTATTCTGCAGTCTACTGATATCAGAAATACATTGTTTAGAGAGAAACCTTTAACTGCTGCAAAGAGATGTAAGAATATCAAAGATAGACTTTTTAATGTGGTCCATTGCCACCCCTCAGAAAATAATTCTGAGAACTTTACTAAACATCTGAATATAGTAGCCAATTTTAGATATGGAGATTGCTGCCTCTGTGACAATACCTATAGGCTAAAAAGTATACAAAATTGTGGCAGGCAGTAAGGAAATAGAAATTAAAGATTTCATAACTTGCAAATCAGATCACATATAGTAGTATAAATTATTAAACATTCATGTGATTTTAACACATATAGAGACAACAAGGTGGAAGTTGAGGAAAAAGAATCTCAGAACATAAAAGTAATATGGCAGAGAAGAAATGAGCTCACCACTAGAAAGATATTTTAAATCTGCAAACCACACAATACCAATGTTAAGATTCTTCAGTTTAGAAAAAGTGCCAGAAGTGAAAAGGAGCAGGGACTAGGTGATACAGTTACTCCATAGGGAAGCATGCTGGATCAAAAGAGTCAAAAGTACAGATAAAAAACTGGGAAAACCAAAAATGACATATAACACTTTAGTGGTATTAATTTTATTTTATTTATATTCTATTTTGAGTAAAAGCTCTTTGAAGAATTGCCAAAAAACAGAGAGTGACAAACTATAAATATAGTAGAGCAGAGATCACTTTAAATATAATTCTGATGAAATACTGTAATTAGAAAACAACAGAAAAGCTGTGCAGACATCAACATGTACCCATTCTGTTAGATAATATTTGCTCACAGTCTGCATGTAAATACAAAAGACTATTACCCCTCATTATCGTCGCTGAAAGGAGGCTTCTTCATGGGAGTGGCTAAACAGAAACTAACAAATGTGCAGCAAGAAAGTGACACATTTTTACAAAATAGGCACCGGATCTCAATAATGAGGCAAGTGTTATTCTAGGTAAGACTTCAGGCATACCTGTAAGTTCTAACTCACATGTAACATTAGTTCCACTTGATGAAAAGGTGGAGTCTTAATGAAAGTATAAGACACTACAGAGAGACTGCACTAGAGTGCATGCATTTAGTCCCCTCTCACAGAAAGACATAGGCTTGTCTCCAAATTAGATGATCCCAGTACAGCAGTTAAGCAGTAGAGATGTGTTGCTAAAATTAAACAAGGAGGTACTAAGCACAGCAACTGATAGCTCAGTTGGTAATACATACCCCATGATCTTAACTAAAGAGATGATTAATGGACATGGCCCTCCACATATGGCAAACCCATTCATTATGGAATATCTCCAATTATTTAAATCAGAGATAGAAAACATACAAAGAGAGGTCACTGCCAATAATAAGTTGTTGAATAGCTGAAAAGAACTCAGAGAAAGCCATGACTACTCATGAAATTAATTTCTTTCATTGTCATGGAAACAAATGACTCTAAGAGTAAAACACTTAAGAAAACAAAAACAAAAAAGGGCATTAAGAAAAATAAAGGGAAAAGATATTGACAAAAAGGTAGACCATGGGTAATAGAATGCACAGTGAAAGAAACCCTTGCATTTAATTATAATGACAATGCTGCCAAGCACTACTGAAGTTGAGACCATATCACCCAGTCATCCAGTCTGTTCTATGAATGCTGAAGTAGTTCAAACTAAATCTCCTACAGAGACAGAATGAAATATAGAAAATGTAAACACTGAGACTACCTGTTCACCCGCAAAAGAAATTTTAGTCCTAGGATATAAATTGAACTGTATACAGAGGTAGGAGTGATATTTGAGAATGATTATAAAACATAAGAAACTCTTAACTAAGATGATGCAGTATTTATTAAAAGCAGAGCTGGAAATTGATTTGTCTGCATGTTCTTTAATGGACATCTTTAGAATCAAAAGAGATAGAAACTTCAGTACTGTCCAAATCATATTTAACCCAGAAGACATTTTATGTCAATTATTGGCAAATCAAAATAGACTAAAAAAACTGGGAATCTGAATCGATGTAACAACACCACTGGAGAGCTCCCCCATGGCAAATTGGGGGCAAATGTACTCCAGTGATCTCTAATGGATGCCAGAAAGAATGTTTTTAATTAAGAACATTAACAAACACTATGTCTTATTGACCATATTTGGATTAAAGTAGCGGGAAAACGAATCTAGTGCAAAATTACAGCAAAATAGCATTCATACTGCAAGATGTTTTAAAGGTTAGCTGCATTGAAACTGATTTCTGGGACATATAAAAAAATAAAAAGAATGGTAGGGGTGATCTACTGTTGCTTTACAAAAGTATGAGTCAAGAAATATTGAAACAAGATCTTGAACTACAACCTATGGAACAAAACTATAATCTAAGAGGGCATAAGTATCAGTTAAAAGAAGCATATTGTAGGACAAACCTAAGAAAATTTAGCTTTGGACCCAGAGTAATTGGATTATGGAACAAACTACCAGTGGAAGTAGTAGAAGCTTCCAGCTTTAATTCATTTAAGGCAGGATTGGACCAGTATATCTCAGCTGGTAACTTCAGTTTCCTCCACTAAAATGGTGGGGACAGCCTATATTGGCTTATGCCTTCTGATTGTCTTAAAATTCCAGTATGAACTCGAGTATATGTCAAGTTAACTTAATCCTCTCCAAAAAAAAGTCTTACATAAATACATAGATACATAGAATTTGTCAACAGAAAATGATTGCTTTTGGCCAGATGGTTCCCTGACTACACTGCTTCCACAGATCCTAACTGGTCTCCTGCAACCCTCTTTCTCCCCTGCCTATTCACTAATATTCTCTTATGTCTATCCCATGCATGCTTGAACCCCTAACTGTTTTTGAATCCACAACTCCTGTTGGCAGTCTACTCTAGGTGTCTTATGACTCTTTCAGTAAAGAAGTATTACTTTCTTACATCCCTTTTTAACACCCCCCAATCTTTACTGCATGACCTTAGATCCTGTTGCCTTTGTCCCTTGAAAGTGGTTCCCCTTCTGCACTCTGTTCACCCCTGTGAGGTACGTGTAAGTTTCTATCATGTTTCCTTTTATTCTCCTATCTTCCAGGGGTGTACATGTTGAGATCACTCTGTTTCTTCTCATACGGCTTTTGGTTCAATCCCTGCACCATTTTATTTGCCCTCCTTTCGACTGCCTCCAACATGTCATTGTCCTTTCTGTGGAATGGCCTTCAGAACTGAAAAACAATAGTCTAGGTGGGGTCTCACCAGTAAGCGATACAGTGACAACACCTCCCTCCTCCTGCCAGAGATACCTATCACAATGCATCCCAGCATCACATTGGCCCTAACAGTGTGTTGTTGCACTGCCTGTCCACTTTAAGGTCATCGGGTATGATAACCCCAAGGTTGCTTTCCTGCTTAATGACTGACAGTGCATCCTCCCCATCCTATATTCAGTTTTTGGGTTCCTTTGCCTTAGGTGCACAATTTTGCACTTATTATTTTTGAACCCCAACTGCCATGAATTTACCATGCCACAATTTTCCCAAGATCCCTATGCATTCTTTCCACCCTCTCCAAATTGCTTACCCTATTACAGATTTGGGTGTCATCTGCAAAATTCAGAACTTTCTTTCCAGTTCCTCTGCAATGTCACTTATTAAGACGTTGAAGTGGATTGATTTCAGTACTGAGCCATGTGGCCCTCATTGGTCACTCTTCCATCATTGGAGTGAGTGCAATGAACCCCCACCATCTGTTGCCTATCTGTTAACCTATTTCTAACCCAGTTCACCACTTTGGATCCAACCCCAAGGCTCCTCAGTTTCTTAATCAGTCTTCTGTGTGGCACCGTGTTGAAGACCTTGCTATAAGGTCCAGATAGGCCATATCCACTGCCCTTGCAGATCTGTTTCCATGGAAACTAGTCAAAGAAATCAATCAGGTTAATCTGGTAGGACCCCCCCCCCCCCCCATGAATCCATGCTACCTTTGATCCTGCAGTCCATATAATTCATGATATGTTATCAACTATTCCTTTAACAGTGTTTCCAATAATCTCCCCACTGCTAACATGAGACTTACTGGCCTATAGTTGCTTATCTGCCATCAAATTCTGTTTTTTCTATCATTCTGTGCTAACCTCTTCCCTGCTGTGCTCTTATGTAAAGAGACCATGTCCACTCTCCTCTGCAACCACACCAGATTTCAGTAAGCTGTTGAATAAGGCCATCAACAAGCAACCAGCACCTCTCTGAGTTCTTTTACTAATCTTGGATGTATCCCATCCAAGTCCCATAGCCTTGTTTACATTCAAAGCTGCAGGTCCCTCCAGGTCTCTTTCTTCTGAAAAGGAGTCTGTCTCCACCCTTGTTCCTGCTGCTCTCTGGTGGTCCATTCCTCCCTCCCTACACCATGAAGACTGACTAGAAGTACCTGTTTAGAATGCCTGCTTTTTCTCGGTCCCCATCTGCACAGTTTGTCTGCCATCTTCCTTATCCTCACTATCTCACCTCTTACTTTTCTCTTCTCACTTACATTATGTACCTAAACAAAGTCTTATCTCCATTTGTTAGCCCTTTGCTACACTTTTTGCTGTCTCCCCCTTGTTCCCCTGGCTGCTTTACCTGCTTCCCTCTGTTTTACCTGGTGCATCCCCCTGTTTTTCTCCTTCTGAGTTTCCTTATACCTGCTGAATGCCATCCTTTTTTCTTTCACCACCATAGCCACTTCGCTAGAGAATCATAACAGTCTCTTTTCTTTTTGGTTTTACTCACTTCCTTCATGCAAAGGTTGGTTTCTTTAATTATGCCCTCCCTTATTTTTCTTAATGGTTCCTTTACCCCTCCTAGCAATCCCACTGCCCACTAGGCAGTTTCTGAGTAGGTCTCCCACTTATTTATAATCCAGCTTCCTAAACTCTCATCTTGTGTGATTTGCCTCTGCTCCCATCTTAATGTTAAACCACACTGTACAGTGATCACTGGTAGGTAGGGGGCTTCCCACTGTGACATCTTCAATGCTGTTCCTGTTTGTAAGCACCATGGCCAACACTGGCCTATCCCTTGTGGGTTTACTGACTTGCTGCCTCAGACAAACCCTTTGTAGGGAGTCAAATATGGCCCTGCTCCATTGCCAACCTGCTGTTGGAAGGTTCCAATTCACATCTGACAAATTGAAGTCCCCACCTAGCAGTACCTTCCCCTTATATCCAGAAGCAAATGGTTTGATACCTTTTATTGGACTAACGTAGATGTTACAACAAAAGAACAAAGTGCTGTAGCTTTCTGATAAACCAAGTCCTTCTTCAGAAGCTTTATGACAGTTATTTAGAAAATCCCACACTAATACATACTATTAACACCCAGGTATTGCATTATCTGGGTGTTAATAGTATGGGATTTTCTAAATAACTGTCATAAAGCTTCTGAAGAAGGACTTTGTTGATCCAAAAGCTAGAATACTTTGTTTTTTTGTTGTAACATCTGGTCAATGACATCTATATCCCTCCTATTCAATGCCACCCTAGCGATTCTCTGGATGCCCTCCCCATCCCACCAAGCCAAAGTACTAAGGGGGCCATTAACCTCCCTCTCCCTTCCATCTGCTCCCAAGTCTCTCCCACTATGCCCCTTCACAGCTCCTTGAAATTTCCCTGCACTACCTGTACCCTATTCTTTGCCAGGCCATTTCATCCCAGGTAGTCAATGATATCTATCTCCCTCCTATTTCTTGCCACCCTAGTGATTTTCTGGATCCATTCCCCATCCTGCCAAGTCAAAGCACTAGGGAGGCATTTAACCACCCTCTCCCTTCCACCACCTGTTTCCAAGTCTATCCCCCTAATGATAGAGTCCTCCACTAGAAGCTGCTTCCTTCTCAGCTTAGGTCCTCTTCCTCCCTTCCTCCCTTCCTCCTTTGGGGGCCTCCAGTTCTGAGGACCCATATATTCTTCCTTCTCACTGCTGCAGGTGCCTCCTCCCATTTGTTACATTCCACCAATACAGTCAAGGAATTTTGCAGTGGTACAGGCTGAGGACTATGTATCTACCCACCCCACCCCCTCCCAGAGTTCACCAAGGTCAAAATATTCTGCTTCTGCCTAGGCATCCTCTGGGGAAGCGACAGCAGACTTTGTGGCCCCTGGATGGGGCAAAGGTTCTCTGCAAAGAGGCTCTCTGGATTAATTCACTTCTGCCCTCAGCTGAGAAAGGTGAGTGCAAATGGGCAAACACCTCAGTCTCCAGAATGTGTCCCAAAAGACTTCAGCTTCACATCTATTACACTGCATGACTCCCACGCTGTTTACCTCCTTAACCTTCTTTCTGTTGAACCTTTCCTATACTGTCCCACCTCCTTTCTATGCCTATTAACTTCCTACATCTTCCGTTCCTTTCTTTAATGGTATTTACTACCCTATTGTAGAGATAGTGTTACCTACTTTCCCTTCACCCTGTAGCTACCATTTCCTAAAGTGTACTATATCTTACCCTTGGTTGTTACCCCACTACCTGTAGTTTTGTTTTGTTACCACCTACCAGTAGTTACTATAGTAACTTAGCCTCATGCTGTCTATTTCAGTATATCTGTTCTCAGTACTTTTTTCTCCAACATTGGTCTGGTGCCTCCTCTGCACAGTTTCCTGCAGACTACAAACAATCTGCAGACACCTGTAGATGCTATAGGATAGATGTTCTACTCCTGCTCTGCCAGCTTATGCAATGGGGCACGAGTGTGTTGGGACACACTGGGAAAGTGCTCAAATTTATCACAGAAACAATTTAAACAAATCAAATGAATTTTATCACAAGCAGGAGTATTAGACCAACTGGGCCTTAATCTAGTTAATATTTATGATGACTGGATGAATCATCCTCACAACACAAAGGAAAAAAGCATAGACACTCTGGTACTCAAACTCTTAGTGCTATACTGTTAAATAACAGATTTATTGTATTGTAAAGAGCAGATCCTGAGTGACTCAATAATTATATGAACATACGAACATATGAAAATGCCAGCAGAAATAGGCCTTACAGTCTGTAGAGTCTGCTCAATTGTGCAGCTAGCCCCTCATCTTGCAGCTGCCCCTCCCACTCCTCCTCTCCTTAGATTTACCCTCTCCTCATCCTGCCCCATCCCCTCTTGAAACTGCCCACTGTCTTACAGGCCACCACCTCCTGTGGTAGAGTGTTCCACTTGCCCACCACTCTTTCCATGAAGAACTGTCTCCTTAACTCCCTCCTGAATCTTCCTTCCTCCAGTCTGAGACTGTACCCTCTCATGTCCCTTCCTCTTCTTAATGGGAAGATCCCCTCTGTTGGAGTCTTGTTGATCCCTTTCAAGTACTTAAGGGTCTCTATCATGTTCCCCATCCCTCCTCTCCTCCAATGAAGATATATTCAGCTCATTCAGCCTTTCCTCATAGGGCTTGCCCTTCCATCCCTGGATTATCTTTGCCGCTCTACGCTGCACCCCTTCCAACAATCTGACATCCTTCCTCAGGTATGGGTGCCAGAACTGCATGCAATACTCCAAGTGTGGCCTGACCAGTGACCTGTACAGGGGGAGGACTACCTCCCTACTTCTGGAGGAGATTTCCCTCACTATGCACTCCACCATCTTGTTGGCCTTCACTGCCGCCTTCCTACACTGAGCAGAGCTGTTCATGCTCCACATTATAAATACCCCTATATCCTTTCCTCCATGGTGCTACCCAACGGTAGCCCTCCCAGATGATAGTCCCTTCCCTGGCTCTTTGCTCTGAAGTGCATCACCTTGCACTTCTTAGCATTGAACCCCAGCTGCCATGTTTCTGACTATTCCTGCAGTTTAATTTGGACGTCCTGTAGCCCCTTCCATCCCTCAATGTCATCAACCACCACTCCCATTTTGGTGTCTTCAGCAAACAAACTGATTTTACTTTGGATCCCATGTGAGATATCAGCTATGAATAACCTAAACAACACCAGCCCCAGCACCAATCCATGTGGCACCCTGCTCATTACTGCCCTCGGTGCTGTGAGTTCCCCTCCCACTACCACCTCTGCTGCTTTCTACTTAGCCAATTCTTTATCCGTTTCACTGTCTTTGTTCCTGTCTCCACAGCTTCCAGCTTTCCCCCAGCCTCCCATGCAGCACAGAGTCAAAGGCCTTGCTGAAATCCAAACACAGGACATCCACTGCAAAGCCCTTGTGTTGTTTCCTTGTCATCCAATCATAGTACTCAATGAGGATGCTCTGGCAGGATCTGCCTGAGACAAACCCATGCTGATGCCCATCCTGGAGTCCATTGTGCTCCAAAAGGTCACACGCCTCTCTTTCAGGATATGTCTCCATGAGCTTCTCCATGATTGATGTGAGGCTCACTGGCATGTATTTTCCCATTTCATCCTTTGGGCCACCTTTGTGGATGTGCACCACATATGCCATCCTCCAGTCCTATGGTACGCATCCCATGTCCAGGGAGGTATTGAAGAGGTCCACCAGTGGCCCTGCCGGAACCTCAGTCTGCTCCTTGAGTACCCTAGGGTGAATGCCATCTGGCCCAGGTGCCTTGTCCACCCTCAGTGCCCTCAGTCCTTCCAGTACCCTGTTCTCAGTAATCCTCACATGTGTCACCCCTTCTCCTCACTACCTACCCCACCCCATCCCTGTGGTTCCTGCCCTGCTTTCTTTTGTGTGAATACAGAACAGAAGTATTCATTTAATGCCTCTGCCTGATCCTCCCCTCTCTCCACCCAACCCCCATCCTTTTTTATCCTCACTATTTGGTTCTTGTTGTTCCTTCTTTCCCTTATGTATCTGAAGAAATCCTTTTCTCTGTTTTTAATACCTTGTGCCAGCCTCAGCTCCCTAGAAGCCTTGGCTGCTCTGACTAGTTTGGTGGACTCTCTTGATTTCTTCATGTACATCTACTTGCCTTCTCCCCTCACTGACTTTTTGAACCTCCAGAATGCCTCTCTCTCTTGGACCTCACCCCCTCTCTGACCTCTTGAGTCATCCAACTGAGCTTCTTTGTCCTTCCTTTCTTGCTCTGTGTTCTAATACATGCCCCCGTAGCCTCCACTAGCCCCTTTTTCATGTCATTCCACTTCTGTCTTGTGTACCAGCCTGGTTGAATCCCCTCCAGGTGCCCCACCAGAATTTCCCACATATTTTTAAATCTGCCCACCTAATGTCAATCACCTTGGTACCTGTAGCCTCCAGCTTCCCTTCCCATGTTGAGTGTGAACCACACCAAGTAGTGATCACTCCCTGCCAGTGGGTCCTCCACCTCCAGATCCCTTACCATCTCCTCATTGGACAGTACAAGGTCCAGAGTATTTCCTATCTGAGTTGGTCCATGGACCAACTGCATCAAGAAGCTGTCCTGATATGCCTCTAACAGGACTTTCTCCCTTACATTTGTGGTGGTTGGGGTACTCCAATCCATCCCAGGTAGGTTGAAGTCCCCCACCACCACTGTGTTACCCTTCCTGCAGACCCTTCGGATTTGCTCAGCTAACTCCCTATCCAGGTCCTCCAGTTTAGCTGGTGGTCTATAAACTACCCCCATCCTCAGTGTCCTGGCTTTTGAGTCCTGATAATGCATCCATAGGGTCTCTGTCCTGTCTTCTTCCCCCTCATCCCTTGCACACCTTATTCCCTCACATACATAGATTGCCACCCCCCCAACTCGCCTTGGTCCTATTCTTTCAGAATATCCTATACCTCAGGACCATCAACTCCAAGTCTTGGTACTGGGTGGCCCATGTTTCCATGATGGCCACAATATCCACCCTGCCCTCTGCCAATAGGGCCTGAAACACAGCAGACTTGTTTCCAGGGTTCCTAGTGTTCAGTGAGACCACTCTCAAACCCAGTCCCTTCCCCTCCCTAACCCTTTTCTTTTCATCCCCCCATATCCCCTCCCCTTTTTCTTCTCCATTAACTAGGGGGTAAGCTTGTCAGGCCCCCCCACTAGGAAACCCCTGTCTACTAGCTGACCACTCACCACCCCCCTTCTAGTTTAAATCCATCTCTGTTTCTGTGTACTCCTCTATCTTCTGCTTCTGTACTGCTTTCACTTCCTTGCTCAGGTGTAGTCTGTCCCCAGTGTACAGGTCATTCCTGTCCCAGGTTCTACCCCAGCCACCCACCAATCGATACCGCCTTGAGTGACACCATTCCCCCAGCCAAGTATTAAACTCACCTATCCTTCCTTTCCTTGCTGTACTCATGCAGGATACTGGGAGTACCTCAGAGAAGGCCACCAATCACCAAGGCCACTGTTTTTCAGTTTTTACCGGAAAATCCGGTAAAATTCCGGAATTAGGGCTGTCTGAAAACCGGTAAAAATGAAGATTTCATGGAATCTGGCATTTTCTATCAGATCAGTAAATCTATAAAAAAGTCTGTTTTTCTTTTAATTCCTTCCTGTACTATTTTCAGTTTGCTTTATTTAATGCTCTGTATATTAAGCCTTCTTTAATTCTGATTATTTATGCACATACTAAAAGAATGATAACAGAATCCTGGTAAAATCTGGAAATTAGAGTAACAATCACCGGTGAAATTCCGGAATCTTAAGTCTTGAAAATGGAATTTAATTGTTTTAATCACCGTAAATCAGTGGCCTTGCCAATCACCCTATCTCCTCACACTGCTTTCCCAGTTCCTTGAAACTCTCTTATACCACATCCACCATCCTCCCTGCTAGGTCATTTGTAACCATGTGCACCTTGACATGGGGTCTCCTCCTTCTCTTCCTTGCACATTTAAGAAGAGACTGCCCAGCCCTGTCAGCAATCAGCCCAGGTATAGATTTGATCCAGATTCAGCTATGGCTTTCCCCCTTACTGCCCCATCTGATCCCCTTCATTATGGAATCCCCCAGCACTAGAACCCCCCTTCATGCCTCATACCTCCCCCCAGTCTCTTCTTTATGTACTGATTAGTAGACTCCCCCTTACCCTGCCTTTTAGTAACTCCATCCAATCTCCCTGTACCTCCCCTAACCTCCTCCCCTGGCCTGCATCCACTCCCCCTGACTCTCCCTCACTATCTTCCCTCTCTCTACCCTGTACTATGGGTCCCCATCCCTCTCCTGCTGTGTCTCTGGCATCTATCTCACCAGCATTGCCCGTCCCTCAATTACCCCTGTCTCCTCTGTTCACCAGTCCAACTGAGTCCCTCTCCCCCTTCCCTCCTACCTTTGTCCAACTGCTGTCACCTGGGCTGTCCCTGCCCCTATTCCCTCCTGCCCCATCTTGGAGATCCAGCACCTCCCCCTCCACCATTTCTGCCAACACGCAAAGATGTTACCTGCCTTAACTGTGTTAGTTGCTGAAAAGTTTCAATGTAAACAAATACACTTAAAATAATTACATGGAACATTGCAGGTAAATTAAATAAGACCATAGATAAAGAATGGATAGAATTTCTGCAGGAAGTAGATATAATTTGTCTCCTGGAAACTTGAGTTCAGCAGGGTGATGATTTTACTCCAAATGGTTTCTGATTCTATATGGTGCTGGCATCCAGAGGGAAGGGGGGTGGCAGAACCATGGCAGTTCTTGCTTTAGGGATAAGAGTACATTCAGGCATTACATTTTGGGATGCTAAGTATCAAGATAAGACTATCATTATGGTCTCTGTTACATTCAGTGATGATAAATGTTTAATCTGCAACATAAAAAATTCACCTACTGGCTTAAGAAATCGTAACTCTGATTTTGTTGCCCTTCTTAAAGGGAAAATTCAGACTGCCTTGGGAGATAAAAATTATGACATTACACTACTTGGAGATGTGAGAGCTAGAGTACATCTTGGTAATAACTTGGATGAAGATATTGACTTGTTAAAATTACACCTGTTTCAATTGAAGAAATGCACAAGATAAAATCATTAATAGTGCAGGAAGAAATCCTCTGAAACTATGTGATAATCAGAATTATATATTTTACATAGTAGGTTAAAGGGGGATATTGAAGGTCTTTTTATTCACTTAGCATAATATTTTGCTTCGCTTATTGATTATATAATTATTTTACATCCTGCTGTCTATAAATATGCTGAAATGCATGCTATTACAAGAACAGAAAGTCACCATTTGCCAGTATGCCTCAAAAGGTCATTCATTACTAAAGACTCTCTGGGTAATAAGTGTAAAGGGCAAATAGAACTTACCACTAAGTGAAGAATTATATGGGATGAGCTACAAAATGATAAAATCCTATAAATATGTGCTTTTGAGTTACATAGATACATAAATACATATAAATTGTTGGCAGATAAGGACCTCTTGGCTCACCCAGGCTGCTCTATAAATTCCTACCTACTATGACACCCAATGTCCAAACTGAAATCTGGAGGACCTCCCCCCCCTTGCCGCCAGGATACCCCTGTGTACGTTGTTCTTAAATCCCATGACTGTTTCAGATCCAACCACCTCCTCTGGAGGGCCATGCCACATGTCCACCACCTTCTTCATGAAAAAATATTTTCTCATGTTACCCCTGAGTCATCCTCCTTTGAGCTTCATACTGTGCCCCCCTTGTCTTGGAGCATCTCTTACTGTGGAAGATGCTCCCCTCCTGTACTCTGTTTATACTGGCAAGGTATTTGAATGTCTCTATCTTGTCCTACCTCTACTTCCTTTCCTCCAGGGAATACATAGTTAACTCCTTTCGTCTTTCCTCATAGGTCTTCCCATGCAGGCCCTGCACCATGCCTCCCCTCTCTTTCTTCCTAACCTCATACTCCACCTTTAACAGTTTAAATACAAGATATATGTTAATCAGGGAAAAAATCCTTTCTGAGAAGAATAGTAAGAAACAACTCCAGTACTATGTCTATGACATTGTCAGTGTCAGTGGCTCAGTAGGTAGCACAATCACCTCTGAGGCTGGGAGATCAGAGGGCTGTGGGTTCAGTTCCCACATCTGGCACTTGGATTAATATCCCAGTACTGACACTGTAATGCAGCATGAGAGGGGTGCTGCACTTCTGAGGTGCCATCTTTCAGATGAGACTTTAAACCGAGGTACCATCTGCCTGGATTGGTGGTAGTTCAGGTGGATGTTAAAGATCCCATGGCACTTATTGAAAAGAGTAGGGGAATTTCCATGGTGTCCTGGCCAAATTTCTCTCATTCACTAAAAATACTACCAACAACTTAATCTGGTTCAAGGTCAGTTGGCATTCATCTGTATCCCCTTCCTCGGGGCGGTGCCTGAAAATAGGCAGAATTTGTCTAGTGCACTTACCCGGTCAACAAAAACTAAATAAATAAATAAAATAATCAGATTCTGGAAATGTGTGTGTCCCTGTATTATATAGAAGTCAAACAGAATGTGTATCATGCTTGGCTTGACCAAGACTGTAAAATGACAAAGAAAATATTGAATTAAAAGATACTAGAAATTAGAGAAGACCCCAAAGCATTCATGTCAGGAAATTGAATGAAGCCCGAAAGGAATATAAAAACTTCTTATCATATAAAAAAAAGAAATTTCCAAAACAATCTGTGGAAGGCTGTAAGAAATGTTGAAATTTGTTTTGAAGTGTGGTAGCATCTGATACCTGTAACTGGCAGGACGATGCAGATTCCCACCTGTATCCACTAGAATGACAAACATTTTTTGTGCTCTATTTTTTAATGAAGACATAATACTAGAAAGATGGGCTTCAACTCAGGAAACTAATATTACTTTTACCCCCAAGAACATTAAAACAGCTCTTAGTGCCACAAAATGGAAAAAGGCACCAGGACCTGATGGAGTACCGAAGGACCTATTTAAAGGAGATCCTTAGTGCTGAGTTCCAGTGTTAACTATCTTGTTTAATAGCTTCCATTTGTAAAGTTTCTTTCCTGTCACTTGGAAAGGAGCTATTATATTTCCCATTTTTAAAAAAGAGGCAATTGGATAATCCTTCATTGCATAGACCCTAAGCTTATTACTGTAGGCTAAGGGCTCAATTTTCAATATCCAAAATTTGGTGCAAGGTGCCTGCACCACAAGGATTTGACACAAGTAGCACCTTGCACCAAATGTTTCAGCAATCCCAATTTTCAAATGCAGGCTGCGTCAAAATCAGGATACCTTGTGCCAAAGGCAATAGGGCCTGATGGGATTCACCCCAGAATTTTAAAAGAACTAAGGGAAGAACTAGTAACACCAGTGAGTACCCTTTTTAATAAATCATGGGAGGATGGGGTGGTACCTGAGGACTGGAGGAGGGCGGATGTGATTCCCTTTCACAAAAGTGGGAGCAAGACAGAGGCAGGAAACTACAGACCTGTCAGTGTGACCTCAGTGGTAGGGAAAATGATGGAATCACTTCTGAAGGAAAGAACTGTTGAGTACCTAGAGGCCAGTGGGGCACAGGACCTAAGGCAGCATGGATTCACAGCAGGAAGGTCAGTTCAGACAAATCTAATTGATTTCTTTGACTGGGTGACCAAAGCAGTAGACCAGGGATGGGCTATGGACATGGCCTACCTAGACTTTAGCAAGGCATTTGACACAGTCCAGCACAAAAGATTAATAAACAAATTAGCCAGCCTGGGAGTGGGTCCTAGGGTGGTAGCCTGGGTAAAACACTGGTTGGACAACAGGACACAGCGGGTAATAGTAAATGGAGTCCACAGTGAAGAAAGAAGGGTTACTAGTGGGGTACCGCAGGGTTCAGTATTGAGGCCATTCCTTTTTAATGTCTTTATAAGTGACATTGCAGAGGGACTGGAAGGGAAAGAATGTCTCTTTGCAGATGACACAAAGATCTGCAACAGGGTTGATACACAAGGTGGGATGGAAAGGATGAGAAGGGATGTGGCAAGGTTGGAGGAATGGTCAAATGTATGGCAGCTTAGATTCAATGCAAAGAAGTGCAAAGTAATGCACCTGGGAAACAAAAACCCAGATGAAGAGTACACAATGGGGGGTGAGATACTGACAACAACAAAAATGGAAAGGGACCCGAGGGTAGTCATATCAGATGACCTAAAGGTGGGCAAGCAATGTGAGAAGGCAGTAAGGAGGGCTGGATGGATACTGGGATGCATAGGGAGAGGCACCACCAGTAGAAAACAGGAAGTTGTTGGCCCTCTGTACAGACAGTTGGTAAGACCACATCTGGAGTACTGTGTACAGTTCTGGAGACCCCATCTCTGCAAAGACATAGACAGGGTGGAGGCTGTCCAGAGAAGGGCAACCAAAATGATGCAGGGTCTGCATCAGAAGACATATGAAGAAAGACTAAAGGAACTAAAGATGTATAGCCTTGAGGAAAGGAGGGTGAGGGGGGACATGATAGAGACTTTCAAATACCTCAAGGGAATCAACAAAGTCCAAGAGGGTAGCATCTTTCAGAAAAAGAGATGTGCAAAAACAAGGGGGCACAATTTGAAGATAGAGGGGGGATGGCTCAGAGGTAATGTGAGGAAGTATTTCTTCAAAGAGAGGGTTGTGGATACATGGAACAGCCTTCCTGAGGAGGTTGTAGAGTCAAAAACAGTGGGGGAATTCAAGAATGCATGGTCAGACATAAGGCAATTCTAGTGGGGGGTAGGAGGAAGTAGGCTGTTGGTTAACTAGGATCTGCAGCTTATCCGTTAGGTAGGGAAATGGGCAGACTAGGTGGGCCAAGCGATCCTTATCTGCTGTCAAACTCTATGTTTTTATGTTTCTAAAGCTGTGCTGCACCACACTTGCACCAGAAGTGCTGCTAGCCAGGTGGCAAGGGGGCTTGTGCTACTGTGGGGCTGCACAATCCCCTTATTTGGGATTTTAGAAGCCCTACCATAGTAGCATGAAGGGGCTGAGGTTAGACCAAACATGAACTAGTCTAAAGGCCCTGCACCACTGGCTCAGAGGGAGGCAAGTGGGAGGCCTGCATGGTGGGAACAAGGAGGCAGAGGGGGTGCCATAGTGGGCAACAGGGACACAACAGCAGTGGTAGGGTTTAGAGGTGGCACTTGTTGGATGTGCCATGGTCACTTGAACAGAGCTGCTTGGCTTGGGTACACTGAGGTAGGCACAGAAGGACTCTGTCCAGGAGCCCATGTGGCAACATCTTTGGCACCTGCCCTAGAGGTGACACAGTCCATGACATGTGGCAAGTGGCATTGACTGCAGGTTAGTGGGTGCAGTTGTTGGATGGGAACCTCCCTTGGGCACCATGACATTCCCCTGCTAAACAGACCACTGCATGGAGCCAGCTGATGCCTGACTACACTGTTGGGGACTGTGTAACTTCTGGAACAAGTGCCAGGGCTGTTGCCACCTGAGGTCCATGACAGGGTTTGTCCACGCTTACCTTGGTGTACCCTAGCTGAATGGCTCTGTCCCAGTGGCCATGGCACCTCCAGTGGGTGCCACCTCTGAACATGCCACTGCCATTGTGCCCCCGTCACCCGCCACAGCTTCAATTCTGGCCAGGCCAGCTTATAGCGCTGTCACCATTTTTTCAATTTAGTAATGTCCATGCAGATGGAATGGATGTCCTCCTGCTAGGTGACTGGTGGTGGGGTGTCATCTTGGGCACCTGGTGCTGCAGGTGGCACTGGCTGTGGCACCATGTCCTTGATAGTTGGTTGCTTGTTTTTCTTCCTTGCTGCCAGCCTCTCAAAGCTCTCTCTGGATATTTTCAACACAGTAATTTGACCCTGTGCTGATCTTCCTCTGGTTGTCCTGTGGCACTGGTGGTGGCAGTGTGTCAGTATTGTCTGAAGCAGTACAGAAAATAATATGCAGTAAGAACAGAATGAACTGTGAAAGTGTCAAATTAATACAATCATCAGTAACTGTATTACAGTACTCTGTCCAATCTAACCTTACTGTTCCCTAACCTTCTGCTAATGGTTTACAGCCTCAGCCCTCGCTTAGTCTCCTTGATCCCTGCTGTATGTGTATCACCCACCACCACATCCCACAGAGGATGGGAACATCAGGAAGTGTGAAGCCCATGACTATGTGAAAGCTGAGGTTTGACCAATGTTTCAGCACCCACATGTTCCACTAGGCTGTCCCCTCATCAGCACCTCAACCACCATCTCTTTAAGGTGTACCATCCATTCCACCCAACCCCCACCCACTTACATTCATGTGCCTTGTGTTTTGTCACCCCCTCCACCTATGTACAGTAGTTCTGAACATCATTTCACCACCATGTTTATCCCTTTCTGAATAGGGAATTTGTCTGTTACGTGCATGTTGCCCATACAGAGTAGGAACCCTCCTTTCCAGCCTGAGGTGACTACATGTTTCATAGACTATCCTGAGACTCATAAGATGTGCGTGGTTGAGTAGAACCACTACTCGTTTAGGATACAGAACAGTGTATGCTTCAACGTGTACAGTATGTGTATATATCTCTCCTCTAAAGGACCCCATAACTGGACATTGGATACAGACTTGTACACAGGATGTCATGTGATGGTGTCTGTCAGAGGTTTTGGCGTGTGTTTGACATAGGAAGAGAAACATCAGTAGGCACTAGGCACAGTCAGCTTCAAGGGAAACAAAGCACTATTGATATTGTATGGCAGACATTGATGATGATGATGATGATGATGATGATGAATTTATCAGCAAGTGGTCAGTTCAAAGATGTTATCAGAATAAATGACTGACTTTGAATTACAAGAATACGGTATGGGGTTTACAGGTGGCTACAGCGATTCAGCTGTGCATGTGCATGGTACATCCAGCAGACCTGAGTTTGATTCTCACATCCTCCACTTGCAAACTGTGTGCCCTGCCTTGAACAACATACTCAAGCTCACTGTGCTCTCAGATCACACTTTTAAATTAGCCTAGTGCACAATCACCCTCTTACTTACCTGGTTGCCTAACACAGAAATACATAATTAAATAATGGTCAAACATCATTTCCTATCACTTTTAAAGTCTTGTCTGACCTCATCCAGAGGTGGCAATGCTAGCCCCCTCACCCTGACAGCAGCTTCTGCTGACAAGTTCCTGATATCCACCTGACAGCCTGTGATGGCCCTTCTATTTCATTGTCCCAGTTTGACCATTGTGCTGTAACTCTGCAGGCTGTGATCAGTCCATACCTCTCAAGTGTCCCTGATTTTCAGGGACGTCCCTGATTTTGCCTCAAAATTTTACTCTGTCCCTCCTAAAATTTGTGTTTTTGTGGCTAAACAGTGGGTACTGTATGCACAAAACAATGTCAAGCATTAAAGTTACAGACTTGTTCTTCTTTAGAAAATGCATTTTGCACTAAGCCCCATATTCTGCCAACTTTCTGGGTAGATATCTCTAATTTTGAAGATGTGTCCCTGATTTTGGTCCTTTGTCCCTGATTTTTTTAAGCCTTGTCCCTGATTTATGAGGCAGGAGGTTGAGAGGCATGGATCAGTCCACACCCTCTTCAACTCACTAGCCATTCACTGTTCAACATTCTGCATATGACACCACACACTCCACTAAGGGAGCAATGACAAATAACACTGGGAGTGCCTGTTACAATGCTGCAGTTTAGTGGCATGGACACAGTTATCACAAGTAATGAATCAGCAACATTCCCAAAAACTGATTGGGACAGGCAAGGCTATACCACTTTTTAAAGTAGTATGGCCTTGGCCATGGAATAAGTGAGCCCCTCTTCCAGCAACCATGGAGCTACAGGTAGATAACCTGCATCTGACAGCAAAGGAACTGATTTTAAAAGTTGTCATTTAGTGTTTTATGATGAGTTATAAGGATTACATAGACGAGTGGATCGCCCGATGCCATCCCCTGCCTTGTCCCGATGATGAAGAGTTCCACACACCCATACTTCCAGCATGATCCACCCCATGCCGGAACTACACTGCTGCATGGATTGCAATGGAGGTGTGTTTTACAATGTCTTATGTCATGATTTACATGAGGCCCCTTGGGGAATATCAGTGGTTATTCAGCAGTAGAACGGGGGGAGTGGTCAGATGGCCAGCTGTTCCTTAGGAGCACTTGAACTTCACAACACAGCAGATCAACACTTTTTACAGTGGTGCCTTTTGAATACGGTGCAGGCACGTTTTTGGTGGTTTGCTGTGGTGCAACAACAAAAATAGTAGTTTTTCAATTCAGTTGTTCAACACTACATTAAATTTGTTTAAAATATAAATAGCTTACTAGACACTGGCTCCCCACTGCTCATGCTGAGTCCTGTTCCTGCTGCACTGGTTTTGGAATCCCAATGGCTGTAGCAGTTGCAGTTTCTGTGGCACCTGTTCTAAATGGACAGGAATAGTTCAAATCAGTCTTGGAAACTGGAACACATACGATTAAAGCAGAAGTAATCAAAGGCAATTCATCTTGTGGGGAAGGCCAAGTGCCAAAATACTTTACCACTGATCAACACAGTTAATCACATAAAGGGAGGTCAGGGGTCCAGCTAAAAAAAGTGCACATCTACTACTCAGATAAGGAGTGCTGTTGGAAACAGCCATGGAGTGACATGAATGTTCAAGGTGAGGACTGGGAATCAGGATACACACAGTACAGCACACATATGCAGTGAATGACAGCATTGATCCCTCTCTGCTACAGGGCCTACCGTGAAAGGGAATGTGCGGAGTGGTGCGTAGTCCTGCATACTGCCCACTCCCACTGGACAATCTGGATGAGGATGCAGATGGTAGGCAAGACACATGTGGCAAATTAGAGTGACTAGTCACAATGGAGACAGTTGTCACTCACATAATTGCAGATGCAAATGTTAAGAATGTCGAGGTTGGACAATAACAACCAATTGGAAAGCAATCCAAAATGAATCCCATATCTTCTCAGTTCATGCACTTATCCATGCAGATCCATGTATGGAATATGGTGGTGCTGTAGCATGCCAATACAACTGGATGACACTGTTACACACACAGTACGCTCACATCTGACACACACACCATCACCTTCACAGAGGGATTGTAGTCAGGTGGCATCCATCGTGCATGCTGTTACAGGAGGCAGGTACGGTAAGAAAACAGTTATTTATTGTTCTTAACAGTTGGTTTATAGTATGTATATGGAATTGCTAAACCCAGGATGACAAAAATAAATGCAGTATTTCAGGGTACATGTTATTTTTTTAAATTATTTATGACAAATTTCAGTGTTGGAAATAAGGGGGGGGGGTGGCTTCCCAAGGCTTAGCCCCACCAAGCTCTGCAGTAAGTCCTGATAGCTCAAGCTCATGCATCACTGCCATTCAGTCTTGAGTTACAATGGGAAGGGGGGATGTATTTAACAGCTGTGCCTTTATGGGCCCCCATAGTTTACAGTCACAATAAAACTCATAAAGTGTAATTCCAACACTGGTTGATGAAAATCACTTTGATGGATCAAGTTAGTATACTCACTTGTGATACTGTCCTCCACCCACTTCCTTTTGGCTCCAGAAGTTCCTCTGGACTCCTCCTACTGTCTTTTCTTCTGGCCCCAATCCTGCATTGTGACCACTCTACCCAGCACCTCATGAACTTGGGGGTCCCTTCTCGGAATGTTATCCTACCTGTATTTAATTTGTGGGATGGTCCTGGAGATTACTGCCCCTCCCTATGCATCAAGGGTGGACTTCATAGTGACCCACAATTCCTCCCTCTGCTTAATAGGGGAAACTCCATGTTCCTCTGCATAGTTGTTGACCTCCTTGACCATAACCACCACCTCCTTAGTAGGAGAAGAGGGGTGACAGCTTTCTCTGTGTGTTGCCTGAGGAGGTGGTGGTCTGCTGCTCTGGTTTCTGCTGCACCAGTCCTACCACATGGTCCTCCAGCTGCTAACCCACCATCTGCTGTTGGCCCTGCTCTTGCTGCCCACACTGGTCCCCACCATGCAGCTGATCTGCCTTCTCCTCCTTCGGGATCCTGCCATCAGGATGCAGTGCTGTTGATGCTGCTGCTGCAAAGTCAGACATTTTTAATCAAAGAAAATCTGAAATCAATGGACAGAAAAAAAACAGAAACTGAAAAGTAGATGTCCCCACCCAGTAGTGTCTAGACTCCCACCAGACTGACACTGGTGGTCTCTCTGATTTCAAAAAACTTTCAAAGATACTGTTTTTGTCTTGTCTATGTCTCTATCACACTCTCTCTCTCTCTCACACTGTGTCTCTTAAAGACACAGAACAACAGATACGTGTGATTTCCACATGTAGATACACAGATTATTTCTAACACAGTTTACAGAAAGTTCCACAGTTAACACTGTGAAACAGTTTAAAAAGTGCGCAATTATTTTACCGGCAGACATGTAATACATAAATAATATAAAGTGCTGAAAATGTCATTGCAACATTGGGTTTTCAGGATTTATTGTGCCACTTACCATGACATGCAGAATAATCTGTGAAGTACATAGTCAAAATTTCCTCCATAGTGAGTGTGGCAGCAGATAACAACACATTAATCAACAAATTATTCTGCCTTTCACAATAAACTGGGCAATCTGTTCAGCATAACTCTTTTTTTTACGCAATTTAATATACAAATGTGCAGTACATTCAAGAATCGAACAATTCTATGTCAGAATTCTGTGAAAGTTGCTGAAATGATTTCCAAACTTTCGTGGAAGCGAAATTCCAGCTTTTGTTGGTATCCCACAGGCAGAAGGTTTTTTTTGAACACTTCTAATAATGAACGCAAACAAGAAAGTGTGAAAGTTTTTATTGTACTGTATCGTGGTATTGAGTTATAGAAGCATAGAAACATAGACTTTATCAGCAGATAAGGACTGCTTGGACCACCCAGTCTATCCATTTTCTCTACCTACAATATTACCACAGACCCTACTTGATCTTCAGCTCATTGTCCCTCCATCTACCATTCCACTAAGATTCCCTTATGCCTGTTCTCATGCATTCTTGAACCATAGCACTGTTTCACCCCTATGTGTTCCTCTGGTAGGCTGTTTCAGGAAGCCACCACTCTTTCTTTGAAGAAATACTTCCTCACATCTCTCCTGAATCTACCCCTCCTTCTTCATACCATGTCCCTTTGTTGTTAAACACCTTTTTTCTGAAAAATATTATCTTCCTGAGCCTTATTTACCCCCCTTAGTGGTATTTAAAGGTTTCTATAAAAGCACCCCTCTCCCTCCTGTGTTCCAGCTGCACATATTGGAGTTTCTGTAATCTCTTCTCATAGGGCTTTTTTATGCAGACCCTGCACCATTTTATTTGCCCAGTTCTGGACCTCCTCCACTCTGTCTGTCTTTCTGGTGATGTGATCTCCAGAACTGGACACAGTATTCTAGGTGAACTCTTACCAGCAATCTATACAGAGGGAACATCACCTTCCTCTTTCTGTTGGTGATACCCCTTCTTATGTAACCCAGCATCCAACTCGCCCTCTTAACTGTCTTGTCACACTGCCTGGCCATCTTTAGATCACCCAGTTTGATTACCCCTAGATATTTCCCTTGTTTGGTGATCAGCAGCAATGCTTCTCTCATTTAATACTTCACCCTGGGATTTCTTTATCCCAAGTGCATTACCAGTATTTTACACTTTTTTGCATTGAAACCCAGCTGCCATACACTTGACCACTCCTTGAGTTATATGAGGTCCCTGGTCACCCTTTCCACACCAATGGAGTGTCCAACCTACTGCAGATTATTCTGTCATCTGAAAAGGGGCAGATCTTCCCTCCAGCTCAGAAAAGGTACAATACTGGCTGCACTCAAGCAGAAAAATAAATAGTCAAGGAATTCTCTGAAGAAAGGTGATTAATTTATGAAATTAAGAGCACGGCACTAAACCCCTGCACTTTGCCTCATAAACTGAGAGTTTTTTTCAGGGGGTGGCCCTGAGGAAGCCCCTCAGTTTATGAGGCAAAGCACTAGAGATTAGTACCATGCTCTTGACATTATAAATAAATCACTTTTCTTCAGAGAATTTCTTGACTATTTGTTATTTTTATGCTTGAGTGCAGCCGGCATTGTGCCTTTTTTGTTATAGTTTATATATGACTGGAACCCTCTCCCCCATGAATGCATGTCATTTCTTTGTTCCTGCTTCCCTCCAGCACCCCTTCAATGTCATGTACAAAGACATTTAAGAGGACCGGTCCCATCACTGGTACCTGAGGCACCCCACTGGTCACCCTCCCCTTCCCTTAGTGAATTCTGTTTACCATTGCCCACTGTTGCATATCCCCTAACCGATTTTGTAGCCAAGTTTAACACCTTTTTTACCTATTCCTAAGTTCCCCAGCTTGCTTAGTAGTGTCCTATGTGAAACAGTATCAAAACTTTCCTGAAATCTAGGTAGACCATGCCCACCACTCCACCTTGATTTAATTCCTTGATTACCCAGTCAAAGAAATCTATCATATTTGTTTGACATGACCGTCTTCCCTCATGAATTCATGCTGCCTGGGGTCTTGTAACCCACTGGATTCAAGATATTCCACTCTCCTTTTCTTCAGCAGTGATTCCATTAACTTTCCCAGCATTGATGTCAGGCTGATTGGCCTTTAATTGCCAGCCTCATCCTTGCTACCGCTTTTGTGAAGTGGGTCTGCATCTGCCCTCCTCATGTCCTCCAGAACATTGCCTGTTCCAGTAAGTTGTTAAATTGGATGTCAGAGGTAGAGCCAGTACCTCGCTGAGCTCTCTTAACACCCTTGGATGCAACACATTTGGTAACATTGCTTTGTCTACTTCCAGATTTCTGAGTCCCTTGAGGACTCTATCAACCAAAAAGGATAAGTGTTCACCTCCCTCCCTCTATTACTCATGTTAATTTTTTGATGCCCCTTCCCTTCTCTTTCCTCTGTTAACAATGAACAAAAGTATTTGTTGTGGACGTCTGCCTTTTCTTGGTCCTTCTTGCATAGTCACCCCTTCCCTTTTTAATCTAACAAACCCTCCATGGTCTTCCTCTTTTCACTTACATATTTAAAAAAATGTCTTGTCCTCTTTCATTATCACTTGTGCTATTCTTTCTTCAGTTTGAGCCTTCATGTACCTTACTGCTTTCCTGGTTCTGGCTGGTCAGGGCGCCGGCATCAGGGCACCATAAATCAAAGCACTGGCGGGAGGCCACTGGCAGGCTCAGTGCCAGACCTCAAAGCCACATGGGACGAGGAGTGCCAGTCAACACTGCACAGCCGGACAGGGCCACACATTGCATACTCGCTGACCCACCCACTGAATGCCTATGGGACCACAGAAGGTGCAGCAATGCAGAGGGGCACCACTGTGCCCAGTGTGCATAAGACAATGCCTCCATGGACCTATGGTGCATGGGACCAGGGTACCATGGACACCACTACATGGCATGTCCCCCATCCCACATGCCAGGTGCCACAGTACTGATGCTCACAACACCAAAGTCCACCAACAGTAGAGCCAACCTCACTGCGGCCAGGAGCCACACTTGAGCGATGGGCCATCTCGCAAAGTGCCCCCTTCCCGGACGTGCAGCCAACCATGGTGGTGGTGGGCAGGGGAAGCACAACACCAACAGGGTGTACCGGAGCCCATAGGACCGGTACTGGCAGGGGACAGCAGGGCATGTAGCACTATCCACAGGTGCAGCATTGTAATCCTGTATGCCAAGCACCCTGTTCCACAGGCACTCTGATTGCGGGGATGCCCTAGCTGTTTCGCCCTTTCACCAGTGCTCTGAATTACGGTGCCCTGATGCCGGTGCCCTGACCACCCGGAACCTCCTTTCCATGCTTCTCTCTGTTTCCCCTGACACACCTCGATATCTTCCTCCCTCTGTGTCTCCTTATACAACCCTTTTTGCCTTTACATTTTCCACCACCTATATCAAGAACCATAGTGGTCTATTTTTCCTGTTGCCTTTTCTTACTTGCTAAATACAGAGGTTAGTTGCCATTACTATGCCCTCTTTTAGCATCACTCACTGTTCCTCCACCCTACCCAGTTTGTTCCCTCTTGGCAGTTCATTCCTGAGACAGTCACTCAGCTGTATAAAATCTGCCTTTCTGAAGTCCAGGACACTCACCCTTGTGTGATTCAATTCTGAAGCTGTCCTTATATTAAACCACACTGCATAGTGATCACTGGCCACTAGGTGGCCTCTCAACTTTACATGTGCAACACTGTCCATGTTAGTGAGCACCAGGTCCAGTGTTACCCTATCATGTGTAGGTTCACTGACAAGCTGTCTGAAGAATGTTCCCAGCAGGAAGTGCAGGATGTCCCTGCTTCTAGCCGAAGCAGCAGCTAGGAAACTCCAGTCTGCATCCAGCATATTGAAGCTCCCCAACAATAGCACTTTCCCCTTTTCTGCCATTTTGTCAGTGGCTTCCACCAGTTTTTGGCTCTGTTCCCCTTCTCCAGGCTGACCCACTGTACCTCTGATTCCTCCTGTTTTCCCTGTATCTTTGTCACTGTTATGTTTTTCCTCACAAAAAGCACCCCTCCCCCCCCTTTCCTTCCCACTCTGTCCTTCCTGAAAAGAGTATAGTCTAGAATGGCCATGTCCCATTCATGGATCTCAGTACACCATGACTCGGCAAAAGCCACAATATCCAGGTTGGCCTTTCCCATGATGGCATCATATTTTTTATTATTTTTATTAACCAGAAGTGGCACACTAAGCTGAAGTTTGTTTACAGGTGGACCTTGGAGCACAAGGAAGTTAAGTGACTTGCTCAGGGTCACACAGTATATAAGTGAAGGCTGTGGGATTCAAACCCAGGTTTCTAGGTTTGCAGCTCAAAGCCTTAAACCACTGCGCTATACTGCCTCCTGCATCTAGTTCTGGAATCTTATTTCCTAGACTTCTAGTACTCTTACACATGACCTTCCAGATTTTCTTACCACTCCACTTGTTACCACTATTTTCTCCTCCCCTCCTTCCACCCCCCATCTCTTTACAATGCTTCCATTCCCATTCCCCTTTATTTCTGACCCACTGCTTCCTTTATTAATTTTCACGCTGGGGTATTTCTCATGCCTCAGTTTATCCCCACTTTCTACTTTAGCCTATGGAAGGGACAGTTTCTGCCTCCCCTTCTTCTGCACCCCCTTCCTCAGCTTGGTTAAATATTTATTAAAGTAGCATTTAAACCTTCCACTGAGGGCTGCAGTTCCCCTTCCAGACAGATGCAGGCCATCACTCCGGTATAGGGCCTTATCCTTCCAAATGGGTCTCCAGTCCACAATGTAGCTGAACCACTCCTCTTTACACATTCCCTTAACCATGAGTTGAAGATCCTTCTGTGGAGATTCCTCTCCTCTGTCCTGTTGCACACAGGCAGCAACTCAGCAAAGGCCACTGAACATGCTACCTGTCTAAGACTGCTCCCCAGTTCCTTGAAATCCCCAGGCTTATCTGCCACCTTGCAGCCTCTGTCCTGCTGTCCTATCCCGAGTGCCTTCAGGAAAAAGCCTGCATTTTTTTTTCCTTTTCTTGGTCACCTGGTCAGGGCCCAATCTTTTCTGTCCTTCTGGTGCCCCAGTACCTAGCCCAAAGAGTTAATCTAGCCCTGCAGGGCTTCTGTAGTCCACACCACAATCACCTGCTTGGCTATTCACTTCAGTGCAGTGGGGATTGTGCATTCACAAGTGGCGCCTTTGATCTTTCGACTGCTTTCCTGGCGGTCAGCCTGAAGAGTGCTTTGTTGGTCCTGGGATCCCAATCATCTAAGTGGTACCCAGTGACCAGGGACAGAGCCCTAAATGCCTGCTGCCTAAAGAATTTAATGAGATCCACAAAGTGTGTTGGATCAGGGCTCATAAATATTAATGTATAAGAGCACCGATTGCTTTTGAATATTCGTGAGGGTCTGTCTGCCCTCGAGGAAGCTTGTTCTGGGCTGCGGTCAGTGGGGGAAAGAAAAGAGAAAGAAAGGTTGTAAAATAAATAAGTGTAACTGCATTGTGTTTTGGTAAATATTCTAAAAGGTGGGGAAGTGTTTGAAATAAATAACGTTTTACTCCTCGCTGCACCGGACTAAAATTGGGACTCAGATAATGACAGCCTGTTTGCTGCTGCATGTCAGGGAGCTAAAATATCAGCAGCAGTGACAGGAAAATGGACTGAGCAATTGATTCAATCTGTGCAGCAACAACAAGTACACAACCAGGGCTAATTGGCTGTGGGACATTTGGGCAAATAATCATTTTATTCTGGCTGTACCAGGACTTTAATCTGGGAATGTATTTATTCTGCTTAAAGGACAGTGGGTTAAGCAGCCATTGCAAGCAGCCACAGCCAATTGGAAAGCAAGGATAACAAAGCCAGGACTTATGGAACATTAACTAAAGCTCATGGGAAAATAACAAGTACTCATGGGGAACTGCAGGGACCTAATTTCAGGTGCCAAAACAGCAAACCAAGAGTGCATCGAGTGAGGTTCATGCACAATTCATTTTTGTGACTGACAGGTCCTCCAGCCAATCGTAGGCCTCGCAATCAAAACTCAGGCAATCAGGAGCCTCAGGAGAACCCTATAAGAGACTGTGTTTTCTAGTATTTTTCCAGCTGAAGAGGGAGATTCAAGCAGGAACCCCCACTGGGGTTGGGGCTCTGGCCCCCAGCCATGCAGCCAAGCCTGGAGATCCAGCTAATCCTCTCCCTCCATGAGAGGGTATTTGCCTTCTCAGTAGTTAAAGTTACTTAATATTTTGTATTTCCTGCTAGCCTGTGGGTTGTCAGAATGTCCCCCAAGAGCTAGCCCTCCTTTCCACATTGGAGAAAGATGTGGACCTGAACTCAGATGACGTTAAGCCGCTGTGAGAGTGCTGAAAATCCTCAGCTGTGAGAGAATTGAAGCACTCAGGAGTCTTCATTGTGGAAGATCGACTGTAAGGAGCATGAGTGAGTACTCTTGTACACCCCCCCGGTGCAAGAAAGAAAGCAATCTTAGTAAATCTGGGCCACTTTGCCCAAGTGACTGTTCAAGTAACCATGTTGTAGGGACTGCACCCTATGTTGCTGCACATAACCCTAGCCCAGCAGGTGAGACCTGGTATTTGGAACTGTTTCTGATCGTGATGTCTTGTGGAACCCATAGTGAGCTCACACTGCCTAAATGTACTGAATGTGAATTATAAATGTACTGAAATGCAACCTCAGCTGGAGCTGACCGGAATGGAAGGGGAGCACTCAGTAAGAAGCTCATACCTGACTTTGTCTGGAAGGTCCAATGTCTGCTAATCTAATCTGGTCAAGGTCCTGTGGAGCCGCTAGCCATAGCCGCAAGCCACATTAACAGACTGAGACCCCAAAAGTAAAATTCAGACTGTGCTTTGTAACATGGTAATGAGAGTTTTCCAACCTACCAGATGTGTCAAATCTATAAATGAAGTGAGTGTACTAACCAGTTAAATGTGCTGGATATGGCCAAACAGATAAATGTGCTGAATATTCAGGATATCTAATCCAAGCTTCCACCTTTGTAACTGACTGGTTACCTCCATCTAAATTTTTCAGTCTACCACACGTAGGGCAGCTCCTTCACTACTGCTAAAAACAAGGCAACCCCTGCGTTTTTGCTAAGAGTTTGAATTTATTGTGTGTTAAAATGCTAAGGTTAATTCTTTCCTCTTTTAATTGAAAACCAGCCAATGCCACAGCTGCAATGTCCACCAGGCCTGCAACCATCCAAGACTTTGGTAACTGGGTACCCAGAGTAAAGTGTGAGATTGCCGTGTTTCATTCATGTCTGGGAACTGGTACCAGTGGTGGGGAAATGAAATGCATACAGTACTATCTAATTATTCAACAGCTAGATAGACAGGAAGCTGGGTGTCATTCCTGTTGGGCTAATGTGATTCCTCTTTTCAACTTAGAATAGGTATCTACCCAGCTGGAGGGTTTTCACCAGCAAACCAAATTAAGACCTATCAATTGTACATTTGTAAATACTAATCAGTGCAGAAACTCTACTCCTCCTGTTTCCCCATTCCTAACTCCTATGCCCCCAAAATAAACATTGTTACTGTTTTTGCAAATGGTGGACATGAGCATATTATTAGAGAGAATCTTTAATTAAAAAAAATTTCTGAAATGTGGGGAAATGTTATTGGGTCATGTGTTGGGTGGCAAAAGGCAATAGAGGGTGCTATGACATCCTAGTGGGTTGATACAGGTAACAGCTAGCCCACTTAAAAGGGAAACTCTGGGTGGAGGCACTGCATATTTAGGAAACCTTATGGAAAGATCCTGTTTAAAGTAAGTTTGGGAACCCAGGCCCCTCAACCTTGTTTAGGTCTGCAAGGCAGGGGTAGTAGCCCTTGGAGTAGCGCTGCCTAGGGGTTACACAATGGAGACACCGCTGAGATTGTACTGTTAGCCACACTCCAAACCAGCATGGGTATGGCTCCCACCCCCATTTAGTATATACTGGGACCCTTAAGATGGCTGCCATCGCTTGGCTGCTAGAAATGTATTTTGGTGCCAGAACTACTGTATGCCTGTTCACTGCTGGCTCAGTGAATGTTGGTGGGTGTGCGCATTCCCCCTAGTGGCCAAAAGTGAATTGCACCGAAACTGTGTTTTTCAGCCTAAAATCTTGTTCTATTAATGGGCCCCCATAGTATGCAGCAACTATTAATGCTCATAATAGTTAAAAACATTTTTTGCTGTTGGAATAGAATATATTTGTCTAGATCAGGATATATGGTAGGCAATGCCAGCTAGGAAACTGTATGCCTAAGACAAAGTGTTTTTGAAATGTTTGGTATTTTTACAAATTGCTTAGATGGTATCCAAGTGTGCTAGGCTTGGCACACCCATGGTGCAGACACCAAGATTCTTTGCCATGGGAGAGTGTAAGCCCCCTGCCAAAATGAGGGTTTACCTGCCACCTTACAGCCCCTGTCCTGCTCTCCTCTTCTGAGCACCTCCAGGAAACCGCCTGCATTTTTTTCCCTCTTCTAGGTCCCCTGGTCCTTGCCCAATCTTCTCTGCCCTTCTGATGCCCCAGTTCCTAGCCCAAAGTGTTAATCCAGCCCTGCAGGGCTTCCAAATTCCACACTGCGATTACCCTCTTGGCTATGCAGTTCGGTGAGGAGGGGATAATGCAGGTGCAAGCGGCATCTTTGATATTTCGACCACTTTCCTGGTGGTCAATCCAAAGAGTGTTGCATCAGGTCCAGGATCCCCATCAAATAAGTGGGACCTGATAACCATGGAAAGGGCCCTGAGTGCCAGCTGCCTAAAGAATTTAAAGAGATCCACAAAGTGTGTTCAATCAGGGCTCATGAATATTAATGAGCAAGAGCACCAATCACATTTGAATATTCATGAGGCACTGTATGCCCTCGAGGAAGCTTGCTCTTGGCTGCGGCCAACGGGAAAGAAAGGTTATAAATTAAATAATTGAAACTGCATTGTGTTTTGGGAAAATGTTCTAAAAGGCGGGAAGTGTTTGAAATAAATAATGCTTTACTCCTGGCTGCACCAGACTAATATTGAGACTCAGATAATGACAGCCTGTCTGCTGCTGCATGTCAGGTAGCTAAAATATTAGCAGCAGTGACAGGAAAATGGACTGAGCAATTGATTCAATCTGTGCAGCAACAGCAAGTACACAACCAGAGCTAACGAACTGTAGGGCATTTGGGCAAATAATCATTTTATTCTGGCTGTACCAAGGCTTTGATTTGGGACTGTCATTATTCTGCTTAAAGGACAGCAGGGTAAGCAGCCATTGCAAGCAGCCACAACCAATCGGAAAGCCAGGGTAACAAAGCCAGGACTTGTGGGACATTAAGCAAAGCTCATGGGAAAATACCAAGTAATCATGGGGAACTGCAGGGACCTAATTTCAGGCACCAAAACAACAAACCAACAGTGCATCGAGTGAGGTTCTGGCATAATTTATTTTTGTGACTGACAAGCCCTCCAGCCAATCAGAGGCCTTTAAAACAAAACTCACAGCCAATCAGGATCCTCAGGAGAACCCTAAAACAGACTGTGTTTTCCAGCATTTTGTCAGCTCGAGAGGGAGATTACAGCAGGAACCCCCATGGGGTGGGGGCTCTGGCCCACAGCCATGCAGCCAAGCCTAGAGATCCACCTAATCCTCTCCCACTATGAGGGGGGTATTTGCTTTCTCAGTAGTTAAAGTTAATGTTACTTAGTTTTATGTATTTCCTGCCAGCCTGGGGGTTTCCAAAGTGTCCCCCAGGTGCTAGCCCTCCCTTCCACATCGTGAAAAGATGTGAACCTGAACCCAGATGACATCAAGCAGCTGTGAGAAAGCTTAAAATCTGCAGTTGTAAGAGAACTGAAGCACTCAGAAGCCTTCATTGCATAAGATTGACTGTGAGGAGCCTTAGTGAGTACTCTTGTACCCCCTGGTGCAAGAAAGAAAGCAATCTTATTAAATCTGGGCCACTTTGCCTGAGTGACTGTTCAAGTATCCACATTCTAGGGTCTGCACCCTATGTTGCTGTGCATAACCCTATCCCAGTGGGTAAGACCTTGTATTTGGAAATGTTTCTGATCATGATGTGTTGAGGGAACCCATAGTGAGCCCACACTGCCTAAATGTACTGTATGTGAATTATAAATGTACTGAAATGTAACCTCAGCTGGAGCCAATGGGAATGAAAGGGGAGCACTCAGTAAGGAGCTCATTCCCGACTTTGTCTGGAGGGTCCAATGTCTGCTAATCTAATGTGGACAAGGTCCTCTGGAGTGGCCAGCCCTAGCCATGAGCCACATTAACAGACTGAGACCCTGAAAGTAAAATTTGGACTGTGCTTTGTAACCTGAAAATGACAGTTTTTCACCCTACCTGATGTGTCAAACCTATAAATGTACTTAGTGTACTAACCAGTTAAATGTGTTGCACAGTGACCCACTGACTAGGGCTGCAGCTAGCAGCTGTGCCCCACTCCTCTGGCCAGTGGTCACCATCCTTGGACCCCACACTGAGCAGCCACTCTTGGCTGAAAAGACAGTGAGCCCCTGACTAGGGCTGCAGCTAGTGGCCATGCCCCGCTCCTCTGGCTGGCAGCCACCATCATCGGACCCACCGCAGAGAAGCCACTGTCAGCTGAAAAGACAGTGAGCCCCTGACTAGGACTGCAGCTAGTGGCCATGCTCTGCTCCTTTGGCTGGCAGCCACCATCCTCAGACCCACCTTCAAGTAGCTACTCTTAGCTGAAAAGGCAGTGAGTCCCTGACTAGAGCTGCAGCTAGCGGCTGTGCCCCGCTTCACTGGCTGGCAGCCACCAACTTTGGACCTGCTACCAAGCAGCTGCTTTTGGATGAAAATAGAGTGATCCCCTGACTAGGGCTGCAGCTGGCAGCCGTGCTCTGCTCCTCTGGCTGGGGAACACCATCTCCGGACCCACCACCGAGAAGCCACTCTCGGCTGAAAAGACAGTGAGCCCCTGACTAAGGCTGCAGCTAGCGGCTGAGCTCCGCTCCTCTGGCTGGTGGCCACCATCCTTGGGCCCACCGCCGAGAAGCCACTCTCAGCTGAAAACACAGTGAGCCCCTGACTAGGGCTGCAACCAGCGGCCATGCCCTGCTCATCTATCCTGTGGCCACCATCTTCGGACCTGCTGCTGAGCAGCTTCTCTCGGCTGAAAAGATGTATCTCCCCCAGTCTCTGCTGGCTCTGCTGCCTCCCAACTGATTGGATGGCACACTTCTCTGCCTGATCTGCGATTGGACAGCAATGATCAGGCTGCCTTGTGAATAACTGCCATAGAATTTCATTTCTGGACTAAAATTGCTGGTCACTCCCCGACCCTTTATTCTGATTTTGTCTCCTTGTATTATTCTCCCCCCCACCTGCCCCAACCCTAGCCGCTATTAAATCCGCTCAGGCTCTGCCCATTCCTCTACCATTGGCTGCATACAAATCACTATCGCAACCTAATTCTTGTACCCTGGCCTGTCTAGTTTTAAAGGGACTTGGCAATCTCTCCCTCTCGCTCTCCCTCCCCAAATTTTATACAACAGGATACTTAAACATGGACACCTAGACCTCCTAAAACAGCAGCTCCATGCCCAGGACTGGAACCTACTGAAAACAACTGACAACATTAGTGTAGCCCTCAGTCACTTCATCAAGGTCTTCAACACAGTTTGTGACATGCATGCCCCTCTCAAAAAGATGAAGGTCCATGGTAATATGAACCCCTGGATCACATCTGATCTCCTTTCGAAAATGAAGCTTCGGGACCACCTCTAGCACTGTGCTGATAAACAGCAAGACCTACAAGCCTATAAAGCAGCTAGAAACAACTGCATGAAGGAGACTCGCCAGTCAAATCACAAGTACCACAGGGAGATGCTTACCAGCTCTTGGTGTGATAGCAGGAAGTTCTGGTCCAATATAAAAGACATAACTTGCAAGGAATCTAAAGTATCACCTACAATGCTAAAAATTAACGGCACCCCTTCCACTGATCCACTGGAAATTGCCAACTCCTTTAATGATGCTTTTATCAATCTGAGCAATGTCCTGGCACATAACTTTTTTGATGACAGTGCTGCCCACTCTGAAAGTCACAGATATGGAAAGAGCACTGAGTACCCCCCCCCCCCTTCTATTTTAAAAAGGTCTCCTGCAACCTGGTCAGAAAACTACTAGCTAAGGTTCAAAGAAACTCAAGACACAGTGGTGACAGACTTTATCTTAAGCTTATTGACCTAAACTTAGATGAAGTTCTCGTACCCATAACCAAGATTCTAAACCTTTCTCTTACCTTGACTCAATTCCCGGATGCATGGGAAACAGCCATCATAACCCCAGTGCATAAAGCTGGTGATTGTTCCTTACAGGGCAACTATAGACCAATATCTATCCTCCCTCCACTCTCCAAGGTGCTCGAGTGAATTGTTTCCAACCATCTTGTTGCTTATCTGGAAACCTACTCCACTCAGTGCCCACAATCACATGGTTTTAGAAAGGAGCACAGCCCTACCTCAGCGCTACTAGAATTCACTAGCTTCATACAACAATCCATCGATCAAGGCAAGCTTGTAGGTGCAGCCTTTGTTGATCTAACAAAGGACTTTGACAAAGTGAATCACTCACTATTGCTCGGCCAACTCTCTAAAATTGGGGTTGCTCCAAATGCTCAGAAATGGTTCAGAAGCTACCTCAGTGATAGACTTCAGAGGGTGAGGATATCAAATGTAGTCTCAGAGCAGAGGTCTGTCTGATCTGGGGTACCACAAGGCTCTATTCTGGGGCCCCTACTCTTCAGTATTTTCTTCAACAACCTCCCAGCCGCTTGCAACCAGCATACTCTCCTTTACGCAGATGACACAGTCATCTTCACTAGCCATCCAGATCCCATCTCACTTGAAAACAATTCTTAACAAGGTTTCTCTGATGCAGAGAGATAGTTTAGTAAACACAAACTAGTACTAAACTACACAGAAACTAAAGTCCAGTTATTTTCATCCTCTCAGAATAAGTTTACGGTGCCACACTCATTATTACAAACAACCATGGAGACCCTCTAGAACAAATTCAGCTCTTCAAGCACATAGGTTTAACCCTGGATTGTCACCTCACCTTTGCGCCTCACATAGAAAATGTTTCTAGAGACATCAGTGCCAGAATTTGGCTCCCCTGCAGACACAGATGGAGTCTGACCCCAGAAGCCCTTAAGACTGCAGTTCACAGCTTGGTCCTCTCGATCATTGATTATTGTCTAATCATATACGGTACTGCAACATCAATGTCACTAAAAAGACTCACAGTCACCCTGAACAAGGCCTGTCAGTTAATTACGGGTGCTGATCATCTCATTCACACCTGTGAGTTATACGCCCAATCAGGCTGGCTTCAGCTAAGCAGCAGGATAAAATACCAAACCTGCCTTCTGATCAAAATAGTACTTCTTGGTCTACTACCTCTGAGCATTAGTTGCATGTTGACAAATCCTCTAAGAACCAACACACTCGCACCTCTGATTCTTACCTCCTGCTAGTTCTTCACCGTTAGACTTCTCAGTATCAGTGATCCTTTCTATACAGAGCCCCTCCGTGGTTTAATAATCTAAGCAACCAACTGACCATGCTTACTAGTCTTACTCATTTCAAACAAATGCTTCAGCTGCATCTCCTAACTGAAAGCGCTTGCGATTGCTACCCCTAATTTCCCTCCTTGCGTACCTCTCCCACTATTATTCAACATTTGATGCACTTACCAGGTTTCCTGGTCATTGCCCTCTCTTGCCATTACAATCCCTTTTTCCCTTTGCTCATCTCCTCCCTTACCCCACCCTCTCCTTTCTCTTCTCCTCTCTTCCATGTATATACCATGTTTTTTGTCACCATCTCTCTTATTCTTGTTATCTCTTCTTCCCCATTTTACCCTCCCCCCCACACACACACCCTCTCCCACCCTTGCCTCCCCCTTTCCTCACTTTCTATGACAAGGCCTTTGGCTGCCTATTTTCCTATCCTTCATAGATAGTTCACCTCAACTCTCTTTTACCTCCATGTGCTAATTCTCCCCCACCACCCCTCCCTTGCCCTTTCCTCTTCTGTTTTTTGTTTCCACATATATATTATTGATTTTATATGTTCTGATGTAACCACTGATTGAGTCTGTACCTCCTTTGTTTTTGATGTACCCCTTCCTCTGATGTGGGGCCTTTGTAAATGAGATGCCTCAGCTCAAAGGTATTTGTAATCCGAGATTAAATAAATAAAATAAATAAATAAATATGGCCAAACAGATAAATCTGCTGAATATTCAGGATGTCTAATCCAAGCTTCCGCCTTTGTAACAAGCTGGTTACCTCCACTTGAATTGTTCAGTCAATCACAAGCAGGGCAACCCCTACACCACTGTTAAATGCAGGGCAACCCTGCACTTTTACTAAGAGTTTGAATTTGATGTGTTAACATGCTAAAGTTAATTATTTCCTCTTTTAAATCAAAGCCATTCAGTGCCACAGCTGCAACGTCCACAAGGCCAACCATCCAGGACCTTGGCAGCTGGGTACCCAGTGTAAAGTGTGAGATTGTGGGGTTTCATGCATGTCTGGGAACTGGTACCAGTGCTGGGGGAAATTAAATGTGTACTATCTAATTATTCAGCTGCTAGATAGCCAGGACTCTGGGTGTCATTCCCGTTGGTCTAATGTGATTCCTCATTGCTGCTTAGAATAGCTATCTACCCAGCTGAAGGATTCTCACCAGCAAACAAAATTCAAACCTATCAATTGTACATTTGTACATACTAATCAATGCATAACCTCTACTCCTCCTGTTTCCCCACTCCTAACTCCTATGCCCCCAAAATAAATATTGTTACTATATTTGCAAATGGCAGTCATGAGCATATTATTAGAGAGTCTTTAATTACAAAAATATCTAAAAATGTGGGAAAGTGTTACTGGGTCATGTGTTGGGTGGCAAAAGTAATAGTGGGTGGTATGACATCCTGGGGGTTGTACCAGGTAACAGCTAGCCCACTTAAAAGAAAAGCTCTGGGTGGAGGCACTGCTTATTTAGGAAACCTTATGGAAAGAACCTGTTTAAAGTAAGTTTGGGAACCCAGGCCCCTCAACCTTGTTTAGATCTGCAAGGCCGGGGTTGCAGCCTTTGGAGTAGCACCACCTAGGGATTACGTAGGCATCTAACCTCTCTCTCCTCCTCCCTTCATGTTCCCAAATCTATCTCCCTCACAATTGAGTCCCCCACCAGAAGTTAATTCCTCCTTCTTCTCTGGGATCCTTTACCTCCCTTCTTGGGGTCTCTGCTACAGAGTACCCCCACATCTTCTGTGACTGCAACCAAGAGTGCCTCCTCCCAGCAGTCCTGCTCTACTAGAAGAACATAGGAATTAGGCAGTTATACCTGCTGTGGTACCAGTTGAGAAATGTGTCCCTCACCCACAGCCCTCACCCTTCTAGAGCCCACTATTGTCTAGAGGTTCCTCATCCCAGTCATCATCAGAGGCAATGGTGTCAGACCTAGTGACCCCTGGGTGAGGGAAGAGGTTGCCCGAATCCTATCCATCTCTCCTGGAGTCTAGCATCCTCCTCCTCCTCCTTCAACTCAGAGACGTGGGGCTGGGCAAAATGCTAAATTCTGCCACCAGAATTACTGCAGAATGGCAATTCTGCTTCTGAAATGCTTTGATGAATTTCTTTTTAAATTCCACTGAATCTGGAAAAGCATTTCAGTGCAAATTGTCAAATAATTTTCTGTGGCTCATATAAACAGTGAAATAATTTTCTGTGGATTGTGGAAAAAGAATTGGCAGCTTATGTGAACTGTGGATTATTATTCTGCAAAAAAAAAAATAACATATAGAATGTTGAAATTCCACAAATGATGCAAATCACAGAATTTTCTGAAATTCTGTGGAATTCTGTTCCATCAGAAATTCAGCAATCCACACTGCCCTACAGAGAGGTGTGTACAAATGGCGCAGCACCACAGTCTCCAGAAAGTCTCTCTTAAAATTGCTGACCCACAGGCACTGCACTGCACAGCTCCCAGCATTTTCAATTACTCCACTTACTTGTGTTACTTGGAAATAGATATGTACCTTCACCTATGATAGTGTGTTTCTAGTTTCTCCTTTTGTTAATTGTTATGCCCCTTGTGCAACATTAAATAGGGTGTTACTCCTTTTCATAGTTTTGTCTTACCCTTTAACTTCCACTCTTCCCTCATGTAACATTACCCTTGATATAAATAACTTCTCTTAGGTGTTCTAACACACGGTAATAATATTTTAAAAACACCTTGTCATCAATACATCTATGCTTTCCCATTTGCTAAGTTAATAATAATGTGAAGTATTGTAAATTAAAATAAAATGCAGATTGCCAACCCCTTTTTTGCACATCACCTTATAGATTTTATGAATTGAGCCCATTTGTATACTTACTACGTCCGATGTATTGGTGGTTGGTGTTCCCGACACAACAACATACATACTACAATCTACTGTTGGGTAACAATAGCTTAGGATTTTGCACTAAGGGTGCAGTGTCTCCTGGTAACTGACACCCCATGCTGTCACCGCAAATGTGTTGTCATTATTGCTTGGCCCTTTAGCTGGAGGCCCACAGCAGAGGACCACTAGGCTGAAACACTGAAGTTCTGGGAGAATGGCCATGCCTTCTTCACAAGTCCACTCCTGATTGGAACACTGGATCCAAGGGGACATAGTTGGTAACAGAGCTTGCACTCAGCAAGCCCTATGCTGACACTACCAGGCACAGTCACAATCCTGGACTGATGTTAAATCCTGCAGGAAAAGCCCAACTGGCCCTGACGCTCTCCAATCGCTGCAAACAGCTGGCATTGTGCAGAAGAATGGAATGGCAGGTTCAAATGCCACCCGTTCTTTTGCTGGCCATGCCCACTTCACAAGTCTGCTCCTGACTGGAGGACTGGATCCAAGGCGACAGAGTTAGTAACACAGCCTACACTCAGCAAGTCCCATGCTAACACTAGCAGGCACAGTCCTGGACTGATGTTAGATCCAGTAGAAAGAGCACAACACTCCTCACTCACTGCAAGTTTCTGATGTGGTAGTGCTGTTTAAAATATCTAAAGGAACAAGGCTCATTTTACTGTACTAAAAGTAGTTGTTTTTTCTTGTAAATAAGATAAAAGGGATGAAGTATAGAATAAAAAGGACACAGGCCTATACACTTGACAAGGTACTTAGTGACCATTCGTATCAGTTTTATATGGTTTTTGATTCACCATATTTACTGTGAAATAACTGATTAAAAGAATGAGAAATATATAAAATATGTGTTTTTTGTTTGTTGTTTTTGTTTTTTAAGGACCATTATCCTGAGGAAGTAACTAATCAAGTTACGAAACATTGATATATGATCTAAGTAATTAAGGGTCTATTTACAAAAATAAAAAAAGTATTGAAACAGAAAAAATGTTTTGGTGAGTAGTTCCATCATTCATTTCCAGACTAGTTAGTTCATTAGCTAATTAGTTAGTTAGTTAGCTAGTCAGTTACTAACTTTCTTCTGCTTTTAGTTTGGATCAGACTCCTCTCAGTCCATTCAGCTTCAATTTTACAGATCATTTGGCAAATAATGTCCACAGAGAGGGGACAAACATATCAGCATTGCTTTTGATTATTTCTCCCTATGCTGTACACAGTGTTTAATTTCACTCAATACCAGACAATTACAATCTCACACCCCATGCACCAGACTCACTCATATCTTCCCACCACTGGACACACAGGTACTCTCCCCTCTAGTCCAAATTTCTATTGCTGTAAGTTTTTCAACTTATTTAATATACTAGTATTTACTTCTTTATATAAACAAAATTCTATCATTACAACTTACCCACTTAGCACAACTAGGAGATCTTTTATTTGGGTCAAGGGGAGCCTTGTATGAGGGTCCTGAGGTGATGTTTAACAGCACCTGTAAAATCAAAATAGTGATGGGGTAACAAAGGATCCATAGTTCTTTAGTAACAAAATAACACAGATAGGGATGGCTGGACAAAAAATACTTATTTGATAACCAATAGGTTTGTGTCCTGTTATACTGGGATTGGTGTCCTGTCACCCAGGGTTGCATCCTGTCAGGCCTGTAGAAACAAAGTGATAAAACAGGTTTAGTATGAGGAAAACAGAGCAGAAAGAGTTGTGGAGAGGTACAAGACCTGCAGGACGAGTATTGATATTAAGTACAAAAATCATGTGAATCCAGGTTCAAATCCCACAGTCACTTGCTCCGGGTTTGGTGTTAGTTTGAATGTGGGGGAGACTGTGATGAGCAGTGGTGTTAAATGGGAGATGGGGATTGTCTTGCTTCTAATTTGGGACAAGTGGGCACATGGGAGTGCTGTGAGGATTTGGAGATCTAAAATTCCAGGGAAGGCTAGAAGAATGCTACAAGGTATTGGGTAACACAGCACCCCCAAACCCTGCACTAATAGGGTTAAGAGACATCTCTAAAATGACAGTAGGTTCCACCCATCAAAAGAACCGGCTGGCAGCAGTGCTGCTAAAATCATAGAGGGCCATAATGATAAAATGGCATCAAGTAATTCCCCTCTTCTCTCCTCACATTGCATACAGCAATATCAAAGCTAACAGTTTTTGAATGACTATCTTTCTCTGATGCCAACAAACTCCCTCTATACTAAAAAAAAATGGGACACATACCTATACTCTCATGTCTGCTCCATATCCACATCACTTTCTGGCAACCCTCCAGTATGAAGGTATACACCTTTTTACCACAGTCTACTCTCCACAGGATGCATCTTCCTGGGGAGAGAAATAGATTAAGAAAGTGTTCAGCTTGATAGAGTTTATAGTTGTTGTATGATACAATCAATATATTTTCATTACCATTCTAAATATAGTTTATTACTAAGGAAAGATACAGAATATCTGAACAGATGACATAGAACCTTAATTTTATCTTGGCTACTGTAAGGACAAGTTCAGATTAATAATTGTCAAGTAACTTGTAGCTGACTACTGTTCATGTTTTATGTTTGTGTATGTTTTTTTTCCTCTTCTTTCCTTTTGCAAAAACTTGATATGCAAGAAGTATGTACATGTATGTGAAAATCACCCCAAAACATTTTTCATGATAAAAATCCAGGGAAGTATTCCTCCAGGTCCTAGACTTGGCCAGTCACCTCTACATTATTTATATATCTTGGTATTCCAGTGAACTAGGGTTTGCGCAGAGACTCCTTTGATTTCAATACAATAACCACAGCAAGTACTGCAGGAAGGTCAGAGTATAAGACTGCATGTTATCTTAATGTGCTGCATAGGTTACCTCACTTGGGTTACTCTTTGGGAGAGGCTGAGAAGTTTAGCAGATTGGAACTCATATTATCAAATTTGCAGTCCCTCCCCCTTTTTGATTTATTTGTTTGTTTCTCTTCTTGTTTTAATTTGTTCTGCCATGTTATCCAAATAGCAAATACATTGATTTTAAAGTGTCCCTTGCAATCCAGCTTTTGCAACAGTCAAGACATTAGGTACACTAGGCATGCAATGAGGGGGAGCATAAGGGAATCCTTTTCTCTAAGTTATGACCTGCTGCAGCATGCACAAGAGAGGGTTTGTACCAGAACTATCAGCCCAAAAGGGTTCTGAGACAGAAAAACAGCTGAGGCAGAATTAAATGGCTTGCTGTTAGCCCACACTATGGAGATCTAGTCTTACAAGTAACGATTTAGTAAATAAAAAAGGCATCAAAACTTCGAAAATGAAGCGAGATCATGGGACCAGTCAAGCTACATAGTTGAAGAGATGGAGAACTTAAATTTTTGCTCAGGCCCTTTTAGCATTACTTAGCCACCTAAACAGTGTTTAGATTTAATCTGAGATTACTCTGATTTATTGTAAGTACTACAGATACAGCATGTATTGGAGAAGGTTGATGTGGGAGGCTACGCATCATTAACCTGCATAGGATACCTTACTTGGTTCACTAACCAGGGGAGACAAGGAGGTTTAGCAGACGAGGCCCCATATAAATAAACTTTTATTATCTCCCCTTAACATTTTATATATTTTTTCTCTTCCCATTTTAATCTGTTTGGGTATGTAATCCAATGGTCAATGTAAAGTGCCCATTGCATTTTAGGTACAGTCTGAGAATACAACAACCAAGACATGAGGCACACTGGCCAAGTTACTATGGGGAAATTAAAGAGTGAATTTCTCTCAGTTATGTGGGCAATTTTGCTGGAAGTATCAGCCCAAGAGGTTTCTGAGACAGAAAAGTAGCTGAGGTGGAACTGGATGAAACATAAGACTATTATTTTAACCTTGGCCTCCCGAGCAGACCATACTGGTCATATCCTCTGAGAAATCTTGCAAACACTGCTGTGGGTGGAATTTTCTTCTGAAGATATCGAGGGATTACTCCAACACAGAAAAATATGAGAATATATGGCACACAGAAATAGATTAGTTGCTGTATTGGTCCTTGTAAGAACAGATCCAGAAGCAGATGGTTTGATACCATTTATTTGTCCAACATAGATGTTACAAAAAGAAAACAATGTCTACGCTTTCTGACCAACCAAGTCCTTCCTCAAACACTTATGACAATTGTTCAGAGAGTCACAATCTATCAACACCCAGATCATACATAAAAAAAAAATCTCATTGGTTAAAAGTACCTATTTCAAAAAATCACAAATTTAAATGGAATGAATAGCATCACTTCAGCTTGCTTTTACTGAGAATCTTTTCAATGTGAAATCCATTAGATAAGCTAAAAACTCAAGCAGGCAAAGCCTGTAATTGAAATTTAATGAATGTGTGTGTTAGGAGAATACATTCAAAATTAAAAGTAAGACATTTAGATTTCATACCACAAATGTTCAAGTTAAAACTTGATAGTATTGTATGATAAAGAAACTGTACAACCAAAATATATGTATGGAAATAAGAGTGGAATAAGAACAAGCATTTGTCAATGCTGAATGTTGTCTTGCTGGCATTGGCCTTGGTAGTGCAGGAATTAGAAATGCATAATAGGAATGGCAGTGAAGTACTGAACTGACACCAACCTCACCCCCGCTCTGCAGAGACACATTTTCAACATAGGCATTTTTGGACCTCCTCTCATGAACAGTGGCACTGTGATTTTGTTAATCTGTCCCAAAAGTTGATTTCTCACAATGACTATGCCATTGTGTGCCACAGGTGTGAAAATACATTTGGGGCAGGATGTGAAAAACAGCAGCTGTACTCTTCATAGGGAGGTATGAAAAAATGGTAGCATTGAAAATCTGGTATGAAAATATTGCAAATTTGTGAAGTTACAAGGGTGCGTGGAAATTGCACAACACAGCTTGTAACATAGTCATTTTATGGACTTTCATCACCAAATTTTCAACATAGGCATTTTAGGACCTCTGCTCATGAACAGTGTCACTGTCATTTTCTTAATCTGTCCCTAAAACTAATTTCCCATAGCGACTGTGCTATTCTGCACCAGAAGTGCGAAAACATATTTTGGCCAGGATATGTAAAATGACAGCTGTACTGTTCATAAGGAAGTGTGAAAAATGCCAATATTGACTATATTACAAATTCATGAAGTTATGAGCGTGCGTGGAAACTGCGCAACACACGCTCATAAAACGGTCATTTTTTGGATTTTTTTCACCAAATTTGCAACATAGGCTTTTTTGAGAGCCCACCACATGAACAGTGGCACTGTTGTTTCATTAATTGGTCCTCAAAGGTGATTCTGTGCAGTGACCGCAAAATCACCTTTCCAGACTGAATAATGCCATGACAGTGATTGAATTCATGAGGAGGGGATCCCAATAACCCCATGCTGAAAATTTGGTGTCAAAATTCCCACAAATGCCCGAGATATGCATCAAAGTTGAAAAAACCCTATCCTATTTATGCCATTATACAGCTTACCAGCATTTCTTCAGTTCATGATCAGCTTTGAAGAGTGCAGACGTATTCCCGGTCCACCGAAGATCATCACAACATGATCTGGAGGTAAGTATGGGGTGAGGGTGGTGTGGGAGGCAGGGTGCACAGAGGGTGGGAGTGGGCTGGTGGAGGTGCCACCATACTTGACGAGGGCCTGTTTTCTATTTTACAGGCTTTAACAAAAAGGAAAACATTGTGGGAAGTTTTTTTTTTTAAACAGGGGTATTTGGCATGCTGGGGTGGGCTCCCAGTGTGCCACCTGAGTGTTTTCTTTGGGGGGCTGTAGCTGACGGGGGATTGGTCACTCCCATCAGCACATACTGAGTTGGGGATAAGAGCTGAGGGGGATTAAGCCCCCCCCGGGCACACAACAAATGGGGGGACATTATGCCGATGGGGAGTGGGCTCCCCATCAGCAGATTGAACTGTGAATGGGAGGACTGAAGCCAACAGGAATTGAGCCCCCATGTCGGCAAATAAAGACTGCTTGGGGGGTGCATGATGCTGAGGGGGATTGGGCACCCCCTCAGCACACAGTTGAAATGGGAGGGGGGAAAATATGCCAGTGGGGAGTGGACTTCCTCATCGGCACATGAACTGGGTTGGGGCATGCTGACAGGGGGATTGGGCACCCCTGAAGTTGGCACTGTGGCAGGTGGCAGAGGCAGTCACTGCCGCCATGTTTCTTGGAATGCTTTACCAGGAAGGGCATGTAGGGAGGCATGTTCTTGTGCTGCTGCATGACGAGCCTGCCTCTCATTGCAGCAGCACTTTTCTTAGATGCAGTGATCACTTTACATATCACCTGTATGCTGGCTTATTGGGAATGAGGGACGCACCGACTGATGCGTGCCCTGTATTCACCCACAGTGACTGCACCTCCAAATCGGCTATTACTACAATATGTTGGCTGGCATGCAAGCGCGAGCCAACATAAAAATGTTCTTTGTATGAACAACTGTTTAAAACATTCATACAGGATGAAACTTATCTGGAGATATTTTCTAAACTCAACCAGTTAACACACTCCATAAACATTTAAATCTACAGTGTTGTAACAATATTTTACAAGATATCAATTGCCAGTATTATTGGCAAATAAAAAAAATAATACAAAAATAAATCTCTCAAGGACCACCTAGAAAATTAATTCATGCATCTTAAAATGTTCAAATTTCAATAATGAGTCAGTATATAATCAATTAACTACAGGAGTAGAAATAGTCTTAAGAATCTGTATGAGCCCCCCATTGAATAAAACACCCCTCCCCACCCAGGAAAAGATAACTAGAGAAAAAGTGTATATTCACTATGCATGTGAGCCAAGAGTCCTAACACCCTGTACACATTTAAATTGCTTAATGTTTCCCTCTCACATGGGAACCTTACAAAATGTCCCAGTCCCAGTCCCCATCCTTTAGTTGTCACTGCTGTAGTGACAGTTTCTGTTCAGCCTGAAAAGCACTGCTGACAGAGGACAGGTGATATAATTGTACATCCAATGCACAACAAAACTGGTGAGCAGTGACACTGATTCAAACTGATATTACATTATTTAAGGAGAAAAACATCAAAGAACTGAGAAAAATGTCCAAGATATCACTGAGATGAAAGATAATGCAAGTATAGTGTGCTGGCATATGTCACTTAATATTCAGTTTCAAACTATTAAGTTACTTTTACCACTTATTACCTTTTTATGTTGGCTCGCGCTTGTGCACGAGTCAACATATTGCAGTAGTAGCAGATTTGGAGGTACGGTCACTGTGGGCGAATGCAAGGGATGCATCAGTAGGTGCGTCCCTCATTCCCCAATCAGCCAGCATGCAGGTGCCACACCGGCAATCCGGAATGTGGCCACCAGATTTAAGAAAAGGTCCACTGCAATGAGAGACAAGCTTCTCATTGCAGCGGCACAACACACCTCCCGATATAAACATGGTGGCACTGACTGCTGCTGCCTGACTTTAGGGGTGCCCAATCCCCCTGTTGCATGCATTGACCCACTTCATTTGCCGATGGGGGAGCCCACTCCCCATCAGCATAATAACCCCCCCAAGTGTGTGCCGAGGGGTGCTCAATCATCCTCGGCATCATGTGCTCCCCCCAACAGTCTTTCTTTGCCAACAGGGGGCCCAATCCCCATTGGCTACAGTCCCCCCTTCCCTGTTTATTTTGCTGATGGGGGAGCCCACTCCCTGTTGGTATAATGTCTCCACACCATCTGTTGTGTGCCAAGGGGGGGTGCCCAATCCCCCGTTGGCTACAGCCCCCCCAAAAACAATCAGGTGGCATGCTGAGATCCCACCCCAGCATGCCAAATTTTCCTGAAAAAAAAAGTCCCGCGATGTTCCATTTTGTTTCCACCTGTAAAACTGAAAACAGTCCTCCCTGCCCCTTCCCCCAATCCACTTCCACCCTCTGCGCACCCTGCCTCCCCACACCGCCTCACCCCATACTTACCTCCGGAGTCCGGAGTGATGATCTTTAGTGGACTGCGAACACATCTTCACTCTTCAAAGCCGACTGCAAACTGAAGACATGCCGGTAAGCTGTATAATGGCATAAATAGGGTTTTTTTTACTTTGGTGCATATCTCAGGCATTTTTGGGAATTTTGACACCAAATTTTCAACATGGGTTATTGGAACCCCTAATAATGAATTTATTCACTGTCATGGCGTTATTCAGTCCCGAAAGGTGATTTCGCAGTTACTGCATGGAATCACCCCTTTTGGAACTGATTAATGAAATGACAGTGCCACTGTTTATGAGGGGGGCTCTCAAAAAGCCTATGTTGCAAATTTGGTGGAAAAAAATCTAAAAAGTGGCTGTTTTACGAGCGTGCATTGTGCAGTTTCCATGCATACTCGTAACTTTGTGAATTTGTAATATTTTTCACTCCAGATTTTCAAAATTGGCATTTTTCCACACCTCCTTATGAACAACACAGCTGTCATTTTACATATCCACACCGAAATGTGTTTTTGCACGTGCAGTGCAGAATTGCGCGGTTGCTGTGCGAAATCAGTTTTTGGAACAGTTTGAGGAACTGACAGTGACCCTATTAATGAGCAGAGGTCCTGGAATATGTATGTTGAAAATTTGGTGACGAGTGTCTACAAAATGACTGTGTTACAAATGTGCATTGCACAGTTCCCATGCACCCTTGTAACTTCGCAAGTTTGCAATATTTTCCTGCCACTTTTTCAACACTAGCATTTTTTTACACCTCCTTATGAACAGTACAGCTGTCATTTTTCATATCCTGCCCAAAATTTATTTTCGCACCCGTGGCGCACAATGTCGTGGTCACTGTGGGAAATTAAATTTTGGGACAAATTAACAAAATTACAGTGTCACTGTTCATGAGTGGAGGTCCCAAAATGCCTATGTTGAAAATGTGGTTAATAAAATCCCAAATATAATTCGGTTACGGACGTGTGTTGCACAGTTTCTAAGCTTGCTCATGACTTCTCCAATTTTTCATATTTTCTTTCCAGACTTTCAACATTGCCATTTTTTTTACACCTCCTCATGAACAATACAGTTCTCTTTTTTACATACTTCCCAAAACGTGCTTTCGGACCTGTGTCGCCAAATGGTATAGCCACTGTGCAAAACCACCTTTCAGCTAACAAACTGATAGTGCCGCTATTCATGAGGTGGGCTCACAAAAAGCCCATGTTGAAAATTTGGAGTGAAAATACCAACACACACCTGCAGCATTAGGGTTTTCTGCTGTAACACCCCACCCTGTGCAGAATGACAGGCATCAGGGGTGTGACTTGGAATCATCAGCTGTAATGCTCCCTATTCCACCCCAACCCCCACCCTGCAGCCAGTGACACACATCGTGGTGTGTCTTGTAGTGTTCAGCCACAAAGTTCACCCCATTCTCCTATACTGCACCCACCTCATCATATTTCCTTATGGAATGGGGTAAGTATAATACCCAAAGACCCCAAAGCACACCATGACACTTGCCAATGTCTGCAGAGTAGAGTGAGGTAAAATGGCATGAGCGTTATAGCTGATGACCCAAAGGCACACCCCAATGCCTGTCAGTCTCTGCAGGGTGGGGGTTGGGTTGGCATCACTGCAATACTTCACTGCCATTCCTATTATGCGTCTCTAACTACCAACGCTAATGCCAGTGAAACAACATTCGGCATTGATAAATGCTTGTTACTGTTGCTGTAGTGTTCACGCCATTCTGCGCCCCCATTTTGCATGTCACTAGATTTCATTGCACTTAGAGTGCTCTTTTAATAGTAATGAATAATCTTACAGTTCATATTTTCAAATGATAGGTCTTCCTTGTGAAAAGTAACACTAGTGCTTGGGATTGGGGGGTCTTAATTAAATACAGCTTGGGGTTTCAAATGTAAGCAAAGTGCACATTTTCATTTACCTTTTTGAGAAGACTGGTACAACACTTACCCATTCCTTTCCACTTCTTGTATGAGTGTTTCCTTGAATGGATTGAAGCTGTCTAAAGTTTCATCCTGTAAGACTGAGTACTATTAGTGGATTCATGCCTTGTGTGTAATGTGGGTTTAAATCACAAGGAGTGAACAGGCTTTGGCAGAATGACTGAACTGGAGTGGTTTACAGTTTGAACATTTTGTTGGACTGTGAGTCACTTCTGTTAGACTTAACCTGAGTTTTGACTGTATTTGAAATGTAACCCAGTTGCATCCTTATTAGTACTCCTATTTCCTCAAAACAGCTCAAAACAGCATACATTTATGACATCGAGATTCAATTTTTGTAATGCAATGCATAGCGAAATGCCTGAGGACTTGTCAGCTGTGTACTACTACCGTGCTGTTATCTCCCAGTAACTCATACACATAATTTGAACAATGTCTGGCCAGTTCAGAAAATGATTGCACTGGCAGCCTATTAAATATTGTTCAGCTTCATGATGCTACTTTTGACGTGAAAAAAACTTCATTTGTTAGGAAACCTGCACCTTATATATCACCCTGCCATGCACTGAAGCAAACAGTGAGGTGTAAAACATTTTCTGACATTGCTTCAGCTGCTAAACTGTCTTCCCCAGCCATACTAAAACATTCCACTGTTAGCAATCCCCCTACTCAAAGTGGTCCCCTCCTACATACAGCACTTATAGCTTTATTTCAGAAGTGTTAGAGACCCTTTGCCTTAAAAAAAAAGTTTGTAATGTATGGTTCTGGCACAGCTGTTCAGTGATAATATATATCATGTTGTTTTGTTATGAGCATTACATACTGTAAAATGCCATGGGTCAGTTTTGCAAAGGAAATAAAGTCAGCATCACTTGTGGTGATGGTAATGATGATGATGATGATGGTTTTGGTGAAGAAAAGATATTTTCTAGTGATGGCATTTTTGTACTGTACATCTTTCGATAAATGTACAAGTTTACTATAAAAAGTGTTTGCTGTCAGTAAACTCAAATTCAAAATATTATGTTTCATATTTCACCATTTGCTTTTGTAAGAAACAATAGGAAATTTTTTTCATCCCAGAGTGGGCACAGTTCCTTTCCCTAAACTTCTAGACCATATACCCTGGCACCAGTTTCCAAAATCCTTGTCTTTTTGTATATTCTCTTAAGAAATTAGAAGACAGTTCATTTTTACCAGCATCCATCCTGCAAAGATTAGACTGTTCATACATATTATCACACATGCTTGCAAGGTTAAAAGGGAGCTCTGTAACAGTTTAAGTTAAATATGTTTTCTTCTCAAACAGATTGTACTTGATTACAGTGATCCACATCCTCTCCCCATGCAACAGTGTATATTGTGTTTAGTGCCTCTCCTAGTGTATATTCTATTTTATTTAGATATGTCTCTAGCAGTCATTTATAATGACCATAAATGGGTCCATTATTATATGCCAGTGTAATCTGAATATAATCTAGTTTTTTAATTGAATGAGATCCCAAACAGTATTATTTTTATGTGGAGAAAACTGCCCAGATTATTTCAGAAGTTTTCTTTGCTAGCAACATATTTGATCCATAAGGTGCCCCAGTGCATATTCATTCACATTCTTTGCTTAAAAAGAATCATTATCATACTTTACGTGATATTTTCTAAATGGTAATGTACAAAACCATTTTCATTCTGTATACATTCTGTTTCAACTGAAATATCCTTCCTCTTCTTCATCCAGTATCTCTAGTACTCTGTTGCAAATTTGAAAGTGCTAAACTCTGGAAATCAAGATGAGTATAAAAAGGTGTTTTCTGACTTGTGTTTCAGCATGACCTTGAGATACCATGGAATGATGTTTCGGTGGAGATATCAATATTCTCAGCATAGCATTCATGAAGAGAGGTAATAACTAGGCTATGATGATAATCTGGTAGCTGTTTTGGCTGAAATGCTTCCCTGGTAACATACATGTATGCATCTGTAGAGGGATGGGAGTGCAGGGCCCTGAGGGCCCTGCATTCCCACAGGCAAGTGAGAATGCAAATAGAGTATCTCAAAAAGAAAGGAACTTCACTGCATAAACTCCATTAATGCATCAGTTAGAGTTAAAGAGACAAAAGTAGGGAAATGTGGTGTTAGGGTGTCACAGTGCTGTGTCTTTCTGTGAAAAAAGTAAGTGCTTCAGCTGGGACTTGAACCTAGGCCACCCAGAAAACCATTACAATTGTGCTAACCACCTGCGCCACTGAGGCAACCGGAACCTGAGTTGTCCCCATGCACATTACTCTTTCTCAAATGCACAACCCAATGGAAACACAAATATTTACTTGTAACAATCACACAGGAGTGTGGTGTGCATATTTATGGAACACATACAAACAAAGGTGAGAAAGAAGTAAGTGCCTCAGCTGGGACTTGAGCCCAGGCCACCTGGAATATTGTTCCAATTGTGCTAAACAATCTAACTAAACAACTAACTAAAAAATCCATGGAGGCCCATATCCCATATTTGAGACTGGAGGATGGTAGTCTTTTATAGGATGCGGGGAAAATTATGGGAAAATTCCATGACTATTACTCGACTCTGTATCAATCCTTGGATACTCCCTCTTTGGAGGAGTATGAGATGTTTTTCTCTCCACTTGTGGTGGCTTGCCTTTCAAAAGAGGCGGCAGCCCCTTTGGAAGCAGACATCACTCTGGTGGAAGTCTAAGAAGCCATTAATGCACTTTCCCCTGAGAAAGCACCAGGACCGGATGGCCTCAGTTTAGATTGCTTTCAGGCTTTTGAACTGCAGGTTACCCAGTGTTTTTTTAAGGTAATTAGCACTATTGGTGAGGTAGACTCCTTACTGGACACTATGAAGGAGGCCACAATCACTGTCCTGCCTAAACCTGGTAAAGACCCTATAGTGTGCACCAATTATAGACCAATTTTGTTGTTGTTTGTAGATTGCAAGGTATTTGCAAAACTTTTGGCCATACGATTAGAATGGGTCTTATCTTTCCTGGTGAGCAAATCCTAATCTGGTTTTATGAATGGGAGGCAGGGCAGTGATAATTTATGAGCGATAATTGACCTTATGCAGGTGGCGATGAGGGTTCCGGAAACAGTGGCGCTTGTGGGGTTGGACGTGGAAAAAGCATTCTACTTGGTTGTGTGGTGCTACCTGCAGTTTGTGCTGACTAAGTTTGGTATAGACCCTAAGTTCTGAGTTAGACTGGGTACCTCTATTTGGATCATCAGGCATGGGTCATGGCTAATGGGGTATTATCAGATATTTTTTCCTTGTCTAGCGGTACGAGACAAAAATGCCCATTGAGTCCATTGTTATTTTTATTAGCTATTGAGCCCTTGAATCTGGCTTTGTTTCAGCATTCTGAGATTCCTGGTATACGGGTGGGAGGGAAATCTTTCTCAACATTATTCTATGTGGACGACTTGTTGTTGATGCTTTCGAAGGTAGAGACCTCACTCCCGAAGGCATGGGGTATTATCAATGCCTTTAGTGCTATCTCAGGGTTTGCAGATCAATTGGAGAAAATCAGAGCTTTTCCGTTCTATAACACTAATAAGGCCTGGGCCTCCATGAGCCCTTATTCACTAAAATGGTCTACTGACAAAATAAAATATTTGGAAATGTTCATTTCACCACATATTTCTGATATGTGTGCGAAAAATCTCATGGGTCTTATAGAGCAGATTAGAATTGACTTTTGGAGATGGAAAAAGCTTAACCTAGCTGTCCCTGGGAAGGTTGCTATTATTAAAATGGCAAGGCAAGGCAAGTGTTATTTAAGAGACACCCATCTCGGAGGCTCTGGGTGCCGAACATTTAAAAGAAAATACATGTTATGCATTCTAAATAAAAACATAACAATAACACAAATGTAGCACAATATATAAATACAATGGCTTGGATAAAAAGCCAAAACCTGAAAAAGCCAGTACTAGCCTGGCAAATATTCTAGGACAGCAAGGACTATAATAAACAATCCGGGAAAGCTATGAAGGAAGATGATGGTGTTCCCACGATTATTTTACAAGTTATGTAATTTGCCTTTTCCTTATTCAGCAGAGTTTTTGAAACAAAATAGATAAGATATTCTCTGACATTTTATGAGATTGTGCCTCCCCTGCACTTTAGTCAGTGGACTCTTTGTGCACCTGGGTCCTATAAATTGAGCAGGCCTTGATAGGTAAAGTTCCTTTAGTAACCTTTTTAAAGTCACCTGTCATGATTCCTAAGGTTGCAACTTTGTCAAAGCTATTCTTTAGACAGATGTGGGGAAGATTTTTTAGGGCTTTAGGCTGGGATAACACTTCTTTGTTTTTTTTTTAGTCATTATGTTATAACCCAGATATTTTGGTGAGGCACAACCTCCTCTACTGGAACACTTGGGTGGGTAAAGACATACACAGGGTGGGAGATGTTTTAGAGAAAGTGACTGGTTTACTGTTATCTTTTTTGGATTTGCAGGACAAGTATTAACCCTTCAACAGAGAAGTGGAGATATTTTCAACCGAGGAATGCTATGAGGGGAAACTTTTTTTAAGTCTTTCTGCCTTACTGAGGCAAAGATTATGAAGAGCCTACATGAATAGTTACAGCTCCCTAAGGGGCATATAAGTATTGCTGTATAAAGAGTTGATGAATGTTTATTTGTCTGTGACAAGCTGGCCTATAGTAAATGGAGAGGCAACACGTTGGGTTTAAAGTTCACAGAAGAAAATGTACTTGTATTGCTCCAAATGTAAGTTATTGATCCAGAAAAGCATAATCAGGCAGTTCAACTTCTCCAGCCTGGTCAGGTAACATAAAGGTTAACACAAAACAGTTCTTTCAGGCTGACTTGACAAATGGAATCTTTGAACCACCTATGTGGGCCAGCAGTTTTTTCAATATACAGTCTCAAACAAAACATAAACGGTTTGTGGGCCAGCAGTTTTGAATGCACAGTCTCAAATCAAACATAAATGGTTTGTGGGCCAGCAGTTTTGAATGCACAGTCTCAAAAAAACACAGTTTTCCCTTTTATCCTTATTCACATGCTGTTATTAACAATACATTCCACTCACTGTTTTTGGCCCAGCTGGCTAGGCTGATCCTTTACCTCAGAACTCTCTGCTAGAGAAATGGTCTTGCTCTTTGCAGCAGGTTTCAACTTCTCCCCAAAGGCTCTCCCAATAATTAACCATTCTCCTTGGCTTTCTGCTCTGGTTCCTTGTTGTACATTCCACCCTCCATCTTGCAGGGTGCTCTGCCTAGGAGTATCCCCTCCCTGTAGTAGTTTTCAGCTTCTAACTGACTCCTTGCTGGATTCTCTCTACCTTTTAGCAATCCCTCTAATTAGCAACACCTGGGGAGGCACTCCCGCTTGCCAGTTCATGTTGCAGTCCCTGCATTTCCTCAGCCTCAAACAAGATGTTAACCTCTTGTTTCCCAGTGTAGTGTTTACACTGTAACATTGCCATATTTGGATTCTTCTACATTGAAGTGGGGGTAGGATCTGCAAGTGGATTTGAGCAGTGAGGTATGGCGTCACTGTTGGTACATGGCGCATAAAGCTTCTCCAGACCCCAAACTACAGCTTCTTCAAAAAAAGGTGTTAAGTACATGGTATTGGACATCAGCCCATTTGTTTACGATGGGTGTGCTAAGTTCAGCTTTATGCTGGTGGTGTCAGCAGGGATATGGCTTGATTTTTCATATTTTATGGGATTGTCCTCTAATTAAAGATTGGTGGGCAGATATTATTAAATGCTTGGAGGACATCCTACAAATCCCCATTCCAAAGTTCCCATGTTTTTGGATCCTAGGAGATTCAGGATGTTAGAGGCTAATACCTTGATATATAAAGGGGTGCTGTTCACTGTAGCCTTGGAGGCAATGAGACTGATAATGCTAAATTTGAGGTTTACTAAGGTTCCTCCACTTGTGACGTGGCGTCATGCAGTTTCTAATGCCACAAGTTTCTATCAGGTGATTTATGGAAGATAGAATATCCTCCCATGGTTCTATAGGGTGTGTGAAAAATGTATAGCATCAGTGTGTTCCTATAATGGGAATTTGATATGGATTGCTTCAGGCAAATGATCTGATTATATTTAGTTTTCTGTGGTACTTTTGTGAAGGTAGATGACTTGGGGGTGTGTGGAATTTATCTTCTTACAGTGGATATTGCATAGCTACTGTTATTGCTCCTGCATTCTCTGAGTATCATGTTCTATGTGTGGTTCTTATCTATGCCTTTTATGATTTTCTGTGTGTATAATGTATTTGGGTTCAATTTTTCAATAAAAATGTTTATATACAAATAAAATTCATGAAAACAAAAGTTGTTCCGCCACCCCAAACAAACTCCTGCATGCAATACTGGCTCCAGACAAAGATGCAGAAAATTGTGTGTGTGTGTATGTGTCTGTGTGTGTGTGACGGGGGTCATGAGACCCAGCTACCCTCCTTTTTTTGCTCCTTCCCCCACCACCTGACTGGCCACTCCTTTGGGCTGCCAAAGGCTCCAACTACCAGCGAGGTCAGTCCCACTCCTGCCATCCACTGCTAATCCAGTTCCATGCCCCCATACGGCCAGGCTGTATCACATTGCCTAGAAGGCACCCTCCCCCAGAAGGACAGGGAGGGGAGACTGGGACTCTTCTGGAGATGGGGCATGGGGCTATGGGTACAGCCTTGAAATGGCATTCCACTGGGGCTTTGTGGCAGAGGGGGACCAGGAAACCATCATCCAGTTGGTCAGGCAGCCATTGTCCCCCTGCTCTACCGAGCCTCACGCAATCAGCATCCTGGCTGAACACACACACGGCATGTGGTCACTCACATCACAATGTGCGTCACCACAGGTTGGCCACTAGTAGCTGCTTGAGAGTGATGATGGCCTTCATCCCTCCCCCACCCCAGTAGGAGAGCATCCCATGATGCTCCTAACCCTCCCTGTCAGTCTCTGCTCCTGTTGTCCCTTGCTCAGATGCAACCTGGGTCACCAGTGTTCCAGGTGAACCCCTATCATCCACACCATGGAGTCAGGCCCACTAGCTACCCCCTTTAACAGACAATAACCTCCAATTTAAGCATCCCCTCAAGCAAGTGTTGAAACCTTTTAAAAACATTCACTAAAATTACCCACAATGGTCTTGTGCACCATTTTAAAAACTTAGAGTTTGTCATCTACATAATAGTATGCAAAAGTGCAGCACTAACCCAAAGTATAAAATGTCTGTGTTACAATTTCTATGTTTTAAACTGTTCTGTCCACACAAGGAAAAAAAAAACATGTTTGCTAGTTACAGATCCTATATTTTCTGTTTAGTCATTTAATGCCACAAGTATGCTCAGAATGATACTAGTTTACAGCACCTACATTTTCAGATGGGTCTCTAACCAAAAGGCCTGCATAACATTTTTTGTCAATTACAAACCCTATATTTTCATCTTTGCCATCTACCCAAACAAATGTTGAGCACATTTATTTCTCTATTTTTTTCATTTATTTTTATATTAACAGATCTGCTATTTCCAGCAAGTGGTCACATGGCCATAAGATAAAAGCAGTGAAAATTGCCAGTCAAACTGACTAACTTTGTGTGACTCAAAACAATGGAGTTTGGAAGCCACATGGTCTTAGACCAAGCAGTGGGGGAGGTGAGCTGGCTCTACAGCTCCAACCCAGAAAAACCTGTAACAGGGAGCCACAAATAATACTGTCTAAAAGAACAATTTCAGAAATGTGCCATGGAATTCCTTCCCCAAGTCTATTCAAAGCTGAAATTATTTAGTCAGTTACAAAACACTCTCAGAAATCAACAATCCCTAAAGCAAATCAGTCACAACAATTAACCTCCTCAAACCTTCTTTCTATTTATACAGCTAACAAAAACAAATTAACTACCTGCCCCTGAGGGATTGCTTGAGTGCTGATCATGAAATCCAGGCTGTCCGGAGAGTTAAAACAAAATGCACTTACCAAAATATTCCAATTTTAAAAAAGCCTGATTCCTGCTGTTGCCTTAATCACTTGGAGGGCTGAAAATCTTCTGCTGTTCTCTCCAGAGAAGTTCTATCAGCTGATGAGGGAGAAGCTGAAAGAAGGCATAGCCTTCATTACACCAGCATAAATTAACAATGCTCATAACCAACCAGTAGGTAGTAGCTCCCACCTCCTGGGGACATGGCCTACCTGCCTAACCCTCCCCTAGCGGGAGGATGATCCCGTCCATCTGCTTAGGTGTCACATAGTAGCATCCTGACACACAGACCTCACCTGCTGCTATAGTATAGTTAGGGTTGAGTGCACACTTCTATGATAAATCACAGGTTTGTTCCTTAATAACTTAGCAAAACTTCAACAGGTTTGCATGAAAGTTTGCATGCATAATCTCTTTGGGTAGGTCTCATGGCATGGAAAATTTTGTGTGAATCTGTTCTGTGGTTTTTGAGATACAGAGTGTCAAAAATCAGTAAATGTAATTTTTTTTTCTGTTTCTTTGTCCAACTGTATCTCAGAAATTGTTTTAGGTTGTGGTCTGACATTTTCAGGGTAGCAAGCCTTTGCCTCACAGATATGTCTTTTGAAAGTTTGGTGAAAAAATATTAATCCATTCCAAACTTATTGAATTTTTAATTTCACATTATTTCCTATAGGAAACGTAAGATTTTCTGCACAAAAATAATGTTGTTTTCACAGTAGCTACTGTATTGTTGCAGGGAGACGAACATATTTTTGCAGAGGGCTCCATTGTCTGCCATCTTGTTTTTCAATTAGTGAGAGAAATAAATAAAGAAAACACAGAAAAATGAATGGATTTTAATAAACATCAGAACATAGTTAAATGGGACCCATTTAGCTACATTCTGATGTTTTTTTTTTTTATTTTGGCAAGAAACACCTTTTCTAGGCACCCGAAATCCTGTTTGCTGATCTTAATGAGAGAACCGCTTCTCCTGCATTCTCTGTATGAGAACAGCAGGATTTTCTTGATTTCTGCAACCACAGCTGAAACCCGTGCTGCAAGCTGCAGTTGTATCTGTGATCCACTGTTTCCTTGGTGTCTAGTGGCACCCATCACTCACTGACTTAAGCTTTTTACTTGGTTGAGAAAGTGCGGTATAATTTATTTTGATCAGTAAAGAGGTTTACCCTTAGCTTCGCCCCTGACATGGGTGCACAGCTCAGCAGGTCCCTACTGTCCACCAGCTGCCTCTTCACTCTACTGCCCTCCCATCACCAGACTGAAGCTTCACCCCTGACATGGGCATTGCTGCTGCTGCAAGCAGCCCGGCGGGTCGCTACTATCTGCTGTCTGCCTCCTTGCTCTACTGCCCTCTGATCACCAGATTGAAGCTTCACCCCAACATGTGTGTTTCTGCTGCTGCAAACAGTCCAGCAGGTCCCTATTTTCCACCAGCTGCCTCCTTGCTCTACTCCCCTCCGATCACCAGACCGAAGCTTAGTCCCTGCCACGGGGGCTTATGCTGCTGCAAGCAGTCTGGTGGGTCCCTACTGTCTGCCGGCTGCCTCCTCACTCTACTGCCATCCGATCACTAGACCGAAGGTACTCTGCTCAAACTTCTGGCACCTCCACACCAATTGGCTGGAGCCATCATCTCTGCCTGCTGATTTGCTGCTCCACTTGTCTAATTCATTGCTACTCCATATCCTTTTGGACTTTTAGCTACTGTAATTTTATTTACTGATTCTGGTACTGTTTAAGTTTCACCAAATTGTCCCATGAATCTTAATTTAAATGTGAATCTGAGCCTTGTCTACAGCAATTTTACACTCCAATGGTAGTTACAAGTGCAAGATCTTTCATAGGTTTATAGGTTGTTACAAGTCTATTCAGCCATATAGGCCATATAGCAACTTGCCACTAACAGTGGATGTATTCTAACTTCTTTTCCCCATGAAGGAGTCCAGATGACATTTAAAGGAAGCTATACTAGATGCCACCACCACTGTCTTCGGTAGTGCGTTCCATGTGCCCACAACCCTCTGGTTAAATCAATTCCCTCTCTGTATAATTCTATAAAAATCTCCTTTCGATTGATACTGATGTCCTCTTTCATCCTTATCCAGCATCTCTTTTTTGCTGAGACCAAATGTTTCCCAGATGACATTATCATTCTCAGCCCTTTACACACAACATAAGTCCCTTCTCGTTTTACAATAGGACATTGAGTACAAATCCAGTTCCCTCAATCTGTCCTCATAGGCCATCACTTTCACCCTTCTTACTTTTTGGGTTAATCTCCTTTGTATTCTCTCTACTGCTGCTGAACATTCTCTACTTTGTGGGTACTAAAAGGGGAGCCATATTGAAGCACTGGCCTTACCACAGAGGTATAGAAGGGACCAAAACCTCCTCCTTTCTACTCTCTATGTTCCTGAGTATGTTTTCTAATACACTGTTTGCTCTCTTAACACAGTCCTTGTTATGTTTATCAAAACTCAGGTTATCTGAGATTAGAACCCAATGATCAATTTTTTCCAATATCTTATCATTTAACTAATATATGGTCTTCCTATTGTTTTTCCAAAAATGCATACTCTTACACTTCATGTTATTAAAGGCCAATCCATGTTTATGTGCCCATATTTCTAACCTTTGTAACTGCATCTGAAACTTTCTTACTGATTTGTCATTGAGGATAATAGCTCCCACCTTTGCATCATTCGTATATTTTCACAACCATGCTCCATCCTGCACCTGCATTGTTGACACAAATATTTTAAATAGCACTGGGCCCAAAATCAATCCCCGGAGGACTCCGCTCACCATCTCTCCCCATTTGGACCAATGTCCCCGGATGCCCACCCTTGCTTTCTCTTTTTTAACTAGGAAGAAATCCAGGTTACCAAATTTTTATTCACACCAATGTCCTGCAAGGTGGCTATCAGCTTTATATGTGAAACTGAGTAAAATGCCTTGGAATGATCCAAGTACATCACATCTACTGACTTTCCATTGTCAATGACCTGCCTCACAGGCTCAAGGAAGTTTAATAGATTTGTCACAGAGGACATTCCCTCCACAAACCCATGTTGTGTTATATCTGCTACTACAGAGTTCAGGTTTCAGGATTTAAAGTATTACAGCTCTTTTTGTTTTAAGTTCCTGTGGTATTTTACTCTGGATCAGAAGCTAAGTTTAAAGTGATACCACTTTTTGTGAACACTCCTCTGTTTAGACCAGCTTTTATTGTGTTACAGTTCTAAGCTATGCCCTGCAACTAATCCCATTCCTGTTTTCCTTTATCCTTCCAGCTTGAATGTTTTCACCCACCCCTCCCCCATCCCCAGCCTTTATTACTCTCCCTCCCCTGTTGGCATTGCCCCCATGCAATCTTTATCCTCCTCTCTCACTAATATTGCAACTCCCCTTAAAGATACTGAATGCAGTTATAGGGCCTAACACTTGTTGGTGTTAATCTCATAGTAGTCACTGTGTCTTTGTTACCTGATCCAGAACTACACTCCATTTTCTCTGCATCTGTCATCTTGCTGGTCTATAAAGAATAATTTTTATTATCTGATAATATATAAATTTCAAATACAAAAAATGTTCTCCCTGTGCATTTCATTACATTATGCACCATGACTGGCCTGTTACTAATGACTGATTTCTGTGCCATCATCCTTGCTGCTGTCCTGGCTTACTTACATTCTTTCTATGAATCACCTATTCTCAGTGACCTCCCCCCATACAAAACCAAAGCATACCAGCTCTTCGCCATGGGCTCTGCCATACTGGCCCTCCTGACTAACCATGATCGTCATCTACTTGGCTTGTTTCTCCACTCCTTCACTATACAAAAATCAATGAAACTAAAATCCCCAGTAAGTGTCTTAACATTTAAAACTTTATATGCAAAACTAATAAAAGAGGTTTGCCATCGCTTCCACTGTCTTTGATTCACGGCTCTATACCCTGTCAGGGCTCCTCACCCATCTGCCGTACAATGCGCATTTACCAGGCGGCGGTGCCCCTGAAGCCGACACCTGAGTCCACTAAGCCAGATTCATGTCCAGTAGAGGCACAGTAAAGCTGTAAAACCCACGGAGCATGAGCACCTTTGCAGAGTGCCCTCCCATGTACCCCTACTCCTCTAGACCCCACCTGTTCTCCATTTCCCCAGCCCCCCTTCCATTCTGTATATTCATAGCTATTCTTTTATCCTGATCCTCATGGATCACAGGGCTGCATTCCCTTTTTATTTGTGTTCATGTTTTTTCTCTTTTCTTTCTTACCCATAAGTATGTCCTTTTTGCATGGAACTAGGTGTGATCTCATTTACTCTGTATGTGCTCCTCGCTTTTTTCACGTAATGCATATTTTCAAATCCTATGATCCCACTGCCCCGGAAAACTACTGTCCCATCTCCCTCCTCCTACATCTAAGCAAACTATTAGAAAAAAATCATTCACCACCAGCTATCCAAGCATCTAGATAAGTACAACCTCCAGAGCCCCCTCCAACATGGCTTCAGCAAACACCACAGCACTTCTTTGGCCTTGGACCTTTTCTCTAACCATGTCCTTAGAAACATGGACATGGGTATGGCCACAGGTACAGTGTTTGTGGCCCTATAAAAGGCCTTTGTCCTTGTTGACCACCACCTTCTCCAGTCCACCATGCTAAACCTGGGCTACTCCCCGGACACCACCACTTGGTTAATCAGCTATCTGGCTAACAGATCCCAGTCTGTTTTGATAGGCAAAGATATCTGTGCTGCATTACCCATCCATACTGGTGTCCCCCAGGGATCCATACTGGGGCCTCCATTATTCTCACTGTTCTTAAATGATCTTCCAACAGAAAACATAAACTGTAATACACTCCTCTATGATGATGACCTCATCATCTACCATAGAGCCAAGTCCCTCTAATCTATATCTTCTACACTCACTACAAACTATGGATCAGTTCAACATTACTTCCGCTCCAAAAAACTTCTTGTAAATGAGAAAAAAATAAAGGCCATGCTCTTTGACTCAAAGCCATACCTTGCAAAGGCCACTAAATCAAAAACTTTGTTACACATAGTCACCCCTGCAAGCCCTTCTCTTGACACTGTATCCTCCTTCAAATACCTAGGAGTGACTCTTGATCCCGCCCTTACCTACAACGACCATATTTCTAATACTATGAAGAGAGTCCACCAGAAGCTGGGGCATCCTACCATGTTATCCACCTCCTGACCCCAGAGGCTTGCCTTGCAATTGCCCAGAGAATTCTACTGACCTTACTTGACTATTGCTCCCCAGTGTTTTCCTTCATGTCCTCCTCACTTCTTTCTTGTCTAAATATCACTTACAACTCTATCTGTCACTTTGCCCATCAGGTCCTTTCCTCCACTCATCACTGCTCTCTGTATCAGTCCTTAGGCTGGCTCTATCTGCAGGGCCATTTTGAATATGCTATGGACTGTCTAGTTGACACTTCTCTCAGGAACTCAAATAAGTCCCCGTACTCTTCGCTTCTCACCAACAGGGTGGTAACTCAGTGTATCAGGGTCTCTTCCACTCCCCCAGTAGTCCCTCGTGTATCTACTGTCATGGGGAGCAAGGCTTACTCTGTCTCTGCCCCCTACCTCTGGAATAGAATACCACCTACTATCCGTATATTACCCTCTCATCAGTCCTTCAAATTGAACCCAAGAGATTGGCTCATGTCACAGGCCACCTGTGCCTGCTCCCTTGAAAACAACCTCACCAGAAATCCACCTTAGGGGCCCAGTGTACTATTTGCCTTACTTCCCAAGTACTGGCGTCTACATAAACAATTGAAGCATTTTTGACTGCATTGTGAAAATGTTGATTGCTATAGCGTAATCCCTTATGCACTTTATTGTAGACCTTGGACTGGCTGAATAATGTATTGAATTGCTGTAAGTGTATGTCCTAGCTTTCTGCAAGTGGCGAAGAATCACTTTTTTTGTCATGAACTTATTTTTTATGTCCTTAACCCCTATTTTTAAGATATGATATTTATGTATTACTGTTTCTGATACCACTGTACTCACTGTATTTTATGTACCTATTGTATTATAACTTGTACCTATTGTCTGTGCCACTGTACGGCCTGCGTCGCAACTGAAAATGGTCCTTTGGATCAGTTTTTTCACCCGGTTACCAAAAACATAAATAAATAAATAATATAGGCATCATACTTTTATTAGCAAAATGGAAACTCTTTTCCCAATAAAGTGCAGTGTGTTTCATTCTAGTTAATTCGGGAACAACTGAATTGCTGTCTCATTATATAAACATCATGTAAATTTGGAAGATCGAAATTGACAAAAATGAGAGCTTATGTGCAGAATTCGACAGAGCTTGGAGCTCACAAGACAGAGAATGATCTGTATAAGAAGTTTACATTAATTCCATTTCTGGGATAACAACTTGTTTCAGGAAATGTATCTGTATTTTATTTGCTAAATAATTTTATAGACCTATGCAATATACAGCTATACTACCAATGTTGTTTTTCTCCCTCTGCTCGAATACTTCCATCATAGATAAAGATTCTGTTAAAACATGCCTTATCAATGCATGTATTTCTGTACAGTGTCCCATATCCCTGGTGTCTAGTGGCACCCCAACCCTCTGATTCCCATTGTATTTATTTATTTAATTTATATGTATTATTTATTTATTATGTATTAATTAATATTATCTGACATTGGGATGCCCACCACCTGGTGTAAGATGCCCCCCCCACTGTCCCTTGTGTTATTTTCCAACATCGAGGAGCCCAATCCCTGTGTCGGCACCCAAAGCCCCCTCAGCAGTGTGGGACACTGGGATCCCACTCCCAGTGTCCCGAAATATTGATTTTGTTTTTACCTGTAAAGAAGAAAACCGTCCACCAACATCTTTTTTTACCTGAAAAAAGGAAACGGACCCTCATCATCCCCATTGTCCCCCTTCCCAATCCCGACCCTCCCACTCAGCATCCAACTCCCCCACATGCACCATTTACCCTATACTTACTTCCAGAGGTTGTAGACTGTAATCTCTGTGGACTGGGTCATGTCTGCACTCTTCAAAGCTGAACCACAACCTAAGGGAATCATGGTAAGTGCCGTATAATGTATTTCAACAGCATTTTGAACTAATTTTCATAACTCTGCCAATTTTAGGTATTTTGTTCACCAAATTTTCAACATGGGCTTTTTAGGACCCCACCTCATAAACATTGGCACTGCCATTTCATTAATCAGGCCTGGAAGATGATTTTATATTCGCTGCACAAAATAACCTTTTGAGACTAACTAAAGAAATGTTACCACCAGTGTTCATGAGGTGGGGTACCAAAAAGGCCATGTTGAATACTGGGTGAAGAAATTCCTAAAAATGGCCAAATTATGAGAGTTCATTGAAACTTTTCTACACACATGTATAACTTTGATCATTTTTAATATTTTTGAGTCCAGATTATCAACATAGCCATTTTTTCACATCACCTCATAAACAGTATAGCTGTCATTTTTCACATCCTGCCCAAAACTTGTTTTTGTACCTGTGGCACAGAATGGTATTTTAGCACTATTTAAACATTTTCACTTATGGAGTTTATGAGGTGTGGTCATAAGAAGACTATGTTCAAAACCAAGGATCAAAGTATGAAAAATGCAAAAGTTATGATTATTCATTGCAATTTCACTATGCCCACTTGTAACTTCAGAAATTTTAAATATTCTGACCCCAGGTTTTCAACATAGCCATTTTATTACTTGACCTGATGTATGTCACAGCAGTCATTTTTCAAATCCTGCTCCAAAATATGTTTTTAAACCTATGGCACAGAATGGCATTGCAGTTGCACAGAATTACTTTTTGGCATGGATTTGAAAATATTTTGTACTGGGGTACATGAGGAGCAGTAATAAGATGGCTATCCTGAGCTGTCCCTGTGCTTCCACAACTACATACATATATGTATCTATGAAGGATGGGAGAACAGGACCCAGAGGGCCCTGCATTCCCATAGACAAATAAGGGTATGATTATACTGTATGAAGCAGTAAGGAAATTCATTGCAAAAAAAAAAAAAAACCAAACTTGTTAATGCATCAGTTAGGGTTATTACTAAAGTGACAAATGTGTGGAAATGTGGAGTTAATGTTTCCAACCCTAACATCCCACTCCAACCCTTCAGACACTGACAGGCATTGGGGGTGCCTTGGGGTTGTCAGCCCTAATGCTCACCCCATTCTTATATACTGTATCCATCTCAGCTTATTTTCTTGTGAAATGGAGTGAGCATTAGGGCTGACAACCCCAAGGCAGCCCCATCACACTTGTTAATGTCTGCAGGGAGGGGGTGGGTGTTAGGGTTGTAAAACTTAATGCCACATTTCCCTACTTGTGTCGCATTAGTAATAACCTTGACTGATGTATTAAGAATGTTTTGTGCAATGGATATAGGTACAGTATGTGTGTATATATCTATTATAGTGTCACAGTAGTGGCACCATAGTTAGGGTTGCCTGGCACTTCTATGTTAAACCCAAAGTTTTGCACATTAATAACTTTGCAACTGTTAGACCGATTTGCCTGAAGTTGTTCATGCGCAGTGTGTTACAATACGTCTCTGGATCAAGCAAGTTTCATTCCTGTCAGGTATGTGGTTGCAGAGCTGTGGACTGATAAAAAACATGAAGAAAATAGCACTTTTGAGGCAAATTCTTTGCTTGGGGCTATAGCCCAAATAGTTTGGGTGTCTGGTTTTAAATTTTCTGGGTATGTGGGGTCTGGGTCAGTGCTGTGCCTGTTGAAGGTTTGGTGAAAAAATATTAATCCGTTCAAAAGTTATTAAAGATATAAGTTTCCCATTTTAGCCTATGGGAAGCAGAGGCTTGGCAGAGGACACCAGAAGGAAGGAGTGCTGTGTGACTGGACTTCTCTACTGGGACTAAAGAAGTAGAACTCTTCTACTGGGACCTTTAATTTAGGGTAAAAAAAAAAACAAACAAAAAAATAGTGTGTTTGTCTCAGTTAGCTAAAGTGGTTATCTGAACAGTTATCTAGGTGTAAATCTCAGGTGGCTGAAGGGGCTTGATTGCTGTGCAGTTTAAATTACTTGTAGAACAATCTAGTAAGTAGGGGGAGTGGCTTTGCTAGAAGGAAACTAGATTTAAACACTGCCTTAGAAAGATTCTGTCAAAGGCTTGGCAGAGGACACCAGAAGGAAGGAGTGCTGTGTGACTGGACTTCTCTACTGGGACTAAAGAAGTAGAACTATTCTAAAAAACTTTATTTCCCACCTTCCCTCCCCTCCACACCAAAGCTAGTTCTACTTTTATAGGCACAGGATTTGACTGACAACAGGAACTTCCTGTTTGGGAGCAGGAAGTGAGTGATCACAAAGCCACCAAAGATGCACCATCCTAGAAGGGCAAGAGTAGCTCTCCAGCCCCCTCTAGCTGCTGGAGATCTGCCTCTAAGCAAGTAAGGGGTCTACTGAGAAATATAGGATTTTCTTATCTCAGAACAGGACAATCAGGAGCTTAAAGAGCACAGAGGCAGTAAGTAGAGACAGAAGGCAAACAAAAAACAGAGGAAAAAGTAAGAATTCCAAACAATAGTGAAGGGGCCATAAATAAGGCATGATGGGAGTGGTGCAGTGCAGTGACTGTGGAGCAGTAGTCTTCCGGGATATGTTCTGGAGGATGCTGTGTTGTCCCATCTTTAGGCACGTCTCTGGGCTGAGGGGAGAGGTTGCTTATCTCCTGGCTGAGTTGGTCAGGATTTGTGGGACCTCCTCTTCCATCCAGGGACCACCAGGGCCACTGCTGTTGCCTCAGAGGTTGCCAAGAAAAAAGAGTCGCTGGACCACAGTGGGCTCAGGGAGGGTGAGGGTGGTGGAACAGAGAGGCATCCCTCCAGTTGTACCTCTCCACAATTTCTATTCCATTCTGGCAAAGTGTGGTTCCTCTATGGAGGCACCCACAGTGGAGACCAAGGAAGATGCTGGGAACCTCCACAAAGGAGACCCACAGGAGGGTGGCATGGAATCCCACAGGGGAAGGAAACAACTCCTGGTGGGGGACTCCATTGTTAGGAAGGTAGAACTGGGGGAGGAAGGGGAGAGGGAGGTAAGGTGCCTGCCTGGCACCATGACTTGGAAGGAGAGGGAGCGAATCCTCGGGATTGCCAAAGCAGCTGCACAGGGAGGGAGCTGGATTTCATTGTCCACCTAGGGACAAATGACCTGGCTAAGAAAGGGATCAGAGCAGTGCAGGAAGAGTCTGTGGAATTGGGGAGGGGCCTTAGACAAGTAGCATGCACCGCAACCTTCTCAGAGGCGCTGCCTGTCTATGGCATATGAGAGGCTAGGGTGCTCCACACCATGGGATTCAATCAGTGGTTGAAAAACTGGTGCAGAGCTCAGGGATTTGGCTTCACTGGGGACTGGGAGTCCACCAGGAGTGATGAAAGCCTATACTGGCATGATGGGCTGCATCTGTCCCGGAGGGGAACCAGGATCCTAGGTGATAGGTTTAAATGCTTCTTTGGCAAGTATTTAAACTAGCCAAGGGGGAGGCACTGGAAAGGAGCAGGGAAATCCTAACCCCCCAAAAAAGTCATGGTAGTAAGTGCAGTAAACACCAACATAAAGATGTCGATAGGGAGAAGGGCAGGGGTAAATGCAGAAAGTGACAAAGGCAAGAAGGACAGGGATGGGACAAAAAGGAGTAAGGCCATCCAGAAATGGAGGATAATGAGTACCAATGCCCGTAGCCTGGGCAACAAGCTCCCTGAACTGGTGGCCTTGATGGAAGGGGGATGCCTGGATATCGTAGCAGTCACAGAAACATGGTACACAGAGAACCATGACTGGGATGTTAACATACCAGGGTATGTAACCTACAGAAGAGACAGGGAGGAGAGGAGAGGAGAGAAGAGGGGGAGGAGTAGCTCTCTATGTAAAGGAATGGATAAAAGCAACTGAACAAAAGACTAAACAGGGAGGGGAGGAGAGGAGGCACTGTGGGTCACCTTAGAGACTGGAAATGGCTCTACAATCTGCACAGGTGTTGTATACAGGCCCACATCTCGGGGGGAGGGAATGGACAAGGATATGATAGAAGGCATTCTTAGGATGGCAGAGAAAGGGGAGATACTGTTGATGGGAGACCAGAATATGCCAGATGTTAACTGGAGCACACTTGCTGCAGCCACATCCAAGAGCAGGGCCATTCTCGATGCCCTACAGGTGGCATGCCTCAAACATCTTGTTTCAGAACCCACTCATGAGGCAGCAATCTTAGACCTCGTACTCTCAAATGGGGATAGTGAGAGGATCTCAGCTCTAGAAGTGGGTTGCCATCTGGGAACAAGTGACCATCAAACAGTGTGGTTCACATTAAACTCAGCTACACAGTCAAACCATACAAAAGTGAGGGTACTGGACTTCAGGAGGGCTGACTTTGGCAAGATGGGACAGTGCCACAGAAAAGCACTAGCAAGCAGGCTAGAAGGAGGTGTGGAGCAATAATGGGGAATCATCAAAACTGCTATCACAGAGGCAACATGCCTTTGTGTGAGGCAAATAAACAAATCAAAATGAAAGAAAAAGCCACAATGATTCTCAAAAGAGGTGGAGGGGAAAGTCAGGGAGAAAAAGATAGCATTCAGGAAGTATAAAGAAACACAGAAGGAGCAGGACAGAGAGCTGTACCAGTTAAGGCAGAAGGAAGCAGGGAGGGAAGTCAGAATAGCAAAGGCCCAAACTGAGGAAGGGATAGCCAACTCGGTTAAGAAGGTGGATAAAATCTTTTATAGGTACATCAGGGAGTTTAGAAAGGCAAAGGGAGGGATAGTGAGGCTGAATAGAATGAACGGTGGGTGGGTGGGCAGAGGGGGATACTGAAAAAGCTGGGATGCTGAACAAATATTTCTGCTAAGTATTCACAAAAGAGGAGGGAGAGGTGCCTAAACCAATTAACAGAATCACTCTGGATAGGGGGGTTGATTCCAGTCCTTTCACAGAAGAAAGGGTTTTGAAAGAATTCCTAAAAATGAAGGTGGACAAAGCAATGGGGCCTGCTGGAATTCACCCCAGAATTCTAAAAGAATTAAGGGGAGAACTAGTGAAACCACTGACTACCCTTTTTAACAGATCATGGGAGGATGGTGTGGTGCCTGAGGACTGGAGGAAGGCGGATGTGATTCCCCTTCACAAGTGGGACCAAGACAGAGGCAGGAAACTACAGGCCTGTCAGTTTGACCTCTGTGGTAGGTAAAGTGATTGAATCACTTCTGAAGGAAAGAACTGTTGAGTACCTAGAGGCCAGTGGGGCACAGGACCCAAGGCAGCATGGGTTCACAGCGGGAAGGTCATGTCAGATGAATTTAATTGATTTGCTTTTACTGGGTGACCAAAGTAGTAAACCAGGGAGGGGCTGTGGACATGGTCTACCTAGACTTTAGCAAGGCATTTGAAACAGTCCCATGAAAAAGATTAATAGTCAAATTAACCAGCCTGGGAGTGGGTCCCAGGGTGGTAGCCCGGGTAAAACATTGGCTGAACAACAGGACACAGAAGGTAATTGTAAATGGAGTCCACTCTGAAGAAAGAGGGATTACTAGTTGGGGTACTGCATGGTTCAGTACTAGGTACAGTCCTTTTTAATGTCTTTATAAGTGACATTACAGAGGGACTGGAAGGAAAAGTATGCCTCTTTGCAGATGACAGAAAGATCTGCAACAGGGTTGATACACAAGGAGGTATGGAAAGGATGAGAAGGGACTTGGCAAGGTTGGAGGAATGGTCAGAAGTATGGCAGCTAGGATTCAATGCAAAGAAGTGCAAAATACACAATGGGGAAGGAGGTAGTAACAAAAACAAAAAATTAAAGGGACCTGGGGGTAATCATATCAGATGACCTTAAGGTTAGCAAGCAATGTGAGAAGGCAGTAGGGAGAGCTGGGGTTATACTGGGATGCATAGGGAGAGACATCACCAGCAGTAAACAGGAAGTTGTTATCCCTCTGTACAGACAGTTGGTGAGACCCCATCTAACATAGAAACATAGAAACATAGAAACATAGAAGTTGACGGCAGATAAGGACCACAAGGCCCATCCATTCTGCCCATTTCTTTTTCTACCTTATAAATGTGCCATCGGCCTTTGCTCTGTCAGTGGCCTATCTATTCATAGTCATTTGTATTGCTCCCTTATGCCTATCCCATGCCTGTTTGAAGCCCTGCACTGTATTCATAGCCACCACTTCTTGTGGTAAGCCATTCCATGCATCCACCACCCTTTCTGTGAAAAAGAATTTCCTCACATTCCCCCTTAATCCGCCCCCTCTAATCTCATACTGTGACCTCTTGTCCTGCTATTTTTCTTATATTTAAACATGTTAGACTCTTTCACCTAGTTAATGCCCTTAAGGTGTTTGAATGCCTCGATCATATCACCTCTCTCCCTCCTTTGCTCAAGGGTATACATATTGAGCTCTGTTAATCTGTCTTCATATGTCTTTTGAAGCAGTCCCTGCACCATTTTGGTTGCCCTTCTCGGACTGCCTCAATTTGGTTAATGTCCTTGTGAAGGTGTGGCCTCCAATACTGCACGCAGTACTCCAGATGGGCCTAACCAGTGTCTTGTAAAGAGGGATTATTACCTCCCTCTTACAACTTGTGATACCCCTACTAATACACCCTAACACCCCCCTAGCCTTACCTACTGCTTTAGAGGTCTGCTTGGATGATTTCAGGTCATCAGTGATGATGATGCTCAAGTCTCTTTCTTCTTTTGTGACTGTTAGCAACTCCCCTCCCAGCCTATAGGTGGCTTCAGGGTTTCTCTTCCCTATGTGCATGATTTTGCACTTCTTTGCATTAAATCCCAGTTGCCACTCTTCTGACCATTTTGCTAGTTTATCCAGATCTCTTCTCATTCTGCCCACCCCATCTGGATCATCTACTCTGTTGCAGATCTTGGTGTCATCTGCAAATAGACAAGCTTTACCCTCTAGTCCATCTGCAAGGTCACTAAAGAAGATTTTGAAGAGGACTGACCCCAGAACTGATCCCTGAGGTACCCCATTTGTGAATTGCATCTCTTCTGACTGTATACCATTTACCACCACTCTCTGTTTTCTGCCCGTCAACCAGTTTGCCACCCAGTTGACCAACTTCTGACCCACCCTGAACCTACCCAGCTTATTTATCAATCTTCTCTGTGGAACAGTGTCAAAAGCTTTGCTGAAGTCAAGGTAGGCGACATCAACTGCTCCCCCTTGGTCCACCACTCTGGTTACCCAGTCAAAGAAATCTATGAGATTAGTTTGACAGGACCTTCCTTTTGTAAACCCATGCTGTCTTGGATCCTGTGCCCCTATGGATTCCAGGTGTTGCACTATCCTTTCCTTAAGGAGTGCCTCCATAATCTTGCCCACTACTGAGGTAAGACTGACTGGTCTGTAGTTCTCTGCCTCCTCCCTGCTACCATTCTTGTGGAGCGGGATCACATGAGCCCTTCTTCAGTCTTCTGGGACCTCTTCTGTGCTCAGAGACTCACTAAACAGTTCGGCTAATGGCTCTGCTAGTTCCACCTTAGGGCAGTTTGGTATGCCTCCCTATCTTCATCCTGCTGAGTTCCCTTATATTTCCTGAAGGCCAGCCTTTTGGCTCTGACCTTTTCTGCTACTGTATTTGAGAACCAAAGTGGTTTCCTTCTTCTTTTGTACTTCCTTTTCTGTCTAACACAATTGGATGTTGCTTCAAGTATTGCATCCTTAATGCTTGCCCACTTTGCCTGTACCCCCTCACCTGTGTTTCTTTTTGCCAGGGCTAGCTTAACTCTGTTGGCCATCTTATCAAAGTCAGCTCCTCTGAAGTCCCATATTTTTGCCTTGGAATGGGATGATTTAGATGTAGTGGCCAAATTGAACCATACCATGTGATGGTCACTGGCCCCAGGTGACCTTCTACCTGGAGATCTGTGATCCCTCCTTGTTAGTCAGTACTAGATCTAGGATAGCCCTGTCTCTTGTGGGTTGCTGTACCAGTTGTTTGAGGCCCTCCCTGCAGGAATCCACTATGTGTCTAGTTCTGGCAGATGTTCCTGCTGGTATTGACCAATCTGTATCTGGTATGTTGAAGTCTCCCATTATCAGAACCTCCCTTTAGCTGTCATGTTTTGTATATCTTCTAACAGTAATGTGTCTATGTCCTCCCCCTCCCCTTGGGGCCTGTAGACAACCCCAGTTCTTATTGCTGTCCCATTTCCTGTTTCTAGGGTGACCCAGAGTTCTTCTGGCTCCTTACGTGTATTCTGAATTTCTGTAGCTTTGATATTTTCATTGACATACAGGGCCACTCCTCCCCCCCTTTTTGCACCTCAGTCTCTTCTGAACAATACATAGCCAGGTACTGAAGTCCTCCAAGTGTGGTTACTGGTAAACCACATCTCACTAATTGCTACTATGTCCAGTTTAGCCTCTGACATTATTGCCTGCAGGTCTGGGATCTTATTTCCCAGGCTGTGAGCATTTGTGTACATGATTTTCCATTGGCCAGATTTTGCTGTGTTAGTTGTTGGGTGAGGTTTGGCATTACCTCTGTGCGTCGTATGGGGAGACTAACCTTTTTTCTTACCTCGTGATGCAAATGAACTGCAAACATGCTGAATCCCTGTTTGACCACTAGCTGAGGGGAGGGTGTTCTTCCCATTCGACGTATGGGGTGCTGCACCCCTCTCCCCGTTTGCTAGTTTAAATATTCTGCAAAGACGTCAAACTTCTGTCCCAATGCACTGACTCCCTCCTTAGTCAGATGCAGTTCATCAAATTTAAAGAACTTTCGCTCCCAGAACTGTTGCCAGTTCCCTACAAATCTGTGTCTTTTTTCCTGGCACCAATCCTTGAGCCACGTGTTTAGCTCCCCTATCTCCCCTTCTCTGACCTTCTGTCCATCTGCTCCCCTCTCCCAGACTGGCAGGATCTCAGAGAAGGAGATGCCGGACGAAATAGATGATAGTTTATCACCAAGCCTGGTCAGATGTTCCTTGGTCTCCACAACTGACCGGCTGGCGAGATCATTAGTCCCTATGTGTACTAGGACATCAATGTTTTCTCCTGCTTTGTGAACAATTTTAGTAATGAGGTCAGTGTCTCTCCATGCTGATGTACCTGGGAGACATCTGACCATTACCCCTGGCTGGAGATGGGTATCAACTCCCCGAATCATGGAGTCTCCTATGATCAGAAGTTTTTGGATTTCCTTTTTGCTTTTTTAGTTTTGGTTCCTGATTTGGGTGAGTTTTGTTCTGCTAGCTCCTGTGCTGCAGTGTCCTGCTCTGCAGTGTCTTCTGCCTCTTTGTTTGATTTCAGAGATAGAGGCAGATATCTTTTTGTAGTGTTTATATGGTTTTTGAAAGTAATATGTTGGAGAGCAGAGAGTGATGGGGCACCCGATTTGCCCCTTCTAACCACCTGCCATCCTCCTGGACCAACTACCCTCTGCGGTTGAGGTTTTTCTGTTGGATGCTGGGGAAGTGGCTTGTGGTTCTTGTAATGTATTTTCTCTTGAATATGAAATTTGAGGTGTGCAATCTCTGCCCATGCTGCCCGGAGCTGAGCCCTAAGATCTCCAAAGGCCTGGCATGTAGGACAGTGTCCTAAATCCTGTAAGACTGTCCTTCTGAAAATTGTTCCACAGTACCTGCAGTTAATGATATCCATTCCAGATAAGTTGCTGGGTTTATAACCTAGTCAGAGTAATTAGAAGGAAAAAAAATGAAAAAAAAAATGCAAGTAATGGTTTGATTGTGTTTTGTTTAACTTGTTATGACAAGTTAAATTACTAGTGCCCCTGTAAATGAGCTCACCTTGTGGAGGCCCCACTGATCCACCCCTTCCTGCTCTGCCACAGAAAATGTCACAACTGTGGTACCCTATAAAAGGAGTGTAGTGTGGGGTGGTTGGGGATGGGGGTGGGTGGCTGGGCCCTTTCCCTGCCGAAAAAGAAGAACCACGCATGAAAGAACAAGGAGGTAAGAGCAGAAACAATCAATCAACAACAAATGCAGTAACCCTGAAAGCTTATCCTTATGTTAGATAAAACTGTAAAACCTGTAAAGCACCACCTGTAATAATTTCAGAGAAGCTATACGCTGTAAGAAACACTTTGCTACAGAGAAAAATAAAGCAATGAAATGTTAGCAATAAACAGTAGCAATCCCTGTGAGTAAAAAAATAAAAACAACACCACACAGTAAATCTGCTTAGCCAAAATAAGTCTTAATCCTTTTCCCTTGCTCTCGTAAGTTTCTCTACTCTGCCTTTCAAGCAGTCTTAGAAGGAAAGAGCTCAGGTGAAACTAGGTGCCCTGGCCAGCAAACCAAGTCATCTGGAGTACTGCGTCCAGTTCTGGAGACCCCATCTCCTCAAGGACACAGACAGGATAGAGGCAGTCCAGAGGAGGGCAACTAGAATAGTGCAGGGTCTGCAAAAGAAGCCATATGAGGAAAGATTAAAAGAGCTTAATATGTATACCCTTGAGGAAAGGAGGGAGAGGGGGGACATGATAGAAATGTTTAAGTACCTCAGTGGAATCGACAAAGTCCAAGAGGGTAGCATCTTTCAGAACAAGAGACATGCAAGAACAAGGGGACACAATTTAAAGATGGGGGGGTTGTTCAGGGGGCAATGTGAGGAAATATTTTTTCACAGAGAGGGTAATGGATGCATGGAACAGCTTTCCTGAGGAGGTTGTGGGGTCTAAAACTGTGGGAGAATTCAATAATACATGGGACAGACATAAGGCAATTCTTGTAGGGGGTAGGAAGAAATAGGCTGTTGGTTAACTAGGATCTGCAGCTTATCCTGCAGGTAGGGAAATGGGCAGACTAGGTGGGCCAAGCGGTCCCTATCTGCCATCAAAGTCTATGTTTCTATGTTTCTAATGTATGTGCCCTGTGAAAGCACATTTTGCTTTCATGAAAGTACCTTTTTCTGTTGCAAATGGGCTCACTACTGTTGTGCGGCTGACATCTTGTTTTCAGTTAGCAATGGAGAAAAAAACATTGTAATTCAAAAAATAGTACCCCTTGGTAAACACCAACAGTTGTGTTTACCTAATCAGGGTCCTAGGAGCATGATCCTGGCTTCAGATTTTTTAAATAATTCTCAGAAATACTCTTTTTCATTTTTCCCACTGGTAGTGTCGCAATCTGTGAAAGCATCTGCGTGACACTTTCACAAATTTGGGAAAGTGTCATACCATCCTTTCAAAAATTGTGGCAGCCTTTCCTGACAGCATTTGTAAAATTTGCAAAAGTACAGTACGTGGGGAAAAATAGCTGTTCCTTTGCTACTTCACTGCAACTAAACGGTTTGGACATCGGGGCTGACATTTGCATCGTAGAAAGGGATTGCTCCTCAAAGGTGCCTTTTGCTGGTTTGGTGGAAAAATTTAACATTGGCTCCATAGTTACATCACTCTGAATTTTCAAAATTTCCCATAGGATAACATTGTGGTGGCTATATCTCGAAAACGGTTTGAGATACAGAATTTTCGCTAAGCAAAACTGAATATACATTTAGGTGTATTAAGCATTCTTGCAGGTTGCCAGGTCATGATTACAACTGCAGTGGAATTTTTTCCAAAGTTCCTATGGTTACTGAGTTATTTCTGCATTTGTAGCACAAGGACTACTTGGAATGTACAGTATCTAGGCCTATGCAATGTCTTTATATTTGGGCCCTTCTGCCCTCCCACCTATGACTACCATTATACAATACTGGGAGCACAGTGCCCTCCATTATGCAGTGCTGGGAGTTCAGGGCCAAGAGGGCCTTGCACTACCACAGGGAGATGTGAGTTCATTAAAATGTCCCTACACTTATGTATAGATGGGAGCACAGGGCCCTCAAATGAAAATTAGAGACAATTACATGCATGATATTCCCACAACCAGATATGAGTAACATTATAGTTTCTCAAAAAAAAGGAAAAATCATTGCAAAAAACTCTGTTAATGCATCACTTAGGGTTTCTATTACAGCAACAAAAGTCAGGAAATTCAATGTTAGGGTTAACAACCCTACCACCCCATTCCATCCCTCCACCCTCCACACTCTAACAGGTGTTGGGGTGTGCCTTGGGGTCATTAGGCCTAACTCTCACCTGATTCTCTTATACTGTACATATGGACTGGTGAGACAGTCAGGCCTGATGATCCCAAGGCACACTCCAATGCCTGTTGGTGTGTGGAGGTGGGGGTGGGGGTGAGGTGTGGTAGGGTTGGTAACCATAACATCAAATTTTCTGACTTTTGTTGCTGTAATAGAAACCCTAACTAAATGCATTAATTGAGTTTTTTTTTTTTGCAATGAATATACATTATAGTGGTACAGGAGTGCCACAATAGTTAGGGTTGCATGGTCACTTCTATGTTAAACCCAAATGTTTGCACTTTAATAATTTTGCAACCATTCTTCTGATTTGCCTGACATTTTGCAGGCGCCATCTTCTACCACAAATCTCTGTATCTGGCAAGTTTAATATGGGTAGGATGTGGGGTTGCGGAGCTGCAGAGTGCCAGAAGTATGAAATAGCCTCACTTTTTGGCAAATTCTTTGCTCCGGGCTATAGCCTAAAAGGTTTCTGGTTCTGTTCTGAAATTTTCAGAGTGTATGGGGACTGGGTCACTGAAGTGTCTTATGAAGGCTTTGTGAAAACATATTAATCTGTTCAAAAGTTATTAAACTTTTAAGTTTCCCATTATAGCCTATGGGGAAAAATAGATGCTGGGCACAAAAACTTTAGCGAAAGCATTTTTTACTGCCACAAATGGGTTTGTGCTTTCATACTGCTGGCATCTTGTTTTCAGTTAGTGATGTCTAAAAAATGTTGTAATGTAAAAAATATTGCTCCATGGCAAACAACAGCAGTTGTGTTTATGTAATCCGGGTTCAAGGAACACGATCCTGGCAATAATTTTTCAAAATAATGCCTGAAAATAAGTTTTCTCAATTTTTTAGTTAGTACTTTTGCAATTTTGCAAAAGTACTTTTGCGAAACTACGAAAGCTTTCTCAAAACTTTTTAAAAATGTTTGTGAAACTTAAGCAAATTTGCAAAAGTACCACACCCAAAAAAAATTTTCTTTGTCACTTCATAGCAAACAACAGTTAGGACTTTGGGGCAGAAATTTGCAAGGCAGCAAGGGCTTGCACCACAGATGTGCCTTTTGGTGGTTTGGTGAAAAAATATACAATGGTTGCATAGTTATAGTTTTCTGAAGTTTTGAAATTTCCCATAGGATAACACTGTGATGTCTGTGCCACCTTTCGGTGGCTATATCTCAAAACGGTTCGAGATACAGATTTTTCACTAAGTACAGCTTACTACACCTTAAGCACATGTGCAGATTGTAATGTTATGATTACAACTGTGGTGGAATTTTTTCCAAAGTTCCTATGATTACTGAGATATTGCCACATTTGCAGTCACAGCACAGTGGTCACTTGGAATGTCTCTAGCCCTGTGCTATGTCTCTATACTTATGGGTAGACAGGAGTGCAGGCTCCAGAGGACCCTGCACTCCCACATGTGGATACCATAATGCAATACTGGGAGCAAAGGCCCCTCCAATATGCAGTACTGAGAGTGCAAGGGCCATAAGGCCCTGCACTCCAACAGGGAGATGTTAGATAATAATAATAATAATTTTTTATAAAGCGCCTTTCATTTTTCAAGGTGCTGTACATATTAAAACAATAAAATCAAACATTAGAATTCAATAGTAAACACAGATAAAACCACAGCAAATTAGTAATTTCAGTACACTCAGCCATCCAAAAAGGCCATTTGCCAAAAACAGGTTTTCAAATTGCTCTTAAATTTCTCCGTGGAAGTGCACTCCCGCAACCAGTGGGTAGAGAATTCCAAAGAGTGGGTGCAGCATAAGAAAATGCTCTGCAACCTGATGATTTAAGACTCACTCTTGGAATCTCACAACCCCTCGTCGGCCGGGCGAAGCGATCAGCTGGGGCAGTAAGGGATCAGAAGTTCTTTCAGATAGACCGAACCCTGATCATGAAGGGCTTTAAAAGTCGGTAAACTGACTTTAAAAGCTATCCGCCACCGTATAGGTAGCCAGTGCAGTTCGTGCAGCACCAGGGTAATATGACAGGACCTATTTGTCCCAGTCAAAACCGGTGCTACTGCATTCTACACCAGCTGAAGGTGATGGATTTCAACCCCAGAAAGCCCAAAGTACAGGGAGTTGCAGTGGTCCAGACGCAAGGACACAAAGGCGTGGATCAGCGTTGGTAAGGCGTCAGACGGAACAAGGTGCTTAACTCTGGCAATATTCCTCAGATGATAAAAGGAAGTCTTGATGACTGCTGACACTTGTGACTGTAGTGTCATCCTATCCTGTCATCCAAGATGACTCCCAGGTTACGCACCCGTTCAGAGATCGGAAGTGAAACACCACCAAGGAAAATTTCTGAAGCGTACCAACAAACTACCTCTCTATCTGATGCCCCGGGTCCATAATCAAAACCTCTGTCTTTTCTGAGTTCAACTTCAGCCAATTAGAACCCATCCAGTCCTGGATTTTTTCCAGACAGTTGTTGAACACTGAGAGAGCTCCATCCTGATCGGGTGAGAAAGACAGGTATAGCTGGGTATCATCTGCATAGCAGTGAAAACTCATCCCATACCATCTTATAGTGTCTCTGAGGGGCAGCACATACACTGCAAATAACATGGGAGATAGCACTGAACCCTGAGGCACCCCAAACAACAAAGAAGTTGGAGTTGAGGAAAAAACCCCAGACACAACTCTTTGTGATCTCCCAGTGAGGAATGAGGTGAACCATTGAAAAACGATTCCCGATATTCCACAGATCTGCCTTAGGCATGCTATCAACACCAAATGATCCACAGTGTCAAAAGCTGACGAGAGGTCAGGGAGTACCAGAATGGCCCAAACCGAGGAAAGGATAGCCAATTCTGTTAAGAAGGGGGATAAGACCTTTTATAGGTACATTAGGGAGCAAAGAAAGACCAAAGGAGGGATACTGAAGCTTAATAAAGGGGAGGGAATGTGGGTAGAGGGTGACAGTGAAAAAGCAGGGATACTGAATGAATATTTCTGCTCAGTATTCACAAAAGGAAGAGGAGGAGTTACCTAAACCAAACAAGAGAAAGCAGCTCTGAAGGCAGGGGTTGATACCAGTCCATTTACAGAAGAAAGGGTTCTGAAAGAACTAATAAAATTGAAGGTGGACAAAGCAATGGGGCCTGATGGGATTCACCCAAGAATTCTAAAAGAACTAAGGTAGAACTAGTGACACATGACTACTCTCTTTAACAAATCATGGGAGGATGGGTGGTACCCGAGGACTGGAGGAGGGCAGATGTGATTCCTCTTCACAAAAGTGGGAGCAGGAAAGAGGCAGAAAACTACAGACCAATTGGTTTGACCTCAGTGGTAGGAAAAGATGGAATCACTTCTGAAGGAAAGAATTATTAGTACCTAGAGGCCAGTGGGCACGGGACCAAGGCAGCATGGATTCACGATGGGAAGGTCGTGTCGACGAATCTAATAGATTTCTTTGACTGGGTGACCAAAGTAGTAGACCAGGGAGGGGCTGTGGACATAGCCTACCTAGATTTAGCAAGGCATTTGATACAGTCCCACACAAAGATTAATTCACAAGATAGCCAGCCTTGGAGTGGGTCCCAAGGTGGTAGCCTGGATAAAAATTGGCTAGAACAACAGGACTTAAAGGGTAGTAGTAAATGGAATACAGTGAAGAAAGGAGGGTTACTAGTGGGATACATGAGTTCAGTACTAGGGACCGGTCCTTTTAATGTTTTTATAATGACATTGCAGAGGAACTGGAAGGAAAGTATGTCTCTTTGCAGATGACACAAAGATCTGCAACAGGGTTGATACACAAGATGGAGTGGAAGGGATGAGAAGGGACTTGGCAGGTTGGAGGAATGGTCAAATGATGGCAGCTCAGATTCAATGCAAAGAGTGCAAGGTAATGCATAGGGAAAAAAACCCAGGAAGTGTACACAATGGGGGTGAGATACTGACAACAGTAAAAATAGAAAGGATCTGGGGGTAATTATATCAGAATGACCTAAAGGTGGGCAAGCAATGTGAGAAGGCAGTAAGGAAGGCTGAGGGATACTGGGATGCATAGGAAGAGGCATCAATAGTAGAAAACAGGAAGTTGTTATCCCTCCATTACAGACAGTTGGTGAGACCCCATCTGGAGTACTGTGTGCAGTTCTGGAGACCCCATCTCGCATAAAGGAGCATAGACAGAGTGGAGGCTGTCCAGGAGGGCAACAAATGGTGCAGGGTCTGCACTGCCAGAAGACACTCTGAAAGAAAGACTAAAGGAGCTTAATATGTATGCCCTAGAGGAAAGGAGGAGAGGAGGGGGACATGATAGAAACTTTCAAGTACCTCAAGGGAATTAACAAAGTCCAAGAGGGTAGCATCTTCCAGAAAAAGAGATGTGCAAGAACAAGGGGCACAATTTGAAGATAGAGGGGGGATGGCTCAGAGGTAATGTGAGGAAGTATTTTTTTCACTGAGAGGGTTGTGGATGCATGGAACAGCCTCCCTGAGGAGGTTGTGGAGTCAAGAAAAGTGGGGGACTTCAAGAATGCATGGGACAGGCATAAGGCAGTCCTAGTGGGGGGTAGGAGGAAGTAAGCTTTTGGTTAACTAGGATTTGCAGCTTATCTGTTAGGTAGGAAAATGGGCAGACTAGGTGGGCCAAGCGGTCCTTATCTGCTGTCAAATTCTATGTTTCCATGTTTCTATGTTTCTGTGGAACCTCTCTTCTGATCTGTCACCCTCAGAAGATCATTAAGCACCCAAACCAGTGCAGTCTCGGTGCTATGTCTTTTATGAAAACCAGATTGGAAGGATTCATAGATGTCATGGATGGTTAAATAGTCTTCCAATTGGGCCACTACTACCTTCTCAATCCCCTTCCCAATAAAGGGAAGGTTTGAGATAGATCTGTAGTTTGTGAAACAGTGTGGGTCCAAGTTAGCTTTCTTCAAGAGAGGTGTCACCACCGCCTCTTTCAGGGAGCTGGGGAACTCATCCAACTCCAAGTAGCACCAGACTATTTGCACAAGGACTGGACCAATGATATCGGTCCAGAATCCAAATTACAGCTTGTGGGATGCACACTATGGATAATCCTTATGACAGCCATGAAATCAGGTTGATGGAAGGAACTCCAAGAAAGTTGAGGTACTGTGAACTCACACTGTTCGACAGCATCACCCTTAGAGATTGCTGGGCACAAATTCACCCTGATGTTGGCTACCTTAGTTGCAAAGAGACGAGCAAGCTCCTCACACTCTAATTGCGAAAAAGCTTTTTGAACTTGCACAGGCTGGGTTGCACAGTCTGTCTACAGTTCAAAACAGCTGAGCTGGTCGAGTCTGAGCAACTGCAATCTCCCTGGACAGGAATTGTGCCTTCTTACGGGTGATTGCAGATTGATAGACAGAATAATGTTCCATCAATCTAAGGCAGTCGGCTTCAAGGGTGGACCTGCCCCAGCACCGCTCTAACCTTTGCTCCTGTCTCTGCATTTCCCTAAATGTCCCATCAAACCAAGGGGACTTGGGGCAAAGGGATAGGGGGTGCACAGGAACAGGAGCAATAGAATCCAGAGCCACAGTAACAGCCATATTATAGGATGACACCAGGGTTTATGGATTACAGCTCACCAACATGGGGGACGAGAGGTCAAGGCCCGCAGCAAGGCCTTGGGAGATAATATCCCATAAAGGGTGGTACCTAACCATCTCCACAGGGGTAGGCCATCTCAGAGGGGGTACAAAAACTGAACCTCATGGTGTAGTGATCAGACCATGCAACTGATTCCACCCCCAAGTCGGATGCATCAATCCCCAGGAGAAAGACTAAGTCCAGAGAGTGTCCAGATCTATGAGTAGCAGTGGAAGCTACCTGTATAAGGCCCAAAGAAGTCATTAATTGGTGGAAGTGATTACCAAACTGTCATATCTTTAAAATATCTATACACTTATATATAGAGCTCACACATGGAAATCAGCGACAGTTACAAAATGCATGCATTATGGGCAGGCCCTGCACTCCCACAACCACATATGAGTAACATTACACTTTCTCAAAAAGAAGGGAAATTCATTGCAAAAAACTCTGTTAATGCATCAGTTAGGGTTTATATTACAGCAACAAATGTCTGGAAATTAGGTATTAGGGTTACCAAACCTACCACACCCCACCCCACCCATCCTCCACACACCAACAGACTTTGGGGAGTGCCCTGGGGTCATTGGGCCTAACTCTCACCCTATTCTTCTATACTGTACCATGTCAGCTTCTTTACACATGGAATGGGGTGACAGAGCCAACAACCCCAAGGCACACACTGATGCTTGTTGGTGTACGAAGTGTGGGGGGTGTGTTGGTAGTGTTGGAAACCCTAACACTGAGTTTCCAAACTTTTGTCACTGTAATATCAACCCTAAATGATAGTTTTTTCAATGAATATATACATTGAAGACCACCAGGATGATGCACAGCACTGCAGAATCCTGCAATAGAGTTACTGCAGCAAACAATGCAATTTCAGTTGGAGTTAATCCCTTTTGTCATGCAGTAAACCTGTGACACTGCACTTCATTCTGGTGAGCTTCACTGTATGTATATGTATAGATATATATATATATATATATATACATATATATATATATATATATATATATTAGAGGCAAAAACTCCGTTTAATGCATTAGTTAGGTTGTTCCACAGCGACAAAGTGAGGAAATTAGCTGTTAGGGTTGAAAACCCTAACTCCGGTTCACCCCAACACCACATGCACACAGACACACACACATTCAAGTATGGGGGAGGACCAAGTCAACACAACCAATGACAGACATCCAGCAGCAGGTGACAGAAATAACAAACAATTGTCTAAATGTACTCGAGACATCCCCACCCACCTGACCAGGTACTGCATGCTCAGTGGAGATCAACAGCAAAACTGAGGCCATGTACACCAAACGTACACATCCCTGATTGCAGCTGCACACAGCATTACCACACTTAGTAATTGCATGGCCTTACCTACCGATGCCCCACACCACACCACAACTGGTACTGTGCCGTTATTCAATATAAATGCTGAAGGTGCATGATGACAGTTGTAGAAAGGTTTTAACACTAGCGAGTATACATTAATTAAGAGAAGCACATAAATTAACTACAAGACACTAGCATGCTCAATATAAAAGTAGTGATACATTTAGTAGGTGATTTACATAGTAATATATTTACTGCAGTGGTTTACTCAACATAGAGAGGCTGATGTAAACGTATGGAAAAACATTGCCTGTTCAACGCTCTGAAATTCGTACTGCCAGTATCACATGCATTCTTACTGATGAAAGTGTACTGCTAATGTACATACATAGACCTTCAGTGTGTTTCAATACTAAAGATTCAGTAAGTATTCTTTGTAAGAAACATTGTAATTGCATGGATCAGGCCAAGCAACTTCTAAATATCATAGCACTACTGAGCCAACAATGATGTACCTGTATCGGAGATGTATATAGGATAGATTTTCCTGTAGGCACTTCCTGAGTATGTTGTACCTGATAAAGACAATCTCATTGCATCTGTGATGACTAACTTGTTCAAATAGTAATACATTTACAATTGTTGCAACGAGTGATCTATGCCACTTATGGACACAGTGTGATTTTTTTAACAGTTGTTTCATACTCAGGCTGTATGCCTACTGTTTGGATTTGCCACACTTCTGTCACTGATGCTATCAAAGTGATAACTATGTTAATTGTGGGTCAACAGGAATCAAGTAGGTATGGTGTAGATATAAACAGAATGTCTTTTAGTATTGATTTAACTCACAAATGGGGTAAGTGTACTAGGACAGCAGGGGTTATCCTCTATCACTGACTCTGTCAGTTATAATCACACTAGGGTTTAGATGACTGTAATGATCAAGTTACACTGTTCATCTTCATGAGTTCATATTCACAGCCATTCTCCAGTAACTAGACAGTGTATGGTGTAACTGGGTGGGACACTGTGTTGCAAAGCTGCTGCAGTGCCTAGCAGAGGGAGTGTATCTACTCATAAAGACAATTAAGCAATAAGGCATGACCAACAGTTATGTTAAATGGTCTGTTAATCACCTTGTAGGGGTTTAATGTTGAATGAGGCATAGCAGTGCCACATGTCGCTAGACAGTGATAAACTGACCATTGACATAATACCTGGGAGTGGCTTATTGCTATCATAATAAACTGTTTTTTAAACAACATTAAACCATGTTCATCATATGGTTAGGCTCTACATGTATGTTAATAAAACTAAACATAAGGCTGTTACAATGTTTACAGTCAATTAGAAAGCTGCATTTCTCAAACCCTTTTTATAATTAGAGATATACCTGTACAACTCCTTGGTTTTGCTGAACTCTATTGCTCAGGTGGCCCACCACAAGTGGTGTGGTCTGGTGTGGGGCATCTGTAGGTAAAGCCATGCAACTACTAAGTGTGGTACGTTGTGTGCAGCTGCAATCAGGGATGTGTACGTTTGGTGTACATGGCCTCAGTTTTGCTGTTGATCTCCACTGAGCATGCAGTACCTGGTCAGGTGGGTGGGGATGTCTCGTAGTACATTTAGACAATTGTTTGTTATTTCTGTCACCTGCTGCTGGATGTCTGTCATTGGTTGTGTTGACTTGGTCCTCCCCATACTTGAATGTGTGTGTGTGTGTCTGTGTGTGTGGTGCTGGGGTGTGAATTCGAGTTAGGGTTTCAACCTAACAGCCTTCCTCACTTTGTCACTGTGGAACAACCCTAACTAATGCATTAAATGGAGTTTTTGCCTCTAATTTTCCTTCTTTTGAGAATGATAATGAGAAATAGTGAATGTAATGTGGTGGCGGGATCGGCAGAGGCCCAAAAGGGCCCATGCTCCTGCCACATGATGTCTTGTGGCATACTAACAGGAGCAGCAACGCAAACAGAAATGCTAACAGTGGCACACATGGTAACACAAGCGTGAATCAGAACAGAAAGGGTAACACACACGGTGGCGTAGACGGGAACAGTGTGCCACGTGATGTCTTGTCACATAGTAACGTGGTGCCTGTAAATGAAAATGTCAATGGGTATGGTGATGCAAAGTGAAACAGAAAGAGAAACAATACGGTACACACAAATGGCAAAAAAGTAACAGAAACGCAAACGCAAATGAAAACGCAAAGGATGACGCACGTGGTGGCATTGAGGTGTGCATTGGGATCATCAGCCCTAACTCTCACCCCATGACATGTGTAAAGCAGCAGAAGTATAGGAAAATGGGGGTGAGAGTTAGGACCCATCGATTCAAATGCACACCACAATGCCGGTTGGGGAGGTGGGTGGGGGGTGCAAGGGGGGTTTTCAACCCTAACAGCGAATTTTCTTACTTTTGTCACTGTGGAACAACCATAACTAATGCATTAAATGGAGTTTTTGCCTCTAATTTCCCTTATTTTGAGAATGATAACGAGAAATAGTGAATGTAATGCAGCGGCAGGAGCGCGGAGGCCACCGCATAATGCGATAGGCGGGAGCGCTGGGCAGAAGGGCCCGATCCCCATGATGTGTTGTGGCATACTAACAGGGACAGCAATGCAAACAGAAATGCTAACAGTGGCGCACATGGTAACACAAGCACGAATGAGAACAGAAAGAGTAAGCATACATGGTGGCGTGAAGCAGGGAATGGTCTGCCACGTGATGTGTTGTCACATAGTAACATGGTGCCTGCAAGCGAAAAATGTCAATGGGCATGGTGGCGCAAAGTGAAACAGAAGAGAAACAGTACTGTAGACAGAAATGGCAAAAATAACAGAAGCATAAGCACAAATGAAAGCGCAAAGGATAACACAAATGGTGGCGTAAGCGTCAATGAGTAAGTAAACGGTACAGAACCACAAGCGGAAAGGGCAACAGTAACAGTAATGTAAGCGCACAGGCTGGTTTTCCCCAAAACCTGCATAGAGAAAGACAGTGAGCACAAATAATGTATGCATAATAATGAGTATCGGCGCAGAAAATGAGATCTTGGAATACTAAATACATTATATCTCAGGAACCGTATGACGTAGAAAAAAAATTTAAAAGTCATATTATTTACAACTGTCCTAGTTAATTTAGATCTTAGCCCTCTAGTGGGGGCTAAGAAATTTTCCAACGAAAAGTCCGTATCTCACACCGTTTCCGAGATACGGGCCCTGAAAGGCGCGGCGAATGCCGTAATGTTATCCTATGGGAAAAAAAGAAAAGTTTGGTGCACCATAACTTTGCCTCCCTGTAATTTTTTTTCACCAAACCACTGAAAGGCACATCTGTGGGCTGTTGGCTGTCTTCCCTCCAAATTTCAGGAAAAAAGACCAAACCGTTATTTTGCAGCAGGGTGCCAAAGGATTTCTGCAATGCGTTGGGCGCCGTAATGTTATCCTATGGGAAAAACTGTCAACTTTGGAGTGCCACAACTTTGCCGCCATGTAATATTTTTTCAAAACAACATGGAAAGGCACATCTGTGAGATGTCTTCTGCGTTCCTCAAATTTCAGCCTAAAACTCCCAACCGTTCTTTTGCAGCGGTGCCAAAGAATTACTGATATTTTGGGCATAGTGTCGCAAAGTAGTGTAAGTGATTTGCAGCTTTGCATAAAAATTTGCTACTATGCAAGTCGCGACACTACTTTGTGACACTACTTTTCCAGAAATTTGAAAACATATTTCTGGGGTGTTTTACAAAATAAAGACATGGCTAGCATCCTCAGGCCCGACTAGGTGAATACAAAGAATTAGGTTGCTAGAGGTCTCAATTTTAAATACCAACCATTTTTCTGATCACCAACTGAAAACAAGATGGCGGATTTGAGACACTAACAGGGCCATTGCGACACTAAAAAGTGCATTTGCGACACTGTCGAACTTTTTGTTAACTTTTCCCATTGACTTATAATGGGAAACTGTTTTTTGAATAACTTTTGAACGTTTAATATTTTTCACAAAATCTTTGAAAGGCACATTAGGGGACCATGGCCTACCGCTCCCTGAAGATTTTGGACGGTCGTCCTGGGCAATGCGACCTGTTAGCCTGACAAGTAGAATTCCAGAAAGCGTGGCAGCGTGCACAGATCGCGTAATAACTCCACAGCCGTATATCCGAGCAGTACGAAACTTGGCAGATCCAAGGCCTATGGTTCTTGATTGTGTATTCAAATTTCAGGCAAATCTGTTTAATGGTTGCAAAGTTATTAAGGTGCAAAATTTTAGGCTTAACATAGAAATGGCTCCTCAACCCTAACTATGGTAGCACTACCGTGCTACCATAATATATATATGTATATATAGTTAGGGTTGAGTGCACTCCAGGTTAAAGGTCAAACTTTGCACCTTAATAACTTTGCCACTATTCTTACAGATTTGCCTGGTAATATGCTAATTAGAGCGCGATCTTGGGATCTGCCAACGCTTGTACCTGTTGGATATACGGGTGCGGACTTATTAAGCGACAATGAATTGCGCAATTATGCTTTTTTGTTATTTTTTGCTCCGCCTACAGGTCGGACGGTTTGTGTGACTGGTCAAAAAACTTCAGGGAATGTGCGGCCAGGGACCCCAATGTGCCTTTTGAAGATTTTGTGAAAAAATATTAAACGGTTAAAAAGTTATTCAAAAAGCAAATTCCCATTATAAGTCAATAGGAAAAGTTAAAAAGTTCGAAAGTGTCGCAAATGCAGTTTTTACGTTCACAAATTGCCCTTTTACTTTCAAAAATCCACCATTTTGTTTTCAGTTGGTGATCAGAAAAATGCTTGCCATTTAAATTTGGGACCCTCTAGCAACCTAATTCTTTTTGTATTCACCTAGTCGGAGCCTGAGAATGCTAGCCATGTCTTTATTTTGGGGTGAAACACCCCAGAAATATGTTTTTCAAATTTCTGGAAAAAGTACTTTTGCAAAGTACTTTCGCACATGTGACATTTTCTTGCTGTTTTGCGAAAGCTTTCACAAAGTTTGACAGTACTTTTTCAGACTATGGCCAGAATGACAGGAGTTCTTTGTCACCCTGCTGCAAAAGAACCGTTTGGTCTTTTGGGCTGAAATTTGGAGGGAAATCAGCCATCATCTCACAGATGTACCTTTTACTGGCTTAGTGAAACAATATTGCATGGCTGCAAAGTTACTGCACTCTGAAGTTGGCGTTTTGTCCCACAGACTAACATGGTGGCATATGCCGCGCCTTTCGGGGCTCGTATTTCGAAAATGGTGTGAGATACAGAGTTTTTCGTCGAGAGTTACATAGCCCTATGTGCACCCCGATGCTGGTTGGGGGTGTGGGCGGGGGTCAAGGGTACTTTCCAACCCTAACACCGGACTTCCTCACTTTTGTCGCTGTGGAACAACCCTAACTAATGCATTAAATGGAGTTTTTTGCCCTGTAATACATATATATATATATATATATATATATATATATATATATATATAAAATGGTAACACGGTAGTGCTACCATGAATTAGAGTTGAGGAGCCATTTACATATTAAACCCAAAATTTTGCACCTTAATAACTTTGCAACTGTTTGATGGATTTTCCTGAAATTTGGAATACACAATCAAGACCAATACACCTTGGGATCTGCCAAGTTTTGTACTGGTTGGATACATGGTTGCAGAGTTAGTAAGCGTGATCTGCACCTGTGTTTACGCCTTTTCTGGAATTCTACAGTCGCACCTACAGATCGCACGGTTTGCGCGACTAGTCTGAAATCTTCAGGGAATGTGCGGCCAGAGTCCCCGATGTGTCTTTTGAAGATTTTGTGAAAAAATATTAAACGGTTCAAAAGTTATTCAAAAAACAATTTCCCATAATAAGTCAATGGGAAAAGTTAACAAAAAGTTCGACAGTGTCGCAAATGCACTTTTTAGTGTCGCAAATGGCCCTTTTACTGTCGCAAATCTGCCATTTTGTTTTCAGTTAGTGATCAGAAAAATGCTTGGCATTTAAAATTGGGACCCTCTAGCAACCTAATTCTTTTTGTATTCACCTAGTCGGGCCCTGAGGATGCTAGCCATGTCTTTATTTTGGGGTAAAACACCCCAGAAATATGTTTTTCAAATTTCTGGAAAAAGTACTTTCACAAAGTAGTGTCGCACTCACGAAAGTGTTGCAAATTTTTGTGAAAGCTTTCACAAATTGCGACAGTACTTTTCTAGGCTGTGGGAAAATGACAGCAATTCTTTGGCACCCTGCTGCAAAAGAACGGTTCAGTGCTTTGGCCTGAAATTTGGAGGGAACGCAGCAGACATAAAACAGATGTGCCTTTTAGTGTTGCGTTGAAAAAATATTACATGGTGGCAAAGTTACGGCACTCCAAAGTTGACGCTTTTTCCCATAGGATAACATTACGGCATCCAACGCATTGCAGCAATCCTTTGGCGCCCTGCTGCAATATAACGGCTAGGTCTTTTGGGCTGAAATTTGGAGGGAAGACACCCAACATCCCATAGATGTGCTCTTTAATAGTTTGGTGAAAAAAAATTACAGGGAGTCAAAGTTATGGCACTGCGAACTTCTCTTTTTTTCCCATAGGATAACATAACGGCATTCGGCGCGCCTTTCAGGGCCCCTATCTCGGAAATGGTGCAAGATACAGACTTTTCGTCAAAAAACTACTTAGTCCCCCAATGGGGGCAAAGTACAAAACTAGCCAGGAAAGTCATAAATCATATGACTTTTACATTTTTTTTCTACGTCATACGGTTCTTGAGATATAAGCTATTTAGTATTCCAACTCCTCATTTTCTGCTCCGAGACCCATTATTATGCATGCATTCTTTGTACTCACTGTCTTTCTCTATGCAGCTTTTTGGGAAAACCAGCCTGTGTGCTTACATTACTGTTACCGTTGCCCTTTCTGCTTGTGGTTCTGTACCCATTTCACTTACCTTCACGTCTATGCCACCATGTGCGTTATCCTTTGCGTTTTTATTTGCGCTTGTGTTTCCGTTATTTTTTGTCATCTGTGTCTACAGTACTGTTTCTCTTTCTGTTTCACTTTGCGTCACCATGTCCATTGACATTTCCATTTGTGGGCACCATGTTACTATGTGACAAGACATCATGTGGTGGACCGTTCCCATCTATGCCACCGTGTGCGTTACCCTTTCTGTTCTCATTCATGCTTGCATTACCATGTGTGCCACTGTTTATGGTATATATATGGATATTATACCAGTACAACTCCTTGATTTTGCTGAACTCTATTGCTCAGGTGGCCCACCACATGTGGTGTGGTCTGGTGTGGGGCATCAGTAGGTAAGGCCTTGCAACTACTAAGTGTGGTACATTGTGTGCAGCTGCAATCAAGGATGTGTACGTTTGGTGTACATGGCCTCACTTTTGCTGTTGATCTCCACTGAGCATGCAGTACCTGGTCAGGTGGGTGGGGATGTCTCGTAGAACATTTAGACAATTGTTTGTTATTTCTGTCACCTGCTGCTGGATGTCTGTCATTGGTTGTGTTGACTTGGTCCTCCCCCATACTTGCATATGTGTGTGTGTGTGTCTGTGTGTGTGTGGTGCTGGGGGTGTGAATTCGGAGTTAAGGTTTTCAACCCTAACAGCGAATTTCTTCACTTTTGTCGCTGTGGAACAGCCCTAACTAATGCATTAAAGTTTTTGCCCTAATTTCCCTTCTTTTGAGAATGATAAAGAGAAATAGTGAATGTAATGCGGTGGCGGAAGGGGCCGGCTCCATGCGTGATGTCTTGTGGCATAGTAACAGGAACAACAAGCATAACAGAAATGCTAACAGTGGTGCACATGGTAATGGAGGCGCAAATGACAACAGAAAGGGCAACGCCTACGGTGGCATAGCAGGAGCAGTCTGCCCGTGATGTGTTGTCACATAGTAACATGGTGCCTGCAAGCGGAAATGTCAATGGGCATGGTGGCGCAAAGTGAAACAGAAGAGAAACAGTACTGTAGACACAAATGGCAAAAATAACGGAAATGCAAGCGCAGATAAAGCATAAGGGATAGCATGCGTGGTGGCGTATGAGCGTCAGCGGTAAGTGAAACAGGCATGGAACTGCAAGTGGAAAGGGCAATGGTAACAGTAATGTAGGCGCACAGGCTGGTTTTCCCCAAAAGCTGAATAGAGAAAGACAGTGAGTACAAAGAATGTATGCATAATAATGGGTATTGGAGCAGAAAATGAGGACTTGGAATACTAAATAGGTTATATCTCAGGAACCGTACAACATAGAAAAAAAATTTAAAAGTCATATGATTTATGACTGTCCTGGCTAGTTTTGTACTTAACCCCCATTTGGGGGCTAAAGTTTTCTGACGAAAGTCTGTATCTCGCACCGTTTCGAGATCACGATTCCAAAATCTGTGGCGAATGCCGTATATTTATCCTATGGGAAAAAAGAAGTTCGGGCGCCATAACTTTGCCTCCTGTAATAGTTTTTCACCAAACCACTGAAAGGCACATCTGTGGGCTGTTGGCTGTCTTCCCTTCAAATTTCAGGAAAAAAGACCAAACCGTTATTTTGCAGCAGGGTGCCAAAGGATTCCTGTAATGCGTCGGGCACCGTAATGTTATCCTATGGGAAAACCCATCAACTTTGGAGTGCCGTAACTTTGCTGCCATGTAATATTTTTTCAATACAACACTGAAAGGCACATCTGTGAGATGTCGGCTGCGTTCCCTCCAAATTTCAGCCCAAAACTCCCGACCGTTCTTTTGCAGTGCAGTGCCAAAGAATTGCTGTCATTTTCCCACAGACTAGAAAATTACTGTCGCAATTTGCGAAAGCTTTTGCAAACATTTGCGACACTTTCATGAGCACGAAAGTACTTTGCAAAAGTACTTTTTCCAGAAATCTGAAAAACATATTTCTGGGATGTTTTACCCCAAAATAAAGACATGGCTAGCATCCTCAGGGTCCGACTAGGTGAATACAAAAATAATTAGGTTGCTAGAGGGTCCCAAATTTAAATGCCAAGCATTTTTCTAATCACCAACTGAAAACAAAATGGCCGATTTGTGAAAGTAACAGGCCCATTTGCAAAAGTAAAATTGCATTTGCGAAAGTGTTGAACTTTTTGTTAACTTTTCCCATTGACTTATAATGGGAAATTGTTTTTTGAATATCTTTTGAACCATTTAATATTTTTTACCAAATCTTCAAAAGGCACATCGGGGACCCAGGCCGCACATTCCCTGAAGATTTTGGGCTGGTCGCACAAACCGTGCGACCTGTACACACGAATGTAGAATTCCAGAAAAAGCATAAACGCGCGTGCAAATCACTCTTAATAACTCCGCAGCTGTGTATCCGACTGGTACGAAACTTAGCAGATGCCAAGGCCTATGATTCTTGATTGTGTATTCCAAATTTCAGCCAAATCTGTCAAACGGTTGCAAAGTTATTTAGGTGCAAAGGTTTGGAGTTTTACATAGAAATGGCTCCTCAACCCTAACTATGGTAGCACTACCGTGCTACCATAATATATTATAGTGGCACGGTAGTGCCACTATAGTTAGGGTTGAGGAGTCATTTACATGTTAAACCCAAAATTGTGCACCTTAATAACTTTGCAACCGTTTCATCACAGATTTGCCTGAAATTTGGAATACACGATCAAGACCCATGCACCTTGGGATTGGGATCTGCCAAGTTTCGTACTGGTTGCATATATGGCTGTGGAGTTATTAAGCATGATCTGCGTGCACGTTTATGCTTTTCTGGAATTTTACTGTCGTCTCTAAAGGTCGCACGGTTTGCACGACCAGTCCGAAATCTTCAGGGAATGTGCGGCCAGGGTCCCCAATGTGCCTTTTGAAGATTTTGTGAAAAAATATTGAACGGTTCAAAAGTTATTCAAAAAACAAGTTCCCATTATAAGTCAATGGGAAAAGTTAACAAAATGTTCGACAGTGTCGCAAATGCAGTTTTTACTTTTGCAAATGGCCCTTTTACTGTTGCAAATCCGCCATTTTGTTTTCAGTTAGTGATCAGAAAAATACTTGCCATTTAAAATTGGGACCCTTAGCAACCTAATTCTTTTGTATTGACCTAGTCGGACCCTGAGGATGCTAGCCATGCCTTTATTTTGGGGTTAAACACCCCAGAAATATGTTTTTCAAATTTCTGGAAAAAGTACTTTCGCAAAGTACTGTCGCACTTGAGACACTGTCGAATGAATTTGCGAAAGCTTTCGCAAAGTTCGACAGTACTTTTCTAGGTTGTAGGAGAATGACAGCAATTCTTTGGCACCCTGTTGCAAAAGAACTGTTTGGTGTTTTGGCCTGAAATTTGGAGAGAACGCAGTCAACTTCTCACAGATGTGCCTTTCAGTGTTTTGTTGATAAAATATTACATGGCAGCAAAGTTACAGCACTCCAAATTTGATGCTTTTTCCCATAGGATAACATTACAGCATCCAACGCATTACAGGAATCTTTGGCACCTTGCTGCAAAATAACGGTTTGGTCTTTTGGGCTGAAATTTGCAGGGAACACAGCCAACATCCCACAGATGTGCCTTTTTGTTTCCCTTGGTGAAAACATATTACAAGAAGCCAACATTATGGCACTCCGAACTTCTCTTTTTTCCCCATAGGATAACATTACGGCATTCGCCGCACCTTTCAGGGCCCGTATCTCGGAAATGGTGCGAGATACAGACTTTTTGTCAAAAAACATACTTAGCCCCCTACTGGAGGCTAAATAAAAAACTAGTCAGGAAAGTCATAAATCATATGACTTTTACATTTTTTTTTTCCATGTCGTACGGTTCCTGAGATATAAGCAATTTAGTATTCCAGCTCCTCATTTTCTGCTCCAAGAACCATTATTATGCATACATTCTTTGCAATCACTGTCTTTCTTTATGCAGCCTTTGGGGAAAACCAGCCTGTGTGCTTACATTACTGTTACCGTTACTGTTTTCACTCTCAGTTGTGTTCCCGGTTTACTTACCATTCATGTCTACACCACCTTGTAGGTTACCCTTTGCGTTTTCATGTGCGCTTGCTTTTGCATTGTTTTTAACATTTCTGTCTACACTACTGTTTCTCTTTCTGTTTTGCTTTGCAACACCATGCACATTACTATTTGCATTTGCGGGGACAATGTTACTATGTGACAAGACATCATGTGGCGGGAGCGCGGGGCCGCCCCATTACATTCACCATTTCTATTTATCATTCTCAAAAACAAGGGAAATTAGAGGCAAAAAACTCTGTTTAATGCACTAGTTAGGGTTGTTATATGCCAACAAAAGTGAGGAAATTCAGTGTTAGGGTTGAAAGCCCCCCTGCCCTCACTCCCAACCGGCATCGGGGTGCAGATTAGGGTTGTCAGTCCTAACTCTCACCCCATTCTCCTACACCTCTTCTTCTTTACACATATGATGGGGTGAGAGTTATGGCCGACAACCATAATGCACATCCCGATGCCGGTTGGGGGTGTGGGCAGGGGGGTCAAGGGGGGGACTTTCAACCTAACTTCCTCACTTTTGTTGTGTGTAACCCTAACTAATGCATTAAATGGAGTTTTTGCCATATATATATATCAGCAAAAGTTTGGAAATGTGGTGTTAGGTTCCCAACCTAACCTCCACCCACCCTCCACACAAAACAGGAGTTGGGTGTGCCTTGGTCATTGACCTAAAGCTCACCCCATTCCATGTGTAAGAAAGCTGAGATGGTACAGCATAGGAGAATGGGGGTGAGCATTAGGATCAACAATCCCAAGATACACCAAGACTCATGCTGATGTGTGGAGGTTGGTGTGGGGTGATGTGGGGTGATAGGGTTGGGTGGGGTGGGTTTGGGTGTTAGGGTTGGGAACCCTAACACCACATGTCCATACTTTTGTCACTGTAATATGAACCCTAACTGATGCATCAACTGAGTTTTTTGCAATGAAGATAGATAGATAGATAGATAGATAGATAGATAGATAGATAGATAGATAGATATAGATCAAAAGATATAGATTGAAAGAGATAGATAGATAGATAGATAGATAGATAGATAGATAGATAGATAGATAAACAGACAGACAGACAGACAGACGGATGGATGGATGGATGGATAGATTCAGTGCAAAACAATGTGTTAATACATTGGTTATGGTAGACTATAAATTGACATACATAGGAAAATATGGCATAGGATTTCTAACCCTAAAACACCTGCCCCACCCCTGAAGTGAATTAGGGGTGTAGTCTTCCTTGGGGCTGTCAACCATAATGCTCACCCCATTGCATTAAGAGAAATGTTAAGATATAATGGAGACAGGTATCTATTTTTCATGAGTGCATACAATGGGATAAGCATTAGGGTTGACAACCCCAAGGAAGACTACGCCCTTCATTAACTTTAGGGTAGGGCAGGTGTTTTAGGGTAGGAAAATATAATATCATATTTCCTGATGTTTGTCGCTTTATCTTCAGCCCTAACTGATGCAGTAAGTAGTTTTTTGCAATGAACTCCCCTATTTTTATGTTGGCTTGCGTGCGCATGCGCAAGCAACATCTTGCATTAGTAGCACCGTACTACCACTTTCAAAGGTGTGTCAGTGCTGTGGCAAATCCAGGAGATGCTTTAGTCGGTGTGTCCCTCAGCTGCCAACCAGTGAGCATGCTGCCAATGACAGCAGTTTCAGAGAGTGCCACCAACTGGGCTGGCAGTATAGCCTAGAGATTAGAGGAACAAGGTGTGAATGAGCTTGGTACATCCAGCAGACCAGACCTGAGTTTGATCTTCACAACCTCCACTTGCATACTGTGTGACTCTGAGCAAGTCACTTAACCACCCAGTGCTTCCAGGTCACCCCTGAAAACAGGCACTTGTGCCTAGTGAGCCTTCCCCAGTTACCGAAGACTAAAAAAAAAAACCTTGAAAAAAATCCGCTGTTGAAAAGAAACAGGCTCGACATTGCAGTGACAGATCTGACACGCCTCCATTACGTGCCATTCCTGGTGAAATATTTCAATAAGCATGGCGGCAGCTCTTGCTGTCTGCCTCTCACAATCTCAAGAAAGCCAAATTTAGGGGTGCACAATCCCCCTGTTGGCATGCCCCCTTCCTAGTTCAATCTGCTTGCCTACGGGGGTGCCCAATCCCCCTCGGCATCATGTCCCCCCAACACAGACATGCTTTATTTGTCAATGGGGTGCCCAGTTCACATCGGCTCCAGTCCCCCCATAAAAAACCCAGGTGGCACACTGGGAATCCACCCCAGTGTGCCCAAATGTATGTCTCACCAGTAAAAGAAAAACCTTCCCGTAAAGTTATTTTTTTCTTTTACCCTGCAAAACAAGAAAACAGTCCCTCATTGTCTGCGGCACCCCCCTCCCCAACCCGCACCAACCCTCTGTGCACCCCACCTCCCCACAACCCCTGCACCTCATACTTACCTCCTGATGTCAGTGCAGCAATCTTGGGTGGAGCAGGAACACATCTGTACTCTTCAAAGCTGACCACAAACTGAAGAAATGACGGTAAGCTGTATAATGACATAAATGGGGGGTTCAGATTAGGTGATATCTCTCCCAATTTTTTCACTTTTGCCTCCAGGTTTTCAACATGGGGTTCTTGGGATCCCACCTCATGAAAATCAGTCACTGTGATTTCATTATTCAGTCCCGAAAGGTGATTTCAGTTTCACTGTGTGGAATTACCTTCGGAACTGATTAATGAAACAACAGTGCCATTGTGCATGAGGCTCCCATAAAGCCTATGTTGCAAATTTGGTGAAAAAATTCCAAAAAATTACTGTGCTACAAGCGTGTGTTGTGCAGTTTCCATGCACACTTGTAACTTCGAGAATTTTTAATATTTTCAGTCCAGATCTTCAAAACTGCCATTTTTCCACACCTCCTCATGACCAGAATAGCTGTCATTTTTTACATCCTGCCCAAAATATGTTTTCACACATGTGGCGCACAATGGTGTGATTGCTGTGGGAAATCAATGCTCTGGACAGATTAAGAAAATCACAGTGGCACTGTTCATAAACGGAGGTCCCAAAATGCCTATGTTGAAAATTTGGTGAAAAAAATTCAAAAAAATTACTGTGTCACGAGCATGCATTGTGCAGTTCCCTACGCATGCTCATAACTTCAAGAGTTTTTAATATTTTCACTCGATGTTCAACATTGCTAGTTTTTCACACCTCCTTATGAACAGTGCAGCTGTCATTTGGCACATCCTGCCCAAAATGTGTTTTCGAAACATCTGGCACACAATGGTGTGGTCACTGTGGGAAATCAATGTTTGTGACATATTATGAAAATCACAGTGACATTGTTCATGAGCGGAGGACTCAAAATGCCCATGTTGAAAATTTTATAAAAAAATTCCACTAAATGTCCACCTTATGTGCCTGCATTGCTCAGTATCTATGCATGCTTGTAAGTTTGCAAATTTTTCATATTTTCTCTCCAGATTTTCAACATTGCCATTTTTTACACAGTCCTCATGAACAGTACATCTGTCTTTTTTCCCATCCTACCTGAAATGTGTTTCCACACCTGTGGATCCTAATGGCTCAGTTGCTGTGCGAAATCACCTTTCAACATTGAGTAACAAAATGATAGTGCCACTTTTCATGAGGTGGCATCCCATAAAGCCAATGTTGACAATTGGGAGTGAAAATACCAACAAACACCCGGGGTGTTAAGGTTTCCAACCATGCACCTGCCCTGTAGAAACTGTCAGACATCATGGATGTAATTTGGGTTAGTCGGCCATAATGTCCACAGAACCCTCACCCCCCACCCTACAGCCACTGACAGGCACTGAGGTGTGCCTTGCATCTCTGTCACCCTAACACTCACCCCATTCTCCTATGTTGCACCCATCTCAGCTTATTTCCTTATGCAATGGGGTGAGCATAAGGGATGAAGACTCCAATTTACACCCCAACACCTGTCAGTCTTTGCAGGGTGGGGTGAGGTGGAATGGCATAAGAGTTATGGTCAACCCAAGACCACACTCCCAATGCCTTTCAGTCTCTGCGGGGGGAGGGGGTGTTGGCTTTATTTTAATACTTCACTGCCATTACTAGTTTGCATTTCTAACTCCTGCGCTACCAATGCTAATGTCAGCAAGCCAACATTCAGCATTGACAAATGCTTGTTTGAGATAGTGTAATCATAGCCTTATTTGCCTATGGGATCGCAGCTCCCATCCCTCCATAGATTCATATATGCATGTAGCTGTGAAAGTGCCCTGCACTTCCATTTATAGGACAATAGTGACCAAATTGTCAGCATAGACATCTTATTATGCCACCTCATGTACACGATACTGAGAATTTTCGAGACCCAGCCAAAACCTAATTCCGTACAACTGCAACGCCATTCCACGCCACAGATGAGAAAACACATTTTGACCAGGATTTGAAAAATGACAGCTATAATACACATGTGGTGGGGTAATAAGAAGTTAGGTTGAAAATCTGAGGTCAACATATTCAACATTTCTGAAGTTACGAGCGTGCCTAGTGAAATTGCAACAAATGGTCATAGCTCTGTCATTTTTACACATTTTGACCCACAATTTTCAATCTAGCCTTCTTGTGACTCAACCTCATGAAGAAGGGCAGGAAAAATTTTAAAATCCTGCCCAAAAGGTGAATTCACCAAGTGTCTGCAAAATTACATTTTGCGCTGGAGTTGCATAATGGCAGTCCTATTGCTCAAGAGGTGGGGTCCACATAAGTCCATGTTGAAACTTTGGGGTCAAAATTCCTACAAATGGCTGAATTATGCATAAATGTTCAAAACCCCATTGAAATACATTGAACCTCATTTACCTCAGTTTTCTCATAGTGCAGTAACTGGTTCCAGCAGTAAAACATGTCTTCGATCATTGAGTGGATCTCAAACCTGGGACCTGTTCAGGTGAGTGAGGGTATATGGGGGAGGGGTGTACTGGGGATGTGGGGTGGTGGGTGCTGAATTGGAGGTGGGGGTGGGGAGCTGATCAACAAGGGACCTTTTTTTTTTCAGAATTGAAAACAAACCCATTGGGGATAGTGATAGGAGAATGGGGGAGGGAGATGGGACTACTGGACTACCAGGAAATATAAATGTTATACACAGGACAGTGATTGGAGAACAGAAGATTGGGGAGGGACCATTGGACTACCAGGGCGTAACACATTTCACACGGGACGACGACTGGAGAACAGGGGAGGGACCACTCTACTACCAGAGCATAATAAATTACCCATGGGTTGGCAATCAGAGAATGGTGGAGGGGAGGGACCAGGACCAGCCTTAAGGATAGGCAAACTAGGTGGCTGCCAATGGTGCCCATCAATAGTGGACACAGAAAAGAAAGTTTGGTTTAACATTTTTTTTCCTGTGTGAGTATCCCAACAATAAACATGTAGGAAACAAATATGTACAATACAAATCTGATGTCATTGGATATGTATGGAGAACTGAAGATTTATTCAAGTGTCCATCAGGTCCATCTCTGTGCCTGCGTGTGCCTGGCACTCCCATTGCCCCATGACAAACAGACTTCTTTTTTTCCCCAAAACAGCCAATCCATCTCCTATTGGATGTGCATCATGCCATGATGCCAGCAGCCAATAGTAATTCACAGGAAGCACATGTGTGGCAAATTCCCTCTGCCTCCTCCCCATGCCTGCCCCACACCTAATGGTCTTCTTACTTTCCACAGTGAGAGAGACTGAGTGCATCCTCAAAATAGGAGAGGTTGGCAGGCAGCAGCACTTTTGATGGCAGCATGCAGCAGAGCAATCGAAGGCAAGAGGAGAGTGGTTGAGTGGCTCTGAGCTCAGCTACACTCAGGGTGTCAGGGCAGCTCAGACTATCTGTAGGGCAGGACTACTAGAAGAGGCACTGTGCTGCTGACAGGTACTGGAGCTGGCTTGCTGATGGCTATTAATGTGGAGTGATCTGAGGGTTACAGCGGCTGAGACATTGGTTCTTGTCAGTGGATGGGCAGATGGCAGCACTTACAACACTGTGTGTGACCACAGAGATGGGCTCTGCAGTGGGACATGAAGGCTGAGACCCTTGAGAAGAGTGGGACTGAGAGCAAAAGAAAAGGTGACACATCCATAATTCAGGCCAGAGAGAATAAGCAGGTCCAGCAGGAATGGGATTTCTGATCCGGAGAAGAGACTGGTGTCCAAGAGGAGAGTTGGGGCTCATGCCAGAGAAAAAAAAAGAAAGGAATTGGCGCAGCTGTTGAGACCGGGTTCAGTGGTGTGTGGATGTGGTGATCTGTCTGCACAGCAGCCAGCAGCACCAGCAATAAAGATGACTAAAAAAAAAAGGTGAGCGAATGATGAACTTACGTACTTTGAAGAAGTGAACTCAGCTGGGAAAAAAAATTGCTATGAGGTTTTGAAGTTGTTTCTTGTTGTTCCCAGCCCCACCCTCATATACCCCTGTTAGAGTCTAGCCTTGGCTGATCGTCGACCATTGCTATAGAGGGTGTGAGGAGAGAGACCCTCCCCCCGTTGCTAAGTTAAGTCATTCTTGGAATCTGGACCAGATTTAAAAAAATATATATTTTCAGAGGCCTCTATTTGCAAGTTTGCTTAGAGATGATATGTACCATAAGGCCATCCTGAGAGGGACCACTGGACTACCAACAAGAATACATAAATTATACATTGGAATGGTGATTGCAGAACATGGGAGGGGGGAGGGACGACTGGACTACCAGGGCATAACAAATTATACTCGGGAAGATGATTGAAGAATGAGGAAGGGACCACTGGACTATCAGGGCATAACAAGTTATACTCAGGATGGGGATTGGCAATCAGGGGAGAGGGAGGAGGAAGGACCACTGGACTACCAGGGCATAAGAAATTATACACAGGATGGTGATTGGAGAACAATGAAGGAGGAGGAGGAGGAGGAGGAGGAGGGACCACTAGACTACCAGGGTATAAAAATTACACATGGGAGAGTTATCAGAGAGTGTGGGAATGGGAGGGACCACTGGACTACCAAGGAGAATAATCAAAATTATATACAGGATGGTGAACAGAGAATGGGGGGGGAGGAGGAGGAGGGAGGGACCACTGTACTACCAATGGCAATATATTAATTCAGTCAATCAATCAATCAATCAATAATTTATTTATAAAAAGCACTATTCACAAAAGTAACAAAACACCTGTACAATAACATAAAATATAGAACAAAAATCAATAAATTTAAAATACACATCTAAAATCTTAAGAAGCATCAATACTCAGGAAAGGCAAGACTGAAAAGGTGTGTCATTAATGCAGATTTGAAACTTTTCATGGTCAGGCGCTCTCTTATCCGACAAGTTAGAGAGTTCCACTGGGTACGGGCCATGAACACAAATGCTGGGGCACCTGAGGTCTTCAGATGAACCCCAGGAACTTCTAGCAATCCCTCATTGACAGAGTGGAGTGGGCAGAGGGGGCAATAGAGACAAACGAAATCATGCAGATAACATGGTCCCTGTCCATGTAGGGCCTTATAGGTCAGCATACTGACCTTGAAGGTGATCCGCCGCTGAATCGACAGTCAGTGCAGGCCGCGGAGCACAGATGTGACATGGCATAATTGAGACAAACCAGTCAGCAGCCTGGCAGCCACATTCTGCACCAGTTGCAAGTGGCAGATATCCACCGCTGGTAGCCCTAGGAACAGGAAGTTGCCGTAGTCAAGGTGGGAGGTCACAAAGGTGTGGACCAACATTGGAAGGTCATTAGGTGGAACAAGGTGCTTAATTCAGACGATGTTCCTTATGATAAAATGAGGGTTTTTTTTGTTGTTTTTTTGTTGTTGTTGTTTTAACCAGGAGAGACACACTAAGCTGAAAGCCTGTTTACAACTGTGACCTGGGAGCACAAGGAAGTTCAGTAACTTGCTCAGGGTCACACAGTATGCAAGTGGGAGCTGTGGGACTTAAACCCAGGTCTCCAGGTTTGCAGCTCAGAGCCTTGACCACTGTACTATACTGCCTTCTTGGTTATGAACTTGGTTGATGACAGATGGCTCCTAAGATCTTAGCATCAGCCCCTCTTCAAAAATAACACCAGGATTTCACACCCATTCAGAGGTCACCCGCTAGCTGCCACTGAGCCATAGCCCAGAAGGCCGTCCAGCCGAAGGCTGCTTTACCCAATGACCTGGGTCCACAACCAACTCCTCGGTCTTGTCAGGGTTCAACCTCAGCCAGCTGACACTCATCCAGTCCTGGATCTCAGTGACACTGTTGTCAAAAGTTGAGACAGCACCATCCTGTTCGGGCACAAAAGACATGTATAGCGGGGTATCATCTGCATAGCAATGAAAACTCACCCCATACTGTCTTACAATGTCTCCCAATGGCAGCATATACAGTACACCATAACAGCATGGGTGATAAAATGGAACCCTGTGGCAGCCCACAAGACAGGGAGACCGGATCCAAGGAATAAATCCCCAACATCATTCTCTGTGACCAGCCCTTGAGGAAAAAAATGAAACGATCTGAGGACTGTGCCAGACAGTCCACAGACCAGCCACAGGCATTCCAATAACACCTCATGGTCCATGGTGTCAAACGCTGCAGAGAGATCAATGAGAACTAAGATGGAATGACTTTTCCGATCTCTTGCTATCAGGAAATCAAAGAGTACCCGAAATAGAGCCATCTCAGTACTATGCCTCTTCCAAAATCCTGACTGGAGAGGATCATAGACATCATGGATGGTAAGATGATCCTCAAGTTGCAGTGCCACCACCTTCTCAATTACCTTGCCACACAAAGAGAAGGTTAGAGACAGGTCTGTAGTTCATATGACAGTCTGGGTCAAGAGAGGGTTTCTTAAGAAGGGGAATCACCATCGCCTCCTTCGGGTGTCAGGAAATACACCTGTCTCTAACAAACACCAGACTATCTCTGCTAGGACTGGGCCGATAACATCAATGCACCCCACAAGGAAGTGAGTCAGGCCCAGAGCCAGACTACAGCAGGTCGGCTGCATACTCTGGATGATCCTCAAGATATTCATGATCACCTACCGGTCAAAGTTGGACCAAAAAAATGAGGGTCTGCAACCTCACACTGACCATCACCGCACTCATTGGAATGAGCTGAACAGTTCCCAGACCTGATTTCAGAAACCTTATCTACAAAGAATCAAGCAAACTTGTCACACTTGTACTTTAACAATACTCTCCAAGACTACAGACAGGCTGGATTGCACAGTCTGTCAACAGTTAAGAAGAGCTGAGCTGGTCTGTTCTGTGCTGTGATGATCTCCCTGGACAGGAACTCTGCCTTCTTATGGGAGATAGCCAGTTGATAGTCTGTGTAATGGGCCATCAAACTAAGTCTGTTGGCCTCAAGGCCCAGTTTCTGCTAACACCATTCCATCCTTCACCCCACACACCTCAACTCCCTCAAAGTCCCATCAAACCAGGGGGATCGAGGGCGAAGGGTGAGGGGGTGAATGAGGACAGGAGCTATGGAATCCAGAGCCATGGCCACAGCCTTATTATAGGCCAATAACAGATTGTCTGGACCCAAGCTTGCACTTGGAAGACCCAGTAGGTCCAGCACCGCTACCAAGCCATCAGGAGTCAAATCCCTTAAAAGGCAATACCGGGCCATCTCCATAGGGGCAGGCCTATAGAGGGAGCCTGTAAATTGAACCTTATAGTGTGATGGATAGACCCGCTGACCAGCTCCACCACCAAGTCGGAGGTCTCCATACCCAGTAGGAAAATCTAGTCCAATGAGTGATCATGACCATGAGTCACAGAGGTAATGACCTGTGTAAAGCCCAACAAGTTCATAAGTTGGTGGAAGTCCTGACCAAATTGTGAAAGTAAGTAGTCAACCCAGACACTGAAGTCCCCCAGAACCATCCATCTGGGAGACTCCAACACCATGTCAACGATGAAGTCCATAACTTCTTGCAGGAATTTCTTCTCGCCCCTCGGAGGACGGTAGATGAGAAGAAACCTGCAGCCCACACCTGCACCCATGATTCACTCAAAGGACTTGGCCTTCTCCACTGGCACTTCTACAAGGCCCGATTCTGATTAAAAACATAGGGCTACATCCTCACCCCATGATCCATAATCAAGCAGTTTATCACTGAGAACCCAGCTAGCATTACTGATTCCAAAACTGGGCCAGTATTTTTATCCAGCCAGGTCTCGGTGATGAAAGCCAGATCAGATGATCCAACAAGATCAGAGATAACTTGTTTTTTTTTTTTTTTTTTTTTGCAAATAAGTTTATTTTATATTGAAAAACAGCACAACATAACACACACCACGTTAAAACAAGAAACATATTAAGAAAAGAACAACTGATAGTAGTCCTTTAACCATACTTCAGAAAAATAGTAGCACATAGCTCATCATAACATAGGATACCATCCTTTTAATCCCCTATCCTCCCACCCCTTCCCCCAACCAGAGCAGCAATCCCATACATAAAGTACCGCTTCCGTATGTTTAACTTTAATAATAGCCTACATCCGTTAACAACCTCCACATTAAAAAACTCTCACAGGTTAGAGCCTTCCTGAACATCAACCCTCTTAGTTGCCTTCTCCGGGGGAACACAATATGCTGACTAAGCTAGTGACAAATATAGCTAAAAGGTGTAGAAAAGCCCTAACTATCTACAGGTTGTAACCTTTGACAAATAAAATTATAAAACAGAAATAGATGAAGGGAAGGGCTCTCAACTCTACTAATAGCCATACCTAGCTTTCAAACATTGTAAAAAACTATTCCAATAATAGTTGAACTTCTCTACTGAATTGTAAAAATTGCAGCGAACCTTTCTGCATTTACAGCATTAAGAAATTGTTCCACCATTCCTTGTAAGAGGGAGATTGGTCGCTGCTCCGTGATCGAAGAAGAAGCAGCTTTGTCACCCAGCCACTACGCAATTTGGTATTTATGAGACTTCGCCATACCTTTGCTTAAACAACCCAAAGAGCATGTTTTGGCATCAAAGTATGTGGCAATCTTAGTGAATGGGGCTAGCCACTTTCCCACCAGATTCCAAAGCTTCACTGCCTTAGGACTTTCCCATAGTATATGATATGTTGTAGCTACAAGGCAGCTACAAGATTTACACCTCGGTGAATTAGACTTGTGTATCCGGGCAAGCTTGGCTGGAGAGAGGTAGAGATTATGTAAGAGGTTGAACTGTACACCCCTTAATCTGTCTTGTTTAACATAGGCATATAAGTCTAGCCATATCTTACCCCACGTCTATTCCGGCCATCCCAGAGATAAATTCGCCTCCCAATAAAATGGAACTGAAGAGATACCGGAATCCCTTTTAGTTAGGATTAATTTATACAATTTTGAGACTGGATTACCAGATATTGCCAGATCTCTCATCTTTTTCAAAAGTTCTCCAGCTTCTGCCGTCCCCTTGCCGCCTCTAGGAAAGAACCAATACATCCTTGAATCTGATACAGCCATAACCGATCCCTGGATTGAATGTTGAATTTTCTATAAGGGCAATGGACGAGATAACTGAACCTCATGGAAACAAAATCCATTAGTCTATAGTTAGTAAGATCATTACCAATATGCTTTTTTATCATCTGTCTCCCTACCATTAGGTTAGGATTCCTTAAAAGGGGTTGGAATATGTCTTTTGTATAGGGGATTCTCAACAATGCATATAATTGGTGTAGGGCCCTTATATCCCACCCCATAGGGGTGTCCCTCAGCTTACCAGGAACCTTTACCCATGGAATAAATAAACAAGATTCCAAATCCACATTGACACTCTTAGCCAACATCCAATCTATGGCCAGACCAGAGGAGGCCCCTTTTACATCTGATAGCCATAAAACTGCCCTAGCAGCATGGCAAGCTAAATAATATATATAGAAATCTGGAAGCTGAAGGCCTCCTACCTTCCTTGAACAGGTAAGCTTCCTGTAAGCTCAACGAGGGGGTTTCCCCTTCCATAAAAAATCTGAACAGTATTTAGTAACCAAATTAAAAAAGGACCTGGGTAGGTATACATTGAGATTATAGAGGGGGTTAAAGATTTTTGGCAAGATCATCATTTTAATTGTATTAACTCTCCCGTAAAAGGATAGCGAAAGCTTCGCCCACTTCTCTAGGCTTTCCTTGATGGATTTCATCAGTGGTCTAAAATTTAAGTCTACCAGATCATCCAAATTCTTGGAAACCCAAATACCTAAATAGATCAAAGATTTGGGTTGCCATTTTAATCCTAAAGAAGTGCACCAACTTTGTTCAAGGTAAGGGGATAATGGAAGAACCATAGTTTTTCCTTTATTCAAATAATATCCTGAAGATTGACTAAACTCGGAGATAATTTGGAATACACGAGGAAGCAACTCTCGACTATAGCGAACGTGCAATAATAAATCGTCCGAAAATGCTGACAACTTATATTCCGATTCCCCAATACGAATTCCGTGCACTTGGTTGTCATCATTAATAGCTCTAATTAGGGGTTCTAAATATAAATTAAATAAATACAGGAGAGAGGGCAACCTTGGCGGGTACCTCTTCCTAAGAAGAAAGCCGCTGAGATCAGGTTGTTGCACTGGATCCTTGCTGATGGACAAGTGTAAAGAACCTTAATATATCTCAGGAATTTAGCCGGAAACCCAAATTTATATAGGGCCTGGAACAGAAATCCCCATTCCACCCTATCGAAAGCTTTCTCTGCGTCTAGAGAAACCAGAGATGCTTCCAAATCCGGACACCTAGACGCAGAGATTAAATAAAATATTTTCCTGAAGTGATCTCCTGATGAACGACCAGCCACGAAACCCACCTGCTCCGGGCTCACCAAGTCAAGCCATATGCTTTTCATTCTAGCAGCTAACATCTTAGCATAGATTTTAATATCTATATTAAGTAATGAAATTGGTCTATAATTGCCGACCAAATCAGGTGATCTCTCAGGTTTGGGTAGGAGAATAATTCTGGCTTCAAAAAGGGAAGAGTCCTGTATCCCACAGTCGTGCCAGGAAATATAAAGTTGATGCAACAGTGGTACAAGGAGATCTTTAAACATCTTAAAAAATTGGGCAGTGAACCCATCAGGTCCCGAGCCTTACCTAACTTAAGGTCTTCAATAGCTTCACTAATTTCCTTCTGAGTAAAGGGAGCCTCTAACTTCTGACAGCTTGCCTCTGAAAGTGTAGAGAGTGGAAGGTTTGCCAGAAACTCTTTCATCCCTGCACATTCATCGGATGGTGACAACACGCTGGAATATAAATTTTTGTAAAAATCAAGAAAAATGGCTAAAATCCCTTCCGGATCCTAGACTAAATCATTAGTACATGGATGCCTCAGCCCAGCCACACTTTTAGCTGATGATCTTTGCTTTAGCTGCCAGGCCAAAATTTTATCGGCTTTGCTACCCTGTCCTAAAGATGTGGCCTTCATATGGAAGCCCGATTTTCTACCCCTTCTCTTACTGTCCTCGAATACCATGCCCTTAGCGTAATTAATTCCTGCTCTTGATCCGGTGATCTCAAATCATCACCCATAATCTCTAAGGCTTTAACTCTCTCTAAACATTTAGACAGGAGGCTCCTTGTTTTTCTTTTACGAGTTGTAGCATGCCTAATCAACTCACCCCTCCATGTGGCCTTCAAGGCTGACCATGCATTATCCACCGCCCAGACCGAACCCCAATTGGATGTAATTGTATGGGACATAAAGGAATGGAAATGTTCCACCAATTTAGAATCCTTAAGCAGACAATTGTTCAAGGACCAAGAGTAAGATCTGGGTGGAGCTGACAAGGGGCGGCAACATAATCGTATAGGAGAATGATCCGAAATTACTCTACTCAGAATAGTAACTTCATAAACAAAAGAGAAAACTTGATGGCTAACCTGGAAAAAATCTATACGGGAATAGCTTCTATGAACAGAAGAAAAAAAGGTGAATTATTTGGAGGTGGGGTTAATCATTCTCCAAGGGTCTATAAGGCCCAAGGAAGATGTAAACTCCATTAGAGCCCTTTGAGAAGGAGACATACGTTCAACTCTGGACCAAGAACAGTCCAAGTAGTTTGACTGCACCAAATTCCAATCCCCTCCTAGAATTACCGGTCTGTCTGCTAAGGGGCCCATGACTACAGCCAACTCCGAAAACAAAGAGGTTGATTCCTGGTTAGGGCCATAAATGGATCCTAAAACCACCTCTATTCCCCCTAACTTACCTGTGACTATTACAAACCTCCCATTAGGATCCGATAGTGTTTGTGCAGGGAAAAAAGGAATTCCTTTTGCTACTAAAATAGCCACACCCCTCTTATTCGGAGAAAGCCCCGCCCCATAAACCTGACCTACTCATTTTTTCTTCAGATGATGGAGCTGGTTTATAGGCACATGAGTTTCTTGGAGAAAAACTATTGATGGGTTATAATGCGCTAAATGATTTAATATAACATATTTTTTTGTATTATCCTTTCCCCCTTTTATATTCCAAGAAATAATATTTAGGTTCTAACCATTGGGAGCTAAAAAAAATCCATAACTGTTTGAAGGCTGCCTGGCCCCGCCCCAAAACCCTAAAACCCCCAACATATAAACCCTCTCAGAACCCCCAAAACAAACTACTGAAACAAACTCTCTGTGACAGCCAACTCTAAATTCAGGTCCATATATGCTCTAAGCGCCGCCCCAACCGGATAGTATGCCCTGCTCTTCTGGCCAGCTGTTTCATATCCCTTCAGGGCATAGCTCACTAGCCTGGTAGGCTATAATAACAGGACTATTCTCATTTATAAAAGCCTCTTATAGTGCTTTAAGTTCTAACAGCATTACTAAGCTAACCTGTCATATCGTATTACCTTAACGTCTCTCAAATAAGAACTAAGATATTTTATTAGCGGCGAAGGGTCGGTCTTATAAACCAAAATTAGGTAATCCACTGAGTCACCGCCCGACCTGCGCCGTAGAATTCCCTTTTTCCCCAACGAGGAGAACCAACCACTATATCTAAATATAGAAAGTTCCTTAATGTACCTGGATCAGCTTTAGAGTCCTGTATGCAGGAGAATATCCTTCCTGCCTTCATACTAAGCAAGAAATAAACTAATGAAGAAAAATTAACTTCAGAAATCAGTATTAAGCTTTTTGGGAGAATTCCCCCAGCATCACATATGCTTAAAAGCAAAAGTAATTAATTCCTTGAAAGCTGATCTCGTCATGAATAATTAGATAAAAAAATTAAATGCAAATATTCCAGCATTATAATGATCTGGAAACCCCCTCTAGCGGTTAATTAGTACACACACAGGTCCCTGTGTTACCGGATTGACTCCAAGAAATACTGGCTGATTGTTAAACCGTCTAATTCCCTCTACGCAGCCAACCTGAATATTAAAACTTAAACCAAATGCTACCATGAGACTGAAATAATAAAGGTTTCAGTAGTCCAAAATTAGTCCATTTCAACGTCCCTATACAATCCGTCTTCGTATTGTTCTGCCCCCAAAACTTCAGAGGCCTTTATGAGTAATCCTCAGAACAGTCACCCTTTAGGGAATAAATCTGGTAAGGCAGCGTTGAGAGTTTTTAGAGCCTCGTCCACCGACTCAAAACGCTTTTTTCCTTCTTTCAAGGTAATCTCCAACTTTGCCGGGTATAACAGACGATGTTTTATTCCAGCAGCCCAAAGCTTCGATGTAATAGGGCGAAAGCTAGCTCTGACTAGACGTGATTTTAAAGTCAAATCAGGAACAACACAAAGTTTTTTCCCTTCCCATAAAATTGCAGATATTTTCCTCTCTCTTCCCTTAATATGAATTCGCGATCAAGGTAGTTCAAAAGTTTAAATATAACAGGTCTCGGAGGTTCAGATGGTTGCGGCCTAGCCCTGAGGGCTCTATGGGCTCTCTCGATGATAAATTCTGGGCCATTGGGCAAAGGCCCAACAGACGATTTGAGAAACTTTTGTAAAAATAAAATAGTGTTGGGGCCCTCTTCACCCTCTGGGAGCCCCAATAGTACCAAATTTTTGCTTCTGCTTCTTCCCTCTAGGTCATCTAAGCGGTCCTCCAACTTCGAGATGGACTTCTTTGCCTCCACTAAGCCTAGGCCGATTTTCTCCATGTTCCTCTCGATAGAGGAAATCCTTGCCTCAGCATCCGTCACCCGACGGGCTAGCTGCGTTAAAGCCGGCTTAAAATCAGCCACTTCTTCAATCAACTTAAAGAGCGCCTCCTTGATAGTTGTGAGGTCACTGTGAATTTTGGCCGGGGTTATCTCTTCTTGCTGGGTTGTCGGCGATGAGCTCCGCCGCGGTCGCTTCGCTTCTAGCTCCTTGTCTGAGCTCTCCATATCGTTTGCGCTCGAAAAACAGGATGCAACTATCGAGCAGAGTCCCAGTAATTCTTTTAGTCAGAGTTTAATAAGTTATGCTGTCGGATTGCGCCTTTTAATGATAAAATGTTGTAGCGGGGAGGGGAGACCCAAAATCCAGCTGCTAAGCCTCCAGACGCATCACGTGACTCCAGAGATAACTTGTTTTTAATAGATCTGTCATTGCATATCACCACCTGAGTAGGATGGGACACAGAGGCCAGATGTGTTCTCTGCCCACTCAATGTGGATCCCATGGGTATGGCAACTAAACAGAGGGAACCCCTCTCCAGAGCCCATTTTGTTCCAGGGTGTCTTCTAGTCCCCACAACCCCAATCCACCCACCCAGTTCAACTCTCTCTCCAGGTCCAGGACCTCTGCCTCTCCTCCTCCTTCCTACTATCCCCAAGGCATGGCACCATCCACACACCTCGACAGGCAATGAGGGACAGATATAGGGGTGGAGGCCCTGGAGGTCAGAGGGAGAGTAGCACCTGACCAGGAGAGATATTTGCCAACACATAACTAAAAAAACCCACAGCAGCAATCAAACAACAAAGCACACAAATAAATACAAAAGCAAAATAAACAACCTCACATACAACAAAGCAAAAACAATACCCATGACCCCCCAAAAGAAATCAAACACATTAAAACAATACAAAGCTCAGGTTACTAGTGATCAGCAGTCAACAGGCAGAAATAGGCCTAAATATCACCACAGCTTCAAGGGTAAACTTTGGGAAAGATGGCGCTCTCACCCCCACCATCAACCAATAAAATTTAAGTCTGAAACTGCTGTGCTCCCACTACAGCAGATAGTTTATGTCATATCCAGGTGAATGAATGAAAGTTAAAGAGGCTTTCACAGCCTCATGATGCCAAACTCAAAGACTTTCAGTCTGTACAAAAACCATGACACCTCCTGATGGTATCCACTGTGTTCCTCCGATAACAGCGTGATCCAGATAACACAGTCTCACAATAACCAGAAGCCACAAATCCGATACCCCGGAGGACAGCTGCCTGAACCAAACATCCCCCAGAATTAGGGCTCCCAGAAGCACAATCGTACTTGCACACACATCAGGGATACCCTCAGGCAATCAAGGTCCCACCAACCACTGGCAGGTATTCCCCGATGCCCCTCCATATGGCCATCAGCACTAAGCAGCTGCCCCAGTCAGCAACTGCAGCCAGATCCAAGATTGCAAATAGATCCACTTTTCTAGCAGTAATCCAAAAAAAAGACTGCAACCACAAACCAAAGCCCTGAGTAACATCCCTGGGAGAGGACACTCCAACCCAGGTAACACGAGGACTAGGGCCCCAAGGAAGCAGTCATCCTCCAACACATGCACCCCAGAATAGCCCCACAAAGCCAACTGGAATGCTACACCCTCTGGTGAGCATCCCAGCCACCTCCCCTCAGGAAAACCCAGACCAGACCATGGCTCCCCAAAATGAACAACAGGACCCCAGCAGAGGTTACCAGCCAATTTTGAACACTGTCCATCCAACACAAAGTAAGCCACAAAATCACTACAGGACAGGCATGTTCACCACCTTGCAGACTGGCAAGTCACCAGTATTCACTTTAGTCCTCAGCCTTCACTCCTCACTCCTCACTCCTCATCTGCCACTTGAAGGAGCTCTCTGGGCACTTCCTGAGACAGGCAGTCATGGCTTCATGCAGAAAGGAGTCAACTGAAGCAAATAGAATGTGATAATCACATTAGGATCAGTTAAGTTATCACATGACTCCACAAAACAAATAGTTAATAAACACTAGCAATGTTAAAATGCTAGCGAACTGGCATCCAAACACTGATCCAGTACAGATTAAACATTCACTCTGGCTGAACACAACATTTTACACTACTTCTTCACCCTCGACCACTCTAAGATGCAAATATCTTACTAGAATATCTCACTAAAAGTGCCCTGGCTGAGATAACTAAACAAAATACTAAATTAACACCCAAAAAACAATAAAATAAAATCTTATGAAATGCTACTGATTTTGGCAGACCCACAATAGTTGCCATCTTGCTTAATAGGAGGTACCACCCTTCCAGGTCTTGCTGAGTGTCTTGAACCTTCGATTGACAGTACATATGGATGAGGATTTATACACAGGGATGGCAGTCAGAAAACAGGGGGCGAGAGAGGGGCCACTGGACTAATAAGGGTTCTGGTTCTGGAGACCCCATCTCCGCAAGGACATAGGCAGGATGGAGGCAGTTCAGAGGAGGGCAACTAAAATGGTGCAGGGTCTGCAAGAGAAGCCATACGAGGAGAGACTGAAGGAGCTTAATATGTATACCCTTGAGGAAAGGAGGGAGAGGGGGGACATGATAGAAACGTTTAAGTACCTCAGTGGAGTCAACAAAGTCCAAGAGGGTAGCATCTTTCAGAAAAAGAGATGTGCAAGAACAAGGGGACACAATTTGAAGATAGAGGGGGGATGGCTCAGGGGCAATGTGAGGAAGTATTTTTCCAGAGAGGCTGGTGGCGCATGGAACAGCCTTCCTGAGGAGGTTGTGGGGTCTAAAACTGTGGGAGAATTCAAGAATGCATGGAACAGACATAAGGCAATTTTTGTGGGGGGTAGGAAGAAATAGGCTGTTGGTTAACTAGGATCTGCAGCTTATCCTCTAGGTAGGGAAATGGGCAGACTAGGTGGGCCAAGCGGTCCTTATCTGCCGTCAAAGTCTATGTTTCTATGTATGGGGAATATAAAATAAACAGGAGGACTGACAGGGAAATACATGAAAAAATATATGGGGAAGGCGATCAGAGAGGGGGAGGGACCACTGGACTACCAGGGACATATTATTTTATTTTCAGGGGAGGAAAATGAGGGAGTAGGGGGTGCAATTAGACACCTGGGAACTTTGCTAGTTCAAACTGTCATGGATGTTTACTATTCACAGTCTTTTCAGTTCAAATAGTAAAGTTAGAACTGAAAAGAGCTGCAAACGGTTATTTTCCAATCGAACGGTCCTTAACTAAGTGAGTGATGTGAAATTATTCTCGCCATGCTAACTGATATTTCCAGTGTTCATTTTAAAAAGCTAGTAAAAGAATTCAACAAAGTATGTGAAGGAGGCCTAATTACATGTCTTGTGCATTAGTTACTAGGCAGTATTTGGGTAGAAAAAGTTTGTTAACACAGGAAAAAAGTAAACAAGATGGTTGACATTGCAAACACCATTTGTCTGACAAGAACGAACAACAAATTTACAGTTCAAACAGTAAATTTATAGTTCAAACTGTTTTAATCTACCTGCCTGTCTTGCAGCTATCAAAAACATTGTTATTATTCAAAAACAGTAAAATATTGTTTCACCAAACCATCCAAAGACACACCCTTGGCACACATCATATTATCCCTGAAAATTTCAGAGAAAAATGTCATTCTTTCTGGTCTGTAGATGACAGCAAAAAATCCTGTTAATCAATGGGAAAATGTGTTTTTGTCTGTTTTCTATCACTTCATATCTCAAAAGCCATACTAGATGCCATCACAAAACTTTTAAAGTCTTGAGACTCTGGCAAAATGACCGCTCATGCCAAATTGTGGGCTTTATAATCAAAGTCCGCTAAAGTTATTAATGTGCAAAATACACACACACACACACACACACACACACACACACCAGGCAAGTCTAATGAAGGTGAGTTAAGAGGAGACCTTCAAAGATCAGGCAATCAATCTAAAAATCAAAAGAATGAAGGCTTAGCTACTGTTATTGAGCATATTTCTATTTATTGCTCTTCACCCTTTGACCATTAATGTTTTGTGGCAATGCCAATTCATCAGGGATGGCAGTTATTGCTTTAGTTCATTTAAGTGATCACTATGAATGCAAAGTTTCTGACTTTATCTTAATAGAGCTTACCACCCTACCCAGGTAGGCCCTTAGTTTCACAGTGTACTTGCCACCAATAGTATGCTTGGAGAAAATTTCAAATGATTTACTGGAACTGGCTGTCTTCACTCTGTCCTCAGGTCACAAGGATAGGTGTTGGGTAGGAAGGTCATTAGGTTTGAAAACACCAAGGAACACCACATGACCAATTTGCAAATATTTTACCCCCTAATATGTTTCCTTATTTTGTCTCATTTATGGTTTTATAAGGTAGCCCATAAAGATAGAGGCCCAGATATTCAAACTGTACCAGGCTGTGGTGCAAGCCTGGGTGCAGCACAACTTAGCTGCGCTGGGGCGTTGACTGGGCGATATTCAACAGAGCTGCGCCATGGCTCAGCATCATTGAATATCACACCCTGGCCACCCGCAGTGCACATGGCTCAGTGGCACTGCACCAGCACTAGTGGCCAGAGTGGAGCATGTGTATACGCTAGCACAAGTTCCATTGTGCAAGGCGCAGCACCCGCGATATTCAAAAGTTGACATGCAAATGGGGCCATAATGTATGCAAGGCACACATGGGGCAATTTGCATGTCATTAAGGCACAATTTGCATGCAGGTGCGCCGATCCCCGACGACTTGCACCTGGCGCCCTGCCAGGCAGCAGCCGTTAGGGACCAAGGCCCCCTGCAGCGTGGCAATATGCCCCGCAGCCCGATCGTGGGCTACAGTACAAAAAAGAATAATCATTGTATCCCTGGTGGTCCAGTGGATCGCCCGATCATGGGCTAAGTAAATAGAAGATTAATCATTTCATCCCTCGTGGTCCAGTGGACCGCTGCCCACCCAATTGTGGGCTTCTGTCAATTAAAAAAGAATCCTAATAACCCTGGTGGTCCAGTGGACCTGACTGCCTGATCGCAGGCTGAAGTAGAATAAGAAGACACTCATCATCCCTGGTGGTCCAGTGGACCCCTTCCACCACCCACTGATCCCACCACCCTACTCCCCAGCCAGCAGCGGGCGGCAGCACCCACCGCCTGCCGCCCACTGACTGACACCGTCGGTCAGGGCGCATAGCCCATTGGTCCACAGCGTGAGCCAATGGGCATGCAACCATATCGTAATACACATTCAGATATGTGAATGGATCCCATTCACATATTTGAATGTGTGTATGGTATGGTTACTACGCCCATTGGCTCATGCAGAACCAATGGGAGTACAGCCCCACGACGGTGTCAGTCAGCCGATGCGCGGGCGACAGGTGGTGGGTACTGCTGCCCGCCGCTGACTGAGGGAGCAGGGCAGTGGAGATCAGTGGGTGGTGGGGAGGGGGTCCACTGGACCACAAGGGATGATGGGTTTCTTCTTATTCTACTTCAGCCCACGATCGGGCAGTCAGGTCCACTGGACCACCAGGGGTATTAGGGATCTTTTTTAATTCACAGAAGCTCGCGATCAGGTGGGAAGGTCACTGGACCACCAGGGATATTAGGGATCTTATTTTATTCTACTGAAGCCCGTGATCGGGTGGGTAGGTCCACTGGACCACCAGGGATATTGGGGATCTTATTTTATACTACTGAAGCCTGAGATCGGGCGGGCAGGTCCACTGGACCACCAGGGATATTGGGGTTCTCCATTTCTACTGATGCCCGCAATGGACATGGGGGGGCCACCACCACGGAGGCGCAGCTGGAGCTCTGGTGGCCACCCACAGGTGGAAGCTGCTGTGTTGTGCCCTGCAATATGGCAGCTCACCTGTGGGTGGCCATCCGTTGTTCCTTTTTTTTTTTTGATCAACTTTATGCTGGCGCAGGTAGGGGCTGCGCATGCATGGTTCCACACATCCTGGTCTGAATATCGGGCTGTGCAGAGTATGCATGGGCATGCCTCCCCCACCTGCACCTGCATACATTACTGATGCACTCCGGTGCATCGGGATTTGTGCCGCGCACTTTTACTGTTTGAATATCATGTCGGGGCCCATCAGTGGGTTGCGCCTGGTGCAACGCTGTTGTGCCATGTGCAACCCTTTTGAATATCTGGGCCAGTGAGTACAAAACAGCAAAGTGTCACAATGGCTACAGAATCACAGTGCTGACACTTTTGTGCAACAGATGGTTCCCTCCATTTCCCATGTTGTGCCCCCTCTGGAGTTGGAATACATAGTAAGGGGGTATGGGGGCAAAGGCCCACACAAGGGCAGTACTGGGAAGGCAAAAAAAGACTTTTCCCAAAGTGTTTGTGTTGTGGGTTCAGCACCGTTATCACGCGTCACTGTTCCACAGTCCCTCGTATGACATGGAACCAATCTGTTACCCTAATGGATCCATTACTATAATTCTTTGCAATTAATTTCCATAATTTAAAAAAAAAAACTAAGCCTTACACTTTATGATTTCCAGCCTTGGTGTGTGCCTTAACTTAATTTTTGTGATTAATTTAATTACTTTTTGAGAAAAAATAAGTCCTAACTTGGTTATCAAGTCCTTCATGAAGCAAGAGCCTTTCACAGATCAGGAGCTGAGTCCTAACTAGCTTTGCACAAGACCCTTTGAGCCATGTGGGTCCTGTATGAATCAATTCTTTATGAGGTAAGTCCTAACTTGTTTCACTCAAGGATCTTGGGGCTCTGCACAAATCAGGAGCTAGATCCTACCTTTCTTTGTGCAGCACTTTGACCTCTGAATAAAGCAATTGCCACAGGGGGAAAAACACACAACATGGCGTCTTGCATTCTTCATGCTGGGCCCTATGCAAAATACAGAAGGCATGAGTCCTTACATTCAGTTGAAGCTCAGTTCAATTGCCATGACCATTTCACTGCTGTGAACAATTTAATACTGCTGGACTTTTATTACACAGATCTATACACAGAGTTCTACAGCTACTTTACGCAAATATTGTGCCTTGATAACCTGTACCATAAAAGCTTACTTTCTTTGTCTTACCCTTACCAAGATGAAGGCAATCTTGCTGCATCACATTAGCAATTTATCATTTATAAATGTACAGCATGTGCCTGTAGTACTCATACAATGTGTGATGTAGGAGACTATATGTACTATCTATAGCATGCTACTTGCTATATGGTTGTCAACTTGAAAACGTTTTTTTAATAAAAAGATTTACAAAAAAATATACTGTTGAACTTAGAACAATAAATCTGCAAACTCTGCATGCATACATACTTATTTGTTTTTCTCACTATTTTTTACTTTTGATCATAACTTGACCATTTTTGGCATTCTGAGCCTACCTTTTTGGTCATGTGGACCTTGTGATTCGGCTGGGCAGAGAGTTCTACTTAGGGTCTTAACCCCACTTCAGAGTCAACATGATACACAAAGACTTGAACAAATGGACTCTCATCCACCTAAGTCTGGTTCTGAGTCTGTGAGTGCTGTTATGCATATAGCTTAGGAATGGCTATTGATAGAGATAGAGAAGAGTGGAGACATAGAGATCATCAAGTTGCCTGGCAATATGGAGTACAGCTGAGCCATATGTAATCTGATTTGTATTCAGTGGGAAAGTGTACATGCACCACATTGCAAGATTCACCTCTGCTGCACTCTGCTCACTGCCTAAGTTAACTGCTGAGCAAGTCTGACAGTGCAATATGTTGTATCATTGACATTGTCTGAGTTTTGTTGCCTTTTCTGTGTAATCCACTTGTGAGTGAGCAGTAGCCAGCATGTGAGCAGGTCATTTCATGTAAGCTGTAGGCATGCAGTGAATAAATTTTTTTGGGGATGTGGGGTTGGTTGGTTTACAACAGTATGAGTCTCGGACCGAACATTATTGCACAGTCAACAAACTTGGATGCTGAACTGGGATCTTTCTCTAGTGGAGATGCTAAAGCGGCATGGCACTTCATAGACACCAGTCATGAGGGAGTGGAATAGAGAGCATGCTAGGCAACTGTTGGTGTGATGAATGAACAGTGCTAAAAGCTGAGAGGGCAAGGGTCAGCCTTCAACTGGTATTGGAGGTGAGAGAGATTGAATGCGAGTCTATCACCATGCATGGGAAGCAGGAAGAACTTATTTAGAAAACAAACTCAGGCAGAAGTATTGTTAGGACATGTTTTGTTTTTGATGAACAAAAATATTGTATTTCTCTAAATGTGTTGGCTCCTTTGTTAAAAGCAGATGTTTTGTAAAAATTTTGAGATTGGGCAATAAAATTATGGTTATGCCATGGCACACATACTAGAAATGTTCATATATCACGAGGGCAACAATGAAAGATGGGCACATGGCATTTTATATTCAGATGATATTCTGAAGTAGTCTCATGATCCCCCATGTTAAATATTATTGACGTCACATCATATTGAACATTTTTGGTATTTGATGTTCTTGTTTAGGCATATTCATTGTGATGCTTGGCCAGCGGGTTATGATTGCTGTATGATATTTGTAATATAAAAATATAGTAAGTGATTGTCTCACATAAGACAGCCTGTGCTTATGGTTCCCCCCCCCCACACAGGTTTCAGTGACGTTACAGGATATATTAAACTGACTAGGAGATCTCTGTAATGTAATTAACTTCCTTGAAAAATGACAGTTTATGGCCTTTTTATGACCTCAAGCTTTGAAGTTGGGAAACTAAAATATACATTTTATTACAGGACAGGACATGGCTATCTCACACCTAGGTGAGAGATTGCAGGGTTGTAAATGTCAAGGGAACTGGTGGATCAAAGACTTATAATTTGGGAAATGAGTGTTTGCTGAAGTCACCTTATTTAATATACTTCCTGAAAGAACATCATGTTTGTATTTTTTTCTATTCTAAAAGGAGGAGCTAGATGACTCACCAAGGGGGTGGGAGAGATGGGGTTGAACTGTATCCTTGTAACTGGGGAATATGACATATTATTTTGGGACTCTGAGAGAAACTAACTACACTTACAGAGGAAATACATTAGATATAAAAGGTCTAAATGTATGGTGATACGAGTTTTTGTTTTGTACTTTGCCCTTCTTCTTTTATGTGATTTTGAGCTCTTTGATATATTGTTCTGTGTTTACATTTTTCACATTTTTATAATCTTTTAGTAAAATACCTTTTCTTTGAATGACTGTCTGGGTGTCTGCCAGTTCTTCTTTTTTTGCATGTGACATATAGATGGGTAAGTTTGGCAATTATTCAACAGCTTCATGGTGTTACTAAACTGGGAAAAGGTAAGAGTATACCTAAGGTCTCTTATAGGGTTTTAAGAGTTAATTTTGGAAGCCTGGCTGGGTGCCCCAGCGTAAAATTGCATTGCAATCCCCAAAGAGGGTACATATCTGAGCCTGTTCACTGGATATGATAGCATAAGGTTCACAGTTTGAATCCCCCCAGAACTTGAGACTAAAGGTGATTCAGACCCAAAAGCAGACAGGAGGGCTGCCCTGTCTGTTACTGTTCACACTATTGCATTTTGAGGTTGGCACTGTGGGAGCAGAGGATCTGACCTGCTGAGTGCATTTTTGGCAGATTTGGTTAGCAGTGGAGCAATAAAATTTGGTAACACAAGTTTAACTGTTCAGTGTGTCAGCTTAATACTGTACAGCTCACTTACAAAATAAGGCAGTGATTTTTTTAAAAGAAAACAGAACTATATCATTTTGCTTACAGTCAAGTTCCTACCTGTTTTATTTTTTTTTCTAAAGTGCAAGTTAGAGTAGCCATAGTTAGGAAAGAAGATGGCTTCCAATTACAGTGAGCACAATGCAGACTACCTGAAGCAGTTGTGTAAAGATAGAGGAGTCCTGCATGAAGGGAGAGCCACCAAGCAGAACCTCATGGATGCACTGATGGCAGTAGATGCCCAGAGCATTGAGTCACAGACTGTGACTGTAAAGGACCAAACTTTGGGCATGGAGGGGCCAGCAGCCAGTGCAGTGCCCAGATCCAGTTAGGAGGGCAGCAGGGCCAGTGCCATCAAAGGGTCACAGCAGCAGGGGAAGGTCACTAGCATTCTGGAGCCAGAAACAATCAGGCTGCAGACTGAGTTGCACAGAATGGAGCTGGCATTCCAGAGAGAAGAGAAGTGAGAACAGCAAGCTGCAAAGGAGAAGAGGGAGTATGAACAGTGAGAGGTGGACCGTGAAAAGAATGAGCACTAGAGGCAACATGAACTGGATAAGCTATGACTCCAACCACGAGCACCAGAGCAGGTAAGTGGCTTGGGTTTAACTGGAACTTCAGGACTGAGTTACAAATTAAATTCCAAATTGATAGCTGAATTTAAAGAGGGAGAGGATATGGATGCCTTTTTAAATTCCTTTGAAAAAGTTTGTATTCAGGCAAAGATTCCTAGAGGGCCCTGGAGCTTCCAGCTATACCCACTACTTACCAAGAAAGCTTAGGATGCATTGGGTCAAATGGACAATAAGTACAGTAATGATTACAGCAAACTTCAAGAAGCAGCTCCTGGTGGGGGACTCAATTATTAAGGGGAAAGAACTCGGGGAGCAGGGAAAACTGAAGTAAGGTGCCTGCCTGGTGCCATGGCTTGGAGGGACAGGAAGCGCATCCTCAGGATCATGAGAACAGCTGCACGGGAGTCTGAGCTGGACATCATTGTCCACCTAGGGACAAATGACTTGGATCATCATGAGATTAGACCAGTGCAGGAGGACTTTGTAGAGTTGGGGAGGGGCCTAAGACAAGTAGCACACACAGTATCCTTCTCAAAGGTGCTGCCTATCAATGGCATGGGTGAGGCGAGGGTACTTTTCACCATGCAGTTTAATGAATGGTTGAAAAAATGGTGTGGAGCACAGGGGTTTGGCTTCATTGGGGAATGGGGTTCCACCTGGAAGGACACCAGCCTATACTGGCAGGATGGTCTGCATCTGTCCAGGAAGGGAACAAGTCTTTTGAGCAATCGGTTTAAATGCTTCATTGGCAAACTTTTAAACTAGTCAAGGGGGGAGGCACTGATAAGCAGCAGGAAAATCCCAGCCTCTCCCTACAAAACAGGGTACTAAATGAGAAAAAGACTGAGGTAGAAAGGTCAGTGGGGGATGCTGCAGCAGAAGGTAAAGCCATCAAAAAATGGAGAGCAATGAGTACCAATGCCCGTAGTCTGAGTAACAAGCTTCCTGAATTAGTGGCCTTGATGGAGGAGGAACATCTGGATATTGTGGCAGTCACAGAAACGTGGTACACACAAAACCATGACTGGGACATAAACATACCAGGATACACTATCTACAGGAGGGACAGGGAGGGTAAAAGAGGAGGAGGAGTAGCTCTTTACATAAGGGAAGGGATCAAAGCAACAGAACAAAAGGGTAAACAGGGAGGAGAAGCACTGTGGGTAAATTTGGAGACTGGCAATGGCACCACAATCTGCACAGGGGTTGTATACAGACCCCCTTCTCAGGGAGAGGAAATGGACAAGGAAATGATAGAAAGTATACTTAGAATGGCAGAAAAAGGGGAGATATTGCTGATGGGTGATCTGAATATGCCAGATGTTAACTGGAGTGCAGTTGCAGCAGCCACTTCGAAGAGTGGGGTTATTCTAGATGCCCTACAGGGGCATGCCTTAGACAACTAGTATTGGAGCCCACTCGAGAGGAGCAATCTTAGACCTGGTTCTCTCAAATGGAGATGGAGAGAGGATCACAGATGTAGAAGTGGGTAGCCATCTGGGAACTAGTGACCATCGAACAGTATGGTTCACAATAAACACAGCAATAGAGTCAAGCCATACAAAGGCAAAAGTACTGGACTTTAGGAGGGCTGACTTTGCCAAAATGGGTGAGTGCCTAAGGAATGCACTAGCAAATGGGCAGGAAGGAGGGGTGGAAGAACAATGGGAATAATAAAAACTGCCATAACAGAGGTAACAAGCCTTTGTGTGAAGCAAATAAACAAAATGAAATAATGTAAGAAACCACTATGGTTCTCAAAGGAAGTGGCAATGAAGGTTCAAGAGAAAAAGAAAGCATTCAGGAAGTACAAGGAATTACAGAAGGAGCAGGACAGAGAACTGCATCAGTTAAAGCAAAAAGGAAGCTGGGAAGACAGTCAGAGCAGCAAAGGCCCAAACTGAGGAAAAGATAGCCAACTCAGTTAAGAAGGGGGATAGGAGTCACGTGATGGCAGCCTAGTCTGAAGCAGCAGTTCTTTGGGAGCTCCGTTCTCTATTCCATGACTTAAGCTTAATAACAGTATTTAGAGGTGAATTTTACCTTGCCGGGAAGCCAGACAACAAAGTAATAGTGGTCCGAAGCGGGAGATTGAGTTTTGGATGGAGGTATATATGAAGAAAGCGTTTCGAGCGATCTCCGCCGCTTACTCGGAGAAAGAAGGCGCAGTAGCCTAGACAGCAAGCCCTGAACTTGCCGAAAATGTCAGCAGCAGCAACCGCACTCTCAGAGGAAAAGTTCCTTGAAATAATGCAACCGCTTCAAGTAGCAATCTCCGCTATCACTGAAGACCTGCAAGAAATTAAAAATTCAGTGGATTCTCTAACACGGAGAGTTGGGGACTCGGAGGCCAGATTGACGTTGCTGGAAAAAAGGCAAGATAAGATGGATCTGGGTTCAGCTGTAATAGGACATAGACTGAAGAAAATTGAGGAGAAGATAGAGGATCTTGAGGGACGCAGCAGACGGAACAACTTGGTCGCTATTGGTATCCCCAAGAAAGAAGAAGAAGGGAATGCACAAATTTTATTTATGCAGAGGTTCTGTGCCAAAATAGCCGCCCCCCCAAACGGAAGAGAGTACATCATTGAGAGGGCTCACCGAGCCCTGCGTCCTCCGCCGGCTCCTGGTCAGCCTCCTAGGCCAATGATTATTAAACTACTGAATTACATCGACAGGCAGCATATATTTAACAAAGTAAAGGAAACCCACGAAGTAACCTGGGAGGGTTAGAAAGTGCGGATTGTGCAGGATCTCCCCCACTCAGTGAGACTGAGGAGACAAGAACTTCATCCTTCGGTGTCTAAATTAATTGCTGCAACAAAGCAGTTTAGGGTTAAATACCTTGCAATACTAATGGTCAAGAATGAGGATAAATGGATCTCCTACGACTCTCCAACGCAAGCGCTACAAGGCTTAAAATAACTTTTCCCAGATTTATTTAACTAAAGGCAAGTTTGCCCGCAGCGACGTTGACTGCTAACTACACGTTTTTCTCTTGCTTTTTCTTCTCCTCATTGAAATTACTCCAACGGTACTTTAAAACAGTAGCAGTTTCGTTATGATATTGAATGGGGGCAATCCAAATTGAGCAATGATCGCTCGTGGAGAGTTATGGTGTGACTCTTGCAACCTCCCGAGATCGCGCCCTTGCCCTAACGGGGCTGTAGTAGTGCTGCCTATAGGAGGATCGGCATTGTGAGTTACCACTGATAAGTTTGGAAACTTGTGACCTATACCGTCTTAGCATAGTCCGCTCATGTCTACTGCATAGTTTGAGACACATGTTATTTGTTGTATCCTCCTGGTTTTGTGGCTTGAAAAATGGAATGCACAATGAATCGGAAGGAGCCTAGTCAAAATGACGTTTTGAATTGCAGCCTGTATAACAGATGTTACCTCACTCGCTTTTTGTTTTGTTGATGCAGTTTGCTACACAACCTTATTTTAGTAAAGGCTAGCGCTAATTGGCTGTCTCACATAATGCACGGATTTAGACCTCAATGCGACTATCAATGTGGGTCTAAGTTTTCTGGCGACAACGCTTGACTGAGCTTTGTTAAACTATGGCTCCTCCTAATTAGATAGCTGCTATATTTAACTACTTCTTATGGCTGAGCTCGCACCAGGAGATCTATGGCAAATAATGGATTGAGGCTGGATTGCACAGCTAAAGACACAGAACAAGCCTGCATTGAGTCTGAACTCAGTGTTTTGCAAGTTTTAGGAAGGCATTAATGTTAGCTTGCCACTTAGAGTACAATGTCCTAGTATATAGGAATAGTAGAGTTATTAAGTGTATTTTTTCTCTGGGTATTAAGCATTTATAGTTATCCGAAACTTGATACTATAGTTACATTGTTCACCTAAAACTGGTTTCATACGTATTAAGCTTTTAGAAGCATGTAGAAAGGATGAGAATGGCATTTAGCTTTTAGATATTGTTATTTTTTGATAATTAATATTAATGGTTAGAGCTTATAGTAGGTGCGTGCCAAATGTAGAAAAAATATTAAGACTTTAAGCACCTGTTTGTAGTATAAATTTCAAAAAATCCTTTTTTTTTTGGAACACTTGTTAATAGTTGGGTGGGGGGGGGCTCCGGGGAACAAAGTTGTTTGATCTGGGTCTGCTTGTGTAAAATCATGTGGCATACTAAGTTTAGGAGTGCAGTGTGTTTGAACTTGGGATGTTATGGTACACAATGTGTTATAGTTTTTAAGTATAATAGATGTAGAGTGTAGGGTTTTGGTGGGTTTAGGCGGGGAGGGGAAAAGACTATGCATGGTTTATACTTAAGCTCTAATGATTTACCAGGTGGCATCTTCACTCTCTATATCCCTTTCAATGGCCTGGTGTATAAAATTTGGATGGTACTTTCTAATGGGCACATTCGCCCATTTATTTACGTCTACCTTCCAATTATTGCTTTAGGAAATAAGTAATAACTATCATTTTGTGAGCTAGAATGTCAAAGGAGCCAAGGATAGGGTTAAAAGACAGGTGATATTAAAGCACTTACAGCTACTGCGAGCACAAATAGTCTTCTTACAGGAAACACACCTTAAAAGGGAGGATGCACCCCTCTTCAAAAAATTATGGGTCGGTCAGGTATTTGGGGCAGGAGTGTCCACAAGCAAAGGAGGGGTGGTGATTCTATTGGCTAGGAATGTTCCATTTAAACTGACTCAGGAAACATGGAACCCTGGGGGTAGGTATCTAATAATACATGGATCCCTAGAATCCTGTCCTGTCCTCCTTGGATCTATATATGGTCCAAATAGTGATTCCCCCCCAATTTTTATGAACTTATTAAACACCATAGTAACAAACCCGCCTAAACTTACAATACTGGGTGGGGATTGGAATTTAGTTCTCCAGACGGATATTGACAGGTCAGATCGTACGCGATGAGGCCTATCTCCAGCGCAGAGAGCATTGAAAGAACTTATGTGTAGTGCTGCACTAACTGATGTGTGGAGAGTTCTCAATCCCTCCGAAAGACAATACACCTTTTTTTCTGCAGTACACAAAACATATTCCCGAATTGATTATTTACTCATAAGCTCCTATGCAATTCCAGGGGTCACACAAGCAGGAATCACAGCTAGGGTTTTATCCGACCATGCTCCGGTCGACATGGAGCTCTGGTTAGGGGTAGGGGGCAAACGCTCCCTGCAGTGGTGTTTGAATAACCAATTATTAAAAGATTTAGCCTCTCTCGAACATATTATGGAGCACATCACCTTTTTCCTTAATTGCAACCTGGGGACTGTAGATTAGTATGACTTAATCTGGGCAGCTCTAAAATGCTCCTTGAGAGGTGAATTCATTAAAATGGCTTCTAATAAGGCCAAGCATCAAAGGGTTCAGTTGGAAGCGTTATTAACTACTATTAAAAATATAGAATACAGTCTCTCCCGTACCTCCCCAACAGAGACATGGACCAGGTTATACCAATTGCAGGCACAATATGCAGGTCTACAATCACAGAGGGCTGGGCTATCTCTACCCAGAACCAAACTGAATTATCTGGACATGGGAGAGAAAGCAAGCAAGCTGCTTGTGATGTGTATTCGCCAAGTAGAGGCCTCACAATTTATTGCCGGAATTTATTCTGGGAAAAATGGCAAAGTCTGTACCGACCCACAAGAAGTGGTGGAAATGTTTGGTTCCTTTTATCAAGACCTATATTCAGTGCCCCCATCCTCGTTGTCCGCTGAGTCAGATATAAATTCCTATCTTAGATCCGTGAATCTGCCGAAGGTCTCAGCTGCTGATGCTGCCCTTTTGAGTGCCCCAGTCACTCTAGGAGAAATACAGGAGGCCATCCAACAGTTACCTTTGGACAAGTCCCCCGGACCGGATGGACTGTCCAGTAACTTTTACAAAACCTGTCAAGCTGCTATAGCACCTGTGTTAAAGGATCTCTTCACTTACTGGTTTGATAACGGGATATCAGAGTCCAGTTTTTTAGAGGCTGTGATATCCCTAATCTTAAAGCCTGGGAAGGATCCTCAAAATCTCAGCAGTCACTGTCCTATTTCATTATTAAATACCGACATAAAAATACTGGCCAAAGTAATGGCAAATAGACTTACTAAAATTATAGATAATTTAATAAGACATGAGCAGGTCGGATTTATGGCTGGAAGGTCATCCCAAGATCATATGAGAAAGTTATTGCATTTCATTGTGGCTGCTAGAGATTCCGATTTACCTATGGTGCTGATTTCACTTGATGCTGAAAAGGCATTTGACAGAGTCTCCTGGGATTTTCTGTTCGCCACCTTAACATCTTTCGGTTTCCCGGAAGACTTTGTCAAATGGATCAAAGTATTATATTCCTGTCCCTCGGCCAGAGTAAAATGTAATGGCTTGTTATCTTCCCATTCAAATTAGCTCGGGTACTAGGCAGGGTGTCTCTCTCCCGCTATTATTCAACATATACCTAGAGCCCTTGCTTCTCAGGATGACGGGTAATGCTAATATTAAGGAATCCAGGTGGGAGGAGTTAGGTATGCATTTTCGGCTTATGCGGATGATATCTTATTACATTTAGAGAGCCCAAGTGCCTCAATCCCTGCTGTCCTAGAGGAAATTGAGGAGTACTCTAAAGTATCCTATTATAAATGTAATCGAGAGAAAACGATGGTGATTCCCCTGAACCATAGAGTCAATAAAGCGGAATTAGCCCCCCTAGGCCTTACCTGGGAAACGAAGTCCATAGTTTACTTAGGAATCAAGATCTTTAGGGATCCTGGAACTATATTGAGAAACAATATTGATAATCTAATTAAAACAATAACTAAGGACCTTGAGAGGTGGTATCTACTCCCTATATCGTTATGGGGTAGACTAAGTATAATAAAAATGAATCTATTGCCTAGGATATTATATCCCTTAGGAATGTTGGGTATGTACCTCCCCAAAGTATGGTTCTTCAGGTTGCGAGGTATGCTAAGCTCCTTCTTGTGGAACAAAAAGAATGTTCGCAGGTCTTATTTCAAACTGACAGCTCCGAAATTAAGGGGGGCCTTGCAGACCCCTCTTTCTTTATATACTATACTGCACAACATTTGAGTAAGCTGTTCTTCTGCAGAAAGAGGTAGATCATATAGCTTACTCTCCTTTGTGGTTACCCATCGAAAAACACCTGGCATCTCGTGAGAAATGCTCCCTGCGTGCCCTGTTATATGCCTCTCCGTCCTATATTCCCAAACCTCTCAGAAATAATCCTATGGGTTGGTCGATGAAAGCCTCTCACAAGGCCCAAATACACTTCACAGTTAAGTAGTGTCAGTCTTCTGACCAGCCAATTGTCGAAAACCCGCATTTCAAAATTGACGGTACACCAGTACCCGGTGCCTTTTGGCCCTGGCTGAGTCAATGTAAAGTCTCAAAGATGTGGAGGGGTGGAAAAGTGATTCCCCTTGCTCAATTACATGACTCAGTGCTGTAGGTAATGAATTTTTTAAATACCTCCAAGTCAGTAAGGCCCTAACCTCGTTTTCCCGGTTCTCCCCATTAATAGATATAGGGGAAAGGGATCCAATCGCACTCCTGCAGGTTGCTTCCCAACCGCATAAAGTGTCAAATTTATATAAAATTCTTCAGGATTGGGACCACAGATTACCCTCGGGAATTTGCCCTTATTGGGTAAGAGAATTAGGTATCCCTGAAGATGTTAATATATGGAGGAAACTTTGGATATCAGTGTATAAATTTATTAAACAAGATAGACTCAGATTAGTCCATTACAATATTATGCACAATATGTATTTGACACCAGTCAAACTCTTTAGATATGGATCCTTACATACATCAACATGCAACAGGTGTAAAAAGGACACCGGGTCACTCTATCATATGTTATGGCTGTGCCCACACATAAAGACATTTTGGCAATCCATTAATAATTCTTTGGACCCTATCCTTGGCTTGAGAGACTTATTTACGCCTGAAGTCTGTCTTATAAATTATTTCCCAATTGACACTCCAAAAAGTAGGAAAGCGCATATGACTCTTATCACAGCAACTGCCAAGTTAACAATAATGAGACACTGGAAGGACAAAAAGCCACCTACAATCTTGGAATGGCTCAGGGAGAGTGTCCTGGCATTTTAACTGGAAAGACATATTGCACTTGTACAAAATAGAGTCAAAACTTTCACCTCAGTATTTTTTCACAGAGAGGATTGTGGATGCATGGAACGGCCTTCCGGAAGAGGTTGTGGAGTCAAAAACAGTGGTGGAATTCAAGCATGCATGGGACAGTCATAAGGCAATTCTAGGGGGTGGGGTAGAAAGAAGTAGGCTGCTGGTTAACTAGGATCTGCAGCTTATCCATTACGTAGGGAAATGGGCAGACTGGGTGGGCCAAGCGGTCCTTATCTGCCATCAAATTCTGTTTCTATGTTTCTATGTTTCTAAATTCTGGAAGCTCAGGAGAAGCCCTGACATAAGCAATGAGGAGCTAGCCAAGAAAAAACATTGGTGGGAAGGAATTGAAGCAAACTCTGTAGATAAAATTGAAAATGCTATATTATTAGAGCAGTGTTTTTGGGCATGCCCAGCAGAGCTGAAAACCTGGCTTGAGGACCAAGATCCCAAAACAGTGCAAGAGGCTGCTGAACTCTCGGACTGCTATGCCAAGAGCAGACCTGCTCTGAGAGCAGATGGGGCAGGTATGGCAGCGCAGAAAGGGAAAAGCATGTCTTTAGGCAGCTAAAACCCTCACTGCCTCCACTGAAACCAGTTAGCCCCAGGTTTCAAAGAAAAGATTTTTCTGAGAAAAGAAATGAATGTTGGGTTTGTAAAGAAACTGGGCAGGTTGCCAGACAGGGTCCCAAAAGGATAAGCAATATGCAGAATGGGGCTAGGAAAGAATTGGATTGTTTGTTTGTCCCTGGAAGCATGCCTGTGAACATGAGGGAACACATGCACCCAGTCATGATGAATCAGGTACATTCACAAGGTTAAGGGACACAAAGGCATCCCTGACATTGGTAAAAGGGGATCTAGTAGAGCATGGCCAGCTTATACCCAACAAATTTGTAACTGTACAAGAATTCACTGGGGAGGATAAAACATTGCCACTCGCTAGTGTTCTCCTAGATTAGGGTGAAACAGGGGTAACTGTCCAACAGGTGGCTGTAGACAAAACTTTAGCTGTTGATGTCATCTTTGGCAACAATTTCAAACAGGAGATGATGTGTGCAGTTACCCATAGCCAAGCTGCAAGAGAAAATTGTAGTTCCCTGGACCCCACAGAAGCCATTGTGGAAACCACTGGAAGGCTGGTTCCCCAGCCTGTGTCTCCTGATATGGAGACTAATGAAAAGGGGGTAGAAATTTCCCCAGTAGCAGTTAACCACACAGCTATAGAGGGTTACTCTGAAGAAGGAGGGGTGTCCCATTGTCAGAGGGTTAGGGATGACAGTGATCCTGAGTGTCCTAATACTAGTGCTAGGGACCCTAGTTGAGAGACTGAAGGGGACCTGTCCCGTGCCTTGGGAATGTGTAAGAAGTTTGCAGCTGCTCAGAAAAGTGACCCTAGTCTAGAGAAGTTGAGTGCTTGGGCAGATTCTGATGGAGCACAGGGAGGAGATTGTAAACATAAGGTTTATTCTGAAAATGGACTGATGTATACTCAGGATGTGAAGACAGAGGGAGGGATGATAGGCAGTCAGATTGTCATTCCCCAGGCGTACTGTGAGCAGTTGCTCAGAATTTCACATGATAGTCCTATGTTTGGTCATCTGGGAATCATGCGCACTATGCAGTGGTTGGCCCAGAATTTCTATTGGCCCAACTTCACTCAGCAGATGAAGGAGTATTGCAGGTCTTGTCACCGGTGCCAAGAAATAGGGAAGGCAGGTAAGAAAACCCAAGCCACCCTAATTCCATTGCCCATAGTGGAGGATCCATTGCAGACGGTGTTAGTGGCTATTGTGGGGCCTTTAAATACCCCAGCTTCTCCATGAAGAGGTTCATCCTGACTGTGGTGGATTATGCCACCCAGTATCCAGAAGCAGTCACCCTATCCTCACTGAGGACAAACAAAGTGGCAAATGTCTTACTTGAGATTTTCTCCTGTGTTGTGTTTCTGCAGGAGGTTATCACCGATCAAGGGTGTTCCTTCATGTGGAACCTAATGAAATGTTTGTGAGAGAAGTGTGGGGTGGTGCAGAGGCACACAACACCTTATCACCTGCAAGCCAGTGGGCTTGTGGAAAGATTTAATGGTACCCTGAAGTCAATGCTCCAAGTGTTTCCTGAACAGCATGGGAAGCACTGGGAGAAATACCTTCCCCAGCTGTTGTTTGCATAGAGGGAGGTGCCCCAAGAGTCAACAGGATTTTCCCCCTTCAAGCTCTTGTATGGACACTGGGTATGTGAGCCACTAGAGTTGATCCGGGAGGACTGGGAAGGCAAGCACTCCACCCAGGGAACTCCCATAGTGGATTACATCCTTAGGTTTAGGGAAAGGCTGAAGGAGCTTATGGGGACAGCCTAGAGCAACCTGACAGCTGCCCAACAGAAACAAAAAGTGTGGTACGACTGCAGAGCCACAACTCTCTCATACACAGTGGGTCAAGAAGTCATGGTCATTACTCCGGTCTGGAAAGACAAGCTGCAGGCTGAGTGAGCAGGACAGTACAAAGTAGTTAGAAAGGTAAATGATGTGAACTATATCATACAGTTACCTGACAGAAGACATACAGAAAGAATGTACCATGTCAACATGATGAAACCATATGCTAAAAGGGCTGACATGGTGTTTGCAGTATGTAGTCCTGGGGAGGGGATGGAAAAAGCAGACCCCCTTCTGGACTTGCTGGGAGACAGTAAATGGGACTCCTCTGTGGAGGCAGTTAAACTGTCTCCCCAGCTGGCCCTGGACAAGATCCAGGAAGTAAGGGAGGTTTTAGCAGACTTTGACCCACTGTTTAGCACCAAACCTGGACTAACTTCCTTAGCGACGCATGATGTGGAGACAGGGATACAGACGCCCATATGGCCAACAGCATATCAGGTGTCAGAGGCTGTCCAAAAGGACATTAGGAGGGAGGTGGATGAAATGCTGGATTTAGAGGTAATCCAGAGACCCCACAGCTCCTGGGCCTCACCTGTAGTCCTTGTGCCCAATCCAGATGACTGTACTCATTTCTGTGTGGACTGTCATGGACTGAATGCAATCACAAAGTCAGACACCCAACCGATGCCCCGGATGGATGACCTCCTGGACAAGTTGGGAGGGGCAACTTATCATATGACTACTGACCTGACAAAGGGGTATTGGCAGGAAGAGTTAACTGACAGAGCTAGGGAGAGGTCGGCCTTCATCACTCCGATAGGCTTATTTGAATTTAAAGTAATGCCTTTTGGAATGAAGAACGCCCCTTCCACTTTTCAAAGGTTGGTGAACCAGGTGTTAAATGGTGCTGAGGAGTACGCTGTGGTGTACCTGACTGACATTGCCATCTTTAGTGCCAGCTGGGAAGAACACCTGTCCCACCTTTGGGAAATGCTGGGCAGTATTCAGAGGGCCAGGCTTACTGTCAAAGCTGAGAAGTGCCAGGTGGCCATGGCTGAAGTGGCATACGTTGGGCATGTTGTAGGCCGAGGACAGCTCCATCCTAACCAAGTAAAAATAGAGGTGATCAAGGCATGGCCCAGACCAGAAATGCAGAAGTGGGTCAGGAGTTTTCTAGGGACAGCAGGGAACTATAGGAAGTTTGTACCTAATTACAGTGCCATGGCTGCTCCCCATCAGACCTGTTAAAGAAAAAGATGCCTAAGAAAATTACCTGACAACCAGCCTGTGAAAAAGCCTTTACCAGACTGAAGGAGGCACTGTGCAGTGCTTCTTTGATGGCAAGTCCTGACTAAAGCAGACCCTTTATAGTCCAGACAGATATGGGTACTGGGGCAGCACTGAGTCAGACATCCAACCAAGGGAAAGATCACCCTGTAGTGTACCTGAGTAAAATGTTACTTGCCAGGGAGCAGGCTTACTCTACTGTGGAAAAAGAGTGTCTTTCCATGGAGTGGGTCCTAAAGAAGTTAAAGCCAAACTCATATGGGCAGAATTTTGTGATGCAAACTGACCACAACCCCCTGGTTTGGCTGACACAAATGGGAAAAACTAATGATAGACTATTAAGATGGAGTCTTGCCTTCCAGGGGTATGACATGACGATCTTACATAGGGCTGGAGCGACCAACTAGAATGTAGATGGCTTATCATGTCTATATGAGGAGTACACTGACTTGGGAAGCTCATACCATGCAGGAAATAGAGCCCCCATATTCAGTCCAGGTGGGAAGGATTGTGAAGATTGGCCAGCTGGTTATGATTGTTGTATGACATTTGTAATATAAAAATATAGTAGGTGATTGTCTCACATAAGACAGCCTGTGCTTATAGGTGCCCCACCCCCCAGATTTCAGTGAAGCTACAGGATATATAAAACTGACCAGAAGATCTCTGTAATGTAATTAACTTCATTTGGAAATGGCATTTTATGGCTTTTTTATGACCTCATGCTTTGAAGTTGGGAAACTAAAAAAGTATATTTCATTTCAGGACAGGACATGGCTATCTCACACCTAGGTGAGGGATTGAGGGTTATAAATGTCAAGGGAACTGGTGGATGAAAGGCTTATAATTTGGGAAATGAGTTTTTGCTGATGTCACCTTATTTAATATCAGTTCCTGATAGGACATCATGTTTGTATTTTTTTCTATTCTAAAAGGAGGAGCTAGATGACTCACCAAGGCGGTGGGAGATGGGGTTGAAATTTATCCTTGTAACTGGGGAATATGACATATTATTTTGGGACTCCGAGAAACTAACTGCACTTACAGAGGAAATACATTAGATATAAAAGGTCTAAATGTATGGTGGTAGGAGTTTTTGGTTTGTACTTTGCCCTTCTTATGTGTGATTGTGAGCTCTTTGATATATTGTTCTGTGTTTACATTTTTCACATTTGTATCATCTTTTAGTAAAATACCTTTTCTTTGAAAGACTGCCTGGGTATCTACCAGTTCTTCTTTTTTTTTGCATGTGACACATAGATGGGTAAGTCTGACAATTTTTCAACAGCTTCATGGTGTTACTAAACTGGGAAAAAGTTAGAATATACCTAAGGTCTCTTATAGAGTTTTAAGGGTTCATTTTGGAAGCCTGGCTGGGTGCCCCAGCTTAAGATTGTACCGCAATCCCTGAAGGGAGTACTTATCTGAGCCTGTTCATTGGGCATGTTAGCATAAGGTTCACAGTTTGAATTCCCCCCCAGAACTTGAGACTAAAGGTAGTTCGCACCCAAAGCAGACAGGAGGGTTACCCTGTCTGTTACCTGTTCACACTATTGCGCTCTGAGGTTGGCACTGTGGAAGCAGAGGGCCTGATCTGCTGAGTGCATTTCTGACAGTCATAACTATTCAGAACCAATTAGACCCAATCAAAATGACCTTACACTCTGGTTCCTAATTAATAATGGTAAGAACCATTCCAGAATCTGCCACCCTACCTAGTGCACTGCATTCTTTTCTTCTTTTCATAGTACAGTGCATGAAGGGCAATTTAGTGATTTAGTGTCACAGCTGTTGCAGCAGCTCTCAGAAAACCACAACCTTAAGATTACTTTTAATATAACAATAATGCCTACTTACTGCATATGCCCTATGCAGGGATAACAAAGTATGGTGCTGAGTACATATCTTTTGCAACTGAGATGGATATGGAAATTAAAACAAATTATTAGCAGTTCATTGGCATCACTGCACAGCAAAACTCTGTAAGAACAGATAACACTAAGAGCCTTATTTAATAGTGCTTGAGTACTTGGCATTTTCAAAAATATGAACAAAAGAATTTGAATCTAACTACTTAAGTCAAGATAACAATGCCATATAAATGTGCTTAGCAGGACATTTCTTGATATACAACGCCACCATGGTGTTCTGCAGTAATATCTCATTTTAGTACAGTACTACTGATTGCAATGTGTTAGCTTCTGCTGTGATGCACTGCAGTATTATTGCAATACATGATGTTGCCATGTGACACATCCAGGTGGAAATACCTTTATAAAGCTTCTAAGTTGCATAACCCTGTGGGTAAGCCAAAATCAGATTCTGTATGATATCATTATGAAAGTGATTATCCATAAATGAACATCTGTCCACTGAAAGCTAAAAGCTGTCATAATTGAGGCAGCAGAAATCAATAATCTTATGATTGTACAGTATCTACTTCATGCACCATCAAGATAATGCCTTTCTTAATAGAACAATCCTAAGCTTGACACTAAATTAGGAACATCAGATATATGTCCAACTGTACCTACCTTATGATGAAAATGTATTTGCAGCTTATGTTACATTACCCAGGTATGATTCAAAGTGTCCCAATATTGAGCTCTGAATTCTAGAGTTTAGGATTACTGTTATCAAAGACTTTTGAAATGCACATAAGGTTCTTTTGTTTGTGGAACTACGCTTAATATTCTATTCACTCAACATAAATTATCATCAGTGCACAACAGCATACTTGTGTGGTTCTGGCAAGTTAGTCGACTGACTAATGTTTGAATTTTCGCCACCACGGTGGAAACAAAATATAAAGCTGCACTATCTGCTTTTAATAAAAGTAGCTTAGTGATGGATGCTTCATCAGCGATGCAACAGTCAAAGAGAAAGAACAGCTTCAATATTAATTACAGGGGTCACAATGATGCTATGTCATGTCAAGGAGAATCAAAGGCACCAACCTAAAACCTATTACAAATTACCATGTTGAGTGATGATGTATGGTGTACTACAGCTATTGATCCATTAGCAAAAGGTAATTATGTAGCTGTTGTGATTGATGAATATTTTGGGTACCCAGAGATAAATGCTGGAACATCAACATCTACAACAGCTAGGATTCTAAAACATAACAAAATGTCCTGTACTTTTAGCATACCAGTGGCAGTGAAATCAGATAATGGATCACAATTTAACTGCAGCATGTTTTAAGAATTCAAAGATTATATAGGCTTTCAACATCACAGAGTTACTCATCTTTGGCTGCAAACAAATAGCACAGTAGAATGTTTCATACAATCAGCTGGAAATCCAAATCCAAATGGCTGAGATCAAAGTAAGGTCCAATGGAGAAGAACTATTTCAAATTAGGTACAGCTATCCCATAGCTCTTCATTGTACCCTAGGTAAATATTTTGCTCAACTTAAATTCACGTACACTATGGAAATTAAATATTCCTGATATCACTAGTAGGAAATGGAGTGCATAGGTTTATCAAGTGCTTTTCCATCACAAAACAGCTAGTACAAAATACAATTTATTCTGACCAGAGCAGACTTTAAAATCTCAAACATTTGAGATGGTGTCAGAGTCACCTTTTTTTTCTATAAATAGAAATGCAGTACAAAATGACTTTTTGGTGTACAATACTAGCAAATAACAAGTTATTACCATAGATAATAAACTGAAGGACCATGTTTAAAAGTGTCCTTGCCAGGGCAGTCAGTACAGTGAAGATATGCATACATTGACGGAAGAGAATTCCATTTAGGTATCCACCAATTTGTGAATCCCTTTCTTTACCTTAATAGGCAACCACTGTTTAAAAAGTCCAATCTTCTGGTCACTACTTGTGTTTTTTGAAACTTGCACCTTCATTCCTTCATATGCCAGTTCTGATGAGTAAGCAGGATTGCTCTGGCTGCTCCTGATCCTGTTTCCCAACTGGTCAGAATCCAGCTACTGCCTACCAACCCAAAAACAGTGGTTGAAGTAGTATGAGAGGAAAGATCAGCACTGTTCTTATGCCAGAAACAGCCCAGTCCCCTCTGCTATCAGTGGAGTGCCCAGTTACCAGGGGTACAATTGCAATAGATACTGATAATCATGAAGCACAGCAGAACTGGGCAAACAGTCACAGTAGTGGTCCTGTGGTAGCAGCAGGTGGTCAGTAAAAACAGTGCTGACAGGTGTGTGAGAGGTAAAAGCTACATGAATTATCAAGGAAAAGACACTACCCCACTGATGCCAGTGAGTACCTGGTTACCAGTACGAAAGCTGGAAGAGATATCACTTATCAGTGAGCACAACTGGGAAGATAAGGTATAGCAGAGGTCCAGTGGTAGCAGAAATTGGTCAGGAAAAATATGGCTGTTAGGAATGTGAGAGGGAAAATCAGCACTGTTCTCATACTGGAAAGAGCCTCACATGCTCTGACATCAGACGAATACCAAGCTGCCGGCACAACAAACAGGACAGACACTGCTCGTCAGGTAAAACAGCAGGTAAGGCATAGCAGTAGTTTTAAATGTGGTCCATTGGTAGCAACAGCAGCAGCATGAACAGTGCTGGCAGGTGTATAAAAAATAAGAATGACACTGCTCCTATCCCAGAGAGAATCCCACACACTGTGACAGAAGTGAAGCCCTGGATACCAGGACAACAACCAGTACAGACACTGCTCATCAGCAAGAACAGCACGACTGACCATAAATTGTTCAGAAATGCCATAAAATAAATTGGGAAAGGCCATGATATTTACAGATCATGATATGTTATAGTAACTTTGCTCAAGAACAGTAGCCAAATGTAACCAGAACAATTTATTTATTAACATGGTCTATTGATAAACTATAAATTTGGGGAATACAGCTACAACTTGAATATCATGTAAGAACACTTTTTTTTACTTTAAAAATTAAAAGAGATATTACTGGTTGCTGTCATTTGCAGCCATTAGAATTGATGTCATACAGTGATTTGGTTTGTATGTAAACTGATACCAGCAAGGCCTGGGCTGAATTATGATCAGTTGAAATAACAGATGGTATAAACTAAAAAGAGGGTAACTAAAAATAAATGAAATTCACAAAGTTGTACGGTGTCTACTGTATCAGTTTAATCTTGATGCTTCAGATTCACACCTCTGACACTGCTTACCTGAGCAATATCTGAGCTGCGGCACCGTGATCCCAGGACATCCAGACCACCTGCTACATGTATTCATAGGGTAACTCACCCTCTACCAGTTGGTGCTTGTATTTAGTGGACTCTGCCATGATTTACTGCTTCCAGTAACATTGATATCCGTGAGGTGCCCTGTATACTAGGACGCATAGGCTCTTTTACTGTCGCGGCCTGCTGTCTGCAACTATCGCTGGCAGAATCAGGACTTTCCATCTATTTCAGTGGACTTTGGTGTACTTTATCCTAGCATCCCCACTCTTGGCAGCTTTTCATATTTATGTGCTGTGCTACTATGACCGCCAAAGGTCCCCCCAGTCAGCTGCTTCAAGGCACTAAACCTCCCGACCAGCCCACCTCGGTGGGCAATTCGCTTCAATACATAACAAGGATGCTGAAAGCTGTACTAACCTGTGTGGAGGACATTAGCACTACCCTGTCAGGAACTGCAGCCGATGTAAGGCAGCTTCAGGATCACATGAATGTGACTGAGCGGCGTGTAGATGCTTGCGAGCAACAACAATTAAAACTTTACCAGTGTTTGCAACTTCATGAGGAGAGACTGGTTACCCTGTGGGACAGAATTAAGGATCAAGAAAATAGAGCCTGGCGAAACAATTTACAAATAATCAGGATTCCTGAGGGGGCTGAGGGGCAATCCATGGAGCATTTCTTAAATGATAACCTTCCCATTATGCTGGGAGACAGGTGGAGGGGTCCAATGGACATGGAAAGAGCTCACAGAGTGGCAGGACACAAAGATAGGCACATGTCATCACCAAGGCCTATTATTGCCTATATCCTGTGCTATTCAACCAAAGAGAGAATTTTGAGGGCTGCTCATGACCTTGGGGAAGTCTGGTGGCAAAGGACCACAGTCTCCTTTTATCGAGACTTTGCTCAGGAGACAGCATCAAGGAGGAGATCTTTTGGCCCCATGAAAAAATTAATGTACCAACATAATTTCCAGCTTAAGTTCCAAGGACTTACCAGCCTGTTTGTTTCTAAAGATGGCAGAGAGCTTCTGGCAGATCATCTGACTGACATTGAAAGGTGGCTTGTAAAATTTTGGCCTGATCTCCCTATACCAACTACAAATTCAAGAAGGCTCTGAGACCCTAGTCATGAATCTGTCTCTAATGGGAACCGAAATGCTGGGAATAAGGTTCTGAAGGACAGCTTTAGGACTGGAAGTGCAACACTAGTAAGCAGTCCCCCTGTATTGCCTGGCCCTCCCAATTGCAGTCATGTAAACAACACCTCTGCCTCACAGTCTCCAGCTACAGCCACCTCCTCACTGCCTCCATGTTCTTCTATGCCAATTGATCACCAATGACAGCATGTCAGGAGTGGCACACAGCCCATGCAAGATCCCCGGGTGGCTGCTCCCCCTTCAAAAGTCTCCAGAGAAGACAGAGAGCATCTCCTTCATTGCACACAGTCCATTTCACCTGAACCCTTGGATATGGATACTGCCGCAGCTCCTGAATGGGCTGACCTCCACGATGACTCGCTGGTGGAAGTGGTGGACACTCTGACCTCTGTGAAACTGGGCCTCCTATCTTTTGCGGCTGCTGTAGTCACTGAAGCTCCTAATCCTACACTATCCCCCCCAATGGGTATTGGGCAGGCCGAAGGACCATCTGGTTAACCCGTGGACTTTTCAGAACATGTTTCCACATAGTTGCTTTCTCATTTATTTGTATAACTATGCTGTTCTAGTTTAATATGTGCTTCAACCCTGACACTTATCTGAGTACCAGCCTGTGTTGGTGACAAGGCATAAGCTCCATACCATATGGGCCCTCTAGCCCTCTCTGGCAGTGCCAATCTCAAGTTAACTCTAAGAATGTCCCAGGGGTTAGCCTTTCATCCTGTCCCCAGTCTCTCTCAGGCTGTGGCACCTATTTACCAGAGCACTAGCTTCCAGTCATGGCTCTGTCTGGGTGTCTATGTATTGGCGGGGGTACAGGGCAGGCAAACCTGTTAGCCTGCAAAACAGAATACTCCAGCACCACCCACTGCAGTCTAGACACATTGAACCCACTTACAAAATACCAAACAAGCTATAAAGCATGTTAAAAAGTTACTTTATTCATTACATTCATAAATGAAAATGCAGCCAAAAAGCACCTATGACCTTCTAAAATGAGAGCTCATGGTGAGACCCACCAACCTCCTACCGGTTTCGCTTCACAGCATCATCAGGGATTGTTCAAACAGGTGATGCACTCTACTTTTAAAGGTAAATCTTAAAGTGACAGTGTATAAAACATTATGTCTAACCCTAGAGTGACACACAACTATAACAAAATATATATATGACATACAAAAAATGTATGAAAACACAGAACATCAGGCTCACTACAAGTGCAGAAGAACATAAAATAAAATAAGGTAATACAGCTAAATCATAATAAAGACAAGACCAAGAACAACAAACTGTAAAAATATATATAATAAATATATAAATATATGTATACACAGACTTCATATATGCACGGGCCTGTCAGAGCGCAAAGGAAATACCCAGAAAATAATCTCAAAGAATTCCATAAGTGCATTAGATCAACAAAAATATAATCAATATAAATATGCACACATACATATGGAAGGGGGGAAGGGGGGAGAGAAAAGGAAGAAAGGGAAGGGGGGTTATTCTTTTCATGTGTGCCTAGACTGGCCTGTGCATACCCATTTTAATCATCAGAGCACAGTCACTGAGTTATCCATAAATCAGTTAGATCAAATAAGGCTAAGATACAACACATGATCAGGCCTGTATACCCAGAAATAGAAAAAAAATATACATATTTTTTAATTACATTTTTAAAGAATAGCTAAATAACAAAAGGAGCTACAGTGCCATTAAGAATCCTGAAACAGAACAGGTTTTTGAAATAACCGTCAATCCATATGTGCTAAAGATGCATGAATACATTAAAGCACATCAATGTAGTCTGAATCACAGAAAAATTATTTATAAGAAATATGATCTTATATCTTATTAACATACTGCATTCCAAGACAGGTATATAATAAAAGCCTTAATTGCAGGCCCAATAAACCCAGAGAAATATAGTTCCTCAGTTTCTCAAAATTACTAACCATAAATTAGTTCCTTTATTCAAACATGGTACTAGCTCAAAAATTTCATTTAATCCTGGGTAACATAATGTACACAATTTGTGTATCCAGAACTGCTCTCTTCAAGAAAGAAGCAATTCAAGGTCACCTCCCCTAGGTTCTAATCTCACCTTTTCTATTCAACAGAACAACAAACATTTGTCAATGCCGAATGTTGTCTTGCTGGCATTGGCATTGGTAGTGCAGGAGTTGGAGAGATGCACAATAGGAATGGCAGTGATTACTGAAGTGACACCAGCCCCGCCCCCACCCTGCAGAGTCTGATAGGCATCGGGGTGTGCCTTTCAGTCATCAGCCATAATACTCATGCCATTTCACCTCACCCTACCCTGCAGATACCGACAAGTGTTGCAGAGTGCCGTGGGGTCTTCAGTCCTTACACTCACCCTATTCCATAAGAAAATACGCTGAGATGGGTGCACTATAGGAGAATGGGGGTGAACTTTGGGGCCAAAGAGTCCAAGGCACACCTCAATGTCTGTCAGTGGCTGCAGGCTGGGGGTGGAATGGGTGTGAGCATTACAGCTGAAAATCACGTCATACCCCTGATGCCTGTCAGTCTCTACGGGGTGGGACCAGAAAATTGATTAGTGTTTTGCTCAAAAAGTGCTAATACACTGTGAAAATGCATAGCACTTGCCTCACTTTGTTTAAAGAACATAGCAATTCTAGAAAACCTATATATACTTTATTTACTATTAGCACTGTCAAAGGAAAAAAAAAACTGCAAATCAATTATATAAAAACCCCAGCATCGCAATTAGAAACCCTAACACCCCAAGCGTTTGTTGGGTATTTTCACTCCAGATTTTCAACATGGGCTTTTTGTGACCCCACCTCATGGACAGTGGCACTATCAGTTTGTTACCTGAAAGGTGATTTTGCATAGCGACTGCACCATTTGGTGCCACAGGTGCGAAAACACATTTCAGGCAGGATGTGAAAAATTACAGCTGTGCTGTTCATGTGGAGGTGTAAAAATTTGTAATGTTGAAAATCTGGAGTGAAAATCTGGAAAATTCGTGAAGTCACAAGCATGCATAGAAACTGGGCAACAGACACCCATTCCACAATTATTTTGGGGATTTTTTTAACCAGATTTTCAACATTGGCATTTTGGGACCTCCACTCATAAACAGTGGCACTGTGATTTTGTTACTGTATCCCAAATGTTGATTTTTCACAGCGATTGCGCCATTCTGCACCAGATGTGCAAAAACACATTCCGGGCAAGATGTGAAAAATGACAGCTGTACTTTTCATAAAGGGGGTGAAGAAATAGCAATGTTGAAAATCTGGACTGAAAATATTACAAATTCTCAAAGTTATGAGCGTGCATGGAAACTGCACAACGCATACTCGTAACACAGTCATGTTTTAAAATTTTTTCAACAGATTTTCTACATAGGATTTTGGAAGCTCTGCTCATGAACAGTGACACTGTGATTTACTTAATCTTTCCCAAACATTGATTTCCCACAGCGACTGCCCCATTGTGCGCCATATGTAGGAAAACACCTTTCGGGCAAGATGTGAAAAATGACAGCTGTACTATTCATAAGGAGGCGTTGAAAAATTGCAATGTTGAAAATCTGGAGTGAAAATATTAAAAACTCTCAAAGTTACGAGTGTGCATGCAAACTGCACAATGCATGTGCATAACACAGTCATTTTTTGTAATTTTTTCACCAAGTTTGCAACATAGGCTTTTTGGGAGCCCACCTCATGAACAGTAGCATGTAAGCAATAATACCCAACAGGGTGGGCGGTATTGGGCTATACCGGACCACCCAGGGGAGTAATGAGGACCGATGCCTCAGGCAGAGGTCTTATAGCCCCTGGAAGGTCTGGTATTGCCCATACCACCCACCCTGGAGTGTATTATTGCACTTAGAAAATGGACTGCTGTATTGTAAATATATCTGAAAAAAAATTATGTTTAAATGTTACAACTCTTAGCTGTTTGTTGTATTTTGTAATAATATAGTTCCTCCACCTGCATTATAGTGATGTGTTTTTATTATGACCTAACCCCCCACACACACAGCCAAACACTTTACTTTTGTTTTTTTTTATTTATTCATTTTTATTTATTTTTGCATTCAGTGACTTTTTGCTTTATTAATACATTGTGGAAACTGGCCAACGAGTGTTGGTAGCGGGTGACTGAGCAGGCAGAAAAAACAAACGTAAGCCTACAGTTTAAAATGTGTATGCATCTGGAAATCGACCGAGGAGCGGTGGTGGTGGGTGGTCGAGCAGGGAGGGGAAAAAAATGTAAGCCTGAGGAATGCTTCGGAATCTACAGCACCTGCAGAGTTTACTTCTGTATGTTTCTTGCTTGCCAGTTCTTCAGTTTCGCTTCTTTTGGAACTTTGATTCTGCAGTCTGGAGTTTGAGTCTGCAGCGCAAAGGAACGAACTGTGGGTATGGAGAGAATGGACTGTTGCAGGAACGGAGGCAGGGGAAGTGTGAGAACAGGAGTGGGGTGCAGGGCGAAGGAGTCAGAAATTAATGCAGGATGACTGAAACAGCAAGTATGATTCTTTTTTACACAGGAAGCCTGATCAGCCGAGAGATGTTTGAAGTAGCTGTCCATTTCCATTGATGGGGGATGGATCGTGCCTGTCTTTATTGATGAGCGTGAGATGTGCTATAGCTATTGTTTTGAATGAAAACCTAATTTTTCTTACAAAAAAAAAAAAAGACAAGCAAATGTTAAATGGGAGTTTTTGTCTTGCAGCCAGTACCTGTTTCCATCATCGTGTAAGTTTGTCTTTCGGAGGGCATCTTGAATGCTAGCTCGGTAATCAAGTTGAAAACAGCTGCATTCTGTTTAAAAACTGTGGCTGTGCAGTGATGGTTGAAAATACTTTTCAGAAAAAAGGGAAAATGGGCACATAGATATGGGCAGTTACTGGGTGGTGTCATGTTTCAGGAGTGTGTGTATGTGTGTGTGTTGGGGAGGGCTCTCACCCTCTCGCTAAGGGATGAAAAAAAATGGTGGCAGTTTGAAATTGTGTGCCCAGTGCTTCAACCAATTATGAAGCAGGCTGGGCATGAGGCAGGTTTGGGCTGGATCTTTTTATTTGGTGGGCATCTATTGTCTGATAGATGCTCACCTAAGTAAGTGTCTCAGCTAATCAGAAGAGAGAATTGTCTTTACCCATTTTCTAATGTCGTTTTGTTACTCAGTCCCAAAAGGTGATTCCATGCAGTGAACACAAAATCACGTTACGTGGCAGAATAACGGAATGACAGTGATTGGTCTCATGAGGTAGGGTCCCAAGAACCCCATGTTGAAAATTTGGAGTCAAAAGTAAAAGAATGGCAGAGATATCCACCCAAGTTGAAACCCCCCTATTTATGCCATTATACAGCTTACCGGCATTTCTTCAGTTCACGTTTGGCTTTGAAGAGTGCAGACGTGCTCCTGCTACACCGAAGATCGTTGCGCTGGGCTTTGGAGGTAAGTATTGGGTGAGGGGGGGTGTGGGGAGGTGGAGTGCACAGAGGGTGGATGCGGGGTGAGGGAAGGGCCTCCCCAACAGCAAGGGACCATTTCCTTTGTTTCAGGTGTAAAAAAAAAAAAAGATCTGCACGGACCGTTTTCTTTCTTTACAAGTATGAAACAAAATGTTGGGGACACTGGGGTGGGCTCCCAGTGTTCCCCATGACTTATGGGATGTCATCTTGGCCACACTGGGGTGGGCTCCCAGACTGCCTCTCAGTAGGGGTGGGTGGGGGCAGGAACATGCCGACATGGTCAGCTTGCAAACACAGGGAGGCACACTGGCATGGGCTCCCAGTGTGTCACACAATCTTGGAGAGTGTTGGGTTTATTACATTTGCTGACAGGGGAATTGCACACCCTCAAAGTTGGCTTCATCATGGCATTTCAGTAGGGCACAGGTGGACGGTGGAGCCATGGCCATGTTTACTCAACTTTTGCACCAGACAAGGCACATAGGAGAGGTGTGTCATTGGTGCCACTACATGACGAGCTTGGCTCTGATTGCAGTGGCTAAATCGTTACAAGTTGGTGGCCCTAAAAAATACTAGTGTCACTGCTAGCATGCTCACTAATTGGAGAATGAGGGGCACAACTTCTAAAGTGTGCTCTGCATTCGCCAAAACTGACACACTTCTGAATTTCTCCTACTGATCTTCTACTACCACAACATGTTGCTTGCGTGTGAACAAGACAACATAAAAAATGATGTGGTGACATTCCACTGTTGGCATTTACATTGCAAAACAAAACATTCCCATAGTCACTAGTTCTGATATCACTGAGGTTTTCCCCCCATCCTTCTTTTAAAGGCCCTATAGGTTGGGGGCATGTTAAGACCACCAGGAAGATGGCAGCCTAGAACGAGAGCTCTTGCCTGCTCAGCGACTATCCGTGCTCCGTTGCTGCAGCACCGTGGAGTCCTCACCAAAAACAGTGACTTTATGAGTGGGTGACATTATATATTCCGGATGGCGCAGTTTTTAAATGAATTTCGTGTTGGATCGCTCATATACCTTGCGCTGTATCTCCGTGAATTCTCCCCCGGCTATCAGTAGACCAATCGGGCTTAGTCTGTGATCCTAATGCTTTCTGCTATCCTAGCGCCTTCGGCTACTCTGCACCACACATTACCAATGGTGATCATGACCGGAATGTCTAAGGGAGAAGTGCTATCACTCGGGGTACAGTTCTGCCTATTTAAAGATTAAAGATGAGTCTGCAAAGCAATACCACGGCACTAGGGGATCCCTGTACCCAGGACCAAACAAAAAACATGGGGGATTCACTACAGCATATAACCAGGCTACTGGAGAGGCTAGATTCCAGAGTAGATGACATAAGTCTGTCTCTCGCGGGCACTGTTAAAGAAGTGAAGCAACTGCAAGATAAAGTAAATGTGCTCGAACAGAAAGCTGAAATAGGTGAGGTGTAACAATCGCAAGTATGGCAAAGGTTGCAACAACACGAGGAACGTCTGGAGGTACTATGAAACAGGGCAGAAGATCATGAAAATAGGAACCATCATAATAACTTAAGAATAATTGGCTTACCAGAGGGGGTAGAGGGGCAATCAATGGAGATCTTCTTAAACCACAACATACCGCTGATGCTGGGAGATAATGGCATGACTCTGTTGAAGTTTAAAGGGCCCATAGGGTCACTACCCGACCTAATAAACAACCAGAAGCTCCTCACCCCATCGTGGCATACTTGCTATGCTACGCGACCCAGGAAAGAATCCTGAGAGCAGCTAGAGACCTAGGAGAGCTGCAATGGCAAGGTACACCTATACAGTTCTATAGAGACTTTGCGCATGAGACCGCTGCTAAGAGGAGGGCTTTTGGTCCCATTAAGAGATGGCTGTATCAACAAGATTTCAATTTAAAATTTAAAAATCTCATCTGGCTTTGGGTGTCCAAGGGTGGCCATGAAGATGTAGTGGAGTGTCCAGCTGAGTTGGAGTAGTGGCTCAATCATGTATGGCCCAACCTACATTTTCCAACTACCATTCCCAGAAGGTTTTGGGAGCCATCTCAAACCCCACCTTCAACCAGGAACTATCTTACAGAGTGCAACACACCCAGGGACTCTGTATCTGTGGGACTGGTGCAACTCTCTGGTAATTCCCTGGGCCGAAATTGGGTCATGAAGACCCAGGACCTTGCACTATCCCCAAATATTCAGCTAAGCTCCTTGGTTATGCCCCTGAACCGGTGATCAGACTCCTCCTTTTCCAAAGCCAGACAGCGGGAAAGAAGTGGGCATCAGCAGTAGTCGAGTAAGGTTCCACCAGCCAAAATCTCCAGAGATGATCCACCTCATCCTCCAGACTTGGAGACCCTTAGTGGAGCCTCCTCCAGAGGACCAGAGACAGAGCATCAGGTGGACTGGGTGGACTTTCCAGACACTACATTACTGGAAGCAATGGACACTGCTGTAGCGGTGAAACCTGGGATGATTTCATATGCCACAGCAGCAGCTAAGCCTCCTACAGCCTCCACTACTTCCCCTCGGGGGTCTCCCGAGCTGGTTGAAGGTCACATTACCTGATTTCAATTGCAACTGCTAACTGCTAGAATGTTTATTACTGAAAATGATGATATTGTGCTTTAAGGTGTTAGGATGCACTGAGAGCTATTTAAGGAGGGATACCTCCCTGCTGCCCCCCCCTTTTCTTCCCTCCTATGCTCGCAATTAAATCCGTGACTTAGGATAAGCATGTCCTCCTAGGATCTGTAGCCTTATATTTCTACAAAGCCAGGACATGGGTGTCCCCCCTCCCCACCACCACCCCACTCCCTGTCATGCTAATCATGAATCATCTCCAATATGCATCACTTGCAACTTCATTTTGCTTACCTAAGATGGTGGCCCCCCCACCGAGTCGAGGCGATGGACCTCGAATGGCCACCTGTTTTGGGCCGATTCTTCTTGTGAGGCCATCCATATCAGTTTACCCCGTGCTGAGTGCTGGAGTTAGCATAGCAGAAGGATGATTGATACACCCTCATCTGCAATAATCTCCACTCTCATAGTGTTAAGATTAGATAGGGTGCACTTGGTGCCTATAGGTTAATTTTATAGGTCATTGGACCATTGTTTTGGTCCTATTAGTTTGTTCACTAATTGTTATTTCTTTGATCATTTCTTTGCAGTCATTCCACATATCAAGCCAAGGTAGTAAGGAGGTTCCTGGCAATGCTCTCATCTCTACCCACTTGTTTGCTTGGTCTGATCGTGTTGCTCCATATAGGGTATTGTATTACACTACTGTACCATAATTCCGGGTCTCTTTCCCCTTCCTATTGGTACAGTAAGTAGTTCCTTTGTTTCTCTCTCTGTATTGAAATGGTACTGTCACCCCCCCTCATCCCAGACCCCTAGGTGGGTATCTTGGAATGTCAAGGGGCTCAACCACCCTTTTAAAAGAACTAAGGTTTTACAGTATTTAAAATCATTATGGGTAGACATTGGTCTCCTGCAAGAGACGCACCTCTTAGAAAAGGGGACAATGTGGTTGAAGAAAGCCTGGGTGGGGGAAATCGTGGCTAGTGCTATCCCTACTACGTCCAAGGGGGTTGCCATCCTCATCCACTGTGCCTCAAATTGGTAATTAGATGGTGTTAAGAAAGACAGACAGGGTAGATGGGTGCTGGCACGGCTACATAAGCCTTAGGGGTCATTGATTTTAGGTAACCTATATGCCCCGAATAGTGAACACACAGATTTTTTTTCCAGCTGTGAGTCAGGCAATTTCAGATCTTCAACAGGACTGCCCTCCACTTCCTATACTGCTAGTTGGTGATTTCAACTTGGTAGATGACATCTTCTTAGATAAATCAACACCTATGCAACAGGCCACTCCCAAAGCTAGACAACCTCTCTGGGATCAGCAGGAGGAATGGGCACTAATAGATGTTTGGTGAAGGAAACACCCCACGAGCAGGGACTACATGTTTTATTCCCCCCACCACCAAATGCAGTCACATAGATTATTGGTTAGTTAATGACATAGCAGCAAAGGACATCACAGACACTGGGATTGGCTCAATAATAATCTCAGATCACTCACCGGTCTAGCTTTCATATGCCCCCTCTAAACCCACCGCACGCAAAGTGTGATGGTGCGGCAATCCACTACTATTTAAGGACCCAGCATTTGGTCCAATGTTATCACAAGCCATGAAGAACTACTTTGCCCTAAACTCGAACTGTGGAGTTTCACCCAGCATAGTCCAGGACGCCTTTAAAGCAGTATTGGGGGGGCGCATTATCGCCTTCATGGCAGCCAAAGACAAAGCGCGCCAGGCTAAATTACTTAGCCTGCAGGCAGAACTAGCCAAGCTGGAACAATCATTTAAGGCAGCTTCTCAGACTAATATAGGCAACACCCTTTACCATAAAATTCTCAGTCTCAAATACCAGATTAATAACATATTACATCAAAAAGCTGAGTGGCTTATTCTGAGGTACAAGCAGAATTTCTGGGCCAGTGGTGAGAGATCTGGGAAGCTGCTGGCTTTTCATCTGTGTAAGCAACAAGCTACCACAAGGATTTACTCATTACGCACGGCGTCGAGAGTTATCACATCTACCCCAAAGGAAATGAACCATACAATGCGCGCAATTTAAGAATCCCTGTACTAATCTCACACTATGGTCAGCCCTGCAGACCTGCCCCGGTGACTGTTGACGTTCTGCCAGACTACCCATCTGCCTGTTCTCTCATCTGAACAAATGGCCCGTCTGGATGCCCCTTTAATGTGTGGGGAACTACGAAGTGCACTCTCACAAATGGCACATGGGAAGGCTCCCGGACCGGATGGCATTTCTGCAGAGCTGTACCAGGCCTTAGGATCTGATATACTCTCCCCCTTGCAACTGGCGCTGCAAGACTCCCACAGTAAGAGCCTCCTACCCCCACCCATGAGGGATGCACTCATTACACTCTTGCCAAAAAAATCCTCTGACCCACTGGATTGTGTGAACTTTTGCCCAATCTCCTAGCTCTCATTGGATACTAAAATATTGGCTAAGGCTTTAGCCACTCGGCTGATAGAGGTACTCCCTGCAATTATCCACCCTGCACAAGCGGGATTCATGAGAGGGAAAACTGGTGAGGACAACACCCGTCTATTGCTCAATATTTAGTGGTCCGCGCATAAGGCCCACTTACCCATGGCAGTCCTGGTAATAGATTTCACCAAAGCATTTGATTCAGTAGAATGGGGATATCTCCACGAAATTCTGAGCAAATATGGTTTTGGGCCCAGTTTCAAACAGTGGATAATCACTCTGTATAATTCCTCTATGACATGCATCCTCACGAATAGCAAGATCTCACCCCCATTCCCCCTCCATAGGGGCACTAGGCAGGGGTGCCCACTCTCTCCACTGCTATTTTTGATGGCTTTGGACCCCCTGATTCAGGTTATTGCTACTCACCAAGCTATACAAGGAATTCAGGTGGCAGACCAAACCTATGTGGCCATGGCTTACATGGATGGCCTTCTTCTGACACTCACCAATCCACAGCAAGCAATCCCTGAAGTTCTTCAGGTATTGGAGGAGTTTACTAAGCTGTCAGGTCTTACAATTAATCCCAAAAAAACAATTATAGCACCACTGAACTCCCACTGCATGAACGAGCGCACCCAAGGCACCGATCTGACTTGGGCAGCATCCGGTTTTAATTATTTGGGAATCCAAATCCCGTATAACTGGGCAGCACTCGAAACAGTCAATTCCCCCCCCCCATGTATCCAACTGACCATTGAGGTGGCGCAAACTCAAGTTATCATTACCGGGTAGGGTGGCGATGATACATATGTTATTTCTACCCTGACTCATTTTCCTGTTTAATAACTTGCCTCTGCGCCTTTCCCCTAAACTTTTCCAGTCACTAGACAAATTGGCCTCCAATTTCATATGGGACAATAAGGCACCAAGGTTGAGTGGACAAAAAGTTAGGGCACACTGGTCTAGAGGCGGCCTTAACGTACCCTGGTTCCAAGGCTACCACCTAGCTTGCTTGGCGACGCAAGCAACCAGATGGTTTGTCAATCAGAACACGGAAGCTCCCCTGTGGGTTCAGTTGGAAAAGGCAGTCAGGGGCCCCACAACCCTCTATAATTTACTGACTCCACACTTCAGACTGGATGTGACACTCCCCCCGAATATCATAGAAACTGCTAGGGCTTGGAAAATACTGTTTGCTAAGTCTCATACTTCAACACAGGCCTGGTGCCCACCGATTCAATTTGCCCCACTATGGAATAATCCACTCATCCACATTGAAGGAGCAGCAGTGAATTGGCAATCCTGGGGACTCCTGGGGCTCAGCATGATTTCCGACATTCTTACTCAAGGTACCAAACACGTTGCACCCTTTGCTGAAGTGCAGGGACAATTTGCATTACCTAAAAAATACTTTTGGCAGTATCTACAACTTTGCAGCGCTCTGAGACCCCTTATCAGCACTAAGGGGGACATGGAACAGTGGCAATGGCTTAATAACATGCCCACCCTCAAGACTAAAAGAGGCCTAATTGGCATCTTCTGTAGCACTCTGAGAGACTCGCAGAGGGACCCTACACAATCATGCAGACTGAAATGGGAAGGAATATTAGGGGTAGCGATGACAGATGAGAAATGGCTCTCCATGTTTAAGACTATACACCTAGCCCATAAAGATACAAATAGTGGGTGCATACAGTTAAAAATCCTACTATTTTGGTATTGCACACCCAAGGTACTGCACAAGCGGGGGTTACTTAACTATAGCTGCTGCTGGCAGTGTTCACAACCTGGTGCCCACATCGAGCACATACTTTGGTCCTGCACCTTCCTCACCACCTTATGGGGCATGGTAATCAAAACATCTTACGAGTTGTAAACACCCAGATTATCTTGAATGCCTCTACTGCACCATTGGGTGACATCTCCACCCTCCCATGAGGACCCTCCCCAAGCCATTACAGTATTGGGCTCTTTCTGCTATCTTAGAAGCTAAGTGGCTTCTACTCATGCATTGGCACCAACCTTCAATACCTAGCAGAACAATGTGGCATGCAGCAGTGGCTCACCTATTGCTTTTTTGAAAAAACATACCTCTTGCAGTCTAACAGCAGGTGGGCTTTCCAAGCAAAGTGGGGGCCATACTTGAGGTCCGAATTTTTGGAAATCCCAAGTCTACCTTAGTGAATAGGTCTGATGGGCATATCCCCCATCTTCTTCTCCCCCCCTCTATATCCCCCCCATTTCCCCCTTCCCCAGCCCTCCACTGTGCCTCTCCCCCTTCCCTTTCTTTCTGGGTTTTCTTATTGTGCTACTTTTTTCCTTTTCTAGTTATTTTGGATGGATATAGAAACTAGACGAGAGATGGTAGCATTGAGCCTCATGTGACATGGCTATGTTGATGGCAGCAATATAAAGGAGCACACTATGCTGGAATTATATATGTAACTGAACAAGAGTATATACCAGGTGTATGGTACTGTACAGTTTCCGTGCATTAAAAAGATTTGTATGTATGAGCACAATGACTGCACCAACTGTCTTTGTAATGTTAAAACATATAATCAATAAAACATTATAAGATAAAAAAAAAAGCCCTAGAGGTTTTCACTACATAAAAAGCACCACACATGCAGGTAGCCAAGTAAACTACACAAGTGGTACTACAATTAATAAACCCTCTGATGTCAAAAACAGTTCCTACATTGACAGATGTGAAACTTTTTATCTGTTGGATTTTATCTCAATAAGAACATCTACCACATTGATAACAACCTAAAGGGACTGAAGGTAGCCAAGTGAGTTTATGTTGAACTGGAAGAAAACTATGTACTAATAAATCCGAGAGTTTCTTAGATCTCCTACAAGTGATTTTCGGTTTTTGTTTAACTACTGAATCTAATGCTGTCTCAGTACTGAGAATGTGCTAAAACTTGTTTATGGTTTCTCTTATTAGGTTACTTTTAGCACAATACCGTGTAACTAACCATACCTCCTGGCTCTCATCATTCAAATCCCTTTGTTTATACTTTAACAAATCCTCCCTGTGAACATGACTAACCTCTGTTGCTTTTCCCCCACTAGGGTAGGGCTGTAGCCCCGGTTTACAAAATGCTCTTGCAATTCTCGACTCCTGCATTCATACACTTCTTCCTCTGAACAAACCTGCTTGACCCTCATGAACTGAGACTTGAGAATGTTGTTGATGGTGTGCGGGGGTGACAACTGTTAGCCATCAAAAGACTGATCTTATCAGTAGGTTTCTTATATAAGTCAGTTGCTATAGTTCCATCCTCCAACTTACAAATGTTAATACCCAAAAAAGAAATCTGCTCTTTGCTGTAATGCACAGTAAATCTAAGGTTTGAATTGGATTGTTCTAAATATTGAACAAAACATGTCAGCATAGCAGTGCCCCCCCACCACACCATCAACACATATCATCAATATAATGACTCCACATAGCTATGTACTCATAAAATGGATTCTGAACCATGTCGTAAATGTGACTAAGTTCCCATTTGCCTAAATACAGATTTGCATATGTGGGGGCAAAAGTTGCCCCCATCGCAGTCCCTTTGATCTGTAACAAAAACTGTCCCTGAAAAAGAATAAAATTTTTAGTTAGAACAAATTCTGCCAGCTGACAAAGGAAATCAATAAACTTAGAGTGTAGGAACAACAGTTTTCTAACCAAAACTGAAGTGCTGAGAGACCACCCCCATTGGGCACATTTGAGTACAAAGCCTCAACATCCAAGGTGACTATGGCCCAACCTTGATCCATTTGTAAATCCCCCAGGGTGTTAAGTATTTGGGTAGAGTTCCTCACATAGGATCTCAATCTATGCACCAAAAAATTAATATTTTGGTCCACAAATTTGGATAGTGGCTCTGTCAGGGAACCCATACCTGGCACAATAGGATGCCCCAGGGGGTCAATCAGGCTCTTATGGATTTTGGGTAGAATATATACATAGTTTGCCTAAGTGGGTGTGGGACACATACGTATTTGCATGTCTGTAAATCAATAAGCCCCTCATCCAATGACTGGGACAAAAAACTGTCAATTTCTTGTTTATAACATATAGTGGCATCTGATTTCAATGCTGCATGAAAATCAGTATTTGATAGCTGCCTATACATCTCTTTGACATAGTCGTCCCTGTCCATTAACATTAATGATGCCCCCCCCCCCGTCAGCTGGCTTAATAATCAAATCTGAATTAGCCTGCAACTGTTGCAATCCCAGTCACTCCTCGCTATCAATGTTAACATAATACACGTCCATTAGTTCACTCCACCGGTACTCTAATTCCTGAAGAACTGCTCTTTCAAAAGTGATAACTGCAGGAGAATAATTGGGCATGAAGGTCATGGGACATTTAAACTTCAGTTCAGTTCCCTCTAATAAACCCTTTTCATTTCCCACAATATCTACGACTCGTGCTGTTTTCATTGAATCAAACACTTCCTGCTCCTTTACAGATCTGGCAAAATGCAGTTGCAGTTTCAATGTCCTCATAAATTTCTTTATATCTAAGAGCAGTTCAAAGTCATTAGCAGTATTTGTAGGACAAAAACTGAGTTCCATAGACAGTACCTTAATCTGTGGTGCAGACAATGAGAAGGATGAGAGGTTTATCATATTCACTTCCGCCTGTTTTTGTATGAATGTGCTCTCCTGGTCTGCATCATAAGTCCCCCTCCTTGATGTGGCTGGGTTTTCAGTAGAGTTGTTGTCTCCGAACATTTTGATAAGGATCCACACCACCACTTGTTTCTACGGCCCCCACGTCGTGTCCGTTTCTGCTGGTTTGAAAATGTATCACTATCATGCTGCATCTGGGGGTGGAGGTGGTATGGTTGAACTCCCTTTCCTTACTTGACTCAATGAGCTCATTAATTTCCCCATCGAATTGGTACTGGTTTCAGAATTGGAAGAAAATGATCTGAGGTCTGCTCTGGAGTTTTCAAAATTGACCTTAAAGGGGTAACCTCACTTCATTGTTGCCCATTACTGTTATCCCTCCCCCTATGATTATTCCTTCTCCTAGCATTATTTGAATTCTGTTGTGCTTTCCAATTGAAAACCCGGTCATTAAGATAATCTTGACAGTCACGCTCAAATTCAGTTATTTTTTCTAGCCTTTAGTCTCTGGTCGTGTTCCATAATAGTGCATTTCAACTCATTCTCAAAGTCTAGAAAATCCGGATGGTCCTTAAACACAAGAATTGCCTCCTCTCTCCCTTTTAATTCCTGATCCAGGTCATTACATTGTATGGTATAGTCCCTGATTAAACAGTAAACAAACAGCATAGATGCAGCCTGCATCTGTTGTTTCCAGTTTGAAAAAAATATTTTTTCTCTTTCCCATGTCCATGCCACTTAATAAGTCTCAGTCCATGGGGGACACGATTAACTTTTGCATATGTCTCCATATTCGGAGATGCCAATAATTGCTCAAAACTCTGATAGCAGCTCTCTCCAACTGTTGGAATGCCATTAATATATCTGATGACTGGGCTTCAGAAATAACATCTGTGCCTAAAACATTTAACTTAGGCATCAATTCTTCATCCCCAAAGGGATTAGCTTCTTCATCTGCTCCACCAAGTAGGTCAGCTGCTAGGGTCCCACCCAAGCCCCCCAAATGAAAATCCTGAAACATCTTTGGGATTTCCACAACAGCAACTCCAAATTAGTAAACTGTTGAAAGGATCAAGGTGTTTAAGTGGCTTAAAAAATGTATGAATGTGAGTACTGAATAGGGTCTGTCTAGATCTGCAGGAGCTATGGGCAGGCTATAAAACACACCAAAGCAATAAAGAAAAGCCTCCCAAAATGGTCAGATGTGCTAGTGAGAGCAACAACCAGAAAAACAGAATATTTCAGCACCATTCTCTGCAGTCTAGGAAAATTGGACCCACTTACAAAATACCAAACAAGCTATAAAGTATGTTAAAAAGTTACTTTATTCATTACATTCATAAATAAACAAGCAGCCAAAAAACACCTATGACCTTTTAAAATGAGAGCTCACAGTGAGACCCACCAACCTCCTAATGATTTTGCTTCAGAGCATCATCAGGGAGTGTTCAAACAGGTGATGCACTCTACTTTTAAAGGTAAATCTTAAAGTGACAGTGTATAAAACAGTATGTCTAACCCTAGAGTGAAACACACCTATAATAAACTATATATATAAGACATACAAAAAAAGTATGAAATCACAGAACATCAGGCTCACTACAAGTGCAGATAAACATAAAATAAAATAAGGTAATACAGCTAAATCACAATAAAGACAAGACCAAGAACAACAAAATGTAAAAATATATATAATAAATATATAAATATATGTATGTACAGATTTCATATACGTCAGAGCACAAAAGAAATACCCAGAACATAATCTCAAAGAATTCCATATGTGCATTAGATCAAAAAAGTATAATCAATATAAATATGCACACATACACATGGAAAGGGGGGAAGGGGGAGAGGAAAGGAAATCACCTCCTTTTGGTCATCTGTGGCCTTGGACTGTTCTAAGGTGCTTGGCTCCCAGATCTCCCAGACAGATGTGAGGCTCCTTTTGGGGGATACTACCTCATTCGCTGCCCTCACTATGCCTCACTGTCAGTGGCTGGCATCAGCTCTTCTTGAGGCCAAAAGACTTCTGCTTATGCACTGGCACCTGATAGCACTACCTACTCGAGCAGCATGGCACGCCACCTTAGTCCGTCTATCCCTTTCAGAGCATCTCTTCTATACACACCGGGGACGAATGGACCAGTACCTCACTTAATGGGAAGCTTACCTACACTCACCCCTATGCAAGATCCTCCCCCCACCATAATCCTCTGGCCTAAACCCCATGTAGTACCTACCTGCTAGTGGCTTCTCTGAAGGTTCCTCCTCTCCTCTCTATATACTGGCTTATTTTTTTGCCTCTTTCTTTAGGCTTGGAATACCTCTCTTGTACTCTAATGGGAAGTGATATATGGCTTATAGCACCCCTTGTTGGGATTTGTCTTGCTAACTTAATCCTAAGTGTCTCTATTATATGTATGTATGCGTGCACACTACCGTGACTGCTCCGTATTATGACAGAGCTGCATGTTGTATGTTTACTGTGCAATCCACGAGCTGTTATATGGATGAAAAATCAATGAAATCATTCTATGATAAAAAGAATTACACTATGAAATAGTTTTGAAATAAAACCCTTCAAGATGACTGCAATATGCATACATGAGGCATTCCAGTTAATAGAGGGGTCTTAAATTTTAGTATACCTGAACTATTCTTTATCTGAACAAAGGTATCTTACTGGATTTTTAAATTGGTCAAAACCAAATGATATTTCTATTTCATATCCATCCACTTGTGTCCTTATTGTGGGTTTGTTTTTTAGCTACTGTGTCTGAAACAGAAGTTGCAATTTCTGTAAACAGAAAAAAAGACACAGTTTGCATTTATGTCTCTTTTTGTACCAACGTGATGGGTGTACAATGACATTTGATCATTTGTAAGATGGTCTATAATGTCCTGATGGATGGTGTTCCACATCAGCTATTAAAAGCAAGAGCTGGCAGATTCTGAATAGATCTCTTTGATAATCCAGTGTACCATCTCTGAACAAAAATAATTTTACTGGCTATTAATGTTTTCCTTTACATATTACACATCACCACTTCCAAGCCTTTCTCATCCAATGTGTTTCTCCTACTCTTTTTATTCATACTTGCATGAGTCATTAAACATACACTGTCACACATAAAATGACAGCTTTCTACAGCTCTTCTTGAAATGGAAAAAATAGCTGTCTGTGACTTCACACATTTTTGAAAATTGCTTGTTCTTCAAACTGCTGCTCATTTGTCACTCCTAATCTATTGCCAAGCTGAAATGTGCTACTCCTAGAAAATCATATAAATTGGGATAGCATCATGTAATAATATGAAACACTTGTTCAAGATTTCACTTATGTGTTATAAAAGGTATATAAACCCTTCTATATTACCAAGACCAGACTATTGTGCTCTGTCTGCTTGGAATCCTCTGAATAGTTTATTCCTCAGGTAGTGTACTGTATTTCATCTAGCTTCTGTAGTTTCAGGTTCTGCCTGCCAATTTCATATACCTCTACCTGTTTCTCAGAGTTGAAATTCAAGCAACTGGACAGATGGAGCTATTTCTCAGGATTCCATTAGGTTAATATGGAAAAGACCCTAGTATATTTAGAGCCAATGCTGTGTTTCTGCTTCTTTAGCCATTTATTTAGTTCAGTCATGGTTTGTGTAACATATCAGCTTGAGATGGAACTGTCCTAACTGACAGCCTATGCATTTGAATTGACTGTGCTCACTTATACCGACTAAATATTTTAGGAAAGGCAGAGTGGGCTAATGATTTTATTTTAAAACTATGGAATGGGAGTTAACTGATATGAATGCAGTTATAGCCACTGGTTCAATGTGTAAATCTGTTTACGGGCTAAATACGCAAAGATGGCCAGGATGTACACCAGTGCTGTGAATGCAGGTAGTAGATCTCTGCAGTGATAGAACAGCACAATCCTCAGACTCCAGCATCCTCACAATATATGTGAAAAGCAGCATGCAGGGCCGGGGTGTGTTGGTGTGGAGTAGTATCTGAGGATTGGCATCCAATCATATCCCTGGTCCAGAATGCTAGTAGATTCTCTGCTCTTTGTGGTTCAGGAAATTGTAGGATACTGCAGTTCTCCAAGAACTGCTATATCTCAAATTACATATTTGTTAAAATAAATTTAATTAAGCTGATGTCCGCATCCCTCCATGGCAGTTCATAGGACTGGAGAACTTATATATGGTTTGGTTCTGCACCACTTGGATAGTGTGCATTACTTCAGACCCCTGGGTCACTTAAAGCTACTGGCCACTGAACATCCTCCTTGGTGTGGATACATTTTCATGTATCACTCAGAGGCACATCCCCCACAAAAATGCATGCTTCTGACCCAGCTACTTATGTAAAATACATGGATGGCTTGGGATAGAGAATTGATGCAGTGTGCATCCAATACTGTGGATGCAACCCAGGTACTCATATGTGTAGAGTGCACCTGTAGAGGGTCTTTCTTTTATATAGTGAGCCTTTAGACTCTTGAAACACCCTGCGTTTCAGTTTTTCAAGCTGCACCGATCCAGATGCAAATGGTTTGATACCTTTTACTGGACCACTATAGATGTTATAAAAAGAAAACAGTACCTAAGTTTTCAGACCAACCAAGTGCTTCCTCAATAAGCTTCCAAGGAATGACTTGGTTGGTCCAAAAGCTTAGGCACTGTTTTCATTTTGTAACATCTATATTGGTCCAATAAAAGGTATCACACAATTTGCTTCTGGATCTGTTCTTACAAGGACCATTATGGCAACTAAACTAATTCTGTATGTCTAGCTGCACAGTGAGAATAGGTAAAAGCAGAACATTGATGTGCAAAGCATATTGTAAATGGTGTTGTTCTAGGTAAATAAACTCAATGACTGAGAACTGCCCCATGGGGTCCAGTTATTTGTGCATATCCTGACAGCTCACCTTTTGCTATGATTATTCATTGTTGTTCATTATTGTTATTTTTAACACTGCTTTAAATTCACAGCAGCACCACCCCGTCATGGTGTCAGGTCATGCGGAAATATTCTTTGGTGGTTGAAGGCACTTGGTGCTGCTCCAAAGGACTCAGTATTTCAGCAGGATCAGACACCTCATTAAGTTTTATTGCTTACCTATACTGTTCTGTGTTGGTAATATCTTTTCATCAGTAACTTGTAGACTTGCTGGGAGCAGGTTACTGAGGGACACCAGGAGACACTGCTTCACAGAGATGGTGATGGAAGAGTAATAAGCATGAAATCCACAGATAGCTTCAAGAGGTACTGGAATAAAATTATGTGGAGGGTAAAGACATCCAGGGAGCAGTGGTGGAGCACTATGTAACTTAAGGTACATGGATTCTGCATCGGGCAGACCAGATAGACCACAAGGCCTTCTTCTTCTAACAAATGATTATTTATCTACAGTATATGTAACTATGTTTCAGTTTACAACACTCTACATGATGCAGATGACTTGAGTATATGTACTGTATATATATATATATTCATTGCAAAAAACTACTTTAATACAGACATTAGGAGTGAAGAACCCAAAGCACACAAAGGTGGGAAATGAAAAAACATTATTGATTTAGGTCTCCAGGGTATTAGCAAATCAGTGGTGGGATCATAATTGGGGCTGTCAACCATAATGCCCACCCCCTCCTCCAAGCCCATTGCCTCCTACCCAGTTCACAAGGTACAGTTGAAAGCCAGTGCCTCAAAGTGATACACTCTTCAAAGGTAGAGAAGTATGGCTTCCCACATGTTGACAACAGAATATATCATAACTTACATCACACAGGGCCCTGTGGGCCCTTTATGAAGAAAAGAGATTACATCTGACCTCATTTTCTCAGGGGACAGGTTGGACATTAGGGTTGACAACCCCAAGTAAGACCCCACCACTGATTCACCAATACTCTGGAGACCCAAATCCCTAATGATTTTTCATTGTCATTCTTTGTGTGCTTTGTGTTATTCAATCCTAATGTCTGTATTAACATAGTTTTTTTACAAGACATTTCCCTTCTCATTCTGATAGTGGAATGGTATCCTGATTTGTGCACATCCCAAAGGAACATGCTCAAAATGAGATAAATACAGTATTGGAGACAGTCTTGACCCAGTGCATGGACCCAGCAGGCCCCGACACACATGTCAATACCTTGTGGGTAAGGCTTCCTGACCCACCACAGGTTGTGCCATCTGTGCCAAAACACTGTTCTGTCGCTATCCCAGCTGGGCCTGGTGCTGCAAGGTGCACCACCTTCCCCAGCAGTCTTGTCCCATTAAACTGGCTCACAGAGTTCACACTCAAACTCAGCTCACTGGCACGGTAAGACAACATTGTCCCCAGTGGTGTAATGGACATCCCTGCAAACAACATTACTTAATAAATTCTTTGCTTTTTAATATTTTGACCCCAAACTTTCAACAGTCTTCTTATGACCCCACCTCATGAACCCGATAAATGAAAATGTTCAAACCCCCAACAAAATGCCATTCCATGTAACAGGTGAGAAAACACATTTCAGCCATGATGTGAAATATGACTGCTGTAATATTCATGAGGTGAGATGAAAAAATGGCTAAGTTGAAAATTTGGTGACAAAATAATGAGAATTACCAAAGTTATGCTCATGCTTAGAACATTTTCAATGTACGCTTATAACTTGGTAATTTTAATGAATTTTTGTGTACCACATTTTCCACATAATCTTTTTTGGCACACTACCTCATGAATACTGGTGGTGACATTTTGTTAATCAGCCTTAAAAGGTGATTTTGTGCAGTGACAGCAAAATCACCTTCTGGGCACAATTAAGGACATTTCACTGACAGTGCTCATAAGGTGGGGTCCCAAAAATGCAGTGTTGAACATTTGGTGAAAATATTCCAGAAAATGGTGAAGTTATGAACATAAGTTCAAAATACAATTGAAATACATTGTACGGCACTTACCTGTATTCTTCAGTTCATGGTTCAGCACTGAAGAGTGCAGACATGTCTCAGTCCACAGAGGATTACAGTCTTCAACCTTAGCTGGTAACTATAGGGTAAGGTGATGTGTGGGGTGGTGGGTACTCAGTGGGAGGATCGGAATAGGGGGAGGCGGATGACAGCAATGATGAGGGACCATTTTCCTTTTTTTTTTATGTTTAAACAAAATACAATGCAGGATGGTTTTCTTCTCTCTGGGAAGGATCGACCATCGGAGGGTAGAGGTGCCACTAGACACAAGGGAAATGGGTAAAAAAAACAAGGGGGACAGCAATCGGAGGGTGGACGGCAGGCAGTAGACATCAAGGAAATGGAAAAAAATGGTGATAGCAATCAGAAGGTGGGGGTGCCACTAGACATCAGGGAAACATGGAAAAAATGGGGAAGGCAATCAGAGGGTGGAGGGTGCAACAAGACACCAGAGAAATGGGAACAAATGGGGATAGCAATAGGAAGGTGGGGGGGTGCCACTAGACACTAGAGAAACATAAAAAAGCAATGGAAGCATGATTGGAGAGTAACATATACTGTGGCTTTCTGTGATACCACACACCACAGTATATGATATGCCACACATAAAATATGATAGCAGGACATAAGGTGAGTGATCAGGTGGAGGGAGGGACCGCAAGCTACAAGTAAAAATGTTATTACATATCGGGCAGGTAATCGGGTGGGGGAAGGGACCACTGTACTTCGGGGAAAGCATTAATACATATGGGGGTGATCAGGTGGTGGGGCAGGGAACGCTAGCCTAGAGGGAAAACGTTCTTACATATGGGGCGGCTTGCCTTCTTGTTATGTGTGTTGTATCATATACTGTGGTGTTCTGCTATATGAAACACTATAGTACATGATACGAGACACATAACAAAATATGTCAACAAGACATCACACTTTTGCAAAAAAACAGGTATCTATAGAATGTTTATTTTTTACACTGCACATGCCCAAGGACAAAAATTATTTTATATCTTTTATAAATTATTTAAAAATTATTTGACCACTATATATCAAAAAAAAACAAAAGTGCATACCTTGGGCCAAACTCTATCAAACCTGAAAGTTTCAGCTTCAAATGCTAATATTTTTTAAGTTATTGGGAGCACAAACACATCTTTAAAACAATGATTTTTATGGTGTTTGCATTTCTGTAACATTTCCCTCACTGAACTGATGTACATGGAAGTTGCAGGATTAAGAGATGCTGGCACAAAGACTGCTTGACAAATTTCATGTAAATCAATTGAATGGGGGCAAAGTTATTAAAGGATACCTAAACAACATTTTGACAACAAACAATTCAAAAATCTGACCTCAAACAGGACTAAAGGAAAGGTTGCTGAATTCGTTAATGCTAAAACTACATTTATGTAAGTCACCTAAATGTGGTTCCAAAGCATTTGAAAAATGTAAAATCAGCCTTTCAATTAAAAAAAAAACTGCCTTACCTGCTTCTTAAAATGGCCTCCAAATGTGTTAAGTGATGACATCATTGGAGCCAAAGTCAGAGAGCTATATGGCTCTCTATAGTGCTAACTAGTTCGTTTTTCCCTTTGTATAGAATTGTTTCACCAAAATGGTCTAAACCACATGCATTATTTAGATCAATACGCATGTGAGGCTATGGTTCTGTTCATTTTGTTTACTTTAACATGCTGAAATTGTGTTTTAATCCAACCAATTTTCTCTTTGGCAAACCACAGTGCAGTACACATCTTGAATAACCTGGTGGTCTAATAGTTATGGTGTATCCAGGATGCCACAATGGGGGGTTCTGGGAGTGTGTGCATACTTGATATGCACTTTTAATATTTTTATGAAACCTTTATATTTTCTGCTATTATGCTTTTCTAGTATGTTTTGACTGAAACTGCAAATATAATCCATAGTTTTGAATGTAAACATTTGTACAATCAATAAATCAGACTTCTTCAACAAAGTGAAATGCAGCAGCAGCAAGCGAATACTTTACAATGGGGGGTTACAGATGCACTCTTCACCACCCCATAGATCCATCACTTGTTTGTAGCAAAGTTCTTCTGTAATCCAGTGCCAGAGTTCATACTTTCTTGGAAATCAAAAATATGCTTGTCTTGTCTTCTCTTCTTTATCCATGGGAAATAATAATAAGAAGAATCAGTATTTATATAGTGCTTTCATACACATTGTATCCCAAAGTGCTTTACAAGCAATGCTAGACTGGTAGTGAAGTAACTGAATGTGTAGTGGCAGCCAATTCACACATTAATACCCACACACAGCCTTGGACAATTGCATGAACTGGTTTTATGGGAAGGGGAATGTTGGCCCAGACAACAGAGTCAGGTAGTGATCATGGTGCCGGCAGCCCCACATCTTATTTCTCACAGTGGTCTGTTCATATTTCTCCCTTTCAGTCTTTCCCCTTCCCTGAATATAGCAGTACCTTACAGGAGTGGCCTTCTCAGTCCTCCTCTGGTATTCATTCTCACTACTTCTCCCCACTCTTGTGAATCATGAATGTAGGTAGTACAATCCCCAGGTTTTTTGACATATCAAAAATAAACAAATCTTTCTAGTAAATCAGGCTGATAGCAGCAGGGGACAAGGGGAATTATAGGCTTTCCTATACTTAAAAGATCTAGACTATCTTTGATTACGCACTATTAAATGATGGGTGTGCACATCATTATGCATGTCATTTAATAATGCCTAATCATAGGTGGATTAGATCTTATATGTGAAAGAATGCCTATATTTCCAATAACCTACTACTATCAACCTTATCAGAAGATCATGTTTATTACTAATATGTAAAATGACACTGGCGACTGTACTAATTGCATTCATGATGCAGAAAGTAATGAACTCACCAGTTTTTGGTGTAGGGAACAGAGAGAAGAATGAATGCCAGAGAGAGACTAATGAAGACCATTCCAATAGGAGTGAAACAATATTCAGGTTAGGGGAAGACAGGAAAGGGATGTTCAAGCAGATCATTGTGAGATCTGAAATGTAGGGCTGCCAGCACCATGATCACTAACTGAGTGAATGAGAGCAGCCAGCAATGACAAATACTCATTGGCAGGACTGCACTTAAAGTGTTACTTGAATTCCGTGTAGGGAGATTACCCTCGGGGTTGACATTGTTAGGACAGTATTGAGGGAGCTGTGTATATATCATTCAAGATTTAGAAGGGTGGTAGCTAACCAGCTCACATTGTGGAGTAGGGCACTAAAAAGTACTGGAGAAGATTTGCAGGGAACTGCCTGCTGGATTCTACAGATCACAGGTAAAGGAGTAGACTGACACTGGAAGTCTGGTGGATTCACTCAAGGCATTAGTACGCCTCTCCTTCTAATAATATTGTTATCCCTAGTAAGTACAGCCCTTATGAGGGCATGAACAGCAGTTTTTCTGGTGAGTACTGAGGCTTATTGCTTGGCCCTCCACAAAGACCCAATTGTTGGTTAATGAGGCGGGACAAAAGCACAACAGGGGAACTGTACATACTGCCTTCACTGTGTAGAAGGGTGGTGATCCATGCAATGTTTACTGTGGGAGCAGAAGTCAAACATTGAAAAAGTGGATTTAAGTGTGATTTGGGAGGTATTTTTTAACAGTGCCAGCTGATGATCTGTATCGGTGTAGGTATGCACAACTCTCTGAGGTATACAGTTACAGTCTGAGGTGTGATAATTCTCTTCATGAGACCGCAAGCTCATATGCAGCCCCAGGCAGTACTAAGGACTCGGTATGGATGGTGGGGTGTTCAACAAGTCAGGCTAGGTGCAGGGGGTTCACTTGGAAAAATAATACAAGAGAAGCTTTTTTGTGGATTAACAATAATGCATGAGCTTTGGAATTGGACCAGACTGGTACTTCGCTGTGTGACCCTGAGCCAGTCACTTAACTTCCTTGTGCTGCTAGGCCACATCTGTAAACAAGGGTTCAGCATAGTGTGTCTCTCCTGGTTAACGAAAACAAAATTCAGGGCATCACATAACCACTAGATCATCAGCTATTTGAAGTGTTGTACTGTTCTGCAGTTTGCCAAAGAGAAAGTCAGCTAGATTGCAAAACATTTTCAGCAAGTTAAAGTAAATAAAATGAACAAAATCACAGCCTAACATGTGTACTGATCAAAATAATCCACATGTTAACACATGGTGTTGATCATTCTGGTAAAACAATTCAAAACAAAGAGGGAAGGAAGAACTAGTTAGCCAATAGGAATCTATATTGGTCTCTGGCTCTGGATCCGATGATGTCATCATGACTCAACACTTAAAACAGTTGAAAGACATCTTAGGGAGAAGGCAAGGCTGTTTTTTGTAAGTGAAAAGTTGATGTTTACATTTTTCAAAAGCTATGAAACTGCATTTATGTTATTTACATAAATGCAGTTTTAGTATGAATGTAAACAGTAGCCTTTACTTTACCTAGCAATGAAGCCAGATTTTGGAGTTTGCAGTTTTAAAAAACTGATTGTTTAGGTATCCTTTAACATGCAAAAATTGGGGTTTAAAATTAAAGTTCATACTCAACCCTAATATACAAGTGTGACAGCGTCTGTATAATATCACAGCTCAGAATATATTAATGCACTTAACTCTAGGCTCTAGTACATACTGACTTTGACTGCATCCTTATATAGTTCTCCACTAATAAACTTTTTTAAAACAGTCACAAATCACAGCAATGCTAATTATTCAGGTCAAAAAATAAAACTAAAGCAATCTAAACAACCTCACTTCTACTGATTGGATGGCTCTGTTCCTAAAGAAGTGGCCCATTTAAATTACCTAGGGGCAATCCTGGACCAAAATTGTGACTTCATAGACCACATCTAAAGATCTGTTAAATCTTTTAACTGCAAGCTGGAAATGGCTTACAGAACAAATTAGATCCTAAATGATAAAGCCCACCCCTCTATTACCCAAATGGTTTTGTTGCCAACTTCAACATTTGGCTTTCCTGCATTCCTCTCTGCCTTACTTGGAATGCTTGCCAAATGAGATATTGCCTACAATACTAAATGCCACATTGTTCCATGTGAACATCAAATGACCTGTCACTGTATTCTTTACACAAAACTTTGATTGTTATCACCTAGTGCAATTAGATATTATATGCTGGGTTGTTTCTTTTTCTTAATTCTGTTAATCAAAATCCAGATATTCCTATATGACCTATTAAGTCTCTTCTTTGGTACTTAAGGCCTGAGGCTGAGTAACACACATTTATTCAAAGTACTTTGGATATCAACAAAATATGGGTTGAAATGCTTTTTCTGTTACTGCACATAAATTCTGGTACAAGCAACCAGCAAATGTCAAAAAATCATTTTAAAAATCTCAGAACCGACTTGTCAAACATCCCTTTCTCTGCCTACAACTGATTTTATATTAAATCACAATGCTAAATGATAAAGAATGGATGTTATGTACTGTGTAATTTTATGTACTGTGCAAGTTGAGCATAAATAAAGTCTTTTTGTCTAGTGCTCGCCGATGATTACCGAAACCTAAATACACGTACATGAATGAAATAATTAAATTATGGCATGCCCTGGGAATTAGACTGGAGAGAATTGTACGGCTTGGAGAGATGCACAAAAAATAAAAATTGGATTCCTTCTTTCCTGGCACTTTTATAGATCCCCTATACTGCTTTCTATGCAAATTGTCTCTCTGGGATGCTCACTGTGACTGTTCTAAAAGGGCACTTCTTTGGAGTTCTGACATGATGCCTGGTTTGGATTATGACATCAGTACACTGAGAAGTCCCAGATAGGATGAAATACTGTTCTATACTTTGTCATTCTCAGCCTAAATTGGATCAGATGTACAAGCCTGTTTGAAAAGTGATAATCTGTTCTAGAGAAGCTTTGTCAGTCTGACTTCCACAATTATTTCAATACCCATAATGCTTTGCTCTTGTGAATGAGTCTTGAGTGTATGTGTATGGTTTAGAGTGATGCACCACAATAACATACAATTTGGATTTTTATTCTCTCTATGAGTACATTTATGTATCGTATATGCTGCTTACCTGTAAACTGCATCTCCAGTATGTTCATCTCCAAGTGATCAAAATGGAATCTGTTTTGGGGTTTTGACAAGGTGCCTGGTTGAAATTATGACTGTACTGCACTGAAGAATCCCACTTATTCTCAGCCTTTACTGGATTTGATATACAAGCCTATTTAATAGGTGATATCCATTCTAGCAAAGCCTTGTCAACCTAACATGCACACGAATTCATTCACACATGTACTGTAAGCAATACCACAAAAAAAGTGCATAGTTGTGCAAATTATATGGATGCTTCATTATGACAAAATCCATAGAATCTGCTCAACCAGATCACCTTGATAGGTGTAATTACACTTATAAATATGGGATTACAATGGCTTGACTCCGTCTATGCCATTTGTTTTCATGAGAGAGAGGGGTCAGGACAATCATTCTAGACAGGCAGAGCCATAAATAAGCTATGTGAGTCCTGTACCCTCACAAATGATGATGATGTCAAGAGTTGCATATTCTGGAATAGGCCATTGTGTGCCCAACTGATGCAACACATTTTAAATTATAAAGTTATTAAATTAGAACTTCTTTTGAAAATGCAACTGTTCCTGACTGATTTCACTGACTTGTTTCGAGTGCATCAGAAATCATTGTGGTGTGTCCAAGCAACGTCAAGCTGCTCTGCCACTGGTCAAAGGTTCCTTTGTGGTCTATTTACAGTGGAAATAAATGATTTATCTTTATTTAGAATGCTTCAGTTAATAAAATAAATCATTCATCTGTAAGGTTTTACTTTTTACTTACATTGTATAAAACAGGTTTTAAACACCAAAATTATAGAATAGACTGGTTTAAAGAGGAAACGATATCTGTGTTGCCTGATTTTTAGAAAAGACTGAATTTGACCTGAATTGACCAATCACAATGCTAGTTTAAACAGGTCTGTTACATTGCTATTTCACTGGCTAGGCCTCTTTCTCTATTAATTACCTTCCGTACCATGGTCCAAATTGCATTTATTAAAGTGGTTTAGCAAAGCTAAACTGGGTTAACAGTGCTTGCACACATTTGTGTCAACTACTAACCTGCTAGAAAACCATTGTTGAGACATGCTAGGATCTAATTTCAGTAACAGTTTAGCTTGTCACTGTTTAACAGAAACTGCTTTTCCACTGTTGGTCCCCCACTTTCATTCTTTCAATACCCATTAGTGACAACCCGGAAGTACATGAAGAAATTAAATTTTCCTCCAGCATTTCTTGAATGATTATGGTTCAGAGGCCCCACACCATGAAAATAATGAATGCCACCACCCCCAACCCCAGAAGCTTTATTAAGTGAAGTGCAGGGGCGGGTAGCCTTGTGAGGCTGTCTTCCTTGGACTGTTTGATGGATTACACAGAATATATTTTGTAATAAATTCAGCACTTTTTGGCAAGTAAACAGCATCCTCATCTACTGTCTGAGTGGAGTGCACTCTGTCTTTGTGGACTTTGTACTATGTGGGAGCATGGCAAGCTTTTTCAGCAGTGCACCCAGTTTCTATACTACAGAGTGTTTTTTTCCTCCCTTGGAAATCTTCACTAGGATGGTCACCTTGCTGCTGACACCCACACCAGAGAACATCATTGTGATATACTCTCCTCCCTAAGATGGCATTCTCTTGAATGCAGATTACGTTATTCTGTACTTTGCCTGGTACAAAAGGTAACTGGAGCTTCTCCTCCTCATAGACTACAGGGCATTTTGGAGATAAATCCTCAGTGTAGACTCCTCTGCCTCTACTTTACTTATCATCCTAGGACCAAATCAGGCACTGGTTTGTGCTCCACTGCCTACACTGCTCCACACTTATGCAACAGTCTCTCTGCTGACATCCCAAACAATGATAATTCCATCCATTTTAAGGACAATCTTAAGGCTTACCACATTGGATGCAGCTGCTGTAACTCTAATCATTGACTCTTTTATGTGCTGTGTGTCTCTGGGTGGCCTTAACTTCCTTGATAAATCTTGTGCTGTCTTGTATGGCAATTCTGACACCTCAAATAATTACTGTACAAGTTGCAATGTTTAGGTCTTTGTTTCAATTGCAACTGGTCTTCAACTTGTATTCTGCACTTATTGTACTGCTTGAATGTGGTATCTGCATACATCTGTTGCATTGTATTGCTCTTTGGCTTCATTTAGCTAACAAATTGATGTCAACATTGCGTTCTGTGTTTCTATTTGCAATATTTTACAAATGTTACCAATGCATTGCAATTGTCTATGTGTACTCTGCCTCTGGCTTTATTTTAATTAATACCAGATCACCCCTGAAAAAGGGATCTAATCTCAGTGTGCCTACCTGGTTACCAGAATCCAATTAATATATAAAAACATAGAAACATTAATTAAATAAATGTGAAGTTCTTAGATACATTAATAATTCTTCTTCTGACTGAGGTCTATGGACTACATGGCCATCTTGGCTTACCTATTAGACAATCTACTCAAGATGCCTCTTGATAACTATGATCTATTTTACATTTATTATTTACCTTATATTTTACATATAAATGTGTTTTTTTTATTGAACAGAACAGACTGTTGTATAGGTGGAGAAGGATGTAGAGGAGGAGAGAGACAAAGAGTTAAAATCAATAGTATGCTTACTAGTGAAGAGCTGCAAATTGTGCAGTCACTCATCACATTCATAGTGATGTCATACTGATGAGGCATCTGCATGACACACAAACGGATGAGCTAGCTGGTGATGACAATTATTAATTGTAGAGTGTTTCAAAGGAGTCCCTTTATTGTTGCTTCTGCTGCTGCAGGGAGTGGTGAGCCAGATTGTGTCACTAGTGTCATTGCCAGTGGAAGTCAATAGAGTCTTGTCACCAGTAGGTTTGAGAGTGAGAATACTAAATGCCAGATGTTTGACATGTTAATAATTGAGTGTATAACTGCATCGACTAGGACACAACACAGTGCTTTGCAGTATTACAGCAAACTGCTGCAGTATGCTACTGGAAATAATGCATTTCAGTGGCAATTAAGCCTTCCCCATATAGTATGTTGTTGTGACATATCATTTACTGCAAAGTACCACACTGCATCCTGATTAGCTCCACTGTATACTTAAAGTTGATTTGTGGTATGCAGAGTTTGAGAAAGGCTAAGGATACAAGATATTATGGATATATCATTGACCAATGTGTTGAACTAGAACATCTTTTTGAAGTCACAGATGTTTGAGATCATTCAAGAAAATGCAAAATCATGTTAGCCAATGCAAGCCAAATAACTTGCCTGTCTTGTCAGAATTTGATTGGATTTCTGCTAGACATTGACTCTGTTAGATAAGCCTGTATGACATATTCTAGTGATACATCACAGTCCTCTTCCAAAATGTTGAAGTGCTGTGGTTGTGCATTACCCTAAAGTTTCTATACATCCTTAGGTTCTCTAGATCATCACTATCAAAGTCCTTGATATCACACTGATATGTGGCACAAGCGCATGAGAAGACAGATAAGGAGGAGGTACAGCATGACCATGGGGTTGTGTATACATATTCTTGCTGATTTCTACAAGTTGTTTTTGCTGTTCTGTTATCAGTATATGCAACAGTTTCTGTTTGATACACTTCACGTGTGCAGAAGAAATAAGCATGATTTATAGTTGGAATCCTATAGTTTAGCTTAGGTAAATTGCATGTCTGATCAAATGATGTCAAGCCAGTTTGCAAGTTGTGTAACAATAATCTGTGCCACTTCATAAATACGTATTGTATCCTGTTGCTGAAGCTGCTACTGAGAGGATTCAGATCAACTATTGCTGACAGTTCTTCCACAAACATCATCACGGTCATCATTAGCACCACCACCATTGCCACCACAGCTACTGACACAAGCTTTGCTATGAGGTTGCTATCAGTGATCTGAAATTATTGTGTGTGTGTGGGGGGGGGGCCTTTAAATAGACTCACACAGAGAAGTCCCATGCTAAGAGTTTATGATTGTGTACTGAAATCTTCAGTTGTCTATTCATATGGTTCCAGAAGTTGATTGAGCTCTTGTAGATTCACCACTGCACATGTAACAGATATCTGCCACAGCTAACATTCTTGAAGCCAATAACCTGGTATACAGCTTTCTATTCTACAAGTCTGTCCACTATGTACAAGACAAACTTCCGTGGTGTGGAAACATCTTTAATTAGCCCAAATTGAAGAGCAGTTTACTTCTGCTAGTAATGACGGAGGACTTCAGCACATTTGAGGGAACAATACAAACATTTACTTATTTTCTATACAGTACCAAGTGTTTCTTTTAACTGTGCATGTCTATCAAGCGCATGAATTACCATGTGGTTAAAGTCATGTGTAAAGCAAGGTAAATTACTGGGCCTGTGGGGACATCTTAAAGTCTACCTTGTTGACTTTATGAGTAGAATGAAAAACATCTATCAGGTTCTACCTGGTTCTACCAGGAAAAACTAGGTTTTATCTGGTTCTGCCAGATATTATCAGGTTCTACCACTTAAAACCAGGATCAATTATATAAAACCAAATTCTAGTTTTATTTATGTCATTTTAAAGTTAAGAAACACTTAGCTTTAAGTTATCTGCATTTTTAGGTTACATTAGTACTAAGTAGGGTCTATTTTGCAGTTTTGGTGTATTGAATATATTCATTGAAAAAACATTGTTAATACACTAGTTAGGGTTTCACCAACAAAAAAAGGGAAATGTGGCATTAGGGGGAAGATGGTGGCCATGCTGGGCTAGCCTCTGCAATATCTTTTGCTTTCTCTGTTTAAAATTCATTTTTAGCTTGTTTTTAGCTCCTTGCTATTGTTGGTGCCATCCCATGCATCTTATTATTTTATTTTTATTTCATTTACGTTTTGTCGTTTCATTTGCAGTTTGTGTGTTAGAGACTTGCTGCTTTTTCGGTCATAAGATTGTTGCAGCTTGACTGATCCATTGGTGGGATGTTTGCTGCAAGCAATTCGCACACTGTACGTTGTCTGTGTGTGCCGTGGAATTGATGTGGAGCTGGGAATCTTTGAACATCCAGAGTTGCTGGCGGTGGATTTGGCGTTGTGAAGTGGATTACCCTGGGGCTTCCAGTTGGAATTGCTACTGCCTTTGTGTTGCGAGCTGCCGGCTATCTCAGTGTTTAGAATTGCTGGTGGTGGTTTGGACGCTGTGATGGAGTGGAGTGGCTGGTTCAAGCTGAGATTGCTGCTGCTCCTGCATCTTTGGACGACCGTGTGTATTCCCTGACAAACTTTTTAACGTGTGGCTATACTGAATATACTGATACTGATTTTGCAGCTTGCAGTCTACTCTTCGTGATTTGTGCACCACACTTCAATTTGTGCGTTTTGGAACTGTTGATTCGAAACCTGATTGTGTGGAGAAATGGACTTGCTGGTCTGTGGTTTGTGAGTATACACACAAATTATGCTGCAACTTGATGGTTTTTATTTGGAAAGTACCCATGGGGATTTAAAGTTTTTATCTTAAGCCATGGTGTGGTGAGCTGCTGAACTGTGAGGAGTCTATACTTATTGGACTTATATGCCTGCATTTTTGTATTGGCTGGACTTATTATTGTGTTTTTATTTATGATTATCCAGATTTTGAGCAACTGTAAATATTTGCTGTAGGGTGAGCTGCCAGGGTACTTGCTGCTCCAGCTGGGCTTGGAATGGGTGACACTAGTTTTGGGCCTGCCGAAGGGTGGGTGTGAAGCACTCGGTGTCTCCTAGGCCTGCTGGGGGAGGGTCTGCTGAAGGGTGGCCTCACCTCTAGGGGCAGTAGTTCTGTTCTCGCTGGGGTTGATGTTATTCTTAATGGTAGCTATTTCCCCTGGTGAATGTTATACTGGATTTTTATCTCATATGTTAAAAAGATTATTATGTGGAATTTGAACAAAAGGAATTGATTTCTTTATAGAATCCATGGAATTCAAATGGATTATTAGTATTAGTATTTATTATTGTTTAATTTTTGAAATAATTGTTTGTTTAGTTGTTGATGTGTGTATTAGATATTGTTGTAGTGAGATATTTAATTTGAGTATTTTTGATTATCTGTCTATTTATTGTGTACTAAGATGTGTTGGGAGGGCTCCAAGATGGTCAGGCGCTATTCTCCCACTCTGCTCCGGGACCTCCGCCCTTTTCATTGTCCCCCTTTGTTAGCCGATGTCTATAATAGATGTTGTGCATTGGGGATGGTGAGAAGGCACTTGAAGGTTGGATGGACAGGGCAGAGTGGGAGAATGGAAAGGGGTGGACAGATAGAGGTAGTGGGGACTAGGAGATGCCCTGGGGTGAAATGGAATTATAAGAGGGGTTTTCCCTGTCTATTTCCATACCCAAGGGCTCTACAAATTGTGGGCAGATACTGCGATCCTCCTTGAAAACTCATCCAACCCTGGCAGTGCTGTGTAATGCCAGGTCAATTAGAAACAAGACTGCTACTATAGCGGATCTTGTTGAAAGATCTGACCTGGCATGCATCACCGAGACCTGGCTAGATGAGAATGCAGGTCCTATATTGGCATCTGCTGCTCCGGCTGGGTTCTCGGTGATACACCACCCGAGGTTGGATCATAGGGGTGGGGGAGTAGCCATCTTTTTTTAGAATTGAGCTGGGTCTTGTGGATACTCCAGTGGGTCACACTCGATCCTTTGAGTGTATCCTGGGAGCAGGTGTAGGGTTCAGGATTCTCCTCATATATCTTCCACCCGGTGATGGTGGAGAATTTCTGAAGGAGTTTGGGGACTTCACTGTCGACGTGGTGTTGGAGTCACCCAGGTGGTTAATACTGGGTGACTTCAAAGGCTGGGTCGACTATGAACTCTTGCACTTTGGGAATAATCTCCTCCAACTTATGACTACATTTGGCCTTACACAGGTGGTTATCTCTGCTACCCATATAGGGGGCCACTCATTGGACCTAGTGTTTCTACTGGAGTTGGAGGTCATGCATTTGGTGGTGGAACCAAATGTGTGGATGGATCATCATATCATAAGATTCAATTTCAGGGCACCCCCAAATAGGCCTGCCTCTACCGAGATGGTCCAGTATCGCCCTTTAAGGGGAGTTACCCCAGAAGGCCTATTGGCGGTACTGGACTTATTCAGTATTTCAAGTGAGTGCATGGATCCAGGGGATCTTGTTCTTGCCTATAATAAGGCAGTGGGTGAGGCCCTGGATTGAATTGCTCCTGTTCGTGTTTGCCCACTCACTCAGCACCCAAGGACTCCATGGTTTGATGAGTCCTTGAAAGAGCTGAGGAGAGTGGGGAGAAGGCTAGAGAGGGACTGGTGGAAATCTGGCCTGGATGCTGGCAAACTTATATTGATGGATCATTATAGTATCTATCAAGCAGCAATCACATATAAGACGGCAGAATTCCTGTCCAGGGAGATTGCTGCTGCATGGAACTGACCAGCTCAACTCTTTCAGACTGTCAACAGATTGCACAATCCACTCTGTCTACAGTCTGGAAGAGATTTTTCACGAATGAAATGTGATGAACTTGCTCGTTTTTTTGCAGAGAAGATTGCCAGCACTGGGTCGGGCATCGGCCCAGCCCCCTCTTTAAGTGATTGTGGTGATCGGCGGGAGGAAACGAACACCCATGCTGCCTGGTCTGACTTCAGTAGGCCAGAATTCATGTATGTTGTGAGGATTGTTCAGACTGTATGACCAACCAGCTGTAGTTTGGATCTGGGCCCTACGCCACTATTAGTAGGTTGCGTAGAGGTTATCTGCCCGAGCTTTGCTGAAATCATCTGGAAATCTCTGGAGCAGGGTTTTTTTCCTGATCCCCTAAAGAAGGCGGTCGTTCAACCACTCCTTAAAAAATCTTAATTGAACCCTGACTGGTTAGCTACCTGAAGACCTGTCTCTAACCTGCCCTTTGTGGGTAAGGTTATTGAAAAGGTGATTGTGTCACAGATAGATGACCATCTCACAAATTACAGTATCTATGATACTCTCCAGTCGGGGTTTAGGAAAAGACAGAGCACGGAGACTGCGCTCATCCGGGTTTTAAATGACCTCCTAATTGCAAGAGATCAAAAGGCTCGTACTATCTTAGTCCTTCTTGATCTCTCTGCAGCATTTGATACTGTGGACCATGGTGTGCTGTTGGAGTGTCTGCGGCTTTTTTGTGGACTGTCTGGAACAGTTCTACATTGGTTTCAATCTTTCCTCACAGGCCAGACACAGAGGGTTGTCCCTGGAATTTATTCCTCTGACACCATCCCTCTGTCCCGAGGGGTGCTGCAGGGCTCCATCTTGGCACCCATATTGTTCGCAGTATATATGCTGCCATTATGAGACATCATTAGGCGATACAGTCTGGGTTTTCACTGTTATGCAGATGATACTCAGCTGTATTTGTCCTTTATTCCCGGACAGGATGATGCAGTCTCTTTGCTTATCAGCTGTCTATCCAAAATCAGAGACTAGATGAGTGCTAGCTGGCTGAGGTTAAACCCGGATAAGACCGAGGTGTTGGTAGTGGACCCAGGTCACCTTGAGGTGGGTCAGAGGGCTGGGGTTCCATTGGGCCTTTGGCTTGATGGTGTCCAGCTCTTGACCTCAGACCAGGTATGTAATCTGGGCATTATTATTGACCAGGGTCTGACTCTGAAATCTCAGGTGTCGGCTGTCATCAAGTCCTCTTTCTACCATCTTAGGAATATCACCCGGGTGAAACACCTGGTTCCGCTGGCTGACCTTCCTCCCTTGGTCCACGGCTTCATGACCACCACCTTGATTACTGCAATGCCCTGTACCTAGGGCTACTGGGAGTTGATATTCACCGCCTGCAGCTAGTGCAGAATGCAGCAGCCAGGATTTTGACTGGGACATCTAGAAATAGTCATATTACACCTGTACTGTGTGGGCTGCACTGGCTGCTGGTTCAGTGGCAGATCTCCTTCAAGGTTGGTTTACCGACCTATAAAGCCCTACATGAACAGGGACTGCAGTATCTGTAAGATCTCCTTACTCCCTACTGCCCCTCTCGTTCACTCTGATCCACTGGCGAGGGATTGCTAGAGATTCCCAGGGTTTGTTTGAAGACATCTGGGGCACGTGCATTCTCCTATGCTGCCCCTGTCCAGTGGAATTCTCTATTTTGTCAGATACGAGGCTGCCTGACCATCAAGAGCTTTAAATCGGAGCTTAAGACCTATTTGTTTTTTAAAGCCTATGGAGAATAATTTTATCAATATTGTTTTAAATGTATTTTGTTTTAAATGTTGCTCTATTTGTACAGCCCTTTGGTCCTTTGAAAAGCTCTTAAAAAATAAAATGTACTTACTTACTAATGCCCCACCCTGCAGGCAGCAATATTACTAATTGACATCTCCTGTGTCTTCTCAAATCAGGTGTGGGATGTGACTTGTGGTTCTCAACCCTAATGCTCACCCCATTCCATCAGTAAATAAGCTGAGATGTGTACAACATATGTGAATGGGGTGAGCATTAGGGTTGACAACCCCAAGGCACACCACATGCCTGATTTGTGAAGATGCAGGAGAGGTCAAATAGTATTTTTTTCCCTTTGCTGCCTGAAGGGTGGGGATGGGGCATTAGGGTTGGGAACTCTAACACCACATTTCCCTGTTTTTGTCAGTGTAACCCTGACAAGTGTATTAACGCATTTTTTTGCAATCAATTTTCTTTCTTTTTGACATAGTATAATCATATCTTCATTTGCCTGAGGGAGACCAGGGCACTCCGGACCTTGCATTTTCATTCCTCCAAAGATGTATGCATGTATGATGCTGTGGACATGCAGGGCCCTCCAGGTCCTGTGCATGCATTTCTGCCAAAATAGCAATTTCATTCCTTCATTGTACAGTTTGTTAAAGTTCCAATGTTATCTTATTGGAATTTGCATTTCTTATTTTTTATGCTCTTCTTATATTGCCCTTCAATGTTAATGGGGAGAATATGCATAATTCTTGTAGTACTCATTAAGATCATTGTACTGATTTAGGAATTGTCCCTTAAGTCAAAATATTAAGAGGGGTATGGCTTGTTAAGGTTCCAAAACTTTCCTATGAGAATTTCATTTTCTAATTTTTATGTTTGTTTATGTGGACCCACACCTTTTTAGGGAGATTATGTATTATTCTTCTAGTACTCATTAAGATATTTGTTTTGGTGTATAGATTGTCCCTTAAGTCCAAATATTGAGGAAGTTATAGTTTGTTGAAGATCAAATGTGGTAAAACAAACTATGTCCAAAATCTTATTTCATATGAGGGCATGACTTCATATGAAAAAGAATGGGAAAAAAGTAAGTCCAAATTCTTTTCTCGTATGAGGGCATCATTTTTTCACATGAACAAAAAAAAAAAAGTATACAGAAAAGGATGCCTTCATGCAAAAAAAAAAAAAAAAAAGAATGGGAAAGTAATGGAAAGAAAACTAAGTCCAAATGCTTTTTTCATATGAGGGCATTCTTTTTTTGTGTGAATGAAAAAAATCATATGAAAAAGGATGCCCTCATACTAAAAAAGAATTTGGGCTTAGTTTTGTACTCACATTCTTTTTTCATATGAAGGCATGCTTTTTTCATTCATATGAAAAAGAATGCCTTCATATGAAAAAAGAATCAGAAAAGAAAACTAAGTCCAAATTACTTTTTTCATATGACGCCATCCTTTTTTGTATGGACCAATTTTTTTTGTCTGCCCCTATGAAAAAAGAAAATCAGCTCACAAATAAGGATTTTTAAGTGATAAAAAATACATTTCTGGGTCATTTTACCAGAGACTAAGTGCAGAATTTACCTAACGGTGTCCCAGTTGTCAAGATACATGTGTTGGTGTGTGTGTGTGTGTGTGTGTGTGTGTGATGGATGTCATTTTTGTGGGTTTTGACATTTTATTTTGGAAAAACAAAATTGAAACAAGATAGCGGCCATGAAAAAAAGATTTTTTCCTCACAAAAAGGAATCCACCCATATGAAAAAGGTTGCTTTTTCATATGGATCAAATTCTTTTTTCATTTCAAGCCGCTATCCAAAAGACTGCACTGAGCATGCTCAGAACTGAAATTTCAACATTCACGAACTTTGGTACAGATTAATATTTTTTCACCAAACCAGTGAAATACATATCTGTGGGCCAAGCCATTTCTACCCAGAAAATTTCAGACCAGAATTCCACACTGTCTGGGTACTAGGCAATGACAAAGAAAAACAGCAAAAAAAAAAAAAAAAAAAGCATTTTTTTTAAAACTTTTTTCGCTATCTGCATCTTGGAATCCTAATTTCTGACTGGAACAAAACTTGGGAAGTTACAAGATGTACCCCCCAAAACTGCACATGCAGAATTTCATGCTAATTCCAGGACAGACATGGCTCTCCTCCTCTGTAGCAGCAGCAAAGCTTGCTTGGGTTTCCTGCATGCACCAGAGGGAGGGCTTGAACTGGTGCTGGTGCTGGCTGCTGTTGTTGTTCTTTGTTCTTCCCAGGATACACATGATTCTCCTCCTCCACAGTAGCAGTGGAGCTTCCTGCTGCTGGAGATACCTACAGACATCGAAGGGAAGGCTCAGAGTGCTACTGCAGTCACTTGCTAGTGTTGTTCTTTTCCACCACTCCCGGGCAAGCATGGCTCTCCTCCTCTTTAGCAGCAGCAGAGCTTGTTTGGGTTTCCCACACCAAGTCTTGCCTCTGTCTGTGACAGTCACACACTATCAAGATGCAAGGACAGAGAAAGATAGACGTCCATTTCTGTAATCACAGAACTGGAAATAAAGACTGCAATGGCAACACCCCCTTCTGGTCCAGATAAATCACACTGCCATCTTTTGAATACATGGGCAAGGGCATCTGCAACAAGAAAATATTGTGGGGGGATGAAATATACTGAATGGAGAGGGTGCAGAACACTAGTGGAAGGAGATAGCTGTGGTGTATTCACAGTAGCATTTCACAGTGACATGCTACCAAAGCCCTCCTTCTCAAAGTCATGTGCTAAAAAAGTCCCCTTCTCAATGTAATTGCACTGTGTCAGCATTGCTCTCATTATGTAGTTGTAAAAGGGAGGAAAATGGGAATCTTACTAAATGGGAGTATGGACACTCTAAAATAGTATAAAATGATATAGGTCAACATGCGGAATAAATGGAACCTGGAGCGTGATTCTCCATGTCTGGTTTCCATAGCCAAGGGCACCACTAATTTTGGTGGGCAGGTGGCCCAGACGGCCATGGAAGCCCATCCAACTCATGTGGTGTTATGTAATGCCAGGTCCATTAAACACAAGACTTCAATTATTGCAGACCTTGTGGTTTGGTGGACCTGGATGCACTACAGAGACCTGGCTGGATGAGAACTCTGGCCCAGTATTGGAGGCTGCAACTGCAGCAGGGTACTCGGTTTTTCACTGCCTGAGATTGGATTCCCAGGGGGGGTTGTGGTCTGTTTTAAGACCAAACTGGGCCTCATGAGTGCACCAGTTGAGGAGACCCAGTCATTTGAATGTACTGTGGTAGCAGGTGTAGGTTGTAGGACTGCCATCATCTACCCTCCACCCAGAGATGAGGGGTGGTTCCTTCAGGAAGTGGCTTATTTTGTGATCGACATGGCATTTGAGTCACCCAGGCTGATGGTTCTGGGCGACTTCAATGCCTGGGATAATGACAAACTGTCACAATTTGGTCAGCACTTCCTCCAGTTAATGTCATCTCTGGGCCTTACACAGATTGTTCCCACTGCTACCCAAAAACAAGGTTATTCTGTTGACTTAATTTTCCTCCTGGGGGTCGAAGCCTTGGAATTGGGGGTGGAACCAGTTGGATGGTCTAACCACTATACCATGCATTTCAGTTTTTGTACCCCCCCCTTCGCAGACCTGCTCCTGTGGAGATGATAAGGTATCGCCCTTTACGAGATGTAAGCTCTGAAGGCCTGGCAGCGGTGCTTGATCTATCTGTCCTTCCATTGGCAACCAGTGACCCAGATGCCCTAGTTGTGGCCTATAATCAGGCCGTAGCTTCAGCTCTGGATGTCATTGCTCCTGTCTGCATTCATCCTTTCTCCATTCATCCTCAGTCCACTTGGTTTGATGGATCTTTGAGGGAGATGCAGCGACTAGAAGGAAGGTTAGAGCATCACTGGTGAACATCTGCCCTTGATGCTGATCACCTTAGATTTATGGAATATTATCAAGCCTATCAATCTGCAATCACCCATAAGAAGGCAGAGTTCCTGTCCAGAGAGACTGAGGTCACTTGGAAATGACCAGCTCAGCTCTTTCAAACCATGGACAGACTGTGCAACCCAGCCTGTCTACAGGTCTGAAGAGCATTTTGGCAAGTTGAGTGCATGGAGTTTGCTCGATTCTTTTTGGCGAAGGTGGCCGACATCAGGGAGGAACTCCTACTGGCACACTCTGGCACTGCTCTAGACCACCATTTGGACACTGCACCTCGGTTTTCCTGGAGTACCTTCGGCCAGCTGGAGCTCAAGGACATCATGAGGATTGTCCAGGATATGCACCCCACGTGCTGTAGTTTGGATCCAGGTCCAACTACCCTGATTTCTGGTTGTAGTGACATTCTTGGCCCTATTCTAGCTCGGATAGTCTGGTGTTCCCTGGATGCAGGTGCGTTTTCCAGCTCCCTGAAGGAGATGGTGGTGAGTCCCCTCCTGAAGAAAGCTTCCTTGGACACAGACTGCCATGCACAATACAGACCAATCTCGAACCTCCCCTTTATGGGGAAGTTGATCAAGAAAGTAGTTGCCATACAATTGTAGGACCATTTGACCATCCATGATGTCTACGAGTCTTTCCAGTCCAGTTTTTGAAAGAGGCATAGTACTGAGATAGAGCTGGTTCGGGTGCTCAATGATCTCCTGATGACTAGAGATGAAAAGAGTTGTTCCATCTTGGTCCTTCTGGACCTCTATTCAGCATTTGACACTGTGGACAATGGGGTCCTCCTTGACCATTTGAGGTCCATCTGCAGCTTGTCAGGTACGGTCCTCAGGTGGTTTTCATCTTTCATTACTGGAAGAATCAAAGGGTGGTGTCAGGGATTTATTCCTCTGACCCAACCCCTTTGTCATGTGGGGTTTCTCAGGGATCAGTGATGTCCCCCATGTTGCTCACAGTGTACATGCTACACCTTGGAGACATTGTAAGAAGGTATGGGCTGAGGTTTCATTGCTATGCTGATGACACCCAGCTCTCCCTTTCTTTTGCACCTGACCAGAATAGAGCTGTCTCAGCATTTAATAACTGCCTCATAGAAATCCAGGAGTGGATGGATTCGAGCTGGCTAAAGTTGAACTCAGCAAAGTCTGAGGTATTGGTGGTGGACCCGGGACACCGGATAGAGGGGCTGGGGGTGGGGTTACCCTCAGGACTTTTTCTTGGAGGTCTCCCACTCCTGACCTCAGAATGGGTGCGAAACCTGAGGGTAATTCTTGATGAGGGCTTGACATTGCATTCGCAAGTGTCGGCCATTGTCAAATCCTCTTTTTATCATCTGAGGAATATCTCCAGAGTTAAGCACCTAGTTTTATCTGGTGACCTTCCTACGCTGATCCATGCCTTTGTGTCCTCTTGCCTGGACTATTGCAATGCCCTTTACCTAGGGCTCCTGGGGGTGGATATTCACCACCTGCAGCTGGTGCAGAATGCAGCGGCCCAGTTATTGATGGGAACCTTTAGCCTGGGTAAAGAATTGGCTGGAGAATAGGACACAGAGGGTAATAGTAAATGGAGTCCACTCTGAAGAAAGGGAGTTTACTAGTGAGGTACCGCAGGGTTCAGTGTTAGGACCAATCCTCTTCAATGTCTTTATAAGCAACATTGCAGAGAGACTGGAAGGAAAAGTATGTCTCTTTGCAGATGACACAAAGATCTGCAACAGAGTTAATGCACAAGGTGGGGTGTAAAGGATGAGAAGGGACTTGGCAAGGTTAGAGGAATGGTCAAACATATGGCAGCTTAGATTCAATGCTAAGAAGTGCAAGGTAATGCACCTGGGAAACAAAAACCCAGGGGAAGAGTATACAATGGGGAGTGAGATACTAACAACAACAAAAATGGAAAGGGACCTGGGGGTAGTCATATCAGATGACTTAAAGGTGGGCAAGCAATGTGAGAGGGCAGTAAGGGGGCTGGGGGAATACTGGGATGCATAGGGAGAGGCATCACCAGTAGAAAACAGGAAGTTGTTATCCATCTGTACAGACAGCTGGTGAGACCCCATCTGGAGTACTGTGTGCAGTTCTGGAGACCCAATCTCTGCAAGGACATAGACAGGATGGAAGCTGTCCAGAGGAGGGCAACTAAAATGGTGCAGGGTCTGCACTGGAAGACGTATGAAGAGAGACTAAAGGAGCTTAATATGTATAGCCTCGAGGAAAGGAGGGAGAGGGGGGAACATGATAGAAACTTTCAAGTACCTCAAGGGAATCAACAAAGTCCAAGAGGGTAGCATCTTTCAAAAAAAAAGGTGTGCAAGAACAAGGGGACACCATTTGAAGATGGGGGGGTGGCTCAGAGGTAATGTAGGGAAGTATTTTTTCACAGAGAGGGTTGTGGATGCATCTAACAGCCTTCCGGAAGAGGTTGTGGAGTCAAAAACAGTGGTTGAATTCAAACATGCATGGGCAGTCATAAGGCAATTCTAGGGGGTGGGGGTAGAAAGAAGTAGGCTGCTGGTTAACTAGAATCTGCAGCTTATTCATTAGGTAGGGGAAATGGGCAGACTGGGTGGGCCAAGCGGTCCTTATCTGCCATCAAATTCTATGTTTCTATGTCATATTTCGCTGGTGCTGCGCCAATTGCACTGGCTGCCAGTTCAGTGGTGAATCACCTTTAAAGTCGGACTTCTGACTTACAAAGCCTTACACGGCCTGGGCCTGGACTACCTGAAAGAGCTCCTGATCCATTACTGCCCTGGGCGATCTCTCCACTTGACTGACATGGGGTTGCTAGAGATTCCAAGGGTTTGTTTAAAATCTTCTGGGGCCCGTGGATTAATGCACATGGCCCCTACCCTTTGGAATTCTCTACCCCATCAGATACGCGAGTGCCTGACCATGGAGGGATTTAAATAGGCACTAAAAACTGTTTTCTGGAGCCATGCTTTTGGGGACTAACTTTATATTTCTGATTGTTTATAAATTTTGATTCTATTTACAATATATGTTATTTCATCCTGAAGTTGTGCAATTTTATGTAAGGCACCTTGGTATTTGAAAGGTGCCGTATAAATAAAAATAAATTGAATTGAAACATTTTCCCTGTAACATGCATTACTGCTTTACATTTTAAAGTTCCTTTTTTTTTGTTTGATCTCCTGTAGTTGTTTTCTTCTTATGGTTTTTAACCAAGCCACCAGAGCTGGAAAAAGAGTACCATTGAATAATTATAGTTTATCATTTTCTTGATTTTTACAACTCCATAAGAACCTGTTAAAGGTGCCTGTCTTTTTTCAAAAGGAATTGATCAGGCTTGGATTGGTCTTCAAATGAACAAGGGAAAACCCTGTTGGGATCCAGGATAATTATGCCACATTGAGTAGCTATGCCCAGGTGGGGGGAGGGGCACAGAAAGAATGAGTAAAAAGAAATCATATCAGACACACAAAAGAAATACCATTGGGACTAGTAAGATTAAGAAAAATGGTTATTAAGGTCATGACAAAAAAAAAAATTGATCCCCAAGATTCAACCTTTTTTATTCTTTTTTTACTTTGATTCGTATACTCTTTTTCACTTTGACATAAATATTTACTAGATCATTATGTCACATGACATCAACATGAAGTTATGTCCCTGATAGTCCCCCTGAACAAAGATTTAGTATAAGATGATGTAATTATTATAATGGAAAGGCTATGCCTGTAGTTCAATGGAGTGAGCAACCAGCCACACCCCCTTCCTTAGCTATATAAGCAGCTCTTGAGGCATGTTTTCTTTGCCAGCTGGAGGCTCTGTCCATCTCTACCTTCTCACCTATGGTCAGCCTGGGCTTTGCCCACCCCCAGTATCTGCCTCCCTCCTTTACTTGTGCTGTGGGCTCTGCTTAGTTTGTGCAGGACTTCTGTTTATTGTGTTTTCTGCTTTGTGGTTAGTATTGCTTGCCTCTGGCTGCTGCGTGCATCTTTGTGTTGTTTGTGTCCTGTCCTCCTGTATTTGTGTTTTTTGTTTTGCATTTTCTTTCTTTTGGGGGCTTTCCAGTTTTTTCTAGCATGCTGCTGCCCTTTGTTTGTATTATGCTAATCCAGTGCTTGTGCTATATAGGCTTCCATTTACTCACTGGAGTTCAGCAAACCCTTGGTGCAACTGCAATTGTTATCTGTATGTTTCAACTCAGCTGCTGTTTTCTGCTTCTGCTGTCTCTGTGCTCATCCACTGTACTTGTTTGCACCTGGTCCAGACTCGTCCTGCTACATCTAGCTGCCACTCTCTACTGTGCTCTGTCTCAGCAGCTCTGCACAATTCATTCAGTGTTAGCTCAGTCGGGCAGCTGGTACCACCAGCTTTTAATTCCCCTGCTCGCTTTTCTGCAGTGTAGTGTGGCTTTGCTGCAGTTTATTGCTGCTCTACTGCCTCAGTGGTTTGTTATCATTTGTCTGTCTCCATCACTAGGAAAAGTACCTCTATTTTCGGGGTTCCTACCCTATCAACATTACAGTGCTGTTTAGTCTCATGGTGCTCAGCTTGTGGTTTCCTGTTATTCCTATAGCAGAGGACTGTGATGTCACGGTGGGGCATCATGGCTCCAAGTAGCAGGATCATGCTTTATGTATCAAGCTACTGTATATGAATGTGCCCTGCTCTCTTGCCTACATGGCTTTCAGTTGTCCATACATAAATCAATAACTTCACAGCCTACATGGCCTTCTGATATTCAGTTCATTCCATTACTGTGCAGCATGCTCCTTACTGGAATAATCTGTCTATGCCTTAATGGTATTTACGGTATGCATGCCAATCATATCAATTCACTATTCATGCAATAGTATAAATTCACTATTCATACTGAAACCACAGCATCAAATGCTTTTATGCAAACTATGATTTGCTCCTTTATTATACTGGTTGGCCAAGCATATCCATAATTCTGCTTACCTCATATGCGATGCGGCATGCTTACCTATGCTGCTCCCCTTTTTATTGCTCTTGTAAATGCTGTTGCAAATGCTGCCACATATCTCATATCTGCTAAACCTTATTGATTCATTTATGCTAAATCTCATCGGTTCAATCACTGGCATCACAGCTTTCACTGCCTAAACATCTACCTTCTATGTCACCATCAGTTTGGCTTCCATAATGAAACTGGTTGACTTGTTTTCAATTGGTTGCTACTACTACCAAACCACCAAACACTGGCTCACACTGCAGCCTCCTACCTCACCCAGGCCCCACCTTGGTGGTTCTCGTGGTTGCACCTGGCCTCCTCATCTATATTTTGCTGCCTAATCTATAGCCACTGACTTTACCTGGCCTCCTCCTCCTATCTAGCACTCAAAGTTGATTCATGCTCTCATTCACAAATCAGAGCCATGCCAACCATGTCCATGACCCTTTCTGGCTGAGTGCTTGCCCTGTAAACTGACGGTCTCACTCTGCACTCATGAAGTCCGCACCTTGAGCATGTGAACCTCAGGGCGAAGTCCTTCTCATATGGTCCATAGTGGGAATGTCCTTGCTCCAGGTGGAGCTTTAGGGTGCAGTCATTTTGTGCACCCCTTTATGCAGAAATTAAGACTTCAGCTGCCAAGGGTGGGGCCTTTGCAACCCAACATCACTCCTTTGGCTATGGCATCACTGTGGCACCATCAAAAGCAATGCTCCTTATGACTTTCTCTGGTTCACCAGATTTGTTTTAGTCGGTAGGCCAGCTGAATCCAAGCAGTCATCACTCTCCTTCTCCCACCTTGGGGGTCAGCTCTTGTTTTAGAGCACCCATTGAGGCAGAGGCCTCTGACAACCCTTCACTGCATTCCCATTAGAAGGGCTGTGAGAACTTGCCACCAAATTAAATATTTCCTCCCCTTTGATTGAGTTTCTAAATTGCAGCAGCAGAGCCATTTCTAAATAAACTACCCCTAGTCTGGAGGGAAGGAAACCTAGACTTTCGATCTCCAGAGGATTCCACCTTTTAAAAGTTTTTTCCTCTTCTCAGTGCCAAAGGTCATAATATGTAGTTAGTTGTTTATATTATATTCACTAGTTTCCTTAGGTAGGTTTCTGTTATTGTATGGAGATGGATGGTTGCCCTACTCACCATTCCATCTCTCCTTAGGATGCTGCCTGATGTCATCAGTGCAAACCATTTTATCAGTGCAATCTTAACAACCTCTGCATCTTATTTGTGTTTCATCAAGCAGTCTTGTTGCTGTCAGTCTGCTTCTCTAGTTTGTAGTCAATGTTTACTGCTCTGTGTTCTTTTTGGGGCTCTTTCCTAAGGTACCTTTAGCCAAGGGAATCTTCCCCATGGTACCTCTAGGGGTAGAACCCTCTTCGAGGGTTCCTTTCCTTCTGTATCCCTACAGACTGGTATTTACCACTCACCGAAAATCTAGCAGTTAGTCTTCTCAGGAAGAAGTGTTCTGTCTGTGGCTGAGCTGTGACAGACCCTGTAACAAGACACTGGCCTCCTACAGGGGCTATTAGACATCACACCAAAGGGCACTCTGGGAAGACTGTCTGGGACAACAGGCCATAAAAGAAACCACAATGGAAACCTCCAGGGGCAATAAAACAGCCAGCAAAAGTTAGAAAAAACAACTCTCACAGCCAAAGGAAAAGAAAACACTGGGAAGAGGTTATAACACAGGAAAAAAGAATGCTACATATCTTTTTTTAATTTTAACACAGAGTTTTCCTTTAACCATTTTGCTTCTGCTTTTAGAAGCGGTAGATTTGGGAGAGGAACAGGGGAAAGAGCTGCAGCTTCCCCTTCCCTGACCGATTAAGAGCTAGGTTAAACTGCTAAATGGGAGGTGACTGTGACCTGTGAAAGCAGAGTCAGGTGTGGCCCAGCTCATTTTGCTTCTGCTTCATAAGGACTAGGACTCTAAGCGTCCCCATACACAAAGGATCCACATGAAAAGGACATGGGAGCCTACCCACCAGAGTCAGCCCAACAAGGCAGCTAACAGCTGGTCACTCTGCTCCTCACAAGGGAGGTGGGGGACCAGTACAGGGGCAAAGTAGGTGACTGGGCAAAGCAGAAAGAGGCAATGAGGTATGTTTCCTATTGAACTGTTTTTGCAGCTCACATGCCACGAGGGAGTAATGAGAGTTAGGGTCAAGCCAGGAATTGGGTATTGGTGAAACACCCTGTGTAGGTAGGGATAAATAGGAGTTCATAGTAAGCTAAAAGTTTGGGAGTAGGTGTAACACCTTATTTAGGGTAGGCATAGAAAAGAGATTAAAGTCAGCAAAATTGTGGGGATAGGTGAAACACCCTATTGAGGGTAAGGAAAAAAAAGGTTTGAAAAAGGCAATAGTTTGGGAAAAGGTGAAACAGCCTATCATGAATTGGATAATCTTAAGGGAGCCATAGCAAGGCAACAATCCATTGCATTAGTCAAGTAAGCAAATCAAAGAGAAAGAAAAAAAAAACACTGTGGTTCTCAAAAGAAGTGACCGAGAAGGTAGGGGCAAAAGGGGTGGCATTCAGGAGGTACAAGGAAACACAGAGGGAAGAAGACAGGGAAATGTATCTGGAAAGTAGTAAAGAGTGCAAAGGTGCAAACAGAAGAAAACACAGTCCAGCCAATAACAAAAAGGGACAAAAATGTTTTTAGTTACATTAGTGAAAGAAAAAATACTAAAAAAGGGATTGTGAGACTAAAAAGGAAAGAAGGAAAGTGTGCAGAGGGGGACCAAGAAAAAGCAGAAATCCTAAACAAAGAGGGTTGCCCGATGAAAGGGGCAGACCCCATTGTCCCCAGGCCTGGACAAGTGTGTGTGGGGAGCCAGGAAGCTGTTGGGAGGGGATGTGGGGGGCAGAAGGAATGAGGTTTCAAAGGGCAAGGGGCCGGATGAGGTCATGGAAGGGGAGGGTAAGGGGCAGGGGGAGAAGAGTGAGGTAGTAGCCGGAGAGTGTCCAGGTGGGGCTAGGTGCAGGGTCATAGGTCCAGTTCATAAGGGACTGCACAGCCCTGAGATCCCACAATTTTGCTCCAGATTTTTTTCTTGGAAGCAAATCAGTTTTGGCAAGTTTGGGATTTCAGGCCATTGGACCATTGGACCATTGTGAGTTAATTATTTAAAACCTCGCTGGTAACAGTAATTACTAGGACTGGTAATTGCAGCTATAAGAAAATCTGACTGGAAGAGCAGGTGTAAGTGAGTATTTCCCCATGAAGAAACAACGAGAGGTAAGGCTGAATAAACAGAAAGCAAGGGAGTTACAGGCAGGCTGTGAAGAGATTGCACAAAACTGCTGGGCAACGTGGAGAGGCAGTAAGATAACCCAGGGAACAGCCCGGGTAGCCTGTCAGCCAGAGTTGCAGTATGGGGAGGCAGGTTCTACCCAACGTGGGGAATGTTAGGGAGAGATTTAAAGTTGGGAGCCCAGAGAAAGACACCGTGGCTCCCACGAAGAGTGTGCACTCTAGGTTTTAGAAGGTCAGGCCAAGTTGGATCCAACGACGAGGGAGGTTTTTCTAAAACTGCTGAATTGTTGGGAAGGAAGGCATGGGGTGCGGTGATTTAGACCCATGCAGCTACATCTCGTGGTGGTCTCCGAGTGCAAGCGGGGTGAATAGGAGGCTGGGGTTAGTCGGGTGAGAAGGCAGTAATGGGAAAAAGCACAAATACTGCCTTAAAAGGCAGTTTTCCGAGCAAAACAGGCATAGTGTTTTTTCCCTTGGTGCTGGCCACGTGGCAGGGTGGAGGAAGAGAGGCCCTGTAGATGTGCCACATGCCGATGGAATCTGATGTCATCGCCATGCGGTTGGTGGGCCTAGTGGATGCAAGGGACAAGGAAGCAGATGGATTTACAAGTTTGGGACCCACAATAAAAGATACCACATCCCCTGCCAGAAGTCCTAGGCAGAGGCAAGCAAAAAAAAAAAAATATATATATATATATATATATACATATAAATAAATAATAACAGCGATAATTCTCAAAGGGAAGCAGCACAAGGGTCCTACAATTAGTGGCAGCAGGGTAGCGGTACTAGGCCAGAGAGGAGGATGCTGGTAATGATGAGTGGCCAAGGGGATGAGGACAGTGGCCATGATGGGGGGGTGAACAAAAAAAAACACAGTAGGGGATATAGATTCTGTGGAGCATAGGACAACAACCCAAAAAGGAGCTGGCAGTACTGCATAGCGGGTAGATTAAAAGGGGGACAAAGTGGTACAGCTAGTGGACCGGAAAAGACTTTTGGAGTCACTCAGCCTCTATAAAAATAAAAATAAAAATAAAATATATATATATATATATATATATATATATATATATATATATATATAGATATAATAAAATAAATAAATATTAATAAAGAAGGTGGGTAAAAGGGATAAATACAGCACAAATAATTATAAACAATAGAAAGGCTAGTGAGGGGAGTGCAATTTAAAGCAGAAACTGGGGAGTAAAGGGAAAGAAAAATGAGACAGTGGCTGCATTTATGAAATGGGACTGGGGATGGGGCTGCACCCTGATGTTGAGAGGCAACAGCTGCCGGGAGGACCCAGGGATGATCGCCCACATGCAGGAAGGCCAAAAAGGGGGTGAGGGGATACATCCTCACAGGGGACATAAGCATATCAAGAGGCAGATACTGATTGTTTGTGAATTTTCAATAGATTACTGTCATTGGAAGGATGGCCCCAAGGAAGACAAAGCCAAGCAAAGAGGACTGCTACTTGGCAGTAATGGACCTGGTAGACAAGGTGGACTGGTTGTTGGAAGTAGCGGAGCCAGCCGGTGAGGAAAAAGGGAAAAAGCAGAAGGGGAAGCAGGGCAAGGGGGACAGGAGGAATAAGAGAGTGCCTAAAGTGCCAGGTGAACCTGAGCCCTGGCCGGTGGTTCCCAGGCCAATACCAGTGCCTCCTCTACCTCTTCCTCCCATTAGTCCCACACTGGAGCCCACACAGGCCCCAGGGCCAGCTCCGGTGCCTATGCCAGAACCTCCTACATTGGTGGCACTGCTCTCGCTGCCACACCAGGGCTATAGTCACCAGTCCCAATGCCTGCACCTAGCCCAGTGGTAGTTCATCAGCCAGGACCCAGCACCCCACAGCCAACCACACCAGGTAATCAGGCCATGACACTGGAGAGCAGTGTCAAGGAGTATGTCAAACAGATGTTGAAGTACATGGGAGATAATGGACTAAGGCAGTTGCAGAAGACATTGGGGGAGATCTAAGGGACAGAGGGGGTTGTGGGGGGGTGATGGGGAAGCTACATCAGGAAGGGAGATCGGGGTGCCAGGGGTGCGACTAGGGGACCATGTTCCCATAGCCATGAAAGAAAAGATATGGAAAGGCTAATATGTAGACATTTTCACATTGGCAAAGATAGACAACATGGATAAGTATGAGGAGAAGGACAGTTTTGAGAAAAAGGACATGGCAGCAGCAGTGGTGCTATTAGGTAAGGGGGAGGAGGATAAGTCACTAAAAGGGAAATCCTGGGACAACTGGTCCACAGGTTTCACCTATCTTATGGCAACTGTCATAGATAATCGGCCAGAATTGGCTACTCCACTGCTGACGTACTCCCTCGTTATAGAGAACGCGTATAAAAAAGGGGGCCACAGTTGGTTAAAATATGACTAGAAGTTCAGGAAAAGGATGGTGCACTTTGGGGATGTGAAATGGGATGCTAGACAAATGGACCTATGGCTGGAAATTTATATGGGGCTGACAGGAGCAGAAGCAGAAGGGGATAGAAAGGAGAGGTGCAGAAGGATTGTTGCGGATACAATTGGGTGTTCTGCTCCTGGCCAGTCTGCCAGTTCCGACAAGTATGTTCTAAGTGACGGGGGCATCACCCAGCATCAAAATTATAGGTATAACTGAGAGGAAGGGCTGCGCAGCCAGGACAGCTCATACCAGCAGCCCTTTGGACCACCCAAGGAAATTTTAGAGGTCAACCATGGGAAGAGGAAATCAGGGGAAGGGAATGGGGGGGGTCACACCTACAGTATCAGAATCGACAACAAGATAACTGAGGACCTGACAGGCAGTGGCTTCTGGATAGCCCGCATGCCCTTCAAGTCAGAGGTTTCAGAAGGGTGGTTGCAGGATTATCCAGATTAGGAGGCAACAAAGAAATTGTTAGCGGGTTTTCAGAGGGGATTATGTCTACAGTTTAAGGGCATCAGGAAGGGAACAAAAGTGAAGAACCTGAAGTCCATACAGGGGAAGGAAGCAATGCTAGCCCAACAAATTCAAAAAAGGTGGTAGCGTTGAGAGTGAAGGGACCGTTCGTCTACCCTCCCCTGCCCAGCTTGAGAGTGTCCCCCCTGGGCTTGGTGCCAAAGAAACAGCTGGGAAAATACAGAGTGATACACCACCCATCGTACCCCGATGGGGACTTAGTTAATGACTACATGGGGAGGAAGACAGCAAGGTTAAATATGCCACATTGGAAAAGGTGGTTAGGTGGATCAGGACCAAACAGGGAGCCTGGTTGGACAAGACAGACATAGAGGCAGCATTCAGCTTATTGCCGGTCAGGCCAGCTGATTGGGACCTACTGGGTTTTCTGGTGGGAGACATGTACTATTTGGACAAAGCCATGCCCATGGGTTGTTCCGTGGCAGGCTTCATATTTGAGATGTTCAGCACCTGGTTGCAATGGGCCTTCCAAGACAGGTATGGGCATCAGATGGTGGTCCATTACCCGAATGACTTCCTGTTCATGGGGGAGGGACAGGGGGAGAAAGAAAGAAGACTAAAGGACTTTAAGCAGATGTGCCAGGATCAGGGGTCCCATTGGCTAAGGACAAGACAAAGGGGCCCAGCCAGACAATGGACTTTTTAGGCATCAAGCTGGATACAGTCAAGGAATTGTTCAGAATACCAGACACAACGGTCAAGAAGTTACAGGTGCTACTGAGGGTGGTCGGGGGTAGATGGAGGGTGCAGCTGCAGTTGGTGCATCAGCTGATGAGGCATTTGAACTTTGCCTGTAGGGCCATAGCCCCAGGGTGAACATTAACTCGGCATCTGGCATCCTGGGGGGGCCTCACAGCCCCACCACTTGGTGGACATTACCAAAGGGACAAGACAGGATTTATGAGTATGGGAGCATTGTTTGGAAACATACAATGGGCAAACCTTTTGGCAGGAGTATTGGTTGTTTAACACTGACCTGCAGCTCTACATGGATGCCACAGAGGGAATCAGCATGGGTGGTATTTTATGGGAAAATGGTTCACCAAACCATGGCCCAAGGGGTGTGTTCAAGCAGGAGTGACAAGGGATATCACCTTTCTGGACATTTTCTCCATATGGGTAAGAATGGTTCCCTGGGGCAAGGAGCTCAGGAACAGGCAGGTCACATTTTGGAGTGATAACAGGGCAGTGGTAGAAGTACTGAACAAGGTCAGAAAGGGTCTTGAGGGTGTTGAGATGGTTGGCATTGTTAGGGTTGACACTGTACCTGTCATTTAGGGCAAGACACATTGATGGTGTAGATAATGTGATAGCTGACTGCCTCTCCTGATTGGAGATGGACAAGTTTTGGACCATCGCACCAGTAGCAGAGACCTGGCAGACTACCATCCCTGCCTATGTATGAATGATTGTATTGGATTGGGGGAGCCAAATTATTGTTCTGCAACTCCTGGGCTCCTAGGACCATGAGGGCTTACAAAGTCTCTTGGAGGGCATTACAAAACTTTCAGGAGCAGTGCAAAGGCTGGGTAAATGGGACAGTTATGAGGGACCAGGTAGCCAGATTCATAGCAGCAGGATGGAACCAGAATATGGCACAGATGACCATGGGGGTCCATCTGGCAGCAATAGGACAGGTTTGCACATTGAAAGGGTGGGAGGATCCTACAAAATGTAACCTAGTGCGCAAAATGATGCAAGGATGGTTACCGGGAGTGGACAAGAAAAAAGACAATAGGAAACCAATGTCAGAGGAGCTGACTGGTAGGCTGATAGGGGCCTTACACCAAGTCTGCAGCTCAAGCAGCAAAGCAGTATTGTTCAGGGCCCTGTACACCACAATGTACAGTGGGACATTCAGGGTCAGCGAGGTGGTAGGTCACAGAAAAAAGACAGACGGGGGGTTATACCGGGAAGATATAGGGTTGGTGGGGGATGCTATATCGGTGCTCCTAAGGAGATCCAAGACAGATCAGCAGGGACAGGGGACAAGGGTGTGGTTAAAGAAGCACACAAATGAAGCCATTTGTCCAATGGAGGCCCTGCACGTATACGCCCAAAAGGAGGGAGTCCACTGATATTTTGACACAGTGATGGAATCCCAGTGTCAGCATACCAGGTGACAGCAGTATTGAAGAAGGATTTTAAATTTCTGAATGAATCGGTGGAGGGATATTCTTCCCACTCATTCAGGATCGGAGCAGCTTCAGTAATGGTTGCACAAGGTAACATGCCTAGTGATATCAAGCAGAGGGGCAGATGGGCTTCTAATTGTCATAAAAAAAATATCTGGAAAATCACAAAATAACAATGTCTCTTTTTTTCCCCTACAGCAGGTACAAGGCAGAGGGGAAGAGGGGTAGAAAAATGGTAGGGAGGGAGGGGGGTGTGAAACAGTATGAAGTATTAAGTCTGTTTATGCTTATAGTTATACAGGGAGGACAAGGAAGCTCGAGGCATGGATCAGCAGGCATTCCTTTATACACCGGGTGGAAAAATGGGCAGCCAGGAGACAAGGGGGTAAGCAGCTGCACCTGAATAGCAATACCATCCAATTGACATGGAGAGGCCTACAGGGCATAAAGTGGGCCCAGCTGCTGCCAAAGCTGAGGGAAATCAGGAAGGACCACAGCTGGCCTGATCTGATTATGATTCATTTAGGTGGAAATGATCTGGGGATGAGGCCTTGGCTGGACATATTTTGCCAAATAAAGCAGGCCCTGCAAAAGATAAGGGATTGGTGGCCAGAGGTTACTCTAGTATGGTCTGACATCACACCACAGAGAATGTGGTGACAGGCAGTCAGTCACAAAGGAATGTAGAGGGCCAGGAAGTGCATGAACGCCAGGGTTGGCAGGTTGTTTGAGTGTATAGGAGGATTGGTGATATATCATGGGATTTTAGAAAGGGTAGATGAATACTATAGGGGAGATGAGATACATTTAGCAGGTTTGGGCCTGGCCCTGTTTAACTCAGAAATCACTGATGCCACTGAAGCATGGCTGCAATGTGCATAACCCCTCCCCCCCAAAAAAGAGGTTCAGAAGTTTGGGGGGGTGGAGTCCATCGTTCATTGCAAGCTGGAGGTGGACTAATGGGAAAAAGGGGAGAGGAGGACAGGAAATGGTGGAAATAAAATAAAAACACAAAAAGGGACAGAGGAACAAGGAACAAGAAACAGGGGCACGGTGTGTACGTTCATACCCCTTTCGAACAAAAGAGGAAGAATTAGTGGCCCCCCCATGATGCACATCTGGGGGGGGGCAGAAGAAAAGAAGGAAACAATTATAAAAAATAATGAGTAGAAAATTATGAATTGAAAAGGAATGCATGTGTAGATAATGTATATAAATATTAATGAAGGAAATGGTAAAAGTTGTAAGTTGATGCAGATGTATACTGTATTGTAAACAATGATGTCTTGACAAAATTAAGTAAATTAATTGTCAGACTGAGCACCCACACAGAACTTGTCCATGTCATTATTTGCAGGGCTTTGGGGACAAGTATTTTTGTTCATTATTCACAGAAGAAGAGGAAGGGGATGGACCAAAGTTAGGTGACAGAAGCACCACTGGGAGGGAGGTGGACAATAGTCCACTTAAGGAGGAGAGAGAGTTTTAGAGGAACTCGCTAATCTGAAAGTGGACAAGGAAATGAGTCTGGACGGGATACATCACAGAATATTAAGAGAACTCATGGAGGTGCTGACAGCACCACTGACAGCCCTGTTTAACAGTTAGCTGGAAACAGGTGTGGTACCAAAGGACTGCAGGAGGGTGAATGTAGTCCCTCTCCACAAAAGTGGGAGCAAGGAGGAGTCTGGCAATTACAGGGGAGTTAGTCTGACTTCAGTGGTGGGGAAACTAATGGAATCACCACTAAAAGAAAGGTTTGTGATATCTTGAACCCAGTGGAGCACAGGATTTGAGGCAGCATGAATTCACAGCGGAAAGATCTTGTCAAACAAATCTGACAGATTTCTTTGAATGGGTAACTAGTGAGGTGAATTGGGTAGGAGTGGTGGACATGGCCTACTTGGATTTAAGCAAGACCTTCAATGCCACCACACATAGGAGGCTGGTAAACAAGCTGGGCAGCCTGGGAGTGGGTCCCAGGGTGGTATACTGGGTCAAAATTGGCTGAGCAATAAAACACAGAGGGTGGAGGTGAACAGAGTTCAATCCAAAGGGGGGGTGACCAGCGGGGTCCCACAGGGGTAAGTGCTTGGACCAGTCCTCTTTAATGTGTTCATAAGCAACATTGCAGAGGGGCTGGTAGGAAAGGTGTGTCTCATTGAAGATGACACAAAGATCTGCAACAGGGTTGACACTCCAGGAGGGGTGGAGAAAATAAGAAGGGACCTAAGCAAGCTTGAGAAGTTGTCAAAGGTGTGGCAGCTGCTGTAAGATTCATTGCAAAAAAGTGCAAGATCATGCACTTGGGGCACAGAAATCCAGGGGAAGAGAACATGATGGAGTGGGGTACTGACAGCTACCAAACAGGAAAGGGACTGGGAGTAATCATACCTGATGATCTAAAGGTTACCAAACAATGTGGGAAAGCTGTGAGGAGAACCAGTGGAATGCTGGGGTGCATAGGGAGAGGTATCTCCAGCAGAATGATGCCACTGTATAGAACATTGGTGAGACCTCATCTAGAGAACTGTGTCCAGTTCTGGAGGCCACATCTCTGAAAGGACATTGACAGAGTAGAAGCGGTTCAGAGCAGGGCAACAAAAATGGTGCAGGGGTTACACCAAAAGTCATATGAGCAGAGACTGGAGGATCTCAGTATACATTCACTGGAGTAGAGGAGAGAGAGAGAGAGGGGATATGACAGAGACTTTCAAATACCTCAAGGGTGTAAATAAGGTACAAGAGGGTAGTATCTCTAAAAAATTGACATACAATAACAAGGTGCCATGATATGAAAATAGAGGGTAGTAGACTTAGGGGTTATGCGAGAAAGTATTTTTTCATGGAAATGGTGGTGCATCCATGGAACAGCCTCCTGGCTGAGGTTGTAGGGGCAAGAATGGTAGGGGAATTCAAAAATGCATGGGACAGATGTAAAGGAAGTCTAGTGATAGGAAAGGGAGGGTAATCTGTAGATCATTTAGGATCTGCAGTATACGAAACAGGTAGGTAAAATGGGCAGACTAGGTTGGCCAAGCAGTCCTAATCTGCTGTCAAATTCTATATTTCTATGTCTCTATGTGTATAGAGTGGGGGGGGGATGAAAAAGAGGTATAAGTTAGGATCTATGTTGGGTAAGGAAATAAAAGGAATTCAAACGGCTAAAATTACAGAGACAGCAGGAAGCATGGGAGTGGTGAAGTGTACTGGCTGTGGGGTAGCAGTCTTCAGGGAGACCTTCTGGAGTTTATGTTGCTACCCCATCTGCATGCACCTCTCTAGGCTAAGGGAGGAGGTTGCCAGATTCAAAGTCACATTGTCTTGGGTTCAGAGAACCTACTCCTCTACCCAGGGAACAGCTAGTTTGCCACCGATACCTCATAGGATGCCAAGAAGGAAGAGTGACTGGACAATTTTGCACTCAGGGAGGGTAAAAGTGGTAGAGCACAGGCGCATCCCCATCCTGCACTATTACAAAACTCATAAACTGCACTGACCAGACAGGAATGTCCCAAAGACGCACTTGAAGTAGTGTCCAGGATGGATGTGGATGTCCTCCATAGCGGAGAACCCAAGGGGGGGGTGGCAGAGGACCCAAGAGGAGGAGGAAGTGAATTCTGGTTGTAGATTCCATAGTAAGGGGTATAGAGTTGGGGGCATGTAGGGATGAGGAGTGGGAGGTTAGGTGCCTTCCCAGTGCCAAACTAAAATGCATGGAAAGAGGATCCAAAGGATTGCTGGGAAAGTAGGAAAGGAGGGAGAGCTGGATGTCATTGTCCATCTGGGGACTAATGACCTGGATAGGAATGAGCCAGCAATAGTTCAGGAGGAGTTTAGGGAATTCGGGAGGGGTCTTAGTCAATCAGCATGATCTCTTATTTTCTTGGAGGTGCTAACTGTCTACGACAGGGGGAGGACAGGATTCTCTGCATCAGGAATTTCAATGCATGGTTGAAGGAATGGTGCAGAGAGGAGGGATTTGGATTCATTAGGGACTGCTGTCCCACCTGTAGAGATAAAGGCCTGTACAGGGGTGATAGCCTGTATCCATCCAGGAGGGGCACCATGGTCTTCAGTCAACAGTTTAAATACCACACTTGCAAGCATTTAAACTAGCCGGGAGAGGGGCAGAATGAGGCAGAGAGACATAAACTGCCCCCCTACAGGCTTACAAGGTCAGTACTGGGAATCCAGAAGGAGAAAGATAAAAGGAACCAATTAACATAAGAATCCAGGGGGGTAGAAGGAAAGGGAGATAGGAAGAAGAAGAATGGATGAAAGAAATAAGGGAGGGCAAATGGGAAAAAGCAGGGAAGGTGGCAGTACAATATGGAAAGCCATGAGTGCAAATGCTCGATATCTGAATAACAAGATTACAGACCTGGAGGCCACCAAGGAAGAAACGGACCTGGACATAGTCACAATTACTGAGTCCTGGTGCAATGAAAACCAGGCCTGGGATGTAGCCACACAGGTTATACTCTACTAAGAAGGGACAGGGTAGGTAAAAATTGGGGAGGAGTTGCTCTTTGTGTGAGGGAAAACATAAAAGCTATGGAAATATAGGATGAACAGGGAGGAGCACAGTTACTGTGGGTCACTCTGGAGACACACAAGGGGGTTGCTATTCACACAGGAGTGATCTACAGACCTCCAGCACAGGGGAGTGAGGTGCATAAAGATATGCTGGAATCAATCCAAGGGATTGCAAGCAAGGGGGAGGTATTGCTGATGGGGGACTTCAATCTACCGGATGTGGATTGGAGCCTCCCAGCTGTGACAACAGTTAGAAGCAGATATATCCTGGACTCCCTGCAGGGGGCATTCCTCAGACAACTCGTTAAGAAACCTACTCATGGGGGGGGCAATACTAGCTCTGGTTCTGCCAAACGAGTACAGTGTTACTGACGTCACGATGGATAGCCACCGGGTGATCAGTGATCATCGTACGTTGTGGTTCAATATAAGAAGTAGGCCAGTATTGAACCACGCTAAAATTAGGGTCCTGGACTTCAGCAGGGCCTATTTTAAGAAAATGGGAGAATGCCTCAGGGTCGCCCTAGCAGGGATAGGGAAACTGGGTGGAGTCGAGGACCAATGGGCAAAAATAAGGGAAGGTATTGAGTAGGCAACAAACCTCTGTTTTAGGCAGGCTAACAAGGGCAAGATAAAAAACAGGCTGCTATGGGTCTCTAAAGAAGTAGCAGAGACAGTAAAGGCAAAAAAGTTATCATTTGGAAGGTACAAGATTACACAGAAGGAGAAGGAAATATATGGAGAGAGAGATATCAGGAGAAACAAAGGGAGGTAGTGAAAGCAGCTAGGAGTGCAAAGGTGCAAACAGAGGAGAATATTGCCAGGTCAGTAAAAAAAGGGGATAAACAGTATTTAGATATATAAGTGAAAAGAGGAAGATCAAAGGTGGGATAGTAATGCTAAAAGGGGAAGGAGGGTTTGTGTGGAAGAGGCAATGTTGGAATTACAGTGTGGCTTGCCAGGACTCAGCCCCGGTAGCTCTGAAGTGAACCCTGGTAGCTTACACATCACTGCCATTGACTTATAATGGGAAGGGGGGCTCAAATTAAAGATAGGACCCTTATGGGCCCCCCAGCTCCCAAAGCTCATAAAGTGTAATTCCAACACTGGGAAGAGGGCCAAAAAAAACAGACATATTGAACAAATAATTTTGTTAAGTATTTAGGGAAGAAGGGGTAGGTGACGGGCCACAAATATGAGACAAAGGCATTAAAGGAAGGGAGGTGGACACTAGTCCTTTTACAGAGGAAAGAATCCTCAAAGAACTACAGTAGAACAACTAAAAGTGGAGAAGACAATGGGTCCTGATGAGGTACACCCTAGGATACCGAGGGAGCTCAAGGAGGTGCTGACTGCACCTCTGACAGCACTATTCAACCCATCACTAGTTACGGGGGAAGTTCTGGGGGGCTGGAGAAGGGCAGACATGGTCCCACTTCACAAAAGTGGTAACAGAGAGGATGCAGGAAATTATGGACCCATCAGCCTGACTTCAGTGGTGGGCAAAGTAATGGAATCACTACTGAAAGAAAGGATTGGGGAATACCTTTGTGTCCAGTGGCTTACAGTATCCGAGGCGGCATGGTTTCACAAGGTGGAGATCTTGCCAGACAAACCTGATTGAGTTCTTTGACTGAATGATCATGGAAGTGGATCAGGCCTAACTGGATTTCAGTAAGGCCTTCGGCACTGTTCCACACAGAAGACTAGTGAACAAGCTAGGCAGCCCAGGAGTAGGTCCAAAAGAAATAAAATGAGTAAGAAGTTAACTAAGCAATGTACTGGGTCATAATTTTGTACGCTTAATAGCATATGACAAATAGCACTGTCTAGAACAGCGAATGGTACAATACTGCGCATACTGCTGTATGCGGTATTGCACCATTCACACACTCCCAGGCAGAGGATAAGACACCTGCTGGGAGTGGGTTCCGCCGAGCAGCTGCCATGGCTCACTGGACAAAGCCACAGCAGCAGGAACCCAGGCAATGTGCCTATGACTGGGTTTGATTCCCATTACCAGAAATTTTATTTTTTTAAAGACTTTGTGCGCTCCCCAAGTTGGACCCCCCCGGAGTTAAAAATCTTTAGTGGGGGGGGTCTGGGTGTGCAGCCCTCTGCAACAGGGGGTGTGGGGGGCTCTAAAAAATAGTTATGCCACATGGCGTAAATCACACTGTGTTGGCAGCACAATTTAGGCAAGTGGCATAATGTCTTGCAACATTATGACCCCGTGCCACTAAGCAACAGGAGTAAGGGGGTGGTGGTAAATGGCATTCATGCTGAAGAAGGCAAGTTGACCAGTGGGGTGTTGCAGGTTTCAGAACTATGCCCAGTCTTCTTCAGTGTCTTTATTAGCAACATTGCAGGATGGCTGGAAAGGAAAGTTTGCTTGTTCATTGGTGACACAAAAATCTGCAACAGAGTGGACACATCTAGGGAGGGGGTGGAAAAAATGAGTGATGATCTAAAACAGCTGGAAAACTGGTCAGGGGTTTGATAACTGGGTTTCAATGCATAGAAAGTGCAAAATCAAGCCCTTGGGGCACAGAAACTTGTTGAAATTTACCAATTGGGCAGGGAGGTATTGGCAACCACAAAACAGGAAAGGGACTTGTGAGTAATCATTTCTTTTTGTTTTTTTAATTAAAATTTATTAAACTTCAATTACAGAATTATACACAGACAGTATTGTTAAACAATGCATCAAAATAAAACAATACCACTTAATCAGTCAATGACAGTGTGCAGACAAATAAATCAATCAAACAAATAATAACTATAAAAAGTTACCACAGTCAAAAATCCTTACAGTAAGTCGAAATATTAAAACTAGAGCTTAGGTTACATAAAGTAAATCATAACTTTGTTAATATATGCTATCATAAAAATGAGAATTGAACACAACCCATAATAGGACCGCCCCCTTTTAAAAGAGGAGAAGAGGGAGGGGACTGGGCCATTATCTGAAGAATATACTTGAAAGACAACCAAAATTAAACAATGAGCCAAGAAAGAAAAATAATGAAAACAAATACAAAAAAAATTAAAACTCCCTTCCCCTATGGGTCAAAGGAAGGTGAAACTGCCAATTGAAAGGTCACCCATGGACCCCAGATCTCTTGACAAATAAGTACCTTATTCAAATGCCTATAAAAGGTCTTCTTGAGGCCATAAATTAAATTAATTATCTGAAACCAGTCGTCTTTGTCAGAGACCTGAGCTTTGCACCAAAATCTAGTTATTGCTTTTTTTGCAGACAAAATTAAAATCAAAAAAGCTTCTTTCAGCAACAGGAAAGCTGTGGAGTAATCAGAGGTATCTGTAACAGAACTATTTTAGAATTTAGACTAAAGGAATAATTGAAAATCTTGTTAAAGCCATTTGAAACAGCTTGCCAAAAGGATGTTAAAGCTGGACAGATCCAAAAAAACATGCGACTGATCAGCAAAGACTTCCCCACACCCATGCCAAGAACTTGCAGCCTGCGAACCATTATATTTCACAACTCGAATGGACGTCAGTGAGTAATCATGTTTGATGACCTGAAGGTAGCAAAGCAGTGTGACAAGGCACAGGGGAAAGTTAGCAGAATATTTGCTCAGGTGCATAGGGAGGGGCATCACCAGCAGAAAGAGGGAGGTAGTGTTACCCCTGTATAGATTGATGGTGAGGACCCACCTCAAGTACTGTGTCCAGTTCTGAAGGCACCATCTCTGGAAGGACATAGGTAAGGTGGAGGCAGTACATAAGAGGGCAACCAAAATGTTACAAGGCTTGCATCAGAAGCCCTATGAACAAAGACTCAAGGAATTAAATATGCACTCTATTGAGGAAAAGAAGGAAAGGAGGGACATGATAAAAACTTTCAAATACCTCACAGGTATTAATAAGGTACATGAAGGTAGCATTTTACCTAGAAAAAAGATGCTCAAGGACAAGGGGTCTCTCTATGATGCTGGAGGGAGAAGACTCAAAGGAGATGTAAGGAAATACTTCTTCATGGAAAGGGTGGTGGATGCCTGGAACAGCCTCCCAGCAGAGGAGGTGGTGGGTGCTAAAATGGTAACAGGATTCAATCATGTGTGGGATAGACACAAGGGGACCTTAGAAATGAGGCAAGGTGGGGAAGACCAAAGACTGAGTAGGGGCTGCGGTGGCACAATACGTAGGAAAAATAGGACAGACTAGGTGGGCCATGAGCTCCTTCTCTGCTGACAACTTCTATATTTCTATGTCAACCATGACTAAGTAAATCACAATATATTTTTTCTCCCCGTTGGTGCAGATCAGCAATATTTCTTCACACCTTTGTCAAAAAACAAACAAAAAAAAAACAGCATAACCTCATTTATCCAAATGTGCTGGGAACAATATAATTGTTTGGATAAATTAGAGTTATTTGAATAACTGAGGTTTGGATAACTGGGGTTTTACTGTATATGATTTTTGGTTGTGATTGCCATACACACAGAAATACAAGCATGAGGTTGTATTCCATTTCCATAGGTGCACTGAAAAAAAAGGTCATGCTTCTTTGCATGTGCTCATTATGGACATTCAAACTTAAATATTTTAAAATCTTAAAATGGGTTTGCTCCCAAAGAATGAAAAAAGCTCTATTCTGGGCAAAACTCCAATGAACATGACATTTTCAGATTTCAATTAAAAATAACATTATTTGTGATAATTATGCACATCATAAGGTCTAAAAATCTTATTTTTGTGCTAGTTGTAAATCCAAAACTATGAAACCAAATTTCATTAGATATGTTCTATTTTGAGATAGTGCCACAAAAGAATAGCATGACACTTTTCAGGTCCCTACAGTGTTCCTCAAACTGCAGTCATCAGCAGTCAAAATCAAGGTTACCATATTAATACCTACTGAACCTACTCAACCCTAACTATAATGGTGCTACTGCACCACTATAATCATTTTGCATACCCATATTTCTGTGAGGAGGAAACTCCTCTGTGAGCACCCGCCCCCTTTCTTAACACTTCACCAGCAATCACACTAGTGTGGTAGTGCCACTATAGTTAGGGTTGAGTAAGCTGTTAATATTCAACCCTTAACTTTGCACTTTAACAGCTTCGCCACTGTTCAACAAATTTGCACAAAATTTTGCATGTGCAATCTCAGGGCCAAAGACTCTTGAGTTGCCATGTTTTGTTTCAGTTAGATCTGCAGATTCCAAAATCCGGATAAGATAAAAGTAAAAAAATCAGTTATTTTTTGCTGTTTTTTTGTCATCACCTAGCACCCAGTCTATTGAGAATTATGCTCTGAAATGTTCAGGATAGAAAGGCATATGGCCACAGTCATTCCTTTTTCTGGTTTGGTGAAAAAATATTAATCTTTTCCAGAGTTGTGAGGAATTGCAATTTTGGTTCTGAGTATACTCAGTATGGTCTTTTGGCCAGCTGTTTCATATGAAAAAAGAACTCAGCCAATAGGAAAAAATATTATATCTTGTATGGAGGCAATTTTTTTTGCGAGAAAAAATTCTTTCACATGGCCACAATCTTGTTTCCATTTTTTCCAAAAATAAATAAATAAAATCAATAAAAATGATATCCTGCAGAGACACCAACTCATTTATTTTGCTGAACAGGACCCCCTTAAGTGGATTCTGCAGTTAGTTTTTTTTTTAGAAAAATCACCCAGAAATGTATGAACCCATTTTCAATTTTTATTACATGACTGGAATTTCTTTTTTTGTATGGCCATCTGAAAAAAGAATAGAACCATATGAAAAAGATTCCCTTCATGTGAAAAAAGAATTTGGACTTAGTTTTATTTTCAGTTTCTTTTTTTTATATGAAGGGATATTTTTTTCATAAGAATGACACAACCTCATAAAAAAAATTCCTTCGTACAAAAAAAAAGGATTTAGAATTAGTTGTTTTCAGATTCTTTTTTTTGTACAAAGCAATCTCTTTTCATATGAATGACACAACCTTACCAAAAAAGAGTCCATTAGCTCCCTGGCTCATCCACAGCCTGGTGCCTTGACAATTAGGTTACATTGCCAACAAGTGTTCAGGCAGGAATCAAACTAACATCTCTTACAGCCTTCCCCCCTTGCTCTTGCTATACTACTACCTAGTGAGTAAATCCCACAGCCTCCCCCAATCCCTTGCTCTTGCTATACCGTAAGCCAATGACCTGGCAGGGCACTTACTAGCCCATCTCAAGGCCTCCTCCCCATGCTCTATGCAGTGCCTAACATTGCATCAGTTAATCAGTACTAAATCTTTCCAACATTCTTTAAACATTCTACCAAGGATACTAATGAGTAAACATACCTGTTGCAGCCCATTCACCTTAGGCAGCATGTCACTTCCTCCCTTGTGCATACTACTCCCTGTCATCCTCCTAATAACCACCCTCCCCCTCTATCTCTCTCCCACTCCCAAGCACTTACTTCGTATGTCCTCCTCTCCCCAACCCACTCTTGCCTCCTCCTTAGATGGTCCTTAGATCTCCCTCCATCTGCCTCCACCCTCTCTGTATCATCTCTTCCCTGGTCCCTTCTCCCCTCCTCTGCCTCTCTCCCTGAGCTATCTCCCCCTAGCGGCTGTTGCACCCTCATAACTAAACTGAGAACGTGCTTTTTTAACCACCTCAAAAAAAAGGTGCTGCTCTAGGTTTCTCTTACCCTGCTTCCTTTTCCTCCTACTGGCTGGTGATATTGAATCCAACCTCATTCCTACAGCTCATGTTGGCTCTCCATCTGGTGGCATTGGCATCATTCATTTAAATGTCAGGATTTTGCTGACTAAAATGAACCATTTAAGGCCCTTGTATCACTAAACTCCCCAGGCATCTTATGCATATCTGAGTCTTGGCTATCATCCAGAATCCTCAACTCATCTGTGGACCTCCCAAAATACTCATTATACAGACAGGATAGAGGGAAAAGAGGAGGTGGTGTAGCTGCCTACATACATGAATCTCTCCCCTCCTCCACTTCCACTTCACACAAACAGACCAACCCTACTTCACATGAGCTTTTGCTCCTTAAACTGTCCTACCCATCCACCACACCAATGTTCATAGGGGTTTGCTAGTTCTCCTGCAATGTCTAACCTTCTGTTATAGTCTTCACCCTAGCATCCCTAACCTCTCTTATCCAAGCTGCTGAACTGCTATTTCTGGGTGACTCCAATGTAAACTGGCTCTCTGCACAAGCCAAATCCATCACCCAAGAAATCAAAGCCCTAAACCTTTCCCAGCTACTATCTGAACCAACTAGGTTAAACCCTCACTCTACCAACCATTTCATAATCAACTGGATCTTAATGTCACACTCTCTCAAATACTTGCCTGCTGGTACTAAATCCAATGCCTTCAGTGATCACTGCATTACATTTTGATGAAGGAAATCTCACCCCAAACCCCTCCCAAGTATCTGTGGTTCTGCCCACTCAAATCTCTCAACTTCCAAGCCCTCTTGTCTGACCTATATCTGAATGACTGGTCTGGTGTTTTTACAGCTCCAGACATGGACTCCACTCTTGCATCCTTCACTATGACCCTTCTTAGAACCTGGAGTTAGCATGCCCCTCCCAAAAGACTGTGGCTACATTGAAAACATCTCTCTTGGGTTACCCAAAACTTCATCTCCCTTTTCAAATCATGAGACCAGGATTGGTGCACTTTCAAATCCACCTCAAACCAAGTTGACCTGCAAAAATACAGAATATTATGAAATGCCTGCACAAAGGCAATGTGCTCTGCAAAAGTTCGCTTTCTCAAAAACAAACTAAACAACACTGGGACCTCACCTGCAGAATTCTGGAAGACTCTTCAGCCCCTTCTTAGGTTCCTCTTCCTCTTCTGCTTCAGCTTTCCCCAGGTCAGATGACTCGGACCCTTCCTCTGTAGACTCTTCTATCAATCTCTTTATCACCACTTGTGCTGTTCACCCGCCCCCTCATATTTGTCATCTACCCCACCACTCCCCTTCCTCTCCATCCACCAATGGGTTCTCCCCCCCATTACAATAACTGAAGTACTCAGGGCCCTAAAAAACCCAAATCCCTCTAAACAGAGCCAAGATGGCCTAAATCCACACTTTCTTAATATCTCAGCCCGAGCAATCTCCCCTTCCCTCGCCCAACTTCTCAATCTATACATCACAAAAGGCACAGTCCATAAGGCATGGAAACTGGCAAAGGTTATCACACTGCAAAAATGAGGTGATTCCTCTCTGCCAGGAAACCACAGGCCTATCTTGCTCCTTCCCACTCTCTCTCTCTCTTTCAAATTCAGGAGGCACTTATCTCAAAAAGTCTAAACTCCTTCCTCAATGCCTCAAACACTCTAAGTCCCTTCCAGTCTGGCTTGAGGCACATACACTTCATCTCCTTCTCCTTGCTCCATCTCACAAACCACATTCATTGCACCATGGACAAGGGTCACCTTAACTTGACGATTTTTGCCATGATCTCCTTCTAAACAAATTAACTTCCACAGGTCTCTTACCCTCCTCTACAGATTGGTTTAGATCATATCTCTCTGACAGATACCAATACGTGCATGTAGGTCACTCAAAATCTATCACCCTCCCCATATAGGCAGGTGTCCCTCAGGGGTGTATTCTGGGCTCCACTCTTTTCTCAATTTCTGTTAATGGCCTTCCCTCTTTATGCCCACCAATGAACATACACATGTATGCCAACAACACTGTCATCTTTGCTTCAGGCTCCTCCTTCCCTGTAGTCCAATCATCCTTGCAGGGTGCTTTTGTGAATGCTCTCAACTGGTTTTGAGGCAATCCTCCTCAAGTGCAACATCCAAAAAACTGTCGCTGTGGCTTTCATCACTGCTCATAGGCTGGCCAACCTTCCATCTCCTCCATCTTTCTTTTCCTTGGATGGCACATAGATAGACTCAGTGCAGTCTTTCAAAAACCTGGGGATCTGGTTGGACCCCAAGTTAGATTTCTCCCAGAACATTGACTCTGTCCATTCCAAACTGGGATCCTTGTATAGATTCAGGGACTGTCTTTCCCTCCTGACCTGTAATGAACTCATCTCCAAACTAATCCTTCTCATGATAGACTATGCTGACATAGTTTATAGCTCGGCCCCCAAATCATCTGTCACAAATTAGACCCCTCGTATAATGCCTTCTGTCATTTCACATCAAACCTCCTTTCTGAACCCGTCACTGTTCCCTATAGTCTGCCCTATCCCTCTCCTGTCTCGTAAATGGTACACTTTCCCACTGTGCTGCCTTCATCAGCAAGTTCTGGTTTGCAGCCCTCTCCCCATCTCTCCACTCCTTATTTCCCTCATCAACATCTGGTTACTGCCTCAGAACCCATGATTCACACACATTCAGTCTTCCACAGCCCCATTCTCAATCATGCAAGGCCTCCTTCTCCTTCAGACTCTCAGATCTTTGGAATCATCTCCCCCACTCTATCCCCCTCGCACCCACTATAGAAATGCTGAAAAGGCAATTATATCTCCTCCCCCCTTCACCCCCTCACTTACTCCTCCCTCCACACTCATCCTCCTACCATCCTTCTTGGCCTCTGCTCCTCCTGGCTCTACATTCCTCTTCATCCTCTGCTCCTCCTCCCCCTACCTTCACCTCCTCTGATCCTCTCTCCCCCTCTCCTCCTCCTCCCCATACCTTTCTCTTCCACTTGGCATGCTGAACCCCCCATATCATTACTCCCCAACATCTTCTCTGAGTCCTCTGTACTCTCATGCCCTTAATGCCTTCTCAAATCCTCCCTATGTGCCAGTTCTTACTCCAAGCAAGTGTATTTCTGACATGTTTGTATATTTTTTGCCCATGTATAGTGGTCACTATATTATATTACCTAATTGCATCTTCAGAATTATGCTACCTCAGTTATGTACCTTGTATGTATACAGTATTTGCTGACATGTATATTTGTTCTACTGGGTTTCAACCCTGATTGTTTTTGATGCTGTGCTACTTCAACTATTGTAAATCTTACTACTCTCTCCCCCCCGGGTCACACCAGGAAATGAGCCTTGGGTCAGTGTGCCTTTCCAGGTTACCAAAATTTTAAATGAATAAAATATGAAAAAAATGTGGTCTTATATATTTTTTTCACATTATTTTTTCAGATGAATAACACACCCTCATGAAAGAAGATTCTTTCATATGAAAAAAACAATTTGAACTTAGTCCCCCCCCACACACATTTCAACTTTAATATGCCAAACTCAATCAATATATGCAGTTATGGAACAAGCTATACAATATCTCAAAATTAAGGTCTTAATGAGTACTACAACACTAACACATAACACCCCCAAAAATACTTTAACTGCCATATAAAAGCAAATAAATAAAAAAAAAAGAAAATTTCAATTAACATAGGACAACATTGCAACTTTAACAATCTGTATCTCTCTCTCAGTCTTTGGAGGTAACATATAATGTGAATCAGTAGAAAGGTCTTAATGACTAGTACAACACTAAGGCCCTAAGAAATAAAAACTGAAAATGGTCCATCCCTTAAAAAAAAAAAAATTACAAGTAAGCACATAATTAGCTTTTCTGGAGAAATGGGAGTCAGGGCCCAGAGGGCTTTGTGCTTCCACCCCCACAAACACATGTGGATAAATGCAGACAAGAAGGCTCTGGGCCCTGTAATCACAAAGGACCTGCATGAATGACATACAATTTTACTATATCAAAAAGTCAGAAAATTCATTGCAAAACATTTTGTTAATATACTAGATACGGTTAAACCATCACAAGTAGGGACATGTGGTGTTAGAGTTTCCAAGCATATCACCCCACCATCACCCTGCAAGCAGCAAAAGGAAAAAAAAGTATGGTTTCAGCTGTTATCAACCCTGCTCACCCCATTCTCACATAATCAGCATATCTGAGGTTATTTGATGATGGAATGTGGGGAGCGTTAGGGTTGATAATGCCAAGAAAGACCCCAGGCCTGATTTTCAAGTCTCAGGAGAGCCAACACTGTAAAGTTTCTTTTTTTTCCCTTTCTGATGCTTGCAAGGTGAGAGTGCGGTGTTAGGGTTTGAAACCCTAATGGCACATTTCCCTACTTTTGTCAGTTTAACCCTAACTGATGCATTAACAAAGCTTTTTGCAATGAATTTCTATACATATGTATCTATTCTTGGTAAAAAAAAAAAAAACATTTTTGCAATTATTTGTAATACATATGAGCAGAAAAAAATATTTATTATTTTTAGTGGAAGTATTGATATGGATATGGTCAGTCTTATCTAAAAAAATATTAGTGAAGTCTTAAGTTTGAACTAGCATTCTTCTTTCAGTCTCTGAAATACTGCATTCTCTCTAGACATTGGCTTCAGAAATGGACAGCATATATCTTCTCCTCTTGTTCATGGTATTGTCTCAAAAGAATATTTGAAGAGCCTGTTGTTTTAACTTTAATGGAGCACTCACTGAATTCATATACTGTAGTTTATAGCAGTAATTCAATTCATGCTGTTTACAGTACCTTGGATTTAGGAGTTCTGAATGGCATGGACCTCACATGCATTTTTTAGACTTTTCAATAAAGCACAACATGTTATATCACATCTTATAAGCTTCCTGATACTGAATAGACTCTTTGAATATAGAGGTGATGTAAGACCCCACCCCCAATATGCTCACATATCAGGGGCATTATCTTCATGTATCTTCAGTAACAGATCGATTTTGGTAAACTTTTCCTTAAAGTCACCTAACTTTCTGTAGACCTTAAGCCACTTCAAAGAGAATTTCTTCCTCAAAATATATTTACCATCATAAGTGCATTCTGATGTTGATTAAATATATTTATTATTAATAGTTTTTTAAAGAAAGATCATTGCACATCACTAGACTGCCTTATAAAGTAATTCTAGTCAATGATTCATTTGAAAAATCATTATTTTTTTCTGTGAAAGTTATGCATTTTAGAACATTGTGTCTGTCTTAGTTTGTTCATAAAACATCTTCAAGGTCCATGGAACATTTACACAGAAGAATAGAGTCTCTTTCCTTGACTGAACTGAAGAATACAGTTACTGAGAACGTCATAAATCTCTTAAAGTTCAAGACAACATCGGGTGTGCTTCAGTCCAGAGTTATTATACTGTATGTTTTCCTTTCAATATAAATAATTCCTCTTAGAAATAGAGGCCAGGATATTCAAAGCATTTGTGCATGGTGCAACTGAGTTGTGCCAGGGAAAGTGTGGACTTGCGCCAAGGAGCGATATTCAGTGGGAGCCATTGCGAAAAGCAAATCCCATTGAGCCAAAACACAACTATAATGAATGCAGGTACAAGCACAGGGGGTGTGCCCATGAATATCCAGCACAGTGTGATATTCAACTGTGGAACCATGACGTAAGTGCGGAGCAAAACTGGAATGCGCCAAACAGACTTGACCCTATAAATACATGGTGCAAGCACACAGACAGCACTTATGCCAGGAGAGAGGGAGAGAGAGAGAGAGAGAGAGAGTGCCAGAACAGATGAAAGAAGGAATGAAGGGCAGACAGATAGAAAGACAGATTAAGAGAGACAAAGTGAGTGAGAAACAGACAGACAGACACATGCAGCCACAGAGGGAGAGGGACAGTGGTGGCAGTGGAGAGGGAGACAGGGGCAAAGAGAGTGAGAGGGACAGGCAGGCACAGTGCCAGGCCGTGCACCAGGGTCGCACACAGCCCACAGCAGCCAACCGCCCAGGGGGATACAGGATATCAGGAGCCATGGATAGTGTGCCCTTCTTGATGGAGGCCATAATGAGGGGTGTGAGGGGGCAGGAGGAACAGCGATGTGGCCAAGGAAGGGCCCGTCGGTGGTATGCCCAGACCAGGTGGTACTGTGCCCGCACCACCTTTGAGAACTACTCTGACATGGAAATTGTGGGATGGTACCACCTGAACAGGGCCATTCTGAGGCAGCTCTGTGAGCTGTGCAGTGAGGAGATGCAGGCACCCACAAGACAGAGCCATGCAATGTCTGTGGAGACCAAAGTGACAGCTGTTGTGTGCCTGCTCACCACGGGCACCTCCCAGAGACCAACAGGGGACACCACAGGCATAACCCAGTCAGCCACACCACACCTCCTCACACAGTTCCTCAATGCTTTGCTGCCACATGCTTCGGAATACATCCATTTTCCCAGCACACAGGCAGAGCATACAGCAACAATGCAGGACTTCCACAGGGTAGCACATATGCCCGGTGTGCTTGGGGCCATTGACTGCTCTCACATGGGCTTCCTCACACCACCTGGCCCTGAAGGTGTGGTCTACATCAATACAAAGGGCTTCCTGAGTGTCAACTGCCAGGTGGTGTGCAATGCCATGGGGTGCATCACCAATGTCTGTGCCACACACCCCAAGAGTGCACATGATGCATTCATCTGGCACAGCTCTGCACTGTGCCACAGGTTCAAACATGGAGACATCTCCACGGGTCACCTAGTGGGTGAGTATGGGACAGGCAAAGAGTGACGGGCAGAACAGGCCATGGGATGGGGAGGGCAGGGTGGGCATGCTGGTGAGGGCACCAGGGACAGGTAAGGGCACAGCAAAAGATGTCAGAGAGCTAACCATGTCATTATCCACACAGGAGAAAGCGCCTATCCACTGAGGCCCTGGTTGCTCATTCCCTATCGGTACCCATCGTCCCCAGCAGAGGAAAGCTACAAAAAGGCACACGCCAGCACGTGCAACATCACTGAGCATGTATTCAGCATGCTGAAGGCACATTTCCATTCCCTAGACAGGTCTGGTGGTGCCCTACAGTACAGCCCCTTGAAAGTCTATGCCCTATTCCTGGCCTGCTGTATACTGCACAATATGGCCATTGACTGTGGGATAGCTGTCGAGGCTGATGAGGATGACAGTAGTGGAGAGGAAGGAGGCAATGGGCTGGAGGGTGGTGGACAGTCCCCACCGGGTGGAGGGATCCCCAGCTGCAATGGACGGTGCACCAGCATTATGACACCATTGCACAGGAGCACTATGGTGCAAGCAGGTAGGTAGCGCAAAACCCATGCAAGAGCCACACACACAGGTACAGCACACAGGCTGGGGTGTTTATGGCAATGGGCATGCACACCCAGAGGCATGTGCAGGAGTAGGGGAGTCAGTGGAACACAACCACAAACAACTGCACACTGCATCACACAGCAACACACACACACGCACCCACACACCCAGGCGCTGGCATGTGGTGGGTATCAGATGCATTGCACCAGTGCATAGGTGCAGCTGGTGCTGAACAGCCCTCATCATGCCCACACCACACAGTCCAGCAGCTGGGCCAGCATGCACACAGGCAGCATGTGGCACGACACACAGGCACCACCCCAGTGGTATGCACACACACACATGCCAGCCATGCATGCACAGGGCAGCGGCTGCAGACTTCAGTCAGGGCAGGATGCACATCTGGGCCACCGTACAGAACCATGGACACTGAGGCCATGGGGCGGCTGCACCGAGGTCGATTAGCAACCACAGTCTGCTCATTGGCCACAAGGGGTGTTTGCATTAGCCCCCCAGGGGTTGAACTTTGGGACCATGACCGAGTCCATGCAGGTATGTGTAGGTGCCCAAACAGGCCCTTCCCAGGTGTGCCTGGGATGCCAACATCAGAGCCTGGCGTCGACAGTGAGGGTGTCACCCAATGCCGGGATTGTGGGTTAGACAGTGCACTGTGTGGGGTCCATAGTGGCCAGCCATACCCTGTGGCAGCCAGCAGTACCAGGCCATCCATGATCGTATTGGCAATGTGATCCTGGGATGCAGTCATGGTCTTTCTGCATGAGCTGTATAGCCACCAGGAGCTGTGCAGTGCCGCTCTCATGCTGCATGGCTGCCTGGTGCACTTCCATGCACAGTGCATGCACTCCAGAGGCAAGAATCTCCTGTTGATCCACAGAGGACCACAGCAAATGGGTGTGCTCTGCCAATGGGTAAGTGTACTGGGGTTCCTGGGTGGGACACCGACCATCCTATGGTGACCAGCCATGATGCTCAGCCCCCCTCTCTGGTGGACACTGCACAGTGGGGCCCTCATGGGGTATGTCCCTAGCTGGTGCCCTGGAAGCGGACCCTGCATCTGGCTGCCCTGTGGCACCTGCAGCCTGCTGCCATTGCCCATCTAGCTGCTGAACACTGCCCAGTGCCTGTGCAGCTGCACCACCACCACCACATGGCACAGCTATGGAAGTGCACACTGCAGCACCTGCAGTGGCAGCACATAGCTGTTCCCCTGCTGTCATTTCACTGAGCGCGCTGCCTGTGTTGGTGTCTAGTATGGGCATCTCCCCCACAACACCACCCATGCTGTCCAGAATTAGGGTGAGGTCATCATCGGTGTTGGACCTCACCATGATCTGTGTCTCCATGCAGAGGATGCCAAGACTGACATCCTGTAGAAGCACATCCAGGGCCTTGTCCGACCCCATGCCCAGGACATCCAGCTGGACAGTGGTGGTGTGCTGCAGCCTATCAGTCCCCCGGATGCCCATGGAGGAGGATGGTTGGTCCTCCGGGGCTGGTCCTGCCTCCATGACCACTTCTGGCACCCCATCCTCCGCACACAGGCTGCCAGTACTGAAAGAGAAAATAGGTGTGTCAGTGATGCAATGCCCACAAGTGCCCCACTCCTAACACAGCCACTGAATGCTGTGTATGGCCGACATACATATAATGCAGTGATGGATTACCACCTGTCTGGAATCCTCCTTCAGGCACACCAGCCACAGTGCTGCGGTGCATGTTGGCTGCCACCAACTCCTCCTGCGCTGTGAGTTGTGGCACATCTGCAGGCCCCCCTCTGGTGGCATTCCGGGCCACAAGGATGGCCGCCACCTTCTCCTTAATGCACCTCTTGTCCGTGCCCACCTTCTTGTGGCACTCCTGCACTGACCGCTGGTGGCTGCCCTGTTGGTTCACGCATGCCACCACCTCCACCCAGACCCCAGCCCTGACCTGTGGTGTGCCCTTGGCACCACTCAACAGTGGCTTCCTGTCAAGGTAGACCTCAAACAGGATCTCTGCTTCTGCCTTCGTGAAGTTGGGCCTGTGCTTGTGAGCAGGCACACTTTCCTCACCCTCCTCACATTCTGACATATCACTTCCTGTGGATATGGACAGCACAGTGTGTCAGTGGCAGCAGCACCCTATTCCATCCCCCTGCTGTGCTGGCTTGGCTCAGTGTGCTCCAGCAGCATGCTCAACTTACCTCAAAAGGATGCAATACCAGTCCATGGCCTGTGCTGATCCATGGTGCTTTTATAGTACATCACATGCAAATGAGCTTTGGCACAATGGTAATGACATGCTTATTCCCCCAGTGTGCCATGCATTGAATATTGCGAATTTGCTCTGTGCACAATGAGATTGCTCCAGAGCAAGTCGTGGCACAATGTACATGCATGAGAGTGCGCAGGACCACAGTGCACATGTGCCAGATGGTGTACTGTCACCTATTGTGCACCCACTGCACAATAGGGATCATGGCACACAGTGTGCCATGCCTGCTATTGCGCACATGTGCATTGTATGGTGGCTGACCTCCTACCCTTGCTGTGACTTCTGTCCCTGGGTGACCCCTGCACCCATGACCCCACCTAGCCATGCCCATGCCACGCATCTTTGAGGCTGTATGAGTAGCGGACACAGTGCATGTACCCTCAGCCTGTGCATCTGGTGCACGCAGTGGCCATGTGCACCTGTCACCACCACTTTGCTCCATGGCTCACACCTGAGACATGGCCAAGCAGAGAACTGGATGAGAAGGAAACTGGATGCAGGTCGAGCTTGCCAACCTCGTGGTCTGCATCCAGCCCCACACACCCCAGCAGTTTAGACAAGCTCCACTGCAGCAGCCCCAGGTGGCTGTGTGGCAGACAATTGCTGCCTCACTGAGGCAGCGCACAGACCAGGACAGGGGGCAGTGTTGACACTGCTATGGGGACCTTGTGCGGAGGGACCCAGAGCACCTCAGGAGGCTGGAGGCATGTGTCAGGCATGGAGCTGTGCCACAGCCAGGTGAGTAGGCCCATCATGCATGTGTGCCCTGGTGCTGTCCTGTGGTGTTGGCTAGGCTGCCTGGCATGTCCTACAGGGTACTGCACTACTATCATGCACATTTCAGGGTGGCATCACCCTCCACACCTTGTGTTGCGATGCCACTGTGTGGGATGTGTCAGGCTTGGGATCACCCTGTGCACAGGGGCGGGGGTGGTGGGCAGCTGCTGTGGTTGGTTACTGATGTGTACCTGTTTCTCTTCCATTCCCAGAACCTGAAGACCAATGACAGGCAGCACTGGCAGAATGCCAGGCTGCAGCGGCACAGAGTGGAGGAGTGGCTCTGGCACCATTGGGGCCACAGAGGGCAGGTAGGCACTGACATTGTCCTGTGCATCATCATTGGGGATGGCAGTGGTATGGGTGCGGGCATGGCTGCCTGTGCCATGTGCCGTGGCAGCTGTGTGTGTTGCACTGTGCATGGTGCCCACCACTGTGGCGCATCCATCCATCCATCCTTCTTTTTTTAATGTAACCTCATTTGCAGAGAGGTGTTAAAGGCAGGTAAGACCTGTATATCCAAGTTTCAAAAGCATGCTTCCTTTTTCTGCCATTACATATTACTGTATATTCTTTAGGAGTAGTACAAAATCTCTTAACCTAATAATTAAAAAACAATACTTAAAATTAAAGTACTCTACTGCAATTTGTTCTACTGTACATCCTCTTGCTACCTTTGGTTACCTGAATTGCATATTGCTGCCTCAAGTCCATGAACTGGAATGGGCCAGCAAAGTTATTAACCTTGGTTGGTTATTAAATACTAAGAAAGAAAGAACAGAGTGGGTAAAAAGAGGGGTGGTGTCATTTTGTTATATTTTAAAACAGATTTAACCATGTCTGAAATAGTGAGCACTTATGTTCCTACTACTGATTGCGAATGGTTGCTGGTAGAGATAAAACAAGGAGGATGTTACAGACTTAAATACTGTACAGTTTATAATCTGCCTAGCCAGCCCCATAAGGGATTAATTGACTTTTGGGGCTTGTAGCATGTTCTCACTTAGGTGGAGATTTCCTGGCTCATGGAGATTTCAATATCCATTGGGACACCATAGCAAACCCCCACATAGATGCCCAATGAACCAATGAAGGTTTGAGGCAATTGGTTCAGTCATTCACACGGATGAATTTAAAAAGTAATAGCCACACTATTTTGGACTGGATTTTTACTGACAATCAACATAAAGTAAAAAATAGAGGTGTGTAGCCAGATGCAGTGAGTGACCATCTGGCCACCTACTGCACCTAGAAATGTAAGCGCACAAAACATCCATCAAGGCTAATAACTTATAGAAAAACTCCTGAAGTATTAAGTGAGGAAGTTTTAGAAGACCTTGATTCAATTCCCTATGTAGATCAGGTTGTAGACTTGTTTACAAATAATCTGTTAAAAATACAAAACAAGTATTTTCCCAAACAAACAAGAAGAGTTTGGGGACTGTTGGTAAATGGATAATGCCTGCTTGTTTTAAATTGATGAAACTTAGAGCCCATGCATGGAAGTGATTAAACTCAATAAAAGAAGTCAGTTGCCTTCAAATTATTGAAAATTAAGTAAAGAATGCAAAGTAAAATTGAAACAAAGTAAATCCAATTATTATTCAAAACAGCAGGAAACTAACCTACAAAATCTTAAAGGTTTCTGGACTTCCATTACTTCCCTGATAAATCTGAAAATGAGAGATTATTCAAATAAATTTAAAGATAATGATAACAATTTAATGAATGCCCAGGAGCTAAGCAAAGCTTTTCTCCATAAATTCTTGTATATGAGTAAATAAAACCAAAGTAATTCTCAGCAAGATTCAGATGGCTCTAAAAAAAACGCCCCCAAGTGCGATAGAGCTTTTTACTTCAGGGTGACAAAACCTTCCCAGGTAACTAAGTTGTTAAATAAAATCCCGATGATTTACAACTCATGTTTTGAAACTTGTAGCCTCCAAAATAACAGTTCCCTTAACAAAAATGTTCAATTTATCTTTAATTACCAGTTGCTTTCCAACACAATGGAAGCACACGGTTGTTATACCAATATTTAAAGGTGTAGATTTGGGTGAGTTGGGCAGTTATCACCCAATCTCCCTGCTCCACCCTCTAGGGAAATTTTGGAAAAGCTCATACATGATCAACTCTCATCCCATTTACAGCAGTGTGAGTTAAGAGCTTCCAACCAGCATGGCTTTAAAAAATTCCATAGCACCAGGACTGCCTTGGCCATGTTCATGAATCACATCAGTGAGGTAATGGATAAGGCTTTTGACTTGGTTAATCATCACCTGCTGCTCAGGAGCCTCACAGAGATGGGTTTATCAAATCTCCCCTTGGACTGGGTTGAGAGTTATTTAACTGATAGAGGCCTTCAAGTATCTTATGGTGGCATTCTATCAGATACCAGGGTGTTAAACAAGGAGTCCCTCAGGGGGCGATATTCGGGCCCCTTTATTTCTATTTTTATTGAAAGCATTCTAGAAATACTGACCAAAACTCAGAAATTATTATATGCTGATGACATCATCATATACACAAGCTCCAGTTCAATTGACATCATTTCCCAGAACCTAAACACTGATCTCTTTGACTTAGAAAATTGGCTAAATAAATCCAAATTGCTATTAAACAGTACAAAAACAAAAAGCATGTTATTTGGTTCAAAACAAAGATTAGAAAAGTCAGGAAGGCTCATTGTGTGTGATAGTAAGGATGTAAACTTGGAACATTTGGAACAATTTTAATATCTGGGTGTATATCTGGATACTCATTTGTCATTTACACCTCACATAGGAACAGTAACTAGGAAGATTAACCAAAAATTGGGGGTACTATTTAAGTTACAGAATTCTTTGACTTTGCAAGCAAGTATTACTATAGTACAAAGTATTTTGTTGTCTCAATTGAACTACAATTCCTTCTTGTTTACAGCTATATCTAAACAAGCTGTGTCAAATGTAACCACAACATTCACAGTATCTGCCGATTTGCTTATAAACAATCTTACAACACTCATCATTGTAAACAGTATCAAATTACTGGTTGGCTTCCATTGAACTTGAGTAGCATTTATTTTGTTATGCCGTTTAACTGATAATGTTCTATGGCAAAATGTAAATTCTCCACTTTACCAATTGTTAAAAACAAGGACAAGAAACTGCAATTTAGGATCAAATATTGGCTTAGTTATGAACAAAACAAAAACAAAAATTGGAGTCTGAGCTTTTTCCATCCAGGCTTCTAAACATTAGAATGCTCTTCCTCCTGATTTATACTTAGGTGCAAGTCATGAACTATTTAAATGTAAGTTGAAAAGTTATCTTTTTAATTAACTGCATTGTTCTTGGTATTTTAAATGATACATGTTTAAAATTGTAATATGTCATTATCTAATTGTATTGATTATGTATTGCTAACTTAAATGTATAATTTTTTTGATATCTGTTATGTAATATGGTTGTAACTGAAACTGCACATATTTTACATCTTGACTGTATAATTAACGGTCTCAGGTTGCATATGAAAAAGGGCCTTCGGCCCATATGTTTACCTGATAAACAAAAGATAAATAAATAATTTAGCCTGTGCCAACTTTAGAAATTAAGCTAGGCCTAAAATAATCTGTATCTATGGACCAAGTTGAGTTAGCCCAGTTGAGAGCAGGGTCCAGATGTGAAACAGGACTGGTTCATCATTCCTAATCAGTGATCTGTGAAGTTGAAGAAATTTACTTTGTGAATTTGCTGCAATTTGTGAAGTTAGTCCACCTTGCAAAGTGCCAATTTGCTGTATAGGAATAACTTTGTGAATTGTGAATTTGATACATTTGCCAGTGAAATAGATCTTACGGCCCAAGTTCACTTGGTACTATGTGACTGAAGGTGACATGGTACTGCAATGAGCATTATGGCATATGGAGGTTGCACTGAGTGTGGTCTTCTAGAGAAAGTTGGACAGAATTCTGTCCACTCCTGTCTGAACATTATATAAATAAATAAAAGAATCCCAAAACTGAGTGTTTCAAAATCAAATCACTCACAAAATGATCTAGAGTGTGCCTAGATTAGTGTTGTTTGTTTCTGATTTTGCTGTTTTATTAAGTTACATTAATGGATTTGTTTTGTCTCTTGAGGCACTGCTGTGTGGAGAATGGGTAGAAGGGGAAGAGATTCATCTGGCAAGGCAGCCATAAAGATCAGTAACTTTGATCATTTTTAACAGCAAACTCTAGTCTGTGTTCAACAGATATCTTGTATTTGTTTTCCAGAATCTTTCTTGTGAATTATTGTCTGGGGTCTGTGATTACTTATTTTATTTCTATAGTACAGTTTGGTGTGGTTAAGTGAAGTATTGTGTCAATCACTTTATATATTAGTTGCATATTGCTGTGGTATCTTGGCTGTTTGGAATGCTCATCAACTAAATTGGTATTAAATCTTTACTTTGATACAGCTTTTTTGAGTGCTGTATTTTCTTTTTGCTTGTTTACAGGTTGACTGGTTCTGAGCCACACACTAATCAACTAAGTTCACTGCCTTTGCTTTAGTATTTGACTCTGGCCTGGGGAAAAATTATACTAAGAAACATAGAAATTGATGGCAGATAAGGAGCACTTGTACCTTCCAGTCTGCCCATTTCTCCCTACCTACACTATCACATCAGACAGCGACTGATCCACAGCCCCTTCTCCCTCCCCCTATCCTTTCTACTATGATTCCTTTGTGCTTACCCATGCATATTTGAACCCTACCACTGTTTTGGCCCCCACCATCTCCACTAAAAGGCTGTTCTAGGAATCCACCACTCTTTCTGTGAAGATCTTCCTCACATCTCATCTGCCTGGATTGGTGGTAGTTCAGGTGGATGTTAAAGATCCCATGGCACTTATCGAAAAGAGTAGGGGAATTTCCCCGGTGTCCTGGACAAATTTCCCTCATTTACAAAAAATACCACCAACAGCTTAATCTGGTTCAATTTCAGTTGCTTACCATCTGTATCCCCCCTCCCCTCCCGGTTGGCCTTGAAAAAGGAACTTCTAGGCCCAGTGGGCTTACTGGGTCAACAAAATTCAACAAACAAACAAACAAACAAACATCTTTGCCAAATCTATCCCCCCAACCCTCCAGCTTCATAGCATGTCACCTTGATCCTGAACACCTTTACTTTTGAAAAATACTTCCCTACTGTACTTTATTTACCCTCATGATGCATTTAAAGGTCTCTATCATATTTCCTCTCACCCTCCTCTGTTTCAGGGTGTATATATTGAAGTCCTTGAGTCTCTCCTCATAGGGCTTTTGATGCAGACCCCAAACTATTGTAGTTGTCCTCCTCATCTGGACTGCTTCCACTCTGTCTATGTCATTTTGGAGATTAGGTTTCCAGAACTAGATGCAATACTTTAGGTGGAGATCTTACCAGTGATCTATACAAAGGCAACACCACCTCCTTCTTTCTGGTAGTGAATAGTAAACAGAGTTCACAGTGAAGAAAGAACAGTAACTAGCAGGGTACCGCAGGGTTTGGTACCGGGACCGGTCCTCTTCAATGTCTTTAAAAGTAACATTGGAGAGCACCTGAAGGAAAAGTATATCTCTTTGCAGATGACACAAAGATCTGCAACAGGGTTGATACACAAGGTGGGGTGGAAAGGATGAAAAGGGACTTGGCAAGGTTGGAGGAATGGTCAAATATATGGCAGCTCAAATTCAATGCAAAGAAGTGCAAGGTAATGCATCTGGGAAACAAAAACCCAGGGGAAGAGTACACAATTGGGGGTGAGTTAATAACAACAACAAAAATCGAGAGAGACCTAGGAGTAATTATATCAAATGACCTAAAGGTGGACAAGCAATTTGAGAAGGCAGTAAGGAGGGCTGGGGGGATACTGGGATGCATAGGGAGAGGCATCAACAGTAGAAAACAGGAAGTTGTTATCCCTCTGTACAGACAGTTGGTGAGACCCCATCTGGGGTACTGTGTGCAATTCTGGAGACCCCATCTCCACAAAGACATAGACAGAGTGGAGACTGTTCAGAGAAGGGCAACCAAAATGGTGCAGGGTCTGCACCAGAAGACATACGAGGAGAGACTGAAGGAGTTTAACATGTATACCATTGAGAAAAGGAGGGAGAGGGGGGACATGATAGAAACGTTCAAGTATCTCAAGGGAATTAACAAAGTACAAGAGGGTAGCATCTTTCAGAAGAAGAAATGTGCAAGAATAAGTGGGCACAATTTGAAGATAGATGGGGATGGCTCAGACGTAATGTTAGAAAGTATTTTTTTCACAGAGAGGGTTGTGAATGCATGGAACACCCTTCCTGAGGAGGTTGTGGAGTCAGGAACAGTGGGAGAATTCAAGAATGCATGGGACAGATATAAGGCAATTCTAGTGGGGGTAGGAGGAAGTAAGCTGTTGATTAACTAGTATCTTTAGCTTATCCATCAGCTAGGGAAATGGGCAGACTAGGTGGGCCAAGTAGTCCTTGTCTGTCGTCAAATTCTATGTTTCTGTATACCACTCCTTTTGCACTCCAGCATCCCACTTCCTCTCCCTACTGCCTTATCACACTGCCTGGCCACCTTTAGGTCATCTAATATGATTACCCCCAGATCTCTTTCTTGCATGGTGGCTGTCAGTGCCACTCCACCCATTTTGTACTAGGCCTCTGGGTTTCTGTACCCTAAATGCATTATTTTGCACTTTTTCACATTGAAACTGAGCTGCCATACCCTTGACCAAACCTCTATTTTTTTCCAAGTCTCTGATCATCTTTATACACACACACACACACACACACACACACACACACACACACACAGACTGTCCACCCTATTGCATATTTTGGTGTCATCAAAAAAAAGGCAGACCTTTTCTTACAGCTGCTCAGCAACTTTTTTTTTTTACTTTATTATTTTCAATTTTTTTTTTATATTTTATTCTTCGGCAACCAGGTAAGACCCAGTAGACACAAGTGCCTGTTTTCAGAGGTGACCTGGGAACACTGGAGAGGTTAAATGACTTGCTCAGAGACACACACTATCCATTGCTGGATGAACAAAGCTCATTCACAGCTCTAACCTATAGGCTATACTGCCACTTTTTAATGAAATTAAAGAGGACCAATCCCAGCACTGATCCCTTAGGCACCTCGTTGGTCACCCACCCTCCATTTACTGCACCTTCAATCACCTATCCCCTAACCAATTTCATATCCAGTTTACCACCTTTGGACCTACTCATAAGCTACTCAGGTTGCTTACTAGTCTTCTATGTGGAACAGTGTTGAACACCTTAATTAAATCTAGGTAGGCAACATCCACAGTTCCACCCTGATATAGTTCCTTGGTTACCCAGTCAAAAAAATCTTTCAGATTCATTTGACATGACCTCCCCCTGTAAAACCATGCTGCCTTGGGTCTTGTAACCCACTGGAGTCAAGATATTCCACAACCCTTCCATTCAGCAGCGATTTCATTAACTTTCCCACCAATAATATCAGGCTGACTGGCCTATAATTGCTAGCCTCTTTCCTTGTATTTAATTAAAAGTTTCTCCTCTTTTGCAGGATATCAACTTAATCATCAGAAATCTATGCTGATGTAGTTAACCCGAGACAGAAAAGATAACAATTATCAACCGTTATCATCTTTTTAAAAAGTAGGTCAGATTGAATATTTAAGCATAATCTTAAAAAAAAAAAATTGAAAAAAATACATGTTTTCATCTCAATTATAATATAACCAAAGAAAAAAGTAAAAAAAATAGAACTTTGGTAGAATGTATCATTGTATCTTTGGGAAAGAATCAGCAAAAAATCATACTATACAACGAAAATAACCAATAAAGCATATTGTATATCACCCCAGTTATTATTGCCAAAATTAATCTGACATTCAGTATTCAATGTTGCCATTGTGTAAAAATATAGGGATTATTTATCTTAATGTTTGGGAATGCAATACTGTTAACATGTAATGGAAGACTGTTATAGTACATTTAGGCCAACTAGTTGAGCAAAATAGCCCCTGTAATCCAAATATTCTCTTGTTTAACTTGTTTGACTCTTTGGCATTAACACAAAATCAAAGTAAAGTTCTATACCTGGGTACACTGGCAATGAAACAAATTATTCTTAAATATTGGACAAGCCAAAGCCTCACTCAGACTATTGAACATTAATGGTGGCACATGCATAAAGAGACATTAATGTTTGAGAAATTAGGCTACGTTATAGATGATATAGATAAACTGCAGAATGATTCGTGGAGAGAACTTACAATGTTATTTCCACCTTTAATGCACTATATTCTCCCTCTTCCAGTCCTCCAGTCCTCCAGTACCACTCCTGTTTCCAGTGAACTGTTAAATAGAACTGTCAGAGGTGCAGCCAGTATTTCCATGAGCTCCGTCAATAGCCTTGGGTGCACCCCATCTAGCCCCATTGCTTTGTTCCTCTTTAGATTAGCAAGTCCCATTCAGGACTATTGTCTCCAAAAAAGGGGTAGAGTTCATCTCCCTCTCTCCAAACCATTTTTTACTTTTTTGTGGCCCATCTCCTTCTCTTTCCTCTGTGAATACTTAAAAAAATCAGTTGTTCAGGATGTCTGCCTTTTGCTGGTCCTCCTCTGAACAGTTTCCCTTCCCTTTTTCACCTTACAACCCCACCCCTGATCTTCCTCTTTTCACTTACATATCTAAAAGATGTCTTGTCCCCTTTAGTTACCTCCTGGGCTATTCTTTTTTCAGTTTGTGCCTTTGATCTCCTTACTGATTTCCCTGTTTCCCCTCTCTTCCCCATTACACTTCCCTATCCTCTTCCCTCTGATTCTCCTTATACCTTCTGAATGCTATCCTTTTAGCTTTTACATTTTTAGCCACCACTTTCAAGACCCACAGCTATCTCTTTTTCCTCTTGCTTTTACTCACTAGTTTGACATAGAGGTTTGTTGCCCTTACTATGCTGGTAGACCATTGAAATAGTGACTCCCAAACAGCAAGGAGTGAAAATGGTACAAAATCACAACATTTGCCATATTGGTGACTGATGATTACCCCCTTCCCGAGGTCTGAACCCCCAAGATGGTATATTAAGTAAGGGGGTGCGTTGGGGCAAAGTTCCTGCAAACAGAAAGTTCACTGATATGGCAAACCCTGTGATTTTGTGCCATAGTCATTCCTTGCCATTTGGGAGTCACTATTCTGATGTGGAACATACTATGCTTCCTTTTATTTCCACCCACTGTTACTCCACTCCACCCAGGTCACCCACCCCTGCAAGGTCATCCCTGAGGAATTCACCCATTCTTTTTAAATTCACTCTCTTGAAGTCCTGGACCCTTGCCCTTATGTCATTTGATTCTGCAGCTGTCCTTATATTGATATACACCATACAATGATCACTGTTACCCAAGTTGCATCCTACCCTGATGTTTGCAACACTGTCTGTTAGTGAGTACCAGGTCCAGTATTGCTCTATCATGAGTGAGTTCACTGACTAGTTGCCTGAGGAATGCCCCCTGCAGAGAACCCAAAACATCCCTGCTTCTAGTTGAAGCTGCTGCTGGGAGGCTCCAGCCCACATCTGGCAGGTTGAATTCCCCCACCAGCAGCACCTCCCCCTTTTCTGCAATCTTGCCAATGGTGTCCATCAGTTCCTTATCTAATTCCCTCTGTGCTGGAGGTCTGTAGATTATTCCAATGTGAAAAGTGGCTCCATTTTCTATTTCCAGGATGACCCACAGTACCTATGCCTCCCACTGTATTTCATGTATCTCCATATCTTTTATGCTTTTTCTCGCATACAGTACTGCACCTCCTCCTTTCCTTCCCACTCAGTCCTTCCTGAAAAGAGTATAGCCAGTATGGCCATCTCACAGTCATGATTTTCAGTGTATCATTCCTCAATGCTGGCCACAATATCCAGGTCAGCCTCTGCCATGATGGACTCTAAGTCTAAAATTGTATTTCTTAGCCCAATTGTGGTGGTAGCAACACTCTGGGTATTAGCCAACGTGCCACACTGGCAATGAAGTATGTAACTAGATTGCAAATGGGTCAGAAAATGCTAGAATTGCTCCCAACTGGGATTGATGAGTGGCTGCATCCCCATTCATTGAAAGTGGTTTTCACTGTGAGTGACAATGGCTTAAATGAACTGAAATGATCAGTTATGGAGGGGTTCTCAGGCTGCAATGATGGGCACACTGTCTTAATCTCAAAGTACAGGGGTTTCTAGCATATCCTGTTATCAATTTCATGTTGACTGTGGCCAGTTCCATCTGAGTCCACTTTGCCCATTTTGAAAAGACCCGTGACCTTCTCAGATACCTGTGCCATAGAAACACAGAATTTACTGCAGATAAGGACTGCTTGTACCACCCAATCTTTCCATTTATTTCCTGCCTATACTGTCATCAAAAATCCTACAAGATCTCTGCTCCCCCCACTTTCCAACCAAGTTTACTTGTGCCTATCCCATGCATGCTTCAAGCAACCACTGTTTTCACCCCAACAGCTTCCACTGAAACACTTTTCAAAGCATCCACCACCTTTTCAGTGAACAGGTACTTCCTCACATCCATATTAAATATTCCCCATTCCAACATTTTGCATTAGACTTAGAGATCTCAATGCTTACAACCTAGAAGAGAGGAGGGACAAGGGGGATATGATAGAGACCTTTAAATACTTCACAGGGGTAAATAAGGTACAGGAGGAAAGTATTTTCAGAAGAAAAGGTGCTCAAGAACAAGAGGACATGCTATGAAGCTGGAGGGGTGTAGATTCAGAAGAGATGTTAAGAAGTACTTCTTTACAGAAAGAGAGGTAGAATCCTGGAAAAATCTTCCAGCAGAGGTGGTGGGGATGAAGACAGTGATAGGGGTTCAAGAATGCATGGGATATGCACAAGGGAATCATAGTTAAAGAAGGCGGAAGGAGGAAGGGAGGGAGGGAGAAAGAAAGAAAGAAAGAAAGAGCAGTAGATCAAGTATGGTCTGTGGTAACAATGTAGGTATGGAAAAAAGGAAAGACTAGGTGGGCCAATCAGTCCTTATCTGCCATCAGATTTTTTTCCTATGTTTCTATGTGGTCTCCAGAACTGGACACAGTACCCCAGGCAGGGTCTCACCATCCTTCTACACAATGGCAACAACACCTCCCTTTTTCTACTGATGGTACCCCTCTCAATGCACCACAGAATTCCATTGGCACTACCTACTGCCTCGTCACACTGTCTCACCACTTTGAGGTCATCAGATATGATTACTTCAAGGTCACTGTCCTGTTTGGTGGCTGTCAATACCTCTTCTCCCATTTTATAGTCCATCTCTGGGGTTCTCTGCTCTAGGTGCATGATTTTACACTCTTTTGCATTGAAACAGAGATGCCATACCCTTGACCAATGCTTGGGTTTTCCCAGATTTTGGTAAATTCTTTCCATCCCCTCTGGGGTATCTGTCCTATTGCAGTTTTTGGTGTTATCTGCAAAGAGGCAGACATTCCCTTCCAGCTCATCTGTAATGTCACTGATAAAGACAATAAAGAAGACTGGGCTCAGTGCTGAGCACAGAGGAACCCCACTGGTCACCCTTCCTTCCCCAGAGTGAACTCTGTTTACCACCACCCTCTGTTGCCTATCCATTAACTAATTTCATACCCAGTTTACCACCTTAGGAATAACTCCTAAGCTGCCTAGTTTCCTAGTGAGTCTTCTATGTGGTAGGGTGTCAAATGATTTACTAAAATCTAAGAAGGCCACTGCACCACCCTAATCTATTTCCCTTGTCATTCAGTTGATGAAATCTAACAGATTTGTGTGACATGATGACATGACCTCTTCCCCATGAATCTATACTGTCTCAGGTCATGTAACCCACTGGAGTCAAGATACTCCACAATCCTTTCTTTTAGAAGTGACTCTCCATTAACTTCCCCATCACTGATGTCAGACTGACCCACCTATAGTTGCCAGCCATCTCCCTTCTACTGCTTATATGAATCAGGATTACATCTGCCCTCCTCTAGTCCTCCAGAATCACTACTGTTTTTAGTGAGTTGTTGAACAGGGCTATCAGACATGCAGTCAGTACCTCCCTGAGTTCCCTCAATATCCTTGGGTGCTCTCTGTCTGGTCTCATAGCTTTATCCATGTTCACATTTGTTAGTCCCGTCAGGACTCTCTCCTCTTTAAATGGACCTGTGTCTACCTCCCTTCACCTAGTACTCCCGGTGCTTTTATGTGGTTCATCCCCTTTCCCTTCCTCTGTGAAAACTGAACAAAAGTATTTGTTCAGCATGTTTGTTTTTTTCGGATCCTCCTCTGCACAGTCCTCCTCAACACCATATAAGCTGGAAGTCATTACTCGATGGAACTTGACACTTCACATGACTGAACACTTGTACAAGCAGTACAAAGACATCTTTGAATATCTTCTGCTTCATGCAAGCCATGACACACAGCATAGCATCTTGTAGTAGCATGCAGCAGCCTGACATATTTATTCTGGTAGTTGAGAATAACACTGGGAGCATAGAATTCATGTATATTGTGCTTTTCTTACAATTTCTCATAAAGTACATTACAAGAAATGTGGTGGTGTAATTGACACACAGCACAGTACCATGTAGCATAAGCAGCAGCAGTAAATTACCACCATTTAATGATTTATTGTTCAGGAAAAAAAAAGTTCAGGAAGTAAGAAATTTAGAGCATATATGTGCTTTAGCACTTACGTCAACTAAAATATCTTAGGTCTTGCTGTTAGGTGACTTTATATTGTATGTGTAGCCTGTGACTGTTTTTGTTTATATTATACTGCAATGTATCGTGTATCACTCTGTATCCGTTTCCATGTGTCGCACCTGGAAATGAGTCTTGGCTCTCACTGTGCCTTTCCCGGTTACCAAATGTTAAACAAATAAATGAATAAAGTGCTCAACAAATACTGTCTGAGAGGGTGACTTGAACAGTGCAGCGGTAGCTACCACTGTTTTAAATTTTCTTATTCCAGAGAAACTATCGGGAACTCACAACAGTGAAAAAAGTGGCTATGTAGAATGTGGTGATCAGTCCAACAGGGAGACTGGGTGAGCGATATAGCACAGAATCAACTGCTGGACTGAAAAAAAAAATATTCAGGGAACAGAAAAATTGCAATATGGTGCTTTTCAACTGCACTATATACAATGTGTAAATAAACAGTGCTTTACAACAACAGTAGTGAGAAAGAACAAAATGGTATAACACATAAACAACACCACTAAAGGAAATATAGCAAGTAAATATATCTTTTAAGAAGAAGCAGGGACTGCACTGAGGCAGAAATCAAAATGAGAAAGAATGGAGTCCAATAGTAAGAAAGACAGGAAATTAGTTTCCAATCTGTTTATAGTTTCAAAATGTTTTATATATATATATATATATATATATATATATATATATATATATATATATTTGTAAAGTGGGTAAGAGAAATCCCTCAAAATTGGGTTTCCTGATTGGATAAAACAGGTCACATGACAGTGTATTATCTCACAATTACCACACATCTCCCAGTATGACTACATGCCTGAACTACTTTCCAGCCCCTTTCCAGTCCTCTGAAGCTGCTCACCAGTGGAGTACACCTGGCACAGGATGCCATACACAGACCTGGCACAGAGAGGCTGCCACATCAAGAGGAGCACCCACAGCCATAAGCAAGTAAATATACCTTCAGGTTATTTAGATTTTTGTAAGGGAAGCCCCCAACAGTACAGAGAGGACAGCAAATGAGTTGACAGTTTCAGAAGGGAAGACGCAAATGGGAATGAGCATTACTATAGGAACAGTCGTTTACACTTGCATCTCCCCTTCTGAAGCTGCTGACTTGCTTGCTCTCCTTTCTGTACAGTTGGTGGCTTCCCTTACAAAAATCTAAATAGTCTGAAGTGGAAAAAACAAAGTTACATACTTTTTGTGAGGAAAAAATACCTTATTTTAAACATTTGTCAGCACATTCATTACCAGCATTAAGGCCGCTCAGTCATTTATTTATTTATTTTATTGAAATTGTTTCACCAGGAAAAGCACACTGAGCAAGAACTGCTCGTCTCCCAGTGTGACCTGGGGGGAAGGGTGCAGTGGGGAAGAGGACAAGCGTAGTCCAGGTCCTGACATATATACATACAATTACAATACAGTTGAAACCATTAGACAGAAATAGTTGGGCGTAGATGACAATTTACCCTTACTTATAGTATAGTAGCAATTACATGGGGAAGTCATGCTTTATACCTTGAAAACATATAATTAGATAATACAGCTGCATATGTTAGACAGGAATAGGTGAGTGTGGATTAATACATATATCCTAATAATCGAGAGTAACAGTTACAATGAGGAAATCCTGCTACGGTATTGGGTTGTGGTATATAATGAGATAGGGGTATGTGCAAGCTAGCTAGCTCAAAAGTTGGGATCAAGTGCAGTAGTTGGGTGTGGTTAGCGAAGTAGCACCATTGGGCCTACAGGGAGAAGAAATATAGGCATGTCTGAGGTAGCACAGATTGGAGAGTTAGCTGCAGGAGCAGTTTACTGAGCAGTGGTTGGCAAGGGCATAGGATAGTGAGCGGATAGAGGAAGAGTTGCAAATTTCAGAGGGGAAAGAGTTCCAGAGGTGAAGGAAGTGGTGAGAGAAGGTGGCCTGGCCAGCTTGGGTCTGACGTCTTTGGACTAAGAGGAGCTGGGAGTCTAGGGACCTCAGAGCATAGATGGGTGCCGGAGGGGGCAATAGTATGGAGGTCAGGTACACTGGGAGGGTACCAAACCAGTTCTTTGAGATAAACTTGGCCCAGTGTATTAGGCAGCGGTTCTCAAGGGAGGGGAGAACAAAGGAACGGTATAGCTCGCAGTGGTTGGTGCCAGGAGGAGCGCCAAGAATGAACCAGCAGAAAGTATTAAAAAGGGTATCCAGTTTGGATAAAATTGACTTGTGGGCAGCACTGTAAACAATATCATAATAATCAAAGGAGGGAAGTATCATCTTCTGGATAAGCTCACGATGGACCAGATAGGGGAGGCTAGAACGGTTCCGATATAAAGCTCCGAGCTTGGGGTGGAGTTTTGTTAGTATAGAGCCAGCATGGACTGCAAAGGTGAGGTGGCAGTCAAGCCAAACTCCAAGATACCAGAAAGAGGTGACGTTCTCCAGCTCTGACCCATCAAGGGTGTGGAAAAGTGGGAGGGAGAGGAGCCTGGCTTGTCACTGGGATGTACCAAAAGTCATAGTTACAGTTTTTTTTAGCATTTAGAGAGAGCTGGTGAGAGCTGAACCAGAGCTGGACTTTGTTAAAATCCGCCTGGAGGGTAGAGGCAACTGAGGCTAGGGAGGAGTCAGAAGAAAATAGGATAGTATCATCAGCATACATGTGGATCAAGGAAGCAGAACAAGTTTGGGGCAGGTTGTTTAGAAAAATAGAGAATAGGATGGGCCCAAGCACCGATCCCTGGGGGTCACCGGTGGACATGGGGAGGGGAGGGGATATGGCATCTGCAATCCTGATAGATTGAGTGTGGTCTGTAAGACAGGCACTGAACCAAGCAGTAGCAGATGTGGAGAGGCCAGAGTCAGAGAGGCTTGATAGTAACAGAGTGTGGGAGACTGTATTGAAGACCTTGGCCAGATTGATGAAAATGGCAGAGGTGATGAGACCTCTATCCATTCCAGATTGGATGGTGTCAGTGAGCCTTAGTAAACAGGAGGCAGTGGAGTGATCTTTCCTGAATCCAGACTGGTAGTGTGTGAAGAAATTTGAGTCAGCGAGATAGAAGGTTAGCTGGCTAAGCACTAAGTGTTCTTGCAGCTTCACCAGAGCAGGGAGGAGGGAGATTGGCTGATAGTTTGAGGTGGAGGAGAAGGCACCCCCTTTGTGGAGAGGGATGACAATGGTGTGCTTCCAGGACAGAGGGACAGATGCAGTGGCGAAGGATAGATTTAAGAGGTAGGCAATAGGAGTGGCTATGGCAGCGGCCAAGAGGACAGAAGTTTGGTGTCTAGTCCATCCAGGAAATTCCCATTTGAGGGGCTTAATGTTAGCAGGGCTTCTAGAGCTTCATCCGGAGAGACTTCCCTGATGGAGAAAATACCTGTATTTTGAGGTAGTTTTTGCCCTGTAGGTGGAGGAGATGGTGACATGGGGGGTAAGGAGGAAAGGATTGAGGAAGCGCAGGTGGAGAAATATAAGTTAAACTCAGCAGCAACTGAGATAGGATCCGAGAGTGAGGAGTTGTTTACACTAAGGAGAGGCAAGGGCTTGACCACTGGGGGTGAGAAGAGGGAGTGTATGACCTTGCAGAATTTGGAGAGGCTATTAAGGTTAGATTGGAAGGAGGATCTAAAGTACTCTGCTTTGGCTAGCCGAGTTGCTCTAGTGTACATGTTGCACAGATTCCGGTAGTGGGAGAGGTCCTGAGGTAGGGCTGAGGCTTTGAAGGCTCGCCATGCTGAGTCATGGGCATTCATACAAGCTGTGAGCTCTTGGGAGATCCAAGGCAGGTGGGTACTGCATACTCTAGTACGTCGTAGCGGGGCGTGGGAATCCCATACCTTAAGGAACACGTTTTTGAAGTGAAGTAGGGTGTCATCTATCAGGTTGGGGGTGGGGCTAGTTAGCTAGGACAAAGTCATTTAGGAGGGGAGTGAGGTTTAGGGATTTGAACGACTGTTGGACTAAGAACTTAGGGTTGGGATGTGAGACGGTGGATTTTGCGAACAAGGTAGATGACATGGTGATCACTAAAAGAGTAAGGGAGTAGGCCTGTTTGGATGACTCTGTGAGGATGGGAGGTCAGAGCCCAGTTGATAAGGGAGTGGTTACCTGATTTAAGGTTTAGGTGGGTGGGCTCAGTGATGAGTTGGGTTAAATTGAGGGCAGCGACATCCATCCGAGTTTTGTTGAGGGCCAAGGATAACCAATTTAGGTTAAGGCCACCCATAGCATATAATTCCCCGGTGGGTGCTCATGAACTGATTTGTGTAAGAAGGTCAGTAACAGTTGTGGCAGGGGTGCCTGGTCGGCAGTAGATTCTGTCAACGAATATGGGCAGTGAGAAAGGTAGTGTGAGCTGGAGCAGCATGAGTTCGTACTCTTTAGGATCAGTTTTAGATAAGGTTATTTTGTAGCGTATGTCCGAACTTATGAAGATGGCTGCGCCACCACCTCATGTGGCCCTGTCCTGGCGGGCCATCGTGTAACCAGGGATTGCGACTGAGGAGTCATGATTGTTTTTGTTAAGTCAAGTTTCAGAGAGGATGAGGACATCAGGGGCATGTAGGGCAGCGAGAACTTGTAGCTGGTCGATTTTAAGTGGTAGGCTACGAATATTTAGGTGAAGCAGATGGAGGCCTTTGTGGAGGAGGTAACCTGGCAGTTGAGAGGGGATGGGATGTGGGGTGGGGGTGCCGGCTGAGGTTGGTGAGGATGTGGTGGTCGAGGGTCCTGGATTTGGGTGTATGTCTCCTGCTACGAGAAGGAGGAGGGTGCAGGATAGGAGTTGAGCTAGTATACAGAGGTAGCTTAGAACGGAAGAGCCCCGCTGTGAGTGGGGGCAAGGATGGGCATTTGTGTGAGTAACATGGGTGGGGCAAGAAGCAAGTAGGTGCAGGAGAGTCCAGGAGGGGGAGGGCCTGATTAGGAATGGGGGGGGACGTATAGTGGAGTGTGCCCAGGTAGGAGTGGGTAGGAGAGAGAGTGCATGGTTGGAAGGGCAAGGAGGAGTTCCAATATGAGCCAACTGGGGGGGGATGGGAAAGGTAGGCAGCATGGTGGAAAGGAGGGGTGGGAGGCAGGAGAACATACAACTGAGTACAGGTAAAATGCTAGCCACGGTGGACATGGTGCTGGGATATTGTAGCAGCTTCTTAGACAAGGAGGTAAATATGAGGAGAAAGGAGCCTGAGATTGGCTGGGATGAATGTGTTGGTTGGCTCCTAGGAGGGTGAATGGCCAATAGGCCTAGGAGGTGAAACAGAGAGAATGGGAATTCTAGAGTAGAGGGGAGTCATGTTACAGTACAGCTTCAAAAGTGAAAGCACTTAAAACATAAGACACTGTGAAAATCACAGGATCAACCAGATACAGTTTGAAATCACTTTTTCTTTACAAATCAATCTGGATCGACCAGCTAAACATCACCTATAACATAACATGTATCACAGTTATGACAGGATCAACCAGATCACCAACAGCAAATTAAATATTTAGTTGTGCAGATGGAATACTTTTTTCTCCTTCCTCAATATTTGTGGCCATTTTATTAGATAGATAACCCACTGCAGGGTGTGCAGTCGTTCTCTGATATATGCACACCTTAGGAGGGGGGGTTGAACGTACTCGGCCTGCAGCCTCACACATCACAACACACACCAAGGTGTGTGTATACCAGAGCATGACCACACACCCTGTAGTGTGTTATCTAGTACATATATATCTATATCTATCTGTATTATTTCATAAACAATGATGGGGAAGAAAGACAAAAGGAGACAAGGGGGTGTATCTGATAGAGCAAAGGATGGGGTGCAAAAGAGGAAGAATCAGTGAAGAAGATTGGGGAAGAAAGGATGAAAAAAAGGCATGAAGGAGTACAAATAAATAAGGCCAAGTTGGAACAACACTCTCACCACTGCGATAGATCTTGTTCTTTCCCTCAGTCCTCACTTGCTGGTTTTCAACCAACTTCTTAAGAGTTTCTTTCATGAAAGAAACTCTGCTGTTGAAGTCCCCCATCTCCTCTAGCAACTGTGCCCGATCCCCTGTTGTGGGTGTTAGCATTGGCAGTGATAGTGCTTGTGCTGTCCCATGTCCCTGCCACTTGCTACAGCATTACCATCATGGATGAACTGTGCAATGCCCTTTAAGTGGCATAGAAGGACCTCTGTCACCACCACCACCACCATCATCACTCACCACCTCCCAATGTTTGCCCCCCCAAGGCCCAGATGGTGGATTTTCATGTGGGTATGTTGACCACCAGTGCCTAGAAGGCTGCTATTCTTCCCAGGACTGACCAGTGTATCACACAAATAGCATTTGACAACACTATCATCGTTGGGGTCAAGGGTGAAAAATTCCCAAATGAGGGAAGACTTGGGCTGCTGGATCACCCTTACCACTACTCCTCTACTGTGAGCCCAAACATGACACTGCCTAAACTTCATCATACACATATCTGCACAAAAGAAAGAGAGTGAGATTGAGAGAGAGAGAGAGAGAGAGAGAGAGAGAGAGAGAGAAAGAAGGTCAGATAGAAAAAATGGAAAAAACTGAAAAAAGAGTTCTATAATTAAATGTTATAACTAAAGAAATAGGCAAAATACAGTAGAAAAAATTAAATTACTCCTAACTACATGAAGAATTCAATAAGAAAGAAAATAAGAATAAAAATGTTTTGGTGTGTATATTTGTTTTTTTTTTTTTGTTTTTTTTAACTATTGTGGAAAGGAGGGACGGGGAGAAGGGGGTTCTTCCTAGGAAGGCTGTAAACACATTCTCCCTATTGAAGCCTGGATTCCCTGGATAAAAAAAAGCACTGTGAAGCCTGAATTCCCAGGACATAAACATGTTTTACAATGATTCTATGTCATAACAGAGAAAATTCTTGGGCAACTTGCAAAACAGTAAGTACATCCTGCCAAAACCAGTTTGGCACATAATAAACAATGAAGACCAACTCGGTGCACATTTAAAATAATGTTTAATGTGGGAGCTATGCCCCCTGCACCCTCCTTTGTGGGGGGAAAGCCTCCTGCACCCTATACTTATATAATCATCTCTAAGGGGGGGCGGACACTGGAGGAAAGAATAGGGACTGATGATGGCAATATCTTAAAAAAATTAAAAAAAAAAACACCTGCTAAAGCAAAACACAGACTGTACCTGCATGCATTCCCATACCTGGTACCACCAGCACTGCAGACGTTGTCCCTACCCACTACACTAGGTGGGTAGCTCGGCAGCATCATGCTCCATGTCCCCATTTAGCCCATCCCTCTTCCTGCCCACCATCACTATTCCCTTCCTTCACTGTACTTCCCATCCTCCATTGCTATTCCCTCCCCTCGTTATCCATTCTTCATCACTGATCCTGAAAGTGACCAAATTGAAGTGCTCAATTCTGAGTCACTCAGTTTGATTTGCTATTATAATGTGATATATTTTACAACTGAATTATAGCTAGCAGACAACAGAGAGAAAGCCTAGTGACCAGATTCCTACAAAATATTACTTGTCATCTACGACGGAGTCTATGTTCGCCACACTACTTTCACCTGTAAACTGCTTCACAACACTGTAACACAGACAACACAGGTTTTAATGGGGGTTGTGCCAAACCCCTTTTACATTAAAGCTGGTGACCTCACTGCACCTGATGTTCAAAAAATTGTTGGCTGTCTCTCAGGGAGAGGTAGTATCAACAGGTAACACCTCAACCCAGTGGGGGGGAAGTAAGCAGAAGGAGAGTTTCTGTTTTGGATAAATGGAGACAGATAGACTGATCTGCAAGGGATTTTGTTAAGCTGAATACTAGCTATTTGTACATGTTTCACCAGTAGGGTTAAAGAGGTGCTCAAGCAAATAAAGCAGGACAAATCACCAGGACCGTATGGAATGCACCCTGGGGTGCTAAAGGAGTTGGCAGGGGAATTAGAGGACTCTTTGGTGCATTTGTTTAACTATTCACTTCAGACAAAAATTGTGCAAGGGACTGGAGAAAAGCTGAAATGGTGCCTCTATATAAGGCAGGAGCAGAAAGGAGGCTTGCAACTACAGACTGGTTAGCCTCACATCAGCTGTGGGGAAATTGATGGAAGCATTTATTAAACAGGATCTGGTAGAGTATCTGGACAAGAATGATCTTCAAGATGACAGGCATCACCGGCCAAGTGGTGCTGAGGGCTGAGGCACTGGATGCCACACCTCATGCCATGCCAACAACCTAGGTTCAGGAATGGACTCGGGCTGCTGGAGGCTGGCAGGAGAGAGGAAGGATTGGGCATCCCATGACTGCTCTCCTTTCTCTGGGGTAGGCATGGGACATGCACCACACTGCAGCAGTGCCTAGTGGAGGCTAGGTGCACTGCCAGCTGTGGGCATACCAAGGGTAGGGAGTGCAGCTGGCATCTGCATGTAGGTGCATCAGACGCCATTGCATGTCCAGCTCCCTTAGTGGGTTGTAAATGGTGGAAAATCATGGGGCAAATGCGGCGGCTCATGGCCGAGCCCTGTGCCCCTGGACATGAGAGGTGTGATCTCCAGGATCCTGGCACAGGCCACTGGGGTGGGTGTATCCTGCTTATGGGCCAGCCTGTGTGATTCAGACATATGGATGTGAACACCAGCCCTGGTCCGGGGGCGCGGGTGCCAGCGGCCAGCAGTTGCTGAGGCCCGCTCCGCACAGAGGAGGAGGAAAAAAATGTGCTATAAAAAAAAAAAGATGACAGGCATCACAGGTTCATAGCAGGTAGATCATGTCAGATGAACCTGATTATGTTCTTCAGCTGGGTTACTAGGGAATTGGACAGGGGCTATCCAGTAGATCTCCTCTATTTCGATTTCAGCAAGACCTTTGTCTCAGTACCACATAATCACTTGCTGAAAAAGCTGGAGGACATGGGCACCACACAGAGTGTTGTTAGATGGGTAGGAAACTGGCTTAGGGACAGAAAGCAGAGTGGTGGTCAGCATGGAGAGGTCAGATGAGGAAGAGGTCACAAGTGGTGTACCTCAGGGCTCAGTCTTGGGTCCAGTCCTGTTTAATGTATTCATCAGCGATATTGGGGTAGGTATACAGGGCAAGACTGCCCTCTTCACAGATGATAATAAGCTTGGTGGTAGGTGGACAGCAAAGAAGCAGTTATGAACATTCAAAAAGATCTGCCAAGGTTGGAAAAATGGTCTAGTATCTGGCAGATGAAGTTTCATCGTTTCATAGGTTTTCAGAGTTTATAACGACTATAGTCCATATACTCGCCATCTATTTTATGTATATCCAAGAATATTATTTTTGATCATATATTGATCAATTTGCTTCTTAAAGGATTCCATTGTTCTGCTAACTATTATTTCAATTGGAAGCCTATTCCAGATCTTAACCACTCTCACCGTTAACCAGTACTTTCTTCTGAGTGTTTTAAACCTATCTAATTTAATCTGCAGTGGATGAGCTCTAGTACCATAGGGTTGATCCCTTAATACAAGATTTAGATGTTCCCAAAGTGTGGGGTCATTTAATGCCCTATATATTAAACATAGGTCACCACGCATTCTTCGATACTCCAAGGTATACAGGCCCAAAGCTGACAGTCTCTGTTTATACTCCTGCCCCTGGACCCCATCTATCCTCTTTGTGGCTCTCCTTTGTATCCTCTCCAAAGATCTTATATCGCCCTTGCCTCCTGGTGCCCAAAACTGGGTACAGTATTCCATATGAGGGCGCAACAAAGATGTGTAAAGTGGTAAGAGAACTTCTTTATTATTGCTCTTTATATGTTTATTTATGCAATATTGTATGTTGCTAGCCTTTTTTATTATTTGATTATAATGTGGCCTGAAGCTTAAGTTATTACATATTTTAACTCCCAGGTCACTTTCTTTGGTGACAACCCTTAATAATTCATTTCCCAACCTGTACTGAAAATTTATATTATTCTTGCCAATATGCATAACTGTACATTTTGTTACATTGAAGGTTGACCCTTGGTTTTGTGCCCATTCTTCCAAGTTGTTTAGGGTGGTCTGGAGTATATCAGCATCTTCTATACCATTTATCACCTTACCCACTCTGGTATCATTGAAAAATTTTGATAGCCATACCTCCGGTGCAGAATGCATAGACCCAATATAAATGCTAAACAGACAGGGCTGTCTCAGGACCCTGTGGGACTCACTAGTCACATCTGTCCATCTTGAATATTCTCCTTTACACAAACCCTCTGCTGTCTTCCCATAAGCCATGACCTAATCCAGTGAACAATGTCAGAATGTATCCCCATTTTACTAAGAGCATCAATCAGTTTGTCATGTGGCACTTTATCAAAGGCCTTGGCGAACTCGAGGAAAATCACATCCACAGAACTCCCATCAACCAAGGCCTTATTTACTTTACCATAAAATTCAAGGAGATTCGTCTGACATGATCTGCCCTTTACGAAGTTCAGCACCAAGAAGAGCAAGGTGATGCATCTAGGCAAACAGAACCCAAAGACTGCTTATTGGCTTAATGGGGTCAGACTCAGCACTTCATAGGAGGAAAGGGACCTACTCATTATGAGCTGTGATGCTCTTAAGCAGACTAGTCAATGCAATGCAGCTTACAGCAATACCATCAAAATGTTGGGATGTATTGGGAGATGATTTGACAGAAGAAACAGGGAAGTAATACTGCCACTCTGTAGGTCCCTTGTGAGGCCCCACCTAGAATACTGTGTCCAGTTTTGGAATCTACATCTTAAGAAGGATGCAAACAGACTGGAGACAGTGCAGAGAAGGGCAATGAAAATAATACAGGGCATGCAGGGGCTTTTGTATGAGGGGTGCTTGGATGCACTGAATATGTAGTTATTGGAAACTAGGAGGGAGAGGAGTGACACGATAGAGACCTTTAGGTTCTTAAATTGAATAAATAAGGTGCCCTGCTCTGAACTGTTCAACAAGACTTCCAACTCAAATACTAGAGGACACAATTGGAAGCTGCGGGGAGGGAACTTCAAAAGGGAAAGTCAGGAAACACTATTTCTCAAAAAGGGAAGTTAGTCTACCCACGGAGGTAGTGGGATCCAAGATGGTGACAGCTTTCAAACTGGGCTGGGATAAAGGGAAAGCTCAAATAAAAATCTGAAGGGGACGCTAAGTCCTGGGATCTGAGAAGCTCTAAGGAAACACTGGGCAGACTTGATGGACCCTTGGTCTCCTTCTGCTGTCAACTTTTCTGTTTAGTATGTTTTGTTAGTGTACTTCTCCTATTGTGAATGGTTCAAGGTCTCATCACTTTCTGCTACTGCAGCCTCTTTCATCTTGTTTTGATCTTGCTACAACTCCAGGGTCATCAGCACCTCTCATTATACCTTAACACATTTGTGACACAGTGTTATTCATAGTGCTATTTTTTTTTCCATTAGAACAATGCAAGCTGCCATAAACTCTGCCTTAAAGGAGATAGGAAATTATTTTTACATTGTTAACTGCCCTTGCATCTTCCTTTCCTTGCCAGTTATGTATTCTGACATGTTGTAATGACTTTTTGATAAATAAATAATCTAGCTTTGGGATGCCTCAGATCTACATAGATACATAGATACATAGATACATAGACAGTGTCAGCAGATAAGGGCCTATGGCCCACCCAGTCTGCCCATTTGAGCTTGTAAGTTCAGTTTGTTTTCCTAGAAGTCTGTTGCCCCTTACCCCTGACCTCCAGAATTCCTTTATGTCTATCCCATGCATTCTTAAATCCCGTGATTGTTTCAGCCCCCACCACTTCCTCTGGCAGGGTGTTCCACTTGTCCACCACCACGTTCTGTGAAGAAATTATTTCTCATGTTTCCTCTGAATCATCCTCCTCCAACTTCATCCCATGCCTCTAGTCCTGGAACATCTTTTCGCTTAAAAATAGTGTTTTCCTGCACCCTGTTCCTCCCTGTAAGATACTTGTATGTCTCTATCATATCCCCTCTCTCCTTCCTCTCCTCCAGGGAGTACATGTTCAGTTCCTTCAACCTGTCTTCATAGGACTTGTGATGCAATCCATGCACCATCTTTGTTGACCTCCTCTAAACCTTCTCTACCCTGTCTATGTCCTTACGTAGGTATGGTCTCCAGAACTGTACACTGTACTCCAGGTGGAGCCTCACTAGTGTCTTGTATAGCGGAATTATGACCTCCCTTTTCCTGCTGGTGATGCCCCTGCCTATACATCCCAGCATCCTATTTGCTTTACCTGCTGCCTTGTCACACTGTTTCCCTACCTTGAGGTCATCAGAGATGACAACCCAAGATCCCTTTCCTGCTTGGTGCATGCTATATCCTCACCCCCAACTTGATATATTGTGCCAGGGTTTTTGTCCCATATGCATTATCTTGCACTTCTTTGCATTGAATTTCAACTGCCAAACCCCGACCATTCTTCAAGTTTCTGCAGGTCGCTTCTCATTCTGTCTACACCCTCTGGTGTGTCTGCTCTGTTACAGAGCTTTGTGTCATCAGCGAACAGTGAAATTCTGCCTTCTAGGTCCCATGCAATGTCACTGATGAAGATGTTGAATAGGACCGGTCCCAGCACTGATCCCTGTGGTACCCCACTGGTCACTCTTCCTCTGTGGAGTGACAGCCATTTACCACCACCCTCTCTGTCCTGCCACCCAGCCAGTTACCTACCCACCAAACTACTGTCCTGCCCACACCCATATTCCCAGTTTGTGTAATAGTCTTCTATGTGGCACAGTGTCAAAGGCCTTGCTGAAGTCCAGGTAGGCCATGTCCACTGCCTCCCTGATCCACCTCCCTAGTCACCCAGTCAAAAAATTCAACGAGGTTGGTCTGACATGACCTCCCCTGGTGAAACCATGCTGCCTTGGGTCCTGTAGTCCATTGACAACCAGATGTTCCACCAATCTCTCCTTTAGTAGTGCCTCCATGATCTTCCCCACTACCGAGGTGAGGCTGACTGGTCTGTAGTTCCCTGCTTCCTCTTTGTTCCCACTTTTGTATAAGGGGACTACATCTGCTGTCCTCCAGTCTTTGGGTACCTCCCCTGTTTCCAGTGATCAGCTAAACAGGATAGCCAGAGGTTCAGCCACCACCTCTCTTAGTTCTTTAAGGACCCTGGGGTGCACCCCATCTGGCCCCATTGCTTTATCAACTCTTATTACTTCCAGTTCCTTCAGGACCCTTTCTGTGTAAAGGGACTTGTGTCCATTTCTGCACCATTCTCACCCTTGCTCCCTTCAGACCCATTACCCTCCTCTTCCTCAGTAAAGACTGAGCAGAAATACCTGTTCAATATGTCAGCTTTACTGTTGTCATCCTCCACGCGGCCCCCATCCTCCCCTTCAGTCTCACTATCCCTCCCTTTGTCTTTCTTTTTTCACTTATGTACCTGTAAAAGGTTTTGTCCCCTCTACCCACTGATTTTGCAATGTGTTCTTCTGTCTGAGCTTTGGCTTCCCTTACTGACCTCCCTGCCTCCCTTTGCTTCTCCTGGTACTTCTCCCTATCCCCTTCTGCCTGTGTCTTTTCATATTGCCTGAATGCAATCTTTTTGGCTTTCACTTTCTTTGCTACCTCTTTGGAAAACCATAATGGTCTCCTCTTCCTTTTCCTCTTGCTAACCTGCTTAATACATAATTCTGTTGTTCTTGTAATCCCCATTTTAAATACTGCCCACTGTTCCTCAACCCCTGATTCCTGTCCCATTCCCCTTAATGCCTCTTTCAAGTATCTCCCCATTTTCCCAAAGTCTGCCCCCTAAAATCCAGGATACGTGTTTTGTGTGATTTGGTTCTGCTCTTCTGTGATTTCAAACCACAATGACTGGTGGTCACTGTTTCCCAGGTGCTCCCCACTGTTACCCCATCACACTGTCCCTGTTTGTAAGCACAAGGTCCAGTATTGCCTTCTGCCGAGTTGGTTCCATGACCAGTTGCTTGAGGAAGGCACCTGAAGGAGTCCAGGATAAATCTGCTCCTAGTTGATGCTGCTGCTGGGATGCTCCAGTCCACGTCTGGAATATTGAAGTCTCCAACCAGTACTACCTCACCCTTGTCTGCCATCCTTTGGATGGCTAGCATCAGCTCCCTATCTGTTTCTTCCTCCTAGGCTGGTGGTATATAGACCACACCTGTGCGGATGGCTGTCCCCATTTTCCTTTCCAGCTTAACCCACAGTATCTCTCCCCCATTTTGTTCCTCCTGGATCTCTGTGGCCCTTATGTCATTTTTCACATACAGTGCCACTCCTCCTCCCTTCCTGCCTGCTCTGTCTCTTCTGAATATGTTGTAGCAGGTATGGCCATCTCCCAGTCGTGGTTATCATTACACCAGGTTTCAGTGATGGCCACAATGTCCAGGTCTGACTGTACCATGACAGCCTCAGATCTTCCATCTTGTTGCTAAGGCTCCTGGCATTTTCACACATGGCTTTCCATGATTTGACCTCCCTAGACTGTTTCACTGTTCTACTCCAGCCCCTTCCTTGCTTGTCATTTATCCCTGGTTCTCCTTGCTGTCTGCCCTTCTGCTGAATTTTGCCCCTTTTCTGCTTATCCACCTCTTGGGCACTAATCTCCATCTTTTGCACACTGCTTTGCAGAGATAGCCACTCCTCTGGTTCACTGGTTTCACTGCTAGCTGTGGGGGGTGAGCAAGTAGGTACCCTCCTTGCTGGCCTGCCACCCCCTTTGCTAGTTTAAATGCTTGTCAATGTAGCATTTAAACTTATCATTGAGTGCTTGGATTCCCCTCCAGGATGGATGCAGGCCGTCAGGCTTGAACAAACCTCCATCCTCCAGGTGGGTCCCCAGTCACCAATGAATCCAAACCCTTCCTCACAGCACCAGTTCTTCAACCATGAGTTAAAGTTCCTGGTGCATGCACTCCTATGCTCTCCCTTGCCTCTCACAGGTAGTACTTCTGAGAAAGTAACAGAAGTAGCTACTTGTTTGAGACCCCTCCCCAGTTTCCTAAACTCTTCCTGAACTTCCTTTGGCTCCCCATTTGCCAGGTCATTAGTACCTAGGTGGATAATGACATCCAGCTCACCCTCCCATCTTGTCTTCCCAGTGATCCCCAGGATCTTCCTTCCATCCCTCCATGCTGTGGCACCTGGTAGGCACCTCACCTCCCTGTCCTCCCCCTCCTGTGTTCCTAGCTGGATCCCTCTTATGATGGAGTCCCCCACCAGGATTCACTTCCTCCTCCTCCTCTGGGGTCCACTGCTTTCCCCGCTGAGGTCACCTCCTTGGCTAACCTCCACATCCTTTCCTTCCACTTCTCTGGGTACCTCTATTTGGTTGTCCTCATTTGCCAGTGTGGCATATGAGTTCTTGAGTGGAATAGGATCTGGGATGTGCCTCTGCCTGACTGCTTTAACCCTCCCTGAGCCCACTGTCATCCAAGTGCTCCTCGTTCTCGTATCCTTTGAGGCAGTTGCATTGGACTGGGTGGTCCCTGGATTGGGGTGATGGTACTCCTGACCCAGTTTACTTCCGCTCTGAGTCTGGCTACCTCATCCCGCAGTCCAGAGAGATGCATGCAGATAGGGCAGCACCTCAGTGTCCAGAAGGTCTGCCTGAATATGCTTCCCCACAGCCACTGCATTGCTCCACTCCCCACATTATACTGCAATTTCACTACTTGTCTGCTACTGAAGCTCTCCTAGTTCCCTTTTTATTAATTTACTGTCCTAAAAATCCTGCCACTGATCCTCAGATAATTTTGTTTTAAAGCAAAAAGAAACTAATAAATAAATAAATGAGTCAAAACACTTGTCGTGCTGAGGGTGGGCTTCTTCCCCCTTATGCCCCTCCTACTTCACACCCCTTACTATACCCTGTGTTTAGCTCCTGTCAATCAGATTTAACAGGGCATATAATTAAGAGTTGGGGAAGGGAGGGAGGAGGACAAAATTTGCAGCAATTAAAGACAGCACAGAATTACACCACCACTATGTTTTAAATTTTCAACAGCCCAACAGCCCAAAAACAATTATAAGTAAAGACAACAAAGAAAGTATAGTGTCACTAAAAGCCCACAATCTAAGTTTAAAAGAAAAATAGCAATTACCAGTTACTGTAAAGCACTGAATTGAATATGTTTCCTTCCTTCCCCTTCTGGCTTCTTCTGCATTTATTTTCAAATTTCTAAGACATGCTTTAACATCACAAACTCCTATTCCATGCTATTCATCTGAATGGCCTGGAATTGGAGTTTCTGATGTCATAGAATGTTCGTGCAGCATGAAAAGAGAGAGCAGCAACTGCTGAGGAGAGAGGGATTCCGGGTAGTTACAAAAGTAACAAAATTAGATTATTTAATTTAACAAAAATGGGCCAAAACATATCAGAATACTGGGTAGCCAATAAAAGATCAACTGAAGGGCATCTAGAGGTGTAAAAACTGCTTCCTATCACCTTTAAAATGCAGTATTTCTACTGCCACCATCCATTTTGCCTTTTCATATGTTTTTTTTTAATTCTTTACCAGGTACATTCTCATCCTCTATGCTGGCTGAATACTTGTATTGGTTAATGTGATTTCACACACCCTGTCTGAAGCATTCCATTACTACCGTCTGTATTGTCATTCCATTGATTATTGCATTTGTAAGTCTTCCAAGTCATGCTTGAAAATAGGCTACTGCTTTCTAGTGCACTTACCTGGGAAACAAAGATAAACAAATGTATCTCTATTTAGTCAGGAAATAGTTGACTTTATCTGCGTAAAAAAACACAGTAAGTTGGTGAGCCTCTACATTGGCCCTCCCCAGCCATTCCTTGATTGGCAAGTGCTACTCTGCAGTAGCTGTCAACAGTGATTCCCTTGTACCCGATAATACCTGCACAGGTAGAAAAATATGGGTAGGAGTTTTATCCTGCATTTCTGGTGAATTAAAATAAAAATAGGGTACAGTCGCACTCCTATAGAGAGGGTTCAATGGTCACTTCTATGTTAAACTGAAAACGTTGCACTTTAATAACTTCTTAATCATTCAAGTGATTCACGTGAAAGTTTGCATGTGTCATCAGGGACCAATGTTCTCTTAATGTGATTGGTTTTGCTCCAGTTGGATGTGTGGGGGCAGAGATAGGTAGTGTCACAGCACATGAAAATTACTATGTTTTGTCAAATTCTTTATCACACTGCTGTGCAAAAATGACTTGGGAGTTTGGTCTGAAATTTTTAGGGTAGAATGGTCTTGAGTCATAGATGTGCCTTTCAAAGATTTAGTGAAACAATATTAATACATTCCAAAGTTATTAAATTTAAAAATGTCCCATTTTTTTCAGTGGGAGCAGTTAGATATCCCACTCGAGAAAGGATCCTTTTTGCAAATGGGTAATCTCTTGCCTCAAATGGGTAGTCCTTTGTCACAGATGGGAAATCTTTTTTTTAAATATAATCAACTTTATTTGAATTTTATGAACATAAAATAAAAACAATAGACCAGCACACTAATAAACAAACTACAATGATAACAAACTACAATAAACATGACACTATCCCCTTCCCGAGTGGAAATTCTGTAAATAAAGTACAGGATTAGACAAATGGCTACACAACAGTCTAACAGAAGGAGAACATGAAGTAAACTATTAGAACCATAGCATCACACAACAGAGTAATAATTAATCCTGACTTACTAAATAAAGATACATAATGGACATGAAATAGCTAAAATATCTAAAATATCTAAGATATTTAGAATATTTAAAATACTTAAAAAAACTGTGTGCTGCTTGAGGAAGCTAAAGAGAATATAAGGTAAACAGTTTGTCCCATTTCTTATTGAAACCAGCCATTCTATGATGGATTACAGCTATCATCTTCTCCAAACAAATATTGTAAAGAAGCTCCTGCAGCCTCTCATGGTAAGAGACACAAGATTGATCCTACCAATGCCACAGTGCAACCCGCTTCACTGCTAGTAAAAACATTGCAATATGATATCTTCTTTCTTTTACCTTAATACCTGAACAGTCTATGACAATACAGATCTCATGTGTGAATAGCCCTTCCAAATCTAAGAGAGGGTCGGCTCTTATCTTAATTTGTTCCCATGAAGGGTTAATTGTAAGGTGTTCCCATAAAACATGAAGAAGTGATCCCTCAGCCTGCCCGCATCTAGCACAAGTAGGGGAAGGTAACGTTCAGCTTCACAGATGTATAGTATATATTATGAAGTATATCAAATTGAATCAGCTGAAGATTGTCATTCATCATATGCTGATAGTGCCCCTTCCAAATGTGCTCCCAACTGAACATAATGGCCCCTATGCATGCAGGGGTAGAATAGCAATGCATCGCACATCTGGGGTGCATAGCCAATTCACACACATTGCACCCCCCATGTGGGATGCACAAAGGGGGGCACACAGACAGTAAGCGCCCCATCCCCCAGGTTCATGGACTGCACCAAGCAGGGGGCATGCCAGCACTATGCCCCATGCACAAAGGCATGTAGTGCTGGCCACAGGGGTGCGTAGGGGAATGCAGGCTATGCCAGGGGGAGAACCCTGCCATAAACCCCCTATACCCCCCACATACACCTCAGGACATGCTACAGGACAGGGTGAACAGCCCACCGACCCCCTGAGGCCACAGCAAATGGCCTCCCGGTGCCACCCACCTGTTGCAGCACACATCAGTGTGTGCAGCTGACCTCCACATCAACCCAAACCCCTCACAGGGGCACCAGCATAGAGATGCTTCCCCCCAGGGCACCACATGTCAACCCCCTTCCCAGCTGCCGGTGGTAGTGTTCCCCCTCGGCAACCCAACATACCCCTCATCCCTCTGCGCTGCTTCAGTGCCATAGGATGGCCAGTGGCATTGCCCTCCTCCCACCTGCCACAGCCACCAGTCCTCTGAAATCTACAGGGCACCTTGCCAATGTTCACACTACCATGTAGAGGATCCACTGTTGTACCCATACCTGGTATCCGATTGTCCACAGGTGTGGAGCTGTGTGCATGGGTTACGCACCTTTGGCATGTAATCCATGCCTATTCGTGCATAGGCACCAGTATGCAGAAAGGCCAGGGACCAGTACTCTGAATAACCAGAAAAGACAGGAAAGATTTTTGCAAATAGAAGGGAATATAGTTGGGACATGGAGTGGAACTGTGTCCCCAGATCCATGAAGGACTGCAGGAGTTGTCCCATATACAAGTTCCTAGTCAGAAAACAAAATTCTTGCAGTAAAAGATGGCGTAGCTAATATACCCTTAAAACATATTTGTTCGATAAGCTGAAGTGTTGCAAAATCTCCTGGCAAGTTTTATGTTGACCAAGTAAGAAAAGGTCTCCAACCACCATATCACTTAAATCGAGTAGCCTGCCTGCAGACAACATCCCACCACCTATCTTAAAGAGCAACTGACACCTTCAATACACTGTTGAAGTATCCTCCTCTACACTGCCTTTTCTGGATATCCAGCTGTCAGTCCAGAACACTGGAGACTGAAGACATCAGTCTATTACAAACCCACTGACTCTCACAGTTTCCTCCTTTGCAGCTCCTTCCATCCTAAACATGTCAAGAATGGCCTGCCTCATTCACAGTTTCTTAGACTTCGCAGGTTATGCAGTGAAGAGGATGATTTTGCTGAGCAGACCCAAATAATGCATAGTTTTTTTATCAACAGGGGATACCCTAAAAGCACAGGGTCAGTAACATGCCCCTTAACCTTGACTCCCGCAGGAAGGATACTGTCACACAAGAACAACGGCGAATTCCTCTAGTTCTTCCTTTCCATCATAGCACACCTTCTCTTCACAGAATCATCACTAGTAACTTTCCCATTCTGCAAACTGACCCTAACATTGGTTCTTCCTTTACAGAACCACCTATTGCCTCCTACCACTGGCCACCTAACCAGCGGAATCTCCTGGTTAAAAGCAGCCTACCTACTCCTAACAGTTCCTCCCTCCCGGGTACCAAACCTTGCAACAGGACTCACTACTACACCTGAAAATTTATTTCCAGTGTAACTGAGATTCAGGGGCCTACAGGTGTTTTTCACATCACCAAGGAGTTCTCATGCACCTCCACTAATGTGGTGTATTGTATTATTTGTAGGAAGTGTACAGCTGTTTACATCGGAGAAACTGGTAGGCGTCTTGCTGAACATTTCAGGGAACATTACAGAGCAGTCAGGAATGGTGAAACTCCTAAACCCATTGTATCCCACTTTATCTCCAGGGACCACAATGTCAATGACCTTTCTGTTTGTGTCCTTCAGCAGGGCTTCTGGGATTCTGACCATAGAAAAAACATGGAAGCCAAGCTGATCATCATCTTGCTCCCAGCAGCCCTCTGGTTTAAATGATAGACTTATTTTCACTAACATCTTTCAGCCATCCCTTTTTTCCCTAAAGTCTATTTGTTTTTGTACTCATTTAATTTATTTTTCATTTTCACCAGTAGTCTCCATTTCTGTCTCCTTCCCACACATTTGTCACCTTTCAGCCTTCTTACTAGGCCCTGTTAATTAGTCCCCCCTGGGAACTTCCCCAGCTCTTTCACTCCCATTATGCTTTATCTTTCCCATCATCACCTTTGTGTTTCACAGATTCTCTCTTAGTCTTACCATTTATCACTTCTTCTCCCTGAGCCTCCTCTTTCTTCTTTCTCCACATATATATCTCTCTCATTTTACCTCTCCTCTACACTAACTTGTTTTTTTTTCTCTTTTAGATATTTCCTGAAGAAGACCTAAGGTTGAAACATAGATTTTTAACTCTATTTTCTATTTTCAGCGTGCATTTAATATAACCATTTTGTTTTGCTTTTAGACCACATGCTGACGCAGTGCCTTGTTTTTGTTTTTTTACAATTTGTATGCTACATTTGCTGTGACCCACTATGCCTAATCTGAAATCTCTTCTGAATTCTCTACGATGCTCCTTCATTTCGTCTATGTCTGCATTCCCTTCTCATATTTCTAAGCCTTCTCTTGAATTATTTTCTGCCATTTGCTCTAAGACTAAACTCTGCAGTCACTTACAGTTTCTTTCCAAATGCTGCCACCTGGGTATTATTCCTAAAGGTTTCTGTTTGAAATTCCATCCTTGTTCATTTGGATCTGAGACGCATGTTTCCTCTACTAACAAACTTTTGAAAACTTTCTCTAGGAAACTTATCACGCACACCATTCTCTCTTAAAACACAGCTGATCTCTGTGGACAAAACCATTCAAAGACAAAAGGATTTCCTGCAGCGAACGGCTCCACATAACCTTCCTTTTATTAAGCACTGAATCCAAAACCTTAAATCCACTCTCTTTCAGTTCCTCAAGGACACCAAATCTGCAAAACTCCAGTCTCTCACCCAGCAGATCAACAACCAACATGAGCCCTCGTGTCAGACACAACCTAGCAATTTGGTATTTTGTATTCCTCCAGACCTTTCCCAGACACAAGATGAGCAATCACTCCTTAGCAAAGGTCTCTCTTTTGTGCCCACACCCAGATATCTTGATGCACCCCAGGTTCAAGTTGATCTGCAGTGCTTCTATCGTAGAGTACGCCTTGCAGCTCATTTTCTAATGTGACTCCTCTTCCCACAGATGATGACAGTATCACCAGAACAATCAATGAAATCAATCCCCAGCAAAGTGCATGGACACCCCCTTCAGGACATTTTGCTGCTGTTGATTATTTTGTTAACCAATGCATGGAAAACACCACTAACTTTAATCTTCATTGCAGGCACAACCATTCCAACCTGACACCTGGTGAGCTTGCAACCATCAGATCTCTACAATGTAGGAATGACATTGTTATTAAACCAGCTGATAAGGGAGGTGCTGTTGTGGTCTGGCAAAAGGAGCTATACATCACTGAAGCCACACAGCAACTCTCTGACACCAGGTTTTATTCTTATCTTCCACAGGACCCCACTGCTGACTATCAGACTGAGGTCACCACCACCATCACCTCTGCTATTGAAAACAAAGAGCTCCCTGCTTCTGCTAAGAGACTCATAGTTCAGCATCCCCAGACATCCAGGTTTTATCTCCTTCCCAAAATCCACAAAACAGGTAACCCAGGTCATCCCATAGTGCCTGCCTGCTCCTGCCTCACATCCCACATCTCCACATTTTTGGACGGCCTCATGAGACCCCTTGTTGAGTCCCTGCCATCCTATGTTAAAGACACTAACCATGCTCTCCAGTTATTTGACAGGTTCAGATTCAGTGACTCTCATCAGCTTATCTTCACCATGGACATCAAATCTCTTTACACAGTGATCCCCCATGATGATGGTCTGACAGCTTTGCAGCATTTCTTGAATAAGCGGGAAGTCCAGCAACCACCCCCACACACACTAACTCGTCTGGCAGAACTGGTTCTTACACCTAATGCTTTTTCTTTTAATAACAGTTTTTTTCAGCAGGTCAGTGGAGTTGCCATGGGTACCAAGATGGGTCTCAGCTTTGCTAATCTGTTTGTGGGTTGGGTGGAGGAACGTTTTTTTCTCTCATTCACAGGGACTGTGCCTGAGCTCTACAAACGCTACATTGATGACTGTGTGGGGGCCACCTCCTGCTCCAGGGAGACCCTCCAAGTCTTCCTTGACAAGTTTACCACGGCCCATCTTTCCCTTCAATACACTGTTGAAGTAACCTCCTCTACACTGCCTTTTCTGGATATCCAGCTGTCAGTCCAGAACACTGGTCTGAAGACATCAGTCTATTACAAACCCACTGACTCTCACAGTTTCCTCCTCCACAGCTCCTTCCATCCTAAACATGTCAAGAATGGCCTGCCTCATTCACAGTTTCTTAGACTTCGCAGGTTATGCAGTGAAGAGGATGATTTTGCTAAGCAGACCCAAATAATGCATAGTTTTTTTATCAACAGAGGATACCCTAAAAGCACAGTGGACAGAGCACTCTCCCGGGTCAGTAACATGCCCGTAACCTTGACCCCACAGGAAGGATACTGTCACACAAGAACAACGGCGAATTCCACTGGTTCTTCCTTTCCATCATAGCACACCTTCTCTTCACAGGATCATCACTGGTAACTTTCCCATTCTGCGAACTGACCCTAACATTGGTTCTTCCTTTACAGAACCACCTATTGCCTCCTACCGCCGGCCACCTAACCAGCGGAATCTCCTGGTTAAAAGCAGCCTACCTGCTCCTAACAGTTCCTCCCTCCCAGGTACCAAACCTTGCAACAGGACTCGCTGCTACACCTGCAAATTTATTTCCAGTGTAACTGAGATTCGGGGGCCTACAGGTGTTTTTCATATCACCAAGGAGTTCTTATGCACCTCCACTAATGTGGTGTATTGTATTATTTGCAGGAAGTGTACAGGTATTTACATCGAAGAAACTGGTAGGCATCTTGCTGACCATTTCAGGGAACATTACAGAGCAGTCAGGAATGGTGAAACTCCTAAACCCATTGTATCCCACTTTATCTCCAGGGACCACAATGTCAGTGACCTTTCTGTTTGTGTCCTTCAGCAGGGCTTCTGGGATCCTGACCATAGAAAAAACATGGAAGCCAAGCTGATCATCCGCTTTGGCTCCCAGCAGCCCTCTGGTTTAAATGATAGACTTATTTTCCACTAACATCTTTCAGCCATCCCTTTTTTTTCCCTAAAGTCTATTTGTTTTTGTACTCATTTAATTTATTTTTCATTTTCACCAGTAGTCTCCATTTCTGTCTTCTTCCCACACATTTGTCACCTTTCAGCCTTCTTACTAGGCCCTGTTAATTAGTCCCCCCTTGGAACTTCCCCAGCTCTTTCACTCCCATTATGCTTTATCTTTCCCATCATCACCTTTTTGTTTCACAGATTCTCTTAATCTTACCATTTATCACTTCTTCTCCCTGAGCCTCCCCTTTCTTCTTTCTCCAAATATATATCTCTCTCATTTTACCTCTCCTCTACACTAACTTGTTTTTTTTTTCTCTTTTAGATATTTCCTGAAGAAGACCTAAGGTCAAAACGTAGATTTTTAACTCTATTTTCTATTTTCAGCATGCATTTAATATAACCATTTTGTTTTGCTTTGACACCTATTCTACTACATTGCAAAATTAGAATAAGCATACCCCCAGTAAATCTCATACCAAAAACTAGATTTCTATGTTACTTCATTTTAAAGGTGTGACCTGGTTGGCCCAGTGGTGCTGATGGTTGAGGCGCTGGATGCCACACCTCACTCCACACTGAGAACCCAGGTTCAGGAATGGATTCGAGTCATCAGGGGTTGGCAGGGGTGAGAGGATTGAGCATCTAGATAACTGCTCTCCTCTCCTGGGGAGGGTTAGGGTACATGCCTGCTGTACTAGTGACCCCACTGGAGATTGGGGAGCAGTACTCAGGGGCACCTGGCATTGGGGTTGGGTGGCAGTGGACATCCTGTGGGCATGAACAGAATTGTGATTGCCATGTAGTGAATGTCATTGCACATCCACTCCCTAGGGGAACCAGCAAGGATAGAAAAACATAACCTCATGGTGAGCAGTATGGCACCACTGATGGACAACCATCCTTTAGGCCAAACAAAGCCCAGAGTAAGACAGAGCAGGGGTTCAAGTGTGATGGAATCTCCTCCCCAGTCTGCCCTCACTGGGGGGCCCCTCTGTGGGGGATAAGCCATGGTCCTCCACATTCTGTGGCCATGGTAGAGGCTGGATGAAGAAAGGATCATTGATCATCCAAGTAACTGGACGAGATGGGCTAAGTACTCCCGAGCCGTACATGAAATAATAAATATAATCTACAAAAATAATAAAGGTATGAGCTATTTTGTAATCCTGATTTCACTACCCATTCAAAAAAAGCCTGTGTCAGTGAAGAGCTGCTGCTGATGTCATCTCAGAAACTCACAGTCTAGTACTCTTTGTCTGCAAGCTTATAGGACCTGTGTCTCCAAAATTCTAAAGATCATGTGCAATGGTTTTCATAAGTAAAGCAGGCAGCACCATACAATAAACATTGCTCTGTGTGTGTGTGTGTGTGTGTGTTTGTGCGTGTGTCAGGTTTTGTGGCAGAGCTGACAAATTTTTGGTGGTTGCCTTTTTGTTGAGGTCCTTTTTTCCAGGGTTGCAGGATGCTGGGTCATAGCATACTGTTGTGAGGTTTGCAGACTGAATAAGTTTCTGATATGGTGAAAGGCTGAGATCATTCACACCTATCATTTAATTGAGGCAATTTCTAAGGATGGCACTTTAAAACAATTATTCCATCTCCTTATCGTTGGGGTGGGAGAGGTAATGCTGTTTTGAAACCTTTCTAGGAGTTTCTGATTTAGCCAACACAATGTTTTATCCCTGTCAGGCTGTTTTGACCTATATTTAGGCTCATCTATGTTCAACTGTAAATTAAAATGATCATTTTACCAGATCTAACAATCCCATCCCTAATAGGAATTAACACATATAATGTCCATATTAAAACTTATTGTAAAGCAGACACTGACAAACAGCATTGAAGTTACCAACATTACAATACTAGTAGCAATACAACTTCCTAACAGGCACAGTAGAGTTGCACTCTAAATGGCATCAGCAGCCTGGAAGCATGCTGACTCAGCATCCAGCAACTCTGGAGCCGCTGAATGTAGGTCAAAAACAGCCTGACAGGGAGATCACATTTGGCTTGCTAAATTAGAAACTCCTATTAAGGATTCTAAACAGCATTGCATCTCTCACCCCATTGACAAGGAGATGGAGTAATTATTTTATAGTGCCATTCTTAGAAATCGCCTCATTTGGATGATAGGTGAGAATGATCTCAGCCTTTCACCACACCAGAAATATATTCAGTCTGCAAACCTCAAAACAGTGTGCTATGACCCAGCATCCAGCAAACCTGGAAAAAAGGTCCACAACAAAAAGGCACCCCACAAACAATTGTCAGCTTTGTTACAAAACCTGAAACACACAGTTTTTAAAGCAATGTTTATTGAATGGTGCTGCCTATTTTACTTGTGAAAACCATTACACACAACCTTTACAGCTTTGGAGAAACATGTCATATAAGCTTGCTGACAGGGAGTACTAGACTATGAGTTCCTGTGATGACATCATCAGCAGCTTTTCACTGAAACTGGCTTTTTTGAACAGGTAGTGAAATCAGGGTTACAAAATAGCTCATAATTTAAAAATGAAGAAACACAGAAATCTAGTTTTTGGTATAAGATTTACTGGGGGTATGCTCATTTTAATTCTGCAATGTAGCATTTTTAGCCAGAGTGGTGTCAATTGCTCTTTAAAGCTGGTGATGGCACATAACGCTTGCAATGTGTTTTTGGTCATAACATACTGAATGTATTTACATAATTGTATATGCACTTGCAAGGGGGTAGACATCACCTTATTAGACAGTGTCAGTGGCTCAGTAAGTAGTACACTTGCCTCTGAGGCTAGGAGATCAGAGGGCTGTGGGTTCAGTTCCCACATCTGGCACTTGGGTTACTATCCCAGTACTGACACTGTAGTGCAGCATGAGAGGGGTGCTGCACTTCTGAGGTGCCATCTTTCAGATGAGACATTAAACTGAGGTCAAATCTGCCTGGATTGGTGGTAGTTCAGGTGGATGTTAAAGATCCCATGGCACTTATCAAAAAAAGAGTAGGGGAATTTCCCCATGTCCTGGACAAATTTCCCTCATTCACTAAAAATACCACCAACAGCTTACTCTGGTTCATGGTCAGTTGGCTTTCATCTGTATCCCCCTCCCCAGGGTCATACCTGAAAATAGGCAGGATTTGTCTAGTGCACTTACCCGGTCAACAAAAATTAAAAAAAATAAATAAATGTAGCTGTTTTGGAAAGGAATTGGGGGTATATAGAACAGGTTGTGGGGAGAAAGCCCAGCTTCATGAATTAAAGGTATTTCTATTTGGAGCCAAATCAGTATATATTGGGATTCACCTTTTCCTCAATGAGAAATTGCCCATCTAGCATATTTAGATATATGGCTAGCCCAATAATACACAAAAAGTTGGGTAATCTAAGGCCCCCTATTTCTTTCAGAGTCCACAGATGGGTATAAACCTGCCTTGGGGGTTTCTTTCTCCAAATAAAGCTGGAAATTAACTTATGGACCTTTTGAAACCAATACATTGGGAGTAAAAGATTCAAGGAGTGAAGGGGGTAAAATAGCTGGGGCAAAATATTCATTTTAATAATGTTGATTCTACCAAGAAGGGAATGTGGAATAGTGTACCACCTAGCCAAATCTTGTTGAATAACTTCTGCCAGTTCACCTAGATTCCATTTTTTCCATTGGGTTATATTCTAAGTTAATCATATACCCAGGTATTTAATACAGGAAGCTCACAAAAGTCCATAGCCTCAATGTCAGTCATAGAAACACTAGGAGTTAAAGGCATCACCATGGTTTTATCAACATTCAGCTTATAATTTGAAAATCTGCCAAAGTCCCAAATAAGAGTTAGGGCAGCAGGGATGGATGCAATGGGATTGGCAACATGCATTAAAATATCATCCGTGTAGATGGAAATCTTTAGCTCAAATTGCACAATCTGCACCTCTGTTATTGATGGTGACTCTTTGAGATGAAGCAATAATGGTTCTAGATATAAGTTAAACAACAGGGGGGAAAGCAGACACCCCTAATGGGTTCTGGAACATAACAGAAAAGAAGGGGACAAAACCCATTACAATAAACATTCACAGTGGGGCAAGAGAAAATAATTTTAATTCACTGGGTAAACACCACACGACAGCTGAATTTTTGCAGAATGGAAAACAAGAAGGCCCAATCAACCCTGTCAAATGCTTTCTCCACATCCAGAAAAACCAAGGTCACAGGGATGTTGGTCATCCAGGATGTGGAGAAAACATGGGAAAGCTTATGAAAGTGGTCACTCGAGGATCCCATGCACATAAATCCAACCTGCTCTATACTTATTAGCACCTTACAGACTCATATAATTCTATTTGACAGATTTTTGGCTAATATTTTAATATAGTGATTCATAAGTGATATTGGATGATATCTGGTGACCCTGTCTGGTGGGTTTTGGGGTTTAGGGAGCACTGCAATCATTGCCTCAAAAAGCAAGGCATTGACTGTCCAATTGGCACAGAGATATAGGTACAATCGATGCAACAATGGGAGAAGCTCCACTGAGAAAACTTTATAAAAACTTGGCAGGAAAATGTCCAGGCCAGGGGCCTTGTCTACCGTAAAGAGTTAATGGCTTCCAGAATGTCCTGGTTGGTTAAAGGCTTGCTCAGAAGTGTTTGTTGGGCTATCATTAATTGAGGAAGGGGAGTGTTATCCAAGTAATCTTGTATCTCAGGCAGGGAGAGCAAGCTGGGGGGGTGACTATACAAAGTGCGATAATATGCCTCAAATTCCTGAATGATGTCTTTGGGGATGTTTTAAGAGAGTTGTCCGTCATCAGTGTAATGGCATGGACAATGCTAGATGCTTCCAGCTTCCATAGCCATAGTGCCAAAAGATGACCCACCTTCTCTCCTTGCTCAACACAGATGGACTGAGTTTTCAGTATAGTATATGTGGCATTCTCCCTTATAAGCTTGGCATACTTTTCCCTAAGAATAACTAATTCCTGATGGGTTTCTTCTGAGGCATCAGAGGTGAAGTTCTGTTCCAAAACATTTATGCTGTTTCAAAGGGTGAAGGCATCAGCCTTCCACTTATGTTTCCTGGTAGCAGCTATCCTAATAAAATCTCATCTCAGAAAACATTTGAGCACCTTCCACTTGATATTGAGCTGTTCAGTGGAGCCAGTATTGAGGGATACAAATAAAGTAATCAAGCCACAAATTCTGGTTACACCTCCTCCTCATCATCATCATCATTATCATCACCCTTCAGGAGTTAATTATTCAGCTTCCAAATCATGGCACACTGAATATTCAGGAATACACTCCCTTCAAACCAGACAAAGGAATGTCCAGACAGTACCCTGGGAGCTATCCTACTGTACGGCACTCTGGGCATAACTTGCTGGCTTATCTGAAAATAATCTAACCGGGAAAAGGACCCATGCACCAGAGACTAGTAGGTATATTCCTGGGCAGATGGGTGTAAAATACACCTGGAATCACATAAGCCAGCTGTGTCTATCATGTCTCGAATGGAGCACTGTACAGGGGACAGCTCCAGGTGCTTTTTATATGTTCTATCAAGGTCCTGGGTGATTGTTGCATTCCAATCACTGGCCAGAATGACTGTAAGGGAAAGAAAGAGGGCCAAGAGAGTAGACACATCTATAAAGAACTCTGGTGTTTCTATATTAGGGCCATAGACAAAGTTTAACAATACTCCTGAGTGATCCAAGATGCCTTTCACCAAAATATAGTAGCCTAGCGGGGCTGCTATACTCTGCAACATCTGAAATTGAATATCTCTAGATACCAAACTAGCTACTCCCCTTTTAGTAGTGTTATTACTTACTTGACCTGATCCTCACCTTTCATCCCAGCAGAATCACTAACATGGATGTTCTCCCAGATGCCCTCAGTGATCACTCCCCAGTTATTTGCCACTGGTTAAACAAGGCACCTAAACCTAAGTCTTCTTTCTCCTATAAAATAATCTTAACAAAAGGAAAACTTCCACAATTCCTTGCTGCCCTGTCAATGGTTGACTGGACACCCCTTGACTCCTTGGGCAATGTCGATCATGCACTTGACTTCTTCATTGCCTAGTTTAACAAAGTTTGTAACAGTTTTGCCCCCTACGTAAATGCAAAACTCAATCTACCACTAATCACTGGATTAACTCCAAACTCATCTCCATGATGTGAAACTGAGATAACCTCTGGCAATGAGCCATGAACTCAGGGAAACCACATGATATGCAGCTGTATAAGGCAGCTAGAAACCAGTGCACAATAGCTATACTCCAAGCCAAGCAAGTCTTCTGCAACCAGAAACTTACTAACTCCTGAAGAAATAGCAAACCCTTCTGGGAGAACATCAAGAGCCTCACAGGTAAACCAAGCAAACCCTCCCCCACTATGATTGAGGTTAATGGCTCCACTTTACAGGACCCCAAAGAAATAGCTGACTCTTTTAATCTCGCATTCACTGATCTTAGTAGTGTCTTTCCCCCCAACTTCTTTGACAACTCTGCCCAGCACTGCCTCAATAATAAAATCAATCTCCACAGTAATAACCTCCCTTTCTACTTTAAGAGGGTATCCCTGTCTAAAACTAAAAGAAATCTTAACAAAGTGCTAAGCAAAGCCAGTTTCAGCAGTGATACCCTTGATCTTAAACTCCTCTCTCTCTCTCTCTCTCTCTCTCTCTCTCTCCCTTGACATTGTCCTACAACCTCTCACTAAACTTTTGAATCTTTCACTCTCTCATAAACAATTCCCTCAACTCTGGAAATCAGCAGTGGTCACACCCATTCATAAAAGTGGTGATAGGTCTCTTTTCTCTATCTACTGCCCTATCTCTATCCTCCCACCACTCTCCAAGTCGTTGGAATGAATTGTAGCTGACCAGTTGTCTGAACACCTCAACAAATATAACTTACTCTGCCTGCAACAGCATGGCTTTAGAAAAGTCCATAGTATTACCACCACCCTGCTTAACTTCACCAGCCATATTCATAAGGAGATTGACACTGGCCACCTACTGGGTATGGTGTTCATTGATTTGACAAAGGCATTTGACACCGTGAACCATCAGCTCCTGTATCACTCACTCTCCTCCCTTGGACTATCTAATGATGTAACCAAATGGTTTGAAAGCTACCTCTCAGCAAGGAGCCAAAAAGCCAAAATCGTTGACTCTCTCAAGTGCCCTTCCTGTCCACTCTGGTGTACCCCAGGGTTCCATCCTTGGCCCTCTACTTTTCAGCCTTTTCATCAATACTCTTCCTGCAGCTTGCAATAATAACTTAATACTCTATGCCGATGATGCAGTCCTCTTTTCCTCCCATACTGACCCTGTCTCACTGGTTCCATGCTAAAATCGTGACCGCATAATAGCACCTGAAACAATGGCGAATACAAAATGGTGACTAGCAAATTAGCGACCCAGCATTATAGAACAGCAAATATCACTAAAGCATGAAAATAGTGCCAACCGATGCATGATTGCCCCTTCAGCTAGAGAGAGAGAGAGAGGAGGCAGTCCTTTGCCCCTTTTATTTCTCTTTGACTCTCCTGTTGCTGCATGTAAAAATATAAAACATATAAATATTTAAAGTATACATGCTTCTGAGTTGTTTTTTTCTGGAGCAGCAACCCCTTTCATTTTTTGTAGTAAAGTAAAGAAACCCCCCTTTGGTAGCAGAACGCAGTGGCTGTATGAAATGTCTGGCGCTCCAGTAAGTAGAATGGAGCAGAGTGCAGCAGTATGCTTCAGTCTGTAATAAAATGAAACAGCTGAGCCTTGTGTGTGCCTTCCACTGTTGCCCAAGGGAGAGAGAGGGGGGGAGAGAGAGAGAGAGAAAGAGAGAGAGAGAGAGAGAGAGAGAGAGAGGGAGATAGAGAGAGAGAGAATCTTTTAGATTAATCAGAGGTTTGTGAGTTAAATATGACCCTATTTCTTTCAGCCTTTTCAGGGGCTGTTCCTGAACAGTGCAGGTAATTCTGAGCTTGCTTAATTTATATTTGAAGTTTCTTCTCTTTGGGAATCTGTTGCATCTCAGGATTGGGAAGGGCTTCAAGTTGGAGGTGCTGTGACTGGCCCACTTTGGTGGGTCTGATCGCTAATTTGGCAGTTGCGATAATTGTAATCTGAATGACAATTTTATTCACTATTATGGCAAATTCACTGCTGTTTCTAGTCACCCTTCATGTGCTCACTATTTTGTAGTCACTGTTTTTTAAGTCGCTATTATACAGTTGCGATTATCATGGGTACCATCTCGCTCTCCAAGGTGCTACAGACAAACTGCAGCCTAGTTGAAACCTGGCTTCTCCCACATAAGCTGTTAATGAATTACAAAAAAAAAAGAAAAACAAAGTCCATGCTGTTTCATAGTTCTCACAGCAAATACAGATCCATAAACTTCACCATACATAAAGAACTTGAACAGCCACTTGAGCAAGTGCAGGAGTTTAAATACCTTGCTATTACCCTTGACTGCACAATGTCTTTCAGCTAGCATGTTCAACACATCTCAAAATCAGTCAGCTTAAGAACTGGGGTCCTCTACCACCACCGTCGCTGTCTTACCAAAGAAGCTATGCGTGCAGCCATAACTGCCTCAGTCCTACCTGTCATTGATTACAGGCTTGTCTCCTATGGGGCTGCCATTGATACCACCCTAAAATGGGTCAAGACAGCCCTTAACAAATGCTGTAGACTTCTCACTGGTGCAGTGAAGCATACACATACATGTGATCTCTACAAGCAATCCAACTGGCTCAATCTAAATAGTAAACTTGACTACCAGACCTGCCTACTGGCTAAGAAAATTTGTCTTAACCTCACACTCCCTGCAACTCAAGCCTTAATGTTGCCCACAGTCGCTGCACATTTTACTTGCAGTTCCCTCAAACCAACATTTTATCATTCCATTCTGCCGTACCAACCAGACTCAATGTGCTTTCCACACCAGGGCCCCCCTGCTGCTAAACAACCTTCCTCCTGAAATTGCAGCTGAAAACAAGCTTAGCCTATTTAAACCTAAACTCCGCCAGCACCTCACGGACCTCAGCAGTTGTGACTGCTCTGCCTAGGCTTGTGGCTTTGTTTCATCTCTCACTCCTCTTCTCGCCTCCCTTGCTACCCTCCCCACTTCTCTCTGCCCCTCGTTCCCCTGTTACTCCCCATTTCTCTCCCACCCCCACCTACCATTCCACCCCTCTCCCACTCCCCTCCTCCTGTCTCCCCCTCCCTATGACCCTATCTCTTGTTGCTCCACCCCAGACTACCTAGCACTTATCTTTCTGCTCTTGCACTTACGACAATGTCAAATCCTTAACTGCCTACCCCCCTTTTCCCCACCCCTCCTCCTCTTATCCTCCACCTCTTGCTCCACTTATGTCTCCCCTATGATGTTTTATATGTGTATCTGTATCTTGCTATATATACACCCATGTTGATAATTGTGCATTGTTATTTGCCACTGACTTTTTGCTACCGTGCTAGTCTATACACGTGTACTGTCTTTTGCTACTAAGTTAACCTCCTGACCGTGTATTGTATCTTACCACTGTTTTGCTTGCACCCACTGCTGACGTGGAACCTTTGTAAAAGAACCCTTGGTTCAAAGGTATTTGTAATCCTAGTAATAAATAAATAATAAATAAATATTTCCTGCTGCAAACACCTGTCCTACTGCTTTCCTATGGAACCATACACCCTCTGAGGCAAGCAAGTGGGTTTCCTGTAGGAAAGCTATTTGACAGTGTCACAACTTTTAAGTATTTTAGGATCTGATATCACTTTATCCTTGAGTGAGCACCTTTAACATTCCAGGATGTATACTTCATACTAAATTAAAACCGGTTTAATATTAGTTTTTTCTTTTGTCCCAAAGTGATATAGTACCTATGAAAAATATGAGTGCAACTATCTCCACTGTCCCAAAACCCTCAAACATTCCATTTAACTGGGAACAATCCCCTGGCCAAAAGAAAAATAAACTCTGTAGGGGGTTGTTTCCCAACCCTCATCCCCACAGAATGTATTCCACCCAAAAAACCCACTAAGAATCCGAATCCCCAGTCCTTCTGACTGTTTCCAAATCCAGTCCAGCCCATGATGATCATATTTTACTGCCCGTGGTACACAACCCCCCCCACACCCTGACAATTGACTAAACAGAAAGAATCAGGAATAAAACTTAAAATACAGTAAATAACTCTATAGTAATATAATTATCATTCACTTCGACCCACTAGGCTTATGCAAATCAAGATATGCATGTAGCAGTCACGGCAGCTCTGATTGTATTAAAAGAAGCCCCCTTTTTGGACATTTATAATGGGGTTTTAAAACACAATCCCACTTAATAATTGTTTCTAAAATTAGTGAAAGTTGTCACAAAGTAGGGCCAGATGCTGGCCAAAACTGTATTAAACTTTAAAACATGCAGCATAACCAACACTATAAATTTGATATGTCTTTTATAGATAGTCGAGAAAGTGAGTTAATTTATTGATTTCCACTGAGCCTCATGCCCTATGTAAGATCTGAAAAGAAAAAAGTGGAAAAAGGCAAAAATAAAGGAAAATAGGGTCACTACAGGAGGTGACTGCCAGCATAGTGCAGCCAGTCCAGAATGGGAACTCCGCATCAGGAAAATCTAGAAGATCTGTTAGAGCAAAGAGGATGGCTCAGTAAGTAGGTCAGGTGCCCCTTCTCCATTTAAGCACCACAAAAAACAGAAAAAACATCAGCATCAAGTCTGTTGAAATAATGACGCTCCATTACCCTCAAATCAGGTTCAAAGCCATAAAAGCGCCCAGTGAGTGGTGTACCCTAGATGTAGAATATAGGTGGTTGTGCCATCTACATCAAGGACATTATCAAAGGACACGTCCTCCCCCAGGCAGATCTTGGGCCCTATGCCCAGGCACTGGCAATTAAAGCCTTACTTAGGGCACACGACAAAATCCTAACAATCGTCTCTGTCTCTGTCTATGTTCCCCCTAATGAGCACAAAAGGGGTTTCAAGGGCATTGTTGACTTCATCCGTGGCCAGCCCTTTAACTCTGAGACCATCTGACCATCTTACTAGGTGATTTTAACGTCAACTAGCTTTCGCCTGATGCAGGCACATACAGGGATAATATCTCTGCAGTTCACCTCACCCAGCTTGTCTCCTCCCCTACCAGAGTTAATTACAAAACAGGCACCAGCACCCTCCTAGACTGGATGCTTTCAAGCAACCCAGAATGACTCACTGATGTGATGCACCCGGACGCTGTTAGTGACCACTCCCCAGTCTCGTGTAACTGGTCGAACAAATTCCTCAAGCTACCACCTCACTTCACCTTTAGTAGGGTACTAAAGCATGGGCATCTTTAGTCCCTGAAACATGATCTTGCCAACACCAATTGGTCACAAATTGACTATGCCACTGAGGTCAGTAGTGCCTTGGATTATTTTATAAAACAATTCACGCAAGTCTGTGACATGCATGCACCCCACAACAAGGTCAAAGCAAGGGGGTCGGTTAACCCATGGTTATCATCTGACCTCATAAGCAAACTGAAGAAGTGCGATCACCTATGGCATCTTGCCAGAGAGTCTGGTAAACTCTCAGTAGTACTAGCCTACAAGCAAGCCAGAAATGCCTGCTCCTGGGCAATATGCCAGTCTAAATCAAAACACCACAAGGAGTTGCTTACTGCCACCTGGGGCAATGGAAAAAACTTTTGGACCAACTTGAAGGAAGTCCTATGGAAGGATGTGAAATCGGCACCGAACCTTATTAATATACAGGGAACCCCTACCCAGGACCCACTTACTTTATCCAACGCCTTCAATGAAGCGTTCTCGGACTTCTCTGGGACACTCCCCTCAGACTTCTTCGAGGACCCTCCTCACTCCAACACCTCTACTACCGATGCTCACCTTCAGTCTGCCCCTCCTTTTTACTTCAAGAAACTTAACCCCTCACTAGTCAGAAAATATCTCCTCAGCGTGCTCCGGAAATCATGACAAAGTGCAGACACACTGGACCTCAAACTTGTTGCCCTCACTATTGAAGAAGTTCTCCTTCCCATAACCAAGATCCTGAATATGTCACTCTGCCACTCGCAATTCCCACAGCTGTGAAAATTGGCCGTTGTGACTCCTGTGTACAAAAATAGTGATAGGGCATCTCTGTCAAACTACCAGCCCATCTCAATTCTGCTACCACTCTCCAAAGCACTAGAAGGCATAGTGGCTGACCAGCTGGTCGAATACCTTGTAAAATACTCAATTCAATGCCCAGAGCAGCATGGCTTCTGTAAAGGCCATTGTACCTCCACAGCACTACTTGAACTCACTGGGTTTATTCACCGGTCTCTGGACCAAGGAACCTTAGCAGGGGCAGTATTCATTGACCTCTCAAAGGCCTTCAATACTGTCCACCACTCCCTCCTCTTAAACCAATTAACCTCCATTGGCCTCTCTGCAGAATCAACCCTCTGGTTCAAAAGCTACCTTGGACAACGTACACAAAGAGTGAAAATCAACAATGTCCTCTCCGATTATCTGCCTGTAAAATCTGGGTCTCCCAAGGCTCCATATTGGGACAGCTCCTTTTTAGCATCTTTCTCAACAACCTACTGTGCCGCTGCCCACAGCAGATGCTACTCTATGCAGATGATGCAGTAATCTTCTCCAACTGCTAAGACCCAGAGAAGCTTGAGTGCAAGCTGCAACATAGCTTCAGGATTGTTGAGGAATGGTTCCAAAACCAAAAACTTATCCTAAACAGCAAAAAACCAAAACCATGATGTTCTGCAGCACTCGAAGCAAATACAAATCACACCCTCTCACCATAAGTACACGATCTGGAACTCTGCTTAAACATATCCAGCACTTTAAATATCATGGGATCACACTTGACAGCAGTCTGGCCTATGTCCAGCACATCAGCAATGTGGCTAGGACTGTCAACCACAAAATCGGTCTCCTCCAAAGGCACAGTCACTATCTCACTTTGGACTTTCTTAGACTAGCTACCAAAAGCTCCCTCCTTTCTGTCATAGATTACGGTTTGGTCATCTATGGTGCTGCTAGCCCCACTGCCCTCCGCAGAATATTGGTTGCACTGAACAAGGCCTGCAGGCTGATCACAGGAGCTGAGCATCTCACCCATACCTGTGACCTCTCTGCTCAAACAAGCTGGCTCCAACTCAGTGGGAGGTTACACTATCAAACCTGCTTGCTGGTAAAAAAGGTGCTACTAGGTATTCTCCCCTATGGTACAGCAAACCTACTTCAGCCACACAGCAGCAACTCACAACAGACAAGAAGTGCTATCACTCACCTCTTCCATGTTCCTCAACTTCGTACGATGCAGGGTCAGTGCTCTTTTGCCTACAAAGCACCCCTCTGGTTTAATGCCCTCAGCCAGACCATATCCACTCAACCTACTCTGGGCACTTTCAAGAGACTACTACACCAGCAGCTTTCTGCATCCAGCACCTGTGACTCCTTCCACTAGTCCCCCTGCCTTAGGACTCTGACCTACCTCTATGTGGCTCCCAGTAATGGCATGCCCATGCCATCTCTACCCACCACCTACACTCCCTCCCCCTACTACCTTGTCACATGGTGGCTCACAACTCTGCTTGGCCACTTGCCACATTCATCCACTCCCCTCCCTCTCCCTTGACAAGATCTATGACTACTGCAACTCTGTCTCTCACCCTGCCATCTCCCCCCACCCATTAGCATTTTAGTACCCTTTTCCCTACCACCTACTATTCACTGCACTAACTATTTTCTCTGCTAACTTTGTCCCTACCTTCTACGACCGTCAACTATCCTTTCCTCTAACTTACTCTATACACAAACCGAGGGTATCTTACCCTCTATAGTTTTTTTCTAGTTGGTATAAATCTGCTTGTATAAACCACTGTAATTATTGTACATGTCTTATACTCTATGTTGTTTAAACCTTTGTAATACTGTCTTCCTTCCCACTGATGTGGAACCTTTGTAATAGAATTCTCAGCTCAAAGGTGTTTAATCCTAGATCTTAATAAATAAATAAATAAGAAAAACATTGGAGCTCCTGACAGACCATCTAGAAGCTGATAAACTGGTTTACTAAAGTGATTCTGTCCCAAGAGCCAAAATATTCGACATGCTGCCCTTCTAAGGAAAAGGCTGCCCATATAAGCGAAGGAAGACCAAAAGAAAGTAAAAAGTCACTTGAAGTAAATTTTAAAACTTCCCAGGCTGCGTTCCACCTAGAAAATCACTGCAATTTAACCAAAATAACACAGTTGCCCAACCTGAAATAGGCTTTTAGTAAATAACTCCAATAGTAGCACCGCCTTGGGAACATCAACTGCAGTAACCTCACAGAGTCAAAAGAATCACAGCCAGCTAGCATACAGGTTCATGACAAAAGGAACTGAAGACTCTGACAATCCTTGAGGTGATAATAGGTAGTCAACTTGCAGTTTCCTTTATAGCATAAGTAAAAGCATCTGGAGCTGACACAAAATCAAATGCAGTACACACTTTATCAGGTTGGGGAAACACTTTTTAAGATCGGCTGTCACATTTTCCAGAGAGTCAAAGGATAACCACTGCACCTCATGCTGCACTTTCACAGCAGCCAGAAATCAGACCCTGCATCTGTTGTCAGTGGCAATCAGTTTGTCTACCAAGGGGTGTAGAGACGATTTTTTCAGCCGTACTGTAAATGGCAGGTCCTGAGCAATTCAAATACAAGTGTTTTCCCACTGGATTTCTTTAAGGCCTCTTGCCTGGTTCAAAATACTCTGTTTGTCCAAGAAGTTCAATATTTTAAATAATAATGGTCATGGAGGAGAGCCTTGTGGTGGTGTAGGGTGTAGTGAGTGGTGTGACCTTTTGACTATGTAGGTTGGCCCATTCAGTGAGTGGCCCGCTACCCATTCACAGAGTTTCTGAATGAAGGGGATAACTTTCAAGCCCTTCTACCCTTTAGGTAAGCCCAGCACTATGTGATTATTCCTCCTTGATCTCCCTTCAAGATCTTCCAGGTGATCCTCCAGTTTGCACATTTTCTGCCTTAAAGAGACAATTTTGGGATCTACTTGACTGCGCCTGTCCTCCAGAGAAGAGGTGTGCACTTTGTTGTCTCCAACTCTACTAGCCAAAGTGTCCTTTGAGGTACACATTTTTTGAATCTTGTCTTTAAGGAGCTGTAAAAAGCTTTTAAGAGGTGAGAGCTCTTCAAGAAATTTCTCCTCTGTGAGCACAGCCTGGGAAGTAGAGTTGCGTGATGGCCCTGAAGCCTGTGACTTAGGCCACTTAGAGTTCTTGTCATGTTCTGGGGTTTGTGGGGGCATGTGGTCAGAAGATGCAGATTTTATCTCCTGATCCATAATAGAGCCAGAAAACTCGATCGGTATACCCATGCAGGACTAGTATACACAGAACGAGGCAAAGGAGCTGAACTTAGGAAGGTTAAGTGGAGATATATAGTACATTTTTGACAGAGGTACGGGAGCGAGTTGCAAGTATGTCCTCTCAGGCAGCATCACGTGACCTCCGGGAAATCTTTTTTTGTGCAGCTGCCATTTTGTTTTACAGTAAGTAAGAGGAACAAAATGAAATAACTCAAAACAATTGCTTCTTTATTAGAAACCAACATATGTAGCTTGCTTATCATGACCCCCATCAGCTGGATTCTGCTCTTATTTGTTGCAGAAATGCTCTTGAATTTTGTTTTTCATATTATGAGTCACAAAAAAGAATCCTTTTTCATGATGGAAAATCCTTTTGGCACTCTGGGGGTCAAATCAACTGCAACTAAAGACCAAAGAAGGAGGGGGTTAAGGCTCATCAGCCCACATTTTCATTTCCCAGGAGCTCTTTGTCTCATCTGTGTAGTATGCCCAGCTCTGGTCCCAGGGTTAGATATCCCATTCTAAATGCAAACTGCAGTCTGTGTCAAATGTTGAGTTTTTCTGGACATATTTAGCAAATTGAAACTCTTCCAGTTTGATGGGACCAAAGAGTCCTGAAATGACTGTGACATTTGCTTTTCAGGGTAATCAGTGGGGTCTACAAACAAAAAAACAGATTTTTGTACCTGATTTCATTTTTTAAATACAGTACAAGTCACATTAAACTGTTCCTCCAATGAGTTGCTGTAGCATTTCTGACTGAGTTGCAAAAGTGTTGCTGGATCCAGCACTAAGCCTCACACAAACTGTTTCCTAAGAGTTAAAATGCAGCTTCTCATTGCACTGTGACTGGACTGCAGATTCATTCCAACTGAGTTGCAAAAACATTCTACAAACATTGCTCTTCAGCTGGTTAAGCATTGAAAAATAATGCTATATGAGTTGAAAATGCATTGCCAACTCAAAAAACACAATGCTAAACCAACTCATTGATGGAACAGTTTAATATGACTTGTAATATACTTTGTGCCAGACTGACTATGGCTGTTGTCCTGTAGGAAGATCAAGAAGTGGCATGCATGCAGTGTGATAGACCTGTCCTGACTCAGTCCTACATTCCAAGCTGCTAAATATATCTGTTGTTCTGTCCATGGCAACTGAGCAAGCCAGAAGAGCATCAAACACTGAGATCAAGAGGAGAGCCCGAATAAAGATGCTGTGGTGGACAGTTGGTATCCAGCAGTACCTAAGCCTGTTGTCTTTAAACTATCCATTTCCTTTAGCTTTCCAGACTCCTTGTGGCACCCAGGGGGTCAAATCAACTACAACTAAGGTCCAAAGAATAAGGGGTTAAGGCTCATCAGCCCACATTTTCATTTCCCAGGAGCTCTTTGTCTCATCTGTGTAGCATGCCCAGCACTGGTCCCAGGGTTAGCTATCCAAATCTAAATGCAAACTGTAGTCTGTGTCAAATGTTGAGTTTTTCTAGACATATTTAGCAAACTGAAATTTATTTTATTTTATTTAACTGCATTTATTTCCTTCTATTAGTTGTCAGTGGGTGGATTTCACACTGTCACATTTTTAACTGCTCATATTAAGATGCATATCTCATTTACTTGGGGGTTCATTTAAGGTGTAATTCCTTTGGGTTTTCATTTAGATTGCTTAGATTGATTCTCTGCATTTTTGTTATACACAGACTCTGTGTTGAAATCCGCATTTATCAGGCTCATGGTCTCGTTTTCTTGGGGGTCCTTGACAAGAAATTTTTTTTTTTTTGCACTTACACTTACAAGTGATACTTTCATGCATCATGTTTATATGTGTAGGTTAATTTGAGGCTTGATTTCAACTTGCAGTTATACCTAATTTCAGGATTTTGTCTCTCATCATCTGTCCTTTTATATACCAGGACAATTGGAATGTAAGTTGTAGCTCATCTTACATGTATTAGAGAGAATGCCACTCCAAGGTTTTTTTTATCACTAGAATGCTTTCTTGGCATACTGAGACATTTTAAAATTTATGTGACAAGAACTCTCTGGCTGTAGAGAATTCTTGATAACCTTTGCCCTTCTGAGGCTCTTCAGTTTAAGGCATGCTGGTGTTAATTAGCTTCTCTGACGTAATCTTCTATTATGTTTTAAATGTATATTTAAACCAATGAGAATTATTTCTGCTTTTTCTATATAATCTGGTGTTAATAGTATGGGATATTTGAAAAAACTGCCACAAAACTTCTGAAGAAGGACCTGGTTGGTTCGAAAGCTAAAGCACTTTGTTCTTTTCTGTAATATCCATGTTGGTCCAATAAAAGGTATCAAATCATTTGTTTCTGGATCTGTTTTTTTAAAAGGACCAATACGGCACCTACAACATTTTTTTGCATCAAAAAGTAAAGAAACTCTTGGCATAAAACTTCATTAATGCATCAGTTAGGGTTCTAGTGACAAAAGTTTGGAAATGCGCTGTTAGGGTTTCAAACCCTAACACCCCACTCCCACCTTGCAGGCAGCAGCAGGCGTGGGGTTTGTGCCTTGGGGTTGTCAACCCTAATGCTCACCCTGTTCTCCTATACTGTAACCATCTTAGCTTACTTACACATAGAATGGGATGGGCATTAGGGTTGACAAGTCCAAGGTAAAACGCCCACACCTGTTGCTGCCTGCAGGTTGATTATACTGTAGGCACAGTTCTGCCCCTATAGTTAGGGTTGAATAGGCACTTTAATGTTAAACCTCACATTTTTCACTTAAATAACTTTGCAACCATTCAATGGATTTGCACAAAATTTGGCAAGCACTGTCTCATGTAGTCAGTCAATTATCTTGCAAAGTTTCATTCTGGTCAGATCTGTGGATTCTGAGTTCTGGATAGTGCAAAAACCTTAAAATGTGCCCTTTTTGCACTTATTTCTCATCACCCTGTGTGTAGATGGTGCAATACATTTGTGTGACATTTGTATAATAGAAAGAGAATGGATCATAGAACAGGCTTGCACTTATTCTGTGAAAAAATATAAATCAGTTCCAGAGTTATTGCATGTTTAAGGTCCCATTATTTTCAGTGGGAATTTCTCTTTACAGGATAGAGGAATGAAACAAAAAAGGATTTTGATCTCACAAAAAAGGATTTTTTTTCATTATGGGCCAATCCTTATTCTGGAGAAAAAATCCTTTTTCAGGAGCTGCCATCTTGTTTTCTGTTATTGCACACAACAAACTGTCATAACTCATCCCAGGGAAGTCTTCTACAGACTTCCAAACATGTATCTTCGTCATTGGGAGCTGATGAGCTTCATTGTGTATGTTGTTATAGTTCCCATGGCCTCTGTTTTTTTTTTCATCTATTTAAATCCTTGTTTGCCACTCGCTAAGTTCCTTTTTCTCAAATCCTTTTTCGTCATCGTGAAAAAGGAAATCAGCTGGCAAAAAAGAATTTAACTGTATCATCCTCTTTTATATAAATAAAGTATTCAGTTAGTGTTCTGTGGCAGCCCCCTCCCTCCAGTCTTCCTATTTTATACCCCTGGTGTCTAGTGGCCTCCCCACCCTCTGATTCCCATATATTTAAAAAAACAACTTTGGTGTCCAATGGCACCCCCCACTCACAGATCGCAGTCCCATAAAAAACGTTGATATTCCCTGGGGTCTAGTTGCACCCCCCCCACCCTCCTATTGAAGCAAAAACCTGAAATAAAGAAAATAGTCCATTGATGTTTTTTTAACTTGTAAAGAAAAACAGTCCCTCACCGATAAGTCCCTCCACTCTTGCCTCCCACTCAGCACCCACCACTGTACACACCCCAGTGCACCCCGACACACCCTCACTCACTAGAACAGATCCCAGGTTCCACACCCACTCTACAATCGAAGACAAGTCTTGCTGCTGGAACTGGTGACTGCAATATAAGAAACTAAAATAAATGTGATTCAATGTATTTCAATAAGGGTTTCAACTTTTATGCATAACTTAGCCATTGTCTGAGATTTTGACCCCAAATTTTCAACGTCACCTTTTGTGGACCTCACATCATGAACAATATGACTGTCATTAAGCAACTCTTGCTCAAAAGTTGATTTCACAGTCAGTTGTTGAAATCACCTTTCAGGCAAGATTTGACAATTTCTCTTGACCTTGTTCATGAGGTGGGATCATAAGAAAGCTATATTGAAAATTTGGGTCAATATTATTAAAAATGGCAGAGTTATGACCATTCATTGCAATTTCACTATGCACTCTCATAACTTTGGACATTTTTAATATTTTGACCCCAGATTTTCAACATAGCCCCCACCTCATGTATGTCATGGCTGTCATATTTCAAATCCTGGCCAAAATGTGTTTTCCCACCTGTGGCTCGGAATGGCATTGCAGTTGCACAGAATTATGTTTTGGAGGGGATTCAAAAATTGTCTTTACTGGGTACATGATGTGGGATAATAAGATGGCTATACTGACAATTTGGTCCATATTGTACTATAAATGGAAGCAGAGGGCCCTCCACAGCTACATACATATATGCATCTACAGAGGGATGGGGAGTGCAGGGCCTGGAGGGACATGTGCTCCTACAGGCAACTAAGGATATGATTATCCTATCTCAGAAAGTATGGAAACAAGTTGCAAAAAATGTCATTAATGCTCTAGTTAGGGTTAAAGCAACAAAAGTAAGGAAATGTGGCATTATGGTTTCCAACCCTAACACCCCACACTCACCCTACACACCAACAGGCATCGGGGTGTGCCTTTGGGTCATCAGCCCTAATGCTTTCCCCATTCTCCTATACTGCACCCCTCTCAGCTTATTTACTTGTGGAATGGGGTGGGTGTTAGGACTGATGACCACAGGGCACCCCCCGATGCCTGTTGGTGTGTATAAGGTAGGGGTGGGGTGTTAGGATTGGAAACCCAAAGACCACAATTCCCTACTTTTGCTGCTTTAACCCCCAACTAGAGCATTAGCAAAGTTTTTTGCAAATATATATATATATATACAGTATATATTTTTTAAACACACACACACACACATATATATATACTGTATATAATATTAAATAGATAGCTGCAATATAAAGGCACTATGTGATGTATTTCAAACAGCATGGATAATCCATAGTCTTCCCATCACAAATTTTAAATTTTAAAATGATTTTTAACTTAATTCTTCAGTTAGTTGTCCACAATTGGAAGATGTGTAGCAAAGTGCAATGGATTAATTCACACTGTCTTTACATGTCATTTTTTCTGTCAAACTATTTTAGGCACATATAATTTCAAACAAAATGTTTGAATTTTAAGTCATTCCTGTTACATATATTGAAAGTATGTCTTACAGTAATGAAGAGAAAATGTTCTTATGTAAAAGTAGTATAAATTGAGTGCAAGGTATGGAAGTTGATTATACAGGAGCTTCTATCTCAGTGCTTATAGCTCTGTTAGAAAAGTTCTTCATTAGTAACTTTATCTCATGATAACAGACATGTTTTAAAGTGGTAATGTGGTACAAAACAATAGGATGCCATCCCTTAAAATAAAGAACTATAGTGAATGGGAGAGGGCTATTAAGGTCTGAGTTTGAATGAAACACAGACTTGAAGCATCGCTGTGACATCATGCAGCTGGTGTTCCATCATTAGGACATCAAAATGATGCTAGAACAAGATTGAATGATGTAGAATGCCACATTCTCCTGAACCGTCGCTAAGCGCTCATTTTTGTCAACAGATTTTAAACAAAATCAACACTTCCTGGTGACGCATAGTGCGACATTCGCCTGCACTGACCTCTGACTCGCATCCGATTCCCATTTTAGTCAGACTGCTAATCTATTTAAAATATTTAATTGTTTGTTTTAGTAAAGTTATAACCTTGTCAGATGTTCCCTGATTGTGTTACAATAAAGAGCAGTTCACTTTTTAAAAACACTGGTGTCCACGCCTGTAGTTACAGGTAAGGTTATACGAGCAGTTACCGACAAGTGATGGTGCTTTATTTCAAACTGACACATTTTGTGCTTTGTGCTTTTTCACTGGTGGCCATACACTATACAAGACAATGTATGGGCATCAGTTAACAACCTCACTGAATTCACTTCTCGAGGTTAACATGGCAACTATAAATCTCTCAAGCTACACTCTCGAGGTTTACAGAATTGCCATGGTAACCTCTCTAAATGATTACAGTGTGGTTGCTATCCGATGCCCATACAGTATTCTCTGTGTTGAGCATGGTAGAGTGACACACAAGCTCAGTAAATGATAAAGCAGATAAGTTGATGAATACAATCCAGAACTTAAATGAGTTGGTCCCACATCAGTGACACATTTCAAATTCTATAGAAGGAAATTAGTGGGGATGTTTCCTTTCAAGCAGTGGAAGACTAAAAAAAAAAATAGCTTGAATCCCATGGTTATTGATGCAGCTTGTTTCAATTGGGTATAGTTAATACTCTGCTGTGGGAAGCAGTATAGTCTATTTTTTGGGAGCACAGCACAGTGAACCTGAGGACTCAACAGTCTTTGGGGTGAATCCCACAACCATTCCTTGCATACTGTGTTACCATGAGCAAATCATTTATCTTCATTGTGCTTACTGTCTAACATGTCAGACCTGGAAATGAGCTTCTGCTCAATGTGCCACTCCCAACCAAAACATTCTAAAGAAATAAATGCAATAGAAGGAGTTATTACACATGTTTGTTCAGTCAGGCTAATGAGGATATTATGCCTTTTCGTTTCCGATATCAGTTTAGATTTTATAGAAAATATGGTTTTGCCATTATGTGTGTCCTGACAGCTATTAATAAAGCTATCTCTATCATTGCTTACTGTAACACTTTCAGAACTCCTAGAAACTTATATCCTTAAAGTGCGCCAGACATAGACTGGAACATCCCAGCAGCTAGAAGCACCAGGAGTCAGGCACTGCTAAATACACTTCAGGACGGTCTACTGCTGCAGCTGAATAAGGATATCACATAGCAGGATGCCATACTCAGTTTGCTGCTCTCCAACTTAGAGATGGTGGCGGAGTTAACTGTCAGGGAACCACTGTAGTCCAGTGACCACAAAACTGTGTGGGTTGAACTGATGGGGAGGACAATGGACCCCCAACCCCAATGACAGTGATCTTGAACCTGAAGCAGGTGGATTATGGGAAGATGCAAGAACAATTTAGGGGAAGACTGGAAGGTGTATACCAGATAGAAGGGGTGGAAAAACAATGAAGTAGGATCAGTGGGGCACTCCTGGAGGTGAAAGAAGCTTGCACAAGGAAGGTCATGAAAAGAAGCAAACAAAAAAAATGATCTGGTTCTCAAAGGTGGTGAGAGAGACAGTGAGGGTGAAATGAAGGGCCTTGGCTGAGTACAAGAGGAACAAGGTTGAGGAAGCCTGAAATGAGTATCTGACTAATCTAAAAGAGGCAGGAGTGAAGTTCAGGAGGACAAAGGTAGACAAAGAGCTGCAAATTGCTAGGGGAGTAAAAGGTATGGAAAAATAATTTTTTAGGTGCATCATAAGAATGAAAACAAGTGGGGTAATTGTTAGGCTAGCTGATTGGGGGGAAGTAGAGTAGTGGTGGATGACAAGCAGAAGGCAAATGTATTAAGTAACTACTTCTTCTTGGTATTCACAGTTAAGGATAATGATCCTTTGTCAGAGAATGGTATCAAGGATGCCATAAGGGGGTCCAGGAAAAGGGCAGAGTACAGAACCTAATGGACAGAGTAAAAAAGGGACTAGAAACTCTCAGGGTAGACAAAGCACCAGGCCCAGAGATGGCCTGATCCCATGAGTGTTAAGGGAATTGGCCATAGCATTTATGGTGGTACAGATATGACTTCTGTGCTGCGCACAGTATGATTTTGTGGAGGAACCACATGCATGGGGATGTGGTCATCTGTTTTAGATCTGATCTAAACTTCTTTGTGCACCCTGTGGGTTCCACTTCATTGTTTGAATACATGGCTATGCACAAGGGTCCAGGTGCAGTTTTAAGAATCTTCCTCCTATACCTACCTCTGGGGCGTGAGAGGGAGTTTCTGCAGGAAGTTGCTGACTTCGTCACCAAGAAGATACTGGAGTTGCCCAGATGGTTGGTTCTGGGTTACTTCAGTGCCTAGATCAATAAGCAGTATTTGCAGTTTGGTTATGACTTCCTCCAGTTGATGTCTTTGCAGGGCCTTGCACGAGTGGTTGCTTCTGTGATGCACAGCCGCTGTCATGCCTTGGATTTAATGTTCTTACTGGGGCTTGAGGTCTCTGACCTCAGAATTGATCTGGTCATTTGCTCAGATCATTACATGGTGAGGTTTTCATTCAGGGCTCCCCCCCCCATTAGTCCCTCCTCTGTGGAGATGGTCTGTTATCATCCTTTGAAGGAGTTGTCCTCAGAGGGACTGATGGCAGCGATGGATTTATCTGGTGTGAGTGTTGTATATGAGGTAGATATGGGTGAGGTGGTTAAAACCTATATCAAGTCTGTCTTTAAGGCACTCAATTTAATTATGTTGTATTGGTCCATGCATGCTCCAGGTCTTTTCACTTCAGACCTCCATGGTTAGATGGGGCTCTCAACAAGATGAAGACCAAGGGTCGGAGGTTGGAGCGCTGCTGGTGGACGACTTGGTCAGAGGGGGACAAACTGCCTTTGAGACTTTACTATGGTGAATATCAAAGGGTACTCAACCATAAGTAGTCAGTGTTCCTGTCCAGGGAGATTGCTGCAGGGTGGAACACACCATCTTTGCTTTTTCAGACTGTGGACAGGCTTCTCCATCCTGCCTATCTACAGCAGAAAAAAGCATCTTCAGTTGTTCAGTGTGAGGAGTTTGTTATGTTCTTATCTTACAGGGTGCCCTTCATCAGGACTTGAATCTCCTCATTGGGGCATTTGCAGAACTGCTGTGGGAAGTTGTGTGTGTCGGCATGGGGTCATCTCGTGCATACAAAAAACACATGGCAATTAATGCTATAAACATAAAAACGTGCTCTAAAATAATGTCAGGCAAAACACCGATGACCACAGAACAGCACATGCACTTAGAAGCAAGGGCTTCCTTTTTTCTTATTGGGGGCTTTGCCCCCCATGCCACCCAATATTTAGATAAATTCCAGAGGGGTTGCGAACTTCAGGAATGGGAAGAAACTCCACTGGGGGTAAAACTTTTTTTTTTTAATTCAGCAAAATGTTGCAGTACAAGGAGACTTGGGGAGAACTGAACCACGGTCCCAGGTCTCCTATTCTACCATGTGCTGGTGCCTTAGCCACTCCACCATGGGAGCAGCTCAACTAGGCACACTGTACATGGCATCTTAATCACTTGTAGGAAGAGCATACAGTGACAGGGGTACTGGCATTTCTCTAGCACTGTTCTAAACCTGTCGTTGTAACTCCAAACACTCTCTATGCAGCATGGTTAATACTACACTGTCTTTCATGCCCAGTATTGACCCAGTACCATGTTTGTCCAGATGCTCTCTTGTTGTTTGGAGTGAGTGCTGGCTGGTTGGGGTGGCTGAGGTTTGCATGGTGACTTCAAAGCTGTGGCCCACATACTGGGAACTGGACCAGGGCCCAACTTGTCTCTTAATGGGATGTGTTGGGTCCGTTGGTCCAGTATTCACGAAGATTGTCCGGTGTTGGCTTTCAGAGGGAAGTTTTTGCAGCACCCTGAAGGAGGCAATGGTGTGACACCTCCATAAGAAATCATCTCTCGATCCTGACATCATGGCACATTATAGACCTATCTCTAGCCTCCCATCTTGGATAAGGTTATTGAGAAAGTGGTGACTCTGCATCTCAAGGAACTCCTAGCTGCCCATGACATCTACGAGTCCTTCCAGTTGTGGTTTAGGTCAACACATATCACTGAAATGGTGTTAGGTAGAATGCAGAATGATCTCCTCAGGGCAAGAGATAGAGGGCAGTGGTTAATACTCATTCTCCATGCTCTTTCCACAGCTTTTGACACTGTGGACCATGTAGTGTTGCTGGATTGCCTAAGGGAGCTCTGTGGACTCACCAGTATTATCATCAACTGGTTTGAGTCCTTTCTCACAGGCAGGACACAGAGGGTAGTGATGGGAAATTTGTCATCCTGCCTGAAGCCCCTGCTATGTGGAGTTACCCAGGGTTTGATCCTGATCAGGGACCCTGGTTTTCCATTTTTACCGGTAACACCGGTAACAATCACGGAATCCTGCTTGGTTTGCGGAGTTTGAATTCTTGTACCGGTGCCTCACGGAAATTGCAAGTCACTGCACAGAATCTCTAAGATTTCAGTATTTTTTTTAATTTCTCTTTCTTTGTCTCCTTCTTACAGCATCAGTCTCCACTTTTCAGGCTGAGTATTCCTTAGCTTCACCCCCAGGTAATGCTCAGGAGCTCCTGTGGTCCTGCCCCTATCCTGCCTGGGTTGTACCCCTGCCAGGTGGAAAGGGAGGGGAACCCAGGACCCTTTCATACTCCCTTAGTGTGTATCGGGCAGCTCAGTGGGTACCTCATGGAGCCTGGTTATGAAGTCTGAGGCACCTGGGTCCCTTCTGCCAGTGGCCAATGTGGGGGGTGATCGTTCCTGGTTTTCTGGTCTCTGTTCCTGAGGGCACTGACACTATTTATTTATTTATTAGCTTTTGGTAAACAGGTAAGTGCGTTAGGCAAACAATCCTGCCTATTTTCAAGCACGACCCGGGAGGGGAAAACTAGAGGAGATCCAAGGAGGGAGGGCACATGGAGACATGCCACTGCTCCACATCCTGGCTAGGGTCCTCCCCTCCTGATCCCTCTGCAGCACCATTGTACCACCACCCACGGTAAAGCAGCAGGACCTGCAGCAGAACCTCCCTGGAGGAGGAGGAGAGCAGTCCCCCAGGTGCTCGATCCTACTCCCATGGCCAAACCTTCAGCAACTCAAGTTCGCTTCTGACCCTGGGTTGCTGGCATTGCAAGCAATAGAGCTACTGCACTGCCAACAGGCCGACCCAGATTTCAGCATCTTAAAATGAGTGCTGCTGTGCTTTGCATTCTTTCTGCTTTGCTGCATATAGAGTCAGTAAGGAAATCACCCTCTCTGTTTTGTTGTAATCAGCCATTCAGTTTAACCACCCATGCCTAGTGGTTAGAGTAACAAGCAGTGAATGAACTGGGTACATCCAGCAGACTTGGGTTTGATTCCCAAAACCTCCACTTGCATACTGTGTGACTCCAAGCAAGTCACTTAACCTCCCCCAGTACTTCAAGGTCACTCCTGAAAACAGACAGTCCTGCCTAGTGGGCCTTACCTGCTTTCCAAAGAATATAAAAAATAAAATACCAATATATGTTTACTACATTATAGAATAGTAGTCAGGGTACCATGTAATTTACCTGAGTTTTACTTGGGCAGAAATGATTTTGTATAGGTAAAGATAAATGTTCAGATACATTTTATGTATTTTATAAACTTGTTTTTAGATTTTAGTCAGGTGTTGATTTTTTAGGTGAAGACATTTTATTTCAAAGAAGCAAATTCAAGTATTTTTTTACCCCCTGGCCATTCACTCCTTCAGGCCTGCCAAGGCCCCCTACCATCCCTGCTGAGTGCCAACCACCATCCACTGCCTCTTACTGCTGTGCTACCAGGTAACCCAAAGTAACCCTTCATTGAGTGGGCCCCTACCCCTGTGGGAGGCTACCCAGGGGAGGAGAATTGCCCTAAAGAGCTTCCAGTGTATCCTGGACATGGCAGGGGTCAGAACGGACACATGTCTGGGGATTCTGTCTTATGGAGGGACCAACAGCTGTCCTTCGGTTGGTCAGCGGGTGTTTTCCCATTTTCTGGGAGCGTGACAGGCCACACAATGTCAAGGCACAAGCTGATGTCCGTCCACGCCCCTCCTGCAGTGAGGGCTGACATGTTGTCGTGCCTCTGGCCTCCACCACGGGCCAGCAAATGCTGAGCCATGAACCCACCCTCCCTCCCAGGAGAAGGTGAGTGGTTGTTGGGCACTCAAGCCTTCACCCACCAGCTGGCTCTCCAACACCCAAGTCTGCTTCCTAACTCTGGTCAGCAGTGTCACAGGCAGAAATCCAATTTAGGCAGGCAAATTATAGATAGGACAAAACAAAGGTAGTCCACCTTAATGTTGATGGTTCAGATTAATTCACATCCGAGTTCTAACAAGCAAAGAGACCAAGTCATTTGTAACTTGTGCATGTGGAGTGTGGGTGCTGAAGAAAGGGGATCATAGTGCTGTCACTACTGCCATCATCCCAGAGGGATGTGGACTGCATTGTTGCTACTGGCATCACACCAAAGGGGTGGGGACTGTAGTACTTCTGCCATCACCACTGGTGGATGGAGAATGTAGTACTGCTGCTGTCCCACCTGAAGAATGGGGGCCACAGTGCTGATACTGCCATCACACCGGAGGAATGGTGAATGTAGTACTGCTGCCATCACACCTACGGGATGGGGGCCACAGTGCTGCTGCTTCTGTCACACCTGAGGGAGGGAGGGAGGTTGTAGTGCTTTTGCTGCTGCCATCTCACCAGAGGGATAGGGGCCTGTAGTGCCGTTGGTGCTGCCATCATACCTGAGGGATGGGGCCGTAGTACTGCTTCATCACACCTTAGAGATGGGGGCTGTAGTGTTGCTGCTGCCATCACATCTTGTACCTAAAATAACTTTAAATTGGTACAAGGATGGAAGGATGTGTAATGGTGGAAATCAAAATTGCTAAAATGCATGTTAGCAGAGTTAAAAATTGTTAAATGAAGTACACAAAACCAAACACCGGTTAAAGCGGATTTTGGCTTAGCAGACACTGGTGACAGTACCAGTTTTTACAATGTGCAAAATTGAATATGCCTTTTCTCAATCCCGGTAAACCAGTGTCCCTGATCCTGATGCCTGCATTGTTTGCAGTGTACATACTCCCCTTGGTGAGATCATTAGATGGTACAGCTTGGGTTTTCACTGCTATGCAGATGACACCCAGCTGTACATGACATTTGCACCTGAGACAGATGGCACTGTGGAGTTGCTAAATAAATGTCAGCCAGAGATGTAAGACTGAATGTTGTCTAGCTGGCTGAGACTCAGTCTTGACAAAACTGAGGTGCTAGTGATTGAGCCTGGTCAGTGGTGGGATGTGGGTGCTGCTGGGATAGGAATGGGGTTATTCCCTGGCCCCATTCCCTTAGTGTGGCATTTACCAAGGGGAAAATTATGGTTGTCATCCTTGATGATGGACTGACACTTGAGGCTCAGGTGTTGTCTCTTGTCTTGATTCTGCCTGACGACCTGCCCTAACTGGTACATGCATTTCTGACATCGCAGCTTGACTACTGTAATGCTCTGTACCTTTGGGCCAATGGAGGGGTTCTCTGGCACCTGCAGTTGGTGAAAAATGCAGCTGTCAGGTTACTGATGAGCCTTCCAAGGTCCTGTCACTTGACCCTAGTTGTACGCAAACTGCATTGGCTGCAGATTAGACAGAGAATGATATTCAAGGTGGGTTTGCTCAAATACAAGACCCTTCATGGATCGGGTCCTGCCTACCTGAATGACCTCCTGACTACTAGCTGTCCATGTGCCCACTTTGCTCCTCTATAGAAGGCCTCCTTGTGGTTCACAGGGCCTGCCTGAAGTCCTCTGGTGATTGTTCATTTGAGGTGGCAGGCCCAGTATTGTGGAACTTGCTACCAAGACCCTTAAGGGAGGCCCGATAAGTTGAAGATTTGCACATCTTTTTAAAAAAGCATTTTTCGACTGTAGATAGCTTATAATTTGTAAACTGATGCATTATTTTATTCAAATGGGATCTGTTTTAAATCATTTTATCACTGTTGTTTGTTTTAATATTGATTTATTGATGTATGTTGTTTTCCCTACCTACCTACCTGTACTGTGCCCAGTGCCTCTGAGATGGGGTGCTAAACAAATACATTTTACTTGCTTACTTGTCTCAATGGGGGGCAGCCATACCTCACATGGTGAAATGGCTAATGATCTGTTTCATGCCCTGGTGGTCAGCAGTGGTGATGTGAAGCACATCATGGTATAGCCCGTCTATGCCACCTTCTTCTAGGACTGAGCTCACGGTAAGGGTGGTGTGGTTGTGTAGCACCACATGCTGTCTTGGTGACTGCCTACATGTGCCAAAATGGGGTCCTTCTGTGTTATCACCGAACAGCACAGCCTCACACTTCAAAAACACAGGTGTTGTGGTGACAAAAGGTGCATGGTACATGCCTTTGGGGCTTTCAGGGGGGCCTGGGGTGTTTGGGGAAGGCAGTCATAAGGCTTCTATCTGTACAGGGTCCAAGCATTGCTTTCTATGAGCCTATGTGCACACGCACTTCACCACCCTTCTGGTTCAGGGTCAGCACAGGGGCCCTGCACATATGCCCAGTGGATGTTCCTCCATAAGAGTAAGCAACCACTATTTCCCCCAAACAATTTGCACAGTATATGTTGTCCTTGGCATGTTCTCACTGTACCACTGTTACATGTTCTACAGGGAGTAGCTTGATTTCTCTGCGCAGCCTGCTTAGCACATCAGTCGATGGTGTACAGTTCTGCTGATCTGCTGTGCATCTGTTCTACCCTCTCCTCTTTCTGACATGCATCTAGGACCATTCTATCTGTATCTGTGGGTTATGTGGTTGATGGGCGTCCACTTCTAACCTGATGTAGGTTGGATCCACTTTTGATCCCCATGTGCGGTGGATCATTTTCCATTGTGATCTACTTATGGCTGGCCCTGTATTGTAGTGTGTTGTATCACAATCTGTTCATGGCATCCCACTGTCCTAAACCTTCCTCCACATTTTTCTGTGGGGTGCACCTGTGTCAGTGTTGCCTTCCATGGCAGTGGTGTCCTACGTGGGGGTACCAGTGGTAAACATGGTGCTCCCACAGCCACCAGTGTGGGCCTCAGACTCACTGGGGGCCAGGGATGTGGCAGCATGGACTTCTGTTGTCTGGTGGGAGCTGATTGCTTTCCCTCTGGTGGCACTAGGTTCCACAGCCTCCTGTGTGCTGGCAGGCTGGGTGCTGATCAAACACGGTTATGGCTCCTCGTGACTGCTGATAGCCTGGGTCATGATGACACTGGGTTGTGATGCAAGCTGAGTGCTCAGGGCATGGGATTTGGTACACCTGTGTGCTGGTGACTGATATGCGCTGCCGGCCTGGTTTGTGGATGCAATGTTGTTCTGGGCCTATGGGCCACTGTGAGCTTGTGGCAACTGTGCAGTGTGTGCCTCTAGTTGTTGTATGCTGTAGTGCATTGGCTGAGGTCTACAGGACTGCTCTCTGCTGTCCATACCTTACGCATATCTGGTGACTGCAGTGTGTCCGTGCTTGCTGTGACTTGTACATCCATATCCCTGGTGCCACTGTCTACATATCCACTGGGACTCCAGTATGCTTACCTACTGGATGCACTGTTGCCTTGGCCACTGTATGCATGGGATATGTGTCCACTGTGTTGGTCTCTGCTTAAGGCAGTTTGATACCGGATACCTGGTTCACTGCTCTTCCAGCTGCCATGGACGTTGTGACCATGTTGGTGTTGCCCTATGACACTGGTGCATTCCTTTTGCTATATTGCTTGTGTTATGTTCTACACTGCAGCACTGATGGCATTTGTCTGCTCCTCTTGGACTGCAATACTCTATTCCAGTATAGTTGTCATGCACTCCAGTGCATCCGTGTGCTGCAGTATTCATACCTGGAGTCTATTCAATTCCGCACTTTTAGATA